>JAEIHA010000158.1:0-4800000 GCA_018904595.1 Zaprionus indianus
AACCTACAGGTGTGATCGACCTGACCGACGTGGTGGAGTTCTAATTGCAGTTGATTCCACCATCAACTCGGAACTCTTAGAACCGGAGATTCAATTTGGCATTGAATTTCTCTGTGTAAAATTACACTTTCCCGGTTTTGTTCATTATATAACCTGTTCTTATATTCCGCCGTTGTCGGAATTATCAGTCTATTTGCAACATTTGTCTGCAATACAGACCATATTTAATCTGTTATCAGACAGAGATCACTTTTTACTCCTGGGTGACTTCAATATCCCTGATTGTAATTGGACAACAAGTGCTGATTCAAACTCTCTTCTGCCCTCACGGCAACACGACCTTTTTGACGGTCTGTTTGACATGTCATTGTCTCAGGTCAATCATGTCTTAAACAGTAGTAACAGATCGTTAGACTTATGCTTTGTCTCGGATCCATCTAGAGTGAGTCTAAACAAGACACAACCACTTTCTCTTCCTGAAGATCCTTACCATCCCACTCTTGAAGTTACTTTCGATTTTGGTGCATGTATGGATAATGATGAAAAACTGTGTAATCGTGTACGCTGCTTTAGAAAAGCAGATTTTAACTTATTGAATGGGATGATTTCCCAATTTGATTGGTCAGAATTGTATTCGTCTACTGATATTTTAGTAGCGACCAATATTTTTTATAACACAATTAACTACTTTTTAGATATTTGTGTTCCGTGTTTTTATCCAACTTCCTCGAGTAAGCCGCCATGGTTTACAAGGGAGTTGTCACGGTTAAAAAAATTTAAAGTCAAACTTATTTAAAAAATATAAAAGTAATAGCTCATCTTCAGCCTTTTCCCGCTACTTAAGCGCGCGGTCAGATTTTACTGTCTTGAACGCGAAATGTTATAAGAACTATTTAACTCGTTGTAAGGCTCAGTTTATTCAGAACCCCAAACAGTTTTATAGTTTCGTTAACACGAAGCGTAAGTCTACCGCATTTCCAACAAAACTAACGTTTGAAAATGCTAGTGTAGATACCGACCAAGCCATGGCCGATATGTTTGCAAAGTTTTTTCAAACGACTTATTCTCCCTCTACACAGAAAACTCACTTTTATCCATACAACATTCCAAGTTCAAATGGTATCTTCTCTCCCTTTTTAAACGAAAGCTCATTGGTAAAGGATCTCTCTTTAGTAAAGCCAGTCTTCTCACCAGGCCCTGACAGTGTTCCTGCTTGCATACTTCGATTCTGTGCTATCTCCCTAAGTAAGCCATTGCTCAAACTATTTTCGCTGTCTTTAGAAACTTCAGTCTTTCCTTCCATTTGGAAGGTATCTTTTTTTTCCCTTGCTTAAAAAGGGCAGCAAGTCTGATGCAAGCAATTATAGAGGTATCTCTAAATTGTCGGCTATACCCAAACTCTTCGAGAATGTTATAACTCCTCACTTGCAACATTTCTGTAGATCCGTTATCTCACCTTTTCAACACGGATTCATTAAAAGTCGTTCTACTACGACAAACTTGCTTGAGCTGACATCCTTCGTGGTAAAAGGATTTCAGGAAAATCTTCAGACTGATGTTATTTATACTGATTTTAGTAAAGATTTTGACTCAGTGAATCATTCTCTTCTGGCACATAAACTTGACCTTCTAGGTTTTTCACCAAAACTACTTAGTTGGATTGTAAGCTATCTGGCTGACAGAACTCAAAGAGTCCTCTTTAAAACCACCCTTTCAAACCCAATTCATGCCACATCTGGTGTTCCTCAAGGGAGTCATCTTGGTCCCCTACTTTTTACGCTTTTCATTAATGACCTTCCCTTGGTCATATGTAACTCCCGTACCCTTTTGTATGCGGATGATGTAAAGCTTTGCTACCAATTTAAAGACGACCACTGTCACGTAAACTTACAAACCGACCTAAATAGTTTCAATTCTTGGTGTTGCGCCAATTTTTTAAACCTGAACAGCTATAAATGCAAGCTGATGACATTCTCTCGAGCCAGTCCGAAGTTTGCTTCTTATACTCTTTGTGGTTGTGCCTTGGAAAGAATCGCCCTAGTTGATGATCTGGGAGTCCGTTTGGACCGAAAACTAAAGTTTACAAGTCATATTACTAATATGGTCAATAAAGCCATGGGTGTCCTAGGCTTTATCAAAAGATGGTCTAAGGAATTCGACGATCCTTATATTACAAAGACCCTTTACGTTTCACTTGTTCGTCCCATTCTAGAATACGGTTCATGCGTATGGTGTCCCCAGTACACTATTCATAAGGAACGCATCGAATCTGTACAGAAGAACTTCTTACTTTTTGCCTTACGCGGCCTTAACTGGGATGAAAATTTGAGACTGCCTTCCTATAATGGTAGACTTCTGTTACTAAATCTGCCTTCCCTAACTAACCGCAGAACCATGCTAGGGGTCTTATTTATTAACAACCTTATGCAAGGTGACATTGACAGTGAGGCCTTGTTAAGGCAGCTACACTTCTCTGTTCCTTGCAGAAGAACTCGCTATTTTTTTGATTGAAGAGCCGACTAGACTAATTAGTATTTAGTTTAATTTTCCATTTAATAATTTTTATTTTTTTTTCCCCCTATTACTATCCCCTTTTTTTTCTTTTTTATTTTATTTTTTCCACATCGCGTTAATTTTTCCTCGGTTTTTTTTCCTTTTTTTTCCCGCTTTTTTTTTGTGCCGTTTTAAAAAAAAGTGCCTCTCGGTCGGTCAGGCGGGAGGTGGACTTCGTTTGGGTTCCGCGCGCAACAAGCATCGGCTTGGTGTCGTTGGACCACTTGCTAATACAGTCATTGTATTCAACGTCCAATAAATGATGAAGAGCCGACTAGGAGCTGAACAGATAAGCTAGTTAAACAGGTAGTTAATAAATAAGGAGGTTAATCCCTGTGTGGTGGCGGGTCAAGAATTCTACCCCAGCAAGCTCGGCTTGTCGTAAAAGGCGACTAAAGAGTTCAAGAGTTAATGAGTTAAGAATAACTAATACTCGTAAAGGGACGCGCTTTATGCTACGCAATCTAAGTGGGAGTGCGACATGGCATCACATCCTGGTCACCGAAGTATTACCTTAGCTGGCAGTTCCGGTGAGCGCTTTAAGGACTGGTGAGCGTACGGAGGTTTTTCTTTTAGTACGTAGGCGTAACCCTATCTGTACTACCAGTAGGGCTATGAATTGTGCATGCCATCTAGGTGGTATCTTTCGAAGATTTTTAGTAGTTTCCTTCGATTATGTAAAAAAAAAGGTATGATTATGACATGTTTATTAACGTGTTGGCAAATATACCTGGGCAACTTAGCGTTGTACTCCTTGTTAGATTTGAATTGATACCACTCAACGTGGGAGTAATATCAACTATATTTTATTGTATTTTTATTAATTTTGCTCGCCCCAGGTGCATAACCATAAGTACAAAAACAAATTGGGCTGCGGAGTAAGAACGAGTAGTCAAGTGAGAGTTACTTTTCATACTGATTTTATTTTCCTCCTTGTGGATTTTATATACACGTTTCTTAGAAGCTAGGTATTTATTTAGGTTCTAAATACATGATAAAAGGCAAATGTTAACTATCTAAGTCTAATGATATCTGCTGATTTATGGCATGCAGATGGTGCGAAATCGTGCATCTGCAAGCATAGCGATAAAGGTTCCTTATTTACTAAGTCCGCCTGCACATCAGCGAAAGGTAAGTATTTATGGCGGATGTCCTTCCTTTGTAGTATTTGTTTCTAATATAGAGTATGGAAATGATCATCAAGAACAGGAGTCCACCGTAAAATGCGATGTGATGATGTTTAATCGGTTCAATTTCTTGAGGTAATTGAAATGTGTTGCTTGGAAAGAGTTTCTTTCATAGTTGTTGTAAATCGATGTAATGTTGCATCAACTCTTCCTTTGTTAGTGTGTTTTAATTTTGTTGATCATATCTCCAAAATGAGCGAACGACTTAGGTATGATTTTCTTGATGGTGTCTTGACTGGTGAGAGTCATCAATGAGTTTCGTAGTGTACATCCAGCAATTGCACTTACTATTCCAAAGTTTTGTAAAGTGATGTCTGATGCTCCATTCGGACACACCGCTGATAATTGCACTTGACAATTTGTTTATATATATATATTACTAGCTGACCCGGTGGACTTCGTCCCACCTAGCCGTGATTCAATTCAAACAAATACATCTTATGATAAATATAGAAAATATATATATGGATCGCTGTGCACAAAAAGGAATGTGAAAATAACATCTTACCGAACAGTAGTTTGTTAAATTCCTTGTAATTTATTCTCTTAATGCTAGGGCGTGGACAATATTCTTGGTTACCCCATTTTTACCTAGGACAAACAATCTGGAGGGTTTACCCACTCGCGAGCATGCCACGTATAATTGACCATGTGAAAACATGGTGTGCTCAAATCTAAGCCACAAATCGACACCGTTTGGCCTTGGGACTTATTAATTTTCATGGATGCCAATCGAATTGGAAACTGTATTCGTTTAAATGGACATTGCACATCTGTGGGGATAATAGGGATTCGCGGTATCAATATCTTTTCACCTCGGAACTTTCCGTTTAAAATGCTGGCTTCGATAACGTTTTTCATTAATTTTTGATTAACTAATAACAGATTCTGAAGCAAAATAATGGGAGATCCAACCTTTAATTCTAAATTATGCGGTGGCATGCCTGGATAATCCAATGAGTTTAAAAACTCTGTGGGAAAATTAACAGCTTCGCTTTCTTCACAAACTGTATCAAAAGATTTGTATTCTACTGAGTTCCCTGGCAACAACTGTTGTATTTTTTCTGTAAACTTGTTGAGATCGGCCTGGTACATTTTGTTTGTAGGTTTGACCACTTCTAAATTTGTGGAAGCTTAAATATAGTACACTCGATGTTTTTAGCACTTCCTCTTTATTTGACACACTCAACAAGAATGCCTCTTAATGTTATTTTTACATAGGTTTAACATAAGCTTAACATAGGTTTAACAAACTTGACATAGGTTTAACAAACTTAACATAGTCATCGTGTTATATAAGTATCGATATATCAGTGTGACCCTCTACCAGCCTACTACAATTCGGCCATCGTGACGATAAGGATCCCCTGATCCTGGTTTCTTATGCGCTAAACATCTATGTTGTAACAATTTCTTCATATTTATGGTAAAATTATCGAATAACAGTTATTTGGTAAAAATTTTCTTTAAGTATTTTTTCGTTTTCCTATCCAAGGTCTTATGTTTTGAGCACTCCATACACACTGGTATGGATTTCGAGAAACTTGAAACCCTTTAACATCCTTTAGCAAGAACCTGTCATTACGAAGTATTTTAGCAATTACGTACGGGCCCTTGTTCTTTGGGATCAACTTCCTAGCAACTCCCGCAGTACTGTCAAAGTTTTTCACCATTACATAGTCTCCTTTATTATACGCCGTAGGCTTTTTCTTTGTTTTATCATAGTATGTTTCGTTATACGCCTGTGCTCGATTTTGATTATCCATTGCCCTTTTTCTTATCTCCTCTACATTTTCTACCTGTACTGTATGGTTGATATCTTTTAATTTCTCTCTAAGCTCATCCATAATTTGACCTTTCTGCTCTACGCCAAAAAACAATTTTACTGGGAACCTGTTTAATACTTCTGTATACAGCGTTATTGAGTGCGTATTCTACTTGTTCGATTACATTATCCCAGTGTACACCATTTTGAGGATCTGTTAACTTTGCTATAATCGGCCCTATGGTCCCGTTTATGCGTTTCACTTGTCCATTTGCTTGCGGAGAACCTGTCGCAATTATCAGATATTTAATGTTTGTTTCTGTTAAAAATTGTGCGAATTCGTTTGATGTGAAGCAACTACCTCGAGCTGAAACTATACATTTTGGTTTGCTATACGCCCTAAAATAAAAGCTTTTAGAACTTCTTTTGTGCTTGTTGTCTTTGTTGTATATAATCTAACGAATTTCGTAAAACCATCTTCTATTAGAAATATATACTTATTCGCTCTTCCTGCTGCTACTGGTCCGTTATGGTCGATGTGCAATAATTCAAACGGCTTATCTCCTTTGGGAATTGTATGTAGAAAACATTCCGATTTTCCAGTGTTTGGAGAAAATGCTACACATTTTAGGCAATTTTCAATGTGGCTTTTGCATTTTTCCTTGATATTTTTAAACCAATAGCTCCTCGAAATAGCATCTATCAGCTTATCCCTGCCAATGTGACCAAGTTCATTATGGTATTTGTGCAAAACGATCGTCATTTGTTTTTCTATACACAACGCCATTTCTCATTACAAAAAATTTGTGCTGATTTTTCTCTAAATCTTCCTTAATTTTCTGAATTTTTAAATCTTTTGATTGACAGATTAAAAGATTGTCCTCAAAACTCGTGGTTTCTACAACCAAAATATTGCATCTGCTCAGAGCATCTACGTGTTACATTTTTGTTCCGGATCTATGAATCAGTTCGTAATCATAATTTTGAAGCTCAAGTGCCCATCGGGCGATTCTAGGATTTAGCTACTCTACTCTTTTTAATGTAAGCGTTAAAGAGTTTCAATCGGTCAGTATTTGAAATGTCTTCCTTGTAAATATATCCGAAATCTACGCAGGGAGTAGATAATCGCTAATGTTTCCAGCTCAAAACTGTGATACTTTGCCTCAGTCTCTGTACTTCGCTTTAAAAATTGAATACGGGATGGAGCTTTCCGTCTTCTTTGCTTTGTATTAAAACCGCACCGAAACTGTTAGCACTTGCATCGCAATGCAATTCAACCTCATCTTTATGATTATAAATAGCTAATACGGGTGCTTCTATCAATTTTTTCTTCAAGTTCAAGAAGCAGTCTAACTCTCTTTGTTAAAAAGAGAATTCTTTGTCTTTCCTTAAAATGTCGTAAAGTGGTTTTGCTAACGTAGAGAAATCTTTTATAAACATTCTAAAATATGAACATAACCCTAAAAAACTTTGGACGCTGTGTACTTTTTCCGGAATTGCGAAGTTTTTAATTGCATCAATACCTTTGTCATCTGCTCTAATTCCTTTTTTAGTGATGAAAAATCCCAGGTACTTTAGGCTAGATTGCCGTATTAAATCTGCAAAAATTATGTTTAGAAAGCGTAGGAATACTGCTGATGCATTCTTAATGCCCATAGGCATCCTTAAAAATTCAAATTTCCCTAATGGAGTTACGAACGATGTGTATTTAACTGAATCATCGCCAACGAATACGTGAAAGTATCCATTCTTTAAATCGAGCTTTGAAAACGCGCTTTTATTCACTAACTTGTCTAAAAGATCACCTATTAATGGCAACGGATAATTGTCCTTTATTAAAACTTTATTCAATTTTCTATAGTCTATACATAAACGCAAATCTGTTTTTTTTTTTACTAGCACAGTGGGGGAAGCATATTCTGAATCTCTTTTTCTTATTATGCCTTTGGCTAAATATTCGTCTAATAGTTTTTGCAGCTGCTCTTTTTCACTAAATGAAAGTCGCCTAAGAGAGCAACTGAATGGTTTGGAATTTTCTAAGCTAATTTTCATTTCGCATCAGGTAAATGGAGTATCTGGTCTTTTCGCGTTAACATATGATTCTTCGAACATTTTATCAAATTCACATTTTATTTTATAGATTACATCACCACCACAATTATAGTCTACAAACTGATTATCAACCACGTTAATGTTGAACATTTCAGTTTCAAGATTGACTGCTAAGACATTTCGCTGTATCTCACCAACACATTGACTGTTTCTTAAATGCGATTGAAATTTTTCCATCTGCCTGTCTATTGACTTCTCTCTAACGGTTGTCTCATTGCTCAGAGGCTTATCCTTAGCCTTTTCATTTTCCGTGGTAACTTTTTTTAACAATATTTTTTCATCAGCGGACTAGCATATAGATAGCTTTTTTTAATAGTTTCTTTTTCTAAAAATCTTTTCTTAACAATTTCATTTTCTAAAGATGTTTCCCTAAAAGTTTCATTTTCTGTAACAGTTGCATTTTCTAATAGTTTTTCCTTATCAGTCTCATTTTCTGTAACAGTTGCATTTTCTAACAGTCTTTCCTTAACAGTCTTATTTTCTGTAACAGTTGCACTGCAATCGCAATTGGCTACTACGGCAGTTGCTAGTTGTTGATTTTTTTCTTCAGATGTTTTAATCATATTACTCATATTTTCATTAATACCAAGGGGGCCTAAATTTATGCTCAAACCATAAAATCCCTTCCCAGGACTACATCGTGTCTCATTGAATCGTTAGCGACGACAATCATCTCAAATTGAATTTTTATTTTTTCTTTAAAAATGAAACAACAACATTCGTAAGGCGTCATCATTTAGATTGTAGATTTGGCCTATGTTTTTGAGGTGATCCACCCAGTTGCGTGCGCAAATATTCCTTTCGAAATCGATGGCAGCTTCCTTGGCATAAGACAGTGAAACTGCTGATCCAGCCCTGGTAAATGACCTCTCTCCCTGGTTGGCGTCTGCGCTGCCACCTAATCCGTTTCCGGCAGCGATCGTTGAGATGTTTGAATTGTTGACGTTGCCACCCGGTAAATTTTCAATTGAATTTGCAGGGCTGCCTGCTCTTGTTGTGTATGTGTGGCGGCGCGTGTCTCTTCTTGTTGTTGTATAGGTGTGGCGGCGCATGTCTCTTCTTGTTGCTGAATATGTATTGCGGCGCGTGTCTCTTCTAACTGTTGTTGTTGAATTTCGCCACGCGCTTCTGCTTGTTGCAACGCGTTTTGCTGCGTAATAAGCGCTGCCCTCAATTGCGTGATAATTCTGCGAAGTTCATCTCGATCATGAACATTCTCGGAAACGCCTTCCTGTGACGATTGCGTTGTAATTTCAGGATAGGTGCCGGGCTGATTTTCTCCAGTGTTCTGGATGGCTTCTTCCTCTGGTACTTGGCCTCGTTGACCAAGCGGTATTTGCGCTAGACGAGCCATTAATTCGGCTTTAATACCTTGGGTTGGTAATCCCAACGCAGCAAGCCACCTTTTTAATTGAGTCACTGTAAACTTGTTGAGATCGGCCTGGTACATTTTGTTTGTAGGTTTGACCACTTCTAAATTTGTGGAAGCTTAAATATAGTACACTCGATGTTTTTAGCACTTCCTCTTTATTTGACACACTCAACAAGAATGCCTTTTAATGTTATTTTTACATAGGTTTAACATAAGCTTAACATAGATTTAACAAACTTAACATAGGTTTAACAAACTTAACATAGTCATCGTGTTATATAAGTATCGATATATCAGTGTGACCCTCTACCAGCCTACTACACTTGGGTAGCCTTGAAGCTATGTAATGCGTTTGCCAGGGATGACATTCCCCATCCAAGGTTTGGATGCGGCGGAACGCAGCCAAACAAACGTTAACAGTGCCTAGCATTGAGCGTATCGACTCGGACGAATCCTTCTGCAGTTTAGGAAGAGCGTATATTGTATTCATATGATGCGAGAAAACTAACCTTGGATGGTTATATCTCTTAAACATCATTCCCCAGGCTACTTGGTAATTTTTATCTGTTAACTGCATTTGACGAATATCATTGTCCCGATCCAGAGGCAGGGACTCCTTAAGAAAATGCAGCCTCTGCACGTTGCTCAGATTGTGGTTGTTGTGTATAAGGCTAGTGAATGCGTCAAAGTATCCAGGCCAATCGACGCACACACCAGAGAGCCTTGGAACCGACATTTTGGGCATAGTAATGCGAAGTTCTCCACAAAGGAAGTCGGTCCAGGTTTCGAGGGCTGCGTACACCGAAATGAATGGCTGCTCCTTGTGTGCGAGGACAGCAGCACTGCTGGATGGTTCAGGGGAGCTGTTGGATACATTAAGTCCATCAGCGGCCTTGACTTAAAGCTGCTGGAGGAAACAGAGTTCCCAAGAGCTCACCTCAATCGAGGGTAGTTCCCCAACAGCGATGAGCTCCCATCCGCCACTATTCTGGAGTACTTGGGTCTCCAGAATTTTGAACGCTTCTCCACAGAGCTGTGGCGGGTGGTACAACACAGCCTTAATGGCAAGACGACAGACCTCGCGATGATGGTCGACGAGAAGTTGTATAAGGCTCTGACGGAACTTAAGGGTAACGTTAAATTCCGCTTTGGCAGGGTTAAACTTATCCCCAAGAACTCCGCCGTCAGGGCCTCTCCCACTCCAGACTTTGCCGAGCGCTTCACACTCCAGATGGATGCGAACGACATTGGACTAGGAGCGGCGCTCACACAACAGATGCAGGGGACATACGCAAGCCGACGCCTCTCAGTAGCCGAAAGCCGCTATTTGACTACGGAGAAGGAGTGCCTGGCCATTGTGTGGGCGATAAGGAAGCTGCGATGCTACCTGGAGGGCTACGAATTCGACGTAGTCACGGAAGTGGCTAAATAGCATCGAGAATCCTACTGGAAGGATTTCGCGCTGGTCGTTAGAGCTTCAACAGTTCTGCTTCAACGTACATTACCGCCGCGGGGATCAGAACATATTGGCTGACGCATTGTCCAGACAGCCCTTGGAGACCTTACAACAGATCACCCAGGAATGCCCACCCAGCGCCTGGATAACCCTGATGCTGGCGCTGATTAAAAAGGAACCCGAAAAGTACCCGGAATACCTGACGGAGAATGACCAACTATATCGACGAGGAGGATTCAGACCGAACGAAGAGGACTACACGCATTGGAAATTTTTCGTGCCGAAACCACAGCGCCAACGTGTGCTCCACGAATGTCACGACCACCCCACCGCCGGACACCAGGGAGTGCGAAAAACTCTCTATCGGATTCGTCAGCGGTATTTCTGGCCGGGTCTAGCACGTTACGTACGGAAGTGTGAGACCTGCCAGAAATTGAAAGTCAGCCAACTAAAACCCCCTGAACAGATGCATACACGACAAGTACACGCATCATTCGACATACTCTGTGCGGACTTCGTAGGACCACTCCCGCGCTCCACCCTGGGTATGGCCGTGCAACACACCGCGCCGTACACCCCGCAGCAGATCCCCACGGAGAGGGTAAACCGGACTGTGAAAACGATGGTGGCACAGTATCTGGACGTCCAGCAGCAGACATGGGACGAGCGTCTCCCAGAGATCAGCCTGGTGATCAATACGAGCGCCTCGGACACCACCGGATTTAACCCAGCGTATCAGATACAAGGACTCTTTCCTCGTTTGCCGGGAGCCTTGTACGAAGAGGTGACCACGATCATACGAGTGGAATCCAGGACGCCAGAGGAGAAGGAATGACACCTGCAGAGCGTGGTGCAGGACCGTAGTCGAGAATGCACAACAAGCCAGCGCGGACCAGGGAAAGTATCATAATTTAGGCCGCCGAGAGTGGAAGCCGGCCATCGGTTACCTCGTACTCCGATGGATTTTCCGCCAAATTGGCACCTCGCTATCGGGTCATGAGTTACACCTCGCCCACGATCCTTCGGCTCCAAAACGTTGGGACGAAGCAGCAACGCAGCGCAGGATTGGCCGACTTGAAGGAAGACTCGACCAGCGAAAACCATCAGGTTTCGGCGGCGACCGGCTCTCACCAACTAAGTTAATTATAAGATTCGTATTCACATATAAGACATTAGCCAGGCAGGGTTTCAAGTTTTGCACCATGTTACGGCCCGATAGTAAAAATAGTATTACTTAAGTAACTTCTTTAAAATTATATCCCCGAGTCGGATCGTGACTGGCAGCTGCCTGACCAGTGGTCAGCGGGGGACGGGTCATCGAGGACCTGGTGGCCACTCACCGGTTTCTGGACCACTGCCTCTCTGGTGACCCAGCAAGACTAGCCCCAACACAGGGCCCAGAAGAGACGGGCCATTATAGCCCCGTGAGCGAGGACGACAGCCATGCCCTTCACCGTCCGCCTTGGGTCGCCCCGCAAGGCGGTTTGCTTGCTCGTAGAGGGTGCAATTTTGGTGTGACGCCGCAAGAAGCGGATCACATTTTCGTTATTATTATTTTAAATAAACATAAGTTACTTTAAGTCTAATATACCCCGCAATATTCTTTCTAAAACATAGACAGAAAACATAGCACACAGCATAAGCAAACCCTCCGACATTCTGCGTCCAGCATAACACTTGCACAAGTAACGGTGCCTCGGTACCCAGAGCTTGTGCATAGACTCGAGCGAAATAACACACGCACAAGTAACAATGCCTGAATACCCAGAGCTCGTGTATGGAGAGCAGCTGCATACAAGCGACGACATCGCGACTAATTTTCGGGCAGCGGCAACAGCCAGAAAGCGACGCCCGCGACGCAATGCAAGCAACAGGGCCGAGCAAGCAGCGAAGTTAGATCAGAGCCACAGCTGCAGGACACGATCGGCCGAAGGCAGCGGCGCTCTGCAAGCAGCTGCGACAAATACGCAGCGGCGACATACAAGCAGCCAAGCTTAAGCAGCAAAGCGGGTGCTCCATAACTAAGGCAAAGGATAGTCGATCGTGAGCAGCAGAACAAGCCGGGCGGAAATGCTCCCGGGCGGAAATGCCCCCCCTCTCTTAGAACAATAGATTCTGTCGCAGGACAAAACAGGTTAGCAGTTATGCGCTGTTTATAAATAAAGAAAATAAAACCAAACCCGCAGTGATTTATTGAAAACCCAGTGACTTAGTTCTTCTCTTAGTGAATCAGTGAATGTGTCGTGTACGTGTGTACCCTGTGTGCGTGTGTATTCGCAGAGTCGTGCTTTCTGGTATGTCGTGCTTTCTGGTATACACACTCACAGTCCGTTTCGTGAGTGAACGTTAGTTGACAAGTGGGTGCGGGACCGTGTGCTCTAACAGGTTGCGGCGGTGGAATACAGCGTTAAGCGACTTGTCGGGGCATAGGCGCAGGAACCTGCGGTCACAGGCGTTCTGCACGGCCAACGGCCGATCGTGAGTAGTGCCGTGAGTGAAACGCTAATTGGCAAGTGCGTGCGTTAGCGTGTGCTCTAACGAGTTTGCGGTGTGGTGGCACACACGACTAAGCCGCTCGTGGAAGTACAGGCGAGAGTACCTGCGGTCACGGGAGTTCTGCACAGCCAACGATCGACCGTGAGAGGGTCGTGAGTGGACGATAGCTGGCGAGCAGGGTTCGTGAGCGTGCATTCTAACAAGTTGCGATGTGGTGGAACAAACCACGGAGCGACTTGTGGGAGTGCTAGCGAAAGCACCTGCGGCCACGGAGGTTCCTCACGATAAGCCGCCGGCCAGGCACGCGGGACACGCGACACATGCACGTGAGCCCCGAGAAAACCACGTGATGGTAGAACCCACTAACTCGTAGCCAGCGAGCACATGTTCGTGACGTGGACCATGTCCATCTCCTATACCCTGTACATATCTCAGCAGGGCAAGACCTGCTAGTAGCCCCTCTTGCTAAAGTCATAGAAGTCCCAGAATATGTGTATCCCAGCCTGCGAAAGATGGCGCCCGTGCAGGGTGTTCAGTTTTGCTTGTCCCAAAGTTTGAAGTCTTATTTGATCGTACTTGTTCCACTGTACATGCTTACTGTATAACGGGTCAATGCGCGGGAGAGCTTTCGAACAGATGTAATGGGAGATAACAAAACTCGGTAGCACTCTAAGTTTTGCAAGAACACCGATCGGACGTCAATCTACACGTATCTACATACATATTCTAAAGAATAAAGTGAATAAATTGAATAACTCAATTATATTGGCGTTTGAACCTCTTTTACAATGAGCTCATACTAATATTGAGGACACAACTTTACATGGTGGCCCATGAGGGGAACGCGTTAAACAAGCATATATGTATATACATAACTCCGTTCGACTGCCGCGCAATTTCGACTCGTCGGTCAACATAACATCACATACATATAACGGAAAAGAAGAGAGAAACATAAACGCATAACTGCATCACCGAATTCGCTGGGCGTCCGCTCTCTTTGTCTTCTTTGCGGCTCTGTTCTATTCTTTGGTGTGCGATTCAAAGTTTGAGATTCACTGGACAGCATGACTTCGAAGTTGGAAACGTTGGTGAATTTGCAGTCGGACCGCCACGGTGTACTCAAGCTGATGCTACAGAATTACAAAAAGGATTCACAAACGAGGAAAACACGGCTTTATTTCAAGAATTGAGGATCGCATTTCTAGACACGCATGCGGAGATTATAAATTTAGATGGATATGAGGAATCTTCCTATTACGTGAAGAATTTGCTATCCGACTTCGATGAACGCTACATGGACACTTATTGTATTCTCGCCGAGGATTATGAGAGGCTGGGTCCAGACGTTCCCGCAGTTCCTAAAGAAGTCGCTGATGTTGCAGACCCAGAACTTCGCATTACTATGCCCAAAATATCAGTTCCAAGGTTCTCTGGTGTGTGCGTCGACTGGCCTGGATACTTTGACGCATTCACTAGCCTTATACACAACAACCACAATCTGAGCAACGTGCAGAGGCTGCATTTTCTTAAGGAGTCCCTGCCTCTGGATCGGGACAATGATATTCGTCAAATGCAGTTAACAGATGAAAATTACCAATTAGCCTGCGGAATGATGTTTAAGAGATATAACCACCCAAGGTTAGTTTTCTCGCATCATATGTACACAATATACGCTCTTCCTAAACTGCAGAAGGACTCGTCTGAGTCGATACGCTCAATGCTAAGCACAGTTAACGTTTGTTTGGCTGCGTTCCGCCGCGTCCAAGCCTTGGATGGGGAATGTCACCACTGGCTAACGCATTACATAGCTCAAGGCTACCCAAGGAAACTCATAACGCTTGGGAGCATCATCAAGGGAGCAGCTCTAATGTACCTTCATTTAAGGAGCTACAATCATTTTTAAACGATCGTCTGGTCATAATGGATGCGATAGAGAATCGTAACTCGTCGTCCGACTCCAATAATGGCCAAGGCTTATCAGATTCGACCAAGCGTGTTCGAGTACATGACGCCCAGGATCAACAGAGGCGTTCGAACTGTCTATGCCATCACTGTGGAGGAGAGCACATTTTACGGCGTTGTCCTGCTTTCCTGGCGTTGGATGCTTACAAACGAAAGTATATTGTCTCGAAGGCGAAGTTATGCAGCAATTGTTTAAGCCGATCTCATGCTTTATCTCGCTGCAATAGTAACAAAGGATATCAAGTCTGCGGTCAACGTCATCACACCGGGAATGGTCGTCAGCCAACTTATACCGAGCAAAATTCAGGCATAACATACAGCAGTCACTCAGCCATTTCTTCTGGAGCTCAAAGGAGGAACATTCTTCTCGCAACCGCTCAGGTCACAGTACGAAACCCGATCAACGGACTTCACGCAGTCGTCAATGCACTCATCGATCAAGGATCAGAAGCAACAATTGTTTCAGAGTATGTGGTTCAGTCGCTTCATTTGAAGAGAGCCAGTACTCGTGCATCGATCGTTGGTGTTGGACAAGGGAATGGTCACCGTTGCAGATACATGGTTGATTTTGAAGCCGCATACGGTGTCATCAAGCATCTTTGGACACTGAATCGCTGCTCAGACGGTTTTGTGACGTCGAAGCAGTTCCCGAACGCACTACTACAACCGAGCAGGATCGCTAGCTACCGAATCAGGGCATGCTAGACTTATCAAAGTTATTCCTGGCTTAGAGATCTGCACTAGATCAGATTCTATGACCAAGGAACTCCTCTTTGGTGCAAAATTCAGGACTCTCATCCCACACCGGAAGGACTGGGATGCTGGCAACCCCATCAGCGAACCTCACGGCATACTCTGGTATACCGACGGGTTTAAAACTGATCAGGGGGTTGGAGCCGGGATACATGGTCCCAACTCCAAAACCTCGATTGCCATGGGCAAGTGGCCCACGGTCTTTCAATCCGAGGTTCATGCCATTGAGTTATGCTGCCGTCTTATCCTTGAGAGGGGGGAGGGGGGGGAAAATTTTTCTTTTTTCGGAAAGCCAAGCTGCCATACTAGCCCTCTCCTCAAAGAGAGTAAGTTCACGTATGGTGGCTGACTGCTGGAACTGCCTCCAGAGGCTGTCCAACAGAAACAAAGTTACCCTCCTTTGGGTACCTGGACACTTTGGGTTCCAGGGCAACGAGCTAGCGGATGAACTAGCGAGGGCGGGGTCATCAGCCTCTATGCTTGGCCCCGAACCCTTCTGCGGCGTGGGGTGGTCAACCATCTCATCCCTTGTGAAAACTTGGGCAGATAGGTTGACCGAACGCTATTGGTTCTTCCAACCAGGGATGAGGCAGGCTAGAGAGCTTACAAATCCCTCGGTTAAACGCAGAACAGACTCACTCTCCAGGAGAGATCTCTATCTCCTTGTTGGCTACCTCAGTGGCCACCATCTGGTGAACTATCACCTAACAAAAATGCGTCCATCCACTGATGCAGAGTGCAGGCTCTGTAAAGAGGACGACGAAACTACCAAACACATACTGTGTGTCCGTTCCTCGACGAAAGACCTGCTTGGCTTCATCAGGGAAGCAGAGCGGCTTTTGTCAAGATAGGGACCATTCTGGTCGCAGTGCCTCGCGCCTTCTCTCCTGGGGAGCCCTCCCCCTCTTATATAAAAAAAAAAAAAAAGGTTCAGTCGCTTCATTTGAAGAGAGCCAGTACTCGTGCATCGATCGTTGGTGTTGGACAAGGGAATGGTCACCGTTGCAGATACATGGTTGATTTTGAAGCCTTAAGTATTATCAATCCTAACTACGTCCTAGATATATCGGCATATGTCCTCAACTCCGTGACTTCACATTTGCCTGCTATCAGCTTCTTGCCTCAGCATTGAAGTCATATCAAAGGAATCCCGTTGGCAGATCCTCATTTTAATCGGTCAAAACGGATTGACCTCATCTTGGGAGTTGACTTGTTGGCGCAAATCTTACTGCCAGAGACGAGAATCGGTTCTTCATGCGAGCCAATAGATCAAAACACTCAATTTGGATGGATTTTGTCAGGACAAGCAGAAGAAGCCGGTACCCGCATACGGTGTCATCAAGCATCTTTGGACATTGAATCGCTGCTCAGATGGTTTTGTGACGTCGAAGCAGTTCCCGAACGCACTACTACAACCGAGCAGGATCGCTGGTGTGAAGCCTTCTTTCAGAAGACTCATATACGTCGGGCAGATGGCCGTTATGTGGTACGGCTGCCATTTAAAACCTATTTGGATCCGAGCATGGTTTTAGGAAGATCTCATCAGATGGCTTTAAATCGATTCCTGCAATTGCCCCGGAGCGATGGCGGCAATATAAGGAGGAAATAGAAGAGTATTTCACACTTCAGCAAATCGCACCTGCTGCGGGCAGTGAAAGTGATTCGATGCTGCGCGAAGTTCTACTCCAAGAAAAATTGCTTCTTGTGTATTGCCACACCATGCTGTCTTTAAGGAGGAGCTGCATACAACCAAACAGCGGATTGTGTTCAGTCATCATGAATTGGCGAAAATACCGCTACGTTTTCACCGCGGATATCCAGAAGATGTATCGTTGCATAGATGTCCACTCAGATGACGCGCAATATCAGCGGATTTTATGGCGGGCGGCGGATGGAAACATCAACACTTATGCATTGTCAACGCTCACATTTGGGACAGCTTCCGCGCCGTTCACAGCGATTAGAGTTATTCGTCAGTTGGCAGAGGATGAGCGACACCACTATCCGAAGGCAGAGGAGGTCCTTAAGACTGAAATATACGTGGATGATATACTCTCTGGAGGGCATAATATCGAAGATGCAGAAGAGAAGAGGCAACAAGTCACTGAAGTAATAAAATCCGCTCGCATGGAATTACGCAAGTGGTCTAGCAACGATCTTAGGTTATTGTGTTCGATCCCATTGCAACATCGCTGTTCTCAAACCGATCTTAGCTGGGATGAGAGAGATCCAGTTAAGACTCTAGGCATGTATTGGCTGCCTTAGCTGGGATGAGAGAGATCCAGTTAAGACTCTAGGCATGTTTTGGCTGCCGAAGAAGGACTGTTTTAGATTCAAGGTCAACTTCGAAGAAGAAGGTTCTTCTAAGAGGATCATATTATCCTGCATTGCCAAGTTGTTTGACCCTTTGGGTCTTATTGCGCCTGTTATCATCGTTGTAAAACTGATCCTGAAGGAAGTGACTTCGGTCAAGGTAACGATTGCAGGCGGCGCCCAAGTATCATTAGATTGGGACGATGATGTCCCTGAAACGCTCGCCGAGCGTTGGCGCACTTTCCGAGATGGTTTGCGGAGGATTGGTGAAATCAGCATCCATCGCTGGATCCAGTACGCACCGGATTCTGTCTCATCGATGCAGCTCCATGCCTTCTGCGACGGATCCTCCTCATCCTACGCAGCTTCAGTATACCTGAGGGTGCAGCATAACGACGGCTCATGCTACTCAACCTTGCTCATGGCCAAGTCCAAGGTGACACCATCAAAGCCACTGACGATTCCCTGAACGGAATTAAGCGGAGCAGTGTTGGCTATTAAACTTGTGAAATGGATCACAGCATCGAATCGCTTGAGCTCTCTTCCTATGGAAATTTTCTATTGGACGGACGCTACCATTGTTCTTCATTGGCTGAACGGCGACGTGAACCGATGGAAGACCTTTGTCGCTAATCGGGTAGCCTTCATCTCCGATCACTCCACCTCAGCACAGTGGAATCATGTCGGCACTATGGAGAATCCAAAAGATTGTGTCTCACGAACGTCGGCACCCGATCATATTACCCAGTAATCATCACTTCACGGATTTGGTCATAAGGCATTCCCATTACCAAACACTGTATGGAGGTGCCCAGCTAACTTTGGCACACGCACGGCAGAACTTTTGGATAGTCACAGAAAGGCAGGCTGTTCGTCGGGTGTTGAAGAAATGCGTACAATGCTTTCGAGTGAAGCCAACAGGTACGACGCAACTCATGGGAGACTTACCGCTGCATCGGGTCAACCCACCAAATCGACCATTTATCGCCACTGGCGTGGACTATACCGATGCCTTAGAGCTCAAGGCTGCACGTCTTCGGGGGACAAACTTTTACAAAGGCTACATCGCGATCTTTATTTGTCTGGCTATAAAAGCGGTGCACTTGGAGGCAGTTACTGGTCTCACCACAGAACATTTCTTGCTAGCCCTAGACCGCTTCAGTGGACGACGTGGCACAGTGCAGCACCTTTACAGCGACAACGGAACTAATTTTGTCGGAGCAGACAACGTGCTTAAGGCCCTATGCAAGGATTTCGATCGATTGATCGCTCCAAAACTGGCGTCACAGAGGACAACGTGGCATTTTAATCCCCCTCATTCGCCCAATTTTGGAGGGCTATTGGAAGCCAACGTAAAATCCGTTAAGCACCATTTGAAGCGCGTTGTTGGTGATCGGCGACTAACGTACGAAGAGTTATTAACCGTTCTTATCAATATTGAGGCCTGTCTCAATTCCCGACCGCTTTGTCCGCTCACAGCTGATGTTGATGACTGAGAAGCATTGACTCCAGCACATTTCCTAATCGGGGATTCAATGTTCCCACCGCCGGAGTACCGTCCTCAAGCACAGTCGTTTAAGGAACAATTTTTGCTTCATCAAACCATGCTGCGACATTTTTGGAAGGCTTTGAGTCGCGACTGGCTTGCTCATCTTCAGCAACGTCCAAAATGGAACACGGAAAGCGACAACATCAAGCTGAATGAGCTCGTGCTCTTCAAAGACGATCGTTATCCGTCGTCGCAATGGCTACTTGGTCGAGTTATCGACTTGCATCCAGGACAGGATTCGTTAGTCCGCGTTGTAACACTTAAAACTAAAACAGGCCAGTTAAAGCGATCAGTTTCGAAACTCTGTAAACTTCCCATTCAAGAATAGGAACAAGCAAGGACAGTTCATGCTACTGTACATGCTTACTGTATAACGGGTCAATGCGCGGGCGAGCTTTCGAACAGATGTAATGGGAGATAAGAAAACTCGCTAGCACTCTAAGTTTTGCAAGAACACCGATCGGACGTCAATCTGCGCGTAGTCTTTTTTAGTACATACATATTCTAAAGAATAAAGTGAATAAAGTGAATAACTCAATTATATTGGCGTTTGAACCTCCTTTACAATGACCTCACACTAATATATAGGACACAACTTTACACAGGGACTGCTACGACTAGACATTTAGTTTTGAGGAATTTACCACCTTTTACGTGGATTAAAGACCCACAGCATAAAATTTACTGGGTTAGTAGAGAGGTATAAGACCCACTAGACAAGCTAGTTTACCAGTATCAAGGGATATAACTATATATATATCGTCGCAGGCTTGAAAAAAACATAGATTCTTTCAGCTAGAAAAAAATAATAAATATATTTCATATGAAAATTTGTCCACGTGTCTACGTGTACTGCGCATGCTGATGTATGCGCGAACTTTGATTTTTCATGTCGTTTATTACATTGCTTAACCTTTTCCTGGCATCGGCACAGCCGGCGCAGCCAGTCCTATAAGACTCGGTGTTGAAAACCGAGGGAGTCAGTCGCGATCGGGCATGCGAACTGGCAACATCATGAACCAAATATAAGACTCGGTGTTGAATATAAAAAGAGGAATTGAGATCAGGTAGGCAAAGAGTGAACATCGTAACACTCCTCGAATACTACAAGAACCACGTGTCAAGAAATCTCGCCGGAGATTTAAAACATTTAACCAGTCCACATGTCAAGAAATCTCCCCAGAGATTTAAAACATTTAACCAGGGCAAGATCCACGTGTCAATAAATCTCGCCGAAAATTTAAAACATTTAACCAGTGCAAGATCGACGTATCAATAAATCTCGCCGCAGATTTCAAAAGAGTTAACCAGCACAAGAACCACGTGTTCATAAATCTCGCCGGAGATTTAATACACATTTAAACAGTCTACGATCAACGCCGGAGATTTACAAACATTCAACCAGTGCAAGCTTCAGTCAACAAATGAATTGAACCACGTATTACAAATTCTACAAAACCAAGGGAACACGCTGGATCGCTTTCCGTCGCAAGAGCGGACTGCAGCTCATCCTGAATGAGTTCGGACTGGACAACAACGGCACAGTAGAGGAAATGCGGAGTCGTCTGGTAGCTTTCGCCAACCAAGGAGCAGTTGCAGCGGCTGCTAGAACTAGAGACACGTCTAGGTAACCCGGTTACGCCGGACCCCAAACAACCCGGGACACGCTCAAGTGACACGTCGCCGGCACCGGTAGAATGTGACTCCGATTGAGTCTCGAGGTCCGACGAACAGTGAGTCTTTCAAGGAGCTCTGCTAGTCGATACACACTACCCTTTCCGGCGCCAAACACTACGTTTTCGGTCAACATTGGAAGTAGCGGACCGGGCCACAAATGGATAGATATGAGTTGGCCGACCGTGTCCGGAAATGGGGCGTAGCCTTTAATGACGACGCATCCGAACCTTGGGGATTAATCGAACAGCTGGAGGAGAAAGCGGCGTTACACAGCATTGATGAGCAACAACTACCACAAGCAGTTGCAGATGTGCTGACGGGCCAGGCTGAGGATTGGTTTAGAGTCAACACTCTATACCAAGTCATCTGGGAAGAATTCAAGCAGGAATTAATGGATTTCTTTGTCCCCCCAAACTCGAGACCACCTACGAGACGACCAAAGAGTTGCAACGACAAGAGACACCAGTTGGATCAACGAAGGGAAGGCCCGAAGTCCCCGAATCCGCCAAAAACTCACAACATAACTGTACCGATACCCGCAACAGTACGTGTAAAGTTGTGTCCTTAATATTAGTGTGAGGTCATTGTAAAAGAGGTTCAAACGCCAATATAATTGATTTATTCACTTTATTCTTTAGAATATATGTACTTAAAAGACTGTCCGCGTAGATTGACGTCCGATCGGTGTTCTTGCAAAACTTAGAGTGTGAGCGAGTTTTCTTATCTCCCATTACATCTGTTCGAAAGCTCGCCCGCGCATTTACCCGTTATACGGTAAGCATGTACAGTGGAACAAGTACGATCAAACAAGACTACAAACTTTGGGACAAGCAAAACTGAACATGCCGCCCGCCAATGCTAGAACTAGCATGAAATGTCCTTGCTTGTTCCTATTCTTGAATGGGAAGTTTACAGAGTTTCGAAACTGATCGCTTCAACTGTCCTGTTTTAGTTTTAAGTGTAACAACGCGGACTAACGAATCCTGTCCGGGATGCAAGTCGATAACTCGACCAAGTAGCCATTGCGACGGCGGATAACGATCGTCTTTGAAGAGCACGAGCTCATTCATCATCAACATCAGCTGTGAGCGGACAAAGCGGTCGGGAATTGAGACAGGCCTCAATATTGATAAGAACGATTAATAACTCTTCGTACGTTAGTCGCCGATCACCAACAACGCGCTTCAAATGGTGCTTAACGGATTTCACGTTGGCTTCCCATAACCCTCCAAAATTTGCCGAATGAGGGGGACTAAAATGCGGCGTTGTCCTCTGTGAAAATTAGTTCCATTGTCGCTGTAAAGGTGCTGCACTGTGCCACGTCGTCCACTGAAATGGTCTAGGGCTAGCAAGAAATGTTCTGTAGTTAGACCAGTAACTGCCTCCAAGTGCACCGCCTTTGTAGCCAGTCAGATAAAGCTTGTCCCACGAAGACGTGCAGCCTTGACCTCTATGGCACCGGTGTAGTCCACGCCAGTGGCGATAAATGGTCGATTTGGTGGGCTGACTCGATGCAGCGGTAAGTCTCCCATGAGTTGCGTCGTGCCTGTTGGCTTCAATCGAAAGCATTGTACGCATTTCTTTAACACCCGACGAACAGCCTGGCTTCCTGTGACAATCCAAAAGTGCTGCCGTGCGTGTGCCAAAGATAGCTGGGCACCTCCATACAGTGTTTGGTAATGGGAATGCCTAATGACCAAATCCGTGAAGTGATGGTTACTGGGTAAGATGATCGGGTGCCGACGTTCGTGAGACAAGTAAGAGTGCCGTAATCGCCCTCTTACTCGTAGAATGACCTCCGATAAGAATGATGTTAAGCTTACAAGCCTGCTCCGGGATGGTAGAGATTTCGAACGTTTCACTGCTGTTATGTCTACTGGAAACGACGGCCTCTGAACGATTCGCACCATCGCCTTTAACGCCTAGTCAAGCCCCAGAATAGATAATGGTCCCGACATCCTTGGCTTAGTAACGCTTGCGTTGTTCATGAAGTGTAAAATGTAAGCAGTGACGCGTACGGTCTGGGTGTACGTTGAAAATAGTTCAATGAAATCAGGAACGGGAGCCGCATGGTGAGAATGAACCTGATCCGGTTTCCTTTCCAAGGCGGGATCCTCTTGACACACTGGGCCGACATCTATCTGCGGCCAGCAAGCCCGATCGCGTATCAACCAAGATGGTCCTCTCCACCATAACTGGAAGTCCTTCAGTTCCTCCGGTATGTCGTGCTTTCTGGTATACACACTCACTGTCCGTTTCGTGAGTGAACGTTAGTTGACAAGTGGGTGCGGGACCGTGTGCTCTTACAGGTTGCGGCGGTGGAATACAGCGTTAAGCGACTTGTCGGGGCATAGGCGCAGGAACCTGCGGTCACGGGCGTTCTGCACGGCCAACGGCCGATCTTGAGTAGTGCCGTGAGTGAAACGCTAATTGGCAAGTGCGTGCGTTATCGTGTGCTCTAACGAGTTTGCGGTGTGGTGGCACACACGACTAAGCCGCTCGTGGAAGTACAGGCGAGAGTACCTGCGGTCACGGGAGTTCTGCACAGCCAACGATCGACCGTGAGAGGCGTCGTGAGTGGACGATAGCTGGCGAGCAGGGTTCGTGAGCGTGCATTCTAACAAGTTGCGATGTGGTGGAACAAACCACGGAGCGACTTGTGGGAGTGCTAGCGAAAGCACCTGCGGTCGCGGAGGTTCCTCACGATAAACCGCCGGCCAGGCACGCGGGACACGCGACACATACACGTGAGCCCCGAGAAAACCACGTGATGGTAGGGCCCACTAACTCGTAGCCAGCGAGCACATGTTCGTGACGTGGACCATGTCCATCTCCTATACCCTGTACATATCTCAGCAGGGCAAGACCTGCTAGTAGCCCCTCTTGCTAGAGTCATAGAAGTCCTAGTTTTATAAATTTTCTGTAAAGACCCTGGCGAGACTAAAATATGTGTATCCCAGGCTGAGAAAGATGGCGCCCGTGCAGGGACTGCTACGACTAGACATTTAGTTTTGAGGAATTTACCACCTTTTTAGTGGATTAAAGACCCACAGCATAAAATTTACTGGGTTAGTAGAGAGGTATAAGAACCACTAGACAAGCTAGTTTACCAGTATCAAAGGATATAACTAAATCGACGCAGGCGTGAAACAAACATGAAAAAAATAATAAATATATTTCATATGAAAATTTGTCCACGTGTCTACGTGTACTGCGCATGCTGATGTATGCGCGGACTTTGATTTTTCAGGTCTTTTATTACATTGCTTAACCTTTTCCTGGCATCGGCACAGCCGGCGCAGCCAGTCCTATAAGACTCGGTGTTGAAAACCGAGGGAGTCAGTCGCGATCGGGCATGCGAACTGGCAACATCATGAACCAAATATAAGACTCGGTGTTGAATATAAAAAGAGGAATTGAGATCAGGTAGGCAAAGAGTGAACATCGTAACACTCCTCGAATACTACAAGAACCACGTGTCAAGAAATCTCGCCGGAGATTTAAAACATTTAACCAGTCCACGTGTCAAGAAATCTCCCCAGAGATTTAAAACATTTAACCAGGGCAAGACCCACGTGTCAATAAATCTCGCCGGAGATTTAAAACATTTAACCAGTCCACGTGTCAAGAAATCTCCCCAGAGATTTAAAACATTTAACCAGGGCAAGATCCACGTGTCAATAAATCTCGCCGAAAATTTAAAATATTTAACCAGTGCAAGATCCACGTATCAATAAATCTCGCCGGAGATTTAAAACATTTAACAAAGTCAAGAAATCCCCAGAGATTTAAACCATTTGACAGGGCAAGACCCACGTGTCAATAAATCTCGCCGGAGATTTAATACACATTTAAACAGTCTACGATCAACGCCGGGAGACTTACGTGTTCTAAATCTGCCGGGTTTATACACATTTAAACATCTACGATTCAAACATTCAACCAGTGCAAGCTTCAGTCAACAAATGAATTGAACCACGCATTACAAATTCTACAAAACCATCGGAACACGCTGGATCGCTTTCCGTCGCAAGAGCGGACTGAAGCTCATCCTGAAAGAGTTCGGACTGGACAACAACGGCACAGTAGAGGAAATGCGGAGTGGTCTGGTAGCTTTCGCCAACCAAGGAGTAGTTGCAGCGGCTGCTTAGAACTAGAGACAAGTCTAGGTAACCAGGTTACGCCGGACCCCAAACAACCCGGGACACGCTCATGTGACGTCGCCGGCACCGGTAGAATATGACTCCGATTGAGTCTCGAGGTCCGACGAACAGTGAGTCTTTCGAGGAGCTCTGCTAGTCGATACACACTACCCTTTCCGTCGCCAAACACTACGTTTTCGGTCAACATTGGAAGTAGCGGACCGGGCCACAAATAGATAGATATGAGTTGGCCGACCGTGTCCGGAAATGGGGCGTAGCCTTTAATGACGACGCATCCGAACCTTGGGGATTAATCGAACAGCTGGAGGAGAAAGCGGCGTTACACAGCATTGATGAGCAACAACTACCACAAGCAGTTGCAGATGTGCTGACGGGCCAGGCTGAGGATTGGTTTAGAGTCAACACTCTATACCAAGTCATCTGGGAAGAATTCAAGCAGGAATTAATGGATTTCTTTGTCCCCCCAAACTCGAGACCACCTACGAGACGACCAAAGAGTTGCAACGACAAGAGACACCAGTTGGATCAACGAAGGGAAGGCCCGAAGTCCCCGAATCCGCCAAAAACTCACAACCGATACCCGCAACAGTACGTGTAAAGTTGTGTCCTTAATATTAGTGTGAGGTCATTGTAAAAGAGGTTCAAACGCCAATATAATTGATTTATTCACTTTATTCTTTAGAATATATGTACTTAAAAGACTGTCCGCGTAGATTGACGTCCGATCGGTGTTCTTGCAAAACTTAGAGTGTGAGCGAGTTTTCTTATCTCCCATTACATCTGTTCGAAAGCTCGCCGTTACCGTTTACCCGTTATACGGTAAGCATGTACAGTGGAACAAGTACGATCAAACAAGACTACAAACTTTGGGACAAGCAAAACTGAACATGCCGCCCGCCAATGCTAGAACTAGCATGAAATGTCCTTGCTTGTTCCTATTCTTGAATGGGAAGTTTACAGAGTTTCGAAACTGATCGCTTCAACTGTCCTGTTTTAGTTTTAAGTGTAACAACGCGGACTAACGAATCCTGTCCGGGATGCAAGTCGATAACTCGACCAAGTAGTCATTGCGACGGCGGATAACGATCGTCTTTGAAGAGCACGAGCTCATTCATCATCAACATCAGCTGTGAGCGGACAAAGCGGTCGGGAATTGAGACAGGCCTCAATATTGATAAGAACGGTTAATAACTCTTCGTACGTTAGTCGCCGATCACCAACAACGCGCTTCAAATGGTGCTTAACGGATTTCACGTTGGCTTCCCATAACCCTCCAAAATTTGCCGAATGAGGGGGACTAAAATGCGGCGTTGTCCTCTGTGAAAATTAGTTCCATTGTCGTTTAAAAAAGGTGCACTGTGCCACGTCGTCCACTGAAATGGTCTAGGGCTAGCAAGAAATGTTCTGTAGTTAGACCAGTAACTGCCTCCAAGCCCGCCTTTGTAGCCAGTTCAGATAAAGCTTGTCCCTACGAAGACGTGCAGCCTTAACCTATATGGCACCGGAGTAGTCCAGGCGGGGCGATAAATGGTCGATTTGGTGGGCTGACTCGATGCAGCGAGAAAGTTAAACTCTCATGAGTTGCGTCGTGCCTAAGTTGGCTTCAATCAAAAGCATTGTACGCATTTCACGTGATAAAACTCGCCGGAGACCTCTTCCTGTGACAATTCAAAAGTGCTGCCGATCGAGTGCCAAAGATTTAGCATGGGCACCTCCATACAGTGTTTGGTAATGGGAATCTGAATTGAACCACGCATTACCAAATGCTAGAAACTGGGTAAGATGATCGGGTGCCGACGTTTCAGACAAGCAAGAGCGGACTGAATCGCCTCTCACTCGTAGAATGACCTCCGATAAGAATGATGTTAATTACAAGCCTGCTCCGGGATGGTAGAGATTTCGAACGTTTCACTGCTGTTATGTCTACTGGAAACGACGGCCTCTGAACGATTCGCACCATCGCCTTTAACGCCTAGTCAAGCCCCAGAATAGATAATGGTCCCGACATCCTTGGCTTAGTAACGCTTGCGTTGTTCATGAAGTGTAAACGTATAGCAGTGACGCGTACGGTCTGGGTGTACGTTGAAAATAGTTCAATGAAATCAGGAACGGGAGCCGCATGGTGAGAATGAACCTGTTTTCGGTCAACTTTCGAAGGCGGGATCCTCTTGACACACTGGGCCGACATGTATCTGCGGCCAGCAGGCCGGATCACTACCAAGATGGTCCTCTCCACCATAACTGGAAGTCCTTCAGTACCTGATGTCGGGCTTAATCGTATACACGCTCGCAGTCCGTTTGTGAGAGAACGTGCGTTGACAAGCATTGGTGCGGGACCGTGTGCTCTTAAGCAGGTTGCGGCGGTGGCATACTGAGCGTTAAGCGATTTAGAGTCGGCACTATACCAAGGCATCTGGGAAATCAGCGATTAATGGCGTTTCTTTGCCCGACGGCCAATCTTGAGATAGTGACGTGAGTGAAACGCCTAATTGGCAAGTGCGAATGCGTTATCGTGTGCTCTAACGAGTTTGCGGTGTGGTGGCACACACGACTAAGCCGCTCGTGGAAGTACAGGCGAGAGTACCTGCGGTCACGGGAGTTCTGCACAGCCAACGATCGACCGTGAGAGGCAGTACGTGAAGTGGACGATAGCTGGCGAGCAGGGTTCGTGAGCGTGCATTCTAAAACGTTGCGATGTGGTAGAACCAATACCACGGATTTTCGACTTTGTGGGCTTTAGGAATGCACTGGACTTAAAAGACTCGTCACGATAAACCGACGGCCAGGAACGGGGTACTTGCAAAACGTTAGAGCCCCGAGAAAACCACGTGATGTTAGAGCCCACTTACTCTGTAGCCAGCGAGTACATCTGTTCGTGACCTGGACCATGTCGCATCTCCTATACCCTGTACATATCTCAGCAGGGCACAGACCTGGAACTAGTAGCCGCTCATACTAGAGTCATAGAAGTCCAACTTTTGTAAATTTTCTGTAAAGACCCTGGCGAGACTAAAATATGCCCTGCTATCCCAGGCTAGCATGAAAGATGGCGCCCGTGCTTGCTCCTATTCTAGACATTTGGAAAGTTTTGAGGAATTTACCACCTTTTTAGTGGATTAAAGACCCACAGCATAAAATTTACTGGGTTAGTAGAGAGGTATAAGACCCACTAGACAAGCTAGTTTACCAGTATCAAAGGATATAACTAAATCGACGCAGCTGTGAAAAAAACATAGATTCTTTCAGCTTGAAAAAAATAATAAATATATTTCATATGAAAATTTGTCCACGTGTCTACGTGTACTGCGCATGCTGATGTATGCGCGAACTTTGATTTTTCAGGTCTTTTATTACATTGCTTAACCTTTTCCTGGCATCGGCACAGCCGGCGCAGCCAGTCCTATAAGACTCGGTGTTGAAAACCGAGGGAGTCAGTCGCGATCGGGCATGCGAACTGGCAACATCATGAACCAAATATAAGACTCGGTGTTGAATATAAAAAGAGGAATTGAGATCAGGTAGGCAAAGAGTGAACATCGTAACACTCCTCGAATACTACAAGAACCACGTGTCAAGAAATCTCGCCGGAGATTTAAAACATTTAACCAGTCCACGTGTCAAGAAATCTCCCCAGAGATTTAAAACATTTAACCAGGGCAAGACCCACGTGTCAATAAATCTCGCCGGAGATTTAAAACATTTAACCAGTCCACGTGTCAAGAAATCTCCCCAGAGATTTAAAACATTTAACCAGGGCAAGATCCACGTGTCAATAAATCTCGCCGAAAATTTAAAATATTTAACCAGTGCAAGATCCACTTATTGGTTTAATTAACCAGTCAATAAATCTCGCCGCAGATTTCAAAAGAGTTAACCAGCACAAGAACCACGTGTTCATAAATCTCGCCGGAGATTTAATACACATTTAAACAGTCTACGATCAACGCCGGAGATTTGCAAACATTCAACCAGTGCAAGCTTCAGTCAACAAATGAATTGAACCACGCATTACAAATTCTACAAAACCATCGGAACACGCTGGATCGCTTTCCGTCGCAAGAGCGGACTGAAGCTCATCCTGAAAGAGTTCGGACTGGACAACAACGGCACAGTAGAGGAAATGCGGAGTGGTCTGGTAGCTTTCGCCAACCAAGGAGTAGTTGCAGCGGCTGCTAGAACTAGAGACAAGTCTAGGTAACCAGGTTACGCCGGACCCCAAACAACCCGGGACACGCTCATGTGACACGTCGCCGGCACCGGTAGAATATGACTCCGATTGAGTCTCGAGGTCCGACGAACAGTGAGTCTTTCGAGGAGCTCTGCTAGTCGATACACACTACCCTTTCCGGCGCCAAACACTACGTTTTCGGTCAACATTGGAAGTAGCGGACCGGGCCACAAATAATAGATATGAGTTGGCCGACCGTGTCCGGAAATGGGGCGTAGCCTTTAATGACGACGCATCCGAACCTTGGGGATTAATCGAACAGCTGGAGGAGAAAGCGGCGTTACACAGCATTGATGAGCAACAACTACCACAAGCAGTTGCAGATGTGCTGACGGGCCAGGCTGAGGATTGGTTTAGAGTCAACACTCTATACCAAGTCATCTGGGAAGAATTCAAGCAGGAATTAATGGATTTCTTTGTCCCCCCAAACTCGAGACCACCTACGAGACGACCAAAGAGTTGCAACGACAAGAGACACCAGTTGGATCAACGAAGGGAAGGCCCGAAGTCCCCGAATCCGCCAAAAACTCACAACATAACGGTACCGATACCCGCAACAGTACGTGTAAAGTTGTGTCCTCAATATTAGTGTGAGGTCATTGTAAAAGAGGTTCAAACGCCAATATAATTGATTTATTCACTTTATTCTTTAGAATATATGTACTTAAAAGACTGTCCGCGTAGATTGACGTCCGATCGGTGTTCTTGCAAAACTTAGAGTGTGAGCGAGTTTTCTTATCTCCCATTACATCTGTTCGAAAGCTCGCCCGCGCATTCACCCGTTATACGGTAAGCATGTACAGTGGAACAAGTACGATCAAACAAGACTACAAACTTTGGGACAAGCAAAACTGAACATGCCGCCCGCCAATGCTAGAACTAGCATGAAATGTCCTTGCTTGTTCCTATTCTTAAATGGAAAGTTTTGAGGAATTTACCACCTTTTTAGTGGATTAAAGACCCACAGCATAAAATTTACTGGGTTAGTAGAGAGGTATAAGACCCACTAGACAAGCTAGTTTACCAGTATCAAAGGATATAACTATATATATATCGACGCAGGCGTGAAAAAAACATAGATTCTTTCAGCTAGTAAAAAATAATAAATATATTTCATATGAAAATTTGTCCACGTGTCTACGTGTACTGCGCATGCTGATGTATGCGCGAACTTTGATTTTTCAGGTCTTTCATTACATTGCTTAACCTTTTCCTGACATCGGCACAGCCGGCGCAGCCAGTCCTATATGACTCGGTGTTGAAAACCGAGGGAGTCAGGCGCGATCGGGCATGCGAACTGGCTACATCATGAACCAAATATAAGACTCGGTGTTGAATATAAAAAGAGGAATTGAGATCAGGTAGGCAAAGAGTGAACATCGTAACACTCCTCGAATACTACAAGAACCACGTGTCAAGAAATCTCGCCGGAGATTTAAAACATTTAACCAGTCCACGTGTCAAGAAATCTCCCCAGAGATTTAAAACATTTAACCAGGGCAAGATCCACGTGTCAATAAATCTCGCCGAAAATTTAAAATATTTAACCAGTGCAAGATCCACGTATCAATAAATCTCGCCGCAGATTTCAAAAGAGTTAACCAGCACAAGAACCACGTGTTCATAAATCTCGCCGGAGATTTAATACACATTTAAACAGTCTACGATCAACGCCGGAGATTTACAAACATTCAACCAGTGCAAGCTTCAGTCAACAAATGAATTGAACCACGCATTACAAATTCTACAAAACCATCGGAACACGCTGGTGTAGCATATCTACCCAACCTATCAAATAAAGAATGGGTATAACTTTGCATAAATACATTGTGACACTTTGTCATAGTAAACGTAAATATACAAATACCCAAAAGACCACCAATAACTACATAAGCATTCCAGCGTCCGAGTAATACGATCTAACGCTCATACATAAGCCGATCGCGGAGCTTGGGAATGCTGAGCATGCACTTTGCAGCTCAAGTGGTCAAGCTATACATAACATATGCATGCCTTCTGCATACATTTGTATATGTTTATATGTAATTAAGAATACATAGATATAAGCACTGTATGCGCGGGTTAGCCAAAACCCAACAGAACACACTTTGAACAGTTGAATAAAGAGCCTCATAAAGAGCAGAAGCTCTTCTCTTGTTATTTAAAGTGTACTTTAGCAAAATACTAACATCTCCTAAATATCAAACATTACATGGCGACCGTGACAGTGTTCACGTATGCATGAAGTTAACGATTATAATAAAAGCATGAAGTGTCCGTGGCCAAAAGAACTAAAATGAATAAATTCAAACATTACAAAAGCATGAAGTGTTCGTGGCCAAAGAAATAAAAACAATAAATTCAAACATTACATGGATAAATGCATTACATACATAGAAATGCAGAAAGGACAAATCTTCTTAAAAAGCTTTTGAACATAAATGGCAGAGGAGCCACAATTCTCGAAGGCAGTACCCACTAAGCAAAGGGACTTGCCAACTCTGGAAGAGGCCCTACAGGAGAATCCAGCTAATGGACCACGCCCACTCACGATAAATGAGTACAGGGCCAGGCAGCAGAAAAAACCGCAAAATAAACATAAAAGAAGCGGGCAAAGAATTAAGTTACTTCAGCAACGGCGACTGGTCAAGGACATGACCAAGTCGGCAAAAGACGAGGAATCCCGACAACGCTACATAGAGCGTTTTCAAGAAATAGAGGCTAAGCTTCGCAAAGGTGCGAAACAACGCAAACGGGCTGCATAAATGCCAATGCCCCAATTTGCCTAAACTTCAAGCAGATGCATCCCGACAACACTACAAAGAGCGTCTTCAAACACAGGAAATAAGTTTTGCAAAGGTGCGAAACAACGCAAACGGGCTGCGTAAATGCCAATGCCCCAATTTGCTTTAGATTTAATTTCTACCCCAAGCCGAGGCGGGAAACTGCTGCTTGGAAAATACTAAAATCTGTTAGGCTTTTTCACTAACAATGTGGTTGGAGAAATTTTTTTTTAATTATTGTAAACGACTATGTGAGCCAACCACATATATTAACCATTAATATTTCCACGTCTCTGGCACTGAGTATACATATATACTCAGCTGCAAAATTTTATTTGTGTAAAATAACAACAATGAAAAAGTTCTTATTTTGACTAATATAAAAGAAAATATTAATTTCATTTTTTCGATTTTCAAGAAGAAAATATTTTTCCTTCTCTTAAGCTCCAAATATATGGCGAATATCTTATTTTTTTTCCTTTTTTTAAAGATCCGTTTCATTGAATATAGATAAAATGGGATGGTTTAGTGATTCTAGTGAGGCAAAGGATAATACTGCCAATGTAGTGAATAATGTTAGAATAATTGATCATGTTGGAATAAATGTGTATGCCTTGATATGAAATGTTAATTAGCATAAGAATAAATCAGCTGATCGCGTATAATGTAATGTAATGTTTTATTGGACGTTGAATACAATGACTGTATTAGCAAGTGGTCCAACGACACCAAGCCGATGCTTGTTGCGCGCGGAACCCAAACGAAGTCCACCTCCCGCCTGACCGACCGAGAGGCACCGTCGCATAACGGACGACACGGAAACGCGGTAGAAAAGCGAATAGAAACGCGAGTAAAAATTAACGCGATGTGGAAAAAAATAAAATAAGAAAGACGAGGCGATAGAACGCGGCATGCAAGTAGGGAAAAAAAAAAACATAGAATAGAAAATCGAGGAAGATTCAAATACTAATTACTAATTACGTACTAGATAGGCAAGAATTAAGGACTTCATAGCAGCGATAGTGTTAGTGCTAGCTATGATGTGTTGGACCTTATTGTAGTCCGAACATAATGCCCTGAAAGGATCATGCAGTGCATAGTTCGATCTACAATAAGGAAGTGTTAGTGGAAGGAAATACCGAGTTCTTCTGCAAGGAACAGAGAAATGTAGCTGCCTTAACAAGGCCTCACTGTCAATGTCACCTTGCATAAGGTTGTTAATAAATAAGACTCCTAGCATGGTTCTGCGGTTAGTTAGGGAAGGCAGATTTAGTAACAGAAGTCTACTATTATAGGAAGGCAGTCTCAAATTTTCATCCCAGTTAAGGCCGCGTAAGGCAAAAAGTAAGAAGTTCTTCTGTACAGATTCAATGCGTTCCTTATGAATAGTGAATGAACCGTATTTGAGAATGAGACGAACAAGTGAAACGTAAAGGGTCTTTGTAATGTAAGGATCGTCGAATTCCTTAGACCATCTCTTGATAAAGCCTAGGACACCCATGGCTTTATTGACCATATTAGTTATATTATTGGAAAACTTTAGTTTTCGGTCCAGACGGACCCCCAGATCATCAACTAGGGTGATTCTTTCCAAGGCACAACCACAAAGAGTATAAGAAGCAAACTTCGGACTGGCTCGAGAGAATGTCATCAGCTTGCATTTAGAGCTGTTCAGGTGTAAAAAATTGGCGCAACACTAAGAATTAAAACTATTTAGGTCGGTTTGTAAGTTTGCATGACAGTGGTCGTCTTTAAATTGGTAGCAAAGCTTTACATCATCCGCATACATAAGGGTACGGGAGTTACATATGACCAAGGGAAGGTCATTAATGAAAAGCGTAAAAAGTAGGGGACCAAGATGACTCCCTTGTTAAATAACATAATTATGACACTTGCTCTAAGAATGTCAAATTGAATGGAAGTGCACATGCACGTAATAAATAATTTAATTAAACTAAAGTAATCCACTTTAAATATCAACATGGTAGCAGAGCAAGGTTAAAAAGAACTTAATCCAAGGTTGAAAAGAAATTAAGCCAAGGTGTAAAACTAAATCCAAGTTGTATAAAAATAAATGCTGTTCAAGTAAAGCGACAAAAGGAAAAAGTGTATAAGACATAAAGCTTCACAAAGAAAAAGTGTATAAGACATAAAAAGAGAAAAACAATATTAAAAGTGCAAACTATTAAAAAATACGAATACGAAAAAAGACGTTTGACAAATGCTAAACAATTAAACGGAAAAACATTAAAAACATAAACTTAAAGGATTCGATGGAAGCAGATTAAAAATTTAAAATTCACGTGCACGCTTTTTATAAAATTACATGGAAATAGAAAAGTGTGACCCTATTAGAAAATGTGCAAAAATGAATGACATAGAAAGGGACATAAAAGAAGTGCACAAACAGATTAACCCTTAACATGGTGGTGATGCATATCTGCATCATACCGTTTGAGTACAATTATTTTTCAATGTGCGTCATAAAATTGTCAAAAATGTATTTGATGCAGATCAACAACATTCGTTTATTATATAAAAAGTGTTGGTAACACTAATTAATAAATACTAAACAGCTGATTACTTTTCCCGCCAATTTTGTGAATGCGCTAAACTCAATTGGTTATGCAGTTTCTTATAAAAATAAAAATTATAATAAAGTGATTTAGTGGTAACAATTTGCATTTATAAAAAGGTAAATATTATGTTTATTTGATTATTGTCGAGTTTTTGTGTTTGTTGCATAAGAATATGAATAAATCAACAATTTCAGTTTGTTGCAGATATGCATCAAAGTAGCTTTACATATTAAAAAATACTAACAACCATGAATATAATTTTCAGCCTGATCTTGGAAAATAACGTTTTGTGATTTGTTTGATCAACATGATGATCTATGTGTTTGTCCCAATGTATACGTGTTCGTTTTCCGTGTTTTATGTTCATATTACTTTTATTAGTACAAACAAGATGTTTGTCTGTTTTAATTTAAGAATTATGTCTAGAAATCGGTTGACGTCATCACAAATTGCTGGAATTATAAATGGACTCGAAAGCGAAGATGACTTAGATTTTTCTGGAGATAGCGAGAGCGACTACTGCCCAGAGGTAGATGAAATCAGTAGTTCAGATGAAGGAGATTCGGAGGATTGCGGCGAACGTCCAATGGACTTGAATGATCAATCTGTTGAAAACCCTGATGTGAACATGGTAGACGGCAAAACAAAACGGCAAAAGGAGTTGAATAGAGGACTTATTTGGAAGCAGGGAAATTTAATTCTCAATGACCACCAAATGCAGTTCCGTGGGAATACCTCATTTCATTCAGAAATAATGGAGCTTGAACTTCCAATCGAATATTTTTTCCATCTATTTCCGAAATCATTATTTGAGGAAATTAAAAATGAAACTAATCTCTACGTATATCAAAAAAATCCTAGTTCTAGCCTTATCTTCTCATCTTTGGAAATACGTCAATTCGTTGGTATGATTCTGTACATGTCTATTGGACGCTTACCCAATGTGCCTAAATACTGGTCCCAAAGTATTGGAATGGTAGCAGTCAATAATGTTATGTCGCAAAAACGGTTCGAACAATTAAGAGTTCATATACATTTTAACGATAACGTAAACATTGTTCCTCCTAACGATCCTCGACATGATCGTCTTTTCAAAATAAGGCCAGTTGTGGAGAAACTGAACACAAGTTTCGGTAAAATACCAATGGAGCAGTTCCTGTGTGTTGATGAACAAATGTGCTCCACAAAGGCTCGAAACCAAATGAAAAGGTATTTACCCAACAAACCTCATAAATGGGGATATAAGCTGTTGCTGCTGAGCGGTATTTCAGGGTTTTGTTACAAATTTGAATTTGACACTGGCAAGGAAAACATCGTATTGCCTCAAGAACCTGACCTTGGTGCTGCATCTAATTGCGTTATCAGATTGGCAAGAGAAATACCAAAGCACCAAAACTATCGTCTATATTTTGACAATTACTTCACATCCTTGCCCCTCTTGAAATTCTTAGCTGATGACGGAATTTTGGCCTTAGGAACAATCAGGCAGAACAGAATTACCAATGGCAAGTTGTATGAATTTTCGAAGGGAAAGAAAATGTCACGAGGTACTTGTTTGGAATATGTCACGAATTATGATGGAGTTGATATATCATTGACATCATGGATGGACAACAAAGTAGTTAGATTGGCATCAAATTATGCTGGAATTGTTCCCAAAGATTCGGCCCGTCGATTCGATCGACAAAAAAAAGAATATATTGAAATCGAACGTCCGTATTCTGTATCTCAATATAATAGTTACATGGGAGGCGTTGACCTGATTGACAGCATTATAGGAAGATATAAAATTTCCATTAAAAGTCAAAGGTGGCAAGTTAGAGTGTTTTACCACCTTCTGGACCTGACTGTAAGCAATGCTTGGCTTTTATACAAGCGCGTTCACAAAGCGAAGGCCTCAACAGACAAGTTGCTTAATTCAGCTGATTTTCGTTTGCAAATAGCAGAAGCCTTAACTAAATTGGATGCTACTAAAAATAAAGGAAAGCGTGGCTCTGGTATCCAATATGCATTGGATGAAAAAAAGCTTAGGGGACCTTCGCAACAAATGCCAAACAAAATGGTTCGGCAGGATCAATTCGGTCATTGGCCTGTCTGGACTGACAAGAGGCTGCGTTGTAAATATCCAAACTGCGCTGGATTCTCCCAAACGCAGTGCGACAAATGTGGTGTATCCTTATGTTTTAATAAAAGAAATAATTGTTTTAAAAACTTTCATTTAAATTAATACATTAACAATAAAATTGTAATGATGATTATACGAGGGTCGTTTGATAAGTCCGTGACTTTTTGAATAAAATATATTTTTTTCGTCAAAGAAGCGTTTTATTTCTCAACATAATCTCCTTTTAGCTCTATACATTTAGTCCAGCGTTTTTCCAATTTTTTTATTCCTTCCAAATAATAGGTTTTCTCAAGGCCCTCAAAATAGTCGTTTGTTTCTGTGATGACCCGAATCTCTTACCGCCGAGCCATTTCTTCATGTTTGGAAACAAAAAATAGTCACAGGGGGCTAAATCTGGAGAATATGCTGGATGGGGTAGCAGTTCGTAGCCCAATTTATGAAATTTTGCCATGCTGACACGAAATTCACTTTTTTCCATTTTCGTTAAAATTCACGAGATCGTCTGCTTTCAATGCCTATAAAACGCAAACCAAAAAACGCAGCTTTCTCAAAATTTTACAGTCAGCTGTTAATCGATAACTGCTGACAGGAGCAGTGTTGTATTTAGAGCAGGTGCGCGGCAAATACAAAAAGTCACGGACTTATCAAACGACCCTCGTAATTCCCATGCTATGGGGTAGTTTAAAAATATTTTCCCTTAAAGCGCACTTGATGCAGAAATGCATCACTCCCCTTTTCTTAAAAATATAAGAAAAAAACTAAATAAATTAAAAAAATAAAAAGAAGTGTATTTTTTATTTACTTTTGTCTTCCAAATAAAAAAAAAATGATGAAAATCGGAGTTGTTGCCATGTTAAGGGTTAAAAGTGAAGCGGGAAAAATGAGTGCAAACGCAAAAATCGAAGACATTGTTATGCCTATATTCGATGGGGTAAATTTTGGAAGCTGGAAGTTCAGACTAATGACAATACTTGAATACAAAGAGTGCAAAGAACCAGCAGTGCGAACAAGAACAACAGAAGATAATGAAACAACATGGATGAAAATAGATTTAAAAGCAAAAACAATTTTAATCAGTACAATATCAGACTAACAGTTAGAATATGTTAGTGAGTGCCAAACAACATTAGAAATTATGAACAAGTTAAACGAAATGTATTCGACAAAATCAACAGCCCTGCAAATACTGTGCAGAGGAAAAATCGACGAAATCAAACTAAAGGATTACGAAACAGTGGAAGAATTTTTTATAGAATTCGAGAAAGCAGTGAATAAATTTAAAAACGCTGGAGGCACCATAGACGAAAACGAAAAAATGCGGTATTTGTTAAAAGCGCTACCAACAAGCTACAGTTATATTGGAGACTTCTTAGAAGTGATTCCGGAAGGACAACGAACGGTAGAGTACGTAAAATCAAAAGTTAAAGAAAAAAGCCTAAACAGAGGTCCAGTGGCCAGACAAAATAACGTAAGCACATTCAACACCAAAACTAAAAAAGAATGCTATGCGTGTGGCAAAACAGGTCATCTTCAGAGGGACTGCTGGCATGCTGAGCAAAATGCGAGAGGCGAAAACAAACAACAACAACAATACAACAGGCGATATCAGAATACGAATCAAAGAGGCGGTCGAGGCAGAGGTCGACATCATGGAAATGGTCGCGCACGTGGAACTGGACGTGGACATTACTCAGGAGACGGGAACCAAGGAAGACAACAAGAAAACAGCGACGGCGTACAGTCATGGACAATAAGAATGATAAGAAACGAAAAAATAATAAATTGTAATAACAGCGAAAGAAGCAACGAAACTACAGTAAATTGGTTATTAGATAGTGGATGCACTGATCACGTTATAAACGATTGTAGACTTTTTAAGAAGTGTGTAAATTTGAAAAATCCTATTGATGTTAAAGAAGCTGATGGCAAACAATTGCAAGCGACCAAAATTGGAAATGTAGAAACATATTTTAAAACTTACAATAATGAAAATTTTATCGATATTAAAAATGTATACTTTGTAAAAGGCATAAAACAAAATTTGCTAAGCATATCAAAGATAACTGAAAATAAATGTACAGTCGTAGCCAGAAATAGTGAAATAAAAATCTATAACGAAAAAAGAGAATTGTTGACAGTTGCGAAAAAAATTGATAGTTTATATAATGTAAAAAGCTTCATGCTAAAAAAATAAAACAAATGAAATATATACAATTTTTTGCTATCTCTTCCCCGTGAACGGACGTGTTTTTTTCTGCGCTTCGATATTTTCGCGTTTTTATTAAAAACAACCGGTGTTTTATAAAGCTTTTATTTTAATACAGATCTTCTTTTGATAACCCGTTCACGACGCGTGTGCATGCCTTTCAAATTAGTCAAACTAATCTTTGTTTGCTAATTTTATATTTTTTGTGCATTGGTTCTGCTCCTCTGGTGCTTTGTTTACATCTTTACTCTTTTCGGTAAGCAACGTTGTTGTTAGTGGCTCACCGCTATTACTCTCTTTCTTATCTATCCTAATTCTTTGAGCGCGCCTAAGCACCTCTCACGCTTTGCCGCTCTTTCTACTGCACTTTTCTGAGCGCGCCTAAGCATCTCTCACGCTTTGCCGCTCTCTGTACTGCACTGTTGTTGCTTGATCGTTTTTGCTCTCTCTGCTCTCTGCCTTTGCGCGCTAATTTCTTTTTCTTGCGCACATACCTCTTTTTCTTGTTTTTGTTTTGTTTTCTTTGCGGCTGTTTTTATTTGTTACAGTAGGTGTCGCCAATAATGGACGGTTTGATTTGTTTTAAAAAATCCTGCCTTAAGGAGGTGACGGCTGCCCAGCCAAGCATTTCGTGTTGGCTATGTGATAACGTAGTACACGCGGAGTGTGGCCCGACGGCTGATGCCGTAGCCAAGCGCACTGGGTTGCGTTATTGCTGCGATATGTGTAGGGAAGTGGAGGGCGAAATTTGTTCGTTTATGCGGCAAACAAAGATAGGATTCAGGGAACTGCTTGGAAGTTTTCGCACACTATCCGAACAGTTCTCAGCGCTCGATTCATGTTTCAATAACCTTAAGTTATTGAACGAATCCCCAAAGCGAAAAAAATCCACCCGCATAGAGGAGCCTATTATCGTCACCCAGCTCCCTATAATTGACCAGCCAGGTACGCCAATGGCACAGCCGTTAATGTCGTTCACCAATCCCCCGATGGTAACGAGATCAGCGGCTAAATCAATTTCGATTCCCGAAAATGTCATTGAGTGTATGCAACCAGTGACGCCAAAATGTTCCGTTATGTCCGCTGTGGTCTCGTTGCCCGTGCCACAGAAAATAGTGTTACCTAAGGCGTGTTCAAGTTCTGGTTTACCAGAAGAGAACCTCTGCTCTGGAATTATACCTGAGGCGCCTAAAAAGATTGTAGGTGTTCCACAAAAGAAACAGATTTTTGTTTCTAGGCTTGCCCCTGAACTCACATCAAATGATGTTAAAGCTTATATTCAAGCTAAAACCCAAGCCGTCGACGTAAAAGTGGAAAAGTTTAAGTTTTCTTATGAGAGGGACATATCTTCCTTCAAAATAAGTGCCCCAAACGAACTCTTAGGCATTATATGTTCGGCTCAATTTTGGCCGGAACATGTAATGGTTAAAGAGTTTGAAGCAAGGAAAAAGAAAAATCGCCCACCGATTAAACTTCCTTTGCCTCCTCTAGCAGCAGCCCAAATAAAATCAAATAAAAAAAACTAACAAGCTTCTTAACTCTTTCATATCAAAATGTTAGAGGTCTCTGTACTAAAATTTCAACTTTATACTTTAACAGTCTTTCTTTTTCTTCCCAAATTGTTGTGTTTACTGAGACTTGGTTAAAGCCGGAGATCCTGAACTCCGAAGTCTTTCCAAATAAGTACACAACCTACAGGTGTGATCGACCTGACCGACGTGGTGGTGGAGTTCTAATTGCAGTTGATTCCACCATCAACTCGGAACTCTTAGAACCGGAGATTCAAGTTGGCATTGAATTACTCTGTGTAAAATTACACTTTCCCGGTTTTTTTCATTATATAACCTGTTCTATATTCCGCCGTCGTCGGAATTATCAGTTTATTTGCAGCATTTGTCTGCAATACAGACCATATTTAATCTGTTATCAGACAGAGATCAATTTTTAGTCCTGGGTGACTTCAATATCCCCGATTGTAATTGGACAAGAAGTGCTGATTCAAACTCTCTTCTGCCCTCACGGCAACACGACCTTTTTGACGGTCTGTTTGACATGTCATTGTCTCAGATCAATCATGTCTTAAACAGTAGTAACAGATCGTTAGATTTATGCTTTGTCTCGGATCCATCTAGAGTGAGTCTAAACAAGACACAACCAGATCCTTACCATCCCACTCTTGAAGTTACTTTTGATTTTGGTGCTTGTATGGATAATGATGAAAAACTGTGTAATCGTGTACGCTGCTTTAGAAAAGCAGATTTTAACTTATTGAATGGGATGATTTCCCAATTTGATTGGTCAGAATTGTATTCGTCTACTGATATTTTAGTAGCGACCAATATTTTTTATAACACAATTAACTACTTTTTAGATATTTGTGTTCCGTGTATTTATCCAACTTCCTCGAGTAAGCCGCCATGGTTTACAAGAGAGTTGTCACGGTTAAAAAATTTAAAGTCAAACTTATTTAAAAAATATAAAAGTAATAGCTCATCTTCAGCCTTTTCTCGCTACTTAAGCGCGCGGTCAGATTTTACTGTCTTGAACGCGAAATGTTATAAGAACTATTTAACTCGTTGTAAGGCTCAGTTTATTCAGAACCCCAAACAGTTGTATAGTTTCGTTAACACGAAGCGTAAGTCTACCGCATTTCCAACAAAATTAACGTTTGAAAATGCTAGTGCAGATACCGACCAAGCCATGGCCGATATGTTTGCAAAGTTTTTTCAAACGACTTATTCTCCGTCAACACAGAGAACTCACTTTTATCCATACAACATTCCCAGTTCAAATGGTATCTTCTCTCCCTTTTTAAACGAAAGCTCATTGGTAAAGGATCTCTCTTTAGTAAAGCCAGTCTTCTCACCAGGCCCTGACGGTGTTCCTGCTTGCATACTTCGATTCTGTGCTATCTCCCTAAGTAAGCCATTACTCAAACTATTTTCGCTGTCTTTAGAAACTTTAGTCTTTCCTTCCATTTGGAAGGAATCTTTTATTATTCCCTTGCTTAAAAAGGGCAGCAAGTCTGATGCAAGCAATTATAGAGGTATCTCTAAATTGTCGGCTATACCCAAACTTTTCGAGAATGTTATAACTCCTCACTTGCAACATTTCTGTAGATCCGTTATCTCACCTTTTCAACACGGATTCATTAAAAGTCGTTCTACTACGACAAACTTGCTTGAGCTGACATCCTTCGTGGTAAAAGGATTTCAGGAAAATCTTCAAACTGATGTCATTTATACTGATTTCAGTAAAGCTTTTGACTCAGTGAATCATTCCCTTCTGGCACATAAACTTGACCTTCTAGGTTTTTCACCAAAACTACTTAGTTGGATTGTAAGCTATCTGGCTGACAGAACTCAAAGAGTCCTCTTTAAAACCACCCTTTCAAACCCAATTCATGACACATCTGGTGTTCCTCAAGGGAGTCATCTTGGTCCCCTACTTTTTACGCTTTTCATTAATGACCTTCCCTTGGTTATATGTAACTCCCGTACTCTTATGTATGCGGATGATGTAAAGCTTTGCTACCAATTTAAAGACGACCACTGTCACTCAAACCTACAAACCGACCTAAATAGTTTTAATTCTTGGTGTTGTGCCAATTTTTTAAACCTGAACAGCTCTAAATGCAAGCTGATGACATTCTCTCGAGCCAGTCCGAAGTTTGCTTCTTATACTCTTTGTGGTTGTGCCTTGGAAAGAATCACCCTAGTTGATGATCTGGGGGTCCGTCTGGACCGAAAACTAAAGTTTTCCAATCATATAACTAATATGGTCAATAAAGCCATGGGTGTCCTAGGCTTTATCAAGAGATGGTCTAAGGAATTCGACGATCCTTACATTACAAAGACCCTTTACAAAGACACTTGTTCGTCTCATTCTCGAATACGGTTCATGCGTATGGTGTCCCCAGTACACTATTCATAAGGAACGCATTGAATCTGTACAGAAGAACTTCTTACTTTTTGCCTTACGCGGCCTTAACTGGGATGAAAATTTGAGACTGCCTTCCTATAATAGTAGACTTCTGTTACTAAATCTGCCTTCCCTAACTAACCGCAGAACCATGCTAGGGGTCTTATTTATTAACAACCTAATACAAGGTGACATTGACAGTGATGCCTTGGTAAGGCAGCTACACTTCTCTGTTCCTTGCAGAAGTACTCGCTATTTCCTTCCACTAACACTTCCTTATTGTAGATCGAACTATGCACTGCATGATCCTTTCAGGGCATTATGTTCGGACTACAATAAGGTCCAACACATCATAGCTAGCACTAACACTATCGCTGCTATGAAGTCCTTAATTCTTGCCTATCTAGTACGTAATTAGTAATTAGTATTTGAATCTTCCTCGATTTTCTATTCTATGTTTTTTCTTTTTTTCCCCTACTTGCATGCCGCGTTCTATCGCCTCGTCTTTTTTATTTTATTTTATTTTTTTTCCACATCGCGTTAGTTTTTACTTGCGTTTCTATTCGCTTTACTACCGCGTTTCCGTGTCGTCCGTTATGCGACGGTGCCTCTCGGTCGGTCAGGCGGGAGGTGGACTTCGTTTGGGTTCCGCGCGCAACAGGCATCAGCTTGGTGTCGTTGGACCACTTGCTAATACAGTCATTGTATTCAACGTCCAATTATCAAAAAAAAAATGTAACTAAATTAAGGCCACGTAAATTTTCAATATTTGAATAGAATTATAAAGAATAAAATGCTAGATGGTCTGCCAGATAAAATCGAGAATACCGAAATGAAATGTGCGAATTGCATACAAAGTAAAATGTCAAACGAACCATTCGAGAACAATAGAAAGAAAACTAAAGAAACATTAGAGTTAATACACACAGACTTAAATATTCAATATTTGAATAGAATTATAAAGAATAAAATGCTAGATGGTCTGCCAGATAAAATCGAGAATACCGAAATGAAATGTGCGAATTGCATACAAAGTAAAATGTCAAACGAACCATTCGAGAACAATAGAAAGAAAACTAAAGAAACATTAGAGTTAATACACACAGACTTAAATATTCAATATTTGAATAGAATTATAAAGAATAAAATGCTAGATGGTCTGCCAGATAAAATCGAGAATACCGAAATGAAATGTGCGAATTGCATACAAAGTAAAATGTCAAACGAACCATTCGAGAACAATAGAAAGAAAACTAAAGAAACATTAGAGTTAATACACACAGACTTAAACGGACCACATAGCACAACAGGTTATTGTGGGGAAAAATATTTTTTGACATTCGTTGATGAATTTAGTAAATTCGCGAGTATATATTGTATTAAACATAAATCTGAAACAGCGAGCTGCTTAAAAGAATACGTAAATTATGTTGAGAATCAATTCAGTAAAAAAGTAAAACAAATCCAATGCGATAACGGTAAAGAATATATGAATAGAGAGATATTAAATTTTGTAAAATATAAAGGAATTCAATTAACTACATGCCCACCGTATGTACACGAATTAAACGGCGTAGCAGAAAGATATAATAGGTCGGCAATGGATATTGGCAGGTGCTTGATGAGAGAGGCAAACATACATAGGCGATATTGGCCAGAAGTGATGAACACAGTAGCTTATTTAAAAAACCGAACAATCGCAAACACAGCAGTAAATAAAAGCCCATACGAAATAGTTTTTGGTATAAAACCAAATGTAGAAAATTTAAAAATATACGGAAGTAGAGTTTTTGTTAGAGTTCCAGAAGTACGCAGTCAGAGTAAATGGGATAACAAATCGGAATTAGGAGTTTTAGTTGGATATAATACAAACGGATATAGAGTTTTAGTAAATAATAGAGAGACATGTTCAAGTTGTGGAAGAAAAAACAAAATTAATTTGCCTAGAGAAAAACAAGCAGGATGATAATGAAAATGAAATAAATGAAAATGAAGAAGATGATGCAGATAACGCTAAGACAGACGATCTAAATGACATGGACGAAGTTAATTCAAAAACTAGAGATGATAGCGGGAGTGAGGAGAACAAAGAACATTTAACAGTGCAGAGAACATCAAATAGAGATAAAAGACCAGTAAATCTATATGGTAACCCAGTAACACATTTTATTCATATCAATTATGTAAATGCAATTGTACCAAACACTTACGAAGAGGCGATGAATAGTAACGAAAAGAAAGAATGGCTCAAAGCAATGAACACAGAAATGCAATGCTTAAATAAAAATAATACATGGCGAATTGTAGAAAAACCGATAAACAAAAAGATTATAGATGTCAAATGGGTGTATAAAAGGAAAAGTGATGGGACATATAAAGCCAGACTAGTAGTAAGAGGTTTCCAACAAAAAGAAAGACTAGAGAATGTATATTCACCAGTAGGAAAAATGCAAACATTAAAGATACGAGGGTCGTTTGATAAGTCCGTGACTTTTTGAATAAAATATATTTTTTTCGTCAAAGAAGCGTTTTATTTCTCAACATAATCTCCTTTTAGCTCTATACATTTAGTCCAGCGTTTTTCCAATTTTTTTATTCCTTCCAAATAATAGGTTTTCTCAAGGCCCTCAAAATAGTCGTTTGTTTCTGTGATGACCCGAATCTCTTACCGCCGAGCCATTTCTTCATGTTTGGAAACAAAAAATAGTCACAGGGGGCTAAATCTGGAGAATATGCTGGATGGGGTAGCAGTTCGTAGCCCAATTTATGAAATTTTGCCATGCTGACACGAAATTCACTTTTTTCCATTTTCGTTAAAATTCACGAGATCGTCTGCTTTCAATGCCTATAAAACGCAAACCAAAAAACGCAGCTTTCTCAAAATTTTACAGTCAGCTGTTAATCGATAACTGCTGACAGGAGCAGTGTTGTATTTAGAGCAGGTGCGCGGCAAATACAAAAAGTCACGGACTTATCAAACGACCCTCGTATATAAATCAGATGGATGTCGAAACAGCCTTTTTAAATGGCTATGTTAAATCAGAAGTTTATGTAAATGAACCGAAAGGGTACGAAACAGGAGAAAACAAAGTTTATAAATTAATTAAGGCACTATATGGATTGAGAGAGCCCAAGAGCATGGTACGAATGTTTGCATAAATATCTTGACAAATTAAATTTTATAAGAAGCAATTACGATAATTGTTTGTATGTTAAAAGAAAGGATAAAGATGAAATATATATTTTAGTATTTGCAGATGACATTTTGATATGCAGTAAGAACAAAACAAAAATAACCGAAATAAAAGATTGTTTAATGAACAAATTTACAATGAAAGATTTAGGAAAAATCGGTAGTTATATTGGAATAGACATTAATTATAGTACTGAAGGTAAGAAAATGACGTTAAATCAAAAAGGATATATTGAATCATTAGCAATTAAGTACAATCTCCAATGGAAACAAACCTAAAATTAGATCAAGAAACTGAATGTGATGAGAATATTAAATACAGAAATTTGATAGGTGAATTATTATATATAAGCGCAGGTACAAGACCAGATATATCATATTCCGTAAATTATTTAAGCAGATATCAAAGTTGTTACAATTCAACACACTATAAATACGCGTTAAGAGTATTAAAATATTTATATAAGACAAGAGATCTGAATTTAACTTTTGAAGACAATAAAAATAATGAATTACTAGATTGTATGGTAGACTACGATTATGCAGGAGATAATGTTGATAGAAAATCCATGACGGGATTTATAATTAGAATGTATGGAAATACAGTATATTGGAAAACACATAAACAACAAGCAGTAACAAAATGTTCAACGTTTGCAGAGTACATTGCCATGTCAGAAGCAGTTACAGAAATATTATTTGTCAAAAACATTTTATGTGAAATGTTTAATATTAATAATGAAAAAGCGATAAAGATTTATGAAGATAATTCAGGCGCAGTAGCGATTGCTAAATTTGGTAACTTTACAAAAAATTCAAAGCACATTGAAGTGCAGTATCATTATGTTAACGAAAATTATGAAAAAGGTATTATAGACATTGTAAAGATAGAATCTAGACTTAATATAGCAGACATGTTAACCAAAGCGTTGGACAAACAAAAATTTATAATTTATAATTTATAAATTTATAAGAAATAGAAATGCTGTAAAGTTAATGTAATGAAAGAAAATCAAGACAACAAATTTAAGAGGCGTGTTGGAATAAATGTGTATGTCTTGATATGAAATGTTAATTAGCATAAGAATAAATCAGCTGATCGCGTATAATGTAATGTAATGTTAAATAACATAATTATGACACTTGCTCTAAGAATGTCAAATTGAATGGAAGTGCACATGCACGTAATAAATAATTTAATTAAACTAAAGTAATCCACTTTAAATATCAACAGATCACACAGACGATATAAATGCGTTGTGGATCCTACTATTGATAATAACAATAGTATTAGTCTTGCAATTCTTGCTTACTATTTATGTAAAACATAATAAAATCATTAAGAAAAGATACATGAGCAGGGCGAATCAATTAGATCAGATTTGAAGAAAAAGAAACAATGAATAACAAATTCCATTGCAAGAATGAAATGGAGAGAAATAGCGAAATGTATAGACGAATTTCGCTATAAGTTTGACAAATCTTATAAATGCATAAATAAAGATGCAGTAATAAAAGCAGAAACGTTGAAAAACCATACAGAGATAGTAATAAGGGAATACAATAATATAGTTACCTTAGTAAACAAGTGTACAAATAGATTCACAGCTGAGCACCTTAACAAATGTATACGCGTAATAAAATCCCTAAGCACAAGATTAATTAATATCAGGAAAAGAAGACATATTCTGATTAACGTGCCAGAAAGTCTAAGTCAATTGGTGGACTTCGATACCGACCAGTTTAAAGGACTGGACGAATCTATTCAATCAAGCGACGCTGAATCCAATAGTGACATTGAAACACTAGAAGGAAGCGATCGAATTGAAAATAAGCCAGAAACAATAACAATTGACATTGACAGAATTTATCAAGCTAGCCACATCTCTGATACCAGAGTTTGACGGTAGGTACGAAAATTTACAAAGTTTTATAGATGCTCTAGGTCTATTAGACACCTTAAAAGGCACGCATGAGACAACAGCGATAAGCCTTATAAAAACTAAACTTAAAGGCCATGCAAGGAATCTTATAAGTAATGAGCAGACAATCGCTGCAATCATTACCCAACTGTCAAGTGCAGTAAAAGGAGAATCGGTAGAAGTTATATCTGCCAAACTTCTCAATCTGCAACAGAAAAATAAAACGTCCAACCAATACACCCAAGAGGTGGAGAAACTGACAAAGGCCCTTGAAGGCGCCTATATCAGTGACGGTCTCAGCCAATCCCTTGCAAATAAATACAGCACTACAACAGCTGTAAAAGCCATGACACAAAATTGCTCCATTGATAAGGTAAAACTTATCATGCAAGCAGGCACATTCACAAACATGAATGATGCCATTTCAAAATTTGTAAACAGTTGCACAGAGATAACAGGTCAAAGCAACACTGTACTGTTTTATCGAAGAGGTGCAAATAACAATAATAGAGGAGGCCGAGGTTATAATCGTGGTAGAAATAGCAACCACAACAATTACAACCGAGGCAGCAATTACAACAATAACAATAAACATAACTTTAATAACCGTGGAGGAAGAAGAGGCCAAAACCAAGGAAGAGGCCGAGGTAACTTCAACCAGGGAAACAATAACAACAATGTGAGAATAGCGCAAAACACGTCGCAAAACTCACAGAACCCTTTAGGAAACAATCAATAAATGCAAAAGTTCATTCCATCAATTACAGTCTTAATATATTCGTAACTTTTTATAATCATTCAACTGAAAATAAACTAACATTTCTCATAGATACTGGTGCAGATATCTCACTTTTAAAAATAAATTCTGATAACTTCAAAATTCAGGATGAAAATAATAAACATCCAAGGCATAGGCAAAGGTGTAATAAAGTCTCAAGGAACAACCTCAATAGAACTTCAATCAACAAAATATATTATTCCACATGAATTTCATTTGGTAGACTCAAATTTTTCAATACCATGTGATGGAATAATAAGCATTGATTTTATAAAAAAATTCAATTGTCAGCTAGATTTCAAAGCAAGTGAAGACTGGTTTATAATTAGACCCCAAAATTTAAATTATCCAATATATGTTCCGATAACATGTAGCCCTGGCAACAATACAGTTCTTCTGCCAGCCAGATCACAAATTATTCGGAAAATAGACATTAATAGCGTAAATGATTACATATTTGTTCCTAATCAGGAAATACACAATGGAATTTACGTTGCGAATACAATAGCAGCATCCAAACATGTATACATTCGACTTCTAAATACAACTAATTTCCACCAATTGGTCAAAGTAAACAAAATCCAATATGAAAATTTAAAAGATTATGACATTCATAACACCAATCCAGAAAATAGAAGCGAACAAGTACTTTCAAAACTAAAGAAAAATTTTCCAGAGCAATTTAAAAGTCAATTAACTGAATTATGCACAAAGTATAGTGATGTGTTCGGACTGGAAACCGAACCAATATCAACAAACAATTTCTATAAACAGACATTAAGACTTAAAGATGATGAACCCATTTATATAAAAAACTACAGAAGCCCGCATAGCCATATTGAAGAAATCCAAAAACAAGTAGGGAAATTAATAAACGACAAAATCGTAGAACCGTCTGTATCCGAGTACAACAGCCCACTCTTGTTAGTTGTTAGTAATTGACTATCGTCAAATCAATAAAAAACTACTTTCTGATAAATTTCCACTCCCTAGAATTGATGACATCTTAGATCAACTAGGTCGAGCTAAATACTTTTCATGCCTTGACTTGATGTCAGGTTTCCATCAAATAGAAAGAAGAAAACTCAAGAAATATAACATCTTTTTCAACGAGCAATGGCTCATATCGCTTCACGCGATTACCATTTGGTCTTAAAATAGCACCAAATTCATTTCAGAGAATGATGACTATATCATTCTCTGGTTTGGAACTTTCTCAGGCATTCCTTTATATGGATGATAGGATGTTCCGAAAAACACATGATTAAAAACCTAACTGATGTTTTTAGTGTATGTAGGAAATATAACCTAAAATTGCATCCAGAAAAATGTTCGTTTTTCATGCATGAAGTGACATTCCTAGGTCACAAATGCACCGATAAAGGAGTATTGCCAGATGACAAGAAATTTGACGTCATCAAAAATTATCCTGTCCCTCATGATGCGGACAGCGCAAGACGATTTGTAGCATTCTGCAACTATTATCGTCGATTTATAAGAAACTTCGCCGATTATCAGCTTTCTCTTCAAGTGAACAGACGCGTTTTTCTTTTGCTCCCCGAAGTTTCTTTATTTCTTTGAACAACCGGTGTTCTATGTAACAAAAGCTTATTAATACTTCTTGTAGTGTTTTTTCTTATTCTTTTGCTGCAGAATCTGTTCACTCGCGAGTGCTTTTCTATTAAATTAGTCAAACATTTGTGTCTACTAATTTGGTAATTGGTTTGCAATTTGCTTCTTTGTTTACATCAACTCTTTGTAGCTTTGTTGTTGCATTGCTTGGTAGCTTGATCTATTTTTAGATTCTGTCGTGAGCGCGCTTACTCTCTTGTGTTCGCTCTCTCTCTCTTACTTTCGTCTGCGCTGTGCATTTGTTGTTGCAGTTACTGTAACGACAGCTAACGCTCTCGCCTATTTAGCATTTGCTCTCTTTTTTCGTACATAGTTTACTCTTAGTTTTTTCTAACGTTTTATTTGGCTACTCTTTTACAGTGGTGTCTTATTATAATGGAAGGACATCTTATTTGTGCTGTTAAAACCTGCAAAGGTGAGATTACGTGTGCTCAACCAAGTATCTTATGTTGGCTGTGTGATAATGTTGTACATGCCAAATGTGTCAACGTCACTGGTTCAACTGCTGATGCTTTGGCTAAGCGCATTGGGCTGCACTATTGTTGCGAGGAGTGTCGTGAGGTGCAGAATGAAATGAGAGCCTTCATGCGGCAGACACGGAAAGGCTTTAAGGAATTGTTTAGTGGTTTTCGTACGCTATCTAAACAGTTCTCTAAGCTGGACTCGGACTTTAATGGCCTTCACGAAGCGCAAAAAATCAACGCGTAAAGAAGAGACCATGTCTGCTGCTGTTCCGCCACCAAACGTAGCTCAGCCTAGTACTCCGTTGACACAGCCGTTGATACCGGTCACCACATCGGTGGTAACGAGATCGGCGGCTCAGAAAAATTCGGTTCCCGAATGTGTCAACAGTGAGTCTTCGCAGCCAGTGACGCCAAAAATGATTACCAATTTAGCACCTTCTATAGCCTCAATACCTGTGTCTGCTTCACCCAGGGCAACAACAACTGCTTCTTTATCAGTGGTGCCTAAGCCTCTTTCCCCCGAGGAAACAAATCTTGATCTCACACCTGATGATGTTATGGCTTTTATTCAAGCCAAAATACAAGCCGCTGAGATTAAGGTGGGAAAATTTAAGTTCTCTTTTGAACGGGACGTATCATCCTTTAAACTTTGTGTCCCTAACGAATGCTTTAACCACATATGCAACCATGCTTTTTGGCCAGCTCATATCGTGGTTAAAGAATTCGAGGCAAAGAAGAAAAAGAATCGGCCCCCGATTAGACTTACTTTGCCAAACCAGACCACTGCGCCCAATAAGACGACAAAAAACTAAACTTTTATCTTTCTTTCTCCTATCAAAAAGTAAGAGGCCTTCGTAGCAAACTTTCAACTTTCTTTCTGAATAGTCTTTCATTTACTTCTCAGTTTTTGGTGTTAACAGAGACTTGGTTAAAACCGGAAATCCTAAGCTCCGAGGTTTTACCAAGTAAGTACACTATTTAGAGGCGTGATAGAACTGATCGACGTGGTGGTGGCGTTCTTGTTGCAGTAGACTCCACCATTGCATCAGATTTTATACAGCCGGAGGTTCAATATGATATTGAATTTATTTGTGTAAAACTACACCTTCCCGGCTTTTTCTTATATATAACCTGCTCATATATTCCGCCGTCATCGGAATCATCAGTCTATTCGCAGCATTTGTCTGCAATTAAGACTGTATTTAACCTGTTATCAGACAGGGATCAGTTCATAGTCCTTGGGGACTTTAATATTCCTGACTGCAATTGGACACCTAGTCCTGAGGAATATTCTCTATTGCCTTCCCAGCAGCACGATCTTTTCGATGGACTGTTTGACATGTCATTGTCGCAGGTCAATCATGTTCTTAACTCCATAAAAAGATCGCTGGATCTATGTTTCGTTTCTGATCCATCTAAGGTAATTTTAAACAGGGCCCAACCCCTCTCTGTACCTGAAGATCCATACCATCCCACCCTCGAAGTCAATTTCGATTTGGGATATTATTCTTTGACTAAGAGTAACACTAATAGTAAGCGTGTGCGCTGTTTCAGAAAAGCAGACTTCCTATTATTAAATAACCTTATTTCTAACTTTGACTGGTCTAATCTTCACCTGTGCACTGATATGGCAGTAGCCATAAAAATCTTTTATAGCACCATTAATTCATTCTTTGATATATGTGTTCCGAGATTCTATCCGACAGCCTCAAGTAAGCCCCCGTGGTTTACAAAAGAGCTTTCACGCCTAAAGAATTTAAAAAACGCCTTATTTAATAAATATAAACTTAAACACTCTTCTTTATTCTTTTCTCGCTATTTAACTGCTCGGTCAAACTTCACCGTGCTTAGCGCCAAGTGTTATAAAAATTATTTAAACCGTTGTAGGGCTCAGTTTTTTAAAAACCCCAAACAGTTTTATAATTTTGTTAACATGAAGCGTAAATCAGCGGCTTTTCCATGTAAATTGGAATTTGAAAATGCTATTGCAGACACGGATCAGGCCATGGCCGATATGTTTGCAAGGTTTTTTCAAACTACTTATTTATCTGCCACCCATAATACTCAGTCATATCCTTATAATATCCCATGTTCGAATGGCATTCACTCCACTTTTGAATGAAAGTTCAATTGCTAGGGATCTTCACTTGGTTACACTACTTTACTCGCCAGGCTCCGACGGAATTCCCGCGTGCGTACTACGGTTCTGTGCTAATTCCCTGAGTAAGCCATTGCTAAAACTATTCTCGCTGTCCTTAGAAACTTCTTTTTTTCCTTCCATTTGGAAGGAATCATTCATTATTCCCTTACTCAAAAAGGGCAGCAAGTCGGATGCACCTAACTATAGAGGCATCTCTAAGCTATCGGCCATACCTAAATTCTTCGAGAATGTCTTAACCCCTCACTTGCAACACTTTTGTAGATCCATCATTTTCCCTTGTCAACACGGATTCATCAAACGTCGTTCCACTACGACAAATTTTCTTGAGCTGACATCCTTTGTAGTACAGGGATTTCAGCAAAATCTTCAAACTGATGTCATTTATACTGATTTCAGTAAAGCTTTTGACTCAGTAAATCATTCCCTCCTAGCAGAAAAGCTTAAACTTCTTGGTTTCTCGCCTAAACTTCTTAGTTGGATTGTTAGTTATCTGACTGACAGAACCCAAATGGATTGCCTTTCAAACCCACTTCATGGCACCTCTGGTGTTCCTCAAGGGAGTCATTTAGGTCCCCTTCTATTCACTCTTTTCATCAATGACCTTCCGCTTGTCATACGATCTGCTCGCACTCTTATGTATGCAGATGATGTAAAGCTGTGTTTTCAACTTAAAGATGCCTTCTGCCACTCTTACTTACAAGCTGACCTAGACAGTTTTCAATCATGGTGCCGTGTAAATTTATTAATTCTGAATAATTCTAAATGCAAGCTGATGACATTCTACCGAACCAGCCCAGAGTTGGTATCCTATACACTTTGTGGTTGTGCCTTAGAAAGAATTGCCTTAGTTGACGATCTTGGTATCCGTCTGGACCGTAAACTTAAGTTTTCGGAACATATTTCTACAATGGTCAATAAGGCTATGGGAATACTTGGCTTTATTAAGCGATGGTCTAAGGAGTTTGACGATCCTTATCTAACAAAGACCCTGATCTGGTTAGCCAGTTAAACTTCGCCGTCCCATGTAGAATTACCCGTAATTACTTACCACTAACTCTTCCTAATTGTAGATCAAACTATGCCCTGCATGAACCATTCAGGGCATTATGTTCTGATTTTAATAAGTACTCCTTCATATTAACAAATACAGACTCTGTACCAGCCTTAAAATTGAAACTTTTGTCCTACCTAGGTAGAAGTTAAATTTTCCTCGAAACGCCTGTCTATTTTTTCTTAGCTTCTATTTCTGCATGCTCGCGTTTATGACACTGCCCCTCGGTCGGTTGGGCATGTCTTAACATATACTAACTTTTTACTACGAGGGTCGTTTGATAAGTCCGTGACTTTTTGTATTTGCCGCGCACCTGCTCTAAATACAACACTGCTCCTGTCAGCAGTTATCGATTAACAGCTGACTGTAAAATTTTGAGAAAGCTGCGTTTTTTGGTTTGCGTTTTATAGGCATTGAAAGCAGACGATCTCGTGAATTTTAACGAAAATGGAAAAAAGTGAATTTCGTGTGCTAATTAAGCATTATTTTTTGCGTAAAAAATCCATCACCGAAACCAAGGAAAGACTTGATAAATATTATGGGGACTCTGCACCATCAATTTCAATGGTTAAGAAATGGTTTACTGAGTTCCGTTGTGGTCGTACCAGTACAAGTGATGCCTAACGTTCAGGTCGCCCAAAAGAGGTCGTCATGCCAGAAATCGTCGACAAAATCCATGGAATGATATTGGATGATCGGAGAATGAAAGTGCGTGAGGTAGCTGAGGCTGTAGGCATCTCAACTGAACGGGTACATCACATTTTACATGAATATTTGGACATGAAAAAGCTTTCCGCGCGATGGGTGCCGCGATTGCTCACACACGACCATAAGCGCAACCGTGTGACCATTTCAAAGGAGTGTTTGGCGATGTTCAACCGCAATCCAAACGAATTTTTGCGCCGTTTCGTTACCGTAGACGAAACATGGATCCACCACACCACACCAGAGACCAAAGAACAATCAAGACAGTGGGTTTCTCCGGGTGAACGTGCACCAAAGAAGGCCAAGGTGGGTCTGTCGGCCAACAAGGTCATGGCCACAGTTTTTTGGGATGCACAAGGTATCATTCACATCGATTACCTTGAAAAGGGTAAAACGATCACCGGCGAATATTATTCAGAGCTTTTGGACAGATTCGATATTGATTTGAAGCAGAAACGACCGCATTTGGCGAAAAAAAGTGCTGTTCCATCAGGACAATGCACGGGTGCACACGTGTGTAGTCAGCATGGCAAAATTTCATAAATTGGGCTACGAACTGCTACCCCATCCAGCATATTCTCCAGATTTAGCCCCCTGTGACTATTTTTTGTTTCCAAACATGAAGAAATGGCTCGGCGGTAAGAGATTCGGGTCAAATGAAGAGGTCATCACAGAAACAAACGACTATTTTGAGGGCCTTGAGAAAACCTATTATTTGGAAGGAATAAAAAAATTGGAAAAACGCTGGACTAAATGTATAGAGCTAAAAGGAGATTATGTTGAGAAATAAAACGCTTCTTTGACGAAAAAAATATATTTTATTCAAAAAGTCACGGACTTATCAAACGACCCTCGTAATACTATTAACTCTTCTGATCTGATTGGGGTTTTCTGGATTTTCCCCAATTCTTTGCAACAAATGTTGGATCGGTTATATCTTTGTCTATCCCAGATTAAATTAAATTAAATTAAAATTAAATTTAATAAAATTAAAATAATCTTAGATCTTTTAAAACCTTTATATATACTTTATGCTTACATTTTTTATAAATTTTTCACTTTTTAATTGTTCTTTTGTCAATTCAGTCGACTGCATTTAGTTGACTTTAAATTAATTAAATAAATAAATAAATTATTCACGGCACATAACTAGATTATGTAAAAAGAATGTTCCTTTTGAATGGTTAAGCGAATGCCAAAACGCATTCGAATACCTTAAAGAAAAGCTTATGTACCCCACATTATTACAATATCCTGATTTTCGCAAAGAATTTTGCATTATAACAGATGCTAGTAAACAAGCTTGCGGAGCGGTTCTAACTCAGAACCGTGACGGGATTCAGCTCCCAATAGCTTATGCGTCTCGTTCATTTACAAAAGGGGAAAGCAATAATCATCATCATCAATCATTGGGTAATTACCCATTTTAGACCATACATTTATGGCAAACATTTCACTATTAAAACGGACCACAGACCATTAACGTATCTATTTTCTATGATTAATCCCAGTTCTAAATTAACTCGCATGCGGCTAGAGCTTGAAGAATACGACTTCACAGTAGAATACCTAAAGGGAAAAGATAATTTCGTAGCAGACGCACTATCGCGTATAAATATAAAGGAACTAAAAGACATGCAAAATAAAGTCCTGAAAGTCACTACCAGGCAACAAAGTAGACAATATAAAAACTGTACAGTAACAAATAAGGAACCATTGTCTAGGCAAAGTATCCAAAATGTATCTAAGCCCAACGTATATGAAGTCATAACAAATGATGAAGTACGAAAAGTAGTGACCTTGCGAATAACTGAATCTACTTGTTTACTAAAACGAGGAAATAAAGTTATTGCAAGAATTGATGTTGACTATTTATATACCAATGAAATTCTAGACTTAGATCAGTTCTTCCAAAGGCTTGACATGCAAGCCGGTATGCTAAAAATCAGCCAACTCAAATTGGCACCGAGCGAAAAAATCTTTGAATCCATTTCAATAGATTCTTTCAAACATATGGGCAACAAGAAATTAAAATCATTAAGAGTAGCGCTACTCCAGCCGGTGACCTTTATACAAACTGAAAAAGAGATACAATCAATACTGTCTACATTTCATGACGATCCAATTCAAGGAGGTCATACAGGCATTACAAGAACGCTAGCAAAAATAAAAAGACACTATTATTGGAAAAATATGACTCGTCATATAAAAGAGTACATATGTAGATGTCATAAATGCCAAATGTCGAAAACAACGACACACACAAAGATCCCAATGACTAACACAGTAACCCCAACGAATGCTTTCGATATAGTGATAGTGGATACCGTTGGTCCACTACCCAAATCAGAATATAGCAATGAATACATCGTCACACTAATATGTGATTTAACAAAGTATCTAGTAGCCATTCCAATTGAAAACAAAAGCGCAAATACTGTCGCGAAAGCTATATTCGAAAATTTTATACTAAAGTACGGTCCAATGAAGACGTTCATTTCGGACATGGGTACCGAGTATAAAAACAAGGTAATTTTGGATATGTGTAAATATATGAAGATTGCAAATCTTACATCAACCGCATATCATCACCAGACCTTAGGGACAATAGAACGAAGTCATAGAACATTCAATGAATACATTCGTTCATACATTTCTGCAGACAAAACTGATTGGGACGTTTGGATACAATATTTTACCTATTGTTTCAACACAACACCATCAGTCATGCACAAATACTGTCCATATGAACTGGTCTTTGAAAGATTACCAAGACAGTTCGTAGATTTTAATAAAACAGATAGAATAGAACCACTATACAATGTAGAAGATTACTCTAAGGAAATAAAATTTAGATTAGAAATAGCATATAAAAGAGCTACGAGGGTCGTTTGATAAGTCCGTGACTTTTTGTATTTGCCGCGCACCTGCTCTAAATACAACACTGCTCCTGTCAGCAGTTATCGATTAACAGCTGACTGTAAAATTTTGAGAAAGCTGCGTTTTTTGGTTTGCGTTTTATAGGCATTGAAAGCAGACGATCTCGTGAATTTTAACGAAAATGGAAAAAAGTGAATTTCGTGTCAGCATGGCAAAATTTCATAAATTGGGCTACGAACTGCTACCCCATCCAGCATATTCTCCAGATTTAGCCCCCTGTGACTATTTTTTGTTTCCAAACATGAAGAAATGGCTCGGCGGTAAGAGATTCGGGTCATCACAGAAACAAACGACTATTTTGAGGGCCTTGAGAAAACCTATTATTTGGAAGGAATAAAAAAATTGGAAAAACGCTGGACTAAATGTATAGAGCTAAAAGGAGATTATGTTGAGAAATAAAACGCTTCTTTGACGAAAAAAATATATTTTATTCAAAAAGTCACGGACTTATCAAACGACCCTCGTAGAACTATGTTAGAAAAAGCTAAGTCTTATAGGAAACAACATTACGATAAGAAAACATCAGATTTTGAATTAAAAATAGGAGATAAAGTTACATTAAGAAACGAAGCAGGTCATAAGTTAGACCCAGTATATTTAGGTCCATATACCGTAGAAACCATAGAAGATAGAGATAACATTATAACACAGCCCCACAAAAAAAAAGTGTCATGATCTGGGTATGCGGCATATGCAGTTATATGGATTTTGGGTCGCTGATTCCGAATCCGGAATCATAACCTCAAAAAACTGAAAAACCTTTCAATGGCCCCCAAGAGTTATAGCATCCTGATCCGGGCATGCGATATATGTTTTAATTCGTATTTTGGCCTTCCAAATTCGAGTCTGAAGTCAAAACCTGCCTATCACGTCGAAATTTCAACCTAACCTAAAAATTTTTTTGAAAAACTTCCAAAATTTTGAAATTTTTATCATGGATTATGGCATTTGGTCAATTATGTACAGTCACGTTTTCATTTTTTTTTTTTAAAGTTTTGAAGTAAAAAATCATTACTCATTTGAACTTTTTCAAAAATAAGATAAAATAACGGTCAAAAGGACTTGTATCAACGGGAAATTTTTTTTATATCTTATTCAAATATACCCTAATCTAATATTAAAAACAGTTTCAAAATTTCAAAAATTTTTGAAAAATTGTTTAGGTTAGGTTGAAATTTGGACGTGATATGCAAGTTTTGACTTCAGATTCGGACTTGGAAGGTCAAAAAACATATATAAACATATATCGCACTATCCGATCATAACCACCCATTATTTTATGAGGCTCCAAAAATTTTTGAGGTCAAATTGAAACTTAGACATCTAATGTAAGTTTTGACTTCGGATTCGGCCTTAGATGGTCAAAATACATGTTAAAGCATATATCGCATGACCAGATCAGGATTCTATATCTTTTGGGGCATATTTAAAGGTTTTTCAGTTTTTTGAGGTTATGTCGAAATCCAGACATGATGGAGAATTTCTGTTGCCGGATTCGGAATCAGCGACCCAAAATCCATATAACTGCATATGCCGCATACCCAGATCATGACCCTTCTTTTTTGTGGGGCTGTGTAATTAGAGATAAAAAACAAAAGAAACAGAAAGTACATAAGGATAGGTTAAAAATATATAATCAATGAAACGTTTCATTTAAGAAAAGGTCTGATCAACCCAAACAAAAAAAAAAAAAAATAAACCAAAAAAAAAAATATATTCTTCTAAGAAAATTAAACATGAAACAAAACATAACGTAATATAATATAAAAAATATAAAAAAAATATTTTTTTTGTCATTAAACACAAATGCATCGAGACAAACAATTTGTAAGTAAATAATAAGAAACAAATCAATACGAATTCAAAAAAAGTATATTTTGTAACACAATATATTAACACTAAAACTTAATGACTACATGTATTACGTCATTTCTTTAAAAAGGGAGGTGTAGCAACCTATCAAATAAAGAATGGGTATAACTTTGCATAAATACATTGTGACACTTTGTCATAGTAAAGCTAAATATACAAATACCCAAAAGACCACCAATAACTACATAAGCATTCCAGCGTCCGAGTAATACGATCTAACGCTCATACATAAGCCGATCGCGGAGCGTGGGAATGCTGAGCATGCACTTTGCAGCTCAAGTGGTCAAGCTATACATAACATATGCATGCCTTCTGCATACATATGTATATACTTACGTAGTTACTATTTTTGAGTCAAATAAATGATCCGTCTGTAACGAAGACAAAGATCAACGCTGAAGCCAAGTATAAATTGAAACACGAATAATTTCGGTGAGCGTCTTTATTTTAAAACTGTCAGCTTAAGACTAAATGTACAGAGTTTTGATCGGCTCGAAGTGAGTCGTGAGAAACGGAAATGTGTTTGTCAGCAATTTTATTTATTTGTGTTTAAGTGCATGCAAAAAGAATGATGAAGTTTGTAACATCTGGAAAAAAAGGGATAAATAGCAATTATAATTTTATATTTTTTTGTGTAAAAGTATCGCTGCTATCTTACCATTTTTCTTCTCGAATGATCGATTCTGGTCATTGGTAGTATTGACAGCAGAGTTGTAAGGCTACCAAGGCTGGGTAAAATGGCGACTAGATCGAACTTCTGAATTTCCAATCAGTCGTTTGAAGTCAGCCGAAGCGAAGCCGAATCTAATCGGAAAATCAAATTTGTGTTAGAAAAGCAGTGATTGTGAAATAATAAAATTATAAATAGATACCTGTACCATTGCTGGTAAGTTTTCAGAACAGAAAGAAATAATATGGGGAAAATTTATTAAAACAGTTACTGTTCTAGAGTTGCAACTTTCGTGGACCTGGGAGAAAAGTTTGGGAATTAATAACTCTTCTATCTGCGAGCGGCGATTGCATCTGCAATCGGCTGCAGAAATCTGGGAGCTTCCATCTATAACTCCAGCTACGGGATAAAATTTCCCGCTTCCATCTATAACCCCAGCTACGGGATAAAATTTCCCGCTTCCATCTATAAACCCAGCTACAGGATAAAATTTCTCATTTTCATCCGTAACAACAACGGAGGAAAAAATCCAGTTGGCATAGACGATTTAATCCCGCCAAAAATTACAAATCCCGCCTACGGTTTTACCGTTAAAAAAAAAAAAAAAAAAAAAAAAAAAAAGGGGCATTGAAGAAAAAAATTAAATTTTGCAGCGCTCCAGCACAGCAGCCATATCCTATAATTTAGCGTAATAAAATAGGCAAACGATTTAAATTTTTTTTTTTAATTTTATTTAATTCCTTATATTTTTAAATTCCCTCAGGAAAATTTTATGCATTTAGTTTTAACATTTGTTTCAAATAGGATTTTTAATTGGGGTCTTTGTCTGGTCGTATTTAATTTGAATTCATTTGTCTGTGTCTTGTAATTTATCAGCTGGTCGGAGACAAGGGTCAGTGATCCGAGAGAGTGAGTGGTGTTGCAGTGAAAAAAATATAAAGGGTAAAGGTACATATGTACATATAGTTGCCTACGTAACTATGTACATAAGTGCATGAATTCCTTTTTTTTTAGTTAGGATGGCGGATTAAATTATTGTATATGTATGTAAATTTCTATCCCTCTAGCACCTCTTCGAAAGCGCTTTCGTCGCGGGATAAATAAATGCTGAGTGAGTAAACAACACATACACACCCACAAACTTTAATTTATATTTATATACATATATTTGATTTTGACCGCACTTAATGCAACATATACACGAAAAAATATAAAAAAAAATCCTAGAACTATTAAACACTTACCTGAATGATAAAGTTGAAAGAAAATATGCGCACTTTATAATTACATTTTCACAAATTACACTCACGTTAAATGTTGACGCTAATTGGCGATAGACTCTAATTACAACTCCCCTATCTCTCAACCGTTGAGTTATCGGAGATCAGTGTTCCCTTCTCTGATAATCAGCTGATTGGCCAGTCAAATAAATGAACCCAAAATGAATGCAAATAAATATTGTGGGTTTTAAATCACCAAGTTTTATACTATTTTATTTTTTTTTGTAAATTTTTTTATTCAGTGTTAGTACTTATATTCCTATTTATTTTTGTGTATAGTTAGGCAAATTTTGCAAATTTATTGATTCTATTCTATTTAGGTGTGATAACTTGTATATTATGTTAGGATTTAATTTAAAATTGTTTACATGTTAGGATTATTAATTCAAATTATGAAATAAAGTATTTATATGGTTGAACCCGAGCGGATGTAATCTCTTGAGGGGTCGCCATGCAAATAGGCAGGAATTTTGGCGACCAAAGGTAGGGCGGGCTTAACTGGCCACTTAAGATCTGTGGGCCATCGTTGTACTCCTGTTTGTCTGTTTGTGTTTTATCTGTCCATGGGTTGTTTTTTTTCTCTCCGGTCGATTATTGTTCGTCGTATCTGCACGTTTTATTTATAAATTATTTTTGTAGGCCGTAAACTGGGCATATTAAGGAATACCACCCCTTAGCCGACGAGAAGTAGCCGGAATTAATACGTGCTGCCCATTTTGCCGATACCACCAGCCTACGGAGGTTGTACTAATAAGGCAACCGTTAGATAATAATTTATTTTGGCGCCCAACAAGTGGAGCCTTACTTAGGTAGGATTCACTAAAGCAACTCAAAACTTTCTGTGATTTTCAATTTTCTGTCTATTGCTTTTGTCACAAGTAGTTGGAAGCATTTATTCTGTAGCAGACAGAAAATGACCACTATTAATGACAAAGTAATGGTCACTCTTCATGATGGCAATTTATACGGCGAATTTGGATTCTCGATACGAAAATTAAGACTTCGTCGAGCCAGTTGGTACGTGTAAAGTTTGCAGTCTTGAATATTATCGCTTCGATTTGTTGTTCAAACCTGGAAAATGGTGTTGGTTGGAGTCAAGCAGCTGATCTATAAGTTAGGGTTTGCCACCAACATCACAATTCAAAGGTGTTTGGATTGCACGAGTGATTTTCATCTTATCTATTTATCTATTATTTTATTAAGCGCAAACGAAGGTAGGAGGAGAAAAATAAAAGAGATTTACTGAATTGAGGGTTCAATTTAATTAATGAAGTTTTGTATTGAATAATTATTTACAACATTGGTATATTTTGTTTTAATCAATTGATAAATTATTTACATTTTTTTATTTCTGTCTAAATCAATTGATAAATTAATTACAAATTTTGTATAATTTTGTGGTCACGATTGCGGATTATTTTGTTATTTTTTTATATTATTACAATTGAATTTATGAATGAATTTTTTTTCGAGAGCTTTTATTATAATTTTTGTTCAAATTATCACAGTTGGCTAGTCTGATTGAGAAATTTGATTTTCTCGCAAGTTGTGTTTCGAATATTCAGACAGTGGTAAATTTTGAGCAGTGTTAAAGTAATAAGAAATTGGTAATCATGCCGCTAACACGGTCAACAGAAGATTTAACGACAGTGGGAAATCAGATCGTATGTGGGCTGTGTTCTGCAATAGTGCAAAGCCCAAGTGACGGGCAAAGAACACCCTGCGGTCACGAATTTCACAAGACGTGTTTAAAAACACATCTTAAATCGAGTGGCAATTGTCCAATTTGCAAAAAGTAGTTGCGCACCAACTGCCAAACAGGCTGCGATTCCTCCTGCTTACATTACCCGCTCTCAATCAGCCATTGCTTCAAATACAACAGCTAGAACGACAGATGAGGAGGCTTCTACATCAGCATCTGCCAATAGGGTAACATCAGATATGATAAATCGAATGCAAAATCAAATCATGTCTACACTTACCGAGCAGATAAGCAAACTGATTGAAGAGAATGTCGAAGCTTGTGTCAGTCGTCGGGGAACTCCTCAAGGAATCGAAAATGAGTGCACTGAATCGAATGGATTGATAGGATTAGCGGTAGATGTTCCTCCAGCTAATATGCCTCCGGCCAGAACAGCACCACTTTCGCAGGGTAGTTATCAATCCGATCTGCTACAGAGACCCGATAAAGTAGGCCACATCTTAAACGGTTGGAAACTGAAATTTACGGGAGAAGGGCTGTCAATAGACAATTTTATATATCGAGTCGAAGCGTTGACTCACCAAACTTTAGAAGGGAATTTTGGTATCCTCTGTAAAAATGCCAGCTCCTTGTTTGAGGGAAAGGCATCTGAATTTTACTGGCGGCATCATAAAGCGGTAGGTCAAGTTCGTTGGGACCTACTTTGTGAAGCTCTACGCAACCAATTTCGAGACCAACGGGATGATGCGGATGTCGAAGACCTCATCCGGGCACGAAAACAGAAGCCGAATGAATCGTTTGAGACATTTTATGATGATATAGCCCGGTTGATTGACCAAATGGAGATACCTATAATAAAGAAAAATTTAGTTAGGATATTGAAAGCAAACTTGCGTCCAGAAATACGCCACGAGATCTTACATTTAGAAATAAATTCCGTATCAGAACTTCGGGATGTGTGTAGGAGGCGAGAGGCATTTCTCGAAGATATAAAGCCACAGATGAATAGTGGAAAATTGGTTCCGTTTAGGCGAAATATAGCAGAGTTGGTGGAACATGATAAGGTTGTGGTTCAAGAGGAAACTGGAGAGGAAGTTGGAGCCGTGGCACTGATATGCTGGAATTGCCAGCAAGAAGGCCACAGGTATCAGGATTGTTTGGCTGAACGCCGAGTTTTTTGTTACGGATGTGGAGCAGCAAAAACGTACAAGCCAAACTGTGCACGGTGTCAAAAAAACTTGAAAGGCGGCACACCGAAGTTTCCACTCAGACAGAGGAATTCGAGTGTGCAGCCCCGAACAGTTCCACAACAAGATTAGGGGATTCGCCCAGAATACGAGGGTCGTTTGATAAGTCCGTGACTTTTTGAATAAAATATATTTTTTTCGTCAAAGAAGCGTTTTATTTCTCAACATAATCTCCTTTTAGCTCTATACATTTAGTCCAGCGTTTTTCCAATTTTTTTATTCCTTCCAAATAATAGGTTTTCTCAAGGCCCTCAAAATAGTCGTTTGTTTCTGTGTTTCTCTTCATTTGACCCGAATCTCTTACCGCCGAGCCATTTCTTCATGTTTGGAAACAAAAAATAGTCACAGGGGGCTAAATCTGGAGAATATGCTGGATGGGGTAGCAGTTCGTAGCCCAATTTATGAAATTTTGCCATTAGCACACGAAATTCACTTTTTTCCATTTTCGTTAAAATTCACGAGATCGTCTGCTTTCAATGCCTATAAAACGCAAACCAAAAAACGCAGCTTTCTCAAAATTTTACAGTCAGCTGTTAATCGATAACTGCTGACAGGAGCAGTGTTGTATTTAGAGCAGGTGCGCGGCAAATACAAAAAGTCACGGACTTATCAAACGACCCTCGTAAATGAAAATTCATGCTTTGAGCCCATATACAATATCCCTCAATTGCTAATACCATCAATTCCATTATATCCTGGAAGTTGCAAGTCTCATTCTCGCAGCTCTAAGCGCTTTAGAACATTTTGGCAAGGAGTCAAGAAATTAGGGAAAGCCGTAAGAAGATTGTCATCGCTAGAGTTCAATGCTACAGATCCACGGCCATATGCTAAAGTTCGTTTATTAGATAGGGATATTTTTGGACTGTTAGATTCAGGTGCTACAATGACTTGCATTGGAGGAAATTTAGCAAAGGAACTGCTGGAAAACAAGATAACTTTTAAAAAACTAAAATCAGATGCGAGTACGGCAGATGGAAAAAACAACAGATAGTAGGACTCTTAAAGGCAGAAATCATTTATAAAAATTTAAAGAAATTAATTAGTATTTATATTATTCCAACCTTACTGTTAGATTTATATTTAGGAATAGATTTCTGGCAGCTTTACGATTTACTGCCAACTGATTTAACTGTGTCAGAAATTAGCAATGACGAAAATATGCATCAACTTTCTAGCCTGCAAAAGCAGCAATTAGAACGAATTATTAAATTATTTCCATCTTTTTCTGAGGAAGGCTTGGGTAAAACAACCATACTATCGCATACGATTGATGTAGGTTCAGCTAAGCCAATAAAACAGAGGCATTATCCAGTGTCACCAGCGATGGAAAAACTGATGTATGCAGAAGTAGATCGGATGTTAGAGCTAGGAGTAATAGAGGAGTCGGAAAGCGCATGGTCCTCGCCTATCGTCATTGTAAATAAGCCAGGGAAGATAAGACTATGCCTTGACAGTCGGAAAATAAATTCAGTAACGGTTAAGGATGCTTTTCCTCTGCCGCATATCGGTGGAATATTAAGTAGATTGCCTAGAGCTGAATTTATTACAAGCCTAGACCTGAAAGACGCTTTTTGGCAGATACCTTTAGACGCAAGTTCTCGAGCTATAACCGCTTTTACGGTCCCCGGACGCCCACTTTACCAGTTTAAGGTAATGCCTTTTGGGCTTTGTAATGCCCCTCAAACAATGTCACGGTTAATGGACAAAGTCATCTCTCCTCAATTACGCAACGAAGTTTTTATCTATCTAGATGATCTGCTGGTTGTTTCAGCGGATTTCGAGCGCCATCTACACGTGCTCCAAGAAGTTGCTAATAATCTCAGACGTGCAAATTTGACGATCAATGTTGGAAAAAGTCATTTTTGCCGTCGAGAGGTTAACTACTTGGGACACATAGTGGGTAATGGAGGAATAAGGACTGACCCAGAAAAGATATCGGCAATAAAGAACTTCCCAGTTCCTAACACGATTAAAGCATTGAGGAGCTTCTTGGGCTTGTGTGGCTGGTATCGCAAATTTATCGCAAACTTTGCGGAGGTAACAGCTCCTTTGACAGATCTGCTGTCTACAAAAAGAAAATTTGCCTTTTCGGCCGATGCATTGTCTGCTTTCGAGAATCTAAAGAACAAACTCAGTGAAGCTCCAATTTTACAAAGCCCGGACTTTTCAAAGCCGTTTTTTATCCAATGTGATGCTTGTAAAACCGGTGTAGGTGGGGTACTTGTTCAAGTTTCTGAAGAGAATGATGAAATGCCTATTGCATTCGTGTCAAAAAAATTAAACAAAGCTCAGCAAGCTTACTCGGTAACAGAACAAGAATGTCTTGCTGCTCTTGTCTGTTTAAAAACTTTTCGGCCATATGTTGAAGGGCATGACTTCACTATCATAACCGATCACGCTTCACTAAAATGGCTAATGACCCAAACGGACCTAAGCAGTAGGTTAGCGCGATGGGCTTTAAAGTTGCAAGACTATAAATTTCACATCGTGCATAGGAAAGGGAAGCTCAATGTGGTTCCTGATACTCTGTCACGCATAACTGACGAAAATATAGCGTCAGTAGACTGTCAGGACGGATTACTGGTGGATTTAAAATCCCCACATTTCTTCTCCGAAGATTATGTAGCATTTAAAGAGCGTATTGAGGCCATGCAAGGGAAGTTCCCAGATTTAAAAGTGGAAGATGGGTATGTGTATAGGCGAACTGGTCATACAACGGGGGAGGCGTTACACGATGTGTATGTGTGGAAGCTGTGGATTCCGAAAGCAATGACAAGAGAAGTCATAGCCAAAGCACATGACTCGGTACTGTTTGCCCATGGGGGTATCCACAAAACCATTGATAGGCTGAGAAAACATTATTTCTGGCCATGTTTGGTGCAAGATGTGAAGGCATTCATCAATAATTGTGATGTCTGCAAAACATCGAAAGCACCGAACATGGTACTACGTCCACCAATGGGTAAGTTGATGGAGTCGCAAAGGTTCTTCCAACGTCTCTACGTTGACTTCTTAGGCCCTTATCCTCGTTCACGCAGGGGCAACGTAGGTATTTTTATTGTTCTGGATCATTTCTCTAAGTTTGTGTGCCTAAAGCCAGTTAAGAAAATGTCGGCGGACATAATTTTAGATTACATGGAGAAAGAGCTATTTTATACGTTTGGAGTGCCCGAAACTGTGTTTTCAGACAATGGCTCACAGTTCAGATCGGAAAAATTCAAAAAGCTTCTTAATCAATTTCAAATAAAGCACATACTTTCGGCTGTGCATGCACCTCAAGCGAACGCATCGGAACGCGTAAACCGATCCATAATTGCCGCTATAAGATCCTATATAAAACCAGATCAGAAGGAGTGGGATGCGAGTCTGAGCCAGATAGCGTGCGCTTTGAGATCGGCCATACATTCGGCCATTGGCACTACACCATATTATATGGCTTTTGGGCAGCACATGGTGTTGTCTGGCTCCACGTATTCTCTGTTGAGAAGATTGGAGTTGCTGGAGGATAGATCTTTGCCATTAACCCGGAAAGATTCTCTGGAAATTATTCGGAAAAGGGCAGGAGAAGTTATGGAAAGGCAATATAACAAAAACAAACGTCTGTATGACTTACGCTCAACCGCTATCCAATATAAAGAAGGAGACGAAGTTTTCAGACGAAACTTCAGGCAAAGCGACTTCCAAACGGGATATAATGCAAAACTTGGGCCAAAATTTGTCAAATGTAGAATTCGCAGAAAGCTTGGAGAAGCAAATTATGAAGTTGAGGATTTGCAAGGTCATCTCATCGGACACTACCATGCAAAAGATATAAGGCAGTAAAGCAGAAGATACCAGAATTGTCAGACTTGGGAAATGCTTAATCCCCAAGTCTGTTTTTAGCAGGGGGGAATTTGTAACATCTGGAAAAAAAAGGGATAAATAGCAATTATAATTTTATATTTTTTTGTGTAAAAGTATCGCTGCTATCTTACCATTTTTCTTCTCGAATGATCGATTCTGGTCATTGGTAGTATTGACAGCAGAGTTGTAAGGCTACCAAGGCTGGGTAAAATGGCGACTAGATCGAACTTCTGAATTTCCAATCAGTCGTTTGAAGTCAGCCGAAGCGAAGCCGAATCTAATCGGAAAATCAAATTTGTGTTAGAAAAGCAGTGATTGTGAAATAATAAAATTATAAATAGATACCTGTACCATTGCTGGTGAGTTTTCAGAACAGAAAGAAATAATATGGGGAAAATTTATTAAAACAGTTACTGTTCTAGAGTTGCAACTTTCGTGGACCTGGGAGAAAAGTTTGGGAATTAATAACTCTTCTATCTGCGAGCGGCGATTGCATCTGCAATCGGCTGCAGAAATCTGGGAGCTTCCATCTATAACTCCAGCTACGGGATAAAATTTCCCGCTTCCATCTATAACCCCAGCTACGGGATAAAATTTCCCGCTTCCATCTATAAACCCAGCTACAGGATAAAATTTCTCATTTTCATCCGTAACAACAACGGCGGAAAAACTCCAGTTGGCATAGACGATTTAATCCCGCCAAAAATTACAAATCCCGCCTACGGTTTTACCGTTAAAAAAAAAAAAAAAAAAAAAAAAAAGGGGCATTGAAGAAAAAAATTAAATTTTGCAGCGCTCCAGCACAGCAGCCATATCCTATAATTTAGCGTAATAAAATAGGCAAACGATTTAAATTTTTTTTTTTAATTTTATTTAATTCCTTATATTTTTAAATTCCCTCAGGAAAATTTTATGCATTTAGTTTTAACATTTGTTTCAAATAGGATTTTTAATTGGGGTCTTTGTCTGGTCGTATTTAATTTGAATTCATTTGTCTGTGTCTTGTAATTTATCAGCTGGTCGGAGACAAGGGTCAGTGATCCGAGAGAGTGAGTGGTGTTGCAGTGAAAAAAATATAAAGGGTAAAGGTACATATGTACATATAGTTGCCTACGTAACTATGTACATAAGTGCATGAATTCTTTTTTTTAGTTAGGATGGCGGATTAAATTATTGTATATGTATGTAAATTTCTATCCCTCTAGCACCTCTTCGAAAGCGCTTTCGTCGCGGGATAAATAAATGCTGAGTGAGTAAACAACACATACACACCCACAAACTTTAATTTATATTTATATACATATATTTGATTTTGACCGCACTTAATGCAACATATACACGAAAAAATATAAAAAAAAATCCTAGAACTATTAAACACTTACCTGAATGATAAAGTTGAAAGAAAATATGCGCACTTTATAATTACATTTTCACAAATTACACTCACGTTAAATGTTGACGCTAATTGGCGATAGACTCTAATTACAACTCCCCTATCTCTCAACCGTTGAGTTATCGGAGACCAGTGTTCCCTTCTCTGATAATCAGCTGATTGGCCAGTCAAATAAATGAACCCAAAATGAATGCAAATAAATATTGTGGGTTTTAAATCACCAAGTTTTATACTATTTTATTTTTTTTTGTAAATTTTTTTATTCAGTGTTAGTACTTATATTCCTATTTATTTTTGTGTATAGTTAGGCAAATTTTGCAAATTTATTGATTCTATTCTATTTAGGTGTGATAACTTGTATATTATGTTAGGATTTAATTTAAAATTGTTTACATGTTAGGATTATTAATTCAAATTATGAAATAAAGTATTTATATAGTTGAACCCGAGCGGATGTAATCTCTTGAGGGGTCGCCATGCAAATAGGCAGGAATTTTGGCGACCAAAGGTAGGGCGGGCTTAACTGGCCACTTAAGATCTGTGGGCCATCGTTGTACTCCTGTTTGTCTGTTTGTGTTTTATCTGTCCATGGGTTGTTTTTTTTTCTCTCCGGTCGATTATTGTTCGTCGTATCTGCACGTTTTATTTATAAATTATTTTTGTAGGCCGTAAACTGGGCATATTAAGGAATACCACCCCTTAGCCGACGAGAAGTAGCCGGAATTAATACGTGCTGCCCATTTTGCCGATACCACCAGCCTACGGAGGTTGTACTAATAAGGCAACCGTTAGAAGTTATACAACAATCATGCGCTTTACTTTTTTGTGGATTCAAGTTTCGTTACGTTATGTTGTGTATTTATGCACGCGCAAGATTGTATGCGCGTTGTTTTTGTTAGGTTTAAGTTTATGTAAGCGTAATATGAGAACCATATTATGCTACTTCCCTCCCCTTAAAAGGAAGCTTATGCTTCTATTGGGGTTGACGCATATAATCTCGGTAATGCAGTTGGGTTTGTATCCTGTGTTTCCATAATTGTTTTTGTTGTTTTTAGTTTTAAGTAGATACAAACTATACAAAATGTAAGGCTAATGAGTGATACAATAATAGAGACTGTAATATTATTATTTGATATTAGTTTTACAATATCCTTATGTTCTATTGGTTTTATTTTTATTAGTTCAATGGGTGTGTACAATGGGGTTAGATTTATTTCGGGATTTAGCTGGTTTTCGTTTAATGTTATTTTTCCTATTTTAACTTTACATTGTTTTATTGATATTATTTTATTGCCGTTAATTGTTACATTTTTATTTATTTCTTGGCAATCTTGTTCTATAATAGTATTCTTTATGTTCCAAGTAAGGATATTGTTTGGTTCAACTTATTTAATTATCTGGTTAACTGCAAATTGCAAATTGGTTTAGTTCTTTTTATAATGTTCTTAATACATTCGTTACTTATTTCTTTACAATTTTGATTATAAATTTTGCCATGTTCTTCAAAATAAGTATCTTTTTCGTTGTGATCGAGTTGGTACCCGTTATTATCTGGGTAAGGTATTATGTTAATTGTGTGGACAGTTTTTTGCTTAATGGGGATATGTGCTATGATAAGTATTTGGTTAGTACTAATCCAGGTTGATGTTTTAATTTGTAAGATGTTACTGTTGTCAACGTTCTCTAGTCTGTCGTAATTGAGTAATTTGGGATTAAATAGTCCTAGTCGCGAAAGTTGCATTCCCATTGCAATGTCTTCTATATACTCGGTAAATTGGGTAAGTTCGTATATTAACTGTTCTCTGTTACTATGTTCGTCTAGGAATTATTTTGTTCTTTGTATGTTACTGTTAATGAGTTGAATTATGTCATTTATTTCATGTAAATTTATTGAACTTGTTGCCACTGATTCTAATTGTTTTTCAATCTTTGTTCGGTCGTTGTTATCTAATGTTCCAAATAAATATTTAAACGCTGATCCTACTATGTTGATTAGTCCTCGTTTCTGTCTATTTGTCTGGTGTAAAGTTATTCCGCAAAGTTCTCTTCGCATTTTATTGTACAAAAGGTCAATTTGGGGAATATTAGTGTAGTTAGTTATCTTATTGTTAAAATAGTGGGTTAGGTTATCTATATCGGAAAGGTTTACGCGAAGACAATGATGTTCGTATTCTGAAGGGATTTGAATCGATTTATCGGAAAATAGGAGGTATCCGTGGTTAGTGTCAATGTTGTTGATTTGAAGTTGTTGGGTTTGGCATAATTTTGTAGACGTGAGGAGGAGTATTATAATGAACCAGGGGCCTGCGGAATGGGAAGTTCGTTAATTTTTTTCTGTTTTTTAAATTGGGTTTTGTAGTAATGTGTCTCTCTATTCCTATTGGTGATTTTATAATGGTCTTCGTCAGTTTGTTCGACGTTTTTTGTTAATTTAAAAGGGTTTTCTAATTTCCCTTTTTGCAATGGTCCTTTTCTATATATAGTGTCGACGTTGTATTCTGTGCGGTCTTTGTTTATTTCGTTAATTTTTATTTCCTTGTTGTGTTGTGTATTTAGAATTGGTTGTCCAGCATAAATAAATATGTGGGCAGGAGTTTGTCCAGTAGTGTCATGTTTGGTTTTGTGGTTCTAGATGTAAAGAATCGTTTCTATTTTACTGAGTTTAGCTTCATTGTCATCGGAATTGTTTATGATACGGATTTTTTCGTTTATTGTTTATGGAGCCTTTCTATATCTGCAACACCTGTTTTTGTGGTATTGAGTTGTAATTCTACGTTTTCAGTTTCGAGCCAACGTTTGAGGGCTAAACTAGAAAATGCGCCATCTCTATCTGCATTAGAATTTCGGGTTTCCCCAACTGATTGAATATGCGCATTAGAGCATTTTTGCATTCTATCCAATCTTTTGTTTTAATCTGCTCAAGGGTGGCGAATTTTGAATAAATGTCAATACAACTCAAATAGTGATTCCCTTCAGAGGAATAGATATCTATTACAAATTTATCGCGGCAATGTTCGGGTTTAGGGGTGACTTTCATTGGCATTTTTGTATTTCGGTGTTCAGTTTTTGCTAAGTTACAAACTTGGCATTCGTTAATTATATTTTGGATGAGGAGTTGGCTATTTGGGAAGTAGTATGTCTCGCCGAAAAGTTTTACAGTTTTCTGTATTCCGGGGTGTAGAAGTTTTTCATATGTTTTTAGGATAAGTTCTTTGAAATTTGCGTATGTGGGAATGTTTTTTAGTAAGATGAGGCTTCGGAAAATCTTTGTATATCTTGGATTCATTGTCTCTTTATATGCTTTTTGAATTACTTCGAATTCTGCATCGCTTTCGATGTACAGAGCGCTGTTTTTTGAACAAAAGTAGTCGAGTAGATATCGTTTGGCTATTTCAGGGGTCATTTCTTCATATGAAAGGTGTATAATTTGTTTTTTGAAGTAAGTTTCTATTTCTGTTTTATTGGGACCTTTGGTAAAGATGATTTGTCTTTTATGTTGATTGATAGCTTTCTCTGATAGTCCGATCAAATTGCTACTGTCTTCTTCAGCACTATGTTGTGTAGATTCACCAAAAAATGTTTCTTCTATCTTTACTCAAGAAAGTGCGTCTGCTACGTAATTTTCCTTTCCTTTTATATATTTTATGTCGAAGTCATATTCCGAAAGTCTAATTTTCCATCTTGTTAATTTTGAATTAGGTTCTTTTAATTTGTGTAGCCAGCACAAGGGTTGATGGTCAGAAGCTACTTCGAAATGTCGTTCTAACAGATAATGTCTGAAGGTTTTAGTGGCCCAAACTATTGCTAATAATTCTTTTTCTATGGCGCTATAATTGATTTCATGTTCATTTAGTGTTCTGCTGATGTAACTAATAGGGTGTCCATCTTGTGATAAAACAGCTCCTAAAGCTACATAATTTTAACTTTTGGAATGCTTCTAAGTATTCTAAACTGTTTATATCTATTGTTGCTCCTTTCTTTAGGCACTTGGTCAGGGGTTTGGCAATGTCTGAAAAGTTAGGTATAAATTTCCTATAATATCCTGTAAGTCCTAAAAGGCTTTAATTTCTTTAGTTTTTCTTGGTAGCGGATATTTAACTATAGCTTTGATTTTATCCGGGTTTGGTTTAATCCCGTCTTTAGTAATAACATGTCCTAAGAAAGTTGTCTCTTGTTTTAAGAACTCGCATTTATCTAGTTGTAATTTTAAGTTTGCCTGTGATAATTTTTCGAAAACAGCTTGTAAGGCTTGAAGATGTTCTTCTAAAGATGTGGAGAAAACTATGATGTCGTCTAGGTATACTAGACAGCATTTATTTAAAAGTGGACGGAGTAAATTGTTCATGCATCTTTGAAATGTAGCGGGGGCGTTTTTAAGCCCAAATGGCATTCGTGTGTACTCGTAGTGTCCATATTTTGTAGAGAAGGCAGTTTTGGCTATTGACTCTGAGTCCATTTCTATCTGATGAAAGCCCTTTGCAAGATCTATTGTTGTGAAATAATTTGACCTCCCTAGTTTCCCTAATATTTCATCTATGTTTGGTATGGGGTATCAGTCGTTTATTGTTATTTCGTTTAATTTCCTATAATCTATTACGATACGAAGCTTCTGCTGTCCAGAAGCATCTAGTTTTTTAGGTACGACCCAAATGGGGCTCCAGTATGGTGAATTACTTTCTCGGATAATACCCTGTTCTAACATATCCTGGATCTGTTTTTCTACTTCCTTTTCATATGTCTGTTGGAAACAATAAACTTTAGAGTAGACGGGGATATTGTGTGTGGTGTTAACAATATGTTTTTCTTGGTTTGTGAACGTGAGCTTGTCACCTTCGCGAAATTGGATGTCTTGGTATTTTGTCAGTAGATTAGTTAGTTTCAGTTTTTCTTCCACGTTAAGGTGTTCTAATCGGAACAAGTTCTCCTGAAGTGTGGAGGTTTCTAAATAAGTGGGGCCTTGTGGAAATGAAGGGTCCATTTGAATATGGTTCTGTTCTGTAATGTTGTTACCGTCTTTTATCTTGTATATTTTGTTAAATAGAGTGGCAGTTTTCTTTTTATAGTCGATTATTGCTTTGGCTTCGGACAACAATTTGCGTCCAATCACCATGTCATAATGATCTGAGAACTGGTGGATCAAGAACTCTTGGGCAATAGGGAAGTAGTTGTTAGGTGGTATACTCGTAAGTTCATTAATTACGAGGGTCGTTTGATAAGTCCGTGACTTTTTGAATAAAATATATTTTTTTCGTCAAAGAAGCGTTTTATTTCTCAACATAATCTCCTTTTAGCTCTATACATTTAGTCCAGCGTTTTTCCAATTTTTTTATTCCTTCCAAATAATAGGTTTTCTCAAGGCCCTCAAAATAGTCGTTTGTTTCTGTGTTTCTCTTCATTTGACCCGAATCTCTTACCGCCGAGCCATTTCTTCATGTTTGGAAACAAAAAATAGTCACAGGGGGCTAAATCTGGAGAATATGCTGGATGGGGTAGCAGTTCGTAGCCCAATTTATGAAATTTTGCCATTAGCACACGAAATTCACTTTTTTCCATTTTCGTTAAAATTCACGAGATCGTCTGCTTTCAATGCCTATAAAACGCAAACCAAAAAACGCAGCTTTCTCAAAATTTTACAGTCAGCTGTTAATCGATAACTGCTGACAGGAGCAGTGTTGTATTTAGAGCAGGTGCGCGGCAAATACAAAAAGTCACGGACTTATCAAACGACCCTCGTATTAACGGGCCATTACTGGTGTGGATTAGGTAATTGGTTTCTTGTGTTGGTGTTTGAAAAATATTTCGCGTGAGCATATTTATCGTAGATCCTGTATCAATTAGACATTTCAATTCGGTATTATTATGTTTGATCGTTATATATTGGCTTGATCCGGGGCTACTAGCCGAAAATTTTCTGCTTCTTCGGGGTCGTCTGGTTCGTTGTCATTTGTTGTTGGTGTCTCCTCTTCTGTTGTTTCTGAATTGTCATAGTTCTGTTCAGGGGGACATTGAATTAATTCTGGGGTATACTTCGATTGATAGGGATAAGGCTGAGGTTGAAAATATTCTGGATAGTAGGGATAATAGTAATTATAGTTATAAGGATATTCGGGTTGATTAGACGATACTTCTTGGTATCTTAGCTCTTCTATGCTCATTTTAGACTGTCCGCTGTCTGATGGTCTCTGTCTTTTTATTGGGTTATTAGTCTGTACGTTTCCGGTTTGTGGATATGTTGTAGGCATGTGAGTGTGGCTAGGTCCAAAGCGATTTTGGTCAAAAATATTTTGTCGGTTAAAAGCTGTGTTTGGTCTGGGTGCTTGTGTCAGGGGTATGTTAGGTTGTGGGTAGATAGGTCTATTTTGATATTGAGGTATCGGATTTGTGTTAAACCTGGGTACATGAGAATATGCTTGGTGATAGGGTTGATAGACGTTGTTATAGAACGGTTGGAAGGGTGCAAGGGGTCTGGTTTGATTGCTCATTTGCCTGTTTTGGGGAGTGTTTGTTACTTTGTTTGGAATTGAAGTTGGCTTTATATTATCTTTACTTGAGGTTCGTGCCTCGTAAAGACCTTTTTCTTGTAATATGTTTATTAATGATCTCAGGTTTGGAATATTACAGTTAATTATTCTGAGATAAATGTGGCTTGGAATTTTTTGAATTAGATTTTCGATGCTGGTTTGTATTAATCTAGTATATAGAGTGGTTTCAGTAATATTGTTTTCTAGTTGTAATTTACTTATAAGTATCTGCCGTTTTCTTTCGGCTTCTTCAAGGAAATGACGAACGTTACCTCGATATTGTGTGTTCCTGAATTCCTCTAGAAGTTGGTGGTTCGGTGCTTGGGGCTTGTAGTTAAGTATAAGTTGAGTCCTGAGTTCACTCCAGCTGCTGAGGTTGGTCACTCCGAGGGTGCGATTAACATCGTTCGATGTGTCCAAAGATTATTAACTTCTGCCTTTCATCTGTAGTCTGATAAAGAGCCAAGATGAAGTCGATGCGACTGATGAAAGTGTACAAGGTGTTAGGATCTCCGTTGAAAACCTCGATTGCGTGTATTTGTCTTTCGACTTGAATCATATTCGAGTCAGACAGTTCTATTTGTGTTGGCGCTGCTACTGCCATTGTGGTTTATTGGTTTTGAATTTTGATTAATGTTTGTGTATTTGCTGTTGGTTTATTTGTCGGTTCGTAACTTGGATAGGGTTTCTTGTTGTTCGCTCACTTATTATTATTATAATGTTTCACTTAGTTGCACTGTTATCATTATAATTCATTTTAGTTGTAGTTGAGTTTATTTAGTCTTCACTTAATTTAGCTGTTATTATTATGGTTCACTTAGTTGTAATTAAGTTTATTTAGTTTTCACTTAGTTACACTGTTATTATTATTGTTCGTTTATTTCTGGTTAAGTTTATTTAGTTTTCGCTTAGGTTAACTGTTGTTATTGTAGTTCACTTAGTTGTAGTTACGTTTATTTAGTTTTCACTTAGTTTAGCTGTTATTATTATGGTTCACTTAGTTGTAATTAAGTTTATTTAGTTTTCACTTAGTTACACTGTTATTATTATTGTTCGTTTATTTTTGGTTAAGTTTATTTAGTTTTCGCTTAGGTTAACTGTTGTTATTTTAGTTCACTTAGTTGTAGTTACGTTTATTTAGTTTTTCACTTAGTTTAGCTGTTATCATGTGTTGCACACTTTGCTATTTCGCTTTGTTTTGAGTAACCTTTTGTGGATTTACTACTCAGCGAATTCAAAGGCGTCTTCTTAAAATTTGATACAATTTTAAGTTGTTCACTTTCACAATCACTCTGTGGTTTCGGATATGTTGTTGGTTTACAAAAATTTTTTTTTTTTTTCTTTTGAACCAATTGTACCGATTTACCGACGCGAGATATTGAAGTTGTAGTTGTAGTTCTTTAGCGGATGATACACAGAGAATTGAATATGTTTAATATCGCATCAACTAGTATCATCCTACCGGCTGCGCCACTTACGTAGTTACTATTTTTGAGTCAAATAAATGATCCGTCTGTAACGAAGACAAAGATCAACGCTGAAGCCAAGTATAATTTGAAACACGACTAATTTCGGTGAGCGTCTTTATTTTAAAACTGTCAGCTTAAGACTAAATGTACAGAGTTTTGATCGGCTCGAAGTGAGTCGTGAGAGACGGAAATGTGTTTGTCAGCAATTTTATTTATTTGTGTTTAAGTGCATGCAAAAAGAATGATGAAGTTATACAACAATCATGCGCTTTACTTTTTCGTGGATTCAAGTTTCGTTACGTTATGTTGTGTATTTATGAACGCGCAAGATTGTATGCGCGTTGTTTTTGTTAGGTTTAAGTTTATGTAAGCGTAATATGAGAAGCATATTATGCTACTATATGTATATATGTAATTAAGAATACATAGATACAAGCACTGTATGCACGGGTTAGCCAAAACCCAACAGAACACACTTTGAACAGTTGAATAAAGAACCTCATAAAGAGCAGAAGCTCTTCTCTTGTAATTTAAAGTGTAATTTAGCAAAATACTAACATCTCCTAAATATCAAAGATTACAGTAGCTGTTCGGTGAAGTCGTGAATGTGTGCAATCGGATAGCGATCTGGTATCGTAATCGAGTTGAGCTTACGATAATCGCCGCATGCCCTCCAGCCACCATCTTTTTTGGTGACCATATGGAGTGGGCTGGACCAAGGACTTTTGGAGGGACGACATATGCCTTGCTCGATCAGAAAGTTGATTTCCTTCTTCGCAGTGGCAAGTTTATCTCCAGATAAGCGTCGTGGTCGGTCAGAAACGGGTGTCCCATATGTTTCGATGTGATGTTGTACATCATGCTGCTTTGTATGCTTCGATGACGGTTTGGTGACTTCTACAAACTCTTGCAGAAGCTCTCGAAATTTAGAAATACCCTGCACAGTGGAAACGGATGTTTGATTCGCCTGTGCTAGGCATGCGGTTGTTGACAACCCTGTGATCGAATTCGGCTAAAAAGTCTGCTCCAATAATGGGTGTGTGTACGTCCGCAATGATGAATGGCCAGGTGAAATTGAGTCTGAGATCCAAATCCAGTTTAGTTATATATTTACCATAGGTGTGAATGACGGTCTGGTTTGAGTGGTTTTCTGTTTAACCAGCGTGCGAGGTACAACTGAAACCACAGATCCAGAATCGACGAGGTATCTGATGTTGGAGGTACGATCGGTGACGTGCAAACGCTGCTCGCGTGGAACAGCTGACTGAACTGATGGATCGCTGCAGCTGTCCTGGCTGCCGCTGACCAGCGCGTCAGGCGGCAGCTCCTCTAGTTTAACGACGTAGAGCGTGCGCAGGGTGGTCGGCATTTATTTGCGTTGTCACCAAAGCGCTTGTGGTAAAAACAGAGATTTTCCTGTGCACCTGAAGTCTGTTGACCGGAATTGCCCGCTGGTCTGGCGCCACGAGATGAACTACGTGATCGGTTGCGTGATTGGATGTGCTTGACATCCTTTTTCAATGCCGTGACATCTTGTAAGAGCAAACGTAAGTTGTCGGAAAGTTCTTTCAACAAATCTGCAGGTGAAACTGCGCAGATAACCGGACTTGCAGGAGGAACGAAAGATGGAGATGTGCCGATGGCAAAAATTCTTATTATGCCACAAAAAACACACGCGCACAATGAGATAGATTGATAATATGCACTGCAGGGCGAACCCAATTGTCTGTGCACTACCTCAACAATTCTCAACGCACATACAAAACGTGCCAACAAAGCTTTCTCAGCAATGTGGCAACACTATGCATATGTAAACACGTGTTGTTTACACTTTTCACAGCAAAAGAAATCTTATTATGCCAAAAAAACACACGCGAACAACGAAATATACTGATGATATAACACTGCAGGTCACAACCAATTGTCTGTGCACAATTTATACAATTTTCAGCAATTATGCTACCGAATAATAACGACTCACTCGAGAGCACCAAAAAACACCTCCGTATGTCACAAACGACAGAGATAGACTAGTAGATAGGGACAGTAGGAATCTCGTTAATCCATTCATGCGCGTCACTAATTAGATTTTTTTTCTTTTAGTATTACATATTCTTCATTTACTTCTGCCCAGAGGGCAATCAATTAAATTTGATGTTGACAGTGGAGTAGGTTCTTAAATCTTATGTATAGAAGCTGGAGTCATTGAAGGATTCCGTTAGGGGACCCGGAAAGGTAGGTCCAACGGGTACTGTTGTCCAGTAGGTTGATGGCAAAGTGATTCTGGTGGCTCTCCAGTTTATGCAGGTACCTTCTGCTGGTCTTCACACTTTCCTTAGCGACGGAAGGCATCTTGAGGTCCCTTTTTATAGTGGTATTTCGGACATAATAAGGGGAGTTTAGCATGGACCGAAATATGCGACATTCTGCTCTTTGTAGCCTTTAATATTGCTGGAAGAAGCAGAGCCCCATAATTCTGCCACATACATCCATGCCGGCTTGATTATAGCTTTATAAAGCAAGAGCTTGTGACTAATGCGTAGCGTGACTCGTCTGCCTAGGAGCCAGGTCATCGCGCGGCATTTGTGCCTCATAAGCTTTACTTTTTCCCTATGTGGTCCTTCCACGTGAGTCGCTTGTCCAAAGTTAGCCCCAGGTACTTTGCCTTCGCATTGGATGCCGTTGATGTGGACACTAATTAGATTACGAGGCATTTGACAATTTTTTTTGTCCCGTATGACGCATTTTCCTGATCCATTCAGCACATACGCCCCGCTGCACCAGTTGAATATCTGATGTGCAAGGGCGACATTATGCGTCCTGGACCGTTCCAGAAATTTTTTTGTACCTTTTTCAATGGTATGCCAAGGAAGCAGGCTTGAACGAAAAGAAATGAATTCGTTTAGTCACTCCACGGTGGTACCCTATGTGATGAATGAATGTCATCATGAACATCATCATGAAGGTCATCGAGCGGCATTTGTGCCTCATAAGCTTTACTTTTTCCCCTCTGTGGTCCTTCCACGTTAGTCGCTTGTCCAGAGTTAGCCCCAGGTACTTGGCCTTCGCATTGGTGGATTTGTCAGACTTTATGGTGATTTTCCACCTTTTCAGCCATGGCTGAATCATATCCAGCTCGTGTTGCAGCCCTTGCGCTGCCAAGGCAGGAGTTTCATCAGAGCACAGGAGCGCTGTGTCGTCCACGTAAATGCATGCCAGAATTCTATTGTCTTCAGATACTGACATATCTGAAGTAAATATGCTGTACAGCACAGGACCGAGTACGCTGCCCTGGGGTACTTACCACGTGTTGGGGTGATTCGAATTAACTGCTCCTCACGTAGAACATCCTCTCTTCGATGTATGCCTTGAGGAACATGTAGTATAGGGCTAGCATCTGCTGCTTCAGCTTGAATAGCATGCCTAGGTGCCACACCCTGTCAAAAGCCTGCCTCACATCCAGGAATACTGCTGCGCAATATTTCCTGGGGGAACTACCTGAATGGCACCACGCCGTTGCCTGAAACCGAACTGGTGGTCGGGGATGATCCTCTTCTCCTCCAGGATGAGCAGCAGCCTTTTCAGGAACAGCTTCTCCAGTATTTTGGACAGGATGGCGAGCAGACTAATTGGCCTGTATGAGCCTAGCTTAACTTCTGGCTTGCCCGGCTTTTGTATAAGGATAACCTCAGCGCACTTCCACTGGGAAAGGAAGTGTCCCAGTCTTAAGCATTGGTTCATCAGAACCATGAGGAACTCTATGCAGTTCGCTGGGAGGGCATCTGCGTCGATTTTGTCATAGCCAGGAGATTTCTTCTGCGTCGTCTCTTCTATGTCCTCATCACCACACAAGGCGAAAGGCTGGAGGCTGGTTTCCAGATGGTCGGCAAACGCACCATACACATGCAGCTGTTTTGACAGGTGCCCCCCTCCGCACAGGTCTCTTCAGGTATTTGGTGGCGTTCCAGATGTTGTGCTCAGCATTGCCTGGCTCCAATTCTATCAGGTCCTCCTCAAGCACCTTGCTCCTCGTATCATGGAGCATCTGTTTGAGCTGCATGCAGGCTCTATTGTAAGCCCTTTTGTCGGATGGAGCTCTGCTGGTCGACCTGACTCTCTTCAACCTTCTCTTCTCAGATACCATCGACGCCAGTTCACTCCCTGCGGGCCACTTGGGGTCTCCCGCTGTTGGTACGAGGTGTGGGTGTGGCCATCCTTGCCGGCTGGTGGATTCTTCGTCGATGTCTCCTCTAGTGCTGATGGCCGGATGTGGGTCAACATTTTCTTCCAGCCAACTTCTAAACACAGTTGTGTCGGTGTTTCGCCTTATAAGCTTAGTGCTTCCGGGAGTCCTTAGAAGGGAGGTCCTAAGCAGTACCTTGACCATACTGTGGTCGGAGCACAACTCGTAACACCCAACTGTAGATACCTTCGTCGGGTCAATGCCTCTATTGATGCCTAGATCTATGAGGTCCGGTATCTTATTAAGGTCGCTGGGCCAGTATGTCAGCTCCCCAGTTGAGTGCAGATTGCAGCCCATCTCTCTAACGCACTTCAGCAGAGCGCTGCCCTTGGGGTTGACGATCCCGGAGCCCCACCATGTATGCTTGGCGTTGAAGTCTCCGCCAATAAGAAACTTCAGTCCCAAGTTTTTCAGCTGCGATGACAATTCGGGATGGCTAATTGTGAACTACCGTGATACAAATTTTGCCAGAATGAGTCAGCAGCTGAATCCTGGCGCATTGCATACAGTCCAGTTGCATCGGCTCCATCTCCTCGTTGTAAAGTGGGTCTCGCTGACCAGCATCACATCCACGTGGTTGGTTTTCAGGTAGAGCTCCACTTCTGGCTTGTTCTTCGCCAAGCCGTTAGCATTCCAGATTACTATCTGGGTACTCATGGTGTGGTTCTCTGGCAGGAGAACATGGCCATCACCATATCTTTAAGCTGGGAGAACATTGAGGCCATCATATTCTCCATGCGCCTCATTATTCTATCCTCCAACGCTGCCTCCCGGTCATTGAGACCTTGTTGGTTGAAGATGTTGTTGGGTTGCTACTGCTGGGGGTACCTTCCCCTGGTGACGCCAGCGTAGCTGGAGCCAGAGCGTGTGGCGTTGTTGGTAGTCACTGGTGGTGTTTGGACCACGTTCTGAGGTGGAGCCATTGCCTTCGCCTTTGGCTTGGGGGCAGCCCTCTTCTTGGCCTTGATATAAACACGGCAGCCTTGGTAAGACGCAGTGTGCGCCTCTCCGCAGTTACCGCATGTGGCAGGAGCATCTTTGGCCTAAGTGCACTCAATAGAGTCATGCCCTTGACCGCACTTTACGCAAGTGTACTGCAATCTGCAGTAGCGCTTGGTGTGCCCGAAAGCCTGGCAGCGGTAGCACTGCACCAGGTCATTGAACTTTCTGGGCTCCTCGATGGATACCACAGCATGGCAGAGCCTTTTAACCTCAAACATCTTTTTGCCTCCAAATTTACAAAAAACATAGCCATCGGGTTTTTCGTTATTCTTGATACGGCGAGCTGTCTTTCGGCATAATTCTTACGCAACCTCCTCAGGTAACTTTATAAGGGAAGCTTCCTGGCTCGCTAACTTCTCAAAGGTCAGCTAGCATGTCTACAATGCTGTGCACCCCAGGTACTATGATTGGAGGGGGCTTGGGTACAGCGGCCTCCACTGGCTTAGCTGGTTCCTTGGCAGCTACGTCCTCTTCGATAGGCAGTGCAGCAAATCGATTGGTATTTGACGGCAGTTCTTCAGCATCGCTGACCTCATCGACTTTGGCCAGTTTAGCCGTCTTTTTTTTATAGGGCACGGTGAACTGTCTAATCTCGTCGTCCTCTAGGGATTCGTTGTCCGTATCATAGCCGCTTTCGTTTTCACTGGAGCTGGAGATAGAGCGGCCAATGGCCAATGCAATCTGTTGCGTGCGCACCAAAAGTCGTACCGTCAATCAAATTCTCACGGACAAAGGCTCAAGCTATTATAACTCCGGTAACTGGACAAGTGCCAGAGGACCAGTTAATAGAACGGTTGAACTTAAATAAGTTCTCGCTTATTGTCGATGAAAGTACAGACAGATCTACAACGAAGCATTTCGCTCTTATTGCAAGAACTGCAGTGGCATTCAAGTACAAGATACCTTTTTATGGCTTATTGCAGTCACTGACAGTTCTGCCACGGCATTGCATAATGAATTCAAGAAGTTTTTTGAAGAAAGGGACATTCCATATAAGCAGAACATGATAGGATTTGCTGCGGATGGATGCAATGCAATGTTTGGTCAAAATCATTCTCTTTCGCAACTACTGAAAAAAAATATTCCGAATTTGTTTTTGATAAAATGTATATGGCACTCATTTCACCTCTGAGCGTCTAATGATTGCAAAAAATTGCCAAAAACAGTGGAGGGATTTGCAAGAGATATAACTATAACTTTATATCAAAAAGCCCAAAACGTATCGGAGACTATAGGCAGTTTCAGTCTTTCGTTAATGTGAAACCACATGTAGATCTCGTCTCACTCGCTTTATGTTCTAGACTGTCTTTTTTTCTTCTTGTTCTTATTCTCCTTTTTACAGTGTATGTTAATGTTAACACTAACAGATATCGTTATGTTTACTTATGGCTAATAATTACATAGTGTGTATAAAGTGACATATGCACATACATAATGACATATGCACATCATACATACATAGTAACAAACTCACACGACACTAAACAAACTCCACTCAAATTACCGCGCTCATGCAGTCGCTTAGCGATTCTACATGTTATACACACAAACATAAAGCTTACAGCGAAATATTCTTATAATGAATTAACGAAACCCTCTCAACTTTATGAGTTTTATTTCGGTCTGGAATATTTCAGCGTTGGTCTCTGGACCATTAGTTCGACTCAACACGAGATATTTTGATATCTCACGTCAGTATATATGTATAATGTTCACAGAGTATGTTATTTAACAGATATGGTTATTGAAGTGTGCTAGGGTGCTCAGCTTCTTCGATTCGGCCTTCCTGACCTGAGAGCTCCTGATCTCTTATTATAAAATGTTTGTTTTTTCATTTGATTCTTCTTGTCTAACCATGGTCGTATATTTGCGACGGCCCAAATCCCTTTGTAGGGAAGTCTTGACTGCTGGAAGTTTTCAACATCCTCCAATACGTATCTGTCATTTTGTAGTATTTTTGTTATTCTATAAGGACCTTTGAACTTTGGGATTAGTTTTTTTGATATACCCGTATGTGAATCGAAGTTCTTTTTGTGTCTACTGCATTCTTATTGTATTCCGGTACTTTCTTGATTTGTTTATCTGCTTCTTGCCTAATTTCGTTCAAATCTCTCGATATCTGATTGCTATCTAATTCTTGTAAGTTTTCTCATAATTTATCTGAAACTTGGCCTTTTGCGATACTCCAAACATTACTTTGCTTGGATGATCGTTGATTCACCTTTGTACTGTGTTATTTAATGCGTACTCAACTGTTTCTAATACTGTATTCCCATGTTCTATTCATTTTGCAATCATTGGGCCTATAATTCTATTGACTCTTTCAACTTGGCCATTGGCTTGTGGCGATCCTGTTGCAATTTTAACATGTTTCACTCCTTCTTCTTCTCAAAAATTCTTCAAACTCCTTTGATGTGAAATATGTTCCTCGGTCTGATATTAAACATTTAGGTCTACTATAAGCTCGGAAATAATCTTTAAGTGCTATTACTGCTTCCCTTGATTTTGTTGTCTTGGCTGGGTATAGCCTTACGAATTTTGTAAATGCGTCTATTATAACTAGTACATGTTTATTGGCCCTTCTATTATCGATTGGGACGTAATGATCTATGTGTATTACATCAAAAGGAGTGCTTTCTTTTGGAATGTTATATAAGAATCCTTCGCTTTTACCACTCTGTGCTGAGTAAGCTATGCATTTGAGACAATGGCTAATGTGCTGTTTCACCTTTGCTTTTATATTTGGAAACCAGTAACTTTTTAGGCCATGGATTTTAAAAAAATTCATGGTCTACTGTGTTTGTCGGAACGAGTTTGTGCGTAACAGGCAGAAGGAGGCGTCTCCGACCCCATAAACTAAATATATTCTGAATCAGTATCAACAGCCGAGTCGATTGAGCCATGTCTGTCTGTCCGTCTGTCCGTCTGTATGAACGCCTGGATCTCAGCAATTATAAGAGCTAGACCCATAAATTTTGTGACAACATACGTGTATATCCAGGTGTTTCAAAGTGTTTGTGAAATTTGGCCACGCCCCTTCCCGCTTCTGTAAATTAGTAATAACGATTTAATATACACAATATACACCCAACAACAAAAGTTGTATATCTCACTTGACAAATACCTTTCCACGGGTGTTTTCTGAAAATTTCATTTAAATCGTACTAAAAATAAGGGAGATATGATCCGAATTAAACTCAATTTAAACGTATACTTATGCGCATATTAAGACCCAATTTACGCATCATACCGAAGTTCGAATCTAGCGTCGGGCACACAGCATGTAACAAAACTTTTTATTTGCATAGAATGGTAACAGAATTAGCTCAGAATGCAATTTTGCCGATCACACGAAAAATGAGGCGGTGGCTTAGTGGTTAGAGTGGCGGACAGCGGTCCTTATACATAGATCTTAATGAGTGCGTGCGTGAGTTCAAGTCCCATCGGCGGCCGGTCAATAAGTTACGAAAGTTAGAGCGGGACGCCGATACATGCATGTCTGCCTTTCCACATTTATATTTCGGCGTCCCGCTCTAACACACATCAATTGCCGTATTCGGCGTATGTACGCAACTGTCAGATTTGTGCAACATTCGGCAAAGTTTATAAAAGTGTTCTAATTAAATATGTTGCGTACCAAAAAATTAAAAAAGTATTGTTTGTTAAGCATTTAAATTATTAAAAGGAAAACAAAACAAAACATTTCACACATTCACCGCGGCAGCAATCGAACCCTAACACTGTTAACATAATTGGTCTTCGAATCCGGCACACACTCCACTAGGAGGTTACTGTACAACTTCCGCGGCCGGCCACTACTGTTTGACAAAAGCAAAAATGCATACATAAACTTATTGACCTCTCTCGCCCTACCTAATGCTTATAATTCTTGTTTTTTCGCTTTTGCATTGTTTATGCGTTCATCTTCTTCTGCCTGCAATTGAATTTGTGCGTGTCGTTCGAATAAAATAACAAGCATATAAAATTTATATTTTTAAATGCTTAATAATAAGCCAAATAATGCAAACTTTTCATATAACGGAAAATAAATGATACAAGGTATACCATGATAATCCATGGCCTTCTACAGTCAGCACCTGACTGTAGCGTTCGACTGGTTAGATCTAGCTTTGTGAAAAATTGTTTTTCTGAAAGTTTATCGATAAGGTCGTCAATTAATGGTGTCGATTAATTATCTCTAAGCATGCTTTTATTCAGTGTACGGTAGTCTACGCACATTCTTAGTTCACCTGACTTTTTTTTTACTAACACTATTGGAGATGCATACTCCGATTCACTTTCTTGGATTATACCCTTTTCTAAATATTCATCTAACAGTTCTTGTACGTGCGCCTTTTCAGTATACGACAGTCGTCTTGGAGGATAATGAAAAGGCTTTACGTTATCAAATTTGAATTTCATTTCGCATTTTACAATTGGTATTTCTGGTTGTTTTGCTTTGCTATAATATTTGTTAAATGTGCTAATAAGTCTTTCTTTCAGATTTGGATTACATTGTGCACCAGTGTTAAGGCTATACGGATCATTTGGTTTAGGGTATTCTATCGCTAATATATCCGCTGCAATGTTTCTATTATATTTTCCGCGCTCATTTTGAATACAATCATTTGTTACATCGGCATGATTGCGATTTCTCAAAATTCTGGGTCATACTAGCATTACGCCCAGTTTGAGCTTTTAGCGCGTCATTTTCTTCACATTGGCTTGCATGATCATGTTCTCCTCGCCATCATCTGCGTCACCAGCGTTTTCGGCGTCGGAATGAGGTATGTCGCTGCCTGTCTGCATCAGTGCGACGTTGTTAATTCTTCATCCAATCTCGGGCATGATCCTCGATCCTCTGGTGGCACTTCGTTGATACGTGCGGCCAACGCCGCTTTATTGCCCGTTCTTGGCATGTCCAGCTTGTCCAGCCAATTTCGCAATTGCGTTGTGGTGTAGTCCTCCACTGCGATCGGCTCCGTTTTTCTTGTGTAATATACATATGTATGTTTTCCTTGTAGGCAAGGGGATTAGAAAAAAAATGATCAACACATGTATACATACATGTGAATGTGTGAAAAATTTTTTCGTTATTCCGTTATCCCACTTCTGAAGTTGTAGATCTCGTCTCTCTCGCTTTATGTTCTAGACTGTCTTTTATTCTTCTTGTTCTTATTCTCCTCTTTACAGTGTATGTTAATACTAACAGATATCGTTATGTTTACTTATGGCCAATATTTACAAAGTGTGTATATATGTATAATGTTTACAGAGTATGTAATTTAAGATATGGTTATTGCAGTGTGCTAGGGTACTCAGCTGCTACACATTATATATCTTAAACTTAATTTCTTAAATCATAACACATTTCTTCGGCCATATGACATTCTTGACTCTAAGCAACAACTGTATTTCAAAAAACTTTACCAAAACTACCAGCAGAAGGCTAGGCTATTTATAGTTTTTAGGCCATGGATTTTAAAACCAGTCGAACGCTACAGTCAGGTGCTGACTGTAGAAAGCCATGGATTATCATGGTATACCTTATATCAATTATTTTCAGTTATTTATAATGAACACCTTACATTATTCGGATTATTATTAGGCATTTAAAAATATAAATTTTTTATTTTTTTTATTTATTTCATTCGAACGACATGCACAAATTCAACCCAAAAGCGAATAGACAAGAATTATAAGCATTAGGTAGGGCGAGAGGGCAATAAGTATATGTATGCATTTTTGCTTATCTCAAACATAGTGGCGGACCCGGGAGTTGTACAGTAGCTTAGTGGAGTGTGTGCCGGATTCGTAGACCAATTATGTTAGGTAGTGTTCGGGTTCGATTGCTGCCGCGATGAGTAGTGTGTGACATGTTTTTCGTCTTTCTTTTTTATTAAATAATTTAAAAGCTTAACAAACAATAATTTTTTAATTTTTTGGTACGCAACATATGTAATTAGAACACTTTTATAAACTTTGCCGAATGTTGCACAAATCTGACATTTGCGTTTGAGTGCCGAATACGGCAATTGATGTGTGTTACAGCGGAATGCCGAAACATAAATGTGCAAATGCAGATATGCATGTATCGGCGTCCCGCTCTTACTTTCGTAACTTATTGATTGTCTTAAATATCGCATAAAATATGAAATTTCATTTTTGTAAACTATTTTATTGGTATTTAATTAAATAATTTAGCATTAAGGTAGCGGGTGTATTTTTCAACTGAAGTTTTTCTTTTAGTTTATAAGAATGAAAAATAACCAAAAAAAAGTAATTATAATCAAAAGTCACACACCAGTCGCGCATAGGTCTTGAACTCGAGCACGCACACACAATCCTTAAGGACTGCCGTCAGCCACTCCAACCACTCAGCCACTGCCTCATTTATTGTACGATCGGCAAAGTTGCATTGTGAGCCAACTCTGTTACTATTCTGTGCAAAAAAAAAGTTTTATAAAATGCCGTGTCCGACTCTAGATTTTAACTTCGGTATACTTGCGTAAATAAGGTCTGTTTAAGTACAAATGGTACGTTCGAATTGAGTTTAATTCGTTTCATATCTCACTTATTTTTAGAAAACACCCGTGGCAATGAATTTGTCATGTGAGATGTAAAAAGGTTTTTGAAATTTGGCCACGCCCCTTCCCACCTCTGTTAATCAGTAATAACTATTTAAAATTCACAATATACACCCAACAACCAAACAACATCAACAACATCTCACATGACAAATACATTTCCACGGGTGTTTTCTAAAAATTTCAGTTGAATCGGACTATAAATAAGTGAGATTTGAAACGAATTAAACTCAATTTGAACGTACCATTTATGCTAAAACATACTTTATTTACGCAAGCATACCGAAGTCCAAATCTAGTGGCAGAAAGCAGTCTTTGAAGATTGTGTGTGCGTGCGCGAGTTCAACTCTTATGCGCGGCTGGTGCAACTTTTCATTTGAATTATTTTAATTTTTTTTTTATTCGTATAAACTATAAGGAAAACTACAGTCAAACGGGCCGCATACACCCGCTTATTATCAATAAAAAATAGTTTTCAAATACTTAATTTTAAATTTTTATGCAATATTTAAGACAGTCAATAAATTACGAATGTTCGACTGGGACGCCGAAACTTACATGTCTGCCTATCCACATGGCGTCCCGCTCTAACACACATCAATTACCGTATTTGGCACACATGGGCTACATCACTGCCAGATTTGTGCAACATTCGGCAAAGTTTATAAAAGTGTTCTAACAACATGTGTTGACTACTAAAAAATTATTGTTTGTTGAGTTTATATATTTATATATATTTAATAGGAAAGAAAGAACACAATAAATTTCACATATTACACATAGTAGAACTATTGTTTGGCATTACGTAATGATGCATACATCAATATATTGCCCACTCGCTCTGCCTTATGCTTATACCACTTGTTTATTCGCATCTGCAGTGTTTATGTGTTCTTCCTCTTCTGTCCGACAATTGAATATGTGCGTTCGTTCAAATACCGTATAAAATTCATGTTTTTAAATGTTTAATAATAATCCAATTAAAGCAAAATTTACATTAGAAATAACGGAAAATAAATGATACACGGTATGCTACGATAATCCATGGCCTTCTACAGTCAGCACGTCGTTTTCTATTGCCACTGTTTTGTGTCAGAATTTAAAATTAATATATTATTATTTTCGTATTGCACGATCCCGTTCTTTCTCTCTCATTATTGTCTTGTGTTCTTTCACAAGTAAAGAGAAAAGCGTGCGTGCTGTTTCTTGGTTCTCTTTGTTTTTATGTGTCTGCACCAGTTCTTCGCCGTCCGCGATGTAATTAAAGAGTGGAAAACTTCCCTTCTCTGTTGGGAGAGCAAATTTCAAGCAGACGTGATAAACAAATGTATGTAATTAAATATTGTTCAGTGTAGTTATTTAGTTTTATAAATATTGTTGGTAGAGGTTAAATAGCTGCCTACATCTCCGATTTTTTTAAATTTTTTTTTACGGATAGGGCTATATTTATTTTTAATTTAGGTGAAAGAATTATTTGGCGGTTGATTCTAGTATTTTTTAATTGAATTTTGAAATTTTGTCATCCTACATATTTTATTTTGTTTTGTATTGCGTTCTCACTCTCCTACGAGGCCTAACTAAACCTTTTAAGTTGTCGTATAATTAGAAACAGGGGTGTACACCGAATACAACCACTTATCCACCACGTACTTTAAGAGCGAATTTTACTCTTTTGATGCTATAGTGATTAAGCCCGAAGTGTTTCACGAATGAGCGATCGGCTCTCTTCGTTAACCACTACTCGTTTGAAGAAGCGCACAGCAACATCAACTCAGTCGCACAACGACAGCGGAATGATTAGCACGAGGCAATTCTTTACGCTGTGCGACCGTTTCAATATGTGCTGACATTGAAAAAAATACAGGAGCAACAGTCGAGTGGCACGCGACAGTGAGATACCCTTCGACCTTTGTTTAAACCTAAAGTGTATATAATTTAACGATACTATTCCTTACTTACGATACTATTTTCTTTACATTTTTTGCACTACCACAAGGTAGGGCTATATTTATGATGAATTTAGGTGAAGGAATTATGTCATGGAAGCTTCTAGTTTTTTTTATTGAAATTTGAAAATAATTAAATTTGCATGTATTTTGTTGTTGCGTTTTTGTGTAAAGCGCCAGTCTGCCTGCAAAATGTTGTGACGGTACAGTGTCCCACAAACTGATTTAATCGAAATGCAAGCAAGAAAATGCCAAGTGTTGAGAAAAATTTTAAGAAAATCTGAGATTAGGGCACATATTTAACCTTTACCGAAATAAGTATTGTACACAAAAATCTGCCTGTTAAATCCGGTATATGTAACTTTCATAATTGCTGAGATCTGTGCGCTTACACAGCTTACAGACAGACAGACATGGCGCGCTTCGGCTACTGATCTTGAGCACGAATATTCTGCCTTTTACATAAATTTGCACTAAGTTAGTATACCCTTTTTTGACTATTTTCAATGGTCGAAGGGTATACTAAATTAAGCTATAACTTATTGGATTCTTGGAACTGCGGTATAAACGAAAAAGCCGATCCGACGTTTGTTGCAGAGGATTGGAAAAACCCAATCAGATCAGGAGAGTTAGTGTTAGTAACAAAAGACAAATCACAATAAAAAAGTATTACTACCACTAGAAAGAAAATATATTCATATATAAAATTTCTTTATAGTTAGGTCGGAATTTGAAATGTTAAGGTAGATACAGAACTATTGTTATTATTCGCAATGCTCAGTGGGAAAAAGTCGTGTTTTTCGGCATCAACTCCAATTTTAAAAATTGAAAGTTTTGGAGGTGTTTTACTAATAATAAAGGAATTTCTGGTTTTTTTTGTTGTTTATTTCCCCTTTTTAATTGCGGAAAAATAAAAACTTTTTTATTCAAAAGTTATTCAGTATAAGTTTATATTTTATTGGAATAAAGTGTTTTAAAAGATTTTTTGTCATCAGAACCTTTAATACAGATAACTCATAAATGTTAATTCCATGCAAATATTGGAATTCCTTGTTTTCATTTCTTCCTCCAGTCTATGGTCCCTAGTAGAGCTGGGAAACTTTCGATGGTTAGAACATTCGATATTCCCGATGGTTTTCATTGAAATATTCGATACTATCACGATAGCGCTTTATTTTCTAAATAGTGGTTATACCCATTGTAAATTGAGAAAGGATTTATTGGTTTATTTTTTAAACGACTTTTATAAAAAAAAAACATGTTTGATTAAACTTATTTATTTTTTTTTTTTATAAACAAACAAACTAGAACTATATCACATTCATGGATACAAAATTAAATATTTTAAACTAAACTGTTGTAGCTTATGATTTTATAGTATCCTTTTAAATAATAAGTCAAGATTTATGTTTTAGTTATTTATAATTATATATATTTTCAACTGCAACACCAGCACCACGACCTGCTCTCAGCAGAAAAAGTTCAAGAAGAAGGAAGGAAATAAAAAGTGTGACCATGCATGTAAAATATAAAGTAGTGTTGCTAAACGTTATTTTTGTAGTTGAATAGGGGTATTGCAACACGCCCCCTCAAAAATAACGTCTACAATTTATAAACAAAAATAGTCATTAGTATATATGTGGGTGGTGTGCATTCTGGGAAGTGTTAACTGATCCAGCATTCGCTGCGAGGATACGGGGAAAACCCAGAAAAACCCGATCAGATCATTGTGACAAAATATGTTTACAGAAATTAGATTTAAAAAAAATTATCGTTGAGCATTTGATTGGTCGTCTTGCATCAAACCCAATTTTTCTCGTAGCTCCACAAATCTTGTAGCAGGTAACGGTTTTGTAAATATGTCAGCCAGTTGGTTCTCTGTAGAAATATACTCAAGATAAATCACATTATTCTGAACTTGCTCTCTTGTAAAATGATATTTAATATCAATATGTTTAGCTCGTTTATGGCATGGGGGATTGTTGGCTATGCTAATACAGCCTTGATTGTCTTCGAAAATTTTAATGGGGTTTTCTAGTTTAATGTTAATACTAGTTAATAAAGATTTAAGCCATACGGCTTCAAATAGGGCCATAGACTCAGTAAGTACCCTGATGTACTTTTTCTATCAATTTCACTACCACCCCAATCAGAATCCACAAAACCAATTAATTTATTATCGAATGACAAGTTCTTTTTAAAAATTAATTTCATATCGATAGTGCACTTCAAATATCTAAGAACTCTTTTTAAGTTCTGCCATAACTCTGAGTTATTTTTGCTACTATATCTACTCAAGATGTTTACTGCAGTAGTTAAATCTGGGCGTGTACAAAGCATTATGTACATTAAACATCCTATAAGGTTACGGCATTGGGCATTGCAGTTTTCATCTGAATTAAGTAATTCATAATTTATTTTGCTAGGTAAAGGAGTACTGCATTACAATTTTCCATGTTAAATTTATTTAAAATTCTTTTAACATATGCAGATTGGCTTAAATAAATTTCACCTTCATGCATTTCTATCCTAATTCCAATAAAATGTTTTATTTCATTTAGGTCAGTCATTCTGAACTTTTCCATTAAATACTTTTTGAAGTTATTCATTCTTGTCATATCTTCTGTAGCTATAACCACATCATCTACATATTGTATAATAACACATATATGTTTTCATTGATGTTACCTTTGTCCAAAATATATATACAGCAATCTACTGGAGAGTTTGCAAACTCACAGTCTTTCAATGCTTGCTCAAATACTTCAAACCAGCATCTAGCCGCTTGCTTGAGTCCGTAAATTGCCTTATTCAATTTACACACATTGTTACTATTGCACGATATACCTTGAGGAATTCTCATATATATTTCCTCTTTTGACGTGCCATTTAAGAAAGCTGTTTTTACATCCATTTGATGGACTTTTAAGTTATATTGTATTGCCAGTGATAATATGAATCGAAAACTTGAGATTCTAGCTACAGGAGCATATGTCTCTTCATAGTTGACTTGGTACTTTTGAGTGAATCCTCGTGCAACCAATCTAGCTTTGTATCTAATTGGATTTCCAAGTTCATTATATTCATCAGAAAATACTCATCTGCTATCTACAATATTTTTGTTTTCAGGCCTTTTTATACCCTTCGACCATTGAAAATGGTCAAAAAAGGGTATACTAACTTTGTGCAAATGTATGTAACAGGTAGAAGGAGGCGTGGGAGACCCCACAAAGTATATATATTCTTGCTCAGGATCACTAGCCAAGTCGATTAAGCCAAGTCTGTCTGTCTGTCTGTCTGTCCGGATGTCTGGATGTCTGGGTGTCTGGATGTCCGGATGAACACACAGATCTCAGCTACTATAAAAGCTAGAGACACCAAATTTGACATGAAGGTTTCTGTTTATCCGGGACAGGTGAAGTTTATTTCAAATGTTGGGTGCCACGCCCCCCGCCCACGCAAATCAATAATTTCATCTTTTAAGCTGAATTGCGAGCGACATATAAAATATACAACATTCTGAGTAAGACTATACTTAACTAATTATAATACCAACATAACGTCAAAATTTCAATCTGATCGGACGATATACACAGAAGTTATTAAACAAAAACCTTGTTCGCTTTGATTTTGTATACAGACCAGCAAGCTGTGACGTCATTGCAATGCTCATGTAAGAAAGAAAAGGAAAGAGAATGCGAGCGCGTAGCGCCATCTGTTGTTCTTCTCTTCTTTGTGCACACGCATTTTTTGCATTCAAACGCACACACACACATACATACATTTGTGCTTGACCAATAAAATGATACACGCATATACACGTATTCATACACAGACGCATATAAAGGCTTACGTTACGATATTTCTATTAAGTAGACGTATTGTACAATTATTGACTCTTTACGTTTCAAAAAGGTCGAAGGGTATCCCACTGTCGCATGCCGCTCGACTGTTGCTCTTGTTCCTTTTGCTAAGGTTCAAACTAAACAGCAAAGGATCAGAAGAATCCCATGACCAGACACATGTTCGCATACAACTCCAACAGGAAGAATACTGTATTTGATAATCTGGTAACCATGAACCAACACTTTGTGCACTGGTGGTTAATATACATAAATAATTTTTAACTTGAATTAGAATTAATTTTATGGTAAATATAAATCAAATTATTTTATATTCGCAAAGATTGCGATTAAATTTAAATCTCATTGTAGCTGGCTCGCGGTCAAAGTTCAAAAATAACAGTTAAACGCTACAGTTAGGTACTCGTACCGTTTATCATTTATATTCCGTTATTTGTAATGAAAATTTTGCTTTATTTGGATTATTATTAAGTATTTAAAACTATACATTTTATACGGTATTCGAACGACATGCACTATTTCAATTGACGGACAGAAGAAGAAGAACGCATAAACAATGCAAAAACGAATAGACAAGTGGTATAAGCATTAGACAGAGCGAGAGGGCAATAAGTTTATGTATGCATTTGTACGTACTGTCAAACAGTTGTTGTACAGTAGCTTAGTGGCCTGTGTGTCGGACTCTTAGGCCAATGACGTTGACAGAGATCGAGGTTCGATTGCTGCCGCGATCAATGTGTGACATATTTTTCTTCTTTTTTTTATTAAATATTTTAAAAGCTTAAGAAACAATAATTGTTTAATTTTTTTGGTGCGCAACATATGTAATGTTGCGTATGTGTGCCGAATACGGCAATTGATGTGTGTTAGAGCGGGATAACAAAACATAAATGTGCAAATGCAGACATGCATGTATGGACGTCCCGCTCTAACATTCGTAACTTATTGATTGTCCTAAATAATAATAAAGATATGAAATCAAATTTTTGAAAACTATTCTTTTGATATTTTATTAAATAATTAAGCATTTAGGTAGCGGGAGTATTACAGCCCGTTCGCCTGTAGTTTACCTTTTAGTTTATAAGAATAAAAAAAATCACAAAACAAAAAAGTAAAAAAAGTAATTAAATAAAAAGTTGCACCACCGCGCATAGGACTTGAACTCACACAATCACACACAAAATCTTCAAGGACGGCCGTCCGCCACTCCAATCACTTAGCCACTGCTTCATTTGAAATGTGATCGGAAAAGTTGTATTGTCAGCCAATTCTGTTACCATTCTATCACGCAAACTCCCAACTCGGTGACAAGAGGCTCTATCGGCATACAGATGGCATCCGTGCTGTCCACGAAGACGGCAGCCTTTCCACGCCTGTCCGAATATACACGCATCCCGGATGGGACTCCATGATTCGTCCCGCGAGGTCCACGTAAGGCTCCTGCACCAATGCAAACAAGTGGCTAGAGTCGCGCAAGCGGACTCCGAGCTCAATGGTAGGAGCTCGGCCACGGCCACAATTTGCTTGGAGGAAGCTAAACATTTATGTCTAGCATTAACCCTCGCAAACACCGCACCATAGATGGGGCACGTCTCCGAGAGCATAGATTGCCTCGAAGGAAAGCCCTTAAATCGACAGTTCCGACAGTCCACTGGATTTGTGCACCTAGGTGCTGTGTGGCCAGCTTGTCCACACTGGCGGCAAACGGTTTCCTTGACCCTGCACTGGGAAACCTTATGGTCAAATCCAAGGCACCTATGGCAGGCATAGGTGTGGACGAGCGACCGGCAACGAACCACTTGACCTCAAGCGTCAGATTGACTCTTTCGCCATCGGTGACTGACCACGGTTTCGTCTCCAGGTGCACTGCCTTTTTGAAAGCGACTGGGGAGAACTCCTCCTTGAAGTTGTTGGTGTACAACTCCTCCATAAACTCCTCAGGCAGTATTCCAGTGTCCACATCGAACACCTGGACTTTGTGTCGTTGGCTCTTGTTCGGCTGAACCTTGAGACCAACCTCAGCAAACTTCTTGTTTGCAACAACCTTTTTCATCTCGCTCACCGATGGTGTGCAGATGACGGCTCCACCGCGCTTCAGCTCACGCACCTCGTGCAAACGTACACCAAGTGCGGGGGCGACCTCTTCCGAAAGTTCCACCGCGCTCAAGCAACGCGTTGCGCAATGCAAGAGACGTGATGAGGTCATCGTATCTCTGCAACTCAGCGAAAACAGCGTTTGCCGCCTCGGGATCCATCCTCCACGCACCACAGCGGCTTTGACTCCGAGCAGGTGCAACAGCAAGTGTGGAACAGCAACGTACAATGCCTTCTAGGCAGGCGACGGGTACACGTGTACTGGGGTCCACGAACACACACACACTCGCACGCACGCGGTCTAGCGCACAAGCACACAGATGCACGCACACGTACACTCAGCTCTGACGCGGCTGGCACGACACGTGTTGTCGCTAGCGGTACAAGTCCCGTTGGCTGTTGCTCGAACTTGTCCACAAGTTCCCGTTAACGCACTGAGTAAAGGTACCGTAACAGCTTATCTCGACGAATAAGCAAACACACGATCCGCACTCGAAAATACATGTCTGCTCGCGACGACTGTCTGAAGCAAACTGAGTGAGTAGATAGGGACAAACTGATACAGATCTCTCTGTGCTTACTTAACGTGGCGTGTTCCAGCGAAGGATTACAACCAAGGCGTTCATATATGCGCATAAATGCGCATATTACGCTGTGTGTTCAAATTAAGCGCTGAACCACCACCCCCCTAGTAAACTCAGGGTACCAATTAAGTTGCACACTTGTCGGGTAATACAACCCCCTTTGGTGAAGGTGATCTTTCTAGCTTAAGCAACCACAGCCACCATGAAACTCCCACTAGGTGGCCTACCTCGCATGAGCGGGGCTTGGTACGATTTATACTTATGGCATAACATGATATGCCGTCGATGCTCATCCCATGGTACCGATTAGGGCTCGGTGGGCACCACCTTTTGGCTCCGACAAGCCCGGATTTGGGGACACCTGTGTTGGTACCAGTTTTGGCTTTCAGCCCGGGACTGGTCCAGACCCATTCGACACTCCTCGGTGCATCCTCTCCTGCCGCCGTTGAAAGAGACTGTCAGCGTACCGCATAAGCAGTCTCATTGTCTCTTGCGCCCGCGCAATTCCAGAGACATTCCAAGCTCCATTCTCACGCCTTATTCCCATCCCGTTGAGGTCTCGCAGATCCGCATAAAGAGGGCAGTCGCACAGAACGTGCTGCCAGTCCTCGCTTGACGCACCGCATAGGCATGCAGGCGTTACGCTCAGACCTCGTTTATGCAGGAACGCCTTTAAAGATCCATGGCCCGTCAACAAGAATCCGGCGCGTAGCGGAACACCGAAGTCTCGCTTGCTGAAAACGAATCTTACGTCCGGGAGAAACCGGTGAGTCACACGGCCGTGTTCCTCAGGGTTGTCCCATCTGCGCTAAGTAAGCATTCGTCCAGACTCGCCATCTTGTGAGTCGGAGCGCCGCCCGCCTGGCGGCAAGGTCGAGTGGGGGAGCGCCAACAAGCACCTGCAGTGCCACAGTGGACACTGTACGGCATACCGGTAGGCATCCAAGCAGGATACGCCTCTGGCAGGACACCAGATGCCTCCTGGCAGAGCTGGGTCCATCATACCAGACCGTTGCACCAAACAAGGCGAATGGCATCATGAGTCCGGCATAGATGGTCCGTCTGGTGCGTGGACTGAGTCCCTAGACCACACGCAGCACGCGTGCCAATGCCCCGACAACTCCAGCCAGCCGATCACGTAGCAACGTGATATGTGGGAGAACACTCAACCGCTCGCCAACTGTTACGCCAAGGTACCGGTACTTCACAGCATACGGTAGGCCTGCTCCTGCAAACCATACCGTAGGTGGAGACGGCAACGCCGACCTTCGCTCCCCAAGCTCCAACTATGGACATGAGCTCCTCTTCTTTCGACTCCAGTTCGATTCGGGTACGACCCTCAACGAAAAGCAACAAGTCGTCTGCAAACGCGCTGAAACCACAGAGTGGCTCCAGACGCTGGAGAAGTGTGCCCATCATGAGGTTCCATATAAATGGACCACTGATGGATCCCTGCGGGCAACCTTGTGATACCGGAACAGTCACTTCGCTTCCCACTCCACGTTGTCGAAAGCTCCTTTGAAGTCCACGAAGATTCCGAGCAAGTATCCTCAACGCAGCGTCCTTCTCGGAATCCAAATTGCCATCTGTGTCCATCGGGTAGGACATCCTTCACTCGGTTTTCCATGATCCTCTCCAGCACTTTGCCGAAAACTGGCAGCAGACACATACCGCGGTAAGAAGCAGGATCACTCTTGTCCTTATCCGGCCCTTTGGGCAGTGCCACTACACGAGGGCGCTTCCACTCAGAGGGAAAGTATGCACTTCTGATACAGCAGTAAAACAACGCTGTAATGTGCTCGGGGATGGCCCGCCACACCGCCTTGAATATGACCCCGGTGATACCGTCCAAGCCAGGAGAGCGTCTGCTCTTCAAGCGTGCGACACAAGCATCTACCTCAGAGGCTCCAAGCTGCGGTGGAATCTCATCAGGAATGACAGTGGGTACCGAAAACTCCGAAACTGGAAAAAAGTTTCGAAGAAGATGCACTTTCTCTTCCCCGTGAACGGACGTGTTTTTTTCTGCGCTTCGATATTTTCGCGTTTTTATTATCCGTTCTTTTGATAACCCGTTCACGACGCGTGTGCATGCCTTTCAAATTAGTCAAACTAATCTTTGTTTGCTAATTTTATATTTTTTGTGCATTGGTTCTGCTCCTCTGGTGCTTTGTTTACATCTTTACTCCTTTCGGTAAGCAACGTTGTTGTTAGTGGCTCACCGCTATTACTCTCTTTCTTATCTATCCTAATTCTTTGAGCGCGCCTAAGCATCTCTCACGCTTTGCCGCTCTCTCTACTGCACTGTTGTTGCTTGACCGTTTTTGCTCTCTGTGCCTTCTGCCTTTTGCGCGCGCTAATTTCTTTTTCTTGCGCACATACCTCTTTTTCTTGTTAGGCCATAGATTTTAAAAAAATTCATGGTCTTTTGTGTTTGTCGGAACGAGTTTGTGCGTAACAGGCAGAAGGAGGCATCTCCGACCCCATAAACTATATATATTCTGAATCAGTATCAACAGCCGAGTCGATTGAGCCATGTCTGTCTGTCCGTCTGTCTGTCTGTCCGTCTGTATGAACGCCTGGATCTCAGCAACTATAAGAGCTAGAGCCATAAAAATTTGTGACAACATTTGTGTATATCCAGGTGTTTCAAAGATTTTTTGAAATTTGGCCACGCCCCTTCCCGCCTCTGTAAATTAGTAATAACGATTAAATATACACAATATACACCCAACATCTCACTTGACAAATACCTTTCCACGGGTGTTATCTAAATATTTCATTTTAATCGGACTAAAAATAAGGGAGATATGATCCGAATTAAACTCAATTTAAACGTATACTTATGCGCATATTAAGACCCAATTTACGCATCATACCGAAGTTCGAATCTAGCGTCGGGCACACAGCATTTAACAAAACTTTTTATTTGCATAGAATGGTAACAGAATTAGCTCAGAATGCAACTTTGCCGATCAAACGAAACGAAAAATGAGGCGGTGGCTTAGTGGTTAGAGTGGCGGTCAGCGGTCTTTATAGATTTAATGAGTACGTGCGTGAGTTCAAGTCCCATGCGCGGCCGGTGCAACTTTTTATTTTTATTACTTTTTTTTTGGTTATTTTTTTATTCTTATAAGCTAAAAGGAAAACTACAGCTATTTAATTAAATACCAATAAAAATAGTTTTCAATAATTAAATTTCATATATTATGCGATATTTAAGACAATCAATATGTTTCGAAAGTTAGAGCGGGATGCCGATACATGCATGTCTGCATTTGCACATTTACGTTTCAGCGTCCCGCTCTAACATACATCAATTGCCGTATTCGGCACACATACGCAACTGTCAGATTTGTGCAACATTCGGCAAAATTTATAAAAGTGTTCTAATTACATATGTTGCGTACCAAAATATTAAAAAATTATTGTTTGTTAAGCTTTTAAATTATTAAAAGGGAAAGAAAGACGAAAAAACATGCCACACATTCACCGCGCGGCAGCAATCGAACCCGAACACTGTTAACATAATTGGTCTACGAATCCGGCACACACTCCACTAGGCTACTGTACAACTTATCAGTCTATTTGCAACATTTGTCTGCAATACAGACCATATTTAATCTGTTATCAGACAGAGATCATTTTTTAGTCCTGGGTGACTTCAATATCCCTGATTGTAATTGGACAACAAGTGCTGATTCAAACTCTCTTCTGCCCTCACGGCAACATGACCTTTTTGACGGTCTGTTTGACATGTCATTGTCACAGGTCAATCATGACTTAAACAGTAGTAACAGATCGTTAGACTTATGCTTTGTCTCTGATCCATCTAGAGTGAGTCCAATCAAGACGCAACCACCTTCTCTTCTTGAAGATCCTTACCATCCCACTCTTGAAGTTACTTTTGATTTTGGTGCATGTATGGATAAACATGAAAAACTGTGCAATCGTGTACGCTGCTTTAGAAAAACAGATTTTAACTTATTAAATCAGCTGATTTTCCAATTTGATTGGTCGGAAATGTATTCGTCTACTGATATTTTAGTAGCGACCAATATTTTTTATAACACAATTAACTACTTTTTAGATATTTGTGTTCTGTGTTTTTATCCAACTTCCTCGAGTAAGCCGCCATGGTTTACAAGAGAGTTATCACGGTTAAAAAATTTAAAGTCAAGCTTATTTAAAAAATATAAAAACAATAGCTCATCTACAGCCTTTTCCGGCTACTTAAGCGCGCGGTCAGATTTTACTGTCTTGAACGCGAAATGTTATAAGAACTATTTAACTCGTTGTAAGGCTCAGTTTATTCAGAACCCCAAACAGTTGTATAGTTTCGTTAACACGAAGCGTAAGTCTACCGCATTTCCAACAAAATTAACGTTTGAAAATGCTAGTGCAGATACCGACCAAGCCATGGCCGATATGTTTGCAAAGTTTTTTCAAACGACTTATTCTCCGTCAACACAGAGAACTCACTTTTATCCATACAACATTCCCAGTTCAAATGGTATCTTCTCTCCCTTTTTAAACGAAAGCTCATTGGTAAAGGATCTCTCTTTAGTAAAGCCAGTCTTCTCACCAGGCCCTGACGGTGTTCCTGCTTACATACTTCGATTCTGTGCTATCTTCCTAAGTAAGCCATTACTCGAACTATTTTCAACACGGATTCATTAAAAGTCGTTCTACTACGACAAACTTGCTTGAGCTGACATTCTTCGTGGTAAAAGGATTTCAGGAAAATCTTCAAACTGATGTTATTTTTACTGATTGCAGTAAAGCTTTTGACTCAGTGAATCATTCCCTTCTGGCACATAAACTTGACCTTCTAGGTTTTTCACCAAAACTACTTAGTTGGATTGTAAGCTATCTGGCTGACAGAACTCAAAGAGTCCTCTTTAAAACCACCCTTTCAAACCCAATTCATGCCACATCTGGTGTTCCTCAAGGGAGTCATCTTGGTCCCCTACTTTTTACGCTTTTCATTAATGACCTTCCCTTGGTCATATGTAACTCCCGTACTCTTATGTATGCGGATGATGTAAAGCTTTGCTACCAATTTAAAGACTACCACTGTCACTCAAACTTACATACCGACCTAAATAGTTTCAATTCTTGGTGTTGTGCCAATTTTTTAAACCTGAACAGCTCTAAATGCAAGCTGATGACATTCTCTCGAACCAGTCCGAAGTTTGCTTCTTATACTCTTTGTGGTTGTGCCTTGGAAAGAATCACCCTAGTTGATGATCTGGGGGTCCGTTTGGGCCGAAAACTAAAGTTTTCAAGTCATATTACTAATATGGTCAATAAAGCCATGGGTGTCCTAGGCTTTATCAAAAGATGGTCTAAGGAATTCGACGATCCTTATATTACAAAGACCCTTTACGTTTCACTTGTTCGTCCCATTCTCGAATACGGTTCATGCGTATGGTGTCCCCAGTACACTATTCATAAGCAACGCATCGAATCTGTACAGAGAAATTTCTTACTTTTTGCCTTACGCGGCCTTAACTGGGATGAAAATTTAAGACTGCCTTCCTATGATAGTAGACTTCTGTTACTAAATCTGCCTTCCCTAACTAACCGCAGAACCATGCTAGGGGTCTTATTTATTAACAACCTAATGCAAGGTGACATTGACAGTGATGCCTTGGTAAGGCAGCTACACTTCTCTGTTCCTTGCAGAAGTACTCGCTATTTCCTTCCACTTTTAGATCGAACTATGCACTGCATGATCCTTTCAGGGTATTATGTTCGGACTACAATAAGCTCCAACACGTCATAGCTAGCACTAACTCTATCGCTGCTATGAAGTTCTTAATTCTTGCCTATCTAGTACGTAATTAGTAATTAGTATTTGAATCTTCCTCGATTTTCTATTCTATGTTTTTTCTTTTTTTTTCCATATTTGCATGCCGCGTCCTATCGCCTCTTCTTTTTTATTTTAGTTTTTTTCTACATCGCGTTAAATTCTACTCGCGTTTCTATTCGCGTTTCTACCGCGTTTCCGTGTCGTCCGTTATGCGACGGTACCTCTCGATCGGTTAGGCAGGAGGTGGACTTCGTTTGGGTTCCGCGCGCAACAAGCATCGGCTTGGTGTCGTTGGACCACTTGATAATACAGTCATTGTATTCAACGTCCAATAATAAAAAAAAAAAAAAAAGAACACAATCGTGCCAGGTTACGTACTGCCTGCCACCTGAGCGAAGACAACCGAGTTCAGTTGCCTGTTTGCGGCCACGGCAAATCTTAAAGACTTGCCCCCATGGATCGTCCTTGTTCCCACGAATCGCCTCCAGTTATCCTCCTTGACCTTCAGAATGAGCTTCTTGTACTGAGCTGAGATGACCCTCAACTACGAGACAAGTTGCTCAGCATCGTCGCTTGCGCGCGAACGAGCGGTCTGAAGCCGCCGCCTCAGTCTCCTGACCTCTTGGGGTTTAGAAGAAAGCTCGGCATTCCACCAAACTATCTTCCTTGCGGTCTTGGGTCGTCTGCGTCCCAGCCCTTGGTCGCACACAGAGTGTACGAGCGAGCGCACTGCAGAGACCTGGTCATCCAACGGCGTGTCAGCAAAATCGTCTGGGAGTTCCGAAGTCAGTCTTGCCACCTCATCCTCAAATGATCGCCAGCGAGCAGCGGAGATGTTCCAGGATGGCACAGGAGCAAAGCTCTCAACTGTGTTTGCTGGGTCTTGCGTAATCATAACATTGATAATGTTGTGATTACTAAGATCCCACTCATCCACTCTCATCGTTAACGAATGTCACATCGATATCACTACGTGCGTAGGGAGTCTCGAATGTGAACTCGTTACACGAATCCAGTCAGACAGCACCTCACCCCGGAAGTAGGTTGCTGATCCCTGAGAGCGCTCAGAGAGTTTGCTAAACCACATGGGGGATACTGCATTCGCGTCGAGACCAAAGATGACAGGCGTGCGGCTGGCTAGTAGCAGCACCGCATCTAAGTACCCAAGGTACTGCTCGAGTCCAGAGTTGAATTGGCAGTACACGGAGCATAGGAAGATTGAACCAAAACTTCCAGTAACGCTCACGCATACTCCCAACTCGGTGACAAGAGGCTCTATCGGCATACAGATGGCATCCGTGCTGTCCACGAAGACGGCAGTCTTTCCACGCCTGTCCGAATATACACGCATCCCGGATGGGACTCCATGATTCGTCCCGCGAGGTCTACGTAAGGCTCCTGCACCAATGCAAACAAGTGGCCAGAGTCGCGCAAGCGGACTCCGAGCTCAATGGTAGGAGCTCGGCCACGGCCACAATTTGCTTGGAGGAAGCTAAACATTTATGTCTAGCATTAACCCTCGCAAACACCGCAGCATAGATGGGGCACGTCTCCGAGAGCATAGATTGGCTCGAAGGAAAGCCCTTAAATCGACAGTTCCGACAGTCCACTGGATTTGTGCACTTGCTGTGCTGTGTGGCCAGCTTGTCCACACTGGCGGCAAACAGTTTCCTTGACCCTGCACTGGGAAACCTTATGGTCAAATCCAAAGCACCTATGGCAGGCATAGGTTTGGACGAGCGACCGGCAACGAACCACTTGACCTCAAGCGTCAGATTGACTCTTTCGCCATCGGTGACTAACCACGGTTACGTCTCCAGGTTCACTGCCTTTTTGAAAGCGACAGGGGAGAACTCCTCCTTGAAGTTGTTGGTGTACAACTCCTCCATAAACTCCTCAGGCAGTATTCCAGTGTCCACATCGAACACCTGGACTTTGGGTCGTTGGCTCTCGTTCGGCTGAACCTTGAGACTAACCTCAGCAAACTTCTTGTTTGCAACAACCTTTTTCATCTCGCTCACTGATGGTGTGCGGATGACGGCTCCACCGCGCTTCAGCTCACGCACCTCGTGCACACGTACACCAAGTGCGGGGGCGACCTCCTTGCGGACCCTCTCAGCGATCTGCTTCCCAGATATGCTGGGGTCGTCGCACATCACTACCGCCGACCAGGTCTCAACGGGCTTCCTAGCCCGGGGGGCGGCGGTAAGAGCATAAGCGGAGGCGGCTCCATGGACAGCATTTGTTGGCGGCGGCATCATTCCTCTTCCTTCTCCTGGTCCGACTCTTGATCCTCGTCCGGATCCTCCAGCTCCAGCGCCTGCTTTCGGTCCTCCGAAAGTTCCACCGCACTCAAGCAACGCGTTACGCAAAGCAAGAGACGTGACGAGTTCGTCGTATCTCTGCAACGCAGCGAAAACAACGTTTTCCGCCTCGGGATCCATCCCTCCACGCACCACAGCGACTTTGACTCCGAGCTGGATGCTCGAAATCTCGGCCAGAATCGTGGGCGTGCCGCCAGCGATTGGCAGCACTTCGCGGCGGGGGCAGCGGCAGGGGCGGGAGCAGCAGGCCTGACTTCCTGGTCCTCTGCAGGAACGGCGGGGGTAGCGGGGGCAGCGGGTACGGTGGCATCATGGGGGAGTCGGTGGCCGCTAGGGCAAGCCTCTTGGCACCGACTTCCTCCAACGCGCCTGCCGCTACAGCAGCAGCGGCAGCGGGGCGCGCCCTCCCCTTGCCCTTCTTAGCGCTCGCAGCAGAAGCGACGCTGACGGCGACGCTGGCTGCGCTGCTGGCTACACTGCTGGCCACGCTCACCATGCTGGCAATGCTGCCAGCACGGCTGCGCAGGCCAATGCCGTCCTCCTCCATCTCCTTCTCCTTCCTCGGTGTGATGAGTACGCGGGGGGCGGGGGGTCACCAACAGCAGGTGTAAACAGCAACGAACAATGCCTTCTAGGCAGGCGACGGGTACATGTATACTGTAGTACACGAACACACACGAACACACACACACACACACACACACACGCACACAAATGCACGCACACGCACACGTACACTCAGCTCTGACGCGGCTGGCTCAACACGTGTTGTCGCTAGCGGTACAAGTCCCGTTGGCTGTTGCTCGAACTTGTAAACAAGTTCCCTTTATCGCACTGAGTAAGCAATAAACCGTTACAGCTTATCTTAACGAATAAGCAAACACACGATCCGCACTCGAAAAAACACGTCTGCTCGCGACGACTGTCTGAAGCAAACTGAGTAGATAGGGACATGAAAGTCGTTGTGTTTTACGTGAGCACCTGCCACAATGGCTTAATCTCACGGTCTCCATGGACATGGGATTAATTTATGCATCAATCACCGCCCCAGTGGAATTATATTCCGCAGGATACCGAATAAAAGCCAATCTGTTTGGTCATGACTTACTCCTCGGTTAAGGAGGGAGGCCTATCTAACACCTCTTCCGATCTGTGGGTCACGGCTCCCGGTTGTATTACGCAACTCCACGTCGAGCCTGAGCTCTGCCCGCATTTGGGCGTTAACCACAGCCACCACAATACTCCCCAAGAGCCGCAACCGTAGCCAGGACGGAAACAAGTTCCGTGGGCTCTGGCTCCCGTGGTACCAGAAAAAGCCTCTGGTCAGGCTTCGTGCCACAAGGGACACTACCAATTTAGACTCCAAACAATCACGGGTTGGTGGCCCACAAAAAAGTCATAGCTGCTCGGAATAGAATGCGAATTGGCCAAGACCAACTCACAGATGGTACAGTCTATACACCATGCTTCATGGACATGGCTTTCTCACTGTTCGGAGGGAGGACTATTCCTTCCTCTTCCGCAAAACGCGGCATTGTATGTTGATCAATGATCAAACCGCTTGAAAACGGCCAGCTATGTTCCCAACGATCCTAAAGGACTTTGCGAAGAGGCAGACGGTTTACACCGTCTTCGTTTTATCCTCAGCGTCGTGGTACCAGAAAATCCTCAGGTCAGGTTCGTGCCCCAAAATCACTTCCAGTTTCAGCCCCATGAAGCCCGGGGACTGGTGACCCCAACGAACAACGATTAACACTCACTCAAAAACACATACCTATTCACAAACAGCATTCACAACTCATTCAAAAGCCGCCAGTCGTCGCCTCGCAAAAGCAGTCCTCGACAAACTCATTCAACATTCTCACCCTATCTAAAGTGGAGAGTACTTGTTTTACGTCAAAGCCCCCCCTGATCTCACTGACACCCAGCAAACTCAAATCGCGCAAATCATCATACAGCGGGCACTCACAAAGAACATGCTTCCCAGTCTCTTCGCCAAAGCCACACCGGCAATCTGCACTGTCACTTAGACGTCTCTGATGCAAAAATGCATTTAGAGAACCGTGACCAGTCAACAGAAATCCAGAGCTGAGGTTGAAACCAAAGTCTGGCTGTTCAATAACAAACGAGACGTTAGGAATGAACTCATAAGTAACCCGCCCATTCACACATGTGTCCCACCGAACTTGCCAGTCCGACAAAACACGCTCATACAACAAAGTCTTGCATTCACCCAAACCTAAACTCTCCACATTCCTATCAGCCAACCATTCATTCTGCGACAATGGCAACCCCCTCCTGATCCTGTAGAACACAGCTCTACGCCGTATCTCTAAGTCCAGGGGAACTGCTCCCAACAACACTTGCATAGCCTCCGTAGAGACCGTGCGACAGACAGGCAAACAACCATGCAAAATCAGTCTCTGGCATCCAAGTACTTTCTTTCTGCCTGTAACATTCAAAACTGCATTGCACCACACGGACGACCCATATGCTGCACAGGCAACAAACAGACCACCGTAAATGATGCGAACAGCTCTCCTGCTAAGGCCCCAGTCATTCCGCAAAATTCTCCCAACAATCGGTCCTTGAGGCCGGCGATGTGTGGTGTGAAACACAACCTTTCGCCTACAGTTATGCCGAGATATTTCACCCGTGTCGCATATCTAATGCTGGCGTCGTCAAGTCTGACAACTGGAGGTCGACTAGCAGACAATCTGCCTTTAAGCAGCATTGACACCGTCTTGTCCATTGCCAAACTGACGCCTACAGAGTCACCCCAATCACGGACAATCCGCAGACACGCCTGTGCATGAGCCTCAATTTCGGAACGCGACTGTCCTTCAACCATGATGAGCAGGTCATCCGCATACGCACAACATTTGCACACTTGTTCGAGCCGCCACAACAAAGGATCCATCATGAGGTTCCAAATAAATGGACCACAGATGGAGCCCTGTGGACAGCCACGAACCCTGTGTGAACCACGAACAACCCATGCACTTCTACCAGAGAAATAACTCTTCCACAGAGTTAAGTCTCGGGAGCCACACTCATCCAGTCTACGAATAACACTAGCCCAGCTCAAATAATCAAACGCTCCTTTGAAGTCCACAAACACACCCAGAACATACCTGGAGTTGCTGGTCTCAACAGAGTCCTTAACAAAACTCCAAGCATCCTCAACACATTTACCCTGTCTAAAACCAAATTGTCTCTCACACATTTGGTCATTGACTATCTCCTGAAGCCGTTCCACCATGACCCTTTCCAGAACTTTTCCAAGAACTGGAATAAGGCTGATGCCCCGAAAAGATCGCGGATTGCTCCTAATCCGATCAGGTGACTTCAGGAGCACAAACAGTCTTGCACACTTCCACTCACTTGGGAACACACCTTCACTAACACACTTTGCATACAACTCATACATATAGTCCGGAATGGACCTCCAGACACTTTTACATACATTCCCAGTAAATCCATCCATACCAGGGGACTTCCTCGGGGGCAGCCTCGAGAAAGCCCACTCTAACTCACTAGCCAAGAGAGGATCAGCGGCACTCACTGCATTAGGCAGTGAGTCCCGCCGACCCTCCCTTGGAAAAAATTCACTCATCAAAACTTCCACACAACTTCTCCAGGACGTCAGCAAATTGCCTCCGACCTGCGAAGCACACTCACCCATATCCCTATAGCCTCGCACTATTTTATAAACACGACCCCAGGGGTCATGCTTATTGCGTTCAAGAAAAGAACGCCATTCCGCTTCTTTCACACTTTCAAGCCTACGCTTGAACTCATGCATCCGTCTCACAAGTACACTCCTGAGCTGGGCCACGTTGTCAGCATTGACCCTTCTAGCTCTTTGGAATCTCTTCCGAAGAGATCGAAGAGACCGTCGCTCAACGCTTAATGCATGCGTCCACCATTTCACACGCATGTGAGACATCTTTCGGTACCTCTCAAACATGGAATCATTCGCTCTAGTCACCCATTCATTCACACACGCAACCTGATCACTAACATTCATGGCCTTGAAAGTGCTGAGCGGAACTTACGTTGCCGCGTCGCGCACATACTCACCATGAAGAGGCCAAGACACATTGCCAATGCGCCAACGATTGCCCCCTACACTCACACTGGGTGTCACGGCATGGGTCACCACAACCTCAATCGGGTTGTGATCACTCACCCCATGTCCACCCAAAACAGACCACTCAAACCCAAACACTCTCATTGCCGCTGCATTCACAAAAGTGACATCAATGTCACTCCTTCCCATTGGGCCATCGAATGTGTACCACTCACTGGGTTCATTCACCACCTCAACATTCCGGGCTACAGCCCATTCGGCGAGCACCTCACCCCGAGTGTGGCTCAAGTATCCAGTATGCCTAGACATCTTACTGAACCACATCGGAGATGATGCATTAGCATCAAGGCCAAGAATGACAGGATAGCTACTCGCTAGTAGTAGCACCGCATCCATGTACGCAATGTACGGCTCAAGAGGCTCAGCAAACAGGCAATACACACTCACAACAAACACTTTACCAAACCTACCACTCAAATTCACACACACTCTCCAATCAGTAGAGTTCACCAATGTGCACTCAACTGTGGGGTCATTCACAACTACTGTGGCATGACATCTGCTGTCAGAGAATGACCGCATTAAAGCTGGCAAGCCGCGTACACGCCCATTAGTCGCATACGGCTCCTGCAGTAGAGCCACAACACAGTCTCACAAAACAATTGCCCCACATCACACATGACTGCATATGACGACTGACAGTTAATCTGTAGGAACTTAAACATAAGTAAATCAATGTTTGGCCTCCCTACGTGCCACCATGGTTGCGTATTCAGGGCACGCTAAAGACATCATCAGATGCTCCGACGGTCTACCCCTAAACGCACAGTTCCGGCAGTTCAGCGCATTATAGCACTCACGGGAACGGTGCCCCGACTGACCACATCGACGGCAGACAGCACTTGGAGCCCTACATTGACCCAGCTTATGGTCAAAGCCAAGACATCTGAAACATGCCACGACAGGGTCAAAACTCCTGACTTTCAGGTAGAACCACTTTATGTAGCATGTTTCACACTGCAAAAGATAATCTATGGCAGCAGCCGTTCCTTCCAGGACTACATTCACAACCCCATCATCAGCCTCCCAAGGCTTAGTGACAACACGAAGATCGGATTTAAACTCCCCTTGCGTCATCTTGTCCCTCAGGTTATGCGCATACAGCTCGGCCATAAAATCGTCGCAACTAATATGCTTATGCAAGCCCTGAACGACAGCCCGAGGCTTGGGCCCCTCATTCACTGCCACACTCAGTCCAACTTCGGCAAACTTGTCGTTGGTCGTCAGCTTTTCCCGCTCGGCAAGAGATGGGGTGCGAATAATTACACCACCATCCCGCAACGGCTTAACCTCGTGCACCCGCTCACCAAGGGACGGCCCAACCTCCTTCATGACCTTCTCTGCCACATCTTTGGCACTCGTACCAGCATTTTTGCCACCAACAACCACCGACCAGGTGTTAACCGGCTTGGACAACAGAGGTGCTGACAAAACAGCTCCAGAGCCCCTTTGCTTTGATATTGGTGCAACGGCCCTGTGCTTCCCTTCCAGCACTTGGGCACTGCAACCAGTCGCAGAATGGCTCACCTCCAAACGGCCCTTCACACGCTCATTTTCTGCAATGAGCGAGAAAATTAGCTCTTCGTAGCCATTTACATAGCCCATAAGGCTACACAAAGTTGCCACACTCATCCCATCAGACTGGGCTAGAGCCAGCACACCCGTGCTTATGCCCTTTATTTTGGCAACCATACTTCCCACATTCCCCTGCGTCATTGGCGCCACCTGAGGCTCAGTTGTAGCCTCCACATTGGGAACAGAAACACCCTCTTTCTCTGCATTCACTTTTTCCTTCCCCAAAACCCCCTTCCCCCTCCCCCAAAAAAAAAAATCCGCCCTCTTCGCGCTCACCTGAGTGGAATCAGTAGAAACACCGTCGTCCACCTTCGGCGTCCCCACGGCATGCTTCCGCTTCTTCTCCAACTTCAACGTTGGTGAGCTCATGGTGCTCATCAGCGCAAACTATGGGAAGATCGCCGAACTACCATATGGCGATTGTGTATTTCGCCATTAAGTTTATTAGTTTATATATATAGTTTTGGTTACAATTAATTTGGGAAAAAAGGAACAGAATGTGAGACGCGCGATTTTGCATGTGTAGCTTCGAATCAAGACGCTTAATAATTAAGTGTTGCCGTATCGGTTATATCTAGTATTATTTAGGGTTGCCAGATGTAGGTGACGCTGCCGAAATATCGGTGCCGCCACAGTACTCCCCTTCCAGTGAATCCTTCACGATCCTTGGCTCGCGAATGTTACCTTACGCCGCCTTTCGTAAGTCCTTTGAGGAGTGGAATTGGATTCCTCCGAGTCGAACTGTTTGTCGTCCTTGACTAGAAAAACAGGCTTGAGGCGGTCGACTGATACTGCTGTGTACTTCCCGTCGATTCGTATGGTGAAAACTCGGTCGTTGTCGCGTTTAATGATTTCATACGGTCCGGTTTAGGGAGGCTCCAAAGGTTGCTTTACAGCGTCAATGCGTAGAAATACATGGGTGCATTTGTCAATTCCCTTCAGTAGGAACATTTTTTTTCAATATGGTGCGCTGTGGGAGTTGGTCGAATATTCTGCATGTACTCTCGGAAACTGCTCAGGAATGTGGTAGGATTTACCGTTTCATCCATGTTGGTGAAAAATTCGTTTGGCAGTCGAATAGGTACTCCATATATCATCTCAGCTGCAGATGATTTTATGTCTTCTTTGAAGCAGGTACGAAGTCCAAGTAGCACAGTTGGTAATAGTTGAGGCCACGGCGTGCCACTGCTGCACATCAAGGACGATTTAAAGGATCTATGCCACCTCTCTATAAGTCCGTTTGATTGTGGATGGTAGGCCGTAGTGTGAAAATGCTTGCTTCCGATCAGGTTGGCTAGCTGTTTGAAAACTGCAGATTCAAACTCCGTGCCTTGATCTGTAGTGATTGTTTTGGGTGATCCAAAACGTGATATCCAGTGTGTCCAAAACGCCGTGGCAATCGTATGAGCTGTGATATTAGAGAGCGGTACTGCTTCTGGCCATCGCGAGAAACGGTCAATCATGGTGAGACAATAGCGGTAGTTTAGCTGTAAAGGCATGACAACTATATCCAGGTGGACGTGGTCGAATCTTCCATTTGGCACAGCGATCTTTTCCGGCTGGAGGTGATTGTGCTTGTGAATTTTGGAGCGCTGGCATGAGAGACAAAGTCCATTTCACCATTTGAGGACATCTTTGTTAATCGAAGGCCAGACAAACTTCTGTTTGATTTGATGGGCAGTTGCTCGGAGAAAGCCTGTTTGCGAAGTGATTGCGGTACAAAAGGACGGAGATTTGCTGTGGATACGTCGCAGTATATCGAACTTTCTCCACCGAAACAAACTTTCTTGAGCTTTAAGGAAGTAGTTCCTTGCAAGACGCGTGCCAATTCAGAATCCGAGGCTTGCTCCTCCTCGAGCTGCGCCGCGGTGATTGCTGTGGGCATCGTAATAGTGCAAAGCCTCGAAAAAGCGTCTGCAACTATATTTTCTGTTCCTTTTATATGAAGGATGGTCGTCGAGAAATGCGAAATATAATTTGAATGCCGCAGCTGGCGAGGTGATGCTTTTTCAGGCCGCTGTTGGAATGCAAATACCAATGGCTTGTGATCAGTCTTGATCACAAAATTGCGTGCACCGACGAGGTGTCTGAAATATTTGATTGACTCGTGTATGGCAAGTAGCTTTCGGTCGTACGTGGAGTAATTTCTCTCGGTGTTGCTGAGCTTCTTGGAGAAAAATCCCAGAGGTTGCCAGTCATTACCAGAGCGTTGTTCCAGAACTGCCCCTATTGCGAGGTCCGATGCGTCACAAACCAGTTGTAGGTCAGATTTCGGTGCAGGAAAGGATAAGTGCGCTCTGCTTGCAATTCTCGAAGGCTGATATGAGTTCTGTAGTCCAGAGGATTTGTCGTTGGTCGTTCTTCTTCACATTCCTTAACAGCTCGGACAGCGGTGCCTGAATGTGCGAAGATCGGGGTAGGCATCTGCGATAGTAGTTTATAACACCCAAGAAACGTCCTAGTGGGCTGATAGTTTCAGGACGAGCATAATTGAGGATGACATTGATGCGAAAGGACGGTGGTTTGATGCCGTGTTCGTTAATCGTATAGCTAAGAAAATTAACTTGCGTTTGCGCTAATTGACATTTGCTCAGATTGATGCTTAACCCGTGCTTCTGCAGGACTGATAACACTGCTCGAAGATGTTCTTCGTGTTCGGCGATCGATTTTAAAGTTATCAGTATGTCGTCTATGTAGCAATATACGAAGTCCATGCCACGAAACGCTGGAACGTTTGAGTCGCATTCTTTAACCCGAAAGGCGTGTACTGGAATTCTATGAGTCCAAAAGGAGTGCATACGGCCGTTTTCTGGATGTCTTCTTCCGCCATGGGAATTTGGTAGTAGGCCTTTACCAAATCGAGCGTTGAGAAAACTTTCCCTCCATGTAGCTGTTCGGTGAAGTCGTGAATGTGTGCAATCGGATAGCGATCTGGTATCGTAATCGAGTTGAGCTTACGATAATCGCCGCATGCCCTCCAGCCACCATCTTTTTGGTGACCATATGGAGTGGGCTGGACCAAGGACTTTTGGAGGGACGACATATGCCTTGCTCGATCAGAAAGTTGATTTCCTTTTTCGCAGTGGCAAGTTTATCTCCAGATAAGCGTCGTGGTCGGTCAGAAACGGGTGTCCCATATGTTTCGATGTGATGTTGTACATCATGCTGCTTTGTATAGTTCGATGACGGTTTGGTGACTTCTACAAACTCTTGCAGGAGCTCTCGAAATTTAGAAATACCCTGCACAGTGGAAACGGATGTTTGATTCGCCTGTGCTAGGCATGCGGTTGTTGACAATCCTGTGATCGAGTCAATAAGGCATCTGTTTTTGAGGTCAATAAGAAGCTGGAATTCGGCTAAAAAGTCTGCTCCAATAATGGGTGTGTGTACGTCCGCAATGATGAATGGCCAGGTGAAATTGCGTCTGAGATCCAAATCCAGTTTAGTTATATATTTACCATAGGTGTGAATGACGGTCTGGTTTGAGTGGTTTTCTGTTTAACCAGCGTGCGAGGTACAACTGAAACCACAGATCCAGAATCGATGAGGTATCTGATGTTGGAGGTACGATCGGTGACGTGCAAACGCTGCTCGCGTGGAACAGCTGACTGAACTGATGGATCGCTGCTGCTGTCCTGGCTGCCGCTGACCAGCGCGTCAGGCGGCAGCTCGTCTAGTTTAACGACGTAGAGCGTGCGCAGGGTGGTCGGCATTTATTTGCGTTGTCACCAAAGCGCTTGTGGTAAAAACAGAGATTTTCCTGTGCACCTGAAGTCTGTTGACCGGAATTGCCCGCTGGTCTGGCGCCACGAGATGAACTACGTGATCGGTTGCGTGATTGGATGTGCTTGACATCCTTTTTCAATGCCGTGACATCTTGTAAGAGCGAACGTAAGTTGTCGGAAAGTTCTTTCAACGGATCTGCAGGTGAAACTGCGCAGATAACCGGACTTGCAGGAGGAACGAAAGATGGAGATGTGCCGATGGCAAACGAGGCGTTTGTGTTAACGGCTTCGAGCATTTTGTCTGCGATCTTCGCAAGCTTGTCCAAGTCTGTCTCCTCCCATACGGTGAGCAACAGACGTATGGAGGCTGGCATCTCGGCGAGGAATAGGGTGTGAATGATGCTTTCGCTGCCAGGATCTGGGGCCAAGCGTCGCATATTTGCCAAGATTTCCGAAGGCTCCTCCTTGTAGTAGTCGTCGCAGTTTTGATTCGGGCGACTCAGCGAACTTCTGCAGCAAACGAGTTTTGATTGCTGCGTACTTGTTATCTGCCGGTGGACGAGTGACCAAATCCTCCACAGCCAAAACCACATCTTCTTCCAAATGCAGTGTCACCTAGTCGAACTTGTCAGTGTCGTCGAGAATGTGGTGCAAACGGAATGATCGCTCCACTTGAGCAAACCAGTGTGAATTTTGGCAAATGCACGGAAACACGTGTGTGCGTGCGTGGCGACTCATCTCTGTCCGCAGGAACGTTTGTCCGAAGTGCCTCGAGCTGTTGTTGTAGTTCTCGAATTTGATCGGAGAAATCTGGGTTCGGGTCCGGCATGGCGATAGACAGATTCACTTGATCGCTTTCGTCGTTAAAAATTAGGCGTCTTCTTTGTAAATTTCGCAAATTGTAACGGTTGTTGTGCATTGACTTGAGTCAACGTATATGTGTGAGTGTGCGTGCACTTGAATTTCACAATTGTACGAAAAATTGTTTTCAGTGAATGTTTTTGATTTTTGCACAATTTGCACTAGTCGGGGTCACCACTATGGCGATTGTGTATTTCGCCATTAAGTTTATTAGTTTATATATATAGTTTTGGTTACAATTAATTTGGGAAAAAAGGCACAGAATGTGAGACGCGCGATTTTGCATTTGTAGCTTCGAATCAAGACGCTTAATAATTAAGTGTTGCCGTATCGGTTATATCTAGTATTATTTAGGGTTGCCAGATGTAGGTGACGCTGCCGAAATATCGGTGCCGCCACAACCAGATGCAAGAAGCGACACCTGTTGGCAGAACACACGCACCTGAACGAAACTGGTTATGCCGATGTGGCAACGCCCAAGCTCACTTTTCAACTAATGTGGCAACTACGACTAAACGTTTACAAACGCCAATACAAAATGTGCCAACAAAACTTTTTCAGCAATGTGGCAACACTTTTCACACGCAAAATAATAAAAGAAAAAATAAAATAATAAATTTATTAAATATCAAAATAACAAAATAATAATTTAATAAAATAATAAAAATCCAACTGTGTCACAAAATCACACGCGTACAACTAAATATGTTGATGTAGATGTTGATGATGATGATTGATGATGATTATTGTTGATGATTTTTGATTGATGATTTTTATGATTTTTCACTGCAGAGCAATCCCAACGTCAATGTCAATACAAAATGTACCAAAATGTACCAAATGTACCAAATATACCAAATGTACCAAATGTATCAAAATGTACCAACAAAGCTTTCTCAATAATGTGGCAACACTATGCATATGTATGTACATACGTGTTGTTTACAGTGTTGTTTACACTTTTCACAGGCAAAAAATAAAATTCTTATTATGCCACAAAAAACACACGCGCACAATGAGATAGATTGATAATATGCACTGCAGGGCGAACCCAATTGTCTGTGCACTACCTCAACAATTCTCAACGCACATACAAAACGTGCCAACAAAGCTTTCTCAGCAATGTGGCAACACTATGCATATGTAAACACGTGTTGTTTACACTTTTCACAGCAAAAGAAATCTTATTATGCCACAAAAACACACGCGAACAACGAAATATACTGATGATATAACACTGCAGGTCACAACCAATTGTCTGTGCACAATTTATACAATTTTCAGCAATTATGCTACCGAATAATAACGACTCACTCGGCAGCACCAAAAAACACGTTCGTATGTCACAAAAGGAGATAGACTAGTAGATAGGGACAGTAGGAATCTCGTTAATCCATTCATGCGCGTCACTAATTAGATTTATTTTTGTTTTTATATTACATATTCTTTATTTACTTCTGCCAAGAGGGCAATCAATTAAATTTGACGTTGACAGTGGAGTAGGTTCTTAAATCTTATGTATAGAAGCTGGAGTCATCGAAGGATTCCGTTAGGGGACCCGGAAAGGTAGGTCCAACGGGTGGAACCTCTTCAGCCTGCGGCGTTGGGTACTGTTGTCCAGTAGGTTGATGGCAAAGTGATTCTGGTGGCTCTCCAGTTTATGCAGGTACCTTCTGCTGGTCTTCACACTTTCCTTAGCGACGGAAGGCATCTTGAGGTCCCTTTTTATAGTGGTATTTCGGACATAAATAGGGGGAGTTTAGCATGGATCGAAATATGCGACATTCTGCTCTTTGTAGCCTTTTAATATTGCTGGAAGCAGAGCCCCATAATTCTGCCACATACATCCATGCCGGCTTGATGATAGCTTTATAAAGCAAGAGCTTGTGACTAATGCGTAGCGTGACTCGTCTGCCTAGGAGCTAGGTGATCGCGCGGCATTTGTGCCTCATAAGCTTTACTTTTTTCCCTATGTGGTCCTTCCACGTGAGTCGCTTGTCCAAAGTTAGCCCCAGGTACTTTGCCTTCGCATTGGATGCCGTTGACGTGGACACTAATTAGATTACGAGGCATTTGGCTATTTTTTTTTGTCCCGTATGACGCATTTTCCTGATCCATTCAGCACATACGCCCCGCTGCACCAGTTGAATATCTGATGTGCAAGGGCGACATTATGCGTCCTGGACCGTTCCAGAAATTTTTTTGTACCTTTTTCAATGGTATGCCAAGGAAGCAGGCTTGAACGAAAAGAAATGAATTCGTTTACTCACTCCACGGTGGTACCCTATGTGATGCATGAATGTCATCATGAAGGTCATCGAGCGGCATTTGTGCCTCATAAGCTTTACTTTTTTCCCTCTGTGGTCCTTCCACGTGAGTCGCTTGTCCAGGGTTAGCCCCAGGTACTTGGCCTTCGCATTGGTGGATTTGTCAGACTTTATGGTGATGTTCCACCTTTTCAGCCATGGCTGAATCATATCCAGCTCGTGTTACAGCCCTTGCGCTGCCAAGGCAGGAGTTTCATCAGAGCACAGGAGCGCTGTGTCGTCCACGTAAGTGCATGCCAGAATTCTATTGTCTTCAGATACTGACATATCTGAAGTAAATATGCTGTACAGCACAGGACCGAGTACGCTGCCCTGGGGTACTTACCACGTGTTGGGGTGATTCGAAGTAACTGCTCCTCACGTAGAACATCCTCTCTTCTTCCCAGATATGCTGGGGTCGTCGCACATCACTACCGCCGACAAGGTCTCAACGGGCTTCCTAGCCCGGGGGCGGCGGTAAGAGCATAAGCGGAGGCAGCTCCATAGACAGCATTTGTTGGCGGCGGCATCATTCCTCTTCCTTCTCCTGGTCCGACTCTTGATCCTCGTCCGGATCCTCCAGCTCCAGCGCCTGCTTTCGGTCCTCCGAAAGTTCCACCGCACTCAAGCAACGCGTTACGCAAAGCAAGAGACGTGACGAGGTCGTCGTATCTCTGCAACGCAGCGACTTGCCGCCAGGGCAAGCCTCTTGGCACCGACTTCCTCCAACGCGCCTGCCGCTACAGCAGCAGCGGCAGCGGGGCGCCCCCTCCCCTTGCCCTTCTTAGCGCTCGCAGCAGAAGCGACGCTGACGGCGACGCTGGCTGCGCTGCTGGCTACACTGCTGGCCACGCTGCCAGCACGGCTGCGCAGGCCAATGCCGTCCTCCTCCATCTCCTTCTCCTTCCTCGGTGTGATGAGTACGCGGGGGGCGGGGGTCACCAACAGCAGGTGTAAACAGCAACGAACAATGCCTTCTAGGCAGGCGACGGGTACATGTATACTGTAGTACACGAACACACACACACACACACACGCACACAAATGCACGCACACGCACACGTACACTCAGCTCTGACGCGGCTGGCTCAACACGTGTTGTCGCTAGCGGTACAAGTCCCGTTGACTGTTGCTCGAACTTGTAAACAAGTTCCCTTTATCGCACTGAGTAAGCAATAAACCGTTACAGCTTATCTTAACGAATAAGCAAACACACGATCCGCACTCGAAAAAACACGTCTACTCGCGACGACTGTCTGAAGCAAACTGAGTAGATAGGAACATGAAAGTCGTTGTGTTTTACGTGAGCACCTGCCACAATGGCTTAATCTCACGGTCTCCATGGACATGGGATTAATTTATGCATCAATCACCGCCCCAGTGGAATTATATTCCGCAGGATACCGAATAAAAGCCAATCTGTTTGGTTATGACTTACTCCTCGGTTAAGGAGGGAGGCCTATCTAACACCTCTTCCGATCTGTGGGTCACGGCTCCCGGTTGTATTACGCAACTTCACGTCGAGCCTGAGCTCTGCCCGCATTTGGGCGTTAACCACAGCCACCACGATACTCCCCAAGGGGCCGCAACCATAGCCAGGACGGAAACAAGTTCCGTGGGCTCTGGCTCCCGTGGTACCAGAAAAAAGACTCTGGTCAGGCTTCGTGCCACAAGGGACACTACCAATTTAGACTCCAAACAATCACGGGTTGGTGGCCCACAAAAAAGTCATAGCTGCTCGGAATAGAATGCGAATTGGCCAAGACCAACTCACAGATGGTACAGTCTATACACCATGCTTCATGGACATGGCTTTCTCACTGTTCGGAGGGAGGACTATTCCTTCCTCTTCCGCAAAACGCGGCATTGTATGTTGATCAATGATAAAACCGCTTGAAAACGGCCAGCTATGTTCCCAACGATCCTAAAGGACTTTGCGAAGAGGCAGACGGTTTACACCGTCTTCGTTTTATCCTCAGCGTCGTGGTACCAGAAAATCCTCTGGTCAGGTTCGTGCCCCAAAAGCATTTCCAGTTTCAGCCCCATGAAGCCCGGGGACTGGTGACCCCAACGAACAACGATTAACACTCAATCAAAAACACATACCTATTCACAAACAGCATTCACAACTCATTCAAAAGCCGCAAGTCGTCGCCTCGCAAAAGCAGTCCTCGACAAACTCATTCAACATTCTCACCCTATCTAAAGTGGAGAGTACTTGACTTACGTCAAAGCCCCCCCTGACCTCACTCACACCCAGCAAACTCAAATCGCGCAAATCATCATACAGCGGGCGCTCACAAAGAACATGCTTCCCAGTCTCTTCGCCAAAGCCACACCGGCAATCTGCACTGTCACTTAGACGTCTCTGATGCAAAAATGCATTTAGAGAACCGTGACCAGTCAACAGAAATCCAGAGCTGAGGTTGAAACCAAAGTCTGGCTGTTCAGTAACAAACGAGACGTTAGGAATGAACTCATAAGTAACCCGCCCATTCACACATGTGTCCCACCGAACTTGCCAGTCCGACAAAACACGCTCATACAAAAAAGTCCTGCATTCACCCAAACCTAAACTCTCCACATTCCTAGCAGCCAACCATTCATTCTGCGACAATGGCAGCCCCCTCCTGATCCTGTAGAACACAGCTCTACGCCGTATCTCTAAGTCCAGGGGAACTGCTCCCAACAACACTTGCATAGCCTCCGTAGAGACCGTGCGACACACAGGCAAACAACCATGCAAAATCAGTCTCTGGCATCCAAGTACTTTCTTTCTGCCTGTAACATTCAAAACTGCATTGCACCACACGGACGACCCATATGCTGCACAGGCAACAAACAGACCACCGTAAATGATGCGAACAGCTCTCCTGCTAAGGCCCCAGTCATTCCGCAAAATTCTCCGCACTTGTCCAACCACTCCCAACAATCGGTCCTTGAGGCCGGCGATGTGTGGTGTGAAACACAACCTTTCGCCTACAGTTATGCCGAGATATTTCACCCGTGTCGCATATCTAATGCTGGCGTCGTCAAGTCTGACAACTGGAGGTCGACTAGCAGACAATCTGCCTTTAAGCAGCATTGACACCGTCTTGTCCATTGCCAAACTGACGCCTACAGAGTCACCCCAATCACGGACAATCCGCAGACACGCCTGTGCATGAGCCTCAATTTCGGAACGCGACTGACCATGATGAGCAGGTCATACGCATACGCACAACATTTGCACACTTGTTCGAGCCGCCACAACAAAGGATCCATCATGAGGTTCCAAATATATGGACCACAGATGGAGCCCTGTGGACAGCCACGAACCACATCTATATCCACAGGATCATTTTCACCAACAACCCATGCACTTCTACCAGAGAAATAATTCTTCCACAGAGTTAAGTCTTGGGAGCCACACTCATCCAGTCTACGAATAACACTAGCCCAGCTCAAATAATCAATCGCTCCTTTGAAGTCCACAAACACACCCAGAACATACCTGGAGTTGCTGGTCTCAACAGAGTCCTTAACAAAACTCCAAGCATCCTCAACACATTTACCCTGTCTAAAACCAAATTGTCTCTCACACATTTGGTCATTGACTATCTCCTGAAGCCGTTGCACCATGACCCTTTCCAGAACTTTTCCAAGAACTGGAATAAGGCTGATGCCCCGAAAAGATCGCGGATTGCTCCTAATCCGATGAGGTGACTTCAGGAGCACAAACACTCTTGCACACTTCCACTCACTTGGGAACACACCTTCACTAACACACTTTGCATACAACTCATACATATAGTCCGGAATGGACCTCCAGACACTTTTACATACATTCCCAGTAAATCCATCCATACCAGGGGACTTCCTCGGGGGCAGCCTCGAGAAAGCCCACTCTAACTCACTAGCCAAGAGAGGATCAGCGGCACTCACTGCATTAGGCAGTGAATCCCGCCGACCCTCCCTCGGAAAAAATTCACTCATCAAAACTTCCACACAACTTCTCCAGGACGTCAGCAAATTGCCTCCGACCTGCAAAGCACACACACCCATATCCCTACAGCCTCGCACTATTTTATAAACACGACCCCAGGGGTCATGCTTATTGCGTTCAAGAAAAGAACGCCATTCCGCTTCTTTCACACTTTCAAACCTACGCTTGAACTCATGCATCCGTCTCACAAGTACACTCCTGAGCTGGGCCACGTTGTCAGCATTGACCCTTCTAGCTCTTTGGAATCTCTTCCGAAGAGATCGAAGAGACCGTCGTTCAACGCTTAATGCATGCGTCCACCATTTCACACGCATGTGAGACACCTTTCGGTACATCTCAAACATGGAATCATTCGCTCTAGTCACCCATTCATTCACACACGCAACCTGATCACTAACATTCATGGCCTTGAAAGTGCTGAGCGGAACTTGCGTTGCCGCGTCGCGCACATACTCACCATGAAGAGGCCAAGACACATTGCCAATGCGCCAACGATTGCCCCCTACACTCACACTGGGAAACACAGCATGGGTCACCACAACCTCAATCGGGTTGTGATCACTCACCCCATGTCCACCCAAAACAGACCACTCAAACCCAAACACTCTCATTGCCGCTGCATTCACAAAAGTGACATCAATGTCACTCCTTCCCATTGGGCCATCGAATGGGTACAACTCACTGGGTTCATTCACCACCTCAACATTCCGGGCTACAGCCCATTCGGCGAGCACCTCACCCCGAGTGTGGCTCAAGTACCCAGTATGCCTAGACATCTTACTGAACCACATCGGAGATGATGCATTGGCATCAAGGCCAAGAATGACAGGATAGCTACTCGCTAGTAGTAGCACCGCATCCATGTACGCAATGTACGGCTCAAGAGACTCAGCAAACTTGCAATACACACTCACAACAAACACTTTACCAAACCTACCACTCAAATTCACACACACTCCCCAATCAGTAGAGTTCACCAATGTGCACTCAACTGTGGGGTCATTCACAACTACTGTGGCATGACATCTGCTGTCAGAGAATGACCGCATTAAAGCTGGCAAGCCGCGTACACGCCCATTAGTCGCATACGGCTCCTGCAGTAGAGCCACAACACAGTCTCACAAAACAATTGCCCCACATCACACATGACTGCATATGACGACTGACAGTTAATCTGTAGGAACTTAAACATAAGTAAATCAATGTTTGGCCTCCCTACGTGCCACCATGGTTGCGTATTCAGGGCACGCTAAAGACATCATCAGATGCTCCGACGGTCTACCCCTAAACGCACAGTTCCGGCAGTTCAGCGCATTATAGCACTCACGGGAACGGTGCCCCGACTGACCACATCGACGGCAGACAGCACTTGGAGCCCTACATTGACCCAGCTTATGGTCAAAGCCAAGACATCTGAAACATGCCACGACAGGGTCAAAACTCCTGACTTTCAGGTAAAACCACTTTATGTAGCATGTTTCACACTGCAAAAGATAATCTATGGCAGCAGCCGTTCCTTCCAGGACTACATTCACAACCCCATCATCAGCCTCCCAAGGCTTAGTGACAACACGAAGATAGGATTTAAACTCCCCTTGCGTCATCTTGTCCCTCAGGTTATGCGCATACAGCTCGGCCATAAAATCGTCGCAACTAATATGCTTATGCAAGCTCTGAACGACAGCCCGAGGCTTGGGCCCCTCATTCACTGCCACACTCAGTCCAACTTCGGCAAACTTGTCGTTGGTCGTCAACTTTTCCCGCTCGGCAAGAGATGGGGTGCGAATAATTACACCACCATCCCGCAACGGCTTAACCTCGTGCACCCGCACAGCAAGGGACGGCCCAACCTCCTTCATGACCTTCTCTGCCACATCTTTGGCACTCGTACCAGCATTTTTGCCACGAACAACCACCGACCAGGTGTTAACCGGCTCGGACAACAGAGGTGCTGACAAAACAGCCCAAGAGCCCCTTTGATAATGGCGCAACGGCCCTCTGCTTCCCTTCCAGCACTTGGGCACTGCAACCAGTCGCAGAATGGCTCACCTCCAAACGGCCCTTCAGACGCTCATTTTCTGCAATGAGCGAGAAAATTAGCTCTTCGTAGCCATTTACATAGCCCATAAGGCTACACAAAGTTGCCACACTCATCCCATCAGACTGGGCTAGAGCCAGCACACCCGTGCTTATGCCCTTTATTTTGGCAACCATACTTCCCACATTCCCCTGCGTCATTGGCGCCACCTGAGGCTCAGTTGTAGCCTCCACATTGGGAACAGAAACACCCTCTTTCTCTGCATTCACTTTTCCGCCCTCTTCGCGCTCACCTGAGTGGAATCAGTAGAAACACCGTCGTCCACCTTCGGCGTCCCCACGGCATGCTTCCGCTTCTTCTCCAACTTCAACGTTGGTGAGCTCATGGTGCTCATCAGCGCAAACTATGGGAAGATCGCCGAACTACCATATGGCGATTGTGTATTTCGCCATTAAGTTTATTAGTTTATATATATAGTTTTGGTTACAATTAATTTGGGAAAAAAGGAACAGAATGTGAGACGCGCGATTTTGCATGTGTAGCTTCGAATCAAGACGCTTAATAATTAAGTGTTGCCGTATCGGTTATATCTAGTATCATTAGGGTTGCCAGATGTAGGTGACGCTGCCGAAATATCGGTGCCGCCACAGTACTCCCCTTCCAGTGAATCCTTCACGATCCTTGGCTCGCGAATGTTACCTTACGCCGCCTTTCGTAAGTCCTTTGAGGAGTGGAATTGGATTCCTCCGAGTCGAACTGTTTGTCGTCCTTGACTAGAAAAACAGGCTTGAGGCGGTCGACTGATACTGCTGTGTACTTCCCGTCGATTCGTATGGTGAAAACTCGGTCGTTGTCGCGTTTGATGATTTCATACGGTCCGGTTTAGGGAGGCTCCAAAGGTTGCTTTACAGCGTCAATGCGTAGAAATACCTGGGTGCATTTGTCAATTCCCTTCAGTAGGAACATTTTTTTTAAATATGGTGCGCTGTGGGAGTTTGTCGAATATTCTGCATGTGCTCTCGGAAACTGCTCAGGAATGTGGTAGGATTTACCGTTTCATCCATGTTGGTGAAAAATTCGTTTGGCAGTCGAATAGGTACTCCATATATCATCTCAGCTGCAGATGATTTTATGTCTTCTTTGAAGCAGGTACGAAGTCCAAGTAGCACAGTTGGTAATAGTTGAGGCCACGGCGTGCCACTGCTACACATCATGGACGATTTAAAGGATCTATGCCACCTCTCTATAAGTCCGTTTGATTGTGGATGGTAGGCCGTAGTGTGAAAATGCTTGCTTCCGATCAGGTTGGCTAGCTGTTTGAAAACTGCCGATTCAAACTGCGTGCCTTGATCTGTAGTGATTGTTTTGGGTGATCCAAAACGTGATATCCAGTGTGTCCAGAACGCCGTGGCAATCGTATCAGCTGTGATATTAGAGAGTGGTACTGCTTCTGGCCATCGCGAGAAATGGTCAATCATGGTGAGACAATAGCGGTAGTTTAGTTGTAAAGGCATGACAACTATATCCAGGTGGACATGGTCGAATCTTCCATTTGGCACAGCGATCTTTTGCGGCTGGAGGTGATTGTGCTTGTGAATTTTGGAGCGCTGGCATGAGAGACAAAGTCCATTTCACCATTTGAGGACATCTTTGTTAATCGAAGGCCAGACAAACTTCTGTTTGATTTGATGGGCAGTTGCTCGGCCACTGTGATGAGATAGATTGTGGATATATGAGAAAGCCTGTTTGCGAAGTGATTGCGGTACAAAAGGACGGAAATTTGGTGTGGATACGTCGCAGTATATCGAACTTTCTCCACCGAAACAAACTTTCTTGAGCTTTAAGGAAGTAGTTCCTTGCAAGACGCGTGCCAATTCAGAATCCGAGGCTTGCTCCTCCTCGAGCTGCGCCGCGGTGATTGCTGTGGGCATCGTAATAGTGCAAAGCCTCGAAAAAGCGTCTGCAACTATATTTTCTGTTCCTTTTATATGAAGGATGGTCGTCGAGAAATGCGAAATATAATTTGAATGCCGCAGCTGGCGAGGTGATGCTTTTTCAGGCCGCTGTTGGAATGCAAATACCAATGGCTTGTGATCAGTCTTGATCACAAAATTGCGTGCATCGACGAGGTGTCTGAAATATTTGATTGACTCGTGTATGGCAAGTAGCTTTCGGTCGTACGTGGAGTAATTTCCCTCGGTGTTGCTGAGCTTCTTGGAGAAAAATCCCAGAGGTTGCCAGTCATTACCAGTGCGCTGTTCCAGAACTGCTCCTATTGCGAGGTCCGATGCGTCACAAACCAGTTGTAGGTCAGATTTCGGTGCAGGAAAGGATAAGAGCGCTGCGTCTGCTATGCTCTGCTTGCAATTCTCGAAGACTGATATGAGTTCTGTAGTTCTTCACATTCCTTAACAGCTCGGACAGCGGTGCCTGAATGTGCGAAGATCGGGGTAGGCATCTGCGATAGTAGTTTATAACACCCAAGAAACGTCCTAGTGGGCTGATAGTTTCAGGACGAGCATAATTGAGGATGACATTGATGCGAAAGGACGGTGGTTTGATGCCGTGTTCGTTAATCGTATAGCTAAGAAAATTAACTTGCGTTTGCGCTAATTGACATTTGCTCAGATTGATGCTTAACCCGTGCTTCTGCAGGACTGATAACACTGCTCGAAGATGTTCTTCGTGTTCGGCGATCGATTTTGAAGTTATCAGTATGTCGTCTATGTAGCAATATACGAAGTCCATGCCACGAAAAATATTGTCCATAAAACGCTGGAACGTTTGAGTCGCATTCTTTAACCCGAAAGGTTATGAGTCCAAAAGGAGTGCATACGGCCGTTTTCTGGATGTCTTCTTCCGCCATGGGAATTTGGTTGTAGGCCTTTACCAAATCGAGCGTTGAGAAAACTTTCCCTCAATGTAGTGTAGCATATCTACCCAACCTATCAAATAAAGAATGGGTATAACTTTGCATAAATACATTGTGACACTTTGTCATAGTAAACGTAAATATACAAATACCCAAAAGACCACCAATAACTACATAAGCATTCCAGCGTCCGAGTAATACGATCTAACGCTCATACATAAGCCGATCGCGGAGCGTGGGAATGCTGAGCATGCACTTTGCAGCTCAAGTGGTCAAGCTATACATAACATATGCATGCCTTCTGCATACATTTGTATATGTTTATATGTAATTAAGAATACATAGATACAAGCACTGTATGCACGGGTTAGCCAAAACCCAACAGAACACACTTTGAACAGTTGAATAAAGAACCTCATAAAGAGCAGAAGCTCTTCTCTTGTAATTTAAAGTGTAATTTAGCAAAATACTAACATCTCCTAAATATCAAAGATTACAGTAGCTGTTCGGTGAAGTCGTGAATGTGTGCAATCGGATAGCGATCTGGTATCGTAATCGAGTTGAGCTTACGATAATCGCCGCATGCCCTCCAGCCACCATCTTTTTTGGTGACCATATGGAGTGGGCTGGACCAAGGACTTTTGGAGGGACGACATATGCCTTGCTCGATCAGAAAGTTGATTTCCTTCTTCGCAGTGGCAAGTTTATCTCCAGATAAGCGTCGTGGTCGGTCAGAAACGGGTGTCCCATATGTTTCGATGTGATGTTGTACATCATGCTGCTTTGTATGCTTCGATGACGGTTTGGTGACTTCTACAAACTCTTGCAGAAGCTCTCGAAATTTAGAAATACCCTGCACAGTGGAAACGGATGTTTGATTCGCCTGTGCTAGGCATGCGGTTGTTGACAACCCTGTGATCGAATTCGGCTAAAAAGTCTGCTCCAATAATGGGTGTGTGTACGTCCGCAATGATGAATGGCCAGGTGAAATTGAGTCTGAGATCCAAATCCAGTTTAGTTATATATTTACCATAGGTGTGAATGACGGTCTGGTTTGAGTGGTTTTCTGTTTAACCAGCGTGCGAGGTACAACTGAAACCACAGATCCAGAATCGACGAGGTATCTGATGTTGGAGGTACGATCGGTGACGTGCAAACGCTGCTCGCGTGGAACAGCTGACTGAACTGATGGATCGCTGCAGCTGTCCTGGCTGCCGCTGACCAGCGCGTCAGGCGGCAGCTCCTCTAGTTTAACGACGTAGAGCGTGCGCAGGGTGGTCGGCATTTATTTGCGTTGTCACCAAAGCGCTTGTGGTAAAAACAGAGATTTTCCTGTGCACCTGAAGTCTGTTGACCGGAATTGCCCGCTGGTCTGGCGCCACGAGATGAACTACGTGATCGGTTGCGTGATTGGATGTGCTTGACATCCTTTTTCAATGCCGTGACATCTTGTAAGAGCAAACGTAAGTTGTCGGAAAGTTCTTTCAACAAATCTGCAGGTGAAACTGCGCAGATAACCGGACTTGCAGGAGGAACGAAAGATGGAGATGTGCCGATGGCAAAAATTCTTATTATGCCACAAAAAACACACGCGCACAATGAGATAGATTGATAATATGCACTGCAGGGCGAACCCAATTGTCTGTGCACTACCTCAACAATTCTCAACGCACATACAAAACGTGCCAACAAAGCTTTCTCAGCAATGTGGCAACACTATGCATATGTAAACACGTGTTGTTTACACTTTTCACAGCAAAAGAAATCTTATTATGCCAAAAAAACACACGCGAACAACGAAATATACTGATGATATAACACTGCAGGTCACAACCAATTGTCTGTGCACAATTTATACAATTTTCAGCAATTATGCTACCGAATAATAACGACTCACTCGAGAGCACCAAAAAACACCTCCGTATGTCACAAACGACAGAGATAGACTAGTAGATAGGGACAGTAGGAATCTCGTTAATCCATTCATGCGCGTCACTAATTAGATTTTTTTTCTTTTAGTATTACATATTCTTCATTTACTTCTGCCCAGAGGGCAATCAATTAAATTTGATGTTGACAGTGGAGTAGGTTCTTAAATCTTATGTATAGAAGCTGGAGTCATTGAAGGATTCCGTTAGGGGACCCGGAAAGGTAGGTCCAACGGGTACTGTTGTCCAGTAGGTTGATGGCAAAGTGATTCTGGTGGCTCTCCAGTTTATGCAGGTACCTTCTGCTGGTCTTCACACTTTCCTTAGCGACGGAAGGCATCTTGAGGTCCCTTTTTATAGTGGTATTTCGGACATAATAAGGGGAGTTTAGCATGGACCGAAATATGCGACATTCTGCTCTTTGTAGCCTTTAATATTGCTGGAAGAAGCAGAGCCCCATAATTCTGCCACATACATCCATGCCGGCTTGATTATAGCTTTATAAAGCAAGAGCTTGTGACTAATGCGTAGCGTGACTCGTCTGCCTAGGAGCCAGGTCATCGCGCGGCATTTGTGCCTCATAAGCTTTACTTTTTTCCCTATGTGGTCCTTCCACGTGAGTCGCTTGTCCAAAGTTAGCCCCAGGTACTTTGCCTTCGCATTGGATGCCGTTGATGTGGACACTAATTAGATTACGAGGCATTTGACAATTTTTTTTGTCCCGTATGACGCATTTTCCTGATCCATTCAGCACATACGCCCCGCTGCACCAGTTGAATATCTGATGTGCAAGGGCGACATTATGCGTCCTGGACCGTTCCAGAAATTTTTTTGTACCTTTTTCAATGGTATGCCAAGGAAGCAGGCTTGAACGAAAAGAAATGAATTCGTTTAGTCACTCCACGGTGGTACCCTATGTGATGAATGAATGTCATCATGAACATCATCATGAAGGTCATCGAGCGGCATTTGTGCCTCATAAGCTTTACTTTTTCCCCTCTGTGGTCCTTCCACGTTAGTCGCTTGTCCAGAGTTAGCCCCAGGTACTTGGCCTTCGCATTGGTGGATTTGTCAGACTTTATGGTGATTTTCCACCTTTTCAGCCATGGCTGAATCATATCCAGCTCGTGTTGCAGCCCTTGCGCTGCCAAGGCAGGAGTTTCATCAGAGCACAGGAGCGCTGTGTCGTCCACGTAAATGCATGCCAGAATTCTATTGTCTTCAGATACTGACATATCTGAAGTAAATATGCTGTACAGCACAGGACCGAGTACGCTGCCCTGGGGTACTTACCACGTGTTGGGGTGATTCGAAGTAACTGCTCCTCACGTAGAATCCCCTCTCTTCGATGTATGCCTTGAGGAACATGTAGTATGGGGCTAGCATCTGCTGCTTCAGCTTGAATAGCAGGCCTAGGTGCCACACCCTGTCAAAAGCCTGCCTCACATCCAGGAATACTGCTGCGCAATATTTCCTGTTTTCAAAGGCATCCAGAACCCTGGTGACGACCCGGGGGAACTACCTGAATGGCACCACGCCATTGCCTGAAACCGAACTGGTGGTCGGGGATGATCCTCTTCTCCTCCAGGATGAGCAGCAGCCTTTTCAGGAACAGCTTCTCCAGTATTTTGGACAGGATGGCGAGCAGACTAATTGGCCTGTATGAGCCTAGCTTAACTTCTGGCTTGCCCGGCTTTTGTATAAGGATAACCTCAGCGCACTTCCACTGGGAAAGGAAGTGTCCCAGTCTTAAGCATTGGTTCATCAGAACCATGAGGAACTCTATGCAGTTCGCTGGGAGGGCATCTGCGTCGATTTTGTCATAGCCAGGAGATTTCTTCTGCGTCGTCTCTTCTATGTCCTCATCACCACACAAGGCGAAAGGCTAGAGGCTGGTTTCCAGATGGTCGGCAAACGCACCATACACATGCAGCTGTTTTGACAGGCGCCCCCCTCCGCACAGGTCTCTTCAGGTATTTGGTGGCGTTCCAGATGTTGTGCTCAGCATTGCCAGGCTCCAATTCTATCAGGTCCTCCTCAAGCACCTTGCTCCTCGTATCATGGAGCATCTGTTTGAGCTGCTTGCAGGCTCTATTGTAAGCCCTTTTGTCGGATGGAGCTCTGCTGGTCGACCTGACTCAACCTGACTTCAACATCCTCTGCTCAGATACCATTGACGCCAGTTCACTCGACCATAGGTGGCTGTACCTGCGGGCCCAAGCAGTACCTTGACCATACTGTGGTCGGAGCACAACTCGTAACACCCAACTGTAGATACCTTCGCCGGGTCAATGCCTTTATTGATGCCTAGATCTATGAGGTCCGGTATCTTATTAAGGTCGCTGGGCAAGTATGTCAGCTCCCCAGTTGAGTGCAGATTCCAGCCCATCTCTCTAACGCACTTCAGCAGAGCGCTGCCCTTGGGGTTGACGATCCCGGAGCCCCACCATGTATGCTTGGCGTTGAAGTCTCCGCCAATAAGAAACTTCGGTCCCAAGTTTTTCAGCTGCGATGACAATTCGGGATGGCTAATTGTGAACTACCGTGATACAAATTTTGCCAGAATGAGTCAGCAGCTGAATCCTGGCGCATTGCATACAGTCCAGTTGCATCGGCTCCATCTCCTCGTTGTAAAGTGGGTCTCGCTGACCAGCATCACATCCACGTGGTTGGTTTTCAGGTAGAGCTCCACTTCTGGCTTGTTCTTCGCCAAGCCGTTAGCATTCCAGATTACTATCTGGGTACTCATGGTGTGGTTCTCTGGCAGGAGAACATGGCCATCACCATATCTTTAAGCTGGGAGAACATTGAGGCCATCATATTCTCCATGCGCCTCATTATTCTATCCTCCAACGCTGCCTCCCGGTCATTGAGACCTTGTTGGTTGAAGATGTTGTTGGGTTGCTACTGCTGGGGGTACCTTCCCCTGGTGACGCCAGCGTAGCTGGAGCCAGAGCGTGTGGCGTTGTTGGTAGTCACTGGTGGTGTTTGGACCACGTTCTGAGGTGGAGCCATTGCCTTCGCCTTTGGCTTGGGGGCAGCCCTCTTCTTGGCCTTGATATAAACACGGCAGCCTTGGTAAGACGCAGTGTGCGCCTCCCCGCAGTTACCGCATGTGGCAGGAGCATCTTTGGCCTAAGTGCACTCAATAGAGTCATGCCCTTGACCGCACTTTACGCAAGTGTACTGCAATCTGCAGTAGCGCTAGCACTACACCAGGTCATTGAACTTTCTGGGCTCCTCGATGGAGACCACAGCATGGCAGAGCCTTTTAACCTCAAACATCTTTTTGCCTCCAAATTTACAAAAAACATAGCCATCGGGTTTGTCGTTATTCTTGATACGGCGTTCTTGATATCTCGAACAATGTGTCCGAGCCCTTTCAGTTCTTCAATGATATATTGAGCTGGCGTTGTTGAATGAAGCCCTTTGATGACCACCCGGAAAGCACGATTTTCCTTTAGCTGCAATGTCCTGAAGGCCATGTTATGGTTGTCCATGTGGTCAACAATTTTTTGATACGTCGAGCTGTCTTTCGGCATAATTCTTACGCAACCTCCTCAGGTAACTTTATAAGGGAAGCTTCCTGGCTCGCTAACTTCTCAAAGGTCAGCTAGCATGTCTACAATGCTGTGCACCCCAGGTACTATGATTGGAGGGGGCTTGGGTACGGCGGCCTCCACTGGCTTAGCTGGTTCCTTGGCAGCTACGTCCTCTTCGATAGGCAGTGCAGCAAATCGATTGGTATTTGACGGCAGTTCTTCAGCATCGCTGACCTCATCGACTTTGGCCAGTTTATCCGTCTTTTTCTTATAGGGCACGGTGAACTGTCTAATCTCGTCGTCCTCTAGGGATTCGTTGTCCGTATCATAGCCGCTTTCGTTTTCACTGGAGCTGGAGATAGAGCGGCCAATGGCCAATGCAATCTGTTGCGTGCGCACCAAAAGTCGTACCGTCAATCAAATTCTGACGGACAAAGGCTCAAAAGCTATTATAACTCCGGTAACTGGACAAGTGGCAGAGGACCAGTTAATAGAACGGTTGAACTTAAATAAGTTCTCGCTTATTGTCGATGAAAGTACAGACAGATCTACAACGAAGCATTTCGCTCTTATTGCAAGAACTGCAGTGGCATTCAAGTACAAGATACCTTTTTATGGCTTATTGCAGTCACTGACAGTTCTGCCACGGCATTGCATAATGAATTCAAGAAGTTTTTTTGAAGAAAGGGACATTCCATATAAGCAGAACATGATAGGATTTGCTGCGGATGGATGCAATGCAATGTTTGGCCAAAATCATTCTCTTTCGCAACTACTGAAAAAATATTCAGAATTTGTTTTTGATAAAATGTATATGGCACTCATTTCACCTCTGAGCGTCTAATGATTGCAAAAAATTGCCAAAAACTGTGGAGGGATTTGCAAGAGATATAACTATAACTTTATATCAAAAAACCCAAAACGTATCGGAGACTATAGGCAGTTTCAGTCTTTCGTTAATGTGAAACCACATGTAGGTCTCGTCTCTCTCGCTTTATGTTCTAGACTGTCTTTTATTCTTCTTGTTCTTATTCTCCTTTTTACAGTGTATGTTAATGTTAACACTAACAGATATCGTTATGTTTACTTATGGCTAATATTTACATAGTGTGTATATAGTGACATATGCACATACATAATGACATATGCACATACATAATGACATATGCACATCATACATACATAGTAACAAACTCACACGACACTAAACAAACTCCACTCAAATTACCGCGCGCATGCAGTCGCTTAGCGATTCTACATGTTATACACACAAACATAAATAATAAACATATCTACAGTTTAAAGCTTACAGCGAAATATTCTTATAATGAATTAACGAAACCCTCTCAAGTTTATGAGTTTTATTTCGGTCTGGAATATTTCAGCGTTGGTCTCTGGACCATTAGTTCGACTCAACACGAGCATCTGCTGCATCAGCTTGAATAGCAGGCCTAGGTGCCACACCCTGTCAAAAGCCTGCCTCACATCCAGGAATACTGCTGCGCAATATTTCCTGTTTTCAAAGGCATCCAGAACCCTGGTGACGACCCGGGGGAACTACCTGAATGGCACCACGCCATTGCCTGAAACCGAACTGGTGGTCGGGGATGATCCTCTTCTCCTCCAGGATGAGCAGCAGCCTTTTCAGGAACAGCTTCTCCAGTATTTTGGACAGGATGGCGAGCAGACTAATTGGCCTGTATGAGCCTAGCTTAACTTCTGGCTTGCCCGGCTTTTGTATAAGGATAACCTCAGCGCACTTCCACTGGGAAAGGAAGTGTCCCAGTCTTAAGCATTGGTTCATCAGAACCATGAGGAACTCTATGCAGTTCGCTGGGAGGGCATCTGCGTCGATTTTGTCATAGCCAGGAGATTTCTTCTGCGTCGTCTCTTCTATGTCCTCATCACCACACAAGGCGAAAGGCTAGAGGCTGGTTTCCAGATGGTCGGCAAACGCACCATACACATGCAGCTGTTTTGACAGGCGCCCCCCCTCCGCACAGGTCTCTTCAGGTATTTGGTGGCGTTCCAGATGTTGTGCTCAGCATTGCCAGGCTCCAATTCTATCAGGTCCTCCTCAAGCACCTTGCTCCTCGTATCATGGAGCATCTGTTTGAGCTGCTTGCAGGCTCTATTGTAAGCCCTTTTGTCGGATGGAGCTCTGCTGGTCGACCTGACTCAACCTGACTTCAACATCCTCTGCTCAGATACCATTGACGCCAGTTCACTCGACCATAGGTGGCTGTACCTGCGGGCCCAAGCAGTACCTTGACCATACTGTGGTCGGAGCACAACTCGTAACACCCAACTGTAGATACCTTCGCCGGGTCAATGCCTTTATTGATGCCTAGATCTATGAGGTCCGGTATCTTATTAAGGTCGCTGGGCAAGTATGTCAGCTCCCCAGTTGAGTGCAGATTCCAGCCCATCTCTCTAACGCACTTCAGCAGAGCGCTGCCCTTGGGGTTGACGATCCCGGAGCCCCACCATGTATGCTTGGCGTTGAAGTCTCCGCCAATAAGAAACTTCGGTCCCAAGTTTTTCAGCTGCGATGACAATTCGGGATGGCTAATTGTGAACTACCGTGATACAAATTTTGCCAGAATGAGTCAGCAGCTGAATCCTGGCGCATTGCATACAGTCCAGTTGCATCGGCTCCATCTCCTCGTTGTAAAGTGGGTCTCGCTGACCAGCATCACATCCACGTGGTTGGTTTTCAGGTAGAGCTCCACTTCTGGCTTGTTCTTCGCCAAGCCGTTAGCATTCCAGATTACTATCTGGGTACTCATGGTGTGGTTCTCTGGCAGGAGAACATGGCCATCACCATATCTTTAAGCTGGGAGAACATTGAGGCCATCATATTCTCCATGCGCCTCATTATTCTATCCTCCAACGCTGCCTCCCGGTCATTGAGACCTTGTTGGTTGAAGATGTTGTTGGGTTGCTACTGCTGGGGGTACCTTCCCCTGGTGACGCCAGCGTAGCTGGAGCCAGAGCGTGTGGCGTTGTTGGTAGTCACTGGTGGTGTTTGGACCACGTTCTGAGGTGGAGCCATTGCCTTCGCCTTTGGCTTGGGGGGCAGCCCTCTTCTTGGCCTTGATATAAACACGGCAGCCTTGGTAAGACGCAGTGTGCGCCTCCCCGCAGTTACCGCATGTGGCAGGAGCATCTTTGGCCTAAGTGCACTCAATAGAGTCATGCCCTTGACCGCACTTTACGCAAGTGTACTGCAATCTGCAGTAGCGCTAGCACTACACCAGGTCATTGAACTTTCTGGGCTCCTCGATGGAGACCACAGCATGGCAGAGCCTTTTAACCTCAAACATCTTTTTGCCTCCAAATTTACAAAAAACATAGCCATCGGGTTTGTCGTTATTCTTGATACGGCGTTCTTGATATCTCGAACAATGTGTCCGAGCCCTTTCAGTTCTTCAATGATATATTGAGCTGGCGTTGTTGAATGAAGCCCTTTGATGACCACCCGGAAAGCACGATTTTCCTTTAGCTGCAATGTCCTGAAGGCCATGTTATGGTTGTCCATGTGGTCAACAATTTTTTGATACGTCGAGCTGTCTTTCGGCATAATTCTTACGCAACCTCCTCAGGTAACTTTATAAGGGAAGCTTCCTGGCTCGCTAACTTCTCCAAGGTCAGCTAGCATGTCTACAATGCTGTGCACCCCAGGTACTATGATTGGAGGGGGCTTGGGTACGGCGGCCTCCACTGGCTTAGCTGGTTCCTTGGCAGCTACGTCCTCTTCGATAGGCAGTGCAGCAAATCGATTGGTATTTGACGGCAGTTCTTCAGCATCGCTGACCTCATCGACTTTGGCCAGTTTAGCCTAATTGAACTGTCTAATTTCGTCGTCCTCTAGGGATTCGTTGTCCGTATCATAGCCGCTTTCGTTTTCACTGGAGGTGGAGATAGAGCGGCCAATGTACCGTCAATCAAATTCTGACTGACAAAGGCTCAAGCTATTATAACTCCGGTAACTGGACAAGTGGCAGAGGACCAGTTAATAGAACGGTTGAACTTAAATAAGTTCTCGCTTATTGTCGATGAAAGTACAGACAGATCTACAACGAAGCATTTCGCTCTTATTGCAAGAACTGCAGTGCCATTCAAGTACAAGATACCTTTTTATGGCTTATTGCAGTCACTGACAGTTCTGCCACGGCATTGCATAATGAATTCAAGAAGTTTTTTGAAGAAAGGGACATTCCATATAAGCAGAACATGATAGGATTTGCTGCGGATGGATGCAATGCAATGTTTGGCCAAAATCATTCTCTTTCGCAACTACTGAAAAAATATTCAGAATTTGTTTTTGATAAAATGCATATGGCACTCATTTCACCTCTGAGCGTCTAATGATTGCAAAAAATTGCCAAAAACAGTGGAGGGATTTGCAAGAGATGTAACTATAACTTTATATCAAAAAGCCCAAAACGTATCGGAGACTATAGGCAGTTTCAGTCTTTCGTTAATGTGAAACCACATGTAGGTCTCGTCTCTCTCGCTTTATGTTCTAGACTGTCTTTTATTCTTCTTGTTCTTATTCTCCTTTTTACAGTGTATGTTAATGTTAACACTAACAGATATCGTTATGTTTACTTATGGCTAATATTTACATAGTGTGTATATAGTGACATATGCACATACATAATGACATATGCACATACATAATGACATATGCACATCATACATACATAGTAACAAACTCACACGACACTAAACAAACTCCACTCAAATTACCGCGCGCATGCAGTCGCTTAGCGATTCTACATGTTATACACACAAACATAAATAATAAACATATCTACAGTTTAAAGCTTACAGCGAAATATTCTTATAATGAATTAACGAAACCCTCTCAAGTTTATGAGTTTTATTTCGGTCTGGAATATTTCAGCGTTGGTCTCTGGACCATTAGTTCGACTCAACACGAGATATTTTGATATCTCACGTCAGTATATATGTATAATGTTCACAGAGTATGTTATTTAACAGATATGGTTAGTGAAGTGTGCTAGGGTGCTCAGCTGCTACGATTCGGCCTTCCTGACCTGAGAGCTCCTGATCTCTTATTATAAAATGTTTGTTTTTTCATTTGATTCTTCTTGTCTAACCATGGTCGTATATTTGCGACGGCCCAAATCCCTTTGTAGGGAAGTCTTGACTGCTGGAAGTTTTCAACATCCTCCAATACGTATCTGTCATTTTGTAGTATTTTTGTTATTCTATAAGGACCTTTGAACTTTGGGATTAGTTTTTTTGATATACCCGTATGTGAATCGAAGTTCTTTTTGTGTCTACTGCATTCTTATTGTATTCCTGTACTTTCTTGATTTGTTTATCTGCTTCTTGACTAATTTCGTTCAAATCTCTCGATATCTGATTGCTATCTAATTCTTGTAAGTTTTCTCTTAATTTATCTGAAACTTTGCCTTTTGCGATACTCCAAACATTACTTTGCTTGGATGATCGTTGATTGACCTTTGTACTGTGTTATTTAATGCGTACTCAACTGTTTCTAATACTGTATTCCCATGTTCTATTCATTTTGCAATCATTGGGCCTATAATTCTATTGACTCTTTCAACTTGGCCATTGGCTTGTGGCGATCCTGTTGCAATTTTAACATGTTTCACTCCTTCTTCTTCTAAAAAACATGTTCCTCGGTCTGATATTAAACATTTAGGTCTACTATAAGCTCGGAAATAATCTTTAATTGCTATTACTGCTTCCCTTGATTTTGTTGTCTTGGCTGGGTATAGCTTTACGAATTTTGTAAATGCGTTTATTATAACTAGTAGTTTGAGTTAGAGTTAGAGTTTGTGCGTAACAGGCATAAGGAGGCATCTCCGACCCCATAAACTATTTATATTCTGAATCAGTATCAACAGCCGAGTCGATTGAGCCATGTCTGTCTGTCCGTCTGTCTGTCTATCCGTCTGTCCGTCTGTATGAACGCCTGGATCTCAGCAATTATAAGAGCTAGACCCATAAAATTTTGTGACAACATACGTGTATATCCAGGTGTTTCAAAGTGTTTGTGAAATTTGGCCACGCCCCTTCCCGCTTCTGTAAATTAGTAATAACGATTTAATATACACAATATACACCTAATAACAAAAGTTGTACATCTCACTTGACAAATACCTTTCCACGGGTGTTTTCTGAAAATTTCATTTAAATCGTACTAAAAATAAGGGAGATATGATCCGAATTAAACTCAATTTGAACGTATACTTATGCGCATATTAAGACCCAATTTACGCATCATACCGAAGTACTTTTTATTTGCATAGAATGGTAACAGAATTAGCTCAGAAGGCAATTTTGCCGATCATACGAAAAATGAGGCGGTGGCTTAGTGGTTAGAGTGGCGGACAGCGGTCCTTATACATAGATTTTAATGAGTGCGTGCGTGAGTTCAAGTCCCATCGGCGGCCGGTCAATAATAAGTTACAAAAGTTAGAGCGGGACGCCGATACATGCATGTCTGCATTTGCACATTTATATTTCGGCGTCCCGCTCTAACACACATCAATTGCCGTATTCGGCGTATGTACGCAACTGTCAGATTTGTGCATTTAAATTATGAAGTGGCGCTGGTCACTGGTTGTTGTAATTTCAGCATTTGAACATGACGTTCAATTGCACCCCCCCTGTAAGTAGGCATCATTTAGGCACTGACACTGGAGCGACCTCTAGTGACGACAATAGGCTGCGTAGCGCCATCTATAGACGAGCGATCGTCATCCATGGGCGATCTGGCCGATTTTCGGACGATATTTACCAGCATCTTGACCGAGCTTTCAAGGCTCAGCTGAGTGCAATCAAAATGCATCAGTGGGAGTCGATTTGCATCATTAAGTAAGTCGAGCTTTCGGGTACCCTGCGTCGGTTCGTTCTTTTTGACTGGAGCTGTCGACGAACACAGACGTGTGCAAAAGTTTTGAAAGTTTTGAAAGTGTTTCTTTGCATTCTTAAATAAACTAATATTTAACCCTCATCGGTTGGTGAAATTCATAGTGCACATAAGGGGTTAATGTATTCTTGCAATATCAAGTGAGTATTGCCTAAAATCATCCTATAAAAAAATTCTAATTGGTGAATTTTACCAACGGATTAGGATTGCCGAGAATTTTGAAGATTAAGACAACCACGTGGAGTGGCTGAAAACAAAAAAATAAAGTTCTTGGGATAACTGGTGCCGGATTCAGGTAAAGTTGGAGGAAATAATAATTCTCTTGCAGAATCTAATACGTATTATATTTATACAGATTCTGGCACCTTGTGCTACCTAAATTTTCGGAAAATACGAACCCTTGTCAGTACCTCATTTTACAAGCTGACCCGTCCAGGGGAGCCCTAACTATAGGGAGCAGACCAGTTGAACTGGTGGGAAGAGGAAAAAATAACTTATTACCGTGATCTTCCAAAGGCCCGCTGCTAATAAATTTACGTCACACTGATCTTCCAAATGCCCACTGTTAATAAATTTGCGTCACAGTGATCTTCCAAATGCCCACTGTTAATAAATTTGCGTCACAGTGATCCTCCTCAAATGACAATTGTCAATAAATCTACATCACAGGGATCATCCTAACTATAAGAGCAGATCAGTTGAACTCGTGGGAACAGAAAAAAATAACTATACACAGTGACCGCGTATAAACTTTAACTTATCGCAGTGATCTTCCAAATGACAACTGTCAATAAATTTACGTCACAGTGATCATTCTAATAAAATTTTTTTTTTCGCTTAATAATCCTAATTATAATATAATCGCTCTCAAAATAAGTTAATGGAATAAAATGGTGCGAATACATATATATATCTTATATACATAGCGAGTTGCAAATAATGTTTGTTTCTCCCTCCGCCTAACGGCCAATGTCAATGAAAGAAAAAGAAAACTAAAAGTAATTCTAAAGAAAAACACATGAGGTAACCGAATACACGAATACACACAAATGAAATAAACTTAATATAAGCATCTATACCCACACACATAAAATTACACCACACCACGGAAGATCTTTCGTCGATGGAAAACAACAAACTGTAAGTGATTTATAATAATTATTATTTGGCTGATTTTGTTTATTTTGTTTTTGCCTTTTAATTGATTTTTGGAGTCTGCTCGTCGAGCCTGTACTCTTTCTTCAAGTTAATTTTCAATTTAATTTTCAATTCAGTTTTCAATTCAATTCTCAATCTAATGTACTCATGTTTGGATCTTAAATAAGAACCTTTTGGTTTTAAATTTTCATTTAATTTACTGACTTTAGTACTTTTATCTTATCGATTTTTATTTGCATCTAACATAATTATGTATTACAACTGAATCTCTATATATATATATGTCTATATCTATTCGCAACCAATGACAAATGAAAGAAACCCTTTATAAAATTGATAAATGAAATATTAGTTTGTTTTCTTTGAATGAATTAATACTAGGACATACTCTTACCCTTACGCGCAAATATTTACAAGGTTTAACGAGAAATCAAATGAAGAAGTATTCTGAATATACGTTAAATAGAAACTAGGGTCATAAGATGATTAAGAGAAGCATTAATATTGAAATGAATAAATTGTTTTAAAATGAATTCAGCTTAAATAACTATTGTTTTCGGGAGTCATGGAGGATGAATATGAGGTGACTATGCATTGAAAAATAGTGGCCAAAAGGGATCGCCGATAGTTATATATCGCGCAACAGGCGATCATGGAAGGGCGGGGTAACAGCCGCTTCGGTAATCGAGGCGCGCTCAACAGGCTACTATAAAGTTTATATTACTTCCGAACTACAGCTCTCTTTCTCTTCTCCCCCGGTCGTGGGTTCGGGCCTTCGACTGAAGTTTCTGTTCTTTTCGACCGATTCTGTTCCCAATTTCTAGTTCTATTATGCGATCGTCGTAAGGCAATACAGCACGCGATTTTTGTTTATTTTAGGTTATTATTGGTTCGAGCTTGAGTTGAAGCGGTTATGTTTCATTTACCCACCCCATTGCCGACACACATGAGCCGGAGTCCAGCGCGTGCTTACGTACCGACAACTAAATAACATCTGCTCGCTAGTCATACGTTGTATGCTACAAATTAATAATAAACTTAAATAAATTGGCGCCCAACGTGGGGCCTTGATCCGGCAGGGTCCGAATTAAATAAAATGATTAGTCGATTCCATCTTTGACTAGTGCGACATCGATAGGATCTGAAATTTTCCTTATGTGTTACAAATATTTGAAATTTTCAAAGTAATTACTTGTAAAAGCTTTCAGGTGCTGTATATTTCTAGTAGTTGGATCTTGTGGGCTAGAGTTTATAGCTATAACTTGCCACTACTGGAATAAGAAAAAAAAAAAAAAAATAGTTCACTGAAGAGCTTGAAAAGGGTTGGTTGGATTTAGCAAAGCAAAGATTATATTGCACAGCTAACCACTAATCTATTCGTTTTGTTAATGTCTCTCCGAAATGTCATTTTGGATAAGTGATTGAAAGAATCAAAATCACTTCCAGGACAATTCAAAAGCCCTTTTCATTCCTTGTCTTGTTATCTTCTTCTTGTGTTTGTCCCAATTTCCTATAAACAACGAAGAGAAGAGCTTTAAATAGGTTGTAATGTTAAAAACATTTTTGTTTGCATTTCTCTCATATCTGGAATTCATGACTCCTGAATTTTTCTTATGATTAAATCTCTGAATTATTTTTTTTGTATATTTCCTGATTACTTTAATTCTATTTTGCTGCTGCGATTTATTTCTTATATTACGCTTAAAGCACGCTTACAAATAGCGTATCATTTTACGAATCGGTTAAATTATGTTTTTGAGTCGAAGCTCAGAAAACATTGTAGACGTGACGTGCTTTATTTGCTTAAAGGAGATTGAATATACAGGTCAACTGTTGTCCACTAGTTGCGGTCACACCTTTCACTGGGTTTGCTTTAACACGAAAGTATCTAACCGCGAGCGTTGTCCCGTGTGTAAATCTTCCTTGCAGTCGTCATTGCTCAATTTAACGGTTAATACCGACACCCATCAGTCCACACAAAGTTTACCTGAAGCTGCTATGCCACGCACTCGTAATCAGCAAAGACTAGATGAGCAAGAGAGCGACCACATGGCTCAAGTAGAACCAAATGCTGGAGCCTCAGTGCCTTTAAATGAGTCTCAACAAGTTTTGATTGATGCCATAACGGCGTCAGCTGCGAGACAAACGGAGATGTTGACAGCAGCTTTTCAAAGCGGCATTCAAAGCATGGTGACAGCCTTGTCAAATAACCTCAGGCGCGACACTCCAGCTATGCCTCCTTCGATTGAAGTAACACCTCAATCGCCTAGAATGCCAAATATTCCATCGAGGATCTCTCCTACAGACTCCAGTATTCGGCTGGATAGAGTTAGCCAAATAATAGGCAGTTGGAAACTTAAGTTTTCAGGAAGATCTGGGTTAAGCGTCGAAGATTTCCTTTATCGGGTGGAAGCATTGACTAACCAGTCTCTAGAAGGAAATTTCGTGCTATTGATGAGCCACATCAGCACCTTATTTGAAGGCTGTGCCAGTGACTGGTATTGGCGTTATCATAGGAGAATGCATAGTGTCACTTGGACTGCCTTATGCGATGCATTGCGTACGCAGTTTAATGAGGAACGCTCTGATGTAAGCATTAGAGCAGAAATACATCGGAGGAAGCAAAAAGAAGGCGAATCTTTTGATGAGTTTTACGAAAGCGTCGTTTTGCTATCCGATAAACTCTCTGTGCCATTATCAGATTCATCATTATTAGAATCGCTTCGATCGAATCTATTACCGGAGATACAGCATGAGTTGCTATATCAAGTGATAGGCACCGTTCCTCAGCTTCGACATATAATTCGTACCAGAGAAGCCTTTATGCAAACTGTAAAGCCTGGGATACGAAAGCCTCAGCCAGCTCCGCGCCGTCTGGTGCATGAAGTGGCAGTGGCAACCGAAAGTGAGTCGGAGGAAGACGAAGCGGAGTTAGCAGCAGTTAACATATCCTGCTGGAATTGTGGTAAAGTTGGACACCGCTACCAAGATTGTATGTCGGAGCGTAAAGTTTTCTGCTACGGTTGTGGCAAAGCAGACATTTATCGACCATCTTGTCCTCAGTGTGGCACTCCAAAAAACGGTCAAGCGCGTGCACCTTCGAGAGGGGCACGCAAACCGATGATTTCGAAGGCCACCAACACCGATTGACCGAGTGTTATACCAAAAATCCACCTGAACATACTAATTTACCTGACATTTCTTTATCACCACCCATTGCTACGTCCACTAATGTCTCTTCCTCTAAAACGGCATCTCGTTCGACTCAGCGCCTTAATACCTATTATGATCAAATTCATATTGAAAACAACCTTGCGGGGATCGGAGCGCCTGATGTAAGGCCGTACGCTAGAGTCTCCGTATTAGGTCGATCGGTATCCGGTCTCATGGATACTGGTGCGTCAATCAGCTGCATTGGCGGAAGCTTAGCGGACGATATCTTAAAGGAAGAGATCCATTTCACACCTATAACTTCGAACGTTCAGACGGCGGATGGCAAGTCCCAAGAAATTCTAGGGAAACTTCACACCTCCATTGAGTATAACGGAGACACCAAACCGTTCACATTCTTTATTGTGCCTTCGCTAAAGCAATCGCTTTATTTAGGAATAGACTTTTGGACCAAATTTCAGTTGTTGCCTCAAGGTTTAGGGACAGATTGTGATAATGGGCACCTTGCTACAATTGACCACAACGTGTTCTGTTCACTAACTGAAAATCAACAGAAAACGCTAGAAGATACCATAAAAAGGTTCCCTTCTTTTACGGAAAAAGGTTTAGGAAGGACCACTCTGTTGTTCCACTCGATCGATGTTGGTGACGCTGTACCTATCAAGCAGAGACACTATCCAGTGTCCCCTGCGATTGAACAGATGATGTTCGAAGAACTCGATCGAATGCTGGCTTTAGGAGTTATAGAGGAGTCCGATAGTTCATGGTCTTCTCCAGTGGTATTAGTACGAAAACCTGGGAAAGTCCGTCTGTGTCTAGATAGCCGAAAATTAAATAATATTACGCGCAAGGACGCATATCCGATGCCCATTATCCATGGTCTCTTGAGTCGTCTCCCAAAAGCGGAATTTATAACAAGCCTGGATTTAAAAGATGCCTATTGGCAGATTCCTCTCGATCCTTCGTCAAGGGATAAAACCGCGTTCTCAGTACCTGGTAGGCCACTCTACCAATTTACAGTAATGCCTTTTGGCCTCACCAATGCTCCATCGACCATGTCAAAACTAATGGACCGTACAATTCCTGCTTGTTTAAAGCATGAGGTATTTATTTACCTCGACGATCTGCTGATAGTCTCAGACACGTTTGAACGACATATGGCTGTTCTAAAGAGCATAGCGGTATGTTTAGAGAATGCTGGTCTTACTATTAACGTGCAAAAAAGCAAATTCTGCATGCGAGAGGTTGGGTACTTAGGGTACATTATTGGAAACGGCACCATTGCCATGGATCCCGATAAAATATCTGCAATTATGGAATATCCACCGCCACGGTCCGTTAGACAACTACGCAGATTCCTTGGTATGACGGGATGGTACCAAAAGTTTATAAAAAACTTCGCTTCCCTTGCTACACCCTTAACGGATGCTTTGAAGGGAAAACAAAAGTTTCTATGGTCGGAAGTAATGAACGAAGCGTTCAATGAGCTAAAGCAGGCGATGATTACTGCCCCAGTGTTGCACACACCGGATTTTTCGCGTTCCTTTTATATACACTGTGATGCAAGTCATACTGGTGTTGGAGGCGTGCTAATGCAGTTAACTGATAGTGGAGAGGAAGTTCCGATTTCCTATATGTCGAAGAAACTTAACCCGTGTCAGCGTAACTACTCAGTTACCGAAAAGGAATGTCTGGCAGCTATTCTGTCCATCAAGAAATTCCGTGCTTATGTAGAAGGACAGTCGTTGACAGTCATAACAGATCACGCATCCTTAAAGTGGCTTATGTCCCAATCTGACCTAAGTAGTCGCTTAGCTAGGTGGGCCTTAAAACTACAAGGATATGATTTTCAGATTCAACATCGAAAAGGCCAACAGAATATTGTGCCTGATGCTCTGTCCCGTGTCTTCACGGAGGACCTTTCCGCACTTGACCATGGCATGGGTGTTGACCTGCAGTCGCCTCAATTTAATTCACAAGAGTATCAAACTCTTAAAGAAGACGTCGAACGGAGCTTGTCTACTGCTTCCGAAATTAAAGTTATTGATGGGTTTATTTTTCGACGAGCCGAACATGCGTCAAAAGAACAAGTAGCGGATGACACTATTTGGAAGCTATGGATTCCTAAAGAACTCGTTCATGTCGTCCTGCAATGGGCACATACAGATGAGTAAGCGGCACATGGCGGGATTAATAAAACATTAGAACGTATCCGTCGATATTATTTTTGGCCGAACCTAGTGGCAGATGTGAGAAGGTATGTGAATCAGTGCGAAATTTGTAAGAGCACGAAACATCCGAACCAAACTCTCAGGCCACCATTAGCTAAGACAACAGAGAGCCATAGGTTTTTTCAAAAACTTTATGTGGATTACCTTGGACCATATCCACGCTCTAAAACCGGCAATGTTGGTATTTTTGTTGTCCTCGACCACTTTACCAAATTCCCGTTCCTAAAAGCTGTTAAAAAGTTTTCCGTCGATGCAATTTTGCCATATATAGAGGAGGAGTTATTTCATTGTTTTGGGGTACCGGAAACTATTGTTTCGGACAATGGGGTACAATTTAAATCGAATGCTTTCAATACCTTATTACAAAAATATGGCGTTCATCATGCCTACACGGCATCCTATGCCCCTCAAGGAAATGCATCCGAACGTGTGAATAGATCGGTGCTAGCCGCCATCAAGGCGTATATAAGCCCAGACCAAGATAATTGGGATGCAAGTTTAAGTCAGATTTGTTGCGCACTTCGATCAAGCCATCACACGGCGGTGAATAATACTCCTTATCGTTTGGTGTTTGGACAGCATATGCTGACCAACGGTTCTCAATATGAGTTGTTGCGGCGATTGAACTGTTTAGAAGATCGGTCGATATCTTTTAATCGGGACGATTCCACGAATATAATGCGAGACCAGGCTGCACGTAGTATGCAAAAGCAGCATACGCGCAACGAAAGAGTATATAACATGCGCAGTCGAGAAATAAACTTCGTGGAAGGCCAAGAAATTTTCCGTCGAAATTTTCAGCAAAGTAATTTTGCAAAAGGTTTCTGTGCCAAATTAGCTCCTTCGTTCATAAAAGCGCGTATAAGAAAAAAACTTGGATCCGCATATTATGAAGTTGAGGACATGAAAGGAAATTTTGTTGGGAAATTTCACGCCAAAGACCTCAAGCAGTAACAACCAGCTCCAAGCGTGTATCATCCTTGTTGATTCCACCAAGTCTGATTTTAGCCGGGGGGAGTTGAAGTGGCGCTGGTCACTGGTTGTTGTAATTTCAGCATTTGAACATGACGTTCAATTGCACCCCCCTGTAAGTAGGCATCATTTAGGCACTGACACTGGAGCGACCTCTAGTGACGACAATAGGCTGCGTAGCGCCATCTATAGACGAGCGATCGTCATCCATGGGCGATCTGGCCGATTTTCGGACGATATTTACCAGCATCTTGACCGAGCTTTCAAGGCTCAGCTGAGTGCAATCAAAATGCATCAGTGGGAGTCGATTTGCATCATTAAGTAAGTCGAGCTTTCGGGTACCCTGCGTCGGTTCGTTCTTTTTGACTGGAGCTGTCGACGAACACAGACGTGTGCAAAAGTTTTGAAAGTTTTGAAAGTGTTTCTTTGCATTCTTAAATAAACTAATATTTAACCCTCATCGGTTGGTGAAATTCATAGTGCACATAAGGGGTTAATGTATTCTTGCAATATCAAGTGAGTATTGCCTAAAATCATCCTATAAAAAAATTCTAATTGGTGAATTTTACCAACGGATACCAAGGATTGCCGAGAATTTTGAAGATTAAGACAACCACGTGGAGTGGCTGAAAACAAAAAAATAAAGTTCTTGGGATAACTGGTGCCGGATTCAGGTAAAGTTGGAGGAAATAATAATTCTCTTGCAGAATCTAATACGTATTATATTTATACAGATTCTGGCACCTTGTGCTACCTAAATTTTCGGAAAATACGAACCCTTGTCAGTACCTCATTTTACAAGCTGACCCGTCCAGGGGAGCCCTAACTATAGGGAGCAGACCAGTTGAACTGGTGGGAAGAGGAAAAAATAACTTATTACCGTGATCTTCCAAAGGCCCGCTGCTAATAAATTTACGTCACACTGATCTTCCAAATGCCCACTGTTAATAAATTTGCGTCACAGTGATCTTCCAAATGCCCACTGTTAATAAATTTGCGTCACAGTGATCCTCCTCAAATGACAATTGTCAATAAATCTACATCACAGGGATCATCCTAACTATAAGAGCAGATCAGTTGAACTCGTGGGAACAGAAAAAAATAACTATACACAGTGACCGCGTATAAACTTTAACTTATCGCAGTGATCTTCCAAATGACAACTGTCAATAAATTTACGTCACAGTGATCATTCTAATAAAATTTTTTTTTTTCGCTTAATAATCCTAATTATAATATAATCGCTCTCAAAATAAGTTAATGGAATAAAATGGTGCGAATACATATATATATCTTATATACATAGCGAGTTGCAAATAATGTTTGTTTCTCCCTCCGCCTAACGGCCAATGTCAATGAAAGAAAAAGAAAACTAAAAGTAATTCTAAAGAAAAACACATGAGGTAACCGAATACACGAATACACACAAATGAAATAAACTTAATATAAGCATCTATACCCACACACATAAAATTACACCACACCACGGAAGATCTTTCGTCGATGGAAAACAACAAACTGTAAGTGATTTATAATAATTATTATTTGGCTGATTTTGTTTATTTTGTTTTTGCCTTTTAATTGATTTTTGGAGTCTGCTCGTCGAGCCTGTACTCTTTCTTCAAGTTAATTTTCAATTTAATTTTCAATTCAGTTTTCAATTCAATTCTCAATCTAATGTACTCATGTTTGGATCTTAAATAAGAACCTTTTGGTTTTAAATTTTCATTTAATTTACTGACTTTAGTACTTTTATCTTATCGATTTTTATTTGCATCTAACATAATTATGTATTACAACTGAATCTCTATATATATATATGTCTATATCTATTCGCAACCAATGACAAATGAAAGAAACCCTTTATAAAATTGATAAATGAAATATCAGTTTGTTTTCTTTGAATGAATTAATACTAGGACATACTCTTACCCTTACGCGCAAATATTTACAAGGTTTAACGAGAAATCAAATGAAGAAGTATTCTGAATATACGTTAAATAGAAACTAGGGTCATAAGATGATTAAGAGAAGCATTAATATTGAAATGAATAAATTGTTTTAAAATGAATTCAGCTTAAATAACTATTGTTTTCGGGAGTCATGGAGGATGAATATGAGGTGACTATGCATTGCAAAATAGTGGCCAAAAGGGATCGCCGATAGTTATATATCGCGCAACAGGCGATCATGGAAGGGCGGGGTAACAGCCGCTTCGGTAATCGAGGCGCGCTCAACAGGCTACTATAAAGTTTATATTACTTCCGAACTACAGCTCTCTTTCTCTTCTCCCCCGGTCGTGGGTTCGGGCCTTCGACTGAAGTTTCTGTTCTTTTCGACCGATTCTGTTCCCAATTTCTAGTTCTATTATGCGATCGTCGTAAGGCAATACAGCACGCGATTTTTGTTTATTTTAGGTTATTATTGGTTCGAGCTTGAGTTGAAGCGGTTATGTTTCATTTACCCACCCCATTGCCGACACACATGAGCCGGAGTCCAGCGCGTGCTTACGTACCGACAACTAAATAACATCTGCTCGCTAGTCATACGTTGTATGCTACAATTATTAAAAGGAAAAGAAAACAAAACATTTCACACATTCACCCTAACACTGTTAACATAATTGGTCTTCGAATCCGGCACACACTCCACTAGGTTACTGTACAACTTCCGCGGCCGGCCACTGCTGTTTGACAAAAGCAAAAATGCATACATAAACTTATTGACCTCTCTCGCCCTACCTAATGCTTATAATTCTTGTTTATTCGCTTTTGCATTGTTTAAGCGTTCATCTTCTGCTGCCTGCAATTGAATTTGTGCGTGTCGTTCGAATAAAATAACAAGCATATAAAATTTATATTTTTAAATGCTTAATAATAAGCCAAATAATGCAAACTTTTCATATAACGGAAAATAAATGATATAAGGTATACCATGATAATCCATGGCCTTCTACACTCAGCACCTGACTGTAGCGTTCGACTGGTTAGATCTGGCTTTGTGAAAAATTGTTTTTCTGAAAGTTTATCGATAAGGTCGTCAATTAATGGTGTCGATTAATTATCTCTAAGCATGCTTTTATTCAGTGTACGGTAGTCTACGCACATTCTTAGTTCACCTGACTTTTTTTTTACTAACACTATTGGAGATGCATACTCCGATTCACTTTCTTGGATTATACCCTTTTCTAAATATTCATCTAACAGTTCTTGTACGTGCGCCTTTTCAGTATACGACAGTCGTCTTGGAGGATAATGAAAAGGCTTTACGTTATCAAATTTGAATTTCATTTCGCATTTTACAATTGGTATTTCTGGTTGTTTTGCTTTGCTATAATATTTGTTAAATGTGCTAATAAGTCTTTCTTTCAGATTTGGATTACATTGTGCACCAGTGTTAAGGCTATACGGATCATTTGGTTTAGGGTATTCTATCGCTAATATATCCGCTGCAATGTTTCTATTATATTTTCCGCGCTCATTTTGAATACAATCATTTGTTACATCGGCATGATTGCGATTTCTCAAAATTCTGGGTCATACTAGCATTACGCCCAGTTTGAGCTTTTAGCGCGTCATTTTAAAAATGATCAACACATGTATACATACATGTGAATGTGTGAAAAATTTTTTTCGTTATTCCGTTATCCCACTTCTGAAGTTGTAGGTCTCGTCTCTCTCGCTTTATGTTCTAGACTGTCTTTTATTCTTCTTGTTCTTATTCTCCTCTTAACAGTGTATGTTAATACTAACATATATCGTTATGTTTACTTATGGCCAATATTTAGAAAGTGTGTATTTATGTATAACGTTTACAGAGTATGTAATTTAAGATATGGTTATTGCAGTGTGCTAGGGTGCAGTCAGGTGCTGACTGTAGAAGGCAATGGATTATCATGGTATACCTTATATCATTTATTTTCCGTTATTTATAATGAACACCTTACATTATTCGGATTATTATTAAGCATTTAAAAATATAAATTTTATTTTTTTTTATTTTATTCGAACGATATGCACAAATTCAACCCAAAAGCGAATAGACAAGAATTATAAGCATTAGGTAGGGCGAGAGGGCAATAAGTATATGTATGCATTTTTGCTTATCTCAAACATAGTGGCGGACCCGGGAGTTGTACAGTAGCTTAGTGGAGTGTGTGCCGGATTCGTAGACCAATTATGTTAATAGTGTTCGGGTTCGATTGCTGCCGCGATGAGTGTGTGACATGTTTTTCGTCTTTCTTTTCTATTAAATAATTTTAAAGCTTAGCAAACAATAATTTTTTAATTCTTTGGTACGCAACATATTTAATTAGAACACTTTTATAAACTTTGCCGAATGTTGCACAAATCTGACAGTTGCGTATGAGTGCCGAATACGGCAATTGATGTGTGTTACAGCGGGATGCCGAAACATAAATGTGCAAATGCAGATATGCATGTATCGGCGTCCCGCTCTTACTTTCGTAACTTATTGATTGTCTTAAATATCGCATAAAATATGAAATTTCATTTTTGTAATCTATTTTATTGGTATTTAATTAAATAATTTAGCATTAAGGCAGCGGGTGTATTTTTCAACTGTAGTTTTCCTTTTAGTTTATAAGAATGAAAAATAACCAAAACCAGTCGAACGCTACAGTCAGGTGCTGACTGTAGAAGGCCATGGATTATTATAGTATACCGTGTATTATTTATTTTCCGTTATTTATAATGAAAATTTTGCATTATTTGGATTATTATTAAGCATTTAAAAATATAAACTTTATATTCTAATTATTCTATTCCAACGACACGCACAAATTTAATTGACGGATAGAAGAAGAACGCATTAACAATGCCAACCGAATAGACAAGAATTATAAGCATTAGGTAGGGCAAAAGAGCAATAAGTTTATGTATGCATTTTTGCTTTTGTCAAACAGTAGTGGCCGGCCGCGGAAGTTGTACAGTAACCTAGTGGAGTGTGTGCCGGATTCGAAGGCCAATGATGTTGATAGTGTTCGAGTTCGAATGCAGCCGCGATCAATGTGTCGGATATGTTTTCCTTTTTTTCTTTCTTTTCTATTAAATAATTTTAAAGCTTAACAAACAATACCTTTTAAATTTTTGGGTACGCAACATATTTAATTAGAACACTTTTATAAACTTTGCCGAATGTTGCACAAATCTGACAGTTGCTTGTGTGTGCCGAATACGGCAATTTATGTGTGTTAGAGCGGGACACCGAAACGTAAATGTGCAAATGCAGACATGCATGTATCGGCGTCCCGCTCTAACATTCGTAACTTATCGATTGTCTTAAATATTGCAAAAAAAAAACATGATATTTAATTTTTGAAAACTATATTTATTGATATTTAATTAAATAACTGTAGTTTTCATTTAAGCTTATAAGAATAAAAAAATAACCAAAAAAAAAGTAATAAATATAAAAAGTTCTAACAGCCGGCCGCGCATGAGATTCGAACTCACGCACGCAGGACCGCTGTCCGCCACTCTAACCACTAAGCCTCTGCCTCATTTATTGATTGATCGGCAAAGTTGCATTCTGAGCTAATTGTGTTACCATTCTATGCAAATAAAAAGTTTTGTATAATGCTGTGTGTCCGACGATTCGAACTTCGGTATGAGGCGTAAATTAGGTCTTAATATGGGCATAAGTATACGTTCAAATTGAGTTTAATTCGGATCATATCTCACTTATTTTTAGTCCGATTTCTTACAGAGGCGGCAAGGGGCGTGGCCAAATTTCAAAAAAACTTTGAGACACCCGGACATACATGAATGTTGTCACAAAATTTTATTGCTCTAGCTCTTATAGTTGCTGAGATCCAGGCGTTCATACAGACGGACAGACGGACAGACATCAATCGACTCGGCTGTTGATACTGATTCAGAATATATATAGTTTATGGGGTCGGAGATGCCTCCTTCTGCCTGTTACGCACAAACTCGTTCCGACAAACACAGTAGACCATGAATTTTTTTAAAATCCATGGCCTAAAAAAGTAATTATAACCAAAAGTCACACACCAGTCGCGCATAGGTCTTGAACTCGCGCACGCACACACAATCCTTAAGGACTGCCGTCAGCCACTCCAACCACTCAGCCACTGCCCCATTTTTTGTACGATCGGCAAAGTTGCATTGTGAGCCAACTCTGTTACTATTCTGTGCTAAAAAAAAGTTTTATAAAATGCCGTGTCCGACTCTAGATTTTAACTTCGGTATACTTGCGTAAATAAGGTCTGTTTAAGTACAAATGGTACGTTCGAATTGAGTTTAATTTGTTTCATATCTCACTTATTTATGGTCATATTTAAATAAAATTTTTAGAAAACACCCGTGGCAATGAATTTGTCATGTGAGATGTAAAAAGGTTTTTAAAATTTGGCCACGCCCCTTCCCACCTCTGTTAATCAGTAATAACTATTTAAAATTCACAATATACACCCAACAACCAAACAACATCAACAACATCTCACATGACAAATACATTTCCACGGGTGTTTTCTAAAAATTTCAGTTGAATCGGACTATAAATAAGTGAGATTTGAAACGAAATAAACTCAATTTAAACGTACCATTTATGCTAAAACAGACCTTATTTACGCAAGCATACCGAAGTCCAAATCTAGTGGCAGAAAGCAGTCTTTGAAGATTGTGTGTGCGTGCGCGAGTTCAACTCTTATGCGCGGCTGGTGCAACTTTTCATTTTAATTATTTTAATTTTTTTTTATTCGTATAAACTATGAGGAAAACTACAGTCAAACGGGCCGCATACGCAATAAGCGGGTTTATTATCAATAAAAAATAGTTTTCAAATACTTAATTTTAAATTTTTATGTAATATTTAAGACAGTCAATAAATTACGAATGTTCGAGTGGGACGCCGAAACTTACATGTCCGCCTATCCACATGGCGTCCCGCTCTAACACACATCAATTACCGTATTTGGCACACATGGGCTACATCACTGCCAGATTTGTGCAACATTCGGCAAAGTTTATAAAAGTGTTCTAACAACATGTGTTGACTACTAAAAAATTATTGTTTGTTGAGTTTATATATTTATATATATTTAATAGGAAAGAAAGAACAAAATAAATTTCACATATTACACATAGTAGAACTATTAATTGGCATTACGTAATGGTGCATACATCAATATATTGCCCACTCGCTCTGCCTTATGCTTATACCACTTGTTTATTCGCATCTGCAGTGTTTATGTGTTCTTCCTCTTCTGTCCGACAATTGAATATGTGCGTTCGTTCAAATACCGTATAAAATTCATGTTTTTAAATGTTTAATAATAATCCAATTAAAGCAAAATTTACATTAGAAATAACGGAAAATAAATGATACACGGTATGCTACGATAATCCATGGCCTTCTACAGTCAGCACGTCGTTTTCTATTGCCACTGTTTTGTGTCAGAATTTAAAATTAATATATTATTATTTTCGTTTAAGAATTTCCTAGTTCGTCCCACTGTATCTATTATAGCACGATCCCGTTCTTTCTCTCTCATTATTGTCTTGTGTTCTTTCACAAGTAAAGAGAAAAGCGTGCGTGCTGTTTCTTGGTTCTCTTTGTTTTTATGTGTCTGCACCAGTTCTTCGCCGTCCGCGATGTAATTTAAGAGTGGAAAACTTCCCTTCTCTATTGGGAGAGCAAATTTCGAGCAGACGTGATAAACAAATGTATGTAATTAAATATTGTTCAGTGTAGTTATTTAGTTTTATAAATATTGTTGGTAGAGGTTAAATAGCTGCCTACATCTCCGACTTTTTTAAATTTTTTTTACGGATAGGGCTATATTTATTTTTAATTTAGGTGAGAGAATTATTTGGCGGTTGATTCTAGTATTTTTTGATTGAATTTTGAAATTTTGTCATCCTACATATTTTATTTTGTTTTGTATTGCGTTCTCACTCTCCTACGAGGCCTAACTAAACCTTTTAAGTTGTCGTATAATTAGAAACAGGGGTGTACACCGAATACAACCACTTATCCACCACGTACTTTAAGAGCGAATTTTACTCTTTTGATGCTATAGTGATTAAGCCCGAAGTGTTTCACGAATGAGCGATCGGCTCTCTTCGTTAACCACTACTCGTTTGAAGAAGCGCACAGCAACATCAACTCAGTCGCACAACGACAGCGGAATGATTAGCACGAGGCAATTCTTTACGCTGTGCGACCGTTTCAATATGTGCTGACATTGAAAAAAATACAGGAGCAACCCTTCGACCTTTGTTTAAACCTAAAGTGTATATAATTTCACGATACTATTCCTTACTTACGATACTATTTTCTTTACGTTTTTTGCACTACCACAAGGTAGGGCTATATTTATGATGAATTAAGGTGAAGGAATTATGTCACGGAAGCTTCTAGTTTTTTTTATTGAAATTTGAAAATAATTAAATTTGCATGTATTTTGTTGTTGCGTTTTTGTGTAAAGCGCCAGTCTGCCTGCAAAATGTTGTGACGGTACAGTGTCCCACAAACTGATTTATTCGAAATGCAAGCAAGAAAATGCCAAGTGTTGAGAAAAATTTTAAGAAAATCTGAGATTAGAGCACATATTTAACCTTTACCGAAATAAGTATTGCACACAAAAATCTGCCTGTCAAATCCGGTATATGTAACTTTCATAATTGCTGAGATCTGTGCGCTTACACAGCTTACAGACAGACAGACATGGCGCGCTTCGGCTACTGATCTTGAGCACGAATATTCTGCCTTTTACATAAATTTGCACTAAGTTAGTATACCCTTTTTTGACTATTTTCAATGGTCGAAGGGTATACTAAATTAAGCTATAACTTATTGGATTCTTGGAACTGCGGTATAAACGAAAAAGCCGATCCGACGTTTGTTGCAGAGGATTGGAAAAACCCAATCAGATCAGGAGAGTTAGTGTTAGTAACAAAAGACAAATCACAATAAAAAAGTATTACTACCACTAGAAAGAAAATATGTTCATATATAAAATTTCTTTATAGTTAGGTCGAAATTTGAAATGTTAAGGTGGATACAGAACTATTGTAATTATTCGCAATGCTCAGTGGGAAAAAGTCGTGTTTTTCGGCATCAAATCCAATTTTAAAAATTGAAAGTTTTGGAGGTGTTTTACTAATAATAAAGGAATTTCTGGTTTTTTTGTTGTTTATTTCCCCTTTTTAATTGCGGAAAAATAAAAACTTTTTTATTCAAAAGTTATTCAGTATAAGTTTATATTTTATTGGAATAAAGTGTTTTAAAAGATTTTTTTGTCATCAGAACCTTTAATACAGATAACTCATAAATGTTAATTCCATGCAAATATTGGAATTCCTTTTTTTAATTTCTTCCTCTAGCTCTATGGTCCCTAGTAGAGCTGGGAAACTATCGATGGTTAGAACATTCGATATTTCCGATGGTTTTCATTGAAATATTCGATACTATCACGATAGCGCTTTATTTTCTAAATAGTGGTTATACCCATTGTAAATTGAGAAAGGATTTATTGGTTTATTTTTTAAACGACTTTTTATAAAAAAAAACATGTTTGATTAAACTTATATATTTTTTTTTTAAAACAAACAAACATAGAACTATATCACATTCATGGATACAAAATTAAATATTTTAAACTAAACTGCTGTAGCTTATGATTTTATAGTATCCTTTTAACACTGCAAAAGATAATCTATGGCAGCAGCCGTTCCTTCCAGGACTACATTCACAACCCCATCATCAGCCTCCCAAGGCTTAGTGACAACACGAAGATCGGATTTAAACTCCCCTTGCGTCATCTTGTCCCTCAGGTTATGTGCATACAGCTCGGCCATAAAATCGTCGCAACTAATATGCTTATGCAAGCTCTGAACGACAGCCCGAGGCTTGGGCCCCTCATTCACTGCCACAATCAGTCCAACTTCGGCAAACTTGTCGTTGGTCGTCAGCTTTTCCCGCTCGGCAAGAGATGGGGTGCGAATAATTACACCACCATCCCGCAACGGCTTAACCTCGTGCACCCGCACACCAAGGGACGGCCCAACCTCCTTCATGACCTTCTCTGCCACATCTTTGGCACTCGTACCAGCATTTTTGCCACCAACAACCACCGACCAGGTGTTAACCGGCTTGGACAACAGAGGTGCTGACAAAACAGCTCCAGAGCCCCTTTGCTTTGATATTGGCGCAACGGCCCTCTGCTTCCCTTCCAGCACTTGGGCACTGCAACCAGTCGCAGAATGGCTCACCTCCCTTCAGACGCTAATTTTCTGCAATGAGCGAGAAAATTAGCTCTTCGTAGCCATTTACATAGCCCATAAGGCTACACAAAGTTGCCACACTCATCCCATCAGACTGGGCTAGAGCCAGCACACCCGTGCTTATGCCCTTCATTTTGGCAACCATACTTCCCACATTCCCCTGCGTCATTGGCGCCACCTGAGGCTCAGTTGTAGCCTCCACATTGGGAAGAGAAACACCCTCTTTCTCTGCACTCACTTTTCCTTCAAAAGCACCCTCTTTTCCTGGACTCATATTTCCCTCAAAAACAGCCTCTTTTCCTAGACTCACATTTCCCTCAAAAACACCCTCTATCTCAGCACTAACTTTTCCATAACCAACTGCCATACCGACAGAGGGAACCACTTCCTCATCTCCGAGGCTATCCTCAACCTCAAACTGCGTGCCTTGATCTGTAGTGATTGTTTTGGGTGATCCAAAACGTGATATCCAGTGTGTCCAGAACGCCGTGGCAATCGTATCAGCTGTGATATTAGAGAGTGGTACTGCTTCTGGCCATCGCGAGAAACGGTCAATCATGGTGAGACAATAGCGGTAGTTTAGTTGTAAAGGCATGACAACTACAATGGCGAGCAAAAGTGAGTGCATGTTCATAACTCTCGACTTTCATCATCTATAAAAACAAAACTAAAGCAGGTAATCCAATAATTTTGTTTAACTATTTTTTTAACTGTTTTTTTTAACAGCCGATGCATATCCAATGTTACGGAGCGCTCTTTGGGATGTCCACTCCGTAACAGTTTTGTTTATGCCCAAGAAAGCTTCCTTTGATGTTAGCAGCCTATATTTCCTCATCTGGGATATCATTTGTCGGGCATCCAAGACCGTTAATAATTTTCTGCGACCTTTCTGTTGCTTTATGCATGCCACATTTCGTCGTTTTTGAGCTCAAATCACTGCCTATTGGTTTATACCGAGCTTTTTAAAAATGGCTGGTGAAAAGCAACCCTTCTTGGCCAGAAACTGTAACGTCCAGTTCAAACTGTAACGAAATAAGAAAATATTAATGAAGCGCCATCTATGATTAAAGTCTGTAAGTCTACTTATCCGAAATGTTGCCAAAGATCTTGAGGCACGAAGAGCGCGAGGTTAATATGGCAGGTCATAGTTATCGGGGTTCCAAGCGGTACTCTGGCATTCTTTCCCAAGTCATTCGTTCCGAGTCAGCCATTGTGAGTGCCAGTAAATCTGGAAGTGGACAAAAAAAAACTTTAGTGTCCAGTTCTAGTGATTTCAAAGACAAAAAAAAAAAACCCAAATTAAATACTTACCTGTATCCATTGCTGGTGAGTCCTCCGGATAAGATCTGGCATAAAAGAACAAATTTGAGATATTAAAATTCTGATAAAATCATGGTTGCAGAACTGGACCCAGGAGTCCAAGGGTCACGCCACTTGGACTGCCAGGAGACAAAGGGCAGGCGATTATACTGCATCTGGTCGAGCGGTGTCTATTGGCCGCAACTGCGTGCATTATTTCGGCAGCAGGAAATTTGGCATCGTCACCCCTGCTCCCAGCAGCCATCACGACGGCTAGGGAAACCTGCACATTAACTTCCGCCAAAATCACTGCGGCCAACACGTCAGATTAGAAAATCGAGCAAAAGGGAGAAACATCTTTTTTGCGAAATTTAATAACAATTTACGCAAACGGCACCACATATAAACATTTTCGTATATCATTTTTTTTTAACAAAAAAAAAAAAAAACCGTATATAATTTAGTAAAAATTTTTCGTATTTTTCAACACAAATTTTGGCACTGTTTAAATAATTTCTTAAAAAAATTCGCTATTAATTGTCCCTCAAGTTTATATTTGTTCTGTGGCAAATTGTCAGCTGTTTAATTAGGGCACGAAATATAGGTCAACGATTTGAGTTGAGTGAGTTGAGTCTACATCGCGAGAAAAAAAATACACACAAAGCACTCAGAAGACATATAAGAAAATTTAGAGAGCGAAAGAGGAGACATAAATAAACATACAACTTTATGTAGCTATGTACGTATATGCAAGCGCATAGGCATACATAATTACATATAGTTTTAAATTTCGTTGGAAGCAAGGTTTGTTAATGTATGTGCATACATAAATTTTAACGAAAGCGCTTTCGTCGCGGGATGTGGAAAAAAATAAAGTGAGTAAACAACACCTAAAACACTTTTATGGCCAACATATGTACGAGTACTATGAAAAGTCGATGCGTAATACGATTAGAAGTTTGCATAATTCAACAAAGTTTTAGATCATGGATTATGACATTTAGTCAATTATGTACAGTCACGCTTTAATTTTATTTTTTTTTAATTGCTAAATTATTGCTTTAAATTATTTATACCAACGGGAAAACATTTGCATATCATATTTAAATACATCCTTACCTAATATTAAAAAAACAGTTCAAAATTTCGATAGTTTTTCAAAAATTGTTTAGGTTAGGTTGAAATCCAGACGTGATAGGTAAGTTTCGACTTCGGATTTAGATTTGGAAGGTCAAAAAACATATAGAAACATATATCGCATGACCCGATCATGACCCCCCATTATTTTTTGGGGCTTCAAAAACTTTTAGACGTAAAGTCCACACTTAGACGTCTAGTGTAAATTAAGACTTCGGATTCGGCCTAAGAAATGCAATATACATGTTGAATCACATATCGCATGCTCAGATTAGAATTCTATAACTTTTGGGAATTTTCAAAGGTTTTTTAGTTTTTTGAGGTTATGTCGAAGTCACGACGTGATGGCGAAATTCTGACCTCGGATTCGGATTCTGCGACCCAAAGTACATATACAATTCCAATCAAATTGGATACTGGGATTTTCCTTTGGGAAAGCTCATTTAAAAGGGCTTCTGTTATGGTCTGAGAGTCTCCACTGTTGATCGGTATGAGGGACATGAGCGTCGAAACAATTTCTTCACGTTGTGCACTGTAGTATAATATAGCAACCGCTTAAAAAATACAGTATTACTAAAATAAACATAATTAGCATTGTATGTCACTATTATTTACCTAGATGCTTGGTTGTGCTTATATCTGTACACTCGTCAATCAAAAGACTGAACTTCGCGTTGCCCAGATCATTTTTTAAATCCTCATTAAAATACACAGTCATCACAATTTTTATCAAACTTGTGCACTTGGTTCTGCACAACTTCAACGATTTTGCGCCAAAATGGGTTTTGCAAACCTGAGCTAAATGGTCCACCGGCTCGTTTGCACAATGTTGGGCTACAAACATTGCCAGCGTCGCTTCATGGCAACAAACTTCGCTCGGCTTCACTGGCTTAAAACATATTTTGTTTTCCTGTATAGTGCTCGAGTTATTTTGCATACACGTACAGCTGTGTTCTAAAAAATAGCAGTGCTCTTTAGCTGCAACTTTAAACTTAATTGTATATATCAAAAAGTAAATGAATGCTCACAAATTTAATTTTGTTTTAATTTTGTGATTATTTCAAACAAAAACAAATCATTTTATAATTAAAAAAATTGTTAATTTTTTTTTATATTATTAATTTACAGCTGTTCATAAAAAAATCAGTGAGTAATGAAAACAGTATAATAAGTTGAAAAAAACATTGTAGAACTTCAAAAAACCATTTTAATTTTTTTTCTAGGGTTACCCATTATTTTTTATTACGGCCTGGCATCTGCGAGGAATCCACTAAGTCTTGGCAGCGCTTGACAGGGATCCGCTGATGTTGTAGATTGCATTTGCAACATATCGTTTAACATCACCCCATAGGTTTTCAATTGGGTTTAAATCCGGACTGCGCAGACCATGACATATGATCAATCCGCTTTGATGCCATCCAGCTTTTGACCAGCTTGCTTGGTTTTTTGGGGTCCTCATTTTGTTGAAACGACCGTTTTAGTGCCATTTCCCAATTGGCACAAGCAAACATAACATTTTCTAATATGTTAACATATACAGATCGATCCATGATCTAATCAATCATGAATATAGGGCCACTCCACTACAGTGCACTGTAAGAAAAACATGCTCATACCATAATACTCAATCCGCCGTGTTTAACTGTCTTCAAAGTGTACCTAGGATCGTACTCTGTGTTAGGTGCACGTCTGACATATTGTCTGATGCACTTTCCACCAATAATACTTACTTTACTTTCGCCACTCCATAAAATATTTCGCCACATTGTAATGGGTCAAGTAAGCTGACTTTTGGCGAACTCCAAACGTGCTTGAACATGTCTGGTGGCTAACAGTGGAACTTTTCGTGGATGGCACGCTTTGAGATTTTGTTCTTTAAAACGTTGACGAATAGTGACGCTAAAAAAATTCAAGCTTAAATCATTTTTTATCTTGCTGAACACTGCTAAAGCTGCGCCCTGTTATATCGCACAAAAGATCGGTCCTCATGAGGCGTTGTTTAACGTCGGATACCACAATTTTCGGGCATTTCTTTAAAGTTTAGAGCATTGTGAATTATTAAGGCATCCAAACATTTCATGGATGTCTTTATATGTTTTTCCCAGGTTTCTTAGTCGCAATATAATATTTTTCTTTTCAGGAGAACAATGTTTGCCCCTGCCCATCAAGTTAAAAACAAGAGCAACAGTCGCACGGCACGCGACAGTGGGATACCCTTCGACCTTTTTAGGCCATGGATTTTAAAAAAATTCGTGGTCTACTGTGTTTGTCGGAACGAGTTTGTGCGTAACAGGCAGAAGGAGGCATCTCCGACCCCATAACCTATATATATTCTGAGTCAGTATCAACAGCCGAGTCGATTGAGCCATGTTGGTCTGTCCGTCTGACCGTCTGTCCGTCTGTATGATCGCCTGGATCTCACTATAAGAGCTAGAGCCATAAATTCATATATTCAGGTGTCTCAAAGTTTTTTTTGAAATTTGGCACCGCCCCATCCCGCCTCTGTAAATCAGTTATAACAATATAATATACAAAATATACACCCAACAACAAAAGTTGTACATCTCACATGACATCTTACATTTCATTTAAATCGGACTAAATATTAGGGAGATATGATCCGAATTAAACTCAACTTGAACGTATACTTATGCGCATATTAAGACCCAATTTGCGCATCATACCGAAGTTCGAATCTAGCGTCGGGCACACAGCATTTAACAAAACTTTTTATTTGCATAGAATGGTAACAGAATTAGCTCAGAATGCAATTTTGCCGATCAAACAAAAAATGAGGCGGTGGCTTAGTGGTTAGAGTGGCGGACAGCGGTCCTTATACATAGATTTTAATGAGTGCGTGCGTGAGTTCAAGTCCCATGGGCGGCCGGTCAATAAGTTACGAAAGTTAGAGCGGGACGCCGATACATGCATGTCTGCATTTGCACATTTATATTTCGGCGTCCCGCTCTAACACACATCAATTGCCGTATTCGGCGTATGTACGCAACTATCAGATTTGCGAAACATTCGGCAAAGTGTATAAAAGTGTTCTAATTAAATATGTTGCGTACCAAAAAATTAAAAAAGTATTGTTTGTTAAGCATTTAAATTATTAAAAGGAAAACAAAACAAAACATTTCACACATTCACCGCGGCAGCAATCGAACCCTAACACTGTTAACATAATTGGTCTTCGAATCCGGCACACACTCCACTAGGTTACTGTACAATTTCCGCGGCCGGCCACTACTGTCTGACATAAGCAAAAATGCATACAAACACTTAAAAATTATATGTTTAAATGCTTAATAATAATCCAAATAATGCAAAATTTTCATATAACGGAAAATAAATGATATAAGGTATACCATGATAATCCATGGCCTTCTACAGTCAGCACCTGACTGTAGCGTTCGACTGGTTTTAAACGTAAAGAGTCCATAATTGTACGATACTACTACATAATAGATATATCGTAACGTAAGCTTTTATATGTATGCGTCTTTATATTAATACGCATGCATGTATCACTTCATTGGTCAAACGCAAATGTATGTATGTGAGTGCGTTTGAGTGCAAAAAATGCGTGTGCATAGAAAAGAAGAGAAGAACAACAGATGGCGCTACGCGCTCGCATTCTCTTTCCTTTTCTTTCCTACATGAGAATTGCAATGACATCACAGCTTGCTGGTCTGTACACAAAATCAAAGCGAACAAGGTTTTTGTTTAATAACTTCTGTGTTTGTTGTCCAATCGGATTGGAATTTTGACGTTATGTTGGTACTTATTGTAATTAGGCAAGTATGGTCTTACTCAGAATGTTGTATCTTTTATATGTCGCTCGCAAATCTTTAAAAGATTAATGTTTACGCCGAAATAGGGCAAAAGCGTATTTTAAATTAATTTTTGTTTTGTTGAAATTGCCTGAATGAATTGAATTGAATTACCTGTTAAAATGTAAATAATATGGATAAAAGCTAAATGCTATACATGAATTATGTATGTATCAAAGCTGAATGCTATAATTGAATTGTACGATACGATATGTAAGATAAACATCGATATGTAAGATAAAAAATCGAATGGTCCATGACCAAAAAAGAAATAGATTTGAAACCGAAGTTGCTTGTACCAGACGTGTTAAGTTTTTGCGTGATCTCGAGACTATTCCGAGCGGGAAAAGGACTGGCGGAATCATTGGCGCCCGAGCAGGGACACTTGGAGAAAGTTCAAGTCCCATTGGCAATAATTGGAGCTCATCGTTGGAGCAACATTCTCATTGGCTCATCGTTGGAGCTACTATTCATCTTATTCGAGCTCATCGTTGGAGCTGAATTTGCACTTGGAGCAGACACCAGAAGGAGGCTTGGAGCTGCTTATAATATTGAAGCAGTGTCGGCTCCATCATCTTACTGTGAGTTGAATATAGCTTGGTGCTCCCAGAGTGGATTGCACGGCATATAGGGTACAGTTTGGTGTGTGCGCTTCAATAAGTGTTAAATTCAACAAAAATAAAATAAAAAGTTGCATTTGGCAAAAGTGTGTGGTTATCTGAAAAAATCATAATTAGTGAACGGCTAGGTTCTATTGACAGGGTAAATTACATATGTAGGTGCAGTTGTAGTTGCATCTATTATAATTGCATTCTTAAGTAGAAGAACACGTGTGACCTTCAAATGATCATCAGCCAGAAACAGTAACACATAGAAAAAGTCGAGGAGAACGACAGAAGGAGAAAAATTAACTGTTACATTTTTTGCGCAAGTTAATCTCTCTCTTTTATGCGTTCACATGTTAAGAGGTGCTGCAACGACGCAATAAAGGAGAACAACGAAAAGAAAAATTTACTGTTGTATATTTTGAGTGATTTAATTTCGTTTTTCTTTACATTAACGTTCAGCTTTGAGTGAATTTGCAATTTAGTAGTGCGAAATAATTGAGTGCATATTTGAGTTCTTATAAATTCTAACTGCTACTATTTGAGTGCAATTTTGAGTACAGTATTTATTGAATAGTAAAACATAAATTATATTTAAATTATCTGTGAAGAAAAAAACTAAAATGGCTCCAAAAAGAGGAAATAAAGAGGAGTTCCACTCATCTCGTGAAAGTTTATTGTCTTCATTGAATCGCACTAAAATTTATATTGAAAATAACGGTGTGTCAATGGTTGCCTCAGAGTTGGAAGCACGTTTAAGTTTGGTTGAATCAGTTTTCACTCAGCTGTGCAGTGTACAACAGCAAATTGAAATGAACAGCGATGATGTTAGTGAATTTGAAAATCGACATGAAATAGAAGATATTTATTGCAAAGTGAAATCACGAATATTGTCTCAATTGACACATAGAGGACGTCGCTCAATAACTGCAACAAGTCCATCTCCGAATTCTTCATTGTCCACTGTAGACTCTCGAGCTTCGAAGCTACCAAAATTAAAGCTACCAGAATTTAATGGGAATTTCACTGAGTGGACAAGCTGGTTAAATACTTTTTGTACTTTAATCGACGCAGATGGAGAAGTAGATGACCTTTCTAAGTTTGTACATCTAAAATCGTGCTTAGGGCCAAATCCATTAGAAACTATTGAGTGCTTAGAGCTTTCGGCAGACAATTACAGAAGGGCCTTGCAACTGTTAAAAGATAGATTTGAGAACAAGTCTATAATAGTTCAAGCTCATGTAGACAAGCTATGCAATATCAATAAGCTTAAGCAGCCAACTTCTGAGGATTTGAGATTGTTGGTCGATAGAGTTAATGCACAATTGGAGGCACTTCGGTCATTAAATAAAGACAGCGAGATTTTAGAAGCATTGTTGTTCCACTTAATTCAAGATAAACTCGATGATGAAACGCTAGAGAAATGGGAAAATGAATTCGATAATTCTCAGTTACCTTCTTGGAAGTTGCTTGCACAGTTTGTAATAAACAGGAGCATTAACATGGCTAGTCGAGAAGTAAGAAGACGCAGGTCCCCTAAGAAAATTAATGGTGGAAAAAGAGCAAGTTTGTCAACTGTTGTGGAAGCTAGCCAAAATTCCTGCTATTGTTGTTCAGGATCGCATAATGTAAAGGTGTGTCAGAAATTCGCATCGTTGAACCCTTTGCAAAGATATTTTGAAATAAAGAAACATGGGTTGTGTGTTCGCTGTTTTAGCAAGCGACACCAAACAAAGGATTGTAAGGCACAAGCATGTACTATTTGCAATAAGCCACATCATGAATTATTACACAGAGACTCAGGAAACACAAGAGCTCAATCGGTAGGTGATCCAGCCAACTCAACAGCCTTGCAGAGTGCTTTGTTGACCAATAGAAGGTCTAGTTATTTAGCTACTGCAGTCGTGTTGGTTGAAGATGCAAACGGCAAGGTTCGTAAATGTAGATGCGTATTAGACTCCGGTAGTCAAATTAATTTCGTGACTGCTCAATTCGCCTCAGAATTAGGTTTGCGTATGAGTGAAACTCAATACACCCTCAATGGAATAGGAAACTGCAAATCTAATGTCATTGGTGAAGTGGAGACTACCATCAAATCCAGAGTAACCAATTTTGAAGCAGTCGGAAACTTTAGTATCTTGCCAAAAATCACGCAGTATATCCCGTAGCTACAGACTCATTGAGGTCGCTCATACCTAGCAGCGTAATACTTGCTGACCCATTGTTTGATATGCCAGACGAAATAAACATGCTCATTGGAGTAAATTTATTCTTTAATTTAATCGTGGCAGGGCAAATCAAAATGGGCCTAAACAAACCAATTCTTCAAAAATCCCTCTTAGGTTGGATAGTGGTAGGAGAATACATTCCAGATGAGAGTGTTGCTTTATTGGTTAGCAAAGTGGGTAATCAAAAACAACAAGACACAGAGCAGCTGCAAAATTTGTGCAACAATTTTGGCTCTGTGAAGGAGTTTCTTATTCGTCAAAACAATTTACTGAAGCAGAGCAGCTTTGTGAGGATAAATTCGTGAGTACTGTAAAAAGGACAGATGGAAATCGCATTGTAGTTCGTCTGCCGTTCAAGCAGCCACGAGAAAAGCTGGGAGAATCTTATAATATTGCCTTAAATAGGTTTCTAAATTTGAAAAGAAAACTTAACAGGCATCTTGAGCTAAAGAAAGAGTATGTGACGTTTATAGATGAATACAAGGAATTAAATCACTTGGAAGAGCTATCTGATGTCGAAGTACGACAAGTGAAATATTTTATTCCGCATCATCCAGTAATTCGCCCAGAAAGTTTAACAAAAAAAATTGAGGGTTGTGTTTGATGCATCGTGTAAAACAAGCAATGGTGTAGCCTTGAATGATACGATGTTGGTAGGACCCACCCTGCAGGCAGATTTATTTGACACTTTAGTTCGCTTTCGTTTCTATAGGTACGCGCTCACTGCGGATATATCTAAAATGTATCGTCAGATTTTGGTCGATCCCTCCGATTGCGACTATCAATGTATTTTATGGCGGGCTTGTAGCACTGAATCGATTAAAGTACTGCGCCTTAAAACTGTTACCTATGGCACGAACTCAGCACCATTCTTGGCGGTGCGATGTTTGTACTATTTGGCAGATCAGTTTGGTAATCAATATCCCTTAGCAGATGAAGCAGTAAGGCGTAATTTTTATATGGGCGATATGCTATCTAGAGCAGATTCGTTGGCCCAACTGCTCCAGTTAAAGAAGGAAGTAACAGACTTATTGCAATTAGGGCGATTTGAACTTCACAAATGGCGGTCAAATGCCCAGTGGAACGAGAGCAATACTGCTACAGAACCATTAGAACTTCACACCACAGAGACGGCAAAGACTCTTGGAATTTATTGGGCTTCCAAAGTTGACAATTTTCAGTTTTCGTATACTGCAAATGAATCCATCTTGATAACTAAGCGTGTGGTCTTGTCAGAGTTAGCGCAATTGTTCGACCCACTTGGGTTTCTGAGTCCGCTCCTGATTCTAGGAAAAATCTTTATGCAGGAGTTGTGGCTACTTAAGCAAGATTGGGATCAAGAATTGCCGACTAGTTATGCAACTCAATGGAAAAAGTATAGAAAGGAATTAGAAATTGTTCATAAGTGTTCATTGCCTCGAGCGGTAGTACCGGTAGAGACTGCAGTTGATAAAGTAGAGTTAATTGGATTTTCTGATGCTTCTTGTCGAGCTTTTGGAGCTGCAGTCTATGTTCGATGCATAGATATGCAGGGCGTCATATCAGTACATTTGTTGACAGCAAAATCCAAAGTAGCACCAGTTCGTGTAGTATCGCTACCTCGCTTAGAGCTAGAAGGTGCCCGACTTTTGACTCAACTTGTGGATAAAATTAAAAATTGCGCGCCTAAATCAATTGATTGAGTTTGTTATTTCACCGATTCTACTATTGTTCTTAATTGGATTGGGTCTCATGCTAGTCGTTGGAATACATTCGTTGCTAATAGAGTCTCAATAATTCAAGAATTATCTAGAGTACAAGAATGGTATAAAATTGAATCAAAACAAAATCCCGCAGACATTGTTTCTCGTGGTCTGCAAACGTTGGAATTAATGGACTCGTCGTTGTGGTGGCGAGGTCCAGAGTTTTTACAACATTCCGAAGATAGTTGGCCATTAATAGAATGGCAAGTCCCTAAGGAACTTCCAGAACAGCGCAGTACTCAATTTAGCTTATTAGCAAATGTTCGACTCATGCCCTCAGATTTAATATCGGACTGCAAATATTCAAGGAATTTTTTTAAATTAAATAGGGTCTTTGCATATGTTTTTCGTTGGCGACAGCGTATCAGTAAAAATAATTCTAGTCGATCAGAAACGCTTACAGCAACGGAATTAAAAGGAGGCTTAATTTATATTGTTGCCAATTTACAGGCTTTAAACTTTCACAATGAGATGAACAAGTTATTAGAGAAAAAGCCAATCAAATCAGCCAAAATACAAGGGCTTAACCCGTTTATAATTAATTGGAAGGGTATAGAAATAATTCGTGTTGGTGGTAGACTAGCTCGTGCAAATATAGCATATAATGTGAGGCATCCCATACTTTTGCCAGGTAACCACATTGCTGTAAAAGCATTATTTGAGTTCACACATCGAATCAATCTGCATGCCGGAGCGCACGCTTTGTGTGCTTTTGTGCGACAACGATTCTGGGTCATTAATGCTAGAAAACTATCTCGGAGTACGGTGAGGAGTTGTATTATTTGTTTTCGACATCGACCAGTATTACATAAGCAATTAATGGGCTCTCTACCAGCAGGCCGAGTGCAAATAGGAGTGCACCCCTTTGAAAGAGCAGGTGTAGACTACGCTGGACCATTGTGGATGCATTTTAACCAAAGAGGAAAACGTCCAGTGAAAGTGTATTTATGCGTCTTCGTGTGATTTCTGACCAAGGCGTGCCATCTAGAGCTGGTGTCAGATCTTAGCACAAACGCTTTTATCGCTGCGCTTAAGCGATTTTTTGCACGCCGCGGGATAACGAAAGAGCTGTTCTGCGACAACGCCACAAATTTCGTTGGTGCATCACGGGAGCTCAAGGAAATAGCCGATCGCTTGTGGAACGACAACAGCAGACACAACGTATTGGATCACTGCAGTCAGCTCGGCGTCAGATTTCACTTCATACCGCCAAGATCGCCCCATTTCGGGGGCTTATGGGAAAGTGCGGTGAAGGTAGCAAAACAGCTACTGAGCAGAAGCGTCAATGGAACAACGTTAAACTATGAAGAGCTTGCTACAGTCATAGCTCAAGCAGAAGCAGTTATGAACTCTCGACCCTTGTGTGCCTTGTCGCCCGATCCAAACGATTTTGAATCATTGACCCCAGGTCATTTTTTAATTGGTCGACCTCTCAACACACTACCGGAGCCATTCGACGACAGCATTTTTAAGATGAGTGCCACAAATCGATGGAAACGAATCGTTGCAGTCCAGCACGCATTTTGGAAGCGGTGGTCGCTGGAATATTTAACAACTCTACAAGAGAAGGCCAAGTGGAAGACCTCATACAAAAACCTGAAGGAAGGTGCTTTAGTTTTAATAGCAGAAGATAATATTCCACCAGGTCAATGGGCTTTAGGCCGTGTAGAAAAAATACATCCTGGTGCTGATGGAGCTGTTCGAGTAGTGACTGTGAGATGCAAATCAGGTCACTTTAAGCGCAACGTTCACAAGATCTGCCCGCTGCCCTTAGACGAAGACGAGGAAGACTTGTTGGAAGGAGCTTCCAAGGCCGGGAGTATGTTTGCGCCGAAATAGGGCAAAAGCGTATTTTAAATTAATTTTTGTTTTGTTAAAATTGCCTGAATGAATTGAATTGAATTACCTGTTAAAATGTAAATAATATGGATAAAAGCTAAATGCTATATATGAATTATGTATGTATCAAAGCTGAATGCTATAATTGAATTGTACGATACGATATGTAAGATAAACATCGATATGTAAGATAAAAAATCGAATGGTCCATGACCAAAAAAGAAATAGATTTGAAACCGAAGTTGCTTGTACCAGACGTGTTAAGTTTTTGCGTGATCTCGAGAATATTCCGAGCGGGAAAAGGACTGGCGGAATCAATTAAATTATTGATTTGCGGGGGCGGTGGGCGTGGCACCCAACATTTGAAATAAACTTCATCTGCGCCGGATGAACAGAAACCTTCATGCCAAATTTGGTGTCTAGCTTTTATAATAGCTGAGATCTGTGTGTTCATCTGGACATCCGGACACCCGGACATCCGGACAGACAGACAGACATGGCTTAGTCGACTTGGCTAGTGATCCTAAGCAAGAATACATACATACACTTTGTGGGGTCTCGCACGTCTCCTTCTGCCTGTTACATACATTTGCACAAAGTTAATATACCCTTTTTTGACCATTTTCAATGGTCGAATGGTATAAAAACTATAAGCGACCGCCATTTTTGCACCTAAATTCATGATAAATATAGCCCTATCAGTAAAGAAAATTTAAACAAATCGGAGATGGAGGCAGCTATTTAACCTTTACCAAATAAATTTTTATTATTTGATCACTTGCGCAATTATGTATTTTAATTTTTTTAATTTTAATACATCTATGTTACAGATATTTAAAGCACTTATTATTATAATATTACAGTGCATGCACAAATATGTGTGCGTGTATGCATATGCAGAGAACGTTGTTGTTGCCAAAACAAGTGATTGTTTTGTTTCTGTTTTTGCCTCTCGATTTGCTCCCGATTATAAAATTCAATCGGTATACAGGGAACACCACGGGGAGGCCATTGTATGTTCATAACAATAGGGTCATCAATTGATGGCCTTCGAGTCAACTTGAGATATTTAAATGTGTTCATGCGCGATGTCAAAAATTTAAGCTCGCAAGTGCCGTAGTATGATATTGTTCCCCACACCATAGCCCCCAGGCTGTGCAACCGGTCCAAGTGATGTTCTCCTTTCCGTAGGTCATGGAAATAATAATTATAGCCATCAGGTCCTTCTAAATTAAACTTTTTTTCATCTGAAAAAACAACATGCTCCCATTGGGTAGCCCACGTCATGTGCGTTCGGGCAGAATTTAAGCGCATTTCTTTTCTCATCATACTGAGTGGTTGTTTTTATTTTTAATTTCTGTCTCTTTAAGTGATTAGCTATCTTAACTACTCTTTGGACCGTTGATAAGCTCGCCTTCACACCGGTTTTTCCCTTATCTTGGTGGTCGATTTGTGAGAATTCGAAGCTTCGCGAAGTAGTGCTCTTCTATCTGCTGGTGAAATCACTTGATCATTGCCGCCTTTGAATATTGAATTTATTTATTTATTTTTAACAGAGGGAGTCTCCCAGCAGAGAAGGCGCGAGGCACTGCGACCAGAATGATCTTTCGTGTCTATAAGGCTCTCCCTATCTTGACAAAAGCCGCTCTGCTTCCCTGATGAAGCCTAGCAGGTCTTTCGTCGAGGAACGGACAATTTGCTCGGGAACTGCGATTTCCACGTGCAAATGTTTCCTCCTACTCCAAACCAAGACTGGACAGTCACACAGTATGTGTTTGGTAGTTTCGTCGTACTCTTTACAGAGCCTGAATTCTGCATCAGAGGATAGACGCATTTTTGTTAGGTGATAGTTCACCAGATGGTGGCCACTAAGGTAGCCAACAAGGAGATAGAGATCTCTCCTGGAGAGTGAGTCTGTTCTGCGTTTAACCGAGGGATTTGTAAGCTCTCTAGCCTGCCTCATCCCTGGTTGGAAGAACCAATAGCGTTCGGTCAACCTATCTGCCCAAGTTTTCACAAGGGATGAGATGGTTGACCACCCCACGCCGCAGAAGGGTTCGGGGCCAAGCATAGGGGCTGATGACCCCGCCCTCGCTAGTTCGTTGCCCTGGAGCCCAGTGTGTCCAGGTACCCAAAGGAGGGTAACTTTGTTTCTGTTGGACAGCCTCTGGAGGCAGTTCCAGCAGTCAGCCACCATACGTGAACTTACTCTCTTTGAGGAGAGGGCTAGTATGGCAGCTTGGCTGTCCGAGAAGATGTAAATGTTCGCTCCTCTCATCCCCTTCTCAAGGATAAGACGGTAGCAGAACTCAATGGCATGAACCTCGGATTGAAAGACCGTGGGCCACTTGCCCATGGCAATCGAGGTTTTGGAGTTGGGACCATGTATCCCGGCTCCAACCCCCTGATCAGTTTTAGACCCGTCGGTATACCTGTGTATGCCGTGAGGGTCGCTGATGGGGTTGCCAGCATCCCAGTCCTTCCGGTCTGGGATGAGAGTCCTGAACTTTGCACCAAAGAGGAGTTCCTTGGTCATAGAATCAGATCTAGTGCAGATCTCTAAGCCAGGAATATCTTTGATAAGTCTAGCATGCCCTGATTCGGTAGCTAGAAGCCCAGATTGGAGCTTGATTCTAAGAAGACTCGTGGCAGCGACTTCTTTAATTTTGATATGCAGCGGAGTCAGGTTAAGGATTGACTCCATTGCTGCTGTGGGACAGGTGCGGAGTGCACCCGTCAGGCAAAGTAGCCTATGCAATTGCAATTGCATTTGTTGATGGCAGTGACCTGCGTCACCTTTGGCCACCACACAATTGCAGCGTAGGTGACGATGGGTCTTACGACCATCTCAAATAACCACCGGATGGTACAAGATTTGAGAGCCCAGGTTCTACCAACGAATCTTCTACAGGCCCACATGGCATGAGTTGCCTTTGATAGAGTATTGTTTAGGTGGGAATTCCAGTTTAGTCTTTTGTCAAGGGTCACCCCTAGATACTTAACTTCGCTGGAAAGACCCACAGGGGAGCCGCCAATGTTCAATTGACCTATGTCAATAGAATAGCGCTTAGTGAAGGGAACAATAATTGCCTTTTGGGGATTGATGCTGGGACCTACATCTTCGCACCATCTGCCAACCGTTCTCAGAGCAGATTGCATTAGCTCTGTCACGGTGTTGGCAAATTTCCCGTTCACTATTAGAGCCAGGTCGTCCGCGTAGCCGATTGCTTGCACGCCCTGGTCTGCGAGAATGCTTAGTAGTTCATCAACTACTAAAGACCAGAGTAGGGGGGATAAGACCCCTCCCTGGGGACATCCTTTAACCGCACTGATAAAGGCAGTCGTGGTGTCCAAGGTAGAGAAAATGATCCGGTGTTTGAGCATAGCCTCAATCCACCGGATTAGGGGACGGGCAATATTTCTGCGCTCTAGCGCAGCAGAAATAGGACCGGAGCCGGTATTATCGAAGGCACCCTCTATATCAAGAAAGGAGCACAAAGCAATGTTCTTGGATGCAAGGGCTTCTTCGATTTTACCTACTAATTTGTGGAGGGCGACCTTCCGGCTATATACGCAAACTGCGTGGGATGCAGAGGATAAGTTTTCTGCAGAGAGCACCGTATGTGCAGGTCTATGAGCCTTTCCGCTGTCTTAAGCAGGAAGGAGGTGAGACTGATCGGCCGATATGATTTCGGCTGGTCCTGGGGACGATTCCCTTGTTTGGGTATGAATACCACATTGACTCTCCTCCAAAAGACGGGTATGTATCCCCAGGTGCGACTAGCTCTAAACAGGCCGACCAGCGGATCGAGAATATGATCCAGGCTGTTTTGTAGAAGGGCTGGGAAGATTTGATCGCCCCCTGGGGCTTTGAAGGGAGCGATGAAATCTACAGCCCATTTGACCTTTTCAGGGTCGAAGATGGTTCCCGATAAACTGGAACCACGTGTGGAAGCTTAAATGTAGTATACTCAATGTTTTTAGCACTTCCTCTTTATTCGACACACTTAACAAGAATGCCTCTTAATGTTATTTTTACATAGGTCTAACATAAGCTTAACATAGGTTTAACAAACTTAACATAGTCATCGTGTTATATAAGTATCGATATATCAGTGTGACCCTCTACCAGCCTACTACAATTCGGCCATCCTGACGATAAGGATCCCCTGATCCTGGTTTCTTATGCGCTAAACATCTATGTTGTAACAATTTCTTCGTATTTATGGTAAACTTATCGAATAACAGTTATTTGGTATGAATTTTCTTTAAGAATTTTTCCGTTTTCCTATCCAAGGTCTTATGTTTTGAGCACTCCATACACCCTGGTATGGATTTCGAGAAACTTGAAACCCTTCAACATCCTTTAGCAAGAACCTGTCATTACGAAGTATTTTAGCAATTACGTACGGGCCCTTGTTCTTTGGGATTAACTTCCTAGCAACTCCCGCAGTACTGTCAAAGTTTTTCACCATTACGTAGTCTCCTTTATTATACTCCCTAGGCTTTTTCTTTGTTTTATCATAGTATGTTTCGTTATACGCCTGTGCTCGACTTTGATTATCCATTGCCCTTTTTCTAATCTCCTCTACGTTTTCTACCTGTACTGTATGGTTGATATCTTCTAATTTCTCTCTAAGCTCATCAATAATTTGACCTTTCTGCTCTACGCCAAAAAGCATTTTACTGGGAACCTGTTTAATACTTCTGTGTACAGTGTTATTAAGTGCATATTCTACTTGTTCGATTACATTATCCCAATGTACACCATTTTCAGGATCTGTTAACTTTGCTATCATCGGCCCTATGGTCCTGTTTATGCGTTCCACTTGTCCGTTTGCTTGCGGAGAACCTGTTGCAATTTTCAGATGTTTAATGTTTGTTTCTGTTAAAAATTGTGCGAATTCGTTTGATGTGAAGCAACTACCTCGATCTGAAACTATACATTTTGGTTTGCTATACGCCCTAAAATAGTTAGATAAAGCTTTTAGAACTTCTTTTGTGCTTGTTGTCTTTGTTGTATATAATCTAACGAATTTCGTAAAACCATCTACTATTAGAAATATATGCTTATTCGCTCTTCCTGCTGCTACTGGTCCGTAGTGATCGATGTGCAATAATTCAAACGGCTTATCTCCTTTGGGAATGCTATGTAGAAAACCTTCCGATTTTCCAGTGTTTGGAGAAAATGCTACACATTTTAGGCAATTCTCAATGTGGTTTTTGCATTTTTCTTTGATATTTTTAAACCAATAGCTCCTCGAAATAGCATCTATCATCTTATCCCTGCCAATGTGACCAAGTTCATTATGGTATTTGTGCAAAACGTGATTTTCCATATCCTCAGGGACAAAAAATAATAAACGATCGTCATTTGTTTTTCTGTACACAACGCCATTTCTCATTTCAAAAAATTTGTGCTGATTTTTTTCTAAATCTTCCTTAATTTTCTGTATTTTTAAATCTTTTGATTGACAGATTAAAAGATTGTCTTCAAAACTCGTGGTTTCTACAACCAAAATATTGCATCTGCTCAGAGCATCTACGTGTTGCATTTTTGTTCCGGATCTATGAATCAGTTCATAATCATAATTTTGAAGCTCAAGTGCCCATCGGGCGATTCTAGGATTTAGCTCTACTCTGTTTAATGTAAGCGTTAAAGAGTTGCAATCGGTTAGTATTTTGAAATGTCTTCCTTGTAAATATATCCGGAATCTACGCAGGGCGTAGATAATCGCTAACGTTTCCAGCTCAAAGCTGTGATACTTTGCCTCAGTCTGTGTACTTCGCTTTGAAAAATAGAATACGGGATGGAGCTTTCCGTCTTCTTTCCTTTGCATTAAAACCGCACCGAAACCGTTAGCACTTGCATCGCAATGCAATTCAACCTCATCTTTATGATTATAAATAGCTAATACGGGTGCTTCTATCAGTTTTTTCTTTAGGTTCAAGAAACAGTCTAACTCTATTTGTTCAAAAGAGAATTCTTTGTCTTTTCTTAAAATGTCGTAAAGTGGTTTTGCTAGCGTAGAGAAATCTTTTATAAACCTTCTAAAATATGAACATAACCCTAAAAAACTCTGGACGTTGTGTACTTTTTCCGGAATTGGGAAGTTTTTAATTGCATCAATACCTTTGTCATCTGCTCTAATTCCTTTTTTAGTGATGAAAAATCCCAGGTACTTTATGCTAGATTGCATAAACTCGCATTTGTCCATACGAAGCTCTAACTTGTTGTTGACTAGTCTTATAAACACATCTTTCAATGTTCTTAAATGTTCTTCCATATTTGTACTGGCAATCATTATATCATCCATATATACGATGACTTTATTTTCCCGTATTAAATCTGCAAAAATTTTGTTTACAAATCGTTGGAATACTGCTGATGCATTCTTAATGCCCATAGGCATCCTTAAAAATTCAAATTGCCCTAATGGAGTCACGAACGATGTGTATTTAACTGAATCATCGCCAACGAATACGTGAAAGTATCCATTCTTTAAATCGAGCTTTGAAAACACGCTTTTATTCACTAACTTGTCTAAAAGATCATCTATTAATGGCAACGGATAATTGTCCTTTATTAAAACTTTATTCAATTTTCTATAGTCTATACATAAACGCAAATCTCCTGTTTTTTTCTTTACTAGCACAATAGGGGAAGCATATTCTGAATCACTATTTCTTATTATGCCTTTGGCTAAATATTCGTCTAATAGTTTTTGCAGCTGCTCTTTTTCACTAAATGAAAGTCGCCTAGGAGAGCAACTGAATGGTTTGGAATTGTCTAAACTAATTTTCATTTCGCATCTGGTAAATGGAGTATCTGGTCTTTTCGCGTTAACATATGATTCTTCGAACATTTTAACAAATTCACATTTTGTTTTATAGCTTACATCACCACCACAATTATAGTCTACAAACTGATTATCAACCACGTTAATGTTGAACATTTCAGTTTCAAAATTGTCTGCTAAGACATTTCGCTGTATCTCACCAACACATTGACTGTTTCTTAAATGCGATTGAAATTTTTCCATCTGCCTGTCTATTGACTTCTCTCTAACGGTTGTCTCATTGCTCAAAGGCTTATCCTTAGCCTTTTCATTTTTTGTGGTAACGTTTTTTAACAATATTTTTTCATCAGTGGACTCGCATATAGATAGCTTTTCTTTAATAGTTTCTTTTTCTAAAAATCTTTTCTTAGCAATTTCATTTTCTAAAGATCTTTCCCTAAAAGTTTCATTTTCTGTAACAGTTGCATTTTCTAACATTTTTTCCTTAACAGTCTCATTTTCTGTAACAGTTGCATTATCTAACAGTTGTTCCTTAACAGTCTCATTTTCTGTAACAGTTCCACTGCAATCGCAATTGGCTACTACGGCAGTTGCTAGTTGTTGATTTTTTTTTTCAGATGTTTTAGTCATATTATTCATGTTTTCATTAATACCAAGGGGGCCTAAATTTATGCTCAAACCATATTGATTCATAAAATCCCTTCCCAGGACTACATCGTGTCTCATTGAATCGTTAGCGACGACAATCATCTCAAATTGAATTTTTATTTTTTCTTTAAAAATGAAACAGAAAGTTTTTCCAAATATTTTAAGTTCGCTCTTATTTAGCCCATAATACACTTTATCAACAGATTTTAATGATACTTCAAATGGAATTTTTGATTGTTTAATGAATGATATCGCGCTCCCCGAATCTATTAGACATTCTGCAGAAATGGGTGAATTAGTAAAAGATACAAAGAAAATGTTTAACTTTCTTACATAGTTGTTGGCGCTGCTGCTGTTGTTGCTTTTTCTTAGAGGGCATTGTCCCACAAAATGGCCCATTTCTCCACAAGCGAAACAAGATCCAGGTGCCCTTACTGGCTTGCGGCAGTCTTTGGCAAAATGCCCCTTAGAGTTGCAGTTCCTGCAGCGCATGTTGTTGACATCCGCCGCATCCGATTTCGCCATATTTGGTTTGTAGCCTCCGGTTTGTTGTGGAAGGCGTATATTGGCAAAGGCTAGCTGCAGTTGCTCCGGATTGGTGAACCTTTGGATGCGGGCTTGATCGCGTAAGCTCGCCGATGGGATTCCCTCGATGATATGTTCGATCAGCTCCTCCATGTCCATGTTGACGGATTGGGACATCATCCTTTTTTCTTCGTAATACACTGTAAAACGCTCATTTACTTGCCATTTGCGTTGCTCAAATTTTCGACGCAGCTCAGATTTGGACGTTGTTTCTCCAAATGCTACGACCAGTTGCTCACACAGCCTTTCGAAAGAAGCTAGCATCCGAGTTGGGTTGGCGTGAAGCCAACGCTGTGCATCACCTTTTAGTTTGGTAACGAACAACATTCGTAAGGCGTCATCATTTAGATTATATATTTGGCCTATGTTTTTGAGGTGATCCACCCAGTTGCGTGCGCAAATATTCCCTTCGAAATCGATGGCAGCTTCCTTGGCATAAGACAGTGGAACTGCTGATCCAGCCCTGGTAAATGACCTCTCTCCCTGGTAGGCGTCTGCGCTGCCACCTAATCCGTTTCCGACAGCGATCGTTGAGATGTTTGAATTGTTGGCGTTGCCACCCGGTAAATTTTCAATTGAATTTGCAGGGCTACCTAAATTGTAACCGTCGCCAAGTGTCTGCTCTTGTTGTGTATGTGTGGCGGCGCGTGTCTCTTCTTGTTGTTGTATATGTGTGTCGGCGCGTGTCTCTTCTAACTGTTGTTGAATTTCGCCACGCGCTTCTGCTTGTTGCAATGCGTTTTGCTGTGTAATAAGCGCTGCTCTCAATTGCGTGATGATTCTGAGAAGTTCATTTTGATCTGGAACATTCTCGGAAACGCCTTCCTGTGACGATTGCGTTGTAATTTCAGGATAGGTGTCGGGTTGATCTTCTCCAGCATTTTGGATGGCTTCTTCCTCTGGTACTTGGCCTCGTTGTTCAAGCGGTATTTGCGCTAGACGAGCCATTAATTCGGCTTTATTACCTTGGGTTGGTAACCCCAACGCAGCAAGCCACCTTTTTAATTGAGTCACTGTAAACTTGTTGAGATCGGCCTGGTACATTTTGTTTGTAGGTTTGACCACTTCTGAATTTGTGGAAGCTTAAATGTAGTATACTCAATGTTTTTAGCACTTCCTCTTTATTCGACACACTCAACAAGAATGCCTCTTAATGTTATTTTTACATAGGTCTAACATAAGCTTAACATAGGTTTAACAAACTTAACATAGTCATCGTGTTATATAAGTATCGATATATCAGTGTGACCCTCTACCAGCCTACTACACACGTGAGTCCGGTGACGTGGTGACGTCATCTTGACTAGATAGATCTGGGTTCGCCACCGAACCTGGGAAGTGGACTTGAAGCAGAAGATCAAGTGCCTCCCTGCGATCTTGGGTGAAAGAGCCATCTGCTCTTTTAAGAAGCCCTATACCATTAGACGACCCTTTAGCTAATACTTTGTGGAGTCTCGCTGCCTCCGGTAGCGATTCAATGCTACCACAGTAGCTGCGCCACGTATCGCGTTTGGCACGTCTAATGTTTTTATTATAATTAGTTAGGGCGTCCCTATAGACGTCCCAGCTGACACGATTAGCTTTGGCCCTATTGAAAAGGCTTCTAACCTTCCTTCTTTGTACGGATAGTTCCTCGTTCCACCATGGAAATCTGATCAACAAATCTGCTTTAAAAGCCACAGAGGCTTTAAAAAGTTCCCAATTGGTCTTTTTGGGACAGAAGGAGTTCTGATCTCGACTTGGCCAGGTAGGTCGAACCTGATGTGCTGATGGTCCGACAAGGTGGCTTCGTCTGTGACCCGCCAGTTCACCAGTGAACTCCCAATAGAGTTACTGACTGGGTAAGGTCCAAAACCTCTTCCCTAATGGCATTAATGAATTTTGGCTTACACCCTATGTTAGCAACATCTAATTGACAACACAATAGATGCTCTAAAAGGGACTCACCACGTCTGTTGACATCGCTGCTTCCGCAGATCGTGTGATGCGAGTTGGCATCACTGCCGATCACGAGCGGCTTGTTGTATAAGCGGCAGAACTCCACCAGCCGCTGAACATCTGTGGGGGGAACGTCATCCACGTTGCCCGGGAAGTAGGCAGAGGCGATCACAACCTCCCGGACGCCCTCAACCGTGGCTACCTCAATAGCCGCCAGGTCTCTGTGGATGAAATTTGATAAAGGGAAGTGTCTCACATTGTTATTAACAACAATAGCAGTGCGAGGCCCTGACGGCGGAGTTCTTAAGGATAAGCTTAACTCTGCCAAAGCGGAATTTCACGTTAGCCTTAAGTTCCGTCAGAGCCTTATACGCCTTCTCGTCGACCATAATCGCGAGGTGTGTCGTATTGCCGTTAAGGCTATGTTGCGCAACCCGCCACAGCTCCGTAGGGAGCTCACGGTTTTCGATACCCAAGTATTCCACAATCTCGGCGGGTGTGTATTGCGCGCTGTTGGGGAAGTAACCTCTAATGGGGTGAGCTCTTGGGAACTCTACTTCCTCCAACAACTTTAAATCAAGGCCGCTGATGGACTTGATATGTGCAAAAGCTTCCTTGACCCAATCGGCAGTGCTGCTGTTCTCGCACACCAGGAGCAGCCATTCGTTTCGGGGTATACAACCCTCGAAACCTGGGCCGACTTCCGATGTGAAAGGCAGCCGCATCGCCTTTAGGATGCTCTCTTGCACCGTAGCCATATGCTTTTTCACTCTGCTTGCCAATTGGCTGAAGAGTGGCTTTGTGAACTGCACATGAGTCTTTTTGGGCTTCTTTGAGGACCCTTGGGGTTCGGTGATAGTGTCGTCACCGCGCATCCGCTTAGCCTGTGTTTCCGCGGGGGGCGCAGTGGCGAAAGCAAGAGCCTCTGCTCTGTTCGAACCCTTTGCGAGTGCAGCTTTGAAGAGCTCCTTCTCGCGGGTCTTCAGTTTGACGAAGGCGTTCCCCGAGTCCAGTCGCAGAGTCTGGATTTGGGAGCCTGCTTCCGTGAGGCCTGACCTCTGAGAGGCCACGGAAGCGTCGTCAGCAAAGCTGATCAGGTCACCTTCAGCTTCGGCGTCGGAGGACATCACCTCGACGGTCTGCTGCATGACTGAGCAGTTGTTGGACGAGAAGGCAGCACTAGCGAACTCAGTGTCCAAGGGAGTTCGTGGCCTGTCCGAGTCCCTCGGAGTACTAGGGTCGAGACCCGTAGTGTTGGGGGTGGAAGCCAGCAGCCCAATGGCTGCAGTGCTGGTGTTGGGGTCGGCCGTGAAGGCTTCACCCTGGGTTGATGCGTTCAAAGCCGCATCAGGCTTGTTGAGTAAGTTATTTAGGTCCATAAAGTTAGATCCCACGAGTAGGCGGGAAGAGAAGGTCACCCACGACATAGCCCGCTTGCCGTGGGAAGTCTAAATGAAACTGGAGGTCGACAGGTATCCAGAGTCCGCATACTAGAGATCGGGCTACCCCCCGGCCATGCATTCATTAGCGTATGCTGTTCCGCCTTGGATTGGGGTGATTTATAGATTCACGATCTTCGCCCGACTACAATTAGTCAGCACCCCTAGCAGAGACATGACCGTGCAAGGGGCCTACTTCCAGCCGCCCTCACGTGGAGAGTATAGCCGCACTTCCGTCAGTAGGAGCAAGGACGGCACGTACCTCAGCCAAAGCTGTGGTTACATTTAATTCCCCTTGCTGTCTCTGAGGGCTGACGGCCAAGATATTGAATACTTTAAGCTTTGCAAAAAATTTGGTTACTGTACTTGCCAAAATAAGCGAGATAACTAAAACTGCATGTGGTGGCGCTAATCTGATGACGCAAAATAAGTGGGCTCATTCTTTGCGAAACTAAAGCAGAATAGAAAATAAAGCATAACGGTTCTTCTCTCGCGCTTTATTTCATTATGAGAATGATCGCATATAATGACAACAAAATCAAAACAAAAACTAAGAAGTTACGTGCAATAGGCCAAGAGAAAAAAGCAACAGAAAATGTGTGTAAAGGGGCGCGCTAGCCTGATGACGCGCAGTGTACATAGGTAAATTGCAATTAACAGAAGGACATAACACAATAAATAGAAACTTTCGGCATGCCGAATGAGCAAGGGCTATGTCGACTTCATTTTTGTTAGGGCTGCCTCATTATTATTTGAATCTTGCACATACGGTCTAAAAGCTTGCTGTATTTGAATCCTTATATATGGGAGCTTCAGGCACCATCTGACTAAGATGTCATTGGCGTAACTTGTTGTAAGCGTTTTTGTTTGATCGCCAAGTTGATCGTGCTGTGCCTCGACTTACAGTTAGTGGTGTGGTTAGCCAAGGAAAATCGTAGCAGGGTGTCTATCAACAGCATCTGCGTTTATCATTTTAGAATGTCAATTTTCCGCTTGCTTTTTTGTTTATCAGCGCATAGTTTTTCTGAAAGCCAAATAGTATTCTTACGGAGGAGGATGAGTACGAAAAAATACAGAATAAAGAATCGGTGCCCATGCCAATCATGCTCTTCACAGTACCAATCTGAGTAATTTTTAACGCGCTATGCACTCATTTACAATAATTTGTTTTATTTTTTTTCCTCACGTATGGATAGTTCTGAAAGCATTTTTCAAATATACAGTAATGCAACTTCATTAAATTGATGAAGTGTCAAGCTTTTAGCTTAAAATTGTTATTAATGGTTTTAAAGTGCTTATTAAAAAAAAGCGACTCTTCGCAAATGGCAAGATCATCCTTCAGTAGTAGACTATATTGATCACAATCATATATATTTTGTGATTTACCCTGTGAAGTATCGTAATGCGTAGCCCAGAGTTGGCTGAACTTCCTCAACCTGGGCTACGTCCACATCTTCATATTTGTCAATGGTGAAATCCAAGTTATCGCACTCTTCTTGCTCTGGGTCATTTCCAATGTTTGCCAGTTCTTGCTTTGCTTCTTCTACAACATTTATTAGCAAGTCATCATCATCACAATTTCCACTGCTTTTTTTGAAGGAATGCTCATCATTGTTAGCATCTTGGATATAATTGCGTTAAACTCAAAGAGCATGGGATTATTATTTGTCCCAACTCCGCTTCTTATTAAATAGAATAAGTGCTCCAGACAATCTTGATTGAGTCGCGACAGTATCAGAAACTGGTCATCACATTCAGTCCAAACATCTTGCGCAAGCTTTAAGATTGAATTTATTATATGAACTAAGCCATCAATACAATAAACATTGTTGCATTGAGGCAGACAGTTCATTAAATAGTGTTTCATTTTAATCAAGAAATTTTCTATCTCGCTATTTTGCTTTAGTGCCGACTTAAATGGGTTTCTGTCATACAAATTATTGTTGTTCAAGTAGTCAAACAACTTATTAATCCTTTTTACGAACTTGGCCGTAGAAACTGCAACATCTTCGCAATCTTTATTTGTCCCATTTAGAATAAGGGTTTTGATTGCAGACGATACAGTGTGGCTAAATACTTGTGTTGCATATTAAACCCTCATTTTTACAAATGAGTTGGGGTGAATGTGCTTTCTTGCCAGCTTTGGACACAATCTAGCCGAAGTGTTGTTTGTGTCAATTTCAAAAAGTTTAACAATTATTTGCCATGACACTTTACCATCAGGCGTAAAAATCATCCCATTCATTAGAGTATTTCTTATTGATTTAATTAAGTGTGGGACATCATAAATTGTAAATAATTTTTTTTTTCATTCACAAGTTAGTTTCAAAATTTACTTCTTTTTGATGCAACATAACTCAATACAAATTTCCAATTGTCGTAGAGCCCACGAACCATAAAGTCGCAAATCTGTTTGTAGATTTCCATGGTTTTGTCACAGCCGTCGACCGCAAACCCCTCCACTACGTCATGGTGGGAACTATGTATATTGGAGGTCTTTTTTACTGATATTTCATCAAATAAGAGAACGGCTTGTTTACTTTTGATGTCCACTTATGAAAATATTGCTTTTAAATTATTCAGCACACTTTCATTGAACCCGGGGGTCAAATTTTTTATAGGTGCCCATCTCACTAATGAAGCCTGTGAAGAAAAATTAAAATCAAGATTATCTCTCATAAAGGAGTAGGCTTTGGCAGAATAAATAACTTTAAATTCTTCTTTCAACATTTGCTTTTTCTTATCAACATTTTGCAAAACGTGTATGAACTTTTAAAGAGTCCTTTGTTGTCAAGAATTGTATATATATTGTTTCCTTTGTTTGTTTCAAATACTTTACATTCTTCAATCTTTCCTTGTGTCTGTACACTCGTAAAATCATTAATTTCTTTTTATAAGCCCTTAGCTTTTTTTCATCATTAATCTCTTAATAGCTTTCCAATATTTTTTTCTGCAGAATATTTTATTTTGCTCTTTTTTCAGGCAATTTGTGCAGAAGTCAATATTTGTGTCCAAGGATTTTTCTTGGTACAGTGACACGTCGTTTTCTGAATGACTTTCAGTATCCATAAATTCCACGTTTGTTTGTGCATAACTTCTAGGTGCACTTTTGTTAACAGGAATTTGTTGACATATTTCATCAGTGAACTCGTACATGCCAATGTTGGAGTTCACTGTCATATTCAAATTAAAACCAAACCCAGAGTCGGCGTAGACCTTTGTTGTTTAAACGCATGATTGCTGGCTCGAGGTCAACATTGGTAAAAAATAAAAACAATTGTTGAATTTATTTTCCTTTTTCAACATACATAACTATATCGGTTACTCTCCGCTAACCGTCTTCAGGGCTAAAAGCACAATATTAACAAACAAGGAATTAATAACAATATTTATAAAACTAAAAAAATACACAGAACAATACTAAATTATATACATGTAATATCGTATTTATTAATATTAAAGATAGTTGTAGTACATGAAATAGTACAAATAATGAGTTTCTTGGCTTCACTTTAATTCTACTTTTACACACTTGACTGATCGACGTCTTTATTTCGCGACTCTACGACAACTTTATTTTAAAAGAACAAACCGACTTGTCTGCCTTTGACAACTTAAAGGAACGACTTAATAAAACGACGCTCTCGTTCGACTTCTTGTCTTCCACTCTTAATGAAACGACTTTATTAAACGACGCTCTTGTTCGACTTCTGCCGTTCAACTCGTACAACTTATTATTCGATTATTTTCTATTACTGCAACTCTGGTATAGAACCAGAGGCGCCGATAGGCTCCTGCAGCGTTGCCACCCGTACCCTCACGCTGCCATCATCTGCATTGTTTACATTCGGCCATCCTGCTCATCATCGTCTGTCCCGGACGATAAGTCTTCCTCGTTGTTCTCAGCATATTTCTATAGCTTCATATGATCAGCACTCGTATGCGTTATATTGTGACCTTCGCCTTCGACTGCTCTTCGAACTTCATATCTTCTATTACGTTTCGCCTTTGTTATTTCATATGGTCCAAGAAAAGTGCTTGCTAACTTCTTTCCCGCAACGAACTGAGTACGTTTTATTGCCACCAGATCGCCTTCCTTGTATATGACACCTCCTTTGCGCTTTTTATCGTAGTTTTTCTTATGAAGATTTTGAGCCTTTTGTATTTTCGTAATATTGTCGTAATATTTTCCTCTCTTTGTCGAATTCCTCAAGCATTTCATTCTCCAAAAGCTCCAATAATCTATCACTCGATTTATTTTACATTTTTACTCCAAACATTATCTCGAAAGGTGATTTCTTTGTAGAGCAATTTATATGGGAATTGATAGCCTTTTGCACCTGCGAGGTGAACTTATACAACTTTGAAAAATCTTCGGCCGATAATTTAGAGATTATTGACAAGATAGATCTATTGATTCGCTCTATTTGCCCGTTTCCTTTGGGCACACCAGTTCTTGTTAAAACATGCTCTATTCCATTTGTTTTGGCGTAATCATGAAATCCATCTGATGTAAAAGCTACTCCTCTGTCTGTTATTATTCTGCTCGGATTACCAAAGACTTTTTACCATTCTTCCATCTTTTTCAAAACTTCGTCAGCTCCAGTTGATTTTGTTGTAATAATCCACACAAATTTTGAAAACCCATCAACAAGCGCAAAGATGTACTTATACTGTTTCAAAGACGAGTCCATCGGTCCTAAGTGATCAGCATGCAAAGTATGCAACGGCTTGTCACCTTTCTCAATACAGCATAAGAGTCCATCCTGTTTACCCAGCTTCTTATTGGAAATTATAATTATAATTAATTTTGTGACCATGCTCTCTAAATGTGGAATCCAAAACTGCTGCACTATTGAATGAACGGTCTTCTGACTCGCAAAATGTCCAACTCCGTGAGCTTCACTTATAATTTCGCGTTCCATTAATTTCGGTACAACAAGCAAATCATTTCCTTTGATAAGCTCGAACAAAATTCCTCCCTTCAGTTTGAAGTCGTTGTAGGGACGTTCTTCCAAAACCGTGCATATGGCCTGAATATATTCATCTTTTTGTTGGGCCGCTTTCAATCGACAGGATATCTCAGCAGATACGAAGAAGACATCGCTGGCATACCGACTAAGACAATCCACATGACGCATTTTCTCACCAGCTCGATGCTCTGCTTTAAAGTCGAAGTCTGCCATGTATAAAATCCATTCTGCTACCTCCCGTGAAACGTCTCTCTTTTGAATGGTTTGTGTGAGAGCTATGTTGTAACTAGCTTAAACGGAACGCCAAGCATATAATGCCGAAACTTTTCCATAGCAAGATAAGCAGCTTTTACTTCCAAAATGTAGCTATTTCGTCCTGATTCACTTGCTTTGGCTCCAATAAAAAATGGGGTGCAGTTGATCTTCAAAATATTGTAGCAAAGTGGCACCAAAACCGTCCTTCGAAGTATCTGTGTGCAATTCTGTCAATGCACCTCTACAATAAATCCTTAAAAGGGGGCCTTCGCACAATGCACTCTTCAGATTTTCAATTGCTGCATATTCTTTAGACTCCAACTTAAAAGTAGCATCCTTTTTCAAAAGATTGGTCAAATGTCGTGCTATACTGGAATAGTCTTTTACAAACTTCCTGAAGAATCCTGTTAGACCCAAAAAGGATTGGACTGCTTTTACATTCTTAGGTACTGTAAACTACTTTACTGCAACCGTTTTTTCTTTGCCAGGCCAAATCTTTCCATCTTGTACTGCGTGTCCCAAAAGGTTATTTTGTTTACAAGAAAATGACATTTCTTCCACTTTATACGCAAGCAGAACTTAGCCGACTCAGATAACACCAACTTTAGTTTTTCAATACATTTACGTTGTTCGTCTGGCCATATATTATAATATCATCCATATAAATCTGTAGAATGTCCCGTGATACAATGTTCTAAAATATGTGGTTTATAAACCTTATAAATACCGCAGGAGAATTACAGAATCCGAACGGCGTCCTATTAAACTCATATAAGCCTTCTTTTGTGATGAACGCAGTGTATTTCCGACTCGATTCTTCTACAGGAACGTGAAAATTGCCATTCTCCAAGTCCAACGATACAAACACCTTTGCGGCTTACTGCTTTTCGAGTACATCCTCAATCATTGGCACAGGAAAACAATCATTGAGCACCATGCTGTTTAATTGACGATAGTCAATACAGATTCTGTATGTGGCGACTTTTTTCTTCACAACGACAGTTCGGCTGGCGAAGCTTGATGTAGATGGTCGAACAATTCCTTCTTTCAACCACTCGTCGACTTGCTTCTTAACGTCTTCGGCTTCGACTGGAGGATGACGACTTGGTTGATGACGAAATGGTTTAATATTCTCATCCGGTACAACTCGTAGCTGAACAGGTGACTCTGCGAGCGGTAATGTTGGCTGATATTTCTCTATCAGATTCCGTATCATAGATGCAAACTGCGGAGGAGCATTCACATTACTTTCAGCACAACCATATGTGAAGGGTTACTTTTGTAGGCTTTATTGATATTAAGGTTTATTTTTAAATTATACAGAGAGACTTTTATATTCACACACGCTGCTTCTTGCGCGTCGTTCAAATATCGAATAAGAAGAAGAAAACAAAAACATAAAAACTTAACAGTCGACATATCGGATACATTCATCGATTAGTCCATGAATACTAGTGTTTTCTAACACTGCTAAATTAACATTTGTTTACAGTCGGCCTCTCCTGACAAATCTGAGCGTCCTCGCGAAAGTCCGGATTAAACTCATCCTCGTGATCGTCATCTTCATCGGGGTCATCTGGCGGTAGCTCACACCAACGCTTCATTTTGTCGGACGAGTACACCGACGTATAGTGTCGTTGTTTCCGTTGAGAATGAGGCAAATCTTCTACTAGATATCTGTCATTTGGCAACACCTTCTTGACTATAAAAGGTCCTTTGTAGCGAGGCTACAATTTTCGCGAAGTTCCAGTGCTTGATGGCTCATTCTCTACCAAAACAAGATCGTCAAGGCTGTAGATGGTGGGCTTAGAATGTCTGGCATCATAGCGTTTCTTAGCGATAGCTCTATGGTCGTTGATCTTTGCCGCTGCATCAACTCTAAGCTCTTCAAATTCTGTACTATTTAGCATCTTTTGATCGTGACCCTGTATCACATTTGTCAAGGTATTTTTAAGGATATCTCGGGGCTCGTAACCATATAAAAGCTGAAAAGGTGAACATTTAGTGGTACTGTTTATCATGGTATTGATGCTCCACTGGATTGAGCACATATTTTCATCCCAACGCTTTTCATTCTCGTTTGTAGGCAATAACATCGACAAAATGATTCGATTGGTTCGCTCTGCATGACCATTTGCTCTTGGTGTTCTTACTGCATTGAGTACGTGCTTCACGTTGTTCGTCTTACAGTACTTTTCAAAATCCTTCGAAGTAAAGGCTTTACTACGATCAGTAATAATTCGATCTGGCATGCCCAAGTAACTGGTCACATCTTGTAGGATATCCAGGACATGTTTGGTTGCTGTACTTTTTACTGCTCGTACTATGGTAAATTTCGTGAATGCATCGACAATCACAAGAATGTGTTCGTTTCGTTTGATACTTTTCGGAAAAGGTCCAAGATGGTCCATGTATATGGTGGACAAAGGGACCGGATTGATGTCGTCATAATGGTACTGACCTTCCTGTCGTCCACCTGGTGTTTTATAAAGTGCACAGCCAACGCAGGATTTTATGTAGCTTTTAACGAAGTTGCGCATTCGAGGAAACCAGAAACAATTTAAAATTCGTGAAATTGTTTTATCCTTATCGTGACATTCATAAAGGATATGGAATCGCAACTGCTTTGGTACAATCCACAGCAACTTGCTGTTATATTTGCGGAACAGGCGATCGTGCTCGATCACATAATCCCGGTCTGAATTTTCTTGAATTTTCTTCTTGCAGTTGAATACAAAATAACCAATCCGCTTCGTCTATTATAGCCTTGGACACCTTAAGGCTTGCGGTCTCCACTTCCTGTGCATCTATGGATGGAGCTCGGCTTAGGGCGTAAACATGGTTCATCTGTGTTCCAGGTCGATCTACAATCTCTATGTCAAACTCTTGAATTCGCAACCACCATCGTGCGATTCGTGGAATGAGCTCTCGTTTCTCCATCGATGTTTTCAATGCGTTACAATCGGTGATGACCTTTATCTTTTTACCATAGACGTAATATTTAAACCGCTCCAGCGATTCAACGACAGCTAGAGCCTCCTGCTCATAGCTGTGATAGTTTTTCTCAGGCTTAGAAGTTGCTCGACTATAATAAGCAATCGGTTTTAGCTGATCCTCCTCGCGTTGTAGCAAGACTCCGGCTAAACCAACAGCACTGGGATCTGTATGTAGTTCGTGTTCGGCATCTAGGCGGTAACTGGTGATGACTGGATTGGATGTCAGGTATCTTTTCAAGTCCTCCAATGCATTCTGCTGTGGCGTTTCCCACTGGAATTTGCTATCTTTACGCAGTAGAATTCGCAATGGCTCTGATATAATGGCGTATTTGGCAACGAATTTGCGGAAATAGCCGCTTAGACCCAAAAACTGTCTCACTTCGGTGGCATTGGTCGGTTTTGGGAACATTCGTATGGCGGTTGTTTTTATTTCTCCCGGACTAATGCCCTCCGGGTGTATCTGGTGACCTAGGAATGTAATTGACTGTTGGAACAATTCGCATTTGTCCAGGTTCAAAGTTAATCCGCATTCATTTAATACTTCAAGGATTCGCTCTAGCTTCTCATACATCTCTTCGAGCGTTTGGCTACCGATAAGAATATCGTCCATATAATGTATCATATCACCCTTGTGCACTCGTTTTTGTAATTCTGCCATGAGGCGATTGAAAACAGCAGGAGCGTTCTTTGATCCAAAGGGGAGTCGCTTAAATTCATACAATCCATCGGTGGTGATAAATGCTGTAAACTTTCTGCTTTCAGGTGCTATCTCAATCTGATAGTACCCACTGTTGAGATCCAGGGATGAAAAGAATCTAAAATGTTTCGCCTCCTGCAGACGCTCCTCAATATTTGGCACTGGAAAATTTTCTTTCCTGATCAGCTTATTAAGGCGGCGGTAATCGACACACATTCGATCGCTACCATTTGGCTTCTTGATGAGTACCACTGGGCTGGCATACTCTGATCTGGATGTAGTTATGATATCCTGCTCCAACAGCTCGTTAACCATTTGGCATATTATTTCCTTTTTTGGTTCCGGCACTCGGTACGGTGCTTGATATACAGCTTGATCGCTTTCGACGATGATATTCGCTTGAACAATACTCGTTTTTCCTATGCCTTGCAATCTAGTAGAGAAAACATCGGTGAATCTCTCTAACAAGTTGCCCATTTTATGTCGTTGCTTCTCATTTTTTAGATTCACAAGAAGTTTTTCGATTTTACTGTTGCTTACCGGATCTATCGGCTGATGAATTGTCCGTTTAATTTCGGTTTCTTCTGGGTCGTAGTTGAGCATAAGTTGAGCGCTAATAATGGCATCCTGTCCCAACAGAAAGTCCTCTTGTAAAAGATGGTCGCCTGCTACTTCAGCTGTAATGATTTTCCCGTCGATGTCCAAGTCCACAATTATCGATTTGGTGAGAATGCATGAACCCCCGCAGATGCCTTTAATCTTCATAGAGCACTTGCGGCGCTCGGCGTTGATTTTCATGGCGACTGAGTGGCGCACGATACTAGCCTGGCTACCAGTATCAATGAAGGCGCTATAATTGTGTAATCCCACGCAGACTCTCCTGGTAAATAGCTTGTCTTGATTTGTGGCTCCTAGTCGGTTCAGATTTGCTGCTTGGCAAGCTGCTGTTGGGTCGTGAAACTTGTTGCATTTGGCACAACGCGTCCTTTTCTTCTCTTTTGGGCACGAATTGGCAAAGTGACCCAACTCTCCGCAATTGTAGCACTTCAATGCGTCCTTTGATTTTTCTGGCTTGATATTTTTGTCCTGCGTTTGCTCGAAGTTGGCGCCTTTCGTTAGAACCTCCTTCTTAAGTGCATTCGATCGACCTCTGTTTATAAAATAAGATTCGGCTGCATCCCGAAGTTGCTTTATTGTAGCGAAGTGAATAGCCGCAATACTGTTTTGCAGCTCACGATGCTGAAGACCTGCTCGTACGTATCGGATAACTGCTGCTTCGCTGAGCCTATATCGCACGCCAAGGGCAGACATTCGGAAACAGTATTCCTTTACTGTCTCTTTCGGTCTTCTTGTTGCACTTGCCATACTGAAGTGTACCTCAGCTTCATCAGGGTTTGCTCCAAATTCGTCTCGAAGAGCATTTGCAAAGTTGTTCCACGTGGTGTGAAGAATAGGCGAGGAATCTAACCACATCTTGGCTGGACCCTTAAGCCGTGAGTAGATAGCGAGCATTAAAAACTTTTCATCCCACAGGTAAGCATCAACCACCTTGTTGACGCGATCGACGAACAGATCTACTGAGATAGCGTTATCATCGCTGGGATCGAACTCTGGCAAATTGTTTGCAATTTCCTTGACTGATGCTTGCCTCATGTTGTTGTTGGTAGCCAATCCAACACAGCTTCGCTCGTTGCTTGTGACTTCCGTGTCCACCACCGTGTTATTTTCCTGATTTATTGGTTGATTAGCTTGACCCGTAACGGCTGTGTTCTGCGTCTGCATGCTCACCAACTGCGCCATCATGTTTTTCAATTCTCTCATTTCACCCTGCAATTGTGAAATTGCCGCTGCCTGTGACGTCATCGCTTCTTCTTGTTGACTGGAGAGCCCAACCGTTGGCATCTCTATCTCTTCCGATTGTTCATGCTCCATGAGCCGCTGCACTAGCTCAGCTCGAGAACCTGAGCTTGCCAAATTTCTTGCTCGTAGAAGGACTCTTAACTCGTCCACCTTGAGCTCCACGATCATTGGCATTTTTGTTTTAGCTTAAATTTCTTTCGCTGATTTCTGAACGTTCGCACGCTCAACTCCTATTCAATGAGTGCGAGCGAGACAACCCTATGTACTGTAGGTATTTCACAATGTGTGCTTCTGCTTGCGAATTTCATCACAACTTGAAAACAAATACTCCAGTTTGAGACTGCGCTCAACCAAAATCCCTTAGATTTCAGATCTGGCTACTGAGAATCCGTCCGCCACGTAGAAAAGGAACAATTCCGCTATTTGCAATTTGTCACCTAGACCTTTTTGAGAACCTATCTCATTGCAAATTTCCCACGTCGACGATTCTTGCTGCTACCCGAACACTTTTTATTCTCTCTCAATATTCAAACCTCAAGTGATCCCACTTCTGAACTGTGAAGGGTTACTTTTGTAGGCTTTATTGATATAAAGGTTTATTTTTAAATTATACAGAGAGACTTTTATATTCACACACGCTGCTTCTTGCGCGTCGTTCAAATATCGAATAAGAAGAAGAAAACAAAAACATAAAAACTTAACAATCGACATATCGGATACATTCATCGATTAGTCCATGAATACTAGTGTTTTCTAACACTGCTAAATTAACTTTTGTTTACACATATGAATTCTTATCTGATTTATGTCAGCTATTTCCGGGCAAGCTGACAACGACTCAAACTTGAATCCATTTGCATTTTTTCGTCCGCCACCACGATGAAATTTTGCATAGTCTCCATGTCGTATTGCCCAGGCCACGCAACAAAGAATGACATGGACTCAGCATAACATCCACTAGCTTCTTGTACACCGAATGCTTTATGATCGAAACATTAGCACCCGTGTCAGCCAGGCACGTAACTTTAACGCCATTTATTATAATGCATTTGTAGCGTTTGACATCCTTGCCAACTTGAACCAAATTTACTGACTGTGGGCAACTCGTTGATATATGGCCAGTAGCACCACATTTGAAGCACTTCACTTCAACGTTGCAATCTTTCTTCATATGTTGAGGCGATCCACAATTGAAGCACCGAGCTGCCTTCTTATTGTTGTTGTTATTTCGCTGGCCGCCACTATGTTTCTCTGTCGCGCTCTTATCAACCATTTCAAAATATTTATACCGCTCTTTGAGTTCATCATAAGTTGTACAAGCATGCATTATGAACTTATATTCGTTTTTGATGCTCAATCCTTTAACAATATAACGTATTACAGAATTTGTTTCAACATTTCCCAGTGCGGCTATTTTCTTCATTTGCAAAACGTATTCATGAAAGCTCTCTGTTTGTAGTTTCTCCATATTTACCAGTTTTTTATGTACTTCTGCACTTCCCATTATTTGTTTAAATTCTTTCAACAGCGCAGCTTTTAATTCATCATACGATCCTACCAACTCCGATTCGAAGAACAACTGTGCTGTTTTTGTCATCTTCGACCGCGCTTGAGCATATTTTTGCCTCTCGTCTAATCCATACGCCTCAGCATTCAACTCGTAATTTTCAATCCAATTTTTGACCGGCACCGTCTCGCCGTCAAAATCATCCACAACATTTCCAAAACATTCAACTGAGACTTTTGGCGTATTTTGCGCCACCTCATCAGACTTAATAATTGAATATTTTGGTGCAACTGATATTGATTTTCCATCATTTCTCTTTCTTCTTCTTGTGCTTGTCTTCGTGTATTTATTTGTCGCGACGTTTTTGGTGTTTCACCGTTATCTACCATTGTCTCTTTCTTACACTTTTTGGCAGTCGTTTTCGAGCGCGACGCACTTGGCATTTGTCTCGCCGTCTTTAACCGTTACTTTTCTCGAAATTGTGCGTTGCGGCGCTAACACATACACACAAAGGAAATTTAAGTTTTTGACGCTATTTCACCACGACGTAAAGTTTTTGCACAGACCGTTTCACTTTTTCACATGTCATGTATAGTTTGGTAGTTAAGTTTATATGTAATTTTTGTTCCCGGACGAGCCCCCAAATGTAATATTTATTAATATTAAAGATAATTGTAGTACATGAAATAGTACAAATAATATTGTCGTAATATTTTCCTCTCTTTGTCGAATTCCTCAAGCATTTCATTCTCCAAAAGCTCCAATAATCTATCACTTCGATTTTTGGCCGTCAGCCGTCAGAGACAGCAAGGGGAATTAAATTTAACAACAGCTCTGGCTGGGGTAAGTGCCGTCCTTGCTCCTACTGACGGAAGTGCGGCTATACTCTCCACGTGAGGGCGGCTGGAAGCAGGCCCCTAGCACGGTCATGTCTCTGCTGACTAATTGTAGTCGGGCGAAGATCGTGAATCCATAAATCACCCCAATCCAAGGCGGAAAAGCATACGCTAATGGATGCATGGCCGGGGGTAGCCCGGTCTCTAGTATGCGGACTCTAGATACCTGTCGCCCTCCAGTTTCATTTAGACTTCCCACGGCAAGCGGGCTATGTCGTGGGTGATCTTCCCTTCCCGCCTACTCGTGGGATCAAATTTTATGGATCTGATTATCTCTCAAAATAAGCCTGATGCGGCTTTGAACGCATCAACCCAGGGCGAAGCCTTCACGGCCGACCCCAATACCAGCACTGCAGCTGTTGGGCTGCTGGCATCCACCCCCAATACCACGGGTCTCGACCCTGGTACTCCGGGGGACTCGGACAGGCCACGAACTCCCTTGGACACTGAGTTCGCTAGTGCTGCCTTCTCGTCCAAAAACTGTTCAGTCATGCAGCAGACCGTCGAGGTGATGTCCTCCGACGCCGAAGCTGAAGGTGACCTGATCAGCTTTGCTGACGACGCTTCCGTGGCCTCTCAGAGGTCAGGCCTCACGGAAGCAGGCTCCCAAATCCAGACTCTGCGACTGGACTCGGGGAACGCCTTCGTCAAACTGAAGACCCGCGAGAAGGAGCTCTTCAAAGCTGCACTCGCAAAGGGTTCGAGCAGAGCAGAGGCTCTGGCTATCGCCACTGCGCCCCCCGCGGAAACCAAGGCTAAGCGGATGCGCGGTGACGATACCATCCCCGAACCCCAAGGGTCCTCAAAGAAGCCCAAAAAGACTCATGAGGAGTCCACAAAGCCACTTTTCAGCCAAGTGGCAAGCAGGGTGAAATTGGGCTTCACTTCGGCTGACCCCACTAAACCTCTTACACCGGAGCATATGGCCACGGTGCAAGAGAGCATCCTAAAGGCGATGCGGCTGCCTTTCACATCAGAAGTCGGCCCAGGTTTCGAGGGTTGTATACACCGAAACGAGTGGCTGCTCCTGGTGTGCGAGAACAGCAGCACTGCCGATTGGGTCAAGGAAGCTTTTGGACATATCAAGTCCATCAGCGGCCTTGATTTAAAGTTGCTGGAGGAAGCAGAGTTCCCAAGAGCTCACCTCATTAGAGGTTACTTCCCCAACAGCGCGCGGAATACTTGGGTATCCAAAATCGTGAGCTCTCTACGGAGCTATGGCGGGTCGTGCAACACAGCCTCAACGGCAATACGACACACCTCGCGATGATGGTCGACGAGAAGTCGTATAAGGCTCTGACGGACATTAAGGGTAACGTGAAATTCCGCTTTGGCAGAGTTAAGCTTATCCTTAAGAACTCCGCCGTCAGGGCCTCCCCCGCTCCTGCCCCCTCCCCCTCCCCATCTCCAACCCCCCCTCCCGTCAGCGTTCCTCCAGCGGCGGTGACGGTGGGCCCTACCGGCGTGACAGCTGTGGCTAACGCTCCGGTGGCGTCCACCAGCGCCGCAGCTGCAGTGGCGCTGACAAAACCCATCCCCAAACCCCCAGTCATAGTGGTGACTGCCCCCAAGCCCACAGCGGACCGTACTAAGCCGGTGGTTGGCAGCGGACGCCCCGTCGCCCATTCCAGGCCCTCCACTGGCATAGTGCGGAGACCCCCCGCAAGGGCCCCCCGGCGACCGTGGTCGCAAGGCGACCTTCCCGAGTGGTTCCTCCAGACTGCCGAAGGGCATCCGAGGCAACAACTCTCGGGGGGGGCAAGGCAGGTGGCCCTGTTAAAAAGGCCCTAAAGGAGGATGCCGAGCGCCATTAAGGTGCTCCAGGCGAACCTGCACCACGCCAGAGGAGCGTCTGCCACCCTGTGCAGGGTCGTCTGCGACGAGGAAATCAACCTGGCTCTCGTCCAGGAGCCATGGTTGATCGGTGGCCACATCCGTGGACTATCATGCGGATCATGTAAGTTGATATATGACCGCACGGGAGGTGCCCCTCGCACTGCTATTATTGTTAATAGCAATGTGAGACACTTTCCTTTATCATATTTCATCCACAGAGACCTGGTGGGAACGGCTATTGAGGTAGCCACGGCTGAGGGCGTCCGGGAGGTTGTGATCGCCTCTGCCTACTTCCCGGGCGACGTGGATGACGTTCCCCCACAGAGGTTCAGCGGCTGGTGGAGCCGCTCGTGATCGGCTGCGATGACAACGCGCATCACACGATCTGGGGAAGCAGCGACGTCAACAAACGTGGTGAGTCCCTTTAAGAATATCTATTGTGTTGTCAATTAGATGTTGCTAACATAGGGTGTAAGCCAACTTTCATTAATGCCATTAGGGAAGAGGTTCTGGATCTTACCCTAGTCAGTAACTCTATTGGGAGTTCACTGGTAAACTGGCGGGTCACAGACGAAGCCACCTTGTCGGACCATCAGCACATCAGGTTCGACCTACCTGGCCAAGTCGAGATCCGTCAGAACTCCTTCTGCCCCAAAAAGACCAAGTGGGATCTTTTTAAAGCCTCTGTGGCTTTTAAAGCAGATTTGTTGATCACCAAATTCTATCAGTGAGATAGAACTTGCTGCCAACCTGCTTCAAGATGTGCTCATCACCTCCTTCGAGGACAGCTCTGTTTGGAAGACCCTAAAGGTCAACCGTAAAATTCCATGGTGGAACGAGGAACTATCCGCACAAAGAAGGAAGGTTAGAAGCCTTTTCAATAGGCCAAAGCTAACCGTGTCAGCTGGGACGTCTATAGGGACGCCCTAACTAATTATAATAAAAACATTAGACGCGCCAAACGCGATACGTGGCGCAGCTACTGTGGTAGCATTGAATCGCTACCGGAGGCAGCGAGACTGCACAAAGTATTAGCTAAAGGGTCGTCTAATGGTATAGGGCTTCTTAAAAGAGCAGAGGGCTCTTTCACCCAAGATCGCAGGGAAGCACTTGATCTTCTGCTTCAAGGGAATCGTCCCCAGGACCAGCCTAAATCCTATCGGCCGATCAGTCTCACCTCCTTCCTGCTTAAGACAGCGGAAAAGCTCATAGACCTGCACATACGGTGCTCTCTGCAGGAAACTTATCCTCTGCATCCCACGCAGTTTGCGTATATAGCCGTAAGGTCGACGGAGGTCGCTCTCCACAAATTAGTAGGTAAAATCGAAGAAGCCCTTGCATCCAAGAACATTGCTTTGTGCTCTTTTCTTGATATATGTTATAGGGCTTTCGATAATACCGCCTACGCCACTATTTCTGCTGCGCTAGGGCGCAGAAATATTGCCCGTCCCCTAATCCGGTGGATTGAGGCTATGCTCAAACACCGGATCATTTCCTCTACCTTGGACACCACGACTGCCTTTATCAGTGCGGTTAAAGGATGTCCCCAGGGAGGGGTCTTATCCCCCCTACTCTGGTCTTTAGTAGTTGATGAACTACTAAGCATTCTCGCAGACCAGGGCGTGCAAGCAATCGGCTACGCGGACGACCTGGCTCTAATAGTGAACGGGAAATTTGCCAACACCGTGACAGAGCTAATGCAATCTGCTCTGAGAACGGTTGGCAGATGGTGCGAAGATGTAGGTCCCAGCATCAATCCCCAAAAGGCAATTATTGTTCCCTTCACTAAGCGCTATTCTATTGACATAGGTCAATTGAACATTGGCGGCTCCTCTGTGGGTCTTTCCAGCGAAGTTAAGTATCTAGGGGTGACCTTTGATAAAAGACTAAACTGGAATTCTCACCTTTTTTTTTTTTTTCTTTTGTTTAATTTGCTTTTATTTATTGGATCTTCTTGTATAAGAACTAAAAATCTTAACTATTACATGTTTTTTCTGAACAGTTGAATTATTTTTCCAACTGTTCTATGATTAGACGGCCCTAAAAATTTCTTCGCTGGGTTGGTAGGTCCTTTCGCCGGAGACGGGAGCGACTGCTGAGCTGGGTTAGACTTCTCGCTAGGTGGTTGGGGTGGGAGAAAAGCTTGCTATGGTATTTTTCTTTAAGTTCCGTAATTGCCTTGATAACAGGTGGGATATTTAAGTCACTTTGGATGTTTTCATTTCGAACGTACCACGGTGCCCCAGTGATGGTTCTCAGAATCTTTGATTGTGCTCGCTGTATGATGTCAATATTGCTGTTGCTGGCATTGCCCCATAACTGTGAGCCATAGGTCCAGATAGGTTTCAATACAGAATTGTAGAGTAAGACCTTGTGATCTAGGCTGAGCGGAGAACCAGAGTTGATGACCCAGTGTAAGTTGTTGGCTTTGAGTTTAAGTTGAGTTTTTTTTGGCTTCAATGTGCCTGCGCCATGTGAGTCTTCTGTCAAGGTGTACTCCTAGGTACGCTACCTCGTCTGCTTTCGGGAGTGGTATGTTGTTCAACAAGAGTGGTGGGCAATCTTGTCTGTTTAGCGTAAACGTCACGTGTTTGCATTTTTGCTCGTTTACTTTTATTCGCCAGTCAGAGAGCCACTTCTCAATGTCGATGAGGTGCAATGCCAGCTGTGCTGTAGCCTGACTTGGGGACCTTGAACGGCTAAGGATAGCTGTATCGTCGGCAAATGTGGATACCGTTAAGCGACTATTTGTAGGGATGTCGGCTGTAAAGATGAGGTATAAGGTAGGCCCAAGAACGCTGCCTTGGGGGACACCAGCCTCAATTTTATGATCAGTGGAAGTGGCAGTGTTGCACCGCACTGCAAACTTTCTGCCATAGGGGTAAGACTTTAGAAGTTTGTGTGTGCTTTCGGGTAGGGCTGTTTTAACTTTAAACATTAGGCCGTCAAGCCAGACTCTGTCGAATGCTTGGGATACGTCTAGGAATACTGCTGTACAGTATTCACGATTTTCAAATGCAGTTCTTATTTCCGCTGTTATACGATTCACCTGTTCAATGGTTCCGTGGCTTTCGCGAAATCCAAATTGATGGTCTGGGATTATGTTGTGGGTTCTCAGATGTAGATTAAGTCGGATCAGCAGGGTTTTTTCGAATAGTTTCGAAATACATGGGAGTAGGCTTATTGGTCTGTAAGATGAAGGGACTGTGTGGTCCTTACCAGGCTTTGGAATCATTATGATAATCGATCTCTTCCATCGTTGTGAAAAATAACCAAGTTTGGTGATGGCATTAAAGAGCTGGGTTATGTAGCGAACTGCAGAGTGTGGCAGCTCGATGATCATTTCCGGTGTTATAAGGTCGCAGCCGGGGGATTTTTTCGGGCTGAGATTGTCTTTGATTATTTTAGCTACTTCTTTTGGACGAAACACAATTGGCGTGTGCTGCTGGTGGCAGTTTACGGGTGAGGACGGTAGCGCGAATGTGTTAGTAGCCTGGTTTGGCGTGAATACATTTTGTAGGTGAGCGGCAAATGCGGTGGCTCTGTCTGTATCACTACGGGCCCAGATGAGGAATTCCTTATCGGCAAAACGGTTTCAGTCGGTGGGTGTAGAGTTGAGTGGGCTCTCCACAGTGACTTATGTTTTGTGCCTGTTGGTGTGAGTTGCTCGATGTATCGGCGCTGATCGTCTTCCTCCTGTTGTTTCAGAGCGTTGGCCAGTTTCCGTGTGGCTACTTTTAGCTTTTGTTTTGCAGTTGGTGATCTGGAAGATTGCCATTCTCTGCGTAAGCGTCGTTTTACATGGACAAGTTGTTCTATTTGTACATTGGTCTTATTCGAATTAATTGTAATGTTGGTGGTTTTGGGTGTTGCAGTAAGAGCTGCTGCAGTAAGGATGGATTGCAAGGTACACGTGCAGCTCTCTATATCAGATTCAGTATTGAGTTTTGGGTTTAGCTCATTGTGTGAACTTATCTATTTTTTGTACCTGAGCCAGTTTGTTTTATGTGAAGTTAATCTGTATGGTGGTTTCATTTTTTTTGCATACCGGCGGAGGTGAATTAGTACAGGCGAGTGATCAGATGACAGATCTGGCAGACATTCAGCTTTAACCAAACTGCGGGGAATATTTTTCGTAACTGCGAAATCGATCAGGTGAGGCAGCTTATTGAGGTCTGATGGCCAGTATGTAGGACTCCCAGGAGAAATATGGTCAAGTTTATTATTGGCTTTTCTTATAGTCTTATAAAGCTGTTTTCCTTTTGGATTCACAAGTCGCGATCCCCAGTGAGTATGTTTGGCGTTGTAGTCGCCTGCTGCAATGAAGTGTGGCCCTAGTGCTTGGAAGAAGTCCAGGAATTGATCTTCCAGTACTGTGAAACGGGGGGGCAGTATACGGCCGCTAGTGTGAGGTGAGTGTTGTCCTCCAGCTGTATGTTGATAGATGTGGCCTGAAGATGATTTTCAGCAAACTCTTTGTAGAAGTGGTGCTTCATTCGGTTCCTTATGAGTATGGCGGTCCCACCGTGTGCTTTTCCGTCGGGATGATTTGTACCATAGAAGTGGTAGTCTCTCATTTGAAAATGGTATTTGTTTGTGAGATGAGTTTCCGAAAGAAGCATAACGTCGATATGCTTCTCATGTAGGAATTGAGCTAGCTCAAGTTTGCGCTGTGAAACGCCATTGGCGTTCCACGTAGCTATGCGTAAGGAAGCCATTATTTATTTGATTGTTGGGATACAAGCATTTGTATCAAAAGGTTTTGATTACGCATCATGTCTTGAATTGTGGTACACATAAATGTCATAAACTCCATCAAGCTCTGTTGTAAGGCTTGCATCATAGCTTCAGTTTTTGTTTCTTGTTGCTCAGGTGGCGTATAGTTTTTGTGTGTTTCCGATTTTGTGTGCACTTCATGTGGGTTTTGGGAATTTTTGTTTGGAGGCATCATACCTGATTTTAGAACGTTTGTAAATGTTGTCTTGTAATTGCTGGTTGGCCAGGGAGCGGAACTTGCTGCTTTTAAGAAAAAGACTTCAGGATTTGTTTCTGATGGTATCTGCGAAGATAATCCTTGGTGTGCCCGCGCCGTATTCATTCTTTTGTGAAGACGGCTTTTTAGCTCTTTGTATATTGGACAGCCTCTGTAGTTTGCTGTGTGATTGCCCCCACAGTTATTGCATTTTTTCTCGCTTGCCTTTTCTTTATCAGTTGGACAGTGAGTGGAGTCGTGGAGATCTCCACAGACTACGCACACCGGGCGGAGTGTGCAATACGACCTCGTGTGGCCGTATTCTTGGCAGTTTGTACATTGAACAGGAGCGTTACGTTAATGCGGCTCTTCTACTGTGATCCTACGGTGCAGAAGGAGCTGGAGTTTGTAAATTGGGTGAACCTCGTTTTTTTTAAGATGCTTGTTTTCTGGTACAAGCTCAATCTTGAAGAGTGGTTGCGGCTGCCTGTTTCTGTTTTTGAAGTTGAACACGCTTTTGGCGCAAAATCCCTTTTCCTTTAGCGCCTCAGTTATCTCTTCGGGCGTAACATCAGACTCAATGCCCTTGAGTACTACTTGTAGGCCCTTGCTGCTTTTAAGCTGGTAGGTGTAGAAGCCTGTTTTTTGTGCGGTAAGATAGTTTGTGACTTTTCTGTAGTTGTCCTCCGTTTTCGTTTGAAGTTTGATTTCGTTGATAGTACCTCTTACGAGAGGAATTACAGTATAATTCGCTTAGCTGCATCGATAGTTAGCTGCATCGGCAAGATATCTGCATTATTTTTCCATTTTTTTGTGTGAATAGAAAATTGAAATGAATAGAAAAAAATTAAGTTAGCTGCATTTTTAAGTTACCTGCATCGAGGCATTGTGCAAAGTACTCGAGGCAGCTAAGCGAATTATACTGTATATGAAAGCTATCTTTTCCAATAAGGCCAATCAAAGTATTTACCAGACCGCTTGTGCTCTTCTCGCGGATGTATATTGGAGGAGGCTTTGTTTTCTTCGGTTCGATATCAACGGATCCCAACGGCACGTCCTCAGCGGTATCTGCCAGCAAAGCGAATCTGTTGGTGTTTGCGGGGGCTACTTTGTTGCTCAGGGTAGAATTTTCGCGTGTATTTTTCGGCTTGTTTTCTGAATCTGAATTTTTGGGGCTAAGCTTTCGCTTTATTGTAATGTAGCGGTCCATTCCAGTCTGCCAGGTCGACCCAGCTTTTTTTATTGTTGTTGGAGGTAGCGGGGCTTGTGTCGGAGCTAAAAGAGCGGGAGAGCAAGAGCGCGCTCTTTCTTGATTTGTTGGTAGAACAAGGTTCCCTGGGCTATGGGTTATTGACCGCTCGATGTCTGCAATTGGAATTGTCGGGGAGACGTAGAAAAAGTACGCGTTGTTCCGTTGAATTGAGAGCCGGCGTTCGTCTTGCTCACGCTGACGCTGAGCGCGAGTGTCACTCTGACTCATAGTTTTATTATTTAAGATAAAGAATCACTATATATATTTTAGCGATCTTGCATCGCATAGAGCGTCTCTTTCGCTTTCGGATTATGTGTTTAGTTTGTATTATTAGTCGTTCACTTCACTCAAAACAACCGATTTTGTGCGGAGCTCGATAAAAACACGTCTTCACACGTCGACGAATTTTACTCTCTCTTTCTCACCTAAACAATACTCTATCAAAGGCAACTCATGCCATGTGGGCCTGTAGAAGATTCTTTGGTAGAACCTGGGCTCTCAAATCTTGTACCATCCGGTGGTTATTTGAGATGATCGTAAGACCCATCGTCACCTACGCTGCAATTGTGTGGTGGCCAAAGGTGACGCAGGTCACTGCCATCAACAAATGCAATTGCAATTGCATAGGCTACTTTGCCTGACGGGTGCACTCCGCACCTGTCCCACAGCAGCAATGGAGTCAATCCTCAACTTGACTCCGCTGCATATCAAAATTAAAGAAGTCGCTGCGATGAGTCTTCTTAGAATCAAGCTCCAATCTGGGCTTCTAGCTACCGAATCAGGGCATGCTAGACTTATCAAAGATATTCCTGGCTTAGAGATCTGCACTAGATCAGATTCTATGACCAAGAACTCCTCTTTGGTGCAAAGTTCAGGACTCTCATCCCAGACCGGAAGGACTGGGATGCTGGCAACCCCATCAGCGACCCTCACGGCATACACTGGTATACCGACGGGTCTAAAACTGATCAGGGGGTTGGAGCCGGGATACATGGTCCCAACTCCAAAACCTCGATTGCCATGGGCAAGTGGCCCACGGTCTTTCAATCCGAGGTTCATGCCATTGAGTTCTGCTGCCGTCTTTTTCTTGAGAAGGGGATGAGAGGAGCGAACATTTACATCTTCTCGGACAGCCAAGCTGCCATACTAGCCCTCTCCTCAAAGAGAGTAAGTTCACGTATGGTGGCTGACTGCTGGAACTGCCTCCAGAGGCTGTCCAACAGAAACAAAGTTACCCTCCTTTGGGTACCTGGACACTCTGGGTTCCAGGGCAACGAGCTAGCGGATGAACTAGCGAGGGCGGGGTCATCAGCCTCTATGGTTGGCCCCGAACCCTTCTGCGGCGTGGGGTGGTCAACCATCTCATCCCTTGTGAAAACTTGGGCAGATAGGTTGACCGAACGCTATTGGTTCTTCCAACCAGGGATGAGGCAGGCTAGAGAGCTTACAAATCCCTCGGTTAAACGCAGAACAGACTCACTCTCCAGGAGAGATCTCTACCTCCTTGTTGGCTATCTCAGTGGCCACCATCTGGTGAACTATCACCTAACAAAAATGCGTCTATCCTCTGATGCAGAATTCAGGCTCTGTAAAGAGGACGACGAAACTACCAAACACATACTGTGTGACTGTCCAGCCTTGGTTTGGAGTAGGAGGAAACATTTGCACATGGAAATCGCAGTTCCCGAGCAAATTGTCCGCTCCTCGACGAAAGATCTGCTGGGCTTCATCAGGGAAGCAGAGCGGCTTTTGTCAAGATAGGGAGAGCCTTTTTATTATTATTGGACGTTGAATACAATGACTGTATTAGCAAGTGGTCCAACGATACCCAGCCGATGCTTGTTGCGCGCGGAACCCAAACGAAGTCCACCTCCCGCCTGACCGACCGAGAGGCACCGTCACATAACGGACGACATGGAAACGCGGTAGAAAAGCGAAAAGAAACGCGAGTAAAAATTAACGCGATATGAAAAAAAATTAAATTAAAAAGACGAGGCGATAGAACGCGGCATGCAAGTGCGATAGTGTTAGTGCTAGCTATGATGTGTTGGAGCTTATTGTAGTCCGAACATAATGCCCTGAAAGGATCATGCAGTGCATAGTTCGATCTACAATAAGGAAGTGTTAGTGGAAGGAAATAGCGAGTTCTTCTGCAAGGAACAGAGAAGTGTAGCTGCCTTAACAAGGCCTCACTGTCAATGTCACCTTGCATAAGGTTGTTAATAAATAAGACCCCTAGCATGGTTCTGCGGTTAGTTAGGGAAGGCAGATTTAGTAACAGAAGTCTAATATTATAGGAAGGCAGTCTCAAATTTTCATCCCAGTTAAGGCCGCGTAAGGCAAAAAGTAAGAAGTTCTTCTGTACAGATTCGATGCGTTCCTTATGAATAGTGTACTGGGGACACCATACGCATGAACCGTATTCGAGAATGGGACGAACAAGTGAAACGTAAAGGGTCTTTGTAATATAAGGATCGTCGAATTCCTTAGACCATCTTTTGATAAAGCCTAGGACACCCATGGCTTTATTGACCATATTAGTAATATGACTTGTAAACTTTAGTTTTCGGTCCAAACGGACCCCCAGATCATCAACTAGGGCGATTCTTTCCAAGGCACAACCACAAAGAGTATAAGAAGCAAACTTCGGACTGGCTCGAGAGAATGTCATCAGCTTGCATTTAGAGCTGTTCAGGCTTAAAAAATTGAAGAATTGAAACTATTTATAGGCACAAAAGATCATTCTGGTCGCAGTGCCTCGCGCCTTCACTAGTCGCAGTGCCTCGCGCCTTCACGCGCCTCTTTCAAATAAATAAATAAATAAAAATCACTCGATTTATTTTACGTTTTTACTCGAAACATTATCTCGAAAGGTGATTTCTTTGTAGAGCAATTTATATGGGAATTGATAGCCTTTTGCACCTGCGAGGTGAACTTATACAACTTTGAAAAGTCTTCGGCCGATAATTTAGAGATTATTGACAAGATAGATCTATTGATTCGCTCTATTTGCCCGTTTCCTCTGGGCACACCAGTTGTTGTTAAAACATGCTCTATTCCATTTGTTTTGGCGTAATCATGAAATCCATCTGATGTAAAAGCTACTCCTCTGTCTGTTATTATTCTGCTCGGATAACAAAAGACTTTTTACCATTCTTCCATCGCAAAGATGTACTTATACTGTTTCAAAGACGAGTCCATCGGTCCTAAGTGATCAGCATGCAAAGTATGCAACGGCTTGTCACCTTTCTCAATACAGCATAAGAGTCCATCCTGTTTACCCAGCTTCTTATTGGAAATTATAATTATAATTAATTTTGTGACCATGCTCTCTAAATGTGGAATCCAAAACTGCTGCACTATTGAATGAACGGTCTTCTGACTCGCAAAATGTCCAACTCCGTGAGCTTCACTTATAATTTCGCGTTCCATTAATTTCGGTACAACAAGCAAATCATTTCCTTTGATAAGCTCGAACAAAATTCCTCCCTTCAGTTTGAAGTCGTTGTAGGGACGTTCTTCCAAAACCGTGCATATGGCCTGAATATATTCATCTTTTTGTTGGGCCGCTTTCAATCGACAGGATATCTCAGCTGATACGAAGAAGACATCGCTGGCATACCGACTAAGACAATCCACATGACGCATTTTCTCACCAGCTCGATGCTCTGCTTTGAAGTCGAAGTCTGCCATGTATAAAATCCATTCTGCTACCTCCCGTGAAACGTCTCTCTTTTGAATGGTTTGTGTGAGAGCTATGTTGTAACTAGCTTAAACGGAACGCCAAGCATATAATGCCGAAACTTTTCCATAGCAAGATAAGCAGCTTTTACTTCCAAAATGTAGCTATTTCGTCCTGATTCACTTGCTTTGGCTCCAATAAAAAAGTGGCACCAAAACCGTCCTTCGAAGTATCTGTGTGCAATTCTGTCAATGCACCTCTACAATAAATCCTTAAAAGGAGGCCTTCGCACAATGCACTCTTCAGATTTTCAATTGCTGCATATTCTTTAGACTCCAACTTAAAAGTAGCATCCTTTTTCAAAAGATTGGTCAAATGTCGTGCTATACTGGAATAGTCTTTTACAAACTTCCTGAAGAATCCTGTTAGACCCAAAAAGGATTGGACTGCTTTTACATTCTTAGGTACTGTAAACTACTTTACTGCAACCGTTTTTTCTTTGCCAGGCCAAATCTTTCCATCTTGTACTGCGTGTCCCAAAAAGGTTATTTTGTTTACAAGAAAATGACATTTCTTCCACTTTATACGCAAGCAGAACTTAGCCGACTCAGATAACACCAACTTTAGTTTTTCAATACATTTACGTTGTTCGTCTGGCCATATATTATAATATCATCCATATAAATCTGTAGAATGTCCCGTGATACAATGTTCTAAAATATGTGGTTTATAAACCTTATAAATACCGCAGGAGAATTACAGAATCCGAACGGCGTCCTATTAAACTCATATAAGCCTTCTTTTGTGATGAACGCAGTGTATTTCCGACTCGATTCTTCTACAGGAACGTGAAAATTGCCATTCTCCAAGTCCAACGATACAAACACCTTTGCGGCTTACTGCTTTTCGAGTACATCCTCAATCATTGGCACAGGAAAACAATCATTGAGCACCATGCTGTTTAATTGACGATAGTCAATACAGATTCTGTATGTGGCGACTTTTTTCTTCACAACGACAGTTCGGCTGGCGAAGCTTGATGTAGATGGTCGAACAATTCCTTCTTTCAACCACTCGTCGACTTGCTTCTTAACGTCTTCGGCTTCGACTGGAGGATGACGACTTGGTTGATGACGAAATGGTTTAATATTCTCATCCGGTACAACTCGTAGCTGAACAGGTGACTCAGCGAGCGGTAATGTTGGCTGATATTTCTCTATCAGATTCCGTATCATAGATGCAAACTGCGGAGGAGCATTCACATTACTTTCAGCACAACCATATGTGAAGGGTTACTTTTGTAGGCTTTATTGATATAAAGGTTTATTTTTAAATTATACAGAGAGACTTTTATATTCACACACGCTGCTTCTTGCGCGTCGTTCAAATATCGAATAAGAAGAAGAAAACAAAAACATAAAAACTTAACAATCGACATATCGGATACATTCATCGATTAGTCCATGAATACTAGTGTTTTCTAACACTGCTAAATTAACTTTTGTTTACACATATGAATACTTATCTGATTTATGTCAGGTATTTCCGGGCAAGCTGACAACGACTCAAACTTGAATCCATTTGCATTTTTTCGTCCGCCACCACGATGAAATTTTGCATAGTCTCCATGTCGTCTATTTGAACAGTTCCGGTAAACATACCCATCGCTGGAGTGCCCGTATTGCCCAGGCCACGCAACAAAGAATGACATGGACTCAGCATAACATCCACTAGCTTCTTGTACACCGAATGCTTTATGATCGAAACATTAGCACCCGTGTCAACCAGGCACGTAACTTTAACGCCATTTATTATAATGCATTTGTAGCGTTTGACATCCTTGCCAACTTGCACCAAATTTACTGACTGTGGGCAACTCGTTGATATATGGCCAGTAGCACCACATTTGAAGCACTTCACTTCAACGTTGCAATCTTTCTTCATATGTTGAGGCGATCCACAATTGAAGCACCGAGCTGCCTTCTTATTGTTGTTGTTATTTCGCTGGCCGCCACTATGTTTCTCTGTCGCGCTCTTATCAACCATTTCAAAATATTTATACCGCTCTTTGAGTTCATCATAAGTTGTACAAGCATGCATTATGAACTTATATTCGTTTTTGATGCTCAATCCTTTAACAATATAACGTATTACAGAATTTGTTTCAACATTTCCCAGTGCGGCTATTTTCTTCATTTGCAAAACGTATTCATGAAAGCTCTCTGTTTGTAGTTTCTCCATATTTACCAGTTTTTTATGTACTTCTGCACTTCCCATTATTTGTTTAAATTCTTTCAACAGCGCAGCTTTTAATTCATCATACGATCCTACCAACTCCGATTCGAAGAACAACTGTGCTGTTTTTGTCATCTTCGACCGCGCTTGAGCATATTTTTGCCTCTCGTCTAATCCATACGCCTCAGCATTCAACTCGTAATTTTCAATCCAATTTTTGACCGGCACCGTCTCGCCGTCAAAATCATCCACAACATTTCCAAAACATTCAACTGAGACTTTTGGCGCATTTTGCGCCACCTCATCAGACTTAATAATTGAATATTTTGGTGCAACTGATATTGATTTTCCATCATTTCTCTTTCTTCTTCTTGTGCTTGTCTTCGTGTATTTATTTGTCGCGACGTTTTTGGTGTTTCACCGTTGTCTACCATTGTCTCTTTCTTACACTTTTTGGCAGTCGTTTTCGAGCGCGACGCACTTGGCATTTGTCTCGCCGTCTTTAACCGTTAGTTAAGTTTTAAGTTTTTGACGCTATTTCACCACGACGTAAAGTTTTTGCACAGACCGTTTCACTTTTTCACATGTCATGTATAGTTTGGTAGTTAAGTTTATATGTAATTTTTGTTCCCGGACGAGCCCCCAAATGTAATATTTATTAATATTAAAGATAATTGTAGTACATGAAATAGTACAAATAATGAGTTTCTTGGCTTCACTTTAATTAATTAATTTTTTTTCCTTTAAATTATGGGAATATTGTTTTAAAAAGTTTTGATCAAGGTTGATCAGAATATTTTGGAGGTCAAAATTTATACCAAAAATTAGTAAAATATTCTCAAATTTTATTTTTAATACATAATAATAATTTAAAAATTTATTTAATATTGTTTGTACTTTGAGTATTAGTTTTATTAAATTTTTTATTATTTTTATATTCAAATAGCTTATATTTAGAGTATGACATTGAAGATGTTATGGAGATTAGTTAAATCTTTGAATATAGTGAATTATTTTTAGTAATTTAAAAAAAAAAGATTTTATTTTTACAATGAAAATGTAAAGTTTTATTTAAACTATATAAATATAAAAGAAGTATAAATGGAATTTAACCATTAAAAGAAAAAAGTTAGCAGCTTTTACTTGATCACCATACTTCCTTAATTGGAGTTTTACTCAATTCTATCATTAACAGTGATAAGCCTCTAATTTGGCTTCAATTAAAGAATAAGGGTGATTTACCTAAGATAAGGTCGAAACTAATTGCAATTTATCGCTTCATATTCGTATATATATATATATATATATATATATATATATTAATTTAAGGTAGATTGAAAAATGAATACTTTTTGAATGCAAATCAAATGTTATAATTAACTACAACCCTATTTTAATTTGATCAATTTAATATTCCTTGGTTTCATTCATGATAAAGTCCAATTAATAAAATTAAAATAAAAATTGTTGAAGTAATTGTTCAAATAAATAAATTTGAAAATTTAATAATAATAATTATAGGTAAAATTAAAGCAATTTCTACATCAAAAATTAAAAAAATAATTGTAATTAAAAAAAAATCGTAAGGAAAAAGGTAGTCGAGATGAAGATTTTGGATCAAACCCGCATTCAAATGGCGATCTTTTTTCTCGATCAACTAAAGTTTTTTTACTTAAAATAGAAGCTAAAATTATAACAATAAATCTAATTATTATAATTACTGAAGCAATAAAAATTATTGATAGAATTATTTATACTATTATTAATAGACCTTATGATTGGAAGTCAAATATACTTTTATACTATATAAATAATTAATAGTTAACCTCCTCATCAATAAATTGTGATGTATAAAAATAATCACACTACATCAACAAAGTGTCAATATCAAGCAGCTGCTTCAAATCCAAAATGATGATTTTTTGAAAAATGGTTATTTAAATGGCGTAGTAAACATGTTAATAAAAAAGTTGTTCCAATTAATACATGAATTCCGTGAAATCCTGTTGCTATAAAAAATGTTGATCCATAAACTGAGTCAGCAATTGTAAAAGGTGCCTCAATATATTCATAAGCTTGAAGAATAGAAAAATAAATTCCCAATAATACTGTAAAAAATAAACCTTGAGAAGTTTGTGAATGGTTACCTTCCATTAAACTATGATGAGCTCAAGTTACTGTAACTCCAGAAGCTAGTAAAATAGCAGTATTTAATAAAGGAATTTGAAAAGGATTAAATGAAATAATTCCTGCAGGAGGTCAAGAAGCTCCTAATTCAATTGCTGGGGATAAACTTCTGTGAAAAAATGCTCAAAAAAATCTTACAAAAAATAAAATTTCGGATAAAATAAATAAAATTATTCCTCATCGAAGTCCAATAGTAACAGCGTATGTGTGTAAACCTTGATAAGTACCTTCTCGAGATACATCACGTCATCATTGATAAACTGTTAAAATTGTAATTACATTCCCTAAAAAAAATAAAGAAGTGTCGTATTGATGAAATCATTTAATTATACCTGATACAGTTGTTATTGCTCCAATTGCTCCTGTTAAAGGTCAAGGACTATAATCAACTAAATGGAAAGGGTGATTTGAATGTGTAGACATTTATGTTAATATATATATATATATATATATATATATATTAATTTACTTCTCTAGAATAAAGTGTTCTTAATACTGCAAATACATAAGATTGAATTATAGCTACAGCTGATTCAAGAACTAATAAAGCAATTTGACCAATTAAAAGGAAAGTTACTAAAAAGTAAGATATTGAAGGACCGGTATTTCCTAATAAAGTTAATAATAAATGTCCAGCAATTATATTAGCTGTTAATCGTACAGCTAATGTTCCAGGACGAATAACATTTCTAATAGTTTCAATACATACTATAAATGGCATTAAAATTGCTGGAGTTCCTTGGGGAACTAAATGAGCAAATATATGTTGAGTATGATTAATTCATCCATATATTATAAATGATAATCATAAAGGAAGAGCTAAAGATAAAGTTAAAGTTAAATGACTTGTTCTTGTAAAAATATAGGGAAATAAACCTATAAAATTATTAAAAAGAATTAATGAAAATAAAGAAATAAAAATAAATGAAGAACCGTTATGACTTGTAGGTCCTAATAAAGTTTTAAATTCTTTGTGTAATGTCAATAAAATTGAGTTTCAAAAAATATTATATCGAGAAGGCATTAATCAGTAAATTGATGGGATTATTAAAAGGCCTAAAAATGTTCTTATTCAATTTAATGATAAACCAAAAATAGATGAAGGGTCGAAAACAGAAAATAAATTAGTTATCATTTTCAATTTATTGAATTTAAATTTAAATTTTTTAATTCATTAGATTTAGGAGAAGTTGGCATATAAGAGTAATAATTAATTGAACAGAATATAATAAAAATAATTGAAAAAAAGAAAAAATAAAATTAATCATGAAATTGGGGCTATTTGTGGAATTAAAAAATATTAATTTTTTAATAATTTTAGTTTGACATACTAATGTTATATAATTTAACTAATTTTTTAATTTCATTAGAAGTAATTGCTAATTTACTATAAAATGGTTTAAGAGACCAGTACTTGCTTTCAGTCATCTAATGAAGAATTTACGTTATTAGAAATTTCATTTAATAAAATAATTTACAGGAACACTTTCAATTACAATAGGTATAAAACTGTGATTAGCACCACAAATTTCTGAACATTGTCCAAAAATAAAATAAAAATCATCTATTAAAAAAAAATTTTTTTTTTCTAAAAAAAATTTTTTAAATTAATAAAAAATTTTTTTTAAATATATTTTTTTTTTTTTTTTTTATTAAATATTTTTTTTATTTTTTTTTTTTTTTAAATTCTTTCAACAGCGCAGCTTTTAATTCATCATACGATCCTACCAACTCCGATTCGAAGAACAACTGTGCTGTTTTTGTCATCTTCGACCGCGCTTGAGCATATTTTTGCCTCTCGTCTAATCCATACGCCTCAGCATTCAACTCGTAATTTTCAATCCAATTTTTGACCGGCACCGTCTCGCCGTCAAAAACACCCAACAAACTTTCAAAAAAATACAAAAAAAATTTTCCCCCTTTTTTCCCCCCCTCAAAACAAAAAAAAAAAAAAAAAATTTAAAAAAAAAAAAATTTTTTCTTTCTTTTTTTCTTCTTTTTCTTTTTTTTGTTTTTTTTTTTTTTTTTTAATTTTTGGTTTTTTTCTTTTTCCTCCCTCTCTCTTTTTTTTTCTTTTTTACTCTTTTTGGCAGTCGTTTTCGAGCGGCCACTTGGCATTTGTCTCGCCGTCTTTAACCGTTACTTTTCTCGAAATTGTGCGTTGCGGCGCTAACACATACACACAAAGGAAATTTAAGTTTTTGACGCTATTTCACCACGACGTAAAGTTTTTGCACAGACCGTTTCACTTTTTCACATGTCATGTATAGTTTGGTAGTTAAGTTTATATGTAATTTTTGTTCCCGGACGAGCCCCCAAATGTAATATTTATTAATATTAAAGATAATTGTAGTACATGAAATAGTACAAATAATGAGTTTCTTGGCTTTTAAATAATTAATTTTTTTCCTTTAAATTATGGGAATATTGTTTTAAAGAGTTTTGATCAAGGTTGATCAGAATATTTTGGAGGTCAAAATTTATATCAAAAATTAGTAAAATATTCTCAAATTTTATTTTTAATACATAATAATAATTTAAAAATTTATTTAATATTGTTTGTACTTTGAGTATTAGTTTTATTAAATTTTTTATTATTTTTATATTCAAATAGCTTATATTTAGAGTATGACATTGAAGATGTTATGGAGATTAGTTAAATCTTTGAATATAGTGAATTATTTTTAGTAATTTATAAAAAAAAAGATTTTATTTTTACAATGAAAATGTAAAGTTTTATTTAAACTATATAAATATAAAAGAAGTATAAATGGAATTTAACCATTAAAAGAAAAAAGTTAGCAGCTTTTACTTGATCACCATACTTCCTTAATTGGAGTTTTTACTCAATTCTATCATTAACAGTGATAAGCCTCTAATTTGGCTTCAATTAAAGAATAAGGGTAATTTACCTAAGATTAGGTCGAAACTAATTGCAATTTATCGCTTCATATTCGCATATCTATATATATATATATATATATATATATATATATATATATATATTAGTTTAAGGTAGATTGAAAAATCAATACTTTTTGAATGCAAATCAAATGTTATAATTAACTACAACCCTATTTTAATTTGATCAATTTAATATTCCTTGGTTTCATTCATGATAAAGTCCAATTAATAAAATTAAAATAAAAATTGTTGAAGTAATTGTTCAAATAAATAAATTTGAAAATTTAATAATAATAATTATAGGTAAAATTAAAGCAATTTCTACATCAAAAATTAAAAAAATAATTGTAATTAAAAAAAATCGTAAGGAAAAAGGTAGTCGAGATGAAGATTTTGGATCAAACCCGCATTCAAATGGCGATCTTTTTTCTCGATCAACTAAAGTTTTTTTACTTAAAATAGAAGCTAAAATTATAACAATAAATCTAATTATTATAATTACTGAAGCAATAAAAATTATTGATAGAATTATTTATACTATTATTAATAGACCTTATGATTGGAAGTCAAATATACTTTTATACTATATAAATAATTAATAGTTAACCTCCTCATCAATAAATTGTGATGTATAAAAATAATCACACTACATCAACAAAGTGTCAATATCAAGCAGCTGCTTCAAATCCAAAATGATGATTTTTTGAAAAATGGTTATTTAAATGGCGTAGTAAACATGTTAATAAAAAAGTTGTTCCAATTAATACATGAATTCCGTGAAATCCTGTTGCTATAAAAAATGTTGATCCATAAACTGAGTCAGCAATTGTAAAAGGTGCCTCAATATATTCATAAGCTTGAAGAATAGAAAAATAAATTCCCAATAATACTGTAAAAAATAAACCTTGAGAAGTTTGTGAATGGTTACCTTCCATTAAACTATGATGAGCTCAAGTTACTGTAACTCCAGAAGCTAGTAAAATAGCAGTATTTAATAAAGGAATTTGAAAAGGATTAAATGAAATAATTCCTGCAGGAGGTCAAGAAGCTCCTAATTCAATTGCTGGGGATAAACTTCTGTGAAAAAATGCTCAAAAAAATCTTACAAAAAATAAAATTTCGGATAAAATAAATAAAATTATTCCTCATCGAAGTCCAATAGTAACAGCGTATGTGTGTAAACCTTGATAAGTACCTTCTCGAGATACATCACGTCATCATTGATAAACTGTTAAAATTGTAATTACATTCCCTAAAAAAAATAAAGAAGTGTCGTATTGATGAAATCATTTAATTATACCTGATACAGTTGTTATTGCTCCAATTGCTCCTGTTAAAGGTCAAGGACTATAATCAACTAAATGGAAAGGGTGATTTGAATGTGTAGACATTTATGTTAATATATATATATATATATATATATATATATATTAATTTACTTCTCTAGAATAAAGTGTTCTTAATACTGCAAATACATAAGATTGAATTATAGCTACAGCTGATTCAAGAACTAATAAAGCAATTTGACCAATTAAAAGGAAAGTTACTAAAAAGTAAGATATTGAAGGACCGGTATTTCCTAATAAAGTTAATAATAAATGTCCAGCAATTATATTAGCTGTTAATCGTACAGCTAATGTTCCAGGACGAATAACATTTCTAATAGTTTCAATACATACTATAAATGGCATTAAAATTGCTGGAGTTCCTTGGGGAACTAAATGAGCAAATATATGTTGAGTATGATTAATTCATCCATATATTATAAATGATAATCATAAAGGAAGAGCTAAAGATAAAGTTAAAGTTAAATGACTTGTTCTTGTAAAAATATAGGGAAATAAACCTATAAAATTATTAAAAAGAATTAATGAAAATAAAGAAATAAAAATAAATGAAGAACCGTTATGACTTGTAGGTCCTAATAAAGTTTTAAATTCTTTGTGTAATGTCAATAAAATTGAGTTTCAAAAAATATTATATCGAGAAGGCATTAATCAGTAAATTGATGGGATTATTAAAAGGCCTAAAAATGTTCTTATTCAATTTAATGATAAACCAAAAATAGATGAAGGGTCGAAAACAGAAAATAAATTAGTTATCATTTTCAATTTATTGAATTTAAATTTAAATTTTTTAATTCATTAGATTTAGGAGAAGTTGGCATATAAGAGTAATAATTAATTGAACAGAATATAATAAAAATAATTGAAAAAGAAAAAATAAAATTAATCATGAAATTGGGGCTATTTGTGGAATTAAAAAATATTAATTTTTTAATAATTTTAGTTTGACATACTAATGTTATATAATTTAACTAATTTTTTAATTTCATTAGAAGTAATTGCTAATTTACTATAAAATGGTTTAAGAGACCAGTACTTGCTTTCAGTCATCTAATGAAGAATTTACGTTATTAGAAATTCACTTAATAAAATAATTTACAGGAACACTTTCAATTACAATAGGTATAAAACTGTGATTAGCACCACAAATTTCTGAACATTGTCCAAAAAATAAACCTGGTCGATTAATGAAAAAATTTGTTTGATTAAGTCGTCCAGGAGTTCCATCAACTTTTACTCCTAAAGCTGGGATAGTTCATGAATGAATTACATCTGCTGCTGTTACTAAAATTCGAATTTGAGAATTTATAGGTAAAACAATTCGATTATCTACATCTAATAATCGAAATCCATCATTTGCAAGTTCATTTGTAGGAATTATATAAGAATCAAATTCGACATTATTAAAATCTGAGTATTCATAACTTCAATATCACTGATGTCCAATTCTTTTTAAAGTTACTGAAGGTTCATTAATTTCATCTAAAAGGTATAATAAACGAAGAGAAGGTAAAGCAATGAATAGTAAAATAATTGCGGGCAAAATTGTTCAAATTATTTCAATTAATTGTCCGTGTAATAAAAATCGATTAATATAAGAATTAAAAAATAATATAAATATTAAGTATCCTACTAATACTGTAATTATTACTAAAATTAATAATGCGTGGTCGTGAAAAAAAATTAATTGTTCTATTAAAGGAGAAGCTCTGTCTTGAAGTCCTAAATTAGCTCATGTTGACATTAATTCTAACAAAAGTAAAATACTTTATATATGGAGCTTAAATCCATTGCACTAATCTGCCATATTAGAAATTAATTAGTTAATAATGGTAATTCAGAATAACTATGTTCTGCTGGAGGAGTATTTTGATATCATTCAATAGAAGAATTTAATTGAATAGGGTAAATTACTTGTCGTTGAGATACTAAACTTTCTCAGATAATGTAGAAAAAAAATAAAATTCCTAATAAAGAAATTGAAGAACCAATTGTTGAAATTACATTTCATGTAGTATAAGCATCAGGGTAATCAGAGTATCGACGAGGCATACCTGCTAATCCTAAAAAATGTTGCGGAAAAAATGTTAAATTTACTCCAATAAATATAATAATAAATTGACTTTTTAATCATTTATTATTTAATGTAAGACCCGTAAATAAAGGATATCAATGAATAAATCCGGCTATAATAGCAAATACGGCTCCTATTGATAAAACATAGTGGAAATGAGCTACTACATAATAAGTATCATGTAAAATAATATCAACAGAAGAATTAGCTAAAACAACTCCAGTCAATCCCCCTACTGTAAATAAAAATACAAATCCTAAAGCCCATAAAATAGCTGGAGAATATGAAAGTTGAGCTCCATGTAAAGTAGCTAATCAACTAAAAATTTTAATACCCGTAGGTACGGCAATAATTATTGTAGCAGATGTAAAGTATGCTCGTGTATCAACGTCTATTCCCACTGTGAATATATGATGAGCTCAAACAATAAATCCTAATAATCCAATTGCTAATATAGCATAAATTATACCTAATGATCCAAAAGTTTCCTTTTTACCGGATTCTTGACTAATAATATGAGAAATTATTCCGAATCCAGGTAAAATTAAAATATAAACTTCTGGATGTCCAAAAAATCAAAATAAATGTTGATAAAGAATTGGGTCACCTCCCCCGGCAGGGTCAAAAAATGACGTATTTAAATTACGGTCAGTTAAAAGCATAGTAATTGCTCCCGCTAAAACTGGTAAAGATAAAAGTAATAATAATGCAGTAATTACTACTGATCATACAAATAATGGTATTCGATCAAAAGTAATTCCTGAAGATCGCATATTAATTACTGTTGTAATAAAATTTACGGCCCCTAAAATTGAAGAAATTCCTGCTATTTAAATTGAAGAAATTCCTGCTAAATGTAGAGAAAAAATAGCTAGATCAACTGAGGCTCCCCCATGAGCAATACCAGAAGACAAAGGAGGGTAAACAGTTCATCCAGTTCCCGCTCCATTTTCTACTATACTTCTTACTAATAAAAGAGAAAGAGCAGGGGGAAGTAATCAGAAACTTATATTATTTATTCGAGGAAAAGCTATATCGGGAGCTCCTAATATTAAAGGAACTAATCAATTTCCAAATCCCCCAATTATAATTGGTATAACTATAAAAAAAATTATAATAAATGCATGAGCTGTAACAATTACATTATAAATTTGGTCATCCCTTTGGTCATCACCAATTAATGCTCCTGGATGTCCTAATTCAGCTCGAATTAAAATTCTCAGAGATGTTCCTACTATACCGGCTCAAGCTCCGAAAATAAAATATAATGTTCCAATATCTTTATGATTTGTTGAAAATAATCATTGTCGCGATTAAGTGGCTGAAAATAGGCGATAGATTGTAAATCTATTTATAAGAAATATTCTTCTTAATCATTAGGTCTTATAGTCAATAATGACGTCAAACTGCAATTTTGAAGGAGTAATTTTATTACTAAGGCTTAAAGGGATTCCTATATTTACAGCTTTGAAGGCTATTAGTTTTTTTAACTTAAAACCTTAAAAAATAAAATATAATATAGAAATTAAAAATAACCCAAAAATTGAAAAAAAGTTAAAATTAAATATAAATTTATATTTAACTTATTATAATATGAATTTAAAATTCAATTATTTTCATAATAATTTAATATAAATGCAGAATAACTAATTCGTAAATAAAAAAATAATGTAATTAATGTTGATATTATTAAAATAAATAATTGAAAGTATTGATTACAAAAAGTTATTTGTTCAATTACAATTCATTTAGGTAAAAATCCTAAAAAAGGAGGGAGTCCCCCTAAAGATAAAAAATTTATAAATAAAGTAAATTTTAAAATTTTTCTATTAGTAAATCAAGAAAATAACTGATTTAAATGAAATAATTTAAATAAATTAAACATATAAATTAATACAAAAGATAAAAAAGAATAAAATGTAAAATATAACAATCAAATTGATTCATTAATTATTAAAGCTCTTAATATTCACCCTAGATGGTTAATTGAAGAAAAAGCTATTAATTTTCGTAATGATGTTTGATTTAGCCCCCCTAATGCTCCAACAATTACAGATAAAATTACTCTAATTAAAATTAAATTATTTAAGTTTAAATATGAAATTAATATTAAAGGTGCAATTTTTTGTCAAGTTATTAATAAAAGGGAATTAATTCATGTTAACCCTTCTATTAAGTTAGGGAATCAAAAATGAAATGGTGCAGCCCCTCTTTTTAGCAATAATGCTGACAATAAAATTATTGAAATAAATGATTCATTAATTTCTCTATTTATATTATTTTTTAATATAAGTAAAATAACTGCGAATAATAAAACTGTTGAGGCTAATGCTTGGGTTAAAAAATATTTTAATGAAGCTTCAGTTGATTTGAAATTATTATGATTTTCTCTTATAAGGGGGATAAAAGATAATAAATTAATTTCTAATCCTATTCAAGCTCCTAATCAAGAATTAGATGTAACTGTAATTAAAGAACCAATTATTATTATTATTAAAAATAAAATTTTTGAAGAATTATTAAAAATTAAAAAGAAAAGGATTAAAACCTTTATAAATGGGGTATGAGCCCAGTAGCTTAATTAGCTTATCTTTTTATATTTTGGTGTATGATGCACAAAAGTTTTTGATACTTTTAGAAATAGTTTAATTCTATTAAATATAATATATAATGAATGTGGGATACCACATGATTTACCCTATCAAGATAATCCTTTTTATCAGGCAATTCATTATTGTTCAATAATTCATTTTTTTTTTTTTTTATACGTATATTTAAAAAATTGTACTTTTTTAAAATTTTGTAATAATTTTAGGTTAATAATAAAAAATAGTAAATTATTTTTTAATATATGTATATAATAATAAATAATTAAATTTTTCTATATATCTATATATTATAAAATATTTTACATATATATAAATATATAAATATATAATATTTTAAAAATAAATTATATATTTATATTAAAAAGAATATATAGATATACTATAAATATATAAATGTTTAATATATATGTTTATATTTTTGAATTTTGAAATTTTTTATTTAAATCAATATTAATTTAATAATATATTAAATATTTATATATATATATATAAATATTTATAAATTATTAATTAAATAATAATATATTAAATATTTATATATATATATATATATATATATATAAAAAAAAAAAAAAATGTGAATTATTGATTATTTTTTGTCTGTATATTTATAAATTTTTATTTTATTATATTTAGTATTAAACTATATTTTTTAAAATAATTTACTATTTTTTATTATTTTTAATTAAATGTGTTAATAAATATAAAAAAAAATTTTTTTTATTTAATGTAATATATATATATATACATATATTTATAAACATATAAAATTATTATAAATTTTTAATTTATAAGGGGAATAATTTTATTTTATTTTATCAGATTATTTAATTAATATTAATTATTTTGTTTAAATTATATTTATAATTAAATTGTTAATAAATTTTGTTATTAAATTAAAAATTAATAAAATTAAAGTTTTTTAATTTTTAAATTTATAAATTTTAAAAGTTTTATTTTGGCTTGTAAATTTGTTATTAATTTGATTTATATGTAAATTTTTGTGTGAATTTTTATTAATTTTAAAAATTAATAAATTCTTTATAGTCGCAGTAATTAATTTTGTTAATTAAAGAAATTTAGAAACAGTAATATTAAAAAGTATAGATAAAATTGGTGCCAGCAATCGCGGTTACACTAATTATACAAATAAATTATTTTAGTAAAAGTTAAATTGTTTATAATTTAAATAAAAATAAATTTATTAAGTGAAATTTTAAATTTATAAAATTTTTTATTATATTAATTGAAGCTTAAAAATTTTAATAAAAAACTAGGATTAGATACCCTATTATTTAAATGTAAATTTATATTTAGTATAAGTTTTTAATTAAAAACTAGGATTAGATACCCTATTATTTAAAATGTAAATTTAAATATTTAAGTAGTAATAGTTATGTTCTTGAAACTTAAAAAATTTGGCGGTATTTTAGTCTATCCAGAGGAACCTGTTTTGTAATCGATAATCCACGATGGACCTTACTTAAATTTGTATTCAGTTTATATACCGTCGTTATCAGAATATTTTATAAGAATAATAATATTCAATAATTTTTATAAGAATTTATATCAGATCAAGGTGTAGCTTATATTTAAGTAATAATGGGTTACAATAAAAATATTTAAACGGATAAAATTATGAAAAAATTTTTGAAGGTGGATTTGGCAGTAAAATTATAAAGATTAATAATTTGATTTTAGCTCTAAAATATGTACATATCGCCCGTCGCTCTTATTATTAAGGTAAGATAAGTCGTAACATAGTAGATGTACTGGAAAGTGTATCTAGAATGACAATTTAAAGCTTATTAAGTAAAGCATTTCATTTACATTGAAAAGATTTTTGTGCAAATCAATATAAATTGATTAAATTTTATTTATTAATTTATTTTATTTATAAATTTAATATATTAAAAATAATTATAAAAGATAAAGTTTTAGTATTGTTTAAAGAAAAAATAAATTTAATAATAGTTTAATAGTATTGTAAAAGAAAATTGAAATAATTTGAAAAATTTTTATTTTAAAAGAAAATTTAATTTATTGTACCTTGTGTATCAGCGTTTTTCAAATAAAAAATAATTAAATTATTTTTCTCGATTTTAAAAGAGTTAATATAATATAAAAGTTAATGTAATAAAATTATTTTTAATATTATATTAGAAATGAAATGTTATTCGTTTTTAAAGGTATCTAGTTTTTAAAGAAATGAATTTAATTCAGAAATTATAAATTTATTTAAAAATTTTTTAGTTAAATAATTTATAATTTTAATATTTTATGGGATAAGCTATAAAATAAATTTTTAAAAATATAAATAATATATTAATAAATATATGCTTAGAATTAGCAATTATTTGAAATTATGTTATAATTTATTTTATAATAATTATTATTTATTAAATTTTAATAATTTATTTAAATATTAATTTTAATTTTAAAAATTAAGTGATTATGAAAAAATTAGTATATTTTATTGTAAAAATAAATTTATTTGAAAAGTTTAAATAAAGAATTCGGCAAAAATAATGTTCGCCTGTTTAACAAAAACATGTCTTTTTGAATTAAATTTAAAGTCTAACCTGCCCACTGAATTATTTTAAATGGCCGCAGTATCCTAACTGTGCAAAGGTAGCATAATCATTAGTCTTTTAATTGAAGGCTGGAATGAATGGTTGGACGAAATATTAACTGTTTCATTTAAATTTTTTATAGAATTTTATTTTTTAGTCAAAAAGCTAAAATATAATTAAAAGACGAGAAGACCCTATAAATCTTTATATTTTATTTATTTTAATTATAAAGATTATTTTTGTTATAATAAATAAAAATATTTTATTGGGGTGATATTAAAATTTAAAAAACTTTTAATTTTTAAAAACATTAATTTATGAATAATTGATCCATTAATAATGATTAAAAAATTAAGTTACTTTAGGGATAACAGCGTAATTTTTTTGGAGAGTTCATATCGATAAAAAAGATTGCGACCTCGATGTTGGATTAAGATATAATTTTGGGTGTAGCCGTTCAAATTTTAAGTCTGTTCGACTTTTAAATTCTTACATGATCTGAGTTCAAACCGGCGTAAGCCAGGTTGGTTTCTATCTTTAATAAATTATAATATTTTAGTACGAAAGGACCAAATATTAAAATAATTATATTTTTAGTTAAGAATATTAATAATTTATATAAACTATTTTGGCAGATTAGTGCAATAAATTTAGAATTTATGTATGTAAATTTTATTACAAATAGTACTTGTTTTATATAGAATTGATTTTATCTTTAATTGGAAGTTTATTACTAATTATTTGTGTGTTAGTAAGTGTTGCTTTTTTAACATTATTAGAACGTAAAGTTTTAGGTTATATTCAAATTCGTAAGGGTCCTAATAAAGTTGGATTAATAGGAATTCCTCAGCCTTTTTGTGATGCGATTAAATTATTTACAAAAGAACAAACTTATCCTTTATTATCTAATTATTTAAGATATTATATTTCTCCTATTTTATCTTTATTTTTATCTTTAATTGTTTGGATATGTATACCTTTTTTATTAAGTTATATTCTTTTAATTTAGGAGGTTTATTTTTTTTATGTTGTACTAGTTTAGGTGTTTATACTGTAATAACAGCAGGTTGATCTTCTAATTCTAATTATGCCTTATTAGGGGGTTTACGAGCTGTTGCGCAAACTATTTCTTATGAAGTTAGATTAGCATTAATTTTGTTATCTTTTATTTTTTTAATTGGAAGATATAATTTACTTTATTTTTATTATTATCAAATTTATTTGTGATTTTTAGTTATTTTATTTCCCATAGGTTTAGTTTGGTTTACTATTTCTTTAGCTGAAACTAATCGAACCCCTTTTGATTTTGCTGAAGGAGAATCTGAATTAGTTTCAGGGTTTAATGTAGAGTATAGAAGAGGAGGATTTGCTTTAATTTTTTTAGCTGAATATGCTAGTATTTTATTTATAAGAATATTATTTTGTGTAATTTTTTTAGGGAGAGATGTTTTTAATATTTTATTTTATATTAAATTAATATTTATTTCATTTGTATTTATTTGAGCTCGAGGAACTTTACCTCGTTTTCGTTATGATAAATTAATATATTTAGCTTGAAAATGTTTTTTACCTTTTTCTTTAAATTATTTAATATTTTTTATTGGTTTTAAAATTTTAATTTTTTCTTTTTTATTGTGAATTATTTTTAGTAAAGTTAATAGAAAATAAAATTTCTATCTTATGTTTTCAAAACATATGCTTATTCAAGCTCATTAACTAAATTATTAATTTAAAAGGCTATCTCATCATTTATTTACTAAAGGATTAATTAAATAATATAAAAAATAAATAACTGTTAAAATTTGTCCAATTAAAACGTAAGGTTCTTCGACAGGTCGAGCTCCAATTCAAGTCAATAAAATTACAGTTACTACTATACTTCAAAATAAAATTTGATTAATTGGGTAAAATTGAATTCCTCGGAATTTTCTTAAATTGTAAAATGGTAAAATTATTAAAATAGCAATTGATAAAACTAAAGCAATTACCCCTCCTAATTTATTAGGAATTGATCGTAAAATAGCATAAGCAAATAAAAAATATCATTCAGGTTGAATATGTGCAGGGGTTACCAATGGGTTTGCTGGAATAAAATTATCTGGGTCTCCTAATAAATAAGGGTTAATTAATACTAATGAGATTAAAATAAAAAATATAACAATAAATCCCACAATATCCTTATAAGTAAAATAAGGGTGAAATGGAATTTTATCAATATTTGAATTAATTCCAATTGGATTGTTAGATCCTGTTTGATGTAAAAATAATAAATGAATTATAACTATGGCAAGAACAATAAAAGGTAAAATAAAATGAAAAGTGAAAAATCGAGTTAGTGTTGCATTATCAACAGCAAATCCTCCTCACACTCATTGTACAAGATCTAATCCTAAGTAAGGTACTGCAGAAAGTAAATTTGTAATTACAGTTGCTCCTCAAAATGATATTTGTCCTCAAGGTAAAACATATCCTATAAATGCTGTTCCTATTACTAAAAATAAAATAATTACTCCAATTATTCATGTAGGAGTAAATAAATAAGATCCATAGTATATACCTCGTCCAACATGTAGATAAATACAAATAAAAAAAAAATGATGCACCGTTAGCATGTATAGTTCGTAATAATCAACCATAATTTACATCACGACAGATATGATTTACTCTATAAAATGCTAAATTTACATCTGCTGTATAATGTATAGCTAAAAATAATCCAGTTAAAATTTGAATAATTAAACATAATCCTAATAATGATCCAAAATTTCATCAACTTGAAATATTTCTAGGAGCAGGTAAATCTACTAAAGCATTATTAGCAATTTTAAATAAAGGATGGGAATTTCGTAAAGGTTTATTCATTAGTTTATTATTCGTAAAGGTCCTTTAAATAATTTAGTAATTTTTACAATAACAATTAAAGTAATTAATAAATAATTTATTAAAAGAATAGTTACGAAATTTGTAGGAAAATTATATAATTTATTTAAAGATAATGAATTTTCTGAAAAATAAGTATATAAATTTGTAATTCTTTCTATTTCATTATTTAAAAAAAATGAAGTTAAATAAGTTTTATCAACAATTAAAGATAAAATTATAAAAAATCTTAATATTGTAAAAGAAAATAAAGTTAATTTAATTGATAAATTAAATATTTCATTAGAAGCTAAAGATGTTACATAAATAAATAAAACTAATATTCCTCCAAGAAAAATTAAAAATAAAATATAAGAAAATCAAAATGTTTTTGTAATTAATCCGGTTCTCAAACAAATTAAAATAGTTTGAATTAATAACGTTAAACCTATGGCTAATGGATGAAATATATTAATAAAAATAATTGATGTTAAAAAAATTAAAGAAAATAAAATTAATTGAATAATATCAAGAGGTAGTTTATATAAAATATTAATTTTGGGGATTAATGAAAAAGAAATTCTTTTCTCTTGAAGTTTTAAAAGAATTAATCTTATTTTTGATTTACAAGACCAATGTTTTTATTAAACTATTAAAACTAATGATTATAATTTTATATTGAAGATTTCCTATAATTTTATTTATTTTAGGTTTATTTTGTTTTGTTTCTAATCGGAAACATTTACTTTCAATATTATTAAGTTTAGAATATATTGTTTTAATTTTATTTTTTATATTATTTATTTATTTAAATATATTAAATTATGAAAATTATTTTAGCATAATATTTTTAACATTTAGAGTTTGTGAAGGTGCATTAGGTTTATCAATTTTAGTTTCAATAATTCGTACTCATGGTAATGATTATTTTCAATCTTTTAGAATTATATAATGTTAAAATTAGTATTTTTTTTAGGATTTTTAATTCCGTTGTGTTTTATTAATAATATATTTTGAATGGTACAAGTTTTGTTATTTTTTATAAGTTTTTTATTTTTATTAATAAATAATTTTATAAATTATTGAATAAATATTTCGTATTTTTTAGGTTCTGATATATTATCTTATGGTTTAATTTTATTAAGTTTATGAATTTGTTCTTTAATATTATTAGCAAGTGAAAGTGTTTATAAATATAATAATTATAAAAATTTATTTTTATTAAATATTGTTTTATTATTATTATTATTAATTTTAACTTTTAGAAGAATAAGATTATTTATGTTTTATTTATTTTTTGAAAGAAGATTAATTCCTACTCTATTTTTAATTTTAGGTTGGGGTTATCAACCGGAACGTTTACAAGCTGGTATTTATTTATTATTTTATACTCTTTTAGTATCATTGCCCATATTAATTGGTATTTTTTATTTTATAAATAAAACTAATACTATAAATTTTTATTTATTAAATAATTATATATTTAATTTTGATTTATTATATTTTTGTATAATAAGAGCTTTTTTAGTTAAAATACCTATATTTTTAGTTCATTTATGATTACCTAAGGCTCATGTAGAAGCTCCTGTTTCAGGTTCTATGATTTTAGCTGGAATTATATTAAAATTAGGAGGTTATGGAATATTACGAGTTGTTTCTGTTTTACAGCAAATAAATTTAAAATATAGATTTATTTGAATTAGAATTAGATTAGTTGGGGGTGTTTTAGTTAGTTTAATTTGTTTACGGCAAACTGATTTAAAGGCACTAATTGCTTATTCTTCAGTAGCTCATATAGGAATTGTATTAGCTGGTTTATTAACTATAAGTTATTGGGGATTAAGAGGTTCTTATAGTTTAATAATTGCCCATGGACTTTGTTCTTCTGGTTTATTTTGTTTAGCTAATGTTTCTTATGAACGTTTAGGGAGACGAAGATTATTAATTAATAAGGGTTTATTAAATTTTATACCTGTTATAGCATTATGATGATTTTTATTAAGTTCAGCTAATATAGCTGCTCCGCCTACTTTAAATTTGTTAGGGGAAATTTCTTTGTTAAATAGAATTGTTTCTTGATCTTGAATTTCTATAATTATATTATCTTTTCTTTCATTTTTTAGAGCAGCCTATACATTATATTTATATTCTTTTAGTCAACATGGAAAAATTTTTTCTAGAGTTTATTCATTTAGAGGAGGTAAAATTCGTGAATATTTATTAATAATTTTACATTGATTACCTTTAAATTTATTAATTATAAAAAGAGAAACTTGTATTTTATGATTATAATTTAAATAGTTTAAAAAAAATACTAATTTGTGGTGTTAGTGATATGAGTAATTCATTTTAGATCGTGAAATATTTATCAATTTGTAGAATTAGATTTTTAAGTTTAATTTCTATTAGATTTACTTTATTTTTAACTAGATTAAATTTTTTTATTAAAAAATTTAGTTTATTTTATTGAATGGGAAGTAGTTTCGTTAAATTCTATATCTATTGTTATAACATTATTATTTGATTGAATAAGTTTGCTATTTATATCATTTGTTTTAATAATTGCTTCTTTAGTAATTTTTTATAGAAAAGAATATATAAGAAGAGATGAAAATATTAATCGATTTATTATATTAGTTTTAATATTTGTTTTATCAATAATATTATTAATTATTAGTCCAAATTTAGTTAGTATTTTATTAGGGTGAGATGGATTAGGACTAGTTTCTTATTGTTTAGTAATTTATTTTCAAAATATTAAATCTTATAATGCTGGTATATTAACAGCTTTATCTAATCGAATTGGAGATGTAGCTTTACTTTTAGCTATTGCTTGAATATTAAATTATGGGAGTTGAAATTATATTTTTTATTTAGAAATTATGCAAAATGAATTTGAAATAAAAATTATTGGTAGATTAGTTATATTAGCAGCTATAACTAAAAGAGCTCAAATTCCGTTTTCTTCATGATTACCCGCTGCTATAGCTGCACCTACTCCTGTTTCAGCTTTAGTTCATTCTTCTACTTTGGTAACAGCTGGGGTTTATTTATTAATTCGATTTAATGTTTTATTAGAAAATTCTTGATTAGGTCAATTTTTACTTTTATTATCTGGTTTAACAATATTTATAGCAGGATTAGGTGCAAATTTTGAATTTGATTTAAAAAAAATTATTGCTTTATCTACTCTTAGACAATTAGGGTTAATAATAAGAATTTTATCAATAGGATTTTTTAAATTAGCATTTTTTCATTTATTAACACATGCTTTATTTAAGGCTCTTTTATTTATATGTGCTGGAGCTATTATTCATAATATAAATAATTCTCAAGATATTCGTTTAATAGGGGGTTTAAGAATTCATATACCTTTAACTTCAGCTTGTTTTAATGTTTCTAATTTAGCTTTATGTGGAATACCTTTTTTAGCAGGATTTTATTCAAAAGATATAATTTTAGAAGTAGTTATAATTAGAAACATTAATATATTTTCTTTCTTTTTGTATTTTTTTTCAACTGGTTTAACAGTATGTTATTCTTTTCGATTAGTTTATTATTCAATAACTGGAGATTTAAATTGTAGAAGATTAAATATATTAAATGATGAAGGTTGAGTAATATTGCGAGGTATATTAGGTTTATTATTTATAAGAATTATTGGAGGTAGAATATTAAATTGATTAATTTTTTCTTACCCCTATATAATTTGTTTACCTATATATATAAAATTGTTAACTTTATTTGTTTGTATTAGAGGGGGTTTATTTGGTTATTTAATTTCTTTTATAAAATTATATAGTTTAAATAAATCTTTAATTTATTATAAGTATAAAAATTTAAACGCATGACTTCAAATTAAAATATATATTTCATTAAAGGCACATTATTTGTTTCAAAAAGACCAGTCTTAATACGAGGGTCGTTTGATAAGTCCGTGACTTTTTGTATTTGCCGCGCACCTGCTCTAAATACAACACTGCTCCTGTCAGCAGTTATCGATTAACAGCTGACTGTAAAATTTTGAGAAAGCTGCGTTTTTTGGTTTGCGTTTTATAGGCATTGAAAGCAGACGATCTCGTGAATTTTAACGAAAATGGAAAAAGTGAATTTCGTGTCAGCATGGCAAAATTTCATAAATTGGGCTACGAACTGCTACCCCATCCAGCATATTCTCCAGATTTAGCCCCCTGTGACTATTTTTTGTTTCCAAACATGAAGAAATGGCTCGGCGGTAAGAGATTCGGGTCATCACAGAAACAAACGACTATTTTGAGGGCCTTGAGAAAACCTATTATTTGGAAGGAATAAAAAAATTGGAAAAACGCTGGACTAAATGTATAGAGCTAAAAGGAGATTATGTTGAGAAATAAAACGCTTCTTTGACGAAAAAAATATATTTTATTCAAAAAGTCACGGACTTATCAAACGACCCTCGTAGTTAAAAAATAACAAATTACTTCTAATATTTGGGTCACAGCTTATTTGATGCAGTCTCCTTTTTTGCATGAGAACTGCGTATTTTATAAAATAAATTAAATATTATTATTTAGTATAACACCCCTTGGCTTTAATAACCTCGTTTAGGCGAGAGGGCATTGAATCAACCAGTTTTTGGGTACTTTCTGCTCCAATCTTGTTCCACTCCTCATTAAGGGCCTTTTTTAGATCTTCTTTGCTGGTAATGTTGTGTTTCCGGATGTTATTGTCCAGCAAAGCCCACAAATTCTCGATAACACTCAAATCGGGTGCAGGTGGTGTCATGAGGTGTGGGCAGTTGTAGACTAGCCAGTACTGAATTCCTAGCTTTTCAGCACTTTGGAGCAAATTGTTTTTTAAAATATCAAGGTGTATTGTTTTGTCCATTGTAAGTTAGCGTTCTATGGCTGGGGTCGCCTCAATCGCGCAGGGCTACCTTTACAAGAACATTTGTAATGGTGCTGAGACACTGGACGAGGGGGTAAAATATTTGGTTCGACGGGAGGGGGGAAGGCAAAGGGTTTTATCGGATACGTACAGCTTTCTCAAATCTTCAGTCTGAATTTTTAGAGATGGAGGCCAAGTTTAACGCCTTTACGGCATTAAGTAAGGCACCTGCTCCGCTGAGCATACCTATCGATTCAGAATCTAACTTAAATCTTACGAACTTGCTCTCTTCTCAGGCTTCTTCTCCCGATCTTCTAAGCCTAATTTCTCCTATTCCGTCATGCTCTTCTTGTTGCACAAAAAAATCGTCAAGCAAGGTTACCGCGCCCAAACCTCTTGCTCCCCCTCTTGTGCCTACACCCATTCCGTGCAACGACAACATAAAGAGCAGTGTTCCCGCAATCATGCCCGCTAGTAGGGCACAGAGTATAAAACCTCTGATTGCAATTAAACCCAAAAAATTGGTGTTTGTCTCTCGCTTGACCCCGGAGACATCTATAGAAGATGTACAATGTTACATCCTCGCAAAGCTGCATGTAAACAACCTTATTGTTGAAAAATTCAACTTTAAATTTGCACGTGACATTTCTTCTTTTAAAATTAGTCTCCCAGCAGAACACTTTAAAGACGTTTGCGCTGCTTCATTTTGGCCGCCCGACCTAATTGTTAAGGAGTTTACTCCAAAACAAAAGTGCCGAATTTCAGTTACTCTTCCCACATTGGCTGTTACATCGACAAGTGGCACTTCAAAGAAATCCAAGTCGCCAAAAAACTAAAATATCCTCTTGCCTCGGTAAATGTCAGAGGACCTATTAAAAATCGTTCTTCCTTAATTCTTTCCTATCAAAATGTAAGAGGCCTTTGTAGTAAAATCTCTAGTCTTTACCTTAATAGTCTTGCATTTTCCTCCCATATTATTGCTTTTACTGAAACCTGGCTAAAACCAGATGTCGATGGAAATTTCGTTTTGCCTTCCAGGCAACATGACCTACTTGATGGTTTGTTTGACATGTCTTTGTCGCAGGTCAATCATGTCGAAAACTCCTTGAATAGATCACTCGATCTATGCTTCGTCTCTGATCCTGCCAAGGTGATTTTAAACAGGGCGCAACCACTTACCTTACCAGAAGACCCTTATCATCCCACCTTTGAAGTCAATTTCGACTTGGGTATTAGTATTATGGATAAAACTGAAAGGCCGTGTAGTCGTGTGCGCTGTTTTAAAAAAGCAGACTTTACAAAGTTAAATTATTTAATTTCATATTGCGATTGGTCTGATTTGTATTTATCAACTGACATGTCAGTTGCCGTAAATATATTTTATAACACCCTAAACTCTGCCTTTGACGTCTGTGTCCCGTTCTTTTATCCGACATGCTCGAGTAAGCCCCCTTGGTTTACTAAAGAGCTGTCTCGCTTAAAAAACTTAAAGAGCAGCTTATTCAAGAAGTATAAGCAGAATAACTCTCCGATAGTTTTTTCCCGCTACCTAACAGCTCGGGCAAACTTTACCGTGCAAAACGCGAAATGTTATAAAAACTATTTGATCCGATGCAGGATTCAGTTTTTTCAAAATCCTAAACAATTCTATAGTTTTGTTAACATGAAGCGTAGGTCAGCGATGTTTCCTTCTAAACTTATGTTTGATAATGCTGAGGCGGACACAGACCAGGCTATTGCCGATATGTTTGCCAAGTTTTTTCAAACAACTTACTCATCTGCTACACCAAAGTTTCACTCTTATCCATATAGTGTTCCCAGTTCGAGTGGCATCTTCACTCCGTTACTCAACGAAACTTCTCTATTTAAGGATCTGTGCTCAGTTAAACCAGTCTTCTCACCTGGTCCTGACGGTATCCCCGCCTGTGTACTTCGGTACTGTGCTAGCTCACTTTGCAAGCCATTGCTCAAACTATTTTCGCTGTCCTTAGAAACTTCCTCCTTTCCATCCATGTGGAAGGAATCATTTATTATTCCTTTACTTAAAAAGGGCTGCAAGTCTGAAGCAAACAATTATAGAGGTATCTCTAAATTATCGGCTATACCTATTATTATTATTATTATTTGAAAGAGGGAGTCTCCCAGCAGAGAAAGCGCGAGGCACTGCGACCAGAATGGTCTTTTGTGCCTAAATGCTCTCCCTATCTTGACAAAAGCCGCTCTGCTTCCCTGATGAAGCCAAGCAGGTCTTTCGTCGAGGAACGGACAATTTGCTCGGGAACTGCGATCTCCACGTGCAAATGTTTCCTCCTACTCCAAACCAAGGCTGGACAGTCACACAGTATGTGTTTGGTGGTTTCGTCGTCCTCTTTACAGAGCCTGCACTCTGCATCAGAGGATAGACGAATTTTCGTTAGGTGATAGTTCACCAGATGGTGGCCACTGAGATAGCCAACAAGGAGATAGAGATCTCTCCTGGAGAGTGAGTCTGTTCTGCGTTTAACCGAGGGATTTGTAAGCTCTCTAGCCTGCCTCATCCCTGGTTGGAAGAACCAATTTCGTTCGGTCAACCTATCTGCCCAAGTTTTCACATGGGATGAGATGGTTGACCACCCCACGCCGCAGAAGGGTTCGGGGCCAACCATAGAGGCTGATGACCCCGCCCTCGCTAGTTCATCCGCTAGCTCGTTGCCCTGGAACCCAGAGTGTCCAGGTACCCAAAGGAGGGTAACTTTGTTTCTTTTGGACAGCCTCTGGAGGCAGTTCCAGCAGTCAGCCACCATACGTGAACTTACTCTCTTTGAGGAGAGGGCTAGTATGGCAGCTTGGCTGTCCGAGAAGATGTAAATGTTCGCTCCTCTCATCCCCTTCTCAAGGATAAGACGGCAGCAGAACTCAATGGCATGAACCTCGGATTGAAAGACCGTGGGCCACTTGCCCATGGCAATCGAGGTTTTGGAGTTGGGACCATGTATCCCGGCTCCAACCCCCTGATCAGTTTTAGACCCGTCGGTATACCAGTGTATGCCGTGAGGGTCGCTGATGGGGTTGCCAGCATCCCAGTCCTACCGGTCTGGGATGAGAGTCCTGAATTTTGCACCAAAGAGGAGTTCCTTGGTCATAGAATCAGATCTAGTGCAGATCTCTAAGCCAGGAATATCTTTGATAAGTCTAGCATGCCCTGATTCGGTAGCTAGAAGCCCAGATTGGAGCTTGATTCTAAGAAGACTCGTGGCAGCGACTTCTTTAATTTTGATATGCAGCGGAGTCAGGTTAAGGATTGACTCCATTGCTGCTGTGGGACAGGTGCGGAGTGCACCCGTCAGGCAAAGTAGCCTATGCAATTGCAATTGCATTTGTTGATGGCAGTGACCTGCGTCACCTTTGGCCACCACACAATTGCAGCGTAGGTGACGATGGGTCTTACGACCATCTCAAATAACCACCGGATGGTACAAGATTTGAGAGCCCAGGTTCTACCAACGAATCTTCTACAGGCCCACATGGCATGAGTTGCCTTTGATAGAGTATTGTTTAGGTGGGAATTCCAGTTTAGTCTTTTGTCAAGGGTCACCCCTAGATACTTAACTTCGCTGGAAAGACCCACAGGGGAGCCGCCAATGTTCAATTGACCTATGTCAATAGAATAGCGCTTAGTGAAGGGAACAATAATTGCCTTTTGGGGATTGATGCTGGGACCTACATCTTCGCACCATCTGCCAACCGTTCTCAGAGCAGATTGCATTAGCTCTGTCACGGTGTTGGCAAATTTCCCGTTCACTATTAGAGCCAGGTCGTCCGCGTAGCCGATTGCTTGCACGCCCTGGTCTGCGAGAATGCTTAGTAGTTCATCAACTACTAAAGACCAGAGTAGGGGGGATAAGACCCCTCCCTGGGGACATCCTTTAACCGCACTGATAAAGGCAGTCGTGGTGTCCAAGGTAGAGGAAATGATCCGGTGTTTGAGCATAGCCTCAATCGACCGGATTAGGGGACGGGCAATATTTCTGCGCTCTAGCGCAGCAGAAATAGAGCCGTAGCCGGTATTATCGAAGGCACCCTCTATATCAAGAAAGGAGCACAAAGCAATGTTCTTGGATGCGAGGGCTTCTTCGATTTTACCTACTAATTTGTGGAGGGCGACCTCCGTCGACCTTCCGGCTATATACGCAAACTGCGTGGGATGCAGAGGATAAGTTTCCTGCAGAGAGCACCGTATGTGCAGGTCTATGAGCCTTTCCGCTGTCTTAAGCAGGAAGGAGGTGAGACTGATCGGCCGATAGGATTTGGGCTGGTCCTGGGGACGATTCCCTTGTTTGGGAATGAATACCACATTGACTCTCCTCCAAGAGACGGGTATGTATCCCCAAGTGAGACTAGCTCTAAACAGGCCGACCAGCGGATCGAGAATATGATCCAGGCTGTTTTGTAAAAGGGCTGGGAAGATTTGATCGCCCCCTGGGGCTTTGAAGGGAGCGAAGGAATCTACAGCCCATTTGACCTTTTCAGGGTCGAAGATGGTTCCCGATAAATTGGAGCCACGTGAGTCCGGTGACGTGGTGACGTCATCTCTACTGGATGGATCTGGGTTCGCCACCGAACCTGGGAAGTGGACTTGAAGCAGAAGATCAAGTGCCTCCCTGCGATCTTGGGTGAAAGAGCCATCTGCTCTTTTAAGAAGCCCTATACCATTAGACGACCCTTTAGCTAATACTTTGTGGAGTCTCGCTGCCTCCGGTAGCGATTCAATGCTACCACAGTAGCTGCGCCACGTATCGCGTTTGGCACGTCTAATGTTTTTATTATAATTAGTTAGGGCGTCCCTATAGACGTCCCAGCTGACACGATTAGCTTTGGCCCTATTGAAAAGGCTTCTAACCTTCCTTCGTTGTGCGGATAGTTCCTCGTTCCACCATGGAACTTTACGGTTGACCTCTAGGGTCTTCCGAACAGAGCTGTCCTCGAAGGATGTAATGAGCACATCTTGAAGCAGGTTGGCAGCAAGTTCTATCTCACTAATAGAACTTGGGTTGCTGATCAACAAATCTGCTTTAAAAGCCACAGAGGCTTTAAAAAGATCCCACTTGGTCTTTTTGGGGCAGAAGGAGTTCTGACGGATCTCGACTTGGCCAGGTAGGTCGAACCTGATGTGCTGATGGTCCGACAACGTGGCTTCGTCTGTGACCCGCCAGTTCACCAGTGAACTCCCAATAGAGTTACTGACTAGGGTAAGATCCAGAACCTCTTCCCTAATGGCATTAATGAATGTTGGCTTACACCCTATGTTAGCAACATCTAATTGACAACACAATAGATATTCTAAAAGGGACTCACCACGTTTGTTGACGTCGCTGCTTCCCCAGATCGTGTGATGCGCGTTGGCATCACAGCCGATCACGAGCGGCTTGTTGTGTAAGCGGCAGAACTCCACCAGCCGCTGAACCTCTGTGGGGGGAACGTCATCCACGTCGCCCGGGAAGTAGGCAGAGGCGATCACAACCTCCCGGACGCCCTCAGCCGTGGCTACCTCAATAGCCGTTGCCACCAGGTCTCTGTGGATGAAATTTGATAAAGGGAAGTGTCTCACATTGCTATTAACAATAATAGTAGTGCGAGGGGCACCTCCCGTGCGGTCATATATCAACTTACATGATCCGCATGATAGTCCACGGATGTGGCCACCGATCAACCATGGCTCCTGGACGAGAGCCAGGTTGATTTCCTCGTCGCAGACGACCCTGCACAGGGTGGCAGACGCTCCTCTGGCGTGGTGCAGGTTCGCCTGGAGCACCTTAATGGCGCTCGGCATCCTCCTTTAGGGCCTTTTTGACAAGGCCACCTGCCTTGCCCCCCCGAGAGTCGTTGCCTCGGATGCCCTTCGGCAGTCTGGAGGAACCACTCGGGGGAGGTCGCCTTGCGACCACGGTCGCCGGGGGCCCTTGCGGGGGTCTCCGCACTATGCCAGTGGAGGGCCTGGAATGGACGACGGGGCGTCCGCTGCCAACCACCGGCTTAGTACGGTCCGCTGTGGGCTTGGGGGCAGTCACCACTATGACTGGGGGTTTGGGGATGGGTTTTGTCAGCGCCACTGCAGCTGCGGCGCTGGTGGACGCCACCGGAGCGTTAGCCACAGCTGTCACGCCGGTAGGGCCCACCGTCACCGCCGCTGGAGGAACGCTGACGGGAGGGGGGTTGGAGATGGGGGGGGGAGGGAGCAGGAGCGGGGGAGGCCCTGACGGCGGAGTTCTTAAGGATAAGCTTAATCCTGCCAAAGCGGAATTTCACATTACCCTTAACGTCCGTCAGAGCCTTATACGACTTCTCGTCGACCATCATCGCGAGGTGTGTCGTATTGCCGTTGAGGCTGTGTTGCACGACCCGCCACAGCTCCGTAGAGAGCTCACGATTCTGGATACCCAAGTATTCCACAATCTCGGCGGGTGTGTATTGCGCGCTGTTGAAGAAGTAACCTCTAATGAGGTGAGCTCTTGGGAACTCTGCTTCCTCCAACAACTTTAAATCAAGGCCGCTGATGGACTTGATATCTCCAAAAGCTTCCTTGACCCAATCGGCAGTGCTGCTGTTCTCGCACACGAGGAGCAGCCACTCGTTTCGGGGTATACAACCCTCGAAACCTGGGCCGACCTCTGATGTGAAAGGCAGCCGCATCGCCTTTAGGATGCTCTCTTGCACCGTGGCCATATGCTCCGGTGTAAGAGGTTAGTGGGGTCAGCCGAAGTGAAGCCCAATTTCACCCTGCTTGCCACTTGGCTGAAGAGTGGCTTTGTGGACTCCACATGAGTCTTTTTGGGCTTCTTTGAGGACCCTTGGGGTTCGGGGATGGTATCGTCACCGCGCATCCGCTTAGCCTTGGTTTCCGCGGGGGGCGCAGTGGCGATAGCCAGAGCCTCTGCTCTGCTCGAACCCTTTGCGAGTGCAGCTTTGAAGAGCTTCTTCTCGCGGGTCTTCAGTTTGACGAAGGCGTTCCCCGAGTCCAGTCGCAGAGTCTGGATTTGGGAGCCAGCTTCCGTGAGACCTGACCTCTGAGAGGCCACGGAAGCGTCGTCAGCAAAGCTGATCAGGTCACCCTCAGCTTCGGCGTCGGAGGACATCACCTCGACGGTCTGCTGCATGACTGAGCAGTTGTTGGACGAGAAGGCAGCACTAGCGAACTCAGTGTCCAAGGGAGTTCGTGGTCTGTCCGAGTCCCCCGGAGTACCAGGGTCGAGACCCGTGGTATTGGGGGTGGATGCCAGCAGCCCAACAGCTGCAGTGCTGGTATTGGGGTCGGCCGTGAAGGCTTCGCCCTGGGTTGATGCGTTCAAAGCCGCATCAGGCTTGTTTTTCAAGTTAAAAAGATCCATAAAATTTGATCCCACGAGTAGGCGGGAAGAGAAGGTCACCCACGACATAGCCCGCTTGCCGTGGGAAGTCTAAATGAAACTGGAGGGCGACAGGTATCCAGAGTCCGCATACTAGAGACCGGGCTACCCCCCCGGCCATGCATCCATTAGCGTATGCTGTTCCGCCTTGGATTGGGGTGATTTATAGATTCACGATCTTCGCCCGACTACAATTAGTCAGCACCCCTAGCAGAGACATGACCGTGCTAGGGGCCTGCTTCCAGCCGCCCTCACGTGGAGAGTATAGCCGCACTTCCGTCAGTAGGAGCAAGGACGGCACTTACCCCAGCCAGAGCTGTGGTTAAATTTAATTCCCCTTGCTCTCTCTGACGGCTGACGGCCATCGGCTATACCTAAATTCTTCCAGAATGTTATAACTCCTCACTTGCAACATTTTAGCAGATCCGTTATATCTCCTTTTTAACACGGATTCGTGAAACGTCGTTCTACTACGACAAATTTGCTTGAGCTGACATCCTTTATTATTAAAGGTTTTCAGAAAAATCTTCAAACTGACGTCATTTATACTGATTTCAGTAAGGCATTTGACTCAGTCAACCATTCTCTTCTTGCACATAAACTACACCTAATCGGTTTCTCGCCAAAACTCCCTAATTGGATTGTAAGCTATTTGGGTGACAGAACCCAACGAGTCCTCTTTAAAAATAATCTTTCTTACCCCGTTCATGCCACATCCGGTGTTCCTCAGGGGAGCCATTTAGGCCCCCTTCTTTTTACGCTTTTCATCAATGACCTTCCATTAGTCATACTTAACTCGCGTACTCTCATGTATGCGGATGATGTCAAGCTCTGTTTTCAATTTGGAGATGACTGCTGTCAGTCTCGCCTTCAATCCGACCTAGGTTGTTTCTACTCTTGGTGTCGTGTAAATTTGCTTAATCTGAACAGCTCCAAATGCAAGCTGATGACATTCTCACGAGCCTGTCCAAGGCACGTATGATGATCTTTGTGTCCGTTTGGACCATAAACTTAAGTTTAGTGAACATACGAGGGTCGTTTGATAAGTCCGTGACTTTTTGTATTTGCCGCGCACCTGCTCTAAATACAACACTGCTCCTGTCAGCAGTTATCGATTAACAGCTGACTGTAAAATTTTGAGAAAGCTGCGTTTTTTGGTTTGCGTTTTATAGGCATTGAAAGCAGACGATCTCGTGAATTTTAACGAAAATGGAAAAAGTGAATTTCGTGTCAGCATGGCAAAATTTCATAAATTGGGCTACGAACTGCTACCCCATCCAGCATATTCTCCAGATTTAGCCCCCTGTGACTATTTTTTGTTTCCAAACATGAAGAAATGGCTCGGCGGTAAGAGATTCGGGTCATCACAGAAACAAACGACTATTTTGAGGGCCTTGAGAAAACCTATTATTTGGAAGGAATAAAAAAATTGGAAAAACGCTGGACTAAATGTATAGAGCTAAAAGGAGATTATGTTGAGAAATAAAACGCTTCTTTGACGAAAAAAATATATTTTATTCAAAAAGTCACGGACTTATCAAACGACCCTCGTATATCATCAATGGTTAATAAAGCTATGGGCGTGCTCGGCTTTATTAAGAGATGGTCTAAAGAGTTTGATGACCCCTATCTCACAAAGACTCTGTTCACCTCACTTGTTCGCCCAATTCTTGAGTACGGATCATGTGTTTGGAGTCCACAGTACACAGTTCACAAGGACCGCATTGAATCCGTCCAGAAAAACTTTTTAATTTTTGCCTTGCGAGGCCTTAACTGGGATGAAAACTCAAGACTGACCTCCTATCCTAGTAGACTTCTGTTACTTAATCTGCCATCTTTAGCCAATCGTAGAACCATGCTTGGTGTTGTGTTTATTAATAAGCTTATTCAAGGGGACATAGACAGTGACGACTTGCTTAGCCGGTTAAACTTTTCTGTCCCTAGTAGAATCACCCGTAATTTCCTTCCACTAACACTTCATAATTGTAGATTGAACTATGCCCTGCATAAACCTTTCAGGGCATTGTGTTCGGACTATAATAAATTATATCCTATTATCTCTACTAGCAACTATAATTGTTCGTCTATGTTACAATTCCAAATCCTAATTCACCTATCCAGTATTTAGTTAATATACACATATTTTCTTTCTTAAACTAACTGCATGCTCGCACATTCCTATTGCGATTTTTGATTTTATTTTGTTTACTAACACTAACTCTCCTGATCTGATTGGATTTTCTGGGTTTCCCCAATCCGCCGCCGCTTTTTTGCCCCAGTTTGAATCCAAAAATTTAAAATTAAACTCTTTTCTTTTTAAGCTCTTTTTAGTTAATTATAATTTTACAAATTAAATTAATTGTTTTACTTTAAACAGTCGACTGACCGTAGTTGACTTTAAATTAAAATAAATAAATAAACACCCTGTATACACTACTCTTCCGCCTGGCTATACTGAGGCTGCACTGTATGCAACGGGATTTGACCGTCATTGCACCAGCACAAACCTCACTACAGTCGGCACACCAACGTACACACCTACACGCACACCTACACACATACACACACATATGCATACACATACACAAATATACGCGTACCCATAGACCCGAGGAAAACAATACACTGAAATATAACATGCAAAACCTACAATGTTTGAGCTACAAGTCCACGGTTGGGAACCTCTTAAAAAGGCACCCTGTTGGCGAGCGCCTCCAGTTTGAGTGGTTTTTGCCTCTCACAACTGGGCTCTCGCACTAAGTACCGCGGCAATTCTCACTCGTTTATGGAAAACAACTGCACTTTCGTTTCATTGTCTGTTTTATTTTTAATATTGTTCCCTTTTTTCTTCAATATATTCCTTAAGCACATTATCCCTAATAATCCTATGCCCTGTGTCCCTGCCTAGCACCGTGCGCTGTTTCTCTAAGTTCTAAGGTTCACTTTTCTCTGCCTTGCACCACGGTGTGGCTAGCTCACCTCGCTTGTCTTGTACATTTCCCCTGGAGTCTCGTCTCGCCGGTCTTTCTCGTTGCTTTTCTTGTTGGCTCGTGGTTCCCCTTGGACCTCCTGTGACTTCGTGCCGTGATCCTGCGTTGTCACCCTTGTGTTCTCGTGCATTTCTTCGTTCTTCTTTTCCTGGCACTTGCTTTCAACTTGCCATGTCGAGGGACACTTTCCGATCTCAATTCCCCACTCCATTTGCTGTGCCGGTGCTCATCTGCTGGTTCCTCTCAAAGATCTCCGTTGCTTCGGTTGCATTTCCACCGTTGCACTCGTTTTCGCTCATTTTGAGTGCGTGAGCGCGTGCACTGCAGCTTAAGTGATCTTCTCTCGCTCTTGGAGTGCGCTCATGCGCAGACGTGTGTGGGCGTCTGAGTGCGTGCGCTCTCGGTCCCGTTGTTAAGCGAGCCGCTCAAGTTCAGTACACTCGTTGATGCTGCTCTATTTGCGCTTATAGATCGGTTCCCGCTGTCTCGCTTACTCCTTTCTTAGGTATGTGGATGGTGGTGGTTTTTGAGAAGAGCGAGCCGTATACCCTACACTGAAGCTAATGAGGCGTATTTGTTTGACTGATCTAAGGCTGGCCTGACTAGCGCATACCCTTCGCTGGCGACTTATGAACTAAATAATTTTGGAAAAATGGCATCACTGCCTTAAAATAAATTAACAATCAAAGACTTGTGAGGCTCAAAATTTGAGTTCCTACACCGGCAGCTGACATACAGGCCCAAACCATAACACTTCCTCCTCCGTGTTTGACAGTCGGTTTGAGGTTTTCTTTTTGAAGCTCTGTATTCGGATTCCGCCACTCGTCGGTCATGCCATCTGATCCAAAGATGTTAAATTTGGATTCATCGGCGAATATGACATGGTTCCATTAGTCCGCTGACTTTGAAATATGCTCCTTGGCGAAATGAAGTCAGTTGACTTGGTTCTTTTTGCTTATAAAGGGCTTTTTTCTTGCTACTCGACCATTAAAATCATGTTCACGTAGCACCCTGCGAACAGTTTCGGTGCTACAAGTCATTCCAAGATCATTCTCTATCTGATCTCTAAGTTTTGGAGCTTATATCTCGGGTTCTCCTTAATTTGTTGGACAATTGCACGCTCGTCATGTGCAGTGAAAATTTTGTTGGGTGCACTCCTTCCCTTGTTTTCGATGCGATTTTCATGAACAAAACGCTCAATTATATGTTGCACTGTTGAAGAGCTTTTCAATTGAGGATCTAGGTCCCATTTTTATACCCTTCGACCATTGAAAATGGACAAAAAAGGGTATACTAACTTTGTGCAAATGTATGTAACAGGAAGAAGGAGGCGTGGGAGACCCCACAAAGTATATATATTCTTGCTCAGGATCACTAGCCAAGGCGATAAAGCCATGTCTGTCTGTCTGTCCGGATGTCTGCATGTCCAGATGAACACACAGATCTCAATATTAAGCTGATTTGCGAGCGACATATAAAAGATACAACATTCTGAGTAAGACTATACTTAGCTAATTATAATACCAACATAACGTCAAAATTTCAATCCGATCGGACAACAAACACAGAAGTTATTAAGAAGTTATTACAAAAACCTTGTTCGCTTTGATTTTGTATACAGACCAGCAAGCTGTGACGTCATTGCAATGCTCATGAAGGAAAGAAAAGGAAAGAGAATTCGAGCGCGTAGCGCCATCTGTTGTTCTTCTCTTATTTTCTATGCACACGCGTTTTTTGCATTCAAACGCATACACACATACACACATTTGTGCTTGACCAATGAAATGCTACATGCATATACACGTATTCATATAAAGCCGCATATAAAGGCTTACGTTACGATATTTCTATTAAGTAGACGTATTGTACAATTATTGACTCTTTACATTTCAAAAAGGTCGAAGGGTATCCCACTGTTGCGTGCCGTTTGACTGTTGCTCTTGTTTTTAGTTAATTATATTAAGTGGAGTAGACGGAAAATCAACAAACTTTGGGCGCCAAATGACTACGAACGTAACTTACAAGAAAATAATAAAAACCGTGTTGAAAAAGGGCCATCCATATTTATGATATATTGTTGCAAAGTTGTTGCATCATTAAAGCTGCGACCAATAAAAGTTGAGCATTTTTCATTTTATTTAGATAAAATGATCATACATGTCTTCCTAACAATTGTTAAGTTTTTAATATAAATAAAAACTATTATTTCACCATTAACCGCTTAAATTTTCGTGATTGCACCTTTAATTTTCAAGTTTAAGCATAATAAGATATACAGAATCTACTGCATCAAATAAGGTGTGAGCCACTGTACATGTATCCCAAAAACAAGGGCGAACGCAGAATTTTTCTCAGGGGGGGCAAGGATTTTTTTGTCACATATTTATTCATGAAAAAGAATATTATTTTATAAAATTCAAACATATAAGAAAAGTATACATTATGCATTCAAATAAGTGCTAAACGGCGTGGATCGTCAGCATATCTTTCGAAAACTTTATCTACGTAATTTCGTTCATTTTCTTTCACCATTTTCCTGTGGACAGTCAGCATACATAATCCTGAAAGTTAACGTACTTGATTTAATAACACAATTGATAAATAACCAATCTATTCTGAAGTCCTTTTCTTACCATTCAAACGATTTTCTGTCATGGTCGAACAGAGCCAAGTCTTCACTCTTCTCAGTGTACTGAAAGTTCTTTCAATAGAGCTTGTTGTACAAGGCAACGCTGATGCTATACAGATGGCTTGCATCGTTGTTGGATAAAACATGCTCGCCTTCTTAACTAGATAACACAATTCTATTTGGTGAAGATCGTCGGAGCTCAAGTTTTTTTTTTTTTTGCAGAAATCGTACCACAATTCAGCTTCCCCGTTGACACTTTGAAGATTGTAGAATTCAGAGAAGTTTTTTGTTTTGCTCTTGAAGTCTTGAATGTTCATTGGTAACATGTTAGCTGGATGTAAGTGAAAGAGAGAGTATGCAGGAAAATTTTCTTCTAGAAACCTTCTTTCTAATGCATTAATTAAAGAATCCAAGTACGGGATCAGGATCGATATCTTCAAAAATTGAACGTCATTTGATGAGGGATGATTTGAGCGGTTTTTTTGACGGTCGATAATTCTGGGTTTCTGAAGTGTTAATCCAAGTTCCTCTGCAACTGATGTAGAATCCGACAATAGTTCTTCGATTCCTGAATCAGCATTAGTTCGATTATCTTTCGCTAATGCGGTAAATTAATGGATTTGTTCTTTGCAAGCAAGCAAGTCAAGCTTCTTTGATTGTAGAATATTTTCAGCTGGCTGAAAGTAAGCAGAATATTTCGATATCAAAGAAAGACACACAATGAAGGTCGTCCGCGTGACGACAGAATGAAGCTGAAAACCACTTGTTCTCGTTGAAGAATTTCCTTCTTTACGAGCTCGCTTAAGAGCGAAATCATCGACTTTTATTTTCAACTTTCAAAGATACAAGGCTGAACGATTTGTTCATCCTTGTCTACGTTGCCATTGCGCGCGGAAGGTAGAAAAGGTATAAGTTGAAAAGACACCGAGTTGGGCAGCTTTTTGAATTTTTTTCCCGCATATCGTTTTCTTACTCATTTTTCCCCGAATTTTTCGATTTCTTTCCTCTGAGGGACTCGAATATTTGATTTATTCTCATCACTTTTTTCTGAACAGAGGGTTAGGTTGAATTTCGGATGTGATAGGCACGTTTTGACTTCAGATTCGGATTTGGAAGGTCAAAAAACATATATAAACATATATCGCACTACCCGATCATGACCACCCATTATTTTTTGGCGCCTAAAAATTTTTTCGAGTTTTTTGAGGTTAAGTCGAAATATATACGTCTAGTGTAAGTTTTGACTTCGGATTCGGCCTTAGATGGTCAAAATACATGTTAAAGCATATATCGCATGCCCAGATCAGGATTCTATATCTTTTGGGAGATATTTAAAGGTTTTTCAGTTTTTTGAGGTTATGTCGAAATCCAGACGTGATGGAGAACTTCTGATGCCGGATTCGGAATATTATACATAATACATATTACTGCATATGCCGCATACCCAGATCATGAAACTTTTTTTTTTTGTGGGGCTGTGTTACACGTACCCCGCGCAGATTCAAAGTTAGCCGATACTTTTTGAACATACCTCGTATTAATTTGAATATCTCATAATGCGAAATTCAGAATTTATCTTCCAAAAAAATAAACGGATGACATTTTTCGGGCTTATTTGCCATCTCCAAATGCTGCCGGAGCAAAATTATAGCGTCCAAACGCGTAGTACATGGCGTTCCGTACAATAACTGAGCTTTCGGTTTGATTGGGCTTTTGCGACGCTGCTGACCAGAGAGTTATTTTTTTAAACAGCCTCGATCTCGTCTTTCAATCCGCAAACGTTGTTTTCGGCATTACTGACAAGCTGGAACCTTTTCTTTTTAAACCTAGGGTCGATTAATGTGGCTATTCTCGGAACTGTCCTCGTTTCATAATGTCCGAAACGCTTCTTGAAGAGGCCACTTTAAGCGTCAAGTGCGGCAATAGCTTCTTGGGTTTTAAATATATTTTCGAACTAGGAAACTTCCATAAACATTTACCATATCATGAGTACCACGAGCGACAAACTTTGGCAAACTTTCCACCTGATATTTTTTTCGTTGCTTTTTCAAAGGCCAAAGTACGAGGGTCGTTTGATAAGTCCGTGACTTTTTGAATAAAATATATTTTTTTCGTCAAAGAAGCGTTTTATTTCTCAACATAATCTCCTTTTAGCTCTATACATTTAGTCCAGCGTTTTTCCAATTTTTTTATTCCTTCCAAATAATAGGTTTTCTCAAGGCCCTCAAAATAGTCGTTTGTTTCTGTGATGACCCGAATCTCTTACCGCCGAGCCATTTCTTCATGTTTGGAAACAAAAATAGTCACAGGGGGCTAAATCTGGAGAATATGCTGGATGGGGTAGCAGTTCGTAGCCCAATTTATGAAATTTTGCCATGCTGACACGAAATTCACTTTTTTCCATTTTCGTTAAAATTCACGAGATCGTCTGCTTTCAATGCCTATAAAACGCAAACCAAAAAACGCAGCTTTCTCAAAATTTTACAGTCAGCTGTTAATCGATAACTGCTGGCAGGAGCAGTGTTGTATTTAGAGCAGGTGCGCGGCAAATACAAAAAGTCACGGACTTATCAAACGACCCTCGTAACTGGCACAGCTCTTCCAAGGCATTAATCTCCTCTGCGGTAAAAGGCGAGGGAGCCTTTGCGGTTCCCAGCAATATAGTCAACAGTGTTGTTTTTGTGAGTAAAATATTCTCTACCATTAAAAACGTACTGTCCCACCGGTTTCGTTGCCTCTTGGATGAGTGGGAGAGCGACGTTTTGGGAATCTTGCATGCTTCGCATTTATTGTACTCGTATGTTTTCCGTTTGGGGTACATTCTGCACCAACAAATTTATCGTGTGTGCAAAACACGTGAACTGTTTCATTTCTAAATACTCAAAGACCTATTTCAATGTTGCCTTATTGTCGGTGACAATAGTTACCACTTTTTGTTGTAGCCCCCACTCAATCAAATTTTGGTGAACTGTGTTACCTATGACAACTTTTGAGTGATTGGTGGGGGTCAAAAGTGGCTGAAACAAGCTGAAAATCTGCGTTAACAAAACGGCATGTCACAGTATATTGTTTGTAACTAGCCCATACATATAATGGATTGGCTGTTAATCTGTTAACTGTTCGTAGACACACAAGCAGCTCATCAGCAATACTTTCTTTTTCTCATAGGTATTTAAAAACATAGCGGTATTTTGACGAACAAGAAGATTCGTAGGGATGGCTTTATTGTTAGCGATGATTCTCTGAAAACTATTGTTTGCTCGATATTGTAGCTACCACACATTCTTTGTATTGGTATTACTATTTTTACTCTCCGAGCCGTGCTTACCACTGATTATTGCCGAGACGCGCTTGCTGCACTCGCCACGCTCACCATACTGGCATTACTACCAGCACGGCTGGGCATCATCCTCCTCCATTCCCTCCTCTCTGCATATGATGTGGGCAGCAGATTGGTGGTACAATCCGATATAAGCTGATTGAGTGCCTCATCACGCCCTCTGACGGATATTCGACGAAACGAGATCAACGCCCTCTGGCGGATACCCGTCGAACCAACATGTTCAACGGTCTCTAACGGATGCGCGACGAACTAACTCGTTCTATCGCGCCCGCTGGTGGTTCAACTGCGAAGTAACCCGATAACGAATTAACAAAACGCACGCAATATGCATCGGTAAATGCACCGTAAGTGCTCAACGAACTTTTAAGAAAAGTCCCGTTTGGCTTACCGCAAATTTATCTGTGAGACAATTTGCGAGATGCACACACAGAAAACTAACACGACGCCTCTTGACGACTGTCTGTAGCAAACGGATTTTGTAGCCAGTGCTGCCAATTCTTCGGATCACAATCAAGCTAGCCCAGCGTTTGTAAATAGATGGAAAAAGCCAAAAAACTTTTCACGTAGCTAAAAAAAGCGCTAGAGTATTTTTTATGACTTTGAACAAGCATTTTAGAAAAGTTGAAAGTTGAAAAGATGTCTAGCTTAACAAAAAGTTTGGCATCTGAGGCTAAACTTACATTGGCTAAAACCCTTTTTGATGCAGTTGCATGCTGGATGACGGTATTTTTTACCCAGCGCAATTCGTATCTACCAATATGAAATAACATGTTAATATTATTATGTGTAAAATAGAGTTTAATTTTCGAAGGGCTGAGTTAAGTTTTTGCAAGCTTCACTTGACAAAACAACCTTTTTTCCTCTGCGTTCGACCACGGCAGTTATAAAGGCTGTAGTTAAACACTTCGGCCCAAAAACTGGTGGTGGCCTGCACAAAACTTACTTTATCTTTAATCATCGAAGATGTGCATAATTTCTACCTCCTGGTGACAAAATTTATTTGATGGAAAAGACTACTATTTGGAAATCTGAAAGAATTTTAGCTTTAATAACAAAATATGACAATAACCCTATGACGCTGTACTTTTTCTTAACCTCATTGATAATTCCTAACTAAAATTTAAATATGTCCTCGTCTTTCCCGCCCTTAATATTGATCTTTGTTTCGAATACAAATAGTGATAAACAAATTAAGGAAATTGTTTTTTAAAATATCAATTTTGTTTTGTTGATTTTACATTTTAGGAAATATGTAGTAAACACAACATCTAATAAAAGTTTCCCTAAATCTCCGGTATTGTCTTCTCTTCTTTTCTTTTTTGCACACTCATACATACATATGTATCTGCTTGGCCATAAAATGCTTCATTTATATAAGTTAAGACAGGCACCCGAGATTATAAAAGACCCAAATCATGTTTAACACGCATCCGTCCCTAAAAAAAAAACCGACACTTTGTTTCAATTTGACATAATGCGAAAATACAACAAACACAGACGTTATTAAACAAAAACCCTGTTCGCTATGATTTTGTGTACAGACCAGCAAGCTGTGACGTCATTGCAATGCTCATGTGGAAACAGAATGCGAGCACGTAGAGCCATCTGTTGTTCTTTTCTTTTTTTCTATGCACACGCATTTTTTGTATTCAAACGGACACACACACATAGAAACATTTGTTTTTGACCAATGAAATGCTACATGCATATACACGTATTCATATAAAGACGCATAATAAGGCTTACGTTACGATATTTCTATTAAGAAGTATTTAACATTTACCAAAATTAATAGGAGTGATTGGTTTGGGTTTTTTTCGACAAATTTTGAAAAAAGGAGTTGCATTAAAGGTTTTAATTGAATTTGTTCCAAACGAAGACCAAAAACTCTCTAGTCATGGGTCGCGGAATGCATTGTGCCGTCTAAAAAAGAAATTTGATAAAAAACATGATCTCTAAAGGTAAAACCTACGCTGAAATTGGTCGCATTGTCGGTTGTTCAAACAAAATGATGCGCAATGCACTGCTGTTTGTCGAAAAGAACGAAACACGTGGAAGAAAGCCCTCAATGTCCAACGTGGAGATCAAGCGCTTGGTTCGGTAAAGCAAGGAGGAACCTTTTAAGCCGGCGACGGAACTGAAGAAGGAGCTTCAGATAGCTGCAAGCGTGGAAACAGTTCGCAAACGCAACACAAAACAACCTTAATGCGTGCGTTCCCAGAAAAGGCCCGCTTTTGACTGTGAAGCATGTGGCAAAGCGAATCGAATATGCCAAGACTGAATATAATCCGCACATTAACACACTGTAGTATGCATATATATTAAATATCTACTGTACCAAGAGTACTTAAAGAGAACACACTGTAATACTTTGTTGCAGTGTTTACATAAGCCCAAGTGGCCAAAATATGATTCGATCGGCGCGCACATAGAAAGTGCAAGTGTCAGCATTCTGTTACACTCGCCGACTGCTTGACCAAACATATATACATATGCATATACCCCTGCGCTCCAGCTTAAGAGAGCATAAATACAGTTATATACATAACCGTCTGTCTTCGCTATCCAACTGAGGGCAGCGCAGCAATGAGACTTAAGCTTACTTAGAACCTAAGGAAGTATGTTAAAAATCAGATCCAACTGAACGTTGAAAGCGGCACCTTCGCCGCTTCCTCAAATAAATAAAGAATATTGAACATTATATTATCAACAATTAGTATTCAATTTTACATGGCGATCGTGCCAAGTGATACGAATAAAAACTAAAAAAACAAAAAGAAGATCTGGAGTCAGAGAAGGCGGAAAAAACCGCCTTCTCCAAAGCCATTGCCGAAGAAACCCACTGCCTGCCCGAATGACTGCCCTGGGCCATTGTACTCACCATTTTGCGAGTCCACATGCCTGAGGAAACATATCATTGAAAAGAAATCAGAGACCTGTGCGAAGACCAGCACCGGCCCCGCCTGAGCTCATAGGCCCCGGACACCAGCAGCAGAAAGACATCAGCGAGAGGGGCACCCCGCAACTTTCGCCTACGAAGGAGCGTCAGCGTAGCCAAGCCGGCGACGACCAGCTGACGCGGGCAACATCTCTAAGATCTTGAATATCATTATTATTATTAAAATTATATTATAAAAAAAATTTTGTAAAATGCTGCGGAACCTTTTCCGCAAGATTAGCAGTATAGCCTGTAAAGCTATACGAAACAACAAGGAAAACTTGTAAACATAAATGCAATCTTATAAGAAAAAATTAGTAAAATTGTGCGGAACCATCTCCGCTCGATCAGAAGTAACATATAGCCCGTAAAGTTATACAAATCAATAGGCAGGAAAAATTGTTAAGGTAAATGCAAAGTAATGCAATAGGAAAATTTACCGAAAATAGAACAGAAACCTATAAATACAAAATAATATATGTGCCCAAAATGGCAATTGTAGACGTTAAGTCAGTGGACTCCACAGCCAATGTTATTAATAAAGTGGAGACAAATAAATATGATTTCGATTTAATAGAAATCTTGTTAATTATAATTGTTGTTATAATGTGCGCAAATTGCTTTTACAAATTGTATAAATTACACAACAAATGTCTAAAGAAACAGTATATAAGCCAAGCAAATGATTTGGACAAAATTTAATGTAAAAAAAAAAATAGCAGAAACAACACTGACAATATAATGAATTACAAATAAAGAACAAAAGTTCAATTTAAAAAAAAAATAACTAAAGTATGGCTTCACTAAAGACAAATAATGAAATAAATATGATAGAGTCCAGAGACAGTTCATATCCACAAAAGAATGGAATGGCATGAAATATGCACATTCATAAAAAATATAAAAATCCAATTCGATAAGTCTTATAAGTGCTTATCGCCGAATAGGCCTATACAGGCAGATACAATAAAAAAACATACGTCAATATTAGTCCACTGCTTTAATGAAGCACGAGAACTAATATACGAACATAGGAAAATAATAAATTCTGAAAACTGGTCTAAGTTATCAAGACTATTAATCAAACTTCGATTAAACTTGATAACAGTTAAAAAGAAATTTAGTTTGGATATATCGATTCCAACGATTCTGAATACCCCTTTGACTCTAAGTGAAGAAATAACAGGATCGCTTAATGATTCTGACTCTGAACTAGACATCAAAGAGGAAGACCTGAGCGACTTAACAATACCAGCAATATTGCAATTGCCGGAAGACGCCGAGGACATTGAAGACCAGGACATAGAATTCAGCAAAATGACGGACAACTCAGCCGCCATTAGGGCCTACATAAGGGAGGTGTCCAGCGCAGTACCAGAATTTGATGGACAAAGGATCCATCTTCAGAGGTTTATTATGACCATCAAATTAGTAGACCTTACAAAAGGAGCATTCGAGGACATTGCAGTCCAAGTAATAAAATCAAAATTGATTGGCACAACCCTGAACCTGGTACTGAACGAAACTACAATTGAAGCAATAATCAACAAATTGCAAACTTCAATTGTCGGGGAGACTTCTCAGAACATCAAGGCAAAATTATCCACTGTACAACAAAGAGGCAAGACAGCTACACAGTTCACAACCGAAGTCGATAATTTACGTAAGCTCCTAGAAGCCTCGTATATCGATGAAGGTTTGCCAAGTGAGCATGCCACTAAATTGAGTACTAGGGATGCCATTGATGTTATGATCAAGAAAAGCGAACACGAAAGTGTGAAAATTGTGCTAGAAGCTGGTACGTGCACAACTATGGATGCCGCCATAGGTGCGTATATAAGAACTAGCACCAGAGTAACCGGAAATGTGAATCATATCATGTATTCCAAGAGAGGTTACAGAGGTAATGGTCGCGGCAGAGGTCATTACAATAACCGTAACAATTACTACAATAATGGCCATAACGGAAACCGAAATAATAATAACGGCAGTGCTAGTGTAAGAGTAACCCAAAATAATTCGGGAAACTCGTAACAACCCTCATATGCACAGCAATAAACAAAGCTCATGTACATTCAATCAATCTAAGTATAAATATATTCGTTGCATTTGACCATGTGGCAACAGGAAAAAGATTAGTTTTCTTAGTTGACACAGGTGGAGATATTTCCATACTAAAAGAAGATGCCGACTACTTCAATAGCATACAAGATGACAGTATAATAAATATTCAAGGCATAAGCCAAGAGATTATTAAATCTAAGGGCATAACCTCAATAGAGCTACAAACAGATAGATACATAATTCCTCACAATTTTCATATTGTTAATCAACAATTTCCCATACCATGTGACGGAATAATTGGCATTGATTTTATAAAAAAATTTAATTGCCAGTTAGACTTCAAACCAAAAGAAGATTGGTTAATAATAAGACCCAATAATTTAAAATTTCCGATTTATGTTCCAATAACATACAACTCCGGTAATAATAGAATATTATTACCAGCGAGATCACAAGTTGTCCGAAAAATCAATATAACTTCAATTGAAGATACAAATATATTGATCCCAAACCAAGAAATAGAAACAGGTATTTATGTAGCAAATACCATTTCAACATCAAACGATGTTTATGTCCGAATATTAAATACGCATCATAGCGATAAACTAGTAGATGCCACCAACTTAAAATACGAACCATTTTCAAGCTATGATGTTGTTCAACAAAATAAAGAGACAAGAGAACAAACTGTTATGTCTCTATTGTCGAAAAATTTCCCATCACAATTCAAAACCCAGCTGAAAAAGCTGATATATTTCGTCTGACAACAGAACCAATATCGGCAAATAATTTATACAAACAAAGATTGAGGTTGAAAGATGATGAGCCAGTATACATAAAAAATTATAGAAATCCTCATAGTCAAAAAGACGAAATTCAAGAACAAGTACAAAAATTGATAGATGATAAAATAGTCGAACTATCAGTATCGGAATACAATAGTCCATTACTATTAGTACCGAAAAAATCTCTTCCAGACTCAGACAAAAAGAAATGGCGATTAGTAATTGACTATCGTCAAATCAATAAAAAACTGTTGTCTGATAAATTTCCACTCCCTAGAATTGATGACATTTTGAATCAACTAGGTCGAGCCAAATATTTTTCATGCCTTGACCTGATGTCAGGTTTTCACCAAATTGAACTTGAGAAGAGTTCAAGAGATATAACTTCATTTTCAACAACAAACGGTTCATATCGTTTTACGCGATTACCATTTGGATTGAAGATAGCGCCAAATTCTTTTCAAATAATAATGACTATTGCATTTTCTGGCCTTGAGCCAACGCAAGCATTTATCTATATGGATGATTTAATAGTGATAGGTTGTTCCGAAAATCATACTTCGGCGAATATTCACGGCACATAACTAGATTATGTAAAAAGAATGTTCCTTTTAAATGAACAGGAGACTGTCAAAAAGCATTTTTACACATAAAAACAAAACTGATGGAACCTACTCTCTTACAATACCCCGATTTTAGTAAAGAATTTTGCATTACAACAGATGTTAGCAAAATGGCATGTATTATCTCATAACCACAATGGCCATCAACTTCCAGTTGCATACGCATCTAGATCATTTACTAAGGGCGAGAGTAATAAAAGTACTACTGAGCAGGAATTAGCAGCAATACATTGGGTAATAACCCACTTCAGACCCTATATTTATGGTGAACATTTTACAGTCAAGACTGATCATATACAACTCACCTTTTTATTTTCAATGACTAATCCTGGCTCAAAATTAACTCGTATGAGACTTGAACTAGAGGAATATAATTTTACAGTAAAGTATCTGAGAGGTAAAGAAAACTACGTTGCTGATGCGTTATCAAGAATAACCATCAAAGAATTAAAAAATATAACCGGAAATATTATGAAAGTCACTACAAGATTACAAAGTAGACAAAAATCCTGCGCAGGAGAAACAGAATTGCATACGCAATCAATAGAAAATGCTTCAATGCTACGTATACCAAGTCATCAATAATGACGAGGTACGTAAAGTAGTGACCTTGCAAGTAAAAAATATGATATGTTTCTTTAAACATGGAAAAAAGATTACTGCAAAATATGATGTCAATGATTTATATACAAATGGAGTTCTTGATTTATATCAATTTTTCCAAAGGCTTGAAATGCAGGCCGGTATATATCAAATCAGTCATCTCAAAATGGCACCGTGGGAAAATATCTTTGAATACGTTTCAATAGATAATTTCAAACAAAAGGGCAATAATATATTAACAAAATTAAGAGTGGCGCTACTCAACCCGGTGACCTTAATAAACAATGAAAAAGAAAAAGAAGCAATTTTGTCTACACTACATGATGATCCATTACAAGGTGGTCATACAGGCATTGCAAAAACCCTGGCCAAGGTCAAAAGACATTTTTATTGGAAAGGTATGTCTAAACAAATAACAGACTACATTAAAAAATGTCAAAAATGGCAAAAAGCGAAAATAACAAAGCATACAAAGACCCCAATGACTTTAACTGAGACCCCTGAACATGCTTTCGACAGAGTTATAGTGGACACTATAGGTCCTTTACCAAAGTCGGAAAATGGAAACGAATATGCAGTCACTCTCATTTGTGACTTAACTAAATATTTAGTTGCAATTCCCATACCGAATAAAAATGCAAATACAGTCGCAAAAGCTATATTTGAATCTTTTATTCTGAAGTACGGTCCAATGAAGACGTTCATTACGGACATGGGAACAGAATACAAAAATAGCATTATAGCCAACTTGTGCAAATATTTAAAAATAGACAACATAACGTCTACAGCTCACCACCACCACACATTAGGTACCGTTGAGAGAAGTCATAGAACCTTCAATGAGTACATTCGTTTATATATATCAGCAGATAAAACTGACTGGGACATATGGTTACAATATTTTGTGTATTGTTTTAACACTACACCGTCCGTAACACATTACTGTCCATATGAACTTGTATTTGGCAAAACTAGTAACTTAGCAAAACAACTTAGTAGCATAGATAATATAGACCCTATATATAACGTAGATGACTACGCAAAAGAAGTTAAGTTTAGACTAGAGAACGCGTACAAAAGAGCACGCATATTATTAGAAATAAATAAAATAAAACAAAAACACAATTATGATGAGAAAGTTAGCGATTTTAAACTAAATGTAGGAGATAACGTTTTAATAAAATAATAACATAGTAATTAGAAATAAAAAGAACAAAGAACAGACAGTACATAAGGATAGGTTAAAAATGTTTATTCCATAATTGTAATTAGTATGGCCATGCTAAGACAAAAATACTTCTTTACATTCGAATACTATTTGTAATTTAATATATTAACAAAAAAAAAAACAACACAAAAAATATATAAAAATTTTTATTTTTCTAAGAAAATCTTTCTTTTTAATTAAACATTAATCCTATAAAATAACTTAATAATATTACGTTATTTTTCAAAAAGAGGGAGATGTAGTATGCATATATATTAAATATCTACTGTACCAAGAGTACTTAAAGAGAACACACTGTAATACTTTGTTGCAGTGTTTACATAAGCCCAAGTGGCCAAAATATGATTCGATCGGCGCGCACACAGAAAGTGCAAGTGTCAGCATTCTGTTACACTCGCCGACTGCTTGACCGAACATATATACATATGCATAAACCCCTGCGCTCCAGCTTAAGAGAGCATAAATACAGTTATATACATAACCGTCTGTCTTCGCTATCCAACTCAGGGCAGCGCAGCAATGAGACTTAAGCTTACTTAGAACCTAAGGAAGTATGTTAAAAATCAGATCCAACTGAACGTTGAAAGCGGCACCTTCGCCGCTTCCTCAAATAAATAAAGAATATTGAACATTATATTATCAACAATTAGTATTCAATTTTACATGGCGATCGTGCCAAGTGATACGAATAAAAACTAAAAAAACAAAAAGAAGATCTGGAGTCAGAGAAGGCGGAAAAAACCGCCTTCTCCAAAGCCATTGCCGAACAAACCCACTGCCTGCCCGAATGACTGCCCTGGGCCATTGTACTCACCATTTTGCGAGTCCACATGCCTGAGGAAACATATCATTGAAAAGAAATCAGAGACCTGTGCGAAGACCAGCACCGGCCCCGCCTGAGCTCATAGGCCCCGGACACCAGCAGCAGAAAGACATCAGCGAGAGGGGCACCCCGCAACTTTCGCCTACGAAGGAGCGTCAGCGTAGCCAAGCCGGCGACGACCAGCTGACGCGGGCAACATCTCTAAGATCTTGAATATCATTATTATTATTAAAATTATATTATAAAAAAAAATTTTAAAAAATGCTGCGGAACCTTTTCCGCAAGATTAGCAGTATAGCCTGTAAAGCTATACGAAACAACAAGGAAAACTTGTAAACATAAATGCAATCTTATAAGAAAAAATTAGTAAAATTGTGCGGAACCATCTCCGCTCGATCAGAAGTAACATATAGCCCGCAAAGTTATACAAATCAATAGGCTGGAAAAATTGTTTAGGTAAATGCAAAGTAATGCAATAGGACAATTTACCGAAAATACAACACAAAGCTATAAATACAAAATAATATATTTGCCCAAAATGGCAATTTTAGACGTTAAGTCAGTGAACTCCACTGTTATTAATAAAGTGGAGACAAATAAATATGATTTCGATTTAATACAAATCTTGTTAATAATAATTTTTGTTATAATGTGCGCAAATTGCTTTTACAAATTGTATAAATTACACAACAAATGTCTAAAGAAACAGTATATAAGCCAAGCAAATGATTTGGACAAAATTTAATGTAAAAAAAAAATAGCAGAAACAACACTGACAATATAATGAATTACAAATAAAGAACAAAAGTTCAATTTAAAAAAATAACTAAAGTATGGCTTCACTAAAGACAAATAATGAAATAAATATGATAGAGTCCAGAGAGAGTTCATATCCACAAAAGAATGGAATGGCATGAAATATGCACATTGATAAAAAATATAAAAATCCAATTCGATAAGTCTTATAAGTGCTTATCGCCGAATAGCCCTATACAGGCAGGCATTAGTCGACTGCTTTAATGAAGCACGAAAACTAATACACGAACATAGGAAAATAATAAATTCTGAAAACTGGTCTAAGTTATCAAGACTATTAATCAAACTTCGATTAAACTTGATAACAGTTAAAAAGAAATTTAGTTTGGATATATCGATTCCAACGATTCTGAATACCCCTTTGACTCTAAGTGAAGAAATAACAGGATCGCTTAATGATTCTGACTCTGAACTAGACATCAAAGAGGAAGACCTGAGCGACTTAACAATACCAGCAATATTGCAATTGCCGGAAGACGCCGAGGACATTGAAGACCAGGACATAGAATTCAGCAAAATGACGGACAACTCAGCCGCCATTAGGGCCTACATAAGGGAGGTGTCCAGCGCAGTACCAGAATTTGATGGACAAAGGATCCATCTTCAGAGGTTTATTATGACCATCAAATTAGTAGACCTTACAAAAGGAGCATTCGAGGACATTGCAGTCCAAGTAATAAAATCAAAATTGATTGGCACAACCCTGAACCTGGTACTGAACGAAACTACAATTGAAGCAATAATCAACAAATTGCAAACTTCAATTGTCGGGGAGACTTCTCAGAACATCAAGGCAAAATTATCCACTGTACAACAAAGAGGCAAGACAGCTACACAGTTCACAACCGAAGTCGATAATTTACGTAAGCTCCTAGAAGCCTCGTATATCGATGAAGGTTTGCCAAGTGAGCATGCCACTAAATTGAGTACTAGGGATGCCATTGATGTTATGATCAAGAAAAGCGAACACGAAAGTGTGAAAATTGTGCTAGAAGCTGGTACGTGCACAACTATGGATGCCGCCATAGGTGCGTATATAAGAACTAGCACCAGAGTAACCGGAAATGTGAATCATATCATGTATTCCAAGAGAGGTTACAGAGGTAATGGTCGCGGCAGAGGTCATTACAATAACCGTAACAATTACTACAATAATGGCCATAACGGAAACCGAAATAATAATAACGGCAGTGCTAGTGTAAGAGTAACCCAAAATAATTCGGGAAACTCGTAACAACCCTCATATGCACAGCAATAAACAAAGCTCATGTACATTCAATCAATCTAAGTATAAATATATTCGTTGCATTTGACCATGTGGCAACAGGAAAAAGATTAGTTTTCTTAGTTGACACAGGTGGAGATATTTCCATACTAAAAGAAGATGCCGACTACTTCAATAGCATACAAGATGACAGTATAATAAATATTCAAGGCATAAGCCAAGAGATTATTAAATCTAAGGGCATAACCTCAATAGAGCTACAAACAGATAGATACATAATTCCTCACAATTTTCATATTGTTAATCAACAATTTCCCATACCATGTGACGGAATAATTGGCATTGATTTTATAAAAAAATTTAATTGCCAGTTAGACTTCAAACCAAAAGAAGATTGGTTAATAATAAGACCCAATAATTTAAAATTTCCGATTTATGTTCCAATAACATACAACTCCGGTAATAATAGAATATTATTACCAGCGAGATCACAAGTTGTCCGAAAAATCAATATAACTTCAATTGAAGATACAAATATATTGATCCCAAACCAAGAAATAGAAACAGGTATTTATGTAGCAAATACCATTTCAACATCAAACGATGTTTATGTCCGAATATTAAATACGCATCATAGCGATAAACTAGTAGATGCCACCAACTTAAAATACGAACCATTTTCAAGCTATGATGTTGTTCAACAAAATAAAGAGACAAGAGAACAAACTGTTATGTCTCTATTGTCGAAAAATTTCCCATCACAATTCAAAACCCAGCTGAAAAAGCTGATATATTTCGTCTGACAACAGAACCAATATCGGCAAATAATTTATACAAACAAAGATTGAGGTTGAAAGATGATGAGCCAGTATACATAAAAAATTATAGAAATCCTCATAGTCAAAAAGACGAAATTCAAGAACAAGTACAAAAATTGATAGATGATAAAATAGTCGAACTATCAGTATCGGAATACAATAGTCCATTACTATTAGTACCGAAAAAATCTCTTCCAGACTCAGACAAAAAGAAATGGCGATTAGTAATTGACTATCGTCAAATCAATAAAAAACTGTTGTCTGATAAATTTCCACTCCCTAGAATTGATGACATTTTGAATCAACTAGGTCGAGCCAAATATTTTTCATGCCTTGACCTGATGTCAGGTTTTCACCAAATTGAACTTGAGAAGAGTTCAAGAGATATAACTTCATTTTCAACAACAAACGGTTCATATCGTTTTACGCGATTACCATTTGGATTGAAGATAGCGCCAAATTCTTTTCAAATAATAATGACTATTGCATTTTCTGGCCTTGAGCCAACGCAAGCATTTATCTATATGGATGATTTAATAGTGATAGGTTGTTCCGAAAATCATACTTCGGCGAATATTCACGGCACATAACTAGATTATGTAAAAAGAATGTTCCTTTTAAATGAACAGGAGACTGTCAAAAAGCATTTTTACACATAAAAACAAAACTGATGGAACCTACTCTCTTACAATACCCCGATTTTAGTAAAGAATTTTGCATTACAACAGATGTTAGCAAAATGGCATGTATTATCTCATAACCACAATGGCCATCAACTTCCAGTTGCATACGCATCTAGATCATTTACTAAGGGCGAGAGTAATAAAAGTACTACTGAGCAGGAATTAGCAGCAATACATTGGGTAATAACCCACTTCAGACCCTATATTTATGGTGAACATTTTACAGTCAAGACTGATCATATACAACTCACCTTTTTATTTTCAATGACTAATCCTGGCTCAAAATTAACTCGTATGAGACTTGAACTAGAGGAATATAATTTTACAGTAAAGTATCTGAGAGGTAAAGAAAACTACGTTGCTGATGCGTTATCAAGAATAACCATCAAAGAATTAAAAAAATATAACCGGAAATATTATGAAAGTCACTACAAGATTACAAAGTAGACAAAAATCCTGCGCAGGAGAAACAGAATTGCATACGCAATCAATAGAAAATGCTTCAATGCTACGTATACCAAGTCATCAATAATGACGAGGTACGTAAAGTAGTGACCTTGCAAGTAAAAAAATATGATATGTTTCTTTAAACATGGAAAAAAGATTACTGCAAAATATGATGTCAATGATTTATATACAAATGGAGTTCTTGATTTATATCAATTTTTCCAAAGGCTTGAAATGCAGGCCGGTATATATCAAATCAGTCATCTCAAAATGGCACCGTGGGAAAATATCTTTGAATACGTTTCAATAGATAATTTCAAACAAAAGGGCAATAATATATTAACAAAATTAAGAGTGGCGCTACTCAACCCGGTGACCTTAATAAACAATGAAAAAGAAAAAGAAGCAATTTTGTCTACACTACATGATGATCCATTACAAGGTGGTCATACATGCATTGCAAAAACCCTGGCCAAGGTCAAAAGACATTTTTATTGGAAAGGTATGTCTAAACAAATAACAGACTACATTAAAAAATGTCAAAAATGGCAAAAAGCGAAAATAACAAAGCATACAAAGACCCCAATGACTTTAACTGAGACCCCTGAACATGCTTTCGACAGAGTTATAGTGGACACTATAGGTCCTTTACCAAAGTCGGAAAATGGAAACGAATATGCAGTCACTCTCATTTGTGACTTAACTAAATATTTAGTTGCAATTCCCATACCGAATAAAAATGCAAATACAGTCGCAAAAGCTATATTTGAATCTTTTATTCTGAAGTACGGTCCAATGAAGACGTTCATTACGGACATGGGAACAGAATACAAAAATAGCATTATAGCCAACTTGTGCAAATATTTAAAAATAGACAACATAACGTCTACAGCTCACCACCACCACACATTAGGTACCGTTGAGAGAAGTCATAGAACCTTCAATGAGTACATTCGTTTATATATATCAGCAGATAAAACTGACTGGGACATATGGTTACAATATTTTGTGTATTGTTTTAACACTACACCGTCCGTAACACATTACTGTCCATATGAACTTGTATTTGGCAAAACTAGTAACTTAGCAAAACAACTTAGTAGCATAGATAATATAGACCCTATATATAACGTAGATGACTACGCAAAAGAAGTTAAGTTTAGACTAGAGAACGCGTACAAAAGAGCACGCATATTATTAGAAATAAATAAAATAAAACAAAAACACAATTATGATGAGAAAGTTAGCGATTTTAAACTAAATGTAGGAGATAACGTTTTAATAAAATAATAACATAGTAATTAGAAATAAAAAGAACAAAGAACAGACAGTACATAAGGATAGGTTAAAAATGTTTATTTCATAATTGTAATTAGTATGGCCATGCTAAGACAAAAATACTTCTTTACATTCGAATACTATTTGTAATTTAATATATTAACAAAAAAAAAAACAACACAAAAAATATATAAAAAATTTTTATTTTTCTAAGAAAATCTTTCTTTTTAATTAAACATTAATCCTATAAAATAACTTAATAATATTACGTTATTTTTCAAAAAGAGGGAGATGTAGTATGCATATATATTAAATATCTACTGTACCAAGAGTACTTAAAGAGAACACACTGTAATACTTTGTTGCAGTGTTTACATAAGCCCAAGTGGCCAAAATATGATTCGATCGGCGCGCACACAGAAAGTGCAAGTGTCAGCATTCTGTTACACTCGCCGACTGCTTGACCGAACATATATACATATGCATAAACCCCTGCGCTCCAGCTTAAGAGAGCATAAATACAGTTATATACATAACCGTCTGTCTTCGCTATCCAACTCAGGGCAGCGCAGCAATGAGACTTAAGCTTACTTAGAACCTAAGGAAGTATGTTAAAAATCAGATCCAACTGAACGTTGAAAGCGGCACCTTCGCCGCTTCCTCAAATAAATAAAGAATATTGAACATTACATTATCAACAATTAGTATTCAATTTTACAACACATAAACTGGAAAATGTGATGCTGCCATATGCCAAGGATGAAATGCCGTTGGTTTGGACATTTCAACAAGATGACGACCCAAAACACACGAGCAAGAAAGCTCGAAAGTAGTTTTAGCAGAAATCGACCCGAGTAATGAAATGGCCTGCTCAGGCACCCGACTTAATTCCAATCGAAAACCTTTGGGCGGACGTGAAAAAAAAGGTTTCTGAAGCCAAACCCAATAATAACGAGGAACTTTGGGGTGTGTTCAAGGATTCATGGAGCAAAATTCCTCAAAAACAGTGCCAGGACTTGGTGGACTCCATGCCAAGACGATGCGCAGCTGTCATCAAAGGTCACGCCAACAAAGGTCACGCGACCAAATATTATATTAAGATTCTTTGAACATAGTTCTTAAGATATAATCCAATTGTTGAAGTCATTTTTTATTTAGTTTTAGCAAACTACGGAAACAGTGCTATTTTTGTTACCGCCTAAATTTGAAGGTTTTTTTTTTGTTTTACCAGTTATTTTTAAAATATCCATTAGATCTGTTACTAATTTTGTTATTTCAATTGAAAATCATTGTAGTATTTAAGTTTAGTGAGTAAAATGATGAAAAAGTGTCAGAAAATACAGAAACGCTGGGACAAACACGAAATGTGCTTATGGTGCTATTATCGTTACCGCAACTGTATGTGTTCCCTCCACGTCACCAAAAAGTGAACGAATGTTGAGTAAGTCAGGACTAGTCATAAGCGGAAAGAAAAGTTCTCTAAAACCAAAAAATATTAATATGCATTTTGATTTTAAACAAACACGAATGGATTTTAAATTAGCAGAATGAACTGCAATTTTTTTTATTTAATTTTAAAACTAAGACTTAATTTGAAGTGTTTATTTGACCGAGTTAAAACCGAAAAATTTTGGAGAAGATTTTTAGAATTAAGAGAATGGACCTCAATTAAAACGGACAGTTTTGATTAATTAATTTTATATGCATATATCGCAGATCATTTAAATTTAACATTTCAGCAATTGCGTGTTTCTGTTTGGCACGCGCCATGCAGGCGCCCTTTCTATTCTTTTGATGCGCGGATAGGAGCGGGGGGAAGTAGACGTCTGCACGAAAACGGGAAGCATACAGAAAAAAGCAGTGTGCATTAGTATTGGTGTATGCGGACTAGAATAAGTCGCCAAAATGTGTTGGTATTGCATGTAGAGTTAAGAACTACGCATAATTCTGATTTTGTGAATGGAGATTGGGTCAGTCAGACATGCCTTGACAATAACGAGAGTTGTGAAGAGGAAGAAGGGCATCCTGATGACTCTTCAACATATATAAATAAACAACTTTTTTTAAAAATATTGAAACATCGATGTACGTAAATATCGATGTTTTTTCAGCTTTAGTTTGCAATACTGGGTCGAGTAAATCTTAATTATTTTATTTAACTCCGTAAACATACCTCAAATTCATATACATACATATGTATATAAAACAAACAGCCATAGGCGTATAATTGGCACAAAAAAAAAATTTTTTTAAATTCCATATTGCACAAAAAGTTTGTCACTTCGACTCGAAATGTACAAATGCGCAATACAAATAACCGTTATTTGTCCCGTTGCAGTTTTCGTTTCTTCTTTGGCATTCGTTTTTGTTCGAATACATCGGCATACATTCCTATTAACGCAGATTCTTTTGTACAGAGCACATTTATTTAATTTTATTTATTTAATTAATTTAAAGTCAACTAAATGCAGACGACTGAATTGACAAAAGAACAATTAATAAGTGAAAAATTTATAACAAAATTTAAACAAAGTATATATAAATGTTTTTAAATTTAATTAAATTTAATCTGGGATAGACAAAGATATAACCGATCTAACATTTGTTGCAAAGAATTGGGGAAAACCCAGAAAAACCCAATCAGATCAGAAGAGTTAATAGTATTAGTAAAAAGTTAGTATATGTTAAGACATGCCCAACCGACCGAGGGGCAGTGTCATAAACGCGAGCATGCAGAGATAGAAGCTAAGAAAAAATAGACAGGCGATTCGAGGAAAATATAACTTCTACCAAGGTAGGATAAAAGTTTAAATTTTATCCCCTTGGATAAGGTTATTCATAAAGACTACACCAAGCATAGTTCTACGGTTAGATAAGGACCGTAAATTCAGTAATCTAAGTCCATTTGTATAAGGAGGAAGTCTTGTATCTACATCCCAGTTGAGCCCTCGCAAGGCGAATATTAAAAAGTTCATTTGTACGGATTCAATACGGTCCCTGTTATTCGAGTACTGAGGACACCAAACGCATGATCCGTACTCCAAAATTGGACGAACAAGTGACGTATAAAGGGTCTTTGTTAGATAAGGATCGTCAAACTCCTTAGACCATCGCTTAATAAAGCCAAGATCGTCAACTAAGGCAATTCTTTCTAAGGCACAACCCCAAAGTGTATAGGATACCAACTCAGGGCTAGTTCGGTAGAATGTCATCAGCTTGCATTTAGAACTATTCAAAATTAATAAATTTGCACGGCACCATGATTGAAAACTATCTAGGTCAGCTTGTAAGTAAGAGTGACAGAAGGCATCTTTAAGTTGAAAACACAGCTTTACATCATCTGCATACATAAGAGTGCGAGCAGATCGTATGACAAGCGGAAGGTCATTGATGAAAAGAGTGAATAGAAGGGGACCTAAATGACTCCCTTGAGGAACACCAGAGGTGCCATGAAGTGGGTTTGAAAGGCAATCCATTTGGGTTCTGTCAGTCAGATAACTAACAATCCAACTAAGAAGTGTAGGCGAGAAACCAAGAAGTTTAAGCTTTTCTGCAAGGAGGGAATGATTTACTGAGTCAAAAGCTTTACTGAAATCAGTATAAATGACATCAGTTTGAAGATTTTGCTGAAATCCCTGTACTACAAAGGATGTCAGCTCAAGTAAATTTGTCGTAGTGGAACGACGTTTGATGAATCCGTGTTGACAAGGGGAAATGATGGATCTGCAAAAGTGTTGCAAGTGAGGCGTTAAGACATTCTCGAAGAATTTAGGTATGGCCGATAGCTTAGAGATGCCTCTATACTTAGTTGCATCCGACTTGCTGCCCTTTTTGAGTAAGGGAATAATGAATGATTCCTTCCAAATGGAAGGAAAAAGAGAAGTTTCTAAGGACAGCGAGAATAGTTTTAGCAATGGCTTACTCAGCGAATTAGCACAGAACCGTAGTACGCACGCGGGAATTCCGTCGGGGCCTGGCGAGTAAAGTGGTGTAACCAAGTGAAGATCCCTAGCAATTGAACTTTCATTCAAAAGTGGAGTGAAGATGCCATTCGAACTTGGGATATTATAAGGATATGACTGAGTATTTTGGGTGGCAGGTAAATAAGTAGTTTGAAAAAAACCTTGCAAACATATCGGCCATGGCCTGATCCGCGTCTGCAATAGCATTTTCAAATTCCAATTTACATGGAAAAGCCGCTGATTTACGCTTCATGTTAACAAAATTATAAAACTGTTTGGGGTTTTGAAAAAACTGAGCCCTACAACGGTTTAAATAATTTTTATAACACTTGGCGTTAAGCACGGTGAAGTTTGACCGAGCAGTTAAATAGCGAGAAAAGACTAAAGAAGAGTGTTTAAGTTTATATTTTTTAAATAAGGCGTTCTTTAAATTCTTTAGGCGTGACAGCTCTTTTGTAAACCACGGGGGTTTACTTGAGGCTGTCGGATAGAATCTCGGAACGCATATATCAAAAAATGAATTAATCGTGCTATAAAAGACTTTTATGGCTACTGCCATATCAGTGCACAGGTGAAGATTAGATTAGTAATAGGAAGTCTGCTTTTCTGAAACAGCGCACACGCTTACTATTAGAGTTACTATTAGTCAAAGAATAATATTCCAAATCGAAATTGACTTTGAGGGTGGGATGGTAAGGACCTTCAGGTACAGAGAGGGGTTGGGCCCTATTTAAAACTACCTTACATAGATCCAGCGATCTTTTCATGGAGTTAAGAGCATGATTGACCTGCGACAATGACATGTCAAACAGTCCATCGAAAAGATCGTGCTGCTGGGAAGGCAATAGAAAATATTCCTCAGGACTAGGTGTCCAATTGCAATCAGGAATATTAAAGTCCCCAAGGATTATGAACTGATCCCTGTCTGATAACAGGTTAAATACAGTCTTAATTGCAGACAAATGCTGCGAATAGACTGATGATTCCGATGACGGCGGAATATATGAGCAGGTTATATATAAGAAAAAGCCGGGAAGGTGTAGTTTTACACAAATAAATTCAATATCATATTGATACCTCCGGCTGTATAAAATCTGATGTAATGGTGGAGTCTACTTATAATATACTGTTCTTAAATAGTTGATTGAGTGGTGCGATCCTCGCTAAATTATTTGCCGATTCACTCGATCAGACAGCCACATAGAATTAAATTTATAGTCCCGTGCCTATTCGTAGATAAACAAGATTTATAATTATTGCATAAAAAAATTTAAAAGAAAGAACAAAAGTCTGAGAGCTCGTGAGTGTATAATGCTGCTATGGCAGAATCTCTAATGTAAATGAGGCTACACTGATGGTATTGTAGCCCGCCTCTGTACCCACCCTCCATGATTTACCTTTGGCGATATACGGTAAATCCCTATTTTAAGTTTTACCCTTTCATTATACCCTTCGCCTTTTCACTTAAGGAAAACTATATATATTTACCGACTCTTGCATCTCTTCCCCGTGAACGGACGTGTTTTTTTCTGCGCTTCGATATTTTCGCGTTTTTATTAAAAACTAAAAACTGTTTGCTAATTTTATATTTTTTGTGCATTGGTTCTGCTCCTCTGGTACTTTGTTTACATCTTTACTCTTTTCGGTAAGCAACGTTGTTGTTAGTGGCTCACCGCTATTACTCTCTTTCTTATCCATCCTAATTCTTTGAGCGCGCCTAAGCACCTCTCACGCTTTGCCGCTCTTTCTACTGCACTTTTTGAGCGCGCCTAAGCATCTCTCACGCTTTGCCGCTCTCTGTACTGCACTGTTGTTGCTTGATCGTTTTTGCTCTCTCTGCCGTCTGCCTTTGCGCGCTAATTTCTTTTCTTGTTTTTGTTTTGTTTTCTTTGCGGCTGTTTTTATTTGTTACAGTAGGTGTCCCCAATAATGGACGGTTTGATTTGTTTTAAAAAATCCTGCCTTAAGGAGGTGACGGCTGCCCAGCCAAGCATTTCGTGTTGGCTATGTGATAACGTAGTACACGCGAAGTGTGGCCCGACGGCTGATGCCGTAGCCAAGCGCACTGGGTTGCGTTATTGCTGCGATATGTGTAGGGAAGTGGAGGGCGAAATTTGTTCGTTTATGCGGCAAACAAAGATAGGATTTAGGGAACTGCTTGGAAGTTTTCGCACACTATCCGAACAGTTCTCAGCGCTCGATTCATGTTTCAATAACCTTAAGTTATTGAACGAATCCCCAAAGCGAAAAAAATCCACCCGCATAGAGGAGCCTATTATCGTCACCCAGCTCCCTATAATTGACCAGCCAGGTACGCCAATGGCACAGCCGTTAATGTCGTTCACCAATCCCCCGATGGTAACGAGATCAGCGGCTAAATCAATTTCGATTCCCGAAAATGTCATTGAGTGTATGCAACCAGTGACGCCAAAATGTTCCGTTATGTCCGCTGTGGTCTCGTTGCCCGTGCCACAGAAAATAGTGTTACCTAAGGCGTGTTCAAGTTCTGGTTTACCAGAAGAGAACCTCTGCTCTGGAATTATACCTGAGGCGCCTAAAAAGATTGTAGGTGTTCCACAAAAGAAACAGATTTTTGTTTCTAGGCTTGCCCCTGAACTCACATCAAATGATGTTAAAGCTTATATTCAAGCTAAAACCCAAGCCGTCGACGTAAAAGTGGAAAAGTTTAAGTTTTCTTATGAGAGGGACATATCTTCCTTCAAAATAAGTGCCCCAAACGAACTCTTAGGCATTATATGTTCGGCTCAATTTTGGCCGGAACATGTAATGGTTAAAGAGTTTGAAGCAAGGAAAAAGAAAAATCGCCCACCGATTAAACTTCCTTTGCCTCCTCTAGCAGCAGCCCAAATAAAATCAAATAAAAAAAACTAACAAGCTTCTTAACTCTTTCATATCAAAATGTTAGAGGTCTCTGTACTAAAATTTCAACTTTATACTTAAACAGTCTTTCTTTTTCTTCCCAAATTGTTGTGTTTACTGAGACTTGGTTAAAGCCGGAGATCCTGAACTCCGAAGTCTTTCCAAATAAGTACACAACCTACAGGTGTGATCGACCTGACCGACGTGGTGGTGGAGTTCTAATTGCAGTTGATTCCACCATCAACTCGGAACTCTTAGAACCGGAGATTCAAGTTGGCATTGAATTACTCTGTGTAAAATTACACTTTCCCGGTTTTTTTCATTATATAACCTGTTCTATATTCCGCCGTCGTCGGAATTATCAGTCTATTTGCAGCATTTGTCTGCAATACAGACCATATTTAATCTGTTATCAGACAGAGATCAATTTTTAGTCCTGGGTGACTTCAATATCCCCGATTGTAATTGGACAACAAGTGCTGATTCAAACTCTCTTCTGCCCTCACGGCAACACGACCTTTTTGACGGTCTGTTTGACATGTCATTGTCTCAGGTCAATCATGTCTTAAACAGTAGTAACAGATCGTTAGATTTATGGTTTGTCTCGGATCCATCTAGAGTGAGTCTAAACAAGACACAACCACTTTCTCTTCCTGAAGATCCTTACCATCCCACTCTTGAAGTTACTTTTGATTTTGGTGCTTGTATGGATAATGATGAAAAACTGTGTAATCGTGTACGCTGCTTTAGAAAAGCAGATTTTAACTTATTGAATGGGATGATTTCCCAATTTGATTGGTCAGAATTGTATTCGTCTACTGATATTTTAGTAGCGACCAATATTTTTTATAACACAATTAACTACTTTTTAGATATTTGTGTTCCGTGTATTTATCCAACTTCCTCGAGTAAGCCGCCATGGTTTACAAGAGAGTTGTCACGGTTAAAAAATTTAAAGTCAAACTTATTTAAAAAATATAAAAGTAATAGCTCATCTTCAGCCTTTTCTCGCTACTTAAGCGCGCGGTCAGATTTTACTGTCTTGAACGCGAAATGTTATAAGAACTATTTAACTCGTTGTAAGGCTCAGTTTATTCAGAACCCCAAACAGTTTTATAGTTTCGTTAACACGAAGCGTAAGTCTACCGCATTTCCAACAAAATTAACGTTTGAAAATGCTAGTGCAGATACCGACCAAGCCATGGCCGATATGTTTGCAAAGTTTTTTCAAACGACTTATTCTCCCCTTACACAGAAAACTCACTTTTATCCATACAACATTCCAAGTTCAAATGGTATCTTCTCTCCCTTTTTAAACGAAAGCTCATTGGTAAAGGATCTCTCCTTAGTAAAGCCAGTCTTCTCACCAGGCCCGGACGGTGTTCCTGCTTGCATACTTAGATTCTGTGCTATCTCCCTAAGTAAGCCATTGCTCAAACTATTTTCGCTGTCCTTAGAAACTTCAGTCTTTCCTTCCATTTGGAAGGAATCTTTTATTATTCCCTTGCTTAAAAAGGGCAGCAAGTCTGATGCAAGCAATTATATAGGTATCTCTAAATTGTCGGCTATACCCAAACTTTTCGGGAATGTTATAACTCCTCACTTGCAACATTTCTGTAGATCCGTTATCTCACCTTTTCAACACGGATTCATTAAAAGTCGTTCTACTACGACAAACTTGCTTGAGCTGACATCCTTCGTGGTAAAAGGATTTCAGGAAAATCTTCAAACTGATGTTATTTATACTGATTTCAGTAAAGCTTTTGACTCAGTGAATCATTCCCTTCTGGCACATAAACTTGACCTTCTAGGTTTTTCACCAAAACTTCTTAGTTGGATTGTAAGCTATCTGGCTGACAGAACTCAAAGAGTCCTCTTTAAAACCACCCTTTCAAACCCAATTCATGCCACATCTGGTGTTCCTCAAGGGAGTCATCTTGGTCCCCTACTTTTTACGCTTTTCATTAATGACCTTCCCTTGGTCATATGTAACTCCCGTACCCTTATGTATGCGGATGATGTAAAGCTTTGGTACCAATTTAAAGACGACCACTGTCACGCAAACTTACAAACCGACCTAAATAGTTTCAATTCTTGGTGTTGTGCCAATTTTTTAAACCTGAACAGCTCTAAATGCAAGCTGATGACATTCTCTCGAGCCAGTCCGAAGTTTGCTTCTTATACTCTTTGTGGTTGTGCCTTGGAAAGAATCGCCCTAGTTGATGATCTGGGGGCCCGTTTGGACCGAAAACTAAAGTTTACAAGTCATATTACTAATATGGTCAATAAAGCCATGGGTGTCCTAGGCTTTATCAAAGGATGGTCTAAGGAATTCGACGATCCTTATATTACAAAGACCCTTTACGTTTCTCTTGTTCGTCCCATTCTCGAATACGGTTCATGCGTATGGTGTCCCCAGTACACTATTCATAAGGAACGCATCGAATCTGTACAGAAGAACTTCTTACTTTTTGCCTTACGCGGCCTTAACTGGGATGAAAATTTGAGACTGCCTTCCTATAATATTAGACTTCTGTTACTAAATCTGCCTTCCCTAACTAACCGCAGAACCATGCTAGGGGTCTTATTTATTAACAACCTTATGCAAGGTGACATTGACAGTGAGGCCTTGTTAAGGCAGCTACACTTCTCTGTTCCTTGCAGAAGAACTCGCTATTTCCTTCCACTAACACTTCCTTATTGTAGATCGAACTATGCACTGCATGATCCTTTCAGGGCATTATGTTCGGACTACAATAAGCTCCAACACATCATAGCTAGCACTAACACTATAGCTGCTATAAAGTCCTTAATTCTTGCCTATCTAGTACGTAATTAGTAATTAGTATTTGAATCTTCCTCGATTTTCTATTCTATGTTTCTTCTTTTTTTCCCCTACTTGCATGCCGCGTTCTATCGCCTCGTCTTTTTTATTTTATTTTATTTTTTTTCCACATCGCGTTAGTTTTTACTCGCGTTTCTATTCGCTTTTCTACCGCGTTTCCGTGTCGTCCGTTATGCGACGGTGCCTCTCGGTCGGTCAGGCGGGAGGTGGACTTCGTTTGGGTTCCGCGCGCAACAAGTATCGGCTTGGTGTCGTTGGACCACTTGCTAATACAGTCATTGTATTCAACGTCCAATTTGAAAAAAAAAAAAAAAAAATTATAATAAGTTTATTCATTTAATCATAAGAAAGAATATAGTATGTAAGGCCATGCTGCCGTCTTGATAAGTTTTAAAAAAATAGGGAAAATTTAATTTTATTTAACATAATCTCATTTAAATCTTTTACGAGGGTCGTTTGATAAGTCCGTGACTTTTTGTATTTGCCGCGCACCTGCTCTAAATACAACACTGCTCCTGTCAGCAGTTATCGATTAACAGCTGACTGTAAAATTTTGAGAAAGCTGCGTTTTTTGGTTTGCGTTTTATAGGCATTGAAAGCAGACGATCTCGTGAATTTTAACGAAAATGGAAAAAAGTGAATTTCGTGTCAGCATGGCAAAATTTCATAAATTGGGCTACGAACTGCTACCCCATCCAGCATATTCTCCAGATTTAGCCCCCTGTGACTATTTTTTGTTTCCAAACATGAAGAAATGGCTCGGCGGTAAGAGATTCGGGTCATCACAGAAACAAACGACTATTTTGAGGGCCTTGAGAAAACCTATTATTTGGAAGGAATAAAAAAATTGGAAAAACGCTGGACTAAATGTATAGAGCTAAAAGGAGATTATGTTGAGAAATAAAACGCTTCTTTGACGAAAAAAATATATTTTATTCAAAAAGTCACGGACTTATCAAACGACCCTCGTATCATTATTTAACTAAAATATCTTCAGCTTATTTGCTCCATTTTTTTTGTTTCTTTATTTTAAAACTATGCAATATTTTATTTAATTTTCCTGTTACAATTTCTGACTTTAATTTAATTCATTTAATTATTATTTGATTTCTTTCATATTTCATATTTCCTATTTCTTTAATTTTTCTTAATTTCACTTCTTTTATAAATTCTGTAATTTCGTTTGATTCTGTATTTTATTTCTCTTTCACGAATTTAAACTTTTTATTGAATGTAACTGTAATTTTCTTGTCTTTCACTTTTAATCTTTTCCTCTTAATTCCTTCATTTTATTTATGTATGGACTGTGCAATTTATAGGGCATAATATTTGTATGTATTTGTTGGTATATGTTCACATAAGCAAGTGTAAAAATAAAGAAAATAATAACATCACTTACCCCAAATCCATCCTATGGGCCCAGAGGAACTGTTGTTGGGATTTAATTATATTAATTTAATTGGCTGAAACAAATTTTACACTTGTGCCTACATACATACATACATATTATGTATATACCCATGTGTGGTATATTACCGAATAAAATGCCATGTCTAACAAAAACTAACTTAATAAATAATAAAAATAATGATTGGCAGTCGCCTACAAAAGGTGTAATGAACGAAAAAGAAATAAAAATAAGCAGCAAATAAGAAAATTATAAAGAAAAAAAATTAATGGAAATGTAAAACAAAAGTATGAAAATTTACAGTAAACTAATTCTTTGTTTTGTTCCTATTTTCTTCAATTTTTGTTTTTAATATTCATTAATATTAATATTTTAATTCATTCTGCATGACTTTTCATCTTGTAAAATGCTTCTTAGTTAATAATGTGTAACAGTGGTGATGTATGTGCATGGCATTGTGTAATTTTGGGTATCACTGTTTATGAATGTTGTATTTTGTGTAAATGCTTTAATAATAGTTTTGCACTGTTTTTGATATTGTTGGTGGATATGTATATGCGTTGATCTAGATGTAGATGTAATAGTAGATGTAGATGTAGATTTGAAGGTTATAGATGTAAGTGTAGAATATAGATGTAGAGTTTTGGGTTAAAGATGTATTTCTTCTCCTTTTCCCAGCTTTGGCAGGGCGAGTCTGCGAGGTTATGCGTTCGCTGCACGCCAAGATTTGTTTTTTGTAAATTTTCCCAATAAGGTGTGCAGATCTGTGGGTGTGCCGTTCGTTGTCGGCCCAGAACCCCGATCTAATGCACGTTGGAGCCCTATCCGCAGACACGTGCACTCTAACAGCCGGGGTGCTCCGCTGGCCGACGCAAGGTGCACGCTCTGCATAAAAAAAATAACAAACATCGGATTAGATTTAATCAATGAAAATTGATAAATTAGTACTCACTGATTTGCCTTGGATATAGAGAATTATAGCTATATAGAGCACACTTTTCTCTTTTTTTTCCAAAGATTAAACGACCACGTGTATTTTTTTGATTTATTAATTTTTTTATGCAGACTGCACATCTGCTCTTCGCGAATGCCAAAATAGAAAAGAACTCTATGAGAGCGTAGGTGTCTCTCGAGCAGTGCAAAGCTCACATGCAACTCCCAAGGTTGTAATTTGAGCTTTGAGCTTTTTGTTAGAGTTTAATAGCAGTAATCTTAAATTGACTCCGAATTATCGAGATAGAAATTTAACGTTTTCGGAGTTAGCGTATTTTACAAAAAAAAAATCGTTAGTTTCTTTTTTTTTTTCTTTTATACGAGGGTCGTTTGATAAGTCCGTGACTTTTTGTATTTGCCGCGCACCTGCTCTAAATACAACACTGCTCCTGTCAGCAGTTATCGATTAACAGCTGACTGTAAAATTTTGAGAAAGCTGCGTTTTTTGGTTTGCGTTTTATAGGCATTGAAAGCAGACGATCTCGTGAATTTTAACGAAAATGGAAAAAAGTGAATTTCGTGTGCTAATTAAGCATTATTTTTTGCGTAAAAAATCCATCACCGAAACCAAGGAAAGACTTGATAAATATTATGGGGACTCTGCACCATCAATTTCAATGGTTAAGAAATGGTTTACTGAGTTCCGTTGTGGTCGTACCAGTACAAGTGATGCCGAACGTTCAGGTCGCCCAAAAGAGGTCGTCATGCCAGAAATCGTCGACAAAATCCATGGAATGATATTGGATGATCGGAGAATGAAAGTGCGTGAGGTAGCTGAGGCTGTAGGCATCTCAACTGAACGGGTACATCACATTTTACATGAATATTTGGACATGAAAAAGCTTTCCGCGCGATGGGTGCCGCGATTGCTCACACACGACCATAAGCGCAACCGTGTGACCATTTCAAAGGAGTGTTTGGCGATGTTCAACCGCAATCCAAACGAATTTTTGCGCCGTTTCGTTACCGTAGACGAAACATGGATCCACCACACCACACCAGAGACCAAAGAACAATCAAGACAGTGGGTTTCTCCGGGTGAACGTGCACCAATGAAGGCCAAGGTGGGTCTGTCGGCCAACAAGGTCATGGCCACAGTTTTTTGGGATGCACAAGGTATCATTCACATCGATTACCTTGAAAAGGGTAAAACGATCACCGGCGAATATTATTCAGAGCTTTTGGACAGATTCGATATTGATTTGAAGCAGAAACGACCGCATTTGGCGAAAAAAAGTGCTGTTCCATCAGGACAATGCACGGGTGCACACGTGTGTAGTCAGCATGGCAAAATTTCATAAATTGGGCTACGAACTGCTACCCCATCCAGCATATTCTCCAGATTTAGCCCCCTGTGACTATTTTTTGTTTCCAAACATGAAGAAATGGCTCGGCGGTAAGAGATTCGGGTCAAATGAAGAGGTCATCACAGAAACAAACGACTATTTTGAGGGCCTTGAGAAAACCTATTATTTGGAAGGAATAAAAAAATTGGAAAAACGCTGGACTAAATGTATAGAGCTAAAAGGAGATTATGTTGAGAAATAAAACGCTTCTTTGACGAAAAAAATATATTTTATTCAAAAAGTCACGGACTTATCAAACGACCCTCGTACGATTGAAACGGCTGTACATTACATACTGCAACAAGAACGCCACCACCACGTCGATCAGTTCTATCACGCCTGTAAAAAGTATACTTACTACGTAAAACCTCGGAGCTTAGGATCTCTGGTTTTGACAAAGTCTCTGTTAACACCAAAAACTGAGAAGTAAATGAAAGACTATTCAGAAAGAAAGTTGAAAGTTTGCTACGAAGGCCTCTTACTTTTTGATAGGAGAAAGAAAGATAAAAGTTTAGTTTTTTGTCGTCTTATTGGGCGCAGTGGTCTGGTTTGGCAAAGTAAGTCTAATCGGGGGCCGATTCTTTTTCTTCTTTGCCTTGAATTCTTTAACCACGATAAGAGCTGGCCAAAAATCATGGTTGCATATGTGGTTAAAGCATTCGTTAGGGACACAAAGTTTAAAGGATGATACGTCCCGTTCAAAAGAGAACTTAAATTTTCCCACCTTAATCTCAGCGGCTTGTATTTTGGCTTGAATAAAAGCCATAACATCATCAGGTGTGAGATCAAGATTTGTTTCCTCGGGGGAAAGAGGCTTAGGCACCACTGATAAAGAAGCAGTTGTTGTTGCCCTGGGTGAAGCAGACACAGGTATTGAGGCTATAGAAGGTGCTAAATTGGTAATCATTTTTGGCGTCACTGGCTGCGAAGACTCACTGTTGACACATTCGGGAACCGAATTTTTCTGAGCCGCCGATCTCGTTACCACCGATGTGGTGACCGGTATCAACGGCTGTGTCAACGGAGTACTAGGCTGAGCTACGTTTGGTGGCGGAACAGCAGCAGACATGGTCTCTTCTTTACGCGTTGATTTTTTGCGCTTCGTGAAGGCCATTAAAGTCCGAGTCCAGCTTAGAGAACTGTTTAGATAGCGTACGAAAACCACTAAACAATTCCTTAAAGCCTTTCCGTGTCTGCCGCATGAAGGCTCTCATTTCATTCTGCACCTCACGACACTCCTCGCAACAATAGTGCAGCCCAATGCGCTTAGCCAAAGCATCAGCAGTTGAACCAGTGACGTTGACACATTTGGCATGTACAACATTATCACACAGCCAACATAAGATACTTGGTTGAGCACACGTAATCTCACCTTTGCAGGTTTTAACAGCACAAATAAGATGTCCTTCCATTATAATAAGACACCACTGTAAAAGAGTAGCCAAATAAAACGTTAGAAAAAACTAAGAGTAAACTATGTACGAAAAAAGAGAGCAAATTCTAAGTAGGCGAGAGCGTTAGCTGTCGTTACAGTAACTGCAACAACAAATGCACAGCGCAGACGAAAGTAGGAGAGAGAGAGCGAACAGAATTACTCTCTTCTGTTCGCTCTCTCTCTCCTACTTTCGTCTGCGCTGTGCATGTGCGCGCTCACGACAGAATCTAAAAATAGATCAAGCTACCAAGCAATGCAACAACAAAGCTACAAAGAGTTGATGTAAACAAAGAAGCAAATTGCAAACCAATTACCAAATTACCAAACACAAATGTTTGACTAATTTAATAGAAAAGCACTAGCGAGTGAACAGATTCTGCAGCAAAAGAATAAGAAAACACACTACAAGAAGTATTAATAAGCTTTTGTTACATAGAACACCGGTTGTTCAAAGAAATAAAGAAACTTCGGGGAGCAAAAGAAAAACGCGTCTGTTCACTTGAAGAGAAAGCACATGTTTGGTCACATTTTGCTATTATTTACTGAGTTTACAATAATTTGAAGCAGATTTAGCTAAAATGGGTAGTGCAAAAAGTTTCACTGTGGAGGAACGTAAAGTAATTTACAAACTGAACTTGCCATGGACAGGGCAATAGTTCTAAAGAGCAGCAGTGACCCTTTTAAGTCTGCTCGCGAAATCTGTGTGGAAATAAATGCTGATTATGGCGTGAACTTGTCCGGCACACTTGTAGCAAGAAAATTAAATGAAGCCTCGCTCTTTGGACGCTACAGCAGACGAAAACCACTGCTTTCAAAGAAAAATATTGCAAAACGCATGCACTTTGCTAAGACGAACAAGGACAAAGATCCGTTATTTTGGAGGAACGTATTGTGGAGCGACTAAACAAAAATAAATAGGATGGGGCCCGATGGAAAAACATTTGTGTGTCGTCCAAAAGGTCAAGCTCTCAATCCAAAGTACACAATGAAGTCCATAAAGCATGGAGGAGGCAGTATACTTTGTTGGGGAGCATTTTCCTGGCACGGTGTGGGTCCGATCTTTCGAATCAATGGAATAAGGGATCGATTCCAATATTTAGATATTTTAAAAAACACAATGGAGCCATATGCATATGAAAACATGCTTGTTAAGTGGACATATATGCATGATACCGACCCAAAGCATTCCTCAAAAATTGTGAAGAAGTGGTTGCAGGAGGAGAGGAAATATGAATGGTTACAGTACCAAGTACTAATACCAAGAACAAATTACTGATTCAAAATAATAATAGTTTTAATTTTATAACAATTTAAATGAATCTGTGCCAATTATATGAACAGGCAACTTTTGATTTTTTTTTTTAATATTTTCAAAATATCTTTCGAAATTTTATGTTAATTTGAAAGTTTTTTTCTTTATATTAGAGCCCATAGCATAGGTTTACAGTACTTGCAAATGCCTTATTTGAAGATACGGCTGCTTGCCATACACTTCTTTTGTAAAGTATATTCATATATTCTTGCTCAGGATCACTAGCCAAGTCGATTAAGCCTTGTCTGTCTGTCTGTCCGGATGTCTGGATGTCTGGCTGTCTGGATGTCCAGATGAACACACAGATCTCAGCTATTATAAAAGCTAGAGACACCAAATTTGGCATGAAGGTTTCTGTTTATCCGGGACAGGTGAAGTTTATTTCAAATGTTAGGTGCCACGACCCCCCGCCCACGCAAATCCATAATTTCATCTTTTAAGCTGATTTGCGAGCGACATATAAAAGATACACCATTCTGAGTTAGATCATATTTAGCTAATTATAATACCAACATAACGGAATTTTAATCCGATCGGACAGCGAGCACAGACGTTCTAAAACAAAATTCTTGTTTGCTATGATTTTGTATACAGCCCAGCAAGCTATGACGCGGGTTGCCCGTCTTTCTATTTATTTTAGAAAGTGTAAGCATGTCACCAAATGTTCCTGGCAGTTAACAAGCAAGGCAGACGAGCTTGGAGCGCCATCTGCTGTGAATAATTTGAAAGTATGCCGCTCCCTTTTTTTTAGGTCCGAATAGGGGTTGACATTGAAGTCATAGAAGAAATCTAAGGTCGAAACATTCATTGGTTCTGATTTACTTATTTATAAAATTATCTGATCTAACATTATTATTTTTAAATACTCTTTTTTGCCGGAGAATATAAAAGCAAATACTATAAAATGGTGCCAAGACTTAAATCCCATTTATTCCAAAGGGAACTTAAATCGTATACTGTAGTATGCGCCTATGTAATATTAAGAACATTTAAGTACAATAGTATTGACAGCATACAAACACATAGCAGAACTTTGTTGCTATGTTTATGCAACCAATAAAGCCCAAGGCGGATGTAACATGATCGTCCACTTGAAGGCTACGAAGTAGCCAAAAGCATAATACATAAGTGCATAACTCGCTCTCTCGATAAGCATAGATATATAAGATATACATAAGAGAGCCGCTCCGCTGCTGGCGTATCCGGCAGCGCAGCTACGCGGCTTAGTTTCAGACACTTGTAAAGAGTTGAACTGGCATGAACGTTTCTGCCAAGGTAATAAAAAATCATTAATAAAAAACCTTTAAACAACACATTACATGGCGACCGTGACAGTCGTCCAACGATGCACAAATTGACGTCACAAATAAATTCATATCGGAGGAAAACTGGACTGGAATGCTGAGGAACTACAATTGCCAAACTGAGAACAAATCTGAGTGAGTAGAGCTGTATCGAGGTATGGGAAAACACCGTGGCGGTCTAAAGACCAAGCTGAAAAAACGTATAGCCCACGTAAGGTGGCTAATATACGGTCAGCAAACGCCACCGGTTTGGTCGAAAGCCCTAAAGCTACATGTAGAGCTAGACCACTTGCTGAAATATCAGCAAGAATTAAAGACCCAGAAACTCGAGAAAACTCACTCAGAAAATATTGAAATAAAACAGTAATTAATGAAGTTCCAAAACCAATAGCATATCCAGCACCAGCCCCGGCACTAACGAAGACAAAAAAAGAACTGCCCACCGGACTGCGGAGGAGTCTGGAGTCCTCACTGTCTGGGGACTTGTGAACAGCCATCAACATCATCAGCAGCCCAGAAATAGACAGCAGCGAGGGAGTGTCAGCGTGCCACCCCCGGCGACGCCCAGCTGACACCAGCAGATGAACATCAGCAGCAGTAAAATATTAACTAATTAACCATAAATATAAATATATATAAGAAAAATTTTTGTAAGACATATTGTAAAAGGGAGCATATACTATACTATACCCTGTTAACCCAATATGGCCTGTGAAGCCATAGCTAGAATCAGGCAGGCAATAATGTAAAACAAAATTTTTTTCCTCTCTACTAACTAACATTGACAAAATTTAAGAAAGAAATAATTCCCAATATAGATGTCCATAGAGACAAATATAATAATCAAAACTGAAAACATATATAAAAATAGAGAAGATTTTGTACAAAACTATAAAATTAATATACCCAAAATGGGTCTGATAGACACTAAAACTGTTGACTCCACAGCAAATGTTATAAATAAAGTGGAAGTCCAAAATGCAGACTTGTTCTGGATAACCATACTACTAATTATAATTGCTCTAATTATGGTATCCAATGCGTTAATAAACATATACAAAGTACATAACAAGTGTCTCAGAAAACAATACCGTAGCACTGCTAACGGTTTAGATAATAGCCATTAGGTCTTACATTAAGGAAGTCGCTTGCGCAATACCAGAATTTGATGGATAAAAGATCCATTTACAACGATTCATTAAGGCAATCAAATTGGTTGACTTAGCTAAGGGACCATATGAAGACATTGCAGTTGAGGTCATTAAGTCAAAAATAGTTGGCACAATTTTGAACTCAGTAGAAGATGAAACGACAATTCCAGCAATTATAAAAAAATTGCAGAAAGTAGTTGTTTGTGGTGGCGGCCTTGTATAGACACTTCCTTCGTGGTGGGGATCGTTGTTGGGGGTGAAGTCCTGCTGTTGGAGGTAAAACCGACGCGAAAAGAATTCGAAAAGAAAAGAACAATGCGGGGCGCGTGGCGTTCACTTCACTATATATTTTTATACTAAAACTTCATTTACATAAATTTATGTATTTAATCCTAACTTAACATTTTATTGGATAAAAGAGCGCGAGAGCCCTTAGTGACTCTCGCACTGTTTACGCCAATATGCTGCCCACTTTTAGGCGGCGGGTTTCGGCGTAAACATCCCGCCCCCCTTGCAATACTATTGCAAATGTGAGGGTGGAGACGGGATCTTTCGGGTGCCACTGGAGGGGCTTTAGAACCGCTAGCGGACTATGTCTTGAAGACACCGGATAGTACCCAGCCAAGCAGAGTGTTCTGGGCCAACGGCAGTCCACCGTGGGAAGGAACAAGCCCTGGGAGTAATACGTCGCCATAGACGTCGGCCCCCAGAACAATGGAGACTCTGGTTGGCACATGGCACCGATTGTCCGGCAGCGTAATGCCTGGATAGGCGTTTTGGAGCTCCTTGCCGACATTCTGCGCCGGCGTTCTAATTTGAACCTCTTCCAAGGCACGGCAAAACCCGTTTTCGGCGGAAAGGCCAAAGGGCTTTGCCAATGAGGTGGGCATGCGGCTATATGGTTTGCAAGCGTCCAACAGCACGCGCACCTCGAAGGTCTTGCCGGCCACGTCCAGGTTGACGATGGCCGTCGGCAGCATGCTGACTGCCGTAGAGGGGGATGTCGCCAGGGACTCCGAAGGTGGGAGAGGCGGCGCTGGTGTCGTAGGGGTCTGCTTCTCGGGCTGGGTGGTGATAGAGAGGTGGAGAAGCGTATGGTGGTCCTCGCCGCATGTGCGACAGGTGCCACCACTGCGGCATGAACCCTTGGAATGTTCATGGGCAAGGCAGTATTTGTTGATCAAAACTGCCCGAAGACGCTTCTCCGCAGCCAGACGCAGGAAACGTTGGCACTTTTTAAAAGCATGGATTCCTCGGCAGACGCGGCATCGGAAGGAGTTTACTCCTTTGGGGCTTGCTGGTGTTTGTGCCTTTCGTGGTGCCATCTCACTAATCTGAAAGAGAGAGTGTGGATATATGGATTAGTATTTGGAAGCATATATCCACTGATGGACAGCACAAGGTTAGGAGGGTGTCTGGACTCTGTCCTCTAAAGGAAGTAGGACTAATTTTGCTACTGGCCTTTTGATGATACCACGGGTGGTGAGGATGTCCACCACGCGGACAATGTCATCAGTGCCGGGATATGTAGCGTGGATGCGGCCCAGACGCCATTCGTTGACTGGTAGGTTGTCTTCCTTGACAACCACCATATCGCCGACTAGGAGGTTTCTCGTCGGAAGTTGCCATTTGGAGCGTTTATGCAACTCTTTGAGATATTCCTCCTTCCAACGGAAACAAAACTGTTGGTGCAGAGCCTTAAGTCGCTGTCATCGGTTGATGATGGATGATATAGCGTCTTCTTGGATTTCAGGCTCTGCGACGGACATGAGCGGACCACCGATCAGAAAGTGGCCAGGAATCAAGGCTAAAAGATCGGTTGGGCTCTCGGACATGGGTGAAATTGGCCTGGAGTTGAGGCACGCTTCAACCTTGGAAAGGAGTGTGGATAATTCCTCAAAGGTGTACTTTAGTGAGGAAGTGGACTTGTAGAAGAGCGTTTTGAAGCTCTTTACTCCAGCTTCCCATAAGCCACCCATATGTGGTGCGCTGGGAGGATTAAAGTGCCATGCGAGGTTTTGATGGCTGTATTTGTTGGCTAAATCAACCTTCACTGCCTTCATAAAATCGGTTGAGAGGGCTTTGGAGGCTCCGACGAACGTCTTTCCGTTGTCGGAGTATACGTGTTGGGGGCAGCCACGTCTCGCGACGAAACGTGCGAAGGCTGCGAGAAACTTCTCGGTTGTTAGGTCCGAGGTTGCTTCTAAGTGTATGGCCTTTGTGCTGAAGCACACGAAGACACATACATAGCCCTTGGTTATGAGGCAGGCTCGACCAGTGAAATTTTTGATTTCGAAAGGACCAGCGAAATCGAGTCCCGTGTGGGTGAAAGGCCGAGAGAAGGAAACTCTCGCAGAGGGCAAAGTACCCATGAGTTGAATTTGCAACTTCTTTTGTTGGAGGATGCAAACTCGACAAGAGTTGATTGTGGCTTTCACTAAAGTTCGAAGCTTCGGAATGCAGTAGCGTGATCTGATGAGACGCATCATTAATTGATTTTCACCATGGAGGGAGATACGATGCGTAAAACGGACGAGAAGGTTTGAGAAGGTACAAGAGTACGGAAGGATGACGCTCATCGTAGCTTAAAGAAGCGGATGCTCTCACACGACCGCATGATCTCATGACTCCGTTGGCGTCAATAAAGGGATTCACATTAATGATGTCGTTACTCCTTGGAATCTGTTCCTTGTTCAACAGACAGTTGTATTTTGCTGCTGACATCTGGAAAGAGCGTGAGATCAGTCTTGCAACACCTCTGAATAAAGCGGTTTACGTAGGACATCACCCGCAGGGCTCTGTCGAGCTCGGAAAATCTCTCCAAGATGCAACTGGATGATGGAGGCAACTTAATTAAGTTGCATTTAACAGGACGAAGCTCTTCTTATGTTTCATGGGCAATATTGATCCCAGCAGGCCATTGTTCTGATGGAAGGACCAGCCAATCGGGTCCATGCCACCAGAGACTGTTGCCAATAAGGTCTTCTGACGATACACCTCTACTGGCAAGATCAGCAGAATTCTGCTCGGATCTGACGTGGGACCATTTGCTCGAACTAGTGAGCTGAGTTCTCTTAGCCACTCTGTTGGCCACGAAGGTCGTCCATTTACTAAGGGCTTACTAAGCCAGGCTAACACAATTGTGGAGTCAGTCCAATAGTACTCTTCGTAACTATTGATTGGGAGCTAAGGGAGGAGTGTCGCAGATAACTCGGCTAGCAGTAATGCACCGCATAGTTCTAATCGGGGCAAGGAGATGGTCTTCACAGGGGCTACCTTGGTCTTGGCTACAAGGAGATGGCTTGAAATATTGTGTTGGGTTTCAACACGGATATAGATAGCTGCTCCGTATGCACGCTGAGATGCGTCGTAAAAGCCATGGACTTGGAGCTTAGCTAAAGGAGTATATTGGACCCATCTTGGGATCCGAATTCTATGGAGGGATGAATAGCTGGATAGGAATTCCTGCCAATTTTGTTGGAGATCATGTGGCAATTTTTCATCCCATCCAAGATTTTGCAGCCATATCTCCTGCATGAAAATTTTGGCACGGACCACAAATGGTGCCAGCCAGCCTGCTGGATCGAATAATTTAGCGATGTGAGATAGAACTTCACGTTTAGTGTAAGACTGTCTCACATCTACTTCGGAGGGGGCAAAGAGGAACTCGTCCGTATGCGCTTGCCAGCGTATACCTAGAGTCTTTGCTAAGCTCGCTTCCTCTAGTTCGAGGAAATCGGCGTTTAATAGATGGTCCTTGGGAATATTAGCTAGCACATCTTTGTGGTTGGAGGTCCACTTTCTTAAGGGAAAGCCAGCTGTCTCAAGAGCTTTGCGTAACTCTTCTATGGACATTGTGGCGCGCTTTATGGAGTGCGCGCCAGCAAGGACATCGTCTACATACATGTAGTTGGATATGATGTCGCTGGCGAGAGGAAGATGTGTGCTAACGTCCTGGGAAAGCTGTTGGAGAACCCGAATGGCTAGGAATGGAGCACAGTTTACACCGAAAGTGACTGTGTTGAGTTCGTAATCACAGACTTCGCCATTTGGGTTTCTGAACAGGATTCGTTGAAATGGCGTGTGACTCGTGTGGACGAGTATCTGCCGGTACATCTTTGTGATGTCGGCATTGAAAACAAAGCGGAAGAAACGCCATTTCAAGATCTGCATAGTCAGATCGGATTGGAGAACGGGTCCTGAATGTAGGATGTCGTTCAAGCTTTTCCCATTGGAGGACGGACTGGAGGCGTTGAAAACAACGCGAACTTTCGTAGTGGTGCTCTCAGGTTTGAAAACAGCATGATGAGGGAGGTAAAAATTGTTGCAGTCGTTACTTGGGGAGACAGGCCTCATGTGGCCCAAATCTAAATACTCCTGAATAATGGAGTCGTACTGCTCTTTTAAAGGAAAGTTTCTCTTTAAACGACATTCGTTTCTGAGAAACTGAGCGAGTGCGATGGACCTTGAATGTCCTAGTAAGAATATTTCAGGGTTTTTAAAGGGGAGTGTAACGACATACCTGCCCTCTTTGGTTCTGGCAGTGGTGCGAAGAAAGTTGTTTTCGCACGCTGATTCAGAAACTTTTACCAGCTTAGCTGGTAGCTCTTTCACAACCCAAAACTTGGTGAGAAGATCATCAAGCCTTTGTTCTGTGCTGATCTTAATCCTCGTCGTAAAGGACTTCGACATGGCTACTGGTCCAGTGAGGACCCAGCCGAATATGGTCTCTTGACCGAGCAGAGTTCCACATACTTTGGATACAGAGCCACTCTTGAAAATAGATGGTAGAATGTCGGCACCTAAGAGCACGTCTATTTGAGAGCTCTGGTGGAAATGCGGATCAGCAAGTCGGAGGTTTGGCAGGTCCTTCAGAAGATCCTTGGAAATTGAATAGGATGGAAGGTTACCTGCCAATTGGGGGAGAACAAAGGCTGCAGTTTCTAGCTGTATCCTGGGAGTGATCGGGGATCCAATCTGAAAGTGGCACAACTTTTGTGGATTGGCTGAGATGGCTTGATTTAAGCCAGCTACTTGGACTTGCACGGCTTGATAGGAGGGCTTTATTATGTTAAACATCCGTTCGGAGATGAACGTAGCCTCTGATCCTGGATCGATCAGTGCACGTGCCTTATAAGTCATGCCCAAATGGCAAATATTTATAAGCGCAGTGCCGTGAAGAACACCTTGCGTGTTCGCCGTGAAGTAATTTTGAATATGAGTCGTTGAAGGAGTGGACTGTATATTCGAAGATTGGGGAGTTGGTGCAGAATCTGCCGAAGAGGGCGCAGTAGGAGGGGTGCCACGATGCAGGAGTGTATTGTGGCGACCCTTGCACGTAAAACAATTATGTTGACTCGTGCAGTCTTTAACTTCTGCTGTTTGATGAGATTGGACCTTTCGTCAACAGTCATTTGGAGAAAGCGCGGACACAGACGTATAGGATAGTTCTCCTTTGAGTAAAGTTTGCAGGTTTGTGGTTTGCCTACAACCTTTGTCTCAAAGGAGTTGACCTTCCTCGTAGGAGGCTCCTTTCTAGCAGGTTTGGAATTAGTCTGCGCGCTTGTACTGGGTTGTACGTCCTCTATCGCTTCCAATGTGCGATAGCGCTCTGAAAGAAAATCTGACATTTCCTTCCACGACGGAATTTCAGCCTTATTTTGTACTGACTGCTCCCAAAGTGATAACGTCAGCCTTGGGAGTTTAGACGAGCATAGAAAGATTAAAAGGCAATCCCAATTCTCAGTGCTGATTTGGGAGTGGTCTAGAGCCGTTAAGCAACTTTGTATTGTGCTTTGAAGTATTTGGATGGCGGCTCCAGACTCCTGAGAGACTGACGGAAGGTTGAAGAGGATTTTAAGTTGGCTGTTAACTAACAGCCTCTTATTTTCAAGCCTATCCGTCAAGTTCTTCCAAGCAGAAGAGAAACCCTCATTCGTGAGAGGAGATTTGGACACGATTGCCTTTGCATCGCCACTGGTCTTTGCATTTAAATGAAACAATTTCTTGATCTGACTTAGGCCGGGATCGGAAATGTAGACCGCTGTGAACAGATCACGGAAGGTTGGCCATTTAAGGTAGTCACCGCTGAAAACTTCAGCATCGAAGGGTGGTGACCGGTAGCTTCGGTACTCTCATTTAGTTGAGAGGCAAGTTCCTCGTATATGGAATAGCAGTGGTCACACCTGACCTGCATGGCGATCTTGTCCTCAGCATTCGTCTCCGTTTGAGACAATGCGTTGGAACAGAGCTCATATTTAAGCTCTACGGCAGTCCATATGGAACGAAACTGCTCAAGACGCGTTCTGTGAGTGTGAAGTGAGGCTGTAGAAGAATTTTGGATCCTAGCTTCGAACTGCGTGAGCTTATCAGAAGCATTAATGAACTCTTGGAGTGCCATTTTTATTGCCAGTGAAATTTGATGACCAACTGAACGAGTGATTGGAGGAGTGTGCACCGAAATTTTCGGCACCTGAGTAACCTTAGATGTGGCCGGAGTTGAAACTTTCCGTATAGTGGCTGGAGAAGGTGTTCTACCAAGAAGGGAACTTGGAAGAGAGCTGGAGCTTCTATGCGTAGTCGTGGGTACAATAAGGTGTTTCTTAGTGTCTTTACCACTATCAACTGGCATAACAAGCTTTCAAAAAAGCGAAAAAAATGCAATTGATGCTGGTGACGGAGCCAGAAACGTGAAACAGAAGAGCGTAGGAAATCGGACGAGCAGAATTTCTTGTTTTAACAATAAACAAGAATGTTCTACAAATAGAACGGAACTTTATCGAAACTATTGAGCGAGGAATTTGTTGATAAGTTACAAAGCAACACGTTGTTTTTTTGGGAAAAAATTGAAAAAAATAATATAATATATATAATATAAATATTATTTTATAATTATCGATATATTTTATTTAGTGATAATAATTATCGAAACAATTATTATACTCAGCGTGAAATTCTGAGAGAAAGAAACGCAAAATAATTTATATATAAAAAATAGTAAATTATAATGTAAAAAAATAAATAAATAATTATTTATTATTAGGAGATATTTTCTCAGACGGAGGAAAATATATTCGATAATTTTTGCAATGTTGCAGCGCTTTATAATACCCCAACACAGTGCACAATGAGACGATAAAATAAAAAATAAGTGATTTTAAAAGTCACGGTTGCCCACTAAGTGATATTTAATATTTGAGCTAGTGCAGCCCTGAAACGATAACACTGAGTGAATAAAACGAAGTGGTGGTCGGTCGATTGTGATCGATCTGCGATCACTATGGTTGAGAAAGGTAAACAATGAACAATTTATTTGCCTAAATGCAATAAATTTCGAGTGTTGAGTTTTCCCTTTATTTTTGAAAACAAATAAACATGTTTGTAATGGTGTATGTAATTAAATACTTATATGTATATTTATTTAATAATACGACTATGTGTCTTTTTGTGCCGGTGCAGCCGAAATATTGCTGCCGGTCAAAATTTATTGGTCTTTAATAAATGAAACAAAAAAAAGGTGGAAGGCGAGTGTTATCTTTTTTTTTTATTAAATTGGGACGTACATTTGCCGCTTGAGGTTGGGCCTTGGCAATGTAGTATAATGGGCAACGTAAGTATGTGACAAGAAATATATATAGTAGCATATGTACCATAGTGCACCACTTGTGCACACATACACACCCACAAACACTTCCACTTCAAAACACACACTTGACCATTGTAATTAGCATATAAGACATTTGATACCCATCCGCCTGCTTAGACATTAACATTTGTATCCCCCAATTCGGCGACAACTCCGCCTGCTTAGTTATAAACATTTTCCCCCAATTCGGCGACAATAACAAGTCAGCCTACTTCAATCATTTATAAACATTCCCACGAAAGGGTCAAAACTGCTTACGCAGCGCAAATCTCGGCTGATCCGTTCCCATGCACAATCCACTCAAGAGAGTGTCCAATATCATGTAAACATAAAAGAGAGCCTTATGTACGCTCAATATAGAAGTAAATAAGACTCAGCCAAAGGTTTGCTAAGCGTCCAGTTTGTAGCTTTAAGTCAGATTTAATTCAAACTTCTTCATAGAACGACGCGAATTGTCTCCGGGTTTCGCCCAAGTGTTTATTACAAATAAAATTATATTTTTTATAAAACACCAACCGCGAACTTGTTATTGGCGCAGCCGGTAGGATATTGATTGAAACATTGATCGATATCCGCCAAAGAACCGCGTGTGATCTAACACCTTCGTTTGCGTGGCTAAATTAAATGCTACAGGAAGGTTGCAATCCGCCTAAATACCGCGTGTGATTAAATAACTTCGTTTGCGTAGCCAACTAAAAAGGCTACTGGAAGACAATAATCCACAAAAAAAAAAGAAACTCAGTGCTCTGTGAAACACTTCAACTTGGTAGCCCGCTATAAAAGTGTGACCGCTACTAGAAGTGAACATTTTTTCAAAAAAAATTCACAACTCAGTGCTGCAGTAAAGACCATTAAAGGACAATTTTCGTCCCAGGTCAAAACCCCGAAACAAAAACAAAAAAATAAAACCCTAGCGCAAAGCTAAGCGAGTGTAAATTAACCAGCAATACAAAAATCTAAAATGGCACAGCCACCGCAACAACAACCACATCAAATACAACTCCTTTCGGAAAATCATCTGAACCAGGCCCTTGGTCAGATTCGACAAGTGCCAGTATTTAATGGTACAACATCCGAATTGAGCTCATTCATACGGAGAATCGAGTTCATTCAAAGTCTCTACCCGACAACCGACGCCCGGCAAGCACACATCATGTTTAGTGCAATCGAGATGCAGATTGGAGGTGATGCCCAGCGTGTGTCCCAGTTAAGTTCAGCCAACACCTGGATTGATCTGAAGGAAGCCCTTATCGCAGAATTCAAAACACAAGCCCCCTTCGAGGAGCTCCTGAGAAGACTATACAACACGCCGTTCAATGGATCAGTGCGTAAGTTTATCAAAGAGCTAGAAGAAAAATGTTTCATTATAACAAATAAGTTAGATTTAGAAAACAACCCGTTTAATAACCACATATATACAAACGGAATGAATAATACTGTCAAAGACGTAATTATAAGAAAACTCCCTGATAGACTATATATGCAATTAGCTAGATTCGACATAACAACTGTAAGCAAGTTGAAGCAAATCGCTCAACAAGAGGGTTGCTATGATAGTATATGGTCCGATCGTTCGAAATCACAAAATAGTCAGAACAAAAATAATGATCAAAGCAAAAGTTCTAAAAGTAAGAATTACAATCCAAATTATAACCAAGTGTCAAGTTCCACCAGCCAAAACCAAAATTATAACAATACGAGGGTCGTTTGATAAGTCCGTGACTTTTTGAATAAAATATATTTTTTTCGTCAAAGAAGCGTTTTATTTCTCAACATAATCTCCTTTTAGCTCTATACATTTAGTCCAGCGTTTTTCCAATTTTTTTATTCCTTCCAAATAATAGGTTTTCTCAAGGCCCTCAAAATAGTCGTTTGTTTCTGTGATGACCCGAATCTCTTACCGCCGAGCCATTTCTTCATGTTTGGAAACAAAAAATAGTCACAGGGGGCTAAATCTGGAGAATATGCTGGATGGGGTAGCAGTTCGTAGCCCAATTTATGAAATTTTGCCATGCTGACACGAAATTCACTTTTTTCCATTTTCGTTAAAATTCACGAGATCGTCTGCTTTCAATGCCTATAAAACGCAAACCAAAAAACGCAGCTTTCTCAAAATTTTACAGTCAGCTGTTAATCGATAACTGCTGACAGGAGCAGTGTTGTATTTAGAGCAGGTGCGCGGCAAATACAAAAAGTCACGGACTTATCAAACGACCCTCGTACTAATGATAACAAGAAAAATAATAATAATAGCCAGAACATTGAGCAGTTATACCAAGAATTTAAACAGAAGCTAGAACAGGCACAATTACAAAATACAACAAATTATCAAACAAATCAAGCCTCTTCAAGTGCACCTAACCCAGCCTATAAAAGGCAAAGACCAAGTTCTAGTAGCCAATCAAGAATGGACACGTCCGAAAATTTTCATCAAAATGCCTCGGACGACGAAAAAGAACAAACCCGTTCATAAATATTGTTATGAACAATATAAAGCTCCGTTGTATTATTGATACCGGATCTACAATTAATATTATAAAATCCAATTTCTTCAATTTCCCCGTTAAAACAAATAAGTTGAAAGTTCATACCATTAACGGTATAATTACATTAAAAGATAGTATTAGTTTGAAACCCAGCAAGCTTTGCCCCACAAAGCAAGTTTTTTATATCCATAATTTTTCGGAAAATTATGATATGCTACTTGGTAGAGACTTCTTAGAAGAAACCAACGCTCAAATCAATTTTAGTGAACGAAGTGTTAATTTAAACAATTACAACTTCTTAATGCACTATGAAAACGAGCAGAAGGTAAAATCAGAAGACGATACCGACTGCATGAACTGTTTAGAGCCACCATCAACTGATGATGAAGCAATAAACTATGCAGTACAAAATGAGCTGAAGGAATCCAATGAATTCAGACTCGATCACTTAAACAAGGAAGAGCGAAATGCTCTGACTAAAATTCTTCACGAATTTAAAGACATTCAGTACAGAGAAGGTGAAAATTTGACCTTCACAAGCACTGTCAAACATGTCATTAATACCAAACATGAAGATCCCATTTATAAGAAACCTTATAAATATCCCCAAGCTCACGACAAAGAAGTCGAAGTCCAAATCAAAGAAATGATTGATCAAGGCATTATTCGAAAATCGAACTCGCCTTATTGCTCACCTATTTGGATAGTACCAAAGAAGAGTGATGCATCCGGTAAACAAAAGTTTAGGATAGTAATTGACTATCGCAAACTAAATGAAATTACCGTGGACGACAAATACCCAATTCCTGTTATGGATGAAATATTAGATAAACTCGGTAGATCTCAATATTTCACTACCATAGATTTAGCAAAAGGGTTTCACCAAATCCAAATGGATGAAAACTCAATACCAAAAACAGCTTTTTCTAAAAATGCACCCGCAACCTTTCAACGTTGCGTAAACAATCTTTTGGAAGATCTTATCTACAAAGATTGTTTGGTATACATGGATGACATTATAGTATTCTCCACTTCATTGGAAGAACATTTAATGTCTCTGCGTAAAGTTTTTGCTAAATTAAAGGAAGCTAATCTTAAATTGCAGTTAGACAAATGTGAGTTCCTTAAAAAAGAAACAGAGTTTTTAGGGCACATCATAACTACTGAAGGCATAAAACCTAACCCAACAAAAATAAATGCAATTAAGAATTTTCCCATCCCCAAAACGCCTAAGCAAATAAAGTCGTTCCTTGGCCTTTGCGGGTTTTACAGAAAGTTTATCCCCAATTTCGCAAATATTGCAAATCCAATGACCCAAAATTTAAAGAAAGGCGCCAAGATAAACGCCAATGATATAAACTATATATCCGCTTTCGAGAAGTTAAAATTTCTCATAATGTCCGATCCAATCTTAATCTACCCTAACTTTGAGAAACCATTCTCACTGACTACAGACGCCAGCAATATTGCTTTAGGTGCTGTACTCTCACAGGATCATAAACCTGTTTGTTACGCTAGTCGTACACTTAATGACCATGAACTCAATTATTCGGCAATAGAGAAAGAACTTTTAGCTATTGTCTGGGCCACCAAATACTTCAGGTCCTATCTTTTCGGTCGAAAATTTCAAATTCTAAGTGACCACCGCCCCTTAGTTTGGCTTGAAAATATCAAGGAACCAAACATGAAACTTCAGAGATGGAAAATCAGACTAAATGAGTTTGACTACCAAATAAAATATGTACCAGGTAAAGAAAACCATGTTGCAGATGCACTTTCACGTGTAAAAATTGAGAACTTCCTCGGTGAAACTTCCACCACCGCTGCTACCATACATAGTAGTAACGAGGACAGTCAAAATTATATACCCATTACAGAAAGACCCATTAATTACTTTACCCATCAGATAGAATTCACTAAGGGTCACACAAATGAAGTAAAGGTAACAAAATATTTCCATAAAACAATAATAAACATAACTTATAAGGAAATGACTTTCGATTATGCAAAAGAGCTTATCAAAGAATACATTTGCACTAAAAACACTGTAATTTATTTCAACAATGATGAAGACTTTACAACATTCCAAAACGCCTTCGTAAATATTATTTGCCCAAATAATATTACAAAAGTAATGAGGTCTACTTCAAAACTCACCAATATTCGCACATATGCTCAATTTAAAGAAATTATACTTCAAAAACACAAAGAACTTTTACATCCTGGTATTGAAAAAACCATTGCCCTTTTCAAAGAAAACTTCTATTACCCCGATTATCAAAAATTAATTCAAAACATCATAAACGAATGTGATGTTTGCAATGTAGCAAAAAACTGAGCATAGAGACACAAAATTAAAATTCGAAACAACTCCTGAAGTCTTTAATCCAAGAGATAAATATGTAATGGACTTTTATATGGTCAATAATAAACAATTTCTATCGTGCATCGATATTTATTCAAAGTTCGCCTCTTTAACCGAAATACAATCCAGAGATTGGCTCGAAGCTAAACGAGCAATACTCTCAGTTTTTACTAATATGGGTAAACCAATAGAAATCAAAGCAGATAAAGATTCAGCATTTATGTGCGCAGCTTTACAGCTTTGGTTACAAACAGAAGGCGTGAAAATAGAAATCACAACAAGTAAAAATGGAATTTCTGATGTTGAGAGATTTCATAAAACTATTAATGAAAAATTAAGAATAATTAATACCGAATCAAACCCTGAAAACAAATTAACTAGTTTTGAAACAATCCTTTACATTTATAATCATAAAACCAAGCACAATACGACTGGAAGAACCCCAGCCGATATTTTCATTTATGCAGGAACACCTGCTTATAACACACAAAATAATAAAAGTAACAAAATAGAGAAATTAAACGAAAAACGTGAAGATTACGAAATAGATACTAGATATAGGCAAGCACCACTAGTTAAATCTAAAACAACCAATCCCTTTAAGAAAACAGGAGAGATCACTCAAGTAGATGATAAACACTATGAAGAGAAAAACAGAGGTAGAAAAATTACCCACTATAAATCGAAATATAAAAAGAAAAAGAAAATTAATAAAACCAAATATGATAATTCCGGCACACCCCCAAGTGACCAAAGCAGTCCGCCATAATCACGCTGTTTTGATGTATTATTACTTAACAAATATAAACTCTGAAAAAGTTCTAAATATTAAAACCTCAACTTGGCTTAAAACTGACACGAATGAAATTCTTTTAATTTCCCATATCCCAAGAGATATTATAAAAACCCCAATTTTCACAATAATACCGTACCCCGATAGCAATAAAAATATATTGATTGAAAATATAAATGATAAATATTATGTTCAAGATAATAAAACTTTCTTAGTATCTTCAAAAAAAATTATTATCTGACAAATGCATAACAGGTATCCTAAACCAAGTAAATACAGAATGTAGATACACGAAAACCCACAAAAATACAGAAATTAGTTATGTCGAACCTAATATAATATTAACATGGAAATTACCAAAAACCACACTCAACCAGAATTGCAAAAATCAAGAAATAATAATAGAGGGAGATAATTTAATTAAAGCTTTTAACTGCACCATTCAAATAAACGATATATCAATCTCAAATACATTACTTGACTACACACAAACAGTATATGTAAATAATAACGTAACAAAACTAGAAACATTAGCATATATTGAAGCAAAAGAAATTTTTGATATAAAAACAAAAGATACTTTTCAAAATGTATTAATAACGTCAATAATTGTATTAATTATAATAATAATGTTATATTTTGTCTACAAATATAAGAGTATACCTAAGAAAATCATTGTTAAATTTAAAAAACAAGTTTCCACTCCCATAGAACCACCAAATATTGTAAACAATCAAGTAATTGAAAATGATAATAGTATAAACCCTATATTGTATCCTAACTTATCCGCCTGAGGGCAGGCCAATTTTTTAAGGATGGGGAAGTAGCATATGTACCATAGTGCACCACTTGTCCACACATACACACCCACAAACACTTCCACTTCAAAACACACACTTGACCATTGTAATTAGCATATAAGACATTTGATACCCATCCGCCTGCTTAGACATAAACATTTGTATCCCCCAATTCGGCGACAACTCCGCCTGCTTAGTTATAAACATTTTCCCCCAATTCGGCGACAATAACAAGTCAGCCTACTTCAATCATTTATAAACATTCCCACGAAAGGGTCAAAACTGCTTACGCAGCGCAAATCTCGGCTGATCCGTTCCCATGCACAATCCACTCAAGAGAGTGTCCAATATCATGTAAACATAAAAGAGAGCCTTATGTACGCTCAATATAGAAGTAAATAAGACTCAGCCAAAGGTTTGCTAAGCGTCCAGTTTGTAGCTTTAAGTCAGATTTAATTCAAACTTCTTCATAGAACGACGCGAATTGTCTCCGGGTTTCGCCCAAGTGTTTATTACAAATAAAATTATATTTTTTTATAAAACACCAACCGCGAACTTGTTATTATATACATATGTATGTAAATTACACATACATATATTAACATACGACTTTTATTTGGAGATTGTATGTACCTTTGTTCAAAAAAGGGGTAGGAAAAGGTACATACATATATGTGGCAGAGGCTTGCAAATACAAGTATAATGGATAAGACTGTGTGTAATTTGTCTTTTCATACATATATATGTATGGACAATTTTGAAAGATGGCAGTCGTCTGTAAGTAGGTATGTGCTTACAAATGCAGCACATATGTACATACAGAGATGCCGGTCGCTAATTGCGAGGTTAGAAAGAAAAGGAGAAGAGATCTGTCTTTTCGCACAGGAAAAATTACACACAGCCCTCTGCCGTATAAGATAAGTAAAAAAAGTTTAGTACTTATCTGTGTGGGATCCTGACAAGATGCCGTCTTCGTTTGGTTCGAGCGGAGAGGGGGGATGAGAATCCAGCGACGCAAGTCCAAAACGCAGAAATAAATATATATCCGGCTCGAAGGACCAATGTTTGTGGTGGCGGCCTTGTATAGAGTCTTCCTTCGTGGTGGGGATCGTTGGTGGGGGTGAAGTCCTGCTGTTGGAGGTAAAACCGACGCGAAAAGAATTCGAAAAGAAAAGAACAATGCGGGGCGCGTGGCGTTCACTTCAGTATATATTTTTATACTAAAACTTCATTTACATAAATTTATGTATTTAATCCTAACTTAACATTATATATCTCGCACTGTTTACGTCAATATGCTGCCAACTTTTAGGCGGCGGGTTTCGGCGTAAACAGTAGTTGTCGGTGAGACATCCGGTAATTTCAAAGCAAAGCTATCAACAGTTCAGCAAAGAGGTAAAACTGCAACGCAATTTACCGCTGAAGTTGAAAGAGAGAGAAAGCTATTAGAAGCTTCCTTTATCGATGACCTCTAGAACATGTCACTAGTCTAAGTACTAAAGAGGCAATTGACACCATGATAAATCGTGCTGAGCACGAAAGTATCAAAACAGTACTGGAAGCAGGGACTAGCACCACTATGGATGCACCGATAAGCGCATACATAAGAACGAGTGCAAGAGTTACCGGTGAAATCAATAAAGTGATGTACTTTAGAGGTAACAGATATAACAAAGGATACGGCAATGCCAATAGAGGTGGTAACCGAGGTAGAGGCTTCGATAACAATGGTTATAGAGGCTATAGAGTATACGCCATCAATTAAAATCTCAATATATTTACCACATTCATTTATGTCGAAACAGGTGTAAAACTTGTTTTCCTTCTTGATACAGGTGCAGATATCTCTATTCTCAAAGAGTAATCTGACAAATTTTCTAATGTTCAAATAACTAACAAAATAAATATTCAAGGCATAAGCCAACAGACAATTCAGTCTCAAGGACATACTTTTATTGAGATACAGACAGGTAAATACATCATCCCACACGACTTTCATTTAGTAGAAAAAAAATTTTCCCATACCGTGTGATGGAATAATAGGAATAGATTTCATTAAAAAATATAATTGCCAAATTGATTTCAAACCAGCAGAAGATTGGTTTATAATTAGACCCAACAATTTGAAATTTCCAATTTATGTTCCAATAACATACAGCTCTGGTAATAACACAACTCTATTACCAGCGAGATCCCAAGTTGTCCGAAGATTAATAGTATCATTAAAAGATGATAACATTTTAATTCCAAACCAGGAAATTCAAACTGGTATCTATGTTGCAAATACAATTGCAACATCTAGTAATACATTTGTCCGAATTTTGAATACAACAGATTCTGACCAATTGGTCAATATGGACACTTAGAAAGTGGCTCATATTTCAAACTACAATGTAGTTCAGGCAAATAGCGAAGACAGAAATAAAACTGTTTTATCTCAATTGAAGAAAAATTTCCCAAAATTGTTTAAATTACAATTAGAAACTTTATGCAGCAAATATACAGATATATTTGCATTAGAATCAGAACCAATAACGGTTAATAATTTTTATAAACAACAGTTGAGATTAAAAGATGATGAGCCCGTATACATAAAAAATTATAGAAGTCCTCAAGTAGAAGAAATACAAGCCCAGGTACAGAAATTAATAAAAGATAAAATAGTCGAACCATCAATTTCAGAGTACAATAGCCCTTTGCTATTAGTACCTAAAAAGTCAAGCCCAGATTCAGATAAAAAGAAATGGAGATTAGTAATAGACTATCGCCAAATTAATAAGAAACTTTTAGCTGACAAATTTACACTACCGCAAATAGATGATATTTTTGACCAACTTGGTCGAGCAAAATATTTTTCTTGCCTTGACTTAATGGCAGGTTTTCATCAAATCGAGCTGGATGAAGGCTCAAGAGATATAACATCTTTCTCAACCAACAATGGCTCATATCGTGTCACGCGATTGCCATTTGGTTTATAAATAGCGCCTAATTCATTCCAAAGAATGATTGCTATAGCAAACAAACAATAAATATGATGTCATTCAGAACTACCCAGTTCCACATGATGCGGACAGTGCTAGACGTTTTGTAGCATTTTGCAATTACTATAGACGTTTTATCAAAAAATTCGCCGACTATTCGCGGCACATAACAAGATTATGTAAAAAGAATGTTCAATTCGAGTGGACAGATGAATTCCAAAATGCTTTCATACATTTAAAATCGCAGCCAATAAACCCAACCCTCTTGCAGTACCCAGACTTCAGCAAAGAATTTTGCATAATAACAGATGCAAGCAAGCAAGCGTGTGGCGCAGTTTTAACTCAAAACTACAATGGCCACCAACTCCCAGTTGCTTATGCATCAAGAGCTTTTACGAAAGGTGAAAGCAATACGAGTACAACATAACAAGAGTTAACAGCAATTCATTGGGCAATAGTACATTTTAGACCGTACATTTACGGAAAACACTTCACTGTGAAAACAGATCATAGACCATTGACATATTTATTCTCAATGGTCAACCCCAGTTCTAAATTAGCAAGAATAAGGCTTGAATTAGAGGCATATAATTTTACGGTAGAGTATTTAAAAGGCAAAGATAACCATGTAGCTGATGCGTTATCAAGAATAACCATCAAAGAGCTAAGGGAAATTACTGGAAATATATTAAAAGTCACTACAAGATTTCAAAGTAGGCAAAAATCCTGCGCAGGAAAAGAACAATTGGATTTGCATGAGCAAACCAAAGAAAAAGCTTCAAAACCCAACGTACGAGTATATGTAGTCATAACAAATGACGAAGTACGCAAAGTAGTGACATTGCAATTGAATGATACTCGTACGATATGTTTATTTCAACATGGAAAGAAAATCATTGCAAGATATGATGTTGGTGATCTTTATACTAATGGAGTTCTTGATCTAGATCAATTTTTCCAAAGGCTTGAATCGCAAGCCGGTATATACGATATCAGCCAACTCAAAATGGCACCGTGGAAAAAAATCTTTGAACACGTTTCAATAGATGAATTCAAAAATATGGTCAATAAAATATTAAAGAATTTAAAAGTAGCGCTACTTATCCCGGTGACCCAAATAAATAATGAAAAAGAAGCTATATTGTCTACACTACATGATGATCCAATACAAGGAGGTCATACAGGCATTATGAAAAACTTAGCCAAGGTCAAAAGACATTATTACTGGAAAAATATGAGTAAATATATAAAAGAGTAAATAAGAAAATGTCAAAAATGCCAAAAAGCAAAAACAACAAAGCATACAAAGACTCCAATGATCATAACTGACACACCAGAACATGCTTTCGATAGAGTTGTTGTGGACACAATTGGTCCATTACCTAAGTCAGAAAATGGTAACGAGTACGAAGTCACTCTCAAATGTGATTTAACCAAGTACTTAGTTGCCATTTCAATAGCAAATAAAAGCGCAAAAACAGTCGCTAAAGCTATATTTGAATCTTTTATTCTAAAGTACGGTCCAATGAAGACGTTCCTAACGGACATGGGAACAGAGTATAAGAATTCAATAATTACTGACCTATGTAAATATTTGAAAATCAAAAATATGACATCAACAGCTCATCACCAAGAGACAGTTGGAGTGGTCGAAAGAAGTCATAGAACTTTAAACGAGTATATACGATCCTACATATCGGCGGACAAAACCGATTGGGACGTATGGCTTCAATATTTCGTATACTGCTTAAACACGACCCCATCTATAGTACATAATTACTGTCCATATGAATTAGTTTTCGGTAGAACAAGTAATTTACCAAAACATTTTAATAAGTTACATAGCATAGAACCAATATATAATATAGATGATTACGCTAAGGAAAGTAAATATAAGTTAGAAGTATCATATGCTCGAGCAAGAAAACTGCTTGAAGAACATAATGAGAAAAATAAGAGAAATTACGACTTAAGAGTAAACCAGTTGAACGCTACAGTCAGGTGCTGACTGTAGAAGGCCATGGATTATCATGGTATACCTTATATCACTTATTTTCTGTTATATGAAAATTTTGCATTATTTGGATTATTATTAACCATTTAAAAATATAAATTGTGTATCCTTATTATTTTATTCGAACGACACGCACAAATTCAATTGCAGGCAGAAGAAGATGAACGCATAAACAATGCAAAAGCGAATAAACAAGAATTGTAAGCATTAGGTAGGGCGAGAGGGCAATAAGTGTTTGTATGCATTTTTGCTTATGTCAAACAGTAGTGGCGGCCGCGGAAATTGTACAGTAGCCTAGTGGAGTGTGTGCCGGATTCAAAGGCCAATTATGATGTTAACAGTGTTCGGGTTCGATTGCTGCCGCGGTGAATGTGCGACATGTTTTTTTTCGTCTTTCTTTTCCTTTCAATAATTTAAAAGCTTAACAAACAATAATTTTTTAATTTTTTGATAGTCAACATACATATTTAATTAGAACACTTTTATAAACGTTACCGAATGTTGCACAAATCTGACAGTTGCGTATGAGTGCCGAATACGGCAATTGATGTGTGTTAGAGCGGGACGCCGAAATATAAATGTGCAAATGCAGACATGCATGTATCGGCGTCCCGCTGTAACTTTCGTAACTTATTGATTCTCTTAAATATCGCAAATATATGAAATATGAAATTTAATATTTGAAAACGATTTTTATTGGTATTTAATTAAATAACTGTAGTTTTCCTTTCAGCTTATAAGAATAAAAAAATAACCAAAAATAAAGTAATTATTATAAAAAGTCGCACCGGCAGCGCACGGGACTCGAACTCACGCACTCGAAAGGTATTTGTCAAGTGAGATGTACAACTTTTGTTGTTGGGTGTAGATTGTGTATATTAAATCGTTATTACTGATTTACAGAGGCGGGAAGGGGCGTGGCCAAATTTCAAAAAATCTTTGAAACACCTGGATATACACGTATGTCACAAAATTTTATGGCTGTAGCTCTTATAGTAGCTGAGATCCAGGCGTTCATACAGACGGACAGACAGACAGACGGACAGACAGACATGGCTCAATCGACTCGGCTGTTGATACTGATTCAGAATATATATAGTTTATGGGGTCGGTGATGCCTCCTTCTGCCTGTTACGCACAAACTCGTTCTGACAATCACAGTAGACCATGAATTTTTTTATAATCCATAGCCTAAAAAGATAAAGTTAGAAGTAGGATAAAGTTTCATTAAGAAATGAAGTAGGTCATAAATTAGACATTAAATACAAAGGGCCCTATAAAATAGGAGAAAATAATAATATTACGTTACTTAATAATAAAAACAAGAAACAAATAGTTCACAAAGATAGATTCAAGAATTTTCATTCATAATTGATTTTACACTTATATTTTTCTTAATCATTTATAAAAAAAAATTTCTTTCGTATACTATGTATATTTTTATTTCTTATTGCAAAATTCACTTTTATATTGTTCAAGCTGAGAAAAAATTACACATCGGTTCCTTTCGGAGATGAAATATAAAAAAAAATAATAGTAATAATAACAAAAAAAAAAAATAATAATTTGCATTCATTAATTAAAATAACTTACGTTAAAATAGGTTACGTTATTTTTCAAAAGGAGGGAGATGTAGCATGCGCCTATATAATATTAATAACATTTAAGTACAATAGTATTTACAGCATACAAACACATAGCAGAACTTAGTTGCTATGTTTATGCAACCAATAAGGCATAACATGATCGTCCACTTGCAGGCTACGAAGTATAAGTGCAAGGTCAGCATTCCCACGCTGACCACATGCATAATACATAAGTGCATAACTCGCTCTCTCGATAAGCATAGATATATTAGATATACATAAGAGAACCGCTCCGCTGCTGGTGTATCCGGCAGCGCAGCTACGCGGCTTAGTTTCAGACACTTGTAAAGAGTTGAACTGGCATGACCGTTTCTGCCAAGCTAATAAAAAATCATTAATAAAAAACCTTTAAACAACACATTACAATACCTCGGTTAGTGATAATAATAATAATGAGGCGGATGTGATAAACGATGGCGATAAATGGATCACACTCTACTGCCACGAAGAGCAAGAATTCACGGATCGCCTAGAAAACACTCTGCAATGCACAAATAAATATAAAAACACCAAATACTGCACTGCGCGACAACCGATTAGCACATCCTAAGCTGCTCTTCTTAGAAACATCATATCAAGATCATTAATTACATTTTAAATTAATGTTAACAAGCATAACATAAACAAGAGCAACAGTCGAGCAGCACCTGACAGTGCGATATCCTTCGACCTTTTTTTAAACGTAAAGAGTCCATAATTGTACCTATACTACTTCTAAATAGAAATATTGTAACGTATCAAGAAAACTAAAAAAAGCTTTTCAAATAAATTTTTTCCCCTTAAAAGAATATATAATTTCACACAAAACTTAATAGAATATAGGATACTTACTTTATTAATAACATTTTAAATTAATGTTAACAAAGATAACATACAAAATTCACTATTATTTTTTAATATTAATTTAAATATTTTTACATTTTTTTGAAAACAAATTAATAATGTGTTGAGCCTCTACGGTTAAGTATGATTTCGTACATCCGCTGAGGTAAAGGAGTCATATAATTTTTGTATATGATTGAGTGAAACAGCCACAAAGGACCTTTTTATTCCTTCAATGAGTTCTGCTTTAGTTGAATACTGCCTGCCGGACTCGTACACCTTTCGTGCCAGCCATCCCCATACATTTTCTATAGGGTCTAAAAATATCCTTGATTGCAGGGAAAGCCGTATTCAGTGCACCTTTGTACGCAATAGCATTCATACGGCTGCACATTGGGCCAGCGAGCCGATTTTTCGACGAAAATTAAAGTTCTAAAGCTAGCTTCTTGAAATTTCGTACATATGATAGTGTCGATGCATATAAAAACATATCCAAGTTTCAGACCGATCTGAGCACGCCGCCCATATGAGATAGGTTTCTTCTTATTCTTAATTGTACGGTAATTAATAATGATAGCACTCGTTAGATTCAGCAAATGTTTTAATAAATTTTTTTAACACATAACCTTGATATTACTAACTAAAAAATAACAATGCATTCAAAATGACTATAAATAAGTATTTTACATTAAAAAATGTTCATAAAAGTCGTGTTCTACATCAATATCTATTGAACACGGATTTTCAGAGTCAGAATCTGAATCACTATCACTATTAATAGCATCAAAATCGGGAACATTGTTATTATTGTTCATGTTAACAAAATTTAGCATGTTTGGTGATTTCAAAAGTTCGATTACGTCTGCTGGTAGGGGAAGTTTATATAAGTATTATACACATCGGAGCAAAAAGGAGCAAAAAAGATTATTAAAATTAGTTTATATACACTTTGCACTATAATGACACTTACTTTTTGGCACAAATTGGAACTTTTGGACAACACGAATAAACGCACACAAAAAACACATTAACAAACATTAACAAAATTTTGTTTAATACAAATATTCTACATAATTTTTGTGAAAATTGGTTAAACCACAAAAATTTTGGCACGCTCGCAAGTCAACAAAATTTTTCCTGCGCTTTTTAGTTTCGCACGCATGCAATCAAATAGCCGACTAAGAAGGGCTGCCAAAATTTCAGGGATGAATCAAAACAACTAAAATCTTTTGATTCATTTTAGTCAAAGTATATACTACTCAATTTTTATTAGGCCATGGATTTTAAAAAAATTCATGGTCTACTGTGTTTGTCGGAACGAGTTTGTGCGTAACAGGCAGAAGGAGGCATCTCCGACCCCATAAACTATATATATTCTGAATCAGTATCAACAGCCGAGTCGATTGAGCCATGTCTGTCTGTCCGTCCGTCCGTCTGTCCGTCTGTATGAACGCCTGGTTCTCAGCAACTATAAGAGCTAGAGCCACAAAATTTTGTGACAACATACGTGTATATCCAGGTGTTTCAAAGTTTTTTTGAAATTTGGACACGCTCCTCCCGCCTCTGTAAATCAGTAATAACGATTTAATATACACCCAACAACAAAAGTTGTACATCTCACTTGACAAATACCTTTCCACGGGTGTTATCTAAAAATTTCATTTAAATCGGACTAAAAATAAGCGAGATATGATCCGAATTAAACTCAATTTAAACGTATACTTATGCGCCTATTAAGACCCAATTTACGCATCATACCGAAGTTCGAATCTAGCGTCGGGCACACAGCATTTAACAAAACTTTTTATATGCATAGAATGGTAACAGAATTGGATCATAATGCAACTTTGCCGATCGAACTAAAAATGAGGCGGTGGCTGAGTGGTTAGAGTGGCGGACATCGGCCTCTAAGGATTTTGTATGTGCGTGCGTGAGTTCGAGTCCCGTACCGCGGACTTTAAAAAGTCGCACTCTTTTTACTTTGATTACTTTTTTTGGTTTTATTTTTTATTCTTATAAGCTAAAAGGAAAACTACAATTATTTAATTAAATACCAATAAAAATAGTTTTCAAATATTAAATTTCATATTTCATATATTTGCGATATTTAAGACAATCAATATGTTACGAAAGTTAGAGCGGGACGCCGATACATGGATGTCTGCATTTGCACATTTATATTTCGGTGTCCCGCTCTAACACACATCAATTGTCGTATTCGGCGTATGTACGCAACTGTCAGATTTGTGTAACATTCAGCAAAGTTTATAAAAGTATTCTAATTAAATATGTATGTTGCTTACCAATAAAATTCAAAAATTATTGTTAAGCTTTTAAATTATTGAAAGGAAAAAACCATGTCGCACATTCACCGCGGCAGCAATCGAACCCGAACACTGTTAACATCATAATTGGCCTTTGAATCCGGCATACACTCCACTAGGCTACTAGGCCGCCACTACTGTTTGACATAAGCAAAAATGCATACATAAACTTATTGCCCTCTCGCCCCACCTAATGCTTATAATTCTTGTTTATTCCGTTTTGCATTGTTTATGCGTTCATCTTCTTCTGCCTGCAATTGAATTTGTGCGTGTCGTTCGAATAAAATAATAAGGATACACAATTTATATTTTTAAATGCTTAATAATAATCCAAATAATGCAAAATTTTTATATAATAGAAAATAAGTGATATAAGGTATACCATGATAATCCATGGCCTTCTACAGCCAGCACCTGACTGTAGCGTTCGACTGGTTATTAAAACAGGTTTACTTTCTATGAAAAATTTGAATTTTCGTCGAAAAATCGGCTTGCTGGCCCAATGTGGGCTGGTAAGAAACTGCAGTTCTATAGTGCCAAAGTATGTTAAAGCTCCCCAATCGATCTAAAGTATGCTCTTCCTTTCTGAGATCATGAAAGTTGTAGTCAGGACACTCCAAATTGAACTTTTTTTCATCTGGAAAGACTACACGCTCCCACTCCTTAGTCCAGGTCATATTTGATCGACAGAAATTGAGTCGTTGCGTCTTTCTAATTGTAGATGCTTTATATGTTCAGCATTCGAAATAACTCTTTGCATATTCCGAACGCACGCTTTAACACCAGTTTTTCCTTTATTTTGGCTTTTGCATTCGTTTGTTAGCTGCAGTTATTACTGATGATGTTTTTCCCAATTGTCATTGCTTAAAAATGCGGTAATAACTTTACGACTGCACTTAATATTTTTTGATATTTGAGGAATAGAGTGCCCGCACTCCCTGTAAGCCTTTATTTTCCCTTTTCAGACTCATCCAACAGTTTTCCTTGGCCCATTATTACTTTGTTTTATTGATAATTAGTCCCAGTAATTAAATAATAAACTTAAACACCCAATCAAGGGTTCTCACACGCAAAAAGTGACATGAAAGCGAAAATGTGCTAATCGGCTGTCGCAAAAAACATGCATGCATTTTTGTCACACTTCAAAGAAAAAAGCAAAGCAAAATAACGGTACACTTCCTGAGCTCATAGTTATACTTAGAATGAGCGAAAATGATCCAATGGCGAATCTAATACACCTTCAAGAGCCAGAGATGATTTGTTCATGTTGGAATACAGGTGCAGAAACATCAATGCTTGCAAACATCGATGTTTTGAAGTTTTTTCGATGCTATCTAAAAAAATTAATATATTTACTACAATGATTGTAAATATATATATAGTAAAATATTGCTTTTACTAATTTGTGAGTCTAACAAACTACCCGTCAATAGACTGAGGTAGACCCTGGATAATTCAAATAAAAAATGCGACACAATTTCTTGGCCTCTTGTTTTATTGAGCTCCAGTTTAAGACTAAAATGTACAATACAATTTCTTAGCTTGGTACCCTGAATCGGATTGGATTTTATGTTTACATTATTTGAGTGTGTGTTGCGCTGGTGGCCGTTTACATATGTTTATAAGTGGTTATTTGAGTGTGTGATGCGCTGGTGGTCGTTTTGTTTATAAGTGGTTATTTGAGTAGCGCATCGCGACAGTTTTGTGTTTAGAAATATTTTGATGCTGTGAACTGTTCTTGGCTTTGGCCATTTGTTTAACTTATCTTAAGTGCAGGAATATTTTGTTTATGCTTATGTGCGGGGTTCATACTGTATAGTTTATGTGTTTATACTAATGTGAGTATATAATACGTTACTTCCCTTCCCTTAAAAGGAAGCCTATGGTTAGGCTGAGACTGCTGGATATAATGTGGGCAATGGGTTTTGTGTCGTTTCAATATTGACTGTAGAATTTTCTGATTTTCATTTTTTTGTTTTCTTATTTTTAAGTATAGCATCGTAATTGGGTTTTTTGTTACATATTTTGAATACAAGTATAGTATAAGTTTAACAATGTCATTATGCTGTATATTTTTGATTTTAGTTATTTCAAGTGGTGGATATAATGGTGTTAGGTCTATTTCAGGTTTTAAATAATTTTTGCTTAGAATAATGTTTCCAATTTCAAGTTTACACTGGGTTATTCTTATAATTTTATTTCCACTAATTTTTATATTGCTATTTGATTTTTGACAATTTTGTGTGATAATTGTTTCGGTTAGGTTCCAAGTTAAAATTATATTAGGTTCGATATACTTAATCATTTCTTTTGTATTTATGGGGGTAAAATTACAGATCGGGTTTTTACTTTTAATTATACTTGTAATACAATCGTTGTGTACTTCTTCATGTTCTTCGTTGTAGATTTTATTTTTGTTTTCATAATAGGACTTAGTATCAGTGTAGTCTAATTGATAACCATTGTGGTCAGGGTAGGGAGTAATTTTAACTGTATTTTTTTCTTCATGTGCAATAGGTATGTGGGATATAATAAGTAAATGGTTGTCTTTATGATTAATCCAAGTGGATGTTTTAATAAGTAGTATATTTTGGCTGTTGACATTTTCTAATTTGTCATAGTTTAATAGTTTTGGGTTAAAAAGTCCGAGTCGGGAAAGTTGCATTCCCATTTCAATGTCTTCAATAAATTCAATGAATTGCATGAGTTCGTATGTAAGTGTGTCAATACTGTTGCGATTATCTTCATATTGTTTGAGTTTTTCTAATCCACTATTTGCTAATTGTATTACGTCATTTAATTCGTGGACTTTGACTGAATTTTGAGCAACGGTTTCTAGATTATTTTGAATTTCTACTCTATCGTTTTCGTTGAGTGTTCCAAAAAGATATTTGTATGCGGTGCCTACTATGTTAAGTAATCCTCGTTTTTGTCTATTTTCTTGATGAATTGTTATCCCATTTAATTCTTTGAGTAGTTTATTGTATAAAAATGTATTTCTGGTTGGTGCTAAGGTATTGAGTATTTTGTTACCGAATGACTCAGTTATTGTGTTAATTTCTGTTAAATTTATTCTTAAACAATGATGTTCAACTGCTGATGGCAATTGAATTGGTTTACTTGAGAAGAGTAGGTAACCATGATCTGTATCGATGTTACTTATTTGAATTTGTTGAGTGTGACCTGGGGTAATAAGTAAAAGGAGTGTCATCACTGTGATCCAGAGACCTGCGGAATTGGGATGTGATTAATTTTCTTTTTTTTCTTGAACTGTGTTTTATAATAGTATGTGTCTCTATTTCTATTAGTGATTTTGTAATGGTCGGGATCAACTTGTTCTATGTTTTTATTGGATTTAAATGGGTTTTCTAATTTTCCTTTCTGTAGCGGGCCCTTTCTATATTTGGTGTCGATTTCATATTCCTGTCTGTTTTTGTTTATTTCATTGATTTTGTTTTCCTTTATTTCTTGAGTATTTAGAGTTGGTTGTCCGGCGTAAAGAAATATGTGAGCGGGAGTCTGTCCTGTAGTGTCATGTTTGGTTTTGTGGTTGTATATGTAAAGTATTGTTTCTATCATGCTTAGTTTGTTTTCATTGTCGTCTGAATTTTTTATTATACGAATTTTTTCGTTTATGGTTTTGTGTAATCTTTCTATGTCTGCTATACCTGTCTTTGCTGTATTAAGTTTTAACTCTATATTTTCGCTTTCGAGCCATCGTTTAAGGGCTAGGCTGGAGAATGCGCCGTCTCTGTCTGCTTTTAATAGTCTGGGTTTCCCTAAAACATTAAATATTCGCATTAGAGCCTTTTTGCATTCTATCCAATCTTTTGTTTTTATTTTTTTCGAAAGTGGCAAATTTTGAGTAGATGTCTATGCAACTTAAATAATGGTTGCCTTCAGAAGAGTAGATGTCTATTACGAACTTATCGCGACAGTGTTCGGGTTTAGGCGTGATTTTCATTGGCATATTCGTATTACGATTTTCTGTTTTGGATAGGTTACAAATGTGGCATTCATTTATTATGTTCTGAATGAGTAATTGACTATTTGGGAAATAATATGTTTCGCCGAAGAGTTTGTTTGTTTTCTGTATTCCTGGGTGTAAGAGTTTTTCGTGAGTTGTCAGGACTAATTCTTTAAATTTAGCATATGAGGGTATATTTTTTAATAAAATGAGGCTGCGAACAATTTTGGTATGTTTTGTGTTAATAATCGTTTGATGTGCTACTTGGAGCATTTCAAAATCTGCATCATTGTCTATATACAGAGCACTTGATTTGGTACAGAAGTGGTTGATTAGGTATAATTCTGCTTTTTCATTTGTCATTTCATCATAAGAGATGTGAGTTATTTGTTTATTAAAGTGGGTTTCGTGTTTAATACTTGATGGGCCTTTGGAAAATATTATTTGTCTATTGAATGTATTAACTGGTTTTTCAGTGATGGAAATGAGATTACTGCTGTCTTCATTGGAGCTATGTTGTGTTTGCTCGCCGAAGTAAGTATGTTCTAATTTTACTCGGGATAGAGCATCAGCTACGTAATTTTCTTTACCTTTAATGTATTTGATATCGAAATCATATTCGGACAATTTAATTTTCCAACGGGACAATTTTGAGTTTGGGTCTTTCATTCGGTGTAACCAACATAATGGTTGATGATCACTTAGTATTTCAAAATGGCGTCCTAACAAGTAGTGACGAAAGGTTTTGGTAGCCCATACAATGGCCAAAAGTTCTTTTTCGATGGCGCTATAATTTAATTCATGATTATTTAATGTTCGACTTATGTAACTAACTGGATGGCTATCTTGTGAAAGTACAGCACCAAGAGCTACATTACTAGCGTCTGTGGGTAAGGAAAATTTACGATTGAAATTTGGAATTATTAAAATCGGGTCATCTGATATGAGGCATTTAAGTTTTTCAAATGAGGAAACATATTCAGGGTTTTTTGTATCTATTTTTGCATCTTTTTTTAGTGCTATTGTCATGGGTTTTGCAATGTCAGAAAAATTGGGAATGAATTTTCGGTAATAACCAGTTAATCCTAGAAATGCTTTAATTTCTTTGGTTTTTGTTGGTAACGGATAATCTGTGATAGCTTTGATTTTCTGAGGATTGGGTTTTATTCCATGTGGTGTTATGACGTGTCCTAAAAATGTAGTTTCTTGCCTTAAAAATTCACATTTATCGGGTTGGAGTTTTAGGTTGGCTTCAGCTAATTTATCAAAGACTAATCGGAGTGAATTTAAATGTTCATCAAGCGATGTGGAAAATACAATTATATCATCAAGGTAAACAAGACAGTGTTTATTTAAAAGGGGGCGAAGAATATTATTCATGCAACGTTGGAATGTTGCAGGTGCATTTTTTAAACCGAATGGCATACGTAAATATTCATAGTGGCCATTTTTGGTGGAGAAAGCTGTTTTGGCAATAGAGTCATGATCCATTTCAATTTGGTGAAATCCTTTAGCTAGGTCTATTGTGGTGAAATAGTTACATTTTCCCAATTTTCCTAGTATTTCATCCATATTTGGAATGGGATATCGGTCATTTACTGTTATTTCGTTGAGTTTTCTATAATCAATGACGATTCTAAATTTTTCTTCTCCTGAAGCATCTTGTTTTTTTGGCACAACCCAGATGGGGCTATTGTATGGAGAATTACTAGCACGAATAATGCCTTGTTGTAGCATTTCTTCGATTTGGGTTTCAACTTCTTGTTCATAAGCTTGAGGGTAATTATATTTGGCATAAATGGGTGAGTTATGTGTAGTATTTATGGTATGTTTTTCTTGGTTGCTGAAAGTTAACTTATCGCCTTTTTTGTATTGGATGTGTTCATATTGTTGAAGTAAAGATTTAATTCTACATTTTTCCTCGCTATTCAAATGGTCTAATCTTGGAGTGAGATTAGTTTCGGTATTGAGAATGGGTTCTTGACATTGAAAGTTAGTTTCTTGTGATTGTTTTGGTTCCCTTTCGACAGTTTGATTAATAAGTTTGTGTTTATAATTATAAAGTGTTACTGTTTTATTTTTGTAATCTATCACAGCTTGCGCTTGTGACAGTAAATTTCTGCCAATTAAGAGGTCATAGTTTGTTGAAAATTGGTGTAACAGGAATTTATGTTGGTTTTTAAAATAATTATTGACTGGTAAATGCACACTTTTGGTGGTAGTGAGTGGACCATTACTAGTATGGAGGAGGCATTCTGTATCACTGACTGGTAAGTTGAAAACATTAGTACTCATCATATTAACTGTGGATCCTGTATCTATTAGACATTTTAATTTATCTCCTTTGTGAGGGATAATTATGTATTGGAGGGTTCCGAGGCTGGTGGCTGAAAATTTTCAGTTGGCCCGGTGACAATATCAGATTTTTATTCTTCATTTTGTTCCTCTTTTATGGGTATTTGAGGGTCTTGATAGTTTAAGTATTGTGGGTGGTATTGTTCAGGATAGTATGCTGGATAGTAATAAAAATTTGGGTCATGATAGAAATTATATGGGTCATATGGTAAATTACTTTCTTCTTCTTGGTTTCGAGTTTCTCCTATACTCATTTTTGTCTGTCCGCTATCAGTAGATCTCATACGTTTGGTTGGGTTGTTATTTGTAAACGGATTTGCGTTAGGTAGTTGTCGTGTTTGTGGTTGTTGTTGGGTTTGGTACTGACCAAAGCGATTTGCATCAAAGGCGATTTGCCGTTGCATGTGTATGTTGGGTCTGGGCATGTATGGTATTGAGGGAGTTGGACAAGGTATATTGTTACTGTGAGGCTGATAATTTGGGTAAGGATAGTTTGGCGTGGGTGGACGATATGGCCCTTGATAATTTGGTTGCATCATTATAGGGTTGAAATACGGTTGGAGCGGTGTATTGCGATTGTATGAATTATCTGTGACGTTAGTACGGTTATCAAAACGGGGCTTATTTTGCTTTTCATCAGTTACTACCTTTGGTTGGGTTTTTTGAACAGGATCTTCATAAAGGCCTTTTTCTTGTAACAAATTGATTAGTGATCTTAAATCTGGTATATTACAGTTAACAATTCGTAAATAAATGCTAGTTGGTAACTTTTGAATAAGTGATTCAATGCTTGAGTTAATTAATCTGCTGAACAATACTGTTTCTGATGTATCGTTTTCTAATGATAACTTACTCGCCAGTAGTTGTCTTTTTGACTCGGCTTCTTCTAGGAAGCTGCGAACGTTGCCTTTGAATTGCGTATTCCGGAAGTCTTCTAGCAGTTGATGATTTGGAACTTGCGGTTTGTAGGATAAGATGAGTTGTTTCCTTAATTCCGTCCAGGTTATTATGTTGTTTGAGTTTATAGTGCGCATGACTTCTCCGCTGATGTTGCGTTCGATGATTCCAAGAATTATGTATTGTTGACGACTGTCTGTAGTGGGATATAGCGTCAACACAAAATCGATGCGTCTTATAAAGGTGTATAGGGTGTTGTGATCTCCTCGGAAGGTCTCTATAGCTTGTATTTGTCTTTCTAATTGTGACATGTTACTCTCAGAAAGAGCGCTTGTTGCTGGGGTTACTGCTGGTGGTGTTGCCATTTTGATGATTTTGTATTTTAAGTATTAATTTTCTTAACTTTTACACTTAATTGTTTACTTAGATTGTTAAAATGCACTCTAGCTATTTCGTTTTTGTGCGGAATAACCAATTGACTTGGAATTATTTTTCCAACGAATTCTTGAGTGTCTGTAGTGATTTTTATATGACAAATGCGTTACACGGTTTCACGTTACTGTCTTGGTTTGGTTAAACTTAACGCGATATTGACCGTCGCGGGTTGTCTTAGCATACGTTGTTTGGCGGATAACAAAGATTCGTGAATTGGTAAGTCTGGCTATCGTATCACTGCACTATTGTTATCCTACCGGCTGCGCCAGTAAAATATTGCTTTTACTAATTTGTGAGTCCAACAAACTACCCGTCAATAGACTGAGGTAGACCCTGGATAATTCAAATAAAAAATGCGACACAATTTCTTGGCCTGTTGTTTTATTGAGCTCCAGTTTAAGACTAAAATGTACAATACAATTTCTTAGCTTGGTACCCTGAATCGGATTGGATTTTATGTTTACATTATTTGAGTGTGTGTTGCGCTGGTGGCCGTTTACATATGTTTATAAGTGGTTATTTGAGTGTGTGATGCGCTGGTGGTCGTTTTGTTTATAAGTGGTTATTTGAGTAGCGCATCGCGACAGTTTTGTGTTTAGAAATATTTTGATGCTGTGAACTGTTCTTGGCTTTGGCCATTTGTTTAACTTATCTTAAGTGCAGGAATATTTTGTTTATGCTTATGTGCGGGGTTCATACTGTATACGAGGGTCGTTTGATAAGTCCGTGACTTTTTGAATAAAATATATTTTTTTCGTCAAAGAAGCGTTTTATTTCTCAACATAATCTCCTTTTAGCTCTATACATTTAGTCCAGCGTTTTTCCAATTTTTTTATTCCTTCCAAATAATAGGTTTTCTCAAGGCCCTCAAAATAGTCGTTTGTTTCTGTGATGACCTCTTCATTTGACCCGAATCTCTTACCGCCGAGCCATTTCTTCATGTTTGGAAACAAAAAATAGTCACAGGGGGCTAAATCTGGAGAATATGCTGGATGGGGTAGCAGTTCGTAGCCCAATTTATGAAATTTTGCCATGCTGACTACACACGTGTGCACCCGTGCATTGTCCTGATGGAACAGCACTTTTTTTCGCCAAATGCGGTCGTTTCTGCTTCAAATCAATATCGAATCTGTCCAAAAGCTCTGAATAATATTCGCCGGTGATCGTTTTACCCTTTTCAAGGTAATCGATGTGAATGATACCTTGTGCATCCCAAAAAACTGTGGCCATGACCTTGTTGGCCGACAGACCCACCTTGGCCTTCTTTGGTGCACGTTCACCCGGAGAAACCCACTGTCTTGATTGTTCTTTGGTCTCTGGTGTGGTGTGGTGGATCCATGTTTCGTCTACGGTAACGAAACGGCGCAAAAATTCGTTTGGATTGCGGTTGAACATCGCCAAACACTCCTTTGAAATGGTCACACGGTTGCGCTTATGGTCGTGTGTGAGCGATCGCGGCACTCATCGCGCGGAAAGCTTTTTCATGTCCAAATATTCATGTAAAATGTGATGTACCCGTTCAGTAGAGATGCCTACAGCCTCAGCTACCTCACGCACTTTCATTCTCCGATCATCCAATATCATTCCATGGATTTTGTCGACGATTTCTGGCATGACGACCTCTTTTGGGCGACCTGAACGTTCGGCATCACTTGTACTGGTACGACCACAACGGAACTCAGTAAACCATTTCTTAACCATTGAAATTGATGGTGCAGAGTCCCCATAATATTTATCAAGTCTTTCCTTGGTTTCGGTGATGGATTTTTTACGCAAAAAATAATGCTTAATTAGCACACGAAATTCACTTTTTTCCATTTTCGTTAAAATTCACGAGATCGTCTGCTTTCAATGCCTATAAAACGCAAACCAAAAAACGCAGCTTTCTCAAAATTTTACAGTCAGCTGTTAATCGATAACTGCTGACAGGAGCAGTGTTGTATTTAGAGCAGGTGCGCGGCAAATACAAAAAGTCACGGACTTATCAAACGACCCTCGTAGTTTATGTGTTTATACTAATGTGATTATATAATACGTTACTATATACATATAGGTCAAGTTCGAGCCAGCTACAATGATTGTAAAAAATATAGGTTGCCAAAGCTCTATAATTAATATATTTATTTACACTTGAAAAATAAGAAAAAACATTTATTTGTTATAAAATTCAATTAAAATTAATAAAAAAAAGCAAATAAATATTACAAATTTAAAAAACAATTAGATATCTTTACTGGAATTAATAGGAACTTAATAATCAATGAGATCTGTTTCAATAGTCGCATCTTAAATATATCTTATTATGTATGTATGTTCATATCATATAACATATGTACATTGAGGATCTTTTTAACATAACATAGTTTGTCCACAACGTTAGCTTTCAATCGAATTCGGCAATCGGAAATGATTTGGCCTGCTTTGCTGAATGCCCATTCCGACTCGCACGAAGTTGCAGGTATACAGAAATATTTGCATGCCAGTTCCTTTACGGGTACCATACTGTTTGAGCTCTCCTAAATTAAAAGTACGAGGTGTGTTCAAAAAGTATCGCCTAATTTTGAATTTTCGCGGGTTTCGTAATTCGATTTCGGCGAGCATGCAAAACACTTATAACCTTAACGCCTCTCCCAACCAAACAAAAAACGATATTCACTTGAAACTTGGTACAGATGTTCGAGAAGAGTGGACCAACATAACAAAACAAAAAAATTCTAGTTCGATTATACGTAACCCGCGTAGATTCATAGTTAGCCGATACTTATTATTATGGATTAATATATGTACATATATGTATAAACAAGAGCAACAGTCGAGCGGCACGCGACAGTGGGATACCCTAACGTAACGTAAGCCTTTGTATGGGTCTGTGCATGAATACATGTATATGCGTGTATCATTTCATTGATCAAGCACAAATGTATGTATGTGTGTGTGTGCGTTTAAATGCAAAAAATGCTTGTGCATAGAAAAGAAGAGAAGAACAACAGATGGCGCTACGCCCTCGCATTCTCTTTCCTTTTCTTTCCTACTTGAGCATTGCAATGACGTCACAGCTTGCTGGTCTGTATACAAAATCAAAGCGAACAAGGTTTTTGTTTAATAACTTCTGTGTTTGTTGTCCGATCGGATTGGAGTTTTGACGTTATGTTGGTATTATAATTAGCCAAGTATAGTCACATTCAGAATGTTGTATATTTTATGTGTCGCTCGCAAATCAGCTCAAAAGATGAAATTATTGATTTGCGTGGGCGGGGGGCGTGGCACCCAACATTTGAAAACAGAAACCTTCATGCCAAATTTAGTGTCTCTAGCTTTTATAATAGCTGAGATCTGTGTGTTCATCCGGACATCCAGACATCCAGACATCCGGACAGACAGACAGACATGGCTTAATCGACTTGGCTAGTGATCCTGAGCAGGAATATATATACTTCGTGGGGTCTCCCACGCCTCCTTCTTCCTGTTACATACATTTGCACAAAGTTAGTATACCCTTTTTTGACCATTTTCAATGGTCGAAGGGTATAAAAACCAGTCGAACGCTACAGTCAGGTGCTGACAGTAGCCTAGTGGAGTGTGTCCCGGATTCGAAGACCAGCAGTGTTCGGGTTCGATTGCTGCCGCGGTGTGACATAATTTTTTCGTCTTTCTTTTCCTTTTAACAAACAATAATTTTTTAATTTTTTGATAGTCAACATACATATTTAATTAGAACACTTTTATAAACGTTACGGAATGTTGCACAAATCTGACAGTTGCTTATGTGTTCCGAATACGGCAATTGATGTGTGTTAGAGCGGGACGCCGAAATATAAATGTGCAAATGCAGACATCCATGTATCGGCGTCCCGCTGTAACTTTCGTAACTTATTGATTCTCTTAAGTATAGCATAAAATATGAAATTTAATATTTGAAAACGATTTTTATTGGTATTTAATTAAATAACTGTAGTTTTCCTTTTAGCTTATAAGAATTAAAAAAATAACCAAAAATAAAGCAATTATTATAAAAAGTCTCACCGGCAGCGCACGGGACTCGAACTCACGCACGCACATACAAAATCTTTAGAGACCGATGTCCGCCACTCTAACCACTCAGCCACCGCCTCATTTTTCGTTCGAACGGCAAAGTTGCATTCTGTTACCATTCTATGCAAATAAAAAGTTTTATTAAATGCCCGACGCTAGATTCGAACTTCGGTATGATGCGTAAATTGGGTCTTAATATGCGTATAAGTATACGTTTAAATTGAGTTTAATTCGGATCATATTTCGCTTATTTTTAGTCCGATTTAAATGAAATTTTTAGATAACACCCGTGGAAAGGTATTTGTCAAGTGAGATGTACAACTTTTGTTGTTGGGTGTATATTGTGTATATTAAATCGTTATTACTGATTTACAGAGGCGGGAAGGGGCGTGGCCAAATTTCAAAAAATCTTTGAAACACCTGGATATACACGTATGTCACGTATTTTATGGCTGTAGCTCTTATAGTAGCTGAGATCCAGGCGTTCATACAGACGGGCAGACAGACAGACGGACAGACAGACATGGCTCAATCGACTCGGCTGTTGATACTGATTCAGAATATATATAGTTTATGGGGTCGGTGATGCCTCCTTCTGCCTGTTACGCACAAACTCGTTCTGAGAAACACAGTAGACCATGAATTTTTTTTAAATCCAAGGCCTAAAAAGGTACAACACTACAGCCATACGCATATGGGTTACATTAGAGCACACAGAATTGTCACTTCGGAATGTATAAACTGATACATTTTCCTAATATCTGATTGCTTTTCTTCGCTTAAGAAAAAAAAGTTGTACTTTTTGTAAGCAATGTATTCTTAAGCCTCTGGTTAAAAATATTAGCATTATAACAGCCAATTGCAGCTAATGGCATACACATTTGATAAAAACTAAAGTTGGAGCCTTTATATACACTTCGACAATTGAAAATGGTTAAAAAAGGGTAAACTTACTTATAACAAATGTATGTATGTAAAAAGCAGAAGGAGTGATGGGAAACCCCATAAAATACTCGTATACATACATACATATAGGCTTATGTGTATGAATTTGACAACTCAAACAACACCAAAACATAGGTTGAGGGTACTGCTGCCTACCGCTCGGTTGTTGCTATTTTTAATATCCTTCGCCCATTCAAAATGGTGAAAAAAGTGTATAATAACTTGGTGCACATGTATGTAATAGTCTGAAAGGGCGTGAGACCCCATTAAGCACATATGTACATACATATATTCTTGCTCAGGCTCACTAGCCAAGCCGTCGATTGCGCCATGTCTGTCTGTCTGTGTTAACTCATAGATCAAGTTATTATTAAAGCTAGAGACACCAAATTTGGCAGGAAGATTCCTGTACACTATGTGCAGATCAAGTTAATTTCAAATTTCAGGCCACGCCCACTGAAAATCAACAATTTAGTTCTTAAAGTCGCTTTCAGTTTCTTATTTGGACCAATACTACTGTGATATGCATAGATATCTACATAGACATATATTCATACATTGAATATACATTCATACATTGTAGCACTTTGTTGCAATGTTTACATAAGCAAACCGGTCCAAGTGCATGTGTAATATGAGCATCCACTTGGAGCCTAACATAAGCCTAATTGCATAGTCAGCATTCCCACGCTGGCTATGCGCTGATCGCGTACTATGTGTGCACATGACACTCCGTCTCCTCCAACGTCGTCTCTTGGCGACAATTCGTATATATAAGATATACATAAGATATACATATAAGCGTCGAAGCGCTGCAGGCTACGCGGGCAGCGCAGCTCCATTGACTTAGCCTAAGAAAGCTTTTGTGTGTAGGTTAAGAGAACACTCTCAATTTGAATCCGAATGAAGCGGGACCATCCCTGCTCCGTTTAATATTTTAAAATAAAAGGGACGACTGTCCCACTAATACAAAACTATCCTGTGTTGAAATATGTGTGTACTAATTGGTTTTAATCAACGCAACTGAACCATACCAACGACATACCAACGACATTACATGGCGACCGTGAGGCAGGAGCCTTAAGAAAACTGCGGTGGATCACATATGAAAATCTGAGTGAGTAGAGTGCGTGAGTGTGATGGGCAAAAATAGGGGCGGAGTACAGAAGAAAGTGAACAAAAGAATAGCGCACTTAAAGTGGCTATTATTCACTAAAACTCCAGCGCTCCCGTAGTCGACAGCTCAGAAACTGCAAACAGAGCTGGACCACCTCACCAATTTTTTAAAAGAAAAAAAGTGCCGCACCACCGCTCACTCAGCTAATAATATAAAAGTGATAACTAAAGAAACAATTCCACCACCGCAGAAAATCGGCCTCCCACACTTCTCCAAAATGTGCCCCGACGATTGCGAGGGTCCCCTATACAGTCCGTTTTGCGAGCATACTTGCAAACACTGTATTAGCCCGGGGAACCCAATCAATAAGAAGTGAAGCAGCGAGGGAGTGTCAGCGTGCCAACACCGGCGACGACCAGCTGACACAGGAAAACGTGGTGGGCAGTCCGCACACTACGGCAACGCGGGATTACCAGATGAAAACGTGGTGCGCAATCCGCACACTACGTCAACGTGGGACTGGTACAAACTGTGGTGCGCTATCCGCACACTACGGCAACGATGGACAGAATTGAACACCAACAACATTAAAGAGCCTGTGCAGCCAGCACCGGCACCGCCAGCGTTCCAAGCTGAGCCAGTAAGGAAGCAACCACACCGAGGAACCGACAGCGTTACAAAGAACGCACAACTAAAATACATAATATTATATTAAGATCTTAAAAATTGTAAAACTATTGTAAAATCGAGTGAAAACAGATAATAGGAGAATGCTTAGGCATTATAGAAGATAGCGTTTGGTATAATATTGAAAGATTTTTGGATGAGCAAATGCGCCAACGTTCAATAACATCTAACATACCAACGACAGAGATAACGAGGATTCTGAAGAGAGTCCCGAAAGTCTTAATAAAACGACTGAATACAGTCAATAAAAACCAAACACATATATCCCAAATATAACTGATTTAAATATGATTATAGACATATATCAGTATGCCAGTATTTACGCCACCATTTTAGGGCGTTTTTACTCACGCATTTTTGTATCGGTTAGATTTACTGCCTATTGTTGCCTTACTATAAATGCAGAAGAACTGCAAGAAATAGCTGAACTCGACTTTGACGCTAGACTGCATTTTGAAAACGTCCTAAACCCAGACGTTTAAATTAATCTTAAATGCTATAAGCTCAAAAAGAACCTTCTCTTCTTTAAATAAATACAAAAAAGAAAAAATTTCTTTTATTATTATAGAAGATGTTATCGAGGAAACTTTAAGAAGGGAGCCTCTATTTATACTAAGATCAATCCAGATCTTAAGTAAATTTCGTACATTTATAAGTGTACACGAATTCGAGGCAGAATACATAGATACGTTCGACTTGTATACAAGTCCCCTGTTTCATTGTTCGAAACTCGAAAAGGCAAAGGTATTATCGATTTTACCGTATGTAAAAATACAACAAGTAATTGAAGATAATATCTATTTAGGAGAGACAACGATTTACAAAGTTCTCTTGCACAGATAAATTTATAATACATAAATGGACTGGCAAGAAATAAGAAAAGAAGTTAAAGAAATCAAAGTTAATTTTGGCAAGTCGTACAAGTGCATTACTCAAAATAGAGAAGTGCGACAGAGCACTCTTAATAAGCATGCACAGATATTGGTAATGAAGCACGCCAATTAATTTGTTCAGAAAAAGAACGACTAACGACAAGTCTTTTAACACAGGCAGTGAAGTTTCTAAATAAGTTCCGCGAGAACTTATTAAATGTCAAAACCAGACATAACTTGGAAGTAACCATACCCACTATTTTTAACACGCCTGTAGTCTCTAAACTAAACCAAGAAATAGAAAGCATAGGAGACTTTGAATTGGACATTAAAAAAGAGGATCTTCACGATCTTTCAATTCCAGCGGTAATAACATTACCTGAATTGTCAGAAGAAGAAAACTCCGATACAAGTAATACACAAAAAAGAATCACAATGACAGACTCTGCCGCTACATCAAGGGAATATGTGCGACAAATTTCGTCCACAATACCTGAGTTTGACGGCAAGAAAGTGAATCTAAATCGATTCCTCACTGCTCTCCGTTTAACAGATCTCACAAAAGGAGATCAGGAGATGCTAGCAGTAGAGGTAATCAAGACAAAGATAATTGAAAATTATTATTTACTCTTTAGTAAAGCCAGTCTTCTCACCAGGCCCTGACGGTGTTCCTGCTTGCATACTTCGATTCTGTGCTATCTCCCTAAGTAAGCCATTACTCAAACTATTTTCGCTGTCTTTAGAAACTTCAGTCTTTCCTTCCATTTGGAAGGAATCTTTTATTATTCCCTTGCTTAAAAAGGGCAGCAAGTCTGATGCAAGCAATTATAGAGGTATCTCTAAATTGTCGGCTATACCCAAACTTTTCGAGAATGTTATAACTCCTCACTTGCAACATTTCTGTAGATCCGTTATCTCACCTTTTCAACACGGATTCATTAAAAGTCGTTCTACTACGACAAACTTGCTTGAGCTGACATCCTTCGTGGTAAAAGGATTTCAGGAAAATCTTCAAACTGATGTCATTTATACTGATTTCAGTAAAGCTTTTGACTCAGTGAATCATTCCCTTCTGGCACATAAACTTGACCTTCTAGGTTTTTCACCAAAACTACTTAGTTGGATTGTAAGCTATCTGGCTGACAGAACTCAAAGAGTCCTCTTTAAAACCACCCTTTCAAACCCAATTCATGCCACATCTGCTGTTCCTCAAGGGAGTCATCTTGGTCCCCTACTTTTTACGCTTTTCATTAATGACCTTCCCTTGGTCATATGTAACTCCCGTACTCTTATGTATGCGGATGATGTAAAGCTTTGCTACCAATTTAAAGACGACCACTGTCACTCAAACTTACAAACCGACCTAAATAGTTTTAATTCTTGGTGTTGTGCCAATTTTTTAAACCTGAACAGCTCTAAATGCAAGCTGATGACATTCTCTCGAGCCAGTCCGAAGTTTGCTTCTTATACTCTTTGTGGTTGTGCCTTGGAAAGAATCACCCTAGTTGATGATCTGGGGGTCCGTCTGGACCGAAAACTAAAGTTTTCCAATCATATAACTAATATGGTCAATAAAGCCATGGGTGTCCTAGGCTTTATCAAAAGATGGTCTAAGGAATTCGACGATCCTTATATTACAAAGACCCTTTACGTTGCACTTGTTCGTCCCATTCTTGAATACGGTTCATGCGTATGGTGTCCCCAGTACACTATTCATAAGGAACGCATCGAATCTGTACAGAAAAATTTCTTACTTTTTGCTTTACGCGGCCTTAACTGGGATGAAAATTTGAGACTGCCTTCCTATAATAGTAGACTTCTGTTACTAAATCTGCCTTCCCTAACTAACCGCAGAACCATGCTAGGGGTCTTATTTATTAACAACCTTATGCAAGGTGACATTGACAGTGAGGCCTTGTTAAGGCAGCTACACTTCTCTGTTCCTTGCAGAATAACTCGCTATTTCCTTCCTTTAACACTCCCTTATTGTAGATCGAACTATGCACTGCATGATATCCGTTATGCGACGGTGCCTCTCGGTCGGTCAGGCGGGAGGTGGACTTCGTTTGGGTTCCGCGCGCAACAAGCATCGGCTTGGTGTCGTTGGACCACTTGCTAATACAGTCATTGTATTCAACGTCCAATATATAAAAAAATGAAACGACCATTATCGGTATAATAAGTGTATTAAAGGCATCAGTTAAAGGCGAATCGCCTGATGTCATAAAAGCTAAATTGCTTAATACACAACAGCGTGGCAAAACTGCAGCGCAATACACAACGGAAATAGAAAACCTACGTAGGTCGGTTGAGGCAGCCTACATAGATGATGGTCTAGATTCTAACAATGCAGATAAATTCGCTACAAAAGAAGCGGTCTCTGCAATGACAAAGAACTGTGAGCACGATAAGCTCAAGACCATACTAGAGGCAGGAAATTTCAACACAATGAATAGTGTGATTGATAAATATATACACTGCTGTACGGAAATGACCGGCAACTGTGTTATTCTATAACAATAGAGGACCCTTTCGAGGAAATAATAACCGAGGAAATTACCAAAACAGAGGTAATGGCCGAGAAAATTATAATAATTACAATAATAATTATAGAAGCCGAGGTGGTTACCGCGGAGGAAATAGAGGACGCGGCGGTAACCAGAACAACAACAGAGGTGGAGGTTACTACAGGGGTAACCAAAACCAAAATCAAAATAATAGAAATAACAATAATAATAGTGTAAGAAATGTACAGTCGGAAAACCCGACAGCCCCCTTGAGCAACAGCCAACAGTGAAATTATACAAAATCAATCTCAATTTAAGCATTTTTATTCAGCTAAAAAATATGAGTACCAATTCAATGGTAACTCTTTTATTAGATACAGGTGCAGAAATTTCACTGCCTTAATGCAGAAATAACAATTTAAATAGTATAAATTCAAGAAACAAAACTAATATATCAGGCATAGGGCAAGGGACACTTCAGTCCTAAGGTACTATAAATTTGGAAATGTGTGTTGCAAATGCAGCAATACCATATGAATTCCATATCGTACCTGACAATTTTCCTATACCAGGGGATGGTATAATTGGCTTGGACTTCATAAAGAAATACAATTGTATTTTAGAATTCCACGACCAAGAAGATTGGTTAACCCTAAGGCCTAATAATTTCAGGAATATAAATATTCCTACTTGTATAATACACTCATTTGATAATGAAATAGTTTTGCCAGCTAGATCCGAAGTGATTCGAAAGATTCGCTTAAGGTCTACTGACACCGATGTTCTAATCCCCAACCAGGAGTTGCAACCTGGTATAATAGTAGCAAGTGCACTAGGAAACACTCAGAACGTGTTGATTCGCATTATAAATACAACAGAAAAAGACGCTATTGTAAACAGCGCAAATATAAAAAGTGAATCATTAGACGATTATGATGTTTATAATGCAAATATAAGTAATAGCCCACATAGAACTTCAGAAGTATTAAAACTTCTTAAATTTCCGTCGTTATTTAAAAACGATCTAACTAAATTATGCACCGAATATAGCGATATTTTTGGTCTCGAAACAGAAACCATATCAGCTAATAATTTCTATAGGCAAAAATTGAGATTGAATGATAAGAGGGGTCTACATTAAGAATTATAGAATGCCAGAAAGTCAAAAGCCGGAAATTCAAAGGCAAGTTGACAAACTGATAAAAGATGGTATTGTTGAGCCATCTATACTTGTATCAGAATATAATAGCCCACTTCTCTTGGTACCCAAGAAATCACTGCCTAATTCGGCGGAAAAAAGATGGCGATTAGTAGTTGACTATCGTCAAATAAATAAGAAGCTACTAGCAAATAAATTCCCACTTCCAAGAATAGAAGATATTCTTGATCAATTAGGACGAGCAAAATATTTCTCGTGCCTGGATCTTATGTCAGGATTCCATCAGATAGAATTAGACGAAAAGTCCAGAAACATAACATCATTCTCAACTTCAACAGGTGCTTATCGCTACACGCGACTACCATTTGGTTTAAAAATAGCTCCTAATTCATTTCAAAGAATGATGACACTTGCATTCACAGGCTTACAGCCTTCACAAGCATTTCTGTATATGGATGATTTAGTAGTCATAGGTTGTTCTGAAAAGCATATGCTTAAGAATTTAACCGACGTTTTCAAATTATGTAGACAACATAATTTAAAGCTACATCCAGAAAAATGCACTTTCTTTATGAAAGAGGTTACATATTTAGGTCATAAATGTACTGATAAAGGTATATTACCAGATGACTCTAAATATGAGGTAATTAAAAACTACCCACCACCAACTAATGCAGACGAATCTAGACGATTCGTAGCATTTTGCAATTATTACAGAAGATTTATTAAAAATTTCTCTGAGAAATCACGCCACTTAACGAGGCTTTGCAAAAAGAACGTTCCATTTGAATGGACAAGCGAATGCAACGAAGCATTCGAGTATCTTAAAAGGGAATTAATGAAACCAACACTTCTTCAGTACCCAGATTTCAGCAAACAATTTTGCATAACCACAGATGCCAGTAAACAGGCATGTGGAGCGGTACTATCTCAGGACCATAACGGTCAACAGCTACCAGTGGCATACGCTTCAAAAACCTTTACAAAAGGCGAAAGTAATAAGTCCACTACAGAGCAAGAACTAGCAGCTATTCATTGGGCAATAAATCATTTTAGACCATATATATATGGTAGGCATTTCTTAGTACAGAGTGACCATAGGCCACTATCATATCTTTTCTCGATGAGAAACCCGAGTTCCAAGTTAACCAGAATGCGTCTGGATCTTGAAGAATATGATTTTACGGTAGAATATCTCAAGGGGAAAAATAATTATATAGCAGATGCTCTTTCCCGAATAACTATCGGAGAGCTTAAACAAATTAATAGACAAATAATGAAGGTCGAAACGAGAGCTTCAAAAAGACAAAAATTTACCTGCGCAGGTGAAAAATTGCATGAACCAGAAAATAAGAAAGAAAGTAAAGAAATGCCCAATATCTATCAGGTAGTCAATAATATTGACGCCAGAAAATATGTTGTTCTCAAAATAGACAAACATAAGTGTTTGTTAAAAAGAGGCAAAAATATTATAACACGTTTTGATATGACTAATTTTTATTCTAATGAAAAAATCGATTTAGATCAGTTTTTTCAAAAGCTTAATGAAGAAGCAAGAATAAATAAAATCATTCAAACGCAATTGTCACCAAGTGAGCAAATCTTCGAGTTTGTCACTATAAAGAATTTTAAAGAAAAGGGCAATGAAATATTAAAGAATTTAAAGATAGCGCTATTAAACAAGGTGACTAAGATAGATAAAAATGATATGGTTCAAATACAAGCAATACTGTCTAAATATCATGACGATCCGTCAGAAGGAGGTCATTCAGGAATTTCTAGAACCCTGAAGAAAATAAAAAATTTTTATTACTGGCCACAAATGACATAGGCAATAAGCAAATATATTAAGACATGTTTAAAATGCCAACAAGTGAAAACGTTGAAACACACGAAAACGCCAATGACTTTAACAGAAGCACCAGCAACAGCATTTGATATAGTTTTGATAGATACCATTGGTCCACTTCCAAGTTCAGAAGATGGAAGTGAGTATGCTGTCACTATCATTTGTGATTTAACAAAATATTTGGTAACGGTACCCATACCAAATAAAAGCGCAAAATCAGTTGCTAAGGCTATTTTCGAAAACTTTATTCTGAAGTACGGTCCAATGAAAACAATCATTACGGACATGGGAACAGAATATAAAAACCAAATCGTAAACGATCTCTGCAAGTATATGAAAATAAAAAATATTACTTCAGCAGCACATCATCATCAGACATTAGGAACAATAGAACGGAGTCACAGAACATTTAACGAGTATGTTCGCTCGTACATATCTGTTGACAAAACTGATTGGGATGTATGGATTCAATATTTTACTTATTGTTTCAACACAACACCATCAGTAGTTCACGAATATTGTCCATATGAACTAGTATTTGGAAGATTGCCAAGACAGTTCACAGATTTTAGTAAAATAGACAGAATAGATCCCATTTATAACATGGATGACTATTCTAAAGAAGTTAAAGTTAGATTAGAAATAGCTTATAAAAGAGCTAGACATATGTTAGAAAAGGCAAAAGCCGATAGGAAACTAAGATACGAGGGTCGTTTGATAAGTCCGTGACTTTTTGTATTTGCCGCGCACCTGCTCTAAATACAACACTGCTCCTGTCAGCAGTTATCGATTAACAGCTGACTGTAAAATTTTGAGAAAGCTGCGTTTTTTGGTTTGCGTTTTATAGGCATTGAAAGCAGACGATCTCGTGAATTTTAACGAAAATGGAAAAAAGTGAATTTCGTGTCAGCATGGCAAAATTTCATAAATTGGGCTACGAACTGCTACCCCATCCAGCATATTCTCCAGATTTAGCCCCCTGTGACTATTTTTTGTTTCCAAACATGAAGAAATGGCTCGGCGGTAAGAGATTCGGGTCATCACAGAAACAAACGACTATTTTGAGGGCCTTGAGAAAACCTATTATTTGGAAGGAATAAAAAAATTGGAAAAACGCTGGACTAAATGTATAGAGCTAAAAGGAGATTATGTTGAGAAATAAAACGCTTCTTTGACGAAAAAAATATATTTTATTCAAAAAGTCACGGACTTATCAAACGACCCTCGTACGATAGGAATACAAATAACTTTGAGTTAAAAATAGGAGATAAAGTATTAGTTAAGAATGAGACAGGTCACAAATTGGAAAATAACTATTTAGGACCCTATACAGTAGGAGAAATAGGAAATAACGATAACATTACAATTGTAGGAAATAGAAATAAAAAACAGATAGTCCATAAAGATAGGTTAAAAATTTTTACTTCCTAATATATTTTGTAGGGTTGGCCACCCATAAGAACATTTTTAAATAATTTCTTTTATTAAATAAATAACATTTAAAACAAGCACATTTATTCTTAAATTTTATAAGAACTTAAATAACACAATAAAAAAAAACATAAATATATAACAAATAAAATTAAAAAAAATATATATATATATATATATATATATATATGGATATATAATTGTTTAAGATTTATATATAAAAAAAACCATTAAAAAAAACAAACAAACACAAAAAAAATAATAATAATAAAAAAAAAATAAATAATATATAAAAAAAAAAAACAAAATAAAAAAAAATAAAAATAGAAAATAACTCCATAATATTACGTTATTTTAAAAAAGGAGGGAGATGTGATATGCACAGATATCTACATAGACATATATTCATACATTGAATATACATTCATACATTGTAGCACTTTGTTGCAATGTTTACATAAGCAAACCGGCCCAAGTGCATGTGTAATATGAGCATCCACTTGGAGCCTAACATAAGCATAATTGCATAGTCAGCATTCCCACGCTGGCTATGCGCTGATCGCGTACTATGTGTGCACATGACACTCCGTCTCCTCCAACGTCGTCTCTTGGCGACAATTCGTATATATAAGATATACATAAGATATACATATAAGCGTCGAAGCGCTGCAGGCTACGCGGGCAGCGCAGCTCCATTGACTTAGCCTAAGAAAGCTTTTGTATGTAGGTTAAGAGAACACTCTCAATTTGAATCCGAATGAAGCGGGACCATCCCTGCTCCGTTTAATATTTTAAAATAAAAGGGACGACTGTCCCACTAATACAAAACTATCCTGTGTTGAAATATGTGTGTACTAATTGGTTTTAATCAACGCAACTGAACTATACCAACGACATACCAACGACATTACACTACGCTAACTATAATACCTACATATCACCAAAATTTCAATGCGATCGGACAAAAAATACTGACGTTATCAATAATAAACCTCGTTTGCTTGGATTTTGTATACAAACCAGCAAGCTGTGCCGTCATGGGAATACTCGTGTAGGGAAGAAAGGGGAGGGTCTTCTCTTCTATGCGCACGCTTTTTTTGCACACATATGTACGAGGGTCGTTTGATAAGTCCGTGACTTTTTGTATTTGCCGCGCACCTGCTCTAAATACAACACTGCTCCTGTCAGCAGTTATCGATTAACAGCTGACTGTTGAGAAAGCTGCGTTTTTTGGTTTGCGTTTTATAGGCATTGAAAGCAGACGATCTCGTGAATTTTAACGAAAATGGAAAAAAGTGAATTTCGTGTCAGCATGGCAAAATTTCATAAATTGGGCTACGAACTGCTACCCCATCCAGCATATTCTCCAGATTTAGCCCCCTGTGACTATTTTTTGTTTCCAAACATGAAGAAATGGCTCGGCGGTAAGAGATTCGGGTCATCACAGAAACAAACGACTATTTTGAGGGCCTTGAGAAAACCTATTATTTGGAAGGAATAAAAAAATTGGAAAAACGCTGGACTAAATGTATAGAGCTAAAAGGAGATTATGTTGAGAAATAAAACGCTTCTTTGACGAAAAAAATATATTTTATTCAAAAAGTCACGGACTTATCAAACGACCCTCGTATGTCGGAGTAGTAGTAGAAGATTACGCATGAACTCGAATTATTTCATCATATTATGTTTTGCGTGTTTGCATTATGGTTGTCCGTCGTTTTTCTCCAAGTACCGTTGGAGCGGGGCGACAACGACGCGTCGCCTGTTTAGTTGCACAATGATGCTTCGCGACGTTGCCGCCGAGTGTGGTTCGAGGTTTCGTATAGGATGTTAGAAAACGAGCAGGGCAGTAGGCTTGAGTGATCGCATGTGAATAGTTGGAAACGCGGTACGCTCTAATGGGAGACGAAGATAATTCGACATACAGTGTGTCAACTAATTCTTTGCAAAGTGAAAAATGCAACGAATATTTGAGTTCAAAGCATAATATTACTAACAAAATTATAATTTTCTTCAAATTTTTTTTTATATATGTTTTATTATAGAATTAAGAACTTATATGCATAAACAAAAACTTAAAATTCATTTCATAACATAGCAAAAAAGAACAAAAACAATAAAATAAGGAAAAATCAACTGTCAATTAATTCTTGGCAAAATGCAAAGACGCGTCGAAAAGAGAATTGAAACAAAGTAACAGGACTGCAAATGCCAACGAAATTTGTACGTTCACTTTTATTATGCTTTACCTTTTATTCTTTTGCTTTTTTGCATTACTAAATTGCACATCGCTCGAGTTTTAAACGTTTTTAAAGATGCCTGGAAAACGAATTGATGAACACCTTATACAATTGGTGTATTTTAATTATTACAAGGGCTAAACGGCTAAGGAGTTGTCTGAAATGTTCGATATTAAGCTTAGAACTATTTATAATATCATTAATCGGGCAGAAAAGGAAAATCGGTTGCACCACAATAATTCTATGGGCAGACCACCGAAGCTTACAAAGCGCGAGCGGTCAAAAATTGTAAGGTCAGTTGAAGATAATCCGCTTACAACTCTTCGGCAGATGATACTGACCGTCAAAAATGACTGCAATAAGTCTGTAAGCCATGAGACTATCAGAAAAGTCCTCAAGGCCCACAAATACTCATCCCATGTAGCCAGAAAGAAGCCATTCCTTTCGACGATCAATATTGAAAGGCGGCTAAATATCGCTGTAGCTAACTTTGATCGAGCTGCAGAGTACTGGGATGACGTAATTTTCTGCGACGAGACCAAAATCATGATTTACTATCACGATGGACCGAGCAAAGTTTGGAGAAAAAAAAAATACAGCCCTCCAGCCGAAAAATATAATACCAACTGTAAAGTTTGACAAGCTTTCAGTTATGGTGTGGGGATGTATCTCATCCAAAGGCGTTGGAAGGCTGCGAATATTTAATGAAATTATGACGAAGGAGGTTTATTTAAATATACTAAAAAATGAATTGTCATCTAGTGCCAAAGAATTTGGATTTCTGGATCCTCAAAAGCCGGATAAATAAACATACAAGCTGTATCAAGCTGTTTGTTGACCCCAAGCACAAGTCATTGCTGTGCAGGACCTGGCTGCTATATAACTGCATCAAAGTTATTGACACACCTACCCAGAGTCCAGACATAAACCCAATTGAAAACTTGTGGGCGTTGCTGAAGAGGAAGGTGGCCAAAAGAAGCCCAACTACAAAAAATGCTCTTATAAAGGCCATAGAAGAGGAATGGGTGAAAATACCAGAGTCTTATGACTTATATGAGCTTATCCATTCCATGACCAGACGTCTAAGGGCAGTTATACATGCCAATGGCTGTCACACAAAATATTAATATTAGGTTGGAAAATATCTCCCTTCCGCTTTTTTGTCTTTTGAATTTCGCGGCTATGTACAAAGCGCTACAGAGCTCGTATCTGGCAACACTATACATAATGTCGATGTCACGAGATGCCATATGCCGGTCTAACTCAATGTATTCCATGATTTGATCGGTATTTGTCGTCACAGGTCTTCCGCCGGGCGGCTTATCCATGGTGTCGTTTTCACCGGCTCTGAATCGTCGAAACCATTCCTCCGCGGTTCGACGTGATAGAGTACCATCCCCCAAAACACCATTAATCTCACGGAACGTTTCTCTAGCGGATTTGCCTTTAACGAAGGAAAACTTAAAAAAAGCGCGAATTTCGGCGTTAGTCAACTCCATGTTTACACGTCTATAACTGTTGTACGCAATATCCAAACTAATCATGCATAGCGTTGTTTTGTAGGTTATGTCAAGACCTTTCAAATTATGTATAGTGTTCCCAGATACGAGCTCTGTAGCGCTTTGTACATAGCCGCGAAATTCAAAAGACAAAAAAGTGGAAGGGAGATATTTTCCAACCTAATATAATAAATCCATTAGTTTTAAGTGTTAATTATAATTGTAAGATATTGCATTTTGCAAAGAATTAATTGACAGCTGATTTTTCCTTATTTTATTGTTTTTGTTCATTTTTGCTATGTTATGAAATGAATTTTAAGTTTTTGTTCATGCATATTAGTTCTTAATTCTATAATAAATAATATATAAAAAAAAAAGAGCAACAGTCGAGCGTCACGCGACAGTGGGATATCCTTCGACCTTTTTGAAATGTAAAGAGTCCATAATTGTACAATACTTCTACTTAATAGAAATATCGTAACGTAAGCCTTTGTATGCGTCTGTGTATGAATACGTGTATATGCGTGTATCATTTTATTGGTCAAGCACAAATGTATGTATGTGTGTGTGTGCGTTGAATGCAAAAAATGCGTGTGCATTGAAAAGAAGAGAAGAACAACAGATGGCGCTACGCGCTCGCCTTCTCTTTCCTTTTCTTTCCTACATGAGTATTGCAATGACGTCACAGCTTGCTGGTCTGTATACAAAATTAAAGCAACCAAGGTTTTTGTTTAATAACTTCTGTGTTTGTTGTCCGATCGGATTGGAATTTTGACGTTATGTTGGTACTTATTGTAATTAGGCAAGTATGGTCTTACTCAGAATGTTGTATCTTTTATATGTCGCTCGCAAATCAGCTTAAAAGATGAAATTATGGATTTGCGTGGGCGGGGGGCGTGGCACCTAACATTTGAAATAAACTTCACCTGTCCCGGATAAACAGAAACCTTCATGCCAGATTTGGTGTCTCTAGCTTTTATAATAGTTGAGATCTGTGTGTTCATCTGGACATCCAGACACCCAGACATCCAGCCATCCGGACAGACAAGGCTTAATCGACTTGGCTAGTGATCCTGATCAAGAATATATACACTTTGTGGGGTCTCCCACGCCTCCTTCTGCCTGTTACATACATTTGCACAAAGTTAGTATACCCTTTTTTACCATTTTCAATGGTCGAAGGGTATAAAAAGTTGAAGAAAATTATAATTTTGTTAATAAAATAAGGCTTTGAACTCAAATATTCGTTGCATTTTCCACTTTGCAATATGTACCATAGTGCACCACTTGTCCACACATACTCACCCACAAACACTTCCACATTCATACACACACTTGACCATTGTACTTAGCATATAAGACAAACATTTGATGTATATCACCAGAACCCATCCGCTTGCTTAGATATAAACATTTTCCCGCAATTCGGCGACAATAACAAGTCAGCCTACTCCGATCATTTATAAACATTCCCAGGAAAGGGTCAAAACTGCTTACGCAGTGCAAATCTCGGCTGATCCGTTTCCATGCACAATCCACTCAAGAGAGTGCCCAGTATCATTTAAACATAAAAGAGAGCCTTATGTACGCTCAATATAGAAGTAAATAAGACTCAGCCAAAGGTTTGCTAAGCGTCCAGTTTATAGCTTTAAGTTAGATTTAATTCAAATTTCATTATTGAACGACGCGAATTGTCTCCGGGTTTCGCCTAAGTGTTTATTAAAATAATATTATATTTTTTTATAAATACCAACCGCGAACTTATTATATAGGTCAAGTTCGAGCCAGCTACAATGATTGTAAAAAATAAAGGTTGCCAAAACTCTATAATTAATATATTTATTTACACTTGAAAAATAAGAAAAAACATTTATTTGTTATAAAATTCAATTAAAGTTAACATAAAACAAATTAACAATTAATATTACAAATTTAAAAAACAATTAGATTTCTTTTCATATGCATCATCTTAAGCATATTATTTAACTGGTAATAACTGGAATTAATAGGAACTTAATAATCAATGAGATCTGTTTCAATAGTCGCATCTTAAATATATCTTATTATGTATGTATGTTCATATCATATAACATATGTACATTGAGGATCTTTTTAACATAACATAGTTTGTCCACAACGTTAGCTTTCAATCGGATTCGGCAATCGGCAATGATTTGGCCTGCTTTGCTGAATGCCCATTCCGACTCGCACGAAGTTGCAGGTATACAGAAATATTTGCATGCCAGTTCATTTACAGGTACGTAATTCGATTTCGGCGAGCATGCAAAACACTTATAACCTTAACGCCTCTCCCAACCAAACAAAAAATGATATTTGATTATACGTAACCCGCGAAGATTCAAAGTTAGCCGATACTTTTTGAACACACCTCGTATTAATTTGAATATCTTATAATACGAAATTCAGAAATTAACCCTAAAATGCCCAATTTTTCTATGCAGTGAAAAAATTATTTTAGACTAATTTTGGTCAAATCGAACGAATATGAAGTTAGTTTTTTGATTACGCTAATGGTTTACCTGTTACAGGTGAAAATACCTAACCCGCCAAAAGGCGGGGTTGGGCATTTACGTGTTTTTTTCCCATATGAAGATTTAAACAACTTTTATTGTGTTTAATTTTTATTGTTGCGTATGAAAATTAAAAAAGCAGTTTTTTGAAGATGAATTGCATAGATAAATATTACATTTGGTGCAAAAAGACTGTGTTTCGGATTTGCAGTTGGCCTGTTTTTTTGCCAGACCGATCTAAAAATTTTCACCAATGGCCAATCTGATCGTAACGAACATTTGCATTTGGAAAGTATGTTTTTACTTTCGATGGAGCCGGAGCCGGTGATGCTGAGTGAGATAATGGCCGTCCCCGTCCACGGCTAGCCGGAATCGAAAGCAGACATAAAGTCTCAATTCGAAAATCTTGCAAAAAACATCGTGCTTGTCCCTTAAGCAACCGATGATATAAAATATATGCGTTTACCATTAACATATCCAATAGATGGAAAAATAAACGGTTGGTCCACTTTCGTGTTTTCATTCGAATACGATACCGGCCGATAAGGCCATCCATTAGGTCAACTCCTCCCATATGACGATCGTACTCCTTTATAATCATAGGACACTCAATCTCAATTTGTTTCTTATTTTTTCGATCCCACCGAGTCGCTGTTTGCAATAGAGTTTCAGTTTGTGACAAAAACGATTGAGTTCCAACATAGGTTGATATAAGTCGAACTTTTTTTGTGTCGCGCCACAAAACGTTGCATATATCCACACCAAAAGCGGAAACTACAAACTCCTCGGAATAGCCTCGAGGAACTTTTTTTTGCATTGAGGCTTTCATCAGACGATAATTTGCTGTTCGATATACGATTTGAACGCACAGTTCCCAAACAATAGATGCCACGGCTACGAAGATAGACAGCCAATCCGAGCGATGTGTACAAGTTGTCAAAGTAAATTATATGATTTTGATGATCAGGAATCCACTTAATAATCTTACGACGACATTTGAAGCAGCACCAAGGTCAGGAGTATTTTCTGGAACCACATTATCGTTAGCGCCTGAATAGATTTCGAAAGCATATGAAAATCCTGAACTGTCGCACAGACTGAAAAGTTTTATTCCCCATTTGTGTGGTTTATTTGGCATATATTGACGTGTCGGATTTCCCTGCATTTTTGTGGAACACATTTGCGCGTCTACACACAGGCGTTGAGGCATAGGAACTTTTAGAAACCTTTCATTAAAGTAAGTTATAAGTGGTCTTACTTTAAATAAACGATCGTATTTTGTTGGCAAGCATACAAATTCATTTGTTCAGCTAAGAACGAAACTAAATTATTTAAAAAAAATATACGAGGGTCGTTTGATAAGTCCGTGACTTTTTGAATAAAATATATTTTTTTCGTCAAAGAAGCGTTTTATTTCTCAACATAATCTCCTTTTAGCTCTATACATTTAGTCCAGCGTTTTTCCAATTTTTTTATTCCTTCCAAATAATAGGTTTTCTCAAGGCCCTCAAAATAGTCGTTTGTTTCTGTGATGACCCGAATCTCTTACCGCCGAGCCATTTCTTCATGTTTGGAAACAAAAAATAGTCACAGGGGGCTAAATCTGGAGAATATGCTGGATGGGGTAGCAGTTCGTAGCCCAATTTATGAAATTTTGCCATGCTGACACGAAATTCACTTTTTTCCATTTTCGTTAAAATTCACGAGATCGTCTGCTTTCAATGCCTATAAAACGCAAACCAAAAAACGCAGCTTTCTCAAAATTTTACAGTCAGCTGTTAATCGATAACTGCTGACAGGAGCAGTGTTGTATTTAGAGCAGGTGCGCGGCAAATACAAAAAGTCACGGACTTATCAAACGACCCTCGTATATAATCGTACTACAACAAGAATTTACGTTGAGAAACTCATCGGTCAAAAATATTGAAAACAGTCAAAAGGCGTTTTAAGTTCTTCTAACTCAGAAGGCGTTTCCTAATAACCATGGAACGCGAGATCATTGACGTTAAAACGCAATCCTTTTTTTTCCAAGTCATTGATTTAAACTTGGGCGAATCATTTTTTATTTCATTTGGTTGTCCAACAAAACCATCACTGTTGGGAACAAAGGTACGCTTTCCGTCAATTTTACGCTTATTTGAAGACACACGACGACGCTTACTCGAACCAGGCACATCGGTTGCTACTGAAGTTTCCAGATCTGTATCAAAATTATCTAATGCTGTCACATTAATTGCGTTAACAAACGTCTCTGTTGATTTAAGACATTCGTCGATAAAAGAGTTCATCTCCAGTTTCATTAAAGTCATCATCATCCAGCTCGTCCATTATATTTTGAATTTCATTGTCAGACAGCTTTGAAAAATTTATGATCTTTCGACCCGACAAGACTAAATAAAGAAGCGATAACGAACGCAATGGTTAACAATAAATTTACAGCTAAATGCCCAACCCCGCCAAAAGGCGGGATTTGTTCCAAGTTGATATTTTTTAGCTATTGTTTTTTTTTTATTTGATTTTTAAACTAACCGATTGATAATAATGCGTTCTACTCACCAATTATTTTTTTTTTTTTTTTGTACGACACAAAATAAACTTTTTGTTCTATCTTCAAAATCACTGTTTTTGCAAAATGAATTGTTTAAGACCGACACCTGCAACTTTTCACTTTGGACTGAACTTGTGAAGTGTTTCAGTAAAAAAACGATCAGCGATGTACACATACATGCAAAATGAAATGTCCTAAAATCTATGTGATTCCCCTTTTTTGAATAAAATTAACTACGCAGTTTTTGTACGCAGTTTTATTGCAACCCGGCAAAAGGCGGGGTTGATTGAACTTTCGGGTTGATTGGGATTTTGCGACGCTGTTGACCAGAGAGTCATTTTTTAAACAGCCTGGATCTCGTCTTTCAATCCGCAAACGTTTTTGTCGGCATTGCTGACAAGCTGGAACCTTTTCATTGTATACCCTTCGACCATTGAAAATGGTAAAAAAAGGGTATACTAACTTTGTGCAAATGTATGTAACAGGCAGAAGGAGGCGTGGGAGACCCCACAAAGTGTATATATTCTTGCTCAGGATCACTAGCCAAGTCGATTAAGCCATGTCTGTCTGTCTGTCCGGATGTCTGGATGTCTGGATGAACACACAGATCTCAGCTATTATAAAAGCTAGAGACACTAAATTTGGCATGAAGGTTTCTGTTTTCAAATGTTGGATGCCACGCCTCCGCCCACGCAAATCAATAATTTAATCTTTTGAGCTGATTTGCGAGCGACACATAAAATATACAACATTCTGAATGTGACTATACTTGGCTAATTATAATACCAACATAACGTCAAAACTCCAATCCGATCGGACAACAAACACAGAAGTTATTAAACAAAAACCTTGTTCGCTTTGATTTTGTATACAGACCAGCAAGCTGTGACGTCATTGCAATACTCATGTAGGAAAGAAAACGAAAGAAAATGCGAGCTCGTAGCGCCATCCAGCGTTGCCAACCCTCCGTCTTTTTACGTAGATCTCCTTTTTTTGTCTACGTGTTAAGAGACTTAAACTACGTACTTAAAAAAAAAATTGCAAAATACCCTAAAAACTAAAATTTATGGTTAATGTTGCGTACGTGGAGTCATGCTGTGAAGCATATAGGTATTACTTGGTATGTGCGTAGTTATCGATATGTATGCGGTATGCGATATATATTGAAGCGATATGTGCAACGATCGATATAGCAGAGCTAGACCGCGAATGGCGACTTCTTCGAAACATGAGTTTTCCCTTTAAAGAGGAGGAAGCGGTACCGCCAGACCTTTTTTGGCGTTATATTTCAAATGCTTAAAAGGGAAATTCAACCCAGATGTTTCCGATCTTGACGGAGTTTACTCAAAACTTGCTTATTTTGCCACATAGCAGTGCTAATGTTGAGCGACTATTTTCCGAAATTAATTTAATTAAAACTAATAATAGAAACCAGTTAGAAACGGACACTTTAAAAGGTTTACTTCACACAAAAAGTGGGTTAAAGGAAAATTAAGAGCCTTCTGAAAACCATATAAAATACTTTAATAAAAAAATTTATGAATTTTTGTAAAACTTATACATTAATGTGTATAAGCAATTTATAAAATGTAATTCTCTTTTTATAAAGTGAAAAGAAATTAATAACAATGAAGTTCAAAGACAGTTAATTTATTGTTTTATTAATTTTTTATTGTTCTTAAATTTAAAAAAAGTACGTAGATCTACGTATTTCAATAAAATTGTGCTACGGAAAAACACGTAGATTTTGGAGCCAGCCTACGCAACTTATAAATTTTGACTTTGCAACCCTGGCGCCATCTATTGTTCTTCTCTCCTTTTCTATGCACACGCATTTTTTGCATTCAAAACCACACACACATATACACACATACATACATTTGTGCTTGACCAATGAAATTATACACGCATATATACGTATTCATACACAGGCGCATATAAATAAGCTGTGACGAAGCCATAAGCAGCGTCACTTTGACAAAATTTATGATAGCGTTCTTAATATATTGCGGATAAAAAAATTAGAGTATGCATAAATTATATTAAAATCTATTAACTTTTACTTATTTTATGAACAAAGTAATGGTGCCAAAAAAATTTACTTATCTCATTTGGATTTCGACCGCGCCGTGATTCCAACTCCGCACAAGTTGTCTAAGAGACTGCGACGCATTTCATTTAACCACTGCATGACTCTTACACTCGTCGGCAGAGTTGGAATTTAAAATAAAACCACTAAGCTTAATAATAAAATTGTTGCAATTTGCAAGCAACTTTGCACTAAATATGTACATATGTATATCTTTTCGGTTGTAAATAGCATACATATATATATATATATTAGGGTTCGGCTTATTTGCGAAAGTGCGAATTGTCAGGGTCTCATGGTCTCAAATTGTTCGTTTTGGTGTAAAACTTAGGTATGTAAAGTTTTAGCCCGATCGGATAATGTTTAGAGGTGCATTTCTCAACCGAAAGTTTTATATAGGCATTTTTTGGCTAAAATGTTGTATTTTTTTATTTAAATTCTGTTTTTTTTTTGTGAGCATTTAAGGTTTTAGGTCGCAATTTGCTCCAATCAACTAAATTTTAAGTAGTTCGTTTAGTTTTCTTTTCAAAATGCTTTCAACTATTCAATTTGGTTAAGAATTGGCGGTTTTACCTCATTTCTTTGAGTATTTTCCAAGTATCGAATATCGATAACTCCAATTATTGTGTGAACACAAAATCTGTGCAACTCTTTTACAATTTTAACCGCGACTTATCGTGTAAAGCGTGTTCGAATCAAAATGTCCAAATCACGTTCAAGTGATGTAATATTTTTACTTGGCCACGACTCTCCTCATATTCTGGAATCGCAGCTACCAAGCATAAGGCAAGTTATGCGTGTTTTCTTTTTACAACCATAAAAAATTGAAGTTAACTGTGCGCAAAAGCGCGGGACTCGCCGTGAAAGAAGCAGCCACGTTTTGGTCGGAAGGCCGAATCCCCATCCGCCAAGAATACCATTGTATTAATAAGTTGGAAAAACTTTTTGACGAGTGGAAAAATCTCAGCAAGAATAAAAACAAAACAAAAACCAAACAAGCGGCTTTCATTGAGAATTTGGACAACCTTTTTGATATTGCACATGTAAATGCAATGGATATGATGTCAATTGAAGAAGATAAGAAATTCCTTGAAATGCAACGACAGAATGGACGTCAGGGTCATTTAGATGGCTTAGATGCATCACTGGCAGGCAAAGAAAGGCGGAAGGAAGCACGTGAAGAAAAGGAACGAGCTCGCAAGTGCAGAGAAACCATTCGTGTTGCTAATATTGCAGACAAAGGTAGTCATGTTGATTTATTTTACGGGATCTTTAAATAATAACAAAGATTGTATTATAGATTGTATTAGATCTTCTGAAAGTGACAACAACAGTGATGCTTTGTCTGCTGTTCAAGAAGATATGGACATTTCAAGTTCAGATTTAGAATTATCCCCTATAAAAAGAGGCAGGAAAAGCTTTTTAACATCCCGAGTTCTTTCATCGTTGGACAAATGGCAGGTTTCAAATAATGCAGCTATGCATTTGATTTCTGCGGTTGTTGAAGCTTTGGGTCATGATGTCGACGAATACGCCTTCAATACCAGAACTTTGCAGCGGCTGCGAGAAGATATTAGGAAAAATATATCTGAGTCAGCGAAGAAAAGCTGTAAAGACCTTGATAATTACCTTGCAACTCTTTGAATGTTTTGTTTTTTTTTTAATTTTGGATGACTTCAGTGGTACATTGGGATGAAAAAATGCTTCCAGAATTGACTGGTCGAAAAAAAGTCAAAAGAATGCCAATTATGATATCATATTCTGATGGTGAACAACTTTTGGGACTATCAAAAGTAGTTGCATCCACTGGCGTTGAAATATCTCGTGCAACCTTCAACATGCTAACAGAGTGGGGAATTTCGGATAAAATCGTTGCTGCATGTTTTGATACAACTGCATCCAATTCCAGAAGATTTAACGGTTTGGCAGTTTTGTTAGAACAGTTATTGGAACGCAGTTTGATTTATCTTCCATGCAGGCATCATATATGTGAATTTATGTGAATATTCAAGCGTTAATGTCCCTCTGTTTGAACGATTTCAAATAGCATGGGCCAAAATTGACCAAAAACTCTTTAAATTTGGTATACTAAATGATTATGTCGCCACACGCATAAACAAAAAAAGAATCAGATCATTGATTTCTGTCGATGTCAATTGAAAAAAGATCATGCACGTAATGACTACCGCGAACTATTAGAGTTAACAATCCTCTTTTTGGGAATAGTTCCGGAAGGCTATAATTTCCGACCGCCTGGCCCTATGCATCATGCTCGCTGGATGTCTAAGGCAATTTATACACTGAAGCTATACCTTTTTCGAGAAGTCTTCCGCTTAACTAAACACGAAGAAAAGTATTTGCGTGATGCGTCTGTTTTTATAGTGAAATTTTAGGTACAATTGTGGTTTGGATCCCCGTTGGCCGTTGAAGCTCCTAATAGAGACTTTCAATTTATTCGGGCTATGTACAACTACAGAGAAGTGGACGAGAGGATTTCAATGGCAGTGCTCAAAAAGACATGTACTCATTTATGGTACCTGGCAGGCGAAAATATCGCATTGGCCCTATTCGATGATAGCATTACAGTCGCAGAAAAACGAGAAATGGCATAGCGCTTATTAGCCTTTGCGGATGATACAGGCAAGGATGAAGATTCCGTTAAGCGCATTACATCAAATAGTATTAAGTTTTTCGATCGGTTGAATATATCGAAATCTTTTTTATTCATAGATCCATCGAAGTGGCATGATCACGAAGCCTTTAAAAATGCTGTTGAGATTGTATGAAAATTAAAAGTTGTTAATGATATTGCAGAGCGTGGCGTAAAACTAATGCAAGATTATAACAAGAAATTAACAACTAAAGAGCTCGAATATCAAGAATTATTAAAAGTTCTCAAAGGGTATACAAAGAAGTACCCGTTCAGCAGTAAAAAATCACTTAAAAATTAATTAAAAATAAATTCTTATATATTTTAAATATATTTTATCATATAAAACTTAAATAAAGTGTACTAGAACAATTTGCGACCTAAAATCGTAAATGCTCACAAAAAAAAACAGAATTTTAACTAAAAAATACAGCATTTTAGCCAAAAACTGCCCATATCAAACTTTTGGTTAAGAAAGGCACCTCTAGACATTATCCGATAGAGCTAAAATTTTACAAATTTATATTTTACACCAAAACGAACAATTTGAGACCATGAGACCTTTAATATTCGAATTTTTTTTCCTCCATACAAATAAGCCGAACCCTAACATATATATATAAAGACTAAAGTATGAATATATACATATATATGTATGTACTATATGGGGTTGGAGACATTGGGTTTTGCCTGTTACACATATTATCGGTTGGCAGGAAGATATAATACCCAACTTTACTATGTGTAACGGATGCAAAAACAGATTTGTATATATTACTTGAATATATGAAAATTTAACCAACAAGGATACGAAACATATGCAAAGACAAGGGTGCATAGCATACGCAAGAATGCGCGCGTAGCTTAGGAAAAATGCGTGCATGGTTAAAGTAAAAAGTGTTTCGACCGAAACACATGACATCACAAAACACCAAATCGCATCATTGCGTCACAAATCTTCGAAAACTGCAAATACCAATGTCGCAGTTGCTCACAATTATTAAATCAATTTTTTCGAAAAAAGCATATACTAACAATCTATCATCGTTTGCAAATTAGAAATTGGATTAATAAAACGAAAGTAAACTTTCTATTCAAATAAAAAAATTTTTGCGCTCGATAAAAAAAATATGATGTTTCAATTATCATTATTTTGCATAAGTGGACAGCTCTGATATGTAAATAATCAGTTTGCAGCTTGCTATTGGCGTAGTCGGTGTAATTGCTATCGTCGTCGATTCCCGATTGTCGATTTATATTTATTATAACGTTTATTTTAATGCTTATAAGTTAAAGTGTATAGCAATACACCTTAAGTGAATAATACAAGTCAAATTTATTGTTGATTTTGCTTGTTCTATTTTTAGAAGTATTTTAACCGCGTGTGTATGTGTTTATAAGAACTTTGTGCTTGTGTTAGTGTTCGGCGCTGCACGCAATGCACAATTTGGGCAAAATACGTTACATTGTGGCTGTACGTATTTTTGCATCGATGACTCTTTCACAGTGTGGTCGTTTCTTTATAATTATCGGTTCGCGATTTCGGTTAAATATATCGTTTGCTGCAACGGATTTATATTCCGCAAGTTACACATTAAGTTTCTTTTCTTTTCTTTAATATATTAACATATATATTTTATTATTAATTTTTTAACACAGATATTTTATTATTAATTTATTAACATTAAATTTATAAGTTTATCACATTTTATCATATTTTATTTAGATATTACGAGGGTCGTTTGATAAGTCCGTGACTTTTTGAATAAAATATATTTTTTTCGTCAAAGAAGCGTTTTATTTCTCAACATAATCTCCTTTTAGCTCTATACATTTAGTCCAGCGTTTTTCCAATTTTTTTATTCCTTCCAAATAATAGGTTTTCTCAAGGCCCTCAAAATAGTCGTTTGTTTCTGTGATGACCCGAATCTCTTACCGCCGAGCCATTTCTTCATGTTTGGAAACAAAAAAAAAACCCAGGGGGCTAAATCTGGAGAATATGCTGGATGGGGTAGCAGTTCGTAGCCCAATTTATGAAATTTTGCCATGCTGACACGAAATTCACTTTTTTCCATTTTCGTTAAAATTCACGAGATCGTCTGCTTTCAATGCCTATAAAACGCAAACCAAAAAACGCAGCTTTCTCAAAATTTTACAGTCAGCTGTTAATCGATAACTGCTGACAGGAGCAGTGTTGTATTTAGAGCAGGTGACAAATACAAAAAGTCACGGACTTATCAAACGACCCTCGTATCATTTATTGTCATTTTACAAAATGCCAAGGCTCAATAGGAGCACAGTTACAAGTAGGTCTCAGAGACGTAGAATTCAAAACCAGGTTAATAGGTCACATTTAGAGTACATTGAACAGGAGCGAGCTTCACAAAGGGAGCGAAGACTGCATGCTGATAGATCAGAAACTAACAGGGCAGCAGAGCGACTGCGTAAACAACTTCGTGTAGCAGATCCTGCTTACAGGGAAAACGAATGAGTCCTGTTTAATGCTCAACGCTCTTCCCGCCGAAGAAACCCGGATTTTAGAGAGGAATAGCAAATAGAAGATACTTCGCGTCGGTCGAGGCGCAGACAGGACCCTGTTTGTAGGGAAAATGAGCGTAAACAGTTTAATGCTCGACGTTCTTCTCGTCGCAGGAATTCAACTTTCTCCCCGTCTTCCTTTCATGATCATAAAGCCGCTTGGATATGGACGCCAAAGTGCCATTAAAGGAGCTGAGATCAATGTGCCAATTCCAGTTGCAAATGTTGTAACTTCCCTTCCAAGGGCACTTAATGAAGCCGAAGTAGTGCAGATTTATCTTAAGCGTAAGATGGAGTATAACCATAATTTTATGGCTGAAACCATTAGGCCCTCAAAAGTTGCTGATGCAATTCGGTATTTAGTCAACACTGAGCTCTATAGGAAGCACCAAGTAACTGTCAATGTACAGTGGTTGTCTTCTTACTCTGCTGAGACTGTACCTTTTCTTGCGTCAGCAGACGACAGGGACATTGTGTCACAAATGTTAGAGATAGCTGCTCAAGCTGAGCATAATAGTTTAGAAGATGAAGTAGAATTAAATCCAGGAGGTCAAGAAACCTTCATGGAGAATGTCCCTATTGAAAACTTGGATATTCCGAGAATTGCCATAGTACCAGGGGAGGGGCAGCGACCTCTGGACATGATAACAGATTATGATTCAGAGGAGCTGGCTTTTCTACAATATTTGCAGGCATTAAACGGAAATGTCAGGAAAGTTTTACAACCATAGTTAGGTCAGAGCTTAGGAAATTTGATAGAAGAGGTTGTAGAACTGACAAGTTATTTCACAACTTTAAAAAGTTAGAAATGATTAGAATTACGAACAGCACATCAATTTGCTTACGTAAGCGCTCCGCCACTCAAGGCATTTCGGCTGCTGATGTGCGAATTGAGGAAACATTAAATAGGTTAATACTTCATGACGATGGCTATAGGCTCTTAAAGGGTATTCGCACGTCTCCTGCTCATTGGAAAGACGAGAAAAAGAAAGCGATGGCTAGGATTAGGCAGGTAGGGCTTCCAACTTTTTTTATTACCTTGTCCGCAGCGGAAACTAGGTGGCCGGAACTTTTAGCCTTGCTATGCAAAAATGTAGACAAGCTAGAAGTATCTGAAGAATAAGCGTTAAATTAGGGTTTTAATGAGAAAGCTTGTCTCATTAGAGCAGACCCAGTGACCTGTGCCAGATACTTCGATTTACGATATAGCCAGGTCTTAAAACTAATGAAAAAGGAAGGCGGGATCTTTGGATAGCGGGCGGAGTTTCAGCAAAGAGGCTCTCCACATATACATGGCATGTTCTGGCTGAAAGATGCCCCCAAGCTCGACTTAAAGAATGAGTCCACATTTGAACCTGCCAAGTCCTTTATTGATCAGTTTATCACAACTGATTCTAGTTGCCCAGACGTTGCTGCATATTTGGAGTATCAACTTCATAGTCACGGGCACTCTTGCAGACGGGAAGTTAGATCAAAACAAATTTGTAGATTCGGTATTCCATACCCACCCATGCCTCAAACCGAAATTCTTCTCCCATTAGACGAAAATGCTCCAAATCTTCCCGAGCATCGTAGGAATTTCGAAAAAGTTCAAAGTCTCCTCGACTTCCCTTTTGATCGTGAAAGCGTAGTTACCCTTAGCGATTTTCAAAACTTTTTATCCCACGATCAACTTAACCTTAGTTATGAGGGCTATATTAATGCTATAAGATCAAGCATAAAGAAACCAAAAGTTTTTTGGAAGCGATCTTTTTCAGCGATCAAGCTTAACGCTTACAATAAGCACCTCTTATTGTTGCAGCGAGCAAATATAGATATTCAGTTTATTTTAGCCCCCTATGCTTGTTCCAGCTACGTCGTTAATTATATTAACAAGTCCCAGAGAGGCATCTCAATGCTGATGCGTGAGGCAATAAATGAGATTAAAGATAATAATAATGTAACTATTAAGCAAAAGTTACAGCACTTAGGCAACAAATTTATTTTTGACACTGCGATATCCGCTCAGGAAGTCGTCTACTGTTGTTTAGGTATGAATTTGTCCGCCAGCAGTAGTGCCAGTGTGTATATCAACACGCATGTTCCAGAAAAACGGGTCAGAATGCTGAGATCTAGACAGCAACTTCAAAATCTGCCCGAAGACTCTAGGGAAATTTTTCACTTAGGCCTTCTAGATCACTGTATTCAGCATCCAGACGCTCAAGAGAGCTTATGCCTAGCCGCTCTTCGAGATAATAGTGGCTTCATTAGAAAGAGGTTCACAGCGTGTATTATTAGGTATAGGAGATTTAATATCAATACAGAAACAAGTGACAATTTCAGAAAGCTAAAAATGCTTTACGCCCCATGGAAAAGATGAGCTTTTAGATTTAGTCACACATGACTGTGAATTGTTCTGTAGGCAGAATCAGGAGTTAGTAGAGAACAATCGCAAAAAATATAATGTACTGGATGATAGGGAACTTAAAGATGGTTTGAGCCACTTAAGGGAAGAAGCTGAAAATGAGGTAGCAGAACAATAAGTAGTAGATTATGGCTTCAGAGTTTTAGGATTGCCTGAAATAGATCCACAACTGAACGTTTTGAATGTGGATGGATATATAGTTAGATTCCTTAATTTAAAGCAGAAGCTATATTTCACCCATGTCTTGCACAGTGCCAAAAACAATTCAGTCTATCATGAATTTGTTAAAGGCGGTGCCGAATTCGGAAAGAGTCGACTTATTTCAGCAATTTTTCAATCGTTGTCTGTAATTTGTAACAGTGTAACAGGAGCCGTTCCGACATCAATGAAAATCTTCTTATGTGCACCAACAGGAAAAGCAACATTCGGAATCAGTGGATCGACAGTGCATTCCATGTTTTCGCTTCCTGTTAATCAATCTCGCCTCTAAGGGCCTTAAGCCATGATTCAGTTAATACTCTTCATTCAAGGCTAATCGGCCTAAAATTAATTATTATTGACCATTGATATGGTTAGCTCTCTAATTAGACTCCCGCTTCCTTAATTAGACTCCCGCTTAAAACAAATTTTTAAAAATACATTTCCATTTGGGGGCGTTTCTGTCATCGTATTCGGTGATCTTAGACAGTTATGTTACAGCCTGTAGAAGGTAGTTGGATTTTCAATCAAAACACCGGTGACCATTACCATGAAATTTTTGGTACTTATCTCTGGGATCTTTTTATGTATTTTGAGCTGACAGAGATAATGCGACAACGGGATGATCAAGTTTTTGCTTCTGCTTTAAATAATGTGGCTTCGGGTTGCATGACAGCAGATGATATTTCCCTTTTCCGTTGACGAATATGCGAACCATTGGAACTGCCCGATGATGCAATGCATCTTTTCAGCAGTAATAATGAGGTAGATATATTTAATATTACCAAACTTAACTCAATTGCAATTGAACAATTTTTCTCTACCGCTGAAGATTATATCAAGGCTGGTCATTTAGATGCAGCTAGGAAACAAACGATATTAGAAGAAGTTAAGGGTTTTAAAACGTCCACTACACAGGGACTCTGTACGTCTCTCCTACTTAAAACTACTGCCAAGTACATGGTGACGGTCAATGTAGACACAGGGGATGGGTTACTATACGGAGGATCAGGGGTGTTTATGCAAATAGATTTTAATACATCCAACACTCCCAACATTTTAAGGATGAAATTCTCAGAACCAAATGTAGGAGAAATTGCGCGTTCAAAGTGTACACATCGTACAGAACCTTTGTGGACTCCAATTCGCAGTTTTCAATATTCAAATAACGCACAAGTTAATATTGACCGTAGGCAGTTTCCCATTGTGCCTGCTGAAGGCATCGCTATTCACAAGAGTCAGGGAGCTACGTATAGCAAAGTGGTAGTTCATGCTAATTCCAGAATGCAGCGTGCTGCATTATACGTGGCTTGCAGTAGAGCAACTACTGCTTCAGGATTGTTTAACATTGGGAACATTGTTCCTCCTAAGCCTCCTCAGAGTAATGATAAAGTAAAAGCTCAATTAGAGAAATTGCGGACTGAAAAACTTTTACGTACTCATTACGATTATTTAGTACACAGTTCTGCCCTCAACATTTTTTTTCATAATACTCAGAGCCTGATTTCGCATCTCGAAAATATTCGATCGGACAGGTTGATGCTTCAGTCATCGATATTATGCTTCGTGGAGACTCCCATTTCAAACGAAAATGTTGAGATACCTGGGTTCACAATTGCAGTGCAACTTAAATCTATAAGATCTTTAACAGGTATTATAGTATATGTCGCAGCCTGGTAACAGACCAATGTTATAATTTGAATTCAAGTGAAAAATAGTACATACATGTAGTATGTTAGAGGAATGAATTCTGTTATACAATATAACAAGAACATCATTTGAATGGCAATTCGAATGAGCATGGCGCCTGCAGATGTTCTAGTAAGTGAGAGTGTACATGCAAAAAGAATGAATGTGAGGAATACTTTGTAGAGGAACGAAGAGAACAGAATCGAACGAAGAGAAAAGAAACGACGCCACGCGGTGGAACGCTCAGTTGAGTAGAGCCCGGTAAAAGATAGTGACGACAAAACATCTTGCAGGCGACTTGGTGTGCTCTTAGAGTTGGACAAATAACATAAAAATAATGGAAGGAGATCAGCCAAGATCTCTTTCTCCGACATCAGAAGTGGGATCTGCCTCGCCACAAGACTTTGCGAGTGATCAGTGGCGTGCTTTATGTGAGTCGCAAAACAAGAATTTTCTGGACTTAATGTACCCAGTACCCAGTAATAAAGTAACGCTGCCAAGATTTAATCCTGACATGGCAAATGCAGATGCAGCTTCGTGGTGTAAAACCGTTGACATCATTATGGCAGAAAGTGCATTGGAAGGCAGCGCTGTGGTCATGGCACTAAGAAATTCATTGGAAGGAGAAGCCTCTCAGTGGTTGTCTCAAATTTGCTACAGCGGAATGAAGTGGCCGGAATTCCGAGGTTTGTTCGTTCAACGTTATGAAGGCGTAGAGACTCCGGCAGGAATCGTGCTAAATATGTTCAGCGGCGGGCCCAGACCAAGCGAGTGCTTAACGGTGTATGCTAGCAGGCAAGTTACGGCGTTGCTATCAAAATGGAAGCAAATGAGGAAATTGCGGTGTCCGTTGTGCTGGCACATACTGCGCAGTTGGACAACAGAATATCAGTACACGCAGTGAAATGGAACAACAATTTCGTGCCTATGCATATGGCGAAAGAAGTGATGGGAAAACATCAGATTATATCTCTGGGCCAGAACGAAAGAAGAGATGTCCATCACACGTAAAGTGTCACTTTTGTGGGAAATCTGGACACAGGATCGTGGAATGCCGCAGCAGGATTTCAGCAGAATCAAGTGCATCCAAGAATAAATCTACTTGCAGCAACTCCACATCGAAGAGAGACTTGTCCAACGTGACCTGCTACGAGAGTGGCCAGCTGGGCCATATTGCAACAACTTGCACTACGGATTCTTCGTCTACAAGCAAGGGAAACACGTATGAGAAGCGAGTGAATCTATGTTCGGTCGTTGAACTAAGAGGAGTTCTGTATCAACTGGGTGAATATATTCTATACTCTTTTGATTCAGGGGCAGAGTGCTCGTTATTGAAAGAATAATTAGTTGATAAGTTTAAGGAAAAAAAGACTCAACAATACTGTATTGATAAGCGGCATTGGTGATGGCTCAGTGACATGCACAATGCAATGGACAATGCAATGCACTGTAAAAATTTGTGAATTTTCCATTGAAATCCTTTTCCATGTAGTCATGGATAAATATCTAAAGTATGATGTGCTAATCGGCCGTAAAATTCTAGGTCAGGGTTTTGGAGTGTCAATTGTTGTTCTCCATTTGCTAGTCCAATGTTGTTTGTAAAGAAAAAGGATGGTAGTGATTGATTGTGTATTGACTATCGAGAGTAAAATGCGAATACAATCTCTGATATGTTAAGTATCCATTGCCACTAATATCAGATCAGATTGACAGGTTGCGTGGCAGCTTGTATTTCTCTAGTTTGGACATGGCAAGCGGATTTTATTAAATCCCAATAAAATCTAATTCAATTGAACGAACAGCATTCGTCACTACAGAAGGCCAATATGAATTCCTAGCTATGCCCTTTGGTCTCAAGAACGCCTCATCTGTATTTCAAAGAGCAATCATTCAAGCTTTAGGGGATGTAGCACTCTCATATGCAGTTGTTTACATAGATGACGTTCTGATAGTAGCTAGCACAAAAGAGGAGGCGTTCATCAGACTTAAAGAGGTGTTGCAGAGGTTATCCAAGGCAGAGTTTTCCTTTAACATAAACAAGTGTACGAGGGTCGTTTGATAAGTCCGTGACTTTTTGAATAAAATATATTTTTTTCGTCAAAGAAGCGTTTTATTTCTCAACATAATCTCCTTTTAGCTCTATACATTTAGTCCAGCGTTTTTCCAATTTTTTTATTCCTTCCAAATAATAGGTTTTCTCAAGGCCCTCAAAATAGTCGTTTGTTTCTGTGATGACCTCTTCATTTGACCCGAATCTCTTACCGCCGAGCCATTTCTTCATGTTTGGAAACAAAAAATAGTCACAGGGGGCTAAATCTGGAGAATATGCTGGATGGGGTAGCAGTTCGTAGCCCAATTTATGAAATTTTGCCATGCTGACTACACACGTGTGCACCCGTGCATTGTCCTGATGGAACAGCACTTTTTTTTCGCCAAATGCGGTCGTTTCTGCTTCAAATCAATATCGAATCTGTCCAAAAGCTCTGAATAATATTCGCCGGTGATCGTTTTACCCTTTTCAAGGTAATCGATGTGAATGATACCTTGTGCATCCCAAAAAACTGTGGCCATGACCTTGTTGGCCGACAGACCCACCTTGGCCTTCTTTGGTGCACGTTCACCCGGAGAAACCCACTGTCTTGATTGTTCTTTGGTCTCTGGTGTGGTGTGGTGGATCCATGTTTCGTCTACGGTAACGAAACGGCGCAAAAATTCGTTTGGATTGCGGTTGAACATCGCCAAACACTCCTTTGAAATGGTCACACGGTTGCGCTTATGGTCGTGTGTGAGCAATCGCGGCACCCATCGCGCGGAAAGCTTTTTCATGTCCAAATATTCATGTAAAATGTGATGTACCCGTTCAGTTGAGATGCCTACAGCCTCAGCTACCTCACGCACTTTCATTCTCCGATCATCCAATATCATTCCATGGATTTTGTCGACGATTTCTGGCATGACGACCTCTTTTGGGCGACCTGAACGTTCGGCATCACTTGTACTGGTACGACCACAACGGAACTCAGTAAACCATTTCTTAACCATTGAAATTGATGGTGCAGAGTCCCCATAATATTTATCAAGTCTTTCCTTGGTTTCGGTGATGGATTTTTTACGCAAAAAATAATGCTTAATTAGCACACGAAATTCACTTTTTTCCATTTTCGTTAAAATTCACGAGATCGTCTGCTTTCAATGCCTATAAAACGCAAACCAAAAAGCGCAGCTTTCTCAAAATTTTACAGTCAGCTGTTAATCGATAACTGCTGACAGGAGCAGTGTTGTATTTAGAGCAGGTGCGCGGCAAATACAAAAAGTCACGGACTTATCAAACGACCCTCGTACCTTCTTAAAATCGAAAGTTGAATATTTAGGGTATCAAATTGAAAATGGTGAAATAAGGCCAAATCCGAAAAAGATACAAGCATTGGCTGCATTACCGCCACCACAGACAGTTACACAACTGAGACAGGTCATTGGCTTGTCATCTTATTTTCGACAGTTTATTCCCAAATTTTTCGAAAAAATGAAGCCCTTGTATTTACTAACGTCAAAGAATAATACGTTTAAACGGTGTGACAAGCACGAGCAGGTGCGCCAAGAAGTTATATCCACATTAGTGAGCGATTCTGTATTGATCATTTATGGTATAACCCACAGTACATATTGATGCATAAAGTGGACGGTAATCCACGAGTTATAGAGTACTATAGCAAATGCACTACAGGGGCAGAATCGCGATACCACTCTTACGAACTTGAAACGCTGGCTGTGTTTAATGCAGTGAAGCATTTCCGCCATTATTTACATGGCCAATCATTTGTGGTATATACTGATTGTAACGCTCTGAAACCCAGTCGTCATAAAGTAGATTTGACGCCAAGGATCCATCGTTGGTGGGCGTATCTACAATCTTTTGATTTTGAGGTAGAGTACAGAAAGGGAAATAGCATGGCGCATGTAGACTTCCTCTCGCGTAACCCCATAGTGATCGGAAAATCCCCTATTGCAACTAAAGTAACAGAAATGCGCATAGAGCTGGCGGACATCACAGACAATTGGTTAATTGCGGAACAGCATCGAGATGTTCAAATTTCTGATTTGGTGGCAAAATTGCAGAGTGATGAATTCCAGCATGAATTGGCAAAGACGTATGAATTGCGTTCGGGGATACTACATACAGAGAAATGGTCGAACTAGGTGTCTACCAGTAATTCCGAGGGCATTCAGATGGTCCGTCATTAATCATGTCCATGAGCCCATCATGCATTTGGGGTGGGAAAAAACTTTAGACAAAGTATATACGCAGTATTGGTTCCAGCATATGTCCAAATACGTACGAAAATTTGTCGAAAATTGTATTACATGCAAACTGTCAAAATCAACCTCGGGTAAATCTCAAGTAGAATTGCATTCTATACCGAAGGTGAGCATTCCATGGCACACAGTGCACGTCGACATCAGTGGAAAGTTAAGTGGGAAGAATGACATTAAAGGATACGTGATAGTGCAAATAGATGCCTTCACTAAATATGTTCACTTGCACCATGCACTAAACCTTGACACAAACAGTTGCATTGATGCATTAAAGTCTACTATATGTCTTTTTGGGGTGCCAACTCGCAAAATTGCAGACCAGGGCCGTAGTTTTACTAGCAATGGTTTTAAGCAATTCTGCTCATCGCAAAAAATAGATCTGTATATAATAGCTGGAGCTAGCCGCGCTAATGGCCATGAAGGCAATGCTGACAGCGGTAGAGACCAGTAAGCGATCTTGACAAGAAGCTTTAAAGCAAATCCAATTGGCCATTAATTGCACGGCTCATCGAGTAACAAAAATTAGTCCTTTAGAATTATTAATAGGGAAAGAGGCTAGACCGATGGGGATGGTGCCATTAATAGAAGAAGAGAAAAATGCTAAATACGACAAAATAAGATATGATAAAAGTTAAGCTAAGATTGTTGCCTATAAAGTGGGCGACCATGTCCTTCTCAAGAGTGAAGAACGGCACCAAAAAAAGCTCGACCGAAAGTTTAAAGGTCCTTTTGTGATAGTAGAGAAGCTAGATGATGACCGATATACGTTGAAATATTTGACAAGCAAACGAACATATAAGTATGCACATGAACAATTGCGCGCGATGCCTAAGGAGGTAGACGCAGAGACAATCGAGAGATCGCCGGGTGAGGCACTCGATGGTTCCATCAACACAAATTAAATCATTCACAAGTCTACAGTCGCACCATGTAGTTAGCTGGCCAGTGGCTACATGGCGGAGGCTATGAGGGTCAAGAAAGACCATGACGCGGAGTGCGTGTTATCGTTGCAAAGGTGTGCCACAAGAGCCAAAGAACGTGACGTGATAGACTCTCTAGTGAGCGAGAGTGTGCTATGGATAGTCTGACGAAACGAAATGTGAAGTATCATGTGGCATAGCGGGGATGTAGTTGTTTGGCTTGAACAGAAGATGAGAGAAAAGAGAAAAGAAAACGTTAATTGCTAGAGAGAGCTTGAGCAGAGCATGGAGGATGTTGAAATGAACAAATATCTTATGTTGGAATGAAGAAATGTATTATGTTATGTTGAAATGAAGAAATATTTTATGTTGTAATTTATAAGTAAAGAGAAAAGAAAATCTTATGTTAAAGTCATGAAGTATTTTATTTTAATTGAAGAAACATCCTATGTCGAACTAATTTCAAATTATGTGTTAAAATAAAGAAGTATTTGAGCTTTAAAGAAAGAAATGTTTTATAGCACACGAGGACGTGTGATCGTCAGGAAAGCCGTGTCGCAGCCTGGTAACAGACCAATGTTATAATCTGAATTCAAGTGCAAAATAGTACATAGTATGTTAGAGGAATGAATTCTGTTATACAATATAAGAAGAGCATCATTTGAATAACAATTCGAATGAGCATGGCGCCTGCAGGTGTTCTAGTAAGTGAGAGTGTACATGCAAAAAGAATGTATGTGAGGAAATACTTTGTAGAGGAACGAAGAGAACAGAAACGAACGAAGAGAATAGAAACGACGCCACGCGGTGGAACGCTCAGTTGAGTAGAGCCCGGTAAAAGAGAGTGACGACAAAACACCTTGCAGGCGACTTGCTGTGCTCTTAGAGTTGGAAAAATAACATAAAAATAATGGAAGGAGATCAGCCAAGATCTCTTCCTCCGACATATACATAAAGAATGAGCTTGTAGGTAGAGTTTCCCATACTTTTAGCGGTAGAAAAACTATTGGTTCACTTGTGTTAGAGTTTAGCATATTTAGGTACAAAGCCACAAGTCTCCTAGTAATATATAAAAGTCCAGACTATTCTCTGTCCGTGTTTAAAACCGAATTTGAAGAATTATTTCGACAATTTCACTCAATTAGGGGAATTAGGTGATAGATTGATAGTGTTAGGAGACTTTAACTTATGTCTTAAAACCTTCAATAGGTGTAGGAGCATATACAATTCTTTGATTAGCAAAGGATTTAGGAGTTTGTTAGACTTGAAAACGTCCACTACCAATATGGATACACTTATTGATTGGGCGTTTTCAAATATAAGTAATAAAAGTATTTGTGCTAGGAGGTAGTTCATAGCCATCACAATGGTATTTCAGTCAGCCTACAGGATAGCATATGAGAGCAAAATGTTGATTAGTTTAGTGGTTAGGCAGGTAGTTTTAGCGTTTTACAGTTTAAGGGTGTTTGGAATTAGGAGCACGGTTAGGTAGGGAAAATGTAAATATGTATGTATATATTATTAGTATAAATAAGTAGATTAAGTTCATAAGTTTAAGTTGAATCCATGAAATGGATTTAAAATAATTTCTTTGATATTTTGTTTTTCTTTTTCTCATTTTCAATTATTTTAATTTATTGTATTTTCCTGCATATGAAGAAAGCAGGCTTAAACTTTTTATTTTTTTTGGGGTACATGGAGTTGGTTTTAGTCAGCTCAAGTCGACTCGTAGGTCTGCAAAATGTTCTTTTGTTGACCCCATTATAATTTTAATGGCCTCCCCGTGGTGTTCCATGGGTACTAATCATATATACATATAATTAAATTAATTTTTATTATATATGTATACATAATAAGTAGCGAATTCGAGCGGCGAAAATAGATGAGATAAGCATGTTATTTAATGTAGTACCCAAGCCATTTATTGTATCTATTATAGTAGAGTATCATACAATAATATACTTTTTACGGTAACATACATATGTCAAAGGGTATCCCACAGTCGCGTGCCGCGCGACTGTTGCTTTTCTTAGGGAACTTCTTTCAAAAGGCCAAACAAACTGGCACAGCTCTTCCAAGGCATTTATCTCCTCTGCGGTGAAAGGCAAGGGAGCCTTTGCGGTTCCCAGCAATATAGTCAACAGTGTTGTTTTTGTGAGTAAAATTCTCTCTATTCTTAAAACCCACTGTCCCACCGGTTTGGTACCTCTTGGATGTGTGGGAGAGGATCAGCGACGTTTTGGGCATATTTCAATTTTGCCATAGCCGTGGAGCTTGGCTTCATAAACGCATTTTACATTCTTCGCATTTATTGTAGGTTTTCCGTTTGGGGTACATTCTGCACCAACAAATTTATCGTGTGTGCAAAACACGTGAACTGTTTCATTTCTAAATACTCAAAGACCTATTTCAATGTTGCCTTATTGTCGGTGACAATAGTTACCACTTTTTGTTGTAGCCCCCACTCAATCAAATTTTGGTGAACTGTGTTACCTATGACAACTTTTGAGTGATTGGTGGGGGTCAAAAGTGGCTGAAACAAGCTGAAAATCTGCGTTAACAAAACGGCATGTCACAGTATATTGTTTGTAACTAGCCCATACATATAATGGATTGGCTGTTAATCTGTTAACTGTTCGTAGACACACAAGCAGCTCATCAGCAATACTTTCTTTTTCTCATAGGTATTTAAAAACATAGCGGTATTTTGACGAACAAGAAGATTCGTAGGGATGGCTTTATTGTTAGCGATGATTCTCTGAAAACTATTGTTTGCTCGATATTGTAGCTACCACACATTCTTTGTATTGGTATTACTATTTTTACTCTCCGAGCCGTGCTTACCACTGATTATTGCCGAGACGCGCTTGCTGCACTCGCCACGCTCACCATACTGGCATTACTACCAGCACGGCTGGGCATCATCCTCCTCCATTCCCTCCTCTCTGCATATGATGTGGGCAGCAGATTGGTGGCACAATCCGATACAAGCTGATTGAGTGCCTCATCACGCCCTCTGACGGATATTCGACGAAACGAGATCAACGCCCTCTGGCGGATACTCGTCGAACCAACATGTTCAGCGGTCTCTAACGGATGCGCGACGAACTAACTCGTTCTATCGCGCCCGCCGGTGCACTATGGGGAATTTGGCCTGTTTTTTTTACATTAATTAATAACTCCTGATCTAAGTAAAATTTTGGGATGGAGTTTTTTTTATATTATTACGTAAGTCCTTAGACATATTTAAGAAAAGTGGGCGTGGCCCTAGCCTTTCTATTTAAACCAAAACCAGTTATTTGACAAAAAAATTTGTATGGCAGCTACACTTTATAGTAGTCCGATTTTAATGAAATTTTGAGATTATACTCAAGATTATTAAAAAGTAAGATGGTATAAGTTTGAAAGCCATATCTTGAAATATAACAAAAATCGGCCGATAGATTGTATGGCAGCCATACGATATATCGGCCCGATCAGTCTCGTTCCAACTTATTTATACTTAAAAAATGATAAAAAGTATGTATGCTAATTTTTACATTGATATCTCACTAATCAAAGTAAATATTTATATTATATTGCTTGGGCCACAATTACGCATTTATATCGAGATGTTGTTTGCTAAAAAATGAATTTTCTCAAAAAACCGCAAAAAACGCAGTTAGAGACTAGATGATCTGAATAGGGAACTGATGCCTCTACAATATGCATATAGACACTTGCTGAACAAATTTGAACATTTTCTTGTAGATCCTTTCAAAATTGAAGTTTATCTTTTTAAACTACACGTGAACATTACTCGCTAAATGTACAAATTTTTAGAAAAACGCGCACTAAATAATCAAACTTTTATAACAACGCATAGTCAAAACCCTAAACATAAATATCCATTTCAATTTTGAGCGTTTAAAATTGGCACTTTGAAAAATTAAGAATTTAAAGTTCCACTTCAAAATCGAGCGCAATGACGGCAAGTTCTGTTCGCTTGCAATTGCTGACTTTAACAGCTGTTATTTTAACATAGCACTGTTAAGTTAACATTTCCAGGTTGTAACATAAAAGTTTGATGTATTTCCAATGTATTAACACTAAAATACTGCAAATTTGCATACTTGTGAAAAACACATTTTTGTAAAAAAAGTGGTCAAATTCCCCATAGTGCGGTGGTTCAACTGCGAAGTAACCCGATAACGGGATCAACAAGACACACGCAATGTGCAGCGGTAAATGCACCGTAACTGCTCAACGAACTTTTAAGAAAAGTCCCGTTTGGCTTACCGCAAATTTATCTGTGAGACAATTTGCGAGATGCACACACAGAAATATATCACGACTCCAAACAATTTTTCACGTAGCTAAAAAAAACCGCTAGAGTATTTTTTATGACTTTGAACAAGCATTTTTTAAAAGTTTAAAAGTTGTCTAGCTTGACAAAATGTTTGGCATCTGAGGCTAAACGTACAGTGGCTAAAACCCTTTTTGATGCAGTTGCATGCTGGATAACGGTATTTTCTACCCGGTGCAATTCGTATCTACCAATAACATGTTAATACTATTATGTGTAAAATAGAGTTTAATTTTCGAAGGGCTGAGTTGAAGGCTGTAGTTAAACACTTCGGCCCAAAAATTGTTGGTGTCCTGTACAAAACTCATTTAATCTTTAATCATCAAAGATGTGCACAATTTCTACCTCATTGTGACAACATTTTGATGGAGAAGACATCAATTTGCTGGACAATTTCAAACTTAAAGAAAATCGTTTTTCAAAATATCAATTGAGTTTTGTTGACTTATATTTCAGGGAATATATAGTAAAGACAACATCTAGTAAAAGCTTGCCTAAATCTCCAAGTTTCGTTTGAATTAGCTTGTGGATACACTACATTTGACGTATGTATAACTGCCTACAAGAATAGCATATACTAACGATTACACAGCCCCACAAAAAAAAAAAAAGTGTCATGATCTGGGTATGCGGCATATGCAGTTATATAGATTTTGGGATTTTGGTCTGGATTTCGACATAACCTCAAAAAACTGAAAAACCTTTCAATGGCCCCCAAAAGTTATAGCATCCTGATCCGGGCATGCGATATATGTTTTAATATGTATTTTGGCCTTCTAAGCCCGAATCCGAAGTCAAAATTTACCTAGCACGTCTCAGTTTTGACTTAACCTCAAAAAACTCGAAAATTTTGTAAAGCCCCAAAAAATAATGGGGGATCATGATCGGGTCATGCGATACATGTTTCTATATGTTTTTCGACCTTCTAAATCCGAATCTGAAGTCAAAACTTGCCTATCACGTTGGAATTTCAACCTAACCTAAAAATTTTTTTTAAAAACTTCCAAAATTTTGAAATTTTTGATCATGGATTATGGCATTTGGTCAATTATGTACAGTCACGTTTTCATTTTTTGTTTTTTATTTACTAAATTAAAGTTTTGAAGTAGAAAATCATTACTCATATGAAATTTTTAAAAATGTGATAGAATAACGGTCAAAAGGACTTGTATCAACGGAAAATTTTTTTTATATCATATTCAAATATACCCTAATCTAATATTAAAAACAGTTTCAAAATTTAAAAACTTGTTGAAAAATTGTTTAGGTTAGGTTGAAATTTGGACGTGATATGCACGTTTTGACTTCAGATTCGGATTTGGAAGGTCAAAAAACATATATAAACATATATCGCACTATCCGATCATGACCACCCATTATTTTATGGGGCCCCAAAATTTTTTGGAGTTTTTTGAGGTTAAATCGAAACTTAGACGTCTAATGTAAGTTTTGACTTCGGATTCGGCCTTAGAAGGTCAAAATACATGTTAAGGCATATATCGCATGACCAGATCACGATTCTATATCTTTTGGGGCATATTTAAAGGTTTTTCAGTTTTTTGAGGTTATGTCGAAATCCAGACGTGATGGAGAATTTCTGTTGCCGGATTCGGAATCAGCGACCCAAAATCCATATAACTGCATATGCCGCATACCCAGATCATGACACTTTTTTTTTTTTTTGTGGGGCTGTGTTATTGTCATCACTTCAAAGGTTGTGCAACGTTTTTGCTTTGAAACATTTTTTATTTGTTACAGCAGTGAGAGAAACCGGAGCGTCAATCGCAGCCACCTTATGTCACAAGCTTGAGGTATTTCAAAAGATTTTTTTGAAAAAAATTAATACATGTATAAAAAAAAGGTACAACACTACAGACATAAGCAAATGGGTTACATTAGAGCACACACACAGAATTGTCACTTCGGAATGTATAAACTGATACATTTTCCTTATATCTGATTGCTTTTCTTCGCTTAAGAAAAAAAAAAGTTATACTTTTTGTAAGCGATGTGTTCTTAAGCCTCTGGTTAAAAATATTAGCATTATAACAGCCAATTGCAGTTAATGGCATACACATTTGATAAAAACTAAAGTTGGAGCCTTTATATACACTTCGACAATTGAAAATGGTTAAAAAAAGGGTAAACTTACTTATAACAAATGTATGTATGTAAAAAGCAGAAGGAGTGATGGGAAACCCCATAAAATACTCGTATACATACATACATATAGGCTTATGTGTATGAATTTGACAACTCAAACAACACCAAAACATAGGTTGAGGGTACTGCTGCCTACCGCTCGGTTGTTGCTATTTTTAATATCCTTCGCCCATTCAAAATGGTGAAAAAAGTGTATAATAACTTGGTGCACATGTATGTAATAGTCTGAAAGGGCGTGAGACCCCATTAAGCACATATGTACATACATATATTCTTGCTCAGGATCACTAGCCAAGCCGTCGATTGAGCCATGTCTGTCTGTCTGTGTTAACGCATAGATCAAGTTATTATTAAAGCTAGAGACACCAAATTTGGCAGGAAGATTCCTGTACACTATGTGCAGATCAAGTTAATTTCAAATTTCAGGCCACGCCCACTGAAAATCAACAATTTAGTTCTTAAAGTCGCTTTCAGTTTCTTATTTAGACCAATACTACGGTAACTATAATACTTACATATCACCAAAATTTCAATGCGATCGGACAAAAAATACTGACGTTATCAATAATAAACCTCGTTTGCTTGGATTTTGTAACGCAATGCAATGCAATGCAATGACGTCACAGCTTGCTGGTTTGTATACAAAATCATATCGAACAAGGTTTTTTTTCTGTCTGTGTTTCTTGTCCTATCGGATTGAAATTTTGACAACACAACTTCATATAATTAGCTAAGCATGGTCTTACTCAGAATATTGTATCTTGATATGTCGCTTATAAATCAAATTAAAAGATTAAATTATTGATTTGCGGAGGCGGGGGCGTGGCACCCAACATTTGAAATAAACTTAATCTGCGCCGGGTAAACAGAAGCCTTCATGCCAAATTTGATGTCTCTAGCTTTTATAATAACTGAGATCTGTGTGTTCATCTGGTCATCCGGACAGATAGACAGACATGGCTTAAGCGACTCGGCTAGTGATCCTGAGCAAGAATATATATACTTTGTGGGGTCTCCCACGCCTCCTTCTGCCTGTTACATACATTTGCACAAAGTTAGAATACCCTTTTTTGACCATTTTCAATGGTCGAAGGGTATAAAAATGCTCAAGGATGTAATTTTGAAGGAATGGGGCAAAATAACTGCGGAGGAGTTATTTATAAATACAAGCTATTAAAAAGGGTACACTTTTCTTTATAATATGTTTAAAAATATTGTACAGTGTACGCAGACTTTTGCGTGTACATTTTTTAAAGTATTAAGTTTGAAAAGCAAAATAAAATGTAATATATTTTTTTAATAATTCTAAAAAATTAGATATTATAAACAATTAATTAAAGTTAAGTTAAAAATGGAATTATATGCATAAATGGTCGAACCATTTGAGTTCAAAGTGTAATTTTAAAATTTTTTAGAAGTGTACGCAGAGATATGCGAGAAAGACGCATATAAAGGATAACGTTACGGTATTTCTATTATGGTTACTAGAAGTATCGTACAATTATGGACTCTTTACGTTAAAAAAAAGGTCGAAAGGTATCCCACTGTCGCGTGCTGCTCGACTGTTGCTCTTGTTTTGGATGTTATTGTGTACTTGCGAATTTTTCGCTCCAGAAGATCCCACAAATGCTCAGTAGGATTGAGATCAGGACTTTGGGGAGGTGTTCGTAGCTGATTTTTAACATTATATAGTAGCCAAAGCTTTGTATTCAATGCAGTGTGCTTTGGGTCATTATCTTGCTGGAACCAATATTCATTTTCCAGCCCTAATTTTGGGCACTTTGCATCAAATTGTTTTTCAATATGTCTATATAAAGTCCTTGATTTATTACTGAATCGATAAATTTTAAATTTCCGAAGCCGCTCGCCGCCATACAACCCCACACCAATGTTCCGCTTCTTCCATGTATAACCGTGCCAACTTAATTTTCTTTTTTGAATGCTTCTCCGTTTTTCCTCCATACCGGAAAACATAACTTTATTCCAGAAGTCTTGTGGCTTGGAAATATACTCATTAGCAAAAACTATTCACTTTTGCCAATTAACTTCTGAAATCAATGTTTTTTTGCGGGCACATCTACTATGGTAGTTAGCCTTTTTTATGGCACGGCCTACAGTATCATCAGAAACTGTTTTGGAAAAACTTTCCTCGATCTGAAGCCTTGCCTGATGATCTGTCATCCTGGGATTAATCCGAATAGGCTTTATAATAGTCATCTGTTTCCTGTCGGTAAGCAAAGGCGGACGGCCTGAACGAGTCTTTGACAAGATACTGCCAATTTAATTATTTATAACTTTTTGGATAGAGGAGTGGGCTCTACGAACTAGAGCACCAATTTCTCTATAAGATTTTCCGTCCAAGAAAAATTTTATAATAAGTTTTCGCTCCCCAACAGAAATTTTTTTTCCTTATTGTTCCATGTTGAAATTCTCCTGAATTTGGTGCAAAAATGAAAGTCAACTGCATTTTTTATAGTATGAAGTTTGAATAGCAAAATAAAATGTAATATATTTTTCAATAATTCTAAAAAAATTACATATTATAAACAATAAATTAAAGTTAAGTTTACAACAAGAGCAACAGTCGAGCGGCACGCGACAGTGGGATACCCTTCGACTTTTTTGAAACGTAAAGAGTCAATGATTGTACAATACTTCTACTTAATAGAAATATCGTAACGTAAGCCTTTGTATGCGTCTGTGTATGAATACGTGTATAAGTTATATCAAAGTCTTGAGCTTGGTCCCTCGTTGGCTGCGGCAGGGTGGCTGCGGGCAGCTTAGAAAGAATATGCGGCTTGTGTGTGGCAGGTATGCGCCAACACACAATTCTGCGACGGTAGTGTCGACAGACGCCGGGAACTCCCTCAAAGGTACCTCCACTTGACGGGGGCGTCAGGAGTGGATTCCAATCACGGCGAACAGTCCGTGATGGGCGAAGCACTGGTATCGATCTCCTTTCTTGCGCGGCAGGTATGCGCCCACGCTAGGAGAGTTCGATGTGGTTTCGATCGTGAGTCGTTACCGGAATTTGCCGACAACGGGTGCACTAGAAGAAGGGTCGGGTCTGGTTGTTACTGGGACTACGCGGCATGGACTTGCCCACGTACCGAACCGAATAGTAAAACGATGGAATTGCTTTACAATGTTTATTAGGGACCGAAAGTGTCCGTAGAGTTTGAGCTGGATTTTAGAACTTAATACAAAGACAAAATGAACTTAAGAAGTAAATGCTAAAGCCGCGGCAATCGTTACGTAAAGTTCGCCGACTCCACGTTTCTGCACAGTCGCCGGTCCCACGGTATGTTCCGCTGACTGTGCGCCTCGTGCAAGATCTCCGGTTACACGGAGTCAAGGGACTCAGAACGCAAGCTATGCAGATCTTGGTGCCTAGCTGGCTGGTGTCGTTAACTATTGTTAACTACTCCCTCCTTTCGAAACATGGTCGTCCCTGGCCATGCCCACATTCTCCAGCGCTTGCTGTACAACTTTCAGTGTCCTCTTTCTAAGTCTTAGTCTCCGGATGGCGAGGATGCAGATTGCGACAACGCCAACAATGGAGCAGGTTGCCACCGCTGCAACTGGGTTGACAACCACCTGAGTGCGCAACTCTGTTATTCGCTGCAGATTTTCTTCGCTCAACCTATGTAGGAAGGGCAGGCTCAAAAGTGAGTGATGGTACGTCACGTTGAGTCGGGCAGAAGCGGCTGTTAGAGGGACCCTCTTCTGGTAGCTGCTGAGGTTGACGTATTTTGTGTTGTTGACATACGCCATCCGCTCGAATGTCACCAGGTAGCTTCCGTTGACTGATACCTCGGGCTCATCATCCAGACTGACCCTGACCAGGGCATCATTTACTACCAGTATGCCCTCGTCGATGGTAGACACGGGGGGCAAGTCACTGTCTTTAGTGCCACAATGCGCCTCGGTTCCAGCGTGAAGCCCTTGCGCACAAGTCCTGTCTAGGGTCTCGCGGCAGAACGTCGTCGTGGGAGTCCTTACGCAAGAGGAAACAGCAGTGACGCCATTCGGGCATTCAGCGACAACATCTTCTGTTAGGTGGAGTACTCGGCCAGCATGTGCGACGGGGAAGATTACAATTTTCTTACAAATTATCTTAGGTCTAGGAAAACTAATAACAAAGCTTAAGACTTCGTCATCCGCTTATACCTTTACTCTAGCTGCACTAAACAACTGAGTAACTGACACTTCTGCAGAACTCTTGCTCAAAATCGCCTCTAGGTCATCTGAATCTATTATCGCGGGGTTTACTACATTAACTTTAGCTAAAGTGGTTGCAATCATTAGGTTGTGTATTTCTAATGTGAGGATTCTATTCCTGGTTAAAAGTGTTTCGTACAAGTGAGCCGTATCTATTTCTTCCCTTTTCTTTACATTTAAAATCTGATGAACAGTGGAGGTGAGAGAGTTGATTTGTTCCTGAGTTCTTCAATCTGCCTATTGTTTGCCCTAATGAGTTCCTGTTCCGTCAGTCGAGTCTGCAATAAGTCGTCTGCGTCCGGTGTACCTGTTATAACCTTAAGGGCTGACCCCAGAAAGTTATTGCTTCTGGCATGTCTTTTATGTGCCCCCAAAGTCGTCAGTAAAGTCCGTATGTGTGACGTGTCCACCTTTAGAATCCTTCTCATATGAGAAAGTGGAAAGGTCTCGGTCAACTCTATAGTTTCCTGTACGTACCTTTTGTATTCGGTTAGATTAGAGGAGTGTCTAATATAAGTAGTTTCGTTCCAAACTATTACTGTGCCGTCTAAAATGGGGATGTAGTTAGAGTGGGAGTAGTCCGTCAGCCTTGTGTCCGTCCAGGGGACCCATCCAAGCAACGATAAGAGGCAGAAGTGTCTGGAATTTGAATGAAGAGCTATCAAGCTTGCCTGGTACCACTAAGCGTGAGGCCCTAACGGAGATTGTCCTTATGGACCACCCTCCCTTTAATGAGAACAGTTGTTCCGAAGTCTGCCTCTACCTCTTGTTCTACGTATAGTGGTGTAACCTTGTCTCCCAGCCTCTTGTTGGATTTCGCTAATACCTTTTCCCCTACGTCGAATATTCTGTTCTGGCGAGAGGGATTGTTCCTATCTAACTGCTCTTGCTGGGCCCTCTCAAGCCTCGCGAAGATTGCTGGAGCAAGTTTAGAGGTAGTATAGACAATCTCGATTGGTCTCGCCCTAGTTACAAAGTGGGATGTCCTGTTTTATTCGACAGTTGCCTGAAGAAAAAGCTCTACGATGTCATCTGTTGACTTTGCAGTTTCAGACATCTAGCGATCTCCGTTAGCGTGCTGTGGAATCTTTCCACCTGCCCATAAGAAGTGCTATGTAGGGGTGGAGCATTTACTACGTCAATGTCGTACTGGTTTTTCAACATTGACCGAATCGTGTCTGAGTTAAAAGAGGGTTCATTGTCACAATACAGAACTTTTATTTCGGGAAAGATATTCACCAATTGAAGTATGGGTACCTTCACATCTACAATAGTTCGCGAATCTACTGGCTGAACCAAGGCGAATTTTGAAAATTTATCAACCGCTGTTAGAAAATGTTTTCCCGCAGTTGAAAAAATATCCATGTGAATTATTTCCCCCACGCGTGTAGGGATGGGCGTGACTCCTAGCTCCTGTCTTTTCGGATGCCTGTCGTACTTCGCCTTGTCGCATACCTTGCGATTTGCAACCACTTCAGTCGCAATTCTGCCCATTTTCGGAAAATAGTAATCGAGCAGAATCTGTTTGACATTCTCCTGGGCGGCCCTGCGCGCTCTGTTATGTTCTGAGACTACAATCTCCCTTTGCTCGTCTTTGTTGGTAACGTCCGTCACTCGTTTTTTACAGTACCAGAACCTTGTCGCAGGAAAGAGTTTAACCAATTCATCTTGAATATGCGCTAAGACAGGCAGTTCGCAATGAATGGCGTTCACAACGTCTGGTTTCACCACATCCTTAACCGTGTCGAGAAGTGTTTCCCAGCGGCTAAAGGTGATCTGGTGACGGGTTTTGGTGCCAAACAGAACGAATGTACGTTTTGAATCTGCGGATGACTCTTCAAGAATCACTTGGTTCCTGAAGCAGTTCAACGGTTTGTCAGTGGCCTCAATCACATCGATTAGAGAGATCTCACTGTGAGCCGTGGCCGCAGTAGATTGGCTTGAGTCCTGCAGTGCATTAACGTTTTGCCGAGACAAAGCGTCCGCTACAAAATTCTCCTTGCCTGGCTTGTGTAGGACCTTAGTCCCGCTTTCCTCTATACGTGCTTTCCATCTCTTGATTTTGGAATTGGGATTTCGATCGGACACTGCATATATCAGAGGCTGGTGATCAGTATAAATGTTAATGTCGCTTTTACCATATAGGTAATGGCGAAGAGTGTCCAAAGACCAAACAATTGCCAGCAACTCCCTTTCGTTCGTGGCATAGTTGACCTCTCTGTCCTTTAGGGTCCGAGAGATCATTGTAATGGATCTGTTGCCTTGGGATAGGACTGCGCCTATACCAGATGACGAAGCATCGGTGGTAAGGTCGAACGGCTTTGAAAAGTCTGGATATTAGAGGACCACGTCCTCGGATGCAAGCACATTTCTGAGTTTGTCAAATGCGTTTAACTGAGCCTCATCAAAGACCACAGGAATGTTCTTCGATCGGTACTTGCTCACCTTTCCGCCTTCGCCTTTTAGAATGGCAGTTAGGGGCCTTGCTATTGCCGCAAAGTCCTTAATAAAACACCTGTAGGAGCTGGCGAGACCCAAAAAGGATCTTAACTCAAACAGGTTGCTCGGTTGCTTAAATTCTTTGATCGCCCTCACTTTTTCTGCGCTTGTTTTGTTGCCTTCCTTTGTTACAACAAAGCCGAGAAACTCAACTTCTTCTTTAAAAAATTGGGACTTCTGCTTGGACACCCTCATGTTCGCGTCATAGAGGCTCTTTAGAACTTGGCCGACGTGGGAGACGTGTTCTACTTCATCTTTGGAGAAAACAATTACGTCGTCAACGTAGACGTAGCAAGTCTTTCCAATGTAGTCCCTTAAGACATCGTCAATGGCCCTCTGAAAAATGCTCGAAGCATTTTTGAGGCCAAAGGGTAAACGGCAGAACTCATATTTGCCACCGTTTACCGAAAAGGATGTCTTTTCCCGATCCTGCTCTGCTAACATGATCTGGTGATAGCCAGATTTTAACTCCAAAGTCGTAAAATATTTCGCCTTCCCTAAATTTGATAGAATCATGCTGATGCTTGGCATCGGGTGTCTGTTCGCTATGGTCTTCGAGTTTCCTAAAGTCGATGACCAAGCGCTTGTTAGGCGAGCCCGAAAGATCGGAGCCTTTCTTTCCAACAACCCATATGGGGTTGTTCTAAGGGGACCTGGAAGGTCGAATAATGCCGTTGCTTAACAGATCTTCAATTTCTTGGTTAACGAAGTCAGCTGCACCCATGGGGAACGGATACATTTTTGAATAAACCGGCTCATCATCCTCAGTTCGAATCGTTGCAACGACATTGGTGTTGAAGGGAAGTTTCCTACTCGGGTCCGCAAATGCCTTTTGGCCAGTGGACATCATTTGAAGGAAACTTTCACGAACTTTGGGAGGGACTTCAATATCATCTATCTTAGTGAAATTAACTTGGGCACATCTTATGAACCTTAAAGGTTCAGATCCACCTTTGAATCGAATAAGGTTATCTTTTAAATCGAGGGTCGCATCAACTTGTGAAAGCTGATCAAACCCAATTATTCCATCGAAAGTGGTAAGTCCGGGTACATGAAAGAATGGGCTGGTGACACCGAATATATTGAGGAAGCTCTTGTGACTGATGTTGTTGAAGCCATGGATGGACTTCACTACGAATGGGGTCTTCACTGGAATGGGGGGAGCTATGTTTAAGTCTGGTCTTATGTAGCTTTTTGAAGCCCCAGTGTCAATCAGAAATTTTAACGTTTTCCATGCTACTGTCCGTTGGACGAACGGAAGCAGGGATGCTCCGCTAAAAAATTGAGAGCATCAGTCTCATATTCCGACTCGTTGTCTGCCTCTATGTTAATTCTTTAGCAGCCTCTTCAGCGGCCTGAGTATATTGCTGTTCATACTCGGCCTCCTCCTGATCCTCTTGACGTAGATGGTTTACCCTCTGTCGCCTAAAGTCGGATACTCTCTGAGAACTTGCTGGTCTTTTCTGATTACCCTGATTGGTTACCGCCGAAAGCCGGTGACGGTGTTTGGTTCGGCCCTGAGGCAGTTTGCCGTTGGAAGTTAGTCGGTTGTCGGAATCTGGATGACGAATCGACCTCCATTTTCTCGAGCTGATCTTGCTTCCTGTTATTTGGACGGACTCCCTGTTTCCTAGAAAAGTAAGGGTTCTTTCCAGACTCCACCTGTCGCTGATTGGAGCGTGAAGTCAAGTCGGGCTATGATAGCGTCAAAGTTCAAAACAGTGTTAAACGAAGCTAGAACCGCATTCGGTTCCGAATTATAAGAATAGCCTGGTAATGTCTAGAGCTGCCCTCGTGAGGTTTGAAAAGGGCATAGGCGGCCACTGCCGCTTGCCTCCATGAGACATACTGTTCCTGCGACCCATTGAACTCTGGAAGTGACTTCACTGCATCCAGGCATTCATTGCATTCCCTGCCCTGCACAACTTGAATCGGCTCATAGACTTTAACCCCAGGTGCGGACACAGTTGAGGCCCGAAGCTGATTAGTTATTTCCTTTAGCTTGTCCTCAAAACCTATCCTTTGCTGCTCTAAAGCAGCTGATACAGCTACTGTAATAATTCGTTGAACGTCTTCTACATTCGTGTCTCGACTCTGTCCCGCTAGCTCCCTCTTCAATATTTCGTTATTTAGACGATCTAGCAGTTCGTCGTTTTTCCACTCACTCATACACCCAAAGCTAATCAGATCTGAGTTGTGAGTCTACATAAAATTAACGGCAGGGTAGGAGACAAAAACGAAATAGCGGCTGGTTGTACCAAACAAGAACAACAATAAAAATACAAGCTGAGCGAACGAACAGACCCCGCAGTCGGGTTGTCTGATTGCGCGTCAACCTTCAGTTGTGTGACACTCGAAACCAATGCAGCTCCACAGAGAAGCGCAGTGTGTGAATACGCTGACACAGCTCTTTTGGCTGGACTGACTATCTTCACAAAATGAAATTGAAATTTATTTTATTTATATTACTTAATTTGCTCTTTTTTCTTTCTTTTAAATTTGGTTTTTAATTTGTAAGAGTTTGAACTGCACCAAGATTGCAAACACTAAATTACTTTCCTACGTATTGTATTAAACTATTTTAATTCCCTATTCTGAGGCGATTATGAATAAGTTTTCCACTTACATGAACATTTTGAGCTTTTATCCTAATCTCGGAGCGTTGAAATCTTCACAACGTTGGGCGCCAGTTATATCAAAGTCTTCAGCTGGGTCCCTCGTTGGCTGCGGCAGGGTGGATGCGGGCAGCTTAGAAAGAATATGCGGCTTGTGTGTGGCAGGTATGCGCCAACACACAATTCTGCGACGGTAGTGTCGACAGACGCCGGGAACTCCCTCAAAGGTACCTCCACTTGACGGGGGCGTCAGGAGTGGATTCCAATCACGGCGAACAGTCCGTGATGGGCGAAGCACTGGTATCGATCTCCTTTCTTGCGCGGCAGGTATGCGCCCACGCTAGGAGAGTTCGATGTGGTTTCGATCGTGAGTCGTTGCCGGAATTTGCCGACAACGGGTGCACTAGAAGAAGGGTCGGGTCTGGTTATTACTGGGACTACGCGGCATGGACTTGCCCACGTACCGAACCGAATAGTAAAACGATGGAATTGCTTTACAATGTTTATTAGGGACCGAAAGTGTCCGTAGAGTTTGAGCTGGATTTTAGAACTCAATACAAAGGCAAAATGAACTTTCTGTTTACAAAATCAAAGCGAACAAGGTTTTTGTTTAATAACTTCTGTGTTTGTTGTCCGATCGGATTGGAAATAAGTTAAGTATAGTCTTACTCAGAATGTTGTATCTTTTATATGTCGCTCGCAAATCAGCTTAAAATATGAAATTATTGATTTGCGTGGGCGGGGGGCGTGGCACCCAACATTTGAAATAAACTTCACCTGTCCCGGATTAACAGAAACCTTCATGCCAAATTTGGTGTCTCTATGTTTTATAATAGCTGAGATCTGTGTGTTCATCCGGACATCCAGATATCCGGACAGACATAGCTTAATCGACTTGGCTAGTGATCCTGAGCAAGAATATATACAGTTGTGTTCACAAAAATAACAGTGCTCACTAGCTGCAACTTTAAACTTAATTTTATACAACAAAAAGTAAATGAATGTTCAGAAATTTAATTTTGTGATTTTTTTAAAGAAAAACAACTCATTTTATTACTCAAAATGTTATTAATTTTTTTTATATTATTAATTAAAACAAAAAGTGCTGTTTACAGCTGTTCATAAAAATAGCAGTGAGTAATGAAAACAGTGGAATTAGCTGAAAAAAACATTGTAGAACTTCTAAAAACTATTTTAATTTGTTTGCTAGCGTTAGTACTTAATCGTGTACCCATTATTATTTATTACGGCCTGGCATCTGCGAGGCATAGAATCCACCAAGTCCTGGCAGCGCTTGACAGGGATCCGCTCCCATAATTTTTGAAAAACCTCCCAAGGCTAAGATCAAGATGTTGGATTTGCATGTGCAACATATCTTTTAACTTCTCCCCATAGGTTTTCAATTGGATTTAAATCCGGAGACTGCGCAGGCCATGACATAAGATCGATCCGCTTTGATCCCATCCAGCTTTTGACCAGTTTGCTTGTATGTTTGTGGTCGTTATCTTGTTGAAACCGCCATTTTAGTGGCATTTTGCAATTGGCATAAGGAAACATAACATTTTCTAACATGTTAACATATACAGATCGATCCATGATCCCATCAATCATGGATAAAGAGTCCACGCAACTACAGTGCACTGTAAGAAAAACATGCCCATACCATAATTCTCAAACCGCCGTGTTTAACTTTCTTCAAAGTGTACCTAGGATCGTACTCTGTGTTAGGTGGACGTCTGACATATTGTCTGGAGCCCTTTCCACCAAATAACACAATTTTACTTTCGTCACTACATAAAATATTTCGCCACTTTGTAATGGGCCAATTAAGGTGACTTTTGGCGAACTCCAAACGTGCTTTGACATGTCTGGTGGCTAACAGTGGAACTTTTCCTGGATGGCACGCTTTGAGATTTTGTTCCTTAAGACGTCGCCGAATAGTAAAGCCAAAACCATTCAAACTTAAATCATTTTTTATCTTGCTGGACGATGCAAAAGGCTGCGCCCTGCTATATCGCACAATAGATCGGTCCTCATGAGGCGTGGTTTTACGTCGGATACCACGATTTTCGGGCATTTCTTTAAAATTTAAAGCATTATGAATCATTTTAACAGAACATCCACACATTTCTTGGATGTCTTTATATGTTTTTCCCTAGTTTCTTAGTCGCACTCTAATATTTCTCTTTTCAGGAGAACAATGTTTGCCCCTGTCCACTACGTTAAAAAATATACATTTATTTTAGTGTTTTCCAATGTTAATAATGGGCACTAATACAAAACCACATACTTTTATTCGATTAAGCGTCTTAACAAAATTTTTTCGCCTATCAAGATACGCACTGCTATTTTAATGAACAGCCAAAGACTGATGCTTCTAGTAAAAAGAGTTGTTCATTTGTTTAAATCTCGCAAATCGAACGGGATTTTTTCGGGGCAGTTTGCCCCGGGCCCCGTCGTCAAGGGGACCCCCAAACGTCGAATGTCAGTTTTTCAAAATATGACAAATCGAGTATATATGTGTCGTGCCACAAAGAAACAGACCTAACGCGCTAGAATTGCCGCTGTTCGCCCTCTCGCTAAAAATTACAGAGGGGTGCGAGATTCTTTGACAAAAGTACAAGAACTCGATTTGCCATCAGATATTCAAGCTACTGTTGAATCAATTTTAAACTGGATAAACACTTTTGAATTTATTCTTTTGACAACCATATGGTACAAAATATTGCTTTGCCTTGACGATGCCAATAGAATGATTCAAAGTTCCAAATTGAGCATGACAGAACCAGCCCAAACTGAATTCAACGAAAGTGGTTCACGCTTGAAGAAAAGAAAACATTTTCATGATGAAGCACATAATTCTGGTTACGAGTTCACAAGTTTCGAAGAGCGCTTCAAGGTAGAAGTTTTCAATCCTTCTTTTGATCTTCTTTCAACGCAGCTGCGTGAACTTCATGAAAAATCTTCGAAAGTATCAAGACTTTTCGCCCCTTTCTTTTCGGGATGACGAAATTACGAGAATCGCAAAAAAAAGCTGCTGAGTTAGAAGAAGCATATCCTAATGACTTGAACGAAGAAGAACTCTCTGAAGAAATCTTGCTACTCTTGAAGATTCGACGGAACATGCATTGGGATACTCACTCAGCACTCGAACTTCTGAATCTGATCTTTGACCATGGTTATGAAAAATATTACCCCAAACATGTGTCGCTCTGCGGTTTCTATTAGTTTTGACACCATCAGTTGTGTCAGGTGAAAGAGCCTTTAGTAAACTGCTTCTCATCAAAAATCGACTGAGATCTACAATGGAATAAGATCGTTTGAATCACTTGCTGAGCCTGTCAATTGAGCATGAGAAAGCCATTTCAATAGACTACAAAGAAATCATCAACGAGTTCAGTGCAAAAAAAAAAGGAAAAAACAATTCTAAAAATATACGTTCTCTTCTATTGTCAAAATCTCGCAAAAAGAAGAAACTTTTTCAGACCATGTATGCTCAATTTGTATCTCTGAGTAAAACACGTGATTGAAATAAAAACTTATTATATTACCTTTTAAATGTTATTCTATATATATTTCCCAATAATTTTCAGATAAATATATATTCAATTGTTAATAGGGAGGGAGGGGGGCCCCGAATTTTTTTTTGCCCGGGCCCCAAAAAAGCTCTGAACGCCCCTGGGTGAACGCAGAGATACTATGCGAGTGAGTGTATGTAAGTTAAGACACGCACTGGATGTTACAAAGACCCAAACCATGTTTGATGCTACTGCCCTTAGAGCGTTCAAATCAGAATAAAGCTTTGTCTTTGATAGAAAGCATAGCTTAAGAAATAAGAATTAGAATTAGAAAATTAGCATCGATCATCACAATGCAAATAACAAAGAGTCCATTATACGCAGACTACGAATATTATGCCTTTCATCAGCCATCGCAACGAAGAAAATATACATACATATGTATGTAAAATACGGACGTTTGCATATTAAGGCTTACGTTAAATTATTTTCATTGACACAGACGGTTATTATCGTTCGTTCATTATGATTTTGTACACAGACCAGCAAGTTGTGACGTCATTGCAATGCTCATGTACGAAAGAAAAGGAAAGAGAATGCGAGCGTGTTGCGCCATCTGTTGTTCGTCTCTTCTTTTGCTTCTTCTTCTTTTGTGCATAGGCACACGCATTTTTTGCATTCAAACGTACACACATACATACATACATGCATTTGTGGTTGGCCAAGGAAATGCTATGCACGTATTCATATATCGCCGTTTGCTTATGAAGGCTTACGATACGATATTTCTATTAAGGAGTACAAGTAGTATCATACAATTATGAACTCTTTACGTCGAAGGTTATCCCACTGACCCGTGCCGGTCGACTGTTGCTCTCGTTTTATTTTTACTCCGCGTAGATACTTTGCTTGGAACCAACCATAACACTTACGTTGTCCGTGCCGATGCCAAGCAAATACTGTTCAAATATCCGATTGCTTCTTATTTTTATTTGCCATTATTCGAATTGATAGTATAAAATTGCAGTTTGGAAATAAAAAAAAAATCCGGCAAAATTTGTTTATTTCCATAATCAAATTGAGCCCTGTGTGTTTGCGATGCAACCCAACATCCTACAAAAAATTTGCTCCGTCAGAGTCTTTAACAGTGCTGGTCGAAGAGCTAAAAAAGAAAAAGCAAGCTTACACAGGTATCTTACAGACAGAATTCCCTAAAATAAAACTCGAAAAATTCCCGAACTATTAATCCCGCTTGCGACCCAATCTTAAAAAATCGCAAATGAAAATGCCCTCAAATTATATTTACGATGTTTCCACAAAAAATTTATCAACGAATACCACGACCGATATATGATCTGAGTCGATTCATGAACAATTTAATAATTGACAAATAATTTTTATACAAAAATTGGAAAAAAAGTTTACACGCCTCTTGTGTTCGCCAATAAATACTAGCACGGTCGTTTTATTCCCAATTTTCTCCAAAACGTTTTTATACCCTTCGACCATTGAAAATTGTCAAAAAAGGGTATACTAACTTTGTGCAAATGTATGTAACAGGCAGAAGGAGGCGTGGGAGACCACACAAAGTGTATATATTCTTGCTCAGGATCACTAGCCAAGTCGATTAAGCCATGTCTGTCTGTCTGTCCGGATGTCTGGTTGTCCGGATAAACACACAGATCTCAGCTATTATAAAAGCTAGAGACACCAAATATGGCATGAAGGTTTCTGTTAATCCGGGACAGGTGAAGTTTATTTCAAATGTTGGGTGCCACGACCCCCGCCCACGCAAATCAATAATTTAATCTGTTTAGCTGATTTGCGAGCGACATATAAAAGATACAACATTCTGAGTAAGACTATACTTAGCTAGTTATAATAACAACATAACGTCGAAATTCCATTCCGATCGGACAACAAACAATGACGTTATTAAACAAAAAACTTAATTGCTTTGATTTTGTATACAGACCAGCAAGCTGTGACGTCATTGAAATGCTCATGAAGGAAAGAAAATGAAAGAGAATGCGAGCTCATAGCGCCATCTGTTGTTCTTCTCTTCTTTTCTATGCACACACATTTTTTGCACTCAACGCACACACACACATACATACATTTGTGCTTGAACAATGAAATGATACACGCATATACACGTATTCATACACAGACGCATATAAAGGCTTACGTTACGATATTTCTATTAAATAGAAGTATTGTACAATTATTGACTCAGTACGTTTCAAAAAGGTCGAAGGGTATCCCACTGTTGCGTGCCGCTCGACTGTTGCTCTTGTTAATCCTATGGTAAAGATTAAGAAACTGCCTTCATCACCGATTAGGTTTAAGAATTATTTGGCGGGCACACCTACTTTTTTCAATTAAATTTTGAAAATAATAAAAACAAATGTATTTTGTTGCCCTTTGTGCAAGGCGCCAGTCTGCCTGCAACTTTTTGTGAAGGTACAGTAACCTACAAACCGGTTCGGTTAAAATAAAAACTGAGCAAGCAAGAAAATTCAACGTTTAGAAAATGCGCGCTGCCTTTACACACATGTGATATTCAAAAATTCTTTGCCTGTGGCGCTCTTTTTCCCAAGCTCAAAAAAAAAATCATTCTTTGCCTCACACATGTGATATTCCAAGAGAATATCTAGCCATTAAACATCTTCACCCAATAGGCAACTCATAAAATAAAATATTATTGTGTATGAATAAGATTTCGTTTAAAATAAATAGCTTGTGGAAGCACTGAACACATAGAGACATCAAACAGGGGGTAAAGCTGTTATAGTTAGTTTTCTCAACCAAGTACCCCAGAGCCCAAAGCATTGACATTAGAGGCTTGGGCTGGGGTACTTGCATGTTCGGCTGGGGTACTTCCACGTTCGGTTCTCAGTAAAATAAGCGCATAGCATCAAAACCAGTGATGCCAATTTCCCTTTTTCCGGACAGATCTGTCCTGTTTTCAACTGCTTCATCCGGAAGATATGCCAAACATCTCCTGTCCGGAAATCTGTCCTTTTTTATTTTGTTTGTCCGGACAAATTTAAGACTAAATTTATATTATTTAATTTAATTTCAAATTGAATTTTTACAATTTTATATAATTTCAAATTGATTTTTACGATGAGTTGGCATTTTTGTTTATGCAAACTGTTAAAAACTGTGAAATCATAATATCGAAATACACGCGCGAATATACCTATCTGCGAAAAAAATGCCAAAGGAAAATTATAAACAACAGTTTCGCGATTGCTGGCTGCAGCAGCCAGATTTTAAAAACTGGCTCTGCAAAGACAAATCTGACAGTACCAAAGGCTACTGCAAAATCATTTGTAAAAATCTTTTTATTTTTACATTCGGTCTGCGTCGACACAATTTATGCTGCCATGAATATAAACTGCCAGATAAATATTTATTGACGATCGGCTTTATGGCAACTTATGAGGAAATAAGATAGCTGAATTAGAAGTTATCGATGAAACAATAAAACAACTTTAAATTAAATAAAAATGAAAATAATGTTCGGTAAAGGTTAAATAGCTGTCTACATCTTCGATTTTGTTTTAAATTTTTTTCACTGATAGGGCTATATTTATCAAGATTTTAGGTGAAAAATTATTTGTCGGTCGCTTCTAGTTTTTTTTATTGAATTTTGAAAATAATTAAATTTACCTAAAATATAAATATAGCCCTATCAGTGAAAAAAATTTAAACAAAATCGGAGATGTAGGCAGCTTTTTAACCTTTACCTAATGTTCTATCCTTTTTTAAAATGTTCAGCCCTTTTCCCTGTTTTTTTTTCAAATCTGTCCTGTTTTTGCGAAAACGTGTGCGTGCGTGCATGCACAAGCTCGCATATGAATATATGCGTTACTTGTGAAGTTTGACAACAGTCAAATGTTTCGGCCGGAGCGCTGGCAGCCTGAAGTCAATTTTGTGTTTCGACGTCGAGAGCGAAACGACTGTAGCACAGGGTTTCTTCGAGCCCTTGTGTAAAATTTTTCGGGGCTGCTGGTTTAATTATTTTACTTAATGAATTTATTTGTGTTTACTTAAGGAATTGAATTACGTATCCAAAAATATTTACCTTTCCTTTGGTTCCTTTCTATGTTTGGTAGCCGACATCCCTGTCAGCTCGTATGATAGCATATGAGGTGTGTTCGAAAAGTAAGGTAACTTATTTTTTTGCTAAATTTTGACCAAAAGTCCCGTCGCATGAGCATCGCTCAAGAGCTGTTCAATGACGTCAACAATGACCCGGATTTACTCAAAAAGGTCAAACATAACTGGTTACGAATCATATATATATATGGTTATGATATCGAAACCAAAGCCCAATCGTCCCAGAGTTGTGGAAAAACAATTCGTGGCTTTTGCATCACGATCTTTGCTTGTGAGAAATTTTTTGGCCAAAAACAACACCACAATCATGCCTCAGCCACCATATTCACCGGACTTGGCCCCATGTGACTTTTTCTTGTTCCCAAAACTAAAGAGACCTATGAAAGGACGGAGATTTTGAAACGATTGAGGAGATAAAGACTGCATCGCTGGAAAAGCTCAAGGCTATACCGATAAGTGCTAATGAGAAGTGCTTTGAGGATGGGTAAGTGAATTATTTTTGAACGGGACCACATAAATATTAATAAATAAATAAACATATTCTTAAAAATACAAAGTCACCTTTCTTTTTGAACACACCTCATATATCGCATCGAATTTTCCAACATTATTGAATTTCGACTCCGGATTTGGGCTTAGAAACAATTAGAATACTTATTAAGACATATAACGCATGCTCAGATCAGGGTTTTATATCATTTGGAAGGCATTCAGGGCTATCAGTTTTTTGAGGTTGTCATACGCCGCATACCCAGATATTGAAACATTTTTTTGGGTGTGTGCCTGTGTAAGCTAAACGCATCGTTTTTCACAGATTTTTATAAATTAAATCATGTTCTTGCATATTATTGTATTTGATTGAAATATTTAAATATTAATATTGTTTCAAATTGAAAAAAAAAAACAAAAAGGGCCAAATTTTTTGCGCTCAATGCTTAATTGGACAAAAAAATTGTTCAAAACAAGAGCAACAGTCGAGCGGCACGCGACAGTGCACTATGGGGAATTTGACCACTTTTTTTACAAAAATGTGTTTTTCACAAGTATGCAAATTTGCAGTATTTTAGTGTTAATACATTGGAAATACATCAAACTTTTATGTTACAACCTGGAAATGTTAACTTAACAGTGCTATGTTAAAATAACAGCTGTTAAAGTCAGCAATTGCAAGCGAACAGAACTTGCCGTCATTGCGCTCGATTTTGAAGTGGAACTTTAAATTCTTAATTTTTCAAAGTGCCAATTTTAAACGCTCAAAATTGAAATGGATATTTATGTTTAGGGTTTTGACTATGCGTTGTTATAAAAAGTTTGATTATTTAGTGCGCGTTTTTCTAAAAATTTGTACATTTAGCGAGTAATGTTCACGTGTAGTTTAAAAAGATAAACTTCAATTTTGAAAGGATCTACAAGAAAATGTTCAAATTTGTTCAGCAAGTGTCTATATGCATATTGTAGAGGCATCAGTTCCCTATTCAGATCATCTAGTCTCTAACTGCGTTTTTTGCGGTTTTTTGAGAAAATTCATTTTTAGCAAACAACATCTCGATATAATAATAATTAATAATAATTGGACGTTGAATACAATGACTGTATTAGCAAGTGGTCCAACGACACCAAGCCGATGCTTGTTGCGCGCGAACCCAAACGAAGTCCACCTCCCGCCTGACCGACCGAGAGGCACCGTCGCATAACGGACGACACGGAAACGCGGTAGAAAAGCGAATAGAAACGCGAGTAAAAATTAACGCGATGTGGAGAAAACAAGAAATAAAATAAAAAAGACGAGGCGATAGAACGCGGCATGCAAGTAGGGAAAAAAAGAAAAAACATAGAATAGAAAATCGAGGAAGATTCAAATACTAATTACTAATTACGTACTAGATAGGCAAGAATTAAGGACTTCATAGCAGCGATAGTGTTAGTGCTAGCTATGATGTGTTGGAGCTTATTGTAGTCCGAACATAATGCCCTGAAAGGATCATGCAGTGCATAGTTCGATCTACAATAAGGGAGTGTTAGTGGAAGGAAATAGCGAGTTATTCTGCAAGGAACAGAGAAGTGTAGCTGCCTTAACAAGGCCTCACTGTCAATGTCACCTTGCATAAGGTTGTTAATAAATAAGACCCCTAGCATGGTTCTGCGGTTAGTTAGGGAAGGCAGATTTAGTAACAGAAGTCTACTATTATAGGAAGGCAGTCTCAAATTTTCATCCCAGTTAAGGCCGCGTAAAGCAAAAAGTAAGAAATTTTTCTGTACAGATTCGATGCGTTCCTTATGAATAGTGTACTGGGGACACCATACGCATGAACCGTATTCGAGAATGGGACGAACAAGTGCAACGTAAAGGGTCTTTGTAATATAAGGATCGTCGAATTCCTTAGACCATCTTTTGATAAAGCCTAGGACACCCATGGCTTTATTGACCATATTAGTTATATGATTGGAAAACTTTAGTTTTCGGTCCAGACGGACCCCAGATCATCAACTAGGGTGATTCTTTCCAAGGCACAACCACAAAGAGTATAAGAAGCAAACTTCGGACTGGCTCGAGAGAATGTCATCAGCTTGCATTTAGAGCTGTTCAGGTTTAAAAAATTGGCACAACACCAAGAATTAAAACTATTTAGGTCGGTTTGTAAGTTTGAGTGACAGTGGTCGTCTTTAAATTGGTAGCAAAGCTTTACATCATCCGCATACATAAGAGTACGGGAGTTACATATGACCAAGGGAAGGTCATTAATGAAAAGCGTAAAAAGTAGGGGACCAAGATGACTCCCTTGAGGAACACCAGATGTGGCATGAATTGGGTTTGAAAGGGTGGTTTTAAAGAGGACTCTTTGAGTTCTGTCAGCCAGATAGCTTACAATCCAACTAAGTAGTTTTGGTGAAAAACCTAGAAGGTCAAGTTTATGTGCCAGAAGGGAATGATTCACTGAGTCAAAAGCTTTACTGAAATCAGTATAAATGACATCAGTTTGAAGATTTTCCTGAAATCCTTTTACCACGAAGGATGTCAGCTCAAGCAAGTTTGTCGTAGTAGAACGACTTTTAATGAATCCGTGTTGAAAAGGTGAGATAACGGATCTACAGAAATGTTGCAAGTGAGGAGTTATAACATTCTCGAAAAGTTTGGGTATAGCCGACAATTTAGAGATACCTCTATAATTGCTTGCATCAGACTTGCTGCCCTTTTTAAGCAAGGGAATAATAAAAGATTCCTTCCAAATGGAAGGAAAGACTGAAGTTTCTAAAGACAGCGAAAATAGTTTGAGCAGTGGCTTACTTAAGGAGATAGCACAGAATCGAAGTACGCAAGCAGGAACACCGTCAGGGCCTGGTGAGAAGACTGGCTTTACTAAAGAGAGATCCTTTACCAATGAGCTTTCGTTTAAAAAGGAGAGAAGATACCATTTGAGCTTGGAATGTTGTATGGATAAAAGTGAGTTTTCTGTGTAGAGGGAGAATAAGTCGTTTGAAAAAACTTTGCAAACATATCGGCCATGGCTTGGTCGGTATCTGCACTAGCATTTTCAAACGTTAATTTTGTTGGAAATGCGGTAGACTTACGCTTCGTGTTAACGAAACTATAAAACTGTTTGGGGTTCTGAATAAACTGAGCCTTACAACGAGTTAAATAATTCGTATAACATTTCGCGTTCTAGACAGTAAAATCTGACCGCGCGCTTAAGTAGCGGGAAAAGGCTGAAGATGAGCTATTACTTTTATATTTTTTAAATAGGTTTGACTTTAAATTTTTTAACCGTGACAACTCTCTTGTAAACCATGGCGGCTTACTCGAGGAAGTTGGATAAAAACACGGAACACAAATATCTAAAAAGTAGTTAATTGTGTTATAAAAAATATTGGTCGCTACTAAAATATCAGTAGACGAATACAATTCTGACCAATCAAATTGGGAAATCATCCCATTCAATAAGTTAAAATCTGCTTTTCTAAAGCAGCGTACACGATTACACAGTTTTTCATCATTATCCATACAAGCACCAAAATCAAAAGTAACTTCAAGAGTGGGATGGTAAGGATCTTCAGGAAGAGAAAGTGGTTGTGTCTTGTTTAGACTCACTCTAGATGGATCCGAGACAAAGCATAAATCTAACGATCTGTTACTACTGTTTAAGACATGATTGATCTGAGACAATGACATGTCAAACAGACCGTCAAAAAGGTCGTGTTGCCGTGAGGGCAGAAGAGAGTTTGAATCAGCACTTGTTGTCCAATTACAATCGGGGATATTGAAGTCACCCAGGACTAAAAATTGATCTCTGTCTGATAACAGATTAAATATGGTCTGTATTGCAGACAAATGTTGCAAATAGACTGATAATTCCGACGACGGCGGAATATAAGAACAGGTTATATAATGAAAAAAACCGGGAAAGTGTAATTTTACACAGAGTAATTCAATGCCAGATTGAATCTCCGGTTCTAAGAGTTCCGAGTTGATGGTGGAATCAACTGCAATTAGAACTCCACCACCACGTCGGTCAGGTCGATCACACCTGTAGGTTGTGTACTTATTTGGAAAGACTTCGGAGTTCAGGATCTCCGGCTTTAACCAAGTCTCAGTAAACACAACAATTTGGGAAGAAAAAGAAAGACTGTTTAAGTATAAAGTTGAAAGTTTAGTACAGAGACCTCTAACATTTTGATATGAAAGAGTTAAGAAGCTTGTTAGTTTTTTTTTATTTGATTTTGTTTGGGCTGCTGCTAGAGGAGGCAAAGGAAGTTTAATCGGTGGGCGATTTTTCTTTTTCCTTGCTTCAAACTCTTTAACCATTACATGTTCCGGCCAAAATTGAGCCGAACATATAATGCCTAAGAGTTCGTTTGGGGCACTTATTTTGAAGGAAGATATGTCCCTCTCATAAGAAAACTTAAACTTTTCCACTTTTACGTCGTCGGCTTGAGTTTTAGCTTGAATATAAGCTTTAACATCATTTGATGTGAGTTCAGGGGCAAGCCTAGAAACAAAGATCTGTTTCTTTTGTGGAACACCTACAATCTTTTAGGCGCCTCAGGTATAATTCCAGAGCAGAGGTTCTCTTCTGGTAAACCAGAACTTGAACACGCCTTAGGTAACACTATTTTCTGTGGCACGGGCTGTAGCGTGTGGAATTGCTGTTTTGTATACACCACTAGTATTTACTATATGATAGGCTAAGAAGGTTCGTGCACATCTGGCTTCTCTCTGGTCTAAGCTCGTCGGATGGGGTGTGGGTTCTTTTCTTGCCTAAACATATACGCGCTACGGGAAAAATAATGATTAAGTGCACTACGGAAATGAAAATCGACAACTAAATTGTACTGAGATAAACCACACTGTTTATGGATGCTATATGCTGGTCATATTGTGCGAGGATACTATGCTGTTGATCGTATCCCGCTCTGTACCCTCCCTACCATGATAGCTCGCGGACTTCTCGGCTATCCCTATTTAAATACTATGTATAAGTATTATATTTCACTATCATGGGCGTTCATTTGGTCGGCGATGAACCTCAATAAATTATTAAACTGGCATGATTAGGTGAACCTTATAATTCAGTTTTTTATTAACGCGCAAATATTTTGAGATTTCATGTTCAAATTTTAAGATTAATAATAATTCGTAACGAAAAGAGTAAGAAACTATATAAATGAACGCGCAGTAGCTTCACCTCTCATTATAACAAGGATCTTTTACAATAATTTCATATACACATGTGTTTATGTGGACCACTACAAAATAACATAACTACATTGGCAATGCAAATGGAATACCGTGGATAATATCAATTAATAGACATTTGTTTACTCACAGAAAATATCCGCTCGATCGATGGGCCCGTCGAAGTAGCTGCTGTGCTGTTTTGGAAGTATTTTATATAAATATAATGTCAATGTAGTTATACGTGTGTGTCCATAATTATATGCTTGTATTCAGGTGCTACTGCGAGTTGTACATGTTTCGAATTGCCTTAGGGATATACGTGTACGAAAAACGTTATTAGATAGAGTTTAATTGAAAAGATTTGATTTGAAAGTGTATTTATACTACTGCGATACTTTTGTTGGCATTCCGCCTATGGGCTGTCGACAAGGAGAGAACGACTCAGCGCTTCTTTTTGCTGCTGGGTTTGGATAGCCTATGCCAGGCTGGGCATATCCGTGTCGCTATGAGTGACTGTGGCTGCTATAATTATATGACTCTGGTCTGCGACTATAAAATAAATTCCGATACGTATAGCACTTGAGCTATAGTGGCGTTATGACGTTATGACGTCGGAGTTACGACGAATAAGGGAGTCGCAATCGTGGTTGACCGATATATATGAGCTCGGCGTGTTCCCACGGCGCTATTCTATTCAGTGTCTGAGTAATTTTAGTGTTTCGCCGCCCAGTGTACAGTTTTACAGCCACTGGGGGCTCCTATGGACACGATCAGGCCTGCCTTATGGCTGACAGCGTGCAAACGCTTTTCGAGGCCGGCCGTGTTATATCAAATGTCGTAGCTATGGATAAATATACAATTAGTATTGACTATTTGTATGAATGTTCACTTAATATCACCTTTTTGTATGTATACGCAATGCCTCTCAAACTGAGCAGTCGCTCTGCTGGCAAAGTTACGCAGCAATTAGCGCCGCTGTTTTCAAATTTTCCAGAACTTTGGCTTTTGTTTTTATATAAATAACTCGGTTTCACAATTAGAATATTTATGAATATATTATATTTAAAAAAATATATTCTTTGCAAAAAGGTTATGATTTTTAAGAGTTTATACACACGCTTCGGTGCTAGTCTGCGCTGTGAACTGACGAAAAATGTGAATGCACGTTGAATTCGCCCTACTTTATAGACAACGCGAGAGAACATTTGCCGTTCCAATGCACGCGGTATTAGAACGGTTGTTGCCAAAAGTAACGGTTGATCATCTTATTTCTTTATGTGCCCTTTTTCTATCTGCATTATGCGAGAGCATGGAAATGAGACGACGGCGAATTGGGAATTGTCACTTGAGTGCGGCGAATTATTTGAGCGCCTTTTGATAATTCGAATTTAAGAGAGTTTATGAGTGCAAGCTAGACAACGGCCACTACACCACAGATAATGCTGCGACAGATGTATCTCGAGTAGTCATTAACTGAAGAAAAACAGTGCAGAGGTCGAGCTTGCCTTAAACTTTGATGTCTTTTAAGTGGTAGACTCCTAGCTTTTTGCCTGCTTCGTTTTGTAATTCATAATATGCTGGACTAAGCTGTTTAACTACTGAAGCCTTTACAAATACCGGGGCAAGTTTACTGCTGAAATTCTTAGCAGCACTGCTCTGCGCGAAATTTCTGGCATAAACTACGTCTCCGACTTTAAGTCGAAGTGATCTACTTCTTAAATTGTATCGTCGAGCGTTTATGTCGTGAGTGTGGTCTATGTTAACTTTGGCCTTGGCGCGAGCCAATTGCATCACGTCTGGCCGCTTCAAAGTTGTGTCGTCGGACAACATATTCAGCTTGCGCAAAAGTTCATAATCTTGCCCATTGAGCATCATATTTTGCCCGAAGCATAAGTAATACGGAGAATATCCGGTGCTTCTATGAATATTAGCTCTTATTGACGCATTAATTTCATTTAGATTCATATCCCAATTGATATGTTCTTTACCAATGTACGCTCTAATGGCAGCTAGGACTGAGCGGTTCAGCCGTTCGCTTGCATTCGCTTGTGGCGAATAAATGGCTGTACAAATCTGAGATACTCCAAATTGCGTCAGAAATGCTTTGAAATATCCTGATTTGAATTGTGATCCATTGTCGGTCAATACTGTCTCTGGGACTCCAAATGTATAAAACACATTTTCCAAAAACTCGCAGATCTTGCTGGATGTGAATTTCTTTAATGGTTGTAGGAAGTGAAATTTAGTGTTGTGATCCACCACGATTAAAAGTCCTGTGTTTCCACTCTTTGATCTTGGATATGGGCCTAAAATGTCCAAATACAACTTCTGGAAAGGTCTGTCTGATGACATTGGCTTTCCCATTGGAGGTCTAAGAATCATATTAGCACTTTTAGTGGACTTGCATATCGAACACTTTGCTACGAAATTACGAATTTGCGTAACCATGCCAGGCCAAAATAGATAGCGTTTTAACTTAGCGATAAGTCTGGCTGTACCGCAATGGGCTGAATCCGGAGGATCGTGTGCTCTATGAAGAACATCGTTTATCAAACCATTTGGAATCCAAAGTTTCCAAGATTCTGCTTCCTGCTTTTCTTCTCCACTAGCAAACTCTGTTCGTTTGTATAAAAAGTCATCACAAATTTTCAAATCCGGCAATTTAGATTGGTTCTAAATGACGTTTTTCAATAAATTTAGATATTCTGGTGATTTAAATTCCTTAGATTTTAGATCAATTATTGGGCCAGAATCTGTAAATTCAGAGACTTCGTTTTCGTCTCGGCGCGATAAAGCGTCGGCAACGACATTATGAGAACCTTTTCTATGCTGGATTGTACATTCTAAACCGCGTAATTGCAATGCCCATCTGGCCAAGCGCCCTGTAAGATCTTTTTGGTTTAACAACCATTTCAGAGAAGCATGGTCAGTGATTACTACAAACGCTTGTCCTTCTATGTATGAACGGAACTTCTGTATGCCTTTTAGGACAGCTAAACATTCTAGCTCAGTTACCGTATAGTTGCGTTGTTGTTTGGTTAATTTAATCGACATATATGCGATTGGTAGCTCCGAGCCATCGACGCTCAGTTGAGCTAACACGCAGCCGAGTCCGTGCAGACTGGCATCGCACAACAATAAAAATGGTTTTGAGAAATCTGGTGTACTAAGAATGGGTGCTGATGTTAACTTGCCTTTCAACATCTCAAATGCTTCTTGAGCTTGTGGATTCCACTTGAATTGCTTATTTTTCTTTAAAAGTTCTGTCAGTGGCAGAGTAACAGAAGCATAGCCGTCGACGAAACGTCGATACCATCCTGTCATACCGAGAAATCTTCTCAATTGTTTGACCGTAGTTGGTATCGGGAATTCGTTTATTGCCGTGAGCTTTCCTGGGTCTGTTTTTATTTTACCGTGTCCTATGATAAATCCAAGATATTTTATTTCTTGCATACAAAATTTGGACTTGGCGATATTTATAGTCAGGTTCGCATTTCGCAAGTAGCCTGCTATTTCGCTTAAGAGTACCATATGGGAATCGAAATCTTCCGAGAGAACTAATAGATCATCCAAGTAAACGAATACTCTCGTGCGCAAATGTGCGGGAATAACTTGGTCCATTAATCGAACTAAGGTTTGTGCAGCGTTGCACAGTCCGAACGGCATGACTTTGTATTGATACAAAGGGCGATTTGGAATTGTAAACGCCGTTATTTGGCGTGATTTCTCCTCAAGGGGGATCTGCCAGAAGGCATGCTTCATGTCTAAGCCTGTAATGAAACGAGCGGGTGGCAACCTGCTGAGTATTCCATCAACGTGTGGAAGAGGATATGCATCCTTGCGGGTGCATTTATTAATCTCTCTTGAGTCCAGGCATAAGCGAACTTTGTCTCCTTTTCTTACGAGGACACAATTGCTGCTCCATGCACTCTTAGACTCCTCGATGACGTCCAAATCGAGCATATTTTGGATCTCAGAGAACATAAGCTTCTCCTTAGCTGGGGATATTGGCCAGTGCCTTTGCTTAATTGCTTTAGCGTCGCCTACGTCGATACTGTGCTCGATCAATTTAGTACGGCCTAAACCTTCCTTTTCGAACGATGGAAGTTTTAGTTTAACTCTTTCCAGTTCGATACGCTGATATTCGGAGAGAGAATGAACTTTTGGAAGATCTTCGTCTACATCTGCATCTCTGCCTACATCGAGCTCATTTACTTGGCTTGAAGTTTGAACTATTTGATTTAACAAACCAAAGTCTCGCCAAAAGTCGATGCCAAGATACGCATCTTGCTTAAGGGTTGGAATTATGTAGAATTCAACTGGTTTGGTTATGCCACGATATGCTATATCACAAATTAATCGACCTATCACAGCACATTCTGAGTTGTTTGCTGTCTTGATACGACCTGAAGATTTTTGAATGTTTGGGTGGGATTTCAACTGTGCTGCTGCTTTACCGCCAAGACAGCTTATAGTTGCTCCCGAATCTAAAAGAGCGACAAATGAATGCCCTTCTAATTGAATCTCTGTATATAAACGATTGTCGTTATTCATAAAAATGGCTGAAACTAGTTTATGTCGGCATGCGCGGACTTTCTTCCAAAAGACGCGCATACGGACCGTAGAACGTTTGGTTTTCTTCCGGGGCTCATAACTGTCCACGTGACCGAAAATTCGACTACGTGTCGCTAGATAATGTGCCAGTCTCTCATGGAAAGGCTTATATACTTTCTTAATAATTTCGTTTTGTTTGGTCTTAATTCGTAAGGCTGACTTTTGGTTCAGATCGGCTGAATGTTGTTGGATCTGATTGTTTATTTCTGGGTTTATTGTCGTGGATGCGACAGTACGGATCTGGCCTGCGCATCCACCGACGAGTTTTCCGGGTTGTTACAATGGATACAATTGGGCTTGAAAACGTTTGCTGCCCCGCACCCGTAACAAAAAATAGACCTAGGCTCAAGACAATAGTCATAGCGGTGACCTACTTTTCCGCAGTTCCAACACTTCATACGAGGGTCGTTTGATAAGTCCGTGACTTTTTGAATAAAATATATTTTTTTCGTCAAAGAAGCGTTTTATTTCTCAACATAATCTCCTTTTAGCTCTATACATTTAGTCCAGCGTTTTTCCAATTTTTTTATTCCTTCCAAATAATAGGTTTTCTCAAGGCCCTCAAAATAGTCGTTTGTTTCTGTGATGACCCGAATCTCTTACCGCCGAGCCATTTCTTCATGTTTGGAAACAAAAAATAGTCACAGGGGGCTAAATCTGGAGAATATGCTGGATGGGGTAGCAGTTCGTAGCCCAATTTATGAAATTTTGCCATGCTGACACGAAATTCACTTTTTTCCATTTTCGTTAAAATTCACGAGATCGTCTGCTTTCAATGCCTATAAAACGCAAACCAAAAAACGCAGCTTTCTCAAAATTTTACAGTCAGCTGTTAATCGATAACTGCTGACAGGAGCAGTGTTTTATTTAGAGCAGGTGCGCGGCAAATACAAAAAGTCACGGACTTATCAAACGACCCTCGTACTTTTGCGCTGAATCGCGGCGATTTCTGTTTGTTCGTCAAGCTCTGAAACGAAGGGACGCGGCTGTCTATAAGACTGCTGTCTTGTTTGTTTGCAAAACTGCTCGTGAGTGCGGATTTCCTCCCGCAGTCGAACTAATGTTGTTATGCCTAGATGCATTAATTCGTAACGCAGCGACATTTTAGAATTTCTAATTAAAATTCGCACTAATGACTCTTCTGTAATAGGGTTACGTAAACGGCTAACGAGTTTTTCAATTTCAAACTGAAATTCTTCAAACGGCTCTTTATCGTTTTGTTTTCTGGCATTTATGGAATCCCATATGTCCATATCTGTGTCTGCATCTTCATATTTCTTTCGAAACTCTTCACAGAATTTTTCCCATGTGAAACAAGGATTGTTTCTATGGAATTTCCAAAACCAATCACTGGCTTTGTCTCCCAAAAGCAAATGTAAATGATCGCAAAGTAAGTTATGATCACCGTATAGGTTTTGTCTCGTCATTGAACGAACTCTGTACAGAAAGTCTTCTGTAGAAATACCCTGTCTCGATCCGTCAAATTTCAATCTCCAATTGAGGATGATATTCGACACTTTCTCTGGGGGAATTGAAGAATATCTTCGAGGTAAAGTTGGACTACTGCCAGTGGTTTGGCTTGCCGGAGGCTGATCAGTCTGTCCTGCCCTGACATTAGAATTCGTTTCCTGTTGACTTCCGTTATTTATTTGAATATTTGCGAACTGTGATTGAATCAAGGCTGACAAGTTTCGCATTAGGTGCTGCTCTTGCTGTTGCATGGCTGACTGGACTATTTTATCTATATCTTCCCTGTTTCCTTCTTTCGATGAATCCACGGTCAGACTACTCTGATTCGCTTCATCGTTCCGCATCGCACGTTGTGCAGACCTAGTGGTCATGCCTCTACGTGTTGTGCCGCCTCTGCGGTATCTATTATTACGTCTATTACTGTTTTGATCTGTGTTCTGATCAGGCGCTGGCAATATAGGGTCAGTGGCGTTGCCTGCTGCATTTAATTCAGCGGCCAAATTATTGTTTGACAATGATAACTGTCTGGCTCTGCAAGGGTTTTTGCATGTGGGGCAAATATTTGTATGTTGTAACGCCCTCTGTATACACTCGTGGTGAAACCTATGTTGGCATGGGGACGTTGCTATTAAATTGTTTGGTTGCATTGGCTGGTGGCAGCAGCCGCAGAAGGGGTCTTGTTGTTGTAAAATATTACTGAGATCTTCTGTGCTGTGTCTTACTGACATATTTATAGTTTTTTTCTGTTCATAGAATTATTGGTTCATCGCTTTCCAAAATAAACGCTCCATAATGTGTTTAAAAATATAACCTGCATACAGCTTATTGAAAATCTAAAGGATACTATTGCTCTACTCAAGACTGACTGTTGCTAATATTGGTCGAGTTCCCCCAAAAATATTCTAGGTGCTCGCGGTTCCTAATATTTGCTATCGAAAGCCTTATAGTAGTTTATTATTTAAAGGATAATAATATATAGCAAATATTGCCGTCACTGACTACAGGCTCAGTATGGTCGACTAACCCGATTAAAACGAGAGAGATCGCGATTCCGATATCTGAGATTCTGTGGCCTTGACGCCATATTGCTATACACATTCTCCCATTTCTAAAAATGGAGATTTCCAAACATGAAAATTATTCGGCAACTTCCAGACTTACCTCGGTCGATACATCCAAATTTTATGAATTGTAATCGCGATTCGCGAAAATAAGTTGCTGGGCTGCATAACATCAAATCTGAGAAAATCATTTCGTTTTGAATTTTCTAAAAGATGAAATTTTTTAATGGTTGGATTCAAAGAGCTTTTTGAAAGGTCGAACGTGATGTTATGTCGACAGGATTCATATTTCGGTTCTTTGCAGTTATTCTTGGGCTTGTATAAATATTGTAGCCTGAAGACCGTGCCCCGTCTCTTGATTGAGATTAAAACAACAAAGAATTGAGAACTTTTGCCTGAACTGATCAAACCTTTCGGGTTGGGCCTCAATTACTTTTATAATTGATAAGAAGTAAGGTCTGTAACTTTTCATTACATCTCGAGCTTCACGCTTAAACGCCAATTATTTTTTTTTTTTAAAAATAAATATTTTTAATAAATACTTGGCTAAAAGGAAATCCTCCCTTGCTCTAATTACTATCTGCAATTGATTAAGGAATAGGATCTGAAACTTTTCCATACCTCTCGGTGCCTCCTGTTGGATGCCAACTATTTTTCTGCAATCTCGGGCTTCCGTGTTGGATACCAATTATTTTGCTGTAATCTCTTCGGGCCCACGTTGGGCGCCAATTATTTTTTATATACCCTATGTAGCGTGTGGAATTGCTGTTTTGTATACACCACTAGTATTTACTATATGATAGGCTAAGAAGGTTCGTGCACTTCTGGCTTCTCTCTGGTCTAAGCTCGTCGGATGGGGTGTGGGTTCTTTTCTTGCCTAAACATACACGCGCTACGGGAAAAATAATGATTAAGTGCACTACGGAAATGAAAATCGACAACTAAATTGTACTGAGATAAACCACACTGTTTATGGATGCTATATGCTGGTCATATTGTGCGAGGATACTATGCTGTTGATCGTATCCCGCTCTGTACCCTCCCTACCATGATAGCTCGCGGACTTCTCGGCTATCCCTATTTAAATACTATGTATAAGTATTATATTTCACTATCATGGGCGTTCATTTGGTCGGCGATGAACCTCAATAAATTATTAAACTGGCATGATTAGGTGAACCTTATAATTCAGTTTTTTATTAACGCGCAAATATTTTGAGATTTCATGTTCAAATTTTAAGATTAATAATAATTCGTAACGAAAAGAGTAAGAAACTATATAAATGAACGCGCAGTAGCTTCACCTCTCATTATAACAAGGATCTTTTACAATAATTTCATATACACATGTGTTTATGTGGACCACTACAAAATAACATAACTACATTGGCAATGCAAATGGAATACCGTGGATAATATCAATTAATAGACATTTGTTTACTCACAGAAAATATCCGCTCGATCGATGGGCCCGTCGAAGTAGCTGCTGTGCTGTTTTGGAAGTATTTTATATAAATATAATGTCAATGTAGTTATACGTGTGTGTCCATAATTATATGCTTGTATTCAGGTGCTACTGCGAGTTGTACATGTTTCGAATTGCCTTAGGGATATACGTGTACGAAAAACGTTATTAGATAGAGTTTAATTGAAAAGATTTGATTTGAAAGTGTATTTATACTACTGCGATACTTTTGTTGGCATTCCGCCTATGGGCTGTCGACAAGGAGAGAACGACTCAGCGCTTCTTTTTGCTGCTGGGTTTGGATAGCCTATGCCAGGCTGGGCACATCCGTGTCGCTATGAGTGACTGTGGCTGCTATAATTATATGACTCTGGTCTGCGACTATAAAATAAATTCCGATACGTATAGCACTTGAGCTATAGTGGCGTTATGACGTTATGACGTCGGAGTTACGACGAATAAGGGAGTCGCAATCGTGGTTGACCGATATATATGAGCTCGGCGTGTTCCCACGGCGCTATTCTATTCAGTGTCTGAGTAATTTTAGTGTTTCGCCGCCCAGTGTACAGTTTTACAGCCACTGGGGGCTCCTATGGACACGATCAGGCCTGCCTTATGGCTGACAGCGTGCAAACGCTTTTCGAGGCCGGCCGTGTTATATCAAATGTCGTAGCTATGGATAAATATACAATTAGTATTGACTATTTGTATGAATGTTCACTTAATATCACCTTTTTGTATGTATACGCAATGCCTCTCAAACTGAGCAGTCGCTCTGCTGGCAAAGTTACGCAGCAATTAGCGCCGCTGTTTTCAAATTTTCCAGAACTTTGGCTTTTGTTTTTATATAAATAACTCGGTTTCACAATTAGAATATTTATGAATATATTATATTTAAAAAAATATATTCTTTGCAAAAAGGTTATGATTTTTAAGAGTTTATACACACGCTTCGGTGCTAGTCTGCGCTGTGAACTGACGAAAAATGTGAATGCACGTTGAATTCGCCCTACTTTATAGACAACGCGAGAGAACATTTGCCGTTCCAATGCACGCGGTATTAGAACGGTTGTTGCCAAAAGTAACGGTTGATCATCTTATTTCTTTATGTGCCCTTTTTCTATCTGCATTATGCGAGAGCATGGAAATGAGACGACGGCGAATTGGGAATTGTCACTTGAGTGCGGCGAATTATTTGAGCGCCTTTTGATAATTCGAATTTAAGAGAGTTTATGAGTGCAAGCTAGACAACGGCCACTACAGGGCAACGAGACCACAGCGGACATAACGGAACATTTTGGCGTCACTGGTTGCATACACTCAATGACATTTTCGGGAATCGAAATTGATTTAGCCGCTGATCTCGTTACCATCGGGGGATTGGTGAACGACATTAACGGCTGTGTCATTGGCGTACCTGGCTGGTCAATTATAGGGAGCTGGGTGGCGATAATACGCTCCTCTATGCGGGTGGATTTTTTTCGCTTTGGGGATTCGTTCAATAACTTAAGGTTATTGAAACATGAATCGAGCGCTGAGAACTGGTCGGATAGTGTGCGAAAACTTCCAAGCAGTTCCCTAAATCCTATCTTTGTTTGCCGCATAAACGAACAAATTTCGCCCTCCACTTCCCTACACATATCGCAGCAATAACGCAACCCAGTGCGCTTGGCTACGGCATCAGCCGTCGGGCCAGAAAATCCGGCACACTTCGCGTGTACTACGTTATCACATAGCCAACACGAAATGCTTGGCTGGGCAGCCGTCACCTCCTTAAGGCAGGATTTTTTAAAACAAATCAAACCGTCCATTATTGGGGACACCTACTGTAACAAATAAAAACAGCCGCAAAGAAAACAAAACAAAAACAAGAAAAAGAAGTATGTGCGCAAGAAAAAGAAATTAGCGCGCAAAGGCAGAGAGCAGAGAGAGCAAAAGCGATCAAGCAACAACAGTGCAGTAGAGAGAGCGGCAAAGCGTGAGAGATGCTTAGGCGCGCTCAAAAAAGTGCAATAGAAAGAGCGGCAAAGCGTGAGAGGTGCTTAGGCGCGCTCAAAGAATTAGGATAGATAAGAAAGAGAGTAATAGCGGTGAGCCACTAACAACAAAGTTGCTTACCGAAAAGAGTAAAGATGTAAACAAAGTACCAGAGGAGCAGAACCAATGCACAAAAAATATAAAATTAGCAAACAAAGATTAGTTTGACTAATTTGAAAGGCATGCACACGCGTCGTGAACGGGCTATCAAAAGAAGATCGGTTTTAAAATAAAAGCTTTATAAAACACCGGTTGTTTTTAATAAAAACGCGAAAATATCGAAGCGCAGAAAAAAAAACACGTCCGTTCACGGGGAAGAATGCAAAAGAATTTTCATCTAGTCTCTAACTGCGTTTTTTGCGGTTTTTTGAGAAAATTCATTTTTTAGCAAACAACATCTCGATATAAATGCGTAATTGTGGCCCAAGCAATGGTGTGGTTGTGAGAATATAATATAAATATTTACTTTGATTAGTGAGATATCAATGTAAAAATTAGCATACATACTTTTTATCATTTTTTAAGTATAAATAAGTTGGAACGAGACTGATCGGGCCGATATATCGTATGGCTGCCATACAATCTATCGGCCGATTTTTGTTATATTTCAAGATATGGCTTTCAAACTTATACCATCTTACTTTTTAATAATCTTGAGTATAATCTCAAAATTTCATTAAAATCGGACTACTATAAAGTGTAGCTGCCATACAAATTTTTTTGTCAAATAACTGGTTTTGGTTTAAATAGAAAGGCTAGGGCCACGCCCACTTTTCTTAAATATGTCTAAGGACTTACGTAATAATATAAAAAAAACTCCATCCCAAAATTTTACTTAGATCAGGAGTTATTAATTAATGTAAAAAAAACAGGCCAAATTCCCCATAGTGCACCGGCGGGCGCGATAGAACGAGTTAGTTCGTCGCGCATCCGTTAGAGACCGCTGAACATGTTGGTTCGACGAGTATCCGCCAGAGGGCGTTGATCTCGTTTCGTCGAATATCCGTCAGAGGGCGTGATGAGGCACTCAATCAGCTTGTATAGGATTGTGCCACCAATCTGCTGCCCACATCATATGCAGAGAGGAGGGAATGGAGGAGGATGATGCCCAGCCGTGCTGGTAGTAATGCCAGTATGGTGAGCGTGGCGAGTGCAGCAAGCGCGTCTCGGCAATAATCAGTGGTAAGCACGGCTCGGAGAGTAAAAATAGTAATACCAATACAAAGAATGTGTGGTAGCTACAATATCGAGCAAACAATAGTTTTCAGAGAATCATCGCTAACAATAAAGCCATCCCTACGAATCTTCTTGTTCGTCAAAATACCGCTATGTTTTTAAATACCTATGAGAAAAAGAAAGTATTGCTGATGAGCTGCTTGTGTGTCTACGAACAGTTAACAGATTAACAGCCAATCCATTATATGTATGGGCTAGTTACAAACAATATACTGTGACATGCCGTTTTGTTAACGCAGATTTTCAGCTTGTTTCAGCCACTTTTGACCCCCACCAATCACTCAAAAGTTGTCATAGGTAACACAGTTCACCAAAATTTGATTGAGTGGGGGCTACAACAAAAAGTGGTAACTATTGTCACCGACAATAAGGCAACATTGAAATAGGTCTTTGAGTATTTAGAAATGAAACAGTTCACGTGTTTTGCACACACGATAAATTTGTTGGTGCAGAATGTACCCCAAACGGAAAACCTACAATAAATGCGAAGAATGTAAAATGCGTTTATGAAGCCAAGCTCCACGGCTATGGCAAAATTGAAATATGCCCAAAACGTCGCTGATCCTCTCCCACACATCCAAGAGGTACCAAACCGGTGGGACAGTGGGTTTTAATAATAGAGAGAATTTTACTCACAAAAACAACACTGTTGACTATATTGCTGGGAACCGCAAAGGCTCCCTTGCCTTTCACCGCAGAGGAGATAAATGCCTTGGAAGAGCTGTGCCAGTTTGTTTGGCCTTTTGAAAGAAGTTCCCTAAGAAAAGCAACAGTCGCGCGGCACGCGACTGTGGGATACCCTTTGACATATGTATGTTACCGTAAAAAGTATATTATTGTATGATACTCTACTATAATAGATACAATAAATGGCTTGGGTACTACATTAAATAACATGCTTATCTCATCTATTTTCGCCGCTCGAATTCGCTACTTATTATGTATACATATATAATAAAAATTAATTTAATTATATGTATATATGATTAGTACCCATGGAACACCACGGGGAGGCCATTAAAATTATAATGGGGTCAACAAAAGAACATTTTGCAGACCTACGAGTCGACTTGAGCTGACTAAAACCAACTCCATGTACCCCAAAAAAAATAAAAAGTTTAAGCCTGCTTTCTTCATATGCAGGAAAATACAATAAATTAAAATAATTGAAAATGAGAAAAAGAAAAACAAAATATCAAAGAAATTATTTTAAATCCATTTCATGGATTCAACTTAAACTTATGAACTTAATCTACTTATTTATACTAATAATATATACATACATATTTACATTTTCCCTACCTAACCGTGCTCCTAATTCCAAACACCCTTAAACTGTAAAACGCTAAAACTACCTGCCTAACCACTAAACTAATCAACATTTTGCTCACATATGCTATCCTGTAGGCTGACTGAAATACCATTGTGATGGCTATGAACTACCTCAAATGTCCTAGCACTAATCAATATGTGTATCCATATTGGTAGTGGACGTTTTTAAGTCTAACAAACTCCTAAATCCTTTGCTAATCAAAGAATTGTATATGCTCCTACACCTATTGAAGGTTTTAAGACATAAGTTAAAGTCTCCTAACACTATCAATCTATCACCTAATTCCCCTGATTGAGTAAATTGCCGAAATAATTCTTCAAATTCGGATTTAAACACGGACAGAGAATAGTCTGGACTTTTATATATTACTAGGAAACTTGTGGCTTTGTACCTAAATATGCTAAACTCTAACACAAGTGAACCAATAGTTTTTCTACCGCTAAAAGTATGGGAAACTCTACCTACAAGCTCATTCTTTATGTATATGTCGGAGGAAGAGATCTTGGCTGATCTCCTTCCATTATTTTTATGTTATTTTTCCAACTCTAAGAGCACAGCAAGTCGCCTGCAAGGTGTTTTGTCGTCACTCTCTTTTACCGGGCTCTACTCAACTGAGCGTTCCACCGCGTGGCGTCGTTTCTATTCTCTTCGTTCGTTTCTGTTCTCTTCGTTCCTCTACAAAGTATTTCCTCACATTCATTCTTTTTGCATGTACACTCTCACTTACTAGAACACCTGCAGGCGCCATGCTCATTCGAATTGTTATTCAAATGATGCTCTTCTTATATTGTATAACAGAATTCATTCCTCTAACATACTATGTACTATTTTGCACTTGAATTCAGATTATAACATTGGTCTGTTACCAGGCTGCGACACGGCTTTCCTGACGATCACACGTCCTCGTGTGCTATAAAACATTTCTTTCTTTAAAGCTCAAATACTTCTTTATTTTAACACATAATTTGAAATTAGTTCAACATAGGATGTTTCTTCAATTAAAATAAAATACTTCATGACTTTAACATAAGATTTTCTTTTCTCTTTACTTATAAATTACAACATAAAATATTTCTTCATTTCAACATAACATAATACATTTCTTCATTCCAACATAAGATATTTGTTCATTTCAACATCCTCCATGCTCTGCTCAAGCTCTCTCTAGCAATTAACGTTTTCTTTTCTCTTTTCTCTCATCTTCTGTTCAAGCCAAACAACTACATCCCCGCTATGCCACATGATACTTCACATTTCGTTTCGTCAGACTATCCATAGCACACTCTCGCTCACTAGAGAGTCTATCACGTCACGTTCTTTGGCTCTTGTGGCACACCTTTGCAACGATAACACGCACTCCGCGTCATGGTCTTTCTTGACCCTCATAGCCTCCGCCATGTAGCCACTGGCCAGCTAACTACATGGTGCGACTGTAGACTTGTGAATGATTTAATTTGTGTTGATGGAACCATCGAGTGCCTCACCCGGCGATCTCTCGATTGTCTCTGCGTCTACCTCCTTAGGCATCGCGCGCAATTGTTCATGTGCATACTTATATGTTCGTTTGCTTGTCAAATATTTCAACGTATATCGGTCATCATCTAGCTTCTCTACTATCACAAAAGGACCTTTAAACTTTCGGTCGAGCTTTTTTTGGTGCCGTTCTTCACTCTTGAGAAGGACATGGTCGCCCACTTTATAGGCAACAATCTTAGCTTAACTTTTATCATATCTTATTTTGTCGTATTTAGCATTTTTCTCTTCTTCTATTAATGGCACCATCCCCATCGGTCTAGCCTCTTTCCCTATTAATAATTCTAAAGGACTAATTTTTGTTACTCGATGAGCCGTGCAATTCATGGCCAATTGGATTTGCTTTAAAGCTTCTTGTCAAGATCGCTTACTGGTCTCTACCGCTGTCAGCATTGCCTTCATGGCCATTAGCGCGGCTAGCTCCAGCTATTATATACAGATCTATTTTTTGCGATGAGCAGAATTGCTTAAAACCATTGCTAGTAAAACTACGGCCCTGGTCTGCAATTTTGCGAGTTGGCACCCCAAAAAGACATATAGTAGACTTTAATGCATCAATGCAACTGTTTGTGTCAAGGTTTAGTGCATGGTGCAAGTGAACATATTTAGTGAAGGCATCTATTTGCACTATCACGTATTCTTTAATGTCATTCTTCCCACTTAACTTTCCACTGATGTCGACGTGCACTGTGTGCCATGGAATGCTCACCTTCGGTATAGAATGCAATTCTACTTGAGATTTACCCGAGGTTGATTTTGACAGTTTGCATGTAATACAATTTTCGACAAATTTTCGTACGTATTTGGACATATGCTGGAACCAATACTGCGTATATACTTTGTCTAAAGTTTTTTCCCACCCCAAATGCATGATGGGCTCATGGACATGATTAATGACGGACCATCTGAATGCCCTCGGAATTACTGGTAGACACCTAGTTCGACCATTTCTCTGTATCTTCCTATATAGTATCCCCGAACGCAATTCATACGTCTTTGCCAATTCATGCTGGAATTCATCACTCTGCAATTTTGCCACCAAATCAGAAATTTGAACATCTCGATGCTGTTCCGCAATTAACCAATTGTCTGTGATGTCCGCCAGCTCTATGCGCATTTCTGTTACTTTAGTTGCAATAGGGGATTTTCCGATCACTATGGGGTTACGCGAGAGGAAGTCTACATGCGCCATGCTATTTCCCTTTCTGTACTCTACCTCAAAATCAAAAGATTGTAGATACGCCCACCAACGATGGACCCTTGGCGTCAAATCTACTTTATGACGACTGGCTTTCAGAGCGTTACAATCAGTATATACCACAAATGATTGGCCATGTAAATAATGGCGGAAATGCTTCACTGCATTAAACACAGCCAGCGTTTCAAGTTCGTAAGAGTGGTATCGCGATTCTGCCCCTGTAGTGCATTTGCTATAGTACTCTATAACTCGTGGATTACCGTCCACTTTATGCATCAATATGTACTGTGGGTTATACCATAAATGATCAATACAGAATCGCTCACTAATGTGGATATAACTTCTTGGCGCACCTGCTCGTGCTTGTCACACCGTTTAAACGTATTATTCTTTGACGTTAGTAAATACAAGGGCTTCATTTTTTTCGAAAAATTTGGGAATAAACTGTCGAAAATAAGATGACAAGCCAATGACCTGTCTCAGTTGTGTAACTGTCTGTGGTGGCGGTAATGCAGCCAATGCTTGTATCTTTTTCGGATTTGGCCTTATTTCACCATTTTCAATTTGATACCCTAAATATTCAACTTTCGATTTTAAGAAGGTACGAGGGTCGTTTGATAAGTCCGTGACTTTTTGTATTTGCCGCGCACCTGCTCTAAATACAACACTGCTCCTGTCAGCAGTTATCGATTAACAGCTGACTGTAAAATTTTGAGAAAGCTGCGTTTTTTGGTTTGCGTTTTATAGGCATTGAAAGCAGACGATCTCGTGAATTTTAACGAAAATGGAAAAAAGTGAATTTCGTGTGCTAATTAAGCATTACTTTTTGCGTAAAAAATCCATCACCGAAACCAAGGAAAGACTTGATAAATATTATGGGGACTCTGCACCATCAATTTCAATGGTTAAGAAATGGTTTACTGAGTTCCGTTGTGGTCGTACCAGTACAAGTGATGCCGAACGTTCAGGTCGCCCAAAAGAGGTGGTCATGCCAGAAATCGTCGACAAAATCCATGGAATGATATTGGATGATCGGAGAATGAAAGTGCGTGAGGTAGCTGAGGCTGTAGGCATCTCAACTGAACGGGTACATCACATTTTACATGAATATTTGGACATGAAAAAGCTTTCCGCGCGATGGGTGCCGCGATTGCTCACACACGACCATAAGCGCAACCGTGTGACCATTTCAAAGGAGTGTTTGGCGATGTTCAACCGCAATCCAAACGAATTTTTGCGCCGTTTCGTTACCGTAGACGAAACATGGATCCACCACACCACACCAGAGACCAAAGAACAATCAAGACAGTGGGTTTCTCCGGGTGAACGTGCACCAAAGAAGGCCAAGGTGGGTCTGTCGGCCAACAAGGTCATGGCCACAGTTTTTTGGGATGCACAAGGTATCATTCACATCGATTACCTTGAAAAGGGTAAAACGATCACCGGCGAATATTATTCAGAGCTTTTGGACAGATTCGATATTGATTTGAAGCAGAAACGACCGCATTTGGCGAAAAAAAAAGTGCTGTTCCATCAGGACAATGCACGGGTGCACACGTGTGTAGTCAGCATGGCAAAATTTCATAAATTGGGCTACGAACTGCTACCCCATCCAGCATATTCTCCAGATTTAGCCCCCTGTGACTATTTTTTGTTTCCAAACATGAAGAAATGGCTCGGCGGTAAGAGATTCGGGTCAAATGAAGAGGTCATCACAGAAACAAACGACTATTTTGAGGGCCTTGAGAAAACCTATTATTTGGAAGGACTAAAAAATTGGAAAAACGCTGGACTAAATGTATAGAGCTAAAAGGAGATTATGTTGAGAAATAAAACGCTTCTTTGACGAAAAAAATATATTTTATTCAAAAAGTCACGGACTTATCAAACGACCCTCGTACACTTGTTTATGTTAAAGGAAAACTCTGCCTTGGATAACCTCTGCAACACCTCTTTAAGTCTGATGAACGCCTCCTCTTTTGTGCTAGCTACTATCAGAACGTCATCTATGTAAACAACTGCATATGAGAGTGCTACATCCCCTAAAGCTTGAATGATTGCTCTTTGAAATACAGATGAGGCGTTCTTGAGACCAAAGGGCATAGCTAGGAATTCATATTGGCCTTCTGTAGTGACGAATGCTGTTCGTTCAATTGAATTAGATTTTATTGGGATTTAATAAAATCCGCTTGCCATGTCCAAACTAGAGAAATACAAGCTGCCACGCAACCTGTCAATCTGATCTGATATTAGTGGCAATGGATACTTAACATATCAGAGATTGTATTCGCATTTTACTCTCGATAGTCAATACACAATCAATCACTACCATCCTTTTTCTTTACAAACAACATTGGACTAGCAAATGGAGAACAACAATTGACACTCCAAAACCCTGACCTAGAATTTTACGGCCGATTAGCACATCATACTTTAGATATTTATCCATGACTACATGGAAAAGGATTTCAATGGAAAATTCACAAATTTTTACAGTGCATTGCATTGTCCATTGCATTGTGCATGTCACTGAGCCATCACCAATGCCGCTTATCAATACAGTATTGTTGAGTCTTTTTTTCCTTAAACTTATCAACTAATTATTCTTTCAATAACGAGCACTCTGCCCCTGAATCAAAAGAGTATAGAATATATTCACCCAGTTGATACAGAACTCCTCTTAGTTCAACGACCGAACATAGATTCACTCGCTTCTCATACGTGTTTCCCTTGCTTGTAGACGAAGAATCCGTAGTGCAAGTTGTTGCAATATGGCCCAGCTGGCCACTCTCGTAGCAGGTCACGTTGGACAAGTCTCTCTTCGATGTGGAGTTGCTGCAAGTAGATTTATTCTTGGATGCACTTGATTCTGCTGAAATCCTGCTGCGGCATTCCACGATCCTGTGTCCAGATTTCCCACAAAAGTGACACTTTACGTGTGATGGACATCTCTTCTTTCGTTCTGGCCCAGAGATATAATCTGATGTTTTCCCATCACTTCTTTCGCCATATGCATAGGCATGAAATTGTTGTTCCATTTCACTGCGTGTACTGATATTCTGTTGTCCAACTGCGCAGTATGTGCCAGCACAACGGACACCGCAATTTCCTCATTTGCTTCCATTTTGATAGCAACGCCGTAACTTGCCTGCTAGCATACACCGTTAAGCACTCGCTTGGTCTGGGCCCGCCGCTGAACATATTTAGCACGATTCCTGCCGGAGTCTCTACGCCTTCATAACGTTGAACGAACAAACCTCGGAATTCCGGCCACTTCATTCCGCTGTAGCAAATTTGAGACAACCACTGAGAGGCTTCTCCTTCCAATGAATTTCTTAGTGCCATGACCACAGCGCTGCCTTCCAATGCACTTTCTGCCATAATGATGTCAACGGTTTTACACCACGAAGCTGCATCTGCATTTGCCATGTCAGGATTAAATCTTGGCAGCGTTACTTTATTACTGGGTACTGGGTACATTAAGTCCAGAAAATTCTTGTTTTGCGACTCACATAAAGTACGCCACTGATCACTCGCAAAGTCTTGTGGCGAGGCAGATCCCACTTCTGATGTCGGAGAAAGAGATCTTGGCTGATCTCCTTCCATTATTTTTATGTTATTTGTCCAACTCTAAGAGCACACCAAGTCGCCTGCAAGATGTTTTGTCGTCACTATCTTTTACCGGGCTCTACTCAACTGAGCGTTCCACCGCGTGGCGTCGTTTCTTTTCTCTTCGTTCGATTCTGTTCTCTTCGTTCCTCTACAAAGTATTCCTCACATTCATTCTTTTTGCATGTACACTCTCACTTACTAGAACATCTGCAGGCGCCATGCTCATTCGAATTGCCATTCAAATGATGTTCTTGTTATATTGTATAACAGAATTCATTCCTCTAACATACTACATGTATGTACTATTTTTCACTTGAATTCAAATTATAACATTGGTCTGTTACCAGGCTGCGACATATACTATAATACCTGTTAAAGATCTTATAGATTTAAGTTGCACTGCAATTGTGAACCCAGGTATCTCAACATTTTCGTTTGAAATGGGAGTCTCCACGAAGCATAATATCGATGACTGAAGCATCAACCTGTCCGATCGAATATTTTCGAGATGCGAAATCAGGCTCTGAGTATTATGAAAAAAAATGTTGAGGGCAGAACTGTGTACTAAATAATCGTAATGAGTACGTAAAAGTTTTTCAGTCCGCAATTTCTCTAATTGAGCTTTTACTTTATCATTACTCTGAGGAGGCTTAGGAGGAACAATGTTCCCAATGTTAAACAATCCTGAAGCAGTAGTTGCTCTACTGCAAGCCACGTATAATGCAGCACGCTGCATTCTGGAATTAGCATGAACTACCACTTTGCTATACGTAGCTCCCTGACTCTTGTGAATAGCGATGCCTTCAGCAGGCACAATGGGAAACTGCCTACGGTCAATATTAACTTGTGCGTTATTTGAATATTGAAAACTGCGAATTGGAGTCCACAAAGGTTCTGTACGATGTGTACACTTTGAACGCGCAATTTCTCCTACATTTGGTTCTGAGAATTTCATCCTTAAAATGTTGGGAGTGTTGGATGTATTAAAATCTATTTGCATAAACACCCCTGATCCTCCGTATAGTAACCCATCCCCTGTGTCTACATTGACCGTCACCATGTACTTGGCAGTAGTTTTAAGTAGGAGAGACGTACAGAGTCCCTGTGTAGTGGACGTTTTAAAACCCTTAACTTCTTCTAATATCGTTTGTTTCCTAGCTGCATCTAAATGACCAGCCTTGATATAATCTTCAGCGGTAGAGAAAAATTGTTCAATTGCAATTGAGTTAAGTTTGGTAATATTAAATATATCTACCTCATTATTACTGCTGAAAAGATGCATTGCATCATCGGGCAGTTCCAATGGTTCGCATATTCGTCAACGGAAAAGGGAAATATCATCTGCTGTCATGCAACCCGAAGCCACATTATTTAAAGCAGAAGCAAAAACTTGATCATCCCGTTGTCGCATTATCTCTGTCAGCTCAAAATACATAAAAAGATCCCAGAGATAAGTACCAAAAATTTCATGGTAATGGTCACCGGTGTTTGGATTGAAAATCCAACTACCTCCTACAGGCTGTAACATAACTGTCTAAGATCACCGAATACGATGACAGAAACGCCCCCAAATGGAAATGTATTTTTAAAAATTTGTTTTAAGCGGGAGTCTAATTAAGGAAGCGGGAGTCTAATTAGAGAGTTAACCATATCAATGGTCAATAATAATTAATTTTAGGCCGATTAGCCTTGAATGAAGAGTATTAACTGAATCATGGCTTAAGGCCCTTAGAGGCGAGATTGATTAACAGGAAGCGAAAACATGGAATGCACTGTCGATCCACTGATTCCGAATGTTGCTTTTCCTGTTGGTGCACATAAGAAGATTTTCATAGATGTCGGAACGGCTCCTGTTACACTGTTATAAATTACAGACAACGATTGAAAAATTGCTGAAATAAGTCGACTCTTTCCGAATTCGGCACCGCCTTTAACAAATTCATGATAGACTGAATTGTTTTTGGCACTGTGCAAGACATGGGTGAAATATAGCTTCTGCTTTAAATTAAGGAATCTAACTATATATCCATCCACATTCAAAACGTTCAGTTGTGGATCTATTTCAGGCAATCCTAAAACTCTGAAGCCATAATCTACTACTTATTGTTCTGCTACCTCATTTTCAGCTTCTTCCCTTAAGTGGCTCAAACCATCTTTAAGTTCCCTATCATCCAGTACATTATATTTTTTGCGATTGTTCTCTACTAACTCCTGATTCTGCCTACAGAACAATTCACAGTCATGTGTGACTAAATCTAAAAGCTCATCTTTTCCATGGGGCGTAAAGCATTTTTAGCTTTCTGAAATTGTCACTTGTTTCTGTATTGATATTAAATCTCCTATACCTAATAATACACGCTGTGAACCTCTTTCTAATGAAGCCACTATTATCTCGAAGAGCGGCTAGGCATAAGCTCTCTTGAGCGTCTGGATGCTGAATACAGTGATCTAGAAGGCCTAAGTGAAAAATTTCCCTAGAGTCTTCGGGCAGATTTTGAAGTTGCTGTCTAGATCTCAGCATTCTGACCCGTTTTTCTGGAACATGCGTGTTGATATACACACTGGCACTACTGCTGGCGGACAAATTCATACCTAAACAACAGTAGACGACTTCCTGAGCGGATATCGCAGTGTCAAAAATAAATTTGTTGCCTAAGTGCTGTAACTTTTGCTTAATAGTTACATTATTATTATCTTTAATCTCATTTATTGCCTCACGCATCAGCATTGAGATGCCTCTCTGGGACTTGTTAATATAATTAACGACGTAGCTGGAACAAGCATAGGGGGCTAAAATAAACTGAATATCTATATTTGCTCGCTGCAACAATAAGAGGTGCTTATTGTAAGCGTTAAGCTTGATCGCTGAAAAGATCGCTTCCAAAAAACTTTTGGTTTCTTTATGCTTGATCTTATAGCATTAATATAGCCCTCATAACTAAGGTTAAGTTGATCGTGGGATAAAAAGTTTTGAAAATCGCTAAGGGTAACTACGCTTTCACGATCAAAAGGGAAGTCGAGGAGACTTTGAACTTTTTCGAAATTCCTACGATGCTCGGGAAGATTTGGAGCATTTTCGTCTAATGGGAGAAGAATTTCGGTTTGAGGCATGGGTGGGTATGGAATACCGAATCTACAAATTTGTTTTGATCTAACTTCCCGTCTGCAAGAGTGCCCGTGACTATGAAGTTGATACTCCAAATATGCAGCAACGTCTGGGCAACTAGAATCAGTTGTGATAAACTGATCAATAAAGGACTTGGCAGGTTCAAATGTGGACTCATTCTTTAAGTCGAGCTTGGGGGCATCTTTCAGCCAGAACATGCCATGTATATGTGGAGAGCCTCTTTGCTGAAACTCCGCCCGCTATCCAAAGATCCCGCCTTCCTTTTTCATTAGTTTTAAGACCTGGCTATATCGTAAATCGAAGTATCTGGCACAGGTCACTGGGTCTGCTCTAATGAGACAAGCTTTCTCATTAAAACCCTAATTTAACGCTTATTCTTCAGATACTTCTAGCTTGTCTACATTTTTGCATAGCAAGGCTAAAAGTTCCGGCCACCTAGTTTCCGCTGCGGACAAGGTAATAAAAAAAGTTGGAAGCCCTACCTGCCTAATCCTAGCCATCGCTTTCTTTTTCTCGTCTTTCCAATGAGCAGGAGACGTGCGAATACCCTTTAAGAGCCTATAGCCATCGTCATGAAGTATTAACCTATTTAATGTTTCCTCAATTCGCACATCAGCAGCCGAAATGCCTTGAGTGGCGGAGCGCTTACGTAAGCAAATTGATGTGCTGTTCGTAATTCTAATCATTTCTAACTTTTTAAAGTTGTGAAATAACTTGTCAGTTCTACAACCTCTTCTATCAAATTTCCTAAGCTCTGACCTAACTATGGTTGTAAAACTTTCCTGACATTTCCGTTTAATGCCTGCAAATATTGTAGAAAAGCCAGCTCCTCTGAATCATAATCTGTTATCATGTCCAGAGGTCGCTGCCCCTCCCCTGGTACTATGGCAATTCTCGGAATATCCAAGTTTTCAATAGGGACATTCTCCATGAAGGTTTCTTGACCTCCTGGATTTAATTCTACTTCATCTTCTAAACTATTATGCTCAGCTTGAGCAGCTATCTCTAACATTTGTGACACAATGTCCCTGTCGTCTGCTGACGCAAGAAAAGGTACAGTCTCAGCAGAGTAAGAAGACAACCACTGTACATTGACAGTTACTTGGTGCTTCCTATAGAGCTCAGTGTTGACTAAATACCGAATTGCATCAGCAACTTTTGAGGGCCTAATGGTTTCAGCCATAAAATTATGGTTATACTCCATCTTACGCTTAAGATAAATCTGCACTACTTCGGCTTCATTAAGTGCCCTTGGAAGGGAAGTTACAACATTTGCAACTGGAATTGGCACATTGATCTCAGCTCCTTTAATGGCACTTTGGCGTCCATATCCAAGCGGCTTTATGATCATGAAAGGAAGACGGGGAGAAAGTTGAATTCCTGCGACGAGAAGAACGTCGAGCATTAAACTGTTTACGCTCATTTTCCCTACAAACAGGGTCCTGTCTGCGCCTCGACCGACGCGAAGTATCTTCTATTTGCTATTCCTCTCTAAAATCCGGGTTTCTTCGGCGGGAAGAGCGTTGAGCATTAAACAGGACTCATTCGTTTTCCCTGTAAGCAGGATCTGCTACACGAAGTTGTTTACGCAGTCGCTCTGCTGCCCTGTTAGTTTCTGATCTATCAGCATGCAGTCTTCGCTCCCTTTGTGAAGCTCGCTCCTGTTCAATGTACTCTAAATGTGACCTATTAACCTGGTTTTGAATTCTACGTCTCTGAGACCTACTTGTAACTGTGCTCCTATTGAGCCTTGGCATTTTGTAAAATGACAATAAATGATACGAGGGTCGTTTGATAAGTCCGTGACTTTTTGTATTTGCCGCGCACCTGCTCTAAATACAACACTGCTCCTGTCAGCAGTTATCGATTAACAGCTGAGAAAGCTGCGTTTTTTGGTTTGCGTTTTATAGGCATTGAAAGCAGACGATCTCGTGAATTTTAACGAAAATGGAAAAAAGTGAATTTCGTGTCAGCATGGCAAAATTTCATAAATTGGGCTTCATGTTTCCAAACATGAAGAAATGGCTCGGCGGTAAGAGATTCGGGTCATCACAGAAACAAACGACTATTTTGAGGGCCTTGAGAAAACCTATTATTTGGAAGGAATAAAAAAAATTGGAAAAACGCTGGACTAAATGTATAGAGCTAAAAGGAGATTATGTTGAGAAATAAAACGCTTCTTTGACGAAAAAAATATATTTTATTCAAAAAGTCACGGACTTATCAAACGACCCTCGTAATATCTAAATAAAATATGATAGAATGTGATAAACTTATAAATTTAATGTTAATAAATTAATAATAAAATATCTGTGTTAAAAAATTAATAATAAAATATATATGTTAATATATTAAAGAAAAGAAAAGAAACTTCATGTGTAACTTGCGGAATATAAATCCGTTGCAGCAAACGATATATTTAACCGAAATCGCGAACCGATAATTATAAAGAAACGACCACACTGTGAAAGAGTCATCGATGCAAAAATACGTACAGCCACAATGTAACGTATTTTGCCCAAATTGTGCATTGCGTGCAGCGCCGAACACTAACACAAGCACAAAGTTCTTATAAACACATACACACGCGGTTAAAATACTTCTAAAAATAGAACAAGCAAAATCAACAATAAATTTGACTTGTATTATTCACTTAAGGTGTATTGCTATACACTTTAACTTATAAGCATTAAAATAAACGTTATAATAAATATAAATCGACAATCGGGAATCGACGACGATAGCAATTACACCGACTACGCCAATAGCAAGCTGCAAACTGATTATTTACATATCAGAGCTGTCCACTTATGCAAAATAATGATAATTGAAACATCATATTTTTTTTATCGAGCGCAAAAATTTTTTTATTTGAATAGAAAGTTTACTTTCGTTTTATTAATCCAATTTCTAATTTGCAAACGATGATAGATTGTTAGTATATGCTTTTTTCGAAAAAATTGATTTAATAATTGTGAGCAACTGCGACATTGGTATTTGCAGTTTTCGAAGATTTGTGACGCAATGATGCGATTTGGTGTTTTGTGATGTCATGTGTTTCGGTCGAAACACTTTTTACTTTAACCATGCACGCATTTTTCCTAAGCTACGCGCGCATTCTTGCGTATGCTATGCACCCTTGTCTTTGCATATGTTTCGTATCCTTGTTGGTTAAATTTTCATATATTGAAGTAATATATACAAATCTGTTTTTGCATCCGTTACACATAGTAAAGTTGGGTATTATATCTTCCTGCCAACCGATAATATGTGTAACAGGCAAAACCCAATGTCTCCAACCCCATATAGTACATACATATATATGTATATATTCATACTTTAGTCTTTATATATATATGTTAGGGTTCGGCTTATTTGTATGGAGGAAAAAAAAAATTCGAATATTAAAGGTCTCATGGTCTCAAATTGTTCGTTTTGGTGTAAAATATAAATTTGTAAAATTTTAGCTCTATCGGATAATGTCTAGAGGTGCCTTTCTTAACCAAAAGTTTGATATGGGCAGTTTTTGGCTAAAATGCTGTATTTTTTAGTTAAAATTCTGTTTTTTTTTGTGAGCATTTACGATTTTAGGTCGCAAATTGTTCTAGTAAACTTTATTTAAGTTTTATATGATAAAATATATTTAAAATATATAAGAATTTATTTTTAATTAATTTTTAAGTGATTTTTTACTGCTAAACGGGTACTTCTTTGTATACCCTTTGAGAACTTTTAATAATTCTTGATATTCGAGCTCTTTAGTTGTTAATTTCTTGTTATAATCTTGCATTAGTTTTACGCCACGCTCTGCAATATCATTAACAACTTTTAATTTTCATACAATCTCAACAGCATTTTTAAAGGCTTCGTGATCATGCCACTTCGATGGATCTATGAATAAAAAAGATTTCGATATATTCAACCGATCGAAAAACTTAATACTATTTGATGTAATGCGCTTAACGGAATCTTCATCCTTGTCTGTATCATCCGCAAAGGCTAATAAGCGCTATGCCATTTCTCGTTTTTCTGCGACTGTAATGCTATCATCGAATAGGGCCAATGCGATATTTTCGCCTGCCAGGTACCATAAATGAGTACATGTCTTTTTGAGCACTGCCATTGAAATCCTCTCGTCCACTTCTCTGTAGTTGTACATAGCCCGAATAAATTGAAAGTCTCTATTAGGAGCTTCAACGGCCAACGGGGATCCAAACCACAATTGTACCTAAAATTTCACTATAAAAACAGACGCATCACGCAAATACTTTTCTTCGTGTTTAGTTAAGCGGAAGACTTCTCGAAAAAGGTATAGCTTCAGTGTATAAATTGCCTTAGACATCCAGCGAGCATGATGCATAGGGCCAGGCGGTCGGAAATTATGGCCTTCCGGAACTATTCCCAAAAAGAGGATTGTTAACTCTAATAGTTCGCGGTAGTCATTACGTGCATGATCTTTTTTCAATTGACATCGACAGAAATCAATGATCTGATTCTTTTTTTTGTTTATGCGTGTGGCGACATAATCATTTAGTATACCAAATTTAAAGAGTTTTTGGTCAATTTTGGCCCATGCTATTTGAAATCGTTCAAACAGAGGGACATTAACGCTTGAATATTCACATAAATTCACATATATGATGCCTGCATGGAAGATAAATCAAACTGCGTTCCAATAACTGTTCTAACAAAACTGCCAAACCGTTAAATCTTCTGGAATTGGATGCAGTTGTATCAAAACATGCAGCAACGATTTTATCCGAAATTCCCCACTCTGTTAGCATGTTGAAGGTTGCACGAGATATTTCAACGCCAGTGGATGCAACTACTTTTGATAGTCCCAAAAGTTGTTCACCATCAGAATATGATATCATAATTGGCATTCTTTTGACTTTTTTTCGACCAGTCAATTCTGGAAGCATTTTTTTCATCCCAATGTACCACTGAAGTCATCCAAAATTAAAAAAAAAACAAAACATTCAAAGAGTTGCAAGGTAATTATCAAGGTCTTTACAGCTTTTCTTCGCTGACTCAGATATATTTTTCCTAATATCTTCTCGCAGCCGCTGCAAAGTTCTGGTATTGAAGGCGTATTCGTCGACATCATGACCCAAAGCTTCAACAACCGCAGAAATCAAATGCATAGCTGCATTATTTGAAACCTGCCATTTGTCCAACGATGAAAGAACTCGGGATGTTAAAAAGCTTTTCCTGCCTCTTTTTATAGGGGATAATTCTAAATCTGAACTTGAAATGTCCATATCTTCTTGAACAGCAGACAAAGCATCACTGTTGTTGTCACTTTCAGAAGATCTAATACAATCTATAATACAATCTTTGTTATTATTTAAAGATCCCGTAAAATAAATCAACATGACTACCTTTGTCTGCAATATTAGCAACACGAATGGTTTCTCTGCACTTGCGAGCTCGTTCCTTTTCTTCACGTGCTTCCTTCCGCCTTTCTTTGCCTGCCAGTGATGCATCTAAGCCATCTAAATGACCCTGACGTCCATTCTGTCGTTGCATTTCAAGGAATTTCTTATCTTCTTCAATTGACATCATATCCATTGCATTTGCATGTGCAATATCAAAAAGGTTGTCCAAATTGTCAATGAAAGCCGCTTGTTTGGTTATTGTTTTGTTTTTATTCTTGCTGAGATTTTTCCACTCGTCAAAAAGTTTTTCCAACTTATTAATACAATGGTATTCTTGGCGGATGGGGATTCGGCCTTCCGACCAAAACGTGGCTGCTTCTTTCACGGCGAGTCCCGCGCTTTTGCGCACAGTTAACTTCAATTTTTTATGGTTGTAAAAGAAAACACGCATAACTTGCCTTATGCTTGGTAGCTGCGATTCCAGAATATGAGGAGAGTCGTGGCCAAGTAAAAATATTACATCACTTGAACGTGATTTGGACATTTTGATTCGAACACGCTTTACACGATAAGTCGCGGTTAAAATTGTAAAAGAGTTGCACAGATTTTGTGTTCACACAATAATTGGAGTTATCGATATTCGATACTTGGAAAATACTCAAAGAAATGAGGTAAAACCGCCAATTCTTAACCAAATTGAATAGTTGAAAGCATTTTGAAAAGAAAACTAAACGAACTACTTAAAATTTAGTTGATTGGAGCAAATTGCGACCTAAAACCTTAAATGCTCACAAAAAAAAAAACAGAATTTAAATAAAAAAATACAACATTTTAGCCAAAAAATGCCTATATAAAACTTTCGGTTGAGAAATGCACCTCTAAACATTATCCGATCGGGCTAAAACTTTACATACCTAAGTTTTACACCAAAACGAACAATTTGAGACCATGAGACCCTGACAATTCGCACTTTCGCAAATAAGCCGAACCCTAATATATATATATATTAGGTTGGAAAATATCTCCCTTCCGCTTTTTTGTCTTTTGAATTTCGCGGCTATGTACAAAGCGCTACAGAGCTCGTTCGGCGCTGCACGCAATGCACAATTTGGGCAAAATACGTTACATTGTGGCTGTACGTATTTTTGCATCGATGACTCTTTCACAGTGTGGTCGTTTCTTTATAATTATCGGTTCGCGATTTCGGTTAAATATATCGTTTGCTGCAACGGATTTATATTCCGCAAGTTACACATTAAGTTTCTTTTCTTTTCTTTAATATATTAACATATATATTTTATTATTAATTTTTTAACACAGATATTTTATTATTAATTTATTAACATTAAATTTATAAGTTTATCACATTTTATCATATTTTATTTAGATATTACGAGGGTCGTTTGATAAGTCCGTGACTTTTTGAATAAAATATATTTTTTTCGTCAAAGAAGCGTTTTATTTCTCAACATAATCTCCTTTTAGCTCTATACATTTAGTCCAGCGTTTTTCCAATTTTTTTATTCCTTCCAAATAATAGGTTTTCTCAAGGCCCTCAAAATAGTCGTTTGTTTCTGTGATGACCCGAATCTCTTACCGCCGAGCCATTTCTTCATGTTTGGAAACAAAAAATAGTCACAGGGGCTAAATCTGGAGAATATGCTGGATGGGGTAGCAGTTCGTAGCCCAATTTATGAAATTTTGCCATGCTGACACGAAATTCACTTTTTTCCATTTTCGTTAAAATTCACGAGATCGTCTGCTTTCAATGCCTATAAAACGCAAACCAAAAAACGCAGCTTTCTCAAAATTTTACAGTCAGCTGTTAATCGATAACTGCTGACAGGAGCAGTGTTGTATTTAGAGCAGGTGCGCGGCAAATACAAAAAGTCACGGACTTATCAAACGACCCTCGTATATACTTCGTGGGGTCTCCCACGCCTCCTTCTGCCTGTTACATGTTGCACAGAGTTAGTATACCCTTTTTTGACCATTTTCAATGATCAAAGGGTTTAAAAAGAGTTTGAAAATTTTTTAATTTAGTACTTGCTATCTAGGATCTTTTGCAACCACTTAGAAATAGAACCAATAAATTTTTCGGGAATATGTGACTCAATGATATTCTATGACCCAAGGAGTCCACACTTTTAAGCTGATGTAGCGTTTTCAATTATTTTGGTGCACTCACCCAAAGATGCTCAATAACATTGAGGCCGGCACTCTGGGCAGGGGTTTGAATAACTTTGGGGCAGTTACGCCATACACTGCTGGTCTTAGGTTAGACGCACGCTTAGTTGCTTCATATTTATTTATTAAATGACGATAGAAAAGAAGTTGATATGCAAAAACATTTCTTATTTAATGATACTTTAAATATAATATTCAAACGAATATACATATTTAACGTTTTTTAATTGTGTTTTCAAACGTTTTCTTAAAGCTACTCAAAATACGGCGAATGTTTCTTGGTCATAAGAATAGACTCACTTCGCCTTTTTGATTTTGATAAGAAAAGTATTTGGATTTTAACAAAAATTATTAGATGGCGTTACTATTTGATTTATTTGAAATAAAAAAAAAAAATCAGTAATGATTACTGCCTCCTTTGTTAGTAACTTTTCTTTTTATTTTTTCTTTTTATTTATTGGACGTTGAATACAATGACTGTATTAGCAAGTGGTCCAACGACACCAAGCCGATGCTTGTTGCGCGCGAACCCAAACGAAGTCCACCTCCCGCCTGACCGACCGAGAGGCACCGTCGCATAACGGACGACACGGAAACGCGGTAGAAAAGCGAATAGAAACGCGAGAAAAAATTAACGCGATGTGGAGAAAACAAGAAATAAAATAAAAAAGACGAGGCGATAGAACGCGGCATGCAAGTAGGGGAAAAAAAGAAAAAAACATAGAATAGAAAATCGAGGAAGATTCAAATACTAATTACTAATTACGTACTAGATAGGCAAGAATTAAGGACTTCATAGCAGCGATAGTGTTAGTGCTAGCTATGATGTGTTGGACCTTATTGTAGTCCGAACATAATGCCCTGAAAGGATCATGCAGTGCATAGTTCGATCTACAATAAGGAAGTGTTAGTGGAAGGAAATAACGAGTACTTCTGCAAGGAACAGAGAAGTGGAGCTGCCTTAACAAGGCCTCACTGTCAATGTCACCTTGCATAAGGTTGTTAATAAATAAGACCCCTAGCATGGCTCTGCGGTTAGTTAGGGAAGGCAGATTTAGTAACAGAAGTCTACTATTATAGGGAGGCAGTCTCAAATGTTCATCCCAGTTAAGGCCGCGTAAAGCAAAAAGTAAGAAATTTTTCTGTACAGATTCGATGCGTTCCTTATGAATAGTGTACTGGGGACACCATACGCATGAACCGTATTCGAGAATGGGACGAACAAGTGCAACGTAAAGGGTCTTTGTAATATAAGGATCGTCGAATTCCTTAGACCATCTTTTGATAAAGCCTAGGACACCCATGGCTTTATTGACCATATTAGTTATATGATTGGAAAACTTTAGTTTTCGGTCCAGACGGACCCCCAGATCATCAACTAGGGTGATTCTTTCCAAGGCACAACCACAAAGAGTATAAGAAGCAAACTTCGGACTGGCTCGAGAGAATGTCATCAGCTTGCATTTAGAGCTGTTCAGGTTTAAAAAATTGGCACAACACCAAGAATTAAAACTATTTAGGTCGGTTTGTAAGTTTGAGTGACAGTGGTCGTCTTTAAATTGGTAGCAAAGCTTTACATCATCCGCATACATAAGAGTACGGGAGTTACATATGACCAAGGGAAGGTCATTAATGAAAAGCGTAAAAAGTAGGGGACCAAGATGACTCCCTTGAGGAACACCAGATGTGGCATGAATTGGGTTTGAAAGGGTGGTTTTAAAGAGGACTCTTTGAGTTCTGTCAGCCAGATAGCTTACAATCCAACTAAGTAGTTTTGGTGAAAAACCTAGAAGGTCAAGTTTATAAATCTGGTCCTTCATAGAATGATACAAGAAACCATGTGGCTCAAAAAAATCTCGCTCTAATCACGTTTAATAGCTGCAGTTAATATTCTTCGAATTGCTTTCCTCCTTCGTATAGCTTACCTGTTAGCCAGTCCCAAACATTTTCATTTACGTTAAGATATGGAGAATATGATGGCCGGGTCATGATATTAACGTTTCAACTCGAAATAAAAGACTTTACTACTCGAGAGTGATGATAAGGAGCTTTGTCTTGTTGAAAAATCCAAGGAATTGGTCCAAAGAGATCTTTTAATTTAGGAAATACGATCGCCGTTCATCTTTTGATCGATAAAAATCAAGTAAAGTGTTCCATAAAACCCAACACCCTTCCAGGCTATGGTGGCGACTTAAAAATAGCTCATCTTTCAGCAAATCATGATAATAATATTGAAATCCAACTAAATTAAAACGTTTTTTATCAGTAAAGACAACTGAACGCCAATCATTTAGCTGTTAGATTGGAAAGCCCACGTCATGTGTTCTTTCGCGAATTGAAGCCGCTTTATCTTTCGCATTGCATTTTTAGACACTTCAGGTGCTCTGCATTTCTGAATGTACGCTTATTTTTATTATTATTTTATTTTTTAAATGTAGCGTGCAACCAAAAATAGGGATCGGTTGTTATGTTGTGTGAAGCTATGCACGTTATTGATTTCCGGCTCTAGCTCGTCGACTTTGGGGGTGGAGGTCTTGTTCCCAAACATAGGACTGATAACAAAAATCAAGAAAGAACGTACTGCGACAAAGGAACTATAAATTACATAACCGGAAGAGTAGACAGATATACATGATCAAAAGAGAAAGATAGGATAGATGATTGGAGCCTAAAATGGTATGCCGGCGAACTTAGGTGTTGAAGGAGTTCGCGTTTGCCCACCCAACCATGATCACCTCCATTGAACTTTTAGTTCTGATGACCCCTTTTTGCCTACAACAGCGGGAGAGTTAGCTTTGAGTTCAAAGAATTAAAATTTTTAAAACATTATAAATGTAATTTACTTTTCTAAAGGTATATGATATGATATTTCAGTTACATTTCAGTTAAACAATTTAAGAAAATTTGCTTGTTCATTAATAATCTGTTGTTTGTTCACTTATGTTGTTTCTTTCGTTTGCCACAGTTTTAGAGGCGTTGTTTTCAAAAATGCTTTTCCTTAAAAAAAAAAAACTTTCAAATTATATTGCCTACTTTTGGCTGTTATCCAAAAGGTGATAGAAACTTGTTCTTCTTGAAGATGTATAATTTTAAGTTGCTTTTCACTACATTTCAAACATAATACAATAGATAGATATTACTTACAGTGGTCGGCGTAAGATCGATGTCTGGCTCGGCACCTGTTTGTTTTTTTTGTTTGCAAAATTTAAAATATAGCACTAAGCAACAAAATTTTCAATATAGGCATTCTCAAATAACAAAACATTAAGGGGAATGAGACTAACAATCTAAAGTGAACATAATTTTTATATCAACAAATACATGAATTATTATAAATAATACTAAGGATAAAATAAAACCTTAAATGAAACGAACATTTCTACATATATAATTATTCCTATTAATATTGCTCTCGAAAGTATGTTGTAAAACCCGATGTAGCCATCAGTCAACTGTATCCATTCTAAAATTGTTAAGGATTTGACTGTTATTTAATCTAGTCTCTGGCAGACAGTTAAAAATATCTTATAATGGAGTTATCTAGTCAATGACACATTTTTCTTTTGTTATGTCTATATTGACCACACCACTAACATGAAATCGCAATTTGGCTATACTCTAATTTCTTAGATTTTTGCTGCCTTTTAGGGGAAACGAAAACTGCTACTCCGTCTTAGCGGAGTTGCAAGGCCTACTTTTGGAACTGCTCCTTGGTTGCAAGTTGAAAGGCTTGTATTTGCTCCGGCCAATTCCTTGATCTGAGCAACAGATTTAATCGAATTCGAAGCAATTCTAACGGTTTGGCGTACTGCTAATTTTGATAGTGCCTTTTTTCCCATTTGAAGTTATTAGTCCATATGTCCCTGGATCCTTTCAATAACTGTCAACAGTTGTGGAGCAGCTATTAATTTGTTTGGCAATGTTCCGATTAGACAGTCCTTGCGAGTGCAGAAAGTCTACTGCTTGACGTTCCAACAAGCTCATAAAATCAGCTTTTCCCAGTTTTTCTACAAATGTAGCTTTAAAACACTTTATTTCTAATTTTTGATATTTTTTCAATACAAAAGCTTACACTTGTCTACGCTGTAGTAGATTGGGTGGCAACATCTTGACAAACAACAGAACTCGGCCGATGGTTTGGCAGCTATACGATATATTTTATCCGATCCGGCATTCAAACTAAGAGACTAGTTTACATTTGAACTGAGGGACAGGCCTAGTTCTGTTTCTCTGCGGATTCTGAATCATAACATATATACATTATATAGGAGATGTCACCTTAAATGCGTCGCAAACTTCTGGACAAAACTAATATACCCTTACCAAGCCATGCACATTACGCATTAACTTAATTTCCATTTTATTTATCTTCACTTACAGATGGTCGTGCCTCTTAGTGATGACACTCTTTATCACGTCTGTCACATGCCATTGCACAAACTAGGTAAAAAAGGTGACCATATCCAATGGGTATAAAAACGAGTAGATTGCAGCAAATAATTATTTCAACTTTACATTTTTTTAAAGTCAACTATAGACAGTTGATCAGTTGATCAAGATTAAAATTAAAACTTTTACATAACATATTTTAAGTTACATTAAGGCAAATTTTTTAGTAAGTAATGATTGATTTTGGCTTATCTAAAACATCATAAGCCAAGCTTAGACACATGGCAAACAAGCCAGTTCAACAATGTAGTGATTTTGTTTTTGTACTACAAGTATATACATATATCTGGTGGTGCGAAAATGTTAATTTTAAGCCAAATAATCATCATTAGTGGGAAGTGATTTTTCGCCCGTGAACTAATTCTCTAGCGGCACAAAAGGAAGAGTGTTCTTCGTCGCATCGTGACTGAAAATGGTAAATGAACTCTTTGCAGCAACCCAACGTGGAAGAAATCTTGGGGACTACCTGATCATGCTACTACCTCGTCGGTTGGGCATCACTGCGCAAAAACAGTTCATAATTCGAGCGATGATACGATAAACTGATTTTACTGCATGACAAATCTCGGATTCACCTTACGAATACTGTCTAAATTTAGTTGAATTCGTTTAAAAGGGAAGTCCGACTATAACTATAATAGTTTGTTTTTTATAATTAAGTTTTATTTTAATCAAAAAGACTGCGAGAGCTTCGTTGCAGATCTTATATTTTTATAACCTTCGACCATTAAAAATGGTCAAAAAAGGGTATACTAACTTTGTGCAAATGTATGTAACAGGCAGAAGGAGGCGTGGGAGATATATTCTTGCTCAGGATCACTAGCCGAGTCGATTAAGCCAAGTCTGTCTGTCTGTCCGAATGTCCGGATAACCAGATGAACACACAGAAATCAGCTAATATAAAATCTAAAGACGCCAAGTTTGGCATGAAGGTGCCACAAATCAATAATTAAATTTTTTAAGATGATGTGCGAGCGACACATTAAAGATATGTTACAACATTCTGATTAGACCAATACTTAACTAATAATAATACCAACATAACGTCAAAATTTCAAACCTATTGGACAACAAACACAGACGCTAATTAACCAAAACCTTGTTCGCTATGATGTTATATACAGACCAGCAAGCTGTGACGTCATTGCAATGCTCATGAAGGAAAGAAAAGGAAAGAGAATGCGAGCGTGTAACGTCATCTGTTGCTCTTCTCTTCTTTTCTATGCACACGCATTTTTGCATTCAAACGCACACTTATACACTACATACATACATACATGCATACACCTTGGCCAATGATATGCTGCATTCAAATACACGTATTCATATACTCGTATGTTTGCAATTGTACTTTACGTTACAGCATAACGTGCTTAACTGACTCAACACTTAACTGCACATTACAGATAACTGCCCAATCATACATTTTTTGTACAACGAAAAGCTATTTTGTTTGAAAAATATTAATTTAGTTGCATTGAATTTTGTTGCAATTTTGATTGTTTTCCCCAGCGTTTAAAAAACTGCCGTAAGTTTCATTTCACATGATTTTGCTTCTGCTTCTGCTTCTGAAAAATCAGAAGTCGCAGTCAAAGCATAAGTAAAAATCACGCAGCGACGAATATCAAAAATCAGCAGCAGTCGCCGTTTTTCGTTTTTTCGCTTTCTGCTTTGCTGTTGCTTTTGATCGTGGACGTAAGTCGCTGCTGCAGCTACCGACGACTTTCGGAAGTCGTCAGCAGTCGCAGCAGCATAAATCGGCGCTTTCGACTGTTTGCTGCTTTTGATTTTCGTTGATATTGCTGCCGATCAACAGTCGCAGCAGCATAAATCGGCGCCTTCGACTGTTTGCTGCTTTTGATTTTTGGTTGCTATTGCTTCTGACCAACAGTCGCAGCAGCGTAAGTCGGTGCTTTCGACTTTTTGCTACTTTGATTTTTGCTGCCGAGCAGCATAAGGCGACAGACGCATGAGGCGACAAATTCTTGGAAGTCATCCGCAGCCGTCGCAGCGTTTATTTCGTCATATTAATTTTACTTGTAAAACGTTTGCTGCTTGATTCACACGTACATATTTCTGCTAACCATGGCACCAAGTGAAGTTTGGAAATATTTTGAAAATAAGGCAGTCGAGGGCTTAGCTGTATGTAATATATGTAAAAGCTCTCTCAAAAATAATAGAATATCAAATTTCAAAGCACATTTACAAAAACAACACAAAATTGATGTTAATGTGATTAGTTTAGAAAACCTTGAAACCTCATCAACAAGTTCTTGTTCTAAAAGATTAAGAAAAAAAAAAAAAATTTGAAGTAAATAAAAAACAACTAATAAGATCATATATAGGATTGGTAACCGATGATAGCATTCCCTTCAATGTTTTAAATTCACAAAATATGAGAAACATACTTGATCCAATTTGTGAAGGTCTAAAAACAGCTGAAGGAAAAATGATGAAATTAAACGCAGTAAACTGTAAAAATACATTGGAAATAGTGGCAAATAATATAAGAACACATATAACAGCTGAACTTAAAAACACGTTATTTTCTTTGAAAATAGACAGTGCAACGCGTATGTCCAGAAATATTTTTGGAATAAGTGCACAGTATATAAATTCGGCTCAAATAAAATCTATTATTTTAGGAATGATTGAGTTGAAAGGTCCAGGATTAAGTGGAGCCAAAAAATCTTGCAACTGAAGTGATCAAAGTAAAGTGATCAATATAATATAAGTGAAGTGATCAATATAATATAAGTTTAAATCAAATCGTATCCATTACTTCTGACAACGGGGCAAATATGGTTAAAGCAACTAATATTTTGTCATTTGTGTCTGAATAAAATAATGAAGAAAACGCTTACGAGTGCACCAACGACGATTATTTAGATAAAATAGAGTTAATAGAAAAAAATCCCGAAGTTTTAATAGGAAATATTGAAGTTTGTCGTTGTGCTGCACACACAGCACAGCTGGTTGCCCTTGATGTAATTAAATCATTGGACATAATTAAATACCTACTTAATTGTAGGAATATGACTAAATATATAAGAAAACCATCGAATGGATATTGCGAAATATTTGAGCTTAAAAAATTAAAAGTGTCACAATTAGACTGGGGATCCACGTACATAATGTTAAAAAACTTGTTGAAAACGAAAGATATTTTAAGTAAAATTAAGTCACTTAAAAACAGAACGGATGAAGAGAATTTTGATGTAGATGCCTCGTTTTGGGATTTTATTGAAACATATTGTAATTGTAATTGTAAAGTTTCTAAGAGGTGCAACTACATTATAGTAATTTTTACGCCCAATGACTTAAACTAAAAATATCGACCGAAAAAATAGTCAATGATTCAAGTCACAATTTAACAAAAACTATTGGAAATAAAATTTTAAATTCAATAGGAACATGAACAAAAACATTGTTAAATAATAAATTTGTAGTTTCATGCTTGTTTTTGGATCCCCGCTTTCAACATATATTGTCTACGCAACAAAAAACCGACGCAATAAATCATTTATAATCAATTTGGGACAGACTATATAGTCTGAACCCTACTGGCAATATGTGTTCAACTCCCAACTCTAGCTTTAATCAAATAGACAACTTCTTTTATGATGAGGAAAAGTAAATAGTTCAATAGACGTGTACACAAAAATTGAAAATCTACAACTTGCGTATCAAAGATTTGACACAGACTGGAAAGGAAAGCAGTATACTGACCAGGAGTTATACGCAGTAAGTAACGTTTGTTATGCCGTACCGCCAACTCAGGTAAATAAAAATGGCATAAATAATTTAGGTTCCTTCTAAGATAGTTTCTTATTTTATAACAGGTGTCGATTGAACGAGCATTCTCCACTCTGAGGCTGGTGCTTACCGACTACCGCAATTGATTAAGCCAGGATGTTCTTGAGAACATATTGCTAGTTAAATTAAATCCCACCTTTTTGGACATGGCCATTGATACTTTGCCACTTTTTGAAAACGAAGAACTTGCTCTTAGTGGTTTATAAAATAAGTAAAATAATACGAGGGTCGTTTGATAAGTCCGTGACTTTTTGTATTTGCCGCGCACCTGCTCTAAATACAACACTGCTCCTGTCAGCAGTTATCGATTAACAGCTGACTGTAAAATTTTGAGAAAGCTGCGTTTTTTGGTTTGCGTTTTATAGGCATTGAAAGCAGACGATCTCGTGAATTTTAACGAAAATGGAAAAAAGTGAATTTCGTGTCAGCATGGCAAAATTTCATAAATTGGGCTACGAACTGCTACCCCATCCAGCATATTCTCCAGATTTAGCCCCCTGTGACTATTTTTTGTTTCCAAACATGAAGAAATGGCTCGGCGGTAACAGATTCGGGTCAAATGAAGAGGTCATCACAGAAACAAACGACTATTTTGAGGGCCTTGAGAAAACCTATTATTTGGAAGGAATAAAAAAATTGGAAAAACGCTGGACTAAATGTATAGAGCTAAAAGGAGATTATGTTGAGAAATAAAACGCTTCTTTGACGAAAAAAATATATTTTATTCAAAAAGTCACGGACTTATCAAACGACCCTCGTAGTTAAAACAGAAAACAATGAAAATTTATTTATGTATCATTCATCAAAATTCATATACTATTATATTTTTTTGTTTTTGCTAATTTTGTTTCTATAATTTTTTTAAAATTTATTAGTTTTATTATTTCACAAGCATTATACAAAAGGAAAGTCAAAAAAATAAAAAAGTACAAGAAGTACGCTATAAGTAATTTCCAAAAAATTTATTCATTCGTAATTAAATACAAGTCTCGGCTACTGAATGAATTTGTCGCCTCATGCGTCTGTCGCCTCATGCGTCTGTCGCCTTATGCTGCTCGGTTGCAAAAATCAGAAGTAGCAAAAAGTCGAAAGCACCGACTTCCGCTGCAGCGACTGTTGATCAGCAGCAATAGCAACGAAAATCAAAAGCAGCAAACAGTCCACTATGGGGAATTTGGCCTGTTTTTTTTACATTAATTAATAACTCCTGATCTAAGTAAAATTTTGGGATGGAGTTTTTTTTATATTATTACGTAAGTCCTTAGACATATTTAAGAAAAGTGGGCGTGGCCCTAGCCTTTCTATTTAAACCAAAACCAGTTATTTGACAAAAAAATTTGTATGGCAGCTACACTTTATAGTAGTCCGATTTTAATGAAATTTTGAGATTATACTCAAGATTATTAAAAAGTAAGATGGTATAAGTTTGAAAGCCATATCTTGAAATATAACAAAAATCGGCCGATAGATTGTATGGCAGCCATACGATATATCGGCCCGATCAGTCTCGTTCCAACTTATTTATACTTAAAAAATGATAAAAAGTATGTATGCTAATTTTTACATTGATATCTCACTAATCAAAGTAAATATTTATATTATATTCTCACAACCACACCATTGCTTGGGCCACAATTACGCATTTATATCGAGATGTTGTTTGCTAAAAAATGTATTTTCTCAAAAAACCGCAAAAAACGCAGTTAGAGACTAGATGATCTGAATAGGGAACTGATGCCTCTACAATATGCAAGTTAACATATGAGTTATCCAAAAGTTCAATGCCCGCTGATCACGCCATATATCAATGACTCCAATGCATGATCAGCATTCTTTGCGACAGTTGCGCATACTGTTTGCGTAACCTAGTTGCACAACGACACTGTCCGTAACGTTCCCACGTTCGCCGGCCACCCGACATTTGAGCCGTTTGGGCAATGCGCTGGATCAGCACTTTTAGGCGACAGGGCTAGTTTCGCGTTAAGAACAATTTGTACTTAGCTTTAGTTTGATTTTGACAATTAAAGAGTTCGGTATTGAAACGGGACAAGTCCTTTTTATTTGGAACCTTAATCGGAATAACATAACTTAATAACTGGCGCCCAACGAAAAAAACCCTAGTAAAGTCAACTCACATTTTTTCGATACGATAGTACGAAAAAATAAAATAAAATTAAATAAATAAAACAATTGACTTTCATATAACTACAAAGATAAGACCCTGACCTTAAGACCATAATAACTGTGGCTGGCTTGGTGTATAAATTGTGTTATATTGAAAATCAACAAAAATAAATAAAGAAAATAACAAGCAAAGACAAATAAATAACAACGTCAAATAAAACAGCAGCAAGCAGCAAGCGGCAACCGACACCAACAACAACAACGAAGAGCAAAGGAAACTGACGACAGCGGAAGAAGCACCAGCAGCACCTGCAGCAGCCTATTAATTTAATAAAAACATGTGAGTAGAGTGCTCATTTTTACAAAACTTAAAAATAAATAAATCCAAGACAACAAAATATTAATAAATAAAAAATATATAAGTTTTCGCGTAAAAGAATACAACATTTTCAATCTAAGGGCATTTCAAAATCGATCTTTGCAAAGAAAATTTTCGGCCCTCTATTAACAAGCAACCTTATGAGTGACAGTGAATTAGAGGAGCTGGTGTCTGATATTTCCCAACAACTAAAAGAAATTAGGGCAGAACGAAGCACTGCTTATAGCGAAAATAATTGGTGGTCCGATCAACAAATAATAGGCAAAATGAATATTGATGCTAATAGTTTGAAAATTCTAATCGAGACTTCAGTCAAGGCTGCACTCGATCACCAAGCAAAAAGTTTTGCATCACAATTACAAGAAATAGAAGAAAAATTTAAAAGTTCTCAAATAACCTCACCAGAGGTTGAAGTTTTCAAAGACGCAGAGATAGATACGAGCGTTGAGTGCCATGAGACACTTGACATTGTAAAATCAGTTCCTGATTTTGAAGGCAAACATGAGACATACGTGTCTTGGCGAAAAGCTGCACACACAGCTTACAAAATTTTTGAGGTATACCAGCGTAGCTCAAAACATTATCAAGCATTGGGCATTATAAGGAACAAAATTAAGGGCCCTGCTGACATGGTGCTGTCCTCATATGACACACCACTGAATTTCAAAGCGATTATAAATAGATTGGACTTTACGTACGCTGATAAGCGACCAATCTATTTAATAGAGCAAGAGCTGTCAACACTTCGTCAAGGAAACTTGACATTGATAGAATATTATGACGAAGTTGAGCGAAAACTTACGCTCCTCATAAATAAAACTATCATGACATATGACGCTTCCTTGGCTGCTTCTCTCAATGAGAAATACAGAGCAGATGCTTTAAGAGTATTTATCTCTGGAACTAAGAAACAGCTAAGCGACATACTCTTCTCAGCGCGACCAAAGGATTTGCCATCGGCCTTAGCATTAGCTCAAGAGGTCGAGTCAAATCACGAACGCTTCCATTTTGCAAATAATTATGCAAGAAGTCTGGAAGACAGAGCTCAGCGAAACGAACAACGTTATCAAAAACAACAGACTACAGAAAGCTCGCAGCAAGGTAAAAGTCCATATTATAATAAACCGAGAATAAATAATAATGGCCCGCCTCAAAGGCAAGAGGCACCACAGCCAATGGACATAGACAGTTCATCTAGATTTAGGCAACCCACACAACACCAGGCAAATCAAGGGGTTTCCGCCTACTCCCCTTTTCCGAATCAAACCCAAAAAAGACCCAATAGCGGAACAGCTAGGTTTACAGGACCAAAGCAGCAGAGAATAAATAACATCTCACAAGAAGATCACCAATACGACCCAAGTGAACAAGAATACGATACTATCGCCGAGTCCGAGGTAGCTGATTTTGAAGATGAAACTGCACAAACTGAAGAGCTCAATTTTTTAGAAATGACTCCCTGTTACCGTTTGTAGAGCGAACGATAGCAGGAAGCACAATAAAATTACTGATCGATACGGGGGCCTCAAAAAACTATATAAAACCTCTAGGGAACCTTAAAAACATAACACCGGTAAACAAACCCTTTTTGGTAAAATCCCTTCATGGTTTTAACCCTGTTCAAAAAAAATGTTTTATGCATCTCTTTAGCACTACAACAACATTTTTCATTTTGCCGAACCTTTCAACATTTGACGCCATAATAGGACTAGACCTGCTTAACAGAGTCAACGCTACACTAGATTTCAAAAATAAGATATTGCATACTGAATCTGGATCTGAGGAAATTCAGTTCCTAAGGTGCGCAAATGTAAATTTCACAGAAGTTCAAAACATAGAAGTCCCAGAAAAAATAAAAAAGAATTTCAGGAGATGCTAAAAGCTAGAACTAATGTCTTCGCAGACCCTAACGAAGCCCTTCCATACAACACTAACATTGTAGCGACAATACGAACTGAAAATGAGGACCCGATATATTCAAAATTATACCCCTATCCGATGGGAGTGTCTGATTTTGTAAACACAGAAACAGACAGTCTGCTAAAAGATGGTATAATAAGACCATCAAGATCACCTTATAATAATCCGGTGTGGGTGGTAGACAAGAAAGGAACAGACGAAAATGGAAACAAAAAGAAAAGACTTGTAATTGACTTCAGAAAATTGAACTCTAAAACTATTGCCGACAAATACCCCATACCCAATATTGTAGCCATACTGTCAAATCTTGGTAAAGCAAGGTATTTTACAACGCTTGACCTAAAATCAGGATTTCACCAAATTCTTCTTGCAGAAAAAGATAGAGAAAAAACAGCTTTTTCTGTAGGAAACGGGAAATATGAGTTCTGTAGACTTCCTTTTGGACTGAAAAATGCTCCTAGTATTTTCCAAAGGGCTATTGACGATGTGCTTAGAGAGAAGATCGGGAAATCGTGCTATGTTTACGTTGATGACGTAATCATTTTTTCAGAAAGCATGGAAGAGCACGTGAAGCACATCGCATGGGTATTAGACCAACTGTATGAGGCAAATATGAGAGTTTCATGGGAAAAGTCACAATTTTTCAGAGTAAAAGTAGACTATCTCGGATTTATGGTCTCTCGGGGAGGCATTTCAACAAATCCTAGCAAAGTTGAGGCAATAAGCAAGTTTCTAAAACCGACAACCTTGTTTCATGTTAGATCATTCTTGGGTCTAGCAGGTTACTATAGGTGTTTTATAAAGGACTATGCCTCGTTAGCTAGACCGCTAACGGATATTCTGAAAGGAGACAATGGCAAGGTTAGTGCTGGTCGATCCAAGAAAATACCAGTGAACCTTGACGAAAAGCAATGTCAAACATTTGAGAAATTGAAAAATGTTCTGATTTCGGAAGATGTTATGCTACTTTACCCTGACTATCGGAAACCATTTGACCTGACAACCGACGCCTCGTCCACCGGCCTAGGAGCAGTCCTATCCCAAGATGGGAAGCCGATTACTATGATATCCAGGACTCTTAAGGACCACGAGTTACATTTCGCAACAAACGAGCGCGAATTACTCGCAATAGTGTGGGCTCTTAAAAACCTAAGAACTTATCTTTATGGCGTACAGAATTTGAATATCTACACTGATCACCAACCCCTTACCTTTGCGGTCTCGGATAAAAATCCTAATGCAAAGATTAAAAGGTGGAAGGCTTTCATTGACGACCATAATGCAAAAATTTTCTATAAGCCAGGGAAAGAAAATAATGTGGCCGATGCTTTGTCCCGACAAAGCGTTTTTGCCCTTGAAGAAGATGCATCATCTGATTTAGCAACCATACACAGCGAAGAATCACTAACTTATACTATCGACTCTTCTGATAAGCCTATAAACTGTTTTAGGAATCAAATTATTTTAGAAGAAAATGCGGTAACTTCAACACGTACTATAATTATGTTTGGTCAGAAAACAAGGCACATCATACATTTTAACGATAAACAACAACTAATGGAGTTGGTGTTTGATGCAGTTAACAAAGATGTTGTGAACGCAATCGCATGCGAGCTACCAATTCTGGCCTTTGTTCAGAACAAACTTGTGGAAACATTCCCATCCACAAAATTCTGGCATACTAAGCGAATGGTCATTGATGTTCTTGATAAGAATGAACAGAAAGAAATAATTATTGCAGAACATAACAGAGCACACAGAGCAGCTCAAGAAAATGTAAAACAAATAATGCAAGATTATTTTTTCCCGAAAATGACTCGCTTAGTAAACGAAACTGTAGTAAACTGCAAAGTTTGTAACAGAGCCAAATACGACCGGCACCCACAAAAACAAGTTATTGGTGAAACACCCATTCCTTCCCAAGTAGGAGAAATACTGCACATTGACATTTTTTCAACGGACAAAAAATATTTTTTAACTTGCATAGATAAATTTTCAAAATTCGCCATTGTACAACCAATAGCCTCCAGAACCATTATCGATATAGAACCACCAATACTACAACTTATGAATTTTTTCCCAAACACCAAAACCATTTACTGCGACAACGAACCTTCTCTAAATTCTGAAACAATAAAATCACTATTAAATAACCGTTTTCATGTCCAAATCTCCAATGCTCCACCCCTACACAGCTCATCGAATGGGCAAGTAGAAAGATTTCATAGCACTCTTGCGGAAATAGCGCGGTGCTTGAAAATAGAAAAACACCTGAATGACACAGTTGAACTGATTCTTCAGTCAACAATTGAATACAATAAAACAATACACTCTGTTACCAACAAAAAACCAATCGAAATAATTCATTACTCTGCGCCAGATTTTGAAGCAGGTATAAAAGACAAAGTGAATAAAGCTCAGGAAACACAGATGAAAAGGTTGAACGAAACTAGAAGAAATAGAATTTTTCAAGTAGGTGAAAGAGTTCTTTTAAAATCAAATAGAAGATTGGGTAATAAATTGACTCCCTTGTATGAAGAAGAGGTAATAGAAGCCGACCTAGGAACAACAGTTCTCATTAGGGGGAGGGTGGTCCATAAGGACAATTTGAGATAATAATTTTCTTTACCATACTCTTATTTTTATATTTTTATTCAGGATTTTGGTCGTGCTACTTCTCATGACAACAACTACCGCCAAATTAACTGATTACTCAAGCTCGGACTATATCCCACTTGTGGACGGAAATGTAGTCATCTGGAAAAATTTTGAGTACCTCAGACACTCGTCTAATCTCAGTATGTACTCGGAAATAGCCGAGGAAACTAAAGCATTAATGAACCATTTTCCCCAATCGCACATGAAAAAGATTTTAGAATCCGATATAGGTCATATAAAAACATTATTAGATACAGTGAAAACTCATCATAGACACGCTAGGAGTATTAACATTCTTGGTACTGCTCTAAAGGTGATAGCAGGAACCCCTGATTTTGACGACTTTGATAAGTTAAAATACAAGCAGCAATCTTTAATCGAATCAATAGACAATCAGGTTGTTATAAATACAAGAGTGCAAGAAAAAATCAATAAGCTAACAGACACAGTAAACATAATAATCAATAATGAAAAAACAAAACAAATCGACACCGACCACCTCTATGAAACACTTCTCGCAAGGGACCGAATTTTGATTTTAGAACTCGAAGCATTAATATTGTCAGTAACCCTTGCTAAGATTGAAATTGTAAATCCCACTATTCTCGATTCTAAAGATTTGGAAAATATATTAAATGAGCACTCTACAGATATTACAATTACTGATTTAATGGAAGTAGCTTACATCAATGTTTTTTTAGACGATAATTTTTTACATTTTATTATTAAATTCCCAAGCCCTAGCTTAGTTTGTAAAAAGGTCACTCTATTCCCTGTCGAACACAATGGCACAATAATAAATTTTGCCGGATATAACAACGTAGCGGATTGCGAAAACCATACTCTGGCAATTGGAAACTGCAGTACTACCCTCACATCAACATTCTGCAGAGAACTCTCTTTTACAACTTGCGCACAACAGCTGCACGCCGGCACTACAGCTCATTGCACTACTCGTCCCAGCCACCTCGAACAAGTTGAATCAGTGGATGATGGTGTCATAATTATCAACAATGAAATGGCAACCGTTACCATGTCTAGTGGCACGGAGAAGACTATCCACGGCACATTCCTTTTAACGTTCGAAGATGAAGTTAAAATAAATGGATCTTTGTTCCGTAACTCGAGAGCCACAGTTCGACGCCAACCAGGTTCAGCGATAGCGGCACTCTTAAATATTACTGGACATCATGAGGTTTTGAGTCTGCCATACCTACAACGACTGAATATCCAAAATCTGAGGTACATCGGTGACATCGAAAAACAACTCGTTACAAAACCTGCAATCTTCAGTGTAACTATGCTTCTCGTAGCAATCATTGGACTTTCCATCTGGAAGATGTATCAGAAACACGTGAGAGCAAGGAAATCAGCTTCCTTGCAAACCGCCATCGACAACTTAAGGAAGTCCGGGGACGGCCTCCATCTTAGTGAGGGAGGAGTTAACATATGAGTTATCCAAAAGTTCAATGCCCGCTGATCACGCCATATATCAATGACTCCAATGCATGATCAGCATTCTTTGCGACAGTTGCGCATACTGTTTGCGTAACCTAGTTGCACAACGACACTGTCCGTAACGTTCCCACGTTCGCCGGCCACCCGACATTTGAGCCGTTTGGGCAATGCGCTGGATCAGCACTTTTAGGCGACAGGGCTAGTTTCGCGTTAAGAACAATTTGTACTTAGCTTTAGTTTGATTTTGACAATTAAAGAGTTCGGTATTGAAACGGGACAAGTCCTTTTTATTTGGAACCTTAATCGGAATAACATAACTTAATAACTTGCATATAGACACTTGCTGAACAAATTTGAACATTTTCTTGTAGATCCTTTCAAAATTGAAGTTTATCTTTTTAAACTACACGTGAACATTACTCGCTAAATGTACAAATTTTTTAGAAAAACGCGCACTAAATAATCAAACTTTTTATAACAACGCATAGTCAAAACCCTAAACATAAATATCCATTTCAATTTTGAGCGTTTAAAATTGGCACTTTGAAAAATTAAGAATTTAAAGTTCCACTTCAAAATCGAGCGCAATGACGGCAAGTTCTGTTCGCTTGCAATTGCTGACTTTAACAGCTGTTATTTTAACATAGCACTGTTAAGTTAACATTTCCAGGTTGTAACATAAAAGTTTGATGTATTTCCAATGTATTAACACTAAAATACTGCAAATTTGCATACTTGTGAAAAACACATTTTTGTAAAAAAAGTGGTCAAATTCCCCATAGTGCACTGTCGCGTGCCGCTCGACTGTTGCTCTTGTTTTGAACAATTTTTTTGTCCAATTAAGCATTGAGCGCAAAAAATTTGGCACTTTTTTTTTTTTTTTTCAATTTGAAACAATATTAATATTTAAATATTTCAATCAAATACAATAATATGCAAGAACATGATTTAATTTATAAAAATCTGTGAAAAACGATGCGTTTAGCTTACACAGGCACACACCCAAAAAAATGTTTCAATATCTGGGTATGCGGCGTATGACAACCTCAAAAAACTGATAGCCCTGAATGCCTTCCAAATGATATAAAACCCTGATCTGAGCATGCGTTATATGTCTTAATAAGTATTCTAATTGTTTCTAAGCCCAAATCCGGAGTCGAAATTCAATAATGTTGGAAAATTCGAAGCGATATATGAGGTGTTTTCAAAAAGAAAGGTGACTTTGTATTTTTAAGAATATGTTTATTTATTTATTAATATTTATGTGGTCCCGTTCAAAAATAATTCACTTACCAATCCTCAAAGCACTTCTCATTAGCACTTATCGGTATAGCCTTGAGCTTTTCCAGCGATGCAGTCTTTATCTCCTCAATCGTTTCAAAATCTCCGTCCTTTCATAGGTCTCTTTAGTTTTGGGAACAAGAAAAAGTCACATGGGGCCAAGTCCGGTGAATATGGTGGCTGAGGCATGATTGTGGTGTTGTTTTTGGCCAAAAAATTTCTCACAAGCAAAGATCGTGATGCAAAAGCCACGAATTGTTTTTCCACAACTCTGGGACGATTGGGCTTTGGTTTCGATATCATAACCATATATATATATGATTCGTAACCAGTTATGTTTGACCTTTTTGAGTAAATCCGGGTCATTGTTGACGTCATTGAACAGCTCTTGAGCGATGCTCATGCGACGGGACTTTTGGTCAAAATTTAGCAAAAAAATAAGTTACCTTACTTTTCGAACACACCTCATATGCTATCATACGAGCTGACAGGGATGTCGGCTACCAAACATAGAAAGGTTTTTAATGTAAATATTTTTGGATAATTCAATTCCTTAAGTAAACACAAATAAATTCATTAAGTAAAATAATTAAACCAGCAGCCCCGAAAAATTTTACACAAGGGCTCGAAGAAACCCTGTGCTACAGTCGTTTCGCTCTCGACGTCGAAACACAAAATTGACTTCAGGCTGCCAGCGCTCCGGCCGAAACATTTGACTGTTGTCAAACTTCACAAGTAACGCATATATTCATATGCGAGCTTGTGCATGCACGCACGCACACGTTTTCGCAAAAACAGGACAGATTTGAAAAAAAAAAACAGGGAAAAGGGCTGAACATTTTAAAAAAGGATAGAACATTAGGTAAAGGTTAAAAAGCTGCCTACATCTCCGATTTTGTTTAAATTTTTTCACTGATAGGGCTATATTTATATTTTAGGTAAATTTAATTATTTTCAAAATTCAATAAAAAAACTAGAAGCGACCGACAAATAATTTTTCACCTAAAATCTTGATAAATATAGCCCTATCAGTGAAAAAAATTTAAACAAAATCGAAGATGTAGACAGCTATTTAACCTTTACCGAACATTATTTTCATTTTTATTTAATTTAAAGTTGTTTTATTGTTTCATCGATAACTTCTAATTCAGCTATCTTATTTCCTCATAAGTTGCCATAAAGCCGATCGTCAATAAATATTTATCTGGCAGTTTATATTCATGGCAGCATAAATTGTGTCGACGCAGACCGAATGTAAAAATAAAAAGATTTTTACAAATGATTTTGCAGTAGCCTTTGGTACTGTCAGATTTGTCTTTGCAGAGCCAGTTTTTAAAATCTGGCTGCTGCAGCCAGCAATCGCGAAACTGTTGTTTATAATTTTCCTTTGGCATTTTTTCGCAGATAGGTATATTCGCGCGTGTATTTCGATATTATGATTTCACAGTTTTTAACAGTTTGCATAAACAAAAATGCCAACTCATCGTAAAAATCAATTTGAAATTATATAAAATTGTAAAAATTCAATTTGAAATTAAATTAAATAATATAAATTTAGTCTTAAATTTGTCCGGACAAACAAAATAAAAAAAGGACAGATTTCCGGACAGGAGATGTTTGGCATATCTTCCGGATGAAGCAGTTGAAAACAGGACAGATCTGTCCGGAAAAAGGGAAATTGGCATCACTGGTTTTGATGCTATGCGCTTATTTTACTGAGAACCGAACGTGGAAGTACCCCAGCCGAACATGCAAGTACCCCAGCCCAAGCCTCTAATGTCAATGCTTTGGGCTCTGGGGTACTTGGTTGAGAAAACTAACTATAACAGCTTTACCCCCTGTTTGATGTCTCTATGTGTTCAGTGCTTCCACAAGCTATTTATTTTAAACGAAATCTTATTCATACACAATAATATTTTATTTTATGAGTTGCCTATTGGGTGAAGATGTTTAATGGCTAGATATTCTCTTGGAATATCACATGTGTGAGGCAAAGAATGATTTTTTTTTTTGAGCTTGGGAAAAGAGCGCCACAGGCAAAGAATTTTTGAATATCACATGTGTGTAAAGGCAGCGCGCCTTTTCTAAACGTTGAATTTTCTTGCTTGCTCAGTTTTTATTTTAACCGAACCGGTTTGTAGGTTACTGTACCTTCACAAAAAGTTGCAGGCAGACTGGCGCCTTGCACAAAGGGCAACAAAATACATTTGTTTTTATTATTTTCAAAATTTAATTGAAAAAAAGTAGGTGTGCCCGCCAAATAATTCTTAAACCTAATCGGTGATGAAGGCAGTTTCTTAATCTTTACCATAGGATTAACAAGAGCAACAGTCGAGCGGCACGCAACAGTGGGATACCCTTCGACCTTTTTGAAACGTACTGAGTCAATAATTGTACAATACTTCTATTTAATAGAAATATCGTAACGTAAGCCTTTATATGCGTCTGTGTATGAATACGTGTATATGCGTGTATCATTTCATTGTTCAAGCACAAATGTATGTATGTGTGTGTGTGCGTTGAGTGCAAAAAATGTGTGTGCATAGAAAAGAAGAGAAGAACAACAGATGGCGCTATGAGCTCGCATTCTCTTTCATTTTCTTTCCTTCATGAGCATTTCAATGACGTCACAGCTTGCTGGTCTGTATACAAAATCAAAGCAATTAAGTTTTTTGTTTAATAACGTCATTGTTTGTTGTCCGATCGGAATGGAATTTCGACGTTATGTTGGTATTATAATTAGCCAAGTATAGTCACATTCAGAATGTTGTATATTTTATATGTCGCTCGCAAATCAGCTTAAAAGATGAAATTCTTGATTTGCGTGGGCGGGGGGCGCGGCACCCAACATTTGAAATAAACTTCACCTGTCCCGGATAAACAGAAACCTTCATGCCAAATTTGGTGTCTCTAGGTTTTATAATAGCTGAGATCTGTGTGTTCATCTGGACATCCAGACATCCAGACACCCAGACATCCAGACATCCGGACAGACAGACATACATGGCTTAATCGACTTGGCTAGTGATCCTGAGCAGGAATATATATACTTCGTGGGGTCTCCCACGCCTCCTTCTGCCTGTTACATGTTGCACAGAGTTAGTATACCCTTTTTTGACCATTTTCAATGATCAAAGGGTTTAAAAAGAGTTTGAAAATTTTTTAATTTAGTACTTGCTATCTAGGATCTTTTGCAACCACTTAGAAATAGAACCAACAAATTTTTCGGGAATATGTGACTCAATGATATTCTATGACCCAAGGAGTCCACACTTTTAAGCTGATGTAGCGTTTTCAATTATTTTGGTGCACTCACCCAAAGATGCTCAATAACATTGAGGCCGGCACTCTGGGCAGGGGTTTGAATAACTTTGGGGCAGTTACGCCATACACTGCTGGTCTTAGGTTAGACGCACGCTTAGTTGCTTCATATTTATTTATTAAATGACGATAGAAAAGAAGTTGATATGCAAAAACATTTCTTATTTAATGATACTTTAAATATAATATTCAAACGAATATACATATTTAACGTTTTTTAATTGTGTTTTCAAACGTTTTCTTAAAGCTACTCAAAATACGGCGAATGTTTCTTGGTCATAAGAATAGACTCACTTCGCCTTTTTGATTTTGATAAGAAAAGTATTTGGATTTTAACAAAAATTATTAGATGGCGTTACTATTTGATTTATTTGAAATAAAAAAAAAATCAGTAATGATTACTGCCTCCTTTGTTAGTAACAACTTCATAAATCTGGTCCTTCATAGAATGATACAAGAAACCATGTGGCTCAAAAAAATCTCGCTCTAATCACGTTTAATAGCTGCAGTTAATATTCTTCGAATTGCTTTCCTCCTTCGTATAGCTTACCTGTTAGCCAGTCCCAAACATTTTCATTTACGTTAAGATATGGAGAATATGATGGCCGGGTCATGATATTAACGTTTCAACTCGAAATAAAAGACTTTACTACTCGAGAGTGATGATAAGGAGCTTTGTCTTGTTGAAAAATCCAAGGAATTGGTCCAAAGAGATCTTTTAATTTAGGAAATACGATCGCCGTTCATCTTTTGATCGATAAAAATCAAGTAAAGTGTTCCATAAAACCCAACACCCTTCCAGCCTATGGTGGCGACTTAAAAATAGCTCATCTTTCAGCAAATCATGATAATAATATTGAAATCCAACTAAATTAAAACGTTTTTTATCAGTAAAGACAACTGAACGCCAATCATTTAGCTGTTAGATTGGAAAGCCCACGTCATGTGTTCTTTCGCGAATTGAAGCCGCTTTATCTTTCGCATTGCATTTTTAGACACTTCAGGTGCTCTGCATTTCTGAATGTACGCTTATTTTTATTATTATTTTATTTTTTAAATGTAGCGTGCAACCAAAAATAGGGATCGGTTGTTATGTTGTGTGAAGCTATGCACGTTATTGATTTCCGGCTCTAGCTCGTCGACTTTGGGGGTGGAGGTCTTGTTCCCAAACATAGGACTGCTAACAAAAATCAAGAAAGAACGTACTGCGACAAAGGAACTATAAATTACATAACCGGAAGAGTAGACAGATATACATGATCAAAAGAGAAAGATAGGATAGATGATTGGAGCCTAAAATGGTATGCCGGCGAACTTAGGTGTTGAAGGAGTTCGCGTTTGCCCACCCAACCATGATCACCTCCATTGAACTTTTAGTTCTGATGACCCCTTTTTGCCTACAACAGCGGGAGAGTTAGCTTTGAGTTCAAAGAATTAAAATTTTTAAAACATTATAAATGTAATTTACTTTTCTAAAGGTATATGATATGATATTTCAGTTACATTTCAGTTAAACAATTTAAGAAAATTTGCTTGTTCATTAATAATCTGTTGTTTGTTCACTTATGTTGTTTCTTTCGTTTGCCACAGTTTTAGAGGCGTTGTTTTCAAAAATGCTTTTCCTTAAAAAAAAAAACTTTCAAATTATATTGCCTACTTTTGGCTGTTATCCAAAAGGTGATAGAAACTTGTTCTTCTTGAAGATGTATAATTTTAAGTTGCTTTTCACTCCATTTCAAACATAATACAATAGATAGATATTACTTACAGTGGTCGGCGTAAGATCGATGTCTGGCTCGGCACCTGTTTGTTTTTTTTGTTTGCAAAATTTAAAATATAGCACTAAGCAACAAAATTTTCAATATAGGCATTCTCAAATAACAAAACATTAAGGGGAATGAGACTAACAATCTAAAGTGAACATAATTTTTATATCAACAAATACATGAATTATTATAAATAATACTAAGGATAAAATAAAACCTTAAATGAAACGAACATTTCTACATATATAATTATTCCTATTAATATTGCTCTCGAAAGTATGTTGTAAAACCCGATGTAGCCATCAGTCAACTGTATCCATTCTAAAATTGTTAAGGATTTGACTGTTATTTAATCTAGTCTCTGGCAGACAGTTAAAAATATCTTATAATGGAGTTATCTAGTCAATGACACATTTTTCTTTTGTTATGTCTATATTGACCACACCACTAACATGAAATCGCAATTTGGCTATACTCTAATTTCTTAGATTTTTGCTGCCTTTTAGGGGAAACGAAAACTGCTACTCCGTCTTAGCGGAGTTGCAAGGCCTACTTTTGGAACTGCTCCTTGGTTGCAAGTTGAAAGGCTTGTATTTGCTCCGGCCAATTCCTTGATCTGAGCAACAGATTTAATCGAATTCGAAGCAATTCTAACGGTTTGGCGTACTGCTAATTTTGATAGTGCCTTTTTTCCCATTTGAAGTTATTAGTCCATATGTCCCTGGATCCTTTCAATAACTGTCAACAGTTGTGGAGCAGCTATTAATTTGTTTGGCAATGTTCCGATTAGACAGTCCTTGCGAGTGCAGAAAGTCTACTGCTTGACGTTCCAACAAGCTCATAAAATCAGCTTTTCCCAGTTTTTCTACAAATGTAGCTTTAAAACACTTTATTTCTAATTTTTGATATTTTTTCAATACAAAAGCTTAAACTTGTCTACGCTGTAGTAGATTGGGTGGCAACATCTTGACAAACAACAGAACTCGGCCGATGGTTTGGCAGCTATACGATATATTTTATCCGATCCGGCATTCAAACTAAGAGACTAGTTTACATTTGAACTGACGGACAGGCCTAGTTCTGTTTCTCTGCGGATTCTGAATCATAACATATATACATTATATAGGAGATGTCACCTTAAATGCGTCGCAAACTTCTGGACAAAACTAATATACCCTTACCAAGCCATGCACATTACGCATTAACTTAATTTCCATTTTATTTATCTTCACTTACAGATGGTCGTGCCTCTTAGTGATGACACTCTTTATCACGTCTGTCACATGCCATTGCACAAACTAGGTAAAAAAGGTGACCATATCCAATGGGTATAAAAACGAGTAGATTGCAGCAAATAATTATTTCAACTTTACATTTTTTTAAAGTCAACTATAGACAGTTGATCAGTTGATCAAGATTAAAATTAAAACTTTTACATAACATATTTTAAGTTACATTAAGGCAAATTTTTAGTAAGTAATGATTGATTTTGGCTTATCTAAAACATCATAAGCCAAGCTTAGACACATGGCAAACAAGCCAGTTCAACAATGTAGTGATTTTGTTTTTGTACTACAAGTATATACATATATCTGGTGGTGCGAAAATGTTAATTTTAAGCCAAATAATCATCATTAGTGGGAAGTGATTTTTCGCCCGTGAACTAATTCTCTAGCGGCACAAAAGGAAGAGTGTTCTTCGTCGCATCGTGACTGAAAATGGTAAATGAACTCTTTGCAGCAACCCAACGTGGAAGAAATCTTGGGGACTACCTGATCATGCTACTACCTCGTCGGTTGGGCATCACTGCGCAAAAACAGTTCATAATTCGAGCGATGATACGATAAACTGATTTTACTGCATGACAAATCTCGGATTCACCTTACGAATACTGTCTAAATTTAGTTGAATTCGTTTAAAAGGGAAGTCCGACTATAACTATAATAGTTTGTTTTTTATAATTAAGTTTTATTTTAATCAAAAAGACTGCGAGAGCTTCGTTGCAGATCTTATATTTTTATAACCTTCGACCATTAAAAATGGTCAAAAAAGGGTATACTAACTTTGTGCAAATGTATGTAACAGGCAGAAGGAGGCGTGGGAGATATATTCTTGCTCAGGATCACTAGCCGAGTCGATTAAGCCAAGTCTGTCTGTCTGTCCGAATGTCCGGATAACCAGATGAACACACAGAAATCAGCTAATATAAAATCTAAAGACGCCAAGTTTGGCATGAAGGTGCCACAAATCAATAATTAAATTTTTTAAGATGATGTGCGAGCGACACATTAAAGATATGTTACAACATTCTGATTAGACCAATACTTAACTAATAATAATACCAACATAACGTCAAAATTTCAAACCTATTGGACAACAAACACAGACGCTAATTAACCAAAACCTTGTTCGCTATGATGTTATATACAGACCAGCAAGCTGTGACGTCATTGCAATGCTCATGAAGGAAAGAAAAGGAAAGAGAATGCGAGCGTGTAACGTCATCTGTTGCTCTTCTCTTCTTTTCTATGCACACGCATTTTTTGCATTCAAACGCACACTTATACACTACATACATACATACATGCATACACCTTGGCCAATGATATGCTGCATTCAAATACACGTATTCATATACTCGTATGTTTGCAATTGTACTTTACGTTACAGCATAACGTGCTTAACTGACTCAACACTTAACTGCACATTACAGATAACTGCCCAATCATACATTTTTTGTACAACGAAAAGCTATTTTGTTTGAAAAATATTAATTTAGTTGCATTGAATTTTGTTGCAATTTTGATTGTTTTCCCCAGCGTTTAAAAAAACTGCCGTAAGTTTCATTTCACATGATTTTGCTTCTGCTTCTGCTTCTGAAAAATCAGAAGTCGCAGTCAAAGCATAAGTAAAAATCACGCAGCGACGAATATCAAAAATCAGCAGCAGTCGCCGTTTTTCGTTCTTTCGCTTTCTGCTTTGCTGTTGCTTTTGATCGTGGACGTAAGTCGCTGCTGCAGCTACCGACGACTTTCGGAAGTCGTCAGCAGTCGCAGCAGCATAAATCGGCGCTTTCGACTGTTTGCTGCTTTTGATTTTCGTTGATATTGCTGCCGATCAACAGTCGCAGCAGCATAAATCGGCGCCTTCGACTGTTTGCTGCTTTTGATTTTTGGTTGCTATTGCTTCTGACCAACAGTCGCAGCAGCGTAAGTCGGTGCTTTCGACTTTTTGCTACTTTGATTTTTGCTGCCGAGCAGCATAAGGCGACAGACGCATGAGGCGACAAATTCTTGGAAGTCATCCGCAGCCGTCGCAGCGTTTATTTCGTCATATTAATTTTACTTGTAAAACGTTTGCTGCTTGATTCACACGTACATATTTCTGCTAACCATGGCACCAAGTGAAGTTTGGAAATATTTTGAAAATAAGGCAGTCGAGGGCTTAGCTGTATGTAATATATGTAAAAGCTCTCTCAAAAATAATAGAATATCAAATTTCAAAGCACATTTACAAAAACAACACAAAATTGATGTTAATGTGATTAGTTTAGAAAACCTTGAAACCTCATCAACAAGTTCTTGTTCTAAAAGATTAAGAAAAAAAAAAAAAAAATTTGAAGTAAATAAAAAACAACTAATAAGATCATATATAGGATTGGTAACCGATGATAGCATTCCCTTCAATGTTTTAAATTCACAAAATATGAGAAACATACTTGATCCAATTTGTGAAGGTCTAAAAACAGCTGAAGGAAAAATGATGAAATTAAACGCAGTAAACTGTAAAAATACATTGGAAATAGTGGCAAATAATATAAGAACACATATAACAGCTGAACTTAAAAACACGTTATTTTCTTTGAAAATAGACAGTGCAACGCGTATGTCCAGAAATATTTTTGGAATAAGTGCACAGTATATAAATTCGGCTCAAATAAAATCTATTATTTTAGGAATGATTGAGTTGAAAGGTCCAGGATTAAGTGGAGCCAAAAATCTTGCAACTGAAGTGATCAAAGTAAAGTGATCAATATAATATAAGTGAAGTGATCAATATAATATAAGTTTAAATCAAATCGTATCCATTACTTCTGACAACGGGGCAAATATGGTTAAAGCAACTAATATTTTGTCATTTGTGTCTGAATAAAATAATGAAGAAAACGCTTACGAGTGCACCAACGACGATTATTTAGATAAAATAGAGTTAATAGAAAAAAATCCCGAAGTTTTAATAGGAAATATTGAAGTTTGTCGTTGTGCTGCACACACAGCACAGCTGGTTGCCCTTGATGTAATTAAATCATTGGACATAATTAAATACCTACTTAATTGTAGGAATATGACTAAATATATAAGAAAACCATCGAATGGATATTGCGAAATATTTGAGCTTAAAAAATTAAAAGTGTCACAATTAGACTGGGGATCCACGTACAAAATGTTAAAAAACTTGTTGAAAACGAAAGATATTTTAAGTAAAATTAAATCTCTTAAAAACAGAACGGATGAAGAGAATTTTGATGTAGATGCCTCGTTTTGGGATTTTATTGAAACATATTGTAATTGTAATTGTAAAGTTTCTAAGAGGTGCAACTACATTATAGTAATTTTTACGCCCAATGACTTAAACTAAAAATATCGACCAAAAAAATAGTCAATGATTCAAGTCACAATTTAACAAAAACTATTGGAAATAAAATTTTAAATTCAATAGGAACATGAACAAAAACATTGTTAAATAATAAAATTGTAGTTTCATACTTGTTTTTGGATCCCCGCTTTCAACATATATTGTCTACGCAACAAAAAACCGACGCAATAAATCATTTAAAATCAATTTGGGACAGACTATATAGTCTGAACCCTACTGGCAATATGTGTTCAACTCCCAACTCTAGCTTTAATCAAATAGACAACTTCTTTTATGATGAGGAAAAGTAAATAGTTCAATAGACGTGTACACAAAAATTGAAAATCTACAACTTGCGTATCAAAGATTTGACACAGACTGGAAAGGAAAGCAGTATACTGACCAGGAGTTATACGCAGTAAGTAACGTTTGTTATGCCGTACCGCCAACTCAGGTAAATAAAAATGGCATAAATAATTTAGGTTCCTTCTAAGATAGTTTCTTATTTTATAACAGGTGTCGATTGAACGAGCATTCTCCACTCTGAGGCTGGTGCTTACCGACTACCGCAATTGATTAAGCCAGGATGTTCTTGAGAACATATTGCTAGTTAAATTAAATCCCACCTTTTTGGACATGGCCATTGATACTTTGCCACTTTTTGAAAACGCACAACTTGCTCTTAGTGGTTTATAAAATAAGTAAAATAATAGTTAAAACAGAAAACAATGAAAATTTATTTATGTATCATTCATCAAAATTCATATACTATTATATTTTTTTGTTTTTGCTAATTTTGTTTCTATAATTTTTTTAAAATTTATTAGTTTTATTATTTCACAAGCATTATACAAAAGGAAAGTCAAAAAAATAAAAAAGTACAAGAAGTACGCTATAAGTAATTTCCAAAAAATTTATTCATTCGTAATTAAATACAAGTCTCGGCTACTGAATGAATTTGTCGCCTCATGCGTCTGTCGCCTCATGCGTCTGTCGCCTTATGCTGCTCGGTTGCAAAAATCAGAAGTAGCAAAAAGTCGAAAGCACCGACTTCCGCTGCAGCGACTGTTGATCAGCAGCAATAGCAACGAAAATCAAAAGCAGCAAACAGTCCACTATGGGGAATTTGGCCTGTTTTTTTACATTAATTAATAACTCCTGATCTAAGTAAAATTTTGGGATGGAGTTTTTTTATATTATTACGTAAGTCCTTAGACATATTTAAGAAAAGTGGGCGTGGCCCTAGCCTTTCTATTTAAACCAAAACCAGTTATTTGACAAAAAAATTTGTATGGCAGCTACACTTTATAGTAGTCCGATTTTAATGAAATTTTGAGATTATACTCAAGATTATTAAAAAGTAAGATGGTATAAGTTTGAAAGCCATATCTTGAAATATAACAAAAATCGGCCGATAGATTGTATGGCAGCCATACGATATATCGGCCCGATCAGTCTCGTTCCAACTTATTTATACTTAAAAAATGATAAAAAGTATGTATGCTAATTTTTACATTGATATCTCACTAATCAAAGTAAATATTTATATTATATTCTCACAACCACACCATTGCTTGGGCCACAATTACGCATTTATATCGAGATGTTGTTTGCTAAAAAATGTATTTTCTCAAAAAACCGCAAAAAACGCAGTTAGAGACTAGATGATCTGAATAGGGAACTGATGCCTCTACAATATGCAAGTTAACATATGAGTTATCCAAAAGTTCAATGCCCGCTGATCACGCCATATATCAATGACTCCAATGCATGATCAGCATTCTTTGCGACAGTTGCGCATACTGTTTGCGTAACCTAGTTGCACAACGACACTGTCCGTAACGTTCCCACGTTCGCCGGCCACCCGACATTTGAGCCGTTTGGGCAATGCGCTGGATCAGCACTTTTAGGCGACAGGGCTAGTTTCGCGTTAAGAACAATTTGTACTTAGCTTTAGTTTGATTTTGACAATTAAAGAGTTCGGTATTGAAACGGGACAAGTCCTTTTTATTTGGAACCTTAATCGGAATAACATAACTTAATAACTGGCGCCCAACGAAAAAAACCCTAGTAAAGTCAACTCACATTTTTTCGATACGATAGTACGAAAAAATAAAATAAAATTAAATAAATAAAACAATTGACTTTCATATAACTACAAAGATAAGACCCTGACCTTAAGACCATAATAACTGTGGCTGGCTTGGTGTATAAATTGTGTTATATTGAAAATCAACAAAAATAAATAAAGAAAATAACAAGCAAAGACAAATAAATAACAACGTCAAATAAAACAGCAGCAAGCAGCAAGCGGCAACCGACACCAACAACAACAACGAAGAGCAAAGGAAACTGACGACAGCGGAAGAAGCACCAGCAGCACCTGCAGCAGCCTATTAATTTAATAAAAACATGTGAGTAGAGTGCTCATTTTTACAAAACTTAAAAATAAATAAATCCAAGACAACAAAATATTAATAAATAAAAAATATATAAGTTTTCGCGTAAAAGAATACAACATTTTCAATCTAAGGGCATTTCAAAATCGATCTTTGCAAAGAAAATTTTCGGCCCTCTATTAACAAGCAACCTTATGAGTGACAGTGAATTAGAGGAGCTGGTGTCTGATATTTCCCAACAACTAAAAGAAATTAGGGCAGAACGAAGCACTGCTTATAGCGAAAATAATTGGTGGTCCGATCAACAAATAATAGGCAAAATGAATATTGATGCTAATAGTTTGAAAATTCTAATCGAGACTTCAGTCAAGGCTGCACTCGATCACCAAGCAAAAAGTTTTGCATCACAATTACAAGAAATAGAAGAAAAATTTAAAAGTTCTCAAATAACCTCACCAGAGGTTGAAGTTTTCAAAGACGCAGAGATAGATACGAGCGTTGAGTGCCATGAGACACTTGACATTGTAAAATCAGTTCCTGATTTTGAAGGCAAACATGAGACATACGTGTCTTGGCGAAAAGCTGCACACACAGCTTACAAAATTTTTGAGGTATACCAGCGTAGCTCAAAACATTATCAAGCATTGGGCATTATAAGGAACAAAATTAAGGGCCCTGCTGACATGGTGCTGTCCTCATATGACACACCACTGAATTTCAAAGCGATTATAAATAGATTGGACTTTACGTACGCTGATAAGCGACCAATCTATTTAATAGAGCAAGAACTGTCAACACTTCGTCAAGGAAACTTGACTTGATAGAATATTATGACGAAGTTGAGCGAAAACTTACGCTCCTCATAAATAAAACTATCATGACATATGACGCTTCCTTGGCTGCTTCTCTCAATGAGAAATACAGAGCAGATGCTTTAAGAGTATTTATCTCTGGAACTAAGAAACAGCTAAGCGACATACTCTTCTCAGCGCGACCAAAGGATTTGCCATCGGCCTTAGCATTAGCTCAAGAGGTCGAGTCAAATCACGAACGCTTCCATTTTGCAAATAATTATGCAAGAAGTCTGGAAGACAGAGCTCAGCGAAACGAACAACGTTATCAAAAACAACAGACTACAGAAAGCTCGCAGCAAGGTAAAAGTCCATATTATAATAAACCGAGAATAAATAATAATGGCCCGCCTCAAAGGCAAGAGGCACCACAGCCAATGGACATAGACAGTTCATCTAGATTTAGGCAACCCACACAACACCAGGCAAATCAAGGGGTTTCCGCCTACTCCCCTTTTCCGAATCAAACCCAAAAAAGACCCAATAGCGGAACAGCTAGGTTTACAGGACCAAAGCAGCAGAGAATAAATAACATCTCACAAGAAGATCACCAATACGACCCAAGTGAACAAGAATACGATACTATCGCCGAGTCCGAGGTAGCTGATTTTGAAGATGAAACTGCACAAACTGAAGAGCTCAATTTTTTTAGAAATGACTCCCTGTTACCGTTTGTAGAGCGAACGATAGCAGGAAGCACAATAAAATTACTGATCGATACGGGGGCCTCAAAAAACTATATAAAACCTCTAGGGAACCTTAAAAACATAACACCGGTAAACAAACCCTTTTTGGTAAAATCCCTTCATGGTTTTAACCCTGTTCAAAAAAAATGTTTTATGCATCTCTTTAGCACTACCTTCCATACAACACTAACATTGTAGCGACAATACGAACTGAAAATGAGGACCCGATATATTCAAAATTATACCCCTATCCGATGGGAGTGTCTGATTTTGTAAACACAGAAACAGACAGTCTGCTAAAAGATGGTATAATAAGACCATCAAGATCACCTTATAATAATCCGGTGTGGGTGGTAGACAAGAAAGGAACAGACGAAAATGGAAACAAAAAGAAAAGACTTGTAATTGACTTCAGAAAATTGAACTCTAAAACTATTGCCGACAAATACCCCATACCCAATATTGTAGCCATACTGTCAAATCTTGGTAAAGCAAGGTATTTTACAACGCTTGACCTAAAATCAGGATTTCACCAAATTCTTCTTGCAGAAAAAGATAGAGAAAAAACAGCTTTTTCTGTAGGAAACGGGAAATATGAGTTCTGTAGACTTCCTTTTGGACTGAAAAATGCTCCTAGTATTTTCCAAAGGGCTATTGACGATGTGCTTAAAGAGAAGATCGGGAAATCGTGCTATGTTTACGTTGATGACGTAATCATTTTTTCAGAAAGCATGGAAGAGCATGTGAAGCACATCGCATGGGTATTAGACCAACTGTATGAGGCAAATATGAGAGTTTCATGGGAAAAGTCACAATTTTTCAGAGTAAAAGTAGACTATCTCGGATTTATGGTCTCTCGGGGAGGCATTTCAACAAATCCTAGCAAAGTTGAGGCAATAAGCAAGTTTCTAAAACCGACAACCTTGTTTCATGTTAGATCATTCTTGGGTCTAGCAGGTTACTATAGGTGTTTTATAAAGGACTATGCCTCGTTAGCTAGACCGCTAACGGATATTCTGAAAGGAGACAATGGCAAGGTTAGTGCTGGTCGATCCAAGAAAATACCAGTGAACCTTGACGAAAAGCAATGTCAAACATTTGAGAAATTGAAAAATGTTCTGATTTCGGAAGATGTTATGCTACTTTACCCTGACTATCGGAAACCATTTGACCTGACAACCGACGCCTCGTCCACCGGCCTAGGAGCAGTCCTATCCCAAGATGGGAAGCCGATTACTATGATATCCAGGACTCTTAAGGACCACGAGTTACATTTCGCAACAAACGAGCGCGAATTACTCGCAATAGTGTGGGCTCTTAAAAACCTAAGAACTTATCTTTATGGCGTACAGAATTTGAATATCTACACTGATCACCAACCCCTTACCTTTGCGGTCTCGGATAAAAATCCTAATGCAAAGATTAAAAGGTGGAAGGCTTTCATTGACGACCATAATGCAAAAATTTTCTATAAGCCAGGGAAAGAAAATAATGTGGCCGATGCTTTGTCCCGACAAAGCGTTTTTGCCCTTGAAGAAGATGCATCATCTGATTTAGCAACCATACACAGCGAAGAATCACTAACTTATACTATCGACTCTTCTGATAAGCCTATAAACTGTTTTAGGAATCAAATTATTTTAGAAGAAAATGCGGTAACTTCAACACGTACTATAATTATGTTTGGTCAGAAAACAAGGCACATCATACATTTTAACGATAAACAACAACTAATGGAGTTGGTGTTTGATGCAGTTAACAAAGATGTTGTGAACGCAATCGCATGCGAGCTACCAATTCTGGCCTTTGTTCAGAACAAACTTGTGGAAACATTCCGATCCACAAAATTCTGGCATACTAAGCGAATGGTCATTGATGTTCTTGATAAGAATGAACAGAAAGAAATAATTATTGCAGAACATAACAGAGCACACAGAGCAGCTCAAGAAAATGTAAAACAAATAATGCAAGATTATTTTTTCCCGAAAATGACTCGCTTAGTAAACGAAACTGTAGTAAACTGCAAAGTTTGTAACAGAGCCAAATACGACCGGCACCCACAAAAACAAGTTATTGGTGAAACACCCATTCCTTCCCAAGTAGGAGAAATACTGCACATTGACATTTTTTCAACGGACAAAAAATATTTTTTAACTTGCATAGATAAATTTTCAAAATTCGCCATTGTACAACCAATAGCCTCCAGAACCATTATCGATATAGAACCACCAATACTACAACTTATGAATTTTTTCCCAAACACCAAAACCATTTACTGCGACAACGAACCTTCTCTAAATTCTGAAACAATAAAATCACTATTAAATAACCGTTTTCATGTCCAAATCTCCAATGCTCCACCCCTACACAGCTCATCGAATGGGCAAGTAGAAAGATTTCATAGCACTCTTGCGGAAATAGCGCGGTGCTTGAAAATAGAAAAACACCTGAATGACACAGTTGAACTGATTCTTCAGTCAACAATTGAATACAATAAAACAATACACTCTGTTACCAACAAAAAACCAATCGAAATAATTCATTACTCTGCGCCAGATTTTGAAGCAGGTATAAAAGACAAAGTGAATAAAGCTCAGGAAACACTGATGAAAAGGTTGAACGAAACTAGAAGAAATAGAATTTTTCAAGTAGGTGAAAGAGTTCTTTTAAAATCAAATAGAAGATTGGGTAATAAATTGACTCCCTTGTATGAAGAAGAGGTAATAGAAGCCGACCTAGGAACAACAGTTCTCATTAGGGGGAGGGTGGTCCATAAGGACAATTTGAGATAATAATTTTCTTTACCATACTCTTATTTTTATATTTTTATTCAGGATTTTGGTCGTGCTACTTCTCATGACAACAACTACCGCCAAATTAACTGATTACTCAAGCTCGGACTATATCCCACTTGTGGACGGAAATGTAGTCATCTGGAAAAATTTTGAGTACCTCAGACACTCGTCTAATCTCAGTATGTACTCGGAAATAGCCGAGGAAACTAAAGCATTAATGAACCATTTTCCCCAATCGCACATGAAAAAGATTTTAGAATCCGATATAGGTCATATAAAAACATTATTAGATACAGTGAAAACTCATCATAGACACGCTAGGAGTATTAACATTCTTGGTACTGCTCTAAAGGTGATAGCAGGAACCCCTGATTTTGACGACTTTGATAAGTTAAAATACAAGCAGCAATCTTTAATCGAATCAATAGACAATCAGGTTGTTATAAATACAAGAGTGCAAGAAAAAATCAATAAGCTAACAGACACAGTAAAAATAATAATCAATAATGAAAAAAACAAAACAAATCGACACCGACCACCTCTATGAAACACTTCTCGCAAGGGACCGAATTTTGATTTTAGAACTCGAAGCATTAATATTGTCAGTAACCCTTGCTAAGATTGAAATTGTAAATCCCACTATTCTCGATTCTAAAGATTTGGAAAATATATTAAATGAGCACTCTACAGATATTACAATTACTGATTTAATGGAAGTAGCTTACATCAATGTTTTTTTAGACGATAATTTTTTACATTTTATTATTAAATTCCCAAGCCCTAGCTTAGTTTGTAAAAAGGTCACTCTATTCCCTGTCGAACACAATGGCACAATAATAAATTTTGCCGGATATAACAACGTAGCGGATTGCGAAAACCATACTCTGGCAATTGGAAACTGCAGTACTACCCTCACATCAACATTCTGCAGAGAACTCTCTTTTACAACTTGCGCACAACAGCTGCACGCCGGCACTACAGCTCATTGCACTACTCGTCCCAGCCACCTCGAACAAGTTGAATCAGTGGATGATGGTGTCATAATTATCAACAATGAAATGGCAACCGTTACCATGTCTAGTGGCACGGAGAAGACTATCCACGGCACATTCCTTTTAACGTTCGAAGATGAAGTTAAAATAAATGGATCTTTGTTCCGTAACTCGAGAGCCACAGTTCGACGCCAACCAGGTTCAGCGACAGCGGCACTCTTAAATATTACTGGACATCATGAGGTTTTGAGTCTGCCATACCTACAACGACTGAATATCCAAAATCTGAGGTACATCGGTGACATCGAAAAACAACTCGTTACAAAACCTGCAATCTTCAGTGTAACTATGCTTCTCGTAGCAATCATTGGACTTTCCATCTGGAAGATGTATCAGAAACACGTGAGAGCAAGGAAATCAGCTTCCTTGCAAACCGCCATCGACAACTTAAGGAAGTCCGGGGACGGCCTCCATCTTAGTGAGGGAGGAGTTAACATATGAGTTATCCAAAAGTTCAATGCCCGCTGATCACGCCATATATCAATGACTCCAATGCATGATCAGCATTCTTTGCGACAGTTGCGCATACTGTTTGCGTAACCTAGTTGCACAACGACACTGTCCGTAACGTTCCCACGTTCGCCGGCCACCCGACATTTGAGCCGTTTGGGCAATGCGCTGGATCAGCACTTTTAGGCGACAGGGCTAGTTTCGCGTTAAGAACAATTTGTACTTAGCTTTAGTTTGATTTTGACAATTAAAGAGTTCGGTATTGAAACGGGACAAGTCCTTTTTATTTGGAACCTTAATCGGAATAACATAACTTAATAACTTGCATATAGACACTTGCTGAACAAATTTGAACATTTTCTTGTAGATCCTTTCAAAATTGAAGTTTATCTTTTTAAACTACACGTGAACATTACTCGCTAAATGTACAAATTTTTAGAAAAACGCGCACTAAATAATCAAACTTTTTATAACAACGCATAGTCAAAACCCTAAACATAAATATCCATTTCAATTTTGAGCGTTTAAAATTGGCACTTTGAAAAATTAAGAATTTAAAGTTCCACTTCAAAATCGAGCGCAATGACGGCAAGTTCTGTTCGCTTGCAATTGCTGACTTTAACAGCTGTTATTTTAACATAGCACTGTTAAGTTAACATTTCCAGGTTGTAACATAAAAGTTTGATGTATTTCCAATGTATTAACACTAAAATACTGCAAATTTGCATACTTGTGAAAAACACATTTTTGTAAAAAAAGTGGTCAAATTCCCCATAGTGCACTGTCGCGTGCCGCTCGACTGTTGCTCTTGTTTTGAACAATTTTTTTGTCCAATTAAGCATTGAGCGCAAAAAATTTGGCACTTTTTGTTTTTTTTTTTTCAATTTGAAACAATATTAATATTTAAATATTTCAATCAAATACAATAATATGCAAGAACATGATTTAATTTATAAAAATCTGTGAAAAACGATGCGTTTAGCTTACACAGGCACACACCCAAAAAATGTTTCAATATCTGGGTATGCGGCGTATGACAACCTCAAAAAACTGATAGCCCTGAATGCCTTCCAAATGATATAAAACCCTGATCTGAGCATGCGTTATATGTCTTAATAAGTATTCTAATTGTTTCTAAGCCCAAATCCGGAGTCAAAATTCAATAATGTTGGAAAATTCGATGCGATATATGAGGTGTTTTCAAAAAGAAAGGTGACTTTGTATTTTTAAGAATATGTTTATTTATTTATTAATATTTATGTGGTCCCGTTCAAAAATAATTCACTTACCAATCCTCAAAGCACTTCTCATTAGCACTTATCGGTATAGCCTTGAGCTTTTCCAGCGATGCAGTCTTTATCTCCTCAATCGTTTCAAAATCTCCGTCCTTTCATAGGTCTCTTTAGTTTTGGGAACAAGAAAAAGTCACATGGGGCCAAGTCCGGTGAATATGGTGGCTGAGGCATGATTGTGGTGTTGTTTTTGGCCAAAAAATTTCTCACAAGCAAAGATCGTGATGCAAAAGCCACGAATTGTTTTTCCACAACTCTGGGACGATTGGGCTTTGGTTTCGATATCATAACCATATATATATATGATTCGTAACCAGTTATGTTTGACCTTTTTGAGTAAATCCGGGTCATTGTTGACGTCATTGAACAGCTCTTGAGCGATGCTCATGCGACGGGACTTTTGGTCAAAATTTAGCAAAAAAATAAGTTACCTTACTTTTCGAACACACCTCATATGCTATCATACGAGCTGACAGGGATGTCGGCTACCAAACATAGAAAGGTTTTTAATGTAAATATTTTTGGATAATTCAATTCCTTAAGTAAACACAAATAAATTCATTAAGTAAAATAATTAAACCAGCAGCCCCGAAAAATTTTACACAAGGGCTCGAAGAAACCCTGTGCTACAGTCGTTTCGCTCTCGACGTCGAAACACAAAATTGACTTCAGGCTGCCAGCGCTCCGGCCGAAACATTTGACTGTTGTCAAACTTCACAAGTAACGCATATATTCATATGCGAGCTTGTGCATGCACGCACGCACACGTTTTCGCAAAAACAGGACAGATTTGAAAAAAAAACAGGGAAAAGGGCTGAACATTTTAAAAAAGGATAGAACATTAGGTAAAGGTTAAAAAGCTGCCTACATCTCCGATTTTGTTTAAATTTTTTCACTGATAGGGCTATATTTATATTTTAGGTAAATTTAATTATTTTCAAAATTCAATAAAAAAAACTAGAAGCGACCGACAAATAATTTTTCACCTAAAATCTTGATAAATATAGCCCTATCAGTGAAAAAAATTTAAACAAAATCGAAGATGTAGACAGCTATTTAACCTTTACCGAACATTATTTTCATTTTTATTTAATTTAAAGTTGTTTTATTGTTTCATCGATAACTTCTAATTCAGCTATCTTATTTCCTCATAAGTTGCCATAAAGCCGATCGTCAATAAATATTTATCTGGCAGTTTATATTCATGGCAGCATAAATTGTGTCGACGCAGACCGAATGTAAAAATAAAAAGATTTTTACAAATGATTTTGCAGTAGCCTTTGGTACTGTCAGATTTGTCTTTGCAGAGCCAGTTTTTAAAATCTGGCTGCTGCAGCCAGCAATCGCGAAACTGTTGTTTATAATTTTCCTTTGGCATTTTTTTCGCAGATAGGTATATTCGAGCGTGTATTTCGATATTATGATTTCACAGTTTTTAACAGTTTGCATAAACAAAAATGCCAACTCATCGTAAAAATCAATTTGAAATTATATAAAATTGTAAAAATTCAATTTGAAATTAAATTAAATAATATAAATTTAGTCTTAAATTTGTCCGGACAAACAAAATAAAAAAAAGGACAGATTTCCGGACAGGAGATGTTTGGCATATCTTCCGGATGAAGCAGTTGAAAACAGGACAGATCTGTCCGGAAAAAGGGAAATTGGCATCACTGGTTTTGATGCTATGCGCTTATTTTACTGAGAACCGAACGTGGAAGTACCCCAGCCGAACATGCAAGTACCCCAGCCCAAGCCTCTAATGTCAATGCTTTGGGCTCTGGGGTACTTGGTTGAGAAAACTAACTATAACAGCTTTACCCCCTGTTTGATGTCTCTATGTGTTCAGTGCTTCCACAAGCTATTTATTTTAAACGAAATCTTATTCATACACAATAATATTTTATTTTATGAGTTGCCTATTGGGTGAAGATGTTTAATGGCTAGATATTCTCTTGGAATATCACATGTGTGAGGCAAAGAATGATTTTTTTTTTGAGCTTGGGAAAAGAGCGCCACAGGCAAAGAATTTTTGAATATCACATGTGTGTAAAGGCAGCGCGCCTTTTCTAAACGTTGAATTTTCTTGCTTGCTCAGTTTTTATTTTAACCGAACCGGTTTGTAGGTTACTGTACCTTCACAAAAAGTTGCAGGCAGACTGGCGCCTTGCACAAAGGGCAACAAAATACATTTGTTTTTATTATTTTCAAAATTTAATTGAAAAAAAGTAGGTGTGCCCGCCAAATAATTCTTAAACCTAATCGGTGATGAAGGCAGTTTCTTAATCTTTACCATAGGATTAACAAAAGCAACAGTCGAGCGGCACGCAACAGTGGGATACCCTTCGACCTTTTTGAAACGTACTGAGTCAATAATTGTACAATACTTCTATTTAATAGAAATATCGTAACGTAAGCCTTTATATGCGTCTGTGTATGAATACGTGTATATGCGTGTATCATTTCATTGTTCAAGCACAAATGTATGTATGTGTGTGTGTGCGTTGAGTGCAAAAAATGTGTGTGCATAGAAAAGAAGAGAAGAACAACAGATGGCGCTATGAGCTCGCATTCTCTTTCATTTTCTTTCCTTCATGAGCATTTCAATGACGTCACAGCTTGCTGGTCTGTATACAAAATCAAAGCAATTAAGTTTTTTGTTTAATAACGTCATTGTTTGTTGTCCGATCGGAATGGAATTTCGACGTTATGTTGGTATTATAATTAGCCAAGTATAGTCACATTCAGAATGTTGTATATTTTATATGTCGCTCGCAAATCAGCTTAAAAGATGAAATTCTTGATTTGCGTGGGCGGGGGGCGTGGCACCCAACATTTGAAATAAACTCCACCTGTCCCGGATAAACAGAAACCTTCATGCCAAATTTGGTGTCTCTAGGTTTTATAATAGCTGAGATCTGTGTGTTCATCTGGACATCCAGACATCCAGACACCCAGACATCCAGACATCCGGACAGACAGACATACATGGCTTAATCGACTTGGCTAGTGATCCTGAGCAGGAATATATATACTTCGTGGGGTCTCCCACGCCTCCTTCTGCCTGTTACATGTTGCACAGAGTTAGTATACCCTTTTTTGACCATTTTCAATGATCAAAGGGTTTAAAAAGAGTTTGAAAATTTTTTAGGTAAAGGTTAAATAGCTGCCTACATCTCCGATTTTGTTTAAATTTTTTTCACTGATAGGGCTATATTTATCAAGATTTTAGGTGAACAAATTATTTGTCGGTCGCTTCTAGTTTTTTTTTAATCGAATTTTAAAAATAATTAAATTTACATGTATTTTGTTGTTGGCTAATTCTCTGTAAAACGTCAGAGCGATGCGCACTGTGACCCACAAGCGGTTTGATTCAAACGAAATGTTGTTCATACACAAAAATATATTATTTTATGAGTTCGCTATTGGGTTAGAATTTCTGAGCATGCAACGAGAAGTCATTGGTCGGAAAACTGGTGTCAACAAAGATGTTTAATAGTTCATATTTTTTGTGATTATCACATGTGTGAGGTGAATAAATTTTGTTTGAGTTCCAGAAAAGAGCGCCGCGCGATTTTATTTTTTCAAAAATTTTTCGCCTGCAGCGCACTTTTTCTATACACTTAGTTTTCAATTCAAATACATCGGTTTGTAGGACACTGTACCGGCACAAAATGTTGCAGGCAGACTGGCGCCTTGCACAAAAAGGCAACAACAAAATACATGTAAATTTAATTATTTTCAAAATTCAATTAAAAAAAAACTAGAAGCGACCGACAAATAATTTGTTCACCTAAAATCTTGATAAATATAGCCCTATCAGTGAACAAAATTTAAACAAAATCGGAGATGTAGGCAGCTATTTAACCTTTACCATTTTTTAATTTAGTACTTGCTATCTAGGATCTTTTGCAACCACTTAGAAATAGAACCAACAAATTTTTCGGGAATATGTGACTCAATGATATTCTATGACCCAAGGAGTCCACACTTTTAAGCTGATGTAGCGTTTTCAATTATTTTGGTGCACTCACCCAAAGATGCTCAATAACATTGAGGCCGGCACTCTGGGCAGGGGTTTGAATAACTTTGGGGCAGTTACGCCATACACTGCTGGTCTTAGGTTAGACGCACGCTTAGTTGCTTCATATTTATTTATTAAATGACGATAGAAAAGAAGTTGATATGCAAAAACATTTCTTATTTAATGATACTTTAAATATAATATTCAAACGAATATACATATTTAACGTTTTTTAATTGTGTTTTCAAACGTTTTCTTAAAGCTACTCAAAATACGGCGAATGTTTCTTGGTCATAAGAATAGACTCACTTCGCCTTTTTGATTTTGATAAGAAAAGTATTTGGATTTTAACAAAAATTATTAGATGGCGTTACTATTTGATTTATTTGAAATAAAAAAAAAATCAGTAATGATTACTGCCTCCTTTGTTAGTAACAACTTCATAAATCTGGTCCTTCATAGAATGATACAAGAAACCATGTGGCTCAAAAAAATCTCGCTCTAATCACGTTTAATAGCTGCAGTTAATATTCTTCGAATTGCTTTCCTCCTTCGTATAGCTTACCTGTTAGCCAGTCCCAAACATTTTCATTTACGTTAAGATATGGAGAATATGATGGCCGGGTCATGATATTAACGTTTCAACTCGAAATAAAAGACTTTACTACTCGAGAGTGATGATAAGGAGCTTTGTCTTGTTGAAAAATCCAAGGAATTGGTCCAAAGAGATCTTTTAATTTAGGAAATACGATCGCCGTTCATCTTTTGATCGATAAAAATCAAGTAAAGTGTTCCATAAAACCCAACACCCTTCCAGGCTATGGTGGCGACTTAAAAATAGCTCATCTTTCAGCAAATCATGATAATAATATTGAAATCCAACTAAATTAAAACGTTTTTTATCAGTAAAGACAACTGAACGCCAATCATTTAGCTGTTAGATTGGAAAGCCCACGTCATGTGTTCTTTCGCGAATTGAAGCCGCTTTATCTTTCGCATTGCATTTTTAGACACTTCAGGTGCTCTGCATTTCTGAATGTACGCTTATTTTTATTATTATTTTATTTTTTAAATGTAGCGTGCAACCAAAAATAGGGATCGGTTGTTATGTTGTGTGAAGCTATGCACGTTATTGATTTCCGGCTCTAGCTCGTCGACTTTGGGGGTGGAGGTCTTGTTCCCAAACATAGGACTGCTAACAAAAATCAAGAAAGAACGTACTGCGACAAAGGAACTATAAATTACATAACCGGAAGAGTAGACAGATATACATGATCAAAAGAGAAAGATAGGATAGATGATTGGAGCCTAAAATGGTATGCCGGCGAACTTAGGTGTTGAAGGAGTTCGCGTTTGCCCACCCAACCATGATCACCTCCATTGAACTTTTAGTTCTGATGACCCCTTTTTGCCTACAACAGCGGGAGAGTTAGCTTTGAGTTCAAAGAATTAAAATTTTTAAAACATTATAAATGTAATTTACTTTTCTAAAGGTATATGATATGATATTTCAGTTACATTTCAGTTAAACAATTTAAGAAAATTTGCTTGTTCATTAATAATCTGTTGTTTGTTCACTTATGTTGTTTCTTTCGTTTGCCACAGTTTTAGAGGCGTTGTTTTCAAAAATGCTTTTCCTTAAAAAAAAAAACTTTCAAATTATATTGCCTACTTTTGGCTGTTATCCAAAAGGTGATAGAAACTTGTTCTTCTTGAAGATGTATAATTTTAAGTTGCTTTTCACTACATTTCAAACATAATACAATAGATAGATATTACTTACAGTGGTCGGCGTAAGATCGATGTCTGGCTCGGCACCTGTTTGTTTTTTTTGTTTGCAAAATTTAAAATATAGCACTAAGCAACAAAATTTTCAATATAGGCATTCTCAAATAACAAAACATTAAGGGGAATGAGACTAACAATCTAAAGTGAACATAATTTTTATATCAACAAATACATGAATTATTATAAATAATACTAAGGATAAAATAAAACCTTAAATGAAACGAACATTTCTACATATATAATTATTCCTATTAATATTGCTCTCGAAAGTATGTTGTAAAACCCGATGTAGCCATCAGTCAACTGTATCCATTCTAAAATTGTTAAGGATTTGACTGTTATTTAATCTAGTCTCTGGCAGACAGTTAAAAATATCTTATAATGGAGTTATCTAGTCAATGACACATTTTTCTTTTGTTATGTCTATATTGACCACACCACTAACATGAAATCGCAATTTGGCTATACTCTAATTTCTTAGATTTTTGCTGCCTTTTAGGGGAAACGAAAACTGCTACTCCGTCTTAGCGGAGTTGCAAGGCCTACTTTTGGAACTGCTCCTTGGTTGCAAGTTGAAAGGCTTGTATTTGCTCCGGCCAATTCCTTGATCTGAGCAACAGATTTAGTCGAATTCGAAGCAATTCTAACGGTTTGGCGTACTGCTAATTTTGATAGTGCCTTTTTTCCCATTTGAAGTTATTAGTCCATATGTCCCTGGATCCTTTCAATAACTGTCAACAGTTGTGGAGCAGCTATTAATTTGTTTGGCAATGTTCCGATTAGACAGTCCTTGCGAGTGCAGAAAGTCTACTGCTTGACGTTCCAACAAGCTCATAAAATCAGCTTTTCCCAGTTTTTCTACAAATGTAGCTTTAAAACACTTTATTTCTAATTTTTGATATTTTTTCAATACAAAAGCTTAAACTTGTCTACGCTGTAGTAGATTGGGTGGCAACATCTTGACAAACAACAGAACTCGGCCGATGGTTTGGCAGCTATACGATATATTTTATCCGATCCGGCATTCAAACTAAGAGACTAGTTTACATTTGAACTGACGGACAGGCCTAGTTCTGTTTCTCTGCGGATTCTGAATCATAACATATATACATTATATAGGAGATGTCACCTTAAATGCGTCGCAAACTTCTGGACAAAACTAATATACCCTTACCAAGCCATGCACATTACGCATTAACTTAATTTCCATTTTATTTATCTTCACTTACAGATGGTCGTGCCTCTTAGTGATGACACTCTTTATCACGTCTGTCACATGCCATTGCACAAACTAGGTAAAAAAGGTGACCATATCCAATGGGTATAAAAACGAGTAGATTGCAGCAAATAATTATTTCAACTTTACATTTTTTTAAAGTCAACTATAGACAGTTGATCAGTTGATCAAGATTAAAATTAAAACTTTTACATAACATATTTTAAGTTACATTAAGGCAAATTTTTTAGTAAGTAATGATTGATTTTGGCTTATCTAAAACATCATAAGCCAAGCTTAGACACATGGCAAACAAGCCAGTTCAACAATGTAGTGATTTTGTTTTTGTACTACAAGTATATACATATATCTGGTGGTGCGAAAATGTTAATTTTAAGCCAAATAATCATCATTAGTGGGAAGTGATTTTTCGCCCGTGAACTAATTCTCTAGCGGCACAAAAGGAAGAGTGTTCTTCGTCGCATCGTGACTGAAAATGGTAAATGAACTCTTTGCAGCAACCCAACGTGGAAGAAATCTTGGGGACTACCTGATCATGCTACTACCTCGTCGGTTGGGCATCACTGCGCAAAAACAGTTCATAATTCGAGCGATGATACGATAAACTGATTTTACTGCATGACAAATCTCGGATTCACCTTACGAATACTGTCTAAATTTAGTTGAATTCGTTTAAAAGGGAAGTCCGACTATAACTATAATAGTTTGTTTTTTATAATTAAGTTTTATTTTAATCAAAAAGACTGCGAGAGCTTCGTTGCAGATCTTATATTTTTATAACCTTCGACCATTAAAAATGGTCAAAAAAGGGTATACTAACTTTGTGCAAATGTATGTAACAGGCAGAAGGAGGCGTGGGAGATATATTCTTGCTCAGGATCACTAGCCGAGTCGATTAAGCCAAGTCTGTCTGTCTGTCCGAATGTCCGGATAACCAGATGAACACACAGAAATCAGCTAATATAAAATCTAAAGACGCCAAGTTTGGCATGAAGGTGCCACAAATCAATAATTAAATTTTTTAAGATGATGTGCGAGCGACACATTAAAGATATGTTACAACATTCTGATTAGACCAATACTTAACTAATAATAATACCAACATAACGTCAAAATTTCAAACCTATTGGACAACAAACACAGACGCTAATTAACCAAAACCTTGTTCGCTATGATGTTATATACAGACCAGCAAGCTGTGACGTCATTGCAATGCTCATGAAGGAAAGAAAAGGAAAGAGAATGCGAGCGTGTAACGTCATCTGTTGCTCTTCTCTTCTTTTCTATGCACACGCATTTTTTGCATTCAAACGCACACTTATACACTACATACATACATACATGCATACACCTTGGCCAATGATATGCTGCATTCAAATACACGTATTCATATACTCGTATGTTTGCAATTGTACTTTACGTTACAGCATAACGTGCTTAACTGACTCAACACTTAACTGCACATTACAGATAACTGCCCAATCATAAATTTTTTGTACAACGAAAAGCTATTTTGTTTGAAAAATATTAATTTAGTTGCATTGAATTTTGTTGCAATTTTGATTGTTTTCCCCAGCGTTTAAAAAACTGCCGTAAGTTTCATTTCACATGATTTTGCTTCTGCTTCTGCTTCTGAAAAATCAGAAGTCGCAGTCAAAGCATAAGTAAAAATCACGCAGCGACGAATATCAAAAATCAGCAGCAGTCGCCGTTTTTCGTTTTTTCGCTTTCTGCTTTGCTGTTGCTTTTGATCGTGGACGTAAGTCGCTGCTGCAGCTACCGACGACTTTCGGAAGTCGTCAGCAGTCGCAGCAGCATAAATCGGCGCTTTCGACTGTTTGCTGCTTTTGATTTTCGTTGATATTGCTGCCGATCAACAGTCGCAGCAGCATAAATCGGCGCCTTCGACTGTTTGCTGCTTTTGATTTTTGGTTGCTATTGCTTCTGACCAACAGTCGCAGCAGCGTAAGTCGGTGCTTTCGACTTTTTGCTACTTTGATTTTTGCTGCCGAGCAGCATAAGGCGACAGACGCATGAGGCGACAAATTCTTGGAAGTCATCCGCAGCCGTCGCAGCGTTTATTTCGTCATATTAATTTTACTTGTAAAACGTTTGCTGCTTGATTCACACGTACATATTTCTGCTAACCATGGCACCAAGTGAAGTTTGGAAATATTTTGAAAATAAGGCAGTCGAGGGCTTAGCTGTATGTAATATATGTAAAAGCTCTCTCAAAAATAATAGAATATCAAATTTCAAAGCACATTTACAAAAACAACACAAAATTGATGTTAATGTGATTAGTTTAGAAAACCTTGAAACCTCATCAACAAGTTCTTGTTCTAAAAGATTAAGAAAAAAAAAAAAAAATTTGAAGTAAATAAAAAACAACTAATAAGATCATATATAGGATTGGTAACCGATGATAGCATTCCCTTCAATGTTTTAAATTCACAAAATATGAGAAACATACTTGATCCAATTTGTGAAGGTCTAAAAACAGCTGAAGGAAAAATTATGAAATTAAACGCAGTAAACTGTAAAAATACATTGGAAATAGTGGCAAATAATATAAGAACACATATAACAGCTGAACTTAAAAACACGTTATTTTCTTTGAAAATAGACAGTGCAACGCGTATGTCCAGAAATATTTTTGGAATAAGTGCACAGTATATAAATTCGGCTCAAATAAAATCTATTATTTTAGGAATGATTGAGTTGAAAGGTCCAGGATTAAGTGGAGCCAAAAATCTTGCAACTGAAGTGATCAAAGTAAAGTGATCAATATAATATAAGTGAAGTGATCAATATAATATAAGTTTAAATCAAATCGTATCCATTACTTCTGACAACGGGGCAAATATGGTTAAAGCAACTAATATTTTGTCATTTGTGTCTGAATAAAATAATGAAGAAAACGCTTACGAGTGCACCAACGACGATTATTTAGATAAAATAGAGTTAATAGAAAAAAATCCCGAAGTTTTAATAGGAAATATTGAAGTTTGTCGTTGTGCTGCACACACAGCACAGCTGGTTGCCCTTGATGTAATTAAATCATTGGACATAATTAAATACCTACTTAATTGTAGGAATATGACTAAATATATAAGAAAACCATCGAATGGATATTGCGAAATATTTGAGCTTAAAAAATTAAAAGTGTCACAATTAGACTGGGGATCCACGTACATAATGTTAAAAAACTTGTTGAAAACGAAAGATATTTTAAGTAAAATTAAGTCACTTAAAAACAGAACGGATGAAGAGAATTTTGATGTAGATGCCTCGTTTTGGGATTTTATTGAAACATATTGTAATTGTAATTGTAAAGTTTCTAAGAGGTGCAACTACATTATAGTAATTTTTACGCCCAATGACTTAAACTAAAAATATCGACCGAAAAAATAGTCAATGATTCAAGTCACAATTTAACAAAAACTATTGGAAATAAAATTTTAAATTCAATAGGAACATGAACAAAAACATTGTTAAATAATAAATTTGTAGTTTCATGCTTGTTTTTGGATCCCCGCTTTCAACATATATTGTCTACGCAACAAAAAACCGACGCAATAAATCATTTAAAATCAATTTGGGACAGACTATATAGTCTGAACCCTACTGGCAATATGTGTTCAACTCCCAACTCTAGCTTTAATCAAATAGACAACTTCTTTTATGATGAGGAAAAGTAAATAGTTCAATAGACGTGTACACAAAAATTGAAAATCTACAACTTGCGTATCAAAGATTTGACACAGACTGGAAAGGAAAGCAGTATACTGACCAGGAGTTATACGCAGTAAGTAACGTTTGTTATGCCGTACCGCCAACTCAGGTAAATAAAAATGGCATAAATAATTTAGGTTCCTTCTAAGATAGTTTCTTATTTTATAACAGGTGTCGATTGAACGAGCATTCTCCACTCTGAGGCTGGTGCTTACCGACTACCGCAATTGATTAAGCCAGGATGTTCTTGAGAACATATTGCTAGTTAAATTAAATCCCACCTTTTTGGACATGGCCATTGATACTTTGCCACTTTTTGAAAACGAAGAACTTGCTCTTAGTGGTTTATAAAATAAGTAAAATAATAGTTAAAACAGAAAACAATGAAAATTTATTTATGTATCATTCATCAAAATTCATATACTATTATATTTTTTTGTTTTTGCTAATTTTGTTTCTATAATTTTTTTAAAATTTATTAGTTTTATTATTTCACAAGCATTATACAAAAGAAAAGTCAAAAAAATAAAAAAGTACAAGAAGTACGCTATAAGTAATTTCCAAAAAATTTATTCATTCGTAATTAAATACAAGTCTCGGCTACTGAATGAATTTGTCGCCTCATGCGTCTGTCGCCTCATGCGTCTGTCGCCTTATGCTGCTCGGCAGCAAAAATCAGAAGTAGCAAAAAGTCGAAAGCACCGACTTACGCTGCAGCGACTGTTGATCAGCAGCAATAGCAACGAAAATCAAAAGCAGCAAACAGTCGAAGGCGCCGACTTATGCAGCTGCGACTGCTGCCGACTTCCAAAAGTCGTCGGTAGCTGCAGCAGCGACTTACGTCTACGATCAAAAGCAACAGCAAAGCAGAAAGCGAAAAAACGAAAAACGGCGAATGCTGCTCATTTTTGATATTCGTCGACGCGTGATTTTTACTTATGCTTTGACTGCGACTTCTGATTTTGCAGAAACAGCAGCAGAAGCAATTGTTCACTTTCTGATATCGCTCGCAGCAGAAGCAATGAAAAGCAAAAATATTGCGACTTCTGGTTATTCGACTGCGGCTTTTCAAACACAGGCTTTCCCTTCCAAATACATAAGTTGAGTGTGCCACCTTTTGCTCGACTTTGCAAAAGCGCCATCATTTTGTCGTTGATCGTGACTCTTTGCTAGTAATTCTAGTGTTCGTTTTGATCGTCGCGCCAAACTGCGCATGACCGTTTACTTATGCTTGGCAATGCCATATAAATGGCAAGTACATAGTTTTCTTACAAGTCAATTTGTCGAAATGGTTAAAACAAAGCGAAATCAAAGAAAAGCTATCAATAATCAAACAAGTTAAGGATAATGTTAACAAAAAGAGCCTAGCAATAAAAACAATTGTGATCTTTCAACAATAAACAGCATCATACGTAAGTAGAGTGACATATGTACAACAATCGGCCACAACAGCGGGATTAAATGCCAGCGCCAACGGAAAGGAGAGCACGCTTTGGTAGAGAACGCAATGTACTTGTGGTTCAATCAACATAGTGCTGGTAATGCAGAACTGGATCGTCACGTGTTGCTAGGGAAAGCAAAAGTGTTCTTTGATCAATTCAAAGTAGATTAAATTCCAGATGGTAACTGGTTCAACACGGACAAATACATAGCTAGTGTACCGAATGTGACGAAGTAGGAGCGAATGATTTTGTTGTTGATATTCTCCCTGGATTACTTAAGGATTATGATTTGGACAATATTTTCAACATTGCCAAGTTCAACTTTTTATCAAAGTGCGGACAAGCCCAAAGGATTCAAGGCTCAAAAAGTACGAATAACTAGTCTTCATTTGCAATGCGACTGGCAGCTACAGAAAGGTCATAACAATTGGCAAGTCTCAAAAACCAAGTTGCTTCAAAAGTATTTTAAGACTTTGCCTATCCCTTATTTCGCTAACTAAAAAGCTTGGATCACAGGAGAGCTATTGCGAAAAGCATAAATGACACTTGATGAGGACATGGTTTTGAAGAAAAGAAAAGCTGTGTTATTTGCCGACAACGCTTCCTGCCACGAAAATCTGGAAACATTAAAAAATATATAATATATAATTATATTATATAATATAATATATAATTTATTTTCATGCCGCCAAATACAACAGCAGTCTTGCAGCCATTAGACCAAGGAATTATACACTGTGTTAAAGTTGGATACCGACGTATTTTGGTAAAAAAGCAGTTGTCAGTAATAGAGAAAGACAAGAACATAAAGCAGTTTCTGAAAGAGATGTCATTACTAGACGTTAGAACTGGAAAAACATCGATATTTCCGTAAATTGATATATCGATCTTTTTCATTGATATATCGATATATCGAAGTTTTTAGGGGGCAAGCTTAACAGCTTAACATCTTAAATAAATGAATCAAAATTATACTTATTTAAACAAAAACATTTTATTTGAGATCCATTCTCTTAATTCTAAAAATCTTCAAAAGAATATATGGAGTTCAACTCGGTCAAATTAACATTTCAAAATAAGTCTTAAATTAAATAACAAATTGAGGTTCATTCTACTAATTTGAAAGGAATTTTTTAAAACCAAAAAATGTAAATATGCGTTATCCATTCCAAAGCGCTTTCTTCACCAATATCCGCAACAAAGTCTAAAATAATTATTTATTTAAGGATGTGAAATTAAAATAACGTTAGGCATTACCTAGCTGATCCGCGTGGTTTCTCTTAGTGATGTCTTATTGAGAAAATATCGAATATCGATGTTTAAAAACTTCGATATTTTAAATATTTGAAAAGTATCGATATATCGATATATCGTCGATATACTGTCCAACTCTAGTAGACGTACTTCATTTTGTACTTCAAGCTTGGGATTTGGTGAAAAATAAAACCATTTTCAATCGCTTTCAAAAGGTAAGCACATTTATCAGTAACAAAAACAAATTGTTAAATTGATATTTATTCAGGCAGGATTTACTTCGACTTCGCAGGAGCTTGGTGATAGTGATCTTGAGGAAGAACGTGCCTTCACTAGTGAAATAGAGGCAACATGCAACTGGGACGAATATGTGGCAATCGATGAGACCCTGGATTGTTACGGTACCTTGACGACAAAAGAGATAACAAGTGCTCTTCTGAATGAGCAAACTGAAGATGAAGATCAGCTTAGCGACGATGACGATGAGAATAGCGGTGATGAAAAACCAGAGCTGCTAACTGTCAAAGAAGGTTTTGATGCTATCACGACTCGAACAATAAGGAATGAAGTATAATTGTTCTGGGTTACTTAGAGAGCTTCAAAAAGTAGAGGAAAAGCTATTGATAATAAGGGCAAAGCACGTTGTTCAAAAAAAGATATCAGTATATTTTAAGTAAATAAGTATTTTATGTAATAAGAACAATAAATTCCATCCAAAGGTACATAAAAATGTGAATTAGAGCTGAATTGCGGTTATGTGCATTATTAGGATAAGTGCACATTTTTTTGAGTCAAACATGGTGAGGCAGTTAAGCACATTACACCTCATTTCTATTAAGGAGCATTATCGTACAATGATGTGCTCATTACGTTTAAACAGAGGTCGAAGGGTATCCCACTGTCGCGTGCCGCTCGACTGTTGTTCTCGTTTTATTTAAATTTAAATAAATAAAAAATTGGGGTGAACAAGAATTAGCTTGACCAACATTTGTTGCTTGGCTTGGATTGGGAAAACCTAGAAAAACCAATTAGATAAGGAAAGTTAGTTAGTTATGATAAACCAAATCTAACTAATACAAAAATCTGATATGCAGGTAGGTTATTTAACCTTTACTTGAATGTATATATGGTGAGCTGTGTGTCTTTGTTTGTGTCCTTGCGCAGAAACATCTGATCAATAATTGCCTGAGTGCGACCCCTTGACGGATGAGTTTGAGTATTCTCTAATCACAATTCTCACATGGAGTTCCTTATTTAAGAATAAACTATCGTCTTTTTAATACAAGCTCAATCAGCTCAAATCGGTTCTGATTAATTGTCAATAATCGAGTGTGGGAAATGCAAACAGTTTATTTCTTCTCCTCTGCGAGTCGAACATTCGGTGAAACTTCTTAAATAGGCGTTAGCCCACACACACACACATACACACCCGCAAACCCACACACACACACACACACACCCACACAGACACACGAGTACAGTGGAATCTGTTGCCGCAGACAGAGCGCGTGTTGAGCTGTTCACACCGCACGCACGTATACAAATATTTGCGAATGAGGCGCCCAGGCGTGGCACGGCAGACTGCTGCTGCGGCAGCTGCCTCAGGTGCTGCCGTAACAACAACAACAACGATGCCAACAACAACAACAATGCCAACCGTGTGGCAACTCTTTCCCCCCTGCCTGCGCTTAGTTTGCAGGCAAATTGAAATATTTAATTAGCTGAGAAATTCCATGCGGGGATCTGTTACATAATTATGCGCTCGCAGCCACCCCTTAACTAGTCAGTTATTGTTGCAGCTTTAAAACGACACTTTTGCGGCAATAACCTCCCCTTCCCACCCCACTGTGGAAGCCCCAATAATTTGGCCAATGACGTGCAATTATTTGCCCAGCCAAGTTTTGAGACAACTTTGCCGTCGCACGAGCCACCACTCCCCCCTCCACTTGCACGATTTCTGCCCCTGGTCCCGCCCTTGCCCACAGACAGTTGGCAAGTGCCCGCGTGGCACGTAGAAAGTTTGTCTACTCTCGCCGAATGCGGAACGTCGAGTTGAAGTTGAAGCTGAAGCAGAACTTGCAGCGGCTCAAGGCGGACTTGCCGTCGCTGTCGCCGTCGCCGTCGCTGTCGCGGTCGCAGTCGAATGATTCATGGCCGCTGCAATTTAGCTGCCAACTCGCGAAAAGTACCGGAAACGCATTCATTTTCCGCATTTTTCACATCAATAATAAAGTGCCAGCAACTGTTGGAGCCACCAAGCGAGAGGGGGGCGAGGGACGCCGAGGAGGGTTGTGCAGCCAAGAGAAGCGTCCGAGCGCAAACCGAGCACATAAACGGCAGAATGACAATAGACGTCTTTGCTCCAGAGCCCAGTCAGGGGCACAGGGCGTGGCCCAATTAAGTCTGCTACATTTATGACTTGATGGGAGGACTAACTGGCCAATCTTTAGTGTTGGTGGACTTCTGCAATCAGACCTATTGATGGGTTGAGCGAGGTGAGCCGTACAGATTGAAGGGCTGGGCAGGGGCAAGTAAGAAAACTACGGCCGGGGGTGCTCGACTCTCTACCCAACTGACCGTTCACATAAGCACTTATCCTCAGTTGCTAATGACTTTTGTATTGCGGGTGGAGCCTTGCAATCAATATGCTCACTATTATTATTAGATCCCATACCTACAGGGAACAAGAGTGCCAACTGTCTGTCCATCCATATGGACACCTGCATCTCAGAAACTTTAATTGCTAGAGCAACAAAATTCCGTGTCCATTTGTTTTATTAACGCTCGCAAAGCAAGTTTGTTTTAAGTCAATAAAAACGAATTCCAATTGCAATTTTAAAGCGTAACTGTTGATCTTTAGTAAATACACTAACAATGAAAGTCCAAATGATTTCAGACAATTTGGTTAAATCACTAGCATAAAAGTTATTTAAAGCATCGGTATTATCTTCCCAAAGTATGATACAGAAAAAACATAAGTTATACCATATACTTATGACATCGTTTCGTGACTGTTTCTTAAACGACTTCTATGTTATTTAGCACATCTATTGGTGGGCAGTCATATAGTTACCTTAGAAACCACAAATACAATGGCTATAGTAATTTGATCGTTTGCATTTCGATTTTTCAACTTCTTAAACAAACTTGATCTGCGCGCAACCGAATCACCAAACTTGATAGGTCTGTAGTCGCTCTTATGGTCTCTGAACAGGGCGTATCTGTTGATGGTGATCAATAATATACACACATACTGTCACGTCTCATTTGTTTGTGCTGTTATGTACATTATCAGCTGACACAAGGCTGCAATACCCTTCTAGCCCATGAGTAGTGGCTATTTAAGCCCAACTTGAGCCTCTCATTTTAAACGGTTGGCTTACCTGTTCCGCAACACGGAAGCAACTAGAGCTGATTTCGAAGAATTGCATATCATGCTCGGGGAGGGGAGGAGACTGTGGTCCTCTAGAGAGGAACGAAAAATGCGTACATAAACTCAACTAAGCTTGCTGAAAGTCCATTCATTTCACGCTTCGACGGCTGCCTAATGCCACCCCAAGGCCTTTTCCTACCCTCTTCCGATTTCCCTTGCAGATGTCGTCGCCATCATATTGAACTTCCCTCTCGTTCTTCATCTCTTTCCGCAGAAGTTCTCTCTCCCCTCCTCTCCTTCGCTGGAAACGATGACAGTTGCGCTTTTTCTCGCCGTTCCTGGCCATTTTTGTGCTGTTTCGCTTAGATTTATACGCCATTTTTTATGATTTACGAGAGTGAAGCGAGTGACGAGCCTGAAGGGGGCAGGGGGACGCTAAGGGCAAGCGGGACAGAGGCGGCAGGCGGGCAAGATGAGACCACAACAACGTCATTTGAGGTAATCAGGGCCGGCTGCACTGCGCTTGGGTGCCAAATCAATTCGCTTGCCACACTCGGGACTCGTGTCCCGATCATTACATCTTGCGAGTTTCCTTCAACTTTAGCTCCTCTTCGTTCTCCACTTTCTTCTCCATCTTTTTATCCGATTTGCTTTCGTCTGGCTGAACCTTTTGAGCGTCGCGAAGGCATCCCCGTCCCCGCCTTCTGCCGCCCCAGCTCTGCTTCTGCCTTTGTCTTGGCACGCGAGTGGCCGCGATAAGGCAACGGTCCAGTCAGCAGCTAGACAGGCAGCCCGGACAGACGGTCGACTGACCCGACTGTTAACTGGCCGATAAGCGCTGCAACGTGCCGCATGTGTTTGCCTTTCTTTGCTCACTTCAGTCCCCCGTTCCGCTCCTGGTGCAGACTTCTGTTTTTGCAGTTTGGGGAACTTAACACTTTGGGGCTTTCGGGCTTTCAGGCGGGCATTAAAAGCGAAGCCGTTAAGCGGCTTACGGACACATTGCGCATACGCCACGTCGACTTTATTAAACATAATTAAAAACAACTAAGAGCAAGAGCATGAGTCGCTTAAGTCTAATGCACTCGACTACGGCATACCCTATAGGCAGAGAGATTGAAGATTTATAGTGGGCAATGAAGATTTCTCTGGGGGGTTGAAGACTGCTCGAGGACAATGAAGACTTCTCGAGGAGATTGAAGACTTCTTTGAATAAGCTGCTTATCAGCTTAGCGCCTCTTCATGCAAAGATCGACGGGTTGGACTGACAGGATCTTTCACTTGACTCGAAGACTGCCAAGCAACGCTGCATCTGACACTTACACACTTGCACAAGTCGGGTATACCCGGTGGCCGGCACTTTCAATGGGGCATGCGGGGAGCACAAGAAAAAACTCTCAAAAAAATAAACACAGATAATTAACAAACTCTTTCGGCGCACAGAATTTCTATGTATGTTTAAAGCTTATGCATATAGGGGAGGTGTGTGTGGTGTCCGTGTGTGGAAACAGGTATCTGGCCAGGTCCGACAGGTGCCGCCTAAGCCCCGATCAGGGACATGATGAGCGGCGTCACAGTGAACGCGGCAGCAGCAGCTGTCCAGCTGGCGGAGGCTGCTCCGGCGCGCACTTCCAGGCTCTCGCCCCGCTCGCGGGTGACCCTGTTGACGGCCTGCTGGCAGCTGGACTCCTTGCGCACGTAGCGGAACATGGACTCGACGATGTTGCTGGGCGTGATGTTCTCGCACGTCTCCAGGTGGCTCACCACGCAGGCCTCAAAGTCGTGCAGCTCGACGCACTGCTTGGTGCCCAGCACTAGCTCGGGCACCTCCAGCTGCGACACGTTCAGCTGGCTTGGCAGGTAGTGCCCGAAGGTGTTCTGCAGGCAGGTGCCCACGTTGTCCTTGTGCTGCTCCAGGCACTCGGGCCCCTGCTCGGCAATAAAAAGCGCGATCTGATCTCCGTTCTTGTAGCACACAAAGTCCAGCAGCTTGTTGACGATGCGCTGCATCACGGCGTTGTGGGCTCGCTCCTCGCGCGTCAGGCACGGCAGCAGGGCCGCATTGAAGTCCCGCATGCAGCTGGTCACGTTGGGCAGGCGCAGGCAGTAGGTCTCGAAGACCACGTCCAGATCGCCGCGTGGGCGCGCCTGCTCCACCTCGTCGAGCACTTGGGTTATGTTGACCAGTCCAGAGACGCACTGCACCAGCTCGCTGGCGGCCTGCTGTATGTTGTTGCTCAGCTTGGCCGCCTCGCCCTCGCTGGAGACATTGCGGCACTTCTGCTCGAGCACGCGCTGCAGGTCGGCCAACGTGATGTTTGCGTTCTGGTAGCCGGCGGGCAGATACTGCGCACTCAGCTCGTTCAAGTCCTTGATGTTGGCTGCATCCTTCGGCAGTGTCAGCTGCGCCGCCCACGACCAGCTGCAGCAGCAGGCGATGAGCACCAGCAGTGCGAGCTGGCGACGCGTATCGTGCTGTGTTCTCTCCATGACTGAGGGGCTTCTACGCTGCCGACAACACTGCTGGCAGTATCAGCGGCAGGGAGAGGGAGGGGGAGGGGAGGGGGAGGGGAAAGGGGTGCCTGGGTGCCAGGCTTATCTTATCAGGCGGCGACTGCGACTCCAACTGCGACTGCGACTAGTCGATTAACGCAGCGGTCAATGGACGAGATTATCGCGTTGCTAGACCCAAAATCACTTTCAAACACAAGCTCAGTCGGCCCATGTGTGTGTGAGAGAGGCGGAGGGGAGAGGGAGGGATGGGGGGGTGTGCATCTGTACAGCGAACATTTTAGGAACAACAAGCTGAGAGCTTGACGCATGCAACTGCCTCGCCGCCGTTGCTATCGCCAGGGCGGAAATAATTGCACCTTTCGAAAGAGTTTACGACTCTGTAGTGGGCTCACACTTCCCCATCTGCTATCAACTTGATATGACAATCATTCCAATCTGAAACGAAAATGGAATTGCAAAACGCAGTTAATCGAATTTGAACAATTTAAATATAAATATAATATAACAATTTGCTTTAATTTAATTTCGACTTTTTAATTGTAAAAGTTTTTGTTTTCATTTAAGTCATTCTCAGTTGACTGCCTATAGAAGACTTTGAATGAATTATCGCGAGGGGTTGGTCTGCAAATTTCAAATATATATACATATATATTTATCCTGCCATGAGTATCGTATTCATAATGAGGGTGTGCCCAACATAGCACATAACATATGTACGTGGGTGTTATTTATTTCCCAGACGTCACATTGCTCTGCTATCGGGAAAAACACAGCAGAAAAGAGAATAAAACAATTCTCTTGATCTTTAGCATTTGCAGCTCTTTCTTCTCCTTTTCTCTGGCATTCAGCGGCGAAGTGTGTCATTCCTTAAGAAACTCTTACGGCCATATATACATATACATATACCTATGCTGTTTACATACATATGTACTCCATACATAGATAGTTTTCCTATGAAACTATATAAATGTGTATGTGTTCTAAATAGAACACGTAACCAAGTACCCCAATAACAATCATAAGCATACATACAATCTATAATCTATACATACATACATAGTGTACCTATGTACCTTTATAAATACCTATACATTATAGTGCACATGTATATATTCTACGCAGAACACGTAACCTAGTACTCCAATAACAATCATCATTCCCCACTTCCAATCAACCTCGCACTTCCCCATATTCAAAACATCTTGCCCAGTCCAAATCTGGTGATCACGAAGCAATCGTGCGACTGACCTCAGACTCTGAACCCTACGAATCAGGCGCGATAAGGTCGATTAAACAGTAGCTCTGCCAGAGATTGCCCGACTCGTGTTTATATGGCACTCTCGATTGCCTTTGGATTTACCGTTTCCCAATCGAGGCTGATAATGCGCTGGGGCCCAAGCCAGGGTGTTGTTTGAATAGTGTGAGATAGTGGTAATGTTACGACAACAATTTGATAAGTAATCATCGTGCTGTTGTCACTGTGCACTGCCCCTGAATCTGAGGTGAAGTTGCAGCAGCGACAGCTGCTCCCGCAACTCAAACAGAAAAACGCAACACAACTAACCAACAACAGAAACCCCGTACAGCAACACGGGCAAAACAAACAAAGCGAGGCCGAGCGACAGAAGTCGACTGATAGATACCACGTACTCTGCTCAGAGTCGTTAATGGATGGTTCCTATAAAATCTAAGAATATTGCTGTCCGATTTCGATCGAATAGAAACAGTATACACGTACATATGTCAATGAGTTGCTTTCTAATTTGAAGTGGAATAGATGAGTTCAGCAAGAATACTGGTCTTCAAACAAAAACCTTCTTATCAGTCATTTGTTCCCTTACCAGTTTTATGTTGTGATCAATCGATTTTAATAAAATCTTGCAAGCATATCATCTATATAGAGGCATTCCGATGTAGATAAATTGGTTGTTAGGTCTCGAATTTAACAACTTTAGGTCTCGAATTTAACTTATTTACAGCTGGCTGCGATAAGAAGAAACTGAAAGACTAGTTTGCGCTGCTGAAGACGGACGGAAAACAGAGACGGGCAAGGCTACTTGGACTGCTCTGTTGATCCTGATTCAGAAAATATATACTTTAAAGGCTCGTAAATGTCTTCTGAGTTGCTTTTCAATCTGCTGGCCACAGTAAATAAATCCCTTGCAAGCGTATAGAAATCATTACTAAATTTACAATTAATGCTGAAATAGCAACAGTGTTCAAATTACAATAATTCAATTATATTAAAACACCACACAGTCAACTGATTTCTGAAATTCAAATATTCGAAAACAGAAACCATAAAAAATGAATACAAAAAATTATTAAAGCGTAGGAATGAGGATTTGAATAATCACTGCTGGTATCTGAACAATGTTTGTATTCGTGCATATTTATTTGCTTTGTTCAACGAGCTTCAAACACAATACAAATATTGTATTTTATCTTTGAACTAACCAGATTTGATAAGCAGCTGTAAACTTGTATACTGTATTTAAGTTATGGAATCCCCCCATTTCATATAGCAGGCTATCCCAAGGGAATAACTATACTTGAATCCGATATTTGTGCATTTTCTTTAGCTTTTATTTGTACTAAGTCAAGTTTTGTTATTCAAACTTCAAACTTCAACTGGACAGTATGTCCATGTATACTTAAGCTGGGCATCGGTGAAATTCATTATTCAGAGCGATCTATAACAGTTTCTGGAGGTAACCAAAGGAACATGCTGCGAATTGGATATCAGAAGCTGTACTAGTTATAAAGATCTAGCTATCTTTAGTTTGTTCTACTGACAACTGTTTTCTCTGATTACCGGTCCAAGTCTGCAGGGGGCACTTGGGTACACTTGGTATCTATCATACACATATCACTTTACAGGGTATTAAAAGTGCAAAAAGTGAAAATCAAAAACAAAAACAAAAACAATAAGTGAACAACGAAAAGCAAAAAAGGAAGAACGAAAAAAAGCCAACAATTTATCTTCGTTTGTAACGGAAGTTGCAACGCAATAAACAACACGGCAACGGGAGGCGTAGACCAGAAGCACGCTGCAGAGGGAGGCGGGGCGTGGCAGGGGAGTGGCTAGCAAACATAGGGTGCATTACACAAAGAATTTCGGTAGAAATAAAATGGAAAATTACAGCTAGCTGCGCCTCGAGACTTGCAGAGTGGGTGAGGGGGGGGCTGGGTGGGGGTTGGTTGAGAAAGAGTGAAGTCCCCAGGGGGATGGGAGGGGGGAAAGTGAAATGAAGCGCATGAAAGGATTCTAAAAAATGATGGCAATTAATTGTTGCTGCTGCTGCCGCTGCTTCTGTTGTTGATGTAGCCACGCTGTTGATGCTGTGGGCGTGGCAAGGCACAAAGAGATCGAGTGAGAAAGGGGCGGGTGGGGGGAGCTGAAAGGGGAAGGAGCAGTTGAATTGGGTGTAGATGCCTTAACTGGTTGCCGGCAATTAGAGCGCTTGCACTTCGCAGCGCACGCAAATTTAGATTTATCAAGAGCGACTTAGCTTTCCCTCTGCCCCTCAGCCTCTTGCCATGCCCCTCGCCTGAGATCGCCGTGTTGCATATATCTAGTGCTCGCTGTGCCCAATGTCGTTGCGCCTCTTCACAGACAGAGAGACACCCGCGGGGCAGCTTGTCATCATTTCAATGCGCCGCCCTGCAACAATAGGTGGCAAGTTTGCCGGGACTCCCCGAGTCCCTGTGTCAGTGAGGCAAGTATTACGGAAGTGCGGCCGACTAATTGCAGCTGCCAATAAATTGCAACTGTTTAGCAACGGCGTCAGCGTCGACATCAGCGCCGCGTCGACGTCGCCATTTGCCGATTGCTTTTTCAACGTTTCCGTTTCCGCTTTGCCAGTGCGTGCGTTTCCAGTTAGACGATGATGAAGCCGATGATCATTTGCCAAATGAGGCTGTTCTATTGTGCCACAAACTGTCCCAGACTGCCTGCGTATGTGTCTGTGTGAGTGTTTGTACCTGTGTGTTAGTGCGCATCTGTGTGCAAATATTTCATTTACATAATCAGACGCGGCAAATTCAAGCGTGCAGCAGCCACACTCTCAACTGACTGTACAAATGTATGACTGGGAGTGTGTGTGTGTGCATACTATTGTTAATCATATGCATGCACGTACACACACACACACACACACACACACACACACACACACTCCCACAGCTGGCTAGGCAGGTCCTACAAACATTGACGCGAAGGGTCGCTGGCAGCGGCACAAAAGCGCAAACTGTGCGCAATTAATTAACCCAACTCGAGCTAAAGTAAATATGTTTGTGTGTGTTATGTGAGTGTGAATGCAATTGTACCTGTGGAATATATGTGCATACATACACATGGCATGAAAAGTGGAAAGTGGAGCATACTAAGATTGAACTCCAATAAATACACTGGCACATGAGTTCTGCTTTGATTTCAACTTAGAATTGATTCCTTGAAACATTTTACATTCAACTTATATATGCGTGTTTGTGCTTGATAAATAAAATAAAATAATGAATTATATTAACATTGAATTCTCTTTTTAGGTACAAATTTCCACCTGTTTCTTATTATTTAAATTAAATTTAAAATTAATTGTTGATCATTATTTCGGACTTCGATTAGCATTCAAATGATTAAATATTTACATGAATATGAAAACATTTATAAATAGCGAAAACTCAGAATTCTTCTGGTCCATTCCCGCAAAGTTAGAGTACCCCTATCTGCCAACTTTCTATGGTCGAAGGGTACAAAATACCGTGGTGGAGCTAATTTGTAAGATTAATACACTCATTCATGTGTACATTCTTTTAAATTATTTTCGATGATGTGTGAGTGTGGGTAAATGAATGCGATTGATTGAACTATAATGAAAAAAAGTAAATGAATGAATGTACATACATACATATGTGGTTGAATGAATGAAGATCTGCAAATAAATGAATCATGCATTCATTCAGTAAAAGTAAATAAAGTAATGAATTAACAAATGAATGTGAGTAAATAAATGAATGTGAAAGAGTGCATATAGTGAACTAATGTAAACGAATGAATGAATAAGGGAATGTTAATAAATGAGTGAATCAACAATGATTGAGAGGATGAATGATAATAAGCAAATTTCAATGAAAAATAAGATTGAATGAATGAATGTGAATGAATGAATGAGTAAATGTAAATTAAGGAATGCATTAAAAAATAAATGTCAATATATGTAAATAAATTTAAGTAAAATATAAATGATTGTGAATCAATGAATGAGTCTGAATAAAATAATGAATGAACGTGAATGAATTAATAAATGAACGTGAATGAATAAATGAGTGTGATTGAATGAATAGATCTGAATGAACTATTTAATGTTAATGAATGTATTTAAATGAATGTGATTGGATGGATGTGAGGGAATGAATGAGCGAATAAATGTAAATGAATGTATGATTAAGTTTCAAAAAATGAATGTGTAAAGGTAAATGTGAAAGAATAAAAATGATAGGATGAATGAATGTGAATGATTGCAAGTAAATGAATTTGACAGAATGAATGTAGGAATTTGAATGTGTAAAAGAATGAGAAGGTAAGAATGAAAATGAACGAATGTGAATAAATAAATAAAAATGAATGAGTCAATTAAAAAATTTTCCGAATGAATGCATGTGAATACATGAATGTGATTGAATTAATGTTTATGAATGAATGTGGTTGAATGAATAAGTGTTTGTAAATGAATAAATGTGCATGAAAGAATATTAATGAATGTGAATTAATGTAAACGAATGAATATGAATGAATAAATGAGTAATTGTAATGATTGAATGTATGAATGTAAATAAATGTCATTGAATGAAAGAATGGAAAATGAATAAATTAAAATGAGTGAATAATTGTGAACCCATGAATGAATGAATGTATTAATTAATGTAAATGGTTGAATGAATGGATGCGAACAAGTCAATTTCAATGAATAAATATGAAATGAACGAGTTAATGTGAATGAGTGAATGTTATAAAATGTGAATGAGTTTATGTGAATTAATGTAATTGATTGAATTACTTAATGTGAATGCATGAATGCGAATAGACAAACTTTAATGAATATATATGAATGAGTGAATGAATGTAAATAAATGAATCTGTGAATGAATGAGTGAGTGAATCATTGTGAATGATTCAATTTTAATGAGTAAACATGAATGAATGAATGAATGTATTAGATTGAATAATTGAACATTTTGTGAGTAAATGAATGATTTAATGAATATCAATGTACGATTGTGAATGAATGTAAATGAATAAATATGAATGAGTGAATGCGAATGAAAAAAGTACATGTGAATAAATGATTATGAGTGAATCTAAATGAATGATTTAGTAAGTGTTAATGAAGGAATATGAATGAATGTAAATTAATATATGAGTTTAGGTAAATGAAGGAATGATTTAACAAATGATTGTAAGTAAATGAGTAAATGAATAAATTTGAATGATTGTTAGCGATTGAATGTGAGTTTATAAATAAAAGAATGAAATAAAGTTAAAAAATTAATAAGTAAATGAATGTGAGTGAGCGAATAAATGTGAATGAATCGATCAATGAGTGAATTAATTATTAAAGAATGTGAATGATTGAATAAAAAGCCAATTTAGATATTACAACCACAAGTATTTCTACCAGAATTTATCGAGTCACGGCTCTAGCCGGATTGCCTTAGCGTTCCTGTCTGGTGCTGTCCCCTCGTCGAAGTCACGTCGACTTGTACAGGCGAAATCCATTAAGAGCGCATTGCAATTAAATCAAATGTAAACCGCAAACACAAATTCCAAATGGCAAATGCAAATGCAAATGGATTGAAAATTTGTTTGTCTACCCGCAACCAATTGTCGCCGACACAAAGGGAAGAATTGAGGGGGTAACCGGGTAGCAGGAGTTTTAGGGACTGTTGTTGTTGCTCCTTCGACCAAGAACTGTGGGTAAGAAGTGCAATAACTAAAACTGTGACCGCAACAAAAACTTTTTGCTTTGCTTAAAGTGAAAACTACTGACAAGCATTGTTAATGTGTTTGCCTATCAGATACCCTATACACACACGTTCACACAAACATTCACCTGCAAGATGGGAATGAGAGCATGTTTCACTGTTATCAAAGATTACTTTTCGATTGAACTGAGCTGTACTGGGTCAAAGGGGACAATCAGTACAAATCATCAACAAATTATATGTAACCAGACAGTAAGATACCCTTTGACAGGTTTTGAAATCTTTTCTAAATACATTAACACTACCAAGTGCTTATACCAATTCTTTATTGATTTGTCACTCTTATACGCATGCAAACAAGTGATCGTAGCTCTGGGCACTTAGGTGACATGTATAACTTCTGTAATTATTGTCCGATCAGATTTAAGGATCTGAAGGGGAGGTAGATAATATATAATATAATATAATAGTAAGCTAAGTATATTCCAAAGGTAGAAAGTTGTACCTTTTATAAGTCGTCCCAATCATTTAAATAAACTTTATCTGTACATAGTCCAAGCACAAGCACCTCTATACCAAATTTGGTGTTGCTTCCTTTTTTAAAGCAGAGGCCCGAGACAGACAGACGGATAGACGAGCGGACATAGCTTAATCAACTTGGTCATTGATTCCCAGCAACATAAATATAACATTAATACTTTCTGCTAACCATTTTCAAGGGTGAAAGGGTATAGTAAAATATAAACAGAGTACCGACCGAATATCTAACCTTTGGTTTTAGCCGTAACTTTGCTGAAATCAGTCTTTTTCATCATAAATGATATTCTTACATACGAGTATTCATCTTCATTGAGCCTTCATTTAAATTTGCAGGCACTGACTGCTATCGGTATACTAACCTATTGATAGCTTTTTAAAGGTAGCAATCACATCATACCCAGCTAAAGTTGCTTTTATATTTGGTTCATGCCGATACCTTAGTCCAAAACTTGATTGGGAGTGCGCGGGACACGAAAGGGGATCACACAAATCGAAATCAATAAATCGTCTGACTTTGTGTCAAAAGGCTCAGCGCCAGTGACGAGTGGAAAACAATTGCGTTTCACTGACCGGCGCAGGACGAGGCCCGAATGTGGCATGTCCTTGTCCCCCTGTCCCGTGGTACGTCGAACACGTTGCCCACGGTCCGTGTCCGGTTGGATGCGAGTGTCGCTTGCAACAATGCGATGGGCCAGGCGTGTGTCAAGTGCCACACAACTTGATATCTGTCAAATTGCGTGCATTTTTCGCTGATGCTGGTGCAATCGATGCTGCCGCAGCTGCATCAGCCCAACGCTATCGCTGAAAAGGGCAAAAACACAAACACAAAATAAGTCACAAAGAGGCTGCGGCTGAGCCTACCCGACACTCCGATGCTCTACAGCAGTGACATATGTGATTGAATGTAGGCTCATGTTATTCCGTTCAACTCAACTTAACTCAACTCACCTATTTGGTGGAACGTGCTGAATTACTGGATACTGAACGTAGATACATGAAGAGATTTGCACAAACAATATAACATACATTGGTTGTATAGAGACTGAGATATGATAATACACCTTAGACACCGTTGTCACACTGTAACAAAGATGCAAATACGATATTTAGCTGGAGATCTACAAATATATTTTATAATATGTATTAAATGTATGATCAATATATTATGATTCGTTTTTGGTCAGTCTGTGGCAGCAATACTTCTACTTCGCCCTTACACTCACCCAAAAAGTGTGTACCCCAGTTAATGGCAATCATGTCGGGAACGACGACGACCCTCGCCTGCCACATTCGAGGCAAGCACATTGATTCAGTTGCTTACACAATGTTTACAGTCTGACGACCCTCAAGAGGTGTCGAGTACAAGCGCATTGGGCCAATTGATGATTATGATGGTCCACTTGTTGTTGATGCTTGCATCGCTGCAATCTGGCGTAGAAACATAAACAATGTCCTCGCCGAGAGGTGTTCTGTTTGGTAGTTGAATTGGCACCTGATGGGCAGCTTAAAGCCTTAGTACGTGTTCCGATGCTAGCAAAGCATCTCTGTGAAATCAACCCAGAACTAAAACTTCATAATCGCTCATCAATGCCTCGTTCCTTGCTTACCGATGGTAATCCCTATCTTGGCTTTATTCAAAATACCTTCGCCCTCTTAGGCCAATCTTGAGCGTATTCAAATGCTCATCTTGCTTCAATACATTTTGACTGCTCTGGAAGGATACTGGCGTATGTCAGTGTGTATGTGTGTGTGTATGTGTGTGTGTGTGTGTGTGTGTGTGTGTGTGTGTGTGTGTGTGTGTGTGTGTGTGTGTGTGGCGCGTGTGTGGGTGTGGGTGTGTGTGTGTGGGCGTGTGTGTGTGTTGGGGCAATAAATCAAGCTTGATGTCTGAACTTAACATGCTGCAATCGGTACCCATTTCACTGCCAATCGCTGAGCAGATAAAGCCAAATTATAGTTGCGTTTTATGGCCGAGCCCCAAAATCAGTCAGTTGAGAATTGAAACGTTGAGGTAGCAGGTCGTCTTTATTGCCATTAGGTGGAGGTGGACGTCTGCCTGGGTGGGGGACTGTGTGCTCTGTCTGCACTTCAATTTCGGTTGTTATTCAAAGCAGATTTTGCCCGCCAGGTATCATAAAACTATCTGGATGTCCTTTCGATGCGAAAAGGTTCATTCGAGGATTAAGCAAGGTTGTTGCACGGCCCTGCACAGGAGAAACTGAAAAAAGTTTTCGCTTAGAAAAGGATTTAACTCGCTATAGGGTTACGAATCTCAAACTCGAAACTCGTGAAAAACGCCAAACGCGTATTAAACTGGACCGATAAGAGCGCTATATGCGGCCGGCCGCGGCACATCATGCTGCTGCACCCGAGAGGGGCAAGTCCTCTTCCATTCTGTTTCGATTTTGGACACTCCTCTGCGCACCATCGGTTTTTTTTCATGTTGATTGGGTTTGAATATCTGACGTTGGGCCCCTGACGGAGGCTGTGCGCCGTGCGGCGTGTGGCATGTCTCGCCGCGTAGCATGCAGCTCGCACGTTTGCTATTCATCGACTCGGTTTTTCATTCATTCTTTGCGTTCATCTTTTTGAGTTCTCGTCGGTTTTCGGTCTCTTTTTGTCCGCAATTCAATGAATTTGAGGAATACACAAATCAGAAGAGAGCGCAGCTCCAGCTGCGTCTTTGACACAGTCAAGAAAAATAGGCAAGCGGGCAAATAGCCAAGGGGTGGGGGCAACTCAGGAAGGGACTCTGGCTCGGGCTTGGGCTTCTGCTCTGGGATGCCTGCCATGCATGGATGCTATATGGATGGCAACCCGTAGTCGTCGAACAAACATGTTTGCATTTCAAATTCAAACGCGCCAGTTCTTTTCATTTCATCCATTCACGGTATACGAAATTACATGCTTCATACACGTGCCTGTGTGCCTGTGTGTGTGTGTGAGTATGTGTGTTTGAGTTACGTAACATGTGGAAGCAGAGACCGAGTGACTGACTAACTGACTGGCTGCCTGACTGCGACCGGGTGCACAGGCCGGCATCGTGTTTGCTCCTGTAAATTGAGCTCTCCGCACCTCTCTCCCGCTGAGTCCCTTGTCACTTCCCTGCCCACCAACCATTGCTCACAGTGGGCGGGCGACGTGAGTTTATTAACGTTTGGTTTGGGATTCAGCCAACATTTTCGACTCAATGACAGCAAACATTTACATTTTGCATGTTGTCAGTGCTCTCGATTCACTTTCTCGCTTCACAAACCCAACAGCAACACCAGCACCAACAGCAGCAGCAAACAGCATCTCCATCACCAGCAGCAGCAGCAACCCCGAGCCGCAAGTTCCTTTCGCTTTCACAAAGCATTTAGCGCTTTGAGGTTCTCTGGATTTTGATTTGCCTGCGATTCCTTTGTTGCTTTAGCACCTTTTCTTGCTCTGCCTGTCAATCGATAAGAGCGGACCGTGCTGGATATTTGATTTGGATTTTGATTTGAGGTTTTGGTTTCTGATTTCATGTTGCGCTCGACGGTCCTTGGCCCCAACCCAAAGGAAGCAATATTTACAAAAGACCCACTCGGTTTGTTTGGAAGGTTTTAAGGCGAGTTCACAATATGACTATGCATAAAGAAGTTTCAATTTGTGCTCTTTATTCGCTCATATTTCGATTAATCGATATTCATTGTATTGTGGGAGGCAGCAATAGTTAATAGCTTCGATTAAATTTGTACCCTTTAGCTCAGACTAACTTCGTTTGAACTACTTAATCCGCAAACTGAACTTACGAGCTCTTTAGTCTTTAGATCGTTAGTCAAAGTCCCATTCTTTCATTGAGTTTTGACACAAATCAACAACTCTAGTATCAATAATATCGATGGAGGTTGAGCGAAGAAAAACCATCGATAGCTCTTTTACCATCGTTTACATCGGCTGACACCGTCCCTGTTTTAAATTGCAGTGTTAAATATAGTACAAATTTGACAAGCAACGTCAAAATTACACACATTACTTCCATTTTACTTTTCTTTCTGCTCTACACAAGCATTGCAATGACGTCACGGGTTGCTCGTTTGTATTTATACAAAATCAAAGCGATTAAGGATTATATAGTAATTTCTGTGCTAATGGTCCGATGATTTTGTTATTTCGAAGATAAATGGATAAATGGACGGACAGACAGACATGGCTCAATCGATTCGTCTAGTATCCCGAGCCTTGAGAAAAATATATAATACATGAGATTTCCTACGCCTTTCTCTGTCTGTCATGTACATACATTTGTACAATGTTAGTATACCTTTGTATTAAGAACAAAGATAAATGAGCTAAAGAAGTAAAACATCGAAGGTTGAAAGTTCGGGAAGTTTTCACCGAAGAAGATGACCTTTTTGCACAAAGCTCTGTTCCAGATCGTCGCACTTCTTTGCTTGCCATTTGTTTGATTTGCGACGTTGCCTATTTTGATTCACATTCTTCATTTTGCGACCTTGCCTATTTTCCTGTGACCGCCTGTAGCAGCAGCTAGGTTTTCTTCTTTTTCTAGGGGGAATACTTGCGGCTTGTAAAGCACATCAAACGTAATTATTTTGCTAGGGCTTTTTGTTCAAAATTCTAGTGAAATTGTTATTAAATTTATTTTTGGGAAAGCCCTTAGTACGCATAATCCAGCTTCGTACGAATCACGGAAATCAGCAGGACGCATTCAGAAATTCTTGCACAGCTCGAAGTTAGCTGTGGGTCTGCAGAAGGAAAGCGTAGGCGCAATAGAAGGAAGATCGGCCAATAGGAAGCAAGAACGCGAACTTCAGATTCTTCTTAAGGAGACACATCACTCTCATGTTTCGTTGAAAGCTCTTTTAGCCTATTGTTCCATCTGTTGATCTCATTGATCTAAGCTAAAAAGTCATGGAGGAGTTTCTATTAATTTTCAAGAAATACACGTTGAATATATTGTACATTGTAGAATTTGCATTATATATGTATGTGATCTAACCGTAAAACAAAATTTTTGGCTCCCTATGATGAAAAATTGGGTAGCTTTTATATAAGCTTTATACTAACCATTTGTTTAATTTGCACAACAAATGTGTAAGTTTAAATTAAAATTTTGTCCCTCACAAATACTGAAAATGTTTTAAATATTAATTTGTCGGGCGGGGATTTGATATTATCGGTGGCTCAAACCATCGACATCGGAAATCATCGAGCGAATACACCAACCGTAGATGTTCACAGATCTAATTGTTCTCATACTTAGCTTAGCGAATACACCAACCGAGGACGATCGAACTGCTGTGTTTAGGCAGGCAGTAGACTGCTTTGACCTGCTTGCATTTAGAGCAGTCCCCAGACACGATCCTATTAATATTAAGACAGAATCCCACTTGTGTCTCGGATCCCTCGCAGTTAATTTTATTTTCACATTTTTACTTTTAAAAATTAACTGCTAGAAATAAATGCTAGTTTGGGCATGCCTTTTCTGATGTAGAATTGAAGAACATTGTTCGTGGTTCAGGCAGCAACAATCTCAAAATGTAATATATTTACATATTTCTAATCAAAATCTGTACTTATAACTGACTGTTCCTATGAAACATATGGTATATTTATAATTTTTCTGTCTTACTTTATTTGGTACTCATAAGCTACGTTATTTCGAAGCTTTTCAGACCACCCTCATATATAGTGTAGTCAAGCAGTGACGCTTTAAAGAAGTACACTAGTAATGAAAAATAGCTACAATTCCCCAGCCAGATTCATAACTACAATATTTATCCCGCGCTTTGCCAATGGCAACACAACAGATCTAGTGTGAAAGCCGCCAAATTGGCAGCACTGTTCTTCGTTATCAAAGTCGCACCGCAACATATGTTTTTTTGTTCGAAATTCGTCATTCGATTGAATAGATTCTGTTGATGAAAAACAATAAACTGGTTTTGCAGTAGTGTGTTTATTTTTAGATAGCACTGAGTTTAGCTGTAGTCCAATGTACCCACTTAACTCACGGCTTTGCTTACAGGGTAGAGTAATAAAGTTAACAAAATACACCGACCCAATTAAGTTTGTCTCTAATTCATGTGTCTAATTATTTCGCACACTCAGGCAGGTCGCCTAATGGGAGTGTGGTCCCGACTGCGGCTGCTTGGGGCAGCGCGACTGACGGATACAGCTGCCCGCCGCGTTGCGCGCGTATCCCTTGTTGCAGTAGCAGCCGTCGGGGCAGCGTATGTAGTTCACCAAGCAGGGCTGTCCCAGCGTGGCGCACTCCGCATCGCAGTTCGGTCCGCAGGTCAGATATGTCTCGTGGCGAGAGCAGTTGCGCGGCACTGTGTCGTCGTGAATGCATAATAAATATTCATTCACTCTTATCTCCCGTCACGATTCGCCATTACTCACCCAAGTACGGCTGAGCAGCTGACAGCGCCAGCAGGCAGCCGAGCAGCAGCCCGAGACTGAGGATGTCCACTCGCGTGAACATTGCGGCACGTCTATTTGGCTGTTCTGGTCCCGCTTGTTTGTAGAACCTGTCGGCAATTGAATCGTTTAGCGAGCTGCGAACGCGCTTTATACGCCAGTCGAGGGCAGAGATCATACGATGAGACACTTCTGGGGGAAAGCACCCGGCGTAAGCAGCTCGATTATATGAAGTGCCCAAAAGTATGCAATCAAATTTAAAGAACACTTCTTTCAATATTTATACTCTTTCAGAGAGTATATTTACCATGGGCAGGAGTTTGCAACGCACCTTAGAAGACATCTCCCTGTAGCCACAAATTCTTAATCAGCATCAACAGAGGAATCGGTTTAGCCATATATGCATGTCCGTCCGTCTGTCCGTGTGTTCGTCTGTTGCAACGCAAGCTAGTATCTCAGTTATGGAGATATCTTGATGAAACTTGTCGCACATGCTTCTTGTAAACAAGTCGGAACAAGCCGAATCGGACCGATATATCGTATGGCTGACAAACAACATATAGGCTGATTTTAGTATATACATAAAAAATAATGCATCGAAATCGGACTACAACTACTACTATTACTACTACTATGTGTTATAGCTGTCATAGGAACAATTGGCCGATATGAGGAAATACTCGTAACTTATCAGTGGCAACTAAGAAGACAATAATCTGCGTATAGTTTGATTAAAGTCGGACAATTAAATCCCATTAGCCTGATCGATATTTTGCCTTGCTCATGAAAATATACAGTTCGAATATAGAATAACTATAGATTATATTAATACTAATCAAATTGTATTTTTTTCAACTTAATACAGTATAATTCGCTTAGCTGCCTCGAGTACTTTGCACAATGCCTCGATGCAGGTAACTTAAAAATGCAGCTAACTTAATTTTTTTTTCAAACAAAAAAATTTTATTCACACAAAAAAATGGAAAAATAATGCAGATATCTTGCCGATGCAGCTAACTATCGATGCAGCTAAGCGAATTATACTGTATTATAATGTACATAAGATATGTTTATTTCGTGCCCTTTTATTCTCGACTAATAAATTTAACAATCCACTCAATCTTTCTTGCCCCATTTTGCTTCGTTTCCCATACGCCAAAAGACCATTTTACCAGCAAAAAATGTGTTTGAGAAGCGCATGGAAGCGTGGCCGACCCCGCAAGGAATATATTTATTTTTTAACGGGTACCCCTGGCAAACGGGTGCCCTTGTTCACGGCACACCCTGCACTCATCTGTCCGTGACTCATAATATCGATAGTTGGGGGTTGCCAGATCACTGGCATGTGGCGCATCTGGCAACGCGAGTCGAGTGAGAGAGCGCGAGAGTGAGAGAGCGATCGAGGCGAACAGGTAAACGGGTCGCTGCGATACTTGTTACAGTTGTGTACCTGTTTTTGCCTCTTTTTTGCTGCTCTCGCTCTCACCTCGCTCGCAAGACTATGCCTCTGTCTCTGGCTGCGTCTCTGGCAGCGTCTTCATCTCCACTTCGATCTTTTGCTGCCCTGCCTGTTCGGCTTAGTTGAGTTTTGCATGTGGCGCGTTTAACATCGGAGCAAAAACGCAACGCGACTCGGTTGGTGTCACTTTGTTTTTTGTTTTTCATTTTTTTTGCGTTTTGACTTTTAGCCACAAAGTGTTTGCTGCTGTTTTTGCGTGTGTTGTGCCCCCCAAGTGTGAGTTACTTATTGTGAGCAACGTTGTGTGTTGCGCGTTTTTGGTGGTGGCCAGCGAGTTGCCGTGGCAATGTGCGTAGGAAATTTGCGAATGTCCGCGGCCTTTGAACTCTGCTTTTGACATCTGTTCGGCTTCGTTCGCCCACTCTCTGCGTCTCTCTCTGTGCTCCGCTCATTCACACGCTTCGGCGCTCAGTTTCTCCCTCTCTCTCTCTCTCTCTTTCTCTCTCGTTCTTGCGGTGTATAACCAGGCCATGCATTTTTCTGTTTTCGCAACAAGACGTCAATGGCCAAAGGCGCTGCCAACGTCGTCGTCGTCGTCGTCGTCGTTGCCGTCGTCATTTTTCGAAACGTTCTCGCTTTGTTGCATTCCAAAGTAAATGCTACTAATAACAAAAAGGCAGCAGCACCACCACCACCAGCCACAGCACCAGCACCATCGGCAGCAACAACAACAACAATAGCTACAACAACAATGCGATCGTAGTAGTTGTAGTAAAGAGAAAAGGAAGGCAATCCAAAGCGGCGATCGCTTCCAATAAAACGAGGAAAAAAAGTTGCCTGACTTGTTTCGGGTTCATCTGTGTGTGTGTGTGTGTGTGTGTGTGTATGTGTGTGTGTGTGTGTGTGTGTGTGTGTGTGTGTGTGTGTGTGTGTGTGTGTGTGTGTGTGTGTGTGTGTGTGTGTGTGTGTGTGTGTGTGTGTGTGTGTGTGTGTGTGTGCGACAGAGAGTACAAAAGAGCGATAGAAAGAGAGGGAGAGAGAGGAATATTGCTCTGGGCATGCCCAAATGCCTTGCTTCTCGGCCAGTTTGCAGCTCGCAGCCTGCAGGCAACAGGCAACAAGCAACAGGCAACGGTCGCAGCACATGGAACTCTGCATACGTGAATTGGCAACAGCAGCAGCGGCAAAAGAGAAAGACAACAACAGGCTACAACAGGCAGCGCAGTAACCGAAATCGACGCACAAAAAATAACCCAAAAAAGGCGAAAGAAATTACATAATCGAAGATGCCGAGTTATTAAAGCCAAACAAATGCTCGAAAATTGGCCAAATTGATGTGCCCATTAAGAGCTAAGTGCGTGAGTGTGTGCGTGTGTGTGTCAGCGTGTGTGCCTGCTTACACCTGTACCTGCGTGTGTGTTTGTGTGTGTGTACAGCAAGTTCGTTGCCTAAGTCATTTGTATGATAACAAGCAGCAACAACTACAACGACAGCAACAACTGCGACGAGAGCGAATGCTGTAAATCAAAGCTTATCCCAAAACCAATTTCATTTTTCTGCACAGTCCAGAAATCTCCTTGCTGCTCTTGTGGTTGTTGTTGTTGTTGTTTGTGAGCAGCAGAAATAGATGAGAAACAGGCAGAGAGTGAGATGGAGAGAGCAGACACATTAAAAAGCCATCAGAACGATTCATCCATCCCAAAGAGTCTCTTCACTCTTCACTCTTTCCTTCCTCCCTCCTTCTCTCTCTCTCTCTCTCTTTCTCGGTATCTCCCTCGCTGTCTCTCTTTCCGTTTCCAACTAATTATAAATATAAAATTATACATTCTTTGACGATTCCAATGAAAATTCAATGACCAAAACAAAATCCCATGTGCAGATCGAAACCTAAAAACCCAAATACACATGTCTGTGCACGTGTCCAGAGACTCTCTGTGCGTGTATATAAGGCTCCTCAACAGCAGCAGCAGCAGCAACGGGAAGAACAACAACAACAACATTTTACGACGACTTTGAGGCGTCGGCGACTCCAATTCGGACGCTGTCGCCACATTCCATGGTAAGTGGAGGCCATTAATTTCCCAGTGAAAATTCAGCCTGAAAATGCTTAAACATGAAATTTATTAGACAAAGCCGGACTAGAGTGCAGGTCGCGAAGCAATTAAGAATTTAAATAAACCCCAGGCAGAGTGTACAGTGTGGACATACACACAGACACACACATCGAGGGAGTAATGCTCTCTCTTATAATTTATCGATAGCTATTATGAGTGCAAATATAACAGTTTTCATAACTATTGTATTAGGCTCAACTCAGGGCATACTATCATAATATACACAACGAAAACTAATTAAGCAACTGAACTTATCGATTAACTTTAACTACCCAAAGATATGCAGTTTGTCATACTCTGATTAATCATTTTAAAAGTAGCTATCGATGGTTCATTAGACTATCCTTGGGATGTGGACCTGTCATTCGCCATTTCAAACATCTTCAACTCGACAAAATTGGATTTTAAGATCCATATACCCGTTACACATGAAGCTAGAAGAATGACTTCGTGCTAACCGGAAATTAATTAAACAGGCAAAAGGAGGAGGAAGAAGGACCATCAAGAGCCGAGCCGATATAGTCATGTCCGTCTATCCGTTTGTCTGTCAGCATAAAATCCTAGATCTCAGAGCCTGTGCTAGCTAGAGCTACCAAATTTGGTTTAAATTTGTGTCAATAGTGCACGCAAATCAAGCTTGTTTTAGATCTTGGTCACGCCCCCTACCGCCCCTTCAGATCGATAAAAGTCGAAATTTATGCGTAATTTGAATGCAGTGTAGCTCATTTCTGGTTGACTCAATAATTATCAAATCCCAAATGATTTCTCGGATAACAAACACAGAAGTTATTTATGAAATCGTTATTTTGAAGCCGATCCCGAATTAGCGCTCCTAAGTATGCAGCACAAAATACGCAAAACAGAAGTTATATATTTAAGAAATCGCTTTGGACAGGTGGGTATCGGGTGCATCACCGTCGAGCACACTCGACTGTAGCTTTAGTGCTTGTCTCCATCTGATCATTTTATACTTCTGCGAAGTCTTCTCCTTGTGCGCACATGCTCAACTGCTGTAGGGTATATACAATAGTCAAATAATGATAATGAAACTGCATTTGGATTGTTCTTGAACGATTTGCATGGAGTGAGGGCTCGTCACCAGGGTCGCCTTGCCTGGCTTGGGCTTTAAGCCCAAGGCTTGGAGCACTGCCTTCACCTCCTCGCTCGCTGTTTGTCTTAGTCTATAGTCGATAGGTGGAAGAGGAGGGGAGGGGAGGGGCATGGAGATGGCAACGGGAACGGTTAATGCTGCTAACGGGTCTCTCTCACTCTCTGGCAGGCCACTTTCTAGTGCTCTTTTTGGCCGAGCTGGTCGACTTGGTCGACTTGGTCGCCGCTCGCTGCTCGCGCTTTAGTCTAATGATGTCAATTACATCGTGCCACTCGCATTGTGGGCAACAACAAATGCAGGCCCGCTTATAAGGCAGCAACAATGTGGCAGTGCCAGCAACTGCACATTTGCAACAAGTGTCTTTGGACTCTCCCGGCCACTGCAACTGCAACTGCAGCTTCGTCTCCGACTTTGACTTCATTAAAATTGCTTTTCATTTGGGTGCATGCCTCCCATACACGTATCCCCCGTGCGAACGTGTTTGCAGCAGGGTTTTCGGCTCCGCTCGCTTCTACTGCGGCAAAAATGGTCCGAAAACATTTTAATGAATGCTTATGAAATTACAGCTGACTTAGTTGAGGCCACGAAACCGATCAACCCGACAGCCAAATGGCCACGAGTATTTTCACTTCTCGTCTCGTTCACCAGCACCTTGGCCTGCCTCATTCGCGATGCGTGGAGTACGATTCAAATGCGTCATCGGGCAATACTTAGGATCGAGTTTTTGACTTATCCATCTTAATGGACGACGCTGTTTCTGTTGGCCTTCGTCATTGGTGCATTTTAACAACTTCAAATTTATGGCTCAATCTCTGATCGAATTCCGCTCGACTCAGTTTGCAAGGAGAACCCCAAAAGGGGAACAGAAAAGACGAAAGAGTCATAACAAAATCGCTGCCCGTCACGCCCACGTTGTGCATCCACTGAGATTCCCCCCAGGAGGGGGAGGGGGGGGTCCTTCTCACATGGGCTGTTTACGCCCAATTTGTCACACATTTCAACAGGTTGCATCAGGAGGCACAATCAAAAAGGGAACGTCGCGACGTCGTCGAAATGTCGATCAACGAGCCGAAGAGGACTTCGAGTGCCCTTAGACGGAGTGGAGGCCTGAGCCTAAGCCCAAGTCCCAGCACCCAGTTTGCTGTACCCTGTACCCAGTACCCTGCACCCTGTGCCCCGTGCCAGTGCCAGGGCAGCTCTTGGGCTCGGGTAGGCGTTGTTTTGTGGAATTTTCGGGCATGCCTTGCGGGCGTTATGGAGCGTGAGGAATTTCTTTTCGCTTCGCGTTGTTTTTGTCGACTGCTTCGTTGCCTGTTGTTGCTATTCTTGTCGTTGGGCAGTTGTGGTTGTCCTTTCTAAGTGAAAAATTATGCAAAAGTGTTTTATTTTAATAGCGGAAATCATTTATAGACGTTGTAATAAAGCCTCAATCTGTTCTTCTCTCCTCTGCCGTGTTTTGGGTCGACGCTGTTGCTGCTCCTGCTGCTGCTTCTGTTGCCGGGGGCAGTCTTCTGTAGTCGTTAAACGACCGCCAACGATGCAGTCAAAGCGCAACAATGTTGCCACACTCAAGGCTTAGGCTCAGGTAGGCACTGGCCAAAGGACTCTGCTCGGAAAGTATTTAAAACCATATTCCAAATCATAATATGCATCAATGAACCAAGTATGCTAAGTCAGGCCTGACATTCATTATCGTACAAAAGGTTACTTCGCTTTGCTTTCCCTCTTCGGACTCTTCAAAGACTCCTAAAAGATGATAAAGGCCGCGCAATTATCGATTGAGCTGTTGCAGAGTTAGTAAGACACCTGGAGCTGCATGTTTGAAGACCGTTTCCATCGAGGGGAGAGTGAGATGTATTGTGACGCGGTGCTTAATGCGATCTATTTCCGCAATGACTTCATTTTCACACCATAAACAAACGAAAAACTCACAGACTGGGACACGAACTGGAGAAGATCAACAAAAATTGGCAAGACAACAGAGAGAAGAAGAAGAACGGAAGGAGAACGCGTCGACAGCGAAAACAACAACAGCACTCGCAAGGCACAGCTCAATAAGAGCTTCGAGCTCGCATCGACTTTTTGTGCCGATCAAGTGGCGGCTCTTTAATACCGGAGCATAAAGGCAGGCAAAGCACAATTATAAAACCATTACTGCGGCTAAATTAGCTCATTTGTAATGAAGCCGGGCTTCATAATCGTTAAAAAATATTACAAACATATGAAGAAAGAAGCAGAAAAAGAGCAAAAACCCAAATGGGAAAGAAAACGACAACGACAACGACAACGACGACGACAAACAAAAAGCGAGCGAGCAAATGATAATCGAGCCGCGAGACTCGCTCCAGAGATACGGGAAGTGCATTGGCGGAGCAATAAAAGCAGATGGCACTTCTGCAATTGATAAGGCCATTTTACGGCGCCCTCGTAAAAGTTGGGTAAACAGCGCACTCGGAGTGGGGAAATGCCATATATATGGCAAATGGCATATGGCATTTGGCACATACACGTATAGTGCGTGTGCATATTTTACGGCTTGGCGCTCATTGATTGGAAATAGGCGGATGGCGAGAGAGTCCATTGAGGGGATGTGGAAAAGCCTAGGCAATATGCAAATTAATGCTGCTGCGATAATTCCTCTTGTTCCTGTCCCTGTCCCTGTCCCTGTCTGTGTGCAGTGAGAGAAGGGAAGCTACCGCAGCACGTTTGTGTCTTAAGTCTTCGGTCGGGTTTGTCGCCTAAGTCTTTTGTCATTGCGCATAACATTTCAATTAATGCTGCCAGCCCTGACATGGCTTTGCCCGTGTGTGCGTGCGTGTGTGCTGCTGCTGCTGGCTGCTCAGTCGGCGCAGCTTCCGCCGCTTATGCCACGAGATTTAATTGATTTGAGTAATTTCCCATTGCTTTTAATTAAATTTGTTAGTGCAAACTTTCTCCAGAGCGTCGACAGCTACCGTGCTCCAGAGCTCGGCGTGCGCAGCGCCAAACTCAATTAAATGATAACAAATTAAACACACAATGTATCTTCCTGGAGCAGTCCGGGGCTGGCCGATGGTCACAATACTGAGGCGCCGCTGGCGAGTGAGCGGCACCATCCGCACACAGCTGAGGCATACTCGCTGCCTGCTGCCTGCTGCCTGCTGCCCGCTGCCTGCTGTCTTGCCCCAAAATTTATGGCCACATTCAATTCTCGAGTTTATGTGACTGCGCGCGAGCTGAATTTGCATAAGAGTCGCGATTCTCCATTCTCCATTCTCCACTTGCCGTTCTCGGTCTGCCGACGATCTTCTCTAGAATTCTCTTGGCCAAAGCATTTGAAAGTCTTATTGTCTCGGTCTGACTATGTGTGTGTGTGTGTGTGTGTGTGTGTGTGTGTGTGTGTGTGTGCAAGCTATTCGCGTTCTCTGGAAATCGTTTACTTATACTCTTGCTAAGTATACTATATGATTGTCGCAGAACACACGATTAAGTGGGTATATTCACCGATCCAGTAGAGTCTCTCTATGCTGATATAACTTGTTACAGCATCTACTCTGCCATCTCTCTCTCTCTCTTTCTTTCCTTCAAGGGCATTTCTGTTGTTCGTTCATTTGAGAATTGCTCATTCTTTTTCTCTCTCTCTCTCTTTCAGACCGGCATGCTGAGGAGGCTCTGACGGGTTTCGCATACAAATGACGAATTATGAGAATCTTATAAATTTGCCATTGGGGTTTAATGCAAATAATAATGGAAATACCAATGAGAACAATGGGACTATCGCTCTCGCCGAGCAGCTATTGAACAAGATGTCGCAGCGGGACTTCTCCGAGGTAAGTGTGCTTGCCCGTTGGGGGCGGCAATCCTCGACCTTGGGGCGCAGCTAATGAGGTGCTGCGAAGGGATGGATGAGTTCGGAAAGGAGCAGCGGCACCTAGAGGAGTCGTGGCATGCACTGTCAACTCGTTACCGGTTCGTGCAGCTAACAATTATTTATGGGGGGCCTCGTGCAGAATGTGAAACCTAATCAGGCATTGTCTTCCACAGGCAGCATAGGTGGGGCAGGGGGTGGGGGGTCAGTTCAAGAACGAAACGAAATGAAAAACAATCAGCGGGGCCAGCGCTAATAATTAAAAAGATAGCAAAATGATTTCGATGCTGATTAACCGAGCGGCGGGACTACAAAAGGGCTAAGCAGCAACAACAGCAACAGCAACAGCAACAAAGAAACACACGCCAAATTAAACAAAGCGCCGTGATAAAAACGTCGGGCAGACACACAGATACACACACTCACTCTCACACACAGCAGCTCCGACTACAGTCTATAGGCCCTTTCATCATATTCCGCGCTGTCATGTCATGGCCAACAACGACGACAACAGCAACAACAATGACAACAGCACAGACAGCGGTCATAGGCAGGCAGGCGAGCAGACGAGGATCAAGAGGAGGCACAGAGGGGGAAGCAAGAGGAATGGTGAGGGGAAGAGGGAGAGGAGAACGAGACAAGGACAACGTTGCGATGTTGGATAAGTTTTGTGGCGCATGTTTAGAAGCTCCCTGCTGTCCCTCCAACCATCGACCCATCCATCCGTCCATCAATCCATCCGTCTGTCCTTCTGTCTGTCCGCTCGTCTGTCTGTCTGTTCGCCTGTCTTTCCTTGTCTCTGTCGTCCCTCTGTTCCCCGTCTGTCCCCTCTGCACTTGGTCCCTCTTTTTGGACCACAAATTGTCTCTGCGCTTTTTGGGGCGAGCGGATAAGCGCTACCTGCCAGCTCCGCTTACACCGGATAACGTGTGTGCTGCGGCCGGATAAACGACTATGCGCTGCGGATATTGAGGCAGCCACAGCAGCAGCGAGCTAATTATTTTATTACGCGTTAAATTGCAACAAAATTCTTGACTTAAGCGCGGAACATGCCGATGTGCGTCACCAGCAATCGTGAAATTGTTGGCATTCCAATGCGGCGACTCTATCGATGGGCCACTACCGGGGCTGCTGCTGGTGCTGGTGCTAGTGATGGTGCCCCCGCTTCAGTCTCTTGGCTTCTTCTGTCTCTCTGTCAGCTTTCTGTCTGTCTGTCTGTCTCGCGGTCCGGTGGCCACTTGGCAGTTAAGCTCAGCGCGCCACACTCCACACATAAACTTGAACTTCATATGGCTGCAATCTGAAAGGGGTGCACAGATGGAGGAGGCTGAGGGGGGGAGGGGAAGGGGAAGGGATAGAGGAGAGCAACAACTTGAAGCCAACTGCTGCCAGGTTGCATCTTTGGGTGCCACTTTTTTGTTGGCTCGGCCTGGCCAACCTGGCGGCCAGTTCTCGCATCGCAGGTTTTTTTTTTTCTCCTTTTTCTCCCCTGCTTCAACATTCCGACTGTTTTGCTCTCTTCATGCATTCCCTCTCGCTCTCGCCCTGTCTCTATCTCCCTCTCTCTCTCTCTGCCTCTATCTTCCTCTCTCTATCTGTCTTGCAGCTTTTGCTGCTGAATTCTTTCGCTTCCTTGACTATTTTCTAAAACGCTGTTGTTACTGTTGACTTAGCTGGAAGTTGCTGAAGCGAGATAGCAGACATATCACCTTACATGACTTCTCTATGTGGCATTTGGGCGCCAATCCCTTAACTGATACACTGCAATGAGTAGCACCGCACGAAAGGGTCGTCGAGTTGCCACTCAACTGCAGCTCGGCGAGAGAGTTGCCTAATCTGCGCTGGCCGCGGATAATGTCGGCCATGTCCGCTTAAATTGCCTATTAATAGAGTCGGGAGCCAGTCCAGTCTGGGCTGAGGCGTTTGTCCGCAGTTATCCCTAAGTGCTCAGCGAACTACTTGTAAATTTGCTCGAATTGGACTGCGACTTATCCGTGCTTCATCCACGCTTGTCACTGTCCTCAGCTTCGTATCGGAAAGAGCGTAAAGTTATCCTCAGTTATCCGTGATTTAAGTATTCCAATGAATCAATACAGTTGCCTGCCTGGTGCTTCTGGTCGCTCCTTTGCAAGCAGTTTCCCGCCGGATAAGTCTTGAAGTTATTCTCAGTTATCTGCAAGAGTTAGTCGAAGGCAATCACTGCAGTTTCCTGTATGTTCCGTAAGATTTATTTGTGGAACCTAAGGTATAAGCCACCACTGTGATAAGTCCATGGCATTATCAATGGACGCAGTTTCTTCTCGGACAATTCTTAAAGTTATCCCAAAAGGGTATTAGAAGTAGCTGCAGTAGTTCCTACTTGTGCATTCTCTGTTAATCCTCCTAATCACTGGCTATAGTAATATATTGGATAAAGAACAAATAACTGATAGACCGACAGACAGAAAGAACGACAGACAGTGAGGCAGAAAAACGGACAGAGAGATAGACAGAGAGAGAGAGAGAGAGAGAGAGAGAGAGAGGGAGAGAGAGAGAGAGAGAGAGAGAGAGAGAGAGAGAGAGAGAGAGAGAGAGAGAGAGAGAGAGAGAGAGAGAGAGAGAGAGAGAGAGAGAGAGAGAGAGAGAGAGAGAGAGAGAGAGATACAGAGCCCCTCTGTGGATTACTTCGAGCATGTCTTGTGCGTGTTCATTTGACTTTGACCGCTCGCCGGATGCCATTTTCGACTGAGCTTCAGCTTGGTTCTGGCTCTGCCTCTGCCGCTGACTGTGTCGGCAATCGGCTTGGCAAGATCTGCGCCAGCAACGCCGCCAACGCTGCGCAAAAGTTTCATTTTTGCCAAGTTATGCCGAATGCTTTGCTAACTTGTTCTCTCCCTCGCTCGCTCCCTCTTTGCTCACTACGTTCCCCCTTCCTCACTCTCCTTCTCCCTCTTTCTTTCTTTGTGTGTGCGTATATTTGGTTTTGTTTCAATTTTTGATTGTTTTGTTATTTTCCTCTCTTTATTACGCCCACTTCATTTGGCTTATCGCGCCGCGAAGGGCAGCCAGATACGGATAAGGAGAGGGGAGGAGTACAATAAGGAGGGGGACTGAAGGCAGGAAGGGGGACCAGGGGCAGGGGACAGGCTTAGGGATACTGGCAGGAGCGGGCGCGCGCTTTAATGGCTACGGCCAACATCAATTTGAGTTGTGCATCTGTTAGATACTTTGTGCCTTCAACTTGAGGCATGCATCGACGAGTTGCCCCATGCGCAGGGGACGCACACACTGGCTCGCACACACACACAGTCAGGCAGACAGACATGCATTTGAAAGGCAAGCCAGCAGGCTAATCTAAGCACGTTATCCGTAACCCACGCCCCGAATGCCAGCACGCCCCGAGCCGCGACGTCCGCCCCCGCCTCGGGCTGCTCCCGTGCCCTGCCCCCACTTGATGCGCTCCAGCAGCAACAGCATTTGCCACTTGGCACTTGGCACTTGCTGTGCACGTTTTCTAGGAAGCAAACCATCGCATTGCGCTCTGCGAATTCGGATTTAAGTTTGGCTTCGCAGAGGAATCGGGATCGGGCTGCGACTGCGACTGGGACTGGGACTGCGAGTGGGGCTGGTGCTAGTGCTGGTGCTGGGCTAATGCATTTGCATACTCATGCCATTTAATTGCTTCAAAAATATGTAAAGAACTCCACGCTCTTGTCACGGCCTCGGCCGCGTGCTCGTGCTCGTCCTCGCCTCGTTTCATCCTTGGCTCGTCTCGGTGGCTTATGCCAAAAAAGGCTACAGCTGCAACACCTCGCTGCGCAGTCGTGGCTCAGTTCTCGGGCCACGAATTCGTGGAATCGCTTCCGCATTTGCCGAGTTACAGCAATCGCCAGTTGGCCGGGAACGTGACTCAGTGGCCGCATACCTGCCAGCCGCTGCTTCTTCTGCTGCTACTGCTGCTGCTGCTGCTGCCACATAGCGTGGCACTGCGTGGACTACGTCAGCAGACTGAACTGGACTGCGGCAATTTAACATAATTACAGCGCGTTGATGAGGCCGCACAGTGGCGCAAAAGTCGCGCAGCGCCAGCAGAGAGTGATGCCTCATTATCGATGTCGAAGTTTCACTTTCGAAACAATTGAATCGAGCTGAAGTAATGAGGAAACGGACGAGAATGCTCGCAAAAGAGAATGTCCAGCACTGGAGAGAAAGGGGTGTGCAAACGAGATAACTGCAGAGATATAAGTTCGTTAAGTAGCCAGATCTTGCATGAATATACCAACCATAACACCATATCTAGCCATAGCATTTCATCTATACTAAAGCCATTATTCCATATCACTTATGTCATATATTACGAGTACACTCCTGCAAGAATGCATTCAAAGCAATTTCAATTTCAACAATTATTCATTAAACACATGAGCTCGTTCCTCGCTGTACTCACTTGCAACGAGTATGAGTGCTGATACTCATTCGATTGATAGGGGGTACAGTATTGTTGAGTACAGCGTTCTAGTGACAGTCTCCGAACTGTATAGTGAGATATTCAATATAGTACTGACTACAGAGCTCCCTGCTAGTAAACGATTGTAAAAAAACAGCAGCTTGGAAACTCTATTTGTATTTAATCCAGCTGCCATTTGTTTTCAATAACTCGCTGGACTATGAAGTTAACAGTCCCAAAGATACTGTATTCATTTTTGCAGTACAACATTGTAATGAGTGTGTACACGTGCTGTCAAAACAGGCAAACATTCATTCACATTCATTACCCATTGCACTGTACTCATTTTTGAAATGATTGATTCATTTGCCTTATTGAAAGCATTCATGCAGTGCTCTAATGGGTATTGTGTGTTTCTGCTTGTGTATGTATGTGAATCAAGAACTTATATAGAATTTCCTGTTGGGAATCATAAGTGTGGTACAATACAAATTAAGTGAAAATCTTCAGCATTTAAATTGAAATTGAAAGAGAGGTATATGTGAAATTTAGAAAGTTGTATATTTTTTAATAGCTCAGATCTGTGTGAAAGACCTTAGAATATACAGACATGGCTCAACTGACTGGGCTAGTAATCCTAAGCATAGAATATAATTACTTTGCTTGCTCTGTGACGCCTCCTTCTGTATTTTACATACATTTAGCATAGGTACCCTAACTCATTTTCATGAAACTAGTGCGAAGGGTACGCTCAACGGTTGATTCGCTGAGTTCCTTCTGCATCTGAAATATTCGAAATCATGATCGATCTTAGCGCATCCCTTTGCCAATCATACTCACGCCCCTTCCAATCTTGCTCACCACTTGCAGAACGAACCGGAATGCACGCCAGAGCTGCCCGCGGCGAACCGCGCTCTCTTCCTGGAGAAGGTGCGGCAGTCGAACGCGGCCTGCCAGAGCGGCGACTTTGCCACGGCGGTGCTGCTCTACACCGATGCCCTGCAGCTGGACCCGGGCAACCACATACTCTACAGCAACCGATCTGCGGCGCGACTCAAGCAGGGTCAGTTCGCGGCGGCGCTGCAGGACGCGACGCAGGCGCGTGAGCTCTGCCCCCAGTGGCCCAAGGCGTACTTCCGCCAGGGCGTGGCCCTCCAATGCCTGGGCCGCTACGGCGAAGCCCTGGCCTCCTTTGCCGCCGGCCTGGCGCAAGAGCCTAGCAACAAACAACTGCTCGCCGGCCTGGTGGAGGCCTCGCTCAAGAGTCCGCTGCTCGCCGCCCTGGAGCCGACACTGCAGCAGCTGCGTGCCATGCAGCTGCACGAGTCGCCCTTCGTTGTCAGCTCTGTGGTGGGGCAGGAGCTGCTGCAGGCTTCGCAGTACCAGGCAGCAGTGGCCGTACTGGAGGCGGCGCTGCGCATCGGCAGCTGCTCGCTGAAGCTGCGAGGCAGCGTCTTCAGTGCGCTGAGCTCGGCGCACTGGGCGCTCAACCAGCTGGACCAAGCCATCGGGTACATGCAGCAGGACCTGGCAGTGGCCAAGTCACTGGGCGACACGGCGGGCGAGTGTCGCGCCCACGGCAACCTCGGCTCGGCCTACTTCAGCCAGGGCGCCTACAAGGAGGCCCTCACCGCGCATCGCTACCAACTGGTGCTGGCCATGAAGTGCAAGGACACGCAGGCGGCTGCCTCGGCGCTCACCTCGCTGGGGCACGTGTACACGGCCAGCGGGGACTACCCCAATGCGCTGGCCTCGCACAAGCAGTGCGTGCAGCTGTTCAAGCAGCTCGGGGACCGGCTGCAGGAGGCGCGCGAGATCGGTAATGTGGGCGCCGTCTACCTGGCGCTGGGGGAGTGCGAGGCAGCGCTGGACTGCCACACGCAGCACCTGCGGCTGGCGCGCAAGTTGCACGACCAGGTGGAGGAGGCGCGCGCCTACTCGAACCTCGGCTCGGCGCATCACCAGCGCAGGCAGTTCCCGCAGGCCGCGGCCTGCCATGAGCAGGTGCTGCGCATTGCTCAGGCTCTGGGGGATCGCAGCATCGAGGCTCGCGCCTATGCGGGGCTGGGACACGCGGCACGCTGTGCAGGGGACGCGGCAGCCTCCAAGCGCTGGCACGAGCGCCAGCTGGCGATGGCGTTGGCGGCGCGGGACAAGTTGGGAGAGGGACGCGCCTGCTCCAATCTGGGCATAGTCTACCAGCTGCTGGGCGCCCACGACGCGGCTCTGAAGCTGCACCAGGCGCACCTGGGCATAGCGCGCGCTCTCGGGGATCGAGCGGGCATGGGACGCGCCTACGGCAACATGGGCAATGCCCACGCGGCTGCCGGTGCCTACGAGGCGGCAGTGAAGTACCACAAGCAGGAGCTGGCCATCAGTCAGGCAGTCAACGATCGCAGCGCTGAGGCGGCCACCCATGGCAACCTGGCAGTGGCCTACCAGGCACTAGGCGCCCACGACGCCGCCTTGGCACACTATCGCGCCCATCTGGCCACAGCGCGGTCGCTGAAGGACACCGCCGGGGAGGCCTGCGCCCTGCTCAACCTGGGCAACTGCCTGAGTGCGCGCCAACTGTACGCGGAGGCGGTGCCGCACTACGAGAGCTACCTGATGCTGGCCCAGGAGCTAGGCGACGTGGCGGCAGAGGGCAAGGCGTGCCACCTGCTCGGCTACGCGCACTACTGCCTGGGCAACTACAGGGCCGCGGTGCGCTACTACGACCAGGACCTGGCGCTGGCCAAGGACGCCCAGCATCGACCGCACATGGGACGCGCCTACTGCAACCTCGGCCTGGCGCACTTGGCGCTGGGCCACTCCGCAGCGGCACTGGAGTGCCAGCAGCTCTTCCTGGCCGTGGCCCACGCGACTGGGCAGCTGCCTGCCAAGTTCCGCGCCCTGGGCAACATTGGCGACATCCTGATCCGCACGGGCGCCCACGAGGAGGCCATCAAGCTGTATCAGCGCCAACTGGCGCTGGCTCGCGCTGCCGGTGAGCGCGCCATGGAGGCAGCAGCCTGCGGCGCCCTCGGCTTGGCGCATCGCCTAATGCGACGCTGGGACAAGGCACTCGGCCACCACACGCAGGAGCTGACGCTGCGCCAGGAGCTGGGCGACCTAGCAGGCGAGTGTCGCGCCCATGGACACCTCGGCGCCGTGCACATGGCGCTCTGCAGCTGGACACACGCGGTGAAGTGCTACCAGGAGCAGCTGGAGCGGGCGCAGGAGCAGCGCGATGCTGCGGTGGAGGCACAGGCGCATGGCAACCTGGGCATCGCTCGCCTCAACATGGCGCACTACGAGGCGGCCATTGGCTGCCTGGAGGCGCAGCTGGGCACGCTCGAACGCGTCTCGCTGCCCTCCACGCAGGCGGATAGGGCACGTGCGCTGGGCCACCTGGGCGACTGCTACGCAGCCCTGGGGGATTACGAGGAGGCCCTGAAGTGCCACGAAAGGCAGCTACAGCTGGCGCTGGGCCTGGCCAGTCATCGGGATCAGGAGCGGGCCTACCGGGGTTTGGGGCAGGCGCGCCGTGCCCTGGGGCAGCTGCCCACGGCGCTTGTCTGCCTGGAGAAGCGCCTGGTGGTGGCGCACGAGCTGCACAGTGCCGAGGTGAAGGCACTGGCCTATGGCGATCTGGGGCATGTGCACGCGGCGCTGGGGAACCACGCACAGGCGCTCAACTGTCTAGAGCATCAGCGGGAACTGGCGCGGGGTCTGCAGGATCGCGCACTGGAGTCGGACGCCATGTGCGCCCTGGGACAGGTGCAGCAGCGAATGGGCCACCACGCGGAGGCACTACAGCTGCACCAGGAGGATCTGCAGCTCTGCACAGAGCTGGCCGCGCCGGCTCTGCAGGCACGCGCCTTGGGCAACCTGGGGCAGGTGCACGAGGCCTTGGGGCAGCAGCAGGAGGCGCTGAAGTGCTACGAGCGGCAGCTGGGACTCAGCTCGGACAGGCTGGGCAAGGCGCTGGCCTGCGGCGCCCTCGGCAGGGTGCACCATCAGCTGGAGCAGCACGCCCAGGCCGTGGAGTACCTGCGCCAGGGACTAAGCAGCGCACAATCCATTGGCAAGTCGGAGGAGGAGGCCAAGATAAGACATCAACTGGGTAGGTGCCCCCACACCCTCTTTCGCTTTCCATGCTCATGTCTTCTCCCTTTCTCTTGTAGGTCTTGCTCTGCGCTCCTCCGGCGACGCTGAAGGCGCTCGCATCCAACTGGAGACGGCGGCGCAGCTACTGGAGTCGGCACGCCACGAGCAGCGCGGCCCGGAGGCGCGTCTCTCTCTGTACGAGCTGCAGACGAACTGCTACCACCTGCTGCAACAGCTCCTGGTCGCACTGCAGCGCAACGAGGACGCGCTCGTCGCCGCTGAACGCTGCAAGGCGCGCCACGGCGCCGACGCCGACCCCAAGTCCGCCACGTCCCCCTCCTCCTCGACGGCCATCGAGAGCATTCTGGAGGCAGTGAACCGCAGCAGGATGCCCGTGCTCTACTACAGCCTCGCGGGGGATCAGCTCTACGCGTGGCTCATCCAGCCCCAGGCGGGGATTGTGCGCTTCCACGCGGCACGCATTGATGCACAGACCCTCCAGCTGCCCCTCTCCCTCAGTGAGGAGCACGAGGAAGAGGACGAGGAGGGGGAGAGACAGGAGGCTGCCTCCGCTGCTGCAGCTGCTGCTCCTGCTGGTGGCCAGCTGCTGCTCGAGCGCTACGTGAACATGGTGCGCGACAATCTTGGCGTGAATTCGCAGAGCCTGCTCCACGAGGGCGACGGCAGCGGGTGGCGTGCCAGTAGCGAGCAGCTGCTGGAGGATCTGCCTGGGGCGGGGGCCGGCGGCGCCGGATTCCTGCGTATGGTCAGTCGCAACCAGCTGTTGAACTCGTCGAACTACTCGCTCAGCTCGCTCTTCTCGCTGGGCTCGGTGGCCAGCTTGCAGGGCTCCACTCGCTCCGTGGGCAGCCGCAGCTCCCGGCGCGCTCCTGCCCCGCCTGCCTGGCGAGGACCCACCTGTCTGCATACACTCTACAACCTGCTGCTGGCCCCCTTCGATGATCTCCTGCCCAGCGGCACCAGCGTCTCCCGCCAGGGACGCCGCGAACTCATCCTGGTGCTCGACAGCGCCCTCTACCTGGTGCCCTTCGCCATCCTGCGCGCAGCTGGCGACGAAGGCGAGTACCTTTCGGAGCGCTGTGCCCTGCTGACCGCGCCTTCGCTGCAGGCACTGCGTGGTCGCTCGCGCAGTCGCCGGGATCGGGGCAGACCGCCCACAGCCTTAGTCGTAGGTGCACCCCGAGTGCCCGCTGCTCTGGCCGAGCGTTGGGGCTGGGCTGCGGCAGAATCACCTGCCGCTCTGCAGGAGGCCGCCATGGTGGCGGACATGCTGCAGGCCAACGCCCTGGCCGGCTGCAATGCCACCAAGGAGTCGGTGCTGGCCGAGCTGCCCGCGGCGGAGTGCGTCCACTTCGCGGCCAATCTCAGCTGGAAGCTGGGCGCCGTGGTGCTCAGTCCAGGGGATGTTGTCACGGCGGAGCAGCAGCAGCAGAAGGAGCCACACGAGCCGCAGCTGGCCGACTTCACCTTGGCCGCCAACGAGCTGCGCCAGCTGCGTGTCGGCGCCCGCCTCGTCGTGCTCAGCTCGTATCAATCCGTGGAGCCCATCACGGGCAGTGGCGTGGCTCAGCTCGCTGGTGGTTGGCTCCTTGCCGGCGCGGGTGCAGTCCTCATCTCGCTGTGGCCAGTGCCAGAGACGGCGGCCAAGATTCTGCTACGCGCCTTCTACTCGGCGCTCCTCCAGGGAGCACGGGCAGCACGGTAAGCCTAGAAGCTGCTCACTTTCTTTTTATCTCACTCTATTTCATTCTTTCTCTCTCTATCTGACTCTATCTTTCTCTATATCACTTTATTCTTTACTGTTTCTCACTCCCGCAATGAGTTCATCTGCTGCTCGCTCTTTTTTATGTCTGTTTTTCTATAGCTCTCTATCTCTTTTCCCCTGTCTCCATCCCGTTCCGCCACTGTGTCTTACTCACTAATCCACACGCTTCTTGAGCTGTCTCCTTCACTAACTCCTTTCCAGTCTTACTCACTGTATCTTCCACTCTATTTGGCTCGTTCCCTCTCAGTCTTGTTCTCTCAATACACTTTATTCGCTATTCGCTTTACCCCAATGTAAATTGAGCCTGCTCACATTTTTTGCTGTGTTGCACTTGCATTGAGTCATCGATTATAGTCACTTTAGCTAAACCTTGAGCCTAGTCTATTTCATTTATTACTAATATCGAAACCATACTTTGCACAAAGAGTGGCTTCCTTTGCCGCTAGTAAGCCTTCTTGCGTTGCTTCGCTCACCCAGTTCCTATGGATACCTTTGTGTCCGAGTAACTGGCTTTTCGCCCTAAATAGTCAATTCCCACTTCGTGTCCATGAAGTAGGTCTCTCGTCCTTTATTGTTGGACTGGGTATCTTGACCGTCTGGAACTCGTGTATCTTCTTCTCGCCTACGACTCCCTCTCTAATGCCTCTGCACCCATTTTTATTGCATATCTGCTAGGCTGTGTTGGGCCTGGCTCCAGATTTACCTATTAAAGTATAACAGGATCCTGCCGGGATTCGCGCCCATTATCCACCCTTAGCAACTACGGTCCCTTCTTCTACTGCGTCTGAGCAAGAGAGCATGCATTGATCACCCGACATCTCTTCTAACCCATCGTACGGCCACTTTCCAACGCACGTAGCTCGAGTTCGCTGCTCCCTTAGAGATCTCTCTAGAGTTTCATAAGCCTTTGCGAGGTACTGCAATAAATAGTTCCTCACACTTAGTTACCTAGCCTCAATATTTATTACCTACCCACGCTCTCTCTTCTTCGTTCACTCGCCTTCTCTCCCCTTCTCTCTCTCTATCTTCATCTCAGTCTCTCTGCGTGTCTCCCCTCCTTTGTGCAGTACCTCTCACTCTCTCTGTCTCACTCGCTTCTCTATGTGTCTCTCGTTCAGCCTCTCTCTTTCTCATTTATCTCATAGTTTATCTCTGTCTCACTCACTCACATATCTCTGCCTCTCTTCACAGCGCCCTGGCAGAGGCAATGCAGACAGTGCAGCACACGAAGCACTTCGCCCATCCCGCCAACTGGGCTGGGTTCCTGCTCGTTGGGGGCAATGTGCGGCTGTCCAACAAGGTGGCGCTGCTGGGCCACGCTCTTTGCGAGCTGCTGCGCACCCCGGAACGCTGTCGTGACGCACTGAGAGTGTGCCTGCACCTGGTGGAGAAGAGTCTGCAGCGCATCCATCGTGGACAGAAGAACGCAATGTACACGACGCAGCAGAGCATCGAGAACAAGGCGGGGCCTGTGGCGGGCTGGAAAGACCTGCTGATGGCTGTCGGGTTCCGCTTCGAGCCCGCTGCCAATGGGATCCCCTCGAGTGTGTTCTTCCCGCAGACCGATCCTGAGGAGCGTCTCTCCCAGTGCTCCGCCAGTCTGCAGGCGCTTCTCGCCCTGACCCCGGCCACCTTGCAGGCGCTTGCCAAGCTGGTGAACAGCGCGGAGCACGCGGACGACATCATCTCCGTGGTGCGCAACATTCTGGCGCAGTTCCCCAGTGGAGCAGCGGGAGCAGGAGCGGGATCAGCAGCTGCTGCTGGACTGGGAGCTGGCAAGTCTGAACTGGAGGCCTGCATTGAGATGCCGCTGAGTGTGCGGCTGTGGCGTGTGGCAGGCTGCCACGAGCTGCTTGCCTCGGTGGGCTTCGACCTCACGGAGGTGGGTGCGGACCAGGTGATCCTGCGCACAGGGAAGCAGGCCAATCGTCGCCATTGCCAGTTCGTGCTACAGGCACTACTAGCGCTCTTTGGTAAGTGCTGTCTCTCAATCTCCAGTGGGACCAATGCTCACCCCTCTTTCTCTTCCCCCCCAGACACCCACGAGGCACCCAAGAGCCTCAGCCTGGACGCGGCGGCGCACAGCAACACCAGCAGCAGCTGCGAGTCGCTCACCGATCCCGACCTCGACGTGCCCGCCACCCAGGTGCAGAGCAATCCTAATGCCCCCGTCGGCAGCGCCAGCGGCAGCAGCAGCAGCAGTGGCACCAGTGGCAATACCACGGCGGTGCCCAACCCGTCGCAGTCCCCGCTGCCGCTACATCCGCGCTCCGCCTTCATCTCGTACGTGCGGCGCCGCGGCGAGCCCGACGGAGGCGGAGGCCTCGACTCTAGCCTGGCCAACACCACCGATAGCGAGCACTCTCTCTCCGACGGCTACGCGACTCAGGCGGGCAGCGGCTCAGCAGCTCCTCGCTTGGGCTACGCCAGTTTGCGAGGTCCTGTACGCGTCTCGCGCCCAGGTGGCGGCGGCGAGAGCGATGCCGCCTTCACGCCGAGTCCGCCGGTGACGGATCCCAGCCTGTCTCTGGCCTTGGCGCACCAGACGCGCATACGCTGCCTGTACGCGCAGCCAGGAGCGGCACCAACTGCCTCCACAGCGGGCTCCTTGGAGCTGGCAACTGGCAGCAATGGCCGGCGACCCGACAGCTCCAGCTCGGCCAGCAGCACCACCACAGACTGGGAGGGCTCTGGCCATGCCACCGTGTTGCGTCGTAGCGCCGCTGCCGGCGCACAGCAGCAGCAGCAGGCGGCGACGGCTGCGCAGCTTCAGCAGCAGCAACACCAGCAACTGCTGCAGCAGCAGCCGCCCTTGCCCCCTCCCCGCCTTCCGGTGTACCACAATCTGGGCGCAGGCGGACGCAGCAAGCCGAAAATCAAGCTGGGCAGCGCGCAGAGCTCGCTGGCTGCGCGTGTCAACAAGGAGCACGCCCTGTTCATGGATCGTCTCAGTGTGCGTACCGAGCTGAGTGCAACCTCGGCGACGCTGTCAGCAGCAGGAGGAGCCAATGGAGTGGGAGTGGGAGCAGCAGGTGGAGCAGGAGCAGCTGGAGGTCAGCGCAAGCCATTGGCCCTCACCGAGGAGGAGGCTGCGGGGGTGAGCTTCAATCCGGCGGGACTCTACTTCTCGCCCGCAGACAGCGAACTACTCGGGGAGGCCAAGCAGCCGCTGGAGGAGACGCCAGTGAAGCCGAGTGCCAAATGCATCCAGGACAGCATCATGCGGCATATGAACCGCGAGCTGACGCCCAGCATCTCGGAGCTGTACCACGAACGCAGCTTAGGCCTGGGCCTGGCCCCGCCGCTCTCCAAGCTGCTGCTCAATCCCAACTACGAGGAGCAGGAGGTGGCCAGCGAAGCTGGTGCCGCAGGTGCTGTCGTCGCAGCTGGCAATGCTGCAGCCATAAAGACCCTGGTGGACGCTGTCAACGAGCTGGAGCTTAGTGGCAGCTCCTCCGGCGCCACAATGCCCACAGTGGTCACTGGCGCCACTGGGGAAGGCGACTCCACTGCTGCTGCAGGTGTTGCTGGTTCTGGTGCCGGCGCAGTGACCCTTGGACAGGCTAGCTGCTGCTCCATCTGTGGGGAGCACGCCGACGTCGTATGCCGCTGCAAGGCCGCAACGCTGCAGAAAAAGGCCTCGCTCAAGCCCTGGCTGAGCAATGTCCCCCCCAGCAACCTGGTGCAGGCCAGCGAGCTAACCACCGCCGACATACTGGAGCGACGCCTCGAGACGGCGATGCCTAGCAGTGCGCCCTTCGCCGCCGAGCTCTGCCGCCGCGACGAGGGCGACGGACGCTCCGTGGCCGACTCGCAGTGCAGCAGCAACTACAAGCGGGTTCTGGCCACAGGCACAGCCGGCGCAGTTGGCCTGGTCGGTCTGGGCATCGGAGCGGGCGATGCCGAGGCGCAGGCAGTCGCCTCTCCCGCCACCTGCTCCTCTGCCCGACTTGTCTAGCCAGTCGTGCCACCACCCACACCCGGAGCGTCTTCTCCCGCCCCTGCTCTGCCCCCCTTAGGTTACGTTTGTTCTAGTTACCCTGCAACTGATCATCTTATTTATTTATTTTTTACCACACTCTGGCACACCCACATATGTATGTATGTATATTATATTTAGTATAACACGTACTTACTAGCCTAAGCTCACACACACACACACACACACACCCACACACACACACTGAACGTAGACTTGCCTATTTGTAATGCTTAAACGAAGCCACTGATTACATGTTATGCATTTATGTGAAATTCCCTAGATTGTACTGTATAATTCGAATTGAGAGAGTGAATAAAAAGTGTTATATTTAGTCTGAGAACATGCTGTAACTGTTATACAAGCTGTTATACACCATGCATTATGTCATAATGATTATTTGAAAGGCTACGGCAAGGAATTGTTTTGCCATGAGATTGTTTAGCTAATCGATTGACTTATAATTGTAACTGTTATACACACTGTTATACATCATGTAGTTTGACATAAAGATGATTTTGAAGCCCACAGAGAAGCAATGTATTGCAAATGGATTTTTCAGCTGATTGATTGCCCAATAGTTGTCACTGTTATACAAGCTGTTATACATAATACATGGTTTAGCTAATAGATAATTTGAAAGTCTTAAGAAGAAAAATGCATTGTAAATGGGTTGTTATATAAACCGTTATTTGTACCAAAAGAGGAATTAAAAGTCCACAGAATAACAACGCATTGCAGTGAGCTTGTTTTAGCAGATTGTTTAACGAAAACATTTAAATGTTGCTTAAACTGTTATAAATCAAATCAGTTGACATTAAGATAAAAAGTAACCCTAAGAAAAACAATGCATTGCCCATGGATTGACAAAAAGTTGAAGCTGTTATACCAAGTGTTATAAATGCATAAAATGGTTTGTTTAAATTTTATGTATCATAGTTGTTAGTGAGACACTTACGAGTATATGTTGAATCGTGAACAACATTTGCAAATTCCTAACAAAGAATTATAAAATATCTTGATTTATTAAAATAGGTTTGCTTGCAGCAAAGGTCAGCACAGTCACGGTGGGTCAACAGTCAATGAAATAGGTAATCAGCAGAGTATAACACAAGTGGGCCGCACTCAGGTCCTACTGTGCACAGGCTTGTCCGAGTTGCCTGCAGTCGTCCCTGCCTTTTCCCTGCCTTTTCTCTGCCTTTGCCTCTGCATTTGCCTCTGCCTTTTTACTCTGCCCCTGACTTTGCTTCTGCCTTTGCCGAACTGTCATCCGAGGGCGTTGGCGTCAAACTGATTGCGGCCTGTTTGTTTGCTGTTCTCGCTTCTGTGGTCAATCCGTCCGAATGGCCTGTCATCCGGCCGCCTTTGAGGCACTCTTCACTGGTCTACAAACGACGCGCCCAGCGTTTATGGCCATTTAATTAGCATGTCAGCTCCATTAAAGTGATTGATGTTTCGGTCAGGAAGCCAAAGGCCAAGCAAAGTGCTCAAAAAAATAGAGTAGACCAAGAGAGCAGACTGACAGACTGACTGACTGCGCACTCGACTCTGAAGTACCCCCCACTCAACTTGGCAAGCACCTTTACAGACTCGATACCCGTCTGCAATGTGTAGCTGGTTCATCTTACAGTCACATGTGCAACATGCAAAGTAAGTTCGGTCTGCATCAGTCATCCGCATTGACATCTAGGTCTGCGTGTACTCAAGCCTAGTATGCCCACACTGAAGTGCTGTAATGTGCACAGGGTATACAGCTCGCCTTGTTTGAAACTATTCTGGAATTTTGATTTCCCTTCACATGACACGATGACAGACAATTATGCAGAAATGCAAATACGTGTTCGTATATCGGCAGATTGCGCCCTTTATAATAAATTCTCAATATATTCTTTGCACTACGCCCTCTATAGTGTGTTTCTCCAGTTACGCAAACTCTTGAGCCCATCCAGGCACAACTACGCAAACTATCGCGGCACTTTGGCTGCGACATTTGACCGCATTTCAATCGGCTTCCCCAAAGCAGCTAACCATCGACTTCAGCCCGGTGCCTGTGTCGACATGCGTATGCGTGTTGGTTGTATGCTCGACTCACTGTGAGTGTCGGAGTGAGTACGAGTGTGTGCGTGGCATCCACAAAGTACGTATACTTTGGGGTCTAATTTGCGGTTGCTGTCGCAGCTCAATTTACAAGTGAGAAATTAAGATGTCGACAAAACTTTCGCCTCAAACACCTCAAAGGCGGCAAGCGCAGACAAACGCGCACACACACACGCGCACAGGGAGCAGACACACACACACACAAACATACACGTATGGTGACTGTACAAGAACTAGCGGTTTTTGTTGAAGCACAAAAACCGCAAAGTCTGAGCATGCCACAAAGTCGGAGTGTTATTGCCAGCGTTACCATTGCACTTTGCAACTTCTTCTCCCGAAAACAAAAGAAGATAAAAAAAAACAACAAGCTCAGCGACTATTCTGAATCCCGGATATCTGTGTGTGAATACGTGTATGTACTCGTCTGTACATGCCATATGTATCTACCTTATTATACGAATTTCTTTGGAGGACCGAAAAGTGTTTAAAATGTTGCAAAGGCTGTAAATGATATGTACTATGTGGGATACATAATATTAATGTGGATGCAGTGCATGGAAATGTATTAATGATAACACAGCCCCACAAAACAAAAAAAAGTGTCATGATCTGGGTATGAGGCATATGGATTTTGGGTCGCTAATTCCGAATCCGGCAACAGAAATTCTCCATCACGTCTGGATTTCGACATAACCTCAAAAAACTGAAAAACCTTTAAATATGCCCCAAAAGATATAGAATCCTGATCTGGTCATGCGATATATGCTTTAACATGTATTTTGACCTTCTAAGGCCGAATCCGAAGTCAAAACTTACACTAGACGTCTAAGTTTCGATTTAACCTCAAAAAACTCCAAAAAATTTTGGAGCCCCATAAAATAATGGGTGGTCATGATCGGACAGTGCGATATATGTTTATATATGTTTTTCGACCTTCCAAATCCGAATCTGAAGTCAAAACTTGCATATCACGTCCAAACTTCAACCTAACCTAAACAATTTTTCAAAAATTTTTGAAATTTTGAAACTGTTTTTAATATTAGATTAGGGTATATTTGAATATGATATAAAAAAAATTTCCCGTTCTTACAAGTCCTTTTGCCCGTTATTTTATCACATTTTTGAAAAAGTTCAAATGAGTAATGATTTTTTACTTCAAAACTTTAATTTAGTAAATAAAAAAAAATGAAAACGTGACTGTACATAATTGACCAAATGCCATAATCCATGATAAAAATTTCACAATTTTGGAAGTTTTTCAAAAAAATTTTTAGGTTAAGTTGAAATTTCGAAGTGATAGGCAGGTTTTGACTTCAGATTCGGATTTGGAAGGTCGAAAAACATATAGAAACATATAGCGCATGACCCGATCATGACCCCCCATTATTTTTTGGGGCTTTAAAAAATTTGTGGAGTTTTTTGAGGTTAAGTCAAAACTGAGACGTGCTAGGTAAATTTTGACTTCGGATTCCGGCTTAAAAGGCCAAAATACATATTAAAACATACATTGCATGCCCGGATCAGGATGCTATAACTTTTGGGGGCCATTGAAAGGTTTTTCAGTTTTTTTAGGTTATGTCAAAATCCAGACGTGATGGCGAAATTCTGACGCCGGATTCGGAATCAGCGACCAAAATCTATATTACTGCATATGCCGCATACCCAGATCATGACACTTTTTTTTTTGTGGGGCTGTGTAATTAATAATTTCATACTAATCATTCAACTGCCAACTATATTCGCGCGACGACTGATTAACTTTATTTCGCTTCTCTTTTTTAGCAACACTCTTCAGTTCATCTTTCCTCTACTGCTAGGGTTGCCAATCTGCATCATCTCACATGTATGTAGACGAAGTAAGGACTCTTCATCTACGCACTGTTTACCATATGCCATATGAACTACTACTACCACTCAAGGGTTTACAAACAGGCACGACGCAGGTTTCCGATAGGGTTTTCACTTGTCAATCAATGACGTTTGTGTTCAGTAATGTTCACTGTTTAATTATGGCAAATCATGCCAGTCAGTCTACAATGTTTACAATTATTAAAATGTGTGGCCGAAATTTGTGACAAACTAAAGAAGTATTGTACAGAAGTATTGTATTTACACAGCTTTTGAAACAATCAATTTGTTGAAGATGAAGTTTGGCTTGAGAAATATTTCAAAAAATTGTCCTGATGCCATGTCCCAGATTTTTTGCATTCTTTGGAGCTGTATTCTATAATTAAGTTAAGTGCTTGAACTACGAGCTCAAAATAAATATTCAACGTAAAATTGTCGAAATATTGTGCGAAGTGGAGTCCACCACTGTAAAAGTTTCATTCTCAAATGGTATTGATTGTGTTGTATAGAACAAATGAAATCGTTACTCTAGGCTGCTCTTGTTCTTTTGGCAATGCAAAATGAAAACTACTTAGGTTGTGTTTAATATCACACTCTTTGTACAACCCAATATTATCTGGCAACTACCTTCCTCTCCCGCCAGATCGGTTATAATCTATTCGGTTACAGACATAATTGCTGTCATTATCACAGACCTACTCAATGACAGGCGGGATAACAAGCAGACTGATAATTGCACGAGGCAGGGGAGTACAAAAATCGCCAGCCATTTAGGAGCATACAAATTGCACATTCATACTCGATGTCACAGGCCTTAATTATCGTTAAGGGCCATTTAATTATATGTGGAACACGAGGAATGGCAAATGGCAAGTGGCTAGGGAAGTCCCAATCCCAATCGCAGACGCGCCAGCATAATTATCTGTCCTGGATGCCGTCATCGAGCATGTATTTCTATTAACTGTTTCCGCTTGGCCATAAAGTATAGCATACTCTGAGGGAGGTTGTTAGCGCATTTTCTATTCCTTCTCACTCTAAGCTTAAAGCTCCATCCGCCGCAGCTTTAATGCGCTTTCTGTTACACCCGACAGACTTTGAATTTGATTAGAACTGTAGGCATATATGAGATCTGCGATGTATAAGCGTGTTAATAGAGCGCATGAAATCTCCTCGAGTGTGCCAGCTGGAATGAATGTGCACTTGTAGTTTATGAATCTGATGGATACACGTATGTGAATAATAAGTTTATTGAGCAAACTACATGTCTCTTGAATGACTTAAGCATACCCTCTCGGCTTGTAGGTACAGGGTACTTGTGGAAAAAAACACTGCGTGCATCCCCTTGTGGTCAGTTGATGGTTCTAAAATTATGCATGGACATTTGACGAGCTGATTGGGGACTGGTTAGTTGTCTAGCTGAGTGACACGTGGCGGTGCAAGGGAACAAAAAACAACCTCTGTAACGTTGAAATATTGTACAATTTAAAAACTGGCCAACAGCTTTCAAATTTAATATTCATATATTTTATTTCGTTTTTTAGTGTCAACTAGTGGAAAAAGTGGAAAAAGAATAGAATATGAATTCAAGAATTACGATAAAATTTAAGATAAATAATTAAGATGTTGAATTTATGGAAATTTAGTAATAATTTTTTTTTATTTTGAATAGATAGTAGGTTAAAAAGTCTATAATAACTATTGTTTAATTTAATTTTAAGCTGTGATACTATAATGTAGCGTATCTTATATTTGTTGAAAAGGATTGGGGAAGAGGATTGCGAGTAACTCTAGGAGGAATACAGAAATTGGTTTAGCAGAGAAGGGGAATCTGTAGCATATTTAATGCGACGGTTAGTAAGAATAGATAGCTAAGTAAGGAGGACTATACTAGAGTAAGTAGACCTAAACTCAGTTAAAGCAGCGCAAAGCGAAGTTAGGAAACTGCTTTTGAAAAGACTCCAATCTATTTTGATGAATCTGAATCTGATATTGGGGTGAACACACAAGATCCATATTCAAGAATTGGATGATCAATAAAAGTGCAAAGCAAATGTGTCGTATAAGGATCTTTAAATTGATTTGTTCAAAGTAATCACCGTTCAAGCACTCAAAATGTCTTGTTCAATATAAAATTCTTATAACTTTCCTTTAAAGGTTTCTCTTCTTTCTAAATCATTTTAATTCATTCGTTTTCAATTTGTTTTTATATTTAATAAGAATCACAGTTTTTAATTTACAACCTATGCAACACAGTCGACTTTGAATAAGTAAGTAAATTAATTACAATAGCGCATAATGGAAACATTTAATAGATCTTACTTTTAGGGAATAGTGATATTAAAACAGACTTGAAAGATGATTGTATGCAAGACCGTTTTGCAATGCGCTGTGTCAGCTATTTTGCCACAAATTGCAAAAATGAATAGTGAAAGGGGTGTATGCGGGTGTGTGTATGAGGCTGCGTGCGTGTGTGTGTGTCTCGTGTCATTGTTACTGGACTCACAATTTTTCGCTATTTTGTGTGTGTTTTTTTCTAGTGGTTTTTTGTTCGACGAAAACTTTATTAATTGCGACAGTGAAGTTCGCAGCCACAAACCAACCCCTCTGTACCCCGCTCCCACCACCTTTTGGCACCCCCTTTTTGCAATCCCGACAAAACTGAAACTATTAAAACGCGCGCAATGTTTAATTTTTCCCTTTTATACCGTGCGCATTGAAGGGCAGTGGGTGCGATGAGTGCGACAAGTCTGAGGAGCCATATATCAAATATATCAATTGTATATCAACATATTTATATGCTTTACGTTTACATATATATTTGAGTATTTATTTAGCTATTTAAACCCTCATGATACTCTTCAGGAAACTTTCCTTGAACCCTTTCGGGTTTGTCTAGATTTACTTGCTTTGTTGTTAACACAAATCTACAGGATATTTCTGGTGCATGCCTTCTCGCGTATTATTTATATATTTTTTTTAGAAAAAATATTAGATTTATTTTTGCATATTTAATTGAATTCCTCACACACATGATGCTTTTGCTGCGGGCTCCCTCGTGTCATTTGTTTTTGTTTTTGTTGTTGTTGTTGTTGTCTTGTCACTGTCGCTCCTGTTGTTGTCGCTGTTGCTGTTGCTCTTGTGGGTCCGCTTGGTGTTGTTGCTGTTGCTGTTGCTGGTGTTGCTGTCGTTGTTCTGTGGGTTTCTGGTCAGCAGTCAACGAACTTTTCTAATTATTTGCGCGCTAAGCATAAAAGTTGACAGCATTTAACCATGTGCTGTCTGTGCTGGCGAATTTGCATAGTTTGCAGCTGACATTCAGCTTGAATAGCGAGGAATTCAGCAGGGCGGATATATTCCTCGAAACCAACACACAAATTATGCTCTGCCATCAAGTCAACATGAAAAGCCTTCGAGGCAGAGAAGGGCGTGAAATTTGTTTCAATCGCTTAGCTTGGCTTAGACTCCCATATATAGGTGAAGGGCAAAATAGTAAGTGGGACGTGAACAGTGCGTTCATGTCTTGAGCTTGTCATACTTCATGAATTGCAAATTGGTTCGTTCTCATTGGAGAAGAGCTTCTGAAGTTGACTGTGTGGTATCCATGCAGATATGATTGTTGTGCCTATGCATGTGCAATAAGTAAAAAGAACCATTTGCGAATATTTCCTCCCGATTGAACCCTCAATCGGAGAATATATCTTGCCTTTCTCCCTATTGTTTGCTGAAACATAAGACTGAGGCTGAAGTCAGCAGACAAATCGAACTGCATTTCGGATTAAATTCATTTCATAATCGGAAATTGCAGAAAGTGACAACAACAACGGGACGAAGACTTCAATTGATGTGTGTGCAAACTGAATAGCAAAATACCAAAATCAAAATAGCAAAGGCAACGCAGTTTCTGGGCCAACTGATGGGCAACATGCAAAGTGATTAGTAATCCTTAAAGGCACCCCTCTCTTCATTTGGATTCCGATTGCAGGCAGATAAAATCTCAATTGTCATAATTGTCGGTTCGGCGACAACTGCCACCTTCCACCTTCTACAGCCAACAACCTGAGCAACCTGACCTGCAAGTGGGCCCGGAACAGGGAGCTGCCTGAGGCAGCCAGAGACATGTGGTACGTGTTGCATTTTCTTTGTTTGCATTTGCAACAAAAATGGAATACAAAATAAACGAAGAATTGGATCTGCCGTTGAGTGCCCCCTTGCTCCAAAGCACGCCGCCTGGCATCGACTTCTACTCTGCATAAATTGACCGAATCGCAGCCAGCTCGGCTTCCGCTGCCCTCTGCCGCCTGTAATACCCTGTAATGTAGAGTGGAACTAGCCAGCTCGACAGCAGCTTAGGAGAGTAGCCTGCTACTTGGACCATGTCCCCTCCTGCGCTGGGTGACAACGTGCGACTGGAATTTAGCATGAAAATAAACCAATTTGGCTTTCCGAACAAAAATGCGATCTCAATTGTTATACCAACATCGTCGGATGGTTGAGTACGGCACCAGATGGGGAAGGGACTGCGAAGGAGATGGGCGAGGGTTCTAGCTTGAAGCTTCAAAACTATCCAATATTTGCAATTAGATGCAACATTTTGGGGTTTTGTTTGCATTTGAAAATCCACAAAACTTCTCTCAAGCCTCCCTCTGTTGCTTCTACTTCCTCTTGGACGACGTGTTGGCAGTTAGCTAAGCTGAAAGGCTTAGTTTTTCAATTTGCTTGATGTGTGTGCTTGCCCTCATAAATGCTTGGCAACCTGGAAACCCGGCAACTCTGGCCAACAACCTTAGCCCCTTTATCCCCTGTAGTGCAGTCCCATCACCATTTGTAGATGCATTACACCAGAGATGCCTGCCTAGATTTTCTTGACCAGACTTGCCTGCTCACTTTAAGAATCCCTAGGAAGTCGCACTGAATGCACAATCTACCAGCTCGGGAGTGCGCATATTTGAAAATCGCAGTTACCTGTTACGTATATTAGAAAGTGTTGGCTAATACTTTGTATTTTGGAAACATCGCAAGTCACACGTAAATTAATAAAAATATTAAGACATTCAACATTTTATCTTAATGGCATATGGGACCAGGGCTTTCAGGTCAGCTTTTTTAGGACCAGATCTTTCCTTATATTTTCGTCCAGCCGAAGAAAAATCTCAAATCATTATTTTTTTATATACTCAATCATATAATGGTACGTGTCCAAAGATCAAATATTTCAAAAATATTTGTTAAATTTTTCGATAAGGGTCATATTCAACATAGAATGAAAAAATAAAACATAATTGATAGAGCATAAAATTTTTATAAAAAAAATTAAAAAATTACTAAATCCATGGCATTTCTTTTATCAAAAACCGCTGCTCCTGTTTATGTCTTTTTTCATTTTCATGGGTAACTAGCAGCCCTGTATACGACACAATCGTGAAGTAATTTTTTGTTCCAAAGAATTATAGCAGCGCAGCTAGGCGAATAATATTGAGAGTTCATATGGGTGCATACTATTCTCATTATACCCTTCGAAGCGGAACATAGGTCGAAGGGTATCCCACTGTCGCGTTCCGCTCGACTGTTGCTTTCGTTTTTAACTTTACTAATTACTCACAACACACTGATTTATATAAATGAATAATTCAAACGGAGAGTGCAGTGTTTTGAGAACTTTTTAATATGTACACCAATAAAGCGAATGGTAATACTAAAATTATTGTCAACTCAGTCAATTTAATTATGTGACAATCATTGTTATTGTTTCAAAATTTTGTATTAATTTTAATAGCTTAAGCCAGTTTACAACAACCATAAAAAACAAGCACACAAACTTTGGTGAATTGCGCTCGACTGTAATATACCAGAAACCAAACTGGAAACCAAAAATACATGATGGTATTTATAATTTTGGCAACAATCATAATTGTAATTTAGTCCTACTGACCTATGCCAGTTCTCAGTTGCATCATTCTTCTTTCCTTCTCCTTATGTTAACTTCCATTTAAAAAATAAGTTAAAGACTTAAACTCACTGAATCGCTACGTATTTTATTCCACTTTAGATATATTTCCAATACATAAAACTGCCAGAAAAAGCGAATAAAAACACGCATTACACGGTGTGTTCCAATAATATCCAAACTTGTTGGGTATAAAATAAAATACGCTTTATATTATTTTTGAAAGTTATTATTTATTCAAAATAGGTTCCATTTGACACAACACAACGTTTGGAACGATCAACCAGAGTATGCACAGATTTTTTATGTCATTTATAGAAATGTTCTTCAGTACCTCGGTTACGGCTGACTGAATGGCTGGGATATCATCATAAAATGCTCCCTTCATCTTGTTTTTCAGTTTCGGAAATAAAAAATGGGCACATGGTGATAGATCAGGCGAATGCGGAGGATGATCGATGAGAGAAATCCCTTTTTTCATTAAAAATTTGTTAATTTTCATTCGATTTTTTGGTCATCATTTAAGTCATGTGGAACAAATCGCGCAAATCTTCAGTTAAAATTCTCCTAATAGTGTTTTTACTCGTATTCAATTCCTCAGCCAACATTCTCGTAGTAAAATTTGCATCGATACCAATGATTTCACGGACTTTTTCCACCAGTTCAGCACGATTACTAGTTTCTGGACGTCCTGCTCTAGGGTCGTCATTTAAATCCTCACGACCATTTTTAAATCGTGTTAACTACGTATAAGCTAGCGTACGTTTCATGCAGTCATCAAAATAAACTTTTTTCATTAATTCGTATGTCTCAGCAAATATTTTTTCAAGTTTGACACAAAATTTAATTTAGCTCTTTTATTTTTGAACCATTAGCACACTTTTGGTTTTATTGAAATGGCTGTCACTTTTACATCTGTATGTGTTAAATAGATGAAAAAGAGTAGAGAGACAAGTAGGCTGTGAGAAAAGGAGAGACCTATGGGGCCTACGAAAATAACATTACTTGCCATTAGTATTCAATTTCTTTCTGATACAACATATCACATCTAACTAAAATTCCCTTTTCTACATTTTCTACATTTTCGAAATGCTACAAACACGTAAGCGAAAAGGAACTTTGTTTGAAAAAGCTGAAATTTATCCCTTCGTCCTTCCTCAGCTATACAAAGCGATGATCCAACACCCGCACAGAAGAGGGTGGTAGATTGGATTAACAAGGAGTTGCCCAATGAGCACTGCCAAAATCTGAAGGATCTGAGGAACGGAGTGAGCTTTTGCCGCGTGATGCACAAATATTGGCCTGGCGCACTGTCCCGATCTCAGATACTCGACCCGTCGGAAAATCCTAGCGAGTACAGACACAACTTCGAAGTGCTGGAGAGGGCATTCGCCAAGATTAACATGCCGTTCATGGTCACTTTGGAAAAGCTCGTCGAAGGGGACCCTAGAGAGCTGCATCATATGGCTCAATGCATAATTAGGACGTTATTGATTACAGAATTGTGAGACAAACGTTTTCTAAACATTTTGCATACAAATTTTAATTTCGTTGATTCCGACGATATGTACAATAGATGAACTTATTGATAGATTTAAATAAATTTAGATACATTTTCAAACACCACCATTGAGTGTAGGGCCATATAATAAAACAGCTTGGGAAATCTATTTTTTGCCTGGACTGGTTAACCTTATCGCGCGTCTCGGGTTCTCATCTGCATGGCTATTCCTAGTTTGCTTAGGTATATCCTTTACGTACAACAACCTGTAAGTATTCCCAGAGGATTCTGATTCGGTACTTACTCGTCATCAACTGCTTAAGCCTTTTTGATAGCCAAGCAGTCTAAAAGCAACTTTGATTGCCGTATGGCTTGTGCTCGTTACTCAGCTCAGATGCGGATCTGTGCCTCCTCTGTTCCCGGCTACTCTCTCATAGTCCTCTATAATGGCATACTGTGCTCCTGCTTTCGTTAGTGTATGTGCCTAATCATTTTCCGGTGTTCCGAAACCCATCGTAAAGTTGGGAGTTGTTCTTTCTTAGTTTGAGTTTAGCTCTTACCAGGATTACTTGCTTCATTCTGCACTTACTGAGTGCCTTTAACGCAGCCAGACTGTCCGACAGTATTGCGACAGTATTGCTTCCTCAGGTAATTGCGACTTAAGTTAATCTTCAAGCATCGCTCTAAGGCACAGACTTGAGCCTCGTTAGAGCAGTGTCCAAGGGGTTTGCGGAGTTTGCACTCATTGTTGCATTGACTAACCAATCCTAGAAAGATCCACTTGGCCCACTGTCAATACCAATTGGCCACTGTGTTAAATATATGTATACACTCATATACGTGTATATATTTAACACAGTGGCCAGATTTTAGAAACTTTTTGAGCGTTAATAACTTTTGTGATTACCATATATGAACTGATCTGCATTAAATTACGCTTAACATGAAAATTTAATTATTTTATGATGCGGAAGGAGGTGTGGCCAAAATTAAGATCGAACTTAATTTGCTCATATAGTCTCCGAGACTAAGATTATACCTTATGGGAAGAACTTATGTTCCGTATGTTAACAATGACCCAATAAATCATATTCATCCCATCAGGCTGCACATCAATAATTCAGTAATTGATTCAATATTTGTAAAATTAAATATCAAACTACAATAGATATAATACTATATAAATACTAGCTGACCCGGCGAATTTCGTACCGCCTAACAGACAATGAATTAAATTTATGCCAAATTTGATGTGTCTAGCTTTTATAATAGCTGAGATCTGTGTGTTCATCTGGACATCCGGTCACTCGGACATCCGGACAGACAGACAGACATGGCTTAATCGACTCAGCTAGTAATCCTAAGCAGGAATACATATACTTTGTGGGGTCTTCCACGCCTTCTTCTGCCTGTTACATACATTTTCACAAAGTTAATATACCCTTTTTGACCATTTTCAATGGTCGAAGGGTATAAAAAAGTAATAATAATAGCAAATATACAACTTGCTTTTTGTATTTTGTATTGCATACTTATGACCGGCACCATTGGAATCGTACGACCACTAAATATGTTTCTTGAATAAATTGAATAATGATTAACGTTCTCATCAACAGCAGGAAAGTCAATCTAGCAATAACAGCTTGTCGAGTGGCTTGTTTATACCCGGGCAGAGGATATATCAATTTTGTTCAGAACTTTGTAAGCCATCTGTGGAAACATCTTCGTCCCCATTAAAAATATATTTTATATTTTCCGAATAAGGCTGAACAGAGGAATCGAACTTGCCCTGTCCGTCTGCCCGTCTGTCCACGTGCTGCAATGCAAACTAGTCTCACAGTTTTAAAGTATTCCTGATAACTTGGTACACGAGTTTCTTATTACTGGACGCTGTATATAAGTCAGAACGAGCTGGATCGGCCGATTTTTGCTATTTTTCGAAATCTTGTAACCAAACTCACAATATTTATTATTATATACTCTTATTATATTATATATTGTATTATTTTACATGTATAGTTCGTTTTTCACATAATTTGACGTATCAACGTCAATCAAGAAATACGTGTACTTTGCTTAAAACTAAACTTGTTTTCCTTTGTTTTGTTATTTAATTGGTTTATTTTTGAAGCACATAAATAGTTCTAGTACGTGGGGATACTCGATGCGTGGAGCACTTGACGGGGCCGGCAATCACAATGACAACCACAATTACAACCGCAATGGCGGCACCAGGCCACCTGCCACAACGAAAATGAAAAAGAAAAGAACTCGAAATTGAATCGAATCGGTTGGCTATGGGAAATTTCTTTATACAGCGCCGCATTCGGCCTTCCGCCTCTGTCTGTGGGGTGAGCAGAGTTTTGTTGCTCCTCTTTAGACTTGTCTTATTTTAATTGCTTTTCACTGTTGCTGCGGTCGATTGCCTGTCACGTCCGCCCCCAGAAAAGGCTCCTGCATGGCATTATCGAGAGGGTAGAGCCGGCTCAGAAAGGGTTGTGGCAACTGTCCACCAACTTGCTTCGCTGGGGCAACAGTTTTCAATTGGGTTTCGACTTTGCCTTTCTTGAGGCCAAATGAAAAATGAAGAGTGGCAGCGCTGTATGCTGCCTCAATTACCATATATGTGTGCTGTTTACCACCCATTCATACATGAGTGTCTATGTGTGTTTCTGTGTGAGTGAGTTCCTTCTTTTCGGTTTAAACGAGACACACACACGCACACACATGGGTTTCTAATAAGGAAAATGCATTTGTTCAGCGCACTTGGGCCGAGAAGTGAGTGCATCACTTGTCGACTACTCTGCGCTTATCTCACCCACTCGCTCACCCCGTCTCCTTCACTCTTCCTCTCTGTATCAATGTCTGTCTGTTTGTCTGCTGTGGCATTTAGCAAATAGCTTGAAAAGAAATAACTCACAAAAATACTCGTGGCTCAAGTGCAGCGTTGACACCTCAGCAGCTGCCAAAGGAACCTGGCAAATACTTTAAGGCCGGCGACAGAGCGGCACAGAGCAGGAAGAGATAGAGATAGAACGAGAGAGACAGAGAGGAGAGAGAGGGAGAGGGGGAGCAAGGGAGAGGGACACAGACAGCACTAAACGACGCTGTAGAACTTTTTGTCGTACGTGTGGCGCTGCCTCTCGCTCTCGTTCTGTGCCACTTGAGAGTGGGCGTGCGGCGCCCACTCTTGGCTGGCGGGGCGTGGCATGGACGGGACTGCTGGCACTTAGCAGTTCTTGAAGCCTGGCTGCACTTGGCTTCACTTTGTGCTGTTGCCGTAGCTGTTGCTGCTGCTGCTTCTGCTTTTGCTGACTTTGCTGGTCTGATTTTCAATTGCTTTTAGTTAAATTATGCGCCAAGGCAGATTGCTGCTAAGCAGGCCAGGTGGGAAGGGGGACACACATACTCACACGCACAAGCACACAGACAGAGGCACAGCGGTGCACAAGACTGGCACAGTTGCCCAAACACCTGAGGTCCGCCTGGTGGCAAATGATTTAAATATTTGTCAAGTGAACAGGCACCAGCTGCTAGATTGTCAGATTGCCAGATTGGCAGACTGACAGACGGAAGCGTTTCGCATACGCCACGTGGTGCCGCCCGCCAACGCCAATTACCAGCATAATTGTTGGCAGACAACACGAAGGCAACACCCCGACAACGTCAACAAACAAGCGACAAACAACGTGGAACAGCAACAGCGCAGCGACGCCTCGTGCCACAATGAACAACAAAGCGCGGCAAAAAATGTGTGCGGTAATTAGTTTATGGCCAACAGTTAGGCAAACACGGCGAACACGGCAGAATGACGCGGCGACATGACACGCTGCACCAGCAGCGACTCAGACTCTGTGGCAGCAACAGTCACACCAACACCAACACCAACAACAACAACAACATCGAGGGAACGCACCCAAATTAGCTTTTTAACGTGCAAAAAACAACACGTTATCGATAAGCAAACAAGCGGAGAACCCTACAGTGCCATCTATGGATACGATGAGACCGTTGACTTCTTTTGTGGCATTAAGCAAGGAGACATTCCCGGCTTTTTGGCTGTAAATCAGTCAGATTTTAAGAAAAAACGGGGAAGGAAGACTTCTTTCGGCACTTTTACCCTTGCAGGAGCTTATATCCTCCGAGTATTCCAATAAAGGAGGTGAATGGAATGGTATTGTGTTTATTCAATGTTATGCCTCATTCTAACTGATACTGATCTGCTAAATTACTTATAATCTAAGCTGATCTTAATACATAAAATAACCCACATTTCGGTAGATTGTTCCTATAGCAGCTATAAGCTAAACTTGGAAGATTAAATATAATTGACATTCTCATCCATTTCCTTCCTACTTGTACGTTCTCTTGCACACGATGTACTTGCTCTTGCATAATAGGGACATTCGAGTCAGTCAAAAACTTAAAATTATATCCTTTCCAATTTAAATGAATTGCATCGGATCAGTTGATTATGCCCTACTCAAACAATTCTGCTGGAACTCAAAATTAAATGAATTTGCACTGAAACATTTCAAAAGTATAATTGGAGCAGATCACTATTAAAGAAAGGATATATTATATGAAATATATTAAATGTCAAGCAATAATTATTAAATGCTCAACATGTATAAGGAACTGTAATAGTTGGCATTGAACTGGAACATTCTTCACACTCTCTTAATGTACATTACTCTCGCTCGCTCTCATATTAAATTCATGCCCACTTAGTCATTTTCACTTCTCACAAAACACGTTAAAATCTGTAAAAATTGAAAATAAACATTTTCTTTATTTTTCGCAAAGATCTAGCAAGTATTGATTGCTTATTTTAGTAGTTCGAAGTTTCTGGCCGGCTGCAAATTTTGATCGAAATGTACGGAATATTAAATGTGCAAATACCTTTCACAGCAATCTTTTAACCTTTAATTAATTTTTTCAGTGTATCCTACATTACCTATCGTAGGCAGACATTTGCTGACATCAAAATATAAATTCTGAATTAACATCAACAGGCGAGTAGCCATGCGTCTGTCTGTCTGTATGAAGGCCTGTCAATGTGTACGAACGGATCCCACAGGCATTTAGAGTTTAAGCAACCAAAAGACAAGACTTGCATGTGTGTCAGTTTTTTAAACTTGCCTTTAAATCTGGACACACTTTATTAATGTGGGTAATATTTTTATTGAAGCAGAACTTACAATAAATTATAAATGAAAAATCAAACTTATCAACCCAATCGTTTCAGCCTTCTCAGAGGTCTGACAGGCAGAAGATGTTGCGATGCCTTTACGGGTCTGCCTATAAATTAACTAGTGTCTGATCTGCTCTTCGATTATGATTTAGATGCAGGTCCCGTTGAATCGTACTGTTGCGGACATACCACAGAGAGTTTGTGGTTTGTGTATTTCGCATAACTTGAATCCGCTGGCAATTTGATTTTGCTGCAATGCCCCATTGTTGAATGTCGTACAGCCAAAGGCGTGCGAATTCATTGGACGCACACTCCTCTGTTGGCTTAAAGTTGCAGAGTACTTCGGCATGAGTGAATTGACGCTAAAACACGGGGTTCGCCGACTTTTTGTGATTGACCTTAAGACTCCAAGTCAAATGTTCGGATTCTACACGTAGGTCCCCGTTCTGCTATGGTCCAGTATGCCATGATGGAGTGCAGAGTGAATGCAGATAGAGGTGTGGCCAGCTACATAATGGTATCCGGTTGGTGAACCTCCTGCAAGTGTCTTACACCCACAAGCTGATATTATATATTAAGAGAGATATATCTGTCCCCCACAGGCAGTGCCTTGCAGTCCAGTCGCCACTACTAAAATATCTTTGTTCGAAAGAACGAGAAAGATGAATAAAGTTTCTTTCATCAAATCGACTCCCTAGAGGACATTACAGGGTCCGCCACTTAACTTTTTTTTTTTTAAATGCAATGAAACAAAAACGGTTCATCCGATCATCAAATTTATTTTTTCATATTAAAGTCCTTCCGGTTACTTATGGAATACAAGTTCGTTCAAATGGCTGCCTCGGCTGGCCTTGCAGTACGCCATACGGCCGACCCAATTTTTGAGTACATTTCCGATTGTTTGCGGTCGTATTATGGCAACGGCGAAGCGAATGTTGTCCTTCAAAGCTTGAATTGTCGCTGGCTTGTCCACATAAAACTTGTCTTTGACGGCGCCCCACAAATAATAATCCAACGGTGTCAAATCACAGCTCCGAGGCGGCCAAACGACATCAGAATTTCGGCTGATAATTCGGTCTCCGAAAACAGTGCGCACAAGATCGATCGTAACGTTGGCTGTGTGGCACGGAGCGCCGACTTGCTGGAACCAAATGTTGTCCAAGAACTCCTCTTTGATTTCCGGGAAGAACCAATCCGTTAACATGGCGCGGTAGCGTTCGCCATTGACCGTAACGGCGGCTCCTGCCGCATTTTCGAAGAAAAATGGGCCAATGATGCCGTCGGCCACAGCAGCGATATTACCGGCAGTACGCACTTTTTTGGTTTCTCACGCGTATCAATAATTGTGCCAGTTTCTCTCAATTTTTTCAAAAGAAAGCGCACATACGGAGCGGACGGTGCTTTGTTACGGCTCATTTCCGTGCGTAATTTTCGCACACTTTCTGCAACATAACCATAATTTTCAAAGTAAAATTGCACTATTTCAACGCGTTCCTCAATCGTATACAAATTATTTCCTTTGCCGGAGATATCGCTTGCGTCTCTACAAGTCTAATGTCAGGCGGATTCGATTTTCGATTAATTACACAGCCCCACAAAAAAAAAAGTGTCATGATCTGGGTATGCGACATATGCAGTTATATAGATTTTAGGTCGCTGATTCCGAATCCGGCGTCAGAATTTCGCCATCACGTCTGGCTTTCGACATAACCTCAAAAAACTGAAAAACCTTTCAATGGCCTCCAAGAGTTATAGCATCCTGATCCGGGCATGCGATATATGTTTTAATATGTATTTTGGCCATCTAAGCCCGAATCCGAAGTCAAAATTTACCTAGCACGTCTCAGTTTCCACTTAACCTCAAAAAACTCAAAAAATTTTTAAAGCCCCAAAAAATAATGGGCGGTCATGATCGGCTCATGCGATATATATTTCTATATGATTTTCGACCTTCCAAATCCGAATCTGAAGTCAAAACGTGCATATCGCGTCGAAATTTTAACCAAACCTTAAAATTTTTTTGAAAAACTTCCAAAATTTTGAAATTTTTGATCATGGATTATGGCATTTGGTAAATTATGAACAGTCACGTTTTCATTTTTGTTTTTTATTTACTAAATTAAAGTTTTGAAGTAAAAAATCATTACTCATATGAACTTTTTTTAAACTGTGATAAAATAACGATCAAAAGGACCTGTATCAACGGGAAATTTTTTTTATATCATATTCAAATACACCCTAATCTAATATTAAAAACAGTTTCAAAATTTTAAAAATTTTTGAAAAATTGTTTAGGTTAGGTTGAAGTTTGGACGTGATATGCACGTTTTGACTTCAGATTCGGATTTGGAAGGTCAAAAAACATATATAAACATATATCACACTATCCAATCATGACCACCCATTATTTTATGGGGCTCCAAAATTTGTTGGAGTTTTTTGTGGTTAAATCGAAACCTAGATGTCCAGTGTAAGTTTTGACTTCGGATTCGGCCTTAGAAGGTCAAAATACATGTTAAAGCATATATCGCATGACCAGATCAGGATTCTATATCTTTTGGGGCATATTTAAAGGTTTTTCAGTTTTTTGAGGTTATGTCGAAATCCAGACGTGATGGCGAAATTCTGCCGGATTCGGAATCAGCGACCCAAAATCCATATAACTGCATATGCCACATACCCAGATCATGACACTTTTTTTTTTTGTGGGGCTGTGTTATTTATTGTTACAGCTAGCCATTGCTGTAGCGTCGGAATAAAAAGACAAACTGAATACAAAAGAGTTCTTAGAGTTAAATTGAAGCAAAACTCTGTTTCACAATCATACTCATAGCGGCCACGCAAATATGCTGTGCCGACTATCCAACGAGATCCGGTCAAATGCTTGCTAAGCAGATTCACTCGGAGTCATATTACGGTCAGCAATCTGGAGACTGTTGACTTCGGTTAACTTACACAACCATATAAAACTAACTTTCTGTCAAATCAGATGTGACATCAGTGTTACCACACTCAAAATAACCACTAGTTCAAAAAAACAAGAAGAGATAACAACAGATGGCGCTACGCGCTCGCATTCTCTTTCCTTTTCTTTCCTACATGAGCATTGCAATGACGTCACAGCTTGCTGGTCTGTATACAAAATCAACGCGAACAAGGTTTTTGTTTAATAACTTCTGTGTTTGTTGTCCGATCGGATTGGAGTTTTGACGTTATGTTGGTATTATAATTAGCCAAGTATAGTTTTACTCAGAATGTTGTATCTTTTTTATGCTGCTCGCAAATCAGCTAAAAAATTGTTGATTTTCGTGGGCTGGGGGCGTGGCATCAAACATTTGAAATAAACTTCACCTGTCCCGGATAAACAGAAACCTTCATGCCAAATTTGGTGTCTCTAGGTTTTATAATAGCTGAGATCTGTGTGTTCATCCGGACATCCAGACATCCGGACAGACAGACAGACATGGCTTAATCGACTTAGCTAGTGATCCTGAGCAAGAATATATAGACTTTGTGGGGTCTCCCACGCCTCCTCCTGCCTGTTACATACATTTGCACAAAGTTAGTATACCCTTTTTTGACCATTTTCAATGGTCGATGGGTATAAAAATGTTAGATTGCGGACCCTGTAAATGACACTTAACCCCGACACCAAATCACCAAGGCCTGTTGGAATCTTTACACTGAAATTCTCAGTTACTAACTACTTTGATTGCTGCGTGATGATTTGGAGGCAAGATCAAATATTGGGTTGCCCAAAAAATAATTGCGGATTCGTCAACGCCGACTATGAAAAATCCGCAATTACTTTTTGGGCAACCCAATATATAACCTGATTTCAGACAATAAAATAATGTCAGTTTTGATGTTGTGTTCGAAGAGCTCGACTTCTCTTGCTTTTTCAGGGATGCCACTGGCAGTGCATAAAAGAGTCTTGAGTGGATGCATTGTGATGATTTTGGAAAGCATCTCCAGTCCATTGCTTCATCATGTTGGCCAGTTCGAAAACCACTTCTTCGAGGTATTCTAAATGTTTAGTGTTCTGCTTGTGTTGTTGCTGTTGCTTCTCTTGCTGCTGATGTAACCACAAAAAGAAGTTGCTACTGCTGCTGTTTTTGTTGCTGTGGTTCCAATATTAATTCCAGTGAGTGTTGCTGTTTTATGTTATTCTCCTTCAGTTGGCTTGAAAATCATGTAGACGATGTTGCGCAGGTACATTGCCACTTTTCAATATAGAAGCGTAAGACAAAGGCCCACTGCTAACTCTGGAAGTGTGATACATTTGGTCTGTATGTTCTTGCCGAGCTTGTTGCTGCTGCGTTTGCGTTTTTATCTTTCCTTTTCTGATCAAGAGGATGTTGCATCGGATTACTAATTGATCGTCGCGAATAATTCTGGCACTGCTAGCACTCCTTTGTACCTTGCCATATGACTTCCACCATAGTGTGTGCAGGTAGGTTGATCCAGGTAGTTGATCCTGGGCATAGCTTGGTCAGGCGACAACAGTATTCGGCAGTGAAGCCGTAATATTGGCCTCGTGTGCATTGATTTGCCGATCATTATCTTTCATTTTTGCGCAAGGCTTGGTATTAGCGATAAATATAATGAGCTTTTCGTCTCCGTTAGCCGTTGATCTAAGATCATGCACTTGCAGAGCACAAAAGCCAAATATTTTATTATTTTTATCAGAAGACTCTGGCTGTATCTCCTTGACCGACTTCAACTGTCACATTATCAAAGCTAGTGACCTCAGTAATGAGTTCCAAGAGTTCATTAATGTTATTGTAGAAAGACTAACAACTGTGTGCGATGGCTTAGGTTACCCATAATTGTTCTATAGAGTGCTGTTAGATGAGTGATACAAATGTCACTAAGAATATTAGGAGAGGCATCTGCAGCAAGATAAGTGGCGCCCTCATAAGTATTTCTGGAAAATTCTATCTCACTGATTCGGTCCATGTTCGTATCTAGAATGGCAAACCTGATGCTTGAGTTTCCCTGACAAGGTGTAAAGAACCGTCTCGGATTTTTTCGCTTTTTTGTCAAATGTTTTTGGGCATTCATCAGCCTTGAAGCGGCTTATCAGAATATTCCTTTTAGGAACCCAATAGTCCAGCGACAGCTGCACTGTTGCTTGGAACAGTGCTGAGAGATATGCCGATTTTTTAAATGTTTTCAGCACGAATTTTTCATTGATCGGCGGATCAAAAAATACTGAAAGAACAATAAACATTATCACATAGTTTGAAATTTGTTATATAAGATTAAAATAAAGGCTAGGACTTGGAGTATTTAATTTCTCTGGAGTTTACTTCAAGATTACATATAATTGAGCAACAGTAAAATAAACTACTTCACAGGGTAAATACGCTGCTAAAAACTTTTTGATAAATAAATACTTTTGATTGATTTTAATCAATTCAAAGCTCATGTGTCATGAAGAGAAAGAATGATTATTCTCTCCCAACCATTACGGAAATTTGAATCTTCAACTACTCATTTCGATTTAATTAAGTTTAAACTAATTTATAATGTTTCTTAAATAATGATAATACGTGTTTGTTAGCCGAGGGCACTACTTGATCATCTTGCGTCGCACCATCTCTTTGTGGAGCAGTTCCCCCATGTGACATGGATTCATGGCGACTATGCAGCCAGCCTCTTCCAGGGCCTTGACCTTGTCTCCGGCGCCACCCTTGCCACCGGCGATTATTGCACCGGCGTGACCCATACGTCGTCCTGGCGGTGCAGTTTGGCCAGCGATGAACGCAACCACCGGCTTGGAACAACATGGGTCGGAGTTTTCCTGTATGAGAAATTCGGCTGCCTCCTCCTCAGCAGAGCCTCCGATCTCACCTATCAGTATGATAGCCTTGGTCTCCTTGTCGGCCAAAAAGACCTTGAGTCCATCGATAAAGTTAGTCCCGTTGAAAGGATCACCACCGCACCCGATGCACAACGTCTGGCCGAGGCCGACGCCTGTTGTCTGGTGCACAGCCTCGTAGGTCAGAGTGCCGGAGCGGGAGACAATGCCGACCACGCCGCGCTTGTGGATGTGGCCCGGCATAATGCCGATCTTACACTGATCTGGCGATATAATGCCCGGACAATTGGGGCCCAACAAACGTGACTTCTCTTGGGTATTCAACATCTGCTTGATACGCACCATATCTACCTGGGGGATGCCTTCTGTGATGCAGACTATCAAGGGAACCTCGTTCTCGATGGCAGCACAAATGCCCTCGGCGGCGGTCGGAGGTGGAATGAATATGACCGTCGCATCCGGTTTCAGTTCCTTTACTGCCTCGCTCACATCTTTGAAGACGGGCTTCTCCAGATGCGTGGTACCGCCCTTGTTGGGCGACACGCCTCCAACGATTTTCGTGTTGTACTTGATGGATTCGGAAGCGTGGAACGTTCCCTGCTTGCCAGTAAAGCCCTGCACCATCACCTTGGTCTCCTCGTTGATTTTCAGGTTGCATATGGTCTTCGAGTAGTCGGCCATCTTGCGCACCATTCGCCATGCTATGCCTCTCTTCAGGGGCGACCTTTCTAACAGTAAGTAGCGATTCCAGTTGGCTAACGACATTATGTTGAATTTATATTATTTTTTTGATGTAATATATTTTTGATTCTGTACCGAGCTAACAAAATATCTATCAAGACGGTAGGCAGAAGCTGAAACCTTAGCACAAATGGCAACGCTAGCTGCCTGTTTGCGAGCGAGCTCGACTCTGAAGCTCAACTCGAAGGCGACTAGTGAAATGCTTGAATGCGATAAATAAATCCAGAAGGAATGGGCACCTTCGGCAAGCCGGAGGTTTTATCGCCTGCCGACTCCTATCCCAAACGATGGTTCCTATACTAGTCACTATATAATATGGTGGAATCAAATAAATTGCATGCACTACTTTAAGCTATTGGCTTTGTTTGCAACTGATTTATCAAATTGCACGTAACGGATTTATTTATTATGTTCACGATATCTATTGTAGCTTACTTGCTTATAAGCAATATTCGTAAGTTGCTCAACACTAACTGATCAATGATTTATCGAAATGCGGCCGCAGATCGATAAATTCCAGCGGAGGAGAATTAGTCGAAGCAAAGTTGTGAAGGCGCAAACACGTAAATTGCGAAAAGAGATTGAAAATAATCCAGATAAATTAACAAACCGTGGAGATGATCGTAGAATGATTTCTTAATTCGTTATTTTCAATTTCACAATGTGATCCCTTGGCTTTCTTCAACAACTGTGCCGCTCTCCCGCTCCTTTAGCGTTATTCAACACTATTTTATAAGCGACCGCCAAATAATTTTTCACCTAAAATGTTGATAAATTTAGCCCTGTCAGTAAAAAAATTTAAACAAAATCGGAGATGTAGGCAGCTATTTAACCTTTACCAAATTAAGAAATTTCACCAAATTTAGGGCTAAGGGAGGACAACGAGTTTAGAACTTTAAACAACATTCGAGTATTTCAATTAATTTTGAAATTGATAATTTGACAGCTCCTGGCAAAATCGGATATTATCATAACGAATTTAGTTTTCATCCTTGTTTAGAATTCGAAAAATGCAAATCGCTAAGCAACGTTGAACATGTTTGTTTTTGCTAAAACTTTCACATAAAAATAACAGACGATTGTTTTGTTTTTGCTGGTAGATTTTCCCCTACTTATTTCAAATAAATTTAATTTGACCTTTGCGCTCATCCCAATGGCATTGGGTTCTTCTATCAATTTTTGCCCTCATTTGTTTGTTGGCTTGTGATGCTCCAATACAGCAATGCTTCCCATGTGCAGAGAACAAATATTTTGTATTGAGGTTTGACCAAATCTATTGTAGTTCTCTTGAGACCTATTAGTCATGCTGTTGCAAATACCCTACAGTACTGGGGGCTGAACATGGTTGCCACATTTGTCCGATTAGTTTTTTATCTACCTTGGTGAGTATACTGACTGTATACTAGAGCTGGGAAGCTATCGATGGTTGGCATATTCGATATTTTCATTGTTTTGAGCAAAGTTTCGATATATCGCTAAAGGCCTAAAGTTGATACCTATTGGAAATTGAAAAAAAAAAGGTTTATTGGTTTTTGTTAATCGATTGCACATTTTATTCAACTCATCATTTTTTAAAAACCAATAAAAACATTTTTTCACTGTACTACATTCTTAAATACAAAATGATCATCTTAAAAACTCAATAAAATCAATTAATGTGAGATCTACTTATTTATGTTCAAAACAACAACAGGACCAATGATTAAGGTTTAAACGAAGCTCGATGATCGCTTGAAATAAGGCCAGCGCTGACTTGGTAGACTTTTAATATCTTTGCAATATGTGGTTTATCCGCTTCTTTCTCCTTACCTGCAATTATCTCAGATAGTTCATATCTCCACAAAGCTAAATATATGTCATTAATGCCACTTACCCTTGAAACTTGCACTCACAACAAATTTATCCACCAAATTTTACATCATGCGTCTATTTTGCGCCAAAATTTATAAAACTTGGTGATGGAATCTATCGTTCACTATCGAAAACCAAAAGGTCGATAGTGGTCTGTCTACCCAGCTCTATTGTTAACATTTGTATGAATAGTGTGATATATAATACTTTGTTTGTATCAGAAACCTGCAAGCGGTGGTTTTTTGCACCACTAACAGCGCATGCATAATTTAATGAACAATGTAGGCCTCTTTGATGCCTACTTACCCATTCACACACACAATATCTTACTACCTTGCAAATTCACTCACTCACTCACTTAATTAGTCACTCACACAGTCTGACATTCACTGACTCACTGACTCACTGAGTTACTCTCTCACTCATTTACTCACTCATTGGGTCGTTTCCTCACCCATTAACCTACTCATGCACTCACTTTTTCAGCTACTCACTTATTCTATCTCTAAATCACTCACTTACTAATTCCCTCATTCATCCATTCACTCGCGCTCTCATTTATATACTCAATCTCTCATTAATTCAAACTCTAAATCACTCATTCGCTTACAAAATCACTTACTCTCTCAGTCACTCACTCTCCCACTCATTTACTTTCCTACTTAGTTTCTCACTCAGTCAGTCAATTTTCAAATCACTCACTCACTTACTACTTCAGTTACTCCCTCAACTCGTTACTCACTCACTCCCTCACTTACCTATTCACTCACTCACTCTCACGTCACTCACTGATTCAGTTACCCACTCACACAATCTCTCACTAACTAAGTCATTCACTAACTCATTCACTCACTCACTCACTCACTGACATAATCACTCAGTCCCTCTTGTCCATTTATGGTACTCACTCACTCACTTAGTTACTCACTAACCCAATCAATAAAACACACACTGGCTCTCCCACTCACTCACTCACTTGCTCTCTCTCTCACTAACTCCTCCACTTACTCTCTGACTGACTTATCACTTATCTCAAATTTCTTCCTCACTTCAACAGTTTTACAGGGTATCTAACTGTGCTACCGGCTTGTTGCACGCTCTACTGTTCTGCTGCCTCTTGTTGTCATTGTTTTTCGCCGCTGACAATTGGCATTTATGGATTTCAATTTCAATTTGGAGACTTCACCCGCCACGCCCCCGTTGGACGAACGCCTCTCGCCTGCCTGGTAATTGTTGATTTTAATTTATTATTGTTTATTGATAAAATTTACGGAGAAATTTGCATAAATCGATGAACAATGGGTCTAGCCGGAGCCACAGCGAATGCAAATGCGAAACGAATGTGAATGTGTGAGTGCGAGTGTGAATGCGAGTGTCAATGTGAGTGTGAGTGAGGATAGCATGCGGCAATTTAGATATTTATTGCATTTTCGGCAAGGGGCGTGGCAGGGGCGGACCGCCGATCGGAGCATTTCCGCTGCACAACGACGAGTCCGAATGCATCTGTTTGCAACATTTGCAGCAACTACCAACCTACCATCCCCTCCTCCCCCATCCCCCTACCCACTCCCACTGCACCTCTCCCTTCTGGCAGTCACCGCTTTTGCTTTCCATTTCCGCAGAGCATTTTACCCAATTAACTAGATTTTGCTTTTGTTTGTTTTGATGCCACCAGCCCAATGGATCTGCGAATGGGTCTGGCCAGGGGAGGGGCTGGAGACGGGGCGTGGGCGGGCGTCATTGCATGCCTTTTGCTGGCGATGGCAACGTCGATTTTCTAGCTGGTATTTAGCGGAAATCGTGTGGTTCTCCTGGCCCCCCCCCCAAACAAGTCGGCAACCCCAACTCGTCCTAACTGGGCGCCCAACGATGGGTCATATGTATGGCTGAATTGGATTAAGCCAGAGATTGCCATAGTTTGCTGGGGCTCCAACAGCAGAAGAGTTCCAGAAACAAAAATTGAAATAACAATAATACTGCAAGCGGCGAAGGAGTAGAATTGAATGGGTAGACTAGACTGGGGCTTAATCTGTTACATACAATATACATCTGTGTTTATATGTTACAAATATCTGGTTGAGGGCAGCCTGCTGTAATATCGAACCAATAAAGAGGCATTTGTATTCGCAAACATCTCAATTCGCTCCACTGTACGTCGGCTACTGGCTGTCCATTCGTGTCCACAGCCAGGCAGGTTGTCCTTGTTGCCGTGACTTGGACACAATTTCAACTTTCAGCACTCGTTGAGCGTCTTTTTGTTGCACTCACCAATTGCCCCATTGTGTGTGTTCCCCTCTCCCTGCCTCTGTATCTGTGTCTATGTCTTTCTGCCTGTCTGACTGTCTGTGGCTTGTGCCAGCTATGGCACCTATGCCCGCTCAGCGTTCAATGGCAGCAGAACTTTTGTTTATCTCTTAACGTTGACGCTAAGCACCCAATGCCAAACCCAATACCCGTCCCAGTCGCACTCCCAACTCTATTTCAGTTGCATCTAGGTAGCTTTTCCCGTCCCCCTTCCGCCAGCACTTCCCGAAGTCTAAACAAATGGCCGACAGCGAACTGCAAACTGTTTTTCTCGATATCCGTTCGGGATTTGTTTCGAAGCGAAGGAAACTTGGACGACAGCTGCAGCCCCGGCTGCGTTGCAGATAATGCGACATATATATGACTAAAAACATAGTCAAGCGTGGACAACTAATGCGCTCCGGCTGAGCCCGATGTGATTGAGGTTATGTCAGTGGCAGTAATGAGTTTCGAGAAAGTTGAATGCGATTTACATATGCAGCGGGCTTAATCAACTCCTGGCCAGGGCGAGTTCCTTCCAAGTGAAATACTCACGCACTCTACCGAAGACTGACCCTGGATTCGCTCGCTCTAATACGCTTTAAATTCCGGCCGGAGAACTGGCTGTGCACAGCTATAGCCACAAGTCCAAGCCGCAGCTGTGGAGCCAGCGAAGCCTGTGGGCAGTGAGTGTTTTGTGTTCCACTTATTCGAGCACTTTTTTGTTCCTTTCGCCCTGTTCCGTGTTCCTTTTCCCGGCGTTTTTTTCTGTGTTTTGCGGTTTCCGCTTTGTGCTCAGCTCTCTGTCTCTCTCTTCCTTTCTCTGCCTTCTATTGTGCCCTAGGGAGCCTGCTCGATTCCGTCTGTCTGTCTGTGTGTGTGTGGCCGAGTGTGCCGCGCTGCTTATGCATAATTCTTTTATCTCATCCACACCGGTCGCTCGGGTTGCAGCTCGAGCTTGTCTTAGCGCAACACAGCTCTGTTTCGCTCTCTCTCCCTCTCCCTCTCTCTCTCTGCCTTTAGTTCACCTCGCTGTGCTATTGATGGCTTGTTTACATTGCGGGGCGCACAACTCCCCAGCCATTTGTCTATAATTGACTAATCGACAGCAGAACCTGCCTGTCCTGGCAAAGAGTGCCATAGAAGGAGGAGCTGGCCACGCTGGACAGGGACAGGGACGGGGACAGGGAGGAGTACGTGGGCGGGGCACGTTGCAAAAGGGTTAAGCCTGGTAGTAAACTGTGTCACTTGACGCTTTAAGTCGACGCGCTCTTTAAGCAGACACGCCACATGGCCGCGAGTTGTGCGGATCCTCGAGCGAATCCTTCGGGCACAAAGCCAGCCAAAGCGAATTGAATTAGCGCTGAATTCCGCTCTCAATTAGGCATATGAGGAGCAGTGTGTGTGCCTGTATGTGTTTGGGTGTGTGTGTGGGTCTGAGTGTCTTGTGTATTTGTTCGAGGCGGGGCGTGGCGGGGGCTACTCTCGCCCAACCACATGTGGCAGCTAAAATGTGTGGCAAATATTGTGTGTGGATTTGGATTTGGATCAGGAGTCGACCAAGTAGGCGGCAACCCTACTACTACACCTCCCCCTTCCTCTTCATTACCACCCGCCCAGACCTCCTGCCCTTCGACTGCGCTGCACTCAGTGCGGTTAATTAGATAGCGAGCAATAATATTGTACGAGTGTGTGTCGGCTTACCCTCTAAGAGTGTGTGTGGCAAAGCGGCAGGGGCAGAGGCGGATGTGGAGGTTGAGGTTGAGGGCGTGGCTGGAAGGAGGCACTCGAAACTCGCAGCTCTCAGTGTGGCGCATGATTGAGGCCGCGACTTGCATGCACATTGCCTTAAATACACGCACACCACGCTGCCTATGTATGCATGCGTGTGTGTACTGTATGTGAGTGTGTGTGTGTTGGTCTACACTTACATACATGCAATTAGCATTTCCTGTTTGCACACACATACACAGTCAGGCACACAGTCGCAATTGCATAGGAGATCGCATAACACGCAGCCAAAAATCAAGCACCATATGCAAGTGACTACTTTAATATTCGTGCGTGTGTGTGTGTGTGCGTGTGTGTGTGTCTCATAATTATGGCCAACTGGCGATATCCTTCTGACCGACATGTGCCACTGTTTGGGGGCCCAGTGTTGCCATTTTAACTAGTCTGCTGATTGGTTTGCCACCTCACTAACGTTGCCGTCGCAATCGCCGTCACCGTCGCCGTCGGCAGCAGCAGCGCTGTTCGAATACGTAGTTTGCATATGAATACATTCGGAACGCGAATGGGTTGCCGGGGGGTGGGGCTGGGTTTGGTTTAAATGAAGCAAAGCTGTCGCTCGTGTGCAGCGCAGTTAGTTCCAGTTGGGGCATTACTTGTGCTGTGTGAGTGACTGAGTGAGTGAATGAGCGAGGTAAGTTATTCGTTCAGGTATTACATCAATAGCCTGTATTGATTCCATTGCCACTGCCGAGCTGCTGAGCAACTGGGGGCTCAATACTTAACGCCATAAGCCAAAGGCTTGCAGCCAAATCTCTGCCCTCTTGGTTGCTAATGCGATGCGGCAGCCCCAACGGGAAACACAGTGATGCTAATGGTAATGTTTGGGTAGGGAGGGTACGCTGAATAAGAATAAGAAGCGTAATATTACTAATGGCAATCTGAAAAGTAATGTTAGGCAAAAGGAGGCATGGCAGACCCTTCAAATATATATACTCTTGATCAACATATGCATAGTTTTTATTCGAGCTAGCTTTACTAAATAAGCTGACAGTATGTCGTGTGATTGCATGCAGATAAAGTTTGTTTTAGTATTGCACTACCCTCCTCTTTGCTTCCGTCAATCGATAAAACCTGAATTCCAAATGTCATTAGAATCCACACCATTGGCTCCTTAATGATTTCTTAAAACTTGATTACGATTGGATAATTAATATAGAAGTTATTTAAATAATCATTTCAAGAGCTAATGATTTCTTCTCCACTCCTTAAAGTATGCAACACATATTATTAACAATAGTGTCCCCAATTGTTGTTACCATGCAAGTCATTTCTGATTCGGTACCCCACGCGAGAGTTAACATAGAAATTCTTCCTGAAAAAATTAAAGTGAGCGTACGAATTTCGAAGATAGTTTCTGCAATGTATTGCACTTGACGATCAGAAGGCTGCAGGGTGTATGGCTGTCCAGCACACTCGACTGATGCCTTTTCACTTGTATTGCTCCCACTTAATTTGGTACACAATGCAATGCGATTCAGCTAAGCTTCTCAATGGTTTCGACGTGCAATTCTATGAACACGCAAATGCTGTTACTGAGTGGGGACAAGGATGCAAGGGAAGGGGGTAATGGGGAGGGGGCAGACATGAAAGTTGCATCGTAATTGCACATTTTAATTTTGCATAGTTTTTAAGCCAAAGCGCTTAATTTCGGGATTTATGCGCATGCATTATAAATAGCTACCGCCGATCCTATAGTAGATTTTAATTAGTTGCCAGGCCAGTGGAGGCGGGGGAGGTTTTGGGCTGGCGTGGGGTTGGGGCCAGGCCTGGCGAGGCTAGGCGGGGCGAGGCGAGGCGTGGCATTTGCATTTGTCAGATGGCGCCTCGCCTCACACAATTTCGCTCTAAATTGTATGATTAATAATTTATGGCCCGTACTTGTTGTGCATGTGCTCAATGTATTCAGTTGAACTCTGTGGCATGGCCATATACCATATACCATGTGCCATATATACCGTATATACCCCCTGCATGCACATGTATGTGGGCAGCAGAAAGAACTATGCACTGTGCACTGAGAAACACTCCAGTGGGCACACTGCGAGGCAGCTTAATAGCTTCATATTCATAAAGGAAAGAATACGTATACGCAGTGCGAGACTGGCTTTAAAGCTGCCTCATCATGCAGCGATGAGATTTCACTTAACGACTGACATGGCATGCAAAACCGGAAAACGGGTTGTCCGATTCTCCCAGGACTCAATTTGCCACACCAGCAGCAGCAGCACTGGAAGAAAGGGGCTGCCGCATGCCCCATATAAATAAACATAATCGTGAAACGGGAAAGGGAGAAGGGGAAACGGGAAGGGGGCAGCAAAGGCAACTAAAATGCTGCGGAATTTTAATAGTTGCCGTAAATGGTTTTTGTGGCGTTGGTAATGTTTATTAACCAAGTTAAGCGAGAGCGCGCTAGCCACCGTTGCTCGGCCGTAGTCGTCGTCGTAGTCCTTCAGTCGAGCGTGTTTAATGCTCACTTAAGTTGCGTTTATACAAATTTCTTTGCCCAGCCGCACACCCTACCCCCGCCAGTTACCTCCTAAAAATACCCTGTAACTTTGCTTTTTACTCGGCTTCCTTCCGCCGCTTCCTGGCGCACAAGTTCCTCCTTGGCTTAAGGTATACCACGCTGCCATTGCTGCTGCTGAGCCGGTTAGAGCTTCAGTTGCTTTGGCATCCCAGCCACGCCCATGCCCACCGCCTACCACATACCGCCAGGCCCGTAGCGACGCGTGTGTGGGGTGGGCGTTGCACAAGGTCTCTTGCTTCTGAAAAACATGGAACTAGTTGGCAAAGCTATTGTCCAGTTTAGTGCCTTAAGCTTTAAAAATAGTCAACATTTCGACATTCAAACAGACAAACATGACTAAACTGACCGATATTTACACTGAACAAGAATATATATATTATTTTGTGTTGCAAACACTGTTTTCGCGAAAGGTTTAATATCCTTGTGCTCTTTGGTTAATGGGTATAATAAACCATAATTGTGAAGCACAATGGACAAGTACGAGTGATTGGACTCACAATATTATCAATAGAATATATGTAAGAGAGCCCGAAATACAGATTCCCTAAATAATGTTTATAAGGCGAGGCAATTACAACAGAGGCCCGGAGAAGTTTTGCACAAGGGCCCCCGAGACCGTTGCTACGGCCCTGGGCTCCACCTTCCGTCCGTGGCCTGCCAACTTGTGCGTAAGTGGATTCATTTATGCCCGAGAATAAATGCTTTGTTGTTTACATTCTTAGAAGTTTTATATCTCACGTCTTGCTTGCCACGCTGGACGAGCTGGGAGCAAGGGCTGCGCCACGTTCCCCCTTCCCTCTTACCCCCTTTCCCCAGCCCTCTGTTCCCCGCCAAGGTGCTTGCCTACGTTGCTCGGCTAGCAAACCATTCAACTGGAAAAGGCTTCACTCTCCCTCTCTCTCCCCCTCTCTTCCTCTCTCGTTTCCTCAGAATGTGTGTGTGTGTGTCCCAACTAACTTAAACGGGCTGCCCGAAAATCATCTGGCCTATAAGAGAGCAGAATTTAAGCCCGCCCCGGCAATTACACTGTCAACGCGCGTCGGGTCGAGGCAGCAGCTGGGCAACTGAGTATGGGACTTATCCGGTTACTTAAGTGAATGAGACACCGGCGATTAAGTATCTCAAGACAGAGCTGCAAATAGAATTGAATATATCAATGTAGCAAAGGTGAGTAAACGTATGTGCAGCGGAAGGAATGCAAATGTAGCCCATCAAACAATATGTTGGCTTGCCTGACTTACGGAGTATTCAATTTGTGAGGGTGCTAAGCATTTCACTTTCTTCTCCCAAATTAAATATATTAAAACCAACGAGAGAAAATACCTTCGGCATGCCTTGCAGGTTTCTCCAATCGGTGCTATACAAGTGATACACTTGTATAATAATGTACAATGGAATTGCATTATCTATGTCCAATATCTTGTCAAACTTTGATTAGCACTGATGAACTAAGTTAGTTCTAATTTCAATACTGTTCGTCACACAAAAACTCTCATTTTGGCAGATTATTCCTCCAATAGCTATATAATATAGATGCTCCATTTCGATGAAATTTTACAAGCTAGTCACTCATAAATGAAACTACTGATCTTGTAAATAAAATATGCAAAATCGTCATTTGTATGGCAGCTATACGATGTATCGGTCCGATCCGGTTCGATCTGACTTATTTACAACGGGCAGCAATAAAGAGTACATAGTAAACAGTACAGTAAAATTAGTCAGAGTGTGCAATTTTTAAAATGTTTATTTTCAATCACTTTTCACATATCAATCGTATTATTAGCTAGGCAAAAAAAATGTTTGGATTCCATCATCATATCGTATATAATATCAACTATAATTAATACACTCAAGTATCTATAATATATACTATTATAGATAGTATATAAGTAGTTATGCTACATATAAGTAGTTATGCCTAGACATGCATATGTATACGTGTACATACTATATATCCGTGTATACATGTAGATTTCCAATTACGCTTATCGACTGACAGATCTCTGCGATCCGGTGCAATAGTTTAAGTATCTGCAATCTGGTAAACCTTCCATACAAATCAACGCTTATGCAAAATGTAAACAACTCTCCTCATCTCCTTCCTCTTCTCGTCTCTATGTCTTCCCGCTCGTTATGTAGTTCCAACAATATGACTTAGCTGCTAAGAATCATGTGTATATGTACGACTTATATATATTTATGTAGTAGTTCTGACAGGGAAAATAGGAATCGAAAGCAAGGCAGACGAACTCCTCGTCGCTTGTTCTATGTACAATGGGGCAAAAACATATGAAGATAAAACACAAGGTAGAACTAACGGTAACTAATGGTGTAAAACTGGAACTTACGATTTGTAGGATAGAAAATAAACCTATTCGAAAAGGAGTAGAAACATCGTGTGACTGAGCAGTTGAGTTGGATGATTACTATTTTCGATATAATTCAATGTGATTTTCAATATGTTCTTTTCTTCTCATGTTTCTACGTTTTAGATAGATATAACATACGTTTGGTTATATATTTTTGTTCAACAAATAAACTATATACAATTTGAATTGTCTTCGATTTGTTTTGAATTAAACTTGATTTATGTTTTCTTTTGCGTTTCCTCTTCCATTTCGGTGTCTTGCTTAGCATTTAGTGATATTCGTCAGTTAAGTACAGTGTGTACAGCGAACAGTATACTAACTAGTACATACATAACATATATAATATCATCAATTGAAATTTTGCTCGCACAATTTGAAAATTTATAGTTCGTTGAAATTTTTGAAAAATCTCGTTCAATCTTAAAGGGCAATTTTTGCAATTGTTTCTAATTATTAATAATCATCATCAGTCTTGAACTTAGCATAGTTTTCTTTCTTTTTCTTTTTCTTCTTAATTTCTTTTAGGTTTTTTCGCTTTTAGGTTTTACTCATCTTTTTAAGCTTCTCATTAGGTTACTCTGATGCTTATCAATATGATTATTCTCGTTCCCCTTTCGGGTGTGTATTTTGTAACGTCTTTTGTGAGTACGTTTGAAACAGTTTTTAGGAGATGTACGCCTGTATATATATATATTAATGTGTGTGTGTGTTTGTGTGTGTGTATAGTACAGTGTTTAGTTGATGCAGGCCCGACAACGTGATAGTCGATGCTCGAAGACCCTCCTCTACAACACTACAATTTAAAGTTGAAGGCACAATTTCAAAAGTGTTTTTCATTATCTTTTTCTCTTTCTCTTCTCTGTTTCTCTTCCCTTATAGTATGTTCACTTATCCGTGTGTCTTTGTGTATGTCTGTCTGTGTAGATACTAGATACCTATAAGTTTGTAGCTGGTGAGTGACGAGACGTACATCGGTGTCTATCAAAAATAACTACAATATATAATATAAACTAACTAACTAAGAATACACTTAGTTTGGGGGACAAGTAGGAAAGGGTGTCTTCATTACAAAATACTAAATACTACAAAATAAAAATACACATTAAAAAAAAACACTTTTCTATGATACAAAAGATTGAACAAATCGAGCTCAAAGCTGGGCTAGGACTGCCAGGAGTTGCGGGGGTCGGGACGGGTCAAGTTTTGGATGTGAGCTTGTTCACATCGCCTCTCTATCCACCTCTTTCTTGCCTCACTTTCTCCCACTCTCTCTGTCGCTCTCTCTAGACGAAAAACTCCTCGTTGCCTATTCCACCGGCCATTGCTGGATCCACAAAGGGAGCCGCTGGCGGTAGCCAAGGCCACGACCAGCTGCCGAGCAGTGCGAATCACCGTTCCGTCGAGTGCGTTGTGGCGCCACCGCCCAGTCCGCTGCTGCTGCCTCCGAATCCAGGTCCTCCACTGCGCCGGAAGAAGCCGAGTGTCTCGAGCGTCTTGATGGTGCGTCGAATCAACTCGTCCTTGTATTTCCAGATCGTCTTGTCCTCCACTGAGTTCTCGCGATACTCCTCGCAGCTCTTCTTCAGCGTCTTCACGCAGTCGGCGCGATAGTGCTGCAGCTGTGCATCCTGCGTGTCCACTGGGTACGACTTGCACACCCCGCCCAGGCAGCTGAGCGGGAAGTGATTGTGCAGGGTCAGCACTCGCTCGGGATCGTGGAAGCACTTCACATACTGATTGGGCTTTGTATAGTTCTTGGCGCGGTGAACGTGCTGCAGCATGTGCATGTACTTGGGGATGTCCTTGTGCCAGCCGTGCTCGTGCTGCTGGTCGTCCAGGAAGTACACGTTGCGGAAGTTGTAGCTGTGGTAGCCGTCCGGCTTGATCTTCAGCGACTCGGGGCGCACTTTTTCCATCAGCTCGGACCAGAGCACCGAGTTGCCTTTTGGCATTATCACCTCGTCGATGTCGAGCAGCGCAATGTAGTTGTACAGGTAGAGGTTCTTGTACAGGCAATCGTTGTAGGGTATCACCTCGTTCTGCCGCTTATGGTTCGTCTTCTTGGTCAGATACAAGTGCTGGAAGCCGGGCACATTGGGCTGTCCGCCGGGCAGTGTCAGGGGAATCACCTGCACCTTGCCCTCCTGCTCGTAGTGGCTGAGCACCTTCGTGATGTTCGGGTGCACTTGCAGATTGTAGAAGTAGATCTTGTCGGCACCGAGTATGTTCAGCATTTCGATCCACTCGATGAGGCGCACACTCAGATCGTCGTACAGGAAGTCCAACCCCTTGACACACACCGCGAATCCCTTCTTCTGATCATCCGGAGGCCGGTTGTAGATCACGCGCAAATTGTTGGTGGCTGTGTCGCATTCCTTCTCCACCATGGACACTGAACTGGGCACGACGCCGTGGAAGGGCTTCGGTATCTGACAGGCGATCAGGTACGGCTGGTAGATACCCTGCTTGTAGTTGCCCCACTTGTTGTACCAGATGTACTTGTACTCGAAGGTCTTCACAATGAACGGCTCCTTCTGGCCGTCGAACCAGAACTGGCAGTAGGTCTTCACCTTCGGTTCAATGCGGTCGATCATGCCCAGGATTCGCACTGTCGGGCCAAGCAGCGATGCGCGTCGTATGTCGTAGTAGGCCCCGAACAGCTGGAAGGTTCCGTTCGACGTGCGCAACGTCTGCCAGTAGATGTTGTTGAACTCAAGCTCGAAGATCGATGGGTACTTGGCGCAAGTTGACGACTTCTGCTGAAGAAAGTTCTTGTTCTTGCTCCAGTAGGCGATGGGCAGCGAAGGAATGCGGGACTCCACATCACGCACCAGCTGGTCGTCGTCCATGGCTGGACGGCGAGGGGGGAGAAGAGAAGAAGGGTTAGGGTTATTTCATTGTTTATCCCAGTAGAGTTGGGGTAACCCAATCTTTTTTCCACTACTCACCTGTGCGATTGTCGACGAGTATCTCGCTGGGATCGAAGTGATCGGTTGTCGTGGATGTGGTCTCCGCGTAGCGCAGCATATCCTTCTGCAGCAGGCTGCGACTGTTGAGCGGCAGCTGCTGATACTCCTGTGGCACCTGGTGGTAGTCCTGCGGCACCAGGTTTGTGCCGTGCATCTTGAACAGGCCGATGATGACGAACGACCACACGCACAGCGAGAAGAGTATCTTCAGTATGACCTTGGAGTGCGCCATTGTGTTCAGTTTTCTTACTAGTTCACTTTCTTATTGATCTTTCTGCGTGTCCTTCTTCTTTTCTCAGTTGTGTCTCCGCTCAGCTACAAGCTGCAAGTAAAAGAAGGGAAAAGGAAAACTTGAGTAAGTGCCAGTGAAAAGGTGTTGCCTACTTTTAGGCAGCTCCACTTAAAGTAGGTCGCATTGGCAAATTGCTTTGCATTTCTTATCGACACTGCCCATTTGGGCCGCCCCGTCCCTGCCCCGCAGCCTGTCCCCTTGTCGGCTTGCTAATAAAATGCCGTCATTCATTTTTAATATGGCGGCCAACCGCTTTGCTATTTCCGTTTCCCTTCCAGCCAGACGCAAAATGTCAACTTGAAAATTGCGTGTAATAATTCTCACACAAGCACAGACACGCTCTCTCTCTCTCTCACACACACACACACACACACACACCCTTGCGGAAATACAAGCACAGACAAAGAAGTCCGACCGGACGAGAAACACCCATCATTTGTCCTTAACCCCAGGGCCAGCAGGGAGAACTATCTGAAATTGCGGCACTGTGGAAGCTTGGAGGGACTCTCGAGTTCACTTACTTGGATTGATCGATGAACAGAATGCAGAAGACATGTATTTATCGCCCATTTATCGACAAATCGCAGGGTATCTTCGGTCTGTATTGCATGTGTAGTTAATTATGAAGTGTATAAAAGATATGCTATCGATAATGTTAGTGGGAAATCCTATTATATCGGAAACCGATAAGCGTATCGAACTGTGAAATCATAGTTCAAGTCCAAACTAAGCTAAAATTAGACTTGTCCAAGAAAATCATGCTATATATCGATAATTTATAGATAACAATGTTTTATTGCTTTCTTAAATCGATATTTATGATATTGATTTACTCAAAAGTCTTACAAAACTGTTTGAAAGGTATGCCAACTATCGATAATTCATAAATATCTAGCAATATCTGAGTTATATTGCTAATAGGTATTCTGTATGTAAGGATAGTTAATCGATAACTCACCAACATGTAATCGAAAATTATCGATACACTTGATTTGCATTCTATTTTATGTTGTCTGTCCATTCAATTAGCATGCTGCCAATGGCATTGCTCACCCGCACTTCCACTTCATAGCAACTGCAATCGGTCTCTTTGCTCCCTCACCTTCCCCTCCCACCACACTCCTCTCTCTACCCTTCACTTTTGACTCTGCGTGTGGTGCGCACGACAGCAGGCGGTCTTCTGTTGCCGCTTGCAGCACCAGGCACTAGGCACCAGGCACCAGGCACCAGTGGGGCATCTTCATCTGCGCTCTGACACGACACTTGGGGCGACAATCTGTTTGTCTATCTGCGCTTGCCATCTTTGTGTGTGCACGACGTTGACGTTGACGCTGACGCTAGCGTTGACTGCGGAGTCGCGTTGGCGTTCTGTATGACGGCGTAGCCTCTAATATTTATGACACTGCAGGAGCTTTACACTAGCCACAGTTGTTGTTGTTGTTGTCGCTGCTGCTGTTATTGTAGACGGAGCCCAATCCCGGCCCAAGTGCGACGCTGACCTGCCCCGAGGCGTCTGCCAGACAGATAAACAAAAGGCGTGCCACAGGCTGCCAGCTGTGCCCATGCAACGCCGGCACACCCACTGCCCCCTCCATCACCCAGCTTGTCCCCCTGGATATTCCCGTTCCATTCAGAGCTCAATTTTGCCTACAAATTGCACGTGCTCCCAGAGCAGAGTCGGAGGCAGAGGGATGACAATGGTCAGTGGCCGAAGTTGCCACTGTCGCAGTTGCTAGACAAACGGGCGACACTTGCCACACTCGCTGCACGTTCATCTATCCGTCTATCTGCATATCTATTCCTTTTGTCCGACTTCCTCGCCCTTCCCCCATCCTGCACGCCCCCTTTGCGTGTCTCTGTCGGGCCTGTCTTTGGGCCGTTTGAGTAAATTGCATGTCCAGTTGATTTCTTTGCTTGTGCCTGCCCCCGATTTGTGTTGGCCCTGCTTAAGCAAGCAGCGCGCTGCAGCTTTGTGTCAAGACGGAGGCGGGTAGAGAGAAAGACGGGGCGGGGAAGAAGGGGAAGGAGGAGGAATTACAGGGCACACCTGAGACGCCATTATGATTGCCTGCCTGCCGCATGGGATTGCCCAACGGGCTTTGCTCGACAGGCACTTAGAACCCTTTTCGTCTGCCCGGCCACGCCCATTTTCGCCATTCTTTACTTTCCCTTCCCCTCTATCCTTTTCCCTGCCCGGCCGTCCACAGCTTTAATGCAATTTTTACATAATCAAAAAGTTTGCTGCAACATTTGCTGCCTGCAGCCCCGAAATCAGGCAAATGAAAGGCACACACACCCCTGCACACACAGCTACACACACGCAAATTACTGCATGTGGGTTGGTTGTGTTGTATGTGTTCGGGGCATTCCCTCTCCCCTAAGCCAGGTCGCTGCTGCAGCTTAGAGTTTTTGCTCAAGTGTTTTCCATTTCATTTACATGCGCCGCAAAAACTTTGCCAGCAAACACACACAGAAAGCAGGAGCGAGAGGGAGAAAGAGGAAGGGAGAGGGGGAAGGGAGGAAGGGAGAGGTAGACAGACACTGCAGTCAGTCAGTTGAAGAGTTAGCGCACATTATACAAAATATTTTGCAACATGCTTTCAACAAGCTTCTTTTTCGTTTTCATTTATTTTCCCTTCTGTTTCTCTTTTTTTTTAGGCAACGAAAACAAATCGTCGAGCTGGATGGCTGCAAGTCTCGTCAAATATGCAGCAGCTACCTACGTCTGTGAGTATCTGTGTGTGGGTGCGTACACATGTGTGTGTGTGGGTGTCTGCTCATGTGTGCGCAAGAAGTTGTTATAAATCTCTGATGATTTGCACTCAACTCCTCGCAGCTGCATTCACAACTTGAATCAACAGCTGCATGCATACCCTGCACACAACCGGCAGAGCTGGAGGGGTATATACATGTGAGGAGGGACTCTATATATGAAGTATACATGACCTACATCAATTTGTGATATGTGGTTTTCTATTGAACATACAATATATATTAGTACATTAGGTATCGTCAGGCCTTTGCAATACATATTGGGGTACATCTCTTACACTGTAGAATATATATATATTCCCAATCTGAATCTAATTGTTCTACATACATGAAGTGCATATAACATTTAATTAAAATCAGACCACCAAAATATATATATGCCATAAGGACAATTGGACAAAAGGTAGCTTTTCCTTCTGGTTTTCCAAGTTAGGCCAGCCAAACCAAATACAATATTCCATAAATATGCCTGTTTCTGTTCATCAAAGTCTTACTTCTAAAGGATATAGCTGCCATACATTTAATCTGCTGGAATGAGGGAATCGTTTTTCAAATTAACTCAACTTATCATCAACAACCAACCAAAGTTATATAGCGACCTAATGATACTTCTATTCTCTCAATAATATCAGACAACTTTATACCATGTATGGGAACAATCAAACAGAATAAAGACTAAGATAATAAGTGATCAACCTTAATTGAGTTCATTGATGAATATATGAATAACAAGTTAATACTCTGAACTATAATATTATATGTGCCTATGTGTAACTAGTAAAAGATCAATCGATGATGATTGGATCAATAATACCTTCGGTGTGTCGAAGGTATCAAAATTCACCTTCTGTTAACCCCAAAATACGATATAACAGATTTACATATTATTCTACATTTATTTTATCATATATTTGTTATTATTATACATTTATATATTATTATCATTCTTTCTTATATTCGTACATCATTTATATTGCTCATCTCTTTCCCTCCCATTCTGTTCTTTAGTACTTTAGGCACCAAACAACGACGTAGGAGTAGTTCGACTAGGTCTCTGCTCTCATGTGGTATATCATATTGCAGTTAGTAGTTTTAACGATCAATTATAAAGGAGTGTGCTTGATGTGGCCACTTGTTATAAAGATACATAGATGACCAATTGTGTACAGTTATAATATAAAAATAGGTTAAATAAACCCTGAAGTGATAAACCTCTCCTTAATTGACTTTAAAAGTTATTTCCCTCAACACGAATCAAGTGGCTTCGCTGTGCACTTAACCCAATTCCATATCGAACAGTTTAAGTGTGTACATGTGTATGTATATGTGTGTATGTATATAACATACCATACCTATGACCGGCATTAGCATAGGTATGTTCAGGGAGTTGTTGGGGGGAATTGCAAAGATCGTTTCTTGTTTTCTTCAAATCATTTCAAGCACAATTCTTACACCCAAACGATTTGGGTCAGTTTTGCGTTACAACTCCCCTTCTCCCCCTCTCCCTCACCGCCTTTATCATGTTGTTCTTTGTTGATTTTCGGTAGCAGCAGCAACAGTTGCTGTGGTACGCACTGCTGTCGCTGTTGTTGTTCTTCTTCTTATCGCTAATTTGCTAGGCAAAACAGGTTCGATCTGAGGTTCGACTGCGAGTTGTTCTGCAATGTGTGTCGCGCCCAAATTGCCCGTCGAAAATACATTTCATTTCAATGATACCCCTGCCCCTGCCCCCGTTCCCGTTCCCGCCCTCGTCAACTATTCAACTACCGATAGAGCTCTGCAGGAGGGAGGAAGAGGGACCAGGGAAGCAGGCAGCTCGTTCTCGAATTGGGTCAATGAGCCTCGATGACTTTTACAATTTCTAGACGCGTCGCTTCTCGGCTCGAACAATTAAAAATGCTCAGCTCGCACAGCGCACAGATTCGATTAGCAGTTGCTGCTGCTGTCGATGTTGCTGCTGTCGATGTTGCTGTTGCTGCCGTTGCTGTTGCTGTTGCTGCGCAGTCCATTTGCGTCCATTGATCTCCTCGAGTAACGGAAATGTGTGTTGCGCACGCGCAAAAGCCACCAAACGAGTCTAGTTACCGACTTGTGAGTGTGTGTTCCTGTTCTTGTAGTTGTTGTTCTGCTTCTTCTTCTTCTTCTTGTGTATCTGGCAGATACATATTCTATGGGCTACTGCAGCACACACACACACACACACACACACACACACACACACACACACACACAGACACAGGAAATGCGTGCTAGCATTTCTTGGAATCGCTGCGACTCGCCAAGTTTCCCATCACTGCGACAGCTCCTAAATGTCTGCCCCTCCTTCTCTCCCTGCCCACTTCTTTGGCAATATTTATAGAATTTTCTCCTTGTTCCCCTCTCCCCACCCCCTCCTTCCTTCTGCCTTTGCCTGTGTCTGCCTTGGTTGCCATTTAATTTGCGCTGCTGTCGAGTCAACTTGCTCGCTGGGGCGAGTGATCGCCCGCCGCCGTCTGGGCATATAATCAAAGCTTATCACGCCGCAACTGCCGACTCTTGTGGGGGACCTGACACAGCAACAACAACCACAACAACAACATGCAAATATAAGAGGGGAAACATCAGCAGCAGCAATATGAGCAGGAACTCTGCAGCAGCTGCCACACAGAGGCGTCGCATTGTTTATTTTGAGACAAAGATTCGCTCGAGGCCTCAAGTGAAGGATGAAGAAGATGCTAAGGAATGAGCAGGGGAGGGGGAGAAGAAAAGAGATGGAGATGGGGAATAGATCGTGTGAAACTTAAGGCACAGACTGCACCACATTGGGGGGTTGCATGCAGAACCGAATTCGCATATGTGCAACACTTCTTCATGATCTGCCTGCCTCTTTGCGGCACTCTGCAGGCACCAGAGACATTCTTACAGATGCTGATAGTTCAGTCCGCTTATATAGACACCATATACTCGTATCTATATATACTCTGCTGCAAGTTCAATCCATCAAATTAGCTGAGAACTTCAGCTTCAGCATCATATTTGAAACAAGCTTGAACCGATTTAGAACTGACAAAAGCGAACTTCCAAGTGCCCTCTCTCTCCCTCTCTCTCTCTCCCGTTCTCTACCTTCTTCTGTGTTCTATCTGCGCCTTTCTCTGCTGTCGCTTTAACCGTTATGTTTGCTGTCTATTCTTTGGGCACTGTTCGGCATTGTCTGCATAGCAAATCATCCGTTTGATTTCCATAAACATTCGTGAAGACTCTCCCGGCGCAAATATCGAAATGAGAACCTGTTCCCCTGCTGCCAATGATCACAGTGATCACACTGACCACAGTGATCACAGTGCTCATAATGATGATGGCTTTACGGCCTGCTTCCAGTTGGTCATAAAGCAATTCACATTCACATTCCAATCGGGAAGGCAGTACGCGTGTTCTTCGAGTTGAGGGTGCGGTCTCTCAATCATCGATTAACAGCCTTGCAGCCTTGTAGCTGCGCACATTGATCGATTCGCGGCTTTCTCGCAGAGTCCACAAACGTTTAATAGAACTGGCAAACGGCTTCTCGTAATTACCAGCGTGTTGTTGACTCTGCAGAGAGATCACTCAGGCGCGATCTTTGCGCTTTCAGTTGAATTCTTCGTCTCAATTCAATTTGCTTTTGTCTTAGCTCAGCTGAGCAATGACCGCGTGACTGTCTCTGTGTGTGTGTGTGTGAATGATCTGTATGTGGCACTCATTCATCTATTCACTTATCTGGGATATTCATCTGGGCGAGCGAAGAATGGCAGAGTGAAAGAGAGAAAGAAAAAGAGAAAGAGAGGGAGAGAAGCGCAAAGAGCAACCGAAATGAAATTGCCAAAGTGGCGCAATGAACCGTTGCCATTGCCAGCAGCAGCCGTTTAACTTTGAGATACATTTGTATCTGTATCTGCACACCACATACGCATCACTTTTCAGCGAAGGAGGGGAGCCAAGCAGAGGGGGGGGGCGTGCCAAGGCGCACACACTTAAAATGCGAAGGCGCAAAGTAGCGTAAATGAACTTAAGTAGCGCGCGTGCCGCACTTTGCTGCACATATGTTTAGCTGTGTCTGCATCTGTATCTCTAGCTGTGGCTGTATCTCTAGCTGTATCTGTATCTGTATCTCTAGCTGGGGCTGTAGCTATATCTGTATCCGCTGCTTGCGTTTTTAATTCGCCTCACATCCTTCTATTTGCGTACGTGTGCGTGCCCAAGTTCCTTTTCAACTGCTCCCCTTGTTTCCTCTCCCTCTCTCACTCCCTCTCTCTTTCTCTTCTTATCAGTATGCTCCTCTCCATTCGCAATTCAATTTTCTCCCGCAGGCTTCTTTGTCGATTGATAGCGAATGATTTTTCGTTATGTCGCCAAAGTTGATTTCCCTTTTTCCTTTTTCCTCTTTGGCTTTTCATTTTTGATTTTTCCCTTTGCCTTTTTGCCAAATGACATTTTTGCTTCTTGCGCTGCCTCCCGGATACATTACACACTGTTAGATTTAATTAGAATTAATGCAATTACACACACACACGCTCTGTGAGATACTTTCCCTTAGAGTTGCCTCGTCTGCTTTTGACAGCATTTTCGATTTGCGATTTGCGAATTGCGATTTGCAATTAAAGCTCAGCCTTGAATCGATTGAGGATTTATGTGCTCCCCAGCGTATTTGGCAAATTTCAAATTCGCTGAGTGCTTGCCACATGCCATATGTCGCACTCGCTGATGCTGACTCGCAGTGCAAACGCGCATAAAAAGTTGCCAGCCCAATTGGCGATTATCGTGCGAGTCAGAGGGAAGCGGGGAACGGGAAGGGGGCGACTGAGTAGCGCATAAATTCAACGGCAGTCGCAATAAAACAACTGCAAATGTTGTCAGTCTGTGATTTAAAATGTTTAACAATTAACAAACAATGCGGCGAATTGTCAAAAGAAAACGACGACCGCGACGGCGACGTCGGCCAAAAATGCAAATTGCAAACAGCGCAGGGAAAAAGGCGAATAAAAAACAACGCCGCTATTTAAATTGCGCAAACTGTTGCCGCCTCCAAGTGCCACGCCTATAAGCCTCAACGTTAACACAAATTATCGAAGCATGTCGCCGTGTGGCGCTTGTTGTCTTCCATCCACTGTCGGCACGTGCAACTGCAACCGTATCTGCAACTGCCGTAACTGTAACTGAAGCTGTATCTGTAGCTGTATCTGTATCTGTATTTGAATCTGTATCTGAAGCTGTACCACACTTGAACTGACGCACAGGCAGGGGAATCAATCATCAAAGAGTGAAGAAGAACTTAACAGAATGAGGCATCCATAAAAGACAGTTAAAACTGTTCGACTCAAATGCTAATCGTTTATCGATAACAAATTTATTTAATTTATTGTATAATACATAACATATACACACATAGGAGCGTAGTATTTATACGTGTGTACATATATCATCAATAGCCTCCTCAGTCACTCCCATTCCGGTACTAGAATTAGGATTCTCATGTAATCTATAAATTTGTAGCCACTTCGATATTTAAGTTATCAGTGGACAGTTAAGTTATCGATGAACTAAGTCGATATCAATGCCTTTCTAAGAATGAAGAAATATATAAATACCCTGTGGTCATCTCATTCATAATGGAGATGAACACTGTTTGTGGAGAAACTTCCCAGTCATTGACAGATTGAAAGTACAAGCTTAAAGGAGGAGAGAAGTGGGAACTGGAGGAAATGTGTTAAGACCTAAATTCTAGATTCAATTAAAAACTATTGCAACAGTTTTAAATTTGCTGCATATGTATATCACATGCACAAAACATCAGTGCACATTGAATTGAATCACTCAAGAAAAGCTAAATATGAAACAATCGATTAGAGGCACAACGTAAGGTGAAGCATGAGAACAACCAAGAAAGGACTTAGCAAGAAATTCCAAATTCGATAGAAGTAAATAAGCAACATCACTGCCATCAGTCCGATATCAACTGTTAAATATAATCTAGATTGCAGACTCCATTGTCCGTCCTCAGCTTTGTCATCTGAGCATGACACATTCGCTCCAATGGGATGTTGTTCAGTGAATTAACATGAAGTCGCAGCACTCACACATGAACAGTCAATCTTCGATTGAGTGTTTGAGTGTTAGAATACCTCGCTGGCCTCATCAAGGTTGGGTTGTGTAGACTGATCAATCGGATAATAAGTTAAAACACTCCTTGCCAGCAGAGGATCTAATCAACTTGTACTTGTTTATTACGTAACGCATTACGCAGTGTGCCTACGTAGTGCGCTTACGTTGTTGCTTGTCGCTTGATCAGCGCACTCCTTGCCACTCGTTAGCCTCAGCTGGGGCGGGTCTCGTCGTGCCAGCTACAACGTGCTGCTGAAGCCACCGATGTTGCTGCTGCTCTCACGTAATTCACTTACGTGAATGCTTGCGTTGCGCTAACGAGCTGCACACACACACGCACAAACAAACACAGACACACGTCAATCAGGGGTGGCACAGCTGAGACAAGAGCAACACGGCAGCATTATCTGCATCTGCAACTGGCAACTTGCAACTTGCAGCGTGCATCAGCGCCTCGTCCTGCGACCTGCTGGCAATGGCGAGTGCCAGCTTATTACGCCAATTTACAGATGCATGTGCACGCCACAATAAAAGCATGAGCAACAACAACAACACACAGACACACTGCACACACACGCGCGCATTTAGACTCCTCACACACCCCGCACACACACATGAGCCGCAAACGAGCTGGCCAACGAATTGAGAAACAATTTTGGAAAAAGCAAATCAACGTTTAGCCCCGCTAACAAAGCAGCGAAAAAAAGGCGAACACAAAGCAAAGGAAAAGAAAAAACTGCTAAAAAAAAGAAAAGGGAGACACACACACCCACGGACACACACACACAGCGGGGCACGTTGTCCATAAATGCGACACGAAATGTTTAGCTTTGGTTTTGGCTTTAGCTTTATCTCCAGCTCCAGCTCCAGCTCTAGCTTCAGATTCAGTTTTGGCTGCATGCGACGAAAGACGGAAACATGCAGCTAACTAACTGCAAGACATGTCGTCATCCGCTGCTCACTCTGGCGTCTATAAACTCGCAATACCCTTCCCCTTGGCCTGCACAACTTGCGCAAGGCATATGACATACAGCACACTCTGCTTCCACGACTCTATCGGATTCAACAGGGAAGCAAATCCAGATAAATCTGATTCTAAACTGTTTTTCTAGCAACAATTTTCACAATTTTACAGCACTGATTTAATTAATATATATCGTCTCACATTTGAAAAATTAACGTATATCGAATGAGGAATTTTTACAGGGGAATCTTTAGAATGAGGTACCCCTAAGGGATAAAAAATAATAATGCAATCCATCAGAATAGAGTGCATCGTGATAATTGCAGAATACAATTAAAAACTGTCAAATGGAAACTCAGTTTATTCAGTAACTATATCGAATACGATTTTTATTATCAACAGAATAGGTTTTTTAAAAGTTTCGCATTTGAATCTCAAGACACATACGATACTTTTGCAAAAGTATATGTATTGTATATAATGATAAGGTTCAATATGAATACATAGATATATTGGATGAGTGCACAAGTTGAAGTTGGGTTGAATTTCATATATTAAAACACCAAATTGTGTGAATATTATACAAATAAAAGTAACTTCACAACTCCAATTAATGTTTACACCTCTGCTGATCGTCTTCAGATCAATTCATCAATTCATTAAGTGTTTTTTCAATCGATAAGAAGACAACTTCGTTAAAGTTGCCAGACTGCTTATGTAACAAAGATCTACATGAGACTGTCAATATATTGGAGTAGGTTTGAATATATTCCACTAGTAAACGTTTCTCTTATCTCATACTGTAGCTCCTTGTTAGAAAGTTGAAGAGTATCAAGAATAATCTTTCTGCAGCTGAGCAACAATTCCATACTTTTCTTTAAGTAGTCCACACATATTATAGATACTTTAATACATAGGTTATAGATACTTTAATCAGCTAGTAACCTTGATAGATTAAGATCAAACTCGCAACACTTATCGTAATCGTTATTGATTAAGGGAATTAATGAATGCGGCATTATGTCACACTGTAAAATTAGAATATGTTATCCATCGATTGGGGTGTGCTCTTCATACGCATAGCGAAACCTCTGTAAGTGTATTCAGGCTTCGACTTGTCGCCTTGTGATCCTATTCAGGTTTCTTTGTTCTTGTTGCTGTGCCTGCGCTGAACTGACTATGGTGGCCCGCGTCCTACGACACTGTTATCATGGGCACAACTCAGTCGACTGCTCTTGTAGTTGCTGTAGTTGTTGCTGTTGCAGCAGTTGTTGTTGCCGTTGCTGTTGTTGCTGTTGCTGTTGTAGTCGCAGATTTTTGCGTGTTTGATTTTCTTGTCACGTTTCTGCTAACAACATAAGGAAGCAGTCAAAAGCTGCCCGGCATCCCCTGAGCGCCAGTCAGTTGCAGTGCAGGCTGCGAGAGAGGGGGAAGAGAAGTGTGGGGAGGGGGGTGTGAGGGGCCTTGTGAGTTGTCAACGGCATTTGAATGACATGCACAGAACGTTAAACGTAAAGCGTGCAACGTAAAGCGGCGGCGTATCTGTAAGTTCGTCCCGCTGTCAGTCAGTCACTGCGTTGACTTTGATTGCAATGCGCCAAGAATTCTGCTGCTGCCGTGCTGCTGCTGTGCTGCCATTGATGCTGAGGCAACTTGTAACGCTTCAACACACATTGCCGAAATTGTCAAGACGTTGACGACATTGCCAATGCAGACAGAGAGTCAGACAGACAGAGAGAGGGAGAGACAGACAGAGAGACAGTCGGAGTGAAGCTGATGCAGCTGCAGCTGCAGTGGCTCAGCTTGCAGCAGCTCCTGCGATTTGGTTCAGCTCATTGCAGACACCCAGAAAATTGTGGCGCATCAATTTCTGATGGAACTGCAGCCCAGGTCCCTCACCTCCTGCTCCACTTGCTCCCTGCCAGCTGCCGCTCATCGCTTAATGTGGCGGCAAAAAGTCAATAGATTCGCCCTAGGCGAGCGAGGTGCTGCGACTGGGACTGAGATGGATGCGTTTGCCAAGCTGCAGCACGGCATGGAATGGAATGGATCAGAGCAGAATTTAATGTGAATTTAAAGCTCAAATCAATGGCGCACCTTCGGGTATGGCCGAACATTACACCAGCTACGTGTGGCCCTGTGCCACGTTGCGTATACGTAATGCAACTACGGCGCAAATAATGAAGAGTGCGAAGCTGTCACAAACAACTCTCGGGCGATGATAAACGACGGCCAGATAGTCTGCTGTTTATGGCCATCTTTTATGCATCCACAGAAATAGAACTGCCCAGACTCGCTGTGATTTGTTTCCTGTAATATCTGCCCCGACTAAACACTACAATATTTGCATAAGCTCGTCTATTGTTGCTTTTTTGCGACACTTTACGACTTCGGGGGGCAATAAATCACACGACTGAGCAACAGCCCAGACTGCGACCAAGTAATCTATGTACATATATTGTGTATATATACAGCATAGGTTAATATTATTTATTATTTAGTCTATATTCTCTCTTTTGTCTTCTATCTTCTGTATTACTTGTATATACTTTCTAAAATAATTTTTATTTTCTATTTCATATTCTATATTCTATTGACAGAAATTGATGTAGCAGTGTTGGCAAACCAATGAAATTAATCGATTATTCGCCATAACATATGAATCGATATTATAGACGGTACCATCATCCTTATACATGTGTTGCTGCAGCACCAATAAGTTTCTTTTTTTTTTAAATATTATATTCGCGTTTCCAAAATAAAGCCTAAAGATTACCCTAAACTCTTCTTATTGCCCAGCTTCGATCTTCCACCTTCTTAGAGTATTTTGTTCTGACTACACTTAGCTTTACTGCTTATTATTTCGAACTCTCACTCTGCAGTTTCATTAGAGCTTTAATTTTGTCTCACTTATCTAGTTATTGAATTCAATTTCCTCGGAGCATCTGTACTTCACTTTTCTTTTATCTTCTTCTTGTGGTTTCGATTCGTACAGTATGCGACAGTGTCTCTCAGCTGGTTGGCTGCACAAACTAACACTAACTCTCCTGATCTGCATGGGCTTTTCTGGATTTTCACCTTTCAAAGATTTTGAATAAAGAAATAAATAACATAAGAAATCTGGCACCTCATACATTATTATCTTCCACCTTCTGTTCTCCATCTTTTGTTATTCAACTTCCACCTATTTTATATTTTATATCTTATATCTTCTTTTTCTGCCTTCTTGTCTCATTTTTCCACCTTCTACTATTTTTCATCTTCTTTTCTCCACTTTCGATCTTCCACTTTCTATCTTCGGTTTGCTTCCTTCTGTCTTCTATCTATTAACACCTGCCTTCTTCTCTCCACCTTCTCTCTTCCATCTTCCCCTGTTATCATCTTTCATCCTCTATCTTGTATACCTCTTGACAGGCCGTAGCAGGGTATTCCCTGCAACTAAGGACATCACTTTGTAGGCCGTAGCCCCTGGTGGCCATCTTGCTTGCCCCCCCCCCCAGTCGTGCTTGGCTCAGCTTCTACTTGTTGTTGTTGCTGTAGTTGTTCTCGGCACAGTTGGCTATTTGACATCGGCGCTTTTTCTTCTCGCTGCTTTGTAAGAATTTTAACTTTGAAATGGAAAATGGGGGAAAAGGATGAAATGAAAATAGCCGAGAAAGAAAAGATCTGCACACAAAGCAAGGCACGGCGAAACCAACCAAACCAAACCAAGCAACCCACCACAGCCGCCCACATTGTGTGGCCCTGCGATTTGCATGTGCAATTTATGCTTTTGATGCCCGTCGCCAGGCTCGTGCCCCTCTCTGTGCCCCGCCTCCTCCTCCTCTTGCTGCTGCTGCACCTCATCGTGCTTATTCTGCTGCTGGTCGTCGTCGCGCTGCATGTTAATGAAAGGCAACTGCAGATGGGCAACCCTGGACAACCCTTGGCAAACAGCTGTCACGAGCAACAACAACAACAACACCAGCAGCAGCAGCAACAACGGCAACAACTACACTGTGCCACAGATTCTGCTTGGCTGTGTGTGCTTATTGGAATTGCGAAAAGTTCAAGGATTGCAGCTCGCCGTCGACGTCGTCGTCGTCGTCATCGTGAGCTTAGATTCTGTGCAGATTGCGCTGCTGCAGTCATTTGTTGGTCTGCTGTTAGCCAGGTAACCCACAAAACACACACACACCTACACACACAAAAGCACATGCACATGCACACACATAAATGAAAATAAAGCATAGAGCAACAGCAACAGCAACAAATGCCACGGCCTGAGGCCAAATGCAATGTGCCACATAAGCGCACTTTGTGTGTGCACCGCGGTGCAGGGGCAAGTTGCATGCATAGTGAAAGAGCGCAACATTACGAATTGTCACAACAGCAGCAGAAGCAGACGCAGCAGCAACAGCAACAGCAGCAACATCAGAAGCAGTATCAGCAACAATGGAAGTGGCTGCCACAGCAACTACTTCGCTGAGAATTGCATTGAATGCGCACAAGATTACTTAATAGAGAGAGAGAGAGAGATAGAGAGATAAAGAGAGAGGAAGATCAGAGTAGACGAGAGTTTAGACTGAAATTGCATAGAGGAGGAACAAGCTGAGGCGACAAATCTTCAGAGCAAGACTCTGTTCAGACCCGCTGAGTACTAAGTAGAAGGGTATAAGAACTTTGCGCCAACTCAAACTACTTGTACATGTAACAGATCGATGAAGGCATCTTCGAGTCCAAAGAGATGTACTCGTCTTGCTGTTCGTATGAACACCTTTATCTCGGAGACTATAAGAACCTGCACTACCAAACTTGGTATCAATGTGTCTTACTATTGCAGACAGCTAATGGTTGTTTAGGAACTCAACAACGCCCTCTTGCCTCCTCATAAATCGATAAATATCGAATTGAGAGCGTAATTCAAGAGATAAAACATTCATTTCTTGTATGCACATTGAATATCGTCCTACAATTGATCTCTGTTAATTTGATTGTCAAAGGATAGTCAATATAGAAGTTATTTAAGAAAAACTTTAGTGGGCGTACAGATTTCTAGGCACTGCCTGCAATTATGCAATACGAAATGCAATAAACATAGAGCTCGCATATAAAGGAAATACTCTTAGTGGAAAGAGAAGTACCATATAGCAGTCAAACTGTTAGATACAAAACCAACGCGATTAACTTGCAAAGCTCCTTAAGTGCAAACTGCTCACTGCAACTCTCTCAGTGTACTTACTGAGTGCTATCGAACAGCAGCTGTTAGACAACACTATAATACTCTCAGAACCCTCTCACAATGTCGGACGGGAAGATAGAAAATTATGGAGAAGCTGTAGCCAAGCGAGGAGAGATTACAGATGCAGATGCATCTCTGGCAATGGAAATGCATACACACACACACTCACACACACACACACACACGCACACACACACACACACACACACACACACATGGTGTATGTATATGGACAAAGTATATGCTCATATATAGTATACATTCGAGTACTTCTGTGGAATGCATGAAAAGCTTAAGGCTTAAGGCTCTGCAATTTTGCGCTCGACTTGGCCACACTGAGCAGCAGCAGGCCAAGACCTGGTCAAGACTTGGCCAACGACCACCGCCAACGCTCTCTAAATAGGCAGTGGATGGGGGTGGAGGAGAATGTGAGCGGAGGGGAGGGAAGTGGAGCGAGGCAGGCAATGCTCCTTCAGCAGCAGCAACGCAAGACTTGTTGCCTTTCACTTGCCGCCTGCTGTTGCCAGTTTGCAAATGTTGCCCGCCTGCCTGTTTACCCGTTTATCCGCTTCTTGCAACCTGCTCACCCCCCCCCTGCTGTTGCACGTTGCTAGTTGCGGGTTGGCTGGCAGCCATTCATCAGCTTACTTCACTTCACTTGCCGACTTGCTCGACAGTCATCCAATTAAGCTATAAAAATCTTAATTTAATTATATGCCACACGAACAAAGCCGAGCGTCAGAACATACTCTAACATGCAACATGCAACATGCAACATACAACATGCAGCACACACACTCGCACAACATTTGCCATTCACATTCGCAGTCGCATTTGCTGCAAGTTGCCAGCGAAGGCGACGCTGCCGACGACGACGACGACGATTTATGGTGGCCGCTTTTTCTTCATTTGCTGCCAGCACAGTCAGGGGGGAGAAGGCAGCAGGAGGGGGGGAAGAGTAGAGGGTACATGCATTTTTCATGAATTAGTTCATATAAAAGTCAAATGCACAAAACGTAAGCGGGCAACAGAAAGGTAAAGCGCGCAGGGTGGTGTGCCTGTTGGTTCTGTTAAAGCTCAGTTTAAAACGGGAAAAGGGACAGGGAGGAGGGGTTGGGGCAAGGGCAAGGGCCACTGTGCGGCATGCGGGCCAAACCAAGCATGCGGCATGAAGAGAAGGATGGGAGGGAAGAGGCTGCAGCAGCACATAAACAGATTTGTGGCCGCAACCAACAAAACAAGCCAAAAATAAAATAAGGCAAACATGTTTAGCAGACGAGTACAAATGGAGGCTGCATGCACTGCAAATACCCTGTAATGTGAAGTGCAATTGAGGCTGAAAGTGACTCAACTGGGAACGTGTGATCATCATTATCAACGTGTGATCATCATCATTCTCCTCTTCGCTGGCAGACAGAGGCTTCATTCGAATATACCCCAAGACAGTCTTGTTTGCAGGGTATGCAAGTACGAGGGTCGTTTGATAAGTCCGTGACTTTTTGAATAAAATATATTTTTTTCGTCAAAGAAGCGTTTTATTTCTCAACATAATCTCCTTTTAGCTCTATACATTTAGTCCAGCGTTTTTCCAATTTTTTTATTCCTTCCAAATAATAGGTTTTCTCAAGGCCCTCAAAATAGTCGTTTGTTTCTGTGATGACCCGAATCTCTTACCGCCGAGCCATTTCTTCATGTTTGGAAACAAAAAATAGTCACAGGGGGCTAAATCTGGAGAATATGCTGGATGGGGTAGCAGTTCGTAGCCCAATTTATGAAATTTTGCCATGCTGACACGAAATTCACTTTTTTCCATTTTCGTTAAAATTCACGAGATCGTCTGCTTTCAATGCCTATAAAACGCAAACCAAAAAACGCAGCTTTCTCAAAATTTTACAGTCAGCTGTTAATCGATAACTGCTGACAGGAGCAGTGTTGTATTTAGAGCAGGTGCGCGGCAAATACAAAAAGTCACGGACTTATCAAACGACCCTCGTACACACGCACACACACACAGGACTTGTGTGCCCCACTCTGCCTAAGCCTTGTTCGCATAGGTGAGCCAGGGTCGAGGCGTGGAAAGAGGGCGGGATCAGGAGGAGGGGGATGAGGGAACGAGCTTGTCGAGGGGCCTCTCTTGTTGATTTTCGCTGCATAATTAATGAAATGAAAGCATTCGGCGGCGTATCTTTTTCACCTCCCTTTCTCCAGTTGCCCCGCTCCCCCCCCCCGCTCCCCCTCCCCCTTCCCATCCTTCTCTTTCCCCTTTCAGCCGCACAAAAGAACATTAACTTCGTTGGCTTCTGATCCCCTTGACGCGTTGGCGTGTGTGTGTGGCTCGTACATAAATTAGATGCAAGCTGCGAGAGATAATACTCCCCCCTCTCTCCTCAAAAGCCTCTGGCCTGACCCCATGAATATCTCTTTTTTTTCCTGCCCACGAAATCGGAATCAAAATCAAAATCAGCAGCAGTAGCAGCAGCGGCAGCAAGTGAATCTGTTTCTGATTCTGATTCTGAATGGGAATCAAAGCCAGGCCCAGAGCTGTTGCGAGGAATGCACTCGGCAGGTACTGAAGGAGGGGGGAGGGGGAAGAGGGCTCCGGGGGTGAGCTCAGTCAGCAGGATAAAACACGAGTCGTTTAATGTTGCTGTTGCTGTTGTTCCTGTTATGGCAGAATGTTTGGCTTGGGCGGCTGTGCCCGTTGGCCATTTCAGGGTCTGCCACTTGATACAAATACAACAACAACAAAATGAGAATTACAAGGCAACGTAAGAGGGGGGCGAGAGGGAGGTCATGCAGGGTTACATTGCTTTTGCTAGTAGCAAAAAAAGGTAAATGGCAACAACAACAACTGGCACGGCACATTGAACAAGTTAAAGTATAATAAGTACGTAGGCTTCCTCATGCCTCAATGGGTGTGTGTGTGTGTGTGTGTGCCTGTGTGTGTGCGTGTTTGTGTGGGGCAAGCTGAACACAGAGCGAACTGAGCAATTTATTTTCAATGGCAACAGGAACATGAAAGAAAGTTCACCTCGGGCAGGTCGAAGGTTCTATGCCTTCACGGCTTATCAGCTCAAGTGTTCACCGATTAATTCCCGATTAAGCAATTATATATAACTATATCTAGGCCTGACAGCACTTCTTCAACTGTAGCAAATTTAATTACCCCCACCAACGTGCCATTTGCACCTCTTCAGTTCAGAATTGTTGTTTCAAGGCAAGGAGACATAAGCGACTGTCGGATATACGATGTAATATTAAGTAAATGAACATAACTAGTACAAACAAGTCACCTTCATAACGGTCAGTTTTACTTTAGAAAACTCTTATTGATTCAGGCAACACAACTTTTACTATTCTACTACCAACGACAGTCAGACCTGGCAGATTGAGTTCTCCAAAAGGCAGACCAACTTATGTGCCTGGTCAACAACTTCTTCAACGACTTCTCTGCAACTCTCTCCTATACTTACTACAACTAAATGACTGACCCTGATCAAATCGAGAGTTGACTGGAACGCTGCCACCTGTACACATCTTTTATAAGGTATATAGCCAACTTATCATAATAAATAGCTTATCATTATAGTTTAAATTGAGTCAGTTGATTGCCAATCTTCCTCTTTCGCTTGGGCTGCCAACCTGCATCAAAGTATACTACCTTAAATAGACATATGCAGGGTAGAAACAGAATTTCCACAGTAATTCAAATACAATTCCCTTCTTGGTGTAAGTTATAACTAGGTTAATTAAAAAAGGTTAATTGACAGAATCCTCATCATACCATATGTTGAGTCTTGACTCTTCGCCGGCTCAACTATAAATCTATCTTTTAGGTGTCGAGCTTACGATCTGATGTCGATTAACCCCTTTCACTCATATGCCATCGATTTACTTCAGAGCTAAGCAACTACAAGAGCTTCCAACTCTACATATACCTAAGATTATATCTATCCGATTCGATTGAGACTGAGCAAGTTAATGTAGCTTGATTGATTGATGAATTTACAATATTCAGTAGTTATAGTACGCCGATTCTTGTGAAGTTTCGCAAGTATTTTAAAGTGAAAAGTGGCAAGTTTTGTTGCCTTGCAGCATGTGAACAATCAACTGTTGCGAGACCCTCTTCCATCACATCATAACTCACTGTGCCCAACTCGACAGCAGGTCTATTTACTCCCTTACCTGATGAATGCGTTTAACAGTTGCCAGTTGCCAATTGCAGATCGTGAAGTCCGTCGGGGATTGCTGTCACGTTGTCGTCGCTGCTGCTGCTGCTGCTATTGCTGCAAAGAAAAGAACACAAAGCCAACTTGGTTAGAGGCGAAATCTCTTTTGTTCCGGCTTTAAAGCCGTCGCCAGACAACGACGCACAATTTAGCAAAGAAAAACGATGGAAAAAACGAGAGCAAAATGAAAAAAACGTAGTCTAAAACGGCTTTTGGGTTTCGGTTTACCTCTAAGCTCATTAATTTTATTTGCCCTTTGCGGTGTGAGGGAGGGGCAGGGGAGGGAGAGGGACAGGGATGTAGGGGATGGCAAGCGTGTGCCTGTCTCTCAAGTGTGCGACTTGAAAAAAGATTGGGAGACTTAGTTCAGGAACACACACACAGGCACACACACTGTATCGCACTCCCCTCTCGGTATGCAAAGTCAAGTGGCAACAGGCCCAGTGGCTGTGGCTGAGCTCGAGGCTAAGTGCACGCAGCAGCAGCTCGACCTGAGGCCCAGGCCCAGCCCCATGACCCATGGACTATCTCGAGCATAAGAACCACGGTCAGAGCTGGAGAGACACCTTCGCCAGTTGCCAGGCGAGAAAACAGCAATGCGGCTCAAGGTTTTTTGGGTGTTGCTGCTGCGGGCGCAAAAGTGAAAGTGAATTGTTGAAAACAATTGCAAATGATGCTGATAACTGCAGCAGTGAGAGAGGGGTAGACAAAGAGAGAGGGAAGGGGGCACGCTTCACGTTCGAGTGGTTTCTGATGTCGTTGTCACAGGCCCCGCATAACTTGCCTGTCATCAAATGTGGCACGCGTTTGACTGGCCAAAACAAGAGCAACTGGGTTAATCGGAGGTGGAGGGGAGGTGAAGGGCAAGGAGGCCCCCGCTGACAATGTAAGCTATGCTATGCTATGAATTGAGCTGCTTTGGCTGGCCCGAGGAAATGCCAATTGAAGTCCTAGGCAATCGGTAGGGAGCTTCATAATCTCGTCTAACGTGAAGTCATCTGCAAATGAAAGTTTGTGCTTCATCTATGGAAATGAATGTCGTTGCGCGTTCTGTTCGGTTATTAGATCAAAGACATTTCCCCCTTTAATTGTCTGGCATCTTGAATTGCAATTCATTCTCGACTTCTTGCCATTTGTGGCTTTTCTTTGATGATTTCGAAGTTTCTATTTTTGTTTCTCGTTTTCTCTCATTTCTGCACATTTTGATTAATCCATGTGCAAGTGGCAAGTGGCAAGTGGCAACAACAACCACAACAGCAACAGCAGCAACTACAATGCCAAGTCAGAGATTCAAATGCAAATGGGAAAGCAAAGTCCCACGCCCCGCACCGCCCCGCTCCGCCCACGGAACACTGCCACTCAATAAAAGTATTTCTGGCTCAACAATTACTCGCTCCAGTTCCAGTTCCAGTTCCCCTTCCCCGTTCCAAGTGTAGCTCTAAGGCCAGAGTCAACTTTAGGACTTTTGGTTTGCTCGAGTGGCTCACAGTGCCTGTGTGTGTGTGTGTGTGTGTGTGTGTGTGTGTGTGTGTGTGTGTGTGTGTGTGTGTGTGTGTGTGTGTGTGTGTGTGTGTGTGTGTGTGTGTGTGTGTGTGTGTGTGTGTGTGTGTGTGTGTGTGTGTGTGTGTGTGTGTATGTGTGTGTGTGTGTGTGTACGTCACTCGACATTGCTCATACGCAGCGTTAGCCTCGAGCCAAATGAAGTTACTTGCGGTTGCTGTTAGTTGCAAACAGTTTTTTGCTGCTGCTGCTGTCAGGCGTCTTTTTGTGTACATATGTGTGCGTGTGCGAGAGAGAGGGGGATGGAGAGAAGGGAGGGGGGGGGTAGAGCAAGACTTGATTTATGTCGCTTTATTTCATTTTAATTGAAAAACTTGCACAGTGAGCGACCAAAGCCAAGTGGAATTTACGCCCAGCCAACGCACAAAAGAGCAAATATAATTAAAATGGCATTTAAAATGTTTTCGGCTACCGGCGCCAGCAACAGTTGCAACAACAGCAGCAGCAGCAGCAGAGCAAACGACAGCAAGGCAAATATGTGAGCTGCAAATGTATGTAATGGCATAAAAAAGTAAATAAATTACAAGACAAAAGCACAAATGTAAATAGAATGACTTTATTAAAAAGCTGGGCGCTACAGCAACAACAGCAGCAACAACAGAAGCATCAACAACAGCAACAGTAGCAACAGCAGCAACAACATGCCAGCAATAGCAAATGGACACCGAAAAAAGGATAGGCGTGTTTATAAACTTTCAGTGTGCAAATAATAAAGACATTCGCAAGTTCTACTGCAGCTTCAGGGCAAGGGCAGTGCAGAAGGAAGGGGGGAGGAGGAAAGGGAGGTGGCAAATGGGGGCTAGTAAAAGTAAATGCAGTCAGTGATAGCCAGTGTTCTCTGACGCTCCCTCTCTCTTTACCTCTGTCTCTCTAGCTATTCTTCTCTTGCTGCCTTCCTCCCTCTCACTGTTTATATTTCTGCCCCCTATACTTCTCTCCCCTCTCACTCTACCACTCCCCCCCACCCAGTCGACCTTTTTTCTATGACAAATGCAAATGACGCACACAACGTCAGCGACTTCGAAAGTGGGCGCAGCAACAGCAGCAACAACGACAACAGCAGCAGCAACATTGCCGTAGTACAACAACAGTAAAAGCTGCTTTATAAAATAAATCCAAAAAGAACTACTTTATAAATAACTAGACCTGTGCACAGTGGTGCCAGACAGAGCGGACAACTCTCAACTGTCACTTCAAGGCGAACAATATCGAACCCAGACAGGCCTGAGCGACTGTCGAACACGCCTAGAGTGAGTGACAAATATCTTCTGAATAGGTAACTCAGCACACTTTACGTTCACTCACTCTCCAGGCAACTGTGGGGTATCTGCTAGTCTGCTGCGCTTGTGTTGCAATCTACTGGAGCAGCAGCAGCAGCAACTGGGACAGTCTCCTATTTATTACTTAGCTGTGACCCATTTTAAGGAACCTTGCACACCTGCAACTTTCAAATGTCTACCACTGTGCACAGCAGCAGCAGCAGCAGCAGCAGCAAGTAAATGCCGCCAACACCGTAAATCATGCGGCCAGCATAAAACGGCAACGACAACAGCAATGGGCAACAAAAAGAACAAGCAGACAGAGAACAGCACGAAATACGCCAACGCAAAACGGTAACAGCAACAACACGCCAGCAACAGCAACAGCAACTACGACAACTACAACGACAACGGGCAGCAACAGTATCAACAATGGCAACAAAAAAGTGAAATTAAATAACAATAACAAGGTTAGCTACGTTTTTGTGATGCTTCTGCTGCAGCTGCTGCTGCCGTTGCTGTTGCTATTGCGATAACGTCGCCAATATGCGGCATTTGCAACAGCAGCAGCAGCAGCGGCAGCGGCAACAAGGCGCGAAAGAAGCGAGAGAATAAACTATATACATATTCGGACTGCGCAGCAAATTGAGTGTTTTTACTGCATTAACATAAATAAATTAGAATGCCAACGCGAGCGCATGTTGCTGACTCACTGGTTGGCCCAGCAGCAGCACAACAGCACAGCAGTGCAGCAGCAACATGCAAAACTTGCCTCGACAACAGCAATGTCAGCTGACGCGTGTTGCCTGTCAGCGTAGTCTGACTGCCTGTGTGCGTGTGTGTATGTGTTTGTGTGTGTGTGTGTGTGTGTGTGTGTGTAGAAGCTGCTACATCGTTGCCGGCAACTTGCGCCGTCAGCAACATTCGCATATTGTTGCCACTGCTGCTGCTGTTGCTATTGTTGCCATGCCTTGGTATGCGATGCCAGGGTGTTGTATGACCACATAACGGTGCTTCTAGCACGTCTGCTCACATGTTGCTGCCGCTGCTGCAGCAGCAGCATTAGCGGGAACAGCACGTTGCCACGTGCAGCAATCAAATGATTTCTCCTACAATTTCCCAAATGATTCCCGAGTGGCTTTAATTATTCAGTTGCATCCTGAGCTGCACTCAGTATTTATATCTATGCACTTTGTTTGCCCGTTTACTCTTTGAGATCTCCCTCTCTCTCTCTCTCTCTCTCTGTCTTTCTCTCCCTCTCTTCTTTTACTCTGTCTTGATATCTATGGTTAAGAAATTGAATATTAGTTTAAGCCCATCGGGGTAAATTCCCTTTGTGTGTAGCTTGAATGATAGACAAAATGGTCAACAACAAGTAAGGCAGCTACACCCGAATACGCTTGACTGTTATACACCCTGCTGGCAATACAATATTGCATACCAACAGGCGATGCCTTCGAAATCTGTGTGCCTACTAAATTTATTTCGTGAATAACTTCTAGCTAACAATCGGTTTATAACTGAATTTTCAGGCAGTATTCAAACATTGCTTACTATTTTTTTATCTATTGACCTGTGCCACACTCCCTTCTTCTTGTTACAAACATTTTATGTTGCCACAAAGCAAAGGGCATCGAGTGTTGAAAAATATTTTAATAAACTGCAAAGTATCAAAGGCAACCAGAACAAAAGGTTTCCTCCACCACATCTAGAGCTCTATTCCCTGCAGGGCGTTATATCAACCGCTTTTTCCTAATTATATATATATATTATTATTGTTATTAAATAGTATTGTACATCATTGAATAATATTGTTCTTATGTTCAGTGATATATATAATCACTTCAATCACATACAACTTGTTAATGAATATCCTTATTTTGAACCGATTGTTCGTTTTAAAATTTATAGGGTAAAGTTGTATGACTTTAATGTAATGATAAATAATTAAGTAAATTAAATCAAATAAATAAAATTAAACATGCTATAGTAGTCCGATTTTGACGAAATAACCCATTTATTTTATTTATATAGAATAAGCCCGATGTAGTAAATTTGCAATTTGAAAAATAACAAAGACAGGCAAATAGTTTGTCCTAGCTGTACGACATATCGGTCCACTACGGCTCGTTCCGACATATTGTATATACAGCGTGCAGTTATAAGAATCATGTGTGCCAAGTTTCCTCACCGAGGGACACACGGAGAGCCAGCCATGGCTGGTTTCACTCCCCTGGCGATGCTGACTAAGAATACATGTATATGCCTTATAGAGTTGAAGATGTGCCCTACGATACGATGCAAGGGTATAAGTGCAAACAAACATAATTCAATGTGTTTTATGTAGTTGACAGTCATAGGTAGGCGTGGCAGATAGATATACTTCACAATACAATATATAAAATAATATAAGGCATTTATGAAGGCGGCCTTTCTTATTTGTCTCTATTCAATATCAAAGTGATTTTCAGCAGTAAACTCCGACTCTGTTTGAGGCTGTCAAACATGTTTCGGGGCTAGGCGACACAGGGTGTCGCAGGTAGAGCAATGTGAGCTGCACACACACACAAACACACACACGCAGAGAGAGAGAAAGAAATACACACTGACAGAGTCTCTTATGTGACTTTGCCTTTGACTTCGATCTGGACGCGGGTCTGATATGCGTACAGGGAGCTCGTAATGACAGCTGCCAAGTTCCCTTTGAGCTGCTGCTGCTGCTGCTGTTGCTACTGTTGCTGCTGATACTGCTGCTGATGCTGCTTGTGCTGCTGCTGCTGTGTCTTTGGCTGGAAATTGTCGAGCTTTGTGTGGGTCAGGCAACTGTCAAGAACAGCAGCAGCGGCACAGTGGCAACAATAATAGCGACAACTTGCGGCAGCAACAAAGCTTAAAGGCCCGTGGAGAAGGTGGGTAGATAGCGAAGGGGTGAGCTGGCGAGGGAGGGGCGGGGTGTGCTTTCTTCAGTGGGGTAGGCAGTGTCAATAAAATGAAATTAAAAACTTTAAATAACAGTCAGCGAACTGAGGCCGAGACAATTTAATCAAGCAACTGCAAATGAATGCCCAAAGCAGGCACAAAAGAAGGAGAGAAAGATAGAGAGAAAGAGAGAGCAAGAAAGGGAGAGAGGGATGAGAGGGAGTGCAGACACTGAGCCTGGGGAATGGGGGGACCAAAGATGAGGAACGTGAATCGGGCAGACACCACGGCACCAGGGCAGTTTTGCTTGGCTCGCCCATTTGCATGCCCCACAACAGCAAAAACAACAACAGCGAAACAATCAAAAAGTTTTTAAAACAAATTAAAAGTTGACATCGAGCGCCGCTGTGCGGCAAATGCGCAGTGCAAGGGGGGCAGTGGCCGAGAAAGGGGGAGGGCAACTAAACTGCAACGGCCTCTCGCAATGACTGGCAAATTTATGATGCGGTCAAGTGCAATGCACTCAAGTGGTTAAGTGGGCGGCGGGCAGCACAGGGGGCGGGTCAGTGCCGGGGCTGTATATATTTAGATGTGCCTGTGTGTGTTTTTGTGCGTGTTTGTGTGCGTGTTTGTGTGTGTGTGTGGGCTATGAGCAAGCCGCCAACTTTATTAGCCTAAAATACCAAACAGGAACCGAGAAGTTTCATGGCCCAAGGTGTCAATGACTCTGGGCAGCTGCCTCTGCCTCTGTAGCAGCAGCAAAATCAACAACCACAACAACAACCAGTTCGGATTAATGTCAAGTTGAGGGGCGGCTCTCTACCTCCCTCTCTCTCTCTTTCGCTCTGTCTCTTTGAAAAACATTTCAATTAATGACAAATTCGTAATTCGCAATTCACTTTCGCATTCGGCTTTGCATTCGTGCAAAATATGTTTGCATATCGCACTTGTTTCCACTTCAAATATTTGCACTGTGTAATGACAACCCCTCACCTCCACTCCTCCACCCCTTCTCCTTGAAACACCTGCAGGTAAACTCCTTCCCTGCTCTCCAAACAAATGCAACTGATTTTAATTGTATCTTTTTGAATGCTTTCACTCGATTCGATTTGATTTGATTCCATTCGTTTACTCAGTGAATCGAGCTGCAAGGAATCTAACTGAAAGAGAAGTAAAGCTATCAGAATCAGCAGTATTATTATGATATACAAGTATTATTATGATATACATATATAAAGAAGAGAAATTTAAACCAGAAGGTTGCGGGTATCTGCGAGTGCATTTGAGTACTTCAAGCATATTCAAATGACTTAGTTCCTTAAGTTTCTTCAACTAAATACAGTCTCATGATCATTTGAGTGCTACACAGGAATATACAAGTATATGTCTACGATTTATATTATATATATTTTATGTATATCAAATACTTTACAACTGTGGCAAGCGAAAGGAAGGAAGATGAAAAAAGTTGCAACCGAATTGATGCCTGAACTCAGTTCAGAGCATAGAAGTTCTTGCAATCGATGAACCCCCTCGCAACCTCCTTTCCCCCACGATGCAGAGTTCTTTATAGGATCAGGAGTAGGGGAGAGAGTGGGGAAGAGGGAGGTGAAGAGGCGGTGTTGGTCATTGCAAGAGCAATTTCATCTGCAACTGCAAACAAACTTAAATCGAATTCATGACAAATGATGCGCGAATTTATCATTTGCCTTTTGTTACTTGTTTGGTGGGCGTGTCATAGCGCCCACCTGGCCAGCTTGCCACATTGCCACCTGGCCGAGAAGCACCTCCGCGGCGATGGTCAAGTTTGAGAAATCCACGGTTAAGTCAAGGTTAGTCTACGGTTCAATTACCTTCACATTTTCGAGTCTATGCCGCCGTTTCTTTCGGCTTCTTTTGGGTTTTCTTTTTCTGCCTTTTTCGCTCGCTCTTCTTCGACCTCTTCATGATTTTCTACACTCTAGTGGTAGTTGGGTCTTTGGCTAAGGTTAAAGCCAAATTAGAAAACAAAGTCTTATGCTTGAGCGCACAGACAAGACTTTTTGGTGAGGAGAGAGAGAGAGAGAGACAGCCCCTTGCCTCTCCCTTCCTCTCCATCCAATCTTCATTGTTTTTTTTTACATTGCTCAAGTATGCGGCAATCACGATGATGATGCGGATGACGATGACGATGTTGCTGATGCGGATGAGGAACTCGATGATAAGTTTGCGCACTCTTGCGCTGGCCAATGGCTACACTTGAAATGTAATTAGAGTGCAGCCAAATGCATCCGAAAAAGAATGTTGCGCAAATTGAAGGGCGTTCGCTCTTTTTCCTGGCATCTTCCCCACTTCTACTTTTCTACTATGCCTGCTTCCTCTTCTCCTTCTTGCCAGTCCTTTTGCTGTCGATGGAGCCCTGAACTTGACAGAGAACACACACACACTCACACACATAATGGCATCATGAAGATAAGTTTAAAGCGCTTGTTGAATAGTTTCTGGCTCGAGCAACGACAAGTTCCCTTGGGCACAGATAAATATTTTATATGTACAGGATACAAGCGAGTCCGTGTGTGAGTGTGTGTGTGTGAATGAGTAAGTGACAAGTTAAGCTTTGAGCCTGGCATGCAGTGTTACCAGTGATAAATTAACACAAATTGAAGCCAGTTTTGGGCTTAGAACCCAATGTGCTTTTGAGCTTCAACAGCTTTAAGGGGAGAACAAATGTGTGTAACAAGTAACTAGTTGCGTAGGCATTGTACGGCTTAAAGCATTAATGGGAGCTTTCACTTGCTTGGAATAAGGTATTTTGAGCTTTAAGAAGCTTTATTGGAATTGCAAATGTGTGAAAAGGTAAGAACGATTTTGTTTGATAAAACAGTCTCATATTCATTGTTTATAGGAATGACAAATCTTGGTTTGTTAAACAATAATGAGTTGTAGTGATTTTGTACAGCATTAAACAATAATTGGAGCTTTAATGTGCTTGAAATAAAATCGTAAGATATTTAAAAGATTTAAGATTAATAAAAATGAGTGCATAGAGAAGGCAGATCTTGTTAGTCAAACAGCATTTAACATTAATGGAAGCTTTAATGTGCTTTTTTCAATTAATCATAAGCTCAGTTTTTGATTAAGCAAATCCGGAAGTTTCTTAAGTTCTCAGTAACAATGAATCAATTTGTTAATTAACGGAACCAATCTGTTGCCTAAGCCCTTATTCAACACGAATATTAATTAATTTGCAACTTTGTGGTTAATCGTAATCGGATAGACGCCCCCACACACGAGTCTGTCCGGCGAAATGTGTCTTGACAAAAGCATGAAAGTCAGTCGAATAACTCGGAGAGATCCATTGATGTTTCTCTTGAGAAACGCCAAAATATGCCACATATGTTACTGTGTCTTTGTTGCTATTCCAAGCCGAGTCTTGTCAACAATTAATCACTGACGCTTTAGTCAATTTGGCTTCACAGTTCGTACGGTCGTTCAACGCTCGCTGCTCTCGAAGAAAGTCTTTCCAGCTATTTACACAAAGATAGATAGATCATCGTCATCGATGCGACCAACATTTGTGGGGCTTCGAACGGGTTTTCGGACCGTCATCCATGGCGTTCAAATACCCCAAAAATGGCAAAGTTTTACGTTACGTTTTGCGTGGCGACTTAATCGTTGTCTTAATGCGAAAGCATTGACCAAAACTGACACAAGTCGCAGCGTATCAACTTTCGCTCTTCGGCCAGCCAGAGATGGCCCCACCGAGTGACGGGTTCATTCCACTCGAGACCCGAGTCTAGCTCGGCTTTGCTGGCAATACTAGTTGCTTATCAGCAGCGGTCTGCTTCATCACCTTCTCCGCGTCCTCTCCAGCTGCACCGAGTTGGCGCTGCTCTTAAAGTTTGCCAAGTTTTCCCAGACTGCAATTGAGAAACAGCTCAATTGAATTGCCGCTGCAGCTGGCAGTTATTAGCAAATAATTTCTGAAGAGCATGAGGGGGGAGGGAGGAAGGGTGTGGTACAGAGTGAGCTTTATCCTTAAGCTATGGCATGTCTTCAATGTCAACATTTATGGTATTTCCTCTTTGAATTGTTCTCCATCTCCTCATCTCCTTCATCTTTTCAACCCTCGACCAACCGGCAGCCATTCAACTGGCAACTGGCAACTGGCAGCGAGAGCTGAACAAGTTGGGCATCGCCTCCTCGAGGAGAGCCCAAAAGGCGGCCAGACAAGTGAATCTAACGAACGAATCTGTTTGCAAGTTTCTGCCCTGGCTTAAATCCACAGAGCATGTCAAGTTTTGCAGCTGCACTTGAAAGTTTTCAACGCAACTGAACTTTCACAAGCTGGCCAACTATGAGGCTGCCTCACTTCCCTCACCCATCTACCTACCGCACTGACTGTCCGATTGGTAACAGGCGGCGACACCTGAGAACACTGCTCCCCACTCTCCCCTTCCCTCCTCCACCTGCCGCACCTCTTTTCCTTGCACCCCCAGCTGCTTTGAGCATATGCAGATACACGACACAAGATACGAGATACAAGATACAAGATATTTGGCCAATGGGTCAGTTTCTGTGGCAGGGCAAGCTGATCCCGGCTTTTGTGCACGCCCTCAGGCTGATTGCTTGGCCAGGCTACAAATTGAAACACACACGCACAGACACATACCCCACACACTCGCACACACACACCTCACACGCTCGCACACACACACACTCGCGCACACAATTGCAGATTGTGGCTACGCATCGCCTGGCAAGTTCAAGTTTAATAATTGCCGCACGCTGTACAAGTCAATGGGAGGAAAGAGTGATGGTAAAGAGGGGGGCTGGGGGCGAGAGAGAAGGGGGAAGGGGACGCTGAAAAACAAACTAACTTTGGCAACGTGTCAAGCCGGTTTCTGGTTGCGAACGCGACTCGCGCATGGCAGACACGCCGCATATTTGAAGCGTCGCACGATCCAATCCGGTCCGGTTTGGAGACCGTTTGCCGTTGTCCGTTGTCCACTGTCCGCTGTCCGATGTCTATTAATGTAGCGTTAGAAAAATGTAGATTGAAACTATAACAAGGCGACTGGCGGGCATTGGCAGTGCGCTGGCAGAGTGAAACTGCAATAGGAGAGCGACGACTCGCATTGCCGAGGCTGGCAGTGCAACGATAGCATGGGCAGGAGGGAAGGGGTGGAGAGAGGGGAGGGGGTATCGAGTCGTGTCACGAGATAAGCGCATTGATCATGTGCACGATATCGCAATGAAAATAAGTCAATAACTTTAAACGGGGAAAGTAGTTGGTTGCATGGCACATCTATCTTTCGCTGCCTATCGATGGCAGGTTCTATCGATAACTGAAGTATGCTTACTGCTAAGCTGTGGAGCGTGTCTTCTTTAACCGACACTATTGACAGTTATAATAAGCAAATGAATTTATTTATTTATATATATATATTGGTTGTTCTATCGATTGCGGTCATCGGTTCTATCGATAACTGTAATATTCTAACGGGTAAGCAAACTGACATTATCGATAGTAAGAAAAAACATGTGTGTCAATAGACAAACCATAACCAGTATGTTGTCGATCGCTGGCATTATCGATAATTATAATATTATATCTACTTATTTAAAGATACTTTCTTCAACGCATATTGCTTGTCCTATCGATTGCTGTCACTATGGATGCCATTAATATATCGTAAAATAATATCGTTGTCTGCTATCGATAGCTAATGAAATATTTAAACATGTATTTTTATTTTATATTGAGTATATCATTTCTGCTTTCGACGGCTGATACTATCGATAGCTTAAATTTGTTTAGTATATATAACTTTAACTTAACAATTTAACTTTATCATTTAACGATAGTCAACACTGTATATACTTCAGTATTGAATTGTTCTGGAAGTCTTTATTTATTGCAATGATCAATATCGATGGCATTTAATGTTGCCACATCGATTTGTTTGCTCATAATCAAACAAGGATGCCAGCTAGGCAAAAAATCATAGAATAATAGGGTGTACGTGTAACTTATTTAACAAATGGTTCCTCATGCTACCGATATTCTTAGCTAGTTGCAGAACTGGTAAACAGATCGATTGATTGTAACTGGATTTTCGCTCAATCACGCGCACATCGCTAACCCACATCTCGTCTAGCGAGAACCTCGTACTCGATTCGCTGGCAAATAATTGCAATATCGACCTATGCGCGCTCAAAACTCCAAACTGTATGTGGGCCACAGAGCACTATCCACTGTCATTTCGAATGGCTAAATTGCCATTTCCGTTGTGCGAAACAGTCGAGTCGAGTCACGAGGAAGCGAAGCAATGCGAAACGAAACGAAACAAATTGAAACAAAACGCAGAGCGATGAACAAATAAATAACTAAGGGAAACATTAATAACAATTTCAGCGCAGGGTGCCGCTATTCAATATTGATAAATAAGTAAGGTAACAGTTTAGATACCGTCATCCCCATCATGAGCATTGCCATCCTCATCATCATCGCCATCTTCCTCATCGCTGTGTTGATCATAATCGACTTCATTGATTATGCTTTTGAGTGCAGAGTTTTCATAATCAATCAACCAATTGATGGAAGACGTTCAAACACGCGCTTAAATGGGGCAACCACGCACAGTGAGTGCAGTTAGTCAATGCACTAAGATGCAAAGCATTACGCACACTCACGTACAAACACACACATATGTAGGCACACTCTACACACACACTCAAGTAACGGCAAATGCAAAAGCCGCAGTGACTTAAAGAGTAATTCGGACAGGCACAGGCTTCTCTTTGCTAATGGCTTGCCAAACGCACACTGTGTGTGGCACATGGAAGATATCGATTGCAACGTTATCGTTATTGATGTGTTTGATCAGTAAAAGATGCAGCTCAACGGTTTATTTTATTTTAGTCCCATTATTCATGCGATATTAATGTTTTCAAACTAAGAAATCTTATGCTTTTTTTTTTAATTTTGTTGGGCAATTTGATTGATTGTCAATCGATTAATCGCTAGCTTATCGATATTGCGGCAGCAAGCAAATGTGTCTGACTAATGATGGAGAACATACGCAATATTCCCAGCATTCCAGACAAAACGTGACTCAACATATATTCCTCCACAAAATTCCAAATTTTAATTTGCTTTTTCTTTTTTTTTCGTTTTGGTTTGTTGACGACGATTTCGCTCTGATTGGTTATGTATGTATATAAAGCAGAAGCTGCGGGCGACATTTGCATACACGCACACACACACACACGTGTATCTGTACACATACAGGTACATACACGATTTGACATTGTATTGTCAATGGTTGCCAGAGCGCGTTTCACGCGATCAAATGTGAAATGTGTTAATTTATTGCGATTAATTGCTAATTTGGCTAAAAATACACACAGCACACACAGCAAATACAACACACACATATAGCAGAGCACACACACTAACGGACTGGCTGAATAAATGTCGCACGGCAATTTCCGGAAATCGTTAACCGATTACTCATACGCAACGTTGCCCCCGCTAAACGCTCTCAAAAAGGTCGAGCAACTTTCATGCCATAAATCATGCGATTCTCGAACACTAACACACTACTATATGGTCTCTATAGAGTGGTTGCCTGGCAGTTGATTAGTGCCGCCAGTGCCGTCGATTAGCTTGCTGGACGCACAAGAGTCAACGTTCAATCGCCTCCAATTCAATTCAACTCACTCAATTCAATTGAATTTAATTCAATCTAATTGCCAGTTATAATTTACGAGATTGCGTGTGCGTGTGTGTGAGTGAGAGTTGCATAAGCCGCCACTTGCCACTTGCCACTGGAGGCGTGGCCAAGTGTGGGAAACGGCGCAGCGCATCCATGCATCTATATGCCAATGCATTTCCCAAGTTTCCCACTCGTCTGCCGGAAATGCGAGAAGATTCACATGATAATGGGGCCGAAAAACCGAAAGTTCCAACAAGTTGTTGACACATTTTGCCCAAGTCCAAGCAACATGTTGAAAGTGAAGGTGCCGTGGACGCGGCCAACCGTGAGGTGGACAGTCCATCAACGACAACGTCGTATGTTGTATGATAATCGCATATAATGCGATGTTTATGCAAATCCCAACCGTTTTTACCGCTGGAAAGAAAGATCGTCAAGCTCGGCTGCGATGGATTGCTGCCCCGGTCGGCGGAGATTGTAGCGTTTTGTAAGTTCATCAATATGCGACACGCCCAAACATCGTCTCTGTTGCTCTAGGCGGGAGATGAAAGAAACCTACAAATATTTGCGTAGATTGGGAGAAACGATTGAAAGCCCAATTCTATTGAATGAACTTCCAGCGATGGCAATTGATTACGAGTTGGGAGGCATCGATGATGCAGTTATCGCAATTGATTGAATGAGCGATGAACATTGATAGCATTAGCAAATCAGATTGACTTGAATCGAATCTCGCGCAGATTGTGAATGAGTTGCCATTGTGAATCTGATCTGGCATTGAAACAAAACATTTTGGCAACTGTTGCAACTGTTGCAGCTGCTGGCAACTCGATAACCTCCTTTGTTGTCAATCAATATTGAAGTCAAGCTCATCCGCTTTCCATTTCCCACTTCCCTTGTGCCGCTCTTGCCCGTTTCCTGTCACCTCTCCCCGGCAATTTCCCTTAGCATTTATGCAACTAATCAAAGCAACTGCTGCCAGCAGTTGGTGTTGCTGTTGCTGCTGCAGGTTGTGTTACTGTTGCTATTGCTGTTGCTACTTTGCTCTTGCTGTTGCAACTTATTTGTTTATGTTCGCAGTTGTGCTCTCAGCACTTTCAACTTTACTTCCCGCACCGTCTTCAATTTCAACTTTTGATTGCACTGCATTAAATTGATTTTCGACATGTTGGCTCAAACGTCGCTTTCGTCTTTGGCTTCATCTCCGCTTTGCTTTGCTTTGCTTGACTCAGCTCCTCATCTCCTCGTGTCATCATCGAATTGTGATGTTGTTGCTCGTTCTGCTGCTGTAGCAGTTGTTGTTGTTGTTGTTGTTGTTATCGCGCATGATTGGCATTTCTTGAGCTTGTTTTGGCTTTTTTTCAGCTGCTACTTTCGGCTCCCGCTCCAGCGCTCATCAGTTTGTTTATTTACTTTACTGTTTACTGTGATTACTTCACTTTGCTTCAACAACACAAGGAATAACAACAACACGACAACAACAACAGCAGCTACAGCGGAAAAAACAAGCAACTGCAGTCATCAATGGCAAATGAAAATTGATTTCTGCCGTTTGTTCATTTCCGATTTGCAGTTACAGTTACGCCGTCAGTCTTCGCCTGGCAGCCACAAGCAGTCGAAGTCGCATCCCAAGTGGAAGTCACAGGCGAAAATGTGACACATCATTGTCACTGGGACTCGGATAGGGATGGAGTTGGAGATGGAGTTGGTGATGGGGATCGGGCATTGCATAAGCGGAACAATGCGGAACACGCGAAGATGCCGACAGTAAGCAACAATTGACAGCGGTAACAAACACAACAACACAAACCAAATGACTCGCAAATCAGCCAACAAATGTGGCCAAAAAGCGCTTTGCTCGCATTTCACTTTCAATCACACACACTCACACTTACACACTCGACTTTGGCCCAGACCATTCACTTTTTGCCAATCTCCTCCACGCAGCTTACCCCATTTTTGGCCTGTTTGTTTGTTTGTTTGTTTGTTGCTTAAGTTGTAGTTGTTGCTCTTGCTATGCAGCTCCTGTGTTTATTGGCTGCTATTCTAAACGAACAATTCAATTAACTATATTCAATTAAGCCTAATTCAGCTTTAATTCATCTTATTGTTTTCTTAATTTGCCATCAATTTGAAGCGTTTGATATCAGGTTTAGAGCTCTCATGTGTTCCACTGCAGGCATTTATTCAGTATCGACAATATCGACTGAAATTCTGTTTTAATTAGCTGCGTAATTTGGTTAGACTTTAATTCAATTAATCTTAGTTTTAAACAAAGTTTGTTAGTGCAATTTTCAGCTTTAATTTATTTATTTTCAGTTGCGCAACCTTCGTATTCATTTCATTCCCTTCCAACTTCAGTTGATTAACCTAATAAGCTCAGTAGAATATTCATTTGACATTAATTCAATTTGTCATTCAACTTGTTCAACAATACCTATTCAATTACAATCAGTTATCATTGAATTGAACAAAAGTTGTTTATGTTCCCACAGGAATTTTAAATCAGGTCTACTTCAAGATTCATTGAATTATACAACACTTCATGTGCAACCTTTAAATCGATTCTAACTTCAATTCAATTGTTTTTCAATTTTTCAAAAAAACATCAAGTGTGGTTGGTTATTCAACCTACAAGAATTTTGATGAAACGTTAATCTATTTTAATTTTCATTGGAGTAGTCTTGACGTACAACCTTAACATTCATTTCAATTCCCTTCCCATTTCAACTGGTTTCCTAAAAAAAACTTAGAAGCATTTTCGATTCAATTCATCTTTAATTTCATGTAAATTAATTTTTTTATTCAACTTCTTCAACAACTGATATTCCATTTCCATTAATTATCGATTCTTATCTCATTTAAATTGTCTTTCAACTTCAGATCATTCTTCTTGTGATGTTTTTATTTTTTTTTTTTTTTTTTGTTGCTATGCTATGCTTGTTAAATTTCTTTTTCAATTGAATCAATTGTCATTCTTTATTATGGTAAATCCAAAAGAACCACAATGCAGCGTAAATCTATTTAAATTCCCATTGAAGTTCTCCTAAAGTTCAACCTTTATATCCATTTCAACTTAATTTCTTTCAACTTCAACTTATGTTCAATTTGCATGTGATGCTAATATATTTTCATTGAAGTAATGTTGAATTAATGCCTTTTATTCAATTTTAATTCAATTCAAATGACTTATTTCTTCTTGAATCATAGTTATTTAATTTCAATCAATAAATCAACCATTTTAACTTTAAATGTAGTTCGATATTCACCCCACAAGAATTTCAAATGCAAAGCAGATCTATTTAAATTTCCCTTTAAGCATTCTGCACGTGCAATCTTTTTATTCATTTCAATTTAATTTCAATTCTCTTCTTCACATCAACTTGGCTACCTTAACGCATCAAGAAGACTTTTCATATAGTGTATGAATTTGTACGAGGGTCGTTTGATAAGTCCGTGACTTTTTGTATTTGCCGCGCACCTGCTCTAAATACAACACTGCTCCTGTCAGCAGTTATCGATTAACAGCTGACTGTAAAATTTTGAGAAAGCTGCGTTTTTTGGTTTGCGTTTTATAGGCATTGAAAGCAGACGATCTCGTGAATTTTAACGAAAATGGAAAAAAGTGAATTTCGTGTCAGCATGGCAAAATTTCATAAATTGGGCTACGAACTGCTACCCCATCCAGCATATTCTCTAGATTTAGCCCCCTGTGACTATTTTTTGTTTCCAAACATGAAGAAATGGCTCGGCGGTAAGAGATTCGGGTCATCACAGAAACAAACGACTATTTTGAGGGCCTTGAGAAAACCTATTATTTGGAAGGAATAAAAAAATTGGAAAAACGCTGGACTAAATGTATAGAGCTAAAAGGAGATTATGTTGAGAAATAAAACGCTTCTTTGACGAAAAAAATATATTTTATTCAAAAAGTCACGGACTTATCAAACGACCCTCGTAATTCAATTCAATTTCAATCTACTTTTCAGTAATAATTATCCATCAATATTAAGTGTTACTGTAATTTTAATTTCAACTTCATTTTCAACCTTTAATCGACTCAGGTTTTCACACCCCCACAGCATATTCCAATTAGAACTGGTTGCTCCAATTTGGAGCACTGCAATCGATCGTGCTCGACTTCAAAGTCGCATTACGCCTCGGCTCGGCTCAACTTGCCTCGCCTCGCCAGTGCCCATAAAGGGGCATATTATATTGCGAGACAAGCAAATAACTCGACATATACCAACCACAATCAGTTCAGCGGGAATTCTCTCCCTCTCCTCCTCTCATAATGGGGAGTGGGGTAAAAAGCTGTTGCTGCTGCTGCTGCTGCTGGGCGGATATGGCGCGTTGCCGTTACGCGCGCTTTGTGTTCGCGGCCTTTTCAATAGTATTTTTCACACTTGTGAAAATTAAAACTCAACTGAACATTTTGCTCTTGCCGTTTTTCCACTTGTTGTGGCTGTTGTTGTTATGCCTGTTGTTGTTCTTGTTGTCTTTTATTGTTTTAATTACACGCGTATTTTCGCGCATTGTTTCAATGACCGTCACACGCCGCAAGCCTCTAGCGCAATCGACCCGAGCAGCAGTTGTTGTTGTTGTTGTTGCTGCCGCCACTGCTGCTGCTGTTTGTTTGCAAAATGAAGTGGTCATATCTGTACTTCAAGCTCCTCTTGCCCCACTTTCGCCTTCCCCTTCATAGTCATCCCACTTTGCATGCCTCTTCTCGCACCTCGCGACGGCACAACAATCCTTAATGATAATTTCCAAATGATATAAAAGCGGCAGCCCGAGGAGCAGTCTTCTGTGCTGTCCCTTTCTGTCCCGGTCTGACCTGGCCTGGTCTGTCCTGCCTCACACTCCCTGTATGCTGCTCCACAGGCGGATGAGAACGAGGACGAGGACGAGGAAGAGCGTCGTTCGCAATCAATGAACTGCCTTGGCTAGAGGCCCCGAGATAAATGAATTAAATGAATGGCTGCCGGTATCTCGTATCTGTGAATGTCTGATTGTTTAACAATGTGAGTGAGTGTATCCTTCTCTCTCTTGCTCCGCTTTCTCTGTCACTCTCTCTCCCTCTCTCTCTTTCTGTCTGTCTGTCTGTGTGTGTGTGAGCTTGTGCATTTTAATGCCTTAATGAAAAATGCATTTTTAATTATTTTTTGTTCATTTACGGGCAATTTTTTATCATCGTTCCCCGCAGCTCGACAGTCGCGTTGGCTTATGCGGCGTATGCGTTATTTAACATATAGCGCTTAATTTTCCTTCTGACGCTTGACAAGTGTCCCACATCCTCTCCCCCCTCCCTTTTTTCGCACAGTTCTGCGAACTCTTCCCCGCTCCTCAGGCCACCTCTTAAGCTGCTATTATTCTCTCGCTTTTTCTCTCACTCTCTTCTCTACAATTCTCCTCCGACATTAATTACACCTAAATCTATCAATAGACCCTCAAGAGTCTCTATTTTGTACATCAACAAGTCGATATAGTGTATGTATACAACTCTTCCTTTTTGAACTGTCCATCGGCAGCATCAGTGGCTTCCTTAATTGTCCTGTCTTTCTCTCTTCTTTGTATTTGTTTTTGTTTCCCCTTCCCATTTCTTGATTCTTTATTTCTATGCCTGCTGTCCGACATGTGAAATTTGTATACTCTTGCAGAGGGTATCCCAATTCAGACCATCAGTTAGAGTATACACGTAGAGTATGTATTCTGCATTGAATCGACGTTCTTTCTTGCTTTAAATTGATGCAAGGACAACAGTTGAGTTAAAAAAGTCCCAACAATTCTTGGCAATTCTTTTTTTTGTACTTGCTTGAAATCGCTTACAGTACAGTCAACAAAGCAGAAAACCAACAAAGACAGTTTTCCAACTATTTTTTCCTGCTTTCAATTGCTAACAATACCTCAAACAAGAGTGATAATCAAACAAAAGGGATTAAAATGTGTTAAACTAAACTAAAATGTTTTTCTTCTTTGAAATCAATATGGCAATGGTAAAAATATAACTAAAAATGCCTCAACAATTCCTATAAATTTAAATTTTCATAGGAACAATGAGAACGAGGGCGACAGTCGGGCCCAGTAAGATACCCTTCAACTTATGTGATGCCGTTAAGACGGACATGGCTCAATAGACTAGGCTAGTGAACCTTAGCTAAAATATATGGACTTTGTGGGGTCTGCCACGCCTCCTTTTGTATACCCTTTTTGATGATTTTTAAGGGTCAAATCCAGTTTCATATGTCCGTCGATTGAAGTTACTTTAAATCAGCTGTCAATGAATGCAAACAACGTAACTCAATTCCCATACATACTCCATAGTATATCACTAGTATGGGAACGGTGGGGCGTCTTATCTTCTCCTGGTAGAGTATTAAACTATCGAAATGCCTAAAGTAGCCTCTCCTTGTTGTTTTTTTTTAGTCCTTTATGCTCCTCTTGCCCCCCCTTCAATTCTAGTTCTTCTTCATTCTCGGGTTTGTAATTAGCATTCTCAAATGCTCAACCAGCAGGACCTTCCTCCACATCTCTCTTTCTCTCTCTCTCTCCCTCTCTCTCTCTCTCTCTCTCTCTCCCTCTCTCTCTCTCTCTCTCTCTCTCTACTATTATTTCTTACCATTTCTCACTTCTTGTGCTTCCTGCCTCTCACTTTTTCTTCTTCTTTACTTTTCTCATTTTCTCTCTCCCTCCCCTCCCCTATCGTCTTTCTTCGTTGACTACTGGCCCCGTTAGCTTCTTTTTTTCGGTGTGGAGTATCGCTTACACTAACTGCACTTTATGGAATGGCTATTAAAGTAGCCAAAGCTAAAGTGACAACAGCGAGAACAACCACAATGAGAGCAGCAGCAACAACAAGAATGCTGACCGTGTTGCCAACTATCGCATTTCATTTCATTTGTTCCAGTTGAGTCATTGATTTGCAGCGAGTTACCTGTGTCGCTAACTGCCAAAAGGCAACTGCTGCAGCGCTGTCATTCATTAGCGTGGCATGTCTTTCATTAGACCCCACCCTGCCTTGGAAACCTCTCACAGCTCCCCCTCCTCTACCACAAATTGGCCCCCTGCTGTTCCTGCTGCTGCTGCTGCTGTTGTCGTCGTTGCACAATTTTTTCATAATTTCGAGGCAATTTGCTTATTCGTTGTTGAATTTGACACTTGAAGAAATTACTCAGCTCATGTGAGGGGCCGTGGAGGGAGGAAGGGGGGGAGAAAAATCATTTCCAGGTGAAAATTTATGCAAGGCTAACAAGTAAAAGAAACTCACACACACACACACACACACACACACACAACGAGTGCCTTTTGTGTGGCACTTGAGGGCAAAGTAAATCGAATTAAATCGAAATTCATCTGAAGTCATGCAGACATCAACTGGAAATAGCTCTGCACACACACACTAATTTGTATGTGGATTAAATAATATATATTGTATATTTATATATTTGTTCAGCATGTCTAGCATTGTCTTTCAATTAAAAGCAATTATGTCATTTCAATTAGCGTCGACTTTCTGCTTGTCATACTCTTCAGCAAGAGGGTGCATTCACTTTGTGAAGTCCCTATAATATATATGTACATTCTTGATCAGCATCAGCAGACCTACTAGCAGTCAAACGTGCGTTGTCTCCCCTCTATGTCTTTCTTTCTTACTCACTCAATATATAAAGATCCGTCACATGCATGTCTCTGCTTCATACATTGTATTCAAGACTCTATCCAGTACCTATCTTATATATTCTTGATCAGCATTAGTCTTACTTGCGCCGTCCCCTCACTCTCTGTTTTTCATTCTCTTCCACCCATTCACTCAGTGACAAGTTCTCTTATACATAAATTATATTGAGTCAATCAAGTACTCATCTTATATATATTCTTGATTCGTATCAACAGAAGAGTCTAACTCGCATTTTTTTCTCACTCTCTTTCTACTTATCTCACTCACACAAGGAATAAGCTACCATCACATGTATCTCTTTGATACATATTGTTTTATATATATTCTTGATCAGTATAAGCAGAAATACGAGTAGTTTAACTTGTGTTGTCCCATAAGGTACCATCGCATACTGGTCTCAGCTTCATATATTGTATGAAAGCCCCTATTTAATACCTATCTTACACGTGTATATATATTCTTGATCAATATCAACATACGAGTCCAGTCCTTCTTCTCTCACTCGCTCAATTAATAAGATATCAGCGCATGCAGATCTCCGCTTCATATATTGTATAAAAACCCCTATTATTTTTCGGTCTATCTCATCCATGTTACAGTTTAATTGTCCAGTTACCCATGTAAATATATATTTGCAATACATGCAAATACCTTCCATAGAAATCAGATAACTGTTTCCTAGTCGAAAATGAAGATGTTCGCTCCGAATAATTTTATTTATTTATTTGTTTATTAACATTGATCATCTCCTTACAACTTTATATGTTTAATTAGGATGGAGAGACTTCCGCTATGGTATAACCTCTGCCATAGCGGAAGTAACTTTTCTTTCTTCCTTGCTACTCTTTCTGTTCGTTCTCCATTTCATCGCACTTCGCATGTATTCACTTTGCGATTCATTTCCATTGCAAATTGAGTGTCACAAAAATTTTCGTGTGCTCAATTTTCTCGCTCGAATATCAATTTTAATTTCTGTTTCTGTTTCAACTCCAGCTTCAGTTTCGACACAGTGTATTTGAATTTCAATTTCAATTTCGATTGCCGGCAATTGCGATTGCAATTTCCAAAAGCTTCGTTGTGATGTGACAAAGCTTTTTGCTTTTACCTGTCGCTCCATTGTCTTCTCGCTTCGGTTTCAACATAATTGCAATTTGTACTCGATGTTGCTGGTGCTGCCTTTAATCGTGTGTGCATTGTGACATTCGCATGTCAATAAAGTGTAATAAATTATATTGAAACAAGCAAGCGAGAGCAGTCCGAAGTCAAGGTACCCTGGCAGAGAGTTACGAGGGCGATCTACAGTATCCGAAGTTGAGAGATGCGCTCTTCATCTTGTTCAGCCTCATCCGAGTGCGAAAGGCAGCTTCAAAGTGCACACGATACCGGGGAAATTGAAGCATATTAAAAGTCTTAATTTTAACTACTCACTTCGTGAATTACACAGCTTAATTACTCCCCATAAGACGACTTTACAGGGTACAAAAGCTAATAATTTAACAACAAGAAGTGCCGAAGAAGGGGAATGCAAAGACATTTGAGCCGACAATGTCAGCTTGTTGCACTCACACATTCACAGCCAGACAACACACATTCTCACACACACACACACACACATGCGTAGGTCGTGAATGTTGCCTGTTGTCGCCAGGTTTTCTACCAAAAGAGACCGAAACTGAAACATAAACTAAGACAAAAAAAAATCAAGTTGGAAAACATGAAAATGAAAACGAAAGTTTCAATTACAAATTGGACGGGTTAGTGTTTTGTCCGGTATGTTTGGACGACATTAGAAACAAGTCAAGAAACGAAACAGGCGACACAACAACACAAACAATAACAACAGCATAGAGAAAGAAAACATAACAACAACAACATCACGAGGTGGGTCCACTTTTATTTCGTGTTTAGGCGAAAGAAACCAAAGCGATTTAATTACAAGTTTCATCCGCTTCGATGTGCACTCGACGATGACAATTCCCAAGGTAAATGACGACCAAGAGATCGTTGGGGACGACAACACCCAGTTGTAGGCCGATATGAAAAGCCTCTAACATTTTGAACGATTGAAAGCGGCCATCTAACGGAACAGTTAACACAGATTTGGTTGAAGCATTCGAAGAGATAAAGCACTCGGGGATATCCCCCATAACTGATAGCTTACCGATTAGCGGACTTTATTGATCTTTTACAATTCGATTATAAAATAAATATCGATAACATGCCCTTCTTATTCCCATCCACCATTGAAAATGGCCAAGAAGAGTAAATTTTATTGTGTTCTGCTATTTGCAGTTTAAGTTCAGGCATTGCCATTTTGCCTCCTACTGTTGAGTTCCATCAAGTGCTGTGGGATGGAGTCTTGCAATATCTTATTGATGTTGGTTATACAAATGCCCAAGGCTGCCATTACCTCACTGTAAGTCACATCTCAGTCTTGCTTTAGCAGTTCATGCACAGCATTGATTGCTCCTGTCAAATGACTTCACAATATTCATTCTGGAAGTGAAGGGCGGCCAAGATTCAACTATTTCTACCAGAGATTTTCTGTGGTTTTTGATGGTGCCTCATCACCAAAACAAGTGGATTAAGACACTTTTGCCTCAAGAATCCACAGACTATATAGCAACCTTTGTATTAACTTTGTGCAAATGTTTGTAATAAACAAAATGAGACATTGCATACCTTCATGATCAGGATGATCAGCTCAGTTTATTGAGCTTTGTCTGTGTGTTTGTCTATCTGTCTCTCTCTTTAAACACACAAGTTAGTCAAGTCACCTTAGTCACCAAGTTTCCCCTAAGAAAGTTCTTTAGTTTTTGAGGCGCGTTTGCAAATGTTTGTTACAGTAATAAAGCAATTAACTGCAGAAGACTGTCTCTTTAGTCTCTTACTCTTAGTGAATTTTTAGTGGTTTTTCATCTCACTGTCAACGTGTTTCAATATACTCGTATGCAACCTATATCGACAAAGCTCTAAATAATCGATTAATTGGATAAGTTCATGAATGAAATACAGTTTAGTTTGAAAACATTATGACTTAGTTAATGGACTGTATTCAATCTGTCATCTTGTCTGATCAAATGTTAAGTTTATACTGAAGATTTCTGTGAAATTTCAAAAAAATTTTAGGAACAGACAATATAAGGGTATTAACTGACAGAGTTGCCTCTGTTACTCAAGACGATATTTGAATCGATTCGTCTGTATCTCTAGTAGACTTCAGCTGTGTCCACTTGGTGTTCAACACACGTTTCGAACGTCCAAATGAATCGAACGTCAATTTGATGACCTTTCATCGGCTCCAGATTCAAATCGAAGTCGAATGATGCGTCAGTCCATATAGGGTTGTGCACAACTCTACTGCCAAATATAGCACACAATATTTCTGACATGCATTTTGAGGTTCTTCTCTTCGCAGCGAGTCGCGGCAACGCGACGGCGGCAATCATCAAGGGAGCACGCCTGCTATCAATGCCACTGCAAGCGCTGTTCAATTCAATTTGTGCTCATTGTCAGAAATTGAACGCTTAGCTCAAGCAATAAACAAGCCAAAAAATACAAAAAACAACAACAACCAAAGCAAACACTGTAAAGTTGCTCAAGGCCGTCGCCAGGAAAAAAATTGTAAGCAGCTTATGGTGTTCGTTCTTCTAGCATGTTGACATTTTAAATCCCAAACGAACACACATTGCAAGGCAGATTGGGGGGGGGGGGAAGAGGGAGCAGGGCAGCATATGCCAGACACGTGCAACTGTGGGAAGACCCCAATAAAAAACGTCTTAGACAGCAGAGGCTGCCAGTCCCCCGCTCCCTCCCTACTGGGCATGACTTGCATGCCGCAAGATCCAAGAAGATCTCAGATCTGAAAAATCACAGCAGCGAGAACGATGATGAGCTGGCAAAAATAAGATACTTTGCGCATTGTTTTGGGCTATTTCCATTCCTGGGGAAACTTCGAGTTGCTCATGTTGAATCACTTAATAAGATGTGGAGGGGGGAAGGGAAAGGGGGAGGAGGAGAGGGGTGTGGAAACATAATACATCGTGCATCTGATTAAGCGTATTTACTGCTGTTTGCTGTGTCTTCTGATACACCCGATAAGTGAGTGTGCACACACGCACATCACTGCACGACAAGTGAGAGAGAGAGAGAGAGGGAGGGAAGGAGAGGGAGATAGCGAGACAGCGCTCTTTCAATATTTGCGACGAACGAAACACTAAAGTGAATTATTAGTTGAGCAAATAATTGCACAGTTCGGTTTACAGCAGCAGCAGTATAAGCAGAGGCAGCAATAGGGGCAGAGGCAGAGGCAGAGACGGAGGCAGCAGCAGCGTCTTTCTACCGTTCTGATAACTTGGCCAACTGACGACAGCGTCATCGCCATTGCCTTCGTCGCCGTTGCTCGTTGGCAGCTTGGGACAATATTTGTCCAGTGCGGAAGACGACAACGATGACGGCGATGGCGATGAAGTAGTGGCGGATGTGGCAACAGCAGCGGAAGATGGGGGAGAACGCAGAGGTGCGGGAGGAAGCGCAGCAGGGCGAACAGTTTCTACTCCTCTAAAGCCGATTAGATAATTTTGTTTTTGCTTAAGCTCAATTCCATTCAATGCTGTCGCTAATTGCTCGACACACACCCGCACACACAGCCACACACAGGCACACACACACACACATATGACACACACATATTGTACTGTCCCACTGCTCTGCTTGCGAATGAACCAGTTCAAATGGCACAAGCTCCACTGCACTTTGCCTGGCCCTGACCCAAAGATGATTACCCAAATTGGCAATTGAAATTGAATCAACGAAGTGTGTGTATGCGTGTGTGTGTGCCATACAGGCAGATACCCTGTGGAGCAAGGCATGGGAGTGAGATGAAACTTGCAACTCGCTATGAAAGGCATATAGGTGTATATACAATATTGGATAATTGTTTATTGATATTAGTTATTTCAAATAGTTCAAATAAGTCAACTTGATAACGTTCGCTTGTACTCCTACGAACTCAGATTCAGGCCACACAACTTCTACTTCCGATCACAGTCCGACTTGATCTATGGACGTTTTTAAAAGATAAACTTATCCGCCTGTTCAACAATTTCTTTAATGACTTTCTTCAACGAATACTCTGCGACTCTATATAACCGACAGACAGTACTTGCTGTGAACACACTTATATCAAATATACAGGGTATACTCGTCTGTATAATTGACACTCAGTCAGACAGTCAAGACCTTTAAAGAGTTATCTCTACTTTACAGGGTATCGCACTGGTGCATAGGGGTTTAATCTTTGGCTTGTTTGTTTACAATTTATGTATTTTTGTATTTTCTCACTTTTTTTGAGTATCTTTTGTCTTCTCCTTTCTCTTCTTCTTAATTTTCGCAAATGTGCGAAAGTGTTTATGTCACGATTTAAAATGCGTCTTTACTAACTTTTGCTTCTGCTTCTTCTTCTTCTCCATCTCCATCTCCATCGACTTTATGCGAATGAGTTATGAAAAAAATCAGTGGAATTTGTTGAGCTATGTAAATAACTTAACGACTTATTGCATATTAAAGACGACGTGCGATGCCCGTTGTGGCCCTGGTATTTTCTGTAGTCTGTTTGCCGTTGTTGCTTTTGTTGTTTGTGCGTTCAGCAAATATGCCGAGCCACAGACACAGCCATAACAACAACAACAACAGCAACAGCAAAAACAGCACGATGTCAAACAACGACTGTGGTTTAATTGCAGCACGTGTGAGCAGGCGAGAGTGAAGCAGGGGGAAGGGAAGGCACCCAGCAGTGAAGGACAATAGTTAGGCACAGAGAGAGAGCAAGAGAGAGAGAGAGAGAGAGAGAGAGAGGGAGGCAGCGGGGGAATCACTATTTAAAGCAAACTTCATTTTAAAGTTGCCTCTATTAGTGAAAAGCCTTGACAACATAAGCTTCGACTTGATGGCAGTTGAAAGTTGTTGCATTGCTCAACAGCTGTGGAGACTCCATTTAAGTGAGAGAGTAATAATAATATTATATAGTAATGGTTGCTTGAATATCATTAAGATATCTGCGATACGTAGAACTTTCATTTAAATAAAAGAAGTTGTATTTCACATGCGATATTTCGCATTTCGTACGGTTGTAACTTTAAATATCTCTTCCTTGTGATTTCTTTGTACCCTTCGATAAATTTAAGAGGCAGAACAAGGCATGTAAAGTATTGCAAAGTATTGTATATATATTTTCTTGTGCAGAATCAACCGATAGCCGAGTTGAATCTGTCTGTATGAGCTTGCAGATCTCAACTTTTATCATATGAGATCTATATACTTTAAATCCAGCATGAAGGTTTCTATACAAGCGTATGGTACAGTGCGCAGGTAAAATTTGTTAAGAATTTAAAATTTTGGTAATCTACGATTATTCAATTATTAAGATTCATCAGAAGCTGGATTGGCTTCCACTTCAGTGAGAGTATGGAGACCGCAACGACTTTCTCTTCAGTAACTGCATTATCACCTGAAGCCTTGCAGCCATGAGGCTATAGGTGAGCACAATTCGATGCTTCAGTGATGACTGCTTAAAGTGACCCCCTTTGTTTTATTTTTGCCCTAATTCAAATCGAACAATTCTTCCATTTGAACTCCCTAATGAGTGGCAAAGCGAAGGCACTTTCCTTTTCTTTCTATTCAAGTCCCCTTTAACCAATCAAGGATTTTCTTCCGCGTGGATTATCTTCAATACTTTTTCGTCTCATATGCCAAATTTCTATCCGATCAGTTATTATATACAGAAGTCAAGTCAAGTTCAAGTAAACAGTTTCTCTCCGGGAGAAAGTTCTTCTACATCTGGGCAAAGGGAATTCTACTGTCGGATGTGCTCGACTGAAGCTAAGGTGTCGTAGGTCAGCTTAGTTCTTGGTATTCGAATATAAGTATACTATAATTATATCTTATATATTATAATGCACTTCTATTATTTACTTCATCAGTTTCACTTTGAAGTTGGCAATACTCGTTCAACAGCTCAAATGATTCTTCAGATACTCCAGTTGACTCTCTCAAACTGATTTGAAAATGGAATCTAATGAGTTATAGCAGAGAAAGCTTCTGCCGCCGCACGGCTGTGAGCTTAATGTGCCGCATGGCTCGCACTTAATATGCTTTCCGTAATTTCGTTACCAGACAAGCCCCGGAGCAGAGCTGCCCCTGCCCCCTCTCCCTTTCACTGTCCATTGCTGTTGCCTGATGTGGTACGGGTTAATTTGTTAATCTTCTAACTGGGCTGGTGCCTGACGGACAAACAGAGGGACAGAAGTAACATACAGAGAGCGGGACAGAGAGAGAAAGAGACACAGACGGACCGCTCGTTATCCCTTATCGGGGCGAGCTTAACTCGGTTAGCCGCCAGTAGATGGCGTAATGCGACATCATGTGGCCCGCGACCACAGAACGAGGCGACGCGGCGAATTGATTCATCGTCCCTCCATCCGCCTTTGCCCCTGCTCCAGCTCCTGCCCTACGCTCTTTTCCAGGAAAGTTCTAATAAAAAATCCATGTGAGAGCAATGATAGAAGCGGGGGTTGGGGGGGAAGGGTTTGGCCAGAGCATGGCGGATTTAACGCGTGGTCAAAGGTAATGGCAGGAAAACAAAATGTTGCATTTGCAGTAGATGACGTCGACTGCACGCAACTGGGCTGGGCTGGCCATCCCCCTCCCCAGTGAGACCAGCCTCTTAAGCCCGCCATTAGATGGCCGCCTGATGCGTTGCATTTTCTGGCTGATGATGACGAGAACTCGCAGTCAGCATGAGATTTTTGCATATACAGAGAAGGCAGAAGGAGACGGGGACAAAAAGGGAAGGGGTCACTGCGGAACATCTGTCTGCACTCTCGCACCGCATAGCATATTTGCATTCACAGCCGTTTATATGGCAGACCTAAAGCACCACCCCCTCGCCCCCTCTCCTCCTCCCCTCGTTCAGCTGTGGGCGCCCGTTTAGTCATTCATTTTGGTTTATAGGTAAAGCTGCTCCGACATTGAGCTGCAAAGCAATTTAGTTGGCGCCGCATTACGAGGCGCTGGGCGTGACCATTCCATTCCACGGATGCTAAGGTCATGGGGCGCAGGGGCGTGAGAGGCGTGGTCCCGCCTCCGGACTCTGATTGTGAGTTTTAAAATGCATTTTACAGACAATTTTGCACTTACCATTCACGAGTTAGTTGAGGTCACTGATGGCAGTGTTGACTGTAACGAGATAAAGAGAAGGAGAGAGGGAGAGAAGAAAGAGAGGGAAAGTTAGACAGTTTATCGAGATTGTTGGAGATATTGCTCAAATTTAGACAATGATTAGAGATTAAGGTTAAATTTAAGGTAAAGTTACTTGTATCTGTATCTGTATCTGTATCTGTATCTGTATCTGTATCTGTATCTGTATCTGTATCTGTATCTGTATCTGTATCTGTATCTGTATCTGTATCTGTATCTGTATCTGTATCTGTATCTGTATCTCTATCTGTATCTCTATCTGTATCTCTATCTGTATCTGTATCTGTATCTGTATCTGTATCTGTATCTGTATCTGTATCTGTATCTGTATCTGTATCTGTATCTGTATCTGTATCTGTATCTGTATCTGTATCTGTATCTGTATCTGTATCTGTATCTGTATCTGTATCTGTATCTGTATCTGTATCTGTATCTGTATCTGTATCTGTATCTGTATCTGTATCTGTATCTGTATCTGTATCTGTATCTGTATCTGTATCTGTATCTGTATCTGTATCTGTATCTGTATCTGTATCTGTATCTGTATCTGTATCTGTATCTGTATCTGTATCTGTATCTGTATCTGTATCTGTATCTGTATCTGTATCTGTATCTGTATCTGTATCTGTATCTGTATCTGTATCTGTATCTGTATCTGTATCTGTATCTATGTCTCGTGCGTCCCACATCGCCCACACATATCGGCTCCATCATTTGCGCATCTAATCTGATTACCTTGGGGCACCCAACTATCGCAACTATCGCACTTTAAACGACGATTTGCGGTTGCCCAACATTTTGGCAAACACATCACGTGTTTGCATTGACAGATGTTCCATGATGTTGTCTCTCCCTCACCCCCCTCCCCTCTCCCATTCGTTGTGTCTATCCACAATCCACAAACCACCCACGCACAGGTGGCGGCACTCGCATTCGTTGCGAATGCCAAAAAACCGTTTTGCCATATCGACAAGACCTCAAAGCCTCAACAGCAACAACAATGGGCGAGAGAGCGTAGGGAGCGAATGGGGACTCTGGCGACATTTTTCTAAAACCAACTCATTATTTTACATTTTTGGTTCATGACCCAGAAATGCCCCCTCTCTCCTCTCTCTCTCGCCGTCTCTTTCGCAGTGTGTCTTCATTCGTGAGACGTAAAATCTACAGAAGTCGAGTACGTGCGGTCATCTGTCATGATTCTCGACTTATCGTTGGTGGGTACCGCGCGCGAGAAGTTGGCCTACAAATCAACTTGCCGAAGGAGGAGAGGAAGGAGCAGGGGGAAAGGGGAAGAGGAGGGGAAAGTGGACTTGTCACTTGTTTGGCGTGGTCGCGACTTGGTCTAGTCTCGTCGTCTTGGTTCCATTGTCTCTATGCGTGCGCTTTGCTTAAATGTCAATTATTTCACGCTTATTAGATTCTCGATGTTATGATGATGATGACGATGACGATGACGATGACGATGACGATAATGATGATAATGATGCTGAGGCCGAGGCTGATGAGGCTGCACAGCCCGATGATGGGGCAACTTCATTTGATGAGAAAGCCGACAGTGACAGCGACAGCGATAGCAATTGGAACCAAACGAAAAGTGAAAAAGAGCAGCAGAATAACTTTGTATCTCTCTCTGTATCTCCGTCCCTTTCTTTCTCTCGCTCTCCCCCTTTGGCTGTATACAAAGTTGTAAGTACCAGGTAGGCTACTATAAAAAATAAAAGTAATGTCTCGCTTTTTATGGCATTTTAATGCGATCTTTACGAGCTTGCGACAAAGATCTCTTGCAAGTCGCACACACGCAGCCATACAGCGTCTGTCTCCCTCTCTCTCTCTTTCTCTCTCTCTTGTGTTCTCTGCCTGTCTATCTGTCTTTGGCTTCAATTCTTTGTGGGTCAGTACCAGCATGAAGTTTTAGAAATGCGACAGAACTGAGCAGAACTAAGCACTCTCCCACTTTGGCTCTCATTCTCGATCCCTTTCGCCGTGATCTCCTATCCCCTCTCTCTCTCTCTCTCTCTCTCTCTCTCTCTCTCTCTCTCTCTCTCTCTCTCTCTCTCTCTCTCTCTCTCTCTCTCTCTCTCTCTCTCTCTCGCTCTCTCTCTCTCTCTCTCTCTCTCTCTCTCTCCCTCAACCTTAAGTTGGTTAAGCGGGAAATTGCCTTGAATATTGATATGCCTTGGCTAATTTTAAAGCTCTCTAAGTGGGGAAGAGAGACAGGGAGAGAGAGAGAGAGAGGGAGAGAGAGACGTACTGCTTACATCATGGCCTCAACTTTAACCAATTTCCAAACATTTTCCTGCAGATACAATCAAGAAATTTCCAACAATAAACTAAAACGAACAACGACGACGACGACGACGAAGATGAAGATGAAGACGAAGATGAGGCACGGGCGGGAGTGGGAGGGGCACGGGAGGCTCTCTGAACGTAACGACATTTCGTACGACCCCATTTCCAAAGTCGTAATAATTTCATGAAAAACACAGCGACGCCAACAGCGACAGCGGCAGAGCTGCAGTTTTCACTGTCTTAGGTGTATAGTGTACGGGGGTGCGGTCAGGGGGGACGCGAAGAAGGTGAGGCAAGCGAGAGAGAGGGAGAGAGAGAGGGGATGCTTGGGCAGCGCGCGTTGTTGGTAATGTGCCAGTAAAAGGTATTTTAGCGCTGGAATGCCTCAGCCTCAGCCTCCCTCGCTGCTTGCAACCCCTCCCCCTACCCCCACTCTTTCTCAAGCGTGCACCTATCACTCTGCCACTCCCTGCCTTCCCTCTGCCAATGCTCTGTAGCCATTATCTGCTTTACCGCTAGCTGCTTGCCTCGAGTCAGTCGGGTAGAGGCCGTGGCAAGGAGTGCATGGGGAGGGGGAGGGGGAGGGAAGGGTAACCAGCAGGGGGAGAGAAGGGTATTGAGCTGGAGGAGGTGAGGCGGGGCAACGTCGTCGAGAGGAGTCCTCGGCTGCTTTGTCATGAAAAATAACTTCGCTTCGTTGAAATGACAGTCACGATTTTGCTTTTGCTTTTTTGGGCAACTCCGATGCCGACATCGCAGCCAAGCCACGCCTCCCTGCCGCCTACCAGGGCACACTCCCCACTCCCCTCAGCGACCCGCGTACTCTCTCTATCCTAGCTTGACTTCGCATTCGCATCTTTAGTGCCCGTTGCCGGCGCGAGGCTTTCCCCCTCCCTCTCTCTGTCTTTATCTATCCTTCTCTCTCCTGCAACTCGTCTTTTCTTTCTTTCTCTTCGCAGTTTTTTCTTCTTTACTACACACATTTATATAATTTTCCTCTCTCTCTCTCTATCTCTCTCCCCCCCCCCCTCTCTCCAGACTATGTAACAGACTTGGATGCTGCAACTAAATGAAAGATGATGAATTTATTAAATTCTCCCCGTGAAGGGGGGAGGGAGGAAGAGGAGGCAGGCAGCTGTGGAGGCGTTAGATGAGATGCGCTAGTGTTGGACATAATAAATACATCTATATGAGTTTTCAGTGCGCTTGCAGAGAAAACGATGCAATCAGTTTCGGGAGGCTTCGGGTATATGCGATTTATCAGGCACTTTGCCAGACAATTCATCTCAGAAGATTGTGAAAGAGTTCAAGACCAGCTAGCTCAGATATTGTCATATTGTTGGGTCTGGCATAAGATGACATACAATTGTTTTGGTGGTTCTACATGGATTGCTTAAAATCACAACCTAGATATTGTAGGAGTCCGTGAATTATTTCTAATTATTAGTTGGAATAAGGGAAAGATTGACTGAATAGCTCTTTACTCTCTAAGTAATTATAAATTGTTGAAGAAAAGATATATTGCCACTTTGTAGACCCACTTCACTTCCTTTACAGTGCAGTCATTCCATGGCAATTCATAGTTTTGACCTTAGCTCGTTTACTTCCAGAAGGTGCTTACCCAACGACACACTTCCTCTGAGAGCCACTGCCGAACACACTGTAAGTAAATGCTCCACTGTCTCAGGTTCTCACTCACAAACTGCACAGTTCATGACTAGTCTGCTAACGTGTATCTCCTATTAAGATTCTCATTGAGCCCTTGCTCAGTTTCATCAAACCCTTAAACCTTTTTGAGCCTAAAAGGAACTTTGCCTGCCACAAGTCTGCCGTGCTTTCACAGTCCATTGTGCGTGTCTTTGCCTCTTATGACCTTTGGTATTCCCTGTTACTACTACTCTGCTCATATCCTTGCATACCCTGCTCCTGCGTTCCCATTCCTCAGTTCATCCAGGTAGCCACCGTAGAGTGGGGAAGTTGTTCCTTCCTCGTTTCAACTTCACTTTGCAATTTCCGAGTGCCTTAATCACTGCCTGGCTGCACGACTGTATAGCTGTATAGCATATTCAGTTGAATCGGACTGGCTTTATAGACATCCCAGTGGCAAGCTCAAGGATTCAATCTCGGCAACAGCTGCAGGTGCTCTTAATCTTGTTACGTGTCAAATCTTGTCCGAATGCTGCAATATGTATGACCTATAAATTGACAAAGTTTTGCATTTCCATTCCAAGTCTAGCCATGCGTTTAGGCTTCCAGCCTCCAGCCCCCGTGCCGGGTACACCCCCTCACCCCTCTGGAAATATCCCTCTCACGGTCATTTACCGGCGAAGAAAGAAAACTTTGTGTTACGCACTCCCCCACCCCCTTCGCTCTGGTCGTGCCCACCTCCCCCCTCGATGGTGGGTTTAATCTTTTGTATGGCGATTATGTAACCTGCATGCGATGAGGAAATTCCTTGGGCAATAACGCCGACAGAGGGAGCAAAACTTTTCGGCCCCGCTTCCAACTCGGTGTCGGCTAATAAAGAATGTAAATGGAGCAAATTGCTCGGGCAAAAGGTAAAATTTCATAAATTTCCCGAAAAAGAAAGAAAGAAGTCCAAGTCGAAGAAGAAGCAGAAGAAGAAGAAACACACAGAGCGCAGCCTCGTAACTTTTTTGGTAACTTAAGAAACAATCGTAAAAATCGCGCAGTGTCATTAATCTGAGAGGACTCTGTGCAGTACCCACATTCAATCCCCCCAGTACTCTCCTCCCACTTCCCTTGAAGCCACCCATCCCCCATTTCCCCATTCCTCTCTTTCTCCAGTCAAAGTTTCCGACTCCCCCGCCCACAATTGATGTTATAAAAGCGTTTAGCCTTAATTGTTGGGGCGTTAAAGGTTATTACTGTTGCTGTTGTTGTTGTTGTTGCTGTTGTTGTTGTTGTTGCTGTTGTTGCTGCTGCTGTTGTTGTTGCTGTCGCTGCAACGATTTGTTTTTCCTTTACGCATTTTTCTCGACATTTTGCCCTGTCATCATAAAAACAAAAACCTCGTATAGGTCTGTGGATTACCCGAAAGAAAGGTAACCTTTGGCATGTCGACTCTTCTATACCCTTGCAGACTCATTTATCCTCTGATTATTCCGATACTAGTTACATATAATGATGCAGAATTGAATGGTATTGTGTATATTCTATTATGTCTCAATGTTAAATTATTTCTAAAATCAAAGCTGAGCTTAATACAAAATCCTTCATTTCGGCCGATTGTTCCTATTGCAGCTAAGTGATATAGTAATATAATTTGTAATGCATATTATATATATAAACAAAGTCCCTATCGTTTCCGAACCAGTTTGTTCCGACTTGTTCATAGCATGCAGCAAAAAGAAACACGTGTGCCAAGTTTCATCAAGATAGCCTTAACACTGAGAGACTAATTTGCCTTGCAACAGACGGACACTGGGACAGACGGACATGCGGACAAACGGACAGAGCTAGTTCGATTTCTCATTTGATGGTGATTCAGAACATATATACAAAACTTTATGGGATTAGAGATATCTCCTTAGGTGCATTGCTACTTCTGGTTAGAACTCATATTCCCCCTGCAAGGGTATCGCAAATACGAAATCAAAAACGTCGTCGTGGCTTGCATTCATTATACCCTGTTGACCACTAACTGAGCAGGGTATTTCGATTAACAGTATGTGTGGCATCTGCAGCATTCACACTATCGTAGCTCGAATGTTCCTTCTGCTTCTGCATGTTCCTTCGTTCATTTGAGACCTGAGTCAGTCAGTTTGTCCTTAGCACCTTCTTCATTAGATCGTGCAGGTGTCAGCTCAACACCTGAAGTGTAGGGTATGGCTGGGTAGGGTGTCTGCATCGCTTTTAGCATTTTCATCGTCTGGAAACTGTTTTTAATGACCGAATATTAAAAGAAAAGGTGCTGCTGCTGCTGCTACCTTCTGCGGGTCGTCTTCTGCGTGGCCTTCGTACGATTTTCCATTTCCCATTTACCATTCACCGTTTAAGGTCTGCTTTATTTATGGTCAGAAGGTGAGGAGGAATGGGGAGAGGGGGTTAGGACGACCCATTCGACGGTCTTATGACACTTTTCATTTGCCACTGCATAATGAAAAATTAAATTAATGAACGCACATTTAGGAAAAAGAGAGAGTGAAAGCAGGGGGTAGAGTTGGGGGCGTGGCAACTTCTTCTCCTCCTCCTTCCCCTCCCCCCATCGAAACAGATTTCATCTACCAATTTAAAATTTCTCTTGCTGTTGTTGTTGTTGCTTTGTACACTCATTTCCATTTCCCTTGGCTTGCCCTGCTTTGCCATTTCCATTTTCATTTCCATTTCCATTGCCAAGTAGTCCACATTAGCGAAGTGCCAGCCAAACAACAACAACAGCAGCAACAACAACAGCAACAAGAGCAACAACGATGGCAACTCTGGCGCCTTTTACTTTGTGGCAAATTAATTTGGCAAGTGCAATAAAACTTTTGCAGCAGATTTGGCCATTATTCAATGCCGGCTAAATGCAGGCACCACACCAAGGCACTGCCAGGGGCAAGGGAAGAGAGGGGAGGGGGAAAGGGGGCTGCTGGTGTGGGTGAATGGGTTGCAAAAGGAGTCGAGTGAGCGCCATGTTCGTGTAATAACCAGGCCATTAAATAAATTAGTCAAATGTTTTTGTTGCCAGTTAGAGGGTTGCCGCCAAGTGGATGATGAGGGCGGAGGAGGGAGAGTAGAGAAGGAGATAGCAAGAGAGAGAGACAGATGCTGACAGGCAGCATGTTACTTTGCCTAACTGATTGGCAAACTGACGACGCGACATTAAAGCTGATCGAGCTGACGCTGGAGGATCCACAGACGGGGACAGGAAGTGGAACTGCCAAGTGCAGCAGAGAAGCGAGTGCAGTGCATCTCTTCCCCCATTTCTCATTCGTCTCTTCTGTATGTCTCTCTCTCTCCTTCTCTCACCTCTCCCCCTCCCCCCCCTCTTTCACTCTCTGCCTGCCTGCCATCTCGTTTGCTTGCTGCATCTGTTTGTGCCTCAAATCAACCCTGAAATTCATAAATGACAACGGGCAGGCACGGCCAAGAAGAGGGCAGTGGAGGGAGGGGAGGGGTAGGCAGAAGACACAAGACAATGGACGCGCATCTGACAACCCTGTGCTCGTCGCTGTCGGAGGACACACTAATAAATCCTTGTCACAATATCCTTTTGTTTTGCCATTTTTCGAGACGAGGCGAGTCGAGTCGAGCTGAGTCGAGCCGAGTGGAGAATTTTCTGTTGCTGCTGCTGCTGTTGCAGACGCATCATCTTTTTTGAATTTACAGCGCAATAATTCAAAATACATTCGCTGACTGACACACGGGCAAACGGACACACGGACAGCTGAGCGGGCAAACGAACGAGCAGGAGATCTCACTACTACTGACGCATCCAGACATCCCGCCTGGGCTCGTCTGGCAGGCTCAGCTCTCGACTGACTACTCCTGTGCCTACACCCCCCCCCCTGCCCCTTGGGCAATGATTAAAGTCCTGTCGGCACGCAGAGCAGCATATGCTGCCTTCCCGGCGGCCTCGTTGCCAGCGTCTTCTCAAGCTGCGAGATTAATTCGCCCTCTTTCCGCTAACTCCGCGTTCCTGTTGATTGCCACTCTGCACTCTCGACTCCCGAGATAATCATAGTTTACAGAGCACGAGAGCCCTTTCTAGAGCATCTGGCATAGTCTAGAAGGCCAGGACTGCAACACCTGGGAGGGTGTGAGGGACACAAAGAAAAAGAGTGAGAGGGGGTAGAGAGAATGGAAGTCACCTTAGGTAAATCATTTCACTTCCTTTCAACTCGGTAAAGAACACCCTGGGTACCCCCTTTATTTCAGAGTACTCTGACGCCTTCAGAAATCTAAAAAGATTTTAAAATTTGTTCCAAGTTGTTTCAAACTAAATAGAATATCAAAATTTAAGTTTTGGAATCCCTCTACTTGATACAGCAGGCTACCCCATAGGAATAACTATAGTTGAGTCTGATTTGTGCTAAGACAAGCTTGGTTATACTAAGACAAGCTTGGTTATTAAAATTACCCTAAGCTTAAACCTGTAAAACCTTCGAAGTATTGTGATTTCTTTGGAATTTCTCTTGTATAGAAAACAAAAAATCTGAACTTATAGGTTCTGGAAATGGATTATATTTAAACGAACATATCTGAACATTAATACTAAATTGCGTGGCCTTCGTTAACAACTGCTCATTCCTAATCATTCTTGGGTCTGCCTGCAGAAACCTTTTAATTAACATCATCATTCAGTTTTCAATAGCAATTAAATCCAGGGACTGAGCAGGCCATTCCAAAAGGAAGATCAAAGTATCCTCAAACTTTTATATAGTCAGAAAGTGGTATCAAATCGAATTGAATTAAATTTTAGTAATGGAAAGGCAACTAACATTTTAAATAAACTTTATCTGTGCAGGAAATAAAAGAAACTTTTTGCCAAACTTGGTGTCTCCAACTCTATTGATAGCTGAGATCTGTGGACACAGACAGACAGACAAACTGTGATCTTGATCTCGAATATCTATAGTTTCTGGAGTCTGCCACGCCTTTTTCTGCCTGTTACATGTATTTGCATAATGTAAGTTTACTCTCTATTGATCATATTCAATATTCGAAGGGTATGAAAAGAGTTGATTACTTCAAAAGTGAGAATAAACTGTGTCTTAATTCGTTTATAAAATGTATCGCGCCAGGAGGAGACTAAGGAAGAGAGGAGGAGGAGAAGAGTGCTCTTTATAAGCATAAAGAGCTCAGTCATCAGGCCTACATGTAGCCAAGAATGTCTTCACTTCTCCCTTTCTCTCTCTCTCTCTCTCTCTCTCGCTCACTGCCTTGTTCACTCTGGCAATGGCAATGAGAATGCAAGTGAATCCCCAACAAGAAGAAGGGGCGTGTGTATGGTGAGGGAGGGGGGGGGGGGTCTGCCTTGCAAGAGCTGTAAGAAGCGCAAGAGTAACAGTTTAAACACTTACTCACACACTCACATGCACTCACAATCAGACAAAGCACTCATAAGACACTGTTAGGATACTTGAACTTTTTGTTTGCGTTGCGCTGCGACGCGACGCTGTCGGGCCATGTGGCATGCAGCAACAGCAGCAGCAGCAGCGACAAGGCAACTTAAAGTGCAGCGAAGAGTGATATACATATATAGTACAGATGTAGTTATATGTATATATGTACATACATATATACTGTAGTCGGGTGCATACTTAGGCAAAACTTGGTTGCGCTTAATTCCATTTTCAGTTTTCCCCTTTGCGTTTTCATTCTCGTTTTCAGTTGCAGCCGCGCTTTGTTTGCCTTCTTGAGGCGTCCTTTTTGGCCCAGTGACGCTTCATGTTTGTCTTGGACAACACGCTGCAGCGGAAATGGGTCAGCGAGTGAGATGGAAAGGGGGAACAGGAAAGAAGCGGAGGAGGAGGGAGCGAGTTGCATATCTTTTAATTGCCAACTTTTTGTTTTGGGGGCAATTGCGTTGCACTTCTTCGCCTCAAGTTTGGCCAAACTTGCAAGGAACTCTTTCACGCTCCGCCTACTCCCCTCTCTCTCTCCCACTCTCTCGCTCTTCCCCTCTCTAGCTACTCGTAAATCATGTGAGGTAAATTAAAAATAGGCGCCTCTTGACATTCGAGTGCGATTGTCAGTCATCGCTCTAGCGCTCGCACATCTGTCTGGCAACACACCTCGCACCCCGCACTCCCCGCACCCGCACTCCCCGCACCCACACTCCCCTCTTTTCCCATGGCTCCACATGCCCCATCGATGTGTGGCCCCGAAGACCAAATGAATTTATGACAACTTAACATAAATAATTCAATTCGTGCGTGTTTACAGCATTTATTAAATGAAGTGTTGAAGTGGGTGAAGATTACGCCCACACACACACACACATCACACACACAGATACACGTCACATACACTCACGTCGCTGCTCCCAAAAATATCTTGTATCTTGAAGTTGTCAGTCTTAGAAAAATACATAAAATAAATGGGAAAAAACGTTGGGGGAACCAGAAATCGGTGAGGGGAGAAGAAAAGGTATGAGAAAAAGTCAGTCTCATACCGTAGCCAGGGCCAGCCTTGCTTTATCTATCTATCCATCAAATGAGTCATAAGTGCTCAGACTTCCGCTTGTCTCTCTCTCTCTCTATCTTACTCACTGAGTGCGTAGGGTTCAAAAAACCCAGATCAGCAGCAGATTAGAGGCTGACTGATCCCGTACCGAGGTTGTTGCCACGATCCGCACTTTGTTTCCACCTCCCTCTCTTGTTTCAATTACCTCGTGGGTTATTTCACTCATTTGTGGAATTGATTTGGCTTGGCTCCCTTGCTTGTTCTTTACAGCACTTACTTTATGGATCATTTTGTTTCTTTACTGCCCAAAGCAGAATTCCCTCATTGCATCTCTCTCTCTCTGTCCCTCTTTGGATGACTGACTCATCTCTGTTGCTTTATTGCCATTTAGGATCTTGCGAATCCCCTTGGCAATTGTCCATTTGTGGCTTGGCGCGATGGCGACCAACTTATGATGTCAGCTACTGTAAAAAGCCGCCTTGTCAACGTTTTTAACAACAATGGCAAACTATTTGACAAACAGAAAAAATTATATAAATTTATACATGCTTATGTATGGATGTATGAACGTATGAATGTATGATAAAAACAAAAACGACAAGCAAACAAGTCGTTAACGTCATGGAATTATAATTAAAAATCTGAACAAGCCTGCCTGCCAAGTACTGCCAACGAACTCGCCCCGCCTCCCCCGTCGTCCCCTCTGCCTCGCGCCTCTGTGTCGCGCCACGCAATCCCACCTAGGCGATGATGTTGATCATGGAGGTTTCTGTATTTGATAATTGACTTGGGCTTAACGCAATTAACAAAGCGAACGATTGAATAAAAATAAACCCCATTAGTGATACAAAGACACGGCAAAGAAGAGTTTCCATGCGGCATGTCGAATTTCGTATACCCTAACAGTGTTCAACAATTGTTCCGATGCCAGTTATATACCTAGATTTAGTAGTAATCAGTGTTGAAAGTCGACCGAAAGCTTAAAGTGAATGCTTGATGTAAAATTTGTGTTAAGTAATCCCTTTTTTAGGATATACACGATATAAATATACGATACATGTATATACGATATCTGTATATACGATATATTTATGCATATATGTATGTATTAAATGTATATAATGATATATAAACGATATATGAATATACGATAAATATATACGATACATTTATACAATATATGTATACTACATATTTTTATACGATATATGTATATGCGATATATACTCGTGTACGATACATTTATACAATTTATGTATTCACGATATGCGATATGATATATATAATATAACTTTGTATGCGATATACAAGTATGTATATAAGATATGATACAACATGATATATATCATAATATTCTGATAAATTATAACAGAAGTATGATTTTAAAGGTAGATTTGATTTCGATGTCAATGCAGATCAATCGGATTCACTTTCCATATTGTAAATATATAAAACAATAATAACCACAAATAAATGAAGCTTAGAAAATACCAAAAATGGCATTAAAGTATTTCAGTAATCTGCTCTAATTTGATGTGACTTTCGCGCAGATTCTGCAGATTCAGACTTTTGTTTCTAACTGTAATACGAAGTGACTGGTTGATGATGCTTAATAACAGTATAGAGCTATTTAATTCACCACAAAAAATTTGACTGCTTATTTAGACATACACACATATTTACATACAAGTAAAGGAATTTGAAGTTATTGTGAAGTAAGATATATATTACAAAAGTACTAGATAAGCGAATTCAACATAACATAGAACGCAAGTTCAACTCCTCTATGGACACAGATCGAGAACACACATATGTATATATTGTACTTTGCAGGGTAGCAAATGTCGGATATGTTGTCAGAGCTATTTCCACTGCAAGAGCAGCCAATACTCGCAGTCATGAATGATATATGTATGTGTAGTTGTGGCTGCGCATTGTGCAGATAAAAACATCGACACAGACACACACACTCGGACATTCAGTGTCGCATAAAGTTGTCATTTATTCATTTGTGTGTTTAATAAACAATATAAACATTAATAAGTTAATAATCGCCGCCTGTAGCCGGCGGCTATTGCAGGCAGAGCGATTGCATAATTGAAGTGGGTTCAGTCTTTATGTTCTGCCAACAGATTCCTCAACTGCCCCACGAACGATCCATTTCTGCGTCGTCCCACGTCCTTCTGACGTTGCTGATAATTATGCGAGTAATAATAGAAACGCTACTTGGGTTGCCCACATCGATGATATCATCTGATTCCGATTCCAGTGATTACACTGCGATTTCGACGACTCGCGCATCTATCACGCTCAATCGAGAGTCGCAGCTCGGCACTGTTTTCTGATCCCCAGTATGATCAATCTTTGGCTGCGTTCGGCTCGTTTCGGTTTGGTTTCCACTTGCGGAAAGCAACGAGCAACAACTTGGCTCGGCTCAACTAACCATGAAAATCGCAAATAATCAAAAATAAACTGAACGTAGTCGGGAGGGCATCAATTACCCAAAAGCATATTTCGTATGCTCCAAAACTTCCGGCAGATGAGACGACAGCGAAGGCAGCACAGGTTGCTCGGTCGGTGCGCGGTCTCGCTGGGTACAACTAAATTTGCCCACTGCCAAAGCTACAACTAACTCTGTGATTAACTCGCATCGTTATGATGTGGCCACTGTGGTGATTATGAATATTACTTTTGCTATGATCATTATCGTGTTCATCAGCAAGTATACCAGCCCGGCCAGCAAAGGCAGGTAGAGCTGGCGGAGCTAATGGAGCTGGGGGAGGGAGGCCAGGCAACCGTCAGCCGGATGGAAGACGTAATTGCTGACCATTATGGCGGAGATGAATGTAGTATGAGAAATGACAGCAAAACTTTGGACCAGCCACACACACACTGAGACACACACACACACACACGCAGGGAGTGCAAACATGACGAAAACAAATAAAAATTTCGTGAATACCTTTTAATTATGCGCATAAAGCTAATTAATTAGCGCCACGCCGGCAACGAGCTACTGCAGCAGGCCGGCATATCGCGCTGCATGACAAATCAGATAAGATAAGCAGCAATTCAGGTGTGCAATAACACGAGCTAACCAACACAACAAGCGCAGCACCTGCACGTCTATTGCATCCATTACTCATTCTACCAGACAATCAAGGTACACTCCGGAGACAGAGAAAGCTCTAAGGCCAGCAGCTCTCGAGATTCCCAGGCTGTTCCCACATGCGTGTGAAGTTTCTTCATGATCTCGTAACTCCAGCTTCGTCTTGAGAAGGAACAATATATTGTATAAATGGGATTTCAGACTGAAACATCGGATCTATATAAGAGTGGATCTATTTACAAAGTGCAAATTCGAATTGGAGATCTGTATGCGTAACACACTCGAACGGAGAAGGTTCAATATGACATGCAAAGCCAACATGGTTTGAATGAATGACTGCAATCTTGTACGACTCAGTCGCATAGAAATATTATTCAAGCTGAACTTCTAATTGACTAGTTGAAAACCACATAAAACAATTGATGATAAATTAAATCAAGTGTAACGCCTTTTTGTGTTACACATTTTACAACATGCTGTATGATTTGACTACAACTTGTACTCATATACATATGTCAGGTAAATGCTCTGGCACCAATTAGAACACGCCTTCGCAATACAGAAATATATTCATTCTCTTTCTTTAAACTTATTTAATAACACAAAAGTATATAACAATTGTTAAACAAAAGGAGCTGAACCAATTAAGTCAAGTAAAGTAGAAGAAACTTTGCGAAATTTGACGCTCTTCATTAAAGTGTTGCATAGCAGTTTCTTTTCAAGGCTTTCATCGATAACAATTTGCAGTATTTTCAAATGTAATTTACTTAACAATATGCACTAAACTGAGTATCCATTATTTGAACTATATTTATTTTGATTGGAGCCTTTCAATTTATATTTGAGCGATCCCATTTTATCGATTTGCGTGGGAGGTGAGTGTGACATTCAGAACTTCGAATGAACCTCATGTCAAATTTGGTATCTCTAGCCTCAGTAATAGTTGAGATCGGTGAGGTCACACAGACAAACTAAGTAGAAATTGTTATTGAATTGAAAAACTCATTATAGTCTGTTGGGAATGTATGCATCCCTGCTTATATTTCAATTCGATTTTCTCTAGCTCTATTTATTTTAATGCGACAGTTTCCACTTCTGCAGGACTTAAAAGTTATACGGAAAACCTTTTAGTCTCAAACTCAAACTTGGCCTAGTCATCAGATTCCATTGGCATGCAAATGAGATAGCGGGAGGGAGATGGGGGATGGGGGCGAAAAGATATTAATTAAATCTTGTGCAAAGCACAACATTAGCTGCAGATCTGATTGGGGTTTGCTGGCACAGCACAGCAGAGGAAACTTTTCAATTTTCGTCTCGCCAATTTATTTGCATTGACAAACACTCGCCAAGGACACGAGGCCCCTCTCCAAGTGCCCAGAAGAGGATTTACTTCGCAAGTATGAGACATTTAAGCGCTAGAGCTACCCTTAATAGACTTTTAATTACCTTTACCTTTATGCTTTGTTCTGTTCTGGGAGCCGCGTTGATTTCTGCGCAGTCCAAACTCGGAGTGGAAGGCGAATCTGGAAGCGGAAGCGGAAACAGAAATAGAAATCAGTATGGAAATAGGCAAATACACACAGAGATTAGCGTAATAGCCCCCATATATACATAGATATGTATCGTAGTATATGTATATATGGGGGCGATCTAGGTGCCACTTGACGCAGATTTGCATAAGCCCAAGACGATGTCGCAGTCGATGTCGCAGTCGCAGGCGGTAAATGCCGCTGTTGCATGTCAAGCTGGCATTAACTGCGTGCCGCAAGTGCCGCAATCAGGGCCGACGGCAGTCCCCAAAGCGATTGCCTCAAATTAAATAGACAGCGTGGCAGGGGGCAAAGAAGGAAGGCAGTCGAGTGCCGTCGCTGCTAGAAGAATTGACATGTAGCAGGGAGAAATTTGTCACACGAAATTAGCGTCGAGTAGCGCCGATTCTGTTTGCAGTTGGCTCGTGCCTCGTGCTTCGTGTCTTGTGCCACGGGAGTCGCTTGGCTGTGGCAGCGTGTTGAGTCGCGTTCGCAGGGCGCGTCATTTATCAATGTGCGCCAAATCGCCGAGTGACAGGCAACAATAAAAACAAAGCCAGCTCTGCGACAAGGGGGTAGTGGAAGAGCAGGAGGGGACCCCAGCAAGGCCATTGTCAAGGAGGGAAGGGGGCGTAGCTGATGGGTTGATTGTGAGTTTGTTGTGATGTTGAGAGATTGAGAGACTTGTGTAACAATGTCTAATATGCTAATAATTAGAAGACAAAGACAGGGAGAGAGACAGAGAGAGAGAGAGAGAGAGAGAGAGAGAGAGAGATGGGGACAATGCCAGTGAAACGCTTGTCTTTCATTCATATGCATATCGAGTGAAAGATAGAGACAATTCGATTAGATACAATCTCTCTGGGGTGCCATTTCAAGTGGCACTCGAGCCTGAGCAGGCAGCACTCAATGGACACACAAACACACACCTACAGACGCACACGCACACAGAAATGCTTCTTATCTGCGAACGTCGCACAATCTCAACTCATTTAGGCAGGCAGGCAGCACAGCTGGCTTCAATACTAAATACAACAAGCGCCTGTCAATTGTCGCTCGTCAGCTGCCAAAGTCAAGTGATGATTGGACGACCTCAACTATTCCATAGTGAATTATTCCAGCTACCAATTCCATTCCGAATTACGAATTCCGAATCCAATTCGACTTTCGGCAACTTCATTTCCACTGACAACGTCAATTCCCTTTGCAGTTCCCACCTGAACAAGGGCACTAAATGACCCAACTAGAAGCAACTCCACATGCAGATAGATACACTCCCTCCTTCTCTGTGTATCCCTATCTGTCTCCCTTTCTCTCTCTTTCTCACTCCCTCACCGCATGACCAACTGACTTTCAATGGCATTTGATCGCGTTATTTTGCTTTGGCTTTTTCAGTCACATTTTTTCATTGGTATTCCATATTATGGTTCACACTCTGTGCTCTGCATACTTGAGCAGGGGTCAAGAAGCCGTGTGGACACCCCCCACCTCTCCACACACCCCCCCTCCCTTACCCGCAACTCAAAATTGGAATGCAGTTTTTGGACGCGCTTCATGCGCGTTTTGTTCGTTTAAACAATTTCGTGTGTTTTCTTTGGGCCAAGTATTGCTGCCCTTGAATGCGACTCGCATTGCGTATTTTGTACTCGCACTCGCACTCGCACTCGCACTCACTTGTTGTTGTTCCGCTGCTTATGGCCATAGATATTTATGGCTTTGCCAGCATTTAGTTTTCAATTTCAACTTTATATTTATATTTATAGCCCCCGTACGAAGGTCGCGTACAAGCGTTGACAACAAATTGCCTTCATCCACCCGACCCGACCCAATCCGATCCCCCGATCTCTAGAGGCGAACCGAGCCGGACTCAACCCGGCATTAGCATAAGCAATTGTCGACAATCGAAAGTGCCTAATGAACTGCGAGCTGAGATCATAAAGCGAAAAGCATAAGGCATATTTTGTGAGCTTACACGGCGAGAAACAATATGTGGAAAGATTGTAAATTGTGCTTTATCAAGTTTATATTGAGCTAGATGAGCTGCGTATGAGTTGCGCCTCTTGTGAAGAGCCCTTGGGGAATCGTCTTCATTTCTTATGCTGTTCAAGAATATATATGTAGCATAGGCATATAAACATACATACATTATTTGCATATATATATATATATATACATATATATTCTTGAACAGCATAAGAAATGAATATATATATATATATATATATATATATGTATGTCTCTAGCTGGTCACACAGACAGAAAGAGGGATATGGCCCAATATACGTAAATATGCATACACTCTGAGGGGTTTTTCTACGCCTTTTACGTTTCCCAAAACATTTATACGTTCATTGAGGAGTATAAGAACTATGCAATCGGCAACATTATCACGATATTCAAGAATATATAGCAGAACCCACAACCACTGATAAAGAACCTGGAGAACATTTGTACATGCTGTTCATGAATATATAAGGAATATACACCATATTTACAGTACCGATATCCTGCATATATTCTGCCAATTTGGACATTTGTACATGTTGTTCATGAACATATAGTTGTATATACTAAATATGCAGTACCGACATCCTGCATTTATTCTGACAATACTAACATTATTCTCTATCTGCATTCAATCCTCTGCAGCACAGTCTGAAACAGTCTCGTTCAGCTTAGCTGCTCCTGCATTTTTCTCAGTGTACTCCTCAAGCACTCTTCTGGGCAATTAGTAACGTATGTATTGCTGTTTGAACATTGCCAACATTGCATTGCGCCCATCGACAATGGCATCAATGGTCAAAGCAAACCGAACCAATTCGTCTGCATTGTGTGCCCCATGAAGCACCTTCCGCCTTCGCCTTCTTGCCCAGTTCGACTTATGGGAAACTTGTCGAAATTATACGTTATATTGAACTAACATTGTCACAGCGACAACAGAGAAAAGATGAAGGGAACGTGGAGGGTGATCGGGAAGTAGAGCGGGAACATCGAACGAGTGCAGGCGACACCTTCATCCGGGTCTGCCCGTCTGTCTCCGTGCAGCATATTCTACAAAATGTTGCAGCTCTGTCAGCTGCCTTTCAATTAGAATCTTGTCAATGCTTGCATCGCTGCTGTTAACAGGCAACAAACCAGGCAGAGGCAGCGGCAGCGGCAGAGGCTGAGCACGGACAAACGGGACAGGACATCTATTGAATATGTTGTGCCCCGCTCGATGTGCAAGCTACTGCGAGCTACCTATCTACCTAGGCTGCTGTCACGTTGGCTTCGTTGGCTTACCCCGCCGCGTTGCCCCTCCCCTTGCAACGTCTGTCGAGCTGTACGTCGCCCATTTTTCGTATGACAAAGCGTGCCATTGTTGATTTCCTGCCAGGCACCCGCTGTTGCAGCAGCAGCGACGGCAGCAGAGGCGGCAGCATCCCGTGGCAGATACCACTTAACCAGTCGAGCATCCATTCATCCTTTCGCACACACTCACACACAAACTCGACACACACACAAGGCACAATGGGCGCGGGAGTACTTATGACAGCTCAGAAGGCAAAGCTGCTTATCGATAAGTTCTTGGTAAATGTATCGATTCTCGAGTGTTGAATATGCAAACGAAAATAATATGAATGGAATATTCAAGAACGGTTTCTTAAAGGACAATGTTTAATGGAGCAGTTATCGAAGGCTTGTCTTCGATAATGCATCCTGTGACTGTTCGATTAATATCGTGGAAATGAGAATATACATATATGTATGAGGATAATATGAATGTTAATGAAGATTCTTCAAACATAATAAATGATTAAAAAAGATAATTACGTATATTGCAATGTATAATAGACTAGTTATCGATAACTTTTAAAAGATAACTCATACAGTTGACTGATAAATTGTCAATTATTTAGTATTCCTAGAGCATATAAATATAAATATAAATATACACATGTCAATGTGAAAATGACTAAACGATTTATAATCGACACATTTTTCGAAAAGTTATCGGTTTTTCGTGTACATGTGATGTACCTCCAATGGTTTTAAGAATATGCAAACTGATCAATCAATTATTGAGTATCGATAAACGATACATTCATTCGATAATTTATCGATTATTTTTCGACTGTACATATAATAAAAGTAAGCTCATAGGCACATGCTGGCTGAAACACATTAATTAAGGTGTTAACCAATGCATGGCAGATAACAGATAAATTATCGATTACCTATCGATATTTAATATTGTATGGCTATCAAAGTGTGACCGCTTCCGCCGAAATTGCCCCGGCAATTAAGAGTCAAGCCTTGCTGCAACCAGGCAGGACCCCCTGGATAATCCTCGACTGGCAGCTCGGGGTCCCATGGTGAAGTCGATGCTGCTAAACCGTCGCCTCCCCCCTTCCCATCGTCTACCGCTCCTCCACCCTGTGTCTCCCTGTCACCCTGTCGCCCGTTTGCTGACATGTCAGAAATTTTAACTGGCAATTTGCAGCAGAACGCGCGCCACGCACGTACAGCACGGGCCAGACGGCTGCGTTGAGTGAGGCAGACGGGTCGGGAGGGAGGGGAAGGGGCAGGGGCTGGAGAAGAGAGCATGGGACGGGGGGCAGAGTCGGGCAGGAGCACACAGGAGCCACAAAAGGACAATCTGACAAGCAGACAGGAGGGGACAAATGGACAGACGGACAGAGAGTGAGAGGGACAGAGACAGCAACGTCCCCGGCAATTTCCATGAATGCGTCGCCTGGCGCAGTGTGTGCGACTCTGTGTGTGTGTTTTGTTGTTCTTGTTGCATAGAACATGGCACAATATGTTGCCATGTCTGGCACGCCTTTAACGCCCTCCCAGCCACGCCTGGCGTCTAGCTGCCACTTGAGTGTGTGCTTTGTGTCTGTGCGGGTGTGTGTGCTAGTGTGTGCGTGTGTGTGTGTGTGCGAGTGTGAGTGTGTGGCGAGCATTTTTGGTAATGGTGTCAAAATAATTTGGGTTGTCATTTGTTTTGTCGGGCACCCAGAAAGGTAAGCCAAACTGTGAGAACGGCGCAGTAGAGGGGGCAGTGCGGAGGCGGAGGCGGGGGGCAGTGGCACAAGCTCATAATCAGCAGCAGCGCTGCCGGCATCGTTGTTGCTCCTCTTGGTCAGGGGAAGTTGCCGTTTACCATTTGCGATTTTTAATAAGCAGGCAAACGCAGGCGGCTAATAAACTCTGAGTGGCCCAGAGAGGGGTAGGAAAGAGAGAGGAGGGGTCACGGGGGAGTGTGCAGACCGTTTTGACTTCCGTTGTGCACACACACACATACATACATGATGGGGGTGGGGGCACCTTTTGTATTGTTTTTGTTTAGCTTTTGCTGCTTGATGCGTTGCTCCCTCTATTTGCCTTTTTATTAAATTTTTTGTTGCCTTTACCAAAGGATGCAGGGGGGGAGGGGAAGGACCGGAAAGGAAGCACATTTGTAGCTAGCATGTGTGAGTGTGTGTATGCGTGTGTGTGTATTTCCAGCAAATATTAATTGATTTTCGTGTGTGCTCTGCGCTGTGTAACGAGTTTTGATATATGACTGTATGAGTGTGTGTGTGTGTGTGTGTCATAGTGGAGGTGGGGGATAGAGGGTTATGTGTGCCAAATACATTTAGCTAACTCTCTGTCTCCCTCACTCTTCCTCTCTCTCTCTGTCTGTCGCTGCCACATTGAATTCAATTCCTGCTGCACTGACGCGCTCTATTCGATTTGCCTGTTTTTTTCCACGGCGACAAAGAGCTGCAGGCCGTAAACTAAAAACTGTTGCCTACTCTACAGCGCTAACTTTTCCCCCCTCCCCTACCCTCTTGCCACGCTTGTCATTTGAATTTATGAATTCAGGCGTAACGTTGCCTCTCCGCGAAATAAATTTCATTTGCTGCAACATGTTGGTGGCGCCTCTGATACCTTGTGACGGGACATTTTCCTTCAGAGTGTTAGTTGTTGTTGTGTTGTTGTATTGCACTTCAATTTGAAGCTGCCAACAAGAAGATAAATGGTGTCTCCACATTTTTGATTTCTTCGCAATGAACACAAATCATAAATCAACATTCGCTAGGTATGACACGGCAGCAACACCAACAACAACACCAGCAACAGCAACCTACAGTTAGCCCGATAATGAATTGTTGTTGAAGTTTGATTGATGCCTCGGGAAAGGAAAACAGGAACAGTTCAGCAGCCTTGGCAGTGCTTAAATGTCGCTTATCATGTGGAAAGAGAGAAGAGGATGGTGTAGATGGGGGGGGGGGGGCATGCAACAGCTGTCGATGCCAGAGAGCAGTGCCAAGAAGCCAGGGCCTGCAATCCACCCCTTTCACTTTCTCTTTCTCCGCTCCCCTCCCCTCCCCTCCCCTCCCCTCGCTCGCACTTCCACTCCCACTCCTATTCCCCCCTCTTGACAGCTTTCAAAAAGTCATCGTCATCAACAAGCGCAGAGTCCTTTGTTTGTTTGTTTGTTTGCTAATAGCTTGTTAGCCATTTCAAAAACAATTTTCCTTCAACAACAGGACAGAAACATGTGTCGTCCTTCCCCAAAAAAATAAAAAACCCAGAGAGGCAGGGAGAGGCACGGGGGGCTGCTGCCACAGCTCGAGCCGTTTGCAACTTTCATAATTCAGACAAGTGCAAAAAAAGAAGGATGAATGAGGGAAGGGGGATACAAAAAAATCACACAAGCACACGCAGAGACACACGCACACTCATAAACGCGCACACACACACATATTGACAGCTTTGCCATAAATTTCAGGTAACAGCGAAAGCCAAGGACGGAGGACGAAGCACGAAGGACGCACTCGACTTCACCTCAGCAACACACAAACACACACACGCAGTCAGAAACACACACACACACACTCTCGCACACCCTCGCACAGCTGCCCCAGCAGTTGTTCTTATAGTTGTCGCTGAAGAGAACTCATTTTGCGTATCATTCATACGCCACGTGGTGGCGAAGGCGCAGACAAACGCGTGCAAGGTGGGTGGGGGGAGAGGGGGAAGGATTACGATTATGCAAGTAAATATTTTATGGCAAACAGTCTGAGAGTTAGAGCGAGCGAGCGAGCGAGACAGAGAGAGTGAATGTCAAGCGCAGGCAATTGACAACGAGATCGCACATTACGTATACGCAGTGTGTGCGTGTGCTTAGCATAAAGATCCCTGCATAATTTACGACATTCACTTTTTACACAAATTGATTGCAGCAACGAGCGCACGAAGACAATTTGCAATATATTGTTGACTCTGTTTGTAGACACGCACACACTCTCACTCCACCCCCCTGTCTCTCCCTCACTGTAAATGATCAGTGTGTGCTGGCAGTTATTACGCTGCTTGTTCAACTTCAATTTTGCCAGCAACAGCATTAGCAACAATATTTCATAGCAAAAAGGGTTGTCCAAGTGGCTCAGCAAGCTCGCGGCTCGCGGCAGGGGGGTAGGGGAATGGGAAAGGGTGCCCGCTGTTTTGTTTTCCCCCAGTGTGTATTTCTATACCCGATATACATGGGAAAGAAGGGTATAATGAGTTTGTGACAATCGAAAATGTATGTTACAAACTATATATTATATATTCTTGATCAGAATCGAGCAGCCAAGTCGATATAGACCAAGACAGTCCGATGTTCTGCCTCTCTCAGTCTGTCTGTCTCTCTCTCTGTCTGACCGTTCATATGCACATCTAGATTTCAGAGACTTTAAGAGCTATGGCTACCAAATTTGGCGTCAATATGTGTTTTATCATTGAAGGCAATTAGAATTGTTTTAGATTTCTTGGTTAACACAATAACTATGAGCCGCCAAATGATTTCTAAAAATTTGACTTCGATCGGATCATTAACACAGAAGTTATTAAAGAACCAATTTGAAGGAGGTACTGATTTCCTAGCACTGAAAAGTATGCAAGACGTTCTTTTCAGGTGTGTAGCGGGTATATCTCAGTCGAGTACACTCGCCTGCAGCTCTCGTGCTTGTTTTTTACGAACTTTTCACAAGTTTTGTCGCCGTTTCAACCCTTGTGCACATCCGGTGCGAAGACCCTTCAACAGGCCACCCCTTCCAGCTCACACTCACTCAGCACTTCAACACATTCACACTCGCACACACACACGCACTCACACACACTCACTCGCACACGCATTGCCGCTTTTGTTGATGGCAAATTAAAATTCACTTAACATTTCATTTTAGTTTTAATTTTCATTAAAAAATTTTCACATTTTATTCAAATTTGTTGTTGCCGGCTTTGTTGTTGCCCTCGAAATCCTTGTTAAGAATTTATGAGCCACAAAAGCCGCAGACGTGACCCATGCAATTTGCATTCAGAGTTGAGTAAAGTGGAAAGGGTAAGCTAAGAAGAGCGAGACAGTGAAGGGAGGGAGGAGTGTGCAGGGGGATTGAGTGGGTTAGAGGGAGCTGAGGCGCTGAATGGGTTGCTGCTGATGCTGCTGCCACAGATGCGTCGTCAATAATGTATAAGGATTGCGGCAAAAACTTATTCAATGGCGGCGCCCCCTTAAAAGGTTTTCCATTTCCCCCTCCCAACTCTCTCTGTCTCTCTCCCTCTCTGTCTCCTTCTCGTGTGCCCCCTTGTCTCTGTCGCCGCTTTCTTGGGTGCTCTCTTTGTCTCGACCTGCTGCTTTTACTCAATTGCAATCAATTAAAAATCAATCAACTCAAATGTAGTGAAAAACAATTTATAATTGAAAAGCAGCCAAAGCAGTTGAGTGGACCAGCCAAAGAGAGTGCAAGAGAGCGACAGAGTGAGAGAGAGCGAGAGGGGGAGAGAGAGCGAAAAGTAGAAGTGGAGCTGGGCCAGCAATCCCAGTTGACCAGCGTTGCACCTGCAAGTGCTCGGTGCAGACAGTGCTGAGACGGACAACTGAGTGCTGAGTACTGACTACATCAAGTGGCTTTCCTCACACACACACTGCCACACACACACAGACACACACATTCAGGCACTTTCAGAGTGCATGAATATTTTATGAAGATAAATAAGGATAAAAACTTCAAACGACCACGAAAAGTGGTCGACGCTGCTCGAAATGGACCTGGGCCAAAGATGGAAGATGGAAGGATGCAGTAGCTACTGGCACTGCCAGACGGCACATGGCACAACAGGCGGTCCGAACAAGACAAATAGCGTAAGAGAGAGAGAGAGAGAGAGAGAGAGAGACAGAGAGAGTGGGCAGCACAGCTGGAAGTACACATGGCGTATGAGAGATGTGAGCTGCTAAAGACATTTGCATTTTACATGCCACATTTGCTAGTTTTATTTAGTTAGCTCAGATTACAGAGGCAGACAGGAGGAGGGGGGAGGATAAGAATCAGTCGAGAAACTACATAGTAAACTCCCTTTTAACCTGCTTATGGCAGCCAATAAAGCGACTGAGTATGAAAGAAATCTTATTCCTATTTCAATTATAATGCTTCAGATTTTGCTGACACTCACAGAGAATATAGACAGCATCATTAAGCTAAGCTGTGTTCCACTCTAATGGATATATCTACAGGAAATACACTCATCTGTCCCTTGCAGAATTAGTCATTGTTTGTTGCCACTAACTCATCTGTTCTGTAAATGGAACTATGATGTAATTGCACAAGGTTGTCTCGGTGAGCTCGAAATATGTTACTTAAACATCAATTGTAAGTGTGTATAACAAGGGAATGGAGATACACGGTTTGGGTGCCGACGAGACGATCCTATACAGCCCACCTTATATGCGCTGAACAGTGTATTGTGCTCCGACTACAAGAAGCTCTACTATCTTGTCTTTAACACTAACTATGCAACCTTAGTTCTGTCTAACTTATCTTGTTACTAAACTAACTTCCTCGACTCTCTTTTACTATACTATTTCTTTACCGCTCTGCATTCTCGCGGCTTCTTCTCATGACTTCGTGTCGTAGAACATGCGACATGTGCCCCTGGCCTCGGTACAAACACTTGCACTTAATCTGCTGAATCTGATTGGGCTTTTTCTAGTTTTTTTTTCAATTCTTTGCAACAAATGTTAGAAGGGTTATTAAGTCTACAGTCAACTTTTAATAAAAAGTAATCATTCTTGCCTAAATAAAAGCACTTCAAATATAATACAGAAGCTCAGAGCTTAAAATATTAAAGTAAGTACAAATACATCTTGTATACATTCTACAATTTACGTTAATAATAATAACTCAACAAGCATCAATTGAGTGTGACATTCCAAATACATTTTTTTTTTTTTTTAATTGTATTAATTTTGGAGAATAATTCAGTTAGTTCCATTAAAATTTATTATGATAACTATACTTAATGATTTCATGAAATCAAATGCTTCGGCCTATTGTTTTAGTGAATGCCAAGCCAAGCCAATGCCAAGCCTTCTCAGAAGCCTTTGCAGTCTGCCACTTTATCTGCCTGTATGCCGTCCGATCTGTTCTTTTACTACATTGTGTGTAGCTTAAACCCGTTGTAGAAACTAACTATGGCAGACAAAGTGCTGTAATCAATATTCAACATATATGCTCGAAATAAGTAACTAATTCACTAATGTTATTTCTTTAACAAATCAAAATCATTTGGACAGTCATAGTTATTCCGTAAGCCAATGAAGGAAAAACAAACATGATTTTGTTATGTACAATAATAAGACATATTGTCACCAAATTTGGCATTTTATCTGTCTTTATCCCTCAGATATAGGTGTTCATACCGACAAACATTGCTATATCGATACTGCACAAGAATAAATAACATTTGTAGAAAGGAAGAAGCCTCCTTCCTGCCTTCACACATTTCCAGTGGACACAAACCTGCAATACCCTTCTTCTTTCCACATACAAATAGAAGCCAATCAAAGTCCAAGTGGATATAGTATTTCCTTGTCGATATCATCCATCTTGGCTTGGCTTATGCTCCATGCTCTATGCTGTCATTTCCTGAATAGGCGACAGTTAATACCAACAACAGTAAAAACAACAATGGCAAGCGAATAACAAAAAACTAAAGATGAAAATGAAACTGAAACTCAAACTCAAACACAAACATAACCTCAAATTCAAGCTCAATGTGACCGCTAATGTTGTCTGCGGCGGCTCAGTTTAGTTTCCCAGCACAACTTTGCACTGCGACAGAGCGAGAGAGACTGAGAGAGAGAGAGACAGACAGAGAGGAGGGGACAGAGAGTCAAACAAACTGAGTCCAAAAAGCGAAACTCATTTCAAAGCTATTAGCCGGAACTGCAAAAAAGCCGACAACAACAAGCGGAGCAGAGGAAGCAGTGGCAAAGACAGACTGAGTAAAGAGAGAGAGGAAGAGATATAGAGAGAGAGGGGGGAGAAGCAGCAGCAACTATTAGAGAATGAATCGCATTGCTGTCCCCAACAACTACTTAAGGGGGGAGAGGGAAGGGCCTGGGCTACAATTTCTTTTGGCGAAAGGCGTTCGTGCGCGCAGCCCCCTCTTGCTCCCCTCCCCCGCTTTCATTTCTGCTTTGATGGCTTCATACGCATACGTCCTGCCACCTACACATGGCGACTATTCAAACAATTCCCGCCTGCAGTGCATCCCCCTCTCCTTCTCCGTCTCCTTTTCCTTCTCTTGTCCTTTCTCTTTTGTCTTAAACGGAGCGAAACGGAACGGAACAAAGAGAGAGGGGGCAGAGGGGGAAGGTGGAATGCAGAGCGACTGGGGCAGAGGCCACTCAATGTAATGAAGGTCATTAGAAATGTACTCGGGGCCATGGCGCACGCACAACTCATTTGCACTTGGCCAACTTGCACAGAGGCAGCGGCAGTGGCAAAGGGGCGAAGAGGGGGTCAGCTGCCCCGCTGCCCCTTTGCCCCATTGGAAAAGTGCGTAAAACACTGTGTAGAGCAAAAGTTTTCTTTCGCCGACTTGGCCTCAACTCATTGTTGGCAGCTTTGGGTCATTAGGTGACGCTTGTCCATGGGCGCAAACGTAATTAGTCGACAACGAAGGGGTGACAGAGAGAGAGGGGAAGGGGCAAGGCGACATCAAAACATGTAAAGTAGGGCGAATGCCGTTCGACTGACCCAACGAGGAATGCCGCGCTGCCCCCGCCCCTGCCCCTCTCTGTAGGCAGATGCCTTGGCATCGTCGGAGACGAAGTCAGTCGCAAGTCTTCAGTGACTGATGAGAGCTGAGACTTGCGCAAAAACTTGGTAATTAGGATGTTTGTGCTGACAGCGCGACGGACACGGACGGACAGAGGGACAGCGAGACAGAGAGAGAGACAGCGAGACATAAAGAACGCGCAAAAACGTGAAGAAAGTGAAAAGGCAAACGACGAACAAACTGTCGAACGGGTTTCACAGCAGCCAAAGATGAAGATGAAGCAGGCACAGACGAAGCTGTTAACGATACCCGGACTAGGAGTCGAGTTGGGAGCTCAGCCCCGACTGGTTGAGCTGTGAGCGGATTGGAGCATTCCGTAAATTAAGTTGACATCTTCAGTTTAACTTTTTTAATTAGATTTTATCATTATAATCAAGTCAGGGCACAGTGGCGAATGCGAGACCCGAAAAAACACAACCCAGCACAAGACCCTTTCCCCCATCCCTCCTGCCCCTTGCTCTGCGTCCTTCCCCCCTTACCTGCTCCTGCCACGCTGCCACACTTTCAGTTGCAGGCGCGTTGCGATGTTGTTTATTATTTGCTTCTGCTGTTGCGCTGTAAAGTAGGCAACATTTTATGGCATAAGCACGCCACGTGCAACAATGTGCCACTGGCACTGCCTGCTGCACATGGGCAACTGTTAATCGCATCGTTTCTCAGCAAGCAGCAATATGTGCGAGTGTTAGTGGGTGTGTGTGCGTGCGCCTGTGAGTGTGGTAAGCGTATTAAGGGTGAAACTGGCGAACAAGTACTCGAAAAAGTACTCAAAACGCGCATTCAATAGCACTTGCACTTATAACTTGAAGCACAACACGTACACACACTCACACACACACCTACACACACACGTTGTGGTTGAGGAAATCCACTCTGGCCGTCGAAACTGACAAACTGATGAGCATTTTTAATGTCATTTTAATGATTCGCCCTTCTGTGTGTGTGTGCGTCTGTGTGTGTGTGTGTGTGTTCGTTGGTGGCAACAACGGAGCCACTAAGCAAATAATAACAAATGAATAATGAACTGCGCTCATACGGCAGCAGACAGCAGGGGGAGAAGAGGCAGGGGAGGGGGCACAGGAGACGGAATGGAGCCAATCAACCGCACGGACAACGCCTGCAAATGTTGCAAGGATGCTGCTGCTTGTTGCGGGCATTTTGGGCTACAGCACCCACTGCCATTTGTCATCTCTCCCTTTCTCTCTCTCTCTCGGACACTGACCGACAGACAGACAACACTCATTGATTATTTAAACGTTTCCGGTGCCATTGTTGTCCCATTGTCCGTCCAGAGTTCATTCCCATCCCCATCGCCATCCCCAGCACATTCCCGATTCCCAATCCCACAACGTTTCACACAGCAGAGCTCAACTGACTGCCCACGCACCCCTCCCTCTCCCGCTCACCCTCACCCAGCCTGCCTCACTCGCCACAGCCGCAGCCACGTGCATTTGTGTGTGCTTCACACTGTGGCATTTATTGTTTACCGTTTGTATCTAAAGTTTTATGGCATTGGGGCATGAATAAATATTGATTCGATGTGTGGCATCTCGTTGGGGTCTCTCTTATTCATCCTCTCTCTCTCCCTATCTCTCTCTCGCTCTCAGTTACTTACTCGCCAGGGCTGGGCAGGTGCAATTTGCCAAGAACTCTATTGAGCAAAGCTGATCAAACTAGCTCCGAAATTTGTAATAATTGCAAACAATTGACAGGAGGGAGAAAATGAGAGACAGGCAGAGAAAGAGAGACAGACAGAGAGAATGAGGGAATGACATAAAGAGAAGAAAAAAATGAAAGGAATAAAAGGCAGAAAGAGCCATGCAAATGTGACACAAAAACACAAAGTTATTAAGTCAAGAGAAAACTTGAGCTTTAATGAGCTTTTCAAGTTTTGACTAAAGTAGAACATAGAAAGGACCTTAATGCTAAAATATTTCCTATCACTTTGTGCAATTTATTTTAGTTAATCATATTTTATATTACATTTTTAATATTTCTGTACATTTTACACATTAAACACCATATCAATCAATAGATTATTATCATTGTTAAATTTAATATTTCATTTAATGTTATGGTTATAAATTTAAATCGTTTTAATTTGTATTATTTTTATTTAAATTAATTTTTATTCAACTTTCAAGCTTTAGCAAAAGCCCCCATTTTTTATTCATTATATCATTTATTTGTGTTATTTTTATAATTATTATCCATTTTTGTTATTTTTTATTAATTTTTGTTGTTAGTATATACTATTACTATTCATGTTTCGTATTATTTATTATTATTGTATATTATTTTATTTAATTTTTTTTTCTTTTTTAGTTTTTGGCAAAAGCTTTCAATTTCAATTCATTTTAAAATGTCTTAATTATTAAATATAATTATTTTCATTATTATTTATTCATATTATTTACTACAATTACTTAATTCTTTATTTTAAAAATTTCTTTTTAACTAATATTTTTATTTAATTACTTAATTAAAATACTTTCATTGAGCTTGCCTTTTCTATTCATTCTATCATTTTTTTATGTTATTAAAATTTATTTATTTTATTTATAATACTTCAAATATTTGATGTATATATTTATATATTGCACGGAGTAAGGCTTTCCTGTTACTTTAATCACATAATCAGATGTCGGATTACTCAAAGCTTCTTAATGCAAAGCTTTTAATAGCACACGGTACTCCATTAATTGGCAGGAAGCCTAAACAGGCAGACACTGAAATGTTCACTATGAGCATCATAGAGAGGATCCTGATGCGCTTCAATTACTCAAGCAGTCAATGCCACTGCACAACAGCAACAACAAGAACCTGAACAAGAACTTTACCAGGGGGAACATTGCACGCTGAAGTACCGTCGCAGTCGCAGTCGCATTCATGAGGGGCCGCATTGTGTACTTATTTTTAAACGTATTAAGGCAGCCCGCCAAGGAGTCGCAGAAGGGCCTCGCAGAGCAAGGGGAGAAAGAGAAGGGGCGGAGGTGGGAGTACGAGAGTCAAGTGAGGAGTCGAGTTTGAGTTCAGTTGAGTCGGCAGCAACAGTGCCTGAATAAATGATACGTACCATGTGCATAAAGAGCAACAAAAGGGCCGCACCACAGGGAGAGAGAGACAGTGCCAGTGTGAGAGGGAGACAGGGAGGAAGGTGCAATAGTCAGCTAAAGGTAAAAGTAAACAACATTCAGTTGCCAGTTGAATTGGCTTTCAGTGCTGCCAAAAAAGAGAGCAGAGGAAGTTGGTAAGCCGGAAATGTATGCAGAAGTCAAGGGAAGGAATCTTCCAAAGCATTCGTGCTGCCGGCTAAGGAGCAGCAATTAAATAATTAAATAAAAATAGATAAAAAAACATCAATGAAATGTACAGGAATGCCAACAGAAAGAGCTCTACATAGGAGTACGTGAAACTCTAATTTTACAGGGTATCTGCTAGTCGAGTGGCTGACAAACATTGCTATCGCCTTCGACTTGGACTGCATTAAAAATCAACAAAGCGGACAGCCAAGTAACCAATCAGCAGGGGGCAGGGAGGCAGAGGTCAGTTGCACGTCCTGCAGCGATCGGAGCAGTGACCCACACACACACACAGACATAAACACACACAGACAGAAAGAGAGATAGAGACGGAGAGTTGGTTTCCATTTCGCTTCACAGATTCTTCTCGCGCCGCACAGCGAGCAAAAGTTATGCGCGATATAAATAAGCAGCAAAGTGTGAAGAGAACAGAGCAGGGGGTTGGGAGGAGTGGAGAAAAAGAAAAAATAAAAGAGAATATTTCTGTGTTTGCCTCTCACTCCTCCCCCTTCCCCCTCTCTCTCTTCTATTTGTTGAATTCATGTTGCAGGCAAATTTATGACTGTCAAAAAGTTCGAGAGAGAGAGAGACTGCAAAGTGTTGAGACAACGATGGATGGCGCCAGGCAGTGGGACAACGGGGCAGGCAACAAGAGGGGAATGAGGCAAAAAGCAGTCAAGGATTTGCACAAGGCAAATTGCAACTATATACGGGCTTTAAATTATTAATACCAAACCTCAGCAGAAGAAATTCTTGTCGATAAAATCAAAAAATTCATTTTCATAAATGTGAATCCACTCATTCATGCACTCATGCACTCGTTCTATGTACACTCGAAATCAAAGCCACAAAAAACCCATCAAGACATTTTTAATGACAGTCAACCACGTGTCCCCCACCTCACCTCGCCTCACCTCACCTACCCGCCTTGACTGAAGCACCTTGCCCCGACAAAGTGCCTCCTCAGTCAGGACAGCAGCTGCTGCCTGCTTCCCCTGCTTGTGGTCCGGCACATATTGTATATAGAGACATATCTGTATATAGAGCTGTCTATATAGTCTACAGGGTGTGTCATCAAATGCAAATTGTTGTCATTCAACGGCATCAATGAACAGAACAAGGACACAGTCAATACCATTCAATCCGCATAGGCAAAGTCGCTTGTGCCTCCTCTGCTGTGGCTTCTCTCCTGTGCCGCCTCTTGCGTACCTCCTCCTGTCCTGCTGTCGTGTCTCGTAACTGTTCATTAATCCTTTGCTGGCAATGCAGACACAACAGCAACGGCAACAGCAACAACGACAACAATAACGCTTTGCGGGTTTATTAATGCGGCTGGCAAAAGTAGCTTTTAATTAGCATGTCGTCTGCTGCGCGGGCCACGGCGCGACACGGCGACGCGACTCTCATTTGTTGCAAGTTGTTTTTGGGGTTACGAATGGCGTTTTGGTTGACTGGGCCCTTCACAAGGGGGAATAGCAAGCGGAGGGAGGGGAAGGGGCAGGGGACTGGCTGGCAGGTGCACGACACACACAGTTTGTGGTGGCAATAAGTAAGTAGTTTTTGTGGCAAAACAAAAGGAAGCCGCAAGGGGGGACCGTCTGCTCTGTTAGGGTTTAAGAGACACTACACTCTGTGCCTGCATACCCCTGCCCCTTATTATTGCCCCGCCTCTGCCCCTTTGCCTGCCTCAAACAGCTTAGGCTTAGCAAAGGCAACACTGGCGCTGAGCTTACGTCGGTCTAATTACATATCAATAACAAGTCTGCGACTGTGTCTGTGTGTGTGTAGATCTGTGTGTGCGTGTGCTTCTGTACATGTGTGTGTGTGTGTTTTGCGACTTAAGTTACTTAACTAATTAAGAGATTAACATCGATTTTACAGCACTAATTACAGTTCTACTGCAGCTGTAAGAAATTGTCAACTGCAAAGGATTCCCCCTCAAATTTCACTATAGAACTGTATTGTAACACGACATGTTATAAAGTACATACATATATAGCACATATATACACAGAGTATTTGGCTTACGATGCTGTCAATCTCTCAACCTTGCCTAGATTTAATTACACAATTAGCCACTTACAAACATCATCTCCAAACTGAATTATTCTCGTTGTCGTTTCTCGTGTTTCTCGTCGTTGTCGATTCTCGATATAGTCGAACTACGAATCACTTATCCGTAGACATTTAATAGCCAATTAGCCGACTGCCTGTTTACAGCGTGCCCTGCTGTGCCACCCCCCTTCATTCCCCACCTGTCGCCGCTTCCTTCCACAACATCCGCTTCTAATTGCCGTCACGCACATCCGAATCAAGCGAAACGGAACACTTCAAATTGCAAATCGCAGTCCCTAGACTTGCCTACGACCTTTGCCAGGTCGCATGATTCGCGGAGACAATTAATGTTTTATTGCTTATACCTTATAAACACATATCGTACGATCTCGAACTGCAAGTTGTTTTTGATAAGCCATATGGAATATGTCTCTGAATACGCCCGTCTGGATCTTTAACCTTACTTTATTGGCCACTTGACGAGTATACGAGTATACGAATTTGATTTGTCACGGCTATAAAGCGTCTACTATAGGTTGGGTTTAGTGAATAAAACTCTTTAATAATCACTCCAGAAACAGCTCTCTGAATATCCCGGGTAATTAGGTATATAACATCTATAATATTCATAAGGTATGAGTGAAGAAAAGGTTAGACTGTTGACTTGAGTCTTCTTTGAGTGCAACAAAATGAATAAGTTAAGTAATTTGACAATGAATATTGGGAATATAAGGCATATATATTCTTGAACAGTCTATCTGTTTTAAAAGCTAGATGTACGAAATTCGACAAATAGTTCACTGTACTTCCAGTGTACAAGTAGATCATATTTATTTATTTATTTATTCATGTAAATAAAGTATTAAGCATTTCAATTCGACGTATAAAATATATAATGTTCTGACTTTGACAAATACTAAGCTAGCTATAGTGTCTACCTATCCACAAAATTTCAACCCGATTATTTAAGTCAACTTAGTGCTAGAGTGCTGCTTGCGCTTCTTGGTATGCTTTACTTTTTGCGCGCATGCATATTGCGTAAGATTGGGAAAGGAATAAACTTGCCTTGGCAATTATTAGTTGGTTTATTATAACTTTCTGTAATAATTGCATCTTTATGATATTGTCAAGGAACGGAACTAGTAATCATCAGCGGGTTTTCAATAAGTGGTTAGGCGGAGACAAGATCAGTCAGATAGTTGGTTCTGTTGAGGTTGTTCTTCTTTAATGGATAGGATCGCCTTTAATGTTTTAAAAAAGTGAGTATTTTTAACTAATTTAAGGTCATTAATTCAGTAAGAATTTGCATTAAAGTTAATCATCCGACCGAAAGAGTACTGTACGCAAAACTACCTTTGGTGATCGAAGACATCTTCACCTTTGCACTGCTAGAATTGGTTGGGAAGTTCATGTTCGTTGTTATTTTGGACTTTAACTGCATCGATTTCTTTATCTCAGAATTCTTAAGCTTATTCGAAAGTAGAGCTTCCTCCGGCGTATCCTCCGTGTTTGGTATTATGTACTTGACTGGGCGAGTTAGTCATTTTAGGTGATTGTATCGGTTAGAATTCTCATAAAAAATATAACAATTAATGATTCTCAATGTTGTCAATAAAGCCTTTTCTATTTGATGAATTCTAATAATGGGAAATGTAGTGTAAGGCCTTAGTAGACCTAGTTAATACATTTCATATTCTATGAAATAAATGCACTGAAAGTCTCAAGTCGTCAGCTTGGCTGTCCAAGTGTCTCTGCAGTACTACAAGTTAACTTACATTAGACTCGGTCCCTTTCTGACCTCGTTTTGTCTGTCAATAATCTTTCAAGATCAGTCTTGAAATGAGTAACACTCTTCTTATTCCTTTACTATTATTCATTCCTAAACATTAACAATATTAATTGTACGATATGTTACTGATTATGTTAACTACATTTATGTTAACTTTAAGACTCACATTAACTGTATCTACGAGATATAGTTGGATTCCATATGTAGCTTGCAGTGTCATTGCCATATCGAGTTGTGCTCGTCTGAGTGACTGGATTAATTGCAGGCTTTTGGTCATTGGTTCATTGAACGGATGCAGTGCAGCAATGTCAAGCCTCCGCACGCTAATTAAGCGACACGAAGAAGGGGAAGGTGCTGGGGCTGGGCTGTAGAAGCAAAAGGAGCTTGTACTTGTCGCTGCAATTGTTGCTGCTGTTGCTGTTGCTCCTATGATTATTAGGCATAAAGTGCTGAAGCTGGTGCTGGAGCCGGGCCTAAGTAACACGATTTTTCTTCATTATTATTTCTTGGCACGCGATCTGACAAGTTAGGCGACGACGACGAGTTGCTGTAGCAGTTGTTGTTTCTGTTTCTGTTGCTGCTGCCGTTGTTGTTGCTGTTACTGTTGCTGTCGGACTTTGAGCTAGTCAAGCAGGCTGCCGCCAGTGCCAGCACTTTGGCTGTCGTGTTATGCGATTTACATGAAGTGTTGGTGAAGGCAAAATTTTCACAACGTGCGCCCCACACCCTCTCTTTCTCACACTCTCTCTCCCCCTATCTCTCTCTCTCTTTCTGCCTGCCCACTACCCTCGTCTCTCACAAGTGCGGCCATTTTTCTTAGGCAGCCCGAGTTGACTCCCCAGTCAACTGGTCGCTGATGCCTATCTCGCTGTACAGTGAACACTGCACACATACGTATACACATACAACACAAGTAGTAGATACATATGTATGTCTCTCGGTCTGTCTCTCTGTCTGTCTGTATACCCAACAATGTGTTTTTATAAAGAAATTACGTTTGACGACTTACTTGCAATTAGCCACGTCTGCAGCTCGTTGACTCGTTGTTGTTGTTGTATTTGTTGCTGTGACTTTTGTTTTAGTTTCTGTTACTATTATTGCTATTGTTAATGTCACTCTGCGTAAATATTGCCAAGTTTCCCTTAACGATCTGCAAAACACAAAAGACAAGCGATATTTTTTGTTAGCTCACAAATGCACATCAAAAACAAAAATAGAAACACAGAGGAAAATATTGTGAAATTTCAAGACTCAACGCAAGTTGACAGACGGCAATTATAGTTAACTTGTCGCCAAGTTGAACTATATAGCAGAGCGATACGCATCAGTTCAGTTGAGCTACGGCTGCCACCCACCAAAGTCCACTCTGGTCAAATGAAGTAAGTTAGAAAGCTACACTAAATCAATTTCTGAAATAACTTTTAAGTTTATTCTCCATTTGCAGCGTCAGAAATTAAAGTTCCATCATTAGGGGCTAAGGGGTATGCTACTTCTTATGTTGGTAAAAAAAAAAACCAGCAACCACTGTCTGCATTTGAAGTTATTTTTTTTTAATGTGATCCTTAATGCATTGAGACTAGGTTTTGCGTACAATATCTATGAAGTGACCACCTCTGGTGCCTACAGCAAAGAATGCTCCTTTTGCGGTTTTTTATCACCACGAATATTTACCTTAAGCTCTTCAATGTTCCCTGGCTTGCTGGTTTGCACTGTGTTTTTTGAAAACCTCACAACTAGCAGACTGGGAGTTCAAATCTGGTGAGCCTATGTGGCCATTCAATATTGCCCTTCGCGACATTAGATTTTTAGGGATTCGTTTCAGATTCAGAGTACGCCATGTCTTGGTCTTAATATTTTTTTTTAAATATTAAAAACTATTCTCAAAAACATTTTCAATTTAAGGTTGGACAACTAAACGGTTTTTTTCAATGTACAAAGTAACTAATTCGACACCTTCCTTTGATGTTTAGCGATACATGGTTAAGATTGTCTTGAATCAACGTTTTCAAAACATATGAAATCTAGTCAATCGGTTGTTAAAGGTTTAAGTTCTTCTATGTACCGTACCGATATACGAAGTGGGGATCCAAAATATATAATACTATATTTCAAAAATAACCCTCTTGCTTGGGTCCTAGCTCTTAAAGAATTGTCACTGTGACATAAGCTTTCATATAGATATGTATATATGGCTATGTCAACTCGACTCTTGATACTGATCAAGCCGTCTGCCTGTTACACACATCTTTAGTTGGTTATGAGTATTCCCTTTTTTGACCATTTCATCGATGATGAGGGAATATACCCTTCTAACCCGGAGTGTATTAAAACAAAGCAGAGTGTATTAAAACAAAGCAAAGCCTTTTATAGTTTGTCCATGCCAGAAGTTACAGTTCAGCTTGGTGTAATGATACCCCTTCTATACTTAATGCTTAAATATCTAGCATACTCAGCAGTTCGAGCCACCTGTTAGCCTCATTACCCCATTTGCCTCCTAATACTCTCTGAGTTTCATGAGTCATGACTGTGTACAATGTGCCACAATTTGGCAAGCTAATCTGTTTGTTTTATTTTGGTTATTTTCCACAGCGAGGGAAAACTCACAGCGCTCTTATCTAGAGAATCGTCGGTACTAAATAGTAAGTACTGCGATAAAATTGATGATCAACAGAGAGAGTGAGAGAGAGAGAGAAAAGGGGGAGACGAGGCGAGACGAGGCAGGGAAACGGGGTTTTCTGTGCTACCGTTTGACCTTCGCTTTGGTTATATAAGCTTATCTATTTGCATAACATAAAGTGTAGCCCGGCAATCTAATCAAGTCTGAGCGATCAGGCCCCAGACTTGTTGGTCTGCGAGTTAGTGTGTGTGTGTGTGGAGAAAACGCAGGTATCTCTCAGTCGCATCACGTGAGAGATGCGCGCTCAGATTGTTAATTGCGAAAATAATGCGAGAAAAAACTTATAAAGAAATGAAATTCCATGCACATAAATAACGAATGCGGCCCAAAAAACGAATAAGCTAAGAAAAAGCACATAGCACTAAATGGCCGGAGGGGCAAGCAAGGCAGGGGCAGCCAAAGGGGCGGAAGGGGCAAGGGAGACAGGTGGGTGGAAAGGAGTAAGGCAACGCCACTGCACAGACACATTACATTTTCTGCTCCAAATACGCTTTTCACAATTTCCATACACACTCGCACATACACCAGCACACATACTCGCACACTCGCAGTGCACGCAGAGTCTTCATTTTACTTTTTCCACGCGGCGTATGCGCAATGTTTGCTAACGGAGCGTGCGCACAGCAGAGGCAAACTACGCCACCAAACAGATAAGCAACCAAACAAACAATCTACACACAAACTCACACACACACACATAGAGAAGTACACCTAGGGAGATAGTCAGTCAGTCACTCAGTCAGTCGGGCAGCCAATGAAGCCACTGAGCCATATAAAAAGTGAAAATTGCATTTGTTTTTAATGCAGCTGCAAAATTAAGTCGAAAATGTGTGGCAAGGTTGCGAGAGTGAGTGTTGTGTGGCAGTGAGCAGGCAGTTAGACAAGCGAGCTGCAGCCTTTTGTCCATCAATCAGCTTCATTTTCGCACCAGGCCAGGGGGAAATCTCAAACTCAACTTCTCACCTCTTCAGATTTTACAAACTGCAATGAAAACTCTTTCTCAGCCTCATTCGAGTTATTCACTTGAAGTATTCCCGTTGTTTTCCAATGGAAATTGGCCCAAAGTTGAATACGGTCAAGGTGAAGGGAGAGACAAGAGGAAACAGCAAGCAATCAGAGTCGCTTCCAAGTGAGCACAGCTAGCTAAGTGATTCGAAGTGAGTCAATCAGAATATATCGACATTATTACGAATAAACAATGAAGTTATTAATTTTTGATAATTAAGTGGAGTAAAGACATTTCAATCTTTTTATTTTATGTCTATTTATGCCTATATCTACACATATTCATACAATATATCGCATTACTGCAGTGCGAAAGACCACCGCTTGCAGGTCTGATATGATATCTTGGATGATTACATGCCAACATCTGCATAATTGTATATACCTATCTCTCTTAAAGCTTATCTACATTAGGTTGTTGATTATAGATTTTAGTTAACGAATATACTAGTTGGTGTTTTTAATAGTTCAAATAAGTCAACTTGATAACGTTCAATTTTACTTTAACAAGCCCAGATTGACTCAGTCAACTCAACTTAAACTTCCGTCGACAGCCCGACTTGACTCTTCTGCCTTTTCAACAACTTCTTTGAAGACTTTCTTCAACGTTTTCTTTGCGATGGCTTTTACTCTGCGACTCTCAAGTTCAACTCTTCTTACATTGACTTTAACTTCATTGGACTTCACTTCTAGATTATGCTTGTCAACTGCAGCCCTGATCCTGTCGATAGTTGCCTGCATCACTGCATACATTTACTCCCCCAGAAGATGGAGATTTACTGGGAGCTTGTAGCTAGTTGTTAGCATACTGAGCTTAGAGCTTCCTATTCAGTTCAGTTATTTTAAGAAAAACACAAATTTGCCCGAGAAGGTGCTTGCCCAGCCACAATGCCGGACATACTTCGTAGTAAGTAAGTAGTAGTAGTAAGAGCCCAGTAGTCGGAAGAGCCCAGAGTTCTTTACACACTATACCTAGATTGGTAAGGTATTCCAACAGCGACCTGTAAGTAGCCCTGCGAGGATTCTCACTAGATTCTTACTCCACTTCATTATATGCCTTAAGAAGTCATCATCTTTGCTTTAATCTCATTCTCAATCTCCTTGTCAACATGTAAATAGTTCTATCAATCCAATTATGAATTTACTCACACACCATATCTTTAATCTTTGTATTTATTTCTACTCAACCTCAATTGATCCATCAAATTGGCGCATTGCAATTTGTTGCCCATCCTTATCCCTCGATTGCCGTTTTTATTCCAACTGTCAATAGTCAATTGGACACTTTTCGCACTCGTCTGGTCGGCGATCTCATCCGTTAATCCTGCCGCACTCAAATATGCAAAACTCATTGGCAATTGCCTGCCGTCTACTGCCCACTGTCCGCTGTCTACTGTCCCCTGTCCTCCCTCCACTGTTTGTCCATATATCGCGGCATCGATGAACCCAGAATCATCATCATTAATTAAACACTTAATTAAAACTGCAGCCGCCTCTGCATGCACGGCTAGTTACGAGGGGGGAGGGGAGTGGGGACGGGGGCATTGGCTTAGCTAGTTGAATGCGGAGTGCAGCGAGGCATGTGAATGAAACGAGGGGTAAAGATAGAAGCGTGAGTGAGAGAAACAAAAGAGAGACAAGAGAGAGAGAGGGCGCTACAAATTGATTAGGCGGCATTTTGTGAACGCTTTCAGCAGTCGGAAAAACAGACAAAAAGCAGCAACAACAGCAACAGCGGCAACAGTAAGCAACATGTAAAATGCAAACCGCTTTAAGCAAACAACAACAGCAATAACCACAACAACAGCAACAACAACGAAAGGCAACTAATGAGCAAACCGAATAATAGGTCTAATAAATATAACATATATAGAAATTAACGCAACTTTCATTTTTCAACACGATTTCATTCAGCATTGGGGAAGAGATAAACGAACGATTGATTGAAATTGGGCGAAAGACACGGCGATAGACGATAAGCGATAACACCCCAGCAATGATTATGAATATTATTATTTTTGTATAATTGCAGTTTCTGCCCGACGAATACACTGATTATTTGCAGTTGCAGAGAGACAATAAAAAAACAACGAAAAAAAGGCAACCTTCGGCATGCAGATAGTATTATACCCTCCCAGGTTTTTATCTCCTTCGATTGTTGTAATAAAAGTTATACGTAATGGAACAGAATGGAACGATATTATGTTGTTCAATATTATATTACTTTGATTGGCACTAAGTACCTTCTTTTATACACGTAAGTCAGAACTAATCTTCATACGATTACCTTTATTTCGGCTGATTGTTCCTATGGCAGCTATATGTTATAGTAGTCCGATTTTGATGAAATTGTATACTCATATTATGTACATAAAAAAATCAGATGTAGCAAATTTAATCACAAATATCTTGATAAATAACTAAAATCGGCCGATAGTTTGTATGGCAGCTATACGATATATAGTTGAGATCCAGCTCGTTCCGACTTATACACAACGTGCAGCAATGAGAAGCATATATACCAAGTTTCATAAAGAAAGTTTTTACAATTGAGAGACTAGTCTGGGTTGCAACAGACGGACACGCGGATATACGGACACACGGACACTCGGACAGACGGACAATGTTAGTTCCACTCCTCTGTTTACCCTGATTCAGAATTTATACACTGTTTACGCTCGGAGAAGTCTCCTAAGGTGCAACCTTCTGACTAATACGAGTATACCCTCTGCAAGGGTATAAAAGTATTCAACAATAAAAATTCAATAATATCGTATTAAATAAAATCTGAGCCCGCACAGAACATAACACGACGAGGCGAGACTAAAGCGATAATTAAATCAATGGCATAATAATTGTGCACTAATTTCATAAGCAAACACATGCACGCATGTCACAGACACATACACACACGTATGCATGTGTGTATGGAGTATGTATTATGCCATGCCAGCTGTCTATAGGAAAACGTATCCAATTTGAATGGGCGCTTTGCCGCAATTCCCGAGCGCGTTTCACATGAATGCAAACGAGCAAGTTCCGTTTACCGTTTACACTTATGAAATTACTTGACAAGGGAAGCCTGAAGAGGGTTCCCTCGGCGAGGTGCTGGAGAAGGAGGACAACCCTAACGGACCCCTGAGAATGGACAAGCGAACGATAACGAAGACTCTAAGCCGATGCCGATGCCGACACCGACGCCCAAAACAGTCCCCGAGTGCGAGAATCGCAATCAAAGGCTGTTTATCTTCTTGACTGCTCTAGTCCTTTTCCCCTTGTTGTTGTTGCGATTCTTGTTATTGCTGTTGCTGTTGTAATTTTTGGTCCATCGGACACTGAGCGAGGGTCAGCGCGTCAGTTGGCCTTGAGTTGAGTGTCTTGGACTCCTAATGTGTTGCCCCGCAATCAGTTGTCGTTGTCCTTTCAGTCTCGCCATCTCTCCCTCCCTCTCTCCGTCTCTGTCTCTCTCTCTCTCTTATTGGAATTTCCATTTTCCATAATGGAAATCTTCGAGAATAATAATAATAATAATATTGTAGTATGTAATACAAAGCAACTGGGCAATTTGTTATTGGCCACTCTGGCTCGCATTTACTGCAGCCAAAATCGTCTATGAAGTATTCAATAGTTCAACATATCGAGGAGGTTTACACACTGGGGGGGCGAGCGCTGCTGCACGGTGGGCGTGCTCCATGTCCATGTTCATGTCCATGTAAATGAAAAGGAATTGTTATAAATTGTCTTGGACCTTTTCCCTCTGTCGCTTTCGCTTTTGCTTCAGCTTTTCCCTTTGCTTCTGCTTTCGCTTTTCTTTTCCTTCATTTTTGTTGTTTTTTTTTTTTTTTTTTTTGTTGGCTTCTCGAGGCGTTTGTCTCGTTTGATAGATATTCCTTATTTGCCGTTTGGGGCTAAGCAGAATATCTTTGAGATATTGTGTCTGTTGTCATGCAGCATGCGTAGGCGATTTACTGGATGTGCCAACGGGTAGGGCGAAGGGAGGGGAGTGGGGAAGAATGCTTGCTATGGGTATTGTATTTGGGCTGAGATTTGAAGCCATTGAAGTCTTTCGTGATGTAAATGTTATTGAAGACGGTTGATTCTATGCTGTCTATTTTTGACCTCCTCCCCCTCCAACCCACTACCCTTCCACCGTTCCTCAACACAAATTTTCTGCATAATTGTAAACAAATTAGACGACAGCGTCGTTGCTGCCCCTCATCAATGAGAAGCAGATGGGGAAAACTTGCCAAGTGAAAAGCTGAACGAGGCGAGAGAACAGCACAGGGAGAGGGGAGGGGGGTGCGAGGTGTGTGGTGTGTGGTGGGGCTAAGTCACTCAACCTCATGCTGAACCGGTTGATGTTGCAACATTTGTCGTATTATGGGCGTGGCAGGCGTGCCTAGAACTGTTACCCAGACAAATGACCCACCGGACACATGACTAAACTGCTTGACAGTGGAACAAATCGTAAAAACGTGATTCAAATTAAATAACTGTATAAAGACTTAAATACAAGCATGGGAACTATAATAGAACACTCAATAAAAAAGGTATTAAAAAAAAGCATTAATTGAAATGCGATTTAAATTTTCTGCTGCATACTTGAACCAGAAATACTGGAAATAATTTTGTCCTTAAAATTATTTCTTAAATAACTTCCAAGTTAATTCTCCGATCGGAATCAAGTTTTCAGAAACTATTTAGGTGTTGATGGTTAGTGTGTTTACCAAAAATGAACTGTCCTGCATTAAAATTACGCTTGGAATTTAGTTTATATCGATTAACGGAGGCGTGACCAAATAAACAAACTTAAAACATATGGACACACAGGCAATTGGAACGCAGTTCAGTTCCCTTATAATACATTATTTATATAACTATATTTAATAACAATATATATAATTTTTAAACTTTAATGTAAATCTTAATCCTAATAAGGCGACTGTCTTTAGTCGACTTTAAATAAATAAATATGAGTAACAGGTGGAAGAAATTTCTTATTCGAATTTCGATCCAAGCATTCATTGATGAACATTTAATATTCGAGGTTGACTTCCTTTAAGGTTAGATTTCTGTCTTTGAGGTTTTGTCTTATTCTGTATAACCACCGTGCAGTGTCCAGTTTGCTGTTGTCCAGCGCCAAGTCTGGCACTGTCTGTCACTCAGTCAGTTCAGCTCAGTTCAGCCCGGTTCAGCTCAGCTCAGCTCGGTCCAGCTGGGTCGGCTAGAGTCGGCTTGGGTTGCCTCGTCTCGGCTCGACTCGACTCGACTCGGCTCGTTCATGTTGTGAAAGAACGAAGCGTAAAATAAATTTCAAAGCGATTTATCAAAACCAAAATCCGTATACCAATCCCAATCTCAATGCCGGACAACAAAAAGGCACAATTTTCAGCCACAAACGCAGCCGCAGCTGAAAGAATTTAAGCTGCAGCCAGCACAGAGAAAGAGAGGGAGAGAGTGAGAAGGGAAGAGAGGTAGAGAGTGAAAGAGAGGGAGAGCTAGCCTAGAAAATGAAACTCAGGTTCAGCTTTTAAGACTTTTTCACTCTCCTCTCTCTCTCTCTCTCCCTCTCTCTTTAGGTTGCCCGTTGACAAACGTCCGAGGCAAATTATTCATAAGCAGGGCAAACAAACATCTTGTAGCTACAAGCCAGCAAGAGCAGGAGAGGGAGACAGAGAGAGAGAGAGAGAGAGAGGGGAAGCTGAGGAAAAAACTGTCACTGCCATTGCTCTCTCTTTCGCACTCCCTCTGCGCTGCTGCTGCTGTTTGCTGCACAAAACGTTAAATTAATGTTAAAAGCGTGTTGGTCTCTCGTTCTTTCTTCCTCGTGTCGTTATTGCTGTTGTTGTTGGCCAGTGGCCATTTGTGGGTGTGACTGAATGGGGGGATTGGGGTGGCGGGGGGTAGCTGGGCAGCTACTCGCTTGGTTCGCTCTGTTTGCCTTTTGGCTGCAGTTGCGTTTAAACGCCGCCGCCGACGTCGCTGCCTCTGCTGCTGCCTCTGCTGATAAGCCGCTTAGCTGTAGCTGCAGTAAAAATATTTCGGCTGTGTTGCTGTGCCCCTCCCCCCAGCTGGAGGAAGTGTGGGCGGACGCTGGCTTAACGAAATGGCGTAACGGAAGCACAAGATCAGATTGAAGTTTAAAGCAAGGTTCCTTGAAACTCGACTCCCGCAGTTATCGATTGCAAGTTATCGATAGCAGTAGTTATGCAAGCAGCGTTATGTGTTGCAAACGATTGTAATATGCTGTGTGAGTTATCGAATATCCAGGTGCAGGTGATTTCAAATAAGTTATCGACAACTAAAACTATCGATATGTTTCGGTATGCGCTAAGTTTCAATTGTTAAGCAAGAATAACCTACGATTTGCTCATACAATTATTGGAGCGGTTATCGGTAGGCAAAAACTATCGTGATGTGACTCAGTGAACTATTACTATAACAAACTGTTAATGTTATCGATATATTTAAAGGGTAATGTGATTTGAAATCATCGGCACGTGTATGTTCTTATTACAAAAGCCAATTAGTAAATAGTAACTTATCGACAACCAAAACTATCGATATGTTTCGATATGCGCTAATTTCAACCATTTTAACCAACGATTAGCTCACATAATTATTGGAGGGGTTAACGTTAGGCAAAAACTATCGTGATGCCACTCAGTGAACTATTACTATAAAAGACTGTTAATGTTATCGATATACTAAAAGGGTAATGTGATTTAAAATCATCGGCACGTGTATGTTCTTATTACAAAAGCCACTTAGTAAATATTGTAAATAGTAACTGAGCTATTGAAGCTAGCGGTAAACCTTCGACAGCCTGACCTATCGATATTCATCATTATATATTAAGTTATTGTTATGCACCGATAAGCAACGAGTTGCTTCTTAATCGCTCACATACATGTTACAAAAGGTATCGATAATCAAGCTATTAACTGTTTCAGTAACAAGCTGTGGAACTTATTGATAACATATGGACAATCTCTACAATCGATATTCATCAAATGTTTAGTTGAAATGCACCGATAAGAAACAATTTGCCTTCAAATTTCTCACTCACGTTAAAAGCAATCGTTTTGCATATATCTGAGTAAATCGTTGTCGTTTCCATAGTGTCTTCACTAGACCGACAACACACCCTAACATACCGCAAACGACTCCATCTACACCTCGATCAATTTCCTCTTAACTGTTATCGATAGACTGTTCATCTAATTGACAGCCACTCGCACAGTGAAGAACAGCCACGGTACAAAAAAAACTACCGTTAAAGGGCAACAAATGGTAATGCGGGCGAGAGTTCATCGATTCCCATTGTTTTCCCACACATTGATAATTGTTTTCGATTAGTTCCCTGAACTGCTCTGGCAAGGTTGCTGCCGCCTCTGCAAATTACGTAGCCGCAGCTGCTGTTGCTGCAGTCGTCGTCGTCGTCGCAGTTGTGGCAGCTTGTCTTGTGGCCCAGCCATTTATGTGGGACCCTCTCTCCCTCTCCCCCCCTCCGTCTACACTGATCTGCCCCTGGTTAGTTGTGCAAATAAAAAGCTTGTCACTTTGACATTTCGCCGGCAGGAGCGTTAAGTTGCAAGCTGGAGGAGGAGTGCCCCAGCGAGCGAGCGAGCGAGCCTCGTCTTCATCTCGAGTGGGGTCGAGGTGGAGGATTGCGGACTATGGACTGTGCAAGATTGGGTTGCTTTTCTGCTGTTCGTATGCCTGCCTAGGCCAATGAGTTGCTCGAGGATTGTCAAGGCATTTGATGGGGCAGGAGAGGTAGGGGGCAGGGAGTAGGGAGGAGGAAGGAGGAGCCGCGTTGCGGTTGGTTTGTTTACAATTTTGCATTGCAAAAACCCAATTGGCAATTGCAGTGCGCGGTTGTTGTTGCTGCCGCTGCTGCCCGCAAATTAAACGTTTTGGGTCGTGCCAGCAACAACAACAATAATGGCAACAAACAACGGTTAAAAACTTGATGAAGAAGAAGCACAAGCGGAAGAAGGGGAGGAGGGGCAGAGGAGGAAGAGGAGCTTTTGTCTGCGCCTCCAATTATTTTGCATTATTATTTGCAACGAAAAGTAAAAGTTTCTTTTATGACTGCGAAATATTGTCGAAGAAAATGAACTACATAGATAATGATGAATGGAAAAAAGGCAGCAACATCTTGTGCAATCCCCAGAGAGACTCAGTGTGTCTCTTCTGCATACAACAAATGACAAGCAACCACACATTTGATCAGTTTGCGCCACTATAGACCTGATGCAAGATCAACGTGCGTTTACCTCTGAGTTTGAAACGAAACAGTTAAAGGTACAGCTGCAGATGCGTAGATACACATGTATCTAATGGCTACGGCTTCGTTTTGGACTGCTAAACACACAAAACATTAAGACTTCGACCTCTTCGGGGTCGTGCGTTAATTAAGCCAAAGGCCCCCCAACGAATAACGCAACGCAAACAAACTTAACCCAATAACAAAGCTCATCTCATTTGTATCTCGGCCGCTCTTCGCTCTGTAATTGGGCAATTGCCCCGAGGAGGCGCTAATCCGCATAGACATGCCACGCAAATTGGAGGTCGAGTGAAGGCCTAGCTGTAGCAAGTGCCCAACGATTGCAGATCGATCGATTATGAGTGAAGAAATGAACGATCTTCAGCGGCAGTTTGCCCATAAAGTGTTTCTCATCGTTCATTTTGTGCTTAACGATCGCAGAAGTTGTTCTAATTATGTGATCTGTCGAGATTTCTCTTTAATTGGCGATCTCATTTCTGATTTTCAAATTGAGCAGATGATCACAGCAAGCAGCTTAAGCAAGCGATCGTCAAAGTGATCTTCAGTGATCCCTTGTAATCTTCACTAAGCAGGATCAGTGAACCCCTGTCAGACATACAAAGCAGTAGGTTGCCTATCCAATTCCCTAGTTGCTCTACGAAGATGAAGATGTTTGTTCGATGCCAAGCTCAATAGATGTCGATAAAATGGTGATCCGTATTGCAAACGATAGAAAAGTAAAAGCGAATATATAGCAGATGGGCGTGTGAGACCCATTTTCACACTTTCATACGTCGCGACGTGTCGAATCACGCTTATGCAACTGTCTATAGCAGCCACATGAGTAATGTTCATCGGCTGAAAAAAGGAACAAGGAAAGAGAAACACACTCAAAGGCAGGCAATGGTTTCACTTGAATTTGTCGAGGGGAAACATAAAACTCATTGCATTTTGTAACCATTAATCGATGGATATGAAATTTTCACTCACACAAAAGACGCGAACAAAGGCCACAGACGACGACGACGGCGACGACGGCGGGTAAATAAGGCGACTGAGACTTGCGACTTCATAAAGGCGAAGCCAGTCGGAGATGGTGTTGGCAGAGTCGGCATTGAAGATGGGACTGAGGCGAAAGGCGAAGGAAGGGGAGGAGGGAAGGAGAAGAAGGAAGAAGAAGGTGGAGAGGAAGGGGGCAGAGTGTATCGCGAAGTACTGCGAGCGACTTTATGCACTGTATGGGTGCAGTGGCTGTGCCCACGCCAACAGCTGGCAAAGGTGCAGGGAGGAGGAGGGGGAGGGGTTGCCATATTCGCATGGAATCCCAGTTTCAAAGAAGAAACAAACGAAGCAGCGCGCAAAGAAGCGAACAAAAAGCGTCAACCGTTTTGCTTCATTGCACAAAAGGCCGCCCAGACCGAGCCTTGGTTTTTCCACTGAACCAGACGCCCCCACACCAAGTCCCCTTCTCCCCCCTTTCGCTAGCACTGTGCCGCAGCACCTCTGCAGAAGGCAAACCATAAACAAAACCACCAAGAGGAGCGCCGCAGTCGCAGTCGCAGTTGACGTCGCAGTCGGCGATGGTGTTGTTGTTGTCAATATAATCTTCCTCTTTCTTCTTCAGTTTTTTAATCGCGAACGAGCATAGGCGATGTTGAAGTGCTGCTGCTGCGGCTGCCGCTGTTGTTGAGCCATCGCCTCTGCTCCACGCACCCCACCCCCCTCCGTTTACTCCCGCGCACGCCCTCAACAGCATTTTTCAGGCGTTGACAAATTTTGAGCCCAAAACACAACACAAAACAAGCGACGGGGCGAAAGTATGCGCAATAATCGAAAAATGTCGCCAGAGAAGAGTTGCAGGAGGAGGCGGAAGAGAAGGAGAGGAGAGGATCTGTGAGCAGAACAACGACGTGCAGTTAGCGGCATCGCATAGCTGGAAGCGAAGCTGTTGTCTCCGGCTGCAGTTCCCCCAACCTTCCCCTCCCCATCACCGTCCACAGAGTGTGGCATGAAATTGAAAGCAACAACGAAAAACGACGGAAAAAGAACGAAAAATTGAAATATTTTGAATATTTTCACGTGCATTTGCATAAACGGGTGGGCGGGTCGAATGTGCATCGAGGCAGCAGGCAGGGGGGAGAGGAACACGCAGAGACGTGTCGCATTGACAGGCTTTGGGGCTGCTGCACTTGAAGCGACTGCAACAGCAGCAACAGCAGCAGCAGCAACAACAAAAGCGCGTTGCAAAAAGCTTTTTGGCAATTTGCCTTCAAACGCTTTTCTTTCTGCCCTTTTTTCCCCCTGTCCAAGGGGCGTGGCCAGCATCGAGCTGAGATGAGTGCTTGGCTAGATGGAAGTGCTCCTCTGCCTCGGCTTCTGTTCCGGCTGCTGCCGCTGCCGCTGCTGCTGCTGTTCGAGCTTTAACGTTTTAGCCAAAGGCACAAAAGGCATTTTAAAGGATTGACGGCTGACGAAATAAAATGATCGAAAAAGGGCAAAGGTACAAGCAGAAGGGGGCAAGGGGGAAAGAGGCAGTGCAGCCGCAACTCGACTGCAGCAGCCCCTCTTCTACCCCCTTCGGCTGTATTCAGTTATTGAGACTGCAAAGCAATCAATACAATTTCAATTCGTTTGTTCAAACTGAAAACGAAACTAAGTAAAATAACAATTGGGTGGGGATTACGGAATAGGAATACTATATAGCACATACCCTGCACTGCACACATTACGCCTATTAATAGAGAACGATATCTATACACGGTTGTTCGATAGTCGAAATAAATGTAATTTCGCCAAGGCTTTACTTTATAAATACGATTGGCCCATTGTTCTTGGCTATAAAATTCAAATTTGCAACAATAACCAGCAAGGATAGTTCTCTTGCATTTCCTTGGTTTGTTCCTAGCCATAAATATGGCTATATAATTATATAGCTTGCTATAAGCATTATTACTCTTATTTCTAGACTGTCATATGTTCAAACAGTGTCGGAGAAGTCTAATATACTATCTGCAAAAGTATAAAAATAAGTTAATCGATTCTTAAAGGTTATCGTCTGCATCATTAAGTACAATATGATTTGTTCAGTATTACAGTAATAATATAAAAATATTAATATTAAAGAATGAATCTTAAAATAATATAAACTAGCTCCGTCTAGTCTATCGATTGTTTCACTGCCCTGGCAAATGGAAAATATACAGTTCTTTTTCTACAACTTTCTAGATGTATCACAGACCCATCAAATTCATGCTGAGGAGTTCTCTCTTTGGACATTGCTGTTCAGTCAATCTTCCTTCAGTTCAATTACCAAATTACTTCTAACGCGTCTCTCTCTTCTCTCGTGGGCTTGACTTAGACACTTCAACTTCAGGGTCTGCAAATATCGCGGATTAGGTCAGTTCGTTCGCTCAACTGACATGAGTCGCTGCCTCTCTCTGTCTCTCTTTATGTCTATCTCTGTCTGCCTCTCGCGCTTGGCAAGTACGTGTAGATGCTGCACAACTTTGTGCCTGACGTACAACCACAAAACCTATGCAACACAGAGACAGAAACATCAGAATCAGCAACAACACGCGGCAGCCAAACAGGAAAAGAAACCGCCGCATCGCATCGCCAGCAGCAACAGCAGCAGCAGCAGCGGCAGCAGAGGCAGCAACTGAGCTGAAATCCTCCCGCCAACCACAACAACAGCAACGGGTACCTGTTCTACATATTTATATATGCAAGTGTGTGTGTGTGAGAGAGACTGAGAGAGAGATAAAGAGGTACGAGCTCGCCTGGGTCGCCGGAGGCAGCCAGTCAGCCACTCATGCGCAGGCAGAACGAACCGCAGACTGGGAACTGGGAATGAGAACGGGTCTCTGCAGTGCCAAAGTTGTTCTTGTTACATACAACATGTGGCAGGCGGTCAGGCAAAGAGAGAGAGAGAATAGAAGAGAGAGAGAGAGACCCATTCGTCATGCTCATTTTGCACTGCACTTCCAAAGGGTCCCCTGCTGTTGCCAGGCGCCTTTGCGATCTCTTGTGATCCGAAATAGAATCATCATACTATGGCAATTATATGGTAACTATATCATATATACAGACTAAGAAGGGAGTTCAGTTTGCTTTAAGTTCTCTTGCAATCCTTGGGCTCTCAACACTTCCAGTTTCTGGTTCGTCTCTTTTCCCCTGAAATATTTCTTGGAGAGTCTGACTTGAAGAAATTGAAGATTGCTTGTCCTTAGTTTTTGCTCTTTTCTTTTGCTGATTTATTTGTTGTTTATTTCACTGGATCTTGAGATCAATTTCTATTGTAGTTGACCCTGAAGAGATTTGCGCTTTGATTGTCAAGGTGGAAAAACAACAACGGAGAGAAAAACAGTTCAACATCAGCAATATTATTTTAGGTGGTTGCAAGAGCAGCTCTGACTCTGTCTCTCCTTCTCCCTTTCTCTCTCTCTCCTCTCCTTCTGTCGCCGCTTCTCTTTCGCTTTCCGTTTAGCCTGTTGAGTATTTGTGCTACATGCAACACGGCTTGGTGTCTGTGCAACAGCCACAGCAACAGCAGCAACACGACAACGCAGAATTAATTCAAGAGTGCTCCTCATTAACATCACAAACACACTCGCACACCCGATAATGATGATGTTGATGTTGCTGTTGCTGTTGCTGTTGATGATGATGAAGCCTCCGGCCACACATACATGACTCGTTCAACATCACATGTTGGTAAGGTTGGCCGTGTTGCTCTTGTGCTCTTGTTGCTCAAGTTGCATTTGTCTTTGGGCCAAAACATGCGTTGTCTGCTGTCTACTGTTACAGTTGTTGTTGTTGTTGTTGTTGTTGTTGTTGTTGCTGTTGCTGTTGCTGTTGCTGTTGCTGTTGCTGTTGCTGTTGCTGTTGCTGTCTACTGTTACTGTTGTTGTTGTTGTTGTTGTTGCTGTTGCATGTTGTTTGCTGCTTGAGTGGCCCCTTGCCGCTTCGCGCCTTCATTTGCCGCTGGCTTTTGGGTTTTTTTTCTTTTTTTTGTCTGTTCGTCTTCTGCTTTTCTCTGCTTAGCTGCTGCAGGAATTTGTTCAAGGCGTACACAACAGCAGCAGCAACAAACACAGCAGCAATAACAGCAACACCAACAACAACAAACCGGTTGTCTTTTCCATGGATATGTTGCTTTTTCTTGGCCGCCTCTTCAACTGCCTTTTTGGCCCTATTCGCTGTTGCTCGTCTCTCTTTCCCTCCCTCTTTCTCTCCCTCTTTCTCTCTCTCTCTCTTCCTCGCTCTCTCTCCATCTCTCTCTCCCCTCTTCCATATACACTGGCACTATCCATCATATTCACTTTCTTGGGCGCCCCACAACTTGTCAATAGATTTTCCGTTGCATGTGCCACGAATCGAGAACAGCTGCTTCCTCTCACCCGCTCGCTCTCTCTCTCTCTCTGTCTCTCTCTTTCTTCTCTTGCTGTCTGCCAATTTTCGTTCGCACAACATACGCTGTCACTTGTTGCGGTCTATGGCCCAAAACTGACTTCCTTCTTCAGCGACATTCAATTTTAGAACAAGAGAGGGAGAGAGAGAGAAGAGGAACAAGTGAGAGAGACTAGAAACTAATCCAATTTAAAGAGCCTATCTAAAATAGGCCTAGAATAGGATTACTCCACTCGGCTTTACAAGTTGAGCACTAAGTAAAATTCTAAACCTGTATTTACTATCACAAATCTGCCCAACAATTAAACTTCTGTAACAGAATGTGAGACTGGGCAACTGTCAATCAACTGTCCCAAAAGGAGTCTTTAACAGCTCAATGAATGAATGAATTGGATGTCTCAAAGTGATGGGATGGATTGTACATATTTAATGGCTTGATTTGCAGATATTAAATGGACAGAACCGCTATATTTGGCTGACTAGCTCTCGTTGCCTATAGGCTTCTTTCTTTCCATTTCTTTCTTTGATTCTGCTCTATTTATTATCTCTTGAACCTCTCATCTCTTCATTGTGCCACACATAACCTACTCTTTCATATTATTGCCTACTACACATTAGTTAAATAATCAATCAGCCCGATAAACTCAATGTTATCTTTTGATTCAGTTCCACTTTGCATAGGTTTTTACCTTCAAACAACCATCTTAGACAATTCTACTCCCCGACACATGTATCTATATGGAAATTATTAATGAGAAATCTTCAACTTGCCTAGTACTACGGTTATTTTGATCAGAGCTGTACAGAATATATAGTACATATCTTAAAAGTACATGTAGACCTTAGAAAACTGCATTAATACATTTAATAACGACTGAATAATGAAATGATTGAGCTTTAAGTGGATGCAAGTGAATTTAATTTTTAGTTTTGACTGTTTTGACAGTAAGTGTGCTCAAACATGAGAACAGAAAAGCATGAGAACAACTTTTATGGGTGCTTGTTGTTTACTGTACAGATAGCAATTGAAATATATCATACATGTAACGATAGTTATCGATATGCGATGGTCGATAATCATCGCAAAGGCTAGCGTCGTTAGTGCAGGCAGAAGAGGAAGAAGGAGATATAAGAGAAAGCTGAAGCATAGAGGAGTCGAAGAGAAGCGAGCAGAGTCGAAAGAGTTGTGCTGGAAGAGGATCGTGAAGCAGAAAGTTGTCGTGTCCGGAGTAAGGCAAAGTTGTGTCGTCGTCGTATGTCCGGAATTAAAAAGTGTTGGCACGAGTCATCTTTTTATCAAACACTAAAATAATAACAAACTATTATGATTTCAATCTATTACTAAGATAAACAATTGTGTTAAACAATAAATATCCTACATTTGGGGGCTCAACCAATAAAACAATAAAAAGTTGACCCATTTGTAAAGTGCAGAAAGCAATCAATGCCCATGTTCATTGCTCCACAAAGAAGACGCCATTTCAAGTAATGTTTGGAGTAAACATGAGGAATAAAGTTAGTGACAATATACTAACTACTCTAGAACAAGAGATGGTGGCAGACTTCGACGCCGAGAGGGCTGAATTACGCAAGGAGGTAAAAACACATATTCAGCAGGCGCAGCAAAAGTATAAAGACGGCTATGATCGCAAACGCAAGGGCGAGCGTACATATAAAGAAGGAGATCTGGTGGCTATTAAACGAACTCAGTTTGTGACTGGCAAAAAACTAGCTAGCAGTTTCCTCGGGCCATATGAAGTAACTAAGGTAAAAAGAAACGGCCGATACGATGTACGGAAAGCAGCTCAGGTGGAAGGCCCTACAATAACTGCAACATGTGCAGAAAATATGAAGCTATGGAAGTACGCGTCTACAAATGAAGAAATATGGTCGTCTGGGTCAGACGACAGTGATCAGGATGGCCGAATGTAACGATAGTTATCGATATGCGATGGTCGATAATCATCGCAAAGGCTAGCGTCGTTAGTGCAGGCAGAAGAGGAAGAAGGAGATATAAGAGAAAGCTGAAGCATAGAGGAGTCGAAGAGAAGCGAGCAGAGTCGAAAGAGTTGTGCTGGAAGAGGATCGTGAAGCAGAAAGTTGTCGTGTCCGGAGTAAGGCAAAGTTGTGTCGTCGTCGTATGTCCGGAATTAAAAAGTGTTGGCACGAGTCATCTTTTTATCAAACACTAAAATAATAACAAACTATTATGATTTCAATCTATTACTAAGATAAACAATTGTGTTAAACAATAAATATCCTACATACATATATATCAGTCACTCTTTTTCAAGCATCTGTTAACTAGATTTAAGAGTATTGCAATAAAGCAATACACTGCAACAGTGCAACCTTTAAGGTATTCTTCTGTGACTGGTGTTGTCGATTGGCTTAATTTAGAGATGATCTCCTGAAGAGTTCTTAAATCACGGAGTACCGTATACAGAAGGGTGCCTGGAACGTTTGTGAGGTATTTGCATTGCTGTTGGCAGTGATAAATCAGATTGTATGCTAAGTCAGAACAGTAATTGAGTAGTTGTATAGTAGCAGAACTCTAATACATACACAGTACTCACTCAGTCATTAACTCACTCACTCCCCCATTCAGTCACTCGTTCACACTTTTATTCATTCATTCACTCTGTCATTAACTCCCTCACTCACTTACACATTTACTTACTTCATCAATCACACATTCACTCACTCACTCACTCACTACACTGAATGAGTGCTCGCTACTTTACTGCATCATGCATGCGGTGCTTGCGGTACCACCGCATGCAGGTCTCTGTTATTGTACAGCGCAAATACATATGTTCTCTGCTGTTAAACGTTCAGTTTGTGCTTCGATTCAAACGAATCACAATAAATTCAATTCGCGCGCCACAAAACTTACCTGGTGCGCACCTTAAAGTCGCTGCTATCTGCACACCAAATGCCAAATACAACAACAACAACAACAACAGCAACAGCAGAATCAACAACAACAACAACTAGACAAGCAAACGCCAAAGAACAACAACATAAAAAGTCAAATGCAAGAAGAAACAAACAAAGCAAAAACAATCCCATCAGCAGCAGCAGCAACAACAACAATAGCAGGCAGAGCAAAACAACAATTGCTGACACGCTCACATGTGCCACCAAATTGTTCACACCTCCAGCCGCAGCGGTGGCTGCCCCACCCACCTGCCTCCACTCAGCTTGGCTGCCTACCACGCCCACTCGAGACACACGTGCAGACGCTGCCGTCGCTGTCGCCTTCCCCGCATTATTATTATTTTAATTACACAAATAAAAAGCGAGTCGCACTTGCAACTCGGACTGTGACAAGAGTGTGGCACACACCCCGTTACCATGCCCCTTCCTCTCCCTCTCCCTCTCCCTCTCCCTCTCCCATGCAGGAGGGGGTGTGTTGGGGGGCAGACACAGCTCCAACTCGAGCAGCAACATTAACACACAACTTGAGAACGCAACGAAGCAGTTGGCGGCGACAGCTGTGGGGCAACTTTGCGAAAATTTGCGGCAGAGGCGGCACAGCGAAAGGATGCACTCACTGTAGACTTGTTTAACAACTCCCCTCCTCTCGAGTGAAGGGGCAGGTGTTGGGGGTGCCTGAGATAGTGTGAGTGGGGGTATCCTGCTCCCTCCACTCGCACACAACTTCCTGTAGCACGACGCAGCACAAACTGTTGCATCAACGATAAATTATCGGGAACTGTTAATGTGCTCGCGTTGCCAACTCTTTGGTCTATAGTTTCCCTATACTATATGTTTATATAGAGATTCATTCCAGGAATAAACTCATGCTGCTTAAACATACACAGTGCAAATAAAGCTTGTATACTTAGGTTTATCAACTAAGGCAGATTAGAGAAGGCACAACAACCTTTTTATTTATCGACTGCAGGTTGAGCTCATTGTAAAGGAACCTATACATACCATACCTACAGATAACATCAATTGAAGCTTGATTTAATCGTAAATAAACTTGCAGTACGTATAGATATATATTATATATATGACGCATATAAATTTAAGTTCAATCAAGTCATATCTGAGAAATACATGCTGAGTTCATCGTAAAGGAACTAAGACAAACCATACACGCAAGGTTATTATTATTAAAGAATTTATCATTATGGTTGAAATTGATTCAGATAGCTAATGAGGTACAAAATATTAGCGCTCCAACTCCAATTTGTATTTAGCATCTCAATGTCGTAATTTTAAAACTGAAAATATACTTCGACCTCAGCATTTTCAACTATCGACTTCCTTAACTAGGCGATCAACTACGACTCTCCTTCACTTCCCTCTTCTAGTAACACCTTTTAGTAATTGAAAGTGTCAAGCTTCTTCTATTAAAGGATTCCCAAACTGCATCAGATTCTACCATCTTCCATACATATAGATGTACCTTATATTATATATTTATGTTCCTCAACTAAGTCACAACCTATCAACCTTTTCTTTGTTGACCTATTGCAGGTTGAGTTCATTTAAAGAAACCTTAACCGAGGCAACATTTGTTGTATTCTTATCACTTTTGGGCAAATAGCGACAGCATTATTTTACAATAGATATCATTTCAATTCATATTCTAATAATATCTCAGTTGAAAGCAGAAGTTTCGTCTGGACTTGTGGGTGAGCAACAGAGGAAAATGCAATTGCAATCGGAATGGGAATGAGAATGGGAATGAGAATGGGAATCGGAATCGAATCTTTATTCTTTCTATATGTAAACGCGCCTCGCAGCTCAACATTCCACGTCCATTTCCACTTCTCACATCGTGTCACACGAAGCCCCCCTTATGCATTTATTGCAACGTTTTTTTCAACATCATCTCCGTTTTTCTTTTTGTGATTTTCTTGCGATTCTTTCTGCTGTTGCAGTTGTTGTTGCTGTTGTTGTTGGTTTGCCTCGTTTGCCAATGCGTTTCGTGAGCTTCACGAGAGAAGCGCGCGCAAAAAGCAGCCGACGGACGGACGGAGGGACAGAGGGACAGAGGGGCGGATGTTGGACCAAGAAGCCAGCAGCTAAATATAAAATGATTCGCGCCGAAAAAACCAGGCAATGCAGACAATTGAAAACGCGCCACGAAAACGAAACAGCCGAAATGATAATGGGCGCATTTTACCATAAATCAGCTAAAGAAAATGTTTAAGTTTTTTTCTCGGTTTTTCACAGTTTTTTTCATGGGGTGTTTGGTTTTTTTGGATTCTTTTCTTTTCGGTTTTTGCGGTTACCAAGTTTCTGTTGTTATCTGCTCCGTCTTGTGGGTCCCTGGGAAGTAGAACTACTGAGCACGCCAAGCTCACACGAACCTAGACACGAAGTCACCTCGAGGCTGGCGCTGACTGAGTTGATCTCGCGAGAGATCTGCCAGATCTGCTAGATCTGCCAAGTACATCTACTCAGAGCTGGGCGAATTTGTGCATGCAATGAGCACAGCACACATGTCATTTTTGTCAACCTCATCTCAACAACTGTCGGACTTAGTTCATGGCCCAGCACCACGAAACTACTTCACTACACTCTGAACCGCAACTCAACACCAAACCGAACTCGTTGACTCTCAAATGGGGGCTCTGCGCATGAGTCCAAGGCTCTCGAAGTATGTTTTATGATGCTGTTAATGGAGTATCGAGGGCACTTAGGCCCCGGCTAAATTAAAGAAAACACATTCATTATTCTCAGTTATAAGAGTATAGCTGGGCGACATGGCGACACTTATCAAGATATCGCAGAGATTGCCATTGAATCACACCTGTGGGTAACTCATGGGCGTCATGGACACGGCTGATCGCGGGCACTTACACATGTACTCGACCCTCCCAAGCCATTTTACCCCGATTATACAGTGGGAGCGCGTATCTTTAATCGTTGGAATTGATGCGTTATCAGCGGACAATAAATGGAGCACAGAAACAACGGCAAACACACACAAAGATATGGCGAGCTGACTGATTGATTTCAATTACCAGACACGCACAAAAGCAAACAAATCTTATGCGATCAAGAGGGGTTCCATTATACTCTGATGGACGAGTGTATTCACGAAACGAATTCAGTCCATTTCAGTTTCAGAGAGTACACATACTCATTAATAAGCATTAGACAGTCGCTTAGCCACCGACATTATTGTTTCCGGGATCTCCGAATTGGAAGCGCCTACAATTACGAGACAGAGACAGACTGGGGCATTGCGAAATTGTAGCCAAAAGTGAATATCATGTAGGGGGAATCTGATGCGATTGTAACACGAGAGATTCGTTAGCCAAAATGCCAGAGACTACATAAAAAGCACGAATGGAAGGGAGCCCCTCCTCTCCCTTCCCCACCACAGTATGATAGGAATAAGTCATCTGCATGATTGAATGGACTCGCTCGCAATTCGAATGACTGCTCATTATCGACATCTGCTGCTGTACTGTCTATAGATCCACTAACTTGGCCCAGCATAAAGACATTAATCTCGGGGAAGCTCTCAAAAAGACATCAGCGAATCTTGCCAGATTTTTAATTAGCGCACGAGGGAGTGGAGGATTCCAATTGCGATTGCGATGGCGATGGCGATTGCGATTACGATTGCGATAATAATGATTATAATGTGCCTTCATCGTGTCGATGATGATGACAATCATGATCTCGCTTTGGATTCGGTGCAAGCTTTTCACTTTCTTTTCGCAAATCAAATTAAGAGTGTGTTGAAAGCGAAACAATAGATCCGCAAATCGCATTATCTCAAGCTCCCTTTCGCCACATATCACATGTATGTATCGCAAAACCTCATTTATCGCTCTATGATTATCAATTCTCCTCAATCGTCAGCATTACCGGGCACATATCATTTGTTATTAACATGGAAATTACTTAACAAGATACGCCACAAGCACTCGAGTTATCAGCCCAAAACAAGACAGATAATTAACGAAACTCGCAGTTAACTCAAACTGACCGTGTTGGCATCGATAACCAGACGACAACAAGACGAAATCAAGGCAAGTAGAATAGAAGATACGAAGTACGAATTCGACGTGTTCTGGACTAGAATCGATTACCCAAACTTATGCAAAGCGAAACGTTTACCCAATCGACCCCATGACTTCCCTTTTTGTTCGGACTCTTCCACGTACTGCACTCTTTTATTGGATTCTTATTGGTTTCTTTGTGAATTTTAAACATTTCCATTTCAAAGAGCGAAAGTAAAAAAGTTCTAATCACAAGATTGATAACGTGACCGTAAAATCAAACAAGCAACAAAAGGAAGACCACAAAAGAACAATATCAAACAGTAAGCGCACACAAAGAACATAACGTGAGAGGCGCCTAAAAGAGAAACAAGGAGATGGGGAAGACAACAACAACAGCAACAACAACAACTTGGTAGCGATTATTTTTCTTTCGATTATGGAATGTCCATCTGACGCCGCGTCGTGCGTTCGTTCTCGTTTACGCCCTGCTACGATACCTTAAACCCAGTTATACAGGGGGCCACGAGTGTGGGAGTGCGAGACAGAGGTAGAGTGAGAGAGAGAGAGAGAGAGAGAAAGGGGTAAATGTGGAATTTAGCTGAGAATTAAAAGTGAATAGGAATTTATTGGTAATTTCTGCTAACAACGTTCGACAGTAACAGAGAAGACAAGGGGGAGCAGCACATTCGACTGTTGAATACCCTACATTTATATTAAAATATCCCAGCACACTGGCACAAGTTAAGGTGTCCGTATATTTAACAATTTCTGGCTTTTTTCGTTTAATTGTTCAATCATTAATCTTGTTAATCGATAATAAAGTAAGTAAAGTAATTATTATTATAAGTTAAAATTATTTTTGGAACAAAGTAGACAGTTTTTATAAACGGTTCTTATAAATATTTGCAAAATCCTTAACTGTACTTTTCTCTTTGCTTAATTACTCTTGTCGAATACACCCCTTATCGTACAGTTGAACAGTTTACAGGTTATGATATGCGAAATCGAAAAGCTATTACAACATTTGACTGCTCCTTGGTGCTCTCGTTTCTTGCTCTGCCTCTCGTCTCGTCTCGTCTCGTCTCTCCCTCTCTTCTCTCTTCCTTAATCTGCATATCTGCATTAATCCAATTTACAGTTCGACTGTCGTTCGGCTGCTCCCTTTCCCTTTCCTTTCCTGCCGGGCAGGGCACCGGGTGCTAATTCAATTAGCGCCTCTGTGCGAGACAGAGAACGACAGATAAATGGGAGACAGAGCGAAAGAGAGAGACGCACTGGCAAATCTCTCTTGCTGTAAAACTCCTCGAATTCGCCCCACGCACTCTAAGCAAATCTTTAATCCAATATTTTGTTCATTTTTTCAACTTTCATATGAAATTAGCGCAGTGTTGTTAAGTCTAACATTTCCACAACAACAAAAAGAGAAAGAAGAGGAGGAAGAAAAACAGCTCGTATAAAAATGGGCCTAACCCCTCAACTCATGTTAAGCCAGAGCAAAGAGAGAAAAAACACGACAAAGCAAACAAGACAGAGAAGAACCAACAAGCCATAATGCGCTCAGATTCTGCTCGACTTGGAAATACTTACAAATATAAAATATATATTTTCCTTATTATATTAAGGGGAATATTGAAAAAGTGTTTGGATTAATACCCACAAATATTGTGTTTATGTAAGGGGTATATTAGAAAAGTAACTGGATAAATACCAACAGCTTTTATACATATTTTATATGTTTATTCGTATTAAGGGGACACTATAAAGCTACTTGAATAAATACCCACATATGTATATTTTACATACTATGTATGTTTATGTTGAGGAGTACATTAGTAAGGTACCCAGACAAATACCCACAAATATTCTTTATATACTCTAAATTTGTATAAATGGGTACATTAGAAAAGTACCTGGTTCAGTACCCACAAATATTCAATTTTGTATATTATCTATGTTTGTATTTATGTTAACGAACACGTAAGAAAACAACCTGGATATGCCTTTAATTATGAATGTCTCGACATCAATCAAATCTTTATCTACAACAAATGTGTTATTTGTTTGTTTATTTCCCATTGAGATTATTTTCAGCGGGTGCAACATGAAACATACTATACAACCCTCTGTAGGGTATGGGGGGTGTGGACAGAAAAAAAGAGCGCAATGCCAACAAATCCATCTGCACTTCTTCTATGCATGTTGCACATTTGCATCTCGTCCCTCTTCTTTTTAGCTGTTTAGTTTTTTTCTCTTTCAGCCATTCAGCTTTTTAGCTCATTATGTCAGCGGTTTTTACGGCGCCGTTTGGCCCGACAACCTGACAATATGCATGACCATAAACATGTTGACCGATTTCTGCATTGATTTACAATTATGAATTGCTCGGGCCAGGCTAATGGGACAGTGGGCCGCTTTTTTGCGCTCTTTCTTCAGGGTTTTCCTTTTACTTTTTCGAATCTTTTTTCCGAGAAAACTGTTTTCCCTTTTCAAATTCAAAGAAACACAAACTGTCTGCATGTTTTTGTTTTCACTCACTGTTTTTCTTTGCTTCCTCTTGCACACTAAATAGGAATCGGGGAATGGGGTTCTCTTGAACCGATCCTCACTGCTTATACACGCGATTAACACATAACATCACCCATGGATAATCCCGTTGCTTCTTTAAATCGATCACAGCAGAAACTTTCCCAACTCACAATCGATCGACCGATCGTTCGTCTCTTTTCTATTTTCATTCATAAGCAGAAGTATTTACATTATTTGCACACTCTCTTCGTCGGCGTGTCTCCTTTGCTCGTTCTGCGATCGTTTCGGTTTCCTCCTACCCACACACACACACGCACACACACAGTTACACACGCGAACAAAGCAAGCAACGGCAAACAACGACAAACATTTGCGCACAGTCTGCACTCACCTTTTAGGTTGTCCTCTCTCTTTCGCGTTCTCCTTCGCTCTCTGTCTCTCCTTGTCTGCTTCGCCTGTTACTTCTAATACTTGCACTACTCCTGTTGCGCTTGCTCTCTGCTGCCTCTAACAGAGCGACAACAACAACACGCTGTCCCGACTGAGCAGCTGCTGCCGATGCTGTGTGGATGTTAACGCTGGCGGCGCTGCCACCAACCACAGTGCGTAGCCGCGGCGAAAAATGTGTTGTTGGTTTTGCTGCTTCTGTTGTTTTTGTTGTTGTTGTGGCTCTTGCTGTTGTTGTTGCTGTATTGAATCCGGTTTTAAATTTCTTTCAACTTGGTATTTTTCTTATTTGCTTGTTGTATATCAAAAATTTGTTGCTGCCGCTGCTCTTTGCCTCTGCCTCTGCCTCTGCTTTGCTTACGGTTCTGATTATGCTGTTGTTGTTGGGTTTTCCTTTACACACAATACATGTGCACAACACACTTAAACACACGCACACGCGCGCACAGAATGCTCATGTATGCGAGTTCTTCACGTGCGGGGCGTGAGAAATGGAGAGAGAAGAACAGCAACAATTGCACTTCAAAACGTTTTGCACTGCGTTTAAAAAAAAATGCAAAAAAATAAAACAATTTCAATATATTCAAATTTCTATTGTTGCTGCATTCGATTATTCAATGCTGTCCTGCACTACGCGCGATTACCGATTAATGTTGTCGATCGATCACTCAACAACAGTGGAATGACGCGCGAAAAACTGACGAATTTGTTGACGATTTTTACGCAAAACTACAAAATGCCAAACACGGCGTAAGCAGCAAACGTGATGCAACGCGTGCGCTCGATTTGAATGCCGGCAAGAGACTGAAAGCAGCAGCTAACAGTCGTCGCGTAGGTAGACGACACGCTGTTAGCCTAACAGCGGCAACTAACAGCGCACTGTTGTCGCAACATGTTGCTGGCTCCGTCCGCACAGTGAAGCGCGCGCATGTCCACGCGCGTTCGCACGGGTCATCTCCGTAAACATATGGGGGCAGGCACAGGGCAGCTGCTCCTGGTGCGGAAGCGCAAATGCAAGAAAACAAATTGTGCAAATTGTTTACGTTACGCAAGATAGTTACTTATTGTTTAACAACTGAGGCAATGGAATAATTATGTGTGTGAGAGATATATTATGCAGTAAAGTACAATAAAAATATCTGTTAGAAGCATAATTAAATGGACGTCCAAAACTTGCAAATAAGAAAAGAAAGAGATCAACTTATTTTGATAAATAAACAAGCAAATAAATAAGTAAGTAAATCATTTGATAAATCAATATATCAGACATTGCAAGTGTACCTTAAATAATTAATTATTTGTTATTGTTGATTAAATAATTTTCTTTTCATCGTAAATACGTTCTTAGAGTCCAAATAAAAATGTATTAAATGTTGTTTTGCAAACGTAGTTTAAAAAATTAATTATTTGTAATGGTTAATAAAATGTTATTCTTTCCATTATACATATGTTCCTAAAGTCTAAATAAAAGTGTATTCAATGTTATTGGTTTTACTTATCTTAAGTAAATAAAATTAAAATAATAATTTTCAATGGAATTATAGTTTAGCATCATAAAACAAGTTAAAACTTGTCGTGATATATTAATAAATAAACTAATTAATAAATTATTAGTATAAATTAATTAATTATTTTATTAATACATTATAAAAAATGAATAAATAAACCTGTTAACATGTATAATAAATACATTTATTAAGATATCGAAAGTACACAATGTTGTTGTACACACAACTTTGCTCCCTTATCTGCCACAGCACAGACCACGGTGCGGCGCAAGACTTAACGAAACACGCGTGCGCGCATGTTGCCTGCTGTTGTCGAACATGAAACATGTTTGAGCTGTAAAGTAACAGGTGTTTTAACAGTGGCCACGGCTGTGGCCTAACATGCCTGATTGTGTTTGCTCACACACACACGCACACCTTTGCTTGCATGTTGGCTAAGGGTAAATATTACAACTTAATACACTGTAATTTATGCAAAATTAAATATCGTGCGTAGAGAGAGACAGAGATAGAGGAACACAAGTACTAATGAATTTCAGCCAAACTCAGCAACAAAACAAAATTAATCATTATTGCAGTGCAATAATGTGCACAGTGGTGCACAGTGGCACACAGTGTTGTACAGTGCGCTGCCCCCAGCAGGTGCGCCGGCGCTAGAGCGACCGAGACGGCGCACTCAAGTGCGAGTACTGTCTGTGTGTGTGTGTGTGCGTGCGTATGTGTGTGTGTGTGTATTAATGATCAGCTTGAGGCGCGTTTACTCAGCATTTTAATGAGTCGATGTCGCTTAGTTTTTTTATATTTTATTTTTGTGCTTTTTGCACTTGACTTTGAACATTTGAATAGAAATAGGCAAATGTTGGCAAGGGAGGGTCCAGGGGGCGAGGGCAGCGAGGGTTGCTTGAAAATTGTGTAATTAATAGTTTTATTTGTTGTGCCTGTTGTTGTTGTTGCTGCTTATTGTCGTCGTCTAATGCATTTCAATATGCCGGACAACGCACCTGCTGCCCACTGTCATTGCTGTTGCTATTGTGTTTGTTGTTGTTGCTGTGCTGACCTTGGGGACGACCCACTGGCTAGATTAAGCACGTCGCAAGTTCAGTTCACATTTTGTTCGCTTTTCGTGGACCTACTTGAGTGTTGCTTCGCACTGCTTTGCTGGAGGAGGAAGTGCCACGCCTCCTCGCATTGTTTAGGTGCAATCACACTTTGTTTTAATACCCTTCGATCGTTGAGAATACTTTAAACAAGCTTTATTAGCTATGTGCCAGTGTACATAACTACTAGACTCCTGCATGAATGCATTCAAAACAGCAAATAAATCGATGATGAATTTGCTTAGATGTTCTCCAGGCCGGTAGCGAAGCATGTGCAGGGTGTGCGGGGCCCCGTCTGCCAGGGAACTGCTTAAAAAATTTGGAACAAGTAGCATAAAGTATCTTTTGTCTTTAATTTTTACTAATATATGCTTACTTAATGAACAAACATATATGAATATACTTTATGGGTTCTGCCACGCCCCCTCATGACTGTATAATATTTTTCTATTTTATGGATTTACGAATTGCCAACAAAATAAAGCTGGAATGATTAAATGGAACGCCACTATTATCAACCGAGCATAAGAGGGACCGAAAGAAGAATTCTCAACAAAACAATTGAAGGCTAAACCAAAAAATAATTAAGAAGAAAATAAGATAAATTATACGAGTATATATGATTTCTTTATTTTGCGACATTTTTTATTGACTACATTCATAATATAAAACATTTAAGGCAAAGAAATTTAATGAAATTTTAATTTATGTTTTAAAATAGATAAGGATATTACTATTTGATTTGATTTTATCTGGGATAATGAAATATGGCTGATTCAACATTTATTGCAGAGCATAACCCAATTAGATCGGTAGATTCGTGTTAGTGGTTGGGATAAAGTGTTAAGTTATCGATACATATCTGGTAATAGATAGTTGGGAAGAATAAAGAGAAGACTCTGGGTTAAATACTCTGAATAGTTTAGTCATCTTTTTTCCCCATTACTCATTTTATGGTAATTGTACATATTTTAAAAAGCATCTTAATCATATCAATCATTTCAAATGTGTACTCAAAAAATTGTACACCTTCCGTTTAAATTATGTAAATTATTGTATGGTGACAAATGAGTACAGGAAGCATTGGATACAGCATAGAAATGTACAGTATTGTCCCAGAAATGAATTCGTTCATGCAAAAGTCAAATGCATTCGAACAAAATGTGTGTAACAGGCAGAAGGAGGCGTGGTCTTCCCCACAATGTGTTTATTAAATATTTAGTATTGCATGTATAGATCATCAATATATAATACTTGATCACTATCAATAACATGTCTTTTTTGCCATGTCTGTCTGTCTGTCTGTTTGAATGTTGAGATCTCAGCAACAGTTAGAGTTAAGTTCCATAGAGGTGCCTGTATATCAGCAGGGCTGACAACTTCCCCTTACTAACCTTACTAAAAAAGAGCATTTTAAGAATCAAAAAAGAAAAAGCTAGACAACATTTTATTAAAGGCTTGAATTTCATTAAATTGTAAATTTCATAGATTTGTATACTGATTTTCATGCTCTATCGATTATATTCGAATTGTTAACTATACATTTGTTATATTAGAGATACTCCTAACCAAAATAACGAAATATTAACAAACTCCGGAAATCCGAGATAAGAATAACTACCTTTTGTTTGGGCAATGAAAATATAACAAATTTGTTGACAGTAAGATCTAGAGATTTTTTTCAGGCTAAACAAAAATATAAAACAACAGATCTATCCGGAGAAAGGCTGACCTGGCAACCCTGCTGTGTACGCAGATAAATTTTGTTGCAAATGTTGGATGGCAAACACCACGAAGTACGAAAATTAGGAACTAATGAGTAATGTATAAAGGTCTTCACTTTTACTTGAACAAGCTCATAGCTAAATACCATATAAACTTGTTTATTAAATAACGATCTGATCGAACAATAAACACCAAAGTTATGCAAGTTAACGTTGCCTTAAGAATCTGCTGTTGGGAATTATAATGTAGCTTACTGAGAGATGCGCTCGGCTGTAGCTATCGAAGCATGTTTTTTTGGCAGTTGAAGTTTCACTCTTTTTTTCTCGCTCCCTCTCTCTCTTTCTCTCTCTCTCTCTCTCTCTCTCTCTCTCTTTCTTGCTCTGCACATGTATGTTGTCTCATTAACATCAAAAGCATTTGAATGCAGCCTAGAAAGTCAATACAGCTCGACCGCCTTCGCCTCTGCCTCTGCTTCTGCCTCTGCCTGCTTATCCCCTCCACAGCATACGCACTCAGCAAGCATCTCCATTTCTCTCTCTCTCTCTTTCTCTCTCTCTCTCTCTTTCTCTCTCTCTCTGACTGTCTTGCACTCTTTCATCTTGAGCCGCTGCGGCTGAACGCGCGTGGAACGGCAAAAGTTTCAATTAAAACTCAAGAACGACTGCGCTGCGACGCAGTGCGTCATGCTACGCTTGCCGGAGTTATTAAAAGCAGCGGCAGCAGCAGCAGCAACAACAACAACAACAACGACAACAGACAAACAACAAGTCAACAAGCCGAAGGAAGCGTTGAAGAGTAAACACAACAGGGGGGAGCGAGGGAGGTGAGAAACTTTGAGCTGGAGCAGCAAAACTCATCAGCAAATCACGTTAATCAGTCAGAGCGCCAAGTTAGTGGGCAACCCACTCCAGTCGGGGAGTGGGAGGAGCGGAGGGGGAGGAGGGTGACTGCTGCTAGGTCGGCTTTGGTTGAAGATTTTGGGGCCAAAGCCAACAGCGACTGCGACGGCAACGGCAACGACGACGGCGACGGCGGCTGCAACGGTAATAAAGTGCAGCAAGGCGCAGCAAGCGCAGCGATCTTGAAAGCCAAGGCTGAGCTGGGAGAGACAGAGAGTGAGAGAGCATGATAGTTAAAGAAAGAAAGAGTGGGAGAGAGAAGGTACGAACAGAGAGAGAGAAAAAGAGAGAGGGGGAGAGAGAGCTGCAGAGCGCGCAGTGTTAAAGTGACTTGACTTTGACTTCGCTGTTGGACACAAAGTTGCACGCGCAGTCGACGTCGACGGCGTCTTTTCCTTTCCTTGCCAGCGGCGTATGGAAATGAAAGAAAGCAAGTGCAAGAAGCACAAGAAGAAGACAAGAAGAAGAAGGTGAAGAACGCAAACATAGGTAAAGCTGCGGAGAAGAACATTTGATGCGCAATCTAAAAAGAAATAAGAAGAAAACTGAAAATTAACATGAGTTTTCTTTCAAGATCAAGTAACAATGGTCTCGTTGCTGAATTATGTTAAGTGTGAGGTAATGTGGGATATCAGAATATTTATTGGAATATCTTTTAGAATTTAAAAGATTTAATTTCATTGAAAGCTCATTAAAGCTTTACGAACATTAAAGGAGATGAAAGCTGCGAGATATCAAAAGGAAGTTCATACCAAGCTCATCAGAACATAAATTTAAAATATATAATATAATAGATAAGAACTTCTTCAAGCTTTACAAATTGTGTAAAAGCTTCTTAAAGCTGTTTAAAATATCTATCAAAGATAAGAAAAATATATACGAGCGTCTAGCAGATTAAAGCAGGAAACGCTCTTTTGAGCGTTTAGATAAATCTTTAATAGCATTTCTATTTACTGAAAGAAAGCTACTTTAAGCTTTAATGATATGCAAAAAAGTAAATGCTAAACTAATTAAAGGGTTTTTTAAATAGAGATATAAACAACTCTTTGCAGATTAGAGAAGGAAATGAAGGAAATTTAATTCGGACTAAAGCTTTAAGGCTGCTTGGCTTAACTTTTGTTAGCACAACGTACCAAAGAATTGGTCTGACAAGCTAAAAGCTTCTTAATGCTTTAAAGTATCAAACAAGTTACTTTAAAAGTAATAAAAGAATGTGAAAAAGATAATCTCAAACTGAAAGCTCCTTAAAGCTATTAAAATTTGGAAAAAGTAAATACAAAACTAAGAACAAATTAAATATGAGATACGATCAACGCTTAGACAACTTTCTTTTTTTTTAACCAAAAAGCTCAAGGTACAATACACGAGTCAAATAATAATCAAAGAAAAAGTTGGCATTTAAACTGTTTGTTAACAGCCCTAAAGCTCATTAAAGTTGTTAAGGAACACGATCGAATTCCAACAAAAAAGGAGTAAACAGAATGAAGCTTTTCAAGCTCAAGTCACAGCCAAAGTCCGCCTCAGAGGGTATTCAGGGTACAGGTTATCCAGTGTACAGGCTATCCAGTGTACAGGGTATCCACTAGTTAAGTGCTGTCAAAGCACAGTCACCTGTCGATAGGGAACGTTGGCTTTTAGCCCACATTGCGGAGCTTCGTGTCCTGTGTCAATTGAGGGAATCAATGGACTCGCTGGCAGGCCCCCAGATAAATGATTCCTCCTTAATCCCGCACGGCTCCAAGCGCGCGCACGTTGACAGCTATAATTACTTTAATGATGATTTCAGCCCCCGTTCGACAGTGTAACCAGTGGCGGCGAGGGCGGGGTAGGGCTGGCCTGGGAGGGGGTCTGGCTTTTGTTTGTGCGCGTTTAAAATGCAATTATATATGCATTTAATAATACCCATTGCATACTTCGCTGCGGCTCCAACGGAACGACGATGCCGAGGCGAGCATCCCGTGCCACCTCGGACTGGGTCGGCCCGTCTCGGGCCTGGCGTGGCTCACTTATCGAGCCGTAGCAGCTACTGCAGATAAATTAAATTGAAATGCGATGGAAAATCGAATTTAAGCAGCATACGCGGCGTATGCGCAATGCTGCATTATCGCCACGGTGTGTGTGTGAGTGGAGTGTGTGTAGGAGTGTGTGTTTGCATCGCCCCTATAATTGAATATACGATTATCTGGCAAATTAATCCATTAATGAAACTAACTAACGACAATTCGCTGGCCCCGTCGAGGAATATCCCAAGCGAAATTACGCAAATGCTGCAAATGGGGGAAGAAACAGTGAACAATGAATATCGGAATGAGTGAATTACTTAAGTATTCGATACCATATATGACATACAACATATTCATTTTTTAAAAATATTATTTAACTTGTGCTGAAAACGATCTACACAAAGAAACTGAAGTGGACTTCTTTGGTAATTATGGGATAAAAGTTTACAAATCCCTTCTTAGAGTTTATAGATAAAGCTCATTAAAAAAAGAATAAAATAAGAAAAAAACAAAATAAATAAGGCAAGTGATTGAAGTAACAAACATATATTAATGATACATATATCAATAAACCATATGGCTCGGACCAATGCAAGCTTACGATGCATGAGAGACTTATAAATTAATAAATTAGCTGAGAACGAAAGCTACCTATTCTATACCCTTGCAGGCTCTTCTATCCTCCGATCGTACCAAAACTAATTATATATAATGGCGCAGAATTGATTGTTATTTTGTTTATTCAACATAATGTCTCTAAGATATTTCTCTAAGTTAGTCTGAAATCAAAAACCTTCATTCCGAAACGATTATTATATGTTTTAGTGATTTGATGATATATATATTTTCAGAACGAATCCTATGAAATAAGTTTGCCTTGCCAAATAGCAAAAATCGACCGATCGTTTGTTTGGCAGCTATACGATATATCCGTGCGATCCATCTCTTTCCGACTTATAAACAGCGGGCAGTAAGTCGAATGTGTACCAAGTTTCATCAAGAGAGCTTCAAAACTAAGAGACTTATTTGCGTTGCAACAGACGGACACACGAATAGACAGGGCTAATTTGATTCCTCTGAATATATACTAAAAGCTTTATGGGATCGGATGTTCAGGTTGCATACTCCTGAACAAAATTTATATACGCTCTCCAAGGCTTTAATAATGTATCATAACATAATATAATTAAAAGTCGACTGAATTAGAAATAAGATATTAATACAATAAATCATTTTTAATATCAATTTAAAATAGTTAAGCATAAAGTAGAAAGTACAGAAATATTGAGTTAATTACAATAAAATTTAATTCAATTAAATTTATAATGAATGAAGTTGGTGTTGAACTAATTGATCCCATAGCTGCGTATAACATATATTGTATATATGCTATTGTGTATTCCTAAGATGTCTTCTGAATATTGCTCGAAAGTCTTTTAAGCTTTTGTTTCATCCCTACTAGAAATGTTTAGAGCTAAGGCCCTTTTGCGGTACAGGCGCGAGAGAGTGAGACATTAAGACCTCTGCATACTCACGATGCTAATCTACAATAAAGAGAGGCACGAAACACATTTATATGTAGCCCCTCTAATATGCCCCGATCTTCACTGTCTACAGGGTATTCCATTGCCATCCAAATTGAATTTAATTTGGTTCTGCAGCCTCAAACTGACAAAGGGCGCCCGTTGTAAGCTAATAAAGCCATTGTTAAGCCTGTCTTCCGGTTCGCCCTTGGCCCTTGGCCGCAAGAGGAAGAAAGGAGGGAGGGGGGTAGAAAGGGGGTGCTCGCAATTGAGATGTGTGCCACGCCCCGCGTTATGCCTACAATTATTCAATTAAAAAGTGCATGGCGGGCGCAATTAATATAATTTTCGAGCAGCAGCAGCGAAAGCAAAGCTAAAAGTTTTTCGCTCTGCTGGCTCGATGTGTGTAAGGCAGGGAAGGAGAGGGGAGAGGGCAGACGGAGGAAGGGAATGAGGTAAGAAAAGGCGGGCGACAGTGGTAGGCGTGGCCAGAGGCGGCCTCTGACAACGATGTTGGCAGCTGCACAGAAAACTTGCGAAAGTTTTTAAGTGACTTCTAATAGCGAATTATGATGCCGTTGCAGGCGGACTTCGACGAGGGGGCGTGGCAAACAGGGAGGGAGGGGAGTGGAACGTAGTGTGGTCGGGAACTGTTTCCGCTAAAAGGAAGGCAGCCAATTTTGCAATGCAATGGCTGCGGTTCCTGCTGCAGCAGTGCCGACAAGGGCGCGAGGGAGAATGGCAGAGGCACAGTGGGCGAAATGCCCAATCTGACGGCGACAAATTAAGTTTTGTTATACATTTTTTTATATAATGTGATTTTTAATTGTAAACGGAATTACCTAAGAAACTATGTAGAAAGTGCAGCACTGCTAGTTGTCTGATGAATTTCAACATTGGAAAAATGTTCAGATAAATGCAGCTTATTTTGGACAATTTTAAAAGTAGAAATAAGCAGTAATTTTTTAAAAATATTTCCACATCGAACCCTTACTGACCTAAGTAGTTGTGGTCCACGACAGTTTGATTCTCGTGTTAATACCATACCTTCAAACCCAAAACACTCTCAGTTTTAATACTCTCATACCCATAGAGTAGAAGGGCATTATAGCTTTGTGTTAACCGAAAATGTGTATAACAGGCAGAGGGAGGCAGACTCCAAAAACTATATTCAATCTGAATTAGCATCAAGCGTAATTTTAGCGCAGTAAGTTACATTTTTGGTAAACACAATAATTATAATATTATATTATTGTCCAAAAAGTATCCCCCAAATCGGAAAATTAACATAGAAATATTATTTAATTTAATTTAATTTAATTTAATTTAATATATTATATATGTATTATTCAATCACTTATTTCTCAAATTTCATGGTAAGTGCAAAATAATTTCTTTGTTATTTGTCTTATCTAATTTTTTTTTTTTTTTTCACAAAAATGATTTTTTTATAAACCGATTGATCCAATAGGGAGATTTATTTATTCGTCAAAAAATTATTTCCAGAATAAAATATGTTTAAGTTTTTTCCGCTTTACATATTTGAAAAAAAAAACAGGAATAAAATCCTTTTCCATCATTAAAATCGTGTTGATTACAAATTGAATAAGAAAGGGAAGTTTGTTTTTTTATTCACATTTTTGCATCAAACACGCAAAAAAACAGGCAAATCGGAGTTGTTGCCATGCAAGGGGTGAACAATGTTAGTTATGCAAGCAAATCAAAAATAAATCCAATTCAATGATATTCCGTATATTTGTAATCGATTCCAAAACAATTAGACCGGAAGAAATAATTGCGCAAATTAAATTAATCGCAGCCAGATTCGATTTCGTCCACTGTGGGAGGAGGTGGCGGCGGCGATGTCGAAGCCGTTCTCAAGTGGGGGCGTGGCGGCCGGCAGAGCAAAAAGTTCACGCTTAAAACTTGGACGATAACTTCATTGCAGTGCACAGCAAGTGACACACTCACACACACACGCACACACTGAGCCTAGCACGAGGGAGAGTGGGAGAAAGGGGGAGAGGGAGAAGGTGTGAGGGAGAAAGAGACGGGCATAGTGTGAGACATGCATAAACAGAGCGCACTTTTAACAAAGTTAGTTAGTTTCTTCCTTCCGCTTGCGGGCCATGTGTGCAAGAATGTCTGTGTGTGTGCCAGTGTGTGTGTGTCAGTGTGTGTGTGTCAGTGTGCCTGTCTGTGTGTGCCTGCTGATATAATGACAAAGTGCACTTTGACATTATCATCGTCAGTGCGCGTCGCCGTCGCTGTCATCACGCAAGCAGCAGCAGCAGGCAGCCAAAAACTCTGCCCAGCCACGCCCCCTGTCGCCAGCCCACGCCCCTGGGCACGCCCACTTGACTGGCTGTGCCAAAAAGTTGCACGTTTTAATGAATTATGCGTACATTGATAATAATTTCTTGGTTAGTTTTGCCCGCGACTTGTGTATTGTACACAGTGCAGCTGCCACGCCCACATCAGCCTCCTTTACCCCCTCTCCCACACACACACATACACACACACACACACCCGCATACACACCCACAACAATCTGCAGGAACACAAAAGTTTTTGCACTTTTAATAAGGCCACGTTTGATGATGTTTATGACGAGGATGTTGCTCGACTGTCTTCCAGCTTTCCTTACCTCTCTTCCCCCTCTTCTCTTGCCTCTCTCCACCATTCTCCTTCTTCTGCATCCTTCAGTTGCTTCACATGACGACGACAAATGTCAAAAAGTCGTCAGCCTGCTAAAAAGTTTCGCCTGTCGGCCAAAAAGACACGCCAAGCTGAGGCAAAGCGGGAGACAGAGACAGCAAAAGCGAGAGAGAGAGAGTGAGGGAGAGAGAGAGACGTTGCAGAGTTTAATCAGTTTTTGGAGCAGTCAAATTCTGAATTTTGTATTTAATTTATTAATTTTTGTTCAGAATTAATATAATATAATATTGTGATTTGCTGCTGTTTGTACACTCTGTACACATTGTGCATGCAAAAGGGGTATAACATACATAGCATACTGACTGACTTACGTGTATAATTATTCTTTTTGTGGTATTCTCCTCTTTTGATTTCATATCTAGTACTTCCTCTTCTCATCTACTGGGCATTGCCAGTTCAAAGTCAGTTGAGCTTTGCCAACTTTGTTGCCTTTAAAGAGTATCAAATCTCAAAGCGGATTTCTATTAATGTCTACACTGTTTTCTCAGCCACGAATTTACGAAAATTATTAAAGGAAAATATTTAATTTCACTTTTGTAATTTGTCTCAGTTTATGTTGAAGTAAATTCGAAGTTTTTGAGGTGTGAAAGGGAAAGAGAAAAGAGTTTTAACTTTAATTTTTGAGACATGGAAAAACAGAAGTTGAAAGGAAGATGTTATATATGGACACACAAGTTTATAGTAAATGGTAGGTAGGCAGAAGTAAATAAATAAATTCTTTATTGGAATAAATAAATATGTAGATACAGTAGGTATATAATCCAAATGAATGAGTGATAGAGAGGAATAGCTAACCGTATTGGCATCTGTCAGTAAGTGAATTTTCAAATAAATACCAAATTAGGCAGCAAAACATATAGACGGTAAGAGAGGCTAGGAGAGACTTAGAGAAAGAAGGAAATGTGAATAAATTGAAGGATGATAAATAAATACATACATGTTATATTTATTGAAATATTAAGTAATTGTTTATTGATTCTAGTTAACAAACATAACATAAAGGTTAACTTGATAGGTTCAGTTTCACTTTAACACTTCAGGCAACATAACTTATACTTCTGAAGATAGTCAGACCTGACAGATTGAGTTCTCCAAAAGGCTGACCAACGTATCCGCCTGTTCAACAACTTCTTTAAAGACTTCCTTCAACGTCTTCTCAGCGATGACTTCATCTGCGACTCTCAAGTTCAACTCCTCTTACATTGACTTTACCCTCGACTGACTTCACTGCTCGATTATTTTTGTCAACTGCAACTCTAATTCTATCGTTAGTTGTCTGCAGGGCTGCCACCTGTATTGCCACTACCATCATTGCTAACATGCATTTGTATAGTAGATTATGTAGATTATATAGACAGGAAGATTGCTATCATAAGAGCAACAGGCTAAATGATAAATTGAAAGAGAAAAGAACTGAGACAAGGATTTATAGATAGCATTGTGTATCAATAAGAACCAGATGAGTGCTACAGTCAGGCTATGACGGTATAAGGGCCATGGATTTTCACTATATATCATAAGTGTTATGTTAACAAACTGACGTGTGGACTAAGCATTGAACGCGGGTTTTTTAGGCTACTAGTAACCAATTATTAACCTGCTCGGCTAAATTGTATTATTATTGCAAATATTGTTATTATAAAACAAAGTGTACTAAACGATACTCGACTTGCATGTATTCTAGTCAGGGACCGTAAAAATCATTCAAAAAATCTTAAAACTCAACAAATAATGATCATGTGCTGAGTTTTATTTTTTTCGTTCAAAAAATAATGAATATTTTTGAGTGAAAAAAATTTTTATTTATTTATTATTTTATTATTATTTTTTTCGATCGAAAATATCGCTCAAACTACGATTACGCCTCTTATAACAAAGATTTTACAAAAATTTTGATGCAGACTATTTAAGTGCTCTTAGTGGAATCCATTTCAATTATTATCGAGGTTTTGACTTACTCAATAGAAAAAGAGGCAAAATCAGGTTAGAGACTCATGGTAACGACCGAAACAATATGATTTTTGGTTCTGAATTCAAAGGCATAGAAAGCGTCGTCAATTTCATTTTTTTCTGGTCTAAATATGCCGGCAATGACTTCCACATATGTAAGGGTTAGCTTTAAAAGCCACGCAAAAACTACAACAACCACATCATATTTGTTATCATAAATAGACGACTTTTAAAAGTTCTTATTAGAGCTCAAACACAGAACTCAAAATTATGTTGTCGAAGAAAAATTACTCGGTGAATTCTATAAGTCTTCATCAAAGTTTTTCTAAAAACTTCTTTGGGAGGGGAATAATCCGAGATTGAGCGTTTCAATTTATCGAAAAAAATAACGCTCAACAAATAATTTTTATTTTGTAATCGAAATTTTTTTCGTTCAACGAATAATCATTATTTTTTGAGTGAAAAAATAAAAATCATAAAATTTGGGATCACCTTGGATTTGCCCAGAGTAGGCCAGTAGAAACCTTCTGGTGCAATTTTTATTCTTATCCGTCTATTCTAAGTGGATGATTTTTTCATTAAAAAAATAATGAATAATCATTATTTTCGGTCCCTGGTTCTAGTAGATGATAAGAGACTTCTTTAAAATCTTGAATATCTTCGTTATTTACTGTCTGATTTTAATGAAATGTTTACAAAACATTCACGACAGATAAGTTAAATATATAGTGCAGTTATAATGCAACTCTGAAGTAGACTTTACGGATTTACATACAATGGCGGAAAGGAGGGTGGCAACATATTGAAAATCTACTAAGCTTCTTGCAATGCATACGAATCTTGTTACAAAATTTGCTGGCTGTAGCTGTTATAGTCACTGAGAAACAGGCGCCTATACGGACAGGCAGACATGACTGATTTAGAATATATATACACTATAGCATCGGAGCTGGCTCCTTCTACCTGTTCCGCACATGCCTCGTTGTAATTCTGGTATTAAGATACAAAAAATTATCGTGAAGTGTGAAGAGACAGAGAGAAATGACAGGCAATGACAAAAGAAGAAAGACAGACACAGAGCTAGATAAAGATACAGATGCAGGCAGACAGGTAAGCAGACAGCTATGGCCGATGGCATTTTAATGGACCCTAATGAGCCCCGCTCTGCTGCCCCTCCTCCTCTTGCACTCCTTCTCGGCCACAGGATGCCCCGCGTTGTCTGCCAGATAAGCATCGGGAAGGAGGACGGAGATACGCACACACGTTGCGGGCCTAAACGGGGCAACTAGGTGAGTTTAGTTTTATCTTTATGAATATCGCAACACTTTAGGGAGGGAGGCGACAAACGGCAGCGGCGTCGACGATAACACTGCGAACGTGTCCGACGGACGAAGCGGCGTATGAGCAACGCAACAGAATGAGAGAACGCAAGCAACGACAGCACGTATCACGTAGCCGATGCAACTGTCAGATAGACATCCATGATATATATTAGATCTCTCCAAGCTCCGTTTACTTCTCTGGCTACTGACAATCGCGATGAGTGAGGGCACATCTTGATTAGCCCGACGTGTTAAGATGGCTGCGCCTGCGCCCAGCAAGCACAATTTGTCTTTATCTGCGATAAACTATGACATTTACGGAATATATAAATATATTTTAGCTCTACTTCCACATCAACTTTCATAAGTGTTCTCGGCTTCGTTTCGAACTTGGCCAAAAAACACTTTGATCATTTGTCAATGTCGCCAAGGTGTCAGTATGAGCACGCTTGTGCCACATCTATTTACTGTTAGCATTCTGTTCTTATTCTTGTTCTTGTTCTTGTTCCGTGCCCGACTTTCGCCCGACGCGGCGGCTAATTGATTCTTTGTGCTCGAATTGAGAAGGTAAAACTGATTGATGCTCCACTCGGAGATGACTTGGAGGCGCCCGAATGGATTTGAGATTACCCGGCCAGCAAGTGAGAGGGCAGCACAGCTGGCAGATACCCTGCAATTCCTATAGTCAACAATCTGTCCATCAATAAATGCTTTGAGTGGTATTATAATCAGTCACTGAGTACATTAAACAGTCAATCAGGTCCATGAGAAATGGCCACTGTAATTCAACTGGTTACACACGCTAACAATAGAATGGAAGGGTATCATAACTCTCAAAACTTATATGTTTATATCAAGCGCAGAACATATTTAAAGCACTACCACACTATATCTTCAGTAATAACACTTGTTTAACTTTTATTAAAATATTAGGTTGGAAAATATCTCCCTTCCGCTTTTTTGTCTTTTGAATTTCGCGGCTATGTACAAAGCGCTACAGAGCTCGTATCTGGGAACACTATACATAATTTGAAAGGTCTTGACATAACCTACAAAACAACGCTATGCATGATTAGTTTGGATATTGCGTTCAACAGTTATAGACGTGTAAACATGGAGTTGACTAACGCCGAAATTCGCGCTTTTTTTAAGTTTTCCTTGGTTAAAGGCAAATCCGCTAGAGAAACGTTCCGTGAGATTAATGGTGTTTTGGGGGATGGTACTCTATCACGTCGAACCGCGGAGGAATGGTTTCGACGATTCAGAGCCGGTGAAAACGACACCATGGATAAGCCGCCCGGCGGAAGACCTGTGACGACAAATACCGATCAAATCATGGAATACATCGAGTTAGACCGGCATATGGCATCTCGTGACATCGACATTATGTATAGTGTTGCCAGATACGAGCTCTGTAGCGCTTTATACATAGCCGCGAAATTCAATAGACAAAAAAGCGGAAGGGAGATATTTGACAACCTTATATATTTTACATTCTCTTGTTTTCCATGTGGGCTGTTTGTTGTGCTCTCACAAACCAAATCTACGCAGTACATCAGTTACTTGATTCCCTCAAAACAATACTTTCTGTCCAATTGCCTATCATCATAGTTGGCAACGTCAATTGCCTCTCTAAATCTCTCGTCTCCATGCTGGTTCTTCTGCGCACAGCAACAAGAAGAACACCAACAACATTAATGGTCGCGGACGTAGGTCACCACAACTACACTTGAAAAAAGTCGCATTTGGGCTCTTAATCCCTTCACCAGTTGATCCGACCATCAGCTGACAGAGCTGGCACGGGGTAAACAACATGCGGAGCCATCATTTCGTCCTTGTTGTGCTCTTTTACAACTGTGAAAAGTACGTCTGCACTCTCCATTCGGGCGACGGAGGTAGGCTTCTGGCGATTAAAGACACAGTAAGGAAACACTCGCGGGACAACATCAACGCGGGCGATGCCGTAAGGCAAAAGTCCAAGAGAACGGGCAGGAGCTGCCTGTGCAGAGTAGCGGCAAAGAAGGCACAAGAATACACGCCCAAGCAGACGCGCATGGTCGTTCTGGACATATGGTGAGAGCCGCGCTGGGACATGCCGAAACCCAGGACCAGCCCTGGAGAAGCAACCCGCTAGCTTTTTGGGAGTAGCCTGGACCCGAGCTCCGACTTCTTCTACGATTGCAGGACTCTAAATCGAGTAGATGAGTTCAAAGCCGCACGAATTGGATAGTTTACCACGGCCCAAACAGATCATAACAGGCAAGAAAAGGTTTGTATTGATGGAGCTGGACGCGACGAGATTGTGTCGTTTTAGCGGCATCCATCCAATCCTGCAGCACTCAGGACCAGCATTATCCACGCAGTCCAGCCCAACCATGGACGTGGTTGGCTGCGAATGAGGACCTCGTTGAGTTCAGGACATGACTACCAACGCCTTCAGAAGGAAATACCTACAAGAGTATAAGACCTTCCCATAGAAAGTCTTTCTTTTTGGTTTAAATTTATAATTCACTTTTTGTGTGTGCACAATATTTATCATTGTTGTGATAAATTTAAATTTAATTTATTCGTCACGTTAGATTTAAAGGCCTTGCTTGCAATTATGCAGTATATAAAATATTCATATTATTAATAAACACTAAGAAGAGGAATCATCAGTAGAGCACTCTACGACTGTAGCTTACCCCATCATTTTGCTTACTTCGTTTACAGGGTATATAATAGACATCTTCAAATATGACTCATTCGATACGAATTTAATGAATCGGCAACCAACCTAGTTTGAATAACAGCTATAAAAGCTGTTAATACAATTGGAAAACGAGTGAGTTTAATATTTTAATTTTTTTATAAATGTTCTCAAAGGAAGTTAACTTTAAGCAGCTGTTAAATTCAATGTAAAAGCAAAATAACATTACATTCAAAACATTCACATTCCTGAATATTCCACTCCGTTTTGCCCTCACTCATTCTAGCCTCTTACGCTCAGCCCTGTCACAACACAATAATCGATAGTCGGAGTCAATGCGTGAAGTCGTCAAAAACTGCGAAAGATGTCAGAAAATCGAAAGCTGAACTTGGCAGCACGATTATGAAGTTCTCAAATTATCTGATCCAAAACTAAATTGAAGTCTAATTAATCTAATTATCCTAATCTAAAAACTATTGAAAAAAAAAACTAACATAATTTATAAACTAACATCTTAAATCTTACATATAAACACGTGTAAATAGAGTTGCAAGCCTTGGGTTCTTTCTCTCTCTGCCACAATCCCCTCGAACAATCTGCAGGCACTTATGCAACACTGTTGCAAGGCGCCGCATGTGGTTGCATAAGCCGCAACTAACACCAAAACACACTGCAAACAAAAACACACACACACAGCCGTGCAAACAAAAAAAAAGAGAGAGAGAGAGAGGCGCAAACATGTCGTGGCAAAGAGACAAACACTTTGACCCAAACCGACGGGGCACTAAGAAGGTGGGAGGGGAGAGGGGGCTGAGGAAGATTCGAGTAGGAGCACAGTGCAGTAGCTGACATGCAGTTGCAGCTGGGATTGGATGCAGTTGCTAGCTTGCTGCACTGATGCAACCTGTTTCCTGATTCAAAGAGCGAGTACCTGCAACCTGCCCCCACCATTCTCCCCTTGCCACTCTTCTGCTCAAAATGGTATTACTTAATTATAGATACTCGAAGTGCTCCTCTGCTGTGCGACAAGAAGATTTGCAGCCTGTCAGCTAAATGCAGCAGACGAGCGAACCCTTCCCCTGCCCCTGCCGCCCTGTGAGATTACATATGCTGCTGGTGGAGCGCAACTTTTTAGGCAAATGCCCCGAGAGACAATGAGAAGAAGAGAGGGGAGACGGGGACGATCGCTTAGCCGAAGAAGATGCCGCAACGGGAGTGTTAATGGGGAATTGAAAATCCATTTGCTGATTAATTTCTCACAATGCCAAAGCGTTAGTCGAAAAAACAAAGGAAGAAGCAGCAGCAGCACGAGGAGGCAGCGACAGCGAGGAGGAAAGGGCAACTTCGACAAGCCGAACGTTGTATACCCTTGCAGGTTCTTATCCCCTCCGGTTACTCCACTAACTGTTATTACTATATTATTATTTTATGTAAATAATTATTATTATTATTTCTATATTATTATTTTTATATTATCATTTGTATTTTATTTTTATTATTATTGTTATTATAATATTGTTATTTTCATCTTTTTGGATTGGCACTGAGAAGGTATTTCATAAGTCAGAACTTATCTTCATAAAAAAGCTTTTATTTCGACCTATTGCTCATATAGCAGCTATATGTTATAGTGTTCCGATAAATTTGATTTAATTGCAATATCTTGTCAAACAACTAAAATCAGCCAATAGTTTGTATGTCGGTCCGATCAAGCTCTTTCCGATTTATACACAGCGTTCAGTAATAAGAAGCACATGTACCAAGACGTAAGATGTACAGACGGACACTGACGGATGGACACACAGATATGCGGACACTCGGACAGACGGACAGGGCCAATTCAGAATATGTATACTTTCTGTGATCGAAGATGTCTACTAAGGTGGGTTCCAAACTCGCAAATGAGTATACCCTCTGCAAGGGTATAAAGATGTAGGAGAAGGAGTAGCAGAGGCAGAAGACAAACAAAAACTCACATTTACGTAAATGAACTTTTTACTCAATGTTGTTGGTGTTGTTGCCGTTGCTGCTGCCAGCAGAAGTAAAGGCTTCGGATGACAAAAATGTTTTCGAATTCGTTGCCAGCTTAGTTTCTCAGCTTATCCCATTTCCATTCGTCTCCACCAACTCTCGCAATTTACAACAGGAAAATGTTATGGCAAGTGAATACGCAGCAAAACATACAAATATTTCGCATAGTTTGCCACTCTTTCCCTGGCTACCCCCCACTCTTGTCTGTCCGTGTTCTCCACCACTGAGCCGTTCAATGTTCAATGTTCTTCTCTGTTTAGGCGCCTTCGCTAAGCTTAACACCCTGAAAATTGAGCTCGGCTTGGGTAATTTTAGGCATCTTAGAAGATTTCTTGAGCGCGATGTTTTTATTTCTATTTATTAGGTTGGAAAATATCTCCCTTCCGCTTTTTTGTCTTTTGAATTTCGCGGCTATGTACAAAGCGCTACAGAGCTCGTATCTGGCAACACTATACATAATGTCGATGTCACGAGATGCCATATGCCGGTCTAACTCGATGTATTCCATGATTTGATCGGTATTTGTCGTCACAGGTCTTCCGCCGGGCTGCTTATCCATGGTGTCGTTTTCACCGGCTCTGAATCGTCGAAACCAATCCTCCGCGGTTCGACGTGATAGAGTACGAGGGTCGTTTGATAAGTCCGTGACTTTTTGAATAAAATATGTTTTTTTCGTCAAAGAAGCGTTTTATTTCTCAACATAATCTCCTTTTAGCTCTATACATTTAGTCCAGCGTTTTTCCAATTTTTTTATTCCTTCCAAATAATAGGTTTTCTCAAGGCCCTCAAAATAGTCGTTTGTTTCTGTGATGACCCGAATCTCTTAACGCCGAGCCATTTCTTCATGTTTGGAAACAAAAAATAGTCACAGGGGGCTAAATCTGGAGAATATGCTGGATGGGGTAGCAGTTCGTAGCCCAATTTATGAAATTTTGCCATGCTGACACGAAATTCACTTTTTTCCATTTTCGTTAAAATTCACGAGATCGTCTGCTTTCAATGCCTATAAAACGCAAACCAAAAAACGCAGCTTTCTCAAAATTTTACAGTCAGCTGTTAATCGATAACTGCTGACAGGAGCAGTGTTGTATTTAGAGCAGGTGCGCGGCAAATACAAAAAGTCACGGACTTATCAAACGACCCTCGTACCATCCCCCAAAACACCATTAATCTCACGGAACGTTTCTCTAGCGGATTTGCCTTTAACGAAGGAAAACTTTAAAAAAGCGCGAATTTCGGCGTTAGTCAACTCCATGTTTACACGTCTATAACTGTTGTACGCAATATCCAAACTAATCATGCATAGCGTTGTTTTGTAGGTTATGTCAAGACCTTTCAAATTATGTATAGTGTTCCCAGATACGAGCTCTGTAGCGCTTTGTACATAGCCGCGAAATTCAAAAGACAAAAAAGCGGAAGGGAGATATTTTCCAACCTAATATTTATTTACAGTCGACAACGACGGATTAAAAGTATGATAATTCAATTCAAATTATTTATAATTTTTAACTAGGTTCTAAATACAGTACAATACAAAACCACAGATGATTCTTCTTTTGGACAGAAAGCCTTTGGGGTTAGTCTCTGTCTTCAAAGAATGTTGACTTGTGGTACAACGAGGTCAAGAAGTCAACAAAGTCACGCGGCCAAAATAGACTGAGGAGAGTTTTTATAGAGTATCGTGGTGCGGTGCATTCAGAATTTACTTTGATCGGTCAAGCAGTCAACTAGGAATATTAATCTAGTGAATCGCGTCTTTTCCGTTAACCTATTTGCAAAAAAAATACCGGATTTACGGAAAACAACTCTTGGTTTTGCACCACGGTAATGCAGCGTCTTACACTGCAGTTGACCTTCGTGTGAATTTCCCCAAAAACTCAACTAAAATCTTTCCACAACCCTCGCATCTTCAAGCTCAAAAGGCCGCTCCGGAGACATCGCTTTGAGTCACTAGAAGAGATTCAAAAAGAGTCATTACCGATGAGTATACGAAATGCTTAGAGTATTTTTTTATATATTGGTAAAAAGACATGATACGAGGGTCGTTTGATAAGTCCGTGACTTTTTGAATAAAATATATTTTTTTCGTCAAAGAAGCGTTTTATTTCTCAACATAATCTCCTTTTAGCTCTATACATTTAGTCCAGCGTTTTTCCAATTTTTTTATTCCTTCCAAATAATAGGTTTTCTCAAGGCCCTCAAAATAGTCGTTTGTTTCTGTGATGACCCGAATCTCTTACCGCCGAGCCATTTCTTCATGTTTGGAAACAAAAAATAGTCACAGGGGGCTAAATCTGGAGAATATGCTGGATGGGGTAGCAGTTCGTAGCCCAATTTATGAAATTTTGCCATGCTGACACGAAATTCACTTTTTTCCATTTTCGTTAAAATTCACGAGATCGTCTGCTTTCAATGCCTATAAAACGCAAACCAAAAAACGCAGCTTTCTCAAAATTTTACAGTCAGCTGATAATCGATAACTGCTGACAGGAGCAGTGTTGTATTTAGAGCAGGTGCGCGGCAAATACAAAAAGTCACGGACTTATCAAACGACCCTCGTATTAGTCAAAAAAAAAATTGATGCTAAACAATATACACAAACTTATGTTACGTATTTATATAATTCAATTCATCTCTGATTTTGTACACAGTACCACAGTACTTACTATCTGCATTTCAACAAATTCTGTAAGTTATAAAACCTTTCGATGTTTTTTTTTTCTCTCTGTGTCCAATCTGCCCGAATTTTGATTTGCAGGTATTTTTTAATTCGGACCTTGCTCTCCAAAATAGCAAACAAAGAATAATCTATCGAGTCCTGTTGAAACGTCCATGCTCTGCCACCGAAATGTTTTCCCAACCTTTCCAGAATACTTTGCTGACAATATTGCGGCGCAAACCATTATCTGTGCCTCCTCCTGGTGGCCACGCGATGACTCAAATTCGTGTTTGAACAGTCAGTCAAGTAAATCCTAAAGTTTGAAGTTGGTTACACTTCGAGTAGCGGACCCTGCAGCTTATTTTATATTTAATTTTCTTGCCACGCCTTTTTCATTCTCTTGCTGTACAGTTTTTGCTAAGCTGCCACGTTTGCATTCTCTCTTCTTCTACCTGTATGATTCTTTCAGCCCCCTCCTCTTTCCTCTATCTTCAGTTCTGTCCAAATCTCCACAGTTCTCGTTTACTCTATTTGCATATCTGTTTCTTCCTTTCCGCTTTCTTCTTCCCAATATTTTGCGAATGTTTCCCTCGCACTTCCCCTCTTTCCATTCATTCACACCATTCCTGCTTCTCCTTTATGCTTTCTCTAGCTCTCTCCCACGCTCTTTATTCTATCAGTTTTCTAAGTGAAAAGCTCTGCATGTTTCCCTTCTCCATCCGCACCTCTGTATGTTTTCCATCTGACACCAAGTTTCTCGCCTGCCTAATCAAGTGTCCAAATCAGAACTGGCTACAAGAGTCCTCCCTTTCCCCCTTTTCATCCTCCTTCGCCATCTTCTTTGGGCAGCACTTGGAGCAGGACTAGCACAGAGTCTGTCTGCCTGTCAGTCTTTCCGCCTGGCGAGGAGCTGACGCACATGCATTATTCAGGAGACAGCGTTGTGTCTGTTGCCCAAACAGGATACGCATGATTTGAATTGTCTGCGAAAGTTTCGCAGCTCGGGCCTCGACTCCGCTTTGCACCTTATGTGACAGCTATGCGCAGACTTTCGCAACTTGAACGAGCCAAAAACGAGAATAAGGAATCGAAATATAAAAAATAAAGTAAAGTCGACAAAAACATAAGAGCATAAGTATACATACATACGTACATAAAAACAGCCTGCCAGGCAGCACACACACACACACACACACACACACACACACGCACGCACATATATATGTATCCATTCTCGGCCTGTTCAATGTATGCAAAATGCAAAAGTTTAGCCAGTAAATCTTTGCAAGTGGCACATAAACTTTGCCAAAGAAACTTTTTTACTCTCTGGCACTGCAGAAATCTAGAAAAAATGATACAGTGCCAAGCAAAAAGTAAACCAAAAACCAAAGAAAAACGACAAAAAAAGTGTATCAAAAATAACGAACTAAACCAAAAAATATCAAAGAAAGTTAAGCTCTGAAAACACCAAATTCCTTTGAAAGGAAAGATATAAACTCATAAATATTGCTCGTGTAATTAGAGATTGGATTTTCTTCGTTTGTGCTCTGCGTTTTCATCACTTTTCTCATATTTGCTAAAAGAAACGATTGATAGGCTTGCTTTGCTTGCTGCAGATACACATCAGGTCTGCAAATATGAAATGAAAGATTATTTTTTTAAATGGAAAGCTTAATCAAATTGTCTTCAACGTATGCACCTTTCCCGCAAGTTGTGGATACCACGCCAATAGAACTGTTTGTCCACCCACTTTCGATTTCTTCGTAGGAATCGAAGTGCGGATCAGCCTTGCGTGTCCCACCGAGGAAGACAAAAAGTAGTCAGTAGGCGCCAAGACTGGTGAATTCGGCGGGTGGGGTAGCAGCTCCCAGCCAAGTCCTTTCATCGTATTCTGGATCAGTTTTTCCTCAAGTGCCGTTGCATTGTCGTGTGGTAAAATTACTTATCCACATCTTCTGGCTCAATCTGGACGTTCTTCGATGACTGTGTTTCTCAAATTGATCATTTGCTTGTAGTTAATATTTTTAGCTGTATCACCAGGTTTTAGAACTTTTTGATGCCCTCAACCACAGAGCATTGGCTTTTTCCCAAAGCGATCTGGCTTGGTAGTTGATTTTGATGCTTGCCCAGCATTAAGCGATGATTTTTGTCGAGTAGGATTCTTAAAAAAAATAATTTTAAGTCGTCAGTAACAATTTGATACAAAACTGTTTATTTTATTTAATTATTTTCTATATATACTTCAGTCAATTCATGTGCCACCCATTTTCCACTCATTTGAATCTTACCCAAAGCTTTTGAGCGATGAAAAATTAATTGCTGTATTATATTTAACATCACTGACATTTTCTTTCGACTCAAAGTATCATCTTTGTTCAAATGGTCTTCCAATTCGGCGTCTTCAAACTGTTTTGCTGTCCATCCACGGTCTTCATTTCGCACTCGAAATCAATATTATTGAACCGTATAAACCTTTTGCGCGTTGCTGCCGATAGAGCATTGTCGTGCAGCATTAAACTGAGAAAATTGTTCTATTTGAAATAATGCATAATACAATTTTCTCACAAAGAAATAGAAATTGACCCACAGTGCACCAAACTGCACACACACATGAAATTCATGTCAAAAGTGCTTTTGCACTAATAAAAAGATTTGTTGAACGGAGTGTTGGCACAGTTTCAACCCCTGTTGCATTTGATTTTGTTTTTTATTAATACAATACCTTTTAAAACATTTAACTGTCCACTTCTCGGGATTAAGCTAAAACACGTAATTTTAAGACGCGATTAAGCACAAGCCCTTCTTCTAGACAATTACCGGGCATAGGAACAAGAAAATAAATACATGTTGTGGGAATAATTTGTTCTTGTTTACTAATTTAATATATTTAATCGGTTCACTTGGCTTTCTCAAACGATAGTGACGCTGTCGCGCTCCTTCAGCGTTATTCAACACTTTTCTATCGATAGGATTAGCCACTTACGATAGTGTCTTGACTAAGGCCACACTTTATAGCATACGGCATAACGAAATAATATACATATGTATAACTCAACATTACATATGACAAAACCTCTAGGAAACAGAAGGCATCCTTCCTTTATTCGTTTGTCGAGGTTTTCCATCAATTCCTGCTCACCTGATTTTCTTCCGAATTTTAAGACAATATTATAGGATAGTGTCTGTTCAGTTATGTATCTTCGGTAGATTTCTTTCATTTCATATTTCTCGCAATGGCCAAACAGCTTTCTAACATTCTCCCTCTTTTCTTTGAGCATCCATTAACCCAACGAACGTTAAGAATATTCGAAACTGTAACCAATGTTATCACAAATTCGACTTGGTTGATCCATTTCGGACTTGATTATCCAACTCATCTCCGGCAGAGCTTTAATCACCGAAGATTGACGGCCGCAACTGGCGTCGCGTCGGCTCCATTAAAGAGCCGAGCAAGGGATTGGGAAATGTTCGTTGCGCTCTACAAAAGTGATTCGATTTCCAAAAAGAAAAACCCAAACACACATCATAATTGAGCTGCGCTTCTGCTTTTTTTGCTTCAACTTCAACTTCGTCTTCTGCCGCCCAATGATCTGTCAAATTTAGGCTGCATTGTGGCTCAGACTAATCGGGAAGCCCAGAGACGCTTGAAGGTGCCGACAATTAGTTCAAATGCAGCGGGTACCCAGACAGAGTACCCCGAGTGGGTACCCACTCACAGCGCGGGTACTCGAGTTGCGATGAACCAAACCAAATGATAATCGCCGTCGCTCGAGATGTTTCGACTGTTGCAATTGCCGCTCGTCCGCTAGTCTATTAAATAACTTCAATTTTCATGCACTTTTCGGCTACAGACCTAATGGACAGACAGACAGACCTGCGGACAGACAGACAGACACTAGCGACCCACTGATTGACGATGCGTCTGGCCGCATTGTCATCTGTCCCACTCGTTAAACATTCATTTGTCGAGCTTCGTGGTCCGAGGGAGGTGGCCGCACTCTGATGATCTCAAGATCTTAATGACACCCGCAGACCTTGAAGTCGACGACGACGACAACGGCGCGGAGGAGACGAAGACGCCGACAGCGCTGCCAGGCAGATGTGTCGCAAGCAGTGGCGACGCCGCTTTTGGCCCTTTTCGGCTATTTGGACTGAGCACTCGCGGCATTTGGCCGCTGATTCGAGTTAATTGCGAGCACGTTTGGCCAACGTGTTGCCTCCAATTGCAACTGCAACACTTAATGGGGCACGTCGCGCTGTGGCGTTGCAGCAATGCGAGGCGCCTGCAGTAGCAGCAGCAACAACAGTAACAGCGAATGCAAATGAATAAAGCACGATTCGCTTGGTTCACTGGGAAAAGGCGCCAGGAATGCAAACTGAGAAAAATGTTCAATTTCATTTCGCGTATCGATCATTTACCGATTTCATTTTGAGTGACTCATAAGCTTTTCTAAATACTCACCCTGCATGTAGGGTAGAGGTGGAAATAAATTGATGTTCACTTAGACGATTTAATTTCTAAAATGTAAGGAAAAATCTTATTCGAATAACCCGCTTTTTTACGTACAATTTGATAAAAATACGTGACGTGAAATTAAAGAAAACAAATTCGACCACCAAGATAATTAAATTTGCTTCGCAAACAGTGGAAATGCGCATCTGTCTCTTAAAGGAGCGCAGGCAATGCTGTCCATTGTATTTGGCACAATCAAAATGGACACTATAGATATAGATATAGGTAAATGTAAATAAAGATATATAAATGTTCAGATAAATATAAATTAAGACATGATTCTTCTTTTTAGTCTGATTCTTAGCCTTCCTCAACTCGTTCATCAGTATCTCATATTTTCGCTCCTTGACTGTCCGCTGCAGACCAATAAAAGGATATAAAGAAACAAAGAAGATTTCAAATGGCGAAAAGAAAGAATATATCAAGTTATTAATCTATTAAAGGGTTCATATCATCTTAAACGACTTACGGATGACTGTATAAAGACCTTGAGCTCGGCCATTCTTTCGGTTTGGGATGCAATGAGCTCATTTGTAGTTCTTGCTCGGTGTTGGAATCACAAGTACCTCGGCCATGAAGAGATTACTATAAGCCTTCTGCAGTATCGCTTTGGGCAGATAACGACAATCCCAATCCTCCTTCTCATGGGGCTCAGATCCACTACTAAGTTTGTATGTAACCAGATCTTGATATTTGAGCTGCTTAGCTCCTCGTATACGCTATCTTTGTCATCGATTTCTTTTCCACAGCCCCCGCTGCCATTGCTGATTTCCTGTTGCTTGTGCGCCAAGAAGAGAAAATGTTCTCTGGTTTAATGCGATGCTTTGGCATTATCTTCCGCTTCGACGTGCACTGGTTATCCTATATACCAGCACCCTCCGGCAAGACCGAGAATTAGCGTATCGTGCTTGCCAAAACCTCGGTGAGTGAACGTTTTCTGCAAAGAAACTATAATAATGATCAGCATTGGGTTAAGATTTAGATACCTGAAAACTTACTGGAGTGAGCTACCTGCCACAGGCTTCCTCTTCTTTATGGCATAGATGCAACCATCGAGACGATTCACACACTGAAAGACGACTCCAGATGCCGCTGATCAGTTTGAAGTCACTGATGTTTGCCTCGTGCAGGGCTAATCTCTTGGGTGTCTGATGGTGAATCTCGCGCACGAATCCGTCGATGCCGAATTGCCTATAAATTTTGACAGCGTTTCTGGCCACTAGTGCATACCAAACCAACAAAACTGTTCGTCCCTTGAAGAAAACCAAACACGCATTTTTGACATCTTCGTTGGAATCGAAGTTCTGAAGATCGGAAGCCCAAGTCATATCCTGTGCCGGTGTATTTTCGAGTAAGAAGGTCACCTTTTGAATTTTTAGACCCTATGCACCGTCTTTGCAATATAACCCAAGGCCTGGCGAAGTATTCAATGCGAATCTGCAGCACTTTTCTATAAACGATAACAAAAAATGGGAAACTTTTCACATATTATCACTTTCTGGCATAAAAGTTGACATTTTTGGATAAATAAACAAATGGATCTCATTTGATCAATTGATTCATGTGCACACATTGGTTAGACGAATGTCACACCAGCCTACAACAACAAAAATTAACGCTGCATCACAACAAATGTGGAAACTAGACACAAAGCCAAAAAATCGCCTATCGATTTCAATGTGGTTGATGCTCGAGCAGGAAGCTGAAGATAATCTCGATGACGCGTCGTTTACATTGCAATCAGATTGCTTGTTGCACGATTATGCCAAGCAGGAGAGTTGCCCCAAGCGGGAACCCCTTTCCCCTGCACCAACAGCACTCTCCTCTTGCTTCTGTTTTGTAGCAAGGCGAGTGAAGCGCATAAATCGCTTTAGCCAAACACGCGCGTTCACATAATTTTCAATATCTTGCCAATAAAATGTCCTCATCGGGGAGGAGGGTGAACGAAAGGAAGAGCGAGGTGCGGGGAATCACATTTAAAATTGAACATCGTCGAAGCCGAAGGACTTCGCAGTTCCTCGCACATTTCACAGCCACTTCCGGCGGCGGCAGCGCGGCCGACATTAGCACCTCGTCTCGACAAGGTGGAGAAGCACTTGCCAGGTGTGCAGACCATGTGTGTACATAAGTGTGTGTGTGTGTGCCAATGTGTGAGGGGGGATGCTGCAAGATTTATGTGCCATGTGTTTTTATAGCGGAATAAGCTGGCGCTGCTGGAGGCGCCGTGGCAATATGCTAAAATTTCCCAACGCAATTTTTCATATGCATAAATGCTCGTTCGATAATACACACACAACTATGTATGCATGTAAGGGTACGTATGTAGTGTATGTGTGTACATGTATATACGTTCGTAATTTATATATGATCGTCTGCGTTTTTGCTGCCCTTAAAAAGCAATCTAAACTTTCTGAGTGCGCTTGTTTCCCATTTGGCCCTCGCAGTTCGATTATTTCACGATTATTAAATGTAGCTACAACTTTCTGATTCCGTATACACATCGAAGACGTATGCTATTTGCACCTAGGTATGTCCCTTACTTTTAAGTATAAACCGTACGTCAAATGAGCTTTGACTAACTGTCGGATAACCTATAACTAGAGCTGCAAAGAACATCGGCGATGCATCGATACATCGATAAATCCAATTTTTGGAATCAACGAAACATCGACAAAAATTCTCAGCTGAACATCGAACATCGATGATGAAAACATTAAATTATTAATTTTATATGTAAATTAAAAACTAGCGCTCTGAATTACCGCGATACATCAATGTTTGTTTCTGAAAAACATCAAAATATCGAAGTGCGTAAACATTTTTTTTTTTTTTTTTAGCTCTATTTTGAAAAGCAGATGATTTGATTCTAGAGCTGTGCCGACCATTCACGAAAGTTTTAATATATCGAATAGTTGTGTGACGGGCCACTTTCGACTTTTTGGTTGCGATAGTTTACGATAGTGTCCATCACTGTTTCTATTTCCAATAAAAGTCGTGTAGACCGCATTAATTATGCATACATATCTTGGAATCATAAGTTTGGGCCTATTTCGGTCAATCCAGGGGAAATAGCCAAACCAGGCTTGACTCGTTTGATTTAAGTATCTGTAGAAATCAACACTAAGCTGTTATTAAATAATAGCGTTTATTTCATACGCGTAATTAATGTGTGTGATAATTCAGTAACAGTGTGTACTTAGCGTCTATATCGACTTAGCGTCTAAATTTGTGTAACGGCCAATATCGCCCGCGGAACTATCGTCTGCTTACGACGGTGCCGGGTTGCCAGATCGGGCTCATATCGTTGAGGCTGCGTCGCCACATCTACTCCCCCCCCAGTGACTTCGTCGGCAGGAGAAGGGAACGAGATCTGTTCCGGAAGCTGCACAGGCGTGATAGGCGGTGAAGCTGCAGACTGTGATGCTTCCTGATTTGGTGATGGGCTAGCAGGCTCATCATTGCTGGACGGAGTGTCTACGTTGGCCAGGAATGCAGGCTTGAGGAGATCGACAGAGATCGCTTTTTCTTCTCCGTTTATGTTGACTATATAAACCTTATCGTCTACGCGGCGTACTACTTCATGTGGACCGGTGTAAGGCTGCTCCAGTGGTTTTTTAACAGATGCTACACGCCTGAAAACGTGCGTGCATGTGTTAAGGTCTTTAGCGAAGAACATCTGTGGCTTGGAGTGATGAGAGGCAGGTGTAGCTCTAATAGTCCGAATATGTTGACGCAGCTTCTCCGTGAACCGCATATCCATGGAAGCGCCTGATTCTGCTGAGCCGAAGAATTCATGTGGCAGTCGTAGGGCTGTGCCAAACAGTAACTCCGCAGGCGAGGACTTGATATCCTCCTTGAAAGCTGAGCGAAGTCCCAATAGAACGGTGGGTAGCAAGTCTGGCCATGGAATATGCGAGTTACACATGAGTGCTGCTTTCAATGTGCGATGCCATCTTTCAACCATACCGTTTGATTGCGGATGGTACGCAGTTGTGCGGATTCTCTCAGCTCCAATTAATTTTGCTATCTCGTTGAACAGGGCAGATTCAAACTGGGTACCCTGGTCAGTAGTGATACTGAGAGGCGTACCGAAAAGACAAATCCATTGCGTATATAAGGCTAATGCGACTGTTTCTGCTGACATGTTCGAGAGTGGGATCGCCAGTGGCCATCTGCTGAATCGGTCGATGATTGTGAGGCAGTAACGCAAGCCGTTGACTCGAGGAAGCTCTATGAGGTCCAGGTGGATGTGATCGAAGCGCTGATCCGGGATATCAATCTGTCCGAAAGGTGTTCGTGTGTGTCGATGAATTTTGGCACGCTGACACGGAATACATTGTCGGCACCACCGTACGACATCACGATTCATGCCTGGCCAAACAAATCGCTGTTTCATTAATCGCGCAGTTGTGCGACCGCTTGGGTGTGCCAAGTTGTGGATTGCGTCAAATGCGCGCTGTCGTAAAGTGCCAGGAATGTATGGACGTGGGCGTCCGGTTGATGTATCGCACATGATGCGGTATTCCTCAATGTCCAGAATTTGGAGCTCCAACGATGTATCCTGTTCTAGTTGCGTAATTTCGGTATCAGCTTGCTGAGCATCATATATTGACTGGGGATCGAGGTCACTGGGCATGCTGATGGCATTTATACGTGACAGTGTGTCTGCTACGATGTTTTCTGCTCCAGGTGTGTGGACAATCTCGGTTGAAAACTGGGCAATAAAGTCTAATTGCCGCAGCTGACGAGGTGAGGCTTTTGATGCTTTTTGTGCAAATGCGTAAACAAGCGGCTTGTGATCTGTTTGAATGACAAAAGCTCGGCCTTCTAAAATGTGTTTGAAGAACAGAGTGGCAGCGAACACTGCTAAAAGCTCGCGGTCATAGGTGCTGTAGTTCTTCTCGGCAGGTGATAATTTCCGTGAGAAAAATGAGACTGGCCGCCAGACATTGTCCTCCAGTTGTTCCAGGGCAGCTCCTATAGCTGTATCGGAAGCGTCAGTCTTTAACAGCAATTTAGCTGAGGGAGCGAGAAATGTTGCTCTGACAGCATTTTCAATGCCTTGCTTACAATTGTTGAAAGAATTTGTTGATTCTGTGGTCCATGGTATCTCGCGTTTATCATTTTTGGTAGCACCTTTCAAATAATTCGTGAGCGGGATTTGAGTTTTTGCTGCACCAGGAATTAACCTCCGATAATAGTTGAGCATTCCCAAGAATCTCCGCAACTCCATGATTGTTTTTGGCTTTGGAAAGTTTCTAATAGCCTCCGTGCGCTCGACAGGTGGCTTAAAACCTTTTGAGTTTACCGTAAAACCCAGGAATACAACTTCTTCTTTGCCGAATTGACATTTTTGTGGGTTTATGGTTAGTCGGTTGTCCTGCAGGATTTGGAATACCGTTGCTACGTGCTGGAGATGCTCTTCGTGAGAGTGTGAGTAGATGATAATGTCATCGATGTAACAACCAACAAACGGCAGGCCCCGGAGCAAATTGTCCATGTGGCGTTGAAAGGTTTGTGCTGCATTCCGTAAACCTGGCGGCATTCCAATAAACTCAAACAAACCGAATGGAGTTGTGACGGCAGTTTTTGGAATGTCTTCCGGAGCGATGGGAATCTGGTGGTACGCTCGCACTAGGTCGATTGTGGAGAAAACACTACATCCGTGTAGTCGCTGGAGGAGGTCTTCACAATGCGGCACAGGGTATCGGTCCGGCGTGGTATGCGCGTTAAGTTTCCGATAGTCCCCTGTAGTTCGCCATCCGCTGTTTTTCTTAGGGACAAGATGGATTGGGCTGGCCCATTGGCTATTTGAAGGTCTAATAACCCCATGCTGGAGTAGCATATCGAAGTCCCTACGAGCTGCAGCCAACTTCTCTCCTGTGAGTCGCCTTGGCCTGTCAAAGACGGGAGCGCCTGTTGTGTCAATGTGGTGAGATACCGCGTTGCTGACGTGAGTGGCTGGTTTCGTGATCGGCCGTGTTATCTCTATAAAGCGAGTGAGAAGCTGAACATATTGTTGCGTGTTTCCACTCAATGTGCTAACTGTTGAGACGTTGAACAGGCTTGTTTGGGTTAGTTTCCCTTTTGTTTCCAGCGATGCAGTGGGATCGTAAAGACATCTGCGCTTTAGATCGAGTAGTAATCCGTTGTGCGTAAGGAAGTCGGCCCCAATTATGGCTGACTGCACGTTGGCGATTGTGAAGGTCCAGCTGAACTTCCGCTTTAGGTTGAGGTTGAATGTTAATGCGATCGTTCCATAAGTGTCTATGACGGATGTGTTAGCAGCATAAAGCTTAAAGTCGTCCTTCCTGTAATTATTCCTTTTTAGTATTGAAATCGGTATGAGTGATATTACCGAACCCGAATCAATCAAGAATTTTATGTTGGTGGAACGATCGTAAATGTGGAGTCTATACTCCTTGGAGAGGCGTACAGGATTCATACTATCACTAGCCGCCTGAACTACTGATAGCTTATTTAGTTTCCCTGTTGTGCTGTCCACGAACAGGGCTGGATACAGCGGCGCGCTTTAGTGCCGAACTTGGTGTGATAGAAGCACTTGGGTGGAGTATTCGATGGCTGCTGCTGGTCCTTCTTGTGTTCGGTTTTTTGTGTGACATTATCCAAAACCTTCTGCATGGTGGACTTAAGAACAGCGAGTTCGCGTTTGCAATCGGCCAACTCGTCACTTATGCGGACAGAATGTGTGCGTGCTCCTGCTGTTGTTGAGTGTGAGGCCGCCATGACAAATGATCCAGCTTCGTCTTCCATTAGATTGTCAGCGAGATCGGCTAATTCCTCTATCGGGGCTGCGCCCAGGACTTTAAGCACACGTTGCACTTGCTGTGGGAGAAGTGACAGCCAGCGCACACGCAGAACGTCATTAGAAGCACGTCCACCTGCGAGCATAGTCATTTCGCGCAGTAGCTGTGAAGGTGACCTATTTCCAAGGTCTAATTCCGATAGCGCCCTTAAAAGCTGACGATCTGGAGACATGGTAAGGCGCTTTATGATGCATGTCTTCAACTGCTCGTATTTGTTGGTCTCCGCTGGATTTGCCACAACATCAGCTATTTCGGACATGCTTTCCGGATCCAGTGCACTCAGTAGGTGATAATAGCGCATATTATCGGATAGAATGCGGTGACACTGGAATTGAGCTTCCACTTGCAAAAACCACAAATGCACGTTTTGTTTCCAAAATGGCGGTAGCTTGCAGACGCCGACAGCTTCAGTTGTAGCAGTGTTGTTGCTGTTGTTTTGTTGAATTTCACCAGAATCTGGCGACTGTCGTGCTGCTGCTGCATTTTGTTGCATGATTTCCTCCATAACTTTTGGAAAGCGCGTGTTTTAATTTTCGGGGTCACCAATGTAGAAATCAACACTAAGCTGTTATTAAATAATAGCGTTTATTTCATACGCGTAATTAATGTGTGTGATAATTCAGTAACAGTGTGTACTTAGCGTCTATATCGACTTAGCGTCTAAATTTGTGTAACGGCCAATATCGCCCGCGGAACTATCGTCTGCTTACGACGGTGCCGGGTTGCCAGATCGGGCTCATATCGTTGAGGCTGCGTCGCCACATATCCTACAATCATTTTCTATAGAAAAACATCGAAAACATGAAATATGACAACTATCGATGTATAGCAGCTCTACTAGTGTCTGCTGCTCTGTCCAAATTAGTTTCTGTAATCCGTCTTGAATTACTTCTTACTTTCGGTCACTCTATTTGGACCTCTGTTCTAATTTTATACCTTGTATGATCATTTCTGAATTGGCTGTTTGCGTTACTTAATACGATACGCCATCAAAAAAAACCCACACGAATCTACCGATCTGATTAGGTTTTACTGGGTTTTTCTACTCCTTTGCGTCAAATGAATCCTATCAGGGAAAAAAATTAAACAAAATCGGAGATGTAGGCAGCTATTTAACCTTTACCAAAATAAATTATATTATTCAATATACTTTTAATATGTTAAAAAATAATCTTACAAAAATTGATATAAATTCAATATTTGTTTTTATTGTCAATAAATCCACTTCTTAATAGCATTTTCATAAACATTATTACATTGGATTATTAAACAAAACTCAATTTTCGCCCATATATTTTATTGTGCTAATAAGTTGACATTAATAAGGTTACACAGCTATGGATATACTAACAAGAGTCCTGGGAAAACTAACATACCTTTTCGATGGTAAAATAATTTAATTCCTTAATCATAAATTTAAATTATTTACATTCGTTTACTAATTTGACTTAATTAAATTTATTTAAATTATTTTTTTTTGTTCGTTGCCATTGGTTGACTTCAAATAAATAAACGTACTTTATGCCCCGAAGTTATTAAAAATCATTCGAGCAATGCTTGCTGTACTCCGCGTGTTTGTGCGTGTAAAGCAGTATATTTTGTTAAGAATTTAGTGTTGGGAATGCCAAGAGAAATTGCGCAAAGTAGCCTCAAATTCTATTCATAAGGATTGTTTTATCTTTGTTTTATTCTCGATGCAGATAATAATCCAAGTTATGAGGGCTGTGGACGAGACTTGCTTTGCTTTGCACCCATCATTCATGCAATAAAATGTTTTTAATAAATCCCCAGCTGGAACTCTCTCGATGCCTTTCATCGGATCAGTGTCCCACAGGCACAATCGTAATGACGGCAACTGGTTGAAAAGTTGACAGATAGACAGACAGCCATGCAGACAGACAGACAATAAGAGATGCACTGACAGATGGAGCTGGACTGATGGACGGACAGCTGCCCACAGCATTCAATCTGAGCAATTCAATGGCATAAATGAAAATAACTCACACAATCAGTTGGGTCAGTTCCATACCCAGCTGCACTCACTCGTTCTCTCCATGCAGTGTTTCCCCTTCTCTCTCTCTCTCTCTCTATCTCTCTGTCTCTCTCTCTATCTCTCTCTCTCTCTCTCAGTCTCTCCCTGTATCCTTCTCTTTCCTTGTCTGTCTTTCTACTCTGCCCTTGGTCCTTGTTTGAGCCAAAAGTTGGCAACTTGTCTTGCTGTTTTCGTTCTCTTTCACTCCCTCTCTCTCTTTCGTCTCTTTTTCTTTCTCTTTCAGTTTTTACCACACTTTTTTGCCATGCAACACATAAACATGGTTGCAATTTATGCGCCGACCCCACCCGACCCGTCAGAGCTGTGCAACCGCATTCCTATTCCCATTCTCGTTCCCCTTCCCCTTCCCATTCCTGTTCCCAGAGGGAGTGAGAATGTGCCTGGCCCCCGTTCCCGGCGCTGCTGGTGCCCTAGAAAAGCGCGGACTGCCAAACTAACTTCAAACTCGCAATATAAACACATAAATCCCGTGTACTGATACACACAGATTCCGTTAGACAGCAGGCCGAGAACGGCGTGGCAAGGGAGGCGGGGCCACGGGGACTGTTGGAAGGTTGTAGGTTGAAAAGCGCCAGCGGCAACTTTGCGTACCTCGCACCGACAACAACCGAAATAGGCAACAACAACAAAAGCAAGCAGCAGCAGCACCAACAGCAACGGTGGCAACAAAACCAGAAGTTGCATTCAAAAAATATTATTGGGGCGTCGATTTCTCCCTCCCAATGCCCACAACAACAAAAAAGTTGCACCTTTTGCTGTTCAGGGGCGTGGCTGGGGACTTTGAATTGAGGGGGGCGGAAGGGGGTTCGGGGAGATTACAAATGATGAAACGCTTAGTTTTTTATGCATGGAACTTGTCGATGGCAAAAGTTGAATTATTGCAAGCCCAAGCAAACAGTTGGGAAGTCATGGGCGTAGCGCAAGGGGGCAGCAAGAGGGGAAGGGGCAGAGGAAGTGGTAGTCGACCAAGAGCACTGCTCATGCATTATGAATGCGAGAGCGTCAAGCTGATGACCGAGCGAGTTGACTAGAAAGGCTCGAGGACAAAGTCAAGAGGCAAGAATGGGAGGGAAGAAAGGGGCAGGAAGAGACAGCAACAGCAGGGAGCAGTCGACAGACAACAGTCAACAAGCTGCGGGACTTATGTGGCTTAAGGTCCTCGTTTCTCCTTGCTGAACTGGCAACTCCAACACGACAGACAACCTAAGACCCGACCCGAGGTGAGGTTTCTAAAATGTGTAATAAAATGTAAAAATGCTTTAGAACATTTGCTTGCAAATACTTTAATTGGAACGTTTCTACAGATGATAATGGGACACGGAGCGGGAGAGAGAGAAAAAGAGAGAGAGAGAGTGAGATGAAAGCAGAGGAAACAAGTTTCTAAATTGCATTAATTTTATCACGAACACTAAATAATTCTTGCAGTAAAGTAAACATTGTTTTCCTTTGTGGAACGTAAGTACATTATCCAAGGACATTATCTATTAATTGAATTTACTTCCCTTAAGATTTACTATTAAAATTAAGATTTTAAAATTAATTTTAAAATGAAAATTTTATTAAAGTAAGTACAAATGCTATTTGAATTTAAATTCAAGACTCTTTATATTGTACTTTTTATATTATTTTAAAATTAAATTGTGCTAAAAGAGAATTAGCTGAACCAACATTTGTGGCCAGGGATTGGGAAAAGCTTCGCAATCATATCAGGGAAGTTTAATATTTGTAAAGAGTTATTATTATTAATAAAAAAAGGAGAAACTAAAACTGACTGAGGGGCAACGTGGACAATGAGTTACCAAACCGATAGGGAATAAATGATCGGTTATTTTGGTAAAAGTTTAGCAATTTTGGAACAAACTTCGCTGACACACGTCTCATGCCCAAAACGATGGAAACAATTTCATTTCACGAGCCAAGCGATATACAGACATCCTCAGCAACTCTGATAGTGATTCGACGATTTTCCAAAACAATTTTCTTCACTGCTGCAACGTTTTCATCAGTTGTTGACTTGGGTGTCCAGAGCGAGGCTCGTCATTGGCATCTTCTCGGCCATCGTGGAAGAGTTCGTACCATTTGTAAACATTTATCTTACTCGGAACAGTTTCACCGTATGCCACTGTCAAAACTTCAAGTGTTTTGGAGCACTTTATTTTATTTTTTTATGCAAATCCTTTGATCCATATTTTTCGATGGCAACCAAACAAGGAATGCCATACACTTGAAACTTGGTACAGATGTTTGGGAAGAGTGTAGCAACATAACAAATTCGAAATTCGATTATACGTACATAACCCGCGAAAATTCAAAATTACGCAATACTTTTTGAACACACCTCGTATATTAAAATACTTTCTATTAAAACTACACAATTTATTGTTTACATTTTGTACGAATTTACAATGATTTTGTTTTAAAGTATTTTCTGCAAATTTTCGGGCTGGTTACAATACAGACTAACTAGTCGAAAGCTTAAGTCAAGGTTAAAGTCTTGGCCTGTCCATCTGTTTTAACGTATGTTAAAGATCTCAGTCATTATAAAACAAGAGACACCAAGTTTGCACAGAAGGTTCCTATGGTCTCTGTGCTAATCAAGTTTTTTTTTCAAATGTTGACTGCCACGGCCACCGCTTCCGCAAATCAATGATTTTATTTTTAAACAAGATATAACTTTCAGACTCAAGCATTTAGAATGATTTTTGCTTTATTTAGCTAACAGGCGAGGGCCATCTATCGAGAATATTTGAAAGTATGTACTTATGATATGTACATCTGCACGAATTGAACAAGAAAAAGTACACAGGAACATAGATCAAAGTGTATCCCACAGTCATTGTTCGCTCGACTGTTGCTCTCGTTTGAATCAATGGCCTAAATACATATGTAATACAATATAATATAAGTTATATACATATATATAGTATATATATTTATGTATTTACTATCGTACATTAATATAAACATACTGTACATTCATGAATGAAGTGAATTCTAAGTCCGAATACAATATATGGCTCTAATTGAGAAACCATTGAAGTTGTTCATGCAAATCCTTAGCATTCAATGATTGTTCTAGTTTCCTTTCATTATAGTGTAATTATTTCTGCGAAGTTTGCCAGGAGAGTTTGAAAAGCAGCATCGATACCCGAGTCATTTCCTATTTCATATAATACTTTTCTATCCCAATCTCAGATTAATATCCAATTCAAAATTGACGTACATCGAGTAACATAACATCATATTTATTTTGTATCTCTCCGTTCGCACTCTACCCTCCCAATTTCTGATGTTGTTGTATTCATTTGTTCAGCTAAATTGTGCAACAACAGCAACAACAACACCAACGCATTATGACGATGATAAAACGGAAGAATAGGCAATGTCGACCACTAAATCAATGTTGTGACAGGGCCTATTCAGCAGGGAAGGGGCTGTGCATGTTGCACGAGGACGGAGGGGGGGGATGGAGATGGGGATGGGGATGGGTTGGCAACGAGTGAACGGTTGCACAAAGCAACCGAAATGTAATTGAGGCGCACGAGGGCAGCCTTAGGAGGTATCGTTTCTGGGGTCGCGCTGCCGGCCAGGTTGGAGCCGGAGCTGCAGTCGCAGTCGCAGTCGGAGCAGAGGTGGGAAAGGGGGATGGGAGACCCATGGTATCATCATTTAAATGCTGATTGTCGGTTTGTCGGCTTGTCGCGTTTTTCGTTTGCGGTTTTCGGTTTTGGGGCCAAAGCGAAGCCACAAACTGTTGAGTGGAGCCCAGAGAGATGGGGGAGGGGAGGGGAGGAGTCGCACTCGAAATTGCATTGAGAAAGCTTCGTCGCCGGAGTCGGTGGCATCGTTGGCTGCGCTTTGTGCCGCTGCAGCGGCAAATTGGGAATTGGGAATTGAAATGGATGCGATACAAGCGCTAATTTGATGACATCACAGGCCAATGGGGGCGTCAGCAAGTGGAGGGCAGTGGCAGCTGAAGGGGGGGGGGGAGGGCCTGGGGTCAAGGGGGTATGTGCAGCTGAACTCTGTCAGTTGCTGCTGCCTCAGCGCACTGCAGCTTAATTAATGACGCACCTTATGGCCGGAACGGGCCTGAGCGACTCGGAAACAACCCTCAAAGTGGTAGCTCACTCGCCTACTCCGGGCTCTGCTGTCCAGTTGCCCGCTCCAGGGTCAGTCTTCCTATTTAATGGTTCAGCGCCTTCTCCAGGACATTGCACTGGACAGACAAAGCGAAGCACGGACAGAACGAGAGAGAGGGAACGAGTACAGAGCTGAGGACAGAGGGAGACAAGCTGAAGCTGAAACGCTGTAGAACGCACATAATTAAAAGTTATGAGCGCAGTTCTAATAAATATTCTTCTCTCTCTCTCTCTTCCTTTGTCTCCCCCCAGGGGGTATTGCCTGCGGCGCGAAGGTGTTTTTCAAAGCGCAATCGAATTAAACACGCGTTAAATTAATGCTCAGCGCACAAAGGCAACGGCGCCGCTGCCTAAGGTAACCCTAGTTGCAACGCGGCTTGCGGGGGAGAAGGGAAGCGACCTAGAAACAGATGCAAAGGGAAACAGATGCGAGAAGACGCTGCGCCGAGAAGGCCACATAGCCCACCACTCATTCTCCTCTCTTTCTCCGATGTATATGCATTCGGTAAGTATATATAGTCAGAATCAATTACACCAGGGGAGTCCATCTAGCCAAGGCTGTCTATATAGAACCTTCAGCTAGCCCACTGTGCAGCCCCCATTGAGACTCATGGATCTTAGATTAGCTTAGGCAGTTAGTAGTTGATGTCGCACAGAGTTTTGTTTGGTTAACATACTTGGTTGACCTTGCCATGATTGTGTGGCATCTTCTCTCCTCCTCTCTATCGAATTCTACATCACTTGAACTGAGTTCGGTCCGCATTGAAGGCTGATAAGCGATGGGGCACTCTGACGGTCTGAGAGTCCAACTATCCAATAGTCTCGTTGTCTGTCCGGTTGTCTGGCTATCGCCGGTTTGTATGCGGCTCAATTTGAAAGTGGCCAGAAATAGAAAACAAAGTCATGGCCACCACAATTGCGATATTTCCCGGGAAAGTGCTACTAATTAGCCATGTCCAATTGCCATCAGGCAGAGCAGTGAGGAGAGAGGAGGGGAGTGGCGGCCAAAGACAAGCTGGGCTGGGAGTGGCAGGGGCGGCCACTTACAGAAACCGCTTTACAAAAGTGTCACAATGAGACGACAATTTGTTGTTGCAATTGTTGCTGCTGAAGCGGACGGAAGACAAATTGATGTTAAATAAATAATAAGCTGTCAATAATAAATGATATTATAGGCAGGTTGGCTGGCGGTTTTCGGTTTTCGTTTCATGACATAAGACTGGCCAGACTCACTGACATACTGTTTCTGTTGTTGTTGTTACAATGCCAACACTGACAGCGGGAATACCGCAACACTCGAAAAGCAAGCTGGCTGGAGAAAGAGAGCGAGAGACAGAGAAAGATGATGGGTCTGTATATCAGTTTGTCTTGCTAGTCCATTTGCAATTAAAAGGAATCCTGTGGCTTAGTTAAACGACTTCTCTGACCAAATCAAGAGTGACAAGTATTCATTAGACTTATTAAGAGGAATTAAGGACCGAACAAAACTTTATGGATTTCTGACTTTAACGATTATCAAGAATTCATTGTATGAAATACAATGAAGCCAGATTAAAGATAAAGATTATATAATAAATGTTCATAATTATACTCGTATATCATACACATTTTATTGATAATCTTCTTTAAATATTACACAAGTGAGACTGATTATTGAACATGAATATTAGGAAGTATATGCAAACAATAAATAGCCACAAGTTAGCAGTGCTTTAAATAGCAACAGATGTAACCAAGTTAACCAGAGGTTTTTATTTACGTGTAGAGGGAAATCCCTGCAAATACTTAAAGCTGCCTGCAGGTGATTGTGCGTGTGTGTGTGTGCGTGCGTGGAATTGGCATGCGTGCAAATTCAGCTGGAAGTGCATTAAGCCGCAGTCAATCAACAAAGACAATCGGACGGTGATAGGACTGCAATCGGACAGAAATCGTTCTGCCTTTTCGCTGTCTACTGCAATATTGGAACTTGCCACCGAAAATGCCGCGAACAAACGAAATCATTTTGGTTGCCATTTGTATACCCTTGCAGGGGGTATCTTCATTCAAGTCAGGGGCTTGCAACGCACTTTAAAAGACAACTCTGACCTATAAAAGAGTCGATCCAGCCACTTCTGTTTGTCCGTAAGTCCGTCTGTCTGTTGCAAGCAAGTCTCCCAGTTTTAGAGCTATGAAAACTGGAACTACTCGGCATTACTCGCAAACAAATTATTGCTGCATGCTATAAATACCATACGTTTTTTGTTATTTTACAAGATATTGCAATCATATTTACTACATAGTGATTTTTCTAAATAAATAAATTGCATATAAAATTTCTTTAACTTCAATCCTTTAACATATAACAGCTGGCATAGGAATAATCGGCAGAAATAAGAGTTCTTGTATGAAGACCTGAATTGAATTGACCTGAAGCAATTACTCTTTCAATATTATTCAATTCGGAAACATTATACATAACACTTGCATATATGTCCAATGTGAGGAGATTAGAACCACAAGATTATTAAACCCTAGGCATTTCGAAAGTTATCTTTATTTTTGTTTCTTCTTGTAATACCCTAACAGAAGGTATATACATTCTCACCAGTCGTTTGCAACGCACATGCGGATACAGCTCCCATACCATAAAGTATAGTTGAGTCTAGCGATCTGCAGCCCTGTCGTTGTTTCCACTCCAAATACTGCGTGCATGATGCATTGAATAAGGTAGCCCCGCAGGTACCCGATAATCACTCGTTTGGTGCCTTAACGATCATTAACTTTTTCACTCACTGTACTTAATCGGGGCCGACGAGATCTTAATGTATAATGTATGCGGCGCTTTTGATGCAAGTAACCATTTAATGTAGGTCTGTGATACATAAAAATAACAAATACATTCTTGATCATCGCTAAACAGGTCAAACTAACCGTCTCCGTCTATCCCTTTATCGATATGTTTTATACAAACACACAATCAGGGTGAAAGTAATATGTCGCGTAGCTGTCATAGAAATGAATAGGGGTTTGTGATTTTATTTTATTTTTTTAATGTAACCTAAAGTTAAGATATGGTCAGTCGACAGTTTACAAGTGAAAACAATTAATAAACCTATTTGTTTGTGAGTTTTGAATTAAAGGTATAAAAATAAGAATAATTTTAAATTAAAAATCTTGAATAAAAAAAACATTATAATTAATATTTATTGATAATACCAATAGAGGAATTTGAGTTAGATAATTTGCAGACTATAGTTAGATCTAATTAGGACCGGATAACTTTGTTCAAAAGTCTAAATAGGAAAATAAAGATACAAAATTAAAATTGCATCCATGTCTTCATTTAAAGTCTCATTAGATATCAGAAGAAGTGAAAACTTATACCTAATGTGCAGGGTAAAAGACCATCGACATGCCGAGTGTAACATTTCTTTCTTGTTATGTATGTATTTATATAGTTTACTTTTTGTATTTTTTATTTTTGCGCTTTATTTGTTGTGTGCTTGTGTGGATTTTTTTTTTTAATTTGGAACTGCCAAAATAAACTACCCATGGGTGAATTTATGCATGCGAGTGAGCTCTCGCTGTGGAAATGGCCTAGCAGGACACGAGCCGGAGCAGGATGGAAAGGGCTGCCGCACAAATGAAACTTCCCTGGGCACGGGGACGAGGGGGACAGGCAAAAAATGAGAGCAAAAAACCAGCGGGTAAAAAGAGGAAGGGAAACGCAAGGCAAACAATGAGAATGCTCGCAATGAAATGCATTGAAAATTGAAAATCAATGAACTGTTATAATAACTTGCCGCAGAGTCAGAAACAAGCACATACATATCTATCTGACTCCGCACATGTGTGTGCGTGTGTAAGTGTGTGAGTGAGCTCGATGTGTGTGCGGGTGTGTGTGCGTGTTGGTCGTCCTCCTTTATGGCCTTAAATGCATATGGGCAAGCCTGAAAAGAGTCGTTCTGCGGAATGCAACAGCAAAGGCGGCTTATCCGAACTACACTGCACCAAAAACGACGTAGATAAAGATGAATAGTCGCAAGAGGGAACCTCAACTGGATAATAAATATTATTATATACATATAACGACTAGATCGTAAGCACTATAAAAGGTGGAGCAACCCAATTAGTTAATACCCTATTGCTGGGCTTAAGGATTTTATACCCTTCGACCATTGTAAATGGTCAAAAGATACTATATCAAGTTTGTGCAAATGCAGGTAGCAGACAGAAGGAGGCCTGGGAGATACAAGTCCATTGCTGGCCCTGTTCGTCTGCCTGGATTAAGGGTATCTTATTGTCAACTGTAGCTTTGGTTTCGTCTGGTTTTATTTGATTGAGATTAAAAAACAAAAAGGTTATTCGACAAATTTACCAACTGGGTGTATACATTTTGGTGCCGCAGAGAATGTAATATAAAGCGCGGAAATATTGATTTTGACCAGGAGTTTGCAACGCACCTTAGAAGACATCCCTGACCCCATAAAGTATTTACAATACAATATACTGAATCAGCATCAACAACTTAAACAAACTGGGCCTGTCCGTCTGTCCGTGAATCCATGTGTCCGTCTGTTTCAATGGAAACTAGTCTCCCAGCTTAAATGCTATCTTGAAGAAACTTGGCACACATGCTTCTTATTGCTGCTTGCTTTAAATAAATCGAAACAACCTGGATCGGACCGATGTATCGTATAGCTGCCATACGAACTATAGGCTGATTTTAGTTATTTGACAAGATATTGCAAAATTACTGCTTCGGACTTATTCTATATATATAACAATATGGGTATGAAATTTTATCAAAATCGTATCACTAGGAACAATCAGCCCAAATGAATCTTTTAGTATAAATACCAGCTCTGATTTTAGAAGTAATTTAACCTATCAGTATAAATCAAATAATACATTATGTGGAAAATAAACAATGTTATTTAATTCTTCACCATTAGAAATAACTTCTTATTATAGGAACAATCGGAGGATATAAGAGCCTTGTGTGTATGCCGAACGTAGCCTTTCTTGCTGGTTGTACATTATTCGTTTTCTGTGAATTCTAATGGATTCACAACCATAATATAAAGAATCCTAGCTATGAGCACAGCATCTGAGACCCTTTGCAGCTGAATTAATAAATAAATAATATTGTATTATTTTATAAATAGATAGAGAATTCGAGCCGGTGCTATTTGTCATATAGTCTTGCAATTTTTGCCAGTGTATCGACGTTTTGTGCGTCGACGAGCTCCTTACAGTGCTCGTGCAACGAGTGTGAAGGGCGGTTGGGCGCTGTCTGGCAGTGGCAACTCGTGCGTGCTGCGCTCTTTATTAAACATATGTAACGCGCTGCGAGTGCTGTCTGCATGCCGGGGCTCATGCCCAACCACATGCCTCCGCACGCCTGCTGCCCCGACAGCGCAACCACATTGCCACATCCACTGCAATCGACTTTGTCTCCAGCAATTGTGAGTCGGATGCAGCGATTAAAAATTAAATGTCGTCGTATTACCAAACAAGCTGCATCACTTGCACCATCGCCAGTTGCAAGTTACCAGTTGTCAGTTGTGTGTTGGCAGTTGCATCTTGGGCCACAGAATTGTTGCATGTCGGGGGAGGCAGCAAGGAAGGCTGCTGGAAAATCCTTCTGTGCATGTTAAATGCATGAGGCGGCAAGCGCGTCGTGCCACGTGTGAAATTTATGCACATACATATGTTGAAGGCATTTCAGGGAGAAGGCAGGCCACGTCTACCACACGGCCATCGCCCATCCCGCATGCCCGTGCACACTCGCCGTTGCAACGTAAGTCCGCCTTCGCCGTCGAGCCTTGGCCAGTTGATCAAAATTCATGAAAAATCAAGCAAAGCGCGCATAAATTTCGGACAGCGAAAAAAGTGTGCAAAGGGAATGAGGAAAGAAATATGAAAATGAAATTGTTGGAAAATTGCAAAGGCAACGGCAACGGCAATGGCAATGGCCCTGGCCCTGGCCATGACCATCTGCAGGCGGGCGAGCAGGACGATCAAACGAATTAAATGAGCTGGAAAATGTATTCGTCTTGGCCGGCAAAGCTCCTTCTCTTCCTCACTCCCTCTTTCTCTCTACCTCCCTCTCTCTTTTGGCGAGCAGCTAATGGCCAAGAGCTGCACTTACTGTTCTGGTGCTGCCAAAATATGCTAGCCCCGGCCTTGGGCTGCATATCAACGATGCTGCCTCAGCCTCTGCCACAGGCAGATGAATGTTACCACTTGACTTGAGCTGTGCCATCAATTAACACAGTTTTCCTTCCCTTAAGCACTCCCCACTGCCTCGTCTTCTCCACTTCTCATGCCTTGCCATGACCCAAAGGGCCGGGGTCAGTCATTAACGCCGTAAGCACCGAATACAAAAACAAAAATTACAGAAAAAATATTTTGAAATTCATAAAAATATTGCATAAGGTGAAAAATTCAAGTACAATTTGTGCCCCAAACTGTGGAGTCATCTCCATTGACAGCCGCACACAGCAAACAGGTAAACAAACAAATGAACCGTCGATAAATCATTACGGCGACAACTGAACAATCGGCCAAATCGATTGACAGCCAGAACAATTTGTGCGTCCATGGGAAACTATGGAGGGAATATGACAAGCAAATGCCGAAGGGTCAACGACAATGGATGCAAATCAAATATTTGCTGACCACGTCCCGCTTGAAGAACTAACTCCGTCGTGACTAAACAAGTTGTTGCAAGTTGTCACAAGTTGTTGCAAGCAATTGCCTGCGAAGCCCATTTGGGTCAATTGAGGAAGGTGGGAAATGAGCACGGGAGGGTAAACAATGTCGGATACATTTCTTTGAAGTTGACTGACCCATTGCAGAGAGAGGTGCTACAAAGTGGCGACTACTTTGAAGTAAACTTGTAATACAAACCCCAAATTCAAATTTTATTTATTTTTTTTTCGTTTATTATTTAGAATCTGTCCTAAGACAATTTGTAAACATACTTATATTTACAATAACAGCAATAGAGGCTGTGCAATGAATCAAACTTATACATGTAATAATCTTGTGTTTTTATGAGTTATCTATAAGGGAGTACGTGTATTACTAGATTTAAGGCTATATTACTTGTTTGATTATGGAGTCTATCAATATACATGTACGATGGTATACTCTGATGTAGTTTGGGAACCACAGCAATAGAGGTAGGTTGGCATCCTCTATAACTAAAGAGTGTTGCCAGAGGAGAGAACAAAGGATAGTCTTATTCAGTCGAAGCAGATTATAAGTTGCAAAAGCCCGATATAGGTTCGCGAAAATAAACTGAAGTTGTAACGCTGTAGCCAATTTACTTACTGAATCACTTTGAATCAAAATAATGGGCTCTTTTATATCAATAACCTTGCATATTACAAATGTCAGAATAATTTGGCAACGCCAAGTCAGATGGTTAAGTAACAGTCGACGGATTGGCAATAACGTAGATCAAGCAATAAACGATCATATAAAATATTAAAGAGATTAATATAGACGACTTAAAAACTACACTTAAGAACAACATAATTTTAAAAAACCTTTATTGAAATGTTAGGAAATAAACCACATTTAATATTAAAACAATCCTGTATACACCAACTGTGACTTGAACGTGGCTGACCCCACAAAGTGTATACATTCTTTTTGATTGCCATGTCAGTCTGTCTGCCAGTGTGTCTGCCCGTTTGTTCAACAGAACTAGCATGCGTTAAAAGCAGTTACATTGATTTTTAACATACCACGCCACGTTCCACCTTTGTAAATCGGTTAAGCCTAAGGCAGCATTAAATCTGCAAAATTATAATTAACTACTTAAGTTGCATGACACACATGACAATGCCAACGTTTGTGAAAATGTCATAAAGATCGGACAGTAAATAGAGAATATAAACAAGATTTCAAAGACCGCCCTAAGCACCTTATAAAACATATTCAAATCCAGTGTCATACACTTTCTTATGAAATTATTTATTTCCAATCACAATGCAATTTAATAGAGCAAGGCAACAATGCGGCATTGGCCGAGTGAAAAGCGTGGCGGACTTCTAGACTTGGTTTAATTAATAGGTACCATGCTTTGAACATGCACTGAATTGAGAGTTCTTTTTCTCAATTCAAAATAACACATAAATAAATAAAATATATAATAATAAAATATTTGGCGTTATACAGTCGAAGCCTGACCGTAGGGTTAGACTGGTTTGTTTTTTTAATCTTTAATTAGGTCTTTATTTATCTAATGTTGTTGGAATTGAAACGATAAAAGGCGCGTCTCAATTGTCACAATATTTAAGTCACTAACAGTTCCCCAGAGCTGATTAGGACAATTCCACACGGTGTTCCAGTTTTAGATTGTTTTTATCCTTTAATCATACTTTCTATCTTTTTCTGTTAGATACCAAATAACAAAATGAAAGCAGTAACTCCAACTATACGCACCCTTAGACCAGTTAAATAAGTCAAACAGATATCAATGAAAAGAGCGCAGTTTGCTCGATAATCGCAGTGTAACCTAAACAGATACTTTTCTCCCTTTAATCATAGAGCATACTTGTATAGTAATTTATATTTTCTTTTACTATATTATAACATAATTACAGAATTATGCTGCGCTGGAACAGCATAAGACTTGAATAAAGGCAGAATCATAGTTTCTACCCGCAAAATATTCTTTTGCTATTGCGTTAATTAAGTGTTCTGGCTCTTTGGCTTGGGAGATTATCTCATTTCAGTTGGGTGCTGGAAATTCCACTCGTGCTTAGCCCACCCTCTTGACACGATTGGCATGTTTGCTTTGACTTAAGCCATGTTGTCACATTCAGTTAACAAGCATTTCATTAGCCCAATTTTAATGACGATTCGCTGTTTGATGGCCCAGTCCAAAGCGAGGGCTCTCCCTACTGCAATGGCTCCCGTTCATGCTTCCATCCCTCGCAGCAAGAGCATTACCATAGTGTTCCGCACCCTGAACCTTTCCACTGCCCTGTTCTTCCTTATTTTCGTCTCTTTTTATCATTTGCAAAGCAAACAGCAAGCAACAACGTCCAAAGTGGAAGGCCAACTGTCACACTAGACGTATGCGCAATGTAATGTTGTTTTTTCTTCCATTTTTCGCTTTTCTTTTTTTCGATTGCCATTAAATTTGTCTATCCCAGCTTCCGAACGACTTTGAGTGTCTTTCTGGCGATTATACCCCTCCTCGTTCTGTCTGTCTCTCCGTCTGTTTGTCTGTTCCCAGAGTCAGATGTGTCGCCATTCGGATTTGGAACGATAAAGTGCACTGCTCCCCAAACTGAGCTGTGAAAATCCAGTGGAAATGCTTTCCCGTTGCTTTATTAATGAGAAGGCAAAGAAAGGCAAAAGCGAGAGAGAGTGAGAAAAGAAAAGACAGACGGGCAGGATAGGGAGATGCGCGTAAAGCAGAATCATTGGAGTAAGAAATGTCCACATGAAACAAAAATCAAACTAAGTGGAAAACACGAAGAAAGCTGCAGTCGAGTGTGCTTGAATTGAACTTGGAATACGTTTTTTCCCGACTCACGATTACCATTACAGAAGGAAGTAAGCCAAATTCTATTACAAACTTAATCAGCGTGCACTCATTAGACATATTCTCGCCAAACTAGGAAGCTTTAGTTCACATAGAATTTGGCAGGGCCATAGCTAGGCGGGTTGCACAAGGGCCAAAAGGACAAGGAACGAAAGCTCTCCCTCGTGCAACTAGGATAACCTTACATCACATTGGTATTTAAAGCGAACCTGGCAAAAAGATAACACAGGCTCAGAAAAATCGAGTTTAATGATCTAGGTCTGAATTTCTGAATCTTGATCTAAGCATGCGAGATATTCTTTAACATGTATTTTGACCTTATTAGTCCGAATCCGAAGACAAAATTTACCCTCAAAAAACCCGAAAAGTTCTAAAGCTACAAAAAATAATGGGATGGTCGTGACTGAGTCATGCAATATATATTCCCATATGTTATTTGACCTTCCAAAACATAATCAATAGTCAAAACTTCCCTATCGTGTATCCTTTGGGGGATATTTAAGGGTTTTTAGGGCTTTTGAGGTTATTGCGAAGTCACCACGTGATATCGAAATTTAGCCTTTTGATTCGGATTAAGCGATCTTAAATACATATAACTGTACTGAATATGCTGTATACGCAGATCATGAGACATTTTATTTTTTGTATACAGGAATCTTCTTGGTAAATTTTGAATCTCTAGCTTTTATTATAACCGAGATCTATGTGCTCACACAGACAGACCGACAGACATGGACTCGGCTAGTGAGCCTGAGCAAAACTATATACGTGTATGTATATACGTGTACTTTAAACATTTGCACAAAGTTGGTATACAATTTGTTTTTTCCATTTTCAATGGTCGAATGGAATACGAGGGTCGTTTGATAAGTCCGTGACTTTTTGAATAAAATATATTTTTTTCGTCAAAGAAGCGTTTTATTTCTCAACATAATCTCCTTTTAGCTCTATACATTTAGTCCAGCGTTTTTCCAATTTTTTTATTCCTTCCAAATAATAGGTTTTCTCAAGGCCCTCAAAATAGTCGTTTGTTTCTGTGATGACCCGAATCTCTTACCGCCGAGCCATTTCTTCATGTTTGGAAACAAAAAATAGTCACAGGGGGCTAAATCTGGAGAATATGCTGGATGGGGTAGCAGTTCGTAGCCCAATTTATGAAATTTTGCCATGCTGACACGAAATTCACTTTTTTCCATTTTCGTTAAAATTCACGAGATCGTCTGCTTTCAATGCCTATAAAACGCAAACCAAAAAACGCAGCTTTCTCAAAATTTTACAGTCAGCTGTTAATCGATAACTGCTGACAGGAGCAGTGTTGTATTTAGAGCAGGTGCGCGGCAAATACAAAAAGTCACGGACTTATCAAACGACCCTCGTAAAACATGTAATCTTCTGGGTATTCGGGATTTGCAGTTACTATATATATATTCGATTTACTGACGAAAATGACATTATTATCTTGAGTGCCGATCCAGTCTTAACTTTTTGGGGTCGGAGATACGTTCCTCTATCTGTAACATTAAAGTTACAATTTACTATTCAAACACAAATGCCTTAAATTCAATAAAAGAACAGTTTTCACCAATTCATCTTTTATATAAAATTCAAACCATCTCGACAGTATAGTGTGCTCGACCATGAAATCGTCTTCCAACTTGACCGACACTATTTTTATTAAATAATATATAATTTCTTTTTTAGCTGTTGCATACGTGAGAGAGCAATTAATCTTATTTAACTTCACTATTTACCGTAATTTGTGTTGCATTCTTCTTAAGGAATTTCTAGGTTAATAACATAAACCGATCATAAACTGATGGTTTCCAAAAATTTTCTACTCTCCATTTACGGGGACGCAATTGGCACATATTGATTTGGCAGCCCAGTTATTATATCTGAGATCTAGCTATTAATACGAGCGGGTTAACAGTTGGCAGTAAGTTATAATACCCTTTTAACCAATGGGTGGTGGGTATAAGAAGTAACTATTACAAACTCTGTGGCAAATTTAAAATGTCATCTCTTGTCCTGCCTTAATAGAAATGAAATTTTTCTCTAAAAACCTGTTTATTTTCCTACACTATTCTCTGTATGCTCAAGACTTTTTATACCCTTCGACCATTGAAAACAGTCAAACAAGGGTATACTAGCTTTGTGCAAATGTATGTTACGGGCAGAAAAGGCCCTGGGAGCTCCTATAAAGTATATATATTCTTGCTCAGGATAACTGGCCATGTCTGTCTGTCTGTCCGGATGGCCAGATGAACACACAGATCTCATCTATTATAAAAGCTAGAGACACCAAATTCGTCATGAAGGTTTCTGTTGTTCAGGCGCAGATGAAGTTTATTTCAAATGTTGGGTGCCACACCCACTGCCCCCGCAAATCAACAATTTAATCTTTTTTCAGTTTAATTCAATTTGTTAGCGATATAAAAAAGATACAACATTCTGAGTTAGATTATACTTAGCTAATTATAATACTAACATACACATACCGTCAAAATTTTAATCCGATCAGACAAACAGACCAGCAAGCTGTGACGTCATTGCAATGCTCATGTAAGAAGAAAAGGGAAAGAGAACGCGAGGAGTAAGCAGTTGTATCGTTAAATTATAGACTCTTTACATTTAAGAGTTCGAAGGGTATCCCACTGTCATGTGCCATTCGACTCTTGCTCTCGTTTCTTTTTTATATCGTTTGCGACATTGCCTCTCGATCGGTTCGGCATGTCTTATACTATCTTTTTACTAAAATCCCGACTGGGATTTTCTGGGCTTCCCCAATTCTCTTCAACAAATGTTGGACTGGTTGTTTATCTCAGTTTAAATTAAAATTTAATTAATTGAAATGAAAGAAAATTAAATTCAAATTTTACCATCGATAAATAGTTAACATATATAGAATAATGTACACACCTTTAAATTTATATAGAAGAGACTGTAGGAGCAGGGAAATTTAATTTTCTTTCCCGATCTAACCTTCTTTCATTTCCACATCGGGTGCTTCGTGTGTTGCGGGTTTCTCTTGTGCCTCATGTGCTTCATGGGCCTTTGCTGTCTCGTCTGCTGTTTGCATGGCTATCTGAGCATTCTGCCGTTGTCGAATGCACTCGGGGCAGAAGCACAACGCGGCGTAGGCGTGTCCGCCCCCAGATGCCACCATCTGCTCTTGCTGCGCCATGTAGGCCTCCATGGCCGACTGTTGTTGGTGGAACATGGAGCGAATCTCTTGCCGCAGGCGCTGTGCCTCGCTGACAATCGCGGTCGAGGTGACCTCTTCGTGGGTCGGCTGCGTGTGCACTGCCGCTACTGCCGCCGCCGTCGCCGCCGAGGCAGACGCCTGGAGCAGGTTGTCCTGGGGGGGCGGCGGCGCGTTCAGATTCAGTGATGAAGTTGGCGGTTGCTCCGAAGGCAATTCGCCAGCCAGAATGCGGGATGAACGACTCGACTTGCTTGGAGCCTGTTTAGTTTTGCGCTGCTCCTTCATCTGCATTTTGAAAACGTTATCCACGGTGAGCATCGCGTCAGCCATGTGCAACAGTTCCTCGGTCTGCCCCGCAATGAGTCGGCGCGTCTGGAAAGGCCACGGCATCTGCACTTTGTTGAAGGCCGCCTCCAGCAGTATGTAGTTGTGCTGCGCATCATTGGAGTTAGCCGGCCGATTGATCACCAGCACGGTGGCCAGTGAGCCTGGCCACAGTTTGCTCATCAAGCGACACCAGATCACGCCATTGCTGAGGTCCTTCAGATTGGTGCAGCGTATACCGGGAACCTGCTGGTTAATCCACGTTAGCGCCTTCCTGACCTCGCTGCCAACGGGGCCTGCAGGAACTGTGCGAGCAGAAAAACATCAATGTCAGTTAAAGCATTCGAGACAGGTCCGTTCAAGACTTACCTCTTGGTAGCATTACGAAAAAGACGATAAATTTGTTCAACGTGTAATGTTCGAAGTTTAATAATCGCTTGAGTACTGAGTTCGTTCGAGGAATTGAGACATCTTGACGTAATTTTCATTAGCATGCCCCATTTTGTATAGCTACGACCAAAGGTATATTGACTTTGTATAGATACGATTAAATAAAGTAGAGTTCAACTCAGGAATTGCTTATGTTCTAACGAAGGCTTTCTTGCTGTCAGGCCCGCCCGACTGTAGCGCTCCACTGGTTTACCTCCCGGCTATTGAAAACGATCATAAAAGAGGTAACTAAGTTTTTACAAGTGTATCGAAGTCACCTCAACGGCTTTAAAGTTAATTTCCTAGTCGAAAAAGCTGGCACCAATATGGTCCCATTATTTCCCTTGTTGTACAACGAAAAAATAAAACTAGACAATTAAGGTTTTAGCGACATTGCCCATGTAAATTTCAATTAATTCTTGTACTTGTATATAAAAATGAATAAGACTTTGTTTTTCGTTTCATTAACTGAGCCTGATTATTATAAGAATGCCAGAATATTGTTATCTTTGCAGTGAAGAGCGTGCTAAACCTTCTATTTCATTTTATGCGATATTAAACCTTATTAAACTACTTACATCTATATTTCGTTTGGCAAGGATATCTTAGGGCACTCGTGGACATTCGGCGGGGCATTCGTGGACATTTCAATAGGACAGTGCAACAATTCACGTTTCAAAATAAACAAAGTTAAAAGTCCCGATCTCAGCCCAATTAAGAACGTTAGGGTATCGATGTTGTAAGGTGTACAGCCATGGAACACAATATGGTTAGACAATTCGCTCCTTACCCCACAGTAAACATACCATGGATGAAATTGAAGTTCAATTACTTCTGAGTTTTGAACGATGTTCCAAGGGAAGGGTATATTGTTGTCGGGGACACACAACTGTGGCTTTTGTTACTTGCTTTTCTCAATATTCACTTTTTCACATGCATTTAACACATCGATTTAGCCACTGGTCGATGGGTCATTGGACCACTCTTTTCTTATTAGAAGCGAATAAATGCCACAACGAATGGACACCTCGTTTCATGAATATTTACCTTAACTCATTTGCAAATTAAAGTATAACTATTCAATCATTATTAAACCATTAATTCGGTATACCATAAGTTACTATTCAGATTTAGTTATGTAATTCCTTATGATAATTCAACGTATTTAGCCTTTAGTCAATTTCCATCCAACCCAAATACTTGGAATGAGTTTTGAGTGCATTCAAATTTGAATTGACCAACGTAGAGAATCATCAACTTACAGTGAATTGTATACACGTACAGTGAATGTATTCACAGATGTTAATTCAGTACTCAGACACTCTGAGTGCACTCAAATACTAAGTAAGCTAAACGCGAATTACTTATTTCAATATCATTCAAACTTCCTGCAGTGAATACTCTGAGTGTATAATAGGTATTCACTTGGCATATAAATAAATGGTAATAATAAAAAAATTTCTTCTTTGCTTTTGAGTGCATTCACTCAACATTTATGGCCCAAGAAGTATTCGCTTGCATAGTTATTTAGAGCCACTCTCGGTTTATTCACGCTCACAAAATCTGTGGTTCCCTATGACAACCTCCCCTGCCCAAACCTACCCCATGCCACGCCAAATTTTCTGGTTAGGAATGTGTGCTTTGGAGCTGGACATCCTTCTGTACTCTGCTGTGTACTTCCTGTGCTCTGCTGCGGGGCTTGTGGTTAAGGAGGAGGCGTGGCACCGCAGCACATGCAAATGAATGTCGCCAGGATGCGGCACGTGCTGCTTTTCGAGCGGCAGTTGGCAACGCTGTCACCTTAATGTTGCCATTTCATTTTCCCAGCAGCAGCAGCATCTGAATCAGTAGCAAAGGGCAGGAGCAAAAACAGAAGCAGCAGCAGAAGCTGTAGCCAGAAATAGAACAGAGCCAGAGCTGCGCTGTAGTTGGTCACCCTGTTGCAGGATGTGGCAGCGTGCTGTAACTCACACACACATACACACACACACACACAGGGACTGGGGCACACAAATAAAATGCAAACAATGCTTGTTTCATTTGCGTAATAAAATATTTATACAGGTATTTAGTTAGACGGTCTGAAGAGGACACACAGAGGAATCACACAGAATGGACGCGAAGAACGCCGAGAAAAACCGAAATTAAGCAAAATAAAATGAAAGAAAATGAAAAGGAGAGAACAGGAAAAGATAAAAGACCCAAAAAAGAACAAAAGCTACCTTCAGGATGCCGAAGGCTCAATACCCTTGCAGGTTCCTATATCCTCCGATCGTTCAAATTCAAGCTATATACATAAAGTGCATAATTTGATGTTTTTTATGAAATTTTTTTATGCATATTATATAACATATATGGGAAAAGTTCGATGTAGTAAATTTAGATGCAAAATCTTGACAAATAACAAAAATCGGCCGATAGTTTTTATGACAGGTATACGATAAATAGGTCCGATTCTGTTAGTTTCCACTGACATACAGCCTGCAGTAAAAAAAGTATGTGTGCCAAGTTTCGTCAGGATGTCTTTAAGACTGAGAGACTTATTTGCAGACGGACACACGTACAGACGGACACACGGACAGACGGACAGGCCATTACCTCTGTTGATGCTGATTCATGACATATACTAAATGTATTTGGAGATGTTTCTAAAGGTGCATTGCACCCACCTGGTCAAAATGAATATGAATGAATATACCCTCTGCAAGGGTATAATGAAAATCAGAAAACAGGAAAAGGAAGAGAAAACCAAGAAAAGAGATGGCAATCAAAAAGAACGGACAGCTGCCTGTGTTTGTGTGCGTGTGTGTGTGCGTGTGTGTGTGTGTGTGTGTGTGTGTGTGTGTGTGTGTGTGTGTGTGTGTGTGGAGGGAAGAGATGAACAGCAAAACATTGAGCGAATTCCTGCAACGTCTGCTTAAATTCGAACTCTTTTTCCTCAACATCAACAGTTTCCCCCCCTTTCCTCTTCCCTGCTCAAGGCTCAAGGCTAGGGCCATGGCCATGGCCATGCACAGAGCTCCATTGTTTCGTGGCGTAAACGAAAAGCGTCTAGACGTTATTTCTCAGTCACCAGCAGCACTGCTTATCCCAAGCCAAATCCCATCCCGATCCCTGTCGACGCTCGCGATATCACAGATAAATCAGTTCGCGCTGCGATTTGCCGCTTTGCCACGGTCTGTGCACCAGAAACTCGAGCATGACATGAATATTGCCCTCATTTATCATGTTCCCAACCCAATCTCTCCCTTAACCACAACACAGTTTCCGTGCCGCGGCGACCAGAGAGTGCCAGTGTGAGTATTGATCTGATTGCGAGTTCAATTAGAGAGACTATATGATTCGAAAGTAAAGAGGTACAAAATAGTTAGACAAAGTGAAATTTAAATACTAGGGGCATTCAGAAGGGCGGTACGCCGTGTCTCTCCTCGAATACGTTCAGCACGGCGATCATGGCCTGAGCCATTAGCTGCAGCTCTTTAGAGTCGCCTTCGACGAGCTTTTCCATATCGATCATGAACGGCATCTTAATCCTGTCGAATGCCCTCTCCAGCACTTGGAAGTTGTGTCTGTACTCGATAGGATTTTCCGACGGGTCGAGTATCAGAGATCGGGCCACTGAGCCAGGCCAAAATTTGTGCATCAGGCGGCAAAAGCTCACTCCATTTCTCAGATCCTTTAGCTTTTGGCAGTGCGCATTGGGCAACTCCTTGTTAATCCAATCTACCACCCTCTTCTCTGCGGCTGTTTCATCATCGCTTTCTTTAACTGAGGAAGGACAAAGGGATAAATTTCAGTTTTTTCAAATCAAGTTCCTTTCCGCTTACGTGTTTGTAGCATTTCGAAAATGTAGAAAAGTAAATTTAAGTTAGATGTGATATGTTGTTTTAGAGAGGAATTGAGTACTAATGGCAAATAATGTTATTTTCGTAGGCCCCATAGGTGTCTCCTTTCTCACTGCCTACTTGTCTCTCTACACTTTTTCATATATTTAACACAGTGCCCAATTGGAATTGACAATGGGCCAAGTTGGTCTTTCTATTATTGGTCAGTCAATGCAACAATGAGTGCAAACTCCGCAAGCCCCTTGAACACTGCACTAGCGAGGCTTAAGAAGATTAACTTAAGTCGCAATTACCTGAGGAAGCAATACTGTCGCAACACTGTCGGACAGTCAGGCTGCGTTAAAGGCACTCAGTAAGTGCAAAATGAAACAAGTAAGCGAGCTAAGAGCTAAACTCCGCAAACTAAGAAAGAACAACTCCCAACTCTACGATGGATTTCGGAACACCGGGAAATGATAAGGCACATACAGTAGCGAAAGCAGGAGCAGAGTATGCAATTATAGAGGACTATGAGAGAGTAGCCGAGAGCAGAGGAGGCACAGATCCGCATCTGAGGTGAGTAACGAGCGCAAGGCATACGGCGATCAAAGTTGCTTTTAGGCTGGTTGGCTATCAAAAAGGCTTTAGCAGTTGATGACGAGTAAGAACCGAATCAGAATCCTCTGGGAATACTTACAGGTTATTGTACGTAAAGGGCATACGTATGTAAACAAGGAATAGCCATGCAGATTCTGCGAGTGAGAACCCGAGACAACAGAGCACAAGAAGTTTTCTCGAAGCCAATGAGATAAGGTTAACCAGTCTAGGCAAAAAATGAATTTCCCGAAAATAACTGGATTGGGTAAGGCGCTGAATGTTCAGCAGAGGGTATAACAAACAATAATTTAACTTATTCCTGATTGAAGGATGATTTACAGACCGAGCCGTTTTATTTTATGGCCCTACACTCAATGGAATAGAAACCATAAGTATTCATTTATTTACTAATGAATTCACAACTTAACCTAATCGTTCAACTGGTGTTGATGTTTTAAAATGTATCTAAATTTATTTAAATCGATCAATAAGTTCACCTATTGTACATATCGTCGGAATCAACGAAATTAAAATTTGTATGCAAAATGTTTAGAAAACGTTTGTCTCACAATTCTGTAATCAATAACGTCCTAATTATGCATTGAGCCATATGATGCAGCTCTCTAGGGTCCCCTTCGACGAGCTTTTCCAAAGTGACCATGAACGGCATGTTAATCTTGGCGAATGCCCTCTCCAGCACTTCGAAGTTGTGTCTGTACTCGCTAGGATTTTCCGACGGGTCGAGTATCTGAGATCGGGACAGTGCGCCAGGCCAATATTTGTGCATCACGCGGCAAAAGCTCACACCATTTCTCAGATCCTTCAGCTTTTGGCAGTGCTCATTGGGCAACTCCTTGTTAATCCAATCTACCACCCTCTTCTGTGCGGGTGTTCCATCATCGTTTTGTATAGCTGAGGAAGGACAAAGGGATAAATTTCAGTTTTTTCAAATCAAGTTCCTTTCCGCTTACGTGTTTGTAGCATTTCGAAAATGTAGAAAATGTAGAAAAATGAATTTTAGTTAGATGTGATATGTTGTATCAGAAAAAAATTGAGTACTAATGGCAAATAATGTTATTTTCGTAGGCCCCATAGGTCTCTCCTTTCTCACTGCCTACTTGTCTCTACAATTTTTCATCTATTTAACACATATATGATGATGCAGGCTGGCAACCCCACCAAAAGAGGATAGTTGGCATCACTGCGACCCGAAGAGTGTGGCCAGATCGATCGTCTCGCGTATAAAGTTGACAGGAGAACGTGTAGAAACTAAACCGCTATTTGTTAAGCTTTTATATTATTAAATAGAAAAGAAAGAAAAAAAGGAAAACATGTCACACATTGATCGCGGCAGCAATCGAACTCGAACACTGTCAACATCATTGGTTTTCGAATCTGGCACACACTCCTCTAAGCTACTGTGTAACTTTCGCTGCCGCCACTCCTTTTTGGCATTACCGAAAAATGCATACACCAACTTATTGCCCTCTCGCTCTATCTAATGCTTATACTTCATGTCTATTCGCTTTTGCATTCTTCTTCTTCTGTCTATCAATTTAATTTGTGCGTGTCGTTCGAATTAAATAATAAGAATATAAAATTTATATTTTTAATTTTTTCCAAATAAAGCACAATTTTCATTATAAATAAGGGAAAATAAATGATATACGGTATACTATAATAATCCATGGCCTTCTACAGTCAGAACCTGACTGTAGCGTTCGACTGGTTTTAGAATCGGAATAACATATATAAAAATCATAAAGAGTTGAAATATAAAGTGATTGATGAATTTCGATGCAGCTGGAACAGCGCTGATATTCATCAACAGCTGAAAGAAAAAAAACGGAATCTTTTCACGAGTACATGCTGAACATGAATAAAGTTGCAAGTATGGGTGAAGTAGAAGAGACAGCAGTAATTCGCAACATTCTCAACGGATTGCAGATCAAAAGCGAATTCAAAATCGCCGTGTATCGGTGCAAAACGTATAAACAGCTTAAAGAGGAATACGAAACATATGAACTAGTTCACAAAAACGATAATTATCCGATAAACGATAATCATGAAAGGAGCGAAAACAATCGAAAGAACGAGAACAAGAATCAGGGGAAACAAATAAACGAAAAAAAACCGAAAAGGAAAGAATACTGTTTTAAATGCGGCTCGTCAGAACATAAAGGGAAAGAATGCCAGATAAGTTGAATGTGGACATTTTTAAAACCGCATCAACGCTACGTGGTCTGGGTAACGGCAGCACAAAACCAATTGGATATTTCAACACCGCAGTGGAAGTCGACACGCTGCGTACGAAGCCCAAAATCTTGGATGGACTGCAGTGTGATTCTTGGTTACGACTTTATAAGGAAGTTTGAATTCATAGCTGATTCGAACGGGTTTATATTTCAACGAGTACTGAACGACCATAGTTCTACAGATAAATATGCAATGGAAGTTTACAGCGTTTTTGCAGAATGTAACAACATTACAGCGCCAACAAAATACCAGAAGGACCTGAAGGATATGGTTGAAGCTGCATTTCAGTTGCAAGAAGCGGATCACGCGCAATGTCCGATTATGCTAAACATTGTTCCATTCGGTAACATAGTGTCACCGAACGAAGCAGAAGCTGTAAAGAATCAGGTCAATGAATGGTTGCAGATGGGTAACGTAGCAAGTCGAGTGGTCGTAGTCAAGAAGAAGGATCAAACATGCAGAGATAGCGCGCCCGTTAATGACTTTGTTGAGGAAGGACGCTTTATTTACAATTGGTGAAGCTGAAAAGGACTAAATCGAAAGATTAAAGGATCTGTTGACATGTGAGCCAGTAATGCACATATACTCTAAGGAGGCAAAGAAGAATCTACATACCAACGCTTCCAAGGACGGGTCAGGAGCCGTGCTGCTGCAGGCTTTGAGGGACATATGCATCCCGTGTATTTCTGGAGATAAAAGACGAGTGAAGCCGAGGCCAAAAAATACAGTTATATCTTGGAGATCAAAGCTGCATATCTTGCTCTTAAGAAATTCTGCCATTTCTTATTGGGAACTCGATTCAAGTTGGTAACGGATTGCGAAGCATTTAAGCAGACGACAAGTAAAGACGAAATACCTCGCGATGTGGAGGAATGGGTACTCTACATAAAAAGCTTCGCACCAGATATGGAACATCGTGCAGGAGCAAGGATGATGCACGTCGATCATCTTAGTCGCACAGGATGTTTTAATGATCACAACTGAGTTCTCAGCTCGATTACGAAAAGCGTAATAAGAAGACGATAACGTGAAAGCCGTATTACAGTTGCTTCAGAATGAGAATATGAGAATTTTAAGATGAAGGGAGGACTACTCTTCAAAGAAGTTGATGGTTGCGAACTTCAAGTTGTCCCCAAAATTATGGATCGTGACGTCATTAAAAACGCTGCACGTAAAACAATGCATGACATAAAGCAGCAATACTTTTTATCGCATTTAGAGGGTAATGTATCAAAGTATATTTCTTAATGTATCGTCTGTATAATACACAGTAGAAAATTAGGCAAACAAGAAGGACGTTTACATTCTATCGGAAAAAGTGATGTTCCCCTGCAAACTTTGCATGTAGACCAACTTGCACCGATGGATATGACTTCTAAGATGTACATTTTGGCAGTGATAGATGGATTCTCCAAATTCGTGTGACTGTATCCTGTGCAGTCGACAAGACACGAGAAAGTACTGAAGAAGCTAAAAGAATGGACAAGCGTGTTCGGATTTCCTAACCGTATAGTAAGCGATAGAGGATCGGCATTTACATCAAACGCTTACAAAGAGTTTCTGGAGGTCAACATGGTGGAGCAGATTTGTACAACAACCGGAGTTGCAAGAGGCAACGGTCAAGTCGAGAGGGTCAATCCCTGCATACTCGACATTCTTGCGAAACTGTCTTCTGACGAACTTGCTAAGATGTACAGATGGCAATTAACTCGCACGTACATTTGACAACGCTGCCGAAAGCTGGTTAGCGAATATCTTGGTCCATACATGTATGTTATACTGTCATAAAAGTAAACGGGCGCTATGATGGGAGGAACGCACCAATAAACACCGAGGGACCAAATTTTACTGCAACAAGCTGCGATAATATGAAGTTATGGAAATATGTAGCCGAGAACGAGGAAATTTTGTCATCCGGGACGGATGAGGAAGATCAGGATGGCCGAATGTGAGATGGTATACTTTGATGCAGGCTGGCAACCCCACCGAAAGAGGATAGTTGGCATCCCTGCGAATCGAACAGTGAGGCCAAAAGAGAGTAGCGAAAGAGAGTGGTAGTTGATCGTCTCGCGTATAAAGTTGACAGGAGAACGTGCAGAAACTAAACCGCTATTAAGTTCTAAAAGTTGCCAAGTATTAAGTTACGAAGAACACCATTGACGCCATTATTTTGTAATAATTTAACCATACTGAATTGATTTGAACCATTACCATATAATAAACTCTTTTTAATAAAAACCTTACATATATTTAATACAGTGGCCAATTGGTATTGACAATGGGCCAAGTTGGTCTTTCTATTATTGGTCAGTCAATACAACAATGAGTGCAAACTCCGCAAGCCCCTTGGACACTGCACTAGCGAGGCTCAAGTCTGTGCCTTAGAGCGATGCTTGAAGATTAACTTAAGTCGCAATTATATGAGGAAGCAATACTGTCGCAACACTGTCGGACAGTCAGGCTGCGTTAAAGACACTCACTAAGTGCAGAATGAAAAAAAAAAATCCTGGTAAGAGCTAAACTCGACAAACTAAGAAAGAACAACTCCCAACTCTACGATGGGTTTCAGAACACCGGGAAGTGATAAGGCACATACAATTTTAGAGGACTATGAGAGAGTTAGCCAAGAGCAGAGGCACAGATCCGCATCTGAGGTGAGTAACGAGCGCAAGGCATACGGCGATCAAAATTGCTTTTAGGCTGGTTGGCTATCAAAAAGGCTTTAGCAGTTGATGACGAGTAAGAACCGAATCAGAATCCTCTGGGAATACTTACAGGTTATTGTACGTAAAGGGCATACCTTTGCAAACAAGGAATAGCCATGCAGATTCTGTGAGTGAAAACCCATGACAAGAGAGCACAAGAAGTTTTCTCGAAGCCAACGAGATAAAGTTAACCAGTCTAGGCAAAAAATGGATTTCCCGAAAATAACTGGATTGGGTAAGGAGCTGAAAGCTCAGCAGAGGGTATAACAAACAATAATTTAACTTATTCCTGATTAAAGGATGATTTACAGACTGAGCCGTTTTATTTTATGGCCCTACACTCAATGGAATAAAAACCAGAAGTATTCATTTATTTACTAAACTACTAAAGAATTTTAATGAATGAATTCACAGCTTAACCTAATCGTTCAGCTGGTGTTCGTGGTGGTGTTTGAAATTGTTTTTAAATGTATTTAAATCGATCAATAAGTTCATCTATTGTAATGTCATAGGATTTAAACTCACATTTGTGCAATCAATAACGACAAAATTCGATTTACTTACAGAATATGGAAATGGTAAATAACATCCGTCTTCTTGGGGTATTTTTTAACCACAAACACAACTGGCGCACACATATTAAACAATTAACACTCTCTCTCAACAAAAAACTTAATATAATTAAGTGCCTCTCCAACCCGACATACAATTGCAACTATTCCGCCCTAATCAATGTTACTAAAGGTTTAATAATTTCTAAAATAGATTACTGTCTTCCGATATTTGCCTCAGCAACCCAATCTACTATCCGACCCCTCAACTCCATCACAAACTCCGCAGCAAGATTATCTCTCGGTGCCTTCCGAACAACTCCCAGTTCCAATGTCTTATATGAAGCCCAAATAGCACCTACAACTTTAAGAAACCAACTCGCTACAGCCAAACTCTTCAAATCAGTATTAAATGCACATAATTTACAAATTTTTAAAATAATCAAAAACTATAAGCCCAAAAAAACCATAAATATCTATCAATAATAGATAGGACGATAACTTACTGCAAAAATCTAGGCACACCGCATTCTCATTACCCCCGATACCCCGTAACTAGCACACCCCCCTGGCACCTACCGTGCAATGCAATTGATCCTAGCCTCAAAAAATTTCCCAAAATCACTACCCCACCTAGCACCTATAATCAGCTATTTAATAAAATCCGCAACGACAACAAAAAGTATATAAGCATTTATACAGACGGCTTACAAATTAACAACAACACTGCTTACGCAATCACCAACGAACAAAACATAATTAAATCTGACCTCATTCCATTCTACTCAACAGTCTTCTCCGCAGAAATTATAGCAATCGCAGAATCACTAAAAATATTCAAAAAATAAAGCAGGAAAATATGCCATATACACAGATTCCCTTTCATCCATAGACGCAATCTCCAACACAAACAACTCTGATTTCTACCCATCCTTTATTCGCGATACCCTTACCAAATTTTACCCAAAGTTTAAAATTATCTGGATACCTGGGCATGTAGGCATAAGGGGTAATGAGTTAGCTGACCTTGCAGCAAAAGACGCAACAAAACTCCCCCTTATCGTTACCCCAAACTATAACCACAGAGACATTATAAATTACCTTAAATACATAAATATAAAAGAAAAAAATAATCTTCTAAACAAGACATCAAGCTGGTACCAATCCATCCAACATCAGACAAACCAAATATCAAAACCTTCATATAACTCCAGACACGAACAAATATAAGTGACGCGTCTCAGGCTCGGCCACACCAATCTCACCCATCAACACTACTTAAACCCAACGCTTGACATAACATGCCATTTCTGCAGAACTGATAACATATCCCTACCCCACATCCTACTACAATGCCCCGCGCTAAAAGATATCCATACCAAAATTTTCAAAAAAACAGACCCCATCCAACTACACTCCCAGCCATCCCCAAATAATATTAAAACACTTATTAAGTTCCTAAAAACAACGAATATTATAGGGCAAATTTAAAATAAAATAAGTCAGGCCAAAGGCCCAAGTTGCCAGTGCCAATATATATATAGTTAGCATATAATTTTAATTATAAGCCAACTTACTGTAAATAAATAAAAATTTATTTCAAAGGTTGGTTGCCACGCCCACTGACACCGCAAATCAATAATCAAATTGTTAAGTCGATTTGTAAGCGACGTATAAAAGATAAAAGTTTATGAATTATAATATTTGTGTTTCCTCGTTTTTGGTAATTTCGCTCACCTTTCTCATTTATTCCATATTTATGTAGCAATTTTGGTTCTATATTATTTATACAGCGATGAATAATATTGTGATTGTATCGAGAGTATTTCGACGTAAAAACAATCTAAGGCAGCAACTGTGCACGCAAGGTGATATTTTCTTCCTTGTCTGGCGATGTTAAGTGTTTCTCAACTCAGTATTCAAATGCAGACGTAAGAAGGTAGGAGGCGGGACAGGAATGGGATTGGATGCGCGTAGCAGCGAGTGCGGGGTAAAGGTAAGTTGGGGCAACGTGCCATATCGCAGAGACGTTAATTAATCTATGACGCCTGCAACAGCATTGTTGCGGCTGTGGCTGAGACTGAGGCTAGGGCTGAGGCTGCCGGTGCATCTTCGTGCAAGTCGAATTGCTGTCGTGCCCGCGCGCTCTGTTGTGGCACGAGGTTAGCTTGGTTATCTTGTTGGTCGTTGGCCGTTGGCTGTGGATGCTGTAAACATTGTTAACACGTTTTTATGAAACGGAAATTCTTCTTGTATCTTTACATAATTTTATGTGCGCTCGAAGACCGCAATGACAATTAACAAAATAAATAAACAAAATGTAGCAAAAAGCGTTGAGTGAGTTGTGGGCTGTAGTCGGGGTCTGCTTGCCTCTTGAATGACAGTGACAGTGCCGGGTGCCCAGCCGTGGCACACAAATGGCGCATTTTAATGTGCGGTCAACAGAGTCAGGCAATGTCTAAATTTGAAATGTCAGCGTTGTCAACGGCAATTTAGTTGGCAACAACAACAACAAAAGCAACAACAACAACAGCCTCTAGCTGCAACATATTGCAAAATGTTGTTGCCGACTCGCACGCGCGCGTTGTCAACAATTCAACCTGCACACAAAAATAATGCATAATCCACAATTAAAACATGTAGAGAAGACTGCAGTCGAGCGTAGTCGCACCTGAGATACCCTGGGAACGTTCTAGTGAATAAGTGTCAGACAGACCTGGCTGAACTGATTAGGCTATTGTTGTGGGCCAAGAATACAATCCAAATTTCTAATAGTTTTCATTTTATTTCGGTTTATTTAACATCAACTAAGTGCGACGACTAAAAATGATCATTATTTGATATAAGTAAAGTAAAGTCAAGAAAAATAAAAATCATAATAATCTAAAATAAAATATGGAAAGTAAAAACTATTTATCTTAAAAAGGTTTAGAGTTCCGAATGGGATAGTATGAAAACAAAATGGATTGATTTTCAAAAACAAAGGATAATTTGATTAACTGCCTCGGTTAGATAATTGCATTCATCTGAATATGAAATAAATTGTCTATGGAATATTGAAATGATGTTCAAAGTGCAAAAGTTGTCGTTCAGCCAAGAAAACTATATTGTAATCAGAGTGATCTCTCACATCATAATTTTTATCACATTATATATCTTTTCTGCCGTTCCTCTTTTTCATTCAATATCTCTTGAGCGATTTTTTTATACAGAAGCTTACGAATATCAAAATGACAATATAATTTGTTGCATATCAAAAAAATGAAATATTTTATTATTGTAACAGCTTAATTATATTAATTAAATATTTTATTTATTGATAACAGTTATATATGCTACGTTGGGTCTGTGCCATCTGCTGATGATACATATACTCAAAGTCAGCATACCCCTTGGCCAATTTCAATGGGAAAGATTGAATTACGAAAAGCTTTCAGCTGTTTTGTTTAAGCGGTTTCCTCTGACTCTCCAAGTGACAAGTGCGGCAAGTGGCAGCGTTGTTAAAACTCTGCCGAAAAAGGGTTGTCACCCCTACCCCCTCTTGACAACGGCGTTGTTTCGCAACCGCCGTGAGTCGGCACAATCTCAACATATATTATTATCGATTTAAGCATTTATTTATTATTTATTTTTAGTTTCTGCTTATTTTTTTTTTTTTGGAGTTGCGAATTATTTATTTGATGCCTTGGCCAAATTCTGGCCCTCAACACCGCCGATTTTATACCAGACCATTAAAAATTTTCAATTAAGGGTATTCCATCTTTGCGCAAATGTACACATGATACATTCAGAGAGAGGCGCGGCAGACCCCACAAAATATATATTCTTCTTCAGTGATAAATACGTAAACAATTTCAAGCATAGAGGCTTTTGACGGCAGTTGCTTTCTCACTCTTATCATACTCAGGTGAATTGAATAACTTCAATGTGTCTTTTCCGATCAGATTTAAATTGAGAGAAGAGATACAGTTGGGAACAAGTTGAAGCCTGTTACATACATTTGCACTTGCATTTTGCACTAAGTTAGTATACCCTTCTTTGGCTGTTTTCAATGGTCGAAGAGTATAATAACTACCTGGCAGGTACCTATTGTACCTTTGAATGTGCAATTCGTAACGGCAAGACAAACCAGCTAATTATATTTACGCGATTGCTGATTTCTATCTATACCCTCTACTTGATTTTTCATTATACCTAAGTCGGAACGAGTTGAATCAGACCGAAGTATCGCACAGCTGCCATAGAAGCTATCGTTTGATTTTATTTATCTTTTCAGACATCGCAATCAAGCTAACTTTATCGGCATATTTGCAAAAAGATATTTACCTAATACGCTGTGAAAGTTTCATCTTAAAGGACCAATAGATCATAAAGGAAGAATTCGATGAAACTATGGGCTTCGAACTTTGTTTTCTTCACTATTGTGCCTTTCGATAAAAACGGACAATTGTATCGTAAAGCTCTCATAGGTAGAAGTAGTGAGAAATAAATTGTTTTAGTCCATGTCTAACTAAGCGTCTTTAAAGCTATTCAAGAACACGTGAGGTTGTAACAATAAAAATTACTATTGTATAGAAATAATATAGGAATAATGCTTGAATACTGAAACTTAAAAATACATACACAAGACAGGCAGGGTTAATTTAATACACATGCCATTGCCTAAGAAAGATAAATTAAATTTGAAGATATTGATATCACATATTGAGCTCAACCCACCTCTTGAAGCTGAAGCTGACATTGATAGTTTTGTTAACTCACTGGAGTCAATCATCGTTGCTGCAGCTCGCTGCTCAACGCCGCAAACAGTAAGCAAAATTACAAATCACAAAAAAACCAACCTGCAAATCGAACAACTTGTTCTCGAAAAACGGCGCCTACGGCGAGAATGGCAGTCCTCCAGATCACCATCGGCGAAACAAAAGTTAAAAGACGCCACACGCAAACTTACAAAAGCTTTAAAGCAAGAAGAAGAGCTTGCCCAACGTACTTATATTGAAAAATTATCAACATCCAGTACAAAAAACTCACTGTGGAAAGCTCACCCAACTCTTGGCTCACCCACAGTACCAGTGGTCCCAATTAGAAACCACACAGGTGGCTGGGCCCGTAGCGACAAAAATAGAGCCAGTACATTTGCCACTCATCTCCAAAAAGTCTTCCAACCGAATTCTGCCCGCCCGCAACAGACGACTCCCAGCTTCATCACGCTCCAGTTGTGTTTCGCTCGAACGACATCTCAAAAATCATCAAAGAACATCTGAACCCAAAAAAATCTGCAGGGTGCGACCTAATTACCCCTAAGATGATTATTGAGCTGCCTTACTGTGCCGTATGCAGCATTACCCAGCTCTTCAATGCCATCAACAAACTTGGCTACTTTCCAGGAAGATGGAAAAAGTCAATAATAATAATGATACCTAAGCCGGGAAAAGATCACACTGTTCCATCGTCGTACAGACCCATAAGCCTTCTATCCTGCTTATCTAAACTTTTTGAAAAATGCCTACTGTCTCTGACTATTACTCCATTCCTGAACACGCACAACACAATACCAGCTCACCAATTTGGCTTTCGTGAAAAACACGGAACTATTGAGCAAGTTAACCGCATAACATCAGAAATACGAAACGCATTTGAAAAACGGGAATACTGCTCTGCGATATTTCTTGATGTTTCGCAGGCATTCGACAGAGTTTGGCTGGACGGTCTGATGTATAAAATCAAAACAACACTTCCAAACAACACTCACAAACTGCTAGAGTCGTACCTCTACAACAGGAAGTTTGTAGTGAGGTGCAACACTGCGATATCCGACGAACACAGTATTGAAGCCGGTGTCCCACAAGGCAGCGTACTAGGCCCAACACTATACGTCCTATTCACAGCAGACATCCCTACAAGTAGCAACCTGACAGCTTCAACATTTGCGGATGACACAGCTATTCTCAGCCGCTCCAGATGCCCAATCAAAGCATCATCTCAGCTAGCCATCTACCTGGTCGACGTGGAAAAGTGGTTATCTGACTGGCGTATAAAGGTAAACGAACAAAAATGCAAGCAAGTAACTTTCACCCTTAACAGGCAAGATTGTCCACCCCTCACGCTGAACAACGTCGCACTTCCAACAGCAAACGAAGTGACGTACCTGGGAGTACACCTCGATAGAAGACTAACTTGGCACCGACACATCGAAGCCAAGAGAACTCACTTAAAACTGAAGGCCAACAGCCTTCATTGGCTTATCAACTCCCGCTCACCACTCAGTTTGGACCTCAAGGTGCTACTCTACAACTCAGCGCTAAAACCAATCTGGACTTACGGCTGCCAGCTATGGGGAAATGCCAGCAACAGCAACATCGATATCATTCAGAGAGCCCAGACGAAGATTTTGAGAACTATCACCGGGGCACCGTGGTATGTTCGAAACGCCAACATTCACAAAGATCTAAACGTGCCACCTGTAAAAGACGAAATTGCGGAAAAAAAGGAAAAGTACCTTAACAAGCTATCAACGCATCCTAACCAGCTTGCGAGGAGGCTAACTAGGCTAAGCAGCCGATCACGCCTACGTCGAAACGACTTGCCAACCCAGCAGTAATTTTTCTTTTTAGGGCCGCTTTTATAATACAGTTCAAGAAATATACTGATAATTAGTATTTACACGTAAGATTTGTTAACTTGTTGTTAGTTTTCGGTATTGAAAAGATTCAACAAATAAAAGCTACAAACTGAAAAAAAAAAAAAAAATTGAAGATGTATTTTCACAATTCCAGACATTTCAAATTGTTCGCCTTACGCATCTAAAACTGGCTACACTAAGTATTATCGGGGTATCTCAAGGTCGGGCGGCCTGGGCTGTCTGCTTGAAATATGCGTGCAAAATTTAAGCTCAGCCCTACAAGTCGAGTGTGCGCTTAAAGTGCTGACACCCACACTGACTTCTCAACCCCACACTCAAAGTTACACTCACCACAAGCGAGTGTATTCATGCGTTTGTCGAATAGCTTCCTTCTAAAGCGAATGTCGCGCACAGAACCGACGCCAGCACAAAAGCAAGCGCCAACATGACACCAACATGAACATGCATGCAGAAACCCACTCACACACGCACACACACACACAGCCACACTCAGACTCGCATACAAGAGGAACTTAAAACGAAAAAAATGTCAGCGCGAATTAGTGACACATTTTCGATTTCGATATAAATGTTTTATGGGTTACTCCGCACAGAGGGAGTAGACAACGGGTAGGGCGTGGCAGGGGCTGGTGCCTGCCTGGTGGGGTTGCCTGCTAGGGTTGCAGCACAGTGATAGTAATTGCGAGCAGCATGCACAATTGCAGTCGCTTGGAGCTTACTAAAAACGAGACGCGTAATAAATCCATAATCCAAGGCGACAATTTGAATCATTGTGCTGTAAATGCAATGCAGCCAGCCCGAGGAGCAGCGGGCGTTGCTGGAGCCTCTCCAAGGGGGGGAGGGAAGGGGGGCTGGGTTGTCGCTGGTAGTCGATGTCGTAGTGCAAAGGTCTCGGGTCGAGGCAAACGCTTGACAGGCAAGCGACGCGGCGTTGTCACAGTTGCAGCTGCTGCTGCTGCTGCTGCCGTTGCTGTTTTAGTTTTAGTTTCCAGCTCGCAGCGTTGCAAAAACAAGACAGTCGACGTTGCCTTCGTAGTGGCAGTCACAGTTGTAGATGCCACACGAGCCGCACGGACACCCGCCCCTGCCACAGCACTGCCAGTTCTTTTTGTTTTATTGCATTTCACTTTGCTGGCTTTAAACTGTGTTGTTGCTGTTGTTGCTGCTGTTGTTGTTGTTGTTGCTGCTGCCGCCAAAGTGTATTTGCCCCGGGGAGAGGCGTCTCGGCTCGCCTCGACTCGCTGTCAGGCATGTGAAAATTGCATTTTACGCTGCACCATTTGCCGCACGCTGCCCGGCCAAGCTCCCAGCATCCTGCTGCTGCTCTGCTGCCGCTGCTGCTCTGTTTGCCTTCGCGCTGGCAGTTAAAATAATCATAATAAAAACAAAATCCAGCGCACAAATGTGCCACAGACGGAGACGGAGATGGAGTCGCAGTGGGAAGCGCATTAGAAGAGCTGCAACAATGAATGTCAACATTTGCCAGTGCACTTTGGCAAGCGAACAGCGCCGGGATATGGGCCAGGACTTGCACTTGGACAGCAATGAACGTGCGCGCCTCACGTCGGCGTAGCCGGCAGCATCTTGATCAGGGCTGGGCAATCCATTTAATTTGCCCTTAATGAAGTCAGCAACAACAGCAGCAGTTGCAAGCCAAGCCCCCATCCCTGGCCCCCATCGTGCGGCGCCGCCATTCGATTTATTGGGCAACCCTTTTCAATTGCCAGCGCATATTCATGTTGCGGTTAGTTTGGCATCCAAACTGGCAGCACAACTGACTCTGGTTCTGGCCAGGACCTAATCAGATGTTAATTTGCAAATGGTTTGGTCTCGTCTGTCCTCAGTCTGCGTGCGTGGCATGCAATAATGCTGCCGCCAAATGCAACGTCTGCTGGCACAACGATATCACTGGCCGCATCGACTGCCGCATCAGCATTTGGCCTTGCTAAACAGCTAACTGCCTGCCTTCCCCTTGCTCCCTTCCCCTCTGGCTTATGCACTCAGGTGCAAATGCGAACTCAAAATCGTCACTCCAAAAGAACTTGCACTTAGTCGAAGGTGACTTAATCTACACATACTAACGAAAAAAGTATCCTCGTTGACCGCCAAAATTTATGAACTTCGTCAAATTGTTTATATTTGAATTTTGTTGATTTCGTAAATTAGGTTTGTACTTAGGCATACCAATTTAATTTAAGCACTATTAATCTTCATTATCTGTTTGCACGTGCACGTGTTTTTAAAAATTTTAAATGGAAAAAATCGAAATTCGTTTTCACATTTAAGATATTTTTTTTGGGAGGCAAAGGACGAAAGAAACTACAGAGAAGTTTGACAAATATTATGAGTGTTCCTTGTTAAATAATAGTTTCCTTAACATTTCTCTTAATAAAGTCAACAGTGACAGAGAGACTTCGAGATTTTTCATATGATAAAGGTATCTTTCCAATGGGTGCCTCGAAACTGACTCCAGACCACAAACACCATCAACTAAACTTTGGCCAAAATTAATTAATTGGGGCTTCAGTTACTTTTCTTTACTCACACTATTTGGTTCCCTTAGATCACGAAATGGAAAAGCGGTGCAAAAGCGTAATGACCTAAAAAAAGCACTACATTTTCTGCTAATAAAAAACAAGAGCAAAAGTCGAGCGGCACGCGACAGTGGGATACCCATCGATTTTTTTTCAAACGTTAAGAGTCCATAATTGTACGATACTACTACTTAATAGAAATATCGTAACGTAAGCCTTTATATGCGTCTGTCTATGAATACGTGTATATGCATGTAGCATTTCATTGGTCAAACACAAATTTATGTACATATGTGTGTGTGCATTTGAATGAAAAAATGCGTGTGCATAAAAAAGAAGAGAAGAACAACATCCTCTTTTCTTTTCTTTACATCATGAGCATTGCAATGACGTCAAAGCTTGCTGGACTGTGTACAAAATCAAAGCGAACAAGGTTTTTGTTTAATAACGTCTGTGTTTGTTGTCCGATTGATATTAAATTGATATTATATTTAGCTAAGTATGGGCTGACTCAGAATGTTGTATCTTTTATATGTCGCTCACAAATCAGCTTAAAAGATTAAATTATTGATTTGCGGGGGCGGTGGGCGTCGCACCCAACATTTGAAATAAACTTCATCTGCGCCGGATAAACAAAAACCTTCATGCCAAATTTGGTGTCTCTAGCTTTTATAATAGCTGAGATCTGTGTGTTCATTTGGACATCCGGACATTCAGACATCCGGACAGACAGACAGACATGGCTTAATCGACTTGGCTAGTGATCCTGAGCAAGAATACATATACATTGTGGGGTCTCCCACGCCTCCTTCTGCCTGTTACATACATTTGCACAAAGTTAGTATACCCCCTTTTGACCATTTTCAATGGTCAAGTGTATAAAAACTATATAAAAAAAGTTTTTACATTTCCAAAGAGGATACTTTTTAATCTACCGAGTATGTACCATAAGAAAAACAATTCACGTTTAAGTGACAAACCGTTCTGAGTGAATTTATGATAGACGAGAACGAAAGCCACCTTTGCCCTGCTGAATGTTCCAAACCAGTGGTGCCCAGCCAGGGTATACAAATGGAGGTCTCAGATTGGACCTGACATCACTAGTGCTGCCAGGACCCGAAATAAAAATACGTACAAGTAACATAAACATGTTCATGTTTTCTAAATTGAATTGACGTGAGTTTTTCAGAAACTGCATCCTGGAAGTCTAATTCTCGACCACTTTTCAAGCATCTGATACCGTATTTCGAGCAACAGCTCGTTCAATGTTGGCTCCTAGGGCCAGAATCGTGGTGGACAAACGACTTCACATACCCCCAAAAAAATAATCCAATGGTGTAATATCGCACGATCTTGGAGACCATGGCATAGGACCGATTTTGAGCACCATAAAACGGGCGGAGCAAACGGTGCACTTTCACAAACGACCTCTGATTTTCGAAACAAAATTCAACGATTTGATATCGCTGCTCAGCTATTAACCTATTCATCATTAAATGCTTAACCAATCTGAGTTTTTAATTTGATATTTTAAATATAAATGCTGAAACCTGATATTAACGAAATAAGAAAACCAATCGATGGTTTTTGCAGATCAGCCTCCATCAATACTTACAACGATTATTTTAGATACTTGTCTTGTACACAACACTGGAAAATGTCTCAACGGTTTGTACATTTTAAGGAGCATTCATTTTGGTCTAGGTCAAATACGTTCCCTTGTCACCGGATTTTTTTAAAATTTGTTCACAGATAGGGATCTATTTTTGAGGAACTTTTTTTTAATGTATGAAAATTTGCTGCTCTCAGTGTAAAAGATTTCAAGGCAGAGACACAGAATCTAGTACTATATGAGCTTTGTGATACTTATATTGTTTGCAATATGTTAAAGTCTCTTCTATGGTATCTTCAAGAAGTGATTACATTCCCTATACATTTAAGAATTCAAACACTTGTCCAAAATCGTCCACTAATTTCGAATTCTGAACTTTGATTTGCCTCTCAAATTTCGTTCACCAGATTTCTCGTTCACTTCATATATGTATTCTATACCTGGTCTACAAAATCCAATTTTCAGTAGGCACACGTCCAATTGGCCAAACACACTCAACAGCTGCCAATTTTGACTCGACGTATAGCGAGGGAGAAACAGATAGAGAGAGGAAGAGAGACAGTGGCACCAGAACGTAGGGTAGAGCAATCAAATATTAGAACAACCCATAGGGCCAAGGAGCTGCAAGGCTCCCACATGCCAAACATGTCATGCGTGCAACTCAATATTGCAATAAAGTGCTTTCATTTCTCCAATTGCTCTGTCTCATTGTGTTGCAAACAAGCCGAACTCCCCGTCTTCCAGATATGACTTACATCGTCACTGGCTTCTTGTCGTTGCACAGGGTGTTGAATAAGTAATATTCCGTGATTGAGCGTTATGTGCAACAGTCGCAGTGAAAAGTAACGGGTTACGAATTTCCTAGCAACATGAGAATTCTGAAACCTTTGGAGATCTGACAACACATCGCATCCATAAATCACATCCTAAAATTACTTGCCTAGCTTTAAATCGTTTTGTTTTGTCGAAATGCTTTACGTAGCTTTTTAAAATTACAAATTCAATTTAAATATCCTTTGATTTAATCTCGAGACTCTTGAACTATCATTTGTTTACAATTCAGCAGAAATGTTGTCTTAGCTCTTGTCCACAACAAAACCTTTCCCAATTGGATTCTTGACCTTTGACTGATTGTATTCACACAATCAAACCCACTGGTGAACAGTGATAATTGACTGGATTAAGTGGAATTTCCTTAAGAGTGACCAATGAGCCGTGAACAGTCACCGGTACGCCGTGAACCGTAGTAGGTGAACTGTGAAGTGGCATTTGAATGGTGTGGACTTTCTTCACTTATCCTTGAACTGTCATGGAAAAAACCATGAACTTTTACATGCGAACAGTCATAGCATGGAGAAGCCAGTGAAAAGTCACGAATGAACTGTGAACAGCGAACAGTGACCAGTGCGCAGTCACAGGTGGCAGCTGAACGTTGGCGTTGACTTTTGTGCCTTACCCAGTTGACCTGCAATCATCGAGCATTGACTTTCTGCCCGAGCGTTCGCTTTGCCACCGGTCAAAGTTCAATGCACACACACAAACACACACACACTCACACACATACACATATGAATAACATATGTGAAACGACAAACGAGGCCGCCGGCTGTCCAATTTCGGAGCACAAGTTTTGCGATATTCCATGAAATTCCGGCTAGAAATGCAGCGATAAATGCTCGTCAGTATGTTTCCAACTAATTCGTCGTACGTTAATTAAATGAGTTGCTTGCCCCAGCGGGACGCCCTCTTTCTCTATTTCTCTCGTTCGCTCTCCTCTTCGCTGTCACTCTTTGGCTTTGGCACCTCTTCAGCGTGTGACGATGCCGTCGATGCCAGCAAGTTCCATGTGCTACGTGCTGTGCGCGACGTGGAACGTGCCACATGCCACATGCCACGCATGCTGTGTGCATTGAAATTGATTGAGTTCAAAATGCAAATATTGAAAAATAGCACAACACAAATGCAAAACACATTTTTCAAAATTTTAAAGCCATTGCCAGCGGCCTAACACGCAACACAGAGGACTGAGAGAGAAATAGAGCGAGCGAGAAAAAGAAAGAGTAGATGGACTGAAATGAAATTGACATTCGAAGGGAAATTGTTATAAAACTTGTGACATTTGCTGCCATTTAAAATGATTTGCTTGCATCGATGGTTAATTGCGTTAGCATAGTCACTTATTATTGCTAAAATAAATGAATATCATGTATGGATTTTAATGAATTGAAAGCTTATAGAAACAAATGTTAGATTTCAATTGAAACATCAACTGTAATTTATTGCTAACCTTTAACCCACAACGTCCATTGATGACCAGGCTAAAAGGTGTGTCTTATGGCTCTCACGACGGTGGTTGGATATATTTCGGACCTAACCGTGACAACAATTTCAAAAATAGTTCAAGATTTCATATTTTACCACAGTTTTGTTCTTCATCAATACATTTTGCAGCGAAGCTAATTATGCCAGCTAATCAAGGTTCAATCTCCTCATTTGATACAAAATTCTATACTTTAAATTTTAGCGCTAATGAGAAGTCACTCAAAGCAACGTCAGACGAGTAAGGATCTTGTCCAATTCACAGTTCAGCATACTGAAAACCGGTTCTTTAGACAGCTTGTGAACGCAGCTGTACTACTAACAATCTCTATCTTTGATTCGAAGAGGAAGAATCCCCTAAGTCAATCTGCATCTCCGCATACGAGGATTGTTTCTAGGCAGGCTATGAAGACGTTCCTCGATGTTGGTGAAAAATCTGGCATTTTGATTAGGCATATTTTAGTATATACCCACTAGAATTGTAGCCACATCGGAATTATAGTTATCGCAGAACAATCTATTAACTAAGTCGACTGTATGTTCATCTTTCGATAAGAACTACATCCTAACTTTCGCCTCACTCGACCCACCTGAAAGCACGTTGTGTCTGTCAATAATTCGTCCACTTCGTTCCAGAAATGAGTAACACTCCTTCTATCTTGTTCTTTCATTATGTTTCATTTCTGTTGAGAAATTAAATTTTTTTCTTGAATAACTATGGAACTGTAATGGCTTGTTAGTTACATTTATGTTAACTTTAAAACTAACATTAAGTGAATTTTCCACGTATGTGTACACATGTTACGATATATGAAACCACATGCAACAGTATCTTTACAATCGGCGGGATATTGAATTAAGTTTCGATTTGATAATGTAAAAATATTTTTTGGGTAAATTTTGTAGATTTGTGCTTTAATATCCCATTAAAGCTGCTTCGCTCTGGCAGAGACCTCTCTAAGTTGGACCAGCTCCCCCGACAGTTTGCCGCAAATGGAAAAGCACTTTCTCACTTAGTGATACTGTTTGTGTGTGTGCGTGTCTGTGTGCGTGTAAGTGTGTGGCTGTGTTAACCAAAATCAAGCCGACTATTTTGCATACGCAAATAAAAATAAATAAATTGAAAACAGGCTCCCTCAGCTCGCTCCCCTTACCACCCAGCCCCGCCCACTCATGTGGCATGTAAATCGACGTTTTACAACAAAAATGCCACTTTGGGGGGCCGTTGCCAGCTCCTGTTTTTGCGGCAGCTCGCTCTCACTACAGTTACCTGGGGGTATAGTTGCCAGCTTACAGGTGAATTTGCCTTTTCTCTTTTTTTCGGGTAGGGTGTGTGTAACAGGATGGGGTGTACGGGGAATCGTTGGCAGTTGTTGAAAAGCGTGGTCTGTATTTGCGTTTTTGGTGAATCACAAGAGAGAAGGTTTTTTGTATAGTACAATCACTAAGCGTAGAACATATAGAGATTTCTTGCAAAAACTCTGTCACGCTCAAAACCTTGACCGTGAAAGAGCAGAACACAAAGTCATCCGAAGAACTCAGGCCTGCAAAGTAATCGCAAATGAAAAGCCATTCGTCTTCGCTTAGTCTGCCTGCTGCCTTGGAAGGCGGAACCAGTGTCGTTAAGGTCCTGCTATGAATGTACTTAACATACATTACATTAATGAATAGGATGACGAGAGGGAATACTAAGCAGTGATTTGGTTTACTCATATCCTAATAATTGTAACTTCTTAAATAAATTTTATCTGTGTTCAGGCATATTGTCACCAAATTAATAGTTTTTATTCCTAGTTTCTAAAGTGTCCGGTAACTTGGTTTTCATACAGATGACTATGTCAACTCGACTGTGCACGTTGATCACGAAAAGATAAACTACAATATTATTGACCAAAATATATGGTAGAAAGTTTCCGCAAAAGTCAGAGATTTACGTAAGTAGAATAGAAAATAGAAGACTGGCATGGTACAGTTTTAGTATTTTTGGAGAAGAAATTAACTTATTTTTTGATTGCGTTACATTGAGGAAGTCACAATTTTCATGGCCTGAAAATGGAACTACTTTCCGCTGAGGAGGAACCTAGTCGTGGCCAACAATTTGGCCTTGTCGAGCTGTGTGCCACATCGATTAACGTGTTTTAATCAATTCAATCGCAGGTTTTTCCCAACTGCGTTGTAGGAGTGTGTGAGGAGAAGCAATTACAACTAATTTACTGCGTGCTTCCGCATATGCAATAAAACGAAATTAAATGTCATAAATCAATGCCGAATACTTTGTGTACTCCCCCCCTCCGCCCCGCATATACACAAAAAATGTACGTATCGCTTTGACCTTTGACCGCGCGCCTTTTGGCCTTTGGTAGGACATTAAGCTCGATTATAACAGCTGCCACGATATGCGACCAACTTGTAATGACCATGACTAGCATGGCTGATGAAAGTAGAACGTAGTCAAGAGATCGCAGACATGAATCTAACGGTTAACGCTGCCACAACAACTGGCCAATGTACTATGAAAATGTTTCCTATTTTTATAGTTTTTTTTATGCAAACAGAGCGCAATTATCACACAAACAAGGCTGATTGTCCAATCGAAGCGACTCAAGTGGTCAACGAGTTGTGGGTCACCTATGCCTAGCACAGAAAATGCCCCCTCAGACGCCAGGTACAGAAACACTCACAATAGAATGCTTAGTGTCAATAAACGCCGATTAATGGTTTCATAAGAATCCGTCGCGTGATTACGAAGAAAAGTATGTATAACATATGTATGTGTACATACGTGTATGTGGGCGCACAATTACTGTTTCCAAAGCGCCAATAAAGATCTCGACCTGACAATGCTATGCAGATATTTCTTCCGATATGTCCTGATATTGAATACGATTTCACAGCTTAAATAATATAGGTGCCGAAACATCGATGCTACAATCGATGTATCGACTTTTTTAAATTTCCCGAAAAAGCGATGGTTTTTTCGACTATGGATGTTTTCAGGTTCGTCACTATTCCAAGAACAAGAAGCAGACGCTGCCGGTATTTACTAGAATTTGTTCAACTTTCCAATGAATTCAATTTTAATTAATAGTCTGCTGTCATATATTTATGTACGCTTTTTTGATTGGTGGACAAAGCGACGCAAATATGCGACCTGTTACGGCCCAATTTAATTAGTTATAAGCCTTCTATGTGATGTCAATGTCATGCATATAGTGTTTGTACATAAGGCGTAATTTAAATTTTCGTCCAGGTGCAAGCGCTCTTTCTATTCTTTATTCCAGACCTGTATATAATAAGATATATTTGAGATGCGACTGTTGAAACAGTTCTTCATTAATTTTTAGTTTTCTATTATTTCCAGTTATTACAAGTTATTTAAAAAGTTTAAGATAATCCAAATGAAATGAAAACTCACTGTTTTTTAAGTTTGTAATATTATTAAATGTTGATTTGTTCTATATTTAATTTAAAATGAATTAAATTTCATAATAAATAAATATTTTTTCTTATTTTTCAAGTGTAAATAAAAATATTAAATTTTTTGGGAAACATCGATGTTATATCGGCACCTCTATTAAATAACATAACTAGTGTGACCTAGAGATGTGCCGAGCACTCAGAATATCTTCAATGTTTCGAATATTTGTGTAACGGATTATGAATATTTCAAGCAACCTTAGCTTGGATAAGCATAAAAATCAGGTTTGACTGATTTGATATTGGGAGCACTGCAATGGTTTCTAGGTTCGATACAATTGCTTATGTAAACATATAATAATTATCACAACTATCGAGTTTGCTTGGAAATGAGTCCAATTGGAAAGTATTTTGCATAAAATAGCATGATGAAAATATTATTAGTTTGACCTACCTACATACATACAATATGTTAGCAAACAGTTTGCCGAAAAATGCCACAGATTATTATCAATACAGGTTTTTATCTTCTTCTATTTTTCCAATTCTAGAATTTAAAAAATTTGTTCATATATATGTATTCAATGACAGCCAAAAAAACAAGTATATTTTAAAAACAATAATCTTTATTTCCAACTGGTTGATGCTATGTAATCTTAATGATATAGTTTTCCGATTTTAAGGAAAGGAAAAAGAAAATGAATACGTTCGTTACTTTTTATATTTGATTGGCACTCCAAGATAAGTAATAACGAAAAAAAGCACGATTCTGGCTTTGGCAGCTATATGTTATAGTGGCATGATTCAGATTAAATTTTATATTGATATTATTTATATAGAAAAAGTCCGATGTGGTGAATTTGGTTCCAATATCTTAAGAAAAAGCGATAGGTTGTATGATTATATCGGCCCAAACCGGTTCGTTTCAAATTTTTGTACAAACACCTTAACTTTTGGCAACCCTTTTTATGTTAATTTAATACGTAAATATAAATTTAAGACACTATAGAGAAGTAGACGAAAGTATTTAGGCTTCTTTTAGACCAGATGATCACATAATGGAATATATTATATATATTGGCGAAGTATTATAAAATACAAAGGGTAAGGTCAATATAACTGTACATTATGAAACTATGGATCCTGATAGTTACAAATGTAGAGCAATCGAATTGATTCCACAAGGCATCGCGAAAATATAGATAAAATTCCAAGTTTGCCGAGCACCGCTATTACATTGAGCGCAGCTGTGAATGTCCATTTGTGGTAGCCTCGGAGAATTCTCCCTTTCTCCTCAAGGGTGTAAGATGGTCTTGTGCAACATCTGTTAACACGGAGTTTTAGGCTTGACAACGATTTATTACGATCAACAATGAATTTATATGAATTATTAACAATTTTGGTATCATTTTTTAGAAAATCAACCAAAAAGCTGCAAAGCAAAACGCGAAGTCGGTGTTTAACTGAGAATTTGGTCGCCGTCGATGCCTGGTTGGGTTTGGGTTACATCGTTACCGTCTCCCTAACGATTCGTTGTTTCTCTAATATCGATTTAGTTAGGGGGGTTCATTCCAAATTCAGAATTCGATTCGATGCGGTTTAAGATGGGATAAAAATGATTCACCTCCTCTGTTATATGTTCGTATTGTAGTTGTTGTTCATGTTGTTCTTTTCACTGATGTTGATTCTGTTGCTTAGTGTGTCATGTGAAAGGATTGAAAATCGAAACCGGCAAAATTTGCTATATATTTTACATTGAGCGCCTGCTGACACTCGGGTGAGTATGTTTGGGTGCCGTCTGTCTGTGTGTGGGTGTGGGTGAGTAGGGGTGGCAAGTGTGCTTTTGTGTGTGTGTGAATATGTGTCTGAAAATTGATTAAGCCCGCGCAGTGGCGACAGGAACCGTTGATAGGCCAACGGTGGGCGGTGATGTGTGGTGAAGGTGAGGGTGGGGACGGTTGTTTTCATTTTGGCGTGGTGGGGTTTGATGGACATAGAAGAGCGTTGCCTAACGCGTGTAAATGGTCTTTACCAGGGATCCCTGCTTGGCCATTGTGTCTTTGTGCAGCTGATACTGCAGCACGTAAGCGCTCTCCATGCGCAGCCCGTCGCGCAGCTTGCCACCGATCTCAAGAGCAGCCGCCTCGTTGCTACCGTTCGCCGTCCAAATAGAGATCTTGTTGTTTTTGCCGCGTATGTTGACCACGGCGCCGCATAGCTCGTTCGAGTACTCACAGCTCTCGCCGATGAGCACTAGCAGGGTGTCCAGCCAGAAGTTGTCCAAGTCGCTCTTGTTGCTCTTGTTGAGGGTGATCACCCAGCGGCCGCCCCTGACGTTCGCCTCGTCCTCCCACATCGGTCGTATGCCCTTCTTAAAGAGGCAGTAGTCGCTGCCCATCTTGATCTCGGAGGGAGTCTTGATGTGATTGATGAGACTCCAGAAGTTCTCGACCGTATTGAAGCTGGCCACCTCGTGCAGCATTTCCTCCCAGCTCTTGCTGCGATCCGTCTCCAAATACCAAAGGGTCCATTCGCTGTTCAATGGATGATGCGGCTCTGTTGTCAGCTGTTCCACTGCATCACCGCTGACCGGGACTATATCGAATGGGCCATCGTTATCGCCAGTTGCTGTTGCCCCCATGATGCTCGTTTCTTTGCCTTGCTCCGAAGTTCCTGCTCCTGTTCCCATTCCTTGTGTCGCTGTCTTCATTGTGGTCGTCGATCCCGAGTTCGAAGTTGCCTCCATGCCCGCTGTGTCTCCGGTACCCGTACCCGCACCCACACCCGCTCCCCCTCCCGATTCCATCAAATGAGTCTTCGTTGTTGTTGTTGCCGCTGTAGCCGATGAGGGCGACTTCGTCGTGGCCAGAGTCGGCATGGTTGGCGACCCACATTGCGAGTCATCTGGGGCGCAACCGTTCTGCTCAGATCGTGGCGAACAAGCGCAGCTGCCAGTGGTGCCACAAGTGGCATTGATGATGCTCTTGTAGCTGGTGCCGCTGCTGCTGTCGGCGCTGCCGCTGCGCACGCGCCCCATTGCCGGCTTCTGGGACCGCTTGGCACAGCTCTGCACGGGCGTCGTGGAGAACTCATCGTTGTTGGAGCACGACTTGAACATGGTCTTTGGATTGGCGAAGTTTTTCATCTTGTATATGTTAGACGGATACATGTTGTACGATCACGTTGAACTGAAAGTTAAATAAAAAGTACAATGAGACGCATCAGCACAACACCAACACAGCAAGAACATCAACATAAACATCAACTAAACATAAGCATGATCAACAAGATGAAACGGACTCCACGAACATATCGCTACATTAGGAGCAGCGCTGCGTGCCGCATGCCACGTGCCACGTGCAACGTCACTTGCCTTTGCCTGCGAATAACTTCGATCTCGATTGCCGTTTACGTGTTCCTTTGTACTGGGCTCCAAATTGAAATTTGATGCTTTTGATTTTAGGACTATCACAACATGCGAACAATGTTATTTCTGCTGCAGAAAGCAAACTGTCTGACTGACTTTTCAAGCAGCGCACACTCGACCCAAACACCCAAAGGCTCCAGAGTGGAGGCAGTTGGCTCCCTTCTCTCTGGCAGAACATAAACAAGGCGATCTCACGACTGACTCAGATATAATGTTACCATCTCAAGAATTCAAAGTGCTCCCTTTGGAGATTGCCTATTGAATTGTATTAAAGTCACGTTTCATCTTTTGACATCACTTACATCACTCTCAATAATAGTTTATCCACTGAGATATTAAACTCGATTTCACTTAGTTGTTAAAACAACTAATCAACCAATTCGTACAAACAGTTGAACAGCTGATTATAGCTTTTCAGTTGAAGCACAAGGCATCGAACGTATAGAGTTGTGAAACGTCCGATAGTTTTGCTTTTTTTGTGACTGATTGTGTTGTTTGTGAAGTTTCACAACACGAAAATGTTTGGGGCAGCGTGAAGTCAAAGACATCGAGGTACAGTGGCCAAATATAGTTATTTGTCGGCGAAAATGTTAAACATTTAAAATAATGTTTATTTATTTATTTATTAATTAGATAGATTCAATAATCACAATTTTAGTCTGTACTACCAATTTCCAATATTGAAAAAATTGATGCAACAGTTTTAATATTTCTTATTTTTATTTATTTATTTAATTGATAGTCGACTTGTTAAATATAAAAATTGTACAATCGATTTAATTTGATTTGTTTTAAAGCAAGATCGAAAGGTTTTACGGTTTTATACTCTTACGGGTTCTAATATCTTCCGATTGTTCCAATACTATTGATATATAACGGTGAAGTATATTATGTCCAACTTAATAAGCACTGATTAATTAACTTTGTTTTAATATCAATTGTGGTGCTAGTACAAAAACCTTCATTTCGGCCGATTGTTCTTATGGCAGCAATGTGATTTGGTGGTCCGATTTAATATACCCTCTGCAGGGGTGTTTATATATATTAATAGCTTAAATCTCCAAAATTTAAAACTTTTTAGTGTTTCAAAATTTTCCAATTGTGTGCATCAAATATAAAAAATGTTTTAATAATGTAGATAGAAAACATATTCGCTGCCAATTAACTATATTGGCCCATTGTACTTCGGTCTCTTGTTTCTAAATGCTTAAAGACTAAATCGACTTTACGCGGGAAAAAGCATTTGCGTGAGTGAATACTTTATAAGTTCGATGCTTAGTGGCTTAAGCTTTGTGTATGGCGTTTTGCAACACTTATCAGTCACATGCAGAGTTGCCAACAGTTCTAAGCACTACCACGCCATAGCTTAATGTGCGATTCAAACAATATTGGTAATTAAATACATATGTATGTATATATGCAGTTGCAACACTGAAATAGAGTATTGCAACAACTTCCTTATAAGCGAGAAGAGCAAAATTTCTAGAACTAGAAGAAGGAATTCGAGCACGTGGTTTGACATTCTTGACGCATTTGCCATTGACGGAGAATTTGGCTGCTCGATTTTGACAAACACGTGACAGAGGAGGATTCTGTAAGAGATTCTGTCAAAAGAGAAAAAAAAGATACCGTAAAGAGGCCAATTGTGATTTATCAAGTCAACGCAATGAACAATACAAATAGCAAGTTCTATGGCATCACGCTGGACAAGGAGACCGACTCCATCACCTGGGACAGCTTCGCCGACAATGATCCACGCTGCCACAAGCTCGTCATTAAGCAGCTGCTTCTGGGCGTCGAGGCCGCTGAGGATGAGTACAATGTAGTCGAGGTCAGCACCGCCAAGGACATTGTGAAGATACCCCTTGCTGTGCTCAGGGCCGGCGAACTGCGCGTTGTCAATCCCAACATGGAGTTCTATGAATCCACGTTGACATTCAAGTTGATCCAAGGCAAGGGTCCCGTCCACATTTTTGGTGAAGACATTAAGGATGATAATGATGTTGTTTACGTGAAGAACGACTTCATGGATAGCGAATACTCTGATGAATAGTCGTAAGATGCTCCCACGGAACACTAGCGTAGGGGTACACGAATTTTGAAATATACATTTCCTCATTAAAAGAAATTCTATCAAAAAAATATATTCATAATAATAAACATTGTTACAAACGATTTAGGAAAGGCTTTCGCAGCGCTTTTTTGAGGAACTGAGGATGATCGGCTAGCATTAAGTATCTCAAGAACAATAACCTATAAGTAGGGTAGCAGCGGAGTAGATCCACAGAGTTCATTTCACTTGAACCTAACATACAAAATAGCCATCAATTGTATACCGATGCAGAGCGTCTATAACTTTAATGCAGAAGTTTCTCACTCTCCTTAGGTGACATCTCCAACCCTATTTTGTATATATAGATATGTGTATGTACCGTTGATTAGTTTCAACAGACAAGTCGGTTGTTCGTCTGTTGTACGAGTGTATACTAAAGTGACTCCCAGATTTATAGCTACAAGTAAGTCCCACTCTTCTTTTTCTGCGCGTTGCAAATAAGTCGGAACGATCTGGAGACTTTTCCATTGGTTCTGATTCAGAATATTAACGTGTACATACATTACAGGGTTGCCATTTATTACATTGACTTCCATCATCATTTCTAAACGTATCAAAATGAGAGGAATTACTGATCTACTGAGGATCTGCGGCATCGCTGTGCAGATGTATCTTACTACACAGAAGACTGGAAACACAGAGCACGTGTTTGCTGGGCACGTCATGGTGACTACTAAAATAGAGCACTAGTGGATGAGTACATAAACTTATAGTGCCCACCAGTAACTTGCGAGTGAAAAGTGTGTTCAAGTGATTGCACAAAGTTGCGGAAAGTGTTCTTTCGTTTCGCTATCGAATGCATTTCCCCCTTTTCAGCACAAAGAGAAACAATCTCTTCGATTGATTGATGCGTACCACTCACTTTAAGCTTGTTTCACTAATTATAGCTTGGCAATCCACCTTGCACACACACGTACACACACATTAACACTCACAGACAAGAGTTGCAGCAAGTCGGACGTGAGCTCATCGAGGGCGATTTTCTTCTTACATTGACTGTGGAGTGCATCAAGAAACAATGCCCTGCCAGGTCTCATCAGGATCAGCTGAAACTCAAACTCGGCTTCAATAAGTCGTTGGATGGATGCCCTCGAACTGATTTCGTCTTTCGTATTGATTAATGCAGACAAGTAGAATGCTTGAGTGGCAGCTTTCTTGACCTACACTGCCTGCAGAGTATTGGGTGTCGCAAACTCTGGGTCAAACTAATCGAAATGGAAACGTGTGCAGTGAGTGGGTTGCGTTGCGTTGAAAGTCGGATTTCAAGTCCTGCTGAGAAGCCAAAGCCCAATTTCAATTCCAATCGCACGCAAAACTTGACGAGTTTCAAAATAAATATTTACACAGCCACACCCGCACACACATACATACTCTCGAGCAGCAGCCGCATACACTCTCACACACACACACACGCACACACTCAGTCGACGCGCCGGAGCAACACTCCACGCATTTCTTATTAGCTGCACTTCAAAAACTGTGCAAAGTTGTGCTGGAAACTTATTATGCCATCTCGGTGTGGCCCCGAAAAAGCAACGGAAGTGCAAAACGAGCAGGAGGCGGAAGTGGGCAGGCGGCGGAGATGCCGGGCCGGATAAGAAGGCAACTTTAACTAATGGCAACATTTTTGTTTGTCCATGTCGTGTGTTATTGAGCCAAAGAAAAAGCGCAAACTTTCATTTGGCTTCGGCTGTCATAAGTTTAAATGGGGTTATTGGGCAAACAAACAAGAGAAACAGACGGAACGAAGGAGCTGCAAAGAAGCCAACGAAGCAGAGCAGGAGCCGAAGGATAAATGAAATAACACATCACTAATAAGTCCGTAGGATAACTAAGAAAAACACCTTTTTTTGGCAAAATTCGATTTTATTCATCAACATACATCCCTTCAAGAGTGATACAATCAGTCCAATGCCGCTCTATCATTTCGACGACTTTTTGTAAAACGATTTGTCTTTGGCCTCAAAACAAGCCTCAGTTTCGGCGATCACCTCATTATTCAAGCCAAATTTCTTTCCAGCGAGCATTTTCTTCAGGCCTGCGAACAGGTAGTAGTCGCTGGAGAATACGGTGGCTGCAGAAGCAATCGAAGCCCAATTCGTGCAATTTGGCCATCGTTGCGATCGACTTGTGACAATTCGTAAGAATTATATGGATTATTACATAGCAACGCCATCTATGTGTCATCCTACGGACTTATTGAGTGATGTGTTATGTCACAGTCTAAAGCAAGGCAACAAATCTTTAGCACTCTCTCCCTCTCTCTTTCTGTCTGTCTGGCTGGCTGGCAAATGGAAATCCGATCACGAGCTGATAATTCAAAATCGAGATTCTAATTAGTCGCAAGTTGGATGGCAAAGGCACAGCATGATGCTGCCTATTTTAGAGATGTGCGCACATATTTGACCTGTGTGCATACTGAACTACTGCCATACTGGCCAGTTAGGCTGGTGGCTTACTTGTTTAACGAATTCCAATACTAAGATACAGAAGTTTGTGTGGAGAGAACTGCATAGATTATTTTCGGTTTGCAACATGCAGGTCTTTAAAATGGGATACACGCTTGTCGCAAAGATGTATACGCAGCTTACAGAGGCCAGGAATGCACCTGATGAGACCTCTCCAACCTCCATTTCCGTCCGTCTGTCGTTTGCAAGGCAAACTATGCTTCTTATTGCTGCGAGCTGATTTTAGAAATAACTTATCTGTGCCAATCAACGGCTGGCATATTGAATATACATTATAACATTCAATTCCACACCATTTGTGTGTCGGCATAGCTGGGCAGAGGCCTTTCCTATTCGCTGTTTTAGAACCTTCCGTATTCTGAAGTAGCCTTTATTCATCGTGTCCATTTGAACAGTTAAAAAAATTTAGAATAAGCTGAATTTGGTTAAATAACCGGTTTACAGATTACAAAATTTAAAAATGATGTGCAAGCAGGACAAAGCAGTTTACTGCTTTCCCAATGCTTGCATGCGGGACGCAAATGGGATCGTGTCTTGGGAACCGCAGTCGCTTCCATTTAAATTTGATCGCAAAAGTATGCTAGACCTTTTCGTATTGCCAGCTGCAATAAGTGTTTTCAAGTCAGTTTTTTTCCTGCCAATTCACAGTGGTCGGCGTTGTATGGAGAGCGCGGCCATAAATACGAGGGTCGTTTGATAAGTCCGTGACTTTTTGTATTTGCCGCACACCTGCTCTAAATACAACACTGCTCCTGTCAGCAGTTATCGATTAACAGCTGACTGTAAAATTTTGAGAAAGCTGCGTTTTTTGGTTTGCGTTTTATAGGCATTGAAAGCAGACGATCTCGTGAATTTTAACGAAAATGGAAAAAAGTGAATTTCGTGTCAGCATGGCAAAATTTCATAAATTGGGCTACGAACTGCTACCCCATCCAGCATATTCTCCAGATTTAGCCCCCTGTGACTATTTTTTGTTTCCAAACATGAAGAAATGGCTCGGCGGTAAGAGATTCGGGTCATCACAGAAACAAACGACTATTTTGAGGGCCTTGAGAAAACCTATTATTTGGAAGGAATAAAAAAATTGGAAAAACGCTGGACTAAATGTATAGAGCTAAAAGGAGATTATGTTGAGAAATAAAACGCTTCTTTGACGAACAAAATATATTTTATTCAAAAAGTCACGGACTTATCAAACGACCCTCGTACTTCCAGTTAAGCTAGAGGCTTGAAACTTTGCACAAAATTTTCTACTAATACCTCTAATATCATATATAAAAATTAGCCAGATCGGACGACTATATCATATAGCTGCCATAGAGTCTCGCTTTTTGTGCACTGAGACCCTTTTACGTGCACCTAATATCAAATATGTCCATTCAGGAAGAAACGCGAAATGTGAATAACAGTAATGTAAATAACAGAGTAATAAAAAGAAAATAATAAAAAAACATGTTTTAATGCAAATATAATAACGGAATCACAAAAACAAACCAAACGCAGCGTTGTAACTAGAAATTAGACCTTGGAATAAAGGGGGACGGCGTTAGAATTTTTAATTTTTGAGTACTTTGGAGCAAAAAGGCGCAAAAGTCTTCTGGTTTTCCTTAATCAAAAAACATTGACAAATACACTAGTTAAGGTTTCATTAAGGGAATCGGGGGGGAACACAACTAAAACTTTAACAAAACATAGAAAAAACGTTCACAAAACAGGTTAAATTTATATTAATTTCACATAATCGTATTATCAATAGAAAAAATATAAAAATAATTTATCAAAGTAAATACCTTCAACTTTCAAAACCATTTTAAATTTTTAAATTTGGACAATTATAAACCGAGTTTCACTGCTTTGAAGTTAGCGTTTGACTGCTGTCAAATGCATTTCGTACAATTGCGCGCAGCAAAAGAACACAATCACGGCACTTTAGTTCTATTTTTAGAAAGTACCGTTAGATTTGCAGATAAAACCGATTTGATCTTGATAAGTTTGCACATTTTAGAGATGGTTTGGCTACCTTATCAGCAAATCGGCTGTGCAACTTTTTTTGATTTTTGGCCTATGGGCGCAACCACTGTGCAATTCAGGCATTTTCAGCGAAACTTTAAGATTAATTTTAACAATATATCATACATTTTAAACAATGCGCTGTGTGTGTCAGAGTTGACAGCACCCATTTCCAAAAAAACGGCGATAAAACGGATCGAAAAGAGGAAAGAAAGACGAAAAACAGAACAATAAGTTTTTTATTAACTAGTCTAACATTTTAAGTGTTATATCGAAATGGGTATTTAACTAATAATTTTAGTTCCCTCAACAGGTTTCTTTTAATCTTATATATAAAATTCTGCTGTCACTGTTAGTAACCGAACTCCTCCGCAACTTCTTGACCGATTTTGATGAAATTTGGAGGGTATTTTCTGTAGGCCTGGCAATCAGCTAACATCTATTTTTCGTACCCCTAACCGATAAGGGTTGTCCTCCTCCGAAACTACTTGACCGATTTTGATGAAATTTGGAGGGTATATTCTGTAGGCTTGGCAATCGGCTAACATCTATTTTTCGTACCCCTAACCGATAAGGGTTGTCCACCGCTAACATTTTTTTATTTCACACTGTTAGTAACCGAACTCCTCCGAAACTACTTGAGCGATTTTGATGAAATTTGGAGGGTATATTCTGTAGGCCTGGCAATCGGCTAACATCTATTTTTCGTACCCCTAACCGATAAGGGTTGTCCACCGCTACCATTTTTTTATTTCGTCAACTGTGCTCTCCCATTTTCGAACAAAGCAAGCGCACACTGTCTGAGAGAGAGCCTCTCTCAATTTCAATTTCAGACTCTGCATTGTTGTAGTTGTCAACTCAAAATATTAGTTGTTGATGTGCTTGATTACCGAGGATCAACGCGTGGGAGTGAAAAAGAGACAACCAGCTGCAATGCCAAGAAAACGCAAAGGGGCAGAGTTGAGCCGTAGTACAGGCAGAAGTCGAACCAAGCGCCAGAGAAGAGACCAAAGGACAGAAGAACAGATCCAGCAAGACAATATTAATGCCCGTGAGAGCATAGCACGATTGCGTCAAGAAGTGGATCGCGATGAACAAATAAGAGTCGAACAACGACAATTATCCCGTTCCAGAATGAATAGACGCAGAACAAGTAACCAACAACGCCAACAGGTGCATCGAGCATTTGTATCAAATTCATTTCTGCGTCTGGCATTCCATTACGAGCCCGATATTGAATATTATGCTCATTCAAAAGTCGCTATTGGTGCTATGGACAAGGAATGCCTGCATTGTCATGCTCTCAAATTCAACAAGGAGCCAGCCGGGATGTGTTGCGCGTCTGGCAAGGTACAACTACCTCCGATTGAAATACCACCTGAACCATTGAATGGTTTACTTACCGGAACCGATCCAGATTCTAACCTCTTCCTAGAGTCCATTCGAACATTTAATTCATTCCTTCAAATGACATCGTTCGGAGCAACAGAAGTCATAAGAAATAGTAATGCATATGGTCAACAATACAATTCTACATTTAAAATCAGAGGCCAAGTATATCATAAAATGGGCGCATTGTTACCGATGCCAAACGAACCACACAAATTTTTGCAGATCTACTTTATGGGCGGTGAGGACTCCGCAAGCGCACTTGCAAAGTCCCAAGTTTTTCACATGGTCAATTATACGTGGCATGCTCGCGAGTGGCTATTTATTTTATTTTCACATTCCTTTTTGTGCACAGCGATCCATATATATTTTCTATATTTATCATAAGATTTATTTGTTTGAATTGAATCACGGCTAGGTGGGACGAAGTCCACCGGGTCAGCTAGTGATAATATAAATGATGTATTAGTCTGTCGTTCTTATGAATAATTGTATTAATATTATATCACAAATACATTTTATCTGAGCAAACAAAAACAGAACTCATTTTCGAACTGTATGATTCAGGGATTTTCTCAGGCTAGACGAAAATAATCGACAGATCAATCCGACGACAACTGAGCTCACAGCCTTGCACGACATTTTAATTAGGGCTTTGCGTGCGGACGAAAGTGACAGATTTTGTTTATAATTCTATACATTTTTTGTGACTTGTATCCTATTTAAAACAGTAATGGATGCTCTTTGTGACTTGCACCTAGGAGAATAAATAATTAAGCAAAAATATAAGAAATAATTCATATTTACAACAACGAGCGGTAATTCTGACAACTTTAAAAACTAGAATTTCTTCACCCAACAAACACTTATTTACTACTTATCAGTAATTATAGGGTTCTAATGGCCCTTTAAATTCCTGCCATACTGCCTCCTTTTGGCGTTTCAAAGGAACACAGCAGCAGGCTACAAATTCTCCACTTTGGCGCAATAAACGTCATCACTTTTGGGTGTCCGAGCTGATCTGTGTGTGCGAGCCCGCTTAACACTTAACGCCATCATAAAGTGCCAGTGAGGCAAGCTTGTGAAAAATGCTAAAACGTTGCACAGAGCGCAGCGCAGCCCAGCACAGACATAAAAATTCGCCAAGAAGTTGTAACTTGTGCCAGATTTGCTTTTAAAAATCGCACTGGGATTGAAATTGGCTGCGGGGCCAAAGCCAACTTGCACCTCCCCAACAAACTCCCAAAAGCAACAGTAGGAACATGAACACCCCTGCCCCGTTCCGTGCTCTTACGCACACACACAGACACTCACATACACAGAGACTACTCTTACAAATGCGCATTCAACTTATATGACAATCTTAACAGGGTGTGGTTCGTGAGGCGAAGGAGAGGGGAGGTCTGTCTGCTACTTGGTTTTTCCCGACGAAACTCAACTGAGAAATATACGCACTGCAATTTTTTATTTGGACGCCCTCGCCGTAGCCCCGGTCCCGTAGTACAACAATTTGATGCAAATATTGTATTAGTTAGGGGCAAAGTGTTGAGTAAATTTATTGGCAGCACATAAATCGCTTTCGAAATGGACGATGCCATTGCCTTTTGCTGCCCCTGCCGCTGCTCTGCTGCTGCTTTCTGCTTTCTTCTACTTCACCCATTTGGGGCAGCATCTTCAAGGAGTGTGTTGAATGGCCACATTCTAAATAAATAAAAAAGAAAAACTGCCTTCGGCATGTCGCAGGTTTTATACCCTTTACCGATTCTTCCGATGCCATTTATATATAGTAATAAAGACTATTAGTACATTTCTTATAGCTAAAATAACATAAATTGCTATATAGTATATAATTTTTTAATCTGCTTCATTCCTGAATGGTTGTTTTAATGAGAGATTTGTTGTCCGATTTTGATGGACGGAAAATAATATTCAAAGGTCAGAGTATAACTTTGCTTGGTACAGTTGAATTGCACTACAAAAACTTTCTTTGAAACCGATCGGTCATATTGTAACTATAGTCTATCAGTGTCACATATTTGATTACTGTGTAGAAAAACGAAGAAGTGCTGTTTTTGGTTGCAGTTTCTAAAGAAACAAACATAATCGACAAATAGGTTCTATAAAAGCTATACGATATTATTCTGATTCGTCCATTCATTAGAAGCAAGGATACTTAATTTAGTTAAGATGGAGGAGCATGGATAGTGCAACTCCACTGTTAAAAACATATTTAAATGATGAAAGATGTGCATCCCTCTGTCCGTTGCAAACTTCTGGCTAAAACAAATAGACCTTCTGCAAAGGTATAGCAATCAGCACAGCATTAAATAAATTTATGCTGTAAACAGCGACTTAAGGTCCTCCCGAGGGCCCTTTCGCTGTTTGTATAACTTTCTGTGCATTTTGATTAAATACTTTGCTCATTTAATACCCTGTCCTTTAAGAGGTGTCGATTAGCTTAGCGAGGGTAGTTACCTTAATCGCCATGTGGTATCAAACGCCTAGTTTTCGTCTCTTTTTTGTGTACGCTTTCTGTTTTCTTTTATCGATTATGCCTTCGAAAATTTACAGTTGTTAAAACATAACAAAATTGAAAACAAAAATCGACTTCCTCATTTATTATTTGTTGTACCATTACTTTTTTTTTCAAAGCGATGCAGGACAATCTTGTGCATAAAATTTATTCACTAAGATGTATAGGTAAAATTTAATGAGCCATTTTCATTGAATACGTAAATATTTTAACACATATTTGTGTAAATATAAGCAAACTTACAAAAAGCTCCAAATAGAAGTTGCCACGAAATATATTAGCAACAATAAAATGTTTGACAAAGCATCAATGATAAGGGCAAAAAAGTGAAATTTGAAATTTGCATGAACCGAATAAAAGAGTAATTTGTTGTACTGTTTTATAACTCGTCAAAAAATACTTTTTAAATGAACGGAAAGGTTAAAACATAAATGATAAAATTAATTTCATAGTAAATTTATCATATGAATGCAGAGATAAGTGCCCAAGTCATGAATACACTTTTCACCACCTACATAAGAACTCTTTTTGTGGGTACTTCTTTCATAAATCCATTTATGGGCACCTACATAAGTACTCTAATCATGGGAGCTGTACTAACTTACCAGTGTTGAGTACTTATTTAAATAGCTATGCACTAGTGGCCAGTACTGAAGGGTATGTTCACAATGCGAAACTGTAGCCACAACTGCCCGACTTGCTGAATTGTTATGTGATGTTGCTGTTTTGTATGGGTTCCGTGCTCGGACAAGCAAAATGAAGTATAAAGAACAACTGCCTAATTAATGATTTCCACATATGATAACTGTTCGTATGCGCATGCATATTGCACCTATTGATGTGGATGCACTATATCTATTGTATGAAGCTTCGCATGCCTCGCAGCAAATTTGCATGTCGATATTGGAATTAAGAGCCGGATTGCATAGGAATCCAGTGATGTGCACTGGCTAAGCTCGCATTGAAATCCCCAGATCCCTGATTGCCATAAATGTAATATTTAAATCCTGTCTGACCTGACCTGTCTTCAAACTTGGGCCACATCGAAATGCGTTTTGCATTTGCCGCTCAAATGTTCTGCTCATGCAAATTCCCAAGTTTTGCGCTTCCTCTTCTTTCTCCCGCTTTGCTATTGTTGTTGTTGTTATCATGGTTGTTGTTGTTCCGGCTGCTGTGCCAATTTTAATTAACAAATAACATGGCAGGCTCGTGTTTTGTTGTTTTTGCTTTGTTTTCGGCAGTTTTCACTTGTTTTGTTTGGTTTTGCGTTGTTTTTGTGTTGTGTTTAGTTCTGTTGCGTGCTGTTCTCTGCGCTCTGCTGCCTGCTGCCTCATATGGTTCTCCATTTGGTTGGACGATAGTAAGCCGCAGCACGAGAGGCAGGCACAGCAGCAGAGGGACAAAGGCAGCGAGGCAGAGCAGAAAAAGATAACTGAGAACGGCGACGAGTGCAAATACTTCCACATGGACCTGGTCCAAGACGCCTCATCTGACACTTATTCAGTTGCATACGAGGGTCGTTTGATAAGTCCGTGACTTTTTGAATAAAATATATTTTTTTCGTCAAAGAAGCGTTTTATTTCTCAACATAATCTCCTTTTAGCTCTATACATTTAGTCCAGCGTTTTTCCAATTTTTTTATTCCTTCCAAATAATAGGTTTTCTCAAGGCCCTCAAAATAGTCGTTTGTTTCTGTGATGACCCGAATCTCTTACCGCCGAGCCATTTCTTCATGTTTGGAAACAAAAAATAGTCACAGGGGGCTAAATCTGGAGAATATGCTGGATGGGGTAGCAGTTCGTAGCCCAATTTATGAAATTTTGCCATGCTGACACGAAATTCACTTTTTTCCATTTTCGTTAAAATTCACGAGATCGTCTGCTTTCAATGCCTATAAAACGCAAACCAAAAAACGCAGCTTTCTCAAAATTTTACAGTCAGCTGTTAATCGATAACTGCTGACAGGAGCAGTGTTGTATTTAGAGCAGGTGCGCGGCAAATACAAAAAGTCACGGACTTATCAAACGACCCTCGTATCAAAGTGATGTTGCAGTCTCTTTATTTTCGCGATTCCATCTTTAATTTGCTCTCTCCCAAAATGCAAATACTTTCCATAATGCGGATGAGATTATAGTGAACATTTAATTGAAAATTACTTAAGCGTCCTCGAGCGAAATGCGACACTGAGCTCCCCGTTGGCGACGATAATTATACACAATCGAAATAAAAAATATAAAACATACATTTCATTATCTACAAATATCTATGTTATGTGTTCGATTGAGTACGCATTAATAGATAAGCCTGTCACTCGCGTGCAAATAGCATTCATATTAATAATATCCTGTAGCCAGACAAGATTAAAACAGGTTTACTCATTGAATCATTGATCGCTTTAGTGTGATTTTTTATCGAATATTTAGAAACAGTACTTAATTATTGCTAATTGTAGTTTGGGCGTTGTATATATGCACAAGGACTCAATTCCTTTGCAACCTATGGGGTGTAGTAAGTGACCAATCTTGAATAAGATTGGATTCTTAGAAGAAGAGTTGTTCGTTCAGACAGCGCTTTATCACTATGAAACACTTGTCTTCTCTTAACGTCAGATAAATCATAGCTTACCTTGGCACTATTCACGATAAGGCGAGTAATTTATCTAGTGGGTGATAATCTAGTCGAGCATGATTGCCCGATTAGTTTTTATCTTCATATGTATGTATTTGTTTTCGACAAGTAAGCATAATATGACTTGTTTTCATTTTTCCATTCTCCGGAGAGGGGCGGTTGGTAGTTTTATTGTTTGCGCAATGCAATTAATTTGAAGTGCAACAGTTTTTGTTATTTCAGCACAGATTAAAAAGAGAAATGCGAGAGGGAAAAAAGCCAGAAATAAATATGAAACAAATTTGATTAAATACCCATTACAACACAATGAATAAATAATTGATAATGCGCTCAAATAGCGATATGTATTTGGATTAATCATGGCATTAATGTTGGCTTTGGCTGTAGACATTTTCGTATCAACAATGCGTGATAGTATTATCGCCATTTACTCTGACAGAGGGTATATTCATTTAGGCCAACGCACCTTGGGAGACATCTTCTACCCTAAAAAAGGAGTCAAACAACCCATGTCCGCCGAAGGCAGCTTGTCTCAGTTTGGAAACTATCTTCATAAATAAGTCGGATCGAACTGCAACGGACCGATATTTTGTATGGCTGAACATTAAAGACTATTTTTATTATTTTTAAAGATATTGTAACCAAGTTTACTTGGTAGTGAATGACATATACTTTATGGTTTCATTATCTATATAGGAATGTATACTCGTATATTTGAAAACCATGAGGCAACTATATTCTATAGCTTACATTGCAGCAATCATCATAAAATAAAGCTGCCATTGAATACTTATCATTCACTTCGTAACCGGAACGACCGCGGGTGATAAGAACCTGCAAGTGTATAAAACCCTCGGCATGCCGAAGGCAAACTTTGTTTCTGGCTACTTTTTACTCGTTTGTCTCACATAATACGTGTGTATAACGTTTACAGTTGCAAAAGTATTCCAGCGATATCGAACAATAGAGCATGCTATAAATCTATATCTTTATAGCCTATGGTTGAAGTATTCGATTCATCATTTGGTGACTTTTGCTTCTTATCTTCTACTTCTTGGAAGCGCAATAGACGGCTATATCTGTTGGCCAAACCTAACGTTGATTCGAAAGCCCAGATAGATCTACATGTGGGTGCAAGGCAAAGCATTACCGCACCAAAGGGTGTCTCTCTGATTAGAATATTTTTTTAATTTGCAGTCTCTTGCTGATTACAGTATTTTGCTTTTCAACAATTACTGATAAGTTGTTTGTCTCGATGGTAGATTTGGTATTTCTCTTATGGCTATAATTGTCGTTGCTGTCTTTGTCGTTGCTGTTGCTCTTGCTGTTTCTATAGTTGTTGTTTGCACAGCACGCGAGATAGGACCGACAGCCGTTTACGCTTTATGTGGGTGGGTATTGGGGTTATTTTTCTTATTTTTCTACAGTACAAACTGTTTGCCCAAGTGTCAAATTGGGCTAAGAGAGTTGGAAATAAAAGTTTTCAGTTTTCAGAAACAATTCGAGAGCTCTGGTGTATCTGACTGAGTTCTGTTCTAAACCAGCTTATTTAACCAACAATTTGCTGCGCTAGAACTGAGAGCATTCAGCAGAAACAGATGTTCGTCAGGTATCTATTTGGATAGCTTCGTACATTGGCCTAATGAATGTGGCATTATAAATATACGTATGCATGTTGTTCTGCTCTTATTTACTGCAAACCTACAGTAAGTTCAAATTTATATATTAATGTTTTTATCGTTTGTATTAATATATATATTTGACATAAATACTATATACATTTGAAGCCGGAATGCGGTGCACCGCAGACACCGCAATCATAGTTCAATGAATAAGGTGATCTCTCCGACACCAGACACTCTTTCGTTTGGTGCCTTAATGATATTGCTCACACATTCAGTCACCCACATTACTAAACATTTATACTGTTCAGACAAACTTCATTATACTAACCTATTCATTGCATTCACTCATACGTTGAGCAGTCTTGATTCGTCTTCATTACGTCTTACCTTAAAAAGACTTGTGCCTTCCAACTAAGCAGAGCTGAACACATCTTAATGGATTGTTCTCTGAGCCAGAGTCATGCAGCTTTTGATAAAAGACACATGGCATTTTCCCACCAAGAAGACGTGCGACATGGAGAAGAGACAAGACCAAGAGATTGCCATTTGCTGGGATTGCTGGGAACGATTATAAGAAAACAGAAGCACGAACACGAGAAAAGTCTGCAATGGAATTCAAATCGGAAAACAGAAACGTGCCAAGAGACGCAGAGAGCTTTGGAATTCCACATCAAAGTAAATCTCTTGAGAGCTCGGCAAACCCATTTAGCATATTTATCGTCAAGTGCTTCATTTGATAAATGTTAGTACTTTAATGTACTACATAATATTTTGGAAATTATCAAAGCTTCAATAAATCATTAAGGTTCGGGTAGATCCGAATAGTTCGTGGGCCCCAAATATAGGGCGGGCCATTAAATGAAAGACCGACATAAAGATAATACGCAATGCCTCTTACCAAGCGATAACTGACAAAGAAATGGGCTGAGTCGTCGCTAGATATAGCCATATAGCCTTATCAGCACTGCTAAAATGGATACTCTTCTTTTTGAGTCAATGTCAAAGATATTTATATGACGACAGGCTTATCGACTTCTAATTGAAAATGAGCGAAAGTGGGAGTCGCGATGGGTCAATAGGTTTACTTATGCCACTGTGCACGGTGGGGTGCTGCAGGTAGGCACACAGCAAAATGTGAGACTATTATTATCGTATTCATAACTCAGAACATACCTGAATAGTTTAATCAGAATGGGGCTACAGGCCGACTAGGTTTCTTTTGGAAAACATTTTTATCAAATATTGCGTAAAGACGTCTGCGCTGACGTTGACTCCGGTGCCGGCGCTGACGTCGTCGTTGACGTCGACGTTGACGTCGACAGCGGTACCCTCGGCTCCGGGGCAAATCGAGAGTAGAGTGAAGGTACGGGCTGAATTTCACAAATAGCTGTCGGAAGTCGATCGTCGAACGTTGAACATCGCACGCGGATCCGTCCGAGAGTCGAAAGTCGCGAGTCAAACGAATCTTTGCAACATGTTGGGCAACCACACGCGCCTGGTCAAGATACTGTTCGTGGTCATCTTCGTGAAAGTATTCATTCTGCTAGTACTGCTGGCTGTCAACAATTCCGATGTTAGCAAGCCACATCGAACTCGTCGCCTGGTAGTGAACGATCTGCTGATCGACAGACGCGAAGGTAAGATTGCACTGGGAGAATAGGAGCGTGAAATTCACCCTGTCTGATTGCAGCACCCACCATGGAAGAGAAACTAAAGATCATCCGCAAAGAGATGCCCTCGTTTCCGCTGGAAGAGCTTCTGCGCCGGCCGCACTCCTCGAAGCGCGTCATCTGCGCCGAAGCACCAGACTTCATGAACATCGACTTCCACAACGACTACTGGCAGGGCCTGCACATCAAGAACATTTCGTTCTACTTCTTTGGCGCCTACTACGACAAGCGCGAGACGGTGAAGAACACGCCGCTGGTGCGTCTGCTCAGTATGGTCAACATCTACGGCAAGGGCGATGAGGCCAAGTACCCGGATACGTATTGTCAGCTCTGGTTCAAGGACCAAGTCGATCCTGTCATTGTGAATGCCACCGATCACAAGATCGTCTGGGTGTGGGGCGGGGCTCCACGACGCTTCTACCCCACCCTGATCAGCTGCCCACTGCCTAAATCGAAGGACAATAAGAACCAGGAAGCACCAGAAATGGTCTCCATTGTTGGAGATCCCTGCGTGCGTGCCAGAAATCTACTGCGCGTTGTCTACGAGACGGACGAGAAGCCTGTTCCAGGCAATAAGGCAGCTGCTGGTGTCACAAACAAGCCTGTCGCTGCCGGCAAGCCTCCTGGCGGAGTTGCTCCACCCAGAAGTGGAAAGCAGCGTCGCTTCATGGTATGCGTGAAGACCATGGACTTTCTGTATGTGGATATGTCGTGGCGCCTCATCGAGTGGCTGGAAACGATGCGTGCGCTGGGGGCCAACAAGGTGGTCTTCTATGACGGCCAGGTGCATCCGAACATGACGCGTGTCATCCAGGATTACATGGACAACGAGCCGGGCTTCGTCGAGCTGCGTCCCATGTCGCTGGGCCGCGGGGAGCCCCATTCGCCAGATCACTTCCATCATTATGCCATGGAGGCGGATGGCTTCAATCGCATACTCAACGAGATGATACCCTACAACGACTGCTACTACCGCAACATGTACAAGTACGACTACATTGGGGTCTTCGATATCGACGAGGTCATCATGCCGCTGGGCAACGTGACCAACTGGCACGACCTTATCGATCTGGCCTTCAAGGTACCCGACTACGAGCGCGACTCATCAAAGTGCAGCGATTGGGCCAGCATCTGTTTCCGCAACGTCTACTTCCCGCGCTACCCTGAGCGACCGAAGGTCTACAAGAACCTGCCCAGCTACTACTACATGCTGCAGCATGTGGAGCGCGTGGCCGAGCACTGCGATCGCTATTCGGCGGCTAAGTGCCTCCACTCGTCGCGTTACGCGGTCGGTCTGCACAATCATTTCCCCCTCCACCGGGCTGAGACTGGGGAGTGTGCCCCCAAGTCGGTGCCCATTGAATTTGCACAGCTGCAGCATTATCGCGAGCCCGATAACAAGACGCGACTGATCAATCCGGTTATCGATGACAGCATCTGGCGCTTCCAGCCGCAGTTGCAACAGCGCGTCTATGCCAAGTACAAGAAACTCGGCTTCCTGCCCGACATTGAGCAGGTCGAGGCCGCCGAGAACCAGCGCATCCTCGAGGACGAGCAGCAGCTGCACGATGCTATAGCCAACACTGCATAGACATCTCACAAGGCTGCCGCTAGTTATTTTTTTTTTTTTTTCTACTACTTTACAGCATTTAAGTACTATACTAGTTAGGTAAATCCACCTATTGATATTGATATCTCATAGATTATAGAGCTAAGTGCGAGATTTGTTCCGACTAGTTAAGCTCAACTGCGGTTCATTTCGTCTGCATTCCATAAAATGACATCCCATCTCAAAAATAAATATAATATAAAGACATTCTTCATTTCTTGGGATCTTTAAACATTAAACCTTGCCGTATGGGTTCTTCACTCCATAAAGATGATGAAGCGCTAAAAGAACTGTAACCGAAATCGAGACCTTTGTTTATTTATTCATTCAGTTATGATAATAGTGAATCAGTATATTAGGTAAGCTGTAACTGTAAACATTAGTAAAGTTCAATATAATTTGCCAAAAAAATAAAAGATTGCACCAAAAAATTTGCCAATGTGCAATTGTTCCAACGACAGCGATATATGTATGTTATAGTAATCAGGTTTCCAGGAAGTTAAAAGTATGTTTCAGTATTATTGCGAAAGTACCATAGAATCTCGATATATGTCTAACAAATATCGAGGAATATATCACTCGTTCCGACTAGATTCTTTATACTCTAAGAGAATAAGAGAAAAAAAACCCAAATAGAAATATTTGGTTTAATTGTTTGCGTAGGTGGTAATTTGCATTGTTTGCGCCTGTTACAGTTAGAAACAGAGTACGAGACAGAGACAGAGAGAGTGCGGGGAGAGAACGTCGCGACGCGCCGAAAGGATAAAACTGCGCCGAGGGGTATGCAACACGTCCACACAACTCAATGGCAACTGTGGCTGTTTCAAGTTGCTCTCTCACTCGCACTCTCGGAGAGGGCGCACAAATGCACCTGAGCACAAATGAATGATGATGTTGTGCAGTCACTGCTGCGCCTTGTCGGTGCACAGTGGGCCCGAATGGCATTCAATAGAAATTTGATGGGTTTTTTTAAGCTACACATACAGATATCTCTCGGCTCTGACTTATTCATACAACTTAATTATTTATTTATTTAATTAATTTAAAGTCAACTAAATGCAGTCGACTGAATTGAGAAAAGAATAATTTAAAAAGTGATAAATGTATAAAAAATGTAGGTATAAAGTATATATATAGGTTTTAAAAATAATTTTAGAATATTTGCATTTAAGATTATTTTAATTTTATTAAATTTAATTTTACTTTAATTTATTATTTTATTAATTAATGTTCCTTATGTATAGTATAATAAAGGTGAACTTTATACACTTGAAGTGCAGCTTGGATTGCTGAGAAGAAAGAACAACAAGTTTTCAAATAACTCGACGTGTTTTTCATTGAATCTTATCTGCTAGTATCTTTAATTAGTTTTAAACAAGCTGCCAAACTGTACTGAACTCCGTCGACTATCTTATCAACGACACTGTGTCTTCTGTCTGTTGTTTCTTCTGTTCCGAGATGCTGCCGAGTTATCTGCAAGTTAGCTTCATTCTCTTTGAATCAGTTCAGAGTACTCTGCCTTCTTTCACTCGCTATCTGCGCTTGGCTCCACTGTGCCGCTGGTGACACTGTGGCTTGCATCCTTTGCTTCTCTTGTTTGGCTCATATGTTGCAGCATTTCGCTTAAGCAAATTGCCAGCGTATGCGAGTGTGTGTGTGTGTGTGTCTGAGCCTGAGTAAGTGTGAGTGCGATTGTAGCTCTGTGTGCTCTGATGAGTTTGCGCTTTCCGTGCCCCTATCTGCCGCGGCGCCTTGCACTTGTGGCTAGTTAGAAAGGCGCTGAGTTAACATCCTCCTGAACCGGCTCCGGCTCCGACTCCCACACCGGCGACACCCGAAAGTGGCACGTGCAACGCGCCGCTGCTCCCGACTCTTGCGCACTATTTTCTGTTACGAGGGAGTCCCTTTCACGCCGTCTCGCTTTCGCTCCTACTCTTGCCCGGTGTGTTTGGCTCTGTCTATTGCATTTTTACTTAAAATGCTTTTAACCAAAACATTAAGCAGCTGGTGTCACATTACATCACATTGTACAGTGGGCAATTTGGGAACTTTCGTGACATTAATTTAGGCATTTCAATATTTTTCAAATTCACTTATTTTCAAGAAATTTAACCAATCTGTGTAAATACACACACAGACACGCGCATACACACTTGTGCAACTAATAAAAATGTGTTATTCTCCCCCACCATCCCTTTCTTTTTTTCGTTGGCGTCATCGAAAATTCGCTTGAATATTTTTTTTATTTATGATTTCGTTTTCTATTTAATTGTAATGACTGTTTTTCTAGGTCTGTTCTTTGCAGCGCTGTGTTTATCGTGTTACGCTCAAATACTTTTGAACTATTTTATTGTCGTTCTTTTGCTTGGTAGGTGCGGGCTGTGTACAAAAATAAACTGACTTGATAAGTGACGCACAAAATTTAGTTCTTAACAGCAACTAGAGATCTGTTGCTGAGCTCGATTCTTGAAGTTCCCACCTTTTGAACATTTTCTTTGAAACAAATTGTATGCAACAAATTGCTAAGAGCTCAGCAATTTGTCATCTTCCTGCCTGCCTGCTTGAGTGGATGAAGGAAATAAGAATTATTTAAGAAAAGATTAAAAAAGAATTTGTACGCTAATAACTATTGTCTACCTACCCCAAAAATGTACAAAAATAAGTTTACAATTTCGATATTTATCCAACAGCGGAGTCGGAAGGAAATAGGACCAAATGTTTCAACAAACTAAAAATATAGTCAACAAATTTGGTAGACCTAGATGTCATATTCTGTGATATCTAGGCTTTTACGGTGGCTATATCGACACGGCTGTTGATACTGAACGAGAACACATACTAAGCTTTGTCAGATCTTCTTCTGCCTGTTACATACATTTTTAGTTGGCATAATACCCTTCTACGCTGTGGATAGTCACGAAGCAACGGTCAAGCGCACTCCATAGAAATCTTAAGTGTGAGCATATAGAAAGATAGACAGACGGTCTTATAAATACTTTAAAACAATATATAACCATCAACACCAACATATTTTGTTTGGTTCATCAGCTATTAATTTGATCCGAAAAACGTTTAAATTTCCCAATGTGCAATGCTGAGTAGCTTTGGCCTTATTTTCGTAACAAGCCGCAACTCCAACAAAAACAGCAACAACAACTGCAGCAAATTTATGACTTAAACTTGGCATCCAACTTGCTTGAAAAGCATCCCGAGGCGAGAGAATCCCGCGAAGCAGCCAAAACTGAACTCTGCGCAAGTTTATTCGTCGATTAGACAATTCTTAGCTAAATTGCTTATTACTCCGGATATTCGTGGTATTATATCATGGCTGGATTCTGAGAAAGCATTTCTCTTTGAGCTTAACTGCTTATGATGAATCAAACTAGCAACATAAATTCGAATATACGAATTCGGCAAGAGTCCCAAGGAACTGAGTCAGAGTGTAATCTGGCATCGCCTGATTAACCTGACTACATGTTGCTGGCGAGGAACACATCTGAATGCCCAATGAGTTTAAATTTCCGGTTGCCAACAATAATTATACATTTTATTAATGTTAATTCAAGCAGCAATCAAGAACAATATCTTCATTGCGGCACGTAACCTGCTTTGCGGTTGAGATGGTCAGTTCAACAGGGCAAGGGAAGTCTCAGCGTGGAGAGAGACTTTACTTTGGTCAAGCACAAAATAAATAGGTAGAATATCCATGTAATCCTCAAACTTCTGTATTGCAGTTCCGGACAAAGCGGCCAATCACAGCGCGAACTGATTCATTTGAGATATCATGAGTGGTGACAGGTTTCGGGATGGGATTCGCCTTGAGGTATGGCGAAGTATATAAGCAGCTGCAATATTAACGTTGCTGCTGCCAAAAGAAGAATAACGTCTAGACGTTATTCGTTAACGCAACAATGTTTAATAAAGACACAGAAAATAGATGGAGAAGGAGAGAATGTTTGGCCAAATTATGCCAGCAATACATATCCACATAAATGGCCCGAAATTCAAACGCTACGTTGAATCAACAACATTTACCCAGGTGCCTAGCAGAAAACCTGTTGAATAGAAAAGAAATAGAAAAAAGAGTAAGGTATCAGTCCATAGTTATAACACCCCTGATTAAAATATTAGGTACAGTTTACAAATTTTTATTTACAGTATTTAGAGTTGCATATTTTCAGGGCAGGGCTTCGCAGTCAGTACATATTTAGAATTTCTTAAATAACAGTTTTCTTAAGTATTCAATCATAACCAAATATACAGAAATCATTTGGCTGTTAATATATCTTGTATTCAAGGTGGAGCGGGGCTTGGCAAAAATCTAAAATAAACTTGATGTTCGTGCAACGATATGAGCATATGAAGTGCCTGGCCCTAAGAATCTATGAGATGCTGATTTTAGACGTGCAGACAGACAACTAATTGATTTGTGGAGGCGCTGGAAGTGGCTTTTGAAAGTTGGGATAATCTTCATCTGCGTAAAGTATACAGGAACTATTAGGTCAAATTTGGGGTCTCCAGCTTTTATAATAGCTCAGATGTGTGTGTTCATGCAGACAGACGGACAGACAGTCAGACGAACATGGCACAATCGAATCGCCTAGTGATTCTGCGCCTACTACATTTATTTGCACAAAGTTAGTAAACTCTTTTTATACAATTGTCCGAGGGTATAAAAGGGACAGACAGATTAACCAGTGGATATTGACTCCTCTGCTCATTCTGATTTAGAATATAGAATAAATATTTTTTATAGGAACGAAGATGTCTCCAAAGATATGTTGAATGGTCCTAGCCAAAGTCACCAAAGGGTATAAATATCTCTTACTTCTGATTGCCTTGTCAGTGTCAAAAACACACAAGGATTTTCAAATTGTTTATGCAGTCGAGTATCAGTTTTCTTATTTCATGCATTTTGATAAGTTTGCAATCATCGATTTTCATTGCGGTTGTTCTTAATTCGATACTGGTTGTGATTGTTGTCGCTTTGTTGTTGCTGCTGCTGCTGTCACTGACCAATCAGCAAGCCATTATGGAAATATATAAAAAATGCAAACTGATTATATGCCAAAGGGCAGCCAATCGAAGAAGGGAAGAGTGAGGAAAGGTATGGGATATATCAGGTATCAGATTGAGCACAATGAGTTCCGGTTCGGTGTGGGTTGGGTGAGGTCTTGAAGGAGAGAGGGTGACTGAAGACTTAGGGCGCCCAAGTGTGCAGTTTGTATAGAGCCTACACACATTTGATATGTCTTTAAGCCACACTCCCTTCCACAGTTGCTCCCTCCCACTCCCCTCGGCACTGCACTGTAGATGCAATTGATTGCTTGTTTATTCAAATGAAATTTTGCATAATCAACTAGATGAAAAATGAACTCGACTTTGGGTTCGCAACGGGTTTAGGCTTTAAATAAATTGATGAAATCGCTCAGAAAATTGCCCAAATACACAAGGCACACACAGACACACACATCACAGTACAGATGCGATGGGAGCTACATATGTGTGTGTGCATGCACTTAAAGCCAACTCCTGCGGGCATCAACTGAAAGATACGACCAAAACGAAGAAGAACAACAACAACAAGCACAGCAACAACATGAAATAGTTTTGCTCACAAATTACTAGGAGTCTTCGGCCAGTCCATAAATCACTTTAATGCCCACAGAACCAAGCAACCCCCACACCCCACACACCATGCTTTCTCTCCTTCTCCCCAGGCAGGCAGGCAGACAGGCAGCAAAACTGCAAGATTTTCCTCTCGTTGTTGCTGTTGCTTGGGCGCTTGCCAGGATTGAAAATCCGTTTCGAAGTGTTCGCTCTGATTTTGAAGTTCATTTCGAGCTGTGATTGATATCGCTGGGCAAAGTGTCTGCCAAACGGATTGCAGCTGCCGAGGCGTTTACTATATTCGATATTCATATACGATATTCATATATGATATTGGTAGGGTAAACTGTTGCTAAGACTGATTAATTCATAACCAAGTGGCTGATCCGAGTGCAACTTTAACTTTGTTCGGATTTTTAATTCTCAATCGCTCTTTGTCTCTCTCTCTATCTCTCTCTCTCTCTCTCTCTCTCTCTCTCTCTCTCTCGCTCTTACTCTGTGCGTGTGGCAAGGCCGATTAAGGCTGTATGTGTGCCTGTTGTTCTGGTTTTGCAACTGCAACAAAATAGTCAGCATGATTAATTGATGAAAATCCCTTTTGCCATGCAGGATAATAAATTACAATACACAGACAGAGACAGGGACAGCGACACCGACCAGACGGACAAGGCACTGAATGGACAGGTAGCATGTGCTTCAAATAGCTAACAAGCAGAGCAACCAACCCACACACACACACAGAAACATACACAGACCCTCACAGACAAGGTCGTGATATGTGCGGTGGTCCTGCTGGACGCGTCGACGTCGACAAGTTCCACAGCCAGCCAGCCAGATACACAGACAGAGAAAGAGGGAGAGAGACACAGGGGGGAGGGGGGACAACGCATTGGCTGTTTCCTAAATTAGCTTAATTTCATTTAAAAGCATACCATGTTGCAGCAACGGCGCACGTGCCACACCTCCAGTCCGCCCCTTCCTTCCGCCAGCTGATGCGTCGCATACGATGGGAAGTCCCTATTATTATTATTATTATACATATTTTTTTCATTCATATTCGATGCTGTACGTGAGTGATGTGCATGTGATCGTGTGTGTGATGTTTGTGATTCATTAGCTTGTTAAATATATTTGCCAGCTTAATTGGTTAGCAGGGCGAGCCTGAAGATAATGGAAATCGCACCCGCTCTTACTACGTTCGACGAGCTTCGTTGCTGGCTCGCAGCTTAAAGCTGCCCCGGCACAGACGGATCGATGAACGACCAGACGGACATGTGAACATATGAAAGTTTCTAATTTAATCACGAACTTTGCTCGTTTGTGTGCGTGTGTGTGTGCACCTGTGTGCAGCTGTATTCACCTGTGTGCCCGAACACCTTGGCATTTGCAATTGCAAATAGGTTTCAAGCCCGTTTCCCGACTCACAATTAGCCCAGCCGGCAGCCGACACACACACCGTGCACACACACACACCAACTCATTCACACACACACACACACTCGCTTAGCCATGCCGTGCAGTTCACTTGCAACATTTATTTTGGCTCATAAGCGCCTCAGTTCTCTGTCCTAAAGTGGGCCAACACACGCGGCGTAAACACAATGCACACACACAAACAAACGGACACACACACACATGGCGGACAAACACACAGGTATACGGAACACACTCACTGTGCGCTTCGGGCGTTTCCTGAAGCGCCGCCTGCCTACTCGCTTCCGTTTTGGCAGCCCCTGAAAGTATGCTTTGAGTTTATTATTGCCTGCCGACAAACAACAGAGAGGGAGGGAGACAGAGCGTAATCGAGAGAGGGATAGCCAGCGAGGGCCGCAGCGGAAATAAATACATTTATAAAAAATGCGATATGAAATTATGATTCGCCTCTTAAATAATCGGAGTAAATACAAGATATGGAATTCTTCTATATGATAAGGCAGGCTATCCCTATGAAATAACTTTAGTTGAATTTTATATTTTTGTTTTTTTACCAGTTTCTATAATTGTACTATTTCAAGTTTCCCTATTATAGAAAGCCACAATCCTCAACTTACATAACATGTTGAGTTAAAGGTCTAAGACATGTGGGATCAGTTTTGGTTTGCATGGGAAAGTTCTCACATCGCATCTGTGAGAGCTAGCCGTAGGCAACAGAAGAATTTGTGTAATTTTCTGTTGGGAATTATATGTCAGTCTGCCAACTAATGCGTATCCTGCTTATTTTTTGAATCACCATCTCTGACAGAAAAAGCAGGCGGGCGCTACAGTCGACAGTAAATCACCCTTCACGCAATTTTGGAAATACTTATAATTGCCAGTCAGCCGTACACAAGGGCCCCCCTTATGTACATACGTTGGGGGGGTCTGATGCCTCCCTACGCTTCTTATAAACATTTCTCTCGCCTAAGCATAAAATACAAATATGATAATAGCCAAGCACATTGGGCCGAAAATGATTGAATAAATATTAATAGAGGATTAGAAAAACCAAAAAAAAAATAGGTTTCCCAAGAATTCATAAAGTTTAATATACAGCCGAGGAAAGATTCGATGTTTTTAATGTGCGGGCAGGTCGTGCTACTCAGTGCTCTAGAAAATGTAAGCTCATGTGTTTATTATCCTATGATATTGTTCATTTGTTTGTTAAAACTTTAAAGCCTTTCTTAGTAAATGCTTATTACTAGTTTGCCTAGGCGATTGGCGTGGTGTCCCAAATTTAAAAAAATACCTTAATGCCTAATTTGGGGTATCTAGCTTTAATATTTTATTAACTGATTGTCAAATAAACATGGCTCAGTCGATTCGAATAATGATCTTGATCAAGAATATATATATAGTTACATATCCATTACACGTATATCGGACTTACACAAAAGTCCCTACACAACACCGCACACACACATACAATTGTAAACATTTGTACTTAAAAGAACAAAAGCCATTTGGTTGCCCTTCTCAAAAGTCAACTTCCCACGCGTAGCAAGTCACCCCACTCGTAAGTTGAGCTTTCAAATCATAAACATCCAAATGTCCAACTTAAAGTCCGAATCTCACAGTCTCCCCCAATTTGAATTCGATCACCATAGACGATCGCCGCCACTTGCAATAACAAACACATCCGTGCCTACTGTCTCCCCCAATTTGAATTGGTGACAACCGCCACCTGCAATAACAAACGAATCAGTGCGCGCCGTCCATCACGCACTTGTCTCAGGAGGATCTTATTACCCTCTTTATAATCGCTCCCCCTATTTTTCGGAGAGTCTCTCTTAACGAGAGAACACAATTGTTAGATGAGCCAAACTCTCTTAAAGAGTTCGTTCTCTTAATACCCCTTCAGCCTATTTAAGCTCAGGCTTGCCTTCGGGCATTTGTTCAGTTCAGACATAGTTATCTCTGCGATAACTCCTGTTCTGCCGCCTCGTTTGTCTAATTAGCAACGCCACCCCCGTTCGTCTAAAAGCAACCAAACGGCTTTGGTTCTTCCACTTAATAGGAAGTGTTATTGAATAAAAATAAAATAAACTTTGTTTTTTTTTTTAAAACCATAACCAGTGAACTCTTTATTGGCGCAGCCGGTAGGATAATCAGTAAAAGTGTGCGACTTGTTTATAATCGATCCAGTGAAAAGGGGCATCGGAAAAACAGTAGTTTTCACACAATAGAAAACTTCATTGCAAAGGACAACCACAAAAGTGCAAAAACACCAACAAAAGTGTAACTAAAAACGTCTAAAGACACAACATCCCCAAACAAGCAACATAATGGCCAACGAAATATTGTCCGACCAAAACCTCAACCAAGCCTTGAGCCCAATAAGGCAAGTGCCCTCGTTCAGTGGAAACCCCTAGGAACTGAGCGCCTTTATCAGACGAATTGATTTTATACTTCGACTATATCCTACTACGGATATACGTCAAAAGCACGTTTTCTTCAGTGCAATCGAAATGCAAATCTCTGGAGATGCCCAACTAGTGTCCCAATTATCAGGAGCCAGCACATGGACCGATTTGATGACAGCCCTCATCAGTGAGTACAAGACGCACACCCCCTGCGAGGAACTTCTAAGACGTCTATACAACACACCATTCTCCACTAATATACGTAAGTTCGTTGAAGACCTAGAGAATAAATCTTTTGTTATATCGAATAAATTAATGCTAGAAAATAATCATAGTAATACAGTACTATACACAAATGCCCTCAATAACACAGTAAAAGATGTTATTATGAGAAAGTTGCCAGACAGACTATTCATGACCCTTGCCAGACACGACATTACCAGCGTGTCAAAATTAAAATCAGTAGCACAACAAGAAAAATCACAAAATAATTCGAATCAAAATTCTCAAAACAAAGGTTCAAAGAGTAAGGGAGATTATCAAAATTACGTCAATACACCAACAACTTTACATAATTCAAACCCCACTTCAAGTTCAAAACCTGCTGAAAACCAGAAAGCAATGAACGAATTTAGACAAAAACTCCATCAAGGTAGATCTCAGAATCCCTTGAATCATAATCAATCGCATAATACCAATGCACCTAATCCACCTGTAAAAAGACAAAGAGAGAGCTCCAGTGCCCAACATAAAATGGACACAGGAGAAAATTTTTTCAACCAGCCTCGGAATCAGAAAGCGAATCCGAAGAGGAAACCAATACCTAAAGATTAAAATGAACAATAAAGTTCTTAAATGCCTTGTAGATACTGGGTCCTCTATTAATATAATCAAACAAAACTTTTTTAATTTTCCTACTAAACCTTCAAATGTAAAAGTCCATACTATTAATGGCACCATAATACTTAATGAAAAAGTTTCTTTGCATCCAAGAAAGCTATGTCCAACGAGACAAACCATCTATGTTCATAATTTTTGTAAAAGTTATGATCTTCTCTTAGGTAGAAATTACCTAGAAGCAACCAAAATTATGCAAACCGAACAGTCATAATAAATGGCTACCCATTTAAAATGTGAAACTCCCACGAACAACAAGATAGGTCCCAAGCTACCAATGAGTGCCCCCGTCTATCTAACCAAAAGGAAATCCCTTTTAAAACACAAAAAGGAAAGAAAACCTCTTTCAAAAAAGATAGGTTCCAAGCTACTAATGAGTGCCCCAGTCTATCTAAGAAAGAACCTCTAAACATAGAAGAAACCCTTCTAACAATACCTTGTAACCACGCCTTTGAAGGCGAGTTAACAGAATCAAATGTATTTAGGCTAGAACACCTGAATACAGAAGAAAAGCAACAAATCATACAAGTTTTGCTAGAATACAGTGATATTCAGTACAAAAAAGGTGAAAATTTGACCTTCACTAGTACAATTTAACACACAATTCAAACAAAACATGATGACCCCATTTATAAAAAACCCTACAAATACCCAAAAGCATTTGACAATGAAGTCAACAACCAAATAAATGAAATGTTACAAAAAAACATCATTCAAAAATCAAAATCTCCTTACTGTTCTCCTATTTGGATAGTTCCAAAGAAGAGTGACGCCTCAGGCAAACAGAAATACCGTTTAGTTATTGACTACCACAGTCTCAAAGAAATAACCATTGATGACAAGTTCCCCATCCCTGTAATGGATGAGATACTAGACAAACTTGGACGTTGTCAGTACTTCACCACTATTGATCTAGCAAAGGGTTTCCATCAGATCCAAATGGACCAGCGATCAATAGCCAAAACTGCATTCTCAACCAAATATGGACATTACGAATACACTCGAATGCCCTTTGGTCTCAAAAATGCACCAGCAACATTTTAACGTTGCATGAACAACCTTTTAGAAGAATTAATCTATAAGGATTGCCTCGTTTACATAGATGATATTATTTTTTATTCCACTTCATTAGAGGAACATATAATGTCAATCAGAAAAGTATTCGAAAAGTTACGAACAGCTAACTTAAAATTACAGTTAGATAAATGTGAATTTCTGAAGGAAGAAGCTGAATTTCGCGGTCACATTATCACAACTGAAGGTATTAAACCTAATCCAACTAAAATTAATGCAATATTAAAATGCCCAATTCCGAAAACTCCAAAAGAAATAAAATCTTTTCTTGGACTATGCGGCTTTTATCGCAAGTTCATTCCAAACTTCGCTAAAATAGCAAAACCAATGACCCTTAAATTAAAGAAAGCAGCTTCAATTGATATAAAAGACAACGATTATATGTCCGCTTTTGAGAAACTAAAGTTACTCATCACATCCGATCCAATTTTAATTTATCCCAATTTCGAAAAGAAATTTGCATTAACCACAGATGGAAGTAATATAGCTGTAGGTGCTGTATTATCCCAGGATCACAAACCAATCTGCTACGCAAGTAGAACCGTCAATGAACATGAACTCAACTATTCGGCAATAGAAAAAGAACTATTAGCCATAGTCTGGGCCACAGATCTTACTTATCTGGAAGAAAATTCGATATACCAAGCGACCATAAACCTTTAGTTTGGCTCAGCAACATAAAAGACCCCAACATGAAACTTCAAAGATGGAAGATAAAATTAAACGTATATGACTATAATATTCAATACCTTCCTGGAAAAGAAAATCACGTAGCTGATGCTCTTTCCAGAATTCAAATACAAGAAAATTTCTTGGAAGAAGATAGCCAAGTATCCATCTCCACAGCAGCAACAGTGCATAGCGCACAAGAAGATATTCAAAACCACATTGGAATAACAGAAAGACCTCTCAATTATTATTATAGACAAATAGAATTTATAAAAGGAAACTCAGACGAAGTAGAAATAATAAAGTATTTTCAAAAAACTAGAATCAAAATAACTTTTAAAGAAATAACAGAATCATCAGCAAAAGAATTAATAAAAGAGTACATATGTACCAAGAAAAGCGTTATATATTTTCCCGACATAATTTCAGAACGCTTACCTTCATATAATAAATCCTGATAATTTTACCAAACTAATGAAAACTAGTTCCAAATTAACAGACATACAAACGTATGCCCAATTCAAAGAAATCATTCTGAAAACTCACAAGGAGTTATTACACCCAGGTATAGAGAAACGCTCTATTATTTAAAGAAAAATATTATTACTCCGATTATCAGAAATTAATTCAAAATATAATCAATAATTGTGAAATCTGTAATATATATATAAAATTAGCCTTCGAAAACATCCCAGAAATATTCAATCCCAGAGACAAATATGTCATGGATTTCTATTTAATCAACAATAAACAATTTCTATCATGTATTGACATTTATTCTAAATACGCCTCCCTGATAGAAATAAATAGTAGAGATTGGCTCGAAGCCAAAAGAGCAGTTTTGCGCATCTTTAATGATATGGGAAAACCCCTCGAAATTAAAGCTGATAATGACTCCGCCTTCATGTGCACAGCACTACAAATCTGGTTAAATTCAGGAGGAGTGAACATTGACATTACAACAAGCAAAAATGGAATTTCTGACATAGAGAGATTTCATAAAACAGTTAATGAAAAATTAAAAATAATAACAAGCGAAAGTGAGCCAGAAAATCAGTTCACAAAATTCGAAAAAATCTTATACATCTACAATCATAAAACAAAACACAACACGACTGGCAGAACACCAGCCGATATTTTCATATACGCAGGTACACCCAACCTTAATACGCAACAAAATAAAATAAATAAAATATATAAACTCAACGAAACCAGACAAGAATTTGAGATAGATACTAATTATAGAGAGTCCCCTTTAGTAAGGTCTAAAACGACCAACCCATTTAAGAAGACGGGTAGCTTAAGAAATTTAGATGATAAACATTTCCAAGGATCCAATAGAGGTAGAAAAATAGTACATTATAAATCCAAATTTAAGAAGAAGAAGTAAACCCAATTTACGCTAAAAATGGCTATCTTATATTTCAAACCGGATCAATTGACCTACCAGTTAACTACGAGTATCATTATCTCTCTATAAACATAACCAAAACAGAAAACACTTATGCAGAATTAATAAAACAAGCAAAACTATTTGAAACACTCCCACAAATTCGATATTTAGTAGAAAAACTCAATAGAGAAATGAACGGCATAAAAATAGCAAAGCGCAGTAAACGCGGTCTTGTTAATTTTACGGGCACAGTTTACAAATATTGATTTGGTACATTAGATCAAGAAGACAGAGAAGAATTAGAACAAAAAATTAATAACATTTCTGAAAATAGCATTCAAATAAGTGAATTAAACCATGTAATAGACGCAATAAACGAAGGAATCAGAGTCACTAACCATTTACCAGGTGTACAAGTATGAAATGTCGGTTCGAACATATAGATGTCTCGCAAACGTAAATACTTATCGATTGTCATGAAACTTTGACCATGTGAAGTGTCAACCTTGACTGTCGAACCACCAAAATTTTGCGCAAATCGAGCGTCATTACCGTTTACTCTCAGTGCAGTCAACATCTCGAGTTTCGTGCCGAATAAAGAGCAAACGCCGACAGTGTTAATTTTCTGTTTTCATTTGAAGAAAACAGCTGCGGAATCGCACTGAATGCTTGTTGAAGCCTTTGGCGAACAAGTACCAACTGTGAAAACGTGTGAACGGTGGTTTCAAAGCTTCAAAAGTGGTGATTTTGACGTCGACGACAAAGAGCACGGAAAACCACCAAAAAGGTACGAAGACACCGAACTGCAAACATTGAGCTCTTGAAACCCGGCGAAACGGTGAATACGGCACGCTACCAACAACAATTGATCAATTTGAACCGTGCGCTTCAGAGAAAACGACCGACACAAATTACCCGAGTGATGGGAAAAATGTGTAGCTAGCGATGGAAAATACTTTGAATAAATGATTTTTTCTTTTTTCGCAAAATTTAACGTGTTTTTTTATTAAAAAAAAAAGACATTTCATACTTGTACACCTGATAAGTGTGATTAATGACGGCCATGAAATGCTAGCACTTTTAATTTTCAACCTACAACAATTTACTGAATATATAGAGGACATAGAACTTGGTATGCAATTAAGTCGATTAGGCATTTTCAATCCAAAACTTCTTAAATACGATTTGTTAACCCATGGGTAATTCCGAAAAACTTTTAAATATTAAAACCTCTACATGGCTTTAAACTAGCACAAACGAAATTTTGATAATATCCCATATTCCTAGAGAAATAATAAAACACCTATCTTTGAAATAATACCATACCCCGATGAAAATAAAAATACACTTACTGAAACTATTCACGATTAATATTTTGTACAAAATGATCAAGCATACACAGCAAACTCTAAAGATTTGGTCATAAATAAATGTATCACAGGCATACTTAATCAAGAAACAACACTCATTCAGAATTCGAAATAAAATATGTTGAACATAATATAATCCCAACTTGGAACCTACCCAAGACAATACTTAACCAAAATTGTGTAAACAGAGAAATAGAAATTGAAGGCAATAACATAATAAAAGCATTTAACTGTTCTGTCCAACTAGAAGAAATACTGATTACAAATACTATGCTTGACTACACCCACACTATCTATGTAAACAATAACGTAACAAAGTTAGAGCCACTATCTTATATCCAAGTAAAGGAAATAATACAACAACATGCTAAATCAAAAAATGTATTTCAAACTATAACACTTACTGCACTTATTGTCATTATTATAATTTTTATTTTATTTATAAGTACAAAACCATTCCACACAAAATTATTGTTAAATTTAAGAAACAACCAAATAGCCCCATAGAGGAAAATGAAAATATTGTAATACCCACAGTAGAAAATGTACCGATAAACGATACACCTGTATTATACCCCAGGATAAACGCCTGAGGACAGGCTTATTTCTTAGGAGGGGGAAGTTACATATCCATTACACGTATATCGGACTTACACAAAAGTCCCTACACAACACCACACACAGTCATACAATTGTAAACATTCACAACACCACACACACATACAATTGTAAACATTTGTACTTAAAAGAACAAAAGCCATTTGGTTGCCCTTCTCAAAAGTCAACTTCCCACGCGTAGCAAGTCACCCCACTCGTAAGTTGAGCTTTCAAATCATAAACATCCAAATGTCCAACTCAAAGTCCGAATCTCACAGTCTCCCCCAATTTGAATTCGATCACCATAGACGATCGCCGCCACCTGCAATAACAAACACATCAGTGAGCGCCGTCCATCACGCACTTGTCTCAGGAGGATCTTATTACCCTCTTTATAATCGCTCCCCCTATTTTTCGGAGAGTCTCTCTTAACGAGAGAACACAATTGTTAGATGAGCCAAACTCTCTTAAAGAGTTCGTTCTCTTAATACCCCTTCAGCCTATTTAAGCTCAGGCTTGCCTTCGGGCATTTGTTCAGTTCAGACATAGTTATCTCTGCGATAACTCCTGTTCTGCCGCCTCGTTTGTCTAATTAGCAACGCCACCCCCGTTCGTCTAAAAGCAACCAAACGGCTTTGGTTCTTCAACTTAATAGGAAGTGTTATTTAATAAAAATAAAATAAACTTTGTTTTTTTTTTTAAAAACCATAACCAGTGAACTCGTTATTATATATACTTTAACGGGTCTGTCATGCGTTTTTTGCCTTTTAGATAAGTTCCAGTCAATACCCCCGATGGGTATAAGAAGACTCATAAATTTGATTTTTGTTAGCTGACTCTTTGAAGCTAGAATCAATTTTACTGCAGACTCGTTCCCTGTGTGAGTCTGATCTGATACACAATTGCATACGTAGTTCACTCTGGCGACATCTGTCAAGGTCGTTCCGATTTGAATATGTTGATAATCAATAAACCGATGCACAATCTATTTTAATTACGCTGAGTCTCGGACTATGCAAGCTAAGCTGTGGCAGCGAGTTGATAGACATGCAAGAAGAGAAGTTCTTAAGGAAAGAGAAAATCAATGAAAAGATTCGTTACAAATAAAGTATTTAAATTAATGTCGATAAATAAGATGAGAAACTTATTGAGATTCCATATTCATCTGCGGAGATTATTTACATCGATGCAATTTCTTTACTCATTTCATTGTGACAACCGAGCAGTAATTTAGTTTTGTTCAAAGTTAATTTTCGTTAAAGTGTTCAACACAATTGTCACACTGTGAGTTGCTCACATTAGTCACATCAAAGTGTGTGGTATTTACGAGCAAATTCAAACAATCGTAATGGGGTGCAAAGCAGTCTTCCCCACCGAACATGAAGATATTTCAGTCCCTACTTGGAGATCCCAGTCTGACATTCCACTTAGTACTTGAGTAGTCCAAGTTATTGCGATTTTACAGTGTACTTTGCCCGAGCCGCTTCCTCGTCTTTTGTTTTTTGTTTTATATACTTCTATTCATATGAGGCAATCGGGCGATACTGGCTTATCGCAGTTATTACGTAGCAACCCCGAGCCTAAAGATCGAGCAGACCGTTGTATTGTGCCAGTCTGCTTTGTTTTGTAGTTTGTCATATTAAACCGGTTTTCACACGGCAGTCGATAGCTGAAGCTTACATCGCTGTTCAGTGGAAATTGATTATATTTATTCTTCCTCTTTGAATAATCAGATAAGGCTGATGTAAAGATACACATTTTGGTGGCATCCAACAAGAACCGTCAATTTAAGGCTGATTTTGACAGTTAGGAACCAATTTGCGTTATGTAACTTCCTTATTGCGATGACAAAAAACAATCGTCTCGACTTGCTTATAAAGATTTTTAAAAGGTTTCTTTTATGAGCTGCGTATTAAAAGTAATACCCAGATAGGTCTCAGGTCGCGCTTCACACTTTATACCCACATATCATATCATATCGCACACATATGATATGTATGTATATCTTTAATAACTTATGTGTTTATTAATTTGTGTTTATTATTATTTATCTATATTAATATTATATTGTTATTATATTATCAATTATTGCCTTTTTTACTCATTAGCGTGAGTTATGGGCGTGGCAGCCCAAATTTAAAATTATTTTGTTCTACAATACTTATTGTATACAAAAATCTCCAAGCCAAAGTTGGTCTCTCTAGCTATAGTGCTTGCTGGGTTCAGTTTGCTCATACAGACAGTCAGACTGATTGTCAGATAAGTTGGCTAAACAGCGCATAAAAATTAATACCCAGAAAGGTCTCAGGTCGCGCTTCACCCTTTATACCCACATATCATATCATATTGCATACACACATTTGATTTGTATGGTATGTCATTCGAGGGATTTCTTGCAAAACTGCTGAGCTCATTACACAATGAGTGCACAGCCAAAGCCTCCGTATGTCTTATTGGGTTTCATTCAGTCCCCTGCGTTAGAACAAAGGAAAGGAAGGAAATAAAGGGGTGGTGTGTTCAATTACGAATCGACAATGACCCACAATTACCGCTACGCAAGCAGCACTTCAAAGTCGCACTGAATATTCCCTCAAACACTTGCGATGGGATCTTCTTAAGTTGCCAGTTTTCCCGTTTCCTCGCTTTAGTTGTTCTCTTTATTTATTATTTAAGCATTATTGCTCCATGCCGACTTCGGTAGTTATCAGTTCACTTTAGGGGCATTCCAACGGGGCTCTGTTACTAAACAGACGGGCTGACGGACGGACTGGCATACACATCGATAATGCAATAAGCGTATAAATAAACATTTAAGGTATGATAAGATAAGACGGGGGAAACGTATGGACAACATAAGTACGTGTATGTGTGTGTAAGTAAGTGCTCACAAATATACAAATGCTACACACAATCGGCCAACTGCTTGCGGCGCATCACTCACAATATGCCCTTTGCCCGAGGAGGACGGCGGAAGTTGTGTAATCTAGTTCCAGCGTCCGAATGATGTCATGAAGTTGAACAGTGGGCAAAACTCGATGTCGATTCGATCCTCCCCGACACAAGCGAAACTGTGTACCGTACTTCGTATAGTTTTGTGACAGTACGTAAAGATATCGCAAAAGCTATTGCAAGTTTCAACCAATGACTGTCGCTAAAAAGTTACTTTACCAATAAAATATTATAATTAATAAACAGTTACTAGAGGTACAGTAAGAACATGTACTAATTTTGAGAAGCTCGGTTCCAGTGAAATTGTATCAAGTTGCGGTTTTTTTATCGCATAGATTTTAATCACTCAGAACAAGCACGTAAGCTATAGTCGAGTGTGCTAGACTGTGATATACCCGCCACCGATTTATTTCATGGATATCATATATTTGCAGCGTATTTTATGCTGCATACTTTGCAGGGAGCGTTCGAATGTCAGTGCTTCCTTATAATTATTTCTTGAAAAACTTCTAATCCAATAGCGACTACAATTTTACATTTTATTCAAATTTAAAAGAATCTTGCTTTCCACGCAGACTTTTAAGATTTTTTTTATATATATTTTTGGTAGTCAAAGCCTTTATAGTCTCAGCGATCTGAAGAACAGACAGACGGGCAGAGACGACCATACCGACACCGCTGTTGGTGCTGATTCAACATATATAGAGTCCATAGGTCGACCAAGCCTTCTTCCGCCTGTTTCATACATTTAGTAGATGTTCATTATTTGAAGGGTATAAATTCAATTTAAAATTCATCGTTATTATTGAGAAAAGACAATTATGGTACAAACCGTAAAAGAAAAGTCTTACTATGTGGCTGAGTTATGTTTTCAACACGAAAATGAAAAAAAAAACCAGTTTCGATAATACGCAACAAATGATACTAACGTACAAAATCGTCCAAATAAATATTTAATTCTTAAAATTGAAAATGAATGGGTTTCTCTTTAGTTGATATAAATATGATATATAACAAATTATTGTTTTTATATTATATATACAATTTATAATCGATTAAATGCCTGCTTGCCAATAGTCATGCAAATAAATATTTAATTCTTAAAATTAAAAATGAATGGTTTTCTCTTTAGTTGATATAAATAAGATATATAACAAATTATTGTTTTTATATTATATATATACAATTTATAATCGATTTAATGCCAGCGTGGCAATAGTCAAGCTAACCACTGTGAAGTTATTAATATAATTAAAAGACCTTATATCAATCTACATGCGATGGTATTGAGATTTGGAAAAAGATCTTGCCCGCTAGGCATAACCATACTGCTCTATTATCGGTAATAATGCCTTTTATTCAGCATTTAAGTGTGTGTTGCTGTGGCTGCCTTATCGTTACTTTGCCTGTTATCGATGACTGGCTGACGCATTCACTGTTTGCCAGACACACACCACTGTGCAGGCACGACGGCGGCAGTGCGTACCCAGCAATACTGACTGGCAAACGCCGCGCTCTCATTCTATCGCAGCAACGCGTCGAGAACAGGCTGAACGACGGCCGCAACCGCAGCACAACGAGAATAGCTGAGACGATCGCCAATCTAATTCGATCCGATCTAGTCTGATCAGATCCAACTCTTCATACACCTCTTCTGCCATCCCTCCTGTGGTCACAATGAACAAGTACGCTCTGATCGGCGTCTGCCTGCTTGCCGCCCTGGCCGCTCTGCTGCTGGAGGTGCGTGCCACTCCCGCAGCAGTTCCGCAACAGCTGAGCGCCAGCCAGCTGGATAGCTACACCTCCAAACTGCTGCCGGCGGAGTTCCGCAACACGAACGTGAGCATGGGTAAGTCAGTTGGCTTACTGCTGGCCAAGTCGATGACTGATCTCTCCCTGATTCCCCGCAGACGACATAAAGAAGTTGTACCGCGACAAGTGCAAGAAGGTGACGGGCAGCGAGAACAACACACTGTACAAGGAGATCGAGAAGGCCTCTCTGAAGCTGGGCCACTGTCTGAACGGGCTGGCCAATCTGACAGAGTTGCAAATCGAAATGGAGGAGGCACGCCCGCAAGGGGAGCTGGACACGGTGTTCCACAAGTACTGCCAGCGGGCACCCAAGGCGGAGGATTGCGTGCGTGAGTTCGTCGAGAAGGTGAAGCCATGCTTGTCGCGCGAGGAGCAACGCCAGAAGGACGTCATGATGCGGATCGGTTCCTCGTTGCTGGGCTTTGCATGCACGCGTAACGGCGATCAGATTGCCCTCTTTGTTGCCGAACAGGGTCCAGAGTGCCTGGAGGCGAACAAGGAGGCCATCAGTCATTGCATGAACAAGTCGTTCCATCAGTATATGCCCAAGGACGGCCAAGTGCCCGATCTTATGAGCCAGCCCGAGTTGCTCTTCTCACCTACCCACTGTGTGGATCTGCAGAGCTTCGAGGCGTGTGTCCTGCATCATCTGGAACAGTGTTCTCAGATTACGCCCGCCAACATTGTCCAGTCGATCTTCCGTTTCGTCAAGAACGAGACCGACTGTCAGGCCTGGATGAATGCTCGTGCCAACGAGCGTCCAATTCTCCTGGCCGCCAATGGGAATGGCACAGGCGGCGCCGCCTCCACCTCCATGGTCACCACGCTGAGCGGCACCTTGGCCCTTACGCTGACCGCCCAATGGCTGCGCAACTAACCACGAACGTTTCTTATTCGATTTCATACTCAACTATGATATAATTTTTATAGTATTCCGCGTGTCCAACCTTTTTTTTTGTTTTTTTTCGATAGTGAAGCAGTGATAACATTTCCGACATATTGTACAAGTATATGAGCTTAGTATATGTATATGTATTAAATATAATATGTGTCTGTGCATGTGTGTATATATGTACGCTATTTCTCTTTTATGTCAGCGGTACTTTGTAATTTAATGAACTACTTTATTTATTGCTTATAATAAACAAAAGATTATGATACGCGTCCGAGTTGAGACCTTCGTTCATACCACGGCTATGGTTGGGAATACGTTTACATATTGTATGAAATCTATAGCTGATTCTTTTGTCAACTTGTTGGTTGGGATAGATAGACGTAAACGAGTTTTTTACATATTCAAATATCGTTTTGAGTTTTATCTCCCGTACACAACGTATAATTATTGATTGCCCTTTGTATCCAATTTCCATGTTGAAGAGAATCGCTGGCAAATGATTCAGTCGATTGCCAACTGGAAACACTGTCCCCTTTGTGAGAGACCTGTGCAAACAGCACCTAGATAAGCACGGAACGCGATAAGGCAGAGCCCCATAAGTCTGACTGAATCACTCTCCGCAACTGCAGCATACTTTTGTGCGGGTCCAGAAAATCCCATTGTACAATATGTAAAACGGGCTAACGAAATTCGTTTTTTTCCACTTATTTATACATATATTATATTTCGTTGGGGATCAGAAACTTACCTGTGCCTTACCTGTATATATATATATATATGTATATTATGAGTAATAAATAAATAAAAGTAACGAAATAGGTATACAAAGAAAACTGATAATGGAAAATGGTCTCATAATTAACATAAATGAAGTAACTCTTTACTATTTCTTTCTTGATTAAAAAGCTATATGCCAGTCAGTTAAGTCATTGCAGGGTATTATAAAGAAGCATATGTTGACTACAAACTACCAAGCACTAATCAGTCCACTTACGAATCACTTACCAATATATGGTAAATGAAGAATCGTACTGAGGTGTGTCTGTATGTAGAAGTACTAGAAAGCTTTCTAGAATTCCCAGTCAGTACGAAGACGATTATGGCCGAGTACACTGGGAAAACACGAAAATGCAAGTTGAGTTAGATAAATGGGAAATGTCATAAATGCTGGCGTTTTATGATTGATACAGTCGATTGCTATACTTCGAGATCTTTTCGGGCATTATATACGATAATTATGTGGATTTCGAATGAAAATGAGTTAAAAAAAATAATCAAAGTGTAACAAAATCATTTTATTGGATTCGCCTTGTTCTGCTTTGGTTTGCATCAAAAGTTTTCCGATAAAACTCGTTCTAAAAGAAAAAAAAATAATAATAAAAGTAATAATAATAATAATATTTATATCATAAATATTTAATTAAGTTTAATTGAATTTCGCACTATGGTCAGTCCACTGTTCAAAAGTAAAAACGATTAATCACCTTATTATTTATAAGTTTTGAAATATAAATAAAGACATCAATTTAAAAAAAAAATGTGTAGCTTATATGAAAAAAGAGTTGTATTAAAATTTATTGAATTCAACTCATATTCATATATTAAGTAAATAAATAGAAATCCTAAAATGTTGCTTTTATTTTTTTTCAATAATGAATAAGGTACCTGAATAAATAAATACAGTAATAAATACAGTGCACTCCAAAAATAAATGTATCGCAGCATCGATTAATCTGCAGTCTCACATACGCTTTATTGACTTTGCTGTTGATCAAGAATATATATACAATTTCAGATAAAATACCCTTTGTGCTATTTGTAGTGGGTATAACAAAATAGAGAGAGAGAAGATAGAAGACACAGTTCAAGAAGTTCAGCAAGTTAGATGTTAAATGAATCAACTGTTCACAGTATTATATTTATGTTTATACAATAACTTATGACTAACATACATCAAGGCACACCAGAATAACGAATAATATATATACACAATTAATTATAAATAAAAAAAAATCAAATCACTAGACATAGTTTCTGCCTAAACCCTTAGGACATGCGCCTGCTGCAGCACTTGTTGCTGCTCCTGCGCCTGCTCCTGGTAGGACTCCTGCTCCCGGGACTCGTTCAGCATGTTCACATCCTCTGCCGTGACCACACTCTGTTCCAGCCCATCATCCATATGCATCCACACGTGCTCGACAGCAGCACGCAACTCTGCCGCATACTTCCAAGCATTCCGGTCCTCCACCAGATCGGTCAGCTCGTACTTCTTGTCCGGCTCGCGATAGTGCTGCATCTGCGCCAGGTGAATGTCAACGGAGCGCGGCGCACACACGCCGGGTATCCACTTGAGCGTGAAGTGGTTGTGCAGCGTCAGCGAGTAGCGACTGTTGTGGAAGCATTTGGTGGCGCGGTTGGGCTTGGAGTAGTTGCGATAGCGCATCGTGTGCTGCAGCACGTAGAGCTCGTCTGCCTCCTGCTGCTCGTGGTTCTGCATCTCGAGCACCACCTTGGTGAAGTACGTGTTGATGAAGCACAACGAGACAAACCCGTTGGGACAGGGCGTCGTTAGCTTCTGGTCCGTGTCGAATATCTCCTGCCAGGTGCGCAATGCACCCACTGGCATCACCAGCTCATCGATGTCCACGTTGAGCAGGTAGTCGTGTCGATACATGTTGCGGTAGAAGCAGTCGTTGTAGGGTATCAGCTCGTTCAGCCGCTTGATCAGACGCCGCTGCTGCAGCAGCATGTGCTGGTAGTGACGCAGTCGCGGCATCCCATTGGCCATGGTAAGTGGACGCAGCTCTAGAAAGCCGCTGCGCTGGTAATAGTCCAGCACCCTCTGCACCGCCGGATGCACATCGTACATATAGGCATAGATCCTTGAGGCCCCCAGCAGGCGCTGCAGCTCGAACCACTCGATGAGGCGCTCCGAGAGATCCACATATGGAAAGTCGAATCCCTTCACGCAGACACCGAAGCTCAATGGTTGGCTCGCTACACTCCCCGTTGTCTCCTCAGCGTGGACTCTAGCAGCGGGTCGATCGTTGTGGATGCGCAGCGAATTGCTGGCATGCTCACAGGCCTCTCCAACCAGCGACACAGTGCGTGGCACGGTGTTCTCGTAGGTGGGAGGCAGTGCATCGGGGATGGGACAGACCACCAGATGCGGGTAGCTGAGGCGTGGCTTGCTGGCCCAGCTCTTGACCCAGATGCTGAGGTACTCGCTGACGTTGGTTAACACGGGCATAGGGTAGCCCTCGTACCAGAACTGGCATTGGGTCAGGGGGAACTCATCGCCAATCTGATTGGCCGTTGCCAGAATCCGCACCACAGACTTGCGATGGCCTGGCACTGCGACCCCCTCCCGATCGTCCCAGTAGGCGGCGTAGAGGCGGAACGTCACGTTGGCGTTGATGAAGGTCTGCCAGTAGGTGTTGTGCAGCTGCAGCTCCAGGGGATCAGGATAGCGAGCGCAATCGCTGTCCATTTGGTACTTAAACGGCTTGGCCACTCGATACCAGAAATCGTAGTCCACCTCAGGCAGTTCGCTTTCCAGACGCAGCACCAGTTCCTCGTCCACCGGCTCCACTGATTGTTGGATGGCAGGCGCTGCTGCTGCCTTGGCCAATGAAGGCACCACCAATGGTGGTACTGGGGACCTTGAGACATTTACCGTGTGTTGCACCATAAGTTGCTGCTGAAATTCCATGTCCGAAGTGTGCAACGCATTGAGCAGCAGCAGCAGAAACCCGAACATCACCAGCAACGCCAGCAGCGCCAGCTTGACGAGGCTACCTCTGCTCCTCGCTGACATTGCGACCAAACTAACGGCGGCCGCAGCCCTACCACCTGTGAACGAGTTGGGTACCCAAATTACCAGCAGCCCGCCGGGTAACAGCAGCCGAACAAGCGAGCAGCCGAGCGCCTTATCGAGAACCTTGCATAGCAATGTATACCAATGTTGGTTTTGGGTGCGAGGCACTTGCTGCCGTTTCGTAGATATGCGGCCCGACCCGTTATCAATATTGTTGTTATTGTTTCTCTTGTTCTGCGCGTTCATTAGTTGGCTAATTACACTCGTTCGATCAGAAACCACTTACACTTGCCCAAAAATCCGGCGTACTCGTCGCCGACGTTCGTGGCTAATCAAATACGCTATAAAATTCTAAAGTTTGATTCGTTATAGAAGACCTCAACCAGGTTGGAAATCCTCACCTATCTTACAAATACGTCTTATGGCTTTGCATCGCTGTCAGCTTTTGAAAATACTTTTAAGAAACTTTTTTCTTGAAACGACGCATGACAGGCCACTCAAAGCAAAGTAACAAAGTCATATTTGCCTAAAAAAATTGAATTTTCTAAATGCGCATTTTATACATTTGCAACGCTTTTTAGGAGCCATCTCTGACTCCAAAAAGTAATAATTCTTAAAATTTCATCAAAGTCGTACCACTGTATCAGATATCTGCCATAGGAACAATCGACCGAAATAAAGGTTTTTGTATAAAGACCACTTATGGTTAAAAACAACTTAACTGATCAGTGACAATCAATGTGAAGCAAAATATTGAATATACGCAATATTATTCAATACCTCGTATTGCAACGATTGAAAAACTTAAGAACCTGAAAGGGTAAAGAAACTTCGATTTCCTGAAGGTATTTTTATTATTTTTTTTTAATGTTGTTTTGTCAACCATTCTAATCAATATCTGCCAAATGGCCGCCATCAGATGCTAAAGACAATAGTTCCTTTTTTGGCATTTCCCAAAACTCTTTGGGGTATTGCGTATGTTATTAGGGCTATTGTTGTATTGGTATATACATAACTTTTCAAGGATCCCAACACGAGTCACTTACGTCGTATTCCAGGATCGTCCTTCAGTAAAGCAAAAGATGTGACATTTTGTGTCGTCCTGCTGAGTTCTCTAGTCATCCAAACCATTTTCAGAAACTTCATTTTAGAAAAAGTCACATATCACTCCTCCACAATACATAGTACATGGGGTCTCAGCAGCCAAATTAAAAATTGTCAATTTTGTACAAATACAATATATAAAGTTGTCAAATATTCAAACTAATCATGCATAGCGTTGTTTTGTAGGTTATGTCAAGACCTTTCAAATTATGTATAGTGTTGCCAGCTACAAGCTCTGTAGCGCTTTGTACATAGCCGCGAAATTCAAAAGACAAAAAAGCGGAAGCGGACAACCTTATATATTCTTGATCAGGATCAGTGGACGAATGGATTTAACCATGTCCTGCCTGCCTGCCTGCCTCTGAACACAGAGTTTTTTGTTATTATAAATGCTAAATATATCGACTTTCGCATTAAGGTTCCTGTATACGTGTGTGGTGAACAATAGTTTTGTTAGACGTTTTGGTAGATCAAATCTAATGGATGTTTATTAATACTTAAGATTTATTTAGATTTAATAAAAAGTTTTTATAGTCACAAAGCGGCACGTGTGGTGTGCTTGACAGTTAGCGATCGCAAGAGGAAAAAATTAGCGATGAATACAAGGATATCGATATCTATACAAATAAAAATTAAAATAAATGTGATTGGCAAATTTAAGGGTTGCCAGATCTCCATAGTACTCCCTCCTAGACTTCAAGTTGTGAATCGAACAGGAAGTCTAATAGTGCGGCGTGGTCTAGATGTCTGATGACGTAGAGATGACGTTGCGTATAATAACATGAGTTGCTTCGTTTAGCTGTTTAAATACAAATGGCTTTGAAGTGTCGTGATGGGCTGTTTGTGTAGGGCGAATGTCGTTCATCATTTCAGCGAGATGTTTTACAAACTCAGTTTGCGGTAAAACATTTTTTTCCATATGAAGAAATTGTCCTGGAAGTCGTAGTGTTGATCCATAGAGAAGCTCTGCTGCTGTAGTTTGTATGTCAGGTTTGAATGCTGATCGTAATCCTAACAATATGATTGGTAGCTTGCTTGGCCAGTCAATTCTGTTTTGACACATTATGGTTGTTTTAAGAGTACGATGCCAGCGTAAAATGATACCATTAGCTTGCGGGTGATATGCAGTAGTACGTATATGATTGATGCCGAGAAGCCGTGACAATTCGTTGAAAAGTATTGATTCGAATTGTCTGCCTTGATCAGTGGTGATACGGGCAGGTACTCCAAAACGGGATATCCAGACGTTAATGAGAGCTGCGGCTACTGTCTCTGCTTGCATGTCTTCAATTGGAACAGCTTCGGGCCACCGAGTGTAGCGGTCTATGATTGTGAGACAGTATCTAAATTGGCCAGATTGGGGTAAAGGTCCAATCAAGTCCAAATTTATGTGTTCGAAACGATGTGCTGTCAATTCATAGTGTTGAAGTGGTGAATGAACATGGCGAGTTACTTTGCATCGTTGACAAGGAATGCAATGTTTGACGAAACTGGCGATTTCCTTGTGCATCGAAAGCCATATAAAACGTTGTTTGATGATCTTCATTGTAGATCTAATGCCTCCATGAGCGATGTTGTGGAGTTTGCAGATGATTTTCTTTCTGAGTGGCTTTGGAATAAAGCTGTAGGAGTAGAAAAATCACATAAGATTGATGTTTCTGAATGTGGTAGGTTAACAGATTTGAGTTGCAGTGTTGTGTTGTTGTCTTCCAAAAGTTGTTTAAGCTCTGGGCAATTTCTTTGTGCTGAGGCTATTTGCTCGTAGTCGATAATATTGCTTTTGATTGCTGCTATGCGAGACAATGTGTCTGCTGTCGTGTTCTCGACTCCAGCGACGTGTAAGATGGTTGTTGTGAATTGACCAATGAAGTCCAATTGGCGGAGTTGTCTGGGTGATGCCTTATCCGGCCTTTGAGTGAAAACGTATATGAGCGGTTTGTGATCAGTGCGGACATGAAATGATTTGCCTTCTAACATGTAGCGAAACTGTTTGATGCTGAGATAGATGGCAAGAAGTTCGCGATCATACGTGCTGTATTTGCGCTGAGCGTCTGTTAGCTTTACACTAAAAAATACCATTGGCTGGTATTCAGTATTCACGATTTGGTGAAGAACTGCTCCGACTGCTGTATCACTAGCATCTGTACTTAGCGAAAGTGTTGCATTTGGAGATGGGTGAACCAGGAGGGTTGCCGTTGCGAGAGAATGCTTGCACTGTTGGAAATGTTGTATGTTTTCGTCTGTCCAGTTGATTGGAGAAGAATCGTTCTTCTTAATTCCTGGAATTAACTGCAACAACGGGGCTTGATGTTCCAGTGCTTTGGGCTGGAATCGTCTGTAGAAGTTGATCATTGCCAGAAAGCGTCGAAGTACCTTTACAACTTTGGGTAATGGAAAATCAATAATTGCTTTGACTTTGTCTGGCAAGGGTTTGATGCCATGAGAGTCGACATGATGTCCTAAAAACTCGATGGAATTTTGTCCGAAGGCACATTTCCTTGCGTTTATTGTGAGGTGGTAACGTTGAAGTCGTTCAAAAACTTGGCGAAGATGAACTTCATGTTGTTCAGCGTTACTTGATGCTACGGCGATGTCATCTACATATACGAAAACGAAGTCGAGATCTCTGAGGGCGACGTCCATATAGCGTTGAAACGTCTGTGCTGCGTTGCACAAGCCAAATGTCATATGTGTGAATTCGTATAAGCCAAAAGGGGTAGTTATAGCCGTTTTTGGAATGTCATGTGGTTCAATTGGAATCTGGTGATATGCACGATTGAGATCAATTTTGGAAAATATTTTCTTACCATAGAAAATATGTGTGCAATCCTGAATGTGCGGCAGAGGGTACCGATCAGGAATCGTTTGTGCATTGAGAGCTCTATAGTCGCCACATGGCCGCCATTCGCCTGTTGCTTTACGAACCATGTGTAAGGGTGATGCATATGGGCTCTTTAAAGGACGACATACTCCGATTTTTAGAAGATATCCAAACTCTGACTTTGCTGCTGTCAGCTTATCAGGAGTAAGACGACGAGGTTTTGAAAATGTGGGTGCTCCTTTGGTGTCAATGCAGTGTGTGACATCAGATGTGGTTGGTTTAGGTGTTGTATGATCCAAATGAGTGATAGATTTGAATTCCCCCAAAAGTTTGGAAAACTTGCATGCTGTGTTGAATGTTTTAATTGCTGATGAAGACTGAAGGCTGCAAATAACATTACGTGCTAGCAATGTTTGAGCGTCAATCAATTTTTGACGTTTAATATCAACAAGCAGGTTGTAGTGCTGTAAGGAATCCGATCCGATGATTGGTGTACGGACATCAGCGATGATAAAGTTCCATGTAAATGGACGACGTAATCCTAAATCCAAGGTTAAACGTGTTGTACCATAAGATTCGATTATACTGCCATTCGCTGCGAAAAGAGGATTTTCGTTGGATGATGCGATGCGTTTGTTTATAGTTGAAACTGGTATAACGGATACGTCTGCTCCTGTGTCAATAAGAAAATTTTTTCCTGTTTTTGAATCCAGAATAAAGAGTCGGTTGTATGTGGAAATGCTGTTTATTGTTATCCGATGTTTTGATGTGTGTGGTAAGGCTATATCGGACTGACTATCGAAGTTGCCATTATGATCTTCGACAGCTGGACTTAGTTTTTTGAATTGGTGTTGAATGAGCAGGGCTCCTGACAGTTTTGTGCTTTGTCGCCATACGTGGTGTGATACCAACAATTTTTGTTGTTGTTGTTGGGCTGTGGAGTGTTGCTGCGACTATTGCTTTGGAATCGACTATTGCTGCGAGAGCGTCGATTATTGTTGTTGCTTAAAATTTGTCCGAGCTTGCTGTTTATTCGCTGAAATAATTCTTGAGCATCCAAACGTTTTTCAATGTTGCTGAAACGATCGTCTGCAGAATTTGGATTGTTGGTGTTGTTACGTGATATAGCTGAAATGTTGTCCCTCGATGTAAAAGTGAGTGAGTCCATGACAGCGTCTGCGGCTGTTGAAAGTTGAGATAGTGTTGTATCCGGGGCACTTTCGAGCATTCCTACAATGACGGCATGAGCTAGAGGTGGAAGGCGCTTGATCCAGTAGCGACGGACAACTGATTCGTCGTTGGTGGCATTAGTCCGTTGTAGCTGACTGAGTAAATGACTTGGGCGTCCATCTCCGATTTGTATACCAGATGCGTGCTTTTCAAGACGAACCATTGCCGATTCTGCGAATTTGTCTAGTATAGCCTTCTTAAGTGTGGTGTATGGATTCATTTCCGGTTCGTTTTGGACAAGATCGTGGACTTGCTCCAAATATTTAGGATCTGCGTACGCTATGACTGCTGCGTACTTCTCATGTTCTTTCCGAGAACCGATGCCTTGCAATAGAAACCAGTTTTCCAATTTGGTGAAAAACATTTCTATGTTTGTGATTGTGTGAAGTTGTGGAAACGGCATCTGTCTAGTAATTGTGTTTAGATTTGATCCACTTGGTTCTGAATTATTTTGTGCGTCAGCAAAACTATCGTTCTCCATCTTATAAGAATGTTGTGTGTGCTGAGTATGATGAAACACGTCTAAATTCTGATTGTGTCAGAAAATTATGATGAAATTATGTTGATGTGCGAATTGGATGGACTTGGTGTGTGTGTTCGAGAGTCGAGGGTCACCAATTGTAGTGACTTGAAGCTCCGTTTGTGCGCGTTAGAGAGTCGGGGGTCACCAATTGTGGTGAACAATAGTTTTGTTAGACGTTTTGGTAGATCAAATCTAATGGATGTTTATTAATACTTCAGATTTATTTAGATTTAATAAAAAGTTTTTATAGTCACAAAGCGGCACGTGTGGTGTGCTTGACAGTTAGCGATCGCAAGAGGAAGAAATTAGCGATGAATACAAGGATATCGATATCTATACAAATAAAAATTAAAATAAATGTGATTGGCAAATTTAAGGGTTGCCAGATCTCCATACGTGTATACACGATGTTCTCAAGATACAAAGCAGTTCCATATAAGTGTTTCAAATGGGTTTAAACCCATCGACTTTACTACAAACCCAATATAAACTTGACACAACTCTATAGTACTCTTTATAGCAGGTGAAATAGGTACTTACTAAGGGACTATCCCTACTTACTTTACAAATTCTAGGCAATGTATTTTATCATTTCGTTTTTTTGTATGAAATGTTCACAAACAGGGTCAATTGCCACCACATCGTTTACTATAATTGGATTATTTTTGTAGGTACCCATTAATGGGTAACAGAAAGAAGTACCTACAGTTACAGTTTTTAGAAAGTTACCCATTAAGAGGTGGGTCGAAAGAGTACCCATAACTAGAGTAGTTATCTATTTACCCATAAATGGGTAAGTGGAAAGAGTACCCATGACTGGAGAAGGTATCTATCTACTCACGAAAAGAATTAAATATTGCTTAACGAAAATAAGAGTCTGAAAAATTACACAAAAATTTGAGCGAAAAAAAGGCGTTCAATTTAACTTGACGCTTGGGTCGCTGGTCGCTTACCTTAGGGTGACTTAGGGACTAGTCGGATAAGTAGTTAAAGTATAGGTTATCGACACCCCTAGAGCGACTGCAGTTGACTGGGAACTTCTAATTTCAGACATTTACAGCAAAACTTTTTGAAAAATAAAAAAAAGGGATTAAAGGGTGAACTGACATTTCGCTTACCTATGCCTTACGTCCATAAGGGATTATTATCCGCTGATCATAGTTGCAATACAAACTTTGTTAAAAGTTTATTAATTTGGTGCAGAAGTTTTCAATTCAGCTCTCATAATATACTTATATATTCTGAACATTCTGGCTCTTGCATAAGCTCCTTAATAAAACTTAGCACTTATACTTCCTTTTGCCAAACGCTCTTAGTAAATCGGAGCGAGAGAGATCAGACCTATGCATCGTATAGCTGCTATACACATAGTCTGATTTATCACAAAATATTGCAACCCAACTAACCACACTCTCTCTTTTAAATGTACTTATATGATGTAAAAATTCCATACAAATTGTGCCACTATCACATATTTTACACGATAAAGGAACAATCGTACGAAATAAGGCCTTTTAAATGGATGGTTGTTCGATAGAAATGATCATATCAGTATCTTTAGCAGTTAGAAAGCAATCCATTTATAAATTTATGTATTTACTTTAGCCTTCATGGGAATAATCAGTAGAAAGTGAAGATTTTCAAAATGAACCACATGTTTAACGTTACCTTATATTACTATATAATTTAAATTTTATTATCAAAATAATAAAAATATTTATTTATTTTTTATAATTTTTATTTGCTGGTGTTTTTCAACAGACTCAGTAATGAAATTCTTGATAGATGTATTCTTTCGGTCCAGTTGAACTCAAAGTTGCACACAGTTTGATTTATTGTTTATTAGATCATTTAGCTTATTCGCTTCAAACGGTCGTTGTCTTGGGACAATGTTCTCTATGAGGATATTCTAAAGATTGGCTTTTGAATGGAGAATACAAATGCCACAATATATTAAACAACATTACTTTGTTAAATTAGCATAGGAACAGTCAGTGGCGTCCGAGGCCAAAAGATGCAGGGTATTAAAGCTTCAGCATGCATGTGAAAATCCCTTCTTTGCTGTTCTTTGTTTGTTCCACTCTGTATTATTATAACTTTGCGCTGCCCTATTTTTGCAAGTAATTTAAAAATAATTTGATGTTGTTGTCGCTGTGATGGGGTCGTTCTGGGTTATATATAGAGACTGTAGTGCGATGTACATAGGGACTGGGGCTGTGTGGGCTGCTGGGGTTGTGGGGGCTGTGGGGGTCGCTGTAGTGCTTGCCCAGTCCGAAGTTTGCTTTATTGACATTGTCACCAGGGCTTGTGACAATGAACGAACACCTGCAGGACGACCACGACGTCAGGGCCAGGATGCTGGATGCTGCCAGCGCATGCAGGGGAATAGAGGGGGGAGAACCGGAACGCCGTCAACGACGCCGGCGAGAGGATAATAAAATTGTGAAACAACTTTTTAATGAGAAACATTTTTTGCACATTGCGCGCTGACGGAGCAGCCCAAGTAGTCGGTAAAACGCTGCGTGCTGCGTAAATTGTTGCTGCTGCCACTGATGATGATGAGGATGACGATGATTACGACGACGACTATGCTGAAACTGACGATGTGGCCCGGGGCAGATATGGTTATGACAGGGATAAGTGAGGCATACCAACAAGTCAGCTGAAAACTGCGCTGAACTCGACTTCTCACGCCGAGATGCGGCGCAAAGAGGTCGAATGCAGTTACAATTTGGATTTTTAGGGGATGTATCAGCGAGTCTGTAGAACATTGACAAATCAAGAGCAAAGCTGTCAATTTATATACTCTTCATCTCTTACTTTCCATGGATCAGAAGTCATTATATCACTTGGCAAGCCGATTGACTTGGTAGGTCATAAATACTTTTTTTGATACTTATCACAATCGCCTAGGTGCCATATCATTTGTGCCCCCATATATAACTATTAGGTTATCAGTGCAGTCAATTTTCGGTTCCGATTTGCTTTCCGATTGAAGCTTGTTTCCATAACTTTTCAATTTAACTCTCGATTGCAAGTTCGTTCCAATTACGGCAATCTTATCTAAAAGGTACTTTAAAAATAATGTAGAACATCATAATATCATTGGACCCCTTCAGAGAACTGAATTATTTTTGAACATTATCAATACCAATTACTATTACCACAATATATGTGCACGAACATATTCATACTATCAGAATCAGACTGCTATATCTTGCAGCTTTCATAGAAATACTGAGTTAGAAATAAAGGTTTGCAGTAAAATACTTGCACAGAGTACACGTATAAAGAAAGAATGACAACCTGGAGAGGGAAAGTTATCGAATACATAACAAAACTATTGGAACAATCAGTGGAGACTTAATCCAAAAGCTGAAGGGTTAGTCTTTTTTTCTTGATAAATATTTTATGCATGAAACTCAAAGGAGTCCCAATAAATCTTAGTTTTCAATCCAGATTTGCATCTCCAATGAGTTTTTCGCCCTAATTATACGGAATCAATTAAAACACATTAAAAACTCAAGTTGAATTGCTTTTGAAAATGAAACTAATGAAATCAAATAATATTTACAAAAAAATCATGAATAGCATAAGCAAAGTCATCGAGGCTTGGAAAGAGTAATGTGGAGACTTAATCCAAAAGCTGAACGGTTAGTCTTTTTTTCTTGATAAATATTTTATGCATGAAACTCAAAGGAGTCCCAATAAATCTTAGTTTTCAATCCAGATTTGCATCTCCAATGAGTTTTTCGCCCTAATTATACGGAATTAATTAAAACACATTAAAAACTCAAGTTGAATTGCTTTTGAAAATGAAACTAATGAAATCAAATAATATTTACAAAAAAATCATGAATAGCATAAGCAAAGTCATCGAGGCTTGGAAAGAGTAATGTGGGAGAAGGTTACTCACCTGTTGACTAGCCTTTGGGGACTGGGAATGCTGAAAAAGGGGTGCCAAAAACATTTGCAAGCTGCTCTAAAAGGAGGATCTTTTTTTACCAGACAATCGCCGCGACCAGTTTCACGGACTCGAGAGACCCCTGGTAGGCCCCTGGTTGGGCCACCCCCAGAACGGGGCTACAATTAACTATCAAGCCGCACTGGAAAACTGAAAACTTTTCGCCTTAATTGCCCAGAAAAGCAACACAAACGAAACGCATCGACGCTTAATTACTTTTCCTAAATGGGACAGACGCTTTGCCAACTACGAGTGCGACTAGTGTGCAGCATGGCAATTTACTGCATTCGGAGGAGAGAGAGAGAGAGAGAGAGAAAGAGAGAGAGAGAATGAGAGCCTAGCTCGAATGCCAACTGCTGAGGACTGAGGGCTGAGAGCTGCTTATCTGGCAGTTGCACAGTTGCGCCGTAAGTCCCTTATTCTTGGCGAGACTGATTGCTGCCAGCATGTGAGGACTCTGTCGGGCTCGGCACGATTTGACTTTTGTCTACGTCACAATTTGAGAAGTTTGCACAAACTTGGCCAGCAACTTGTCTGCCATTTGAGTGCAAATTTTTGATTAAAGCCCTAAACGACAGGCCTTCGAGCTGCCGAGGCTGCAGCACGCTGGATGCCGTATGCAGCACGCTGCAGCCTCCCACACAAACTTTTTGCACCCACTTCGCAGCCGTCAAATTGTTAATTGAATGCATTTCTGGCTTGGCCTCGTCAGGCACAATGTTTGTCTTTGCACCCACTACCCCCTCCTCCTCCTCCTCCTCGAAAATGGTGGCATGGCCAATGAAATCATTGCCTAGTCAGTTTCAACCCGGGAACGCTTTACGTTTACTTTAACTTGCGGTCAAAGCGAAGCTAGTCGGAAGTGTTCCGACATTTCGTGGCTAGTTGAGAACTTTATACGGAGCATTACTCCCAGGAGTGACACCCCGGCACGTCGTGAGGCTCAAAATCTTAATTAACATCTATGTAATCTGGCAGGTATTGATCCAGTGGACAGCTCTTGTAAAACAAACACAATAATCGGTAGCCGAACCTGTTCGTGAAGTCGTCAAGAAGTGCGAAAGTTGTCTAGAAAGTCGAAAGCTGAAGTCGAACATGGCAGCACAAATGTTAAGTTGATAAATCATCTTATCCAAAACTATATTAAAATATAATTATCCTAAACCTAAAACTATTGAAATTAAACAGATAAGATTAAAAGTACATATCTATTCGACAAAATACAAGGTCAGCTTGATAATCAATCGGGGCAAGTGATCAGCTGCTGTCATTAGCATACAGCATGAGTAAACTTGGAGTTAACAAAGGGCAGCAAGCAGAGACCCCTTCGAGATGGTCTTTTTACCCGCATCGTATAGGTAAGAGGGGTAACGCTCAACCCACAAAGTATAATAAATATTTTAAATATAACAGCAGAGTCGAAAACCTATAACTTTCTGCCCGTTTGTCTGTTTGTCCTTTTTAAAATGTAATGAATGAGGAACGTAAAAATATGATATAAGTAAACATGTAAATATCTCCCATAGGTCGATAAAATACATAATTCCAAGCTTTACTTCAATGCTTAATAATTAATTCAAATGAGTTCTTCAAAATCCAAATGATTAGGTTGCGATTGACAACTAACAAACATACTTAAGAAATAATTTCAAAGAGGTGCTGATTTCCAAGACGGCCCTGCGAAGCATGCAACACAAAATATGGTAAGTAGTGAAGTTTAATATTAAAGAAATCGGTTTGGTTAGGTGAATAAGCCTTTTCCGGGCAGATCTGACCTTTTTTTCGTCTATCCTGAAAAAATCTTTATAACCTACCGTCTGGAAATCAGTCCTGGTTTGATGGCTCAAATATAACATATTATTGATATAATTTTATCATAATTGAATTGTTCTTTAAGTCCACCTAGAAGCATTTGTGAGCAAATCTTTTTCCAGATTTTCGATTTGATTCTGAATTATAAAGAGGAATATGTCCAATGAAAATAAATGAGAAATATAGGTTGATATTGCCCTGGAACGATTAGGACAATTGTCAACGTACAAAGAACCATTAGAACATTATTGATAGATCATGGGAAATTACATAAATTTACCTTTTTACTAAGTGCCTTTTTCAATTAACAACCTACTGTACTGTTTTTTGTTTATTTTTCCTCATTGTCCTTCCTCCTGTCTCCTTTTGAGGAATAGCTGGCAGCCTTAGTACCCATTTGGGTCTGTCATCATTTATAAAGCACACTTGGACGGTGTTTTCATTTGAGAAATGCCTCATGAAGTCGCCCAACATAGTTGCACATCTCATTGCTGAGTGAAGAGCGGAGCTTCATGAACTGTGCTTACTAGTAAAGTGCCGAAGCCTGTTGCCAGTTGCAAGTGGCCTGTTGCAAGTTACAAGTGGAAAAGTGAGAGCTGTACTAAAGGTGCCTTACCTGCGCATCTTAACAATTGTCTGCGAGTGTGTGACCCGACATTGCGAAAGCCACTAAATGCCCACTAAAAGCTTTTAAAGACATTCATGAGGAAGACAGGCGCATCCAGGGGCTGGCTTCGTCCACTCCTTCAGTAAATGGGCGTGGCGCCTTTTCAGTCGAACGCAAAGGCAGAAGGTAAAAGCAGCTACAGCAGATTTTCTATATAAAAGCCGAGGCTAACGAGATTTGATGAATTGCGCGTCTTTGTGTCTGAAAGCTCCAAGGAAACTGTGCGTGAATGGCGCCTTCAGTTGCAGCACTCGTCTACCCCTTGGGCACGTCTAAGCCGAATCCATTGGGTGGTTTCAGTCAGTAAAATACAAAAAGGCGCACAACAATTTCAGCTGCAACTGCAACGAAAAATGCAGTTGACACAAAAGGGCTAAAGCCAACCTGCACCAAGCCTCCAGCCCAACCTTTCTCCATCTACTCCTCCTTTTGTCCCGACAGACACTCAAAGCAATTCAGCAAGGCCAGATATAAGTTGAGAGGCGGACAGACAAACGCATGGAGAGACAGAGAGAGAAGGAGACTGGCAGGCAGGTGGAGAGTTTGAGGAGGGGAATACCATCTTGACGAATTACCCGCCAACTGCTGCAGCCAAAGCGAAATCAGGAAATTAAATCCAGCATTTTCATGTTCCCCGGCAAAGACTGCCATTATATGGCGGGGTTTAGTTGCACCCAGTTCCGTTCATAAAAAGAGAATAAATAAAAATAGAAAGAGTATTCTATGCCAAGTCCTTGCGTACGAAGTTGCCAAAGTTTAATTGTTTGCTTCTAAGATGTTTCGATGTAATTTTGTTAGTGTTATGAAATGAAAAATAACAAAATAATAAAATAAAATGGGTTTTTTATGGTATAAAGTTTACAAGTAATTAATAGATAGAGCGAGGTCAAAAATGGATCGAGTGTGGCGCAGGTTTACTGGTGAACTTGCTCCAAATATGAATAAGCTGAGACACTTGGACAGTCAAACGGGCGACTTGGGACTTGCTTTGCTTTTATTTTTTTGTTTTGGTTTTGTAACATGAAATACCTTCAACGATTCATAATCGACTAACTTGAGTTTAGACTTACGTAAAACGTTGATTTCAGCGATTTCTTAACACATGCAGAAGTTGCAACTTGATACATTGGAAGTTGTCGTCCAGTTGTGTTAACTCAATGTGCAGATCGGCGAAAATATGATTTCAAATAAGCACCGTGGGACAAAACTATTCGTCGCTTGGTGTTAGTTTTTTTGAGCCAGAGATCGAGAACATTCTAAAAATCCGAAAATTAAATTAAATATAGTCTAAACAAATTGTAAAGAAACAAACTAAATAATAATAATAATTTAATTTACAGAAATCTGTTGTTTTATTTTTTAGTTATTTTAATTTATTTACAATAAAGGGCCCATATTGTATATATATTTGTTTTTTGTAAATGTCTTTATTACGGTAGGAATCGGTACATAAAAATATAGTTCCTTAACACCACATGGTAAGGATAACTAATAATTATAATACGAGATACCGAACCCCATATAAAAATTTAAAAACTAAGTAGATAGTTGAGGAGTTGTCAAGATCATTCCGTTGCCTTGTCTTTAGGTCATTACAAAGGTCGATAAGGAAGTAAGTGTCTTGTGAGGAAGCTGCGCTGCCATAGCAATCTTTTACTGTAGCGACGTTAATGCCTTCCAATTTGTGCCTCAATGTGTGAAGATTGAAATGTGGAGATACTCACATACCGGAGGCAGTTGGTCAACTAACGAAGTTCCCCGAATCAGGATTCCATAAAATTATATCTACACAAAACTGTGCGCGTAATCAGCCCTTTTTCATACTAACGATGTTCTCTCTTTCTATTTGTGAACTATCCCAGTTCCTGCAGTCTAAATCCTCATGTTCAACCTAAGATATGGTCCAAAATATTTGGATGGCTGTGCTTCTATTAAATTTTTTTTATTTTTTTAATCCTTATTATTCCGCTTGGGATCTTAGGGCCTCTACTAAAGCCTTTCATTGAACTCTATTTTGCGCCGTCTGTTTAGCTCTGTCCCACGTTGTGCTCGATTGGGCCAGTTCCTGGAGGATGGCTCATCTCCAGGTCGCCTTTGGTCTTCCGATTCGTCTCCTGCATTGTGGATTCCAGTTCAGTGCCATCTTGACGATACTGCTTGGGTTCATTCTGAGAGCATGACCTATCCACGTTCATTTTTGAATACTTTATTAAATAAAGAAAATAAATTATAAATGAAATTAAAATTTAAATTAAATTAATTGAAATGAAATAAAATTAAACTATATAAAATTAAATCTAAATTTAAATATCTGAAAAAAACTTTATTATTAACTTTATGAATAATTACTGAAAATTGATTTTTTAACTTATTTTTTGCATTAATATTTTATTTCTAAGTCAGTACACTGCATTTAGTCGACTTAAAATAAATTAGATTAAGCAAAAAAAAGTCAAAATCTGAATTTATATGGTAATATCAAATCATGAATCAAACAACTATACATTTTAATAATGCCTCTCTACCCCAAGAAGAGTCGCCATAAAAACATTCTATCAAGAAATCAGTTTATGGGACTTAGCTAAGGTCAGTCTCGCAGTGCTAAACATCATGACACATCAATAGCTGAAACCGGATCACCTCAGACAGATCTGTAACAATATCACAAGATCGTAAAGAAGACGCAAAACGGAAAAGATAAAGAAAAGAATTCATTTATTTCCGAGGAACTAAACTTGCGCCCATTGAGCAATCGCTATCTGGTTTGCTCAGACAACACTGGTGTTTCAGATAGTGCCCATGATAGTGGTGGCGATAGTGATTACAAGATCTTGGTATAATTTACATGAAGCCCATAAATGTTGTTAATGCGTGAAAAATAAATTTAGTTTTCTATAAATCAATTCGGAGTGAGTAGCACATGCAACTCAAGACAGGGACAAGCAGTAAATCTCACGAGGATTACCCCGATGGGGTTAAGTTGGTTAAGTTGCAACTGCAGGTTGACGAAAACAAAGAATGATAATGAAGAAGTATGGGGAAAGGAAGCCAAGTGCAGGGGGAAGGTAGCCAGTCTATGATGCCATCTCGAAATGGGGCTCGGCACGGAAGTTTCCCCGACTGATGAACAGCGACTATATAGATGGTGTTTACGCGCTTTATCTTCTCTCGGGACTTAATTAGCTTGTGAACGATCATAAAACCAAAGTGCTACTGTCAGTCGGCGTAGAGATATTGCCAAGATGCTGGCGCAACGTCGAAACTGTTCGAGTCACTCACTAACCACGCAACGTTCGAGCTGCCAAGATGACGGCCACAAGAGCAGCTTCTAAGGAAACGAGATCCTACCGCCTGGAGCCACCCGACGGCGGCTGGGGCATCCTGGTCTGCATCGGCATGGCGCTGCCCTTTGTGAGTGTAACCTCTGGATGTATATCGGCTATATATATCATACATGTATTCCCATCGCATAGATCTGCGGATTGGCAGCTCTGCCCTCGTTCGGCCTTGTCTTCGGTGACTTCTTGAAGAGCATAGGGGCCGAGACGAGCGCCATTGCCATCATCACCAGCGCCTTCTTCTGTTCCACCAGCTTTTCGGGCCTCTTTTCCGGTTCCCTGTTCCGTCGCTTTGGCATACGGCGCATCGGCCTGCTTGGAGGATACCTTTACTTGCTGGGCTCGGCTCTGCAGATCTTTGTGCAGTCGACGCTGCATTTGATACTCGCGTTTAGCTTGATTCAGGGCGTTGGCTTCGGCCTTATTCTGCCCACATCCTACACCACATTCAACAATTACTTTGTCAAGAATCGCGTGATGTGGATGGGATTCGCGCAGGCACTGATTGGCCTGGGATCGATGCTGTATCCCATCGTCATGCAGAAGCTACTAGAGCGGTATGGCTTCCGTGGCTGCCTGCTCATTCTCGCCAGCATCAATGCCCATGCCGTGCTGGGCATGCAGCTCATGCAGCCCGTGGAGTGGCATATGCGGCGTGTACCTATCGATCACGAAGAGCAGCAGCAGCAGCCAAAGGAGGAGGAGCTGCAGCCCTTGCAGCCCAAGCCACCGGTTGTGGTGCACGTGCAGCCAGAGACGCCGCTGATGCCCATACCTGAGCAAGAGTTCACACTGAATTCATCGGCAGTTGCACCCGTCAGCGTCACCGACTCTCTTCCCGTCTCGCGCTTTGGGTCGCGTCGTGTCTCCCATGTCGAGGGGGTGCTCTCTAGCCGCGCCTCCAGCATCACTAGTCTGGGTAATTGGACTGGCCCTGTGGTAGTCATCGATGCATCACCACAGATGATGCATAGTCTCCAGGCATCCAGGCGACACTCCATAATCAGCGGGCCCCCAATCTCATCCAGCAACGGAAACGGCATCAGCAATGGCAATGGCAATAGCACTCCAGCCCTGGCCACGCCCATTGTGATAGAGCGTAATCTCTGGGCCACCATTGTCGACTTTCTCGATCTGACACTGCTCAAGCAACCCGTCTACGTGAACATTGTGCTGGGCATCACCTTCGCCCTCTACTCAGACCTTGCCTTCTTCACCATGCAGCCGACGTATCTCTTTGAACTCGGCTACTCCAAGGTGAGTTACGCCCCTTTTCAAGGCACTAAAATATATCTATACCAGAGAAGAGGTTGTCAACCACGAGGCAAGCGTATTTATCTAATCTTGGCCCAAATCTAGAGAGATTTACTTTCTTTTTCCTTCGCAAGTCAAGTTAAAAATAATTGAAAACTATCAGTTTTATGGTCAAGATATGAAGCAAGGTGACTGCTGAAACACATCAGGCCCGTAGCCACGTACGGGCATGCCCGGCCAATGCCCGTACTATGGACTTGTTTGCCCGTCTAAGAAAAAACTGGAAAAAATTGATATTTATGCACTGAACTTTTTTAAAATGTCTTCTTCTATATTCTGTATCTTTTTGAAAAACATAATTTCAAGAATACATAGCACGAACGTTTTTCACGTATCATTCTTCAAATCATTTATTGCGAATTTATAATCCTGCCCGACTTTTATTACTTTGTGCCCGTACTACCAGTTGGGTCTGGCTACGGGCCTGAAACCCATGAATCCCATAGGATGATAGGATATTAAAACTTTGTGCCAATCGAAATATATAGTGCATATTATAAGAAGAAAGAGTATGCGCGGCAAACTCAAAAACAAAATATATCAAAAGTCATTAACAGTTGAGTCGATATGTCTGTCTTTATGTCTCAATGTCTGTCTGTATGTATTTTGGTATATCTTTCTGTATATCTGTATGTCTGTCTGTCTGTCTTTCTATCTGTATGCCTGTCTGTATGTCTGTATGTATGTCTGTCTGTCTGTCTGTCTGTCTGTCTGTCTGTCTGTCTGTCTGTATGGCTGTCTGTATGTCTGTCTGTATGTCTGTCTGTATGTCTGTCTGTATGTCTGTCTGTATGTCTGTCTGTATGTCTGTCTGTATGTCTGTCTGTATGTCTGTCTGTCTGTCTGTCTGTCTGTCTGTCTGTATGTCTGTCTGTATGTCTGTCTGTATGTCTGTATGTCTGTCTGTATGTCTGTCTATATGTCTGTCTGTATATCTGTCCGTATGTCTGTCTGTATGTCTGTCTGTATGTCTGTCTGTATGTCTGTCTGTATGTCTGTCTGTATGTCTGTCTGTATGTCTGTCTGTATGTCTGTATGTCTGTCTGTATGTCTGTCTGTATGTCTGTCTGTATGTCTGTCTGTATGTCTGTCTGTATGTCTGTCTGTATGTCTGTCTGTATGTCTGTCTGTCTGTATGTCTGTCTGTATGTCTGTCTGTATGTCTGTCTGTATGTCTGTCTGTATGTCTGTCTGTATGTCTGTCTGTATGTCTGTCTGTATGTCTGTCTGTATGTCTGTCTGTATGTCTGTCTGTCTGTATGTCTGTCTGTATGTCTGTCTGTATGTCTGTCTGTATGTCTGTCTGTATGTCTGTCTGTATGTCTGTCTGTATGTCTGTCTGTATGTCTGTCTGTATGTCTGTCTGTATGTCTGTCTGTATGTCTGTCTGTATGTCTGTCTGTATGTCTGTCTGTATGTCTGTCTGTATGTCTGTCTGTATGTCTGTCTGTATGTCTGTCTGTATGTCTGTCTGTATGTCTGTCTGTATGTCTGTCTGTATGTCTGTCTGTATGTCTGTATGTCTGTCTGTATGTCTGTCTGTATGTCTGTCTGTATGTCTGTCTGTATGTCTGTCTGTATGTCTGTCTGTATGTCTGTCTGTATGTCTGTCTGTATGTCTGTCTGTATGTCTGTCTGTATGTCTGTCTGTCTGTCTGTCTGTCTGTCTGTCTGTCTGTATGTCTGTCTGTATGTCTGTCTGTATGTCTGTCTGTATGTCTGTCTGTATGTCTGTCTGTATGTCTGTCTGTATGTCTGTCTGTATGTCTGTCTGTATGTCTGTCTGTCTGTCTGTCTGTCTGTCTGTCTGTATGTCTGTCTGTATGTCTGTCTGTATGTCTGTATGTCTGTCTGTATGTCTGTCTATATGTCTGTCTGTATATCTGTCCGTATGTCTGCCTGTATGTCTGTCTGTATGTCTGTCTGTATGTCTGTCTGTATGTCTGTCTGTATGTCTGTCTGTATGTCTGTCTGTATGTCTGTCTGTATGTCTGTCTGTATGTCTGTCTGTATGTCTGTCTGTCTGTCTGTATGTCTGTCTGTATGTCTGTCTGTATGTCTGTCTGTATGTCTGTCTGTATGTCTGTCTGTATGTCTGTCTGTATGTCTGTCTGTATGTCTGTCTGTATGTCTGTCTGTATGTCTGTCTGTATGTCTGTCTGTATGTCTGTCTGTATGTCTGTCTGTATGTCTGTCTGTATGTCTGTCTGTATGTCTGTCTGTATGTCTGTCTGTATGTCTGTCTGTATGTCTGTCTGTATGTCTGTCTGTATGTCTGTCTGTATGTCTGTCTGTATGTCTGTCTGTATGTCTGTCTGTATGTCTGTCTGTATGTCTGTCTGTATGTCTGTCTGTATGTCTGTCTGTATGTCTGTCTGTATGTCTGTCTGTATGTCTGTCTGTATGTCTGTATGTCTGTATGTCTGTCTGTATGTCTGTCTGTATGTCTGTCTGTATGACTGTATGTCTGTCTGTATGTCTGTCTGTATATCTGTCTCTATGTCTATCTGTATGTCTGTCTGTCTGTATGTCTGTCTGCATGTCTCTCTGTATGTCTGTCTGTATGTCTGTCTGTATGTCTGCCTGTATATCTGTCTGTCTGTCTGTGTGATAGTATGTCTGTATGTATGTCTGCATGTACATATATATAGAAATAGCCAACACCTTTCAAATGATTTCTGCGAGTTTCAGAAAAGATAATTAACATAGAGATTTTTTAAGAACAAATTTTATGAGGAGGTTGATCCCTAATGAAATAAACAAAACAAAAATGAAAAAAAAAGAGACAGATTCCAAGGCAAACCAATAAACAGAAGTTAAGTCTGCTAGCTGGGTAGTAGGTATACCACAGGCAGGCACATTAAATTTACATACGCAGCTTTCGTGCCTGTTTGTTATCGTTATCGCTTTTGGTTTCCAGGCTGATACCGCCAGCATTATTGCCATCGGAGCAACTGCAGATCTGATTTCGCGCATTTTTCTGGCAGTTACAGCAATTTTCATCCAGGTGCCCGCACGCTACATTTACCTATCCGGAGCACTCTTTACAATTTTTGTGAGATTTGGTGAGAGAAATTTGAAAATCGTCTACTCCACGTAACCTAAGATTATAATAACTTACAAATGCCATTGCAGCACTCGATGGCGTGGTGGATTTCGTGGGCATGGCCTGCATCACGGCCGTGCTGGGCTTCCTGCGCACCTGGATACATGTGCCGCTTCCTTTGGTACTGGCCGATTACTTACCCAAAGAACGGTAAGTTGACATGTCAATCGGCGACAAGCGATCTTTTCTCTCATCAATAGGTTGTTTTCCCCCGCCTTGCAGATTTGCCAGCGGCTACGGGCTTTTTATGTTTACCCAGGGTAACGGCATGTTTTTGATTGGACCCATTGTCGGCTATATACGCGATCGCACACAAGATTATATCCTTGTCTTCCACATACTGAATGTGTTCATGGCCCTCTGTGCTATACCTTGGATAATTGAGGTTTTGGTTGTTAAGTTCCGTCGACGCAGCAAAATCGAAAGAAACAATGTGGGCGAGCAGAGTAATGGTAACGGTACACTGGAACATTAAGGTGTATTAAATATTTTGTTTGAAATAAAAAACGAATGATTCAAAAACTCGCTTGAAGTATTTTAAATAGTAACAGCAAAACATTTACCATAACATATCGAAAAGGCAGCAAATTGTCGATAATTTATTGTTGAATTACACAGCAAACGGAAGTAAACATCCCTTGATGCATTCCACCCTGCAAAAAGGTTTTTTAATGGCTCCTTAGGCAAGCCCAGACGTGGTTGTTCTAAGTGGCAAACACATCTTAAAAATACGCAATAGGAGATTAACGTAAAGCCCAATAAACTGATGAAACATATCGCAATACTGCCAGGCAGGCAGGTAACGCTAAAAGCAACCTGACTTAATATCATTTCCGACTAAAATACTACACGAAATAATGTTACAGAAATTAAAGGGCTAACACAAACGTTTAGCGCCAGTGATGTCAATTTGGCCTTTTTCCGGACAGATCTGTCCTGTTTTCAACTGCTTCATCCGGAGGAAATGCCAAACATCCCCTATCCGTAAATCTGTCCTTTTTTTATTTGTTTTGTCCGGACAAATTTTAGACTATATTTATGTTATTTTACATAATTTTAAATTGATTTTTTAAAATATTATATAATTTCAAATTGATTTTTACATTGAGTTGGCATCTCTTTTATGCAAACTGTTATCGATATCGTGTGAAATCGTAACATCGAAACACTTGTGCGAAAATCTTATCTTAAATCTTATCTGCCAAAGAATGCCAAAGGAAAATTATAAAAAAAATTTCGCGATTGCTGGCTGCAGCAGCCAGATTTTAAAAACTGGCTCTGCAAGAACAAATCTGACAGTACCAAAGGATCATGCAAATTGTGCAAGTGCAGTGTGAATTCCAAAATAGATTAAATTCGACACAATTTGTGCTGTCATGAATATAAATTGTCAGATAAATATTTATTGATGATCGGCTCTATGGCAAGTTATTTGGAAAATAAGATAGCTGAATTAGAAGTTGTCGATAAAACAATAAAGCAACTTTAAACTAAAAAAAAGTTCTGTCCTTTTTTTGTCCTTTTTTTAAAGTTTCAGCCTTTTTTCCCTGTTTTTTTTTTTTCAAATCTGTCCTGTTTTTGCGAAAAAATATTGGCATCACTGTTTCAAAGGGGTTCTCAGCACCTAATATAATAATTTAAACAACAAAGTAAAGCGTACTTTTTTGTCAAAGAAAATTTTAACTGTTGGGAACGGAGCCTGAAAAGCATAATTTAAATACGGTGCTGAAACATTTCTTTACACCGATTGTCTTTCACATCGCTGAACGCACACTCGTGTAGCAATTAGCTTTTGTACGACTGCCAAGCAGCTGACTTCTGATAATTTAGAGCTGGCAGCTGCAGCTGCTATGGTCACACTGGATTTACACATCATATTTGTTTTGCTTGTTTCTTTTGTGCCCCACTTACTTCTGCTGGACCCTAATCCCTTCAAGCTCAATCAGAATCTGGCCACATGGTACTACAACAAATCAAAATGCTCCTACTGGGCATTGTAACGCTCTGCCGGCGCGCCCTCTGCTGTTTCTCGCGTCGACGCAAACTCAGCCACTCTGGCGGGGACCAACTGCAGGCGGTGATGATTGGAGACTTTGCGGCAACAGCGTCAACAGGGGCGGCAGGGGGAGCAACAGGCACGGCGGGGAACAGCAAAGAGCGCGACTGGAACTCCTGGGATGACAGTCCTCGTACAGTGGAGGAGCACATTGAACAGTATCGACAGCGCATGGCGCAGCCACCTACGCCACCCAAAGAAGAGCCTGAACCGGACTTCTTCAGCGTAAGTTCAGCGAGCCGCGATACGAAAAGCGGATAACAAAGACTGACAAGTTCCGCCTTTCACATGCAGGAACTGACGCCAGATATCAAGCCGCAGGTTAAATATTATCTCAACGATGCCGCGCCAGCAACGTCGGCGGCACCAACTGATTTTTCAAGACTGAAGGCAGACGACATGGTTCCCATTAGTGCAAATGTGAGTGCAGTTGCGTCGAGAATGAAGAAAAGCTCTTTCATCGTTACTTTCTATTCCAGGCCGATCTCGAGGACTGGGTGGATGACAATGCGGGCGGCTGGGAGGAGCTGGACACTTCGCAGACCAAACAAATCATACGCGAGAAGCGGCGTGAGCTGCGCCATCAGCGCCAGCAGCCAGGTCCATCTAGGCCGGCACAGCCCAACATTGGCGCGCAGCGCATTAGTGATCCGCAGCGGATCGCGTAGTCCCCGACGGGGGCGACGTTGCACTGTTCCATTCCAATCGTTCGACTTGTAACACTTATTTATACCACATTCTGATCTACCCACTTCAGTCTAGCTACCAATTGGCCCTAGTTTAATGACCCCCTCCAGTCTTAAGTTGTTCGTTGTTCTCCTTGGTTGGTCACAATAAAGTGCCAGCCGTTGTCCACGACGTTCCACATTGCCTTTCCTTTCACTCGCACTCGCACTTCCTCCTCCTCCTTCGCAAGATGCCTGCTCTGCCTGTTGCTGCTGCTGCTGCAAGCTGCTGATTGCCGACTATTTCCTGACGCGCTGCGGTTGCAGTGATTGCCCAATCAATCAATGTCCAAACGTCGCATGGACACGCTCCACTGCAGCAGCAGCAGCAGCCGCTTGTCGGCCTGTGGCATAAAAACGAGTCTGCTCTCTGTGGCAGCGATTTAAATCGCAATGTTGCTGCTGCTGGTGATGATCGGCGCGGTGGTCGGCTACGATCGCAGTGTCAACTACTGGGAAGCCTTTGAGCCGGGCAAGCTCCTGCAGCGTCTGGACGCGCTCACCCTCGATGCTGGGCAGCTGCCCGCTGTATTCAACGAAGCTGCGCCACTGACGCATCAACTGCCGCCCACGGCGCAGCCCAAACTCGATGAGGATGTCTACGATGATGCGGGCACAGACGTCGAAGTGGATGCGGAAGCGGAGTCCGGTGACGATGGCGACGTAGACGATACGAATGTAGACACGGATATCATCGATCATGTGACAGCCGACGATGAAGTCGAACTGGCGCCAGACTTGGAGAGCGCTGAGGCACATTCTGGCGAGGATTACGAGCGCAGCTACGAGCAGTTTGTGCGTCAATACTTCGATCGTGTGCCTGAGCAGGAGGACGGGAGCGAGTACTACAACGAGCAGCAGCTGGACGCCAGCATTGAGACTCAGGCGGAGGCCAGCAGCAATGTGCAGAAGTTAAAGCATAAAGGGGCAAAGAGGCCAAAGACCAAATCCAAGGGGAAGCAGAAGCGGGACGGCGAACGCTGTCATCGCGTGCACCGCAAGGGGCAGCTGTGCAAGATTTGCCGCGAGCCACGGCACAACGAAGTCTCCGAGACGTGCAGCTACTCCCATGAGGCCGAGCCCGAACAATACGCCTACGGCAGTGGCAGCCAGTACAAGCGCTATCGGGATAAGTCACCGCGCGAGGAGGACGCCGAGGTGGAGGAGGAGAAGCAGCAGCCTGCCAAGCGACCCCAGCGCTCCGAGCGACACACCACAATCCTGCTGCAGCCCAGCTACAAGAACAACAACAACAACAGCAGCAGCAGTAACAGCATCGCCGGCAGCGACAGCAGCCTCTGTGTGCGCCGGCAGAAGGGCAAGAGCGTCTGCTACGACTGCAAGGACAGCGGGGGCAAGCGCATGACGCGCTGCTACGATGCGGCAGTGAAGAAGCGCAGCCGCAAGAGTAGCGCCAAGGCAGGCAAGCCGCGTACCCGCGAGTCCCAGCAGTCGGAGCAGGAGCAGCGCATATACAAGCGCACCATCAGCTACAGTTATGCCCTGGACAGCAGCCCCTACGAAGACCAGGAGGAGCAGCTGGAACAGCTTGAGCCGCTGCCCACCTCAACCTCAACTGCGTCAACGACGACAACAACAACAACAGAGGCAGCAGAGCCTGCACCTGCTCGCAATGCAACCCAAGTGACGCCACGCCCCATTGGCGGCCGTAAGTTGGCCAGGGTAGTGCGAAGGCGTGTCGCACTGCCCTCCCCGATCCCGATCCCATATAGATCGTAAGCGAGACGCAACTCGGCTGTACCATCCCGACAGACTTATCATTATTATTTCTATTATTATTATGTTTTTTTTTTGCAACAATAAAAAAAAGTTATTAATAAACAAAAAGAATACGAGGAAGAAAAGCTAGCATGGGAATGCTGAAGGTTCTATACCCTTGCAGGTCCTTATATCCTCTGATTGTCTCTATACTGGTGATATATTTTTTATGTTTCTGTTCAATATTGTTTGTCTCACTTTGATTGGCACTAATAAGTTTAGTTATTTATAATAAAATATCAGAAGTAGTCTTAAAACAAACACCTTCACTTCGAGCGATTGTTTCTATGGCATCTATCATATATCTATATGTTATATAGTGATCCGATTTGATGAAATTTTATAAGTAATTTATAGAGAAAAAGTCCGATAAAGTGAATTTGTCATTTCTTGACAAATAACAAAATTCTGCCAACAGTTTGTATGGCAGCTATACAATATATGAGTCTGATCTGGCTTGTTAAGATAACTACAGAACTGAGAGACTAGTTTGACAGGTCTAGTCGATTCCTCTTTTGATGCTTACTCAGAATATAAATTATTCATATACTTTATGGGGACGGAGATGTCTCCTAAGATGCGTTGCAAACCCTCTACAAGGGTATGAATATTCAAAACCCAAATTCAGTTGAAGGAAAATAATAGTAAACCCTTCTGTGTAGATGATAATAATGTTTCTTACTAACTAAACTAAGATAGGGATTTCTTTACTAGGTAAAGTAACATATAGTAAGTTTGTAGCGGCAGATTGTATCGTATGGTATCTGTCTATGGTATATATAAGAGAACCTCTTACAAGGCTTAGTATTGTACGAGAATAGTCAATAACAAATTGAAAATTATCCCTTACAAGATATATATAGACAGCTACAGTCTACTCAAGTCCCTTACTATATATTTTGTGTAGAGTAAAAAGAAAACGATTGAATTAGGTGTGGTAAGTCTGGCACGCTGGAAATTATTAACTATTGGCCTATTTATCAATTTCTATCACAGTGCAAAATATACTACATGAGTGGTAACCAATCAGGTATTAAGTACTATATAGTATTATCCCCAACTAGCCGCACTGTAATCCGCAACAGGCTTTGGATCTTTCAGATCTCGCAATCAGTTCGATCAGATTGATTTATTGTACAATCGCCCTTTGGGCCCTGCCGAATGTCATTCACAGCGAGGTAAACATTTTTCAGATTACACATGGACTACATACAACATATATATATGTATGAGTGTGTGTGTGTGTGCATGACCAGGTATATATGGTCAATCGCTTTTATTTTCAGCCCACGTGAGCTCGCCGCTTATCGCTCTAATTGAAGCAGGTGCTGATTGCCGACTACAACAACTGAGCTCTCAGTGCGTCGGCTAGGAGAAATATTCCCCCTCATATATCGCCAATATATAGAACCATTATATATGATTGGCCATAACAACTTCCTCTGGGTGTGGCATCATCATCGAATTAGCCCGGGGGTTATATCTCTTAAGTGGTTCGCAGAACTCGATGCGACTGCAATGCGGGCAAACAACTTGGGCCATATAAAGCCGATTCCGATTCTCAGAAAAAGTTCAATGTGATTCCCTTGCTTTACCCCAAAATCAATACCACCATCTGTATTGGTTTCCTTTTTGTTTTTTGTCTTCTTTTTCACTTTATTTTATTTTCATAATGCGTGGGGTAATTTATAATTAAAGGTTTCTCAATGTGTTCTTGCTGTTTTTTGTTGTATTATTACTGTTTCTGTGTTTGCTCTTATTGTTGTTGTTGTCTGTCACCTCATTGCACTAAAATCGGTTGCCACATTCTTCAGTATTATATATACTATATGTATATAAATTTGTATATCTCTCGCCAGCTCACTCTGCTCCCTCTCTCTCCTTCTCTCTGAGCCGTGCGCATATTGCTGTCCTGCTCGAATACGAAGCAATCAATCAAAAAAAAGTACACACAAAAAAATATAAACAAAAGTGGCTTAGACATTGTTGTTTTTGTTGTTGTTTCTCTCCCGCTTACAATTAGTAATTGAAAAGGGTTGCCACGTCTATTTCTATCCCTCTCTGTCGATCTAATCCCACTTCTTTTTGTCCCTCTTCTTTATCAGGCAACTCTTTATGCAAAAATAGATGTATATATAGTTTACGTCTATATATCGTATATAGTATTATGTATAGGCGCATATAATGTATGTATATGTATATAAATATATTTTACAAAGTATTCTCCGTAGTTCTGTCATTATTAAATATTACAATTCTTCTTTCGTTCTCTCCCTCTCTCTCTTTCTCTCTTCACCGGTGGCGTAAAACAGATCCAACTAAAGCAGAAAGGGCCAACCTTTATTTATAAAATAAGGTTATAGTTACTTTTGTAAAAAAAAACATAATAATAATAATAATAGTATTATAATCATTAAAGGGGCGGGGTCTGGGGCGACATCTGGCGGCCGTCTCCGTTTCAAAAACATTCTTTTTACGCGCTTAATTACAATAGCAAAAATAATACAGTATGGGAAAGTGGGGGCGGGGACGGTGGATAGCAAAAAATATCTAAAAGAACGTTATAATATAATTCTTGTTACTGCTGCTGCTGTTGTTGTTGTTGTTGTAGTTGGGGATCGGCGCAGCTGTTCGCCAAGTTAAAATTTAAACTTCGTTAATTAGAAATACATTTGTTTACGTATGTATATGTATTGTTTACATAATCTTTTAGTTGTTGTTGGTATTGTTGCAGTTGCAGTTGCATAAATCCGGCAGAGATCGATCCACCCATCTAGTTGTACAATGTATCCTCCTCCCCGGATCAATTGCTGTTGTTGTGATTGTTCTGGTCGACGCTGTCCATGTTGGGCACATAGTCCAGGGCCATCATGCAGGCAAAGACGGTCATCACCATCTTGGGTTTGACCTCGGTGATGTCCTCGGGCAAGGCGTAGACACGGGCGCCGATCTTGCGGGCCATCGATATGGCATATTTGGCATTGGCCAGATTGTCCTGGGGAAGGGGAGGCAGAGATAAAAAGATTAACAAGAGAAGTGGATGGAGATGAAGACAGAACATACCTCCTGGGTGCCGCTGGTGCGCACCAACTCGTAGTTGATGCTGCCCGCCTTGATCGAATCGATCAGATCGATAACGATCTTGCCATCGGCAATCGCGGGATCGTTGAAGTTGCGCAGTTGCGACTGTTTGCCGGCATCACTGAGGCGCGTGTTCACCCACTGCACGATCTCCTTCTCGATGATGGGGTTGCCCGTGTTGGCCAGACGCGATAATATGGAGAGCGTGTATGCGCGCATCAGTTGCCAGATGAGGGCTGTGGAATAAAGAAAAAAAGAAGGGGAATGAGCAACAATTGTGACACAGAAACAAATTGTGAGTCTGCACTCTGGATCTGAAGGTAGACGCATTTTAACTAGGTAATAATTCAACGTATGGTGGTCACTGAAGTAGCCACCAAGGATTCGGAGATCCCTCCTAGACAGCAAGCTGGGTTTGGGTTTTCACGGGAATTTTTAAGCTCGTTAGGGTGCCGCATTTCTGCTCTGAAAAGCCAGTAGCGTTCGGGACAAGAAGGTAGACCGCCCCTTACCTAACTCTTCCACCAGAGTAGCCAGGTACTCAAGTGAGAGTAACTTTGTTTCGAGAGGAAAGAGTCTGCAGACAGAGCTAACAATCGGCCACCATACGCGACCCAATTCTTCGGAATGGAGACGCATCTTACCCAGCGTGAGCGTGGCATTGCCATCGTTCAGATCCTGACCGGCGATGCCAACCAGCGAGAACTTGAGCTGCTTGCCAAGGTCGACGGCATAGTTGCAGTTCTCCAGTTTCTCCATGAACTTGCGTAGCGGTGTGAAGCGTTTGTGCACACGGCTCCAGTTCACAATGCCAGGCTTGATGACATCGAACAGCTGGAAGATGACGAGGCCATCAGCCAGGTCGGAGTAAAGCCAGTTCACGTGAGGCGCCACGCCCATTGAGTTCATCCAGTTGCGGTAGGCTGTGAAGGAGATGAGAGAATTGTGGGATTAGCTGAGGACAACAGGGGATGACGGGGTTCCTGGTCGACTTACTCTTCTCCTCGCGCGTCTCCTCAATTGACTCGAGTCCCTCGATCTGCTCGGGCTTGTCCAGGCCAGGATGATTGTTGAATAGATTGGCCACAAAGGCCAAGTTCAGCTTGTAGACGCCGTTGACGACATCCTGTGGTGTCAGGAAGCTGCGGCAGTTCAGCTTGGCTGCCTGCTGCAACATGATCTCAGCACGCTGCTGCAGATCCGATTCACGGAGTGCTTCCAAATTGACATCGGCCTCATTGCCGGCAATCTGCTTCAGCAGATGCGAATAGATCTCCGAGTCGACAATGTCAGACTGGAAGTTGGTGCAGCGGCGCGAGATGCCCGCGCGTTCCAGATGATGATTGACCCAGCGCAGGAGGATTGCCTCCGGAGACATCTTCATCAGATCCTCGAGACGCTCGTTGTCGAAGAGCAGTCCAGCAAGGCCGGGACAGCTGTCCAAAGTGATGTGACTGAAGAGACCGATGCGGATGATCTGCCACAGCAGACCGAGCACCAGATGCGGCTTCCCCTTGGCCAGGTCGTGGGCATCGATGTTGACAATGTTGCAGCCAATGGCCTGCGAGGAGACCAGCGCGAGCGTCAGGTTCTCGAACTCACGATAGACGGTCAGGCTCTTCTTGTTAATGGCGCGCTCATCGATGGTGTCGGGGCATGAGTGGTTGATGATCTTGCACAGCAAGATGCCGTCCTTGATGGACTGATAGAGACGCTTGCCCTCCGCATCGATGGGCAGCAGGTGCTGCAGATCCTTGTCGTGTCCCAGATTCGAGTTAATCCAATCGGAGAAGGCCAACTGTTCCTCCAGGCGCACCGAATGTGTGGTGCCCTCCGACGATATGCTCGACATGCCGCCCAGGGTCTCGAGGTTCTCCTTCTTGGAGACGACCGTCTTGAATGTGCTCGCCACATCCTTTGACTTCAGGTCCAGACACAGTGTCTCGAATTCCTCCAGGTTCAGTTTACCCTGATGCGCTGTGCGCTGTTTGCTCTTGAACTCGTCGATCATCTCGCGCACCTGGTAGCCGGCCAGCTTGAAGCCCACCTGGTTGAGGGCATCCTTTAGCTCGTGCAGATCGATGAAGCCATCCTTGTTGGCATCCAGCTGCAAGAAAAGAAAGCGTGCAAGAGAAGAGGGTCAATGAGACAGTTGAGCAATTGTGTTGAATTAATTAATGACTAATCCGATTTACTCATCGATCGACCTCGACGTTGCCGCTGACTCATCGATCGGATTCACCTTCGCATTTAAATCGAAACTATTTTGGCCATTACCTGCGCATATTCCAGTCCCTCCCCCTATCCCCTTAACCCCCTCTAGTGGCACTCGTTTGATCAGTTCGCTTGGCATTCGTTTTTGATGTGAAGCACTTTGCCTGTTCACCTGCCCAAGCAAAAGTTCTGACAGTCCCAACATTTTCTGAGCACCCACCTCCCATTTCCAACCTCACTCCCCCTCTTTATTTGCCCTCTATGTCTTCTAGCATTCTGCTTATCAGGTATACTCTCTGCTGATTAATTTGCTGTCGCCGTCTCGCTCGCACTGCAATTAGATCACAGGTAACTTTTTTGCCAAGGTTCCCCTACCTCGGGGCTTGCAATTGATCATCGTCAAGTCAACTGACGTAACAGATATCTTTAGTTTGGATGTAAACAACAGAAGAACACTATCGATAACGACACTCTTGCTATCGCTATCGCTATCGAAGTTCCCTCGATCATCGTCAGCCAATAAACTGTAAACTTTTTAATGTGCAGTGTTTAACAACGTTTTACAGTGCGATTTACAACGGTAATTATCATTGCTAGAGTCGTTATTTGTTATTCGGGTTAGGATAGAAGCAGACCTAAATATTTGGGGACAGTAAACCCTAATATAAGGTTTATGACAAGGACTGGCAACCGTGAGACAATATCATATAATATACATATAATAACAATAATATAATTTAATGTAATATAATAAAATTACAACTACAGATTCATAAATTTGTATAATTTTGCTATTTTTAATGCTCAATCTAAACTGTTGTAATGGTTCTTTATATGTTTTATATATCTGAAATAAGGTTAGAAATCAAATCGTAAATAAGAAAAAAGATTTTAAGAAAAATGTCATTAAAATTGTATCAAAAACAAGTTTAGTTTGAGGAATAAAAATAGGATAGATTCGTGGACAGTAAGATTTCGAAATTTTTTCAGGCTAGATGAAAAAATACACAGACAGATTTGTCCAGAAAAAAAAAAGACCAACATCTCTTAAACATCAGCCAATACCAATCGAATTGTCTCTTAATCAATAAGGATGATATTTATACCCTTTTCTATATATAGTCTTTATGTAGTCTCCTAGATACCAAATAAACGGGCGAAGAAGCTTTAAAGTGCATTATGCGTTGTACATAGAATATAACTTGGAATTATACACAATCGATACGTGTGTTAATGTATTTTAGATATTTGGAGGATTTGGATAAGTTCCCCTTGACTTTGGTGTTGCCTAAAAGCATTTCGACATTTCGCATTGTTTGCGCACTTCTCGCTGCCCTTAGCACACTCACACACACACACACACACACACACACATACATACATACAATATGACTGGGTAAATATTGAAATTTAGCAAGATTTCTCTATGGAAAACTCGCTGATGAGCGACAATTTGCCAAGCCAAGCCCAGCCCAGACCCCAGGGAGGGTAGCATGGAATATAATCGTTGCCAGGTAAGGTCCAAGTTCGTTCCATTTCGACCCGCAAATGGTGGGTTTTCGGTGTGAAATTCCCATCATGACGAGACCATATAGTATATATAGAATATACAGTATATGGCATACAGTACACAGTATCTATATATGCACACGCATACCTGGCTGGCATAATGTGTGTGGAATGTGTGTGCGGCAGGTCTCTCGATGATGTTGGCTGTTTGGCTTGCCTGCGTTGCCCGATAAGATAATGTTGTTCGTGGCGAAACGGCAACAAATCGAAAATAGCAAAACAGTTGACGTTGTATATGGTAATGATTGCTATAGAAGGAGAAGGTGGAGTATGACTAGGCTAGGACCGCTAACGTGTAGACGGTCATCGTTTTGGACGGTTCTGGCTCTGGTTTTGGTTCTGCTGATAGATAAGCCAAATAAATGCTGACAAACAACGGAAGTTACAAAATTTCGGAGTTTTTTGGAGTGCGAATTTCACGTGTGCACTTTATCGTAGGTGTTCACTGTAGCGCGTTGTCTTTGCATGCCTGTGCATGTCTGTGTTATCGATTAAAAACCATAAAGTGTGCCGACAAGGGGCAACAACAAGAACAACAACAACTCGACTGGAAGCTTCAACAAGGGCAAACACTTTACAGATTACGTGAGTCGTGGGTCGAGTTAGTAATGAAAAAAGAGAGCGAAACACATATGTATATCGATCTGTATCGTATATCGATAAGTGGCACGATCAATTCACTTTACGTACATCGGGCAGCATCTCCTCCAGATTTTGCCTGAATTCCTCGATGGTCTGATGTTGTTCGACGTTGAGAATATCCGCCATTTTCGATAGATGTCTGTGTGTTTGTTTGAGTGGGAGTTGATTATTATCGATTATTAATCGCACTGTGTAAACACTGTTTGGGGGCTGAGAGTGATTGCTTTCTCTCTTTGCTGCTGAGCAGAATAAACAAAAACAAAACGAAACAAAAAAATATTGCTTAAATTTAGTAAATCGATTCGGAGGCACAACAAGAACGCGGCACACACTGCACAGTCTCGCACACTCGCATAACACGGACACGATCGAAAGAAGGAGGAAACACGATCAATCACGAGTGGCAAAATCACCGTTAGATGCAAGTTTTCTTCAAGAGAGAAGCAGAGAGAAAGAGAGCGCGCGCGAGAGAGATGCGGGAGAATGAGAGCGAAAGAGTACGCGAGCATGCGAGAGCAAGGATTGTGGGAAGTGTGGCCGAGAGGGGGCTGGAAGTCGATGTTACTATGCGTTCGTCGGGATTTCTTCGTCGATGTTGGCGCCGCGGGACGATCTGAACTACTATTGGGTGCCTGAAGCAGTGCGCACTATTTATGCCTTTTCTTTTATCACAGCCAACCCCTTAATGCTCTCCCTCTCGCACTCCCGCATGCAATGGGTTCTCTCTTACTTCCTCTCTCTCTTTCTCTCCGACAATCGAAGTATTGATAAGGCACTCGTGAAGTGAGAAAGAATTACTCGATTGGGGCCTAAAACATGTTTTAAAGAGCAACTGTTTTTACTGCTTTCTGTTTTCGGTCTTCCTCTTCGTACTCTTCCTCCTCCTCCTCCTCCTTGTCCACCTCCCCTTGCTGGCCGCCTTCTGCTTTACACACTGAATCATTTACACATTAGTCAATCGAACGAACCTGTGTTCCCCCCCCCGTTTATAACTAATGCCAACTTAGTCATTCCAATTTAGCCCATGCTCATGCTCATTTCCAATTTCAATTCATTTCAATTCAGAGAGAAAGAGAGAGAGAGAGCGCAGCGCATACGACTGTGATATATCCATTACCAACGTCATTCCTTCATTGCTGACGTCATTTATGGTATGGAGCGCAGCAACGAGAGTGTGTTCTTCTTTTTGCTGTAACACGCCCGTTGATAAGCCGATTTCGATTAATTGTGCTGATTCGATAGATGAATCGAATGGCAACCTTTTAGCAAAATGTCAGCTACAGCCCAATATACCCCTTCTTTTTGGGAGTCATTGTGCATGATAACGAATGAGAACAAGTCATATGAGTCTCGACAATTGGGTCTTATATGCAGGTATGTAAATACACACACACACACATGATAGCTGCTTGGGTATTTTGGTCATTCGTTGCGATAAGGCACCCTACGATCGTCCCCAACACGAGTTACTTTTCTAGTGCTGGTGGGGGGAAGCAATCGACCAAGCATGGCGGGGAAGGGAGACGGGCAACAACACCTTCGTGCAGCACATTAAATTGAAAGCGCCAGGTGCCGGCAATATCGTCGATTGGGAACATCAGATTACGCACGATAATCGTAGAACGTGATAGAGTTGTCACCTGCTACGGCACGGCCAGAGATTTTCTTAAGGGCTGCCAATCCACTGCAGTGAATCACTCTGATCTTACAGGAGAGAGTTAAACTTAATGTATTGTAGTTACTTCTCTTCACGGAAAGGCGACAACTCTACAACGTCAAGTGCCACGAAACTTTTAGCAAAAATGCTTAGCCATCAAAATTTACTGAATATCAAACAAACTTACGTAAGTAAACATATATAGCGTACATATATCATGTGTAAGCGACGTCTGAGAGAGCCTAACAGTTAGATAGAAAGCGAGAGAGAGAAGGAAAGGAAAAGAGCAGGCAACATGTCATTTAAACGTAATTGGGTTTTTAATAGCCATTGTATCAGCCAGAGGAATTATGTGAATGTGCCAATTGCTTTTCGCCAAGTGATGTCTTGTTAAACATAAATTTAATACCGCTTTGGTCGCAGATAAGGAAGTGCCCCCGATAACCGAAGTGAACCAAGTGAATTGCACAAGCTCATTGCGAGAGGCCAAAGTGTTCTAACCGTATTTATTGCCATTTTCGACATTTTTGACACGTCTCTCTCGCTATAGCTCTATCTCTCTCTCTCTGTCCCTTGTATCCACTTGAGTCCACTTCGGGGTCGATTAGTCATCGTCTTCGATCGGTGATCATTGATAGTTCGTACAAAGAGTGTTCATTGTTCGTGGCAAGGTCTCCTTCTCCACTTTCGCCCCGACACAGCTGTACAAACTGCCTCATCTTGCACAATATATCGAATGCATTCACCTTTATTTATTTATCGAATTCATTTCTTCTCTTGTTGTGATTCCATTGTTCCCCCAAGATGATTTCCAGCTGACAGATCTCAATTTATGTTTGACTCGAACCTGTGTTTGTTCAGCTTTAAGCGAGGTAGAAGCAGAAGAAACTATCGGCAGTGCTATCGATAGGTTGCTATCGTTAAGCAATGCAACTTCTCTTATTATGCATGATGGCATCGCTCTGACTCATAGAGGCACATAACAAGTGTATTTACATTACTCAAAATGATTAAAAGCTGCATTCATGTACAGTATGTAGTATACAGTATACAGTATACTATATACTGTATATACCCCCCACAGCCGACTCGATTACTATCAAGTTCAAGTTCGTCTCTTGGCCTTTCCATTGACATTGTGACGACTATTCTCTCTACTCGTGTTCAGTGTTGATCCAAAGAAAAGAAGAGAAGAAACACACGCAGTAAAAAAGGTCAAAAAACAAACGGCACAACACACACAAACCGTAATTATGATTATGATTATGATTATCAGAGAAGAGCCCGCGAAAGTTTCGTTAATGAACTTTGTTGTCATTGTCATTTCGAAGGCAATTTACAGCAAATGAAGTTCATTAGCAGCGGCGAACCCGGCAGATGCTAAACGGTCTTTAGTTTGTTTGTTTCTTTGTGCCTTTCCTTTCCTTTCCTTTTCTTTCCCTTCCCTTCCTTTTTTTAGCTTTCCATGCGACCCGTTTCCGAATTGAATTGGACGCCAAATCGGAGCCGAGTAAAACAATAATGTCTTGTAAGTCTTGCAAATGCCAGGCTATAAGTGACTCTCAACTATCGATAAACAATGCAGAGTAGATCATTAAAATTATTTTTTGATATCAACTCCGAACACTTTGAGTCTTGCTACATAGTCTCTTTTATAGTTTCAATTACCTTTACCATATACAATTTAATCAAAGCTTAAATTTACCAGTGGATTTTCTAACTATCGATCAGCTATACTTGTGTACAAAACAACATACTATCGATATTAACTATCGAAGCGTATAACACTTTTAAATAATAAAATATGTGCCCACTATTCTACACACTGTAGACCTGGGGCTGGGGCTTATATAAGCGGGCCGAATGTCATCAAAAACAACCTGTACAACAACAACAACGAGAGCAATACGAATTATGCCCTCAGCACGAGAGTGGAATCAAGTAAACGTTATGTGTTCATTGTTATGGTTTGTTATGCTCTCGTTGGTGTTGCTTTTCGCTTTCGTTTAACCGGTTTGGCATGGCCTGGAACCAGTTCACTAGTCAAATTCCAATTCCAATACCAATTACTCATGCCAGGCACGAACCTTTGTTTTGTTTGAAAGTGGAACTGGAAGTGGAGCATTTTCATTTGTCCCAAAACATTGAATGCAAGCTAGCGGTGCTTCGGATCCACTGACTATTTGAAGTCGAAGCCCGAGATTCAGCTATACCCATGGTCGGAGTTAGTGCTCTAGCCGGAGTTGTAGCGGTAGCTGTAGATATAACTGCAGCTAGAGCACGACCTCGACAAAAAAGGCGGCATTACATCAACGCGGCCCGCTTGACGTTTCGCTGATTGAATCGACGAAGTCGAGAGTCTAACAACATGCGAAACATGTTAATCAACACACGACTCACACACACCCACACCCCCCTGCTCCCCCACCCGTACCTCTTCGATGTGAACAGTTATGTAGATGTATCTATGCATGGAAGACTCCTCAATGAGACTCCCCCCAACACCCGCTGAGTCGAGTGCTTGGCACAAAACATAAAACCCACCGATCGTAAATAGTCAAAGGAAATCAATTGAACAAAAATTAATAATGAGCTGGCCCAGGCCATTGATTATGCCTGTGTTAGTGTCTGTATGTGTGTGCACGTATGTGCCGTGGTATTTACATTTGATGTTGTGGGGAAGGAGGGGAAAGAAACAGTACATGGGACAGTTGAGACGCGTTGACAGGCGACAAAAACAATCAAAAAGGTTAAAGAAGTATTTCGAATGAAGCATAATTGGTTATTCATAGGGTAGAAGCGTATTAAAACTTTGTGTACATATTGTACACATAAACCTAGAACTAGATCAAGACTATCAAATTTGTGAAGAATATATCTGAACTTGCATGCAGATCAGACTCGTTGTAAAACTTGACCACGCCCCATTCCAAACTGAATTGCAAGCTAAATTTTAAGGTCATTAAAACGAGTTATTTGGAATCGCATAAGAAACAAAGCAGGGCTAGCAGTCAGCCGTTTTCTGGCCAGATCTTCCATTTCAAATTTTCGTCTAGGCTGAAAATAATCTCAAAATCTTAATGCTCAGAAATTTTTCGTGGCCATTGATTGAATGCATCGTAGATTGTGTTTGCGAACGGGGAATATGCGTAACAGGGAGAAGGGAGCATCTCAACCCCTATAAGGTATACATATTCTGAATCAGGATCAAATAAGCCAGGTCTTTATCAGGAACTATTAAAACACGCCTCTCTTCGACTCTGTTTTAAAAACAGTAAAAATAACTTCAGAGCTCCACTGCAGCTGTAGTATTAACTTAACTACCACAGTTGTGTGATACACACGATATATACTCTATTTTAAATGTTTTGCGATTGGACAAAAGATTCCCTCCGCATCTACTAGATCATATTCAAATAAGCATTAGACACTTTTTATTTAATTAATCTGAGTGTTGTTTTCTCACCTGTTCTAAACTGAATCTAAACATAATTTACAGGTAATTGATTAAAAGTATAGAAATACTATCAATGGATCTACTTGTATTTGTTTTATGTTACGTTGGAACATACAGTCTTTAAATTTAACATATGATCTCATATTGCTATTATTGCCATCGCTTCATTTATCAAATAAAATGTTCGCAATCTTTGCATTATTTCTTCGCACTCCTTACATAAAGAAACACGTAATACTTATTTATATTCCAAAGAAATTTCAAAAATTGTTTGATACCATTAAAGTCTTTTACTGCACAGAAGTAAAGCACACATGCAACTGTTTATTTGTATACCCCCAAGGCGAATCGAAATGAGCCTTATCAAGTCAATGCACGCTCTGTGCAAAGCATTTCCAGTTTATTTTTATATCGGCATATTCCCAAACAATTTAATCGCGTTTTGTTTATTTTCCGCAAATATTTTAATTAATTTCTGCGTTCGATTCGAGTAAACAACAACAACAACAAAGGCACAATGTTAGTTATGTGTAAACAAATATCGTGAGTCACTTTTGAATAATCAGTTCGACAAGTTTGTCACCTGGACATGTCTGCCAGGCCGGCGATGTCAGAGTTGTTGTGTCTTGTCATCTTCAACAAGGCGTTGTTATCGACAACGTCTTATTGTTGTTGTTGCTCTTGTTATTGTTGTTGTTATCGTGCGCGTCTCAATTGAAATTTGTAACACGTACAACAAATTTGACTTTGCGCATTGAGCTTGGCTCGACTCAGCAACGCGTCGCTCGCATGTAATAAATTTTTATGTAGAAATTGGCGATGTGACCAACACAAGACTCAGACACACACACACACACACAGGCAGACATGCATGTATGTACTTGGAGCACACTTGCGGAGCTAAGTGAATTGTATAATCAGCAGTGAGTGACACATATCCGCCGCATAGACAAAAAGACCCGCGTGGAGAGGGGCACCAAGGGGGTCGGTGGCCAATGGCTACTTGCCACTTCCCACACACACACACACACATGCGCACACATATGTACATACTTGTTGTTGGGTTTGTCCAAGGCGTGGTCGGGTCAGACTGATTGCAATTTTATGTGAAACATAATACAAACATTAGTCATAAGGATAAATAATATGAAACTTCAAGAGTGAAGGGAGATAGGAGGAGGAAGAGGAGGAGAAGGGGGAGGCGAGGTTCCGTGCATGACTCAGCGAAAGTGTCTAGCTGAGGCAAAGCCAAGGCGATAACACACCTTGCTAACTCGCAGCGCAGGCTAATTAGCATGACAAATGAACAGTTACCCTGCCTGCCTGCCTGCGCCTGGGGGTTGCCACCCCGTGCAAATATTGGAAACGAGGCAATAAATCGTTCGCCCTGTCTCTGTCGTGCATACCCAAATATGCATTCACACACACACAGACAAACATGCATGCATACATACGTGTGCTTGTTATCGCTGCCATAAAGTAACGGGGCAACCCGACGAAGAGTTCAAGAAACTCTGCACGCAAAGTCGCGGGCAGAAATCGAAGAAAGCGTCAAAAACACTTTTGCATAAGGACAAACGACAAGTGGCAACGCCAAAAAGAGAAGACACTAAAACAAGTACGAAAGAAAGCGACAAGCGACAATGCACGCGCGACTCTAGCATACCCTGTAGTGATCTTGAAGGGGTAAGACAGGTAAAAAGAGGGAAAAATCAAGACCAACTTGACTAGCTACACACACCAATCAAGCGTTAATGTAACAGTCCAATATACCGGATATGCATATACCTGATAGTTACAGGGTATACCGAAAAAGCTGACAACTCAGCTGCGCGTTGCAACGCGACGGACGCAATGAACGCATTAAAAATCACTTTCGCTGCATTTATGCACAGTGGTATAAAGAGACAAAAAACCACACACACACGTAGATATATGCAGATACGTGTATGTATCTGTGTGTGTATGTATGCATGATTTTACAGATACGTATGCATACGCTCGATTAGTTTATTGAGTGATTAATCATCTGCTTTATATGTGCATTTCCATTTGAATTGCATTTGCTGCATTTAATGATTTGTACAAATGTTATCACGTATTCCCATAGACTCGCGTCTCTCCCTCTCTCTCTCTCTTTTCTGTGTGTGTGTGTTTGTATGCATACTTATGTCAATGGTCTTCACTGCCCTCCAACAATCTCTCCCTCCCACTCTCCCTCTCTTTTGGCTGCAGTTGCATTCCGATTGCACTGATGTCATATTTGCTTCTGCTTATTTCTACTTAGAATACACACATACACATACACACACAACGAGCTACTTGGCACACATTTTCAATGGCTTGCGCACCACTGTGCTGCACGACTTTTGAGTGACACTGTAGAGTATTTGGCATGTGCATTAATGTGACCGCGGGACGTCGCCGGGCATCGCAGATGGGCTTTGTCTAAAATGCAAAGTATGTTTAAGTGCGCACATAAGTAGCGCACTCTCCCTCTCCTACCTCGCCTCTCTTCCCCTCTTGCTCTCCAACTCCCACTCTCCCCCTCTGTTGCACACTTTAAGTGCACTTGATAAAAGCCAAGCAACAGCAGCAACAGCAGCAACAACAAACGACGCTCTTTCCTCATGTGAATGAGCACAGCAACAACAAAGAATAAAAAGGAAAAAAAAAAAACAATAACAACACCAGCAGCAGACCTAATAAACGCAGTACCCAATGAATTATGTGCCTGCCCTCGCTCGACTCTCAAGAAGACATGCAAGCGAGCTGATAAACCATAAAAATACGTACTTAAGCCCACAGATACATACATAGGCAAACATATGTATGTACATATATACAGACAGTGTGTACACACACTGAAAATGCAAGACTGCGGCAATTAACACTAACACTCCCACGCGCAGCTCGCACTGTCCAAAAGACAAAAGATAAACAAAAGTAATGCTCTGTGCCAGTATGGCAACTCTGTTGCTGATTGACATAACAACAACAGCAATAGCAGCAATAACAGCATCAATAACAGCGCAGCCTCAACTCAAATGCGGAACAAGATCTCTTGCTCACTGTCCCTCTCCCGCGCTACCCCTGCATCCAACTCTGATGCGCGCATTAGTCATCCCCAAGCCCCAAGGCATGCTCATGCTTGCTGATTAATAAAATCCACAGCAACAACTACAACCACAACAATAACAAAATCCACTTTCGAGTGTCAATCAGTGCCAGAGTGCCCCTCACACCGACCCGCCCACACATCCACCCGACGCCCACACGCTGCCTGCACTCATTGTCATGGTATTTTTTATTGTTGCTGCTGCTGCTGTCTCTCTTTGCTCTTTCCCTTGCGGTTATCCTTTTTATCGTTTCGTTTGCCACGCATTTCCATAACGTACGAGAGCGCGCGCGCGCCTGTTAACAATGCCGCATTGTGTTTTGATTAACATTACGCGCGTGCGCTCCCGTTGTCCCCCACCCCCACTGCTGTCGCACTGTTACCCGCTCACTGCGCACTGTTAACAGCGCAAATTGCATTGAATGACGACGCGTGGGCGGAGAGAGAAGTAAAGACGCAGGCAGCAATTACAGTTGGCAATTCACAATAGCAACACCTGAAAACTATTAAATGCTGCTGCGTCTACGTGTTTGTGTGTGTGCGTGTGCTTGAGAAGAAATTGAAACAAATGCTAAACGAAAATTGTTGCTGCCCCTTGAACCGGGCAACGGGGCTAAACGTTGACGTCGACGCTGGCTTTGGCATCGGCGTTGGCGTCGGCGTCGGCATCGCTGATGATGTGCTGGTGCTGCTCTTCCACTTTGTCTTGCTGCTGAGTCGTAGTTTTTCACGCTCTCCATCTTCTTATTTCTATTGGTGTGACTGTCACTGTGTGTGTGTGTTTTTATTTTAAGCAGAAACTGGTTTTTGTTTGCCTTCTTTGCTGTGTCTCTTAACGTGCCGTTGTGTTGTTGTCATACTATGAAAATACCCAGACACACACACGCAAACAGAGGCATGCATAAGCCTCTCTCTGTGTGCATGCATGTGCGTGTGAGTGTGTGTGTATATGTATTATTCAAATTGTATTTTCGCGAAATTCATATGAAATTCCGAGTAAAGTGAAAGAAGCGTGCTTAGTTTATTTTGATTAGTCATGTCTGCGAGTATGTGTGTGTATGAGTAAGAAAGAGAGCGCAAAGGAGAAGGGGGTTGCGAAGACACAGACATTGAACTTGTGCGTTAGCAGCGACGTTGACTGCGTTGCTGCTGCGGCAATGCGCATGCGCTGCTGCTGTGATTTTGCAGCAAGACTGTTTGGCGTGGCCACCACCCAAGGGAACTTGTTTTCCCCCATGCACTGTGCTCCCCCACACACACACACACGCACTTGCATACACTGACACACACACACACACTTGGAGATATGCATATGAGTACATACACACACACACACACATTGGTATGTATACTGGCTGGAGCATTACCGTTAGCTGTTGTTGTTGTTGATGCCGCTCTCTTCATGGGGGGTTGTTGAAGGCCATTGTCGTCGTCGCAGTCGCCGTCGCCGTCGGCGCTGACGACGACGCCCACATGCACCGGTTAACGGCATCTCAGAAGAGCGCTCTTCTTCTCTATGTGAGTCATGCAATTGGCGTTTTATTGCAATAAGAACACTCTCCCCCATCCAACCCCTCACCCGCCTAGTTGCACTTATCGATTTTACACGTGAAACAAAGTGCCTTTTTATATTAAAATTGTTAATATTTAATGACGTTTGCATTCTATTTTACACTCACCTCCGTGAATTTCTCTTTTATCTCGGTCTTTTCATCAATGGACAAAGTTTTTGTAAATTTATTTAGCGTTGCCATTTTGTTGTTTCTGTTGTTGTTGTTTTCTATGGATGCCGATGATGTTGCTGATGCCGCTGTTGCTGAAGCTGCTCTTGGGTCTCTGTCTGTGTGTGTTTGTGTGTGAGAGCTCTTTCTAGTTCTTGAAGCTCTTCCTTTTAATTTTAAATATTGGTTATTATTTAAATCAATTAAAAGTAAATTTCACTTTATCGCCACAATCGATGTCGATGTCGCTTTGCCGCTCTCTTATTGTTTTTGTTGTGCAAAAAACTGCGCTGCGCTGCGACGCGTCGGGTCTGGACTGATGTCTCTGTATGAGTGTGAGTGTAAGTGCGTGTGTGTTGGTGGTGGGTTTGTTTGCTTGCCGGGAAGATGGACTTCGGGGGAGGCGTCGACGTCGGCGGCGGCGGTGACACTTTCTTCTTTTGGGCGGCGTAGGCGGAGGCGGCAACTTTTATTTATGGCTCTGTTATTGTTGTTAATTCTTTTACACGCTACTGCGCTGAATAATTGCTATTTTGCTTTTGCTATTGCTATTTCTATTTGCTATTTGCTATTTAGCTACTTTGATATTACTTGGTTTCTCCTTTTTCTCTCACTCTGTTTTGTTTCTCTGTTTTGGCACACAAAGCACGACGTTTTTTTCTTTTTGCACTTAACAAAATATGAACCCTAATAAAAATCTGGTCTCACTCTCCCACTCGTATTTACACCGTTGTCGCTGTTGTAAGCCCAGCTTATTCGCTTTGTTGTTATGTGGCGTTAGCGGTTTTGCCGGCTTCTCTGTGCGTTCACTTTGTTATTTGTTAATCAATAACAATAACTTGACAACAACTTTAAAATTGCTAGCGGGGCAGACGAACCATACGCAAGAAAGTCTGAATTAAAACTGATGGAGCAAGAAACAGTGTGACCACTAGTGAAGCTGTTAACTAACAGAAAATACCAAAGAGTAAACATTGTAAACGTATGTACATAAATACCATAACGACCGCTGTAATGATAGCGTTATGTAAATGTAAAATGTTAATTTTAAAAATAATTTCTTTTTTATTTTTCTTATTTTTTTTTTAACTTACGTACAATTTAAAATAATTGATTTTTTAATATATAATGACATATATTTTGTTTTCAATTGTTCTATTGTTATTTGTCATAAAGCCTCTGAAATAAACTCCGGGAATCAGAGGTTTCACCAAGAAAGGTCTGAGAACTGAGCCTCAATCCAATTGAACGCGGACATTTGGCGGTAATCAAAACTAACAGAACTATGTTAAACGCAATTTTGAGCCGCGTTAAGTTGGCTGCTCGCGCCCAGGTAAGCCTATTAGGAGTTGTCGCAAAGAAGCGAAAAGACGAAAAGATTTGTTGGCAACCCTATGCTGGCGCAAATAAAAATATTGTGGCGTAGCTGTTTATTTATGTGTTTTATTTTATAATAAAATGCACATTAAGCAGGTTGGTTATCAATTATCCTCAACCCGTGTTGCCTTCACCTCATCATCCTGCTATTCCAGATTATAATACAAGGCTTCAAAAGTTACAAGGACCAGACGGTGGTGGAACCATTCGACAAGCGTCATAACGTTGTGGTGGGACGCAATGGGTCGGGCAAAAGTAATTTCTTTTACGGTAAGTTTGTTTGCAGACACAGACACAGCTTGAACTAAGGTTGCTAATCGGGCGTCTGTATGTACAGCTATACAATTTGTGCTAAGCGATGAGTTCACCCACCTCCGACCCGAACAGCGGCAGGCGCTTCTGCACGAGGGAACTGGCGCGCGAGTCATCTCAGCATATGTGGAGATTATATTCGACAATTCGGACAACCGAGTGCCGGTAAGAGAGAGAGAGAGAGATGATTCCTTGAATAGAAACACCATTTCAATTGACTTTTCCCCCGCAGATTGACAAGGAGGAGATTTACTTGAGGCGCGTCATTGGGGCCAAGAAGGATCAGTATTTTCTAAACAAAAAGGTAGTGCCCCGCAATGAGGTGGTCAATCTGCTGGAGTCGGCTGGCTTCTCCAGCTCCAATCCCTACTACATTGTCAAGCAGGGCAAGATCAATCAGATGGCGACCGCAGCAGACTCGTATCGTCTGAAGCTGCTGCGCGAGGTTGCCGGCACGCGTGTCTATGATGAGCGCAAGGAGGAATCGTTGAACTTGCTGCGCGAAACAGACGGCAAGGTGGAGAAGATCAGCGAGTATTTGAAGACGATCGAGGATCGGTTGCAGACCCTTGAGGAGGAAAAGGAGGAGCTAAAAGAGTATCAGAAGTGGGACAAGACGCGGAGAACCCTCGAGTACATTCGCTACGAAACCGAGCTGAAGGATACGCGACGTGCGCTTGAGGAGCTGCTCTTGCAACGCAAATCATCCTCCGACAAGAAAAAGAACTACAACATTGAGATTCAAAAGGCACAGGAGAAGATCAAGGAGGTGCAAAAGAATCTGAAAGAGGCAAAGAAGAAGGTGCAGAGCACTAAGGAGGAGCGCTCAGTGCTGATGACCGAGCAGCAGCAGCTGTTGCGCGAGAAGACCAAGCTAGATCTGACCATTGTCGACCTGAACGACGAGGTGCAGGGCGACAACAAGTCCAAGGAGCGTGCCGACCAGGAGCTCAAGAATCTCAAAGTCACCATAGCGGAGCGCGAGAACGAACTGGACGAAGTGAAGCCTAAGTACGAGTCGATGAAGCGCAAGGAAGAGGACTGCTCACGTGAGCTGCAGCTGAAGGAGCAGAAGCGCAAGGAGCTCTATGCGAAGCAGGGACGCGGCTCGCAGTTCTCGTCGCGCGAGGATCGCGACAAGTGGATACACAACGAGCTGAAGTTGATAGTCAAGCAGACCAAGGACAAGATCAACCATCACGCCAAGCTCGTGGAGGATCTCAAGAAGGATGCCACCTCCGAGAAAGATCTGGGCACCAAGATCGAGGAGCACTCGTCGGAGCTCGAGCAGCTGCGCCTGCAGATCGACGAGCACAACAAGAAGTACTACGAGCTGAAGAAGACCAAGGATCAGCATCAGTCCATGCGCAACGAACTGTGGCGCAAGGAGACCCAGATGACACAGCAGTTGCAGACCCAAAAGGAGGAACTCTCTCGGGCCGATCAGGCACTGCGCAGCATGGCAGGCAAACCCATCCTTAATGGCTGCGACTCAGTGCGCAAAGTCCTCGACAGCTTTGAGGAGCGGGGCGGGCAATCGGCGGCCATTGCAAGAGCCTATTACGGTCCGGTAATCGAGAACTTCAGCTGCGACAAGACCATTTACACCGCCGTCGAGGTGACCGCCGCGAATCGTCTGTTCCATCACATCGTGGAGTCCGAGTACGAAGGCACACAGATCCTCAAGGAGATGAACAAGCTGAAGCTGCCTGGCGAGGTGACCTTCATGCCCCTCAACCGGTTGCAAGTGAAGATACACGACTATCCCGATGATCCCGACTCGATACCGATGATATCCAAGCTCAAGTACGACGAGCAACATGACAAGGCACTGCGCTACATCTTCGGCAAGACACTGATCTGTCGTAACCTGGAGCGTGCCACGGAGCTGGCCAAGAGCACGGGACTGGACTGTGTCACCCTCGATGGCGATCAGGTCTCCTCGAAGGGTTCCCTCACAGGTGGCTACTTCAACACGTCGCGATCCCGTCTGGAGATGCAGAAGAAGCGCACCGAGTACAGTCAGCAGATCAGCGAGTTCGAGAAGAAGCTGAGCAAGCTGCGCAACGAGCTCAAGTCAACGGAGAACAACATCAATTCGATTGTCTCCGAGATGCAGAAGACGGAGACAAAGCAGGGCAAATCGAAGGACGTGTTCGAGAAGGTACAGGGCGAGATCCGACTGATGAAGGAGGAGCTGGTGCGCATCGAGAAGTATCGTGCGCCCAAGGAACGCTCGCTGGCGCAGTGCAAGGCTTCCCTGGAGGCCATGAATAGCACCAAGTCTAGCCTAGAGGCGGAACTTAAGCAGGAGCTCATGTCGACGCTGTCCGTGCAGGATCAGCGTGAGATCGACCAGCTCAACGATGATATACGACGTCTCAACCAGGAGAACAAGGAGGCCTTCACGCAGCGTATGCAGTTGGAGGTTCGCAAGAACAAACTGGACAATCTGCTGATCAACAATCTGTTCAGGAGGCGGGATGAGCTGATACAGGCACTGCAGGAGATATCGGTGGAGGATCGCAAGCGGAAGCTGAACAACTGCAAGACGGAGCTGGTGTCCACCGAGAAGCGCATTAAGAAGGTCAACGCGGATCTGGAGGAGATCGAAAAGCGCGTCAACGAGGCGGTGCAACTGCAGAAGGAGCTGCAGCAGGAGCTGGAGACGCATGTGCGCAAGGAGAAGGAGGCCGAGGAGAACATCAACAAGGATAGCAAACAACTGGAGAAGTGGACGACCAAAGAGAACATGCTCAACCAGAAGATCGACGAGTGCACCGAGAAGATTGCCAGTTTGGGCGCACTGCCCCAGGTGGATGCCGCCTACAGCCGCATCTCGCTGAAGAACATCTTCAAGGAGCTGGAGAAGGCCAATCAGCATCTGAAAAAATACAACCATGTTAACAAGAAGGCCCTCGATCAGTTCTTGAGTTTCTCGGAGCAGAAGGAGAAGCTGTACAAGCGCAAGGAGGAGCTGGACATTGGCAACCAGAAGATCTACATGCTCATCCACTCGCTGGAGATGCAGAAGGTGGAGGCCATACAGTTCACCTTCCGGCAGGTGGCACAGAACTTCACCAAAGTGTTCAAGAAATTGGTGCCGCAGGGCGCAGGTTATCTGATTCTCAAGACGAAGGACAACGAGGGCGAGGAAATGGAGAAAGAGGTGGCCAACTCGGATGCCTTCACTGGCATCGGTATACGCGTCTCCTTTACGGGCATCGATGCAGAAATGCGTGAAATGAATCAATTGTCTGGAGGACAGAAATCTCTGGTGGCTCTGGCGCTCATCTTCTCCATACAGAAGTGCGATCCTGCGCCCTTCTATCTATTCGACGAGATCGATCAGGTGAGTCCGGATGTGCAGCGAGTATGCATGAAATGAAACTAACTTGAAACTCCCTCCCCCCAGGCACTGGATGCAATGCATCGAAAAGCTGTCGCGGACATGATACACGAGCTTAGTGACACGGCGCAGTTCATCACAACCACGTTCCGGCCGGAGCTGCTCGAGAATGCGCACAAGTTTTACGGAGTCCGGTTTCGCAACAAAGTCAGCCACATCGATTGCGTCACGCGGGAACAGGCCAAGGACTTTGTTGAGGATGACAACACCCACGCTTAGAGTAGCTGCCACGCTTCCGCCCCAGTCCCTTCCTCTTCCCCTTCCTCCTCCTCCCCTTACATTCAAGCATTTCATAGTGATAAGATCAAAATGGTTTTTCATTGATTTAATATTTTTGTTTTACTTTCGATCTTTCAATATAATTTACCTTAATACGAAAACATTCTCCCTCTCTTTCTTTGTGTCTGTCTCATTCTCCATGTTGTGGATGTGCGTAATAAATAAGAACAGATCGTCGTATAGAACAAAAAACATTTCTTTATTGGCTAAATCTCTCGACAATGTGTGTCATTTTTTAGTAACTCTCCATATTTGTGCTAAATGCAGCTCGTCCTCCCTCCCGGAGTCACCTTTATCTGCTGTCATCGATCAGCTCCTGTGTGGCATTGATGGCAAAGAGCAGGGAGAAGCACATGCCCACCGTGTCCACCTCGAGCGTTGAGATATTGAAGTGGAGTGTGAGGCGCCAGAGCACAAAGTGATTGAGTAGCACCAGCAGAGCCAGGCCTAGTGACCACCAATACTCCTCGACCACAGCGATTTGCCACAGGCAGAAGATATTCCAGAGCACACAGAGTCCGAGATTGTAGCGCTCCAGCTGTGCCGCCAGCCGGCCAGCAGCCGACTTTTCGGTAAGGAAGATTCGAGCGGTAGCCAGGGACACAATGCCCGCATAGAGACCCAGTACGACGAATGTCCAATTCAGGCCGCCGCTAAGCCTCATTTTGTTCCCGGAGATGGTCTGCAATTGACCAATGATGAGTGTGACGAATATGACTGGAGCATAGCGAATCGAGTGTTCACATATGCGCCGATGCAGCTGTCCGGGATTTGGATGTGTGTAGCGGAGGATGCAGAAAACACTGTGCCCGAAGCATAAACCGTAGGCAGCCAGTGCGAATCTCCCGATGCTGTAGTGTTTGAGGGCCCATCCTGAGGTGACGGCCAACACGAAGTTCAACAGGCCCAGCGAGAGCTTCGAGGAGATGTTGCCGCCGGCATTCAACACCATTTGTAGGCAGGTGTAGACAGGTGGCCACCGCCACAGCAACAACAATAGTAACAACAACAACCTGCAACTGAAACTAAAATTGTTTTTGTTCTTGCTGCGGGTAATAGGGTTGCCCTTTCGATGGCGGAAACATCGTTTAGAGCTCTTAACAACAATCGATAGCAGTGAATTCATCGCTGAATCGCTTGCGCTCGATATTTTTTACACTTTATCAACGACCATCGATAGTACATGCATGGATATATTGCCTAATATTGATGTTTTTAACATTTTCTTCCCATCCCTAAACGCATTTCGACGCCCGCGAGAGTTTTGTATTTGTATTTGAAATCGTACTCGTTTTTGTTTTTGTTTTGTTTATTGCCGTCGCACTGTTACAGTTATTTCAAATAACGCCAACAAGATGGCGGATCCGAGCGGATCCATATTCAAACTGTTCCGAACCGTCGATCCCAGCACGGTGAATGTGCAAATAAAAGAGAAGTTTGCCAAACTGACGCTCTCATCGAATAAGAAAAAGGAACAAAAGGAACACAAGGAGCAAAGGACACAAGAATTAGATACACACAAAAGCAGCAGTACAGCGAGCCGCCAGCTCCTAAACGAACTAAACAGTGTGAATCGTGAGTCCGAAGAGTCTCTCCCGCAGCGTAGCCACTCCTCCACTTCCTCCTCCGCCGCCATGGTGGTTCAGCACACACCGAAAGCATCGGAGGACGATCACTCGCAGCTCGATGCCTCCGATTATATGGAGGTGCTGCAGTTAAGCGCCGATGGATGCACACAGCAGCAGACACAGGATGTGGATGTGGATGTAGAAGGACTGTCCGTTCAGGTGTCCAATTTGACAATGGAGGCGCAGCCAAAGCAGCGCTTGCCGGAAATATCAATTTGCATTTCATCGACCACCGAAGAAGAGACGGAATCTGGGGAGGAGTTGTGCATCACCATTTCGGATTCAAGTGTGAGCGACAACGAGCCAGAGGTGTCGGCAAGGGAAGAATCTTCGGCAAGGGAGCAGGATGCGCCAATGTCTATCAATGAGCAGCTGAATCCTGTGGTTGCCCTCACCAGCGACAAGGTGCAGCGCATTCAGGCGTTCTTGCGTGACGTGTCTTTCGAACGCCACGAGATGATTCGGCGCGGCATCGCAGATGAGACCGGCCATATCCGTAACTCGCGACTGGAAAGTGCCGACACGGAATCAATGAGTCAGGATGTTGACTCCACGCACATGGACTCGCCTCCATGTACTCCGTCACGCATCTGGTGCGAGCCCAGCAATAACCAGGAGAGAGAGCCCAGCAAGAGGGTGGCTGACGACGAATCGGAGGCGAACACGGAGCAGGACAGCAGCCGGCGACTGGCAGATGATGAAACAGAGGCAAACACTGTCTGCTCCTCGGAAAAAACGGAGCAGGACAGTAGCAAGCGACTGGCAGACAATGAGACGGAGGCAAACACAGTGTGCTCCTCAGAGCCGGTTGAACGGGAGAGCAGCAGACGGTTGGCGGACAATGAGACAGAGGTGAACACACCCGACTTGGAGGCGACCCTGACTGATGCCGATCCCAACGAATCGGTGTTTATACCAGAGACCAGCTGCGAGGCAGAGCTGGAACCATCGCCCGTGAGGCCGAGCTCGGCGTCGTCAACTGAGACGGCGGAGGATGTGCTTTGTACGCCAGTGGTCCAAGTGAGCAGCATCAATATATCGGCGAAGATCAATATCAAAATCAATATACCCAGCATGGACTCGAGCTCAGCTGAGTCCGATCCACCCGATGCGGACGAGACGCGTGAATCGCCGCAACAGGAAGATAACGAGGAACAAGATGAGCACCAAGCGCAGGAGAAGGAGCAGCACCAGCAGGAAGACAAGAGCAACTCCCTGCTGGTGGATGACAATTCGCAGGATAAGGGATTTCTGACCAATGCCGAGAAACTGCTCAACGAACTGTACGGTAAATCCTGGCAGACTCCCGATATCATCCGCACGCTGAAACGGACGGGCAGCAAGGGCAGCAGTGCTGCACCGGCTACGCCTGAGGCTGGCACCTTCCGCACACCCCTAACCGAAGTGAGACGCCAGCCCCGAGCACGCCAACAGGCTGCGACGACGGCCAAGAAACGAGCACCTCGACCGCCTCCCTCGACGAGCAATGAGAGCGCCTTGGGCGATTTCAGCCTTTGTGAGTAGAGATTCCCTCTTGGCACCTGCCAATGCTAACCTCCTTCTGCCTTTCCCTTTCAGTCAAGCGTGCACTCCACTTCAACAAGCTCAACTCGACACATCTGCCGTCAGCAGCACGAACTGACAAGGGGCCGAGCAGGGTCCGCGCACGCACCAATCATGTGGACGAGGATCGCTGGCGCGCGCTGATTGATTCGGATAGCGGCACCGATGCCTCGGATGACGACGACGCAGACGCAACATACGCCAGCGACTCTAGTGACTCTGGCAGCTCTGGAGTTGCTGGAGACAATGGCGACAATGTGACATATTTGGACCTAACTGAGGAGCACATCAGGGTTGTGGGGAGACCCACAAATGACAGCCCGGAGTCAAAATGTGAGCACACATGTCAGCACACAGTCACAATAAGTATTTTACTCACACTGTTTCATTTTAGCTCCAGTATTCCCAAAACGACTTAACGACATTTTGCGCACTTGCCGAGCCAAAGACAAACCGAAGATGGTAACCACTCGCAGTTTGGAAAAAAAGAAGAAGCAAAAGGCTGCTTCACCCCCTGGCACGCCTGCCACACCCACCACACCCATGGAGGTTTCGGAGAACCCGACACGGCGCCAACTGTTTGTGCCTAACACAGGATACGAGGACGAGAACACAGCTCGGCGAATTGTGGATCAGGCTGTGGAAATGAACACACTGGAGGATCTGGAGAACATCTACATGCCGGGCTCGACAGTGTACAAGCGTTTGCAGGAGGTGAAGCGCCAGTTGGGCATTGCAGCTCCCTCGCCCAAATCGAAAGCAATCTTTCCGGTTTTACCATCACCAATTGAAGTTTCGCCAAAGACCACCCCAGGTCGGCGCAACAAGAAGAAACAGAAGAAGCAGCAAGTGGTGCAGCCACGAAGTGGCCAGCGCAGTTTTCTTGAGTCTCTGGATGAGTCGGTGGATCGCGAGGATAGCGATCCCGAGGCGTACAACTATCGTACAAACTTCGCCAGGAAGAAGGGTGAGCTGGTGACGCGCCTCGTCGAGCTGTACAACCAGAAGGTGTTTGACAATAAGCTGGATGTGACCATCACATGGTCTAAACGTCTGCGCAATACAGCGGGCAGGTGCATTAACAAGAAGAGGTGAGGAAGACCTGCTTAATTGATCCCTTCTATTGCCTCGTGCTTATGTTCTTTCTGTTTTAGGTTGGGTGTCAGACTCTGCCAGATTGAGCTGAGCGATAAGGTCTTGACCCGCGCCGCCCGTTTGCGCTGCACACTCATCCACGAGATGTGCCATGCTGCCACGTGGGTGTTCAACGGCGAAGGAGGACATGGACATGTGTGGAAGAACTGGGCCAGGCATGCAAACATGATGCTGCCGGAGCTGCCGCCGATTACTGTGTGCCACAACTATAAAATCGAGTTTAAATACACCTACAAGTGTGCGGGTTGTGGTCGTTCGTAGGTTTTCCGTTGGGGATTCGGGTACCACATGATATTCATTTATTCCATTTCATTCACAGCTCGCATGCTCACTCGAGATCTCGCAAGGCAGAGACTTTGCGTTGTAGCCTTTGCTGGGGAAGGATCGAGCTGTTCTTGAACAAAAAGGACAAGTTGGGCAACATTTTGCCGACTCCAGCGCGCCAGGCTACAGGCTTCGCAAAGTTTGTTAAGGATTATTTCAAGAAGTACAAACGGGATGATCTCTCGTCCCAAGATGTGATGCGCATATTAAGTGCTGAATATGCCAAAAAAAAGGGCGCAGGTGAGTTCACGGAGAGGGAACATGCGGAAACTATATCCCGCCTACTCGATAATGTTGAAACGTTAACTTTAGATGACGACAGTGATTCCTGAATCATTCCAAGACTTATTCAGAATTAGGATTAGCATAAGGTTACTTTGACGATGATTGGACTTCACAAAACAAGACTAAAATTGTTAATTGTATATGTTTAATTTTGTGTTTATATTTTATAATAAAATACATTCCAATCACAAATTGTCGTTTGACTTGCCGTTATCAGTTTTCAGTGTTGTGCAATTCATTGTTGGATATCGATGTGTACGCCTATCGATGTGTCAGTTTATCAATGTGTGTACGTTAAGCAACCCTGGCAAGCAGGCAACACAGGGACGTCACAGTGTCGGTTTTTGACTTTGTGAACAGTGCAATTTTTGAATTAAAAGACACATTTACGAGTCGCCGTTGCATTTGTTGCACGTATTTAAGTTGCACAGTGCATCCAAATTGAGTATTCCCCCAGAATCCAGCCAGGTTAGTCGCGTGACATCAGCAATCGGTCCGAGTGTCAGCGCTCTTTGCTGTTTGCTCTGCGCTGTCATCACTTCTCGCACACGCACACGGACGCAATCGTAAACATTTTGTCGAGCGAAGAACCTAACACGTCAGCTACGCGTATTCGGCTTGATTTACAAACAACTATTTTGTTTTGTTTACTGCAAGTCGTTTAATTTGTTGCTTCTCATTGTTGTCTACTACACACAGTTACGCAGGGCACAGTTCGAGTCGTTTGTTGGCCGATTACAATTACTGCTGCATTAAGATGGTAAGCTCACTCACACACACACACACACACATAAGCAAGTCTACGTCGCCTGTTTCGATTAACCAATTCGCGTTTCCCCTTTCCCCATTTATCGCAGGTACTCATTGCTGCGGCAGTCTGCACAAAGAATGGCAAAGGTAAGTCGAGGAATCCCACGAGATATTGCAGCAAGGTGTTAACTAATATCAAATACACACACACTCACACGCAGTCATACTGTCACGTCAGTTCGTGGAGATGACGAAGGCGCGCATCGAGGGGCTGCTGGCTGCCTTCCCAAAGCTGATGACCGCCGGCAAGCAGCACACGTATGTGGAAACAGACTCGGTGCGCTATGTCTACCAGCCAATGGAGAAGCTCTACATGCTCCTGATCACGACAAAGGCCAGTAACATTCTCGAGGACTTGGAGACGCTGCGTCTCTTCTCCAAAGTGGTAAGTAACCTCGAAGTGAATCTCAGTTGCACTTGGTGTGCTTCATTGTATCCCTGCTGTGTTCCCGGCAGATACCCGAGTACAGTCATTCGCTGGACGAGAAGGAGATCGTGGAGAACGCATTCAACTTGATATTCGCCTTCGATGAGATCGTCGCCCTGGGCTACAGGGAGAGTGTGAACCTGGCGCAGATCAAGACCTTTGTCGAAATGGACTCGCACGAGGAGAAGGTCTACCAGGCAGTGCGCCAGACACAGGAGCGCGAGGCGCGCCAGAAGATGCGCGAAAAGGCCAAGGAGTTGCAGCGTCAGCGTATGGAGGCCACCAAGCGTGGCGGTTCAGCTTTGGGTGGCATCTCCGGACGCAGCGGCGGCTTTAGCTCTGACTCTGGCTTTGGCAGCAGCGGCATCTCCACCGGCTCCAGTGGCGGCGGTAGCAGTGCACCCTCTATTGAGCTGGACAACAAGCCGGTGGTCAGCAAGGCGGCACAGTAAGTTGAGATGGAATGGCCAGGAATGGCTGCTGAAGGACTTGTTAATTCTCTTGATTATCAATTGCAGAAAGCCTGTGTCGCGCAATGCACTCAAGCTTGGCGGCAAGTCCAAGGATGTGGACAGTTTCGTGGATCAGCTAAAGAGCGAAGGCGAGAAGATTTCCAATCTGACACCAGCAGCAGCTGCAGGCGGGTCCGGTGCAGCGTCCAGCGCCAGTGCAGCGGCAAAGGCAAAAATCTCATCGGACATTCACACAGAAAGGTAAACACAAGTGCCTCAAGGTGCCTCCCTCTCCTCCCACTTGCCACTTACTCATACAACGCCCCTCCTGGCAATTGCAGTGTACATCTCAAAATGGAGGATCATCTGGTGGTTCGCTTGGGACGCGATGGCGGCGTGCAGCAGTTCGAGCTGACTGGACTGTTGACGCTGCGCATTACGGATGAGAATCTGGGCAGGATCAAGGTGAAGCTGGCCAACAACGATACACAGGGCATTCAGCTGCAGACGCATCCGAATGTCGACAAGGAGCTCTTCAAGACACGCGCCATGATCGGACTGAAGAATCCAGCCAAGCCGTTTCCACTCAACACCGATGTGGGGGTGCTCAAGTGGCGCTACATCACGCAGGACGAGTCGGCGATTCCCTTGACAAGTGAGTGCATCACACACACACACACACATCCATCTCCCTCTTGCATACTCACTCTCTCCCTCTCTCTCTCTCTCTCTCTCTCTCTCTCTCTCTCTCTCTCTCTCTCTCTCTCTCTCTCTCTCTCTCTGTGTCTCTTACTTGATCGTCATCCCTTCTCTTTCTAATCCGCAGTTAACTGTTGGCCCTCCGACAATGGCGAAGGCGGCTGCGACGTGAACATTGAGTACGAACTGGAGGCACAGCACCTGGAGCTGCAGGACGTGTCCATTCTCATTCCGCTGCCGTAAGCACTCTCTCCTTTTCTCTCAGTACATCCCTCTGTGTGTCTTGCTTATCTTTGGCCTCTCTCCCTCCAGCCTGAATGTGCAGCCAGTGGTGGCGGAGTACGACGGCACCTACAACTACGATTCACGCAAGCACGTGCTGCAGTGGCAAATCCCCATCATTGATGCGGCCAACAAGTCCGGCTCGATGGAGTTTAGCTGCAGTGCATCAATACCCGGGGACTTCTTCCCCTTGCAGGTAGCCTTTGCTTCGAAGACGCCGTACGCGGCGATCAACGCGTTGGATGTGGTCCAGGTGGATGGCGACACCTCCGTCAAGTATTCAAGCGAAACGTTGCTGTTGGTGGAGAAATACGAGATCGTCTAAAGAAGGCCCCCTTTCCCTTCCCCCCTTCCCTTACACATACACACACAAAGGCGTAAACACCAATGGAAGTAGAAGTATACTTAGTATCAATACACATACCTTTATTTTGGAGCATTCTGTACGATTATAGAAATGTTAAAGCTATGTTTACACACACACAAACAGACACACATGCATACATACTATAGATATACCATAAATACAACAAACACACACACACACGTGCAGGCCCTTCCCCAGCCCACGCCACGATGCACTTGTGAAGTTGCAAACACTGAGGGCCTCCGCGCAGACAGTAATTCCAAATGGCGAGCTCCAAAACCATCATCATAGAGTTTAAAAAACACACACACGCGTAAATTACACAAATATTATATTTTTATCTGCGCCAATCGCAGTCGTATAATTTCGATTATTGTTAATAGCTATTGGCGGCATTGTAAAAGAGTTTCGTTTGGCCAGCAAACGGCAATGAAATTTTCCAGAAACTAGCTTATTTTTATGTAAAATGCTATAAATAAAAATAATACATGTCAGCAAATGGTTTTTATTTAAATCATTTTCAATTTGCAGGCGATCATTAAATTTTCCCATCCGTATATTTCTTGGGCGAGAAAAGGATATTTTTATCCATAGAGTTTGCTAGTGTAAGCAAATATTCAATTCTCAATTGTTTTTATTAAATCATAGTTACTTTATTTAAATATTTTGGAGCACATTACGGGATATTTAAAAACTCACGATTTGCGAAGGTTTCTCTTTATCGCCTATCGAGCCCGAGCATTTTGCAACACTATTCTGTGTGTACTCGATAGCTGGCTATCGATAGTCGAGTTCTTACTTATCATTGTTTTGGTTTATTCTTTGTTTTCGTTTTTGCAACTGCTGGAGAATTTTACAGAAAACAAATGGAGCAGCATCTAGAGAAAGTGTTGAGCGAGATGTGAGTGTAGCAGAAGCAATTGGCAACTGTAACTAACAAGAATTTGCTTGCAGTGTAACGCAACAGGACACAGTGGGTGTGCTGCTTGCCAATCGGCAGGGCCTCTGTTTGGGTGGTGAGTAAGCGCTGGAACAGTGCAATGTTTTAATGCGTATGGTAATACAATTTCTGCTGCAGCCAAGGGCAACATCAATCCCAATGTCTCTGGGATCGGCATGGCCATATCCGAGCAGGTGGCGAAGCTGGAACCGAACAGCAATGTGCCGGCTACCATCTGTCTGTACAGTGGTAACAAGTGAGTAACATGCAAGTTAAATTCAATTGCAAGATTGTCAATCATTCCACAATTTATTTAACAGGCGCTGCGTCATACAGAAGGACGGCGAGATTACGGGCATCATCTACAAGCAATCAACGCCACCATCAACGTCGGCGGCCAACTAACTAACTAAAGGTGCAAGAACAGTTACACAGACAGTTATAAAGTTCCAAGCTGCATGTCCCAGGCCCCAGGCAGGCCAGACATCTCTTTCGGATGCACATGCCCCGCCCCAAGCTCAAGCATCGCATGGGCAGCAGTCGCAGTGTAGTTTTCGTAGTCCTTTCGTCTGCTCTATTTTCATTCAACATACATTCGTATTATGGTTCAGTTCTGTTTGTTCGTTCTTAGCTAATAAGCCAAAATGATAATGTGCTTTATATAAACTACTAAAGCTAAATTCAATATACGATTAAGCCAAAAAGTGATCAAACCGTAGATCGTAGATGCATCCAAGTTAGACCTGACCGCACTTGGAAGATTCTGTTTGAGTTCGACATGCTGTATTGAATTTACACAGATATATATATGTATGTATTGGAGATATCTAGCTATATAGAAACATTAAACATTGAAGCCAAAAATCAAAGCTAAATCGCGATAACCATCTTGAGGTCTCTGGGGTTATAACTATTGTGGTTTGTAAGGGACCTCTATGTCTTATGCTCTTCTTTCTATGTTTTTTAAATGTCTGATAAGAAGTACGGGAAATGCCTGATCCGTGGCAAGAGCTGACAATGCAACAAGAAGTTTCTCTGCCCAAAGGCTAGACAGAGGGGAAGCAAGAGCGACCAAAGATCGAGGAGTGGGCGCATATTTATGTGAATGCGATAGATAAAGGCGCCTCTTACGTCACATGAAGGTGTGCGACCAGGTGTGCCTGTGTGTGTGGGTGTGAGCCTGCGTGTGGGTGTGTGTGTTAGTCGACAAAACAAGTTAAGCAATTCATTTTAAATTGCAAATGATTTCAATCCCACTCGCAGTTTGTCAATTTCACGCAGGAAAGTGCGATTTTCATTTTTAACAATTCTCCTCCCTTCCCGATCTCCTTCCCACGCCCGACCCTCCATGCAGACGACCCTGGACAAAGGCGACGACCCACCGAGTTCAAGTTTTTCCCGTTTACTTGGGGTACTCGCCCCCATATTTTGAATGCCACTCGTATTCATCCATATTCATTTGTGCAACTCGCTCACTCACTCACAACTCAAAACTGACTCTACGTGGGTTTCTTTCCTTATTTCAGTCTCCCCTTTCTTCCCCCTCTCCACTTCCCCCTCCTCTGTAGATTACTCAGTCATAACAGCGCCTGGTTATGCTCGTGCTCACAGGCCCCTTTGAGTTTTCCGGATTAGGCAACATCGAGGAAATGCGACCCGCCTACGTCATAAAAGTAAAACTGATATGAAACATTGTCGTCATGCAATCACTGTGAAACTTGAGGCATGCAACGTGTGTAGCCCCGCGGGAAACATGCGCCTAACAGATTGCCAGTTCAATTCAGCCCACAACTTTTCGATCATTTTGTGCAAATTTTCATTTTCATTTTACCCAGCACCCAAGCAAAGTTGGGGCATATTACTTAACTTCAGGCGCGTTCAGAGGGGGGGCAAACGGGGCAGTTTGCCCCGGGCCCCGTCGTCAAGGGGGCCCCCAAACGTCGAATGGCAGTTTTTCAAAATATGACAAATCGAGTATATATGTGTCGTGCCACAAAGAAATAGGGAGGGAGGGGGGCCCCGAATTTTTTTTTGCCCCGGGCTCTGAACGCCCCTGCTTAACTTCATGTGCCTGCAACAGGTGCCACAAAGCGTGCCACTCGTGGCATTGTATACAAATGGAACATGATGCAAGCACAGGATTCTTAACTTATATTGCAAGGAATATGATTTGATCCCCAGGTTGAGGCACTTCACAGTTCGGTTCGTTACGTTCGTTTTGTACGATGTGACAATCTTAAACTTCCTGCAGTCTAATCTCCCCCTAATAAATTCAAATCTTTTTAATTATGGAGCATATTACCTTTGGCCAGCACTTTGCAACGCACCTAGGAGACATTCCCGAACCACCATCAGCAGGGCAGTCGAGCTGTTTGTCCATTCGTCTATGTCTTGGAACTACAATATCTTCTTATTTCTGCACGCTGTAAATAAGTAGGAACGAGGCTTATGTACCGTACAATGGGTTTTTATTGGATAGTAACAATTCTGTAATCAAACTTACTACATCTTCCTTATTATATAAATAATATTTATAAAAATTTCATTAAAACCGGACCAACTATACAAATCAGTGCCAATTAAAGTTCGGCAGTAAGCAAAGCATACTTTTTTCGTCTAATTAAAGTTTTTGAAATCCAGGGCTGCCAGCTACCCCATTTAAAAAACATAGATTAATAAAAAAATACTAAAAAAACAAGAAAACAGGGTAAATTATAAAAAAAGTCTACAATTTCATAGAGTTGTAAATTTATATAATTTCTCTTGCTCTTTCGATAATGTTCCAAAGGTTTTTATATGTTGAAAATATGCTTTATCGAAATATGTCAATAGTAACCAATATTGCTGAAGTATTTATTCACTTAACATTTGCTTTTTTAGAATTGAAAATCGAATCGAATAATTTGGGTCGATTTTAGGAAAAATTTAATGAAAATCATATACAAAATATTATTTATTCAAGCAATAACAAAAGAACAGATTTCAGCATAGTAAGATAGATGTAGATATTTTTTTCAGGCAAGAGAAAAAAAATAAAAGGACAGGTCTGCCCGGAAAAACGCCGCCCTGGCAGCCCTATTGGAACCATCAATTAGAAAATATATAATGTTATGTTTCCAGAAATTAGAGTTCTAGGTTCTAGTTGTCAATCAATTCCAAAAATAACTCAACACTGTGCCAATATTTATAACTAGTATAGGAATGAGCGGAGAAGTAAAAAAGTCTGCAAGGGTATTTAGCCTTTTCTTTCTGGATTTATTCATGGATTTGGTCGTGATAAAGCAGACACCTTGATTAAAATTCCTTTTAAATAGATTCCCTAAACTCATAACTGTACCGAAAATCGTCAGATGAAATATGATTTTTTTTTTTTATTTTGCACCGTTTGTTTGAAAAAAAAATAAAGGAATCTTAGTTACAATTAATTATATATTTATACCGTTGAGTTAACATTCGGAAACAGATTACATATTTTTAGTCATGCTCATCATACCCTATGCTAAATGAGCTAGGGTATTGGCAGATTTCAATATGATGCTTTTTTTGACTTTTTGGGTTTTATTAATAAATTTTGAAAGTCGTTCAATTCGAGTTTGATACTCAAACTTGTGCAGAGGCGTCAAGTGCCATATGCCGCATGCCGCATGCAACATGCCTCATGCCACATGCCACTTGCCACAGGCAACACCTATAATCAGCGTACTCTCTGAACTCTGAATTTTCGCCTTCGAAACTTGTTCGAAATTAGTTCAAAAACCTGTCAAAGCTCCCTTAAAAACAAAGAGTAAATTGCGAAACCGGTTCGATTATTAATTTAATTTATTTACACACGTCTCTGTAGGACTACATTAGGCGGGGCAATCGAACCCATTAAGCACTTAGCATCGATTCGCGCATCAACACAAAGAGATTTCTCAGATCGCGAAATCGAAATCGCTGAAGTTGGTAAAATTTGTTGTTGAGTGTCAACCTGAAGATCCATTGTCACCCACTCCCACCCACTTTTCCTAGGCACTCTTCCAGTTTTCCAGTTCCCCAATTTTCAGAATTGCAAATGTAGCGTGGGAAGAAGAAGAAGAAGAAGCTGAGCAGGGAACATCATAAAAATTGTTTTCAAATGCGAATAAACACACGAAATTCCCTGTGAATGACCTGGCAAATATATCTATGCATGTATTGTATGTATTGAATATAGCTGTACATATGTACATACATTTGACTGCTCACACACACGCACACACAGTGGCACATTTATTTGGTTACTTTGTGTACCCTGCACAAATTTCTTCTTTATCAAAGAGAAATATTTGAACACGCTTTTTAGGTGACTGCAAGTGCACACTCCAACCGGTGTGTGTGTGTGTATGTGACTGTGTACACATATTTACCTGTATTTATTTGGGCCTTACCCGCTGCCACGGCGCCAAACAGCCTTGAACTTTCACTGTCAAACAGCGCAGTCAGGCCACTTTCCAGGGACAAAACTCGTCGGCGTCGACAGCGACCCACGTGGCGATGGCCCAGAAACGATGACGGCGATCTCTGTATGTATGCGTATGTGGTGTGTGTAGATGTCTTCAATTGCTTGTGGGTGTTTGCTGTTGTTGTACCCTGCAAATCAACTCGATCTGTCGCTTCAAACTCCTCGATCTCTATTAGTATCATCACTTACCCTATGAAACTTGGTGTGCGGTTGCGGGTATACCCCATGCAACTCTGGCATATGTATACCCGCTTCCCATAGGGTAGAAGGATATTTTAACTTTGTGCCAACTCTCTATCCGTCCGTATGAACTCATAAATCTCGGAGACTTTTTTAGCTAGGGTTACCAAACTTGGTGATGATATGTGTAATTATTTTCCGCAGATCAAGTTAACTTTACAACCACGCCCCTTCTGGGTGATTTCAAGCGTAGTTTTAATGTGAATTTTTTGGTAAATACAATGACTATCAACGCGTGAATAATTTCTGAAAATTTGGTTGCGATCGGACAATTAAGTTGGAAGTTATTTAAGAAATTGCGAATATGAACAGATTTTGAAAAGCCCTCCCTGAAAGTATGCAATAAAAAATACGCTGAACATAGAAGTTGTATATTTAAGAAATCGTTTCGGGCGGATTTGTGGAGGGTATATCACAGTCGATCACACCCGATTGTAGCTTTCTTGCATGTTTTAATTTCAAGTGCCACGCCCACTACTCAAGGAAATCAAGAAATCAAGCCTAAAATCTCTTAGATATGGCACTGGCATTACAGCTGGCAATGCATACGGAGTATCTAGTAGTCGTGTATACCACCTATTGTGCCTACGAGTATACCTTTCTTCTTTCCCTGTTGTTGTTGTCGTTGTTGTGCCTCGTGGGCGTGAAAGGGGCTGCATACGCGCTTAACTCTTTACACGGCCAACTAGTTTACAGCAACAGCAACAACATCAACAGGTGTAACAGCAACAGCAACAATAACAACAAAGGTGATAAACAAAGTCGAAGTCGGCGTCGAAGCCTTCAACTTGAATCGACGATCGACGAAGTTCACGAAACAACAACGCGCCAACCCCCCAGCGGGGAGCACAAGGCAGGGCCCGAAAGGAGAACGGGGGGAGGGTCTCTGACATTGACAGCAGCGACAGCAGGAAAAGCAGCAACAACAGCAACATGAGGAGGCACCAGTAACAACAGCAACAGAAACAAGGGAGAAAGTATTGCAGAGGCAGTTACTGCAGCAGCAACATCGGATGACAAAGCAAGTGGCATCGACAGCAACAACATGATTAGGCTGTCAGCAGCAGCAGCATTTCAACAAGAGCAGCAACAGTTGCATGAGCTGCAACTGCAACTGCAGCACTAACTACAACAATAGTTGAAGCTGCAACAACAATTGTCTCTCCTAATAGCAGCAGCAGAAACATCAGTTGCAACCACATAAGTTTGGCAGCTGCAACAGCAGCAAGAACCCTGAGCAGCAGCCACATCCACAAAAAGGGGAACCAGCAGCAGCTGAGAAAGCAGCAGCATCATCAGCAGCAACAACAACAGTTGCAGCGAAAGCAGCTGCTGTTAAGTGGGCAACAGCAGCAGGAGAGCAAGTTGCAACTACAGTGAAAGAGGAAGGTACAGCCGAATCAACTGTAGAACAGCAACAATAACAACAACCTACAACAACAGCAGCAATCTCCGCAGCAGCAGCTGCGTCTACGACTACTCCAACAACAATAGTTGCTGCGGTAAAAGCGATAACAGCAACAGGTCTAGAAGAGGAAGTAGTAGCAGCAGCAGCCAGCGGCACTAACAGCAGAAACTAGCAACAACATCAATTATCCCAACATTGACAACATCAGCAGCAGCAACAACAACAACATCAACAGCAGCAACATTAACAGCACTAGCAGCCGGCAACAATAACAACAGCAACAAGCAGCAGCAACAACATTAACGACGGTAACAACATTAACATCACGACCAGCAGCAACATCACCAGCAGCTAAAGCAGCTACAGCAACAGCAACCAGCAGCAGCAACAACATTAACGACAACAGCAGCCAGCAGCAGGTTTTCGGTGCCTTTCCCTTTTGATAAAAGCAAAAGCGAAAGTGAGAAAGGCAGCAACAACTGGAAGCTGGAGTAAAGTGAAGAGATAAGCGATAAACAAACGCATTCGTACATACATACATACACACATACACACAGAAACATACAGCAATAGCTGCTTGCGATGAGTGTGTTGCTTACGTGTTGCATGTTGCTGTGCGGCTTGTTGTGCATTTTCCAAAAATACCAATGCAAATCAGAGGAGAGAACTCGACTGCCAGATACCCAGTAGTTGCTGTGCGGCTTGTTGTGCATTTTCCAAAAATACCAATGCAAATCAGAGGAGAGAACTCGACTGCCAGATACCCAGTAGTTGGGAAAGTGAAAATTCAGATAAATATGGAAAGAAAGGAGAGCAGAGAGATAGAAATAGAGAGAGAATTAGATAAAGAGAGTGAGAGAGAGAGTGATAAAAAGAGAGTGAATTAGAGAGGAATTGAGAGAGAGACTGCAGAAGACAGAGAAAGAAACGGGTAGACAATGAGAAAGTGGGAGAGAAAGGGATTATGGTTGGTAGAGCGATATAAGAAAAAGAAAGAGATGCTATATATAGACGGATAAAGAGAGATAGATATGGAAAGAGTAAGAGAAAGAAAGAGAGGGGGCTATTAAGCGAGAGTGTAAGAAAGAGAGAGACAGATGGTGAAAGAGGAGAGAGAGAAAGAGTCGTAGATGGGGGTGTAGACAGCGAGAGACTGATAGAGATTGAGAGAGAAAGACACAGTGAAGAAAACGAAGGATAGAGAACGGAAGAAAGTAGAATAAGAGGGAAGGAGAATGAAAGAGAAAGATAGATAGAAAATGGGAGATGGAGAATGAGAGTGGTAAAAAGACCGTGAAGGAGTAAATGAAAGATGGAGAGAGAAAGAAAATGATAGAATAAGAGATTGTGGATGAAAGAGATAGAGAAAAAGAGAGCGAGAAAGAAAGAGAGCGAGAAAAAGAGATAAAGATAAAATGGGAGAAAGATAAAAAAGAAAAAGCACGAGTGAGATATAGATAGAATCAGAAAGCAAGCGAGTCAGAAAAGCAGAGAGATAGCAAGTTGTTGTTGTGCACTTCTTGCACAAGTCTGAAATACCCGATTGCAGTGCGTTGCAGGGTATCAAAAATCGCCTTGCTCTGCGGGCCTTGCTGCATTCTTCGCATTCTTTTCTCAGTTTCAGTTTCAGTTTCCTTAGCTTTTCTGCTTTTCCGTTTTTGGTTTTCATGCCTGACAGTCGCGTTGACTTTTGACCCCTTCCCCCCAATCCCCTTGCAGTGATTTATGTGGCCAAAATGAGAATGTGTGTACGTGCGTGTGTGTGTGTGTGTGTGTGTGTGTGTGTAGTGTGCTCATTCACAATTAGCAGCCAGTGCTTCTTATGGAGGCCTGCGAATTGAAGAATTATGCGATCACCTTTGCTCCACGCCTGCCTGCCCCCTGGCCGCAGCTCACTTACGCCTGAGTTACGCGAGGCATAAACATATTTTCATGGCAATATTTCCCCCAACATGACATGATAAATCTCTCAATACTTTTGTTGTCGTCCGACGGTTTGTTTTCGCTTTCGTTCGCCTCGTGGTTTATCAACATCTGCCATGGAGGCCCGAAGGCCCGTCGAGCACTGTACACGCCTCCCTCAAGAGAATATCTGCTCAGTCCGTGACGTGACTGATATACTATGTGCAACTGTATATGTGTGAGAGTGTGTCTGTGTGTGTGTGAGTGCTTGAGGGGCTTATGCGCTGACAATCTTGGCGCGTTTTCTATTCTATTTTTCGCGTTTTCGCGTTTCTGCGACAATTTCCACAAGGGAAAAACAGTTTTTCCTTTTTCCTTTTTGTTCGCTGCTTGCGACTTGTGTGTACAAAATGATTTAAGACTTCAAATACAAAATAGGATAAAAGAAATATTGTTCTTGTTTTCGAAAAATTAAGACTAGAAAAAGTCAAAGAATTGTCTAAAAAGATTTTCGCAGTTTCATTTGTCGTTTTTTTTTTTTTTTCTTTTTTTATTTGTAATATAATTTTCGATTATCGCAATATATTTCACAAGCATCATTATTTTCCATGTTTTGTCGAGTATTAAAATGTCGAAAATACTTGAAATACCTCGAAGTGGTTTGAGAAATCTCGACTCGTGGAAGTTTCAGTAAATTTATGAACATGATTATTTTTCAAGTATTGGCGAGAGTTGGCGAAGTTTTGGAGGTGCCTTGCCAGCGATTGCAGATGTGCACGATTCTTTTTGACAGTTGATGGAATGCAATTTGGATTTGCATTGGACGTGTATATAGAGATAGATAGAGCTTATGTATGGGCAATTATGTCATTTGCCAAACTGAGCACCCCCCATCATCCCTCCTTGGCCCCGCTGCGCCCCCGCCCCACCAACGCACTCTGCTCTGGCTGTGGTGGTTGAGGCTGAGGCTAAAAAACAATCACGTCAGCGCAAATACCAAAAATGACGACATTTGGCCGGCTTCGGCTTCGGCCACAACATGCACAGGCAGGCAGGCAGCATTTTGATAGATAGATAGATGTACATATACACCATACGTGTGCATGTGTGTGTGCGTATTTCTATATACAATATAATCATCGTTGTTTACAGCCGACTTTGTTTTGTCTTATGGCGCCAGCGAATTGCGAGTGCGCAAGTTCCTTTGCATTTGGCATCGGCATCCGAATCGGCAACGATATCGCCGGCATATGGCCGGGCTATATAGCTTGAGTCCGAGTCGAGTTCGAGATTGTCAAGTTCCAGCGATTAATCAGCGGCGGGCGTTAGCTTAGTGTAAGTATTATTTACGTCGCAGTGACGACACTTTTCTGTTCGTATTCATCGCTGAGTTATCTGAAGAAATGCTTGGCCGCATGATTCACGCCGAACTTGTCTTATCCATATTTGGTTAATTCGAAAATTTATTAAAACTTACACAATGGAAAAAGCATACAAGTCACACACACTCGCACACACACAGTGACAATGGGGGAGATACACACACACATACAGGGGCATGAATCATAATCAAATTTAGCCATATGTTTAATAAAATATTTCTTAAATTTATTTTGTTTTCATATTTCGATTTGTGCGGGTGTGTGTGTGCGTGTTCATGGAGCTGTTGAAATATTCTTGGCATCCAAATCAACTAGCAATGCTAAATTATTTCACATCATTTGAACTTGCGCGGCAAACGCCCACGTCCAGCAGCTAGTGCTGACGTTGTGCAACACTGCAGCAGTTGTAATGCAGCCAATGCAGCTAATTATCGATAGTCCGATAAGTTCAGCTGGGGACAATTTTGAATTCAAAACAAGGGAATATTAATTTCGTCACAACAGAAAATTGTTTAATTAATTGATAATTGATCTGTTTGATTTTTTTAATGTCGGAATGCACTCAATGAGTGTCAATGAAATTCATAGTTCTCATATAATTTAAGTAGAGAAAATGTTTAGAAGGAGAGCGAAGGAAACAGTAAGATCACCATTTGAATGTCCTTTAGCTCCGTTTATCTGCACTAATCCCTTGATAAATTTTAGTTTTACTTAAATAGCGTATATGAAATTTGAAAGTCCTTAAGTTCTTATTTCTCTACCCTCATCTGAATACATTTTGCATTCACTCAAGTATGGTATATGTGCATATAAGGTACACTATTTTTATTCAATTTGTGTTTTGTTGATTTCAGCTAACAGATGATTTGCTTAGGAATTTCCTCTTAATTTCCATCGAATTCCAATTGCATAACACACACACCCACACAGGCACACACCCACACAGGCACTCACCCACAGCACGCAATACTAAGATCAGCAAGCAGTGTTTATCGTGGGTTTATTTTGCTGTTTCCCATATACCTCACGCCTAGGATGTTTTTTTACAGTTACGAAATTGGTAACCTAGACATAAAAACAGGGTATAATAATAAGCTTTACTATGACATCATATTGTCGAAAGATATCTGTCGATGGCTTTTTGGTACACCAAGAGAAGCATTAATATTTCAGTTAGGGTATGCAGTATTCTTCGATTTGGTTCAAGTCTTTTCACTACAAACGGGTGGGCGGAGGGAGCGGGGTTGTCTGCTCAGCTGTTGCTATATACTATGCGCTGCTATGTATTACAAATTTACGGTCGACTGGCGTATATATCGCTCGATGGCTAACACACATCGCGGACTTGTATATTGTACAATTAAAAACAATCGATGCGATTTTTAGCACAAATGTGCCAAACACGAACATTCAATTTATATTTAGTCGATCGCCTTCGTACGTCAAATGATAGCGCGGCGACCCCCTGCCCCTGCCCCCTTCCACTTCCCTCTTCCCCACTAACACTCCCCTTCCGCTCTCTCTCCTATTCCCCCCTTGTGGAGAGCGCAGCACGTTTGTCACGCCAGCGAAAAACTAAAAAATTGAAAACAATAAATAAAATCAAATAAAATCGAGTGAATCGTTTGACTATACGATACAGTGCTGCTGCCAATTCGTTTCTTATTCACATTGCACGGCGCACTATTAAACCTACGACTTCCTCTCCCTCACTCTTTTCCCGCACACTCTTCCCGATTTGCCCCACTGTCATTGACAATGGGACTGGCAGAAGAAGTCAGCTGTGAAAGAGATTTCGTCATCATCTGGATCACTTTCTACTTTCACTGCAGCTCTCTCGCTCGCACTAACACTCACTCACGCACACACTCACACACATACACACACACACACTCTCGCTAAGTGTTGCCCAAATTGCAACGTCAGCGTCTGGACAAAGACAAACTTGTGAAACGATAACCTCTGCCGACTGTTGGCCATGCACTCCAAATCAAGATCAGCTTCTTGCATACCCTGTAATTGTGTGTACCTGCAGGGAGTATGCACCGCATGTCACGAAAGAGCCAATAGCTTCAACTCTGTCAGCTAAAGATACTACTATCGGTAGTTGCAACTGCAATAGATAACTGTCGAAGACACATCATGCACCCCAAATCAAGATGCGCTTCTTGTTTAACCTGTATATACGAGGGTCGTTTGATAAGTCCGTGACTTTTTGAATAAAATATATTTTTTTCGTCAAAGAAGCGTTTTATTTCTCAACATAATCTCCTTTTAGCTCTATACATTTAGTCCAGCGTTTTTCCAATTTTTTTATTCCTTCCAAATAATAGGTTTTCTCAAGGCCCTCAAAATAGTCGTTTGTTTCTGTGATGACCCGAATCTCTTACCGCCGAGCCATTTCTTCATGTTTGGAAACAAAAAATAGTCACAGGGGGCTAAATCTGGAGAATATGCTGGATGGGGTAGCAGTTCGTAGCCCAATTTATGAAATTTTGCCATGCTGACACGAAATTCACTTTTTTCCATTTTCGTTAAAATTCACGAGATCGTCTGCTTTCAATGCCTATAAAACGCAAACCAAAAAACGCAGCTTTCTCAAAATTTTACAGTCAGCTGTTAATCGATAACTGCTGACAGGAGCAGTGTTGTATTTAGAGCAGGTGCGCGGCAAATACAAAAAGTCACGGACTTATCAAACGACCCTCGTATTGTCTGCAGAGTGTATGCACTGCATGCAATCAATTTTCGACAGATGCAATTCTGTCTGTTACTACTATCGATAATTGCAGCTGCAATCGATAACTATCTATGACACACCATCAATAGTATGGAAGAGCTAATAGAAGGCTTGAAGCGACTATCGTTAGTTGTAGCTGCAAATGTTTGATATCGATAGCCCGACTATCTCTGCAGCACTGCATCATCTCGCCAACTATCGCACTTGCTTGCAATGAGTATCTCTCAGTCGAGTCACAAAACGGCCACAGCGCGTAGCTCTTAACACAGTGCTAACACACGCACACACACACCTATGTACACGCATGTGTATTGTATCTGTGGATATTTTGGCCGTTTTTCGCTATACATTCGGGTCTTAACACTTCCTGGTTACTTAGTTGGGCAAACATTTACCTCGCACAGCGCACGCGGTGCACGCCCTCAGCTGTGCACACACTCGGTAATATCTGTCCCTCTATGTGTGGGTGTGAGTGTGTGTATCTGACAGTTACAACTGGCATCAGATGTGCCCAGTTGGATTACGTTCTGCTCTGCTCTGCTCTGCTGTGACTTTCCATCTTGCATTGACCTCAAATTGTTTGGCCCAGATAGAAGTGAGCTCAGTTTTGCTCGGCTCGGCTTAGCGCAGCTCAGCGCAGCACGGTGAAGGCGACGACGAGATGATTACATGGTCATGTAACAGCTGTGACCCGCTGCTCGGTGCTCGAAGCGCGGTGCAGTTTATCGTTCTCGAGCCCCTTTGGCGAGATTTTCAAGCTGTTCGAGGCACTCAAATTAAAACTGGAACCTAGTTGAGCTGAGCTGAGTGAAGGTAAAGATTAACGACGCCTCAATTGCGGATTCTATAAATAACGAATGAAATGAGTAAAGGATGCGAAATGAATTGGCAGTGAAAGCTGTGAATAGCACAGAAAAGGAAACCGTTGCCTGGCTGAAGAGCTTAAGCTTAGCCCTGAGCTGCAGGGCAGATTGCAGGTTCATTTGTGAATGTATCTAAAGATAGTTGCACCCACGAATGCATTTACTGTGAAACCTCTCATTCTAAATTAAAAGAGCTCAACTAGCGAAGATGTTTTTAAAACTGCAAGGTTTGAAACACGAATCAACCTTAGAAGGGATGTGCTTAGACACCATGCAGAAAATGAATCTGTGTTCAACAGAACTCATCCACTTAGAAACTGTTTCGCACTTTTACAGTTCATGGATGGATGAATCTAAAAGTAACTGTATATACCGTACATATGAATTAGGAATACTTAACAATTCAGTGGTAGATACGTGTATGTTTAGAAGAAGCTGTAGAAGAAACTATAGCCCCTACTGCATAGCTCCCCAAGTGTAAATCATCGGCATTGAAGAATGTACATATCACAATTCGAATATTTGAAGTTCATTTATATGAGACCTGCATGAATGCATTTCAAAGGTTAAACTCATCAAACATTAAGCCATAAAGAAAGGATTCTTTTGCACGTCGAAGGTTCCATACCGTGGCAGGTTCTTATATCCTCCGATTGTTAGAATACTAGTTATATTGTATATAATGACGCAGAATTGAATGGTATTTTGTATATTCCAACTAATAGTCTGACTTTGATTGTCACTGTTAAGCTAAGTTATCTCTATAATCAAAACTGGTCTTCATACAAAAAACTTTATTTCGGACGATTGTTCCTATGACAACTTTATGCTATATTAGCCCGATTCAATTCTAATTGTATGTCATATCATATATATAAAAAAGCCCGACGTAGTAAATTTGCAATATCTTGACCAATAACTAAAATCGGCCGTGTATGGTAACTACATGATATATCAGTCTGATCCAGCAATAAGAAGTACATATGTGTGCCAAGTTTTACCAATATAACTTTTAAACTGAGACACCAGTTTAAGTTGCTACAGACGGAAGGAAAGACAAAGCTACAATAGATTGAACTCCATGGTGATGCAGATTGAGAATACATATAACATATGTGTATATTGTATTTTATGGGGTCACAGTACGTTGCAAACTCCTGTTTGTTCGTGCAGTTCACACAGACAGATATGGCTCAATTGACTTGGCTTGATCTGAATAAGAATATGCTACTTCTTTTGCATGTTACATTTGCACAAAGTTAGTATATGTAGGTACCCTCTGTTGCCCCTTTTCAATGAATGTAAAATTCAAAGAGTAGATATGCAGAGACTCTCTGAATGCTTGCGATACTTACTATTGATTTTGACTTTTCCAATTGTAGATTATCCATCTCGGATATTTCTTGACTTCAACAGCATCTACAATAGACAAAGCCGTACTATACAGCACGGGCTATACAGCCAGAGATAAGACACCCCTGTACCCGCATCCACAATTGCCTTGCGCCCATTTACGAAATAAAAAGAGTGTTTTGTTTTTTGTTTATCATAAGTTGTTATATCGATTGAAAACAAATCAATGTATCTTTTATTCTTTCATTCTTTATCGTTTCTTTTCAAAATATACTCATCTCTTCTTCTTTTTCTTCTTGTTTTTATTCTGTTTGCTGTTCAGTTTGTCATTCAACAACTGCATTCGCTTTCGCATTCGCGATTTGCATTTGCGTTTTCCATTTTGATTTGAAATGTTCAATATAAAAATACATTTGCTTCTGTGTGTGTTTGTGTGTGTATGCGAGTGTGTAGGTGTATAGTATAGTGTGTGTGTATGCATGTATGTGTGTGTTGGTGTGCGCCAGTTGCTGCTAGGAACATCAATTCTACTTGCTGTAGTTGTTGCTGTTGTTGTGCGACACATTTCATAACATATTCTCATTGTGGCCCGATCGTCATAAGATCGCTGTTACAATAGTAGTAAGAATAGTTAGACGACAAAAAAACGTAGTATGTATATGTATATGCATATATAATAGTATTAGACATATAATAATATTAATATTCATCATAATCGTAGGATCTATAATGATAGACATGACAATTCTTGCTTGGATCTCAATTGTTTACACATATCGTAATAACCATATAATCATTTTAATCATTATTATTCTTATTCGTCTGCTGCTGCTGCGACGTTGTTCGGACTGAAAATTATACACTCGAAAAACTCTCAGCGAACCTAGCATACAGACAAGACTGAAATCGAAGTCGAATTCGAAACTTAAACCGGCATGGATTGTTTAAATAAATAGGCGTGTGCGAAGAAAAAAAAAATCACTTATCGCAATAGGAAACTAACTTAACATATATTTATGCTCAGGTCTGTAGTTAGAAATGACATTTTTTCCATTAATCGTAAATTACATGAGATGCTTTATTCGTACAGAGTGTGTGTGGGGGGAGGGGGTAGTGGGGGCGTGTGGGAGGCGAAGGCTACCGAAGATCTGACAGAATTTTCTGTTTTATCAAATGGATTTTCTTCATTTCGTGCTTTTTTTTGTTTTTTCTTTTCTTTTTTTTTGAATGTGTTTTGCATTGTAAATGGTTATTGTTGTTTATTCTTTTTTTGTATACTTTTCTGTATTTCTCAATTTTCATTTAATTATTCTTGCGTTTTTTCCTCTTTTTTGTTTTTGTTTGTTTGGTTGCATTATTTCTTTTGCTTTGCGGCATTCTTGTAAATATCGTGAGAGAGAGAAAAGTGGAAAAAAACATCACAGCTAAAACTTCAGTACATTTTTCGTCAACAAACAAAAAAAAATAAAAAAGAACAACAAAAATCAATATCTGTATAACGTATCTATCTATCAAAATAATTTCTTTATCAATAAGTGTATGTAAACCTATAAGTTGGTGGTCGATGCAGTCGATACTTGTGCATTTATCGTTTATCGTATGCGACACGCGCACGATGCACGCACGATGCGGAGCGAGCCTTAACAGACACACGAGTTTGTTGCGTGTGTGTGTGTTGTGATGGGGGGTGTACGAGAGTGACCGTATGTGAGTGAGTGTGACCGTATGTGTGTGTGCTGTACGTATCTAGAAAGCGTACATCGCACTCTCGCACTTCGCATAGCGTACATCGTGCATCGTTTATCGTACACCATGTATTGTACATCATAGTTTATCGTACATCGTATATCGTATATCGTACATCTAAAATTAGACCTCGCTCTATCGTTTCTACGACTAAACTATCTTCAACGACATTCATCGTCATATTCCATTTCGGGACTTTCCATTCCTGCACGCTTCCTCTTCCTCTTCCTCCTCCTTCTCCGATCCCTCGCACCCTTTGTCTCCTTTGCGTCTTCCGTCTTCCGCCGCAACTTGGGCTGAGATTAAATACACACAGGGGGGAGAGGGGGTAGCGGTTCCTCCCATCCTGTCCCGCCCCTTCCCGTCCCACATCCCTTCTTCCATTCCGAGAAAAACAATGATCCGACTACAAAACTAGCAAACTTATGAGCTTACCAAGCTTACGAGCTAAAAGTACTTGCTGGCCCCGCCCCGCCCTCTTCCGCCCCTGGCTGTGCACTCTCTCGGTTGACCCGAGTCGATCTGCCAACTCCACATGGGCGGCACCCACATGCCCCAAACAAACATTCCCCACTGTGCCTGTACATGAGCCTGTGCCTGTCCCTGCACACAGCACCATCCCCCTCCTGTGCCTACCCCCATCCCTGCTCCAGTCCCTACTACCCCTGCCCATTCCCAACCCACTATTCCTGGCACTACCCCCATTCCTGCCCCTGCCCCTGTCCCTGTCTCAGTTCCTAACCATCCCCATCCCACTGCGGCTGCCGCGTGCTAATCCTCCCAACTGCACGAGTCCGAGTCGAGTTCACGTCGCACACGCCACAACATCAGCTCCATGCAGGCACGCGAGTCCTCGAAGCTGCTGTGCCCGGTTGCCCCATCGCCGCTCTGGATCTCGCGGTTCAGATGCGTCTTGGTCAGTTGACGCAGGGCGCGTCGATAGGGGAAGCCGCTGGAATGGGGGAACGTAATCGATGTGTCGATCAGTGTGTTGTGCACCAGGCGCAGGGCGCGCAGATCATTGTCGAGCCCGTGGCCAATGAGTATGGTGTCCGCATCGATAAGCTGCAGCAGGTCGCGCTGCACCTCAGCGAGCGTCTTCACGCCCGCCGACTTGAGATCCTTGGCGGTGACGCCCGAGTAGCGTGTATTGTAGTCGACAATGTCGGCATCGGGGCGCACATAGTGCTCGTACACCAGCTGCCCGTTGAGGGCGACCAGCGAGACCTTGGTGACGTCGAGGCCACGCCCCGTGTAGCTCATCTCGCAGTCCAGGGCATAGACGCCAGCCGAGGTGGCGGAGGAGGAGGCCTTTCCACCCGCTTGTCCGCGACGTGGACGTGTATGGACAAAATCACGATAGGGTCCATTGACGCCCACCACCGATCCCGTCCAGACATGCAGCTCATGTCGCGTACAGCCGCCGGCTGCCTCGTCCAGGGCATTGCAGCAAGTCCAGCGGTTCACCACGGCGGGGCCGTCGTAGCAGCGATGGTACTTGCCCCAGTGGTAGCTGCACTCGTCGCGCGTCAGGTACTGTCCGCTCTGCTCGTCCACCAGGAAGTCCTGCTTGCAGCGCACACACTGCTTGGCCAGGCTGCGCTCGTCCAGGTTGTTGTAGTTGCAGTACAGCTCCAGGCGGCCCGGTGACGACTCGCACTCGCTGCCGCTCCACTCTCCGGCGGACTCCGAGTCTAGTGATCGTGGCGATATGTTGCCCGAGTCTGTCGAGGTCGAGCCTGCATTCAGCTGCAGATTGCTGCTGCTGTTGCTACTGCTGCTGCTGCTGCTCTCGATGATCTCCTCGCTGGCATTGAGCCCATCGTGGCAGTTGATCACCGTGAGCGGCGCCTCAGCGACCGCCATGACGTGCGCCGCAGCGAAGCTCATGTGCGGCAGACACTTGAAGATCTCGATGGCGCCTTCGTGGACAACGCTCTCCACGGGGAAGCCGTAGACACGCAGCAGATGCGGATCGATCAGGTAGCGCTGCAGCTGCTGCTGCAGTGTGGCGTCGTCCATGTCGAGATGCTCGTACTGCCTCAGTGGCGGCACCAGAAAGTTCAAATTCTGATTCTGATGCTGCCGCTGCGATTTGTGGTGACGCTCCTCGACGGCGCTGCCAATGCCCACGCCGCGTTGCCACTGGCCCGAGGCAGAAATGCTCCTGGTGCTGCTGCTGTGGCTGTAGCTGTGGCTGCTGTTGCCGACGCAGATGCTGACGCTGCTGTTGCTGCTGCTGATGCCGCTGCTGCTGCTGTTGGGGGAACTGCCCGGCGAGCTGAGTGCCGAGGAGGAAGTGGAGGAGCAGCTGCGGCTCGACTTTGTGTTGTTGTTGCCGTGCTGGTGGTGGTGCTGCTGCTGTTGGTTGCTGTTGCCGCCGGCACTGTTGCCGCCACTGCTGTTGCTTCTGCCACCGGTGTTGTTGGCTTTGTTGTGGTTGTTGCTGCCGCATTTGAGCGACACCTTTGTCTTGTTGACGCCGCTGCGCTTGCAGTTGCCTCCGTTGCCGTTCACATTGTTGTTGTTGTTGCTGTTGCTGTTACATCCGCTGCTGCTGCTGCGCCACTTGCCGCCGCCTTGCTGCTGCTGTTGCTGTGGCTGCTTGCATTGCTTGCCGCTGTTGTTGGTCTTGCCTGTTGCTGCCGTCGCCGTTGTCGGCACAGCAGCGACCTCTGCCAGCGTCTGTGTCGGGTTTGCCTCATGCAGCGCTGCTGCTGCCTTGAGTGACTGCGACTGCGACTTCTGCTGGCGCTTGGAACGCGACTTGTTGCCAGTGTTACCTGTGGCAACTGCGGCACCTGTGGCAACGCCAGCAGCTGCTGTGGCTCCATTTGAATTCGAACTCGACTCGACCGAGAGCATTTTGGCCTTATTCAGATTGCGCTTTAGATTGATCCGACTGAGATTAAGATGCTCGTCGCTGGAGTTGATGTCCTCGCTGGTCGCCTCGCTGCTGGTGCTATTGCGATGCCCCGGATTGTGTTGACCCAGGAATTTCTCTGCAAAGACCGTGGGAGAGGGGGAAGAAAGAGAAGAAGCGGCGAATTAATACAGGGTATTCACTCGGCAGGGTGTCTCTGCTCTCCTACATGATTGTTCTCCCCAAAAGCGATGGAATTTCAATGGCGTGCGATATATATACACATACATACATATATCACACATGTGTTTGTCGTGTTTCGTCTAAAAACACCCGGCTAAAACGATCCGACAACAATTCCCAGCTACAAATTCAATTCAATTCAAAACAAAAGGCTACATCTGACCGGAAAAAGGCTGAGCTGACAAGCCTTCCTACGATCATGAGATAAAAGTTCAGAGGCAAATATATCTGTAGAATCACAGGAATAGAACGTTGCGAGTCTGCGAAGAAGTTCCTCAAACGATTTCTTACTTCCTGTTCGGGTATATCGTTGGTTCACCGTTGGCGAACCAGTTCGTGTTCTAGTTCAAAAAACTTATTGTAGTATGATTTCTCATTTCTTCCTGCTACGAGGGTCGTTTGATAAGTCCGTGACTTTTTGTATTTGCCGCGCACCTGCTCTAAATACAACACTGCTCCTGTCAGCAGTTATCGATTAACAGCTGACTGTAAAATTTTGAGAAAGCTGCGTTTTTTGGTTTGCGTTTTATAGGCATTGAAAGCAGACGATCTCGTGAATTTTAACGAAAATGGAAAAAAGTGAATTTCGTGTCAGCATGGCAAAATTTCATAAATTGGGCTACGAACTGCTACCCCATCCAGCATATTCTCCAGATTTAGCCCCCTGTGACTATTTTTTGTTTCCAAACATGAAGAAATGGCTCGGCGGTAAGAGATTCGGGTCATCACAGAAACAAACGACTATTTTGAGGGCCTTGAGAAAACCTATTATTTGGAAGGAATAAAAAAATTGGAAAAACGCTGGACTAAATGTATAGAGCTAAAAGGAGATTATGTTGAGAAATAAAACGCTTCTTTGACGAAAAAAATATATTTTATTCAAAAAGTCACGGACTTATCAAACGACCCTCGTACCTTACGCACGAACTAGTTCAAGAAGTTAACATATTCCCCTTCGACTGTACCATTCGTTCATGTGGCGAACTAGTTCCACTTCATTGAGCATTGAACTCAAGCACTAGATTGAACTTTTCATTAATATAATTTAGTAGTTGACCAAATTATTATTCAATCATATGCCAGAACTGTGAACCAGTTCTAGTTCATTTAGTTCGTTACTTAATTCATACTTTATTTTTGCATGGTGTACATACAATATTATGTTGGACCATATTTAAGAAAATTTTGTGCGAACTAGTTCCAGTTCATTCAGCGCTACACTCAATTATTGTGCACACATACTATTGTATTTTTAGCTTGGCAATATAGTGACGTATTTCAGGTTATTATACTGCGAACTAGTTCCAGTTCATTTAGCATGTCACCTACTTATTTACATTCGTTTTCATGTGTTTTCGAAGGTGTAGCTAAAAGTGCTTGACGTCAATTTACGTTGCTAATTTGCTGATGATAAGCTGCTGCGATTATGTGCCTGCCCTCTGGGAGTGTGTGTGTGTGTTTGGTGTGTGTGTGTAAGTGTGAGTGAGTGTCTGTGTGTCTGTGTGTATGCTCGCAATTGATGCGTGCTGTAGCGCTTATCAAATCCACTGCGATCGCTGCGCCCGCCACGTGCTTTTGTGACTTTTGTTTTTGTCGCACAGTCCACAAAAAATAAATAATAATAATAATAATAAATATGTAGTAAAACCTTTTTCGGTTTGTTTATGCCACAACCTTGAATACCCTACACACACAGGCACACACGCACTACAATCTACACCCTTCTCAGCTGCTGCTACAGGGTATCATCGCGTCGTTTGGGGCTACGCATGACTTCAGCTGCTTGATTTGGGACCTGCTTCGTGCTGGTGTTTTGTTTTCAGCTTTTGCTTCTTTTTTTGGCTAATAAAAAGCCACAGCGGGGGAAGGGATGGGGAATCAAAGGGGTAGGCGAGGGAAGGGGAGGTGAGGGAGTGCTCGGAGTATATTACAAATACGCACATTACTCATTATCAGCATTATTATTATTAGAAATAAATTTGTGACTTCCGCGTGCGGCTCATCGCGAAGGCGGAAAGCGAAAGGGGCGTGGCCGCAGTGTTGCCAAGCAGCGCTTGAAATAAACTTTGAACAGGTGTCGAGCACGAGGGGTGGGGCGTGGATGGGTAACTTGTTTTACTGGCACGTGGAAGAGAGCAACTTTGATTTATGCTGCGATCTCCAGTGACTTCAGCTGAATATTCATGGAGGTGTCGCAGAGGGAACTATGACACAGAGAGATAGAGCGAGAGAAAGAGGGGAGGAAGGCTAGGGAGAGGTGGGGGTCGCACAGCCACTTTCCTTATCTGACATGGTCACACTCTGCGCTATCCATTCCCATTCAATTCGCACTTCCTTTTCCTATTTGCTTTGCCAATTTGTTTTTCACTTTTTCCCAGACAATTTCACGCCTGGCAAATTGACGCGACGCGACATTTCCTCAATTGACTGAGTAAACTTTAATCAGACAGAGAAAGAGAGGGACAGAGAGGGAGAGGGAGAGAGGCACGCATGTGTGTACGGCTCAAGTTTGTTGACTTGTGGCGCCCATGAAGGACAACTGGACAGGGGGTCGCCCAGCCCGGCCTGGGCCTGGCTCAGACGCGGCTCCATTTGGCCAGGCACGTGAGCTGCGAACGAAACTACACCAAAATGCTTCCCACCTCTGCAGCACAGCCGTAAATCACGCATACGCCCCGTCGTCGCCCCATCCCGCAACCGGGCAGCAATTATTGTTTACATATGTGCAACACGTACTTAAACATACTCACACTCACACACAGCAGCAGAAGCAACTGCGATTAGATAAACGAGCTTCCCGAACCCGCACACACACACACACACTCACATGGAGCGGGTCAATAAGTTGGCTTTATCAATAAGCACAAAAAAAAAAACACGCGCCAAAATCTTTAACAACCTTGAAAAATCATATGAATACGCATAAATATTAATGCACGTGTGTCAGTATCTGAGTGTGTGTGTGCGTGTGTGTGTGTGTGATTAAAACGTAAACACAGCATAGTTATGCGAGGTGCGTTCCACTTGTATTCACACACACACACATAAACACACACACAGGCAACCCTTGGCCAATTGTCGGCAAGTTTCCCCCTAAGCAAGTCCAACAAGTTGGCTAAGCGCTGCCAGACGAGTAGAGCCACAAGTAGTTGGCAACTCTGACAACCATGTGCTTAACTAACAGTTAAATATTGATCATATATGTATGTTAACTTGCAGTTAAATATCACTAATATTTATTAAATTGCAGTTAAATATCAGTCGAATATGGTAACCTGCAATTAATATCAGTAATGTTAATCTGCAGTTAAATACCAGTAAAATATGTTAACCTGCAGTTAAATGTCAGTCATATGTGGATAACTGATAGTTAAGCAAATTGTTTGCTGCGATAGAAAAAACTTTATAGTTAACTTACAGTTAGTAATTTAATTGCATGTTAGTGTAACTGTTAAATTTCATTAAAAACATTTTGATGTCAACTCGTGCTTTAACTGCCAGTTAAACTGATGGCTTTAAAACGGCCAGCTATACTGGCTATCAACTTATACCTAGATTATCTCATTGCCAATCTGCAGTTTATGTATTTAACTGATGGCTAAACTTGCTGTCAAGCAGATTAAGCTCAAAAAACTGAAACTTAACATGCAGTTGAGCAAAAGTTAACTAGAGCTCAACTTGAACTTTAGCCCTGAACAGGAACTTTCCAACCAGTCCCAACTATTGTGGGCGTGTTCAAGTACAATGGCGCTAGGCATTGACCAGGGGTTTATCGAGGAGAGATCTGCTACGGTGTCATATGAGACCCAGTTCCAAAGCCATCCAAATGAGCTTACAATAGATTTGTGTGCGACATTTGCATAACTTGGCGAGTGTTACAAAACCAAAACCAAAAAAACCAAAGCAACAGCAACGCCCATTGAAAGTCCCTGATAAGATAGCAAAGCAAAACAAATGTGGCTACTCTCTCTCTCTCTCTCTGTGCAAGCGATTTGTTGATGATTAGCTGTATGCGAATATATATATATAGTAAATAAGCATATATATGTATTTGTGCTTTGTATATTTGTAGATGACGCAACTTGCAGCTCATCCCTGCTTGACTCAGTTATACCCTGCACAACCTTTATACTACGTGTATGTCTACAACTAGCTATACTATTTTCTGGCATTTCTTCAAACTGTTTTCAGGGTATTCGTTGATCAGAACAGATGACATACGTACGCTTGCCTGTGTTCTCTGTGGCGTGAAATTATTTCGATTTAGATCTAGTATTATTTAATTGTATTATTTGCTTTTGGTTTTCGGTTTTGCCTTTTTTATGTCGGTATTTCATTTGATATTAAACTGGCAAATTAACGACGAGGTCTCGGGGTTGTGTGTGGGGTCTGAGAAGATAAACCCAACGATTAGCAGGCAACTCGATTACATATCGCGTTGATGACAGATGATTGGGGATTGACGGGCGAATATGGCATGATAATTCCCAGGGATTAGTTACGCCAGATGATAAGCGAAGCCAGTTTCCTGGCATATCGACTGATTATATATGATTAAAAGTTTTGTAATGTGTTGTATTTGGCTCTCTCCCATTGACCCTGACACATCTGATAAACTCCACTAGTTATCCGATATTGTTCATGATTATATATGATTGACTATACTATTAGAAACTTCCATGAACTCAAATCGATAAATCGGTTGCCTGGATCGATAGAGATATCTTTGGGTTGTAGAATGATTACATATGTGTATTACTATCGTATAGTGATGGAATCGTACTTGAATCCCTCGGTTATTTATGATTCCCAGGGAGTCTGCTCGACCCAATCAGTCTGACATCTGAAATGTCCAGTTAAGCCAGGTGGGACTATTTTTAAGGCGTGTTCGCCATAATATTCCCAGCTGGTTGCCGGGCGACGATAAGAATAATGCGAATACTACGAGTGCGAGTGCGAGTGCGAGTACGAGTGTGAATATGAGTGCGCATATGGCAGATACCCTGGAACAGCTGGAGTGGACTGTGCTGGTGACTGTCTGCGGTCGTCAAGTGGACGGACGGACGGACGGAGGCACCGTTTCCAGGCGTCTAATCAGGCTATCAGTTGCCAGCCGAGCGAATTGGGTCGGCTATCCCCGAAAAAGCATATATGCTATGTATATACATTATAAGTGTGTATGTGTGTATAAGAAGTAAACGAAATTCCATGACAAATCGTGAATAAATCGCCAATGGGCAACAGGCAACTTTGCGAGCCACACAGCTGCCTGCTACGACACGCGCTACGATAACGCAGTATGACTTGAATTTCCCGCAAGTATCTGCAAGTGCTCGAAAGGGGTTAAAATTCACAATGTGCTGGATTTAATATTCGAGATCTTCGGCTTCTAATCAACGCTTGCAGTAAAAACTGAGCCATAAACTGAGGAGGACTGTGGAGATCGACAGATATAGACGATGAGCAGAAAGATCAGAACAGATAATAGACTAGAGGAGAGACTAGCGAAGATACCTCAGAAGAGACTAATAAAAAAAAACCCTGAGAAGAGACCAGAGAAGAGAGAAGAGAAAGGCTTGAAGAGAGACGAGAAGTGGAGAAGAGACCAGAGAAGACCAACAACATAATATTTCAAAGAGACTTAAACTGTGGCCCCAAAAGACAGAAAAGAGTCAACAGTCTGACAGAGCCGAGTCGAGTCGAGCTCAATGGACGAATATGTGCATATGGGAATGGTAATGGAATGCTGTAGTATGAGTGTGTGTGTCTGTGTGTGTCTATAAGTGTGTACGTGACAATGTCTCGCAATTTGCCAATAGGCTCGCTGAATATGTTAACTAATATGAATATGTTTTTGATTTATTTAACAAGCTGGCCAGCTTAATGCATTGTCAAAGGCAAGCTAGAGCTAAAGACGGTGCTAGTTGATACTCTGTACACTGAAGCTAGTGAGATACCACAGAGAAATGGTAGTATGTGAAAGATCAAGGGTTTAGCTTTGATCATAACTAAGATACTGCTTGCCAAAGTTGAAGAAGTCTGTCATTTCTTTAATATTGTAAGTATGTCTTTATTGTAAACTACCCCATGGGCTCATCACTCGCAGTACAGGGTATGCTCAGTGGGTATGCATGCAAAATGGTCATTGAGGTCAAAGCGCCAAGAAGCGATGTCGACGCCGATGTCAGCTATAATAGGCGCCGATTCGCAAAAATGGGAACCGTAAAAAAGTTGGCAATGCATATGCACAGTTACACACATAGACACGCACACACACGCGCATATATACACATGCACATGCACAGGTAGGCAATCAGTATAATTTGAATAACTAGCAGATACTATTTGTATCTCGATCTGTTATTATACGCTTAACTTCAAGCGATTTTTCTTCGGAGCACGCAATCTTTGGAGGCCGCACGCTGCTCATATCGATAATGTCGGCGAGACTATAGCGGCAGTAGCACTCTGCCCAGTTACATGTATATAGATAAAGATACATTTACAGATGCAGATACGGGGCAAATCACGCAGATCTATGGCGTAGACAGCTGCAATTAGTTGCCTATAATGACAGACGATTGTTCCTCACAAGATTGTAGAGTGTACATGTGTGTGTGTTTCTATGTGTGTGTGTTTCTATGTGTGTGTGTTTCTATGTGTGTGTGTGTGTGTGTGTAGCTATTCTAAGTTGGCGATCTCATCATCAGCACGATCATTATTCTGCGCTTAAACGGGTTAACCTTGCCCATTGCCAGCAGCAAGACGAGACGAGACAGCGAGACAGCGAACCAGACAGCTGATGACGATGATGGGGAGGGATGGAGGGTGGCAGACGAGGCAGCAGAGACACAGGCAGCCGGAGGGCGCAGACTGTGGCGGCTCTCAAGAGAAGTAGAAGAAGAAAAAGAGAACTGTGCGAGCGACTTTTTTATGGCGAATCTGATTGCTGTGCCAGATCACTTTTAATAGGTTAATAATGCGCGCGCACACGACGCAACTTCATTGTGTGGCAGCAGTAACTTAAATGTATCTGCAGCGCTGTCTCTGTGTCTGCAACTGCTTGCCGCTCCGTTAGACGCGCCACACTCGACTCCAGCTGCACACAGATGAAGATACAGACACAGATACAGATGCAGCTGTATCTTAAGCTCTTTAGCTTTGACTTGCAAGCGCCACCGCTGCGTCTAACCTTATGCGGCCATATGCAGCGAGGCGTGAATTGGATAAGCAATCGCATCGCAACGCGCAACAGACAAATGCGGCAACGCGGCAATTGGCAACAGGCGGCACGGGCAGCAGGGGCAGCAGGGAGGGGCAGGCGAGGAGGCAGCAGCCAGTTGGCCGGCATCGGCAATTGCCACAATTTTCTTGGCCAACTTGGCAATGACTTAATTGTTACGAACGCACAGCAACACAAGGCGAGAGCCATAAAACGTTAATTGGTTATTGGTAACGGAGGCCAGACAAAGACGGAGCTACACTCTTCGAGCAGCAGGAGGAGGTGAAGGAGGAGGAGCATCAGGAGCGAATGGGGGAAGAGGAATCTCTTACGTTGCGCTCAATGAGGTAACAGGCTGCAAGATGGAGATGAGGAGGGGAGAGGCAAAACCACACGTAATCGGGTGATCGTTAGAGAGAAAGATATATACATTTATATAGATGAGGGAAAGAGCTAGAGAGATGGCAAGAAGTTATAGTAAAATACATTTCATATTATGCCATAAATTCCATGGTTCCCATAAATATGGGAAAAACTTGTAGCTTATGTGAATTACAGAGAAACTCTTAGCATATTGATTGATGATAGACAAATACGTTTCTATACATCGAGATAGAGACACATGAATCAGGGAATATATACCTGTACGCCCATCTGTCCGTATGACCACACCTTGATCTCCAAAACTCTGATAGCTAGAGCTACCAAATTTGGTGTCAATATGTGTTGTTATTACAGGCAGATCAAGTTGATTTTATATGTGTGAAACGCCTCTTCCGCACCGGTAAATCGAAAAAAACTTAATTCCAAGCGTAGGTTTACTGCAGTCCAGTTCTGTTTCAGTAAGCCCAATAACTAACGACTCCCAAATGATTTCTGATAATTTGGTTGCGATCGGATAATTAGTATAGAAGTAATTTAAGAACTTATTTTAAAGAGGCACAGATTTCCAAGCTGCCCCCGCTAAGTATGCAACACAAATACGCTAAAAATATAAGTGAATCATTTAAGAACTCATTTCGGTCAATTGGGTAGCGGGGTATATGAAAGTTGAGCATACACGACCTTAGTTGTCGTGCTTGCTTTTTTCGCTAACTATTTTTTAGCTCGGTTTCATATTTATTTTACACTCGTTCAAATATTGAAAACGTTTTTCTGATATTGAAACAAGTAAGTTCTATATATAAACCGATGAATGAGTGTGTGTGTGTGTATGTGTGTAGGTTACAGCAATAGCGCCAAGTGCTAATCAATGACAAAACGAACGACTTATGTAATAGCCTGGCCTGGTCTGAGTTTGGCTGAACTGGGCTGGGCTCGGGGGCAAATCTATAAACTGATTGTTCAGTTGGCTATCAGCTGAGCGTTTAAGCGGTTTCCAGATACCGCTAGAAACGAAACGGGAATCGAAATGAGAATGGAAATGAATGATCGGGGATCGTATAGGTGCTGAGAAAGATCTCCATGCTAATCAGCTGATTCCCCGAGAATTGCGTCTTAATTTGTTATGTTGTTGCTGAGGCTGCTGTTGTTGTTGTTGTTTGCGTGTTTTCGTTCCCGTTGACATTGCTATAAATAAATGCTTTGAAACAAAACAAAACAGAAAGACACAAACGCAGCGCTTAACATCACTGGAAAGTTTTGCGAAAAGCAGAACGGAAAATAAATAAAAAAACGATGCGTGGGAATGAAATTTGGATATTGGAACTGGGCTGGGATGGGCTCCGGCCGACGGGGTGCCATAAAGGGAATTATGGCAATGTTATGGCAAATTAGCAGCTGTCATAAATCAAATTGTTGTGCCATGGGAGAAGTCACCAATGGGGCTTATCACACTCCAGCGCTACCTCTTAATTGTCCCACAATCCCGAAGTGAGACAAAAAACTCCCAGTCCAGATTTCGCTACGGGTTTATAATTTATTTACTCTTGGCCAGGCAGCTTTCTTTGTTTATTTGTTTAGCTAATGAAGCTCTACATCTGCCGTCTCTTTCTGACCTGAATTTTTAATTGATTTTCCTCGGTATTCTTTGTTTTATATTTTTTTGAAAGCGAAAGTCGCTAAGGAGTCAAGGGGGCAAGAAAAGTCAGCGAGAAGCTTGACATAATCATGTGTGTGTGTGTGTGTGTGTGTGTGTGTATGTGTGTGTATTGGCTACGACTTTCATTAAGGTTGTGCGGTCAGCTTAAGCGAAGATTTCCTGCAATTTTCTTATTTGCGAGCCTCGACTGCAATTTAAATTGGAATAGCAAGGTCTCAAAATAGTTTCGCGAATCATGCGACCCGCATTAGCATCTCCATGAGAAACAATCACCAGCTTAAGGTGTAGGGGGTGTGCGGAATGTTTGAGTGTGTGTGTGCGACTCATTCCACTTGCCACTAGAGTCCAAAGATCTTGACTGACTCGCCCTGAGTGAGACATTCCACTTCCTACTTACCGCGTAACCTATTTGTATACGCGCCCCTCGCTACCTCCTTGGGTACCCTCGCACTACCCTCTTGTCTTATCAGACTGTGTGCGATTACTTTCGAACTGGAAACTGGAATCTATTTTAAATTTTAATTAAATACACCTTGATAAGTGTATTTCGGTAGAGCTGGTACCTGGTACCAAGTTCGCTGTAAGACCGTTGAGAGCCCTTTACAAAATCAGAGTACGACATACAAGTAGGTTCTCGAGCAGATAGCGTCGCTTGGGGCTAGATAAAGATACTATAAACAGCTAACTGTAAAATGATTGTGCTAAATTCTCGAAACTGCGTCGCCGATTTTTATATTCTTTACGGACTATATAGCTATATCTGAAAGGTATAATAAAGTCACAGCGGATATTCCAACCTACGACTGCGACGATTCTCAATAAAGGCGATTCCTATGCTCTGATTTCTTATCAAGGGAAAAGGTTGGGAAACTTTGTCGATTTGTATATCAAACTACGCAGCACTACCGAGAAGGGTATCGGCCCAATTGGGTGTTTACATAAGTGAGGGGTTCTGCTGGTTTTCCCCAGTTCTCTTCTCCTGCTGTTGGCAAACCCGATAAGAACTCTTGTGATTCAGCTGCCATATAAACATTTAAGACTCGATATTTTTCGGGAAATCTGGGATACTTCAGCGTTCGAGTGCTCAACTCGACATTTATACGAACTTGTTTACATTCATCCAGCTCAAGTGCCCCAACCTCTTTCCACTGCGCGCAGCAGCTGGTGACCCAATAAAAAGAACAGCGAGCAGAGTCCAACGGGTTCGATTGGGCCTAATTAAAGTGAGTGCTTTCTAAGTAGCAGTGGGTACTCATTTCACTGTGGTCACATTCGATGTGGGTTGTGCTTAGCCAACGCACAATCGATACGCCTCTCTCTTCATGTTGGTGTTGTTGTTGGTGTGTGTGTGTGTGTGTGTGCAACAGCTGGCCGAAATATCTGATTAAAATACTTGGAGAAATCAACCCAATGACGTTTCGATTGCCAGTGACTTGTCGAGTGAATCACACGCTCAACTTGCTTGGAAATTCACAAGCACAAAACGAATTCCACTGGGTAAACTTGTGAATCAGCGAGCATTCTAAGCGTTGTTGTTGTTGTTGTTCTGCATGTTATTGTCGTTCTTTCTGGGGGTTATTGCTATGATTCTTGGAGTGTATCAGAGCTAAGCACAGACAAGTCTATTAATGCCCCGATCTAAGGTGTTAGAATAGCAGGAGCTACGAAATTTGACATGAAGGTGCTGCCATACTTTATGTAGCTGAGGGGTATTTCAGATCTGAAGTGCCTGAGGTACTCTGCACAGGCACTACTCATGTTTGTTTATCAATATCCCGATCTTAGCTAATAGAATAGCTAGTGTCATGAAATTGTACATGAGGGTGCTGCCATACCCTATGTATTGCTAGAATCACAAAATTTGGCATTAAGGTGCTGCTATACTCTATGAAGCCTTTGGGTATTTCACATTTGGAGTACCCTGCACGGAAACTACTCATGTATTTTTATTTATACCCCGCTCTAAGGTATAGCTAGAGTCACAAAATTTGGCATGAGGGTGCTGCTCTACTCTATGTAGCTAAGAGGTTGTTCAACTTTGAATTACCCTGCACATTCGGTACTTATGTATGTCTATTAATGTCTCGATCTAGCTAGACTCCTAAATGAAGGTGCTGCTATACTCTATATACCCAAATTCCTGACACAAAACTATGGACTAAGGTCGCCAATGAATCCATCTTGCTTTGGGGTATCTTAAAGACAAGCAATGCATCTCGCTGAAGTACAAGGTGCTACACAAACGTGGTCTGGTCTTGTAGGGTGTCTCACAGTCGTGGTACTCACCTTCGATGCATGAAGAAGTGACAAAACGGTGCCAGGGTGCATCGCTTCCTACGCCATTACTGCGTTTCTGCATGTTGTAGGCCCCATTTGACTTGTTATTGTTGTTGTAGCGCGACTTGCGCTGTGCATTGTGTCTGCCGTTGCTGTTGTTGTTGTTGTGTTGCTGCTGGTAGCCATTGCCGACTGTTGCTGCATTGCCGTTGCCTGTGACTAAGTTCCCATTTGCAAATTTCTGCAAGCAGCGCTTGTTGCTGCCACTGTGGTTGCTGTTGTTGTTGCTGTTGTTGTTGCTGTTGTTGTTGCCGTTGTTGTTGCCATTGTTGCTCTGGTTGTTGTTGTTGTGGTTGTTCGAATATCGCGGCATGTTGTCATCTGGAAGACGGAAGAGAGAGAGAGAGAGAGAGAGAGAGAGAGAGAGAGATCTGGTTAGTAATTGTCTCGCTTATGTCGCTCAGTTGCAACCCACAAATCGCTTGCCAAAACTTCTCGAGCAGCAAATGCATTCTACAGCGCTGTGCATAAATATAGGTTAACTGAATTAACTGCAGATATATATCTAGATGTAGATATGCTTTATTGTTCAATTCGATTTCAATTTTCGCTTCTCTTTCACTTCTCGATTCGCCCGCCTGCACTTGCAGTTCGCATCAAACTAAACGGCGCGATTAGCGACGAGCGCGATATAAACAACAAATCGTTGCGGGCGAACGAAAACAACAATAAGAAGAAGCAGCCCAGAGAGCCCCGAGTAGAAAAAAAGAAACCCAGTCTTACTGCGATTCACGTTCCGCTGCTATCGATGACGACACATTCGATACACGGCGACGCGGTGAATCATCAGCGCATGAATCGCCGTTGTGACGTTGCGCCAACAGCAACAGCAACAACAACAGCAACGGCAGCAGAAGCAGTAGCAGCGCATGCGACAGTGCGCCCGATAAGTTTGCGCACTTGGCATACAAAGATCGAGCAAGGGGAACGGGGGGAGGGTTTGGAGTCAAGTAAAGCGCACGTGTTGCACGGCTTACTGCCACACCAGGCGGCAAAGACGTGTGCAAGCTGCAGGTGAATGCATGCACACACGCGTGAATGAACAAATGAATGAATGAATAGCGAACAAATACATTCACACACTCACACACACGCGCTGAGCGATACAAGTTTTGTAAATCAAAACAAAACATTGTTGCAAGGCAGACAAAAGAGAACAATAAGAAGTGAGAGGAGAGAAAAAGAGAGTCGGACAAAGGAAGAGGGGAAACTTTCTCAAGAATAAGAACATTTCTTACGAAACTGCTGAATGGTTTTGCGAAATAAAACGATGTATGTTATATACACACGACTCGCAAGCAGACATGTAAAGATATATTTATACTGACAATATAATATACTGCAGATAAGATAGGCCAGATATCGATATAAATATATTGATAAATTACAGCGGAAGAAAAAAGAGAGATAAGTATGTCGATCGATCGTGTGATGAAGGCTCGCTAGATATCGGAGAAGAGATAAAGCATCGATATCGACGTGAGATATAGACAACCTTGCAGTTAGAGGGATAGGTCGCTAAAAGCAAAAGATATAGAAGAAATATGAGCTATAAGGAGAAGCTTTATCCGCAGCTACTTTGTACTTTGATGTTGTTTTCTGGACTCTTTACATAAATAAATCCTACACGATCGCGATTAAAGCTCCTCCACTCATCGACCCCTTCCCTTCCCTCAGAGAACATCTGCACGAAGTTTACTCAAAATAGACGCGAATCAATCGAGCGATAAACAACAGTTAAGGTACCCGAACAGAAATAAGTGCTCGGGACTCGATACGATTTTGATGGGTCTGGGCGAGTTCGCTTTTTATGGCGCTCTTTTTTATGGCTCTGCGTTGATTCATTGGATCAATCATTAGAAGCAGGCGGGGCAGGGGAAGGAGGTGCCTTCAATTGAATTGCATGCCACATGCCCAAAATAGATCCAAGTACCCGCTTTCCCCTGCTTCTTTATCTGCTTCTTCTCTTTGGCAGCGTGTGAAACATTTCGGGCATCATCAGTTCGGGGCTCATCATTTCTGGGTGCCCCCGGATGCGTCTGCCACGCCCCTTCACCCCGGAGGGCCTTAGCTTTTGGTTCACTGCTTGTTTTGGAGGAATTTGTGCAATTTTATATGACTTTGGCGCGTTAGAAATGCGCAAAAGGCGAAAAACGGCACAGGGAGGAAGCCAAGAAAAAACGAACGTTAAGTAAATAAACAGACAACAAAATAAATACGAAGAATAATCAAAATAATAAGAAGCCAGCAGCGCAACAACCAAGCTAAAGCCAAAGAAAAAACCAAAAAAATACCAAAAAATAAAACAAACGAAAATTAAAAATTAAAATAAAATCCTAAAGAAAAAAGCGAGCCGAACCGACGGCGATAAACAGGTACCAGGTCGTGCCTAGCGCCGCTCCATGTGCCGCTGTATGTGTGTGTGTGTGTGATACCCCACCCACCACGCATAGATCCCCGCCAGGCCGGCCTCCACTGCCTCTTCACCTGTTCACCCAGTGCGAGAAAGACACATCGAAATTGTAGCGCAATTTTTAGCGAATCCCAAAAAAAAAAAAAAAAACTGATCATCTCAATTCAAATTCAAAACAAAACCCCTTTGCCAGCACCCCCTCTCCGCCGGCATCCCCCTCCCTGCCCCTTCATCCCCGACCGGCAATTATGCGGCGTGATTTATGAAAGAGAAGACCACGACGACCGATCGCATCGAATCGAATCGCTCGAATCTTGTGCCTGAATGGAATTGCGTAGTGGGTAAAGCCAAAACGAGTAAGGGAAGAAGAAGCTTGCTGAAATTTAAATACTCTACACGAACTTAAAAAAATACCTCAATGCCTTCACTAAGCGTGGCTTTAAACTTAACTTTAACTTTGTGTTTAACTTTTACTTTAAATTTACATCCGAAAGAAGGTTCGCATTTACATTTAAGTAGAGACTAACCGGTACACATGTGTATATGTATATGTATATATATATATATATATATATACATATTTATGGCTATCTATATATACCATATCATAATCACAAGTATGTATATCTATTTATATCAATTATATACATATATTTGCATCTATTTCAATATATCTCTTTCCATATTATTTTTTTTTTTATATGTAAGTTGATTTCACTATAGACAATTAATTAAATTAAATTACAATTATATTCGAATCACATTTATTTGAATATTTAAATTTAAATACTAAATACTACTTCGTTATGTATGTCTGTATGTATGAATATACATTCTCAACACACAATATCGTAAGTAAAGCATCATAGCTAAGTCAAATATTAAAGGTTTTCTTTGCTAGGTATAACTTTCTTAATTGACTGTAAAAACTCAGTTTCAATTAACTGAGACTGTCTAATTCCCTCTCTTCCGCTCGGTTAGGGTATTCGTTAGTTAGTTGGGTACTGAAGGTAGAAGATACGAGAAACGCTTTCGTATTTTGTGTATCGTATTCGAAACCGAATGCAAAATCGCCCATTAAAATGTGTCATAACTTTTGAAATGATATCAGCGCGAGTTCGTTGAAACCAGCTACCGAGAGAGATATGCAGATAAAGACAGAGATAGAGACAGTGCTACAGTTACACGTTCAGAAACAGATACAGATAGAGATAGAGCGATTGTGTAGGTAGCCATGTTTCGGCCGCTGCCGCTGCCGCTGTCGACGTCGACGTCGACGCTGGCAAAACGGAAATGCAACGCAATTGCGGCGCGTGTTGCTATTTGTGGCAACAACACACATCCCCATTACGATCCCCATTACGATGCTCATTACGATCTTCATTACGCTTGCTGCTGACTAATGAGCATTGGCATCATTCATAAGTTCCCATCGGCAGCGACTGCCTGTCTATCCCGCTCCCGCGCCCTTGCGCTCTCCCCCTCTCCCTCTCTCTCTTTTTATGCCTGTCTCTTTCACTGTGTGTGTGCAGAGTTGAATGAATTCCGCGAACACGCAGACGACGGCACAATGCGAAGCCATCGAACCAGGCACTCTCGAATTACAGCAAAAGGGGAAAGAAGAAACGAGACGAATGAAATAATGAAGCGTACATTGAGGAGGAGGAGAAGGCTAGCGGCGAGATGAGGTGAAGTGAAGTGAAGTGAAAGCCCAACAAAGGAGATCATTAAGGGAAGAGCACAAAAAGGAGACGCAAAAACGTGGCAATTTCTCGCATGGCAACACACAACGAAGAGCCCAAGCGACGCTCAAAGCGGCGATCATCATCATCAACATCAACATGGTCATCATCGCGATGATCGCGCATGTGCGCAGAGTCTTTGCCCCTTCCTACATCCCACATTCCCCCTTCCGACTCTTGTGCTTCCTTCCTCACAGAGCGACAGCTGCGATCGCCATTGTTTACACTGCTTAAGGACAATGCTGAAGATTTCACAAGAGTTAGATCGATCAAAGGTGAACGATACAGTAAAACACTTTAAAAATTGTTATACATTCAGGGGCGATATAGTAAAGTATAGTCAGTTCCTATAGGCTTAGTTCGTGATCGATCGACGCGACTTATCATTGAATTGTATACAAATTCCAGACCAAATGATCTCTTTAAAGCCTATTTAAACAGCCATTGATTTGACTAGGCATTGCTGTTATATTGACACTGTACTACTGTTATACTATGCAGGCAGCACGCTGCTTTCTGTTGACTTTGCTTTGTGTAGGAATGTTCAATCAAGATTAAATGCATTGTCAACTTTTGTCTGTTATACTGAAATTTGCAATTGTGGGACATCTGTAAGTGTTCTGTTGAACTGTTATACACTTATACAAGATTCACCATAAATTAAGTATTTATCTTACAGTTGACTTTCTTAGAAAAACTGTGCTAGTCAAGAAGATGAAACATTAATGAAGTCTACTTTGCCTTCTAATCATCTGATCGTACATAAAACTGTAATACAGCATAGAAGCTACCCCTTTCATTAGGCAGATACTCGTGAGATCTGCTGCTCAACTGTTATACCTCAGCACGGGTTAATGGCATGCTCTAACATTAGTCGGCACATTAGTTTCATAAACTGACGCTGACTTGCGAATTCAGCTTCGGACTCCGAACTTGTCTGTACCCCCTCCCCCTTCCACCTTCCACCTTCCTACTAGCCTCCACCGTTCAACGTGCGTTGTCGAAATTTTTGAGATTTTGTCGCGCACATTTTGGCCGATGTCTTGGACCCTAAACGAGTTTCACGACTAGCCGAAATGGGTTTAATGCCTCCCCCCTTCTCTCTTTCGCGCACCAAACTTGTTTATACAGGGGGGGGGTGGTTTAAGAGGAAGGGAAGGGATAAACTACACGTGGAGTTCGAATTGCGCGAGTGGAAAAGGCAACTCCGATGCGATGCAACTCAGCCAGAGTGGAAGCAATTGAACTGATTGTGGGTAGGGGTTAGGTCGATTCGACTGGGGCTGTGACAGGGGTTGTGACTGGGGCTCTGACTGGGGTTGTGGCTGTGTGGCTTGGGGTTTGCCGCCATTAGAACCGGAAATTTAAATGACGCTTTAATGTATTGTATAATTGCGGCCAGGCCGTAAAACTAAATCCACTGTAAATTAAGCCATTCGCATTCAATTACGTGCCCCAGAGTCATAGTCCGACAGGCAGACAAGCAGATAGACAGTCAGACAGACAGACAGTCGGGCGGACAGACAGACAGATAGACTGACGGACAGCTGGCTTTGTATGGCAGACACATAACACACACGAAGCGCGACTCATGTAAGACAAAATACAGGAAGAGTTTCTCTCCAGCTACGTGCAATGTCTTGAGACGCGATTTACACTGGACACGCTAGGAGGGGAGGCAACGTGCTGCGGCTGCTGCTGCTAGTGCTGCTGCTGCTTCTGACGTGCTTAACCGGGCCAAGCAGCTGCTAATCAGCATTTTGAGCGAAGAAGAAGCTCACACACGCAACTCTCGCAACTGGCAACTCAACTCACGCTGCTGCCTGCTGATGACGTTAGTCGGCTAATTATTTATTTAATGCTTGACTGGTTGCCCGGCCCCATAGCGCCAGTTCCTCCCCCCTCCACCCACTTCCCCTTCCACTAGCGCAGCGTTGATAGACATGCATATTCTGATTTCACGTACAATTTGCTGATTAAAATAGAAAAAAAGAGCATGGATTAAGTATGTTTAGTTTGTTGTTGTCTTGTTACTGGGGAGGGGGAACAGCTAGAGGGCGAGGAGAGTACGTACAGGGTAAGAGGGGGGGGGTTGTAGGAGGTACGCATCGTCAATCAAGCGCGCTTGAATAAAACGCTCCACAGCAAATCGATAAACAAATTACTTCCGATGACGACATTGAGCACATGGCGTATGCGCAATGTGCGATAGCGCGGCTCGCTGCTACTTTGTCACCATGTCCAGCCCCCACGTCCTTCTCCCTACCCCACCCTCCCTCTTCTTTTGCGTCTTTCCCGCCTTTGTGCGGAAGTTGTGCTAGGTTGCTCGGTGCAATGGTGCGTGGGAATTGTCGCTTATCGCGAGTTCTTGCCGATAACGAGAGAAAGAGGAAGAAAGCAGCAGGAAAGAGAATCAAAAAATCAGCAGAAGACAGCGGACAGGGAACAACAAATTAAACGTGACGTAGAAGAGCAGCAGACACAAACAATCTGCTTGCACAACACTGTTTTGCAACACTGGAACACTTAAATGGACCGAAAAACCCTCACTGAATTCCACCAAACTTCCGAGCAGTGTAGTTCCACTTAAATCGACTACAGCTAAATCGCACTATTCCACACGAGGAGTGCGGCACATAAGTACCCATGTACATGTGGTACCTATGTGCTTACGTATGTGTGTGTGTGTGTATGTGTGAGTGTGTGTGCAAGTTACTCCAAACACACCAGTTCCCATGGGGACACACGAATCGATTGCTTCAACATTATTATATATATTATTGATGCAGTATATTGATAAACTACGCGAGATATGCTTGCTCTGCGTCATTTTTACTGCGTGTGGGCGCTCAACGTGGGACAAGCAGGGAGACGAGCTGGCAAATATTCGGCATATCATTCACAATTGTTATTAATTGGAAACATTATGGCACGTTGTGTTTACACAACAACAGATCAGAGCAGCGCAGAACAAAACAGAAGAGCGAAAGTAAAAGTGCCTTCTGTGCAAGTGCTGGGGGATGCTCGACTGGCAGATACTCTGTGGAGACGGGGGTTAGCAATGGCACATACCACGTTTGATGACTTTAAAGCGATACGTCTTCGAGGTCCAAGCGAAGCTGTAGATAAAGATTCCCATTCTGCCCTTGAGTATGCAATCTGCGGCAACTCATAGATGAACACAGATGGGACCGATGATGATTTGGATATGTGGATAGACCAATTGAAGTGATGTCGCTGCCTTGTTTTCTTGCCTTATGAGTACTTTTTTGCGATTTGTATTATTCTTGGATTTGTTTTTTTGTTTATTTACCTTTCTATTTTACTTTTTTTTCGTTTTCGTTTTGATTGTATATAAAAATTTGACCGATATCAAGTAGTATTTTCCGAACAGTTTCGGCACTTTTCAGTCGGCGAGAACTGCCCCAACGAGTCGAGTAGGCCGAGACAAATGCCAATGACGATGACGATGACGATGATGAGAATACTGATGTTGATGACATTTCCCTTTTGACAACAACAAACAAGAGATTACAACTCAAAATAGATCTATATGTGAAAATGAAAATGCAAAACTATTTTCGACTGCGCCGACAAACCGACAAAGAAAATCAGCAAATGCTTTGCTGATGTTTCACCATCCGGAAGAGTTGGCCTCCTTTCCCGTGCAGGAAGGTAGGAAGGCAAGAGGGAGGGGAGTGGGGAGTGGGGAGTCGACCACAGGGACCCAGGCACAGTTATTAGATTTGCGCTCAATCGGAGCGTTAAATTGACTCGGGACAAAGATGATGAAGAAGTTGCAAAATTAGCGCAGTAAACATAATTGCAGACTTTTTGTAAGTACGACGAACAGGCAAGAAGAAATGGGAACATAGAGAGAGAGAGAGAGAGAGAGAGGGAGAGAGAGATAGGGAGAAAGAGAGAGGGAGAGAGAGAGGTGACCAGAATAGTTGATCATCTAAGTCTCCTTCTCTTTCGTCTTGGGGCCTGCTCCATTTGCAGGTGCACACACACGATTTGTAACAGGTAACGGGTAACCGCATAATTCGACCTATTTTCAATTGTCTGCTGCTTGATTCACCAGCCGTACCGTTCTACGTTCATTCTCGATCCACATCTGAATCGCAATTGAGACGCCCACGGCGATTCTTACTAAGGTGGCGTCAGGTGGGACACGTAAGAAATGTTGTTTTGATTTGTGCTCATGACAAAATGATTTCATGCTTTGCCCTTTTGTGAGAGTTCCTCTTCTTCTCCTTCTTCTTCTTGTTCATGATGTTTCTTGTTCTGGCTCTGCTTCTTCTCGCTGTTGTTTATCAACGTAGTTTGTTTTGGTACGCTTTGCTATTTCGGTCGCGGGTGCCAAAATTTTATATTCATTCATACGAAATATACGCGAAAACTCTTATGATATATGGCATAGAGACAGCCCGATATACAATACATCCGATGTATATGTGTGCGGGCATAAGGCGTATGTATTCCCCACCCCCGATGCCATATTATTATAATAACACATAATAAGTATTAAAATACATGCATAAATAAAGGCATTAAATGGATTTGACGTGCGGCTGCTGTCACACCCTGCAATACCCTGTAAAAAACATCCGATCAACTAAGTTGTAGAGGAATCTAGAGTATTCAGTGGACTTCCCACAGCCAGCAGGTGTTGGAATTACGAAATTTTCTCTGCATACTGGTCACACTTCGTATACGTAATACGTAATAGAATTTACCCATCGCAACTCGGCAGTTATAACAGCTGGAGTTATGAAATTTAGCATATGAACTGGAGAAGGCATTTAGTAGCGAGTTCACTCCGGACACGACGCATACTCCGAGAACTGGGGCCACTTTGCATAGGTATTTGTCAGCGACATGGGGGCACATTATTTCGAGCACACATAATACAAACCGCAGCCGCAATGATTTATTTGCGCGCAACGCGCAAGCGACAAATGTCGAGCGACTGCCGGACGGAGAGATGGACGGACGGACGGACGGACGGACGGACGAATGGACGGACAAACGGCAAAAGTAATCAAAGTAATACAAATGAGCGCACAATTTATAAAAATAAACAACAAACAAAAGAAACGGGCAGACAGGCAGACAGGCAGACAGACGAACCGGGGCTGTAGTTGAAGGGGGGAAAGTATCTATATCTGTATCTGTAGGTGTGGCTGTATCTGCAGCAATTGCCGTACGTACTGTATCTGTATCTGCAGTAGCAATATCTCTACTCGTATCTGTATCACAAATACATCTGCAGTTATATCTGTATCTTCAATAAGTATCTACAGCGACTAGTTGGATGCTTAGCACAAGGGCAACTTGGCTAGAAAAATTGATGGCAAATTTTGATGCATGCCGGCAGCTGTGTGAAAAATAAAACCAGCGCCAGCGACAACAACAACAGCAACCAAAACATCACGGGTAGAGCCGGGTAGGTGTGGGGGGAGAGGGGAGGGGAAAAAATAAATAAATAAACTTTGCCTTTATTTGAATGCGGCGACTTATTTATTTATTTTTAAATAGAAAGTAACCTCAATTGCACTTGTGAAAAACATAAGTAAATAGCATGAAAACACATAAGAAAAGATATGGTAGATGATGGCCGTGGACTGGTTGTGCGGCAGGGGAGAGGGGAGTGGGGAGTGGGGAGCGGGGTGGTACGAACAGAGTCAAAACGAAGCCAAACGAAACGAAACGTAAACTTGCCCCATTGGCTGCCGACAAAGAAGAAGCCGAGCAGCAAGAAGAGGCCCAAACAGAAGCCGAAACAGTTAGCTTCCCCTTGCCCCTACCCCACTTCCCGCTGCCATGCCACCTGCCCTGCGACGAGGCGAGTAAAAGGCCAAAAGAAAGAAAGAAAGAAAGAAGTGCCAGCAGAAGAGGAAGAGCGACAAATTACATGAGCATTGAGAAAGTACCGCAACTCGATCGAGGTCTGCACAAAAGAGGGAGAGTGTGAGGGAGGGAGCGAGGTAGAGAGAGGGAGAAACTTGAAATCAACATCAGTTTGAGCTTTTCTTCTGGCAATTTGACGCTTCTTTTGGCGGAAGGAAGAGTGAGTCGCGCTCGTTCAGGAAACGCAACCAAAGCACAATTAAAAACGAAATTAAAATAAAAATAAAAAATAAAAACAATAAAAATACAATAAAAATAAAAAAAAAACTCAAGGAAATCCACACAGTGGGAACGGCTCGCTGCGAAGTGCAAATACTCTGTTGCCAAAATTAAAAATAATATTTTATTTTTCGCAATTTCGCGATAAGTAGCATTAAAAATAAACAGCCTTTGATGGTAGTGTGCACAAAATATGTTTACTCACAAAGAGATACTCTTGTGCGAGTGCCATAACTTCTAATTACTACTGTAAGGAGTCTTGGAGTAGTAACAACTCTAACTACTCATTGGGTTGGGGTTATCTACTGTACTTCTGATGCCCAATCAAATCAAGTGAAAATGAAACGAAGTAAAAATGTTTGAGCTAACAGAAATACCCATTTCTTTCGTTTCGGCAAAGGGCATACACACTGCAACAACAACAATGAGCACAACAATGTTTTGTGGTGTTCGTTGAATGTCACTTTTATTGTGCTGCTTGTCACACGACGCGACGCGACGCGGCGACGCGATAAGTGTGCGAATCAACAAGTTGGCGAAGAAAACCACACATGAGAAGAGAAAGAGGAGAGGCAAGAGGGTAGCGAGAGGGAGGATACGACGAAAAGAAACCAAACGAAAGCAGGCAGCATACATAATAAGTATACACACACACTGACACTTTGTACCCACAGACAACAATAAAAACTGCATAGAACCGCGAGGAAAGCAAACTATCCGCTACTTGTACAAATGCCTGTCACTTCACACACACAAACACACACACACATACATTGGATGTTCAGATGCGTGCGTACATATATCTTTCTCGATTTCACTGAATGAACGAACGAATGTCATCAAAACAAAAACAAACGAAATATGACGAAAATAGAAATACTTAAGAGTCTACCCCAAAAAACGTTTTTTCGCTCACACATCGATTTACTTTGGCCGAGATTACGTCAAACCGCATCCCAATTTTGAAATTCGGCGTCAACAAGAATCTTAAAGTGAAAACAGGCCACAGCAACATCCCGTTAACAGGCGGAATGGAGGGGGGAGGGGACTCTCCTGACCCACCCAGCCATCATTAACAGGCTAACCCAAATTGACAATGAATTATCATTTGCAAAGATCACAAATAACTGAGAATTGCCCATAAGTAGAGAATCAAAATATAGTTGGGTATTTCTAGATCTTATTACTAAAATGTATACACGTATACCTTATATTTATTTAATTACTGCACTGTCATATGTTAACATACAATATATGGTATGTCATATTTTTTAATGAATAATAATTTATTTATATTTTATACTTTACATATTTTATGTAAATCAACTAAATTTTGAATTTTTAAATCATTAAATAATTTTTTTTTATGCTAAAGTTCTTTTAATATACTTTCAGTTGATTCAATTTTGGCTTAGAATTTTACAATTATTATAAATTATTTTTTTCTTTATCAATTAAATTTAGTGGACAAATTATAAATTACACAATTTCTTTTTTATGTTTTTTTACAATATGGACATTGGTAAATTTTTAAGTAGTTCTTGTACGTTTGATGGACTGTTTCATGCTCTGATGATAGAGTCAAACAAAAGAATCAATTCTGTCAATCAAAAGAACTCTAGCCCAAAAAATGTTCGACTTGAAAAAGGCTTGCGCCATATTCATTTATGCATATGTAGGCACACTAAACACATACTATAACAAACTATATAGTATAGTATTGTCAACGGGTTGTAACATCTGCTCCGAGTGGCGTCAACAAGTTGCGTCCGTCGCTGTCGCCGTCGCGCTTGCAACATGTTGCGCCTGAGAGTAAAAGTGCCTTCAATTAGCCTCAATTTTGTTTATGGTTTTCACACTCGCAAAATGTGACGCTGCACTAACAGCAAAAATAAATACGACTGACAGTACGACTGTGTGTGTATAGATGTGTGTGTCTGTCTGTGTGTTGCAATTATGTGCGCGTGAAAACGTGTTAACAACTCAAAAAAACACACAGAGCACACTCTGAGTTATTACTTGGGCGAACGAGTCGAGTCGAGTCGATTCTAGTTTGGACCTGCATACTTGTTTGGTTGACTGATTGACAGACTGAGTGATTGACAGATTGACTAGACTGACCCTTGACAAATGTCTGCATACGAATCTGGTTACCTAACGACGCCATTGCAGTTGCCACTGCTGCCTCTGTTGCTGCTGCTGCTGCTTGGCCAAATTGGTCACACTTAATTTGGGGCATGCTGTTTCTTGTATAACACTTGGCAAGCCGCAGTAGGCGGCAGAAGCGACCACAGCGACCAAAGCGATCAAAGCGAGCCGGGTCGAGTCGAGTTTCGTTTTCGTTTCGCAGTCAAATGAAAGTCCCCAAAAACAACAACAACAGCAGTAGAAGCAACGCAAACAAAACTCGTATGAGTAGAAGAAAGTGACAGCGTGTAGAGTTGCCAACGTTGCTGCAGCTGCTTGCCAATTTCCGTCAGGCAGTCACTCACTCACTCAGTCAGTCAGTCAGTGAATCAGTTGATTCAAGAGTGACAACAACAACAACGACGAAGCGTTAAAAGTTGCTAAACAATTTCACTGCGTGCTCTCTTTGCCGCCCTCCCTCCTGCTGTCTTCCTCTCTCTCTCTCTCTCTATCTGAATCGCCCTTTCTATTTATTGCTGTCTCATTTCCCGTCACTCACTTCCTAATTAAATCGTATACAAAAAGAAATAAAAACCATTTTTGAAATTTCATTTTTCAACAAAATTTCCATTTTACAAAATCTAAACTAGATTTGTATACCCTCTATCTATGGGGTAGAATGGTATTTTAACATTGTGCTCACCGAAAATGAATGTAACAGGCAGAAGGAGGCGTGCCACACCCTCTAAAGCATATATATTCTTGATCAGCATTAACAACAAGCGTGATTTAGTGCCAGTAAATTAACCTGGTCATCATTGAAAAGAGGGACTGATTTCCAAGCCCCCTGCAAAGTATGCAATAAAATACGCTTAACATAAAGGTTAAATATTTAAAAAGTCGGGTATATCACAGTCGAGCACACTCGTGTTAGTTATTTCCAACTTATTTATATTATTTATTTATTTTTCTATAGATTTTCGAAAAATTTCATTTTCGAAATATTTCATTTTACATATCCAGCTAAATACAAAATAAATTCACTGGTTCTTCAAAGCAAATCAATCAGTGTGTTTCAGTGATAAAGAATCTCAATTAGGTGCCTGACATTTGAAGGAGTAGCTCTATAAAACTTAATAGCTCCCCCCTCCCTCCATCTACTGCTGGACATTCGCCTAGTCCAGCTCATTCATCAAGACATTTATGATTTATGGACGATCGCATAAGAGAAACGTGCGAAAAGATATATCATCCCAACTATATATAACTATATATATTCATATTAAATGATATATATATACATATACTCTATATATATGTGTATATAAGGTTTATTTTTAAGCATGTTGCTCGGTTTTGAATTGCGACACGTTCAAACAACAACAACAAAAACATTGAATAAGAAATAAGAAGAAGCGAGCGAAGACAAAGTGAAAACGAACCCATGTTAAATAAGAAGTTCGGAAAAAACAAAAAACTTTCGCTTTGGCTTTGGACTTGGCCATCGGGCAGAGAAGAAACTCCAACAAAACGAAATATCAACACAAAAAGCAACAACAACGAGAGAAAAAGATGATATAGTCGACGCTATAGGTAGATGCGCGTCTGCATGGCGGGTTAACCGAAACAGAGCCAAAGTTAGTTGGAAATGGAAATGAATGACGACGACGACGAGAAGCTCGAGAAGAGAGCGAAAGACCTCGACAGGGGGGGTTAGAGAGGGGCGCGTCGCTTCGGGGTCTCTTGCCATGACAATGATGTGGCGTGACCTTTCTTATGTCACGTATCTCTCTCGCACATCTGCACACATATTATGCATACGTAGATCGCAGCATGTTTATGTTTATGTAGATCGCTCTTACTTTTCTCAGCGAATTTCGGAATTTCTTTGACTTTTCACTTTTGTCCAGAGTTTGCGTTTTTTTCTTCTTCTTTTGATGCTGTTTTTTTGTGTTTTGCCTTCGTCTCTTTCGCTGTTGTTTTTGCCCCTCTTTTTCTTTGGGTTTAATGCTAATTTATTGTCTTAATCGCATGGTCGATTATGTCACGACATACGACTAGCACCGCACACGAGGTTCGACCCGGCCCGGCCCCCTCCTCCTCCCCCTCGTGCTTCCTCGTCGAGCAGCCTGCGATTTTTCGCAGTTTATCGGGCCAATTGAAGCGCGCTAAGGCCACAGTAGATGCGTGATCTGAAGATTATATAGGCCAGCTGATATACGTATTCCTCTCCTCTCTCTCTCGATCTCTGTGTGTGCCTGTTTACTTAAGTACTTTTCGAGGAGGAGGCTGCGACGCACGAGATACCCTGCAGGCCGGAGAGAAGGCAGAATTAAACAGTGGCAAATGGGATTACCAAAAATCTAATACCCTCTTTAGCCACACACACACACGGGGTATGCTATATTTACACACATGTGTGCGTGTGTGAGTGTGTGTGGGGCGTATAAATTGTGTTCTAATATCAACAAGAAATGCGACTAAATGCCAGCAAATTAGCATAAGAGTTCAAATAAATTAAATAAATAAACGCGCAATATGAATGAGCATAAACAACAAGAGCAGAAGAAGAAGAAGAAGATTAGACACAGGCAGAGGAGCAGATAGAGGAGGCGAAAAGAGAAGAAGCAGAGTAGAACATGTTTTGCGCTGATATCAATAATCAAAATCATATGATGAGTGTCAGCTCCGCAAATTGTGTAATAAAACCAAAATGCCAAAAATAAAAACAAAACCAATAACAAGAGAGCTAGAAGAAGAGAAAGAGGGGGGAGGGAAGGGGAGAACTATGGTAACTTAACAGATAAATAACATCAATTACTGTGGGGCTAGTATAACACCTTCTCAGTTTCCCAGGTTGTGCCGATCAAACCGATCGTAGGCGGTGAAGGTTTTCAAGGTTTTCCTCGGCGTGCTTTGAACATTTTTTATTGGAATTTTTTACGATTGGGAAGATTGACAGATTGTCGCGTAACACGCGTAGAACACGCCGTGATAAGAGAATGCGAAAGGGGAGCACGAAGAAACTAATTGACAGTTATGTTGTGAGGTGTAAGAAAAGTGTTATACATCGTGTAATGGCATGTGATACGAGGCTGAAGCAGCAATTGTGCGTGTTGGGGAACTATAGGAAACTGTTATACAGCACATTAAGGACTAGAGACTTTTTTGACTTTTGAATTGACTATAACAAACTGTTATACTGTTATACAAGTCAAGACTGTTATACATTAAATAGAAGACTAGAAACGACTTTAAACTGAAGAGTTGGGAACCAAAAACTGTTATACAGCTGTTACTTAATACTGTGAACAAGGGAAAGACTGTTATACAGTAAACAGATGATTTCAAAGAACTTCAAGCTAAAAACTTGGCTATAAAAAACTGTTATACCGTAGTTACCTAAGGTTGAAAAAAATGTTAGGACTGTTATAAAGAACATCAAACGACCTTTAGCTAAACAACCGACTGTAAAAAACCGGTATACAATGTTGAAACTGTTATATGGCTGAGTAAGCATTGCAATCTGGTGCCAATAGGCGATCTAAACGTACGAAACAGTGACTACAAACAGTTACCATCTGACAATCTAACAATTAAAAACTGTTATACGTAATTGAGACTTTAGACGCACCTCAAAGTCTCAAAATGCGTCGAAAATAAACAAAATACCACGCAAATTACGACTATCTATCTAAATATACAATACATGTATGTTTGTGCGACTAATCTGCCTTACTTATAGAGTAATCGATGTCTGAGTTGCTAGTCGCGCCAGCTGCGCGTTACACAGTGCGTATGAATAATATGCGCAGGCAGCGGGTCGTATGCGCGATGCGCTTTAATGTTTTTATTTGCGTTTGCTTTTGTTTTTGTACTTTTGTTGTTGTTTTTTCCAGCCGTAAATAGAAAACTATTCGATTTAAATAAAATTCCTACAATCGCACGAGGAGTCACAGCAACAACAGCAGATCGAAGAGGAGAAGAAAGAAAGAGAGAGAGAGAAGGAGAGAACATTAACTATAATGCGCATTTAGCTAAATAGAAAAGTGTCCGTTGTCAAAGTGACGACAGTAATTAGAGAGAAAGAGAATAAGTATAACAATTGATGGGCCTCAGACATGCAACACTGTTGCTCATAGGTGGCCACAGGAAGACGCACAGATACCCTGCAAAGTGCACACTGATGCAGAGCACGTAACACGCATTCTTTTATGGGCATACCCTATATAACAGTGCGGTAGGGCAGCACCTTTTTCTGTGCTATCAGCGAAAATAGCTCGAGCACGTGGTCATAAAGAAGCCAAAGAAAAAAGCCAATTGTAATATATAAAAGCTAAGCAAGCGATAATAAGAAATGGTGAAAAAAAAACAAATTAACAAAAGGGAAAATACGAAGATAATTTCTTGCATTCCTCGACTAATTCATAAATTGTTGCGCCTCAACTACTTGCTTGGCCCACTGTCGCAGCACTGCTGCCACCCACTGTGCGTTATCCAACACTGTTACTGCGCCCCCCATGCGATCTTCGAATGTGGATCTGTGTACATTAAAATAAATGAACTCAATTCGGCGAGCAACAAAAAGAAAAGTCAACGAAAATAGTTTGCAGAAAAAAAAAACTAAATGAAAAGTAAAATGTTAACTTGGCCTGCCAGACGAGTGCGAGTGCGAGTGTGTGTGTGTGTGTGTGTGTGTGCGAGTGTTTTTATAGCCCCAACTCTTGTTTACACACATAGAGAGTGTGGCACACTTGCGAAGTACGCATGGGTTTAATTTTAGATCCGCGATAGAGGCGCACACAGACCTTTCTCAATCGAAAAGAAAGTAAGTCAGCCTCAGCCCCGATCTCTGCCTCGGTCGCTGCCTCATTCGTGCGTCGCAGTCGCAGCGTGTGTGCTAATTTCAAAGCGTTGTTCGCATTTGGCTTTTTTTGGCGACATTTTGCGGGAATGAAAGCTGTCGGGATCATGAGTGTTTGTCTGTGTGTGTGTGGATTATGTAAGCCCTCCGCCATCCGCTAAGTTGAGCGTCGTCGTAACTAAAACTTGATTTTATGTCGCGACAACTTATTGCCTAACTCGACATCGAATTCAGAAAGGGGAAGATCCCGAATGGAACTCGAGTTATCTATCTCAACTATTTATATCGTAACTGTTCGATTGGCAGTTGTTGTTCTCCAGATAAAAAGAAATCACATAAGAAAGTTATATATACTACAGATCGCAGCGTTATCGTGTCTCAGATACTGCAGCGCGACAGCGCGAACAACACAAAATGCGAGAGATAGGTCAGGTACACCCCACACCAAACATCATATACCATCCATATGCCATATGCATACATACACTCTCGTTCTGATTGCCGATCAACATGACTTCGGATTGCATATATAGAGTATGCTATGAACATGTAATTTTATTTCCCTTTCTTTATTAAACTTCTTTTCAATTCTTTATTTTTTCATTATCCCCTTACTTTAAGTCGAGACTTTACTGTCTCTCTCTGTCTTCTTTCTCTCCCTGTCTACCTTCCCTGGAGGTCTTTGCAGACGTCACATGCCGTGGGAAAGGCCCAGCGCAACAAAGTAAAAAATTTCATTTCCATTTTCAGCTGTTCAAAGAGAGTTTTGAATGTCTGACTCTGCGTATTACTTTAATAATTTGCTTAGACGGTAATTAAGGCTACAGCGTGAAATGGGAACGCAAAAGTGAGAGAGAAAGAGAGAGAGAGAGAGAGAGAGAGAGAGAGAGAGAGACAGTGCTGAAACTAGACTAAAAGTAATGACTAAACACGCTTAAAGGGGCAACAAGCGGGTCGCATACGCTTTTCAATTGCCAAACAGTGAAAGTGGCAAGGGGGGAAAGAGATAGCGATGCTTTCAACTAAACTAAAACTAATATTAATCGAATTCGATACATTGCTAAGCCAAATTATTTTCTTTCTAGAGTTTGTTCCAATTATTGCATGATTCTTTCAAGGGTATTCCATTCAGAGTCGTCTTTTGGTTCTATTAATCTGTTTTTCCCAATTACTATTTATACCGAATTTTCCCAATCCTCTAAAAAGAAATTAATAGTTGGATTGGAAACATTTCATTCTATTGTAGTTTACCTCAAATAAAACATAATCTTATGATCTTAATTTATAAATCTAAACTCTATTTAAAAAAACATAAAAAATATATAATACACATTTTATTATTCAAATTATTCGTTTTTATTACAGAAATTCCCTTTGCTGATCTAATACGTCACGTAACCGGCGAAATTCGAGCGAGAATTCGAATTGAGTCATATCAGATAGAAATACCAACGGTGCAGATGGGAATGGGGTAACGGTGGATGGGGGATGGGGGAAGAGGAGGCGAAGGGGGGAAACCGAACGCGAACTTACTTTTGCTTCTGGTTAATCCACTGGCCACCTGCAAGAACCCGTAGACGGCGATGATAATGCAGGGTAGCGCTATGACGCCAAAGGACACGTAATCCATATGCTCGAAGTATTGCGTGATCTGCTCCATTTTTGCTTCTCTTCTCGTTTCTCTGTTCTGTTATTTCGCTTTAGCGTTTGTTTTTCTCTTCACACACTAGTTCACAGGAAAATAATTTGGAAAATAATACGCGAATTTCGGAAAGTGTTTTTGTTTGCGCTTTTCTTTTCACCGTTTTAATGAATTTTCTTTTCAGGGCGCAGGCGCGCGCGTTTTACTCGCGTTCTCTCTTTTCTTTTTGTTTCTTTCTAATTTTCTTTATTTGGCATTTGTTTTGTTTTTGTATTATTCTTGTTGTTGTTGCTGTGCATATTTTCAGGCATTTTCTCGTTGTTGTTTTTGTTGTTGTTTGTTTGTTTGTATTTATTCCAATTGGATTTTTTGCCTGAGCTGCGTGCAAATTTCGTTATTCACGTTTCGTAAGAGTTTCGCTCGCTTTTGTTGCTGTTGCTGTTGTAACCGTTGTAACTGTTGTTGTCGTTTCCCCTTTAGCTTTCTCACTTGCGTCGTGCTGCTCTGCTTGCTGCTGTTGCAATTGTTGCTGTTGCTGTTGTTGTCTCTGGCACCGGCTGCTCCTTTGGCTTGGGGTTCACTTGCCTGTGTTGCGTTGTTGTTGTCGCTTTTATTGTTGCTGTTGTTGTTGTCTTTGTCGCTTGTCGCGTTGCTGTTGCTTCTGTTGCTGCTGCTGCTGTTGTTGTTGTTGTTGTTCTCGTTGTTGTTGCTGCTTTCAGTTGTTGTTGTAACGCCATGTTTTGATTTGCATGGACCCCCGAAATGACTGAGGCACCACACACACACACAGAGAGAGACACTCACTCACTGACACTGACACTGACACTAACACTAGCACAGACAGTCAGACAGACAGAGAGACAGACAGCGTCGTCCACTTGTCGCGCTTGTCGTGTGGACCAAAAAAAAGAAACAAAATATCAACTAAATTGCAGACAACAACAAAGAATCTGCATGAATGTATTCGCGCAACGGATATGCTTTATTTACTTTTCTCTTTTCTGTTTTGTTTTTGTTGCTGTTTCTGTGTTCGTTTTGTTGTATTGTTTTTGTTTTTGTTTTTGCTTTTGTTTTGTTTTGTTAAATAAACAGCACACAAAACGGACCGGAATTAGGAATCACGAAATATAACGCACGCTCGCCTGTTCGCTTTTGTGCTCGTTCGCTTCTTCTTCTTTGCATCGACCGCGCAGACACGTCCGTCTCGTTCGGCGTAGGTTTTGCATCTGTTTCGGCGCCAGTCGTCGCTCAGTTGATGTTAAGTTCAGGCAGCGGCGCTGCTGTTAATGTTAAGCTTAACAGCAACTGTTTATGTTAACTCTCGCTCTCTCTCTCTCTCGCTTCAACAGCACGGGAGAACACAGTGGAAACGTAACATAGCATAGTGAACAGTTATGTTAGCTCTCTCCCCCCTCTCAAACAATCTTTCTCTCTGCTGCTTCCCCCTCAAATAGAACTGCATTTTGCATTTGTTTAACTGCGACTGGCGTTTTTATACCCTTCTAGAGAGTAAATATTTTTTGCAACGCACAGAATAAGACTTTTGGGAGAGTAAAGGATGTGTAAATTCTTTCAACAAGCTGGATCATGGCAATATACATAACTTATTGTAACTTAAGCTAAAGCGTCATTGGGTGTATGAATTCAATGTGTTATTCAATTACTAAAAACATTGACTCTTGCATTCGCTTCAAGATTAACTTATCATATCGAAATTTTTTGAGTATATAATCCATGAATAAAAGGCACTATTTCTTTTGAATATAACGCACCTAAATTTCACAAATTAAAGTACCGTATTAGGTATATTATATAGTAACCCATATTGATTTTTTATCATAAAAATCCTGGAATTATATGATATTATTATCAAAGAACCGATCAGTTGAAAAATAAAAGTAGTTGTTGAATCTTAGCTGAACACATGAAAATATCATGTATTGTATTTATCTTGTAGGAATACTCCTCGAAGAAGGGTATAGAACATTTGACATGCCGCAGTACAGCATTCGTGTTGTTTCTGCACTTGATATAGTTGATGATTATAATCCAAAGCGGAATTCGAAATTAAGGCCAACACAGTGTAATGCAGTAATAGACGCCAAATTGTCTTTAATGTGCTGCACCCACTGTACACACACTCGGCCCACTGTACACACTCTGTACTCACGCTGTTAACCGACGCGATGATTCAGCTGAATCTGCGTGCTGCCGCTCTCGCTCTCATGCTCTCATGCTCTCACTGCCTCTCTCGCGCTCTCTCTCTCTTTGTCGCTGTTGCTCTCTGGGAAACGCACGCGGTCGCTGCGATCGCACGTGAGTCAAGGCGGCTTCCAAAAAATGTGTGCAAAAACTCGTCGAACAAGATACTAAAGCGATGAAAATATACCTTAATCATCATCTCCTGCTGCTGATGCCGGTGTCTCATTAAAGAAATGTGATGTGATCGCATACCCCAGGTGTGTGTGAGTGTGTGTACGTGTGTGTGTGTCTCTCTCTCTCTTAGCGTGTGTGCAGCTGGAAACCTTTTGCGCAGTGGGGGTTGACTGAGACGCGAGCTGCAGATGTGCATAGAGATGTGTGCATCTCTATGCATGTGGCATCTACATATCTGTGTGTGTGTGTGTGTGTGTGTGTGTGTGTGTGTGCCACATATGCGCATCCTTGTGCCCAATTACAACACTCGCTCATAAGTGTGCCCCAAGTGTCCTGCCTCAAGCACATCCCAACTAGCTCAAGTAGCAGTGCCACACACACACACACCTACACACGCACCCACAGACACTAACGCACATCTGGACCGCAGAACTAGAGCATTGGCAATTAGTTTAAGTAGACGCAGAGAACCTAATCCTCCTCATCCGCCATCTGCGCTAATCAAAACCAATCAGTCCATGCACACACACACACACAAGCACAAGCCACGCTTACGCACTCTCAGCAGCTCAGCCGCTTCTCTTACGGCGGATGCACACTATCTTCAAACTGAACCTACAGCCAGGCCCGCAGCTAGGCGCCCCGGGCTGCCAGGGGCCGTCTTCTGCCTAAGAATACAACAAAAATTGAACAATTTGCAAAGTCTAGGGAATGTTAAAGGCTTTACGTTTAATTTTGTGTCTACAGTTTTTATCACAGCTAAGATTTCGACGCTCAAAAGGAGGGACATTGCAATATTCAAATTGATACTGAACAATAATATAGATGTATGTACATATATGTTTATGTATACATATGATACTGACCAAGAATATAATCGTATATGTATATTTCATTGTCTGACATTTACTGCTATAGCTACGGGAAACGGAAATGATTGCATGGATTGGCAATATTATCAAACGAGAATAAGAGGGTCCCAAGCATTGATTTCTTAAAGATTTTGCCAATATAAAATCGAATAAAAATATATAGTATAGGTTTGTTCATTTAGTAAAATGTTAATGATCCAAATACGTACTACAAGTATATCTTATGCAAGGAAATTATAATAGGGACACCCTTGACCGTCGCTGAAGTACGAGTAGAATCTTCCTTATAGCTTATTGTTTATAGCCTTATAGAAAGAACAAACACACTTAAGACTCAACCGATCTGAGCTGAGAATCAACTTAAAACTTCATTCTCCTCTACACTATTTGATCGATAAATCGTGTTACTTAAAGTTCCATGCAATAGATGAGCTTATATGACAGTGCAATTGATGACACCAAGAGAGAAAAGTAGGAAAGCAACAGTCCTGTGTGATAGACTGTTAAATACTCGGTACTTGTTATGTACTGTAGGCTTACTGTTTGTGCCTGTGAAATCTGTTCGCACGTTCAAGTTATTCGTTTAATATTATTTAGAGGCATTTATACACCTTTAAGATTCGCTTTACCTCGATGAGCTTTTAGTTCCATTGAATTATTACTTTAATTATCGATTTGCAACCAAATTAAGAGTCAATTAATTGGATGGTGATTGAGTACAATCAAATTACGCTTGTAAAGAAATGTTTTTTTTATCTACAGGTACATAAGGGGTGTTGCCTAAATTATTAAATATGCTTTATCTGTGCGCAATAGTTTTACATGTTGTCACCAAACTTGATAGTCCTAGCTCTTGTACTCTCTAAGATTAAGGTGTTCATACAAACAGAAATGGCTCACACCGATAAAAAGTACTTTACCACTTTACTTGTTAGGGTCGACGACACCCCGTTCTGTTTGTTAAATACACCTCCCGTGGGCGGGTAAAATGAGCCTTGGCATCAGCTTAAGCTCTGTTTCCTGCCCCCAGTTTGCATGCGCCCCCACTGAGGAGGCTGCGCTCCTGCTGCGTTCACTTGAAATCGAATTCGATCGCCGGCGGAAATCGTGTTCAAGGCCAAGGTAATTAGGAAGGAAGAAGGAAAGTGGAAAGAGGAAGAATTCACTCGCTTCCAGTGGGCTTTGATTTAGTTAGCGGGATTTTCTTTGTCTCTTGTGGTTGTTGTTGTTGCTGTTGCTGCTGCTCTACTTGACGAAAGCCGATGGCAAATAGACACGTACACAACATGCGCCATTGTTGACACCGGGCGAGGGGGTAGGGTAGGGTACGTGCCGTGCAAAGCCAGCAGCAGCAGAAGCAGCTGAAGCACTCGCACTCACACACACACACACTTAAAGAAGACACCTCAGCACTTTGCAGGGGAACGGGCTGAGTTGCCTATAGAAACCGAAACCTTGACGACTTTTTTCTTCATACATCGCCAACCCTTCATGGCTCCCCTAACAAACCCCTCCTCACCCTCCTCCCCCCTCGACTACCCAACGTTCTACAGTCGAAATACTTCTGCCTAACTGCGTCAGCGAGTTGTTGGCAATTAGAATACGTATTTACACACACACACACACAGACAGACAAACAGACATATGTATGTATTTACATATACCCTTCTCTGTCTATATATCTCGTTGCCGACTTTAGCCACGTCAGCTGTAAAATTCTACGCCTTTGTTTTGCCCCGTCGACTCCGCGTTATTTTCCGTGCGTGGGCGGTACGGGGGGGAGTAGGAGTGGTTGGAGGTAGCATCGGGGTTGAAAGTTTTTTTGGAAGACTGCATTAAATATTCATCCCAATTAAATTGATTTCTCTGTCTGTGCACTCAAATAGATTGACAAAAGTTGAGGAACTTCCGCAACATCATAAGGTAACACGGGGAGAAGGTAGGTAGTGGGGGAGTGTAAGGTATGACAAGCAAAGGAGGAGATATGAATGACGAGAAAATGTCCAAAAATGTTCAGCATGAATTATTCAAAAGTTCTTAGCTTCTTAACCTTGGGGTAGATATAACAATGGAGTAATAGTACTACATATATATTTATATATACATATAGCACTCTATATATAGTAATAATACATACATATGTATATGTAATAATACCAAATGTGTTCAGCTGTTAAGGTTAAGCCACTCTATACAACAGTTTCTTTAAGCATTTTCTAACAGATTTCTCTGTATGCAACATTTTTTTAGAAGGATTACCTCACATATTGAATTTTCTTTTGGCAATTTCATTAAGGAATAATATGGAGTATAGTTTATCATAACCTAGAATTTCCGCTTTTACAATACTTATAATACTACTCCATAGCATAGATAAATATCATTATCATAATAATATTTGTCTAAGCTTAGAATGACTATAAGAAGGTAAGAAAGTGTATAAAGAAGTTTCACATTTACGAAGTTTTCTGTATAAATTAGGATATAATTTATGGCACTTCATAGCACTTGTATGTATTTTAGGGTATTATGTATGTACAGTATATTTAAGTATTTCTCTCTATTTTTCGCATATTAGTATATCATAAGCCTGTATTCCTCCCACTGTACCTGACCTTCACCACCCACTGTCGCCTCAGGCTTTTTCCAGAGTCAACGCATGCGTAGTTAGCTATATTATGGCTAAAATATAGCCATAAATGTCTATATGAATACGTAAGTCGAAACTCGTATTCATTGTGTATATTGTGCAGGTGTCTTTACTGCATCTCCGTCGCATCTTGCCGGTATCCAGGGGGGCATCATCATCTCGCAGCGTGCAACAACCCCACGGGCAGATGGCTCCAAGCAGCAGCAGAGGCAGCTGACGCCGACTGCGTCGGGGCGACAGATGTGCGCAATGCGCGCACATGTCCTTGCACAATGCACGATCTGTTGGTCTCTCCCTCTCGCTTCTCTGTCTCCCTCTCTCTCTTACTCATCGCCCTGTCTGTGTGCATTGTGTAAACAGCAGATGGCGCAAGGCAAAGGCAAACGCTGCAAAACATACGAGTATGTCGAAATCTGGCAACGTCGCGTCGTTGACTGCGCCTACTCTGCGTGCTCTGCCCGCCTTGCTCTCTTTGCCCGCACTGCTTGCACTCGCTCTCTTCTTGTCGCTCTCTTCTTCCTGCTTGCGGGTTCAACGATTCATCGCTGCCAAAATGTTAATGACTTCGCTGCAAGGCGAATTGCCACCCCCACTGGCCACGCTCTCACTCTCTTCGCTCTCTTCATTCGTTCGCTCTCTTCTCTCTCAACTCTCCGCTCTCCTAAGCTGCGCTCTCCAGTGCTGTTCAGTTGGCCCCCAAATTTGTTGTTGGTATTGTTATTGTTGTTGGTCGTTGAACTGTGCCGTGAAGGACTTTAACAACTCCTGCCCCGCCCGTTTCCTCCTTACTCTCTCTCTCTCTCTCTGTCTCTCTCTCTCTCTGTCACCACACCCACGTTTCCTGTTTTTAATGCAGTATCTTTTTTTGTACAGTATTTCTTTTTTTTGTGTATTTTTTATCGCTTTTACGCTTGATAAATCTGCTGAAATTTATGCGCTATTCGAAAATTATACAAAATGCAACAAGTTTCACATTACTTTGTTGTTGTGGCTGATTATTATGGTTGTTGTTGTTGTTGCTGCTGCTTTTGGGTCTTTGCAAAGTGCGCAATTTCTAACGCGTTCGGCATCATAAATGATTGCACAAACATTTTTAATAGCAACTTTTTTGACAGATTTTTGTTTTGTTTCATTTCTGACTTCTGTGACCCCCGCCCCGCAAACGTGTGCAGTTTTGCGCCTCAGTTTTCTGGGGCGTGGCATATCATGAATTTATGCCACACTTACCCGATAATTGTTGAAGTCTTTTTTGTTTTTCAAATTAATATCGAATTCTTTACTCACCTGCAAGAAAAAATTGAGAGAAAAGACACGTATAGAGCAATCATTAATTATTCATGACAAAAAATAAAAACAAATGCAGAAGAAAGTAAAGAAAAAAACAAATACCAATACGAATTAATTATGGGGTGTACCATATCGTTTTATAGAGTGTTATCTTGCTGTAGAAACACCCCCTCCCCCCTCTGCGCTCGTCCTGGTCGGGTTCTGTTATCGGTTATGCACTTGTTATTATTTGTTCATATTTATAGCAACTTTTTATGGTTGACTACGATAAACGAACGTGCACTAATTTGATCACATTTATTATTTTGGTTTGGTAATGTATGGAGAGAATAGAGCCAGACGGGTTAAGAAAAGCTTAGGAAGTAAATATAAGGAATTGATCCCCAAAAAAGTAAATCTTAAAAAAAAAAAATTTCAATGATTTCGACTGATGACAAGCTGAACTCATATTATATCTTCGGCAGACGAAGCATTTATCGCATGACCGGATCATAACAACCCCTTATTTTTTGGCGCTTTAAAGTTTGTTCGAGTATTTTGAGGTTAAGTTTAAACTTAGACATGCATTTAGGCTCCGAAATCGGGTTTTTAAGTAGAAAATGCATAAATTGCAAGGCCAGATCAGGATTATATATTTTTTGAGGATAAACATAGATTTTTTGAGGCCAAGTCGAAATAAAGACAAAATGGCGATGCGTTAAAAGCCGAATACAATGAGTAATTTTAATGCATGATAGCTTATTTTCGGTGAGCACAATAACCATCCACGCGCAAATGAATAATGCAAATTTGGGTGCGATTGCATAATTAACATAGAAGTCATTTGGAAAACAATTTCAGAGTAAGTTATTACCAAGCTGCACCTTGAAGTATGCAATACAAATACGCTTAAAATACAAGTTTCGCTTTGGACTGGGTATATCACAGTCGAGCACACTCGACCCTAGCATTTGTGCTTGTTTCGAAATAATTCTAATTATTTAACTTATCACATTCTCAGTTATTTACTTTGCTGGCTTATAGAAACGTAAACACACCACGAATTGTTGTCTTTCGCTTTTATATTAAGAAATTGCAACGGACTTTTATGGGGGCTGTAAAGCGGCGCGGGGCGTAAACAAACCGTAAACTGTTGGGCGGGAAAGCAGCTTAAAGTTCACGCGCCAATCGAAATAAAACTTTGAACTTTCGCCGAGTGTCCAGAACTCGCACCCCTAACTAGAAAAAGCTCATCGATGAAACGAACCAGGCGCGAGTTCCTATCGATCTTGAGAGAGAGGCAGTGAGGGAGAGTGGGAGAGCTTGTGCGCGTGCAGTTAGAAAAGCTAAGCGTCGCGTCGTCTCAGGTGCTTGAACTTTGCCCGCCTGCAGGTTCCATTTGTGGCCGATAACCGATGACAACTGAGAGCAGCGACGCCAGCAGCGCAGTCAGTTGTTGGGCAACAAAAGTTCGTTCAACTTTTACCGTGCGAGATTTCGACAATATTAGGCACAGCAATGAGGCCAGGTTGACTGAACTAGCTCTCTGCCCTGGCAACACTCCCTGCTCCCTTCTCCCACTCCCCACCTGCCCCTGCCCCTGCCCTTGCACCGCAGACAGACAGGCGCGTCTGTCCTTGCCTTGCGACAACTACGCAAATTGTTGGGGTAGGCCTCACAGCGTGTGAGCGGGAGCGAGAGCAGGAGCGAGAGCGAGAGAGGGCAATGCGCTAAATATAATTAATAAATTGTAGCTTATCATTGTGCATATGTATACTATGTATACGCATATAATAAATGTGTACATATGTATATATATATATTCGTGTACTGTCATTTGCATTGCGTCGCGTTCTTGTCTCATGGTCATGCATGAATCGAAAACAAGCAACGCGCCGCGTTTCATTTCGCTCGCTTCCTGTGTACGTATCTCTCTCTCTCCCTCTCATTCTCTCTCTTTCTTTGTTCATCTGCACAGGAAGTAACAGACAGACAGACGGACTTGGATTGATAAATTGTGGCGCCTCACTGCCGGCCTCTCTCTTTCTCTCCCATTACCATTTCGCAACTAAGTCACACTCCCTCTCTCTCTCACTCTCCCTCTCTGTTTCATTCTCCCTCCCACCTGTGCCAAAAATACGTACACACACCGCACGTGGCATCGGCTGAACTCGAACTCAAAATCGAACCCGTTGCGGAAATGAGATTCCACCACGAGCGGAAGTCGCAACACGAAAACATCAAGCTCAAATTAAATGCAACACCCCCTCGCCACTCCCGTCCTTCACTCCCCTATTCAATATTAATTGCAACAATTTGTTGTATTTTAAATTTTTGATTTCCATTAACGCAATCCAAAATATTTCACTGATGCAATGACTGTGAAAACGATTGCTCTGTTGTGCACTGCGTATACGTAATAAATTCGAGTTTCGATAAAATAATCGAATTGAAGGAGTATTGTTTATTGGCCGATCGGATTTAAATTGCGGGTTGGAAAAGATATTCTTGTTAGTATATGGTACATTATAATGAAATCGAATTGAAAATGCAATTGTTGATTTGGGTGGGCGTGGCATACGATATTAAATTTTGTTAATTAAAATTAATATTAAATTGATCAACGTATGGTATACAAGAACCTTTATTTCGAATTAGGTGTCTCTAGCTTTTATAATACCTGAGATATCGACGTTCAAATAGATAGACAGACAAACAGACAGACGAACATATAGACCGTTGGACAGACAGACATAAAACTGACATACAGACCGACATACGAACAGACAAACAGACGAACTGACAGACAGACGGACAGACAGAAGAACGAACAGAGATAGACGCGAACAGACAAACAGCAGAAGATGAAAGGAATAGACGAACAGAAAGACAGACAGACAAAAAGGTAGACAAATGGACACACAGACAGAGGGCCGAACAGACAGACAGGCAGGCGAACATAATCTACAGGCACAATCTACTCGGCGAGTGATCCTGAACAAGCATATATATATGTTTTGTTGCTACATGAATGTTTTAGAAACAATTCGAATAGGTTTTGATAAAGTTAGCAGGGCAGACTAGACTTGGAATCAAAAACAGAATTTTCAAACCGAATGTGGTTTAATGATCCTCGAAGTAGAGAATATTCTCTCGATAATATTACAAATATTGTACTATACTTTATTGTTTCGCTATAGGTACATATTTCATGGGCTCTATTTAAGTTAATGTAACGTAAGGTCTGTTAACTAAGCGCTCTTAAAGCCCATAGAACAATGAGATGTTAGTCTTCTACTTGTATGTACATACGTTAGTACCTGTACCTACATACACGTATATATGTATATATACATATAGCACTCTATATATAGTAATAATACATACATATGTATATGTAATAATACCAAATGTGTTCAGCTGTTAAGGTTAAGCCACTCTATACAACAGTTTCTTTAAGCATTTTCTAACAGATTTCTCTGTATGCAACATTTTTTTAGAGGGATTACCTAACATATTCAATTTTCTTTTGGCAATTTCATTAAGGAATAATATGGAGTATAGTTTATCATAACCTAGAATTTCCTCTTTTACAATACTTATAATACTACTCCATAGAATAGAGACATATCATTATCATAATAATAATTGTCTTAGTTTAGAATGACTATGAGAAGGTAAGAAAGTTCACAAAGAAGTTTCCTATTTTCGTGTATGTGTAATATAATGCAAAGCAAATGCAATTCATACTCAAGTTCTACACATGCGGCATCGGTTCAACAGCCCCAAACACGATCTTGAAGTTATGTTATTATCATTCAGAGCGATAAGCTTTAATTAAACTGAATGACACTAAAAAAGATTGACAATTTTTATGAGTGCCGTGTGTGCGATTCTTCTAAACAATACGCAAAAGAAACGGCAGATGTGGCCCAAAGGTTGAGGTAGCACAGCAGAGACGAGTACATACACATATATCGTATATGTAGATATATATGGCATATAATGTCTGTATAGTATATGCTTAATGTGCGTAGTTAACATTTCCGAGTGCAAGCACGTTGCAAATTTGGCAAAGCGCAAAGCTTTGGCAGCTTCTCTCGAGCTTTAGCGCGTGTCTCTGCTTGTTTGTGCATGTGTGCGCCTGTTTGTTCGTGTCTGTGACGCGCAAATTGAATTCTACTGCGTGTTAGGTGCATTGAACCTATTGTTTGTTTTATTCTGAGCAATTTCGATATGAGACGCTAAGCAAAAACTGCTGATACAGAGCGAGACAGCACTACCGTAATAGGGCGAGAGAGAGAGAGATTGAGGGAGAGAGTGTGCGCCGCAGAGAGTAAGTAGAGCACTGTGCTCAATGCCAATGCCAATGCCAATGCCACGGCCACATCCAATGCCAAAATACTGAAAAGCCCAACAACCCCCAAAGAAATGCCCCAGCCCCTCCCCCCGCAGCGCTACACTCGCCCACAGCTACCCCGGGGAGGCATGTTTAGCCTCGAAAACAAACTTTTGGCTTTCAAGTTCAATGCCGTCGTGTCTTAACCTCGTCGAGTGCGTTGCCTCTTTCCCTCTCCCTCTCGTTACTGCTATCCCGCTTGCACTGCTTTGCTTTATGAGTATTATGATTGTTCGAGAGAAATGGAACGATTTAGAGAGATATTTGCACTTATCATCCTTGGCCAATATGAATTCTTTCCTCGTTCCGGGAACATTGGCAATTTAAAAGCTCTTCTATCTCAACCCAGAAACAGAAGACAAACAAGCAAATTTCTGTACCAGAAAGTAAAGCCCCACTAAGATCATTCTAAATGGGGATTTCCACTGAAATTGCATTATCAAGTCAGCTAGGGAGAAATGAACATTATGCAATCTAGCTGTGGCTAATCTCGCAATTTTATTGATGCAATTCACAAGCTCATCATGATGATTAAATCTTCAAACAGTGTTTCGTCGTATAGTGGATTTGTTCCACTGTACTAAGCACTGACACCATTTAAATTACAGTTAGCTAATATTTAGTAGAACTATTTAAAATATTATTTTATTTTTTTTTATTTCTTTTTTCCCCACTGTAACCCATTATTATTTGGATATGAGGGATTTGAAATATAAACATGAACTATTCATTGTATTTTTCTATTATCTCTTGATTCAAATGATGCAATTCGCAAGCCCATCACTTATTTAAGTCTTTATACAGTTGTTCGTCATATTGTTAATTTGTACCACTGTACTAAGCGCTGACACCATTCGAATTACAGTTAGCTAATATTAAGTAGAATTATTTAAAATATTTTATTTATTTATTAACTTGTTATATTTTTTTCCAGTGTATCCCATTATTATTTGGATATGGAGGATTTAAAATATAAACATTAACTATTCATTGTATTTTTCTATTATCTCTTAATTCAAATGATGCAATTCGCAAGCACATCACATGATTAAGTGTTCAAACAGTTGTTCGTCGTATTGTTAATTTGTGCCACTGTCCAACACACTGACACTATACAAACTACAGTCAGTTTGCAGCAAATACTCTATGAAATTATTTACAAAATGTTTTGTTTAGTCATTTCTTTTCGATTTGCCCCACTGTTTGCTGACACGAAAAATAAAAATTAAAACCAGCAATGTGGTCCACTGTAGTCAGCTGTTTGCTTTTACAGGCGCGCAGATGTTTGCTTTGTTTTGCTTTTGCTTTTGCTGCTGCGCAACACGATAAACGAAAGCTCAAAACAAAAACAACAACAAATACCAAAAGAGACTCACATGGTGCTGCTGCGACTGCGACTGCGACTTCTGCTGCTGTTGCTGCTAGCTGCGCTCTGTGACCATTGAGAAATGGCGCAGTTGTTGCTATTGTTGTTGTTGTCGTTGTCGTTAGATTTGTTATTGCCGGGAGAGGCGCTCTGTAATGCAGCCAGAACGTGCGCGCGTTGCTGTTGTAATACATCTTCGCCTGCTGCCTGCTGTTGTTGTTGTAGTTAATGCAGTTGATGTTGTTGTTGTTGCCGCTGCTGTAGTTGTAGTTGCAGCCTGCGTCGAGCATGCGTCTGTGCTGCTTGCGTCGCAGCTCCTGCTCCTGTTCGGTTTTTCGCTTGTAACCCGTTAGGGACATTGCAGTCGTTGGCGTCGCTGCGCTGTTATCCGCACTCAATTGCATTGCTGCGTCGCTGCTGCTGCGCTGCTACTGCTGTTTTCACTTTTATTTTGATTCAATTCGTGTTGTTGTTGATCTTGCCGTTGTTGTTGTTGTTGCACGCGCATAATTTACACGAAAAGTCTGTCTGTCTGTCTGTCCCTTTCACTCTTTCACACTGACGTCAAATTGCTGCGACGGCGCGCGCGTTTTTTACGCAGCAAAAACAAGATGAGTTTGCGTATTGTTGTTGTTGATGTTCTCGTTGCACTTGCACTCGGAAAAAAAGGTCACACTCCTTTGCCTCTGCCTGTGTCTATATGCATACATACATATGTGTCTTTATATGGTTTGTTGTTTTCGTTCTTTTGTGTGTTGTTTTGATATTTTTGACCACTGTGAATTGTCGCAGAACTAGCGCAGCTGCCTAACTTGTTGACCAGAAACAACAAAATAAATGTCTGCGCCGCCTCGGCTCGCGTGTTTGATTGAAGCTCAGCATGAACTGGCCGAGAGGCAGCGCCGCCAACGGCAGCGCTAGCAACTGCGCTGCGCCAATTCTCTCCCTCTCTCTCTCTCTCTCTGTTTCTGTTTCTCTGTGGGATGTGCGCCTGTGTGAGCGAATGAACTTGCCAGCTACCGTTGGCTGCGCTGCCTCGACCTCAGCCACAGCTTCTGTCGTCGGCTGCAGCAAGTGTTTTTGCTGTAATTGCCAAGTCGACGTCGACGTCAACGTCAACAGCGCGCACGCTGCTTGTCGAACAAAGAAAAATACAAACGCTGCTGCTGCGCTGCTACCGCTGCGCTGACGCATGTCTCCCTCTGTCCAATTGCGCCTAACCCAATTCGAATGTCGTCATTTATTCTGCCCCTGCTGCTTCTTCATCTTCTTCAATTGCTTCTTCTTCTGTTGTGGTTGTGGTCATGGAGCAATCGCAGAAAAGCTCTTCACCTGCAGCGGACGGGAGCGTTAGCCGAAAGCTTTCGCTGCACCGTGTTTCTCACTCTCTGTTTCGCACTGCTTGTACTTTGGCCCGCTGCTAACTTCCGCCAGAGACAATAGGCACCCCTTCCTCCACCCCCTTCCACTGTGTAGCGAAGCACAAATTTGTCGCTCGGCTGGGAAATGCTAATTTTAATGAATTATTTAGCGTTTTCTTTTCACTCTCGCAACAGTGTTACCAACTTAGCTATTTTCCTACCAGAGCTATCGTGTTGCAATTAGATAAATTGTTAAATAGCATCTTTAAAACCAAAACAAATTAACAACAAAACAAGCTATCTTCCGATGATTTCATTCCCTTGCAGGTCTTGGCTTTTATCGCCACCGATGATTCTAATAAACAACACTGATCTTCATAAAAAAACACTCATTTTGTTACATGTTATAGGGGTCCGATTTTGATGTATGTTTTACAACAATAAAGAGTCCAATGTGGTAAATTTGGTTACAAAATCTAGAAAAATAATATTGGTCGACAGTTGTGTGACAGTTCAACGAAATATGGGCAGTCTGAATTGTATCGATATATTTACTGCGTGCAATAATAAGTAATAAGTGCCAAGTTTCATAAAGATATGTCAACAACAAAGAGAGAAGTTTGCATTGCAACGGACGGACAGGCAGACATGACTAGTTCAACTCCTCTGTCGATTTCCCAAAAGTGCATTTCAAACTCCTGGCCTAAATGAATATACACTCTGTTAGCGTATCAAAAAAATCTAGTGACTTCACGATGCCCCACTTAAATACTTTGTAAAAGTTTTTTCCATTTAAATGGAAAAATATCATCGATAAGCCAAAAGGTCTTAAAAGTGTATCGTTTTTTTAAAAGTACCTATGTTGAAAGTGCCTAAAATATATATTCACAAGCTTCGCCATATTTGGATGGCATTAGATGCCGTCGACGATGGGAAATACTTTTGCAAATATAACATATCGAACACATGCCAAAACAACCAATCATAAGTATTTAGCTTCTGTTGGACAGACTTTAACAAATCTATTTACAAGAGGCTGTACTATTTTTAGTAGTTAATATTCATATTGCCACACATTGATCTTTCAGTCCTATTATCCATTAGAGCTTGTTAAGAAGCAGTTTTTTTTAAATACTGATTTGCACCAATAAAATATCGTTTGCTTTTCATAAAGTTTGCTCAGAGTTTTAATTATCCCATGAGTTGGCAGCACTGCCTTGGACTTGAGTAAACAACGCGTGACACTCATCTGGGCACATTCTGAGACTACGGGGGATTTGCGCCAATCTGTTAATATGTTATAGAATATGCCCCAGCATACAAAAGCGGCTTTGGCGCATTGGGAATAGGTCAAAGAATTTGCGTGAAAATGGAACTAAGTCCGCAGTATGTACATTGTGGCGTTTAGGGCCTTTCCCCCCTCACTTTACATAGAAGTGCTACTGTTGTAGACAAATATACTCGTATAATAATTAGCATTGTGTCAATCTCACCCTGACCAACACTTATATGTCTTATAAGCTGGTCAAAAAAAAAAAAAAACTAATACATGTTTGTATACCTACAAATGTAGACTTATACTATATGTATACTTTGATATAATTGCATTAACTTACCAAAAATTCTATATCGCCTACGATAAAAGTATATTGTTGACTGCTTTGTATAATAATTCGGAGGCATTTTAAAACATTGATTGTATTCCATTTTGAAGTATTTGTTTGGGAATTTCACTTTGGATTAATATTTATTTATTATATTCAATACATCTGTCTTTACCACACTAAATGTACTAAAAAGTTTCCACGGTCACACTTTAACACAAGTACTAAACAAAATATGGTCACCTTTATGCTCTCTGCGTATGTATGTTTATTTATTATGTTAATTTTATTTATTTATAACACACTAAATTCATTACAGAGTTTCACACAAGAACAGTTGGTTACTCGCAAAATACGGTCACGCTAATGTTCTTAATAGTCAGGTTGAGCTAACCTTGTTCTCACAACTGAAACGCACATTGTATTAAGGAAACAGATGTACTGTACCACATAATTTCTATTAATTAGCAACATAATGGAAAATAACTTTAAAAAAAACAATATTTTTTGAATCCGCAGAAGCCGGCGAGCCAGGACCTTAACGGTACGCGCGCGAGGAGTCAACTAATTCCCGCACACCCGCGGCCCAACGCATTTATAGATTTTAAGAGGCGCAACAGGTAGGCCGACCGCAGGTCGCACTGTGCTTAGAAACAGATTAAAAACACATCGCGGCGCTGATCGTGTGATAAGCGAAGAGGAGGGTCAGGAAGGACGAGGGCGACGCGAAGAGACGCGACATGCAGACGCATGTCAAGAAATTACCTGTTGACGCTGTTACCTGATTTATGCGTTTATTGCCGCATCGCGGGACACTGAGCCAGGCTAGACGAGTGTGCGCGTGGTCTCGCTCTCAGCACTCTCGCTCTCATTACGCACGCTCTCCCACACTTACTCTCTCTCTCTTGTCTAACGCTGCGAGCTTCGCCCTGCGCGTGCTTGCAGAGCGATAAGCAGCGCTGCTCGCCGTGCGCGGCATCTTTGTTTTTTGCTTTGTGCTCGCAATTCTAAACAGAAAGCCATGTGCAGGCGCAATGTGGAGTGTGCTCACGTGAGTGTGTGTGTGCGATTGGGCAGCCCAAGCCGCGCTCGAGGCAGCGCCAGGCACGTTCGATCTTTGCAGCCAACGTTAACGTCGACGTCGACGACGACGCTTACAGCTGATACGAAATTTGCATGTGCATCGAAATGGATACGCAGCTGCTGAAGAGGAATAGAGACAAAGATTGAGGAGAGGCGAGGCAGGCAAGCAGAGGAACAGAGAGAGGGAGAGAGAGATAGACACACACTGCCTTTCTGCAATGCCATTGCCAACTGCGTTTCAATTTCCGACGAGGCGGGTTTATCTCTCGAACATTGAACATCGAACATCGACGACAATGCATGCCTGGCTGCTGAGTCATGCACCCCTCCACACCTTCAACCACCACATCCCGAATTGGAGCACACACAGAGGGAGAGCCGCACACCCACAGGCATGTGAATATATCAACTTTGAAAAGAGTGCAGCTAATTGTGTCAGCGTGTCATGTTTGCCTGCTTGTTCTCAGCCCAAATAACTTCGCAAGCGAATGCAAATAACAAAAGGAAGCCAAGCAAATAAACAACAACAGCAGCAGCAGCAACAACAATAACAACAAGAATATCAGCAGCAACAACAAGTACAGGAATAAACTGCGCGTAAACATGGCAAATAACTTGGCAGCGTCTGCTCTCATGTTCACGGCAAAGTTCACGGCACCTGGCGGGCAGTTACTCGTAAATATCTGCCCTCTCTCTCACACATCACTCATCTCGTTTCGTTCCCCGTTGATGTATGAGAATGAGATGGAGAGCAAGAAAGAGCAACTCTCCGAGGTTTTTCAGAGAATTGGGTGACTCTGTGCGAATTTCCTCAAGCACATCTCAAAAGATGCGTGTACTTAGGTAGTTCCCGAAAGGACATACGTACATACATATGTATGTAACCACATATGTATGTAGATATCACACACATGCATATGTACATAGGTAGTTCCGCAATCTTAAATATATTTCTAGATGTTTGCTGCATCTCTTCCTTTCTCTATTCTAGCATATCCGCAATCTTAATTGATCTACACTCCATTGATGTAATGCCTCCTGCGTCCTGTGAAGGATTTATTTTATGTAATAATTATATAACATTCATTGTTCATTTTTTATAAGTAAGTTATTTCTGACAGTTCCTATAATAGCCATTGTCGGATTTTTATAAAATAGAAATAGTAGTCATACCATAGATTACTATAGAATGTTAATTGGTACTGATGAGTTTAGTCATTGCAAAAAATGACAGTGGACGTCGAACAAAAACTCTCATTTCTATATCTCTATATATGTTTTAGTGCTATATGTTTTAGTGGTCCGATTTTGACAAAACAATATATTAGTATATTATTATATACATTATTAAGAATGCTATTTAGTCAAATTGATTATAACATTTTGGAAAATAACAACTCCGACTGGTTTCAAGACAGACAGACGGACAGACAGATATGGCTATAGCGACTTCTCTTTTGATGCTAATGCACAATATCTACACTAGGGTCGGATATGTCTTCTAAAGTTCATTGTATATAACAAAGCATATGTTTTGGAGAAACTCTCTGAATCAGCCTCCAATTCCAACTTAGTCAAGAGCTGAGAATAATGGAGTAACTCATTCAACACAAATCCGTCCAATGAAGCGCACTTCTCTGCGATACTCCGATGATTTATAACACACGTATGAATAACTCCTCGGGAACGTACTGAGAAGATCTGTATATAATACCTGGCAACGTTTCTGGCCATGATATCATAACTATAAAAACTCAGATGACGCTTAGAGGAACGGGGCTTTTGGGTTTGTAAAAGCCTGAAACTGCACACGATTACAATCGGGAACTTCGTGTAATTGAATCTAAATTGAGATCTCTCGTTCTTGCCAAAAAAAAGTTTACAATTTCGGATTTTTGAGGGGAATCCTCTGGAATTTCTCACCTGGTTTTTGAGGTTGTGACGTATATTTGAAGTGGTTATTGAAATGGTTCCCAAACGATCTGTTGAGGCACTAGCGCGATAAGACCCGACTCTATGTCGGACGACTGCACTTTACGACACGGTAGCCCGCTTATTGCGATTGCCTTTTGTTTTGTTTTCTTGTTTCGCTTTGCTTCGTTTTGCTCTGCGTTTCTTTCTTTCTCCGTTTGTGGCAGGTCCGCTCGCAAGCGCGTTCGTTTATCAACTAAGCGGAGCCGACGTGAGCTTTAACGCTGCAAAAAAAATAAAAAAAAATAATAATACGAAAAAAACAAAGAAGCAGAAAATAACAATAAATGAAAAATGGAAAAACATGCTCAAATAGCGCATGCAAATGAGACGAAAGCCAGGAGGAAGAGAGATCGGAGTGTTTACTTTTGCGGTAGGTCGGACGGTTGCTGCACCCTCCACATAGATAACTGCCAAGTATTGCATACAAATCTTCTCACTAACTTCCCGCGGATTTATTTACATACATATATGTATATGTTATAAATCATTGGAGTATAGCAGAGAAGCGCTTCATTGGTCGGATTTGTGTTCAATGAGTTCCTCAATTAATCTCAGCTTTTGACTATTAGAATTAAAGACTGATTCAAGAAATTGTTGTATATTATATAATGTAATACACACGTAACGTATTCCCTTTTGGTTCTCGAATTTAAATTATAGTTTCATTAGTTGCCAAGTTAAATTTTCCTGTGATGGAAGAAGAAAAAGCCTCTATCGTTGCAAATTCGTTTTAGAAATTACAAAAAACACTATGTATTATACGCATACTACATTTACTTTATAAATAAATATTGTATGGTAATTCAAACAAAATAAAACACTGTATAAATAAAAATATTTGTTAATAATACTTCTTAAAATCGTATTTAGGTTTTAGGTAAAAATAACATATACAGGGTGCGTCACTTCTTAAGTCGGTAATATTACATTGAATAAATTGAACATTTGACAAGCGATTGACTTGTTTTTAACCATATTTCGCTTTACATCAAAAGAACTTGACGATAAATATACTTTGTACATGGAAAGAGTCGTTCAGTTGTCTTTACTCAACCTGTAGATCGTCGATTCTAATCGTTACTTGGTATTGATACACATTATAAATATAGAACAAGTACGATGGCGTAATTTTAGATGTAATATTTTAACAAAAATTGGCCAATAGTTTGTATGCTGGCTATACGATATATCAGTTTGATCCGGGGTGTTCCGACTTTCAGCAATAAGAAGCCTGTGTACCTGTGGTAGTTCCATAAAGACAGCTCTAAAACTGAGAGACTAGTTTTCCGTTGCAACATACGGACACACGGACAAACGGACAGGGCTAGTTGGATTCCTCTGACGATGCTGATGCAGAATATACTTTTATATAATATAACTTTTACATACCGACATAAGAAATGTTGAACCCGTTATTACTTATGTTGATATACATAAATATTGTATTAACATTAATTTTAAAACCCATGAATATATTAAAGATATTTTATTAATATTATTCTACTCTTTCAATTTGTTTATAATTTTATACATCATATGTAATAAAGTAAAACAAACTATTCTTAAAGAGTTGGTCTCTCTGGGAAGTTTGACAAAAACCTTTTAAGTCGTAGTAGGCTTTGTTTTGACAAACGCTTCCCTTGACAGGCACTTGAGAAATGTCAAATTCATTAGAAGTCTGTGGGATTTGAAGGGTCGAACATCTGTTGAAAAGAGAAAAAAGAAAAGAGTTGTGAATGATGTTTAATCTACGTGGCAAGAGGAATACATCGCTCGATGTTGAGGTTTGTATGTGAATCTAGATCTGAACGCAGTTATAATTCTTGTCTAAGCAGGCTCTCGTGCTGCCCTTTGTGGCACTGACAGTAACTGCAAAAAGTCACAAGCAGCTCGAGGAGACATCACAGAGGTATCGGCCACTAGAAGGTTCGCGAGAGATGCTCTGCGATGAGGACGAGGATGAACCCTTCTTCGCGAGCAATCTGCTTTACTATCCTGAGTTACCGCAGCCGCAGCGTGTCGGTGCCTACCAGACGTATCGCAACTGGCGGGTCATCAGCAAGCAGCAGCAGCAGAAGATACAGAGGAAGCAGCAGCAGAAGATACAGAGGAAGCAGCAGCAAAAGCAGCAGCAGAAGAAACAAGCCGAAACGCAGGTGAGTCGAGCCAGCTGCCAGCTATACCCTGTGCCTGTAAGACTGGAACAAGTAGAAGAGTAAGACTACTGTTAGATTCCCTGCAGAGGGTCACCTCCTTTCATATGCAGACACAGATGTAGCCAGATTGGGGCAATCAATGAAATCGGCTTGTAGTAAATTTCCTCTCGCACTCATCGACTCTTTCTCTCCCTCTCTCTCGCCAAGGTTTCCCACGTCAGGCGCACGCAATGGCTTCAGGCCATGGAGCGATGGAACTTCAGGTCCCCCAACAGAATTCCTCATCAGGATGCTCCGCTGGCGCGTGAGTTTCCGCGCCCGCCGACCGCATGGTTGCAGGAACTGAAGCCTGAGCTTGACTGGAAACCACATGTGCAGCAGCATTTCAAGCTGGGAAGAGTGCCGCAGCCGGCGCAAGAGCAATCAAACCCGATAACGTGTAAGCCAAGACAACCGATCAAGCCCAAACTGTCGAACGGGGCCATCAAGAAGCGGCAGCTCTACTACCAGAGCAGTCTGTCGACCATCATGGAGAGTCCCAATCTGAATCCGAACTCGAATCCTAATTCTTGCAGGACTAGTCGCTCTAACCGCAAGAATGCCCCGCTAAAACGTTAGATCCTCGGCAAAATAAAACGAGAATCGATGACACGACTTATCAAATTAACTATATGCTATAGCACAAACTGTAGTATAACTGAAATGGCACGACGTGGCGAAAGTACTTCTCGCTCTTGTGCTGTATCTGGTGTCGTGATCGCAAGACGAGCCTCATTTTGACATTGTTACATTGTTACGGAAGGGTAGATCAGTATGCAGGAGAGACGTACTACAAAGAGGGAGAGTGAGAGAGGGAGAGAGAGAGGAAGTCAGCGCGAGGTGTGTAAAAGGGATAGATGAGGGAAAGGCCAGAGAGTGATTGCCAGAGGGCAACATAGACCAGTGAAAAGAAACGCGAGAGAAAGACAGAAAGAGATTATTTTGTGTGAAGAGTATTCAAAAGGCGGTCCGATCCTTAGGTAAAGAGAGATTTAAAAACACTGTCACTTTGCTCTCTATGAGAAAGTGAAAGCCAAAGGAAAATTGAAGATGCCATAAGGAGTATACAGATGGGAGAGAGCAGAGAGCTAGAAAAAGAGATTTAGACAGAAAGTGAGAGAGAAAGAAAGAGAGCGCTGTAGAGCAAATATATTTGCGGATTTTTCTTGGCCAGCCCAGGAAGTACTCTAAGCACATGGAAATCCCCCTGTTTTTTGCTTCCTCCACCCACTCTCCTTACCCAAACAGGCCTTTCTCAGGCTTCTGCGGAGGGTATCGCCGCGTCGGCTACAAACGCAAAGGTTTTTCACAAATTAGTTCAAGTTTAATGCTCCTTTTGCGCAGCAATTGCATTTTTATTGATGCTACCAATACCAGTACATAAACTATAGACATACATATATAGGCGAAGATAATGCCCCTTGCTATAAGTATAGATAGCTCTATCGATTCACAATCTAGCCGCAATCTAGCGGCATGCCGCACGCTTTACACATGTAGTACGCAGATATAGGATGTATATAATATACACTTGCATTTAGTATATAGCCGGTAGTATATATATATATATGCCTGATGTGCCAGCGGACTGGGCAAACATGCCACTTGAGCTCTGACACACTTCGCACTGCATCGCACTGCTGAAAGACGCCTTGGCTCGCCTCGATCAGAGTCAATAGAAATAGAAATCGACGCCCGATCAAGTAGCTTAACTAGAAGGTACTTGACCATCAATCGCTCAATCAATCAATCAGTCAATCGGTTTAGATCGTTTACATTGCCGACAATGTTTGCACAGTTCTGGATTGGCATCTGTGCCAAGTGACGGCGGTGCTTCAGTGCCCGAAGGCTGCGGGACTAGACATACAATATTTATATAGTTGTATTTCCAGTATCAGATATAAGAGATATCAGGCGGGTCTAGTGTTCATTGTAAGGAAGAAGCCAAGCAAGTTCTTGTGATCACTTCGATCTGGAAAGGTCTTCAAAGTACTTTCAATAGTTCCCACAGATGCTCCTACTCAAGTACCCTGACACGATCTTACAGTTCACTGTTCTAAAAATTGTGAAGATATTCCCCCAACTAATCTTACTAAATTTCTTCAACCGATCCTGCAATAGTTGCTCTAAACATTTTCATTATTGTAGTTAGTCAGGTTTAACAATGTTACCATTTCAAGGGTCGATTCTAAAGATCTACGGATTCTACCCCACGCAAAGATTGTTGACTTTTTCAATTCTTCTCTCGTTTATTACGCAAGCTTCCCCGTCACGTAGGCACTTGGCATGAGAAGCGCAAAGAAAGGCGAGCAAAACAGTCAAAAGAACTGGGATTGCGCATGCTTTATTCATAATATTTATATATATACTTGCATATATAGTATGTATACTTAATGTGCATATCTGATCTACATTGCGGCACGAACTGTTCACCCATTACGCGCCGGCTGACGCAAGTTGCAATTGTTATTGCCAAAGAAAAGCGAAATTTCATTGGATAAACAACAGCAACAATTAAAATCGAAATAAAACAAGGTCGTCAAAGGAATTATAATCCATCGCTTCAGTGGGTTGTCTCCCACACAGGGTCTTGAGAGTAAGTGGGTTGAGGTGTATGTAACACTAAGTACCTTGTGGACGTACAGAGGATACAGCTGTGGTTATATCTGTGTAATACTAATAGAGTAGAAGGGTGTTATAACTTTGAGACACTTGAAAATGTATGAAACACACAGAAGAAGGCATGGCAGCCTCCCATACTAAAATATGTATATTCTTAATCAGTATCAACAACCGAGTCGATATAGCCATGTCAGTATGCCAGTCTGTCTGCCAGTCTGTCTATCTGTCCGTCTGTATGAAAACCTAGATCACAGAGACTTAAAGTGATATTACAACCAACAAAAATATATACCTATGAATGAAATATAAACATGTCTAAATTTGATCAAGTTTGCTTGCCGGGGCGTGGCCCCGTAAATCGATAGAATCCATATTCCAAGCGCAAATACATTTTATATAGGTATATGAGAAATCGATTTTGTCAACTGTGTAAAACATTCGAGCACACTCGACTTTGGTTTTCGTGCTTATCCCTATATGTAGGTAAGTATATTCGATGGTTCTCCTTTTAATCGGCTTCCCCACTCTGCCCATCTTAGTCCTGAGTATCACTTATTCTCTTCGATATTAGAAGTACTCTGTAAAGAGCTCCTCATGAGATTCAAATTGTAATCGTAATTTTGGCATAACTGCGGGTAATTAGGGGATTATTATTATATTGTATATCAGCTAATCGGACAGGCAGAAAAGTTTGAGGTGAAGGTGAAACTCATGCAGCGAATAAAGTTGCGAGTGATAAGCGTGAAAAGACCTATGATAGACCTATTGCAGACCCTTATAAAAACTATTTCACAACTCATATCAGGCTTGAATATATTCCAAACTACAACGTCGCTAGGTCCTACGATTAGAGAACTAACCGAAGTCATATAAAGTGTTATTCATTGGTAGTAATTGTTATACAAGCCTACAAGTCTGCTCCATAGAAGATATAGCCAGTTATGAAAGCGACGTGCAAAGTCGATATCTGAACGGATCGAGTGCGTTATTTGCACTTATTAACGCGCACTTGAGCACTCCATCGGACCGATTGGGTCCAGTGGGTGGGTGAGCATTCTAATTGAAGTGCGTCGCGCCAGACAAGTGTCAAGTCGTCAATGTAACTATCTGAATATAAGCACAATACCTTTCTATATCAGTACACATATGTAAGTAGAGCTGCAGATAAAGTTACAGGCACAGATAGAGAAGCTATATAGTATTTATTATGTGTAGTATAGTCCACTTAAGTTGATATAGTTGTCGCTAATCGTCGCCTATTATGTGATTTATATCAGTAGGAACCGCTGCGTGCGGTGACAGTAGGTAAGGCGACGCTGCCCGGATAGGATATATCCCCCTCTTATAGATCAGCATGAAAGTGGAGCGTGGAGTGGAAGGTGTCGTGGAGAACGGCATGGAAAACGGCGTGGACAGGAGCGAGGAGAAGCCTGCCAGGCGCGGCTCTCCGCCCAAGTACCTCAACGAGGACTTCTTCAAGGCCGCCCTCGAGGATGGACTACGTGACATGCGGATCGATATCAAGCGCATTGTCTTCGCCGAGTCCAGCGGAGGTGGTGGCGAGAACTACTGCAGTAGCATCTATCGGGCCAAGGCTGTATACAGGAGCAGCAAGCGGCAACAGGACGAGGAGTTGGCACTGATCGTGAAGAGCATTGCCATCACTCCTGCCACACAATTCCTGCAGGAATTGGCCGTGTATTTGCGCGAGAAAATCTTCTATTTTGATGTGCTGGGCAGGCTGGAGGTGCTCATTGGTGACGGCAGCAAGTTCGGTGCCAAGTGCCTCTACACAACGCGCGAACCAATGCAGACGATCGTCTTCGATGATCTCACGCAGTATGGATACAAGTTGGCCAGCCGCCAACATGGCCTCGACGAGGAGCACTGTGTCGTCCTACTGCGCAAGTTGGGCAAGTTCCACGCCACCTCCATGGTGCTGTTGCAGAAGGTAAGTCTCACTAGGGAGCGGAGGAACTGCGAGTGAGCAATGACCCTGACACCGATCTCGTCGGGTATCGATTTTTGGTTTTGCGCTGGCAGAAGAACACATCTCCGACCCCTTAAAGTGTTGCTACATACTTGTATATTCCTAATCAGAGTGAAAAAGTTAGACCCAGTTAGATAAACTAGGAAGAGGGTGTAACCAAGCTCTGAGATGAATACAAAGATATCAGGTATCGAAGAAGCAGATATTCTGGATCGTATTTAGAAACGCTTACACTCAAAGAATTCTTGAAAGAAAATAAAAATAAGGCTATGTGCTCGGATACGACCAACTTCCCTGCAATTCAAAGACCTTCTTGGCTTGATATACCCTAAGAAAGTACAGGCAGGCAATCAAGCAAAGTAAGAACTCTCTACGAATTCAAATAGTCCTTCACACAGGCTGAAATTGCACCTTTACAAAGTTAATAAGAAGAAGTTAATAGAAAAACTAGACTAAACTAGCAAGTAAGCTCAGCTGAGGAACAATAGATCCTATTAATCGCGGTGCAAAATAATAATAATAATTACAATAATCGGAATCAACAGCCGAGTCTATTAAGCTATTTCGTTCTGACCTTGATCTCGGAGACTATACAGGTTAGATCTACCAAATTAGGATGCCAACATGTCTAATTTTTCGACGTAAGTTGATTTTGCATTAGAGTTCGGCTACGCACCCTTCTACTTCTACCATGAATCTATAAAATTTTAATTTCAAGTATATTTTGAAGAATATAATGTTAGTTTTAATACACTTTATCCTATTTCTAGTAGAGTTACTGTACACCTTGACATTGATGTTACATTGATACTTTGCTACTGTTATACTATGTAGAAAGCACGGTGTTTTCAGTTGACGTTGGGTGGTATCAACATGTTCAATCAAGATTAATTCACTTTTAACTTTTGCCTGTTATACTGAAATGTAAAATTGTGGGACATCTGTAGATCTACTGTTCAACTGTTACATACCAAATATACATACATGAATATCACACGGCCTTACATCAAGATACACCACAAACATAGTCTTCTTCTTCTATAATAGATGCAACCAATAAGATTGTTAAAAAAGCTATTTTACTCGCGGAGATCTAACAATAATCTAATAATTTGATCATACACAAAACTGTTATATAACATAAAAGCCAAACCTTTTATTGGGCAGATACTTGTGAGATCTTTTGTTCACCTGTTATACCCAATGAAATCCTAAGAAAAAATGTGCTACTCAAGAAGATCGAACATTTCAAACTTTCTATCTTCTATTCATCTGATCGTACACACAACTGTTATACAGCATAGAGACGACCCCTTTAATTAGGCAGACACTCGTTAGATCTAGATTGCAACTAATATAACGAATGAGTTCCTTAGAAAAACTGTGCTACTCAAACAGATCACACATTAATGTAGTCAACATTACTTTCAGATCATTGTACACAAAACTGTTATACAACATAGTAACTACCCTTTTCATTAGGCAGACACTGTTGAGATCTTTGGTTCATCTGTTATACCCAATGAGTTCCATAAAAAAGTTGTGCTACTCAAGAATATCAAGAATTATTGTAGTCTTCTTTACTTTTTTATCATTTGATAATACACAAAACTGTTATACAGCTTAGGAACCCCTTTCGTTGGGCAGATACTCTTGAGATCTTTAGTTCAACTGCTATACCGAATGAGATCGTTGGAAAAATTGTGCTACTCAAGAAGATGGAACATTAATGCAGTCTTTTTTTCTTTCTGATCATCTGATTGTACATAAAACCGTTACACAGTATACAAAATACACCTTTCACTAGGCAAATACTCGTTAGATCTTTTTTAACTGTTATACCCAATGAGTTCCTTAAAAAAGCCGTGCTACTCAAAAAACTTACCTTTAATGCAGTCTTATTTATTTTGTAATCATCTGATTGTACACAAAACTATTATGCTTGACTCCTCCTCCGTTCTCCTCCCAGGATCCCAGCGTGCGGGAGCACTTCATCGGTGGAATGCTGGATGAGAACTACATCAGGAAAAATGAGCGCTTTGTGAGTCTAATGAGCCTGCAGCTGGGCACGTTGGCGCAGCTGGTAGCCAAGTGGCCTGGCCACGAGGAGCTAGCGGGTAAACTGCAGCGTCATTGCGACAACATCGAGGAGAATCTTGTGCGCACCGGGCGACCCGTTGAGGGGGAGATAACAGTACTCAACCATGGCGATCTGTGGGTGAACAATTTCATGTACAAATACGACGAACTGCAACCGAGCTCGCCCAGCGATGCGATCTTTGTGAGTGAGAAAGAAAGAGGGGAGCAGGGGGAGATGTAAGTGCCCGGGACGATTAAAGTGAATCCTTATCTCTCTCTCTCTTTGGCAGGTTGACTTCCAACACAGTTTCTTTGGCAGTCCCGGCTGCGACATCAACTTCTTCCTCAACAGCAGTGTGCAGCTGGACGTTCTGAGGCATCGGCGCGAGTTTCTCGTCCGCAGCTACTACGATGCACTGCGTGCGAGTCTGGAGTGGATGCATGCGTCGCATGTGCCCAGCTGGGAGGATGTACAGCGGGAGATTCGCGCCCGCGAGCTGTATGGCTTCTACTCCGCCTACGCCTTCCTGCCCATGGTCACCATGCGCAAGGAGGACTCGCATGACCTCAGCATGGAAGCGCTCAGTGATCGCAGCTTTGCCGAGCGCAAGGTGCAACTGATGTTCACCTCGAATCCTCGCACCCTGCCCATCCTGCGCTACGCGCTGCAACGCTTCGACGAACTGGGCATCTTCAACTGATCCCCCTGCGAATCGAGCTGCTACAATATATCAACTTAATATCTGCATCTGTATCTGTATCTGTCTCTATATATTTGCTATGTACTTCCATCTTTTTTTTGCTATACATAAGTTTCCTTTCGTGTACTTAAGCTTAAGCGCAGCTGCCCGACTTGTATATACCCTATAAAGGTCTGCCAACTGCACAACGTTTCTCGTTTCTCGTTCCTCGTTTCTTTCTCCGTTCAGAACTCCCACGTGGGCAGCCATCTCAGGCTGTGCATGGTCGAGTTGGGCTCGTTCGCCAGGGGGCCGCTCATGCCGTAGGCCAGTGGCGAGAACAGAACAAAGCTGTACGCGATGCCAGACAGCAGCGAACCGAGCAGCACGTGCTGCAGCCAGCGGGGCAGGCCACGGATGAGATAGTCGAACATGATGCCTGTAGATGAGAAGAGAGAGAACAATCACGTTATACATCCTTATATACACATAAAAAATCCCTAAAAAAAAGTTACATGGCGGACCCTGTATATGTACCCTATCTGAGTCTAACATGAGGGCACAAACTCAGCCAAACTTAGTAGGCTTATCATTTAATTGAAGTCAACTCACTTTGAGTACAGGGTATGCGAATCAGAGGTCTGCATGGGTTCACTCACTAGCAATCGAGTGCATTCAAATTGAGTTAAATTAACTGGAATGCGAAGTTGGCAATGAAATGAAGTTGTGTGAATGAGCTTTTGGAGACTCATAGCAAGCTGAGCTGAAGTAAAAGTTTAGAATGCCTGAGAACAAGGCTGAGTGAAAAATTCAGAAATGTGAACAGGCTTCGAATGTTTTAAATGTATAGTAATTTTGTCTATACATTATAATTTAAAACTGCTTAATATCAGTTGCCCTCATACTCGCATTGAATCATTTCGTAATGACCATTTTCCATTTGAATGCGTCATACTTGCCACTCATGCAGATATCATTTATATACCTTGCAATATGTACTATACATATTAAGTGTCAAATTAACATTAACAAAATTCACTATACCCTTTATATATACCTCACCCTATATCCCCGCCTATGCCTAGTGTACACCACTCGTACTCTGCATATCCTGTATTTTTTTCTACTATTGATCCCAACCGCTAAGTGTAGCCTATTAATCGAATCCAGCAACATACTGTTCCCTATTGATTCGTTACGTAAGGTGTAACCACAATTAGAGTGTTCACAGTACCCTTAAATCGATCACAGGTTCAGGGCATCCCTTAAGTGATCCAAGCCACAGACTGTTCTCCGTACCCCAATCAAATTGGACCAACTACAACTCACAAGAACTTACGGTTCCCACTGCCATATATTCAAAGCGTTTCCAAGAGCAAGCTGTATTCAGGAAAGCAAAGTGTTCCCATAACCAAACAAACATGTTACTCTTCTGTTACCAGAGTCAAGTTCTTCAGATCTGCAAACTGTTCCTAGGGTCTAGTAATTTAAACTTGCAAACTGTTCCCAGTAGCAAGATATTCGCACATGATATGTAATTCAAGCGCACACTGTTCCCAGTGGCAAGTTGTTCATACCTAAAGACTGTTCCCAGCGTCAAGTAACACATACTGTTCCCAGTATCCAGTTATGTAAACTTGCAACACAATCTGATCCTAGTGTCAAGATGATCACACCCACAAACTGTTCCCAGTAGCAAAGTGAGCTCATTGCCTCTTCAAACCGTTCCCGCACTACACCCCCTCATCGACTGGCACTGAAAACTGTTCCCACTGCTCCCATTTCACTTTCTTTTGCACTCACCCGTCAGTAGAGAGTTGAATATCAGCGCTGGAAAGTAGTGATGGAAGTAGAGCACGCGTCCCATGGCCCAGAAGGGAAGGTAGTGAAGCAGCCATCCCACAAAGAGCCACGCGGCAGCCTGCAGGGATTGGCGCTGTGCGGCGGAGGCAGAGGCGTTGCTGTCGTTGCTGCTGCTGGTCTGCGCTTTGGCGGCTGCTGAGGCGACTGAGGTGGCCAAGTCGGCGAGTCGCTGCTCACAGCCGGCGGGACAGCTGCAGCTGCAGAGATCGGTGGCCAGTGGCGATGCAGGCGGTGGCAGAGCTTGGCGAGCTGCAGCCAGACCGGCACGACGCTGCTGGACAATGGCCTGACAGAGAAAGACCACGACAAAGAGGGCCAGGAAGACGAGATTGCTCCACCAGATGACCGGATTTCCCAGCAGGTAAATGCGGTAGCTGCTGCCCGAGAAGAACTGACCCTGCAAGGTACAAGGAGAGCAACAGGAGGCAATTAGCTGGGAGCTGGGAGAGTGATGGAGCGAGAGGCCTTCCTTGACTCACCCGATAGTTGATGGGCCACTGCCAAGGGCGACTGGTGATCTCGCCCTCCTTGGGCTTCAGTCCGGCATTGCCCTGCAACATGACCGCGTGAGACTCAAGGAAGCGGGCAAAGAACCCGGGCGCGTAGACGCTGAAGTTGACGTTGGGCACTGCAGGCAGGAGAGGATTAGAGGGGGATTAGAGGAGAAGAGAGTCCCCAGAGTTGCCCGCCTACTCACACAAATTGTGGCGATTGTCCTCGACATTCCACTGGGCGTGCTGGTCGCGCAGGTTGGGATTGCAGGAGACCTCCTGCTGCTCGAACCCCCACTTGGGCAGCTGCTTCCCGCTGGAGGTAAGGGCGCAGTTCTGCAGGTAGTGGACGAACTGCAGCCGCGAGGTGACTGTGTGCACAGTGTCATTGACACGCCCACCCACAATCAGCACGCGCCATACATCGTTGGCATCGCCTGCACCTTGCTGGAGATGGCCGCAAGTTAGAGCTAGAGAGGATTAGCGCAGGGTAACAGGGGTCAACACACTCACCTCGCCGTAGCCCGTCACCTGCAGATGCTTCTTGGTCATGGGTGCCGGTTCGCCGTGCGAGTGCAGGTTGCGCCTGGTGGCCAAGTGCTCCAGACGACACAGATCCCCATGGCGGAGCAACTGCAGCGGCGCCTTGTCCGAGTGTGGCTTGTTGAACGGCTTGATCAGCCAAATGTTGTTGTCGTCCTTGTGCGTGTACGTGGTCACCTGCAAACAATGTGGTTACTCATTACATACTCCCCACCCTTCTGCTCCTGCTCCACTCACCTGCTGCTGCCTTGCTCCGTTGCCCTTGGGATAGAGATGCGCGTGCGAGTGCAGATAGCCCCCGCCAGTCTTGTGATTCTTGATGGTCACCAGGGCGCCGTAGGCCACATCCCGCGGCATGCTGGCATTGTAGAGCGAGTTGCCCACGAGGCGCGACTGGAAGGCGGAGCTGTAGAAGCCATCGCCATTGCCGCTGCGATTGAGCACGCGCAGATGGATGTAGAAGAAGAGCGTGTAGAGCAGCACGGGCCACACGATCAGAGTGAGGGCACGGCACGCGATCTGCTTCAGTGTCTCCACAATGGGCTGTTCCAGATCCCCCAGGATGAGCCACAATTCGCTGGCCGTGTGCAAACCCACCAGCAGCACCACAAACAGCCCGACAAACTTCACTGAGATCGTGCACGACAGCATCGTTCCGGTGAAGATCAGCCAGAGCCACCAGCGTGCGCTGTACGAGCCGCCGCCAGAGGTCGCTTTCGATATCTTCACCATGCCCCACACGGAGGCCACCATGAAGAACAGCAGAATGGGATCGAGCAGGATGTACTGGTTCAGCGTCAGCATGCCCACGTCTGGGAGAGAGATAGGAGAATGACTTCAGACCTGATTGTCTGCTTCAGCGACTTACCGAAGATTAGATATGCTGCAGACAGCAGCGCCGCCTCGTGGGATCGCGTCAGATCGTAGACAGTATCGAAGCCCATCGGTATAATGAGTGCGCCCAGCGTCGTACAGAACTGCCGAGGGAGAGAGAAAGGGGAGGAGTGACTGGGGAGTGGGAAGAAAGTAAGCTGATCCTGGTACTCACATAGCGCATACCCTGGTAGCGCGTCTCGTTGTACTTGTCGCCGGGCTTTTCAAAGGGAAACGTTCCGTTGTAACCCGTCAAGTAGCCCGACAGGCCAATCAGCATCTGCGCAAATTAATGAGAATTCCAAGGAATCACATTTTATTATTATTCCAGCCATTAGTGATCAGATTTCCATGGCTTTATATATGCTACCTGTATCTTTCGTTTATACTTATCTTTATTATATATGAAATTCTAATGAGCAAACAATTTAAGTAACTTAATTATTCGGTAAGTTCTTCTTACAGTAAAACCTGTTGGGACAACAAGTCTGTATTAATTCAGAAGATGCAAATTTACTTGAGCCCTGAGCCTCCGAATTTAAAAAGTATATATATTCTTATTCAGCATTAACAGGGGAGTCGAACAGGCCATGTCTATCTGTACTGTCGGCCGAGTAGTCTATCTATTTAGATATGAATTAATATATTATATATATTCCTTTAACTAAATATATAAACTCAAATTTTAATTAATTAATTTATAATACATGAGAGTTTCTGTAAGATTTAACTTAATTTAATAGCTTAACTTATGCGAATCAAAAAAATATATTAATAGACTTATACGTTTTCCATTTCCAATCGGACAACTATCTATGTACAATCTGCAAGTCTTATGAGTCCAGCAATTGGAGTACTACTAGCTGTTAAGGAATACACTCAATATTATTCCATTCGGAAACATTATATACAACTGTTATAGGAACAATCGGAGAAGATAAGGACCCGCATGGGCATAAGACCTACCATGTCGATTGTACCCATGCTTGCTGGTTTTCTAAAGTCATTTCTCACTACGCTATACAATGATTCAGGAGACTCTTTCTTAATAAATGATCAAAATCCCTGTATAGTACTGTGACTGTCACTAAAGTACTTTATTCAAAAATGCTAATCACTAACAATGAATAAGTAAAGTAACTATCAAGGAAACAAAATTCAGTCATAGTCATTGTAAGTGAAGAAACCAAAGTGTTAACTATATTTTCCATTTATGATCCATTAAGCGTTTTAAGTGCATTCATTCAGATGTCTTTTACCTTCAAATTCGCTAAGAAAGGCTTTTCAAATCATTGTTGCTAAATCAAATACTTCTCTATAATGTTAAGAGAGTTCCAATTCGAGATGGAAGACAGAAAACCTTATCTTAAGAAACTTACCTTGCCTAACGGCGGATGCACATCGAAGAAGAACGTACGATTGATATACCAACTACCCATTTTGCCAAAGTGCGTCTCATCCCAGCTGTAAAGAGGAACAACAGATAACATCTCTCTCTCGCTCTTTCTCCCTCTCCTCCTTCCCCTGTCTGTAATCCCTTTAGACTTACCAAATATGGTCTGGTTCGGTTACCTTGTAGAAACGCGTCGCAAAGGTGATGAGAAAGACAGTGGCCAGCAGAAGCCACCAGCGCCTAAGACATAAAAAGAAAAACAAACGAAAATTGAAGAAAAAACTCACGTCAAGTTTGTTGCCTGTTGAAGTCTCTCGTTTTACCAATTGGCATCGTTTGGCTGATTGGGTTCCGTCTTGGCCACTTCTTTCGTTTTCCTCGGGCACTTGGGTGCCTTAACAACGCTTGCCGCCATTTTCAGGTTGAGTTTTCGCTGTATTTACTAAGTGGAATTTTTGAACTTCCTTCGGATGAAATCTTTTTCACATTTTAACTGTTGCACACGTCAACAGAGACAAACATGAAGCGAAGCGAAGCTCAGCTCGCCCAGAAGAATGCTTTCTCTTGTGGCATTCTTTCATTCTCCCGCAATCACAACAACCAACGCAGTCACAGTCTTGGCAAACCGGTCTTGGCCAACTCTTGAACAATCAGCTGCTGCTGCTTGGCTAACTTGCGCGAAGGCGTTGCAAGCTTGCGACTATCATCGATAACAGCCAGATCATCGATAACAATTGCGACGATCGTTACGATTGCGCAGCGATTGCCCAGTGTTGTCTACTTTTAAGCTGAATGCTTAAAATGACGAAATGTGCTGCATACTTTTTAGCGCACCTAACCGCGAAACAGAACCAGAGACATTTATTATTCTTTATTTTTATTTATTTATTATTCATTAGTTCCTTCTGAACTGTACAAGTGTATAATTGAGGGATTATGCTATCTTACGGATAAGGAGTTCATTTGGATGTGTTCTCTTCAGACGTTTTAGTTTTTTTTTTTTTTTTTTATATAAACTTTATTAAGGCATACGGGGTAGCTGAGAACCCCTTTGTCACCTTGGTCGCTATTAATTCAGCCCTTGCAGGCGCGCCGGCTAACTAAGGTTAGCTGTAACAAATAAACAAAAGTACAAAAATAACAATTTACAAAATAACAGAAATGAGATCATCTTCATCTCCTGGCTCTCGTCAAGGGGGATCGTAGGATGAGGTCCCTCGGCTGTCTCCTGTGGAGCCTTCTTGGTGGGCGAGCTCTGAACAGTGCCTTGGCTAGGCGATTTCTGTGGCGCTCTAGCCTTTCGTGGTACCGGCTGGAGTGCATGTTTATTGCCTCAATGACAGTGGCTAGCTTGAGGTCTTTGTGCATGGTTGTGTTCCGTACATTCCATTCGCAGCCGGTAATCATCCTGACGATTTTATTTTGGGCAGACTGAATGCGACGGATTTGACTGTCGCAAGCCAAGCCGCAAATCTGGCAGCCATACTTCCATATTGGAGCTATGATTTGCTTGTAAATTGTCAACTTATTGGAGAGTGACAATTTACTTCGCGAACTTATTAGCCAGAAGTGCTTTGACGCTGCTGCCCGTATACGAACTCTCATCGCACTCACTTGCTTCGAGAAGTTGAGTCTCCGATCCAGAATTAGCCCAAGATATTTGGCTGAATTTGACTGGGGGACACGAGTACCATCGATAAGCACAGCCGGTGGTATTCTCCGTTTCAGCGTTTAGCACACATTCGCTGATTTGTCACCATTAATGCCAATGTTCCAGCGTTTTGCCCATTCCGCCAATGTTGATGCGAAGTCCTGGATGCCGTCGGCAGCATCATGCTCGCAGCAGGACCTGTAGGTGACACACACGTCGTCAGCAAATGTGGACAACATTGACGTCCCGGGTAGGCTAACGTCTGGCCGTGGCATGTCGTAGATGTACAGGCAGTAAAGCAGAGGACCAAGTACACTTCTCTGTGGTACCCCGGCTTCCACATTATGCTCGTTTGAGAGACCCGAGTGGAATCGTATGAACGTTTTAGTGAAATGGGGTCGACGAGATCATTCGCCAACGTATTCGGATGGGCTGTCGGCATATCGGCTGCTTAGAAGTTTTTTTGGACTCCCAATGGGACAACTTATAAGTCCCTTTCAAAACACCAGGGAAACCCAGATGCATGTGCCGCTCGCGATTGGAGGCGATGCAAGGATGACTGCGATGCAAACATAGCGATGACATCAACGTAAGTGGCCAGGACTGCTGAGCAGGAGAGGCGTCATCGGTGTTGTGGTCGGCAGTTGCCATGTCAGCAGTTTACAGGGTATACAGGAAGGGTCCAAGCACACTTCCCTGTGGAAACCCTGCATGAATAAGTTCCAGGATAGACCGAGAGTCTCGTAATGCAACATGGAAGGTCCGATCAGCAATAAAGGAGCTGAGGATGGCATAATGGGATGCTGGGAGGAGATCTTTCATCTTGTATAACAGACCTTCGTGCCACACCCTTGTTTCATGTCCAAAAATACGCCATGCGTAATAGCGCACCAAATCTATTCAACATCTTGCCGCCGCCACGTCCCTTCAAAGCAACAAGTACGTTCTTCAAAAGGGATTATTTTCTTAATGCAACAAGACTGTTATATCTACAACGCCATTTTTTCATCATTTTCAATGACGGCTCGCTCAGAATATATTACTTCGGAGCAAAATTGTATTATCTTATCTTACCTGCAATTTAAAGTGAATTATCTATGACACACCTACTCTTATGAGATAGTCACTTTCGCTAGCAACTGTATGTATAATGAAGAAATTAACAAAATTTTCTAAGGCATGATTAAAGTATGTACCAAAGAAGATCAGCCGGTCATTACATACTATATATGTAAATAAAGAACACTTTCATATATGTGGGAAAACTGGTCAAAATGCGTTTTTATTCCATGAATAACTTAAAGCAGCGTTCGGCAAAGTGGTTACAAACTCGTTGCAGTTTAGAAATCGAGGAACAAGTGGGTGTCTGAGGGATTCTACTGCTGCGCAGCTGACTCGACCGCATTTGCCGCAGGTGTGCGATTGGCATCCTCCGGCTTCATGGCAGGGAACAGCAGCACTTCCTGCAGGGAGGGGAGGAGGAGAAGAATGATTATCATTGCATTGAGAAGATCGTCTCTTAGCGAACTTACCTTAATGTTATTGGAGTCAGTGAGGAACATGGTCAGACGATCAATGCCCATGCCCCAACCGCCGGTGGGTGGCAGTCCATACTCCAGCGCCGTGCAGAAGTTCTCGTCCACCATCTGGGCCTCATCGTCACCGGCTGCTTTGTCGCTGGCCTGTTGCTCGAAACGTTCGCGCTGCACCACGGGATCGTTCAGCTCGGTATATGCGTTGCAAACCTCCTTCTTAGCCACAAACAGCTCAAAGCGCTCAGTGAGTCCGGGCTCACTGCGATGGTACTTGGCCAGTGGCGACATAATTTGCGGATGATCGCAAATGAAGGTTGGATTGATGCAGGTCTCCTCTATGAAGTCACCAACCAGTTTGTCCAGCAAACGCGCCGTGGTACGAGGTGCCGGGCACTCCACCTGATGTTTGGTGCAGAGCTGCGATAGAAATTCGTTTGCCTCGGGAGTGTTGAACTTGTCGGCAGCGGGGAACTTGACCTGCAACTTCTCCTCGAGAGTTTTGATCATCGAGACCCTCTTGAAGGGTGGCGTAAAGTCCAACTCCTGCTCCACTCCATCTGGTCCATCAGGATGATATTTGATTTTATATGTGCCGTGAATGGCCTTCACCATGCCCGAAACCATCTCCTCGGTTAGCTCGATCACATCGTGATAGTCGGCATATGCCATGTAGAACTCACATGTGGTGAACTCGGGATTGTGCGTTAAATCGATGCCTTCGTTACGGAACTGACGTCCGATTTCGTAGACACGATCCAGACCGCCCACGACAAGCATTTTGTGATACAGCTCAGGCGCGATGCGCATGAACAGATCCATCTTGAGGTCGTTGTGATGGGTGACGAACGGCTTGGCCGTAGCACCGCCGGCAATCATGTTCATCATGGGCGTTTCAATCTCCAGGAAGCCCAGGCGATCCAGGAATTGGCGCACATACGATATGATCTGTGGTGGGCAAAAGGGAGCTTATATCCTTACAGATTGAGGGCAATTCCATTTCAACTCACCTTGGCGCGTATCTGGAAGGTTTCGCGAACTTTGTTGTTGAGTATCAGATCGAGATAGCGCTGACGGAAGCGCGTCTCCTTGTCCTTGAGCCCAAAGTGCAGATGGGGCAGCATGTGCAGACACGGCGACAGCAGCTTCAACTCTGTGGGCATAATGGACAATTCGCCTTTCTTGGTCTTGCCGGGATGGCCCTTGACGCCGATTATGTCGCCACGACGCAGCTTGGCTGTGTCCTGCTCGAAGGCCGCTTCGCTTTTGTATGACTTGGCACTGGCCATGACCTGCAGCTTGACACCTTCGCCGCGCAGATCGTAGAAGATGAGCTTCGCCCCGGACTCGCGTATGGCATGGATGCGACCAGCCACACTCAGATCGACCTGGTCGAGGGTCTCGCCCTCCTTGAGGTCGGAATATTTGGCTATGAAGTTCTCCAGCGAGATGCTTACATTGAACTTGTGTGGGTACGGATCATTCTCGGGTGTTTGCTTCAACTCAGCGACTGCTGCAGAGCGTAGCTTGAAATACTCATTGGGTGAGATCTCCTCCTCCTGTTCTGCGACCGATTTCTTTTTCTGGCCTGCTTCGGGCACAGCAGCAGCTGCCGCCTGCCGGGTTGCATCTTTCTCGGCCTTTTCCTTTGCCTTCTGCTCGGCTTTCAGGCGGCGCTTCAGCTCACTGAAAAAGGACAAGAATGGGGTCAGGCAAGTGGGCAAATTGTGCGACTTTTTTCTTGGGGAGTACCAACAGTTTAGTGCGTTTGCTTGGCGCCAGCTGCGCCGTGTTCACATGGTAAGAACGAATCGCTGCCGCTGACGCTGCGGTTGACCGTTGGAACACAGAATGTGGTGACAGCAGCAGAAGTTGCTTTAATGCGCAACGTGCAAGCATTTTGCATGCGATTTTTATTTTATCTAATTGCAATTTCGGTGGACGCAGCTGATGACGAACAGCGAAACAATTCAACTTAACCTCACAGTTGGCGCCTGGTTGGCACCGTAGTCGCCAGATTCAACAAGTCAATGCAATTGTGGCACGGTACTTACTTCTTTGACAGTTCACCAGTTGCAGCAGCCATGCCGTTTGGCTTTCTTTTGAATTCTGGCTTCGAGTTTAAAGCTGATAGAGCGACACAAATAAAGATTGCGAATGCGCCACACAGGGAGCAAATTGAAATGAGAACAGTACACAATAAATATCGATAAATGCACAAATTGTGAGCTTGCTCAACACTGTCGGCCGTGCGCGTTGCCAACTTAACACACGTGTAACAGTTGGGTCAGCTGTGCCCACCAATGATTATCTGGCAACTCTATCCACAATAGAACTGAGATCGTGAACGACAATATCGCAAAACCCCTGAACAAACGTGATCACCGATGATTGCATTTCAAACTCAGCACACAATAAACCTTCATTTGCTTGCCGTTAATAAATAAACAGTTTATCATATAAGCTAAATACATTTGTTGTGTATTATTAAATGAATGAAAAGTGCCTTTTCGTGGTGAAATTGCAGTTCAATGATCTTGCCTGTTCGTGACCACGCACACATCTTATCACGCGTCCATCTCCAATCAGCAGGTGAAATTGTGCCGGGTTGCACAAAAGAAATAAAAAAACAGAGTGTGTAAAAGTAGAACAGGAATAAAATAAAACAAATACACAAGCAAACATTTCGTCTACACTTATAACAACGTAATAACTGGCGAATTATTCAATTTGTCAAAATTAAAATCCAAAAAAAATATTTAAAATTATTGTTAACAGCTGAGCCACTAGGCACAAGAAGACAACGATACAAGAACTGCACCACCAATTAGCCATGGTAACGGTTGGACTTTTATCGCGCCTGCTGGGCGGCACCGCCAGCGTGGGTGTTGGCGGTGGCATTGTAGCCGCTAGTAGAGCGTTGGGCAGCAACAGCGTTTGCATCACATTGTTAACACGTATCGCCAGCCCGCGGGTGGCCCAACGCCTGGGCAGCGCACTGAATCCACGTTGCCTGAGTATTCTGGTCAGCAGTAGCAGCAGCATTGGTCAACGACAGCCAACAGCGAATTTGTCAGCAACAGGAGTAACCGCACTAACAGCACACGCAGCAATTCTCTCGCCGCTGCTAGTCACAAAGTATCGCAGCTATGCAAGGATCAGCACCAAATCGACAGCGACAGCCTGTCCCAGTGCCGCCTCCAAGACAGACACCAAATCCTCCTCGACCGCCACCGTTAGCAGCTCCAACGAATTGTTCGGCGAGGCAGCTAACATGGGACTATTTGCCAAGTTCAAACACATGTACAAACAGTATTGGTACGTCCTCATACCGGTGCATGTGATTACATCCGTTGGTTGGCTTGGTGGCTTCTACTACCTAGCGAAGAGGTAAGTCGGACTTGCGCCCATCCCTTCATCTTATCACTTTCAATATCGTTCTCATTTACAGCGGCGTCGATGTACCTGCCGTGCTGCAGTACTTGCACCTCAGCGAGACCATCATTGACAAGGTGCGGGGCTCTGATATGGGTCACTATGCCATCGCGTATTTGTGCTATAAGGTGGCCACACCAATCCGCTATGCCGTCACGCTGGGTGAGTAAGATAAGCACACATAATAGGCCACCTCTGACTCCAAACCCAACTTACTCCACTTACAGGCGGCACAACGGTATCTATCAAATACCTGGTGCAATGGGGCCATATCAAGCCGATGCCGAGCAAGAGCCAATTGATGAAGATGTACGAGGATACAAAGGACAAGCATAACAACAACAAGTGCCGCAAGGATGACGGCCACAAATGATCGCTGGCCATGGGGGGGCGCGCATCCGTTAACACCTTCATCTGCTGCCGTTTCCGTCGTCGCTGACCCAAGCGGCTCTTCAGTTGGCCATTTAAATACTTCACTATTTTAAATTGTTGCACTTGTTGCCCTACTTGGCGTGCCCGTCTGGAATTTAACTTCTGCCCAGGCCAAAGTTCGCCACTGCCCTAGCCTAGCCAAGGGGAGGAGCCATCTGAATCGAAGTTGAATTCGATTTCGGGACGGAATCGGGAATGGAATCGTTATTGGATCACATTTTAGACCTCTAAAATTGATGTGCGATAGTGATAGATAGATAGAAAGAGAGAGAGAGAGAAAGAGAGAGAGAGAGAGAGAGAGAGGGAAGCAAATACAAATTACAACTTTACAACTTTATATATTTTGTAATAACTATTTAAATAGTTGTTTCTAGTTACGAAACCGCATACCGCATCCAAATGAGCAATGTTCTCACACACACACACAGACATACAAGCCCCAAATTCACACACAAACACACACACACATAGCACTCGATTGCAGGCAGCATCCGTTACAAAAGCAGTGTAGTATATTTTGTAAATGTAATAAAAAAAATGTTATGAAAAGCGAAAGACCCCAACTAACTGTGGAACAGAAGAACGAATCATAGAAGCAAAAACAGCAACGGGTAATGCTCTTAAAGTTTTGAGTAAAAAAAAAATTTGGCTGATCGATCAGCTGGCACTCGAATTGAATTTGCAGATCAGCTGACCAAGTTGCTGCGAATGGTTTCTTTTTGGCTCGCAGAGCTCTAGCTGTCTCTGCTATCCCCCAATAAGGTGTCTCTTTCTGCTACATATGGTATATGTACACGCATACATACATACATGTGTACATCGGGGGCATCCTAGTCAAATATTTGAGCAGACCAATTGTTAAGATTATATACAGATATTTCATAGTGTGTTTAAGCCGAAAAATTGTGTTTCTTTTTAATCTTGCTATTGAAAATACTGTTATCCATGATGTTATATATAGAGAATCCATTATGCAATAATAATAAAGTAACTGAAAAACCTTTATCGCTATACAAATTGTGCATTTTATGGTCAATTTATTTCGATCCGATGCAAGAGTCTGGAACATGTTCCAGTGCAAATGAATATATTCATAGAGATTCATCTATAATTCTTAAGTGAAGTTGGTCAAAACTACTTTTTTGTTTTCAAATTTCCATAACTATTTATGCAGCTTTTTATTTTCTTTATTTATTGCGCACGCTATTTTTTACCAAAATATATTAATACACATATGTTTGTATGTTTGCACCGAAGATGATTTTATGAATTTTCATTATACGATAACGTATTACCCCACAGGAATATTTACGCCCAAAAAGAGTGATTCTTCCTTAATCAGCAACAATCATATCTTCTGTATAAACACCTCGATTATAAACTTTACGAGCTAGACGCACCGCCACGACAGCAGTCCATATATTGTAATATTTCAAAAACTTACCAATTGTTGAATAATTTTGTCCACTTAAATCGATGAAAATGGAATTTCAAGTGTAATTTCAAAGCTAGAATGTGGATTGCTATGTTCAATAATTATCACTACCCAAATGATTCAAATGCTTAATCTCCAACAGGTTCGTTGAGGTTATCGTTATAGGTTATGTGTAGTTCAAATATATGTAAAGAATTTCTGGTTTTAAAGTTGTACGTTTTATGCAGACTCCCCCAATTGAAACTCTTTTCTTTCGACTTTGTTTTTGCATTTTATATTTCGTTATCATTTTTTTTTTGTTTTTTTTTGTCATTCTTTTTTTGTTGTTTTTGTTTGTAACGTTAGTAAAATATCCAACAATTATAATTGTAACTAATAGTTAAGCCAGAAAAAATATATATAGTAGTAGTTGTTGTTTTTGTTGTTTCTTTTACAAATAAATAAATAATGTGTCTTGTTTTCCTTCATTTTTAGTTCTTCTGTTGAGTTTAAGTGTATGTATGTGTGTGTATGGTGTGTGTGTTTGTTTAGTAATAGTAGTAAGTAGTATGTAGGTAGGTAAGGTGTATCATTGCTGTTGTTGCTGTTGTTGTTACATTATGTACACATTTTACATATTTAATGTCGGTCTCTCTCTATAAATGGGGCATACGCTTGCGTTGTATGATCATTTACATAAATACAATACAATAAATAAATAAATAAATTATATAAAATTAAATAGGCAACAAAATCTTTAGCAATTATGTGTAGGTGCGTATGAGGAACGGGGGAAGGTTGGAACAATTTTAACTAAAGTACACAAGTATAAAACAATAAAAAAAAACATACGTGTATAGATGCATATACACATACACAAATTTATGTATATATATAGTATGTGGTAAATATATATAAATATTAAACAATGTTCTCTCTCTTCATTAAGTAAATCGCACTCGTCAGACACGAGTTGTAAATTTGAGACTAGTTTTGGTTGGTTGGTTGGTTGATTGATTGATTGAATTTGATTGGATTGAGACAAACTTAAAATCGAAACCTAAAAACATTCAAGGAGCTCCGCTTCATCTTCTGCATTATCTAGTTGTTGTTGTTTTTGGTTTTCTCGTGGTACGTTCTCTCTCTGTTTTCTCCATTCTAAATGATGTATTTATAAGCTAGCATCATCATCATCTTTTATAAGTACGTTTTACAATGCAGCTTCAGTTTGTTGTTCAGTTTCATTTGTTTGTTTTGTTTTATCGTTTCTCTTAGTTCTTCCGCTTTGTTTTATTCTCTTCTCTTTGTTTTGTCAACTTTTCGTTTCCATTCATTTATGAACTATATATATTCATTTCCTAAAAGCTTCTTCTCTCCCCCTTTCGCTAGTCATTTTTGTCTCTTACACTTTGCATGAGTGAGTGAGAGGGTGTTGCGTGAGTGGTGTGGTGTATTTGGTGTTATAGGAGTGCGAATGTGGTGTGTTCAATTTGGTGTTGGTGTTCATGTTTATAATTATGGAGAAGCGCCCCTTAATTTACCCCCATTGTAATTATAAATATTTTTATTTTTCTGCGTTTTTATTATTATTTTTGTTTGTTTTCCTTCTGTTTATATTGAATAATCCGTTCGTCTTTAGTTATTTTAGTTGTTGCTTTTTGTTTTCATGTATTGCACAATTGATGGTGAATTTTCTTTGTGAACTCTTCTTCGTCTTTCTCTTTCACCTTTGCATCTCCTCTCTCTCTCTCTCTCTCAGCATTTTCTTCCCTCCTTCTTTAGCTTAAGCTTCACATTTTTTGTTATCTTTTTCTAATTTAGTTTCTTTTTACACACAACCACTTGACACGCGCTTTCGGCAAACCAAACTGGGATCGGCTCAGCTTTCTTTATTACAATACAAGAACAAGATTAAGATCAAGATCAACCTCAATACATTTCTATGTCGGGGGTTATGTTTATGTGTGTGCACATAATATATTAAAATGGGTATTCCTACAATGTGGACGGGTCAAAATTTGGTTCAAGACACTAAGAGAACAAACCATAAAAATATACTCATATATATATATATATATATATATATATATATATATATACATATATATAAATTAATATGTATATATGTATATTGGGATATATGCCAGAGAAATGCAAGAAAAAATTTAGTAAAAATAACAATTTTGTTGACTTTGATGGCTGTTGTTGTAATTCTTGTTTTTAGCAGAGCTCTAGATAATTTCGTTTAATTACCAGCAACTAATGATGATTTCTTTTTCAGGCTGGTTCTTATGCTTCCTTTCTATGTGGTCGCTTCCAATTCTATACATATTTGGCTTGCCGAAAGCGGTGTTTCACAAATTGTTTGTTTTCCTATCTTTAAAGGTATTTAGCTGTAATTTGTCTCAACCTTTGCATCTTCTTTTCCGGTTTTACATCCTTATTGGTTTTCGCTTTTCATCATCATATTTATCTTATATACATCATTAGAATTAGCCGTCCAACCTTCGTCTCGTATTACCAATATATATATATATATAGCTCTTGCTGTTTTCTCTTGTATGTTTGTTTTTTTTTTTTTTTGTGTTTTCATGTTATGTTTTTGTTTTTTTCATTTGGTTGGAACTTGTGTTAATAGTTTACGTTTAAATTTAAATTTACGCACGTTGCACAATTGCAAAATTCTACGAAACATTTACTAGGGTTATGTTCTTGCTCTTTGTTGTAGTTTCTGCTGCTGCTGCTGTTGTTGTTTTGCTGCTACTGCTGATGTTTCTGTTGTTGTTGCTGCTACTGCCGCTACTGTTACATATGATGTTGCTATTGCTGTCGCTGATGTTGTTGCTGATTTTAAAGCTGAATGCAGCGTTTCGAAGGGTGGTCCTTACGCTCGTTCGTAGAATAAAATATAGGCACTGGCTGAAACTAGACAGTTCTCAGGTATAGCATCGCTGACGCTGCAATGGAAGAAGCATTAATATATTATAGACAGATTAATATACCATATACATAGTAAATATAATGAGTATGCTACCTATTATCATTGAACTCATGCCACTTGTGTGAGTTTGGATGCTTACAGAGCGCCACATAGTGTCCACCAGCTGTTGAGCCTGCGAATAGAAAGAGAAAGATTATACAGCTGGTTCTATAAGGTGTGTTCAATACTACGTACCCATATGATTGGAGATCGCATAGAGCGAATAATGCACATTCGAATTGGCATTGGCGCCATATGATGCCATGTTTAGCTCACGATCCCCGGTGGGGAACTCAACAATATTCGATAGTTTACTCCAGCGTGTCTCTGAGAAGCGTTTAAGATCTGCAAGAGCAATAAATATATACGTAATGTTGATGTTTGGGAGGAGTGGATAGTGGCGACTTACGTATCACCAAATATTTGGGGAAACGCTGTATGGTAAAACTCTTGGTGCATTTTCGTCGTGTCTTGCATTTGGAGCATGTGGGCATCTCATCACCATCGAGCACCTCCTCGCGTATAAACAGATCCAAGCAGGCCTCCAGCTTGCAGCGGGATGATGAAGGCAGCGGCACACTCAGATCCCAGAAGGGGTCAAAGGTGACGCTCGTGTTGCCGCACGTCGTGCACTTCAAGGTGCTCTTCAACTGCCCAACGAATAGATCGCGTATCAAGGAGTTCTCATGCCGCGCATACCACTCCCAGGTTAGATCGGCTTTCTTATTGTCACTGCAATGATAGTCGTGATCAATGATCTCATCATGTTTAAGGCGAGGGTGCAGCTCACCTGAGATTATCATCAATGTTAAGTGTTTCACCCTTGACGCCCGAGTTGAGCGCCGAGTGCAGCGAGTCAAGAAAGAAACGAAGAAACTCTTGCGCATCCTGTTGATTGTAATCGCTGTACATGCGATGTTTCGTCGAGAAGGCTCGTTTCAGTTCCATCGGGGTCACACTGTGCACATTTGTCGTCCACATTTCCTGTATGAGCTTTGAGAATTCTGTTGCCAACCAGTAGCAATCGCAACCACGCGCAGAGAAACTCGATTAAAATCAAAACTTCTTTTCAGATCTAACTAGGCTTACCGTGCAAGATTTGCTGATCCTTTGAGTTCGCCGTGCGTGTGCTGCCATGATGGGTGCGCAGGAAGCGCGTCAGCTCAGTCGTGTGGCTCAGGCATTGGATGACCGAGTTCATAAAGCACGTGTTCCCAATGTTTCTCAGACCGCATAGACCTGTGGGTGAGTGCGCAGAAAATAAACTTGATTAATAATAATAATAATAATATATGATATATTAATTATAGCTAACTGGGCGTGGCCCAAAAGGCACTCCCCAATTCGGATGGCGTATCGTGAATTTGCCTTCGACGAGTCCGATTCACAGACGGCATTATCAAATCCTCTTCTGATCTAGAGGGTTGATGTGTTTGAATGTTAATTGTTCACACATATGTGGCTGAATATGTCATCTGGCTTACTATATATTCAATAGTATATATAACAGTCCGTGCAAAGCCTACTGGTCGCCGAACTGTATATTCAGTTAATTACTGTTGTGGTCCTTTTTATTTGGAAAACCAATACTTATTTTCATTTCATTCATTTAACCCTCGTTCATTGCAGTACCAATAATATTTCGATTTTCCTTAATACTAATTTGAAGATTAATTTTTTGCCCATATCTATTGTACAATTTGGACTCGTGCTAAGTGCCCAATAGAGCTGGAAAAAACATCGGCGATGTATCGATACATATTTTCAAAACATCGGAGACATCAAGATTTACAAACATCGATGTTCGATGTTTAAAGAAAAACTACTACCGAGGATCTCAAATAAAACGTAATTTTTTATAAAGAATTTTTGCACATTTTGATTTAGTTATGGTATTGATTTATAATATGAAAAGCCGTTGTACTCTGTCACACTTTCGTTGAGTATGTCACTCTATCACTGTCGCACAAGAGGGTCGTGGAGGACGGTAGAAGAAGGAGTCACCTTATCGGGGGAGGGCGGTGTTTCCTTTCGCACTAGAATATGACACGTATGAAACAGCGGAGAAACAGACCCGCAGACGACGGTCCGGATTATCGGTTTACAGTGCTGCACATCAGGGGCCGTGGGATACTCTCGGTTCTTAGGGAAAACAACACCCTCCTCCTCCAGCGCCGCCACCTCTAATCATCAGTTTAAAAAAATACACCCTAAAAAGTTCGATGTATCGATACATCGATGTTCTTTTCTGAAGAACATCGAAACATCGATGTATTTCCAGCTCTAGTGCCCAATTAACACTCTGCATAGACTAACAGTCTGGCAGCCCCCCATCAGCAATTTTAACATTGCCATCTTTGTTTACAAATTGAAACAATAATTGCTAACGTTATCATAGCCTTCACTTACCCTCGAACTTCTCGTCACGCGAACTCTTGTAGCCATCGTCAAGGCTATTATGCTTGTTGATCAACGACGATGATCCAATGGAAGAAGATGTGGCGTTACTGCTGCTCCTAATGCTGGTGTCCCGATCACGGTCCCAATAGCGGCTGGACGTTGGCGAAACAGGTGGCAGCACTGAGCGGCCGCTGCTTGTGGTGGCATTGCGTGTTGCCTAAGCGAAATATGGAGTATCGATTAGTATCGCCAATATCGATGATTAGCACATATTAGAGAAACGCAAATCGATTTACACGATTAATATTTAAAAGCAGCGAGCAATCGAGCGTTAGAAAAAGATGCATGTCTTCAATTGACTGATTGGTGCGAGTTATTTCTGGTTGGTGAGAGTGAGTGGGCAAGTGTGATGGCAGGTTAAAAACAACAAAACAAAACATGCTGGCAATAATCAAAGCGACAACACAAGCAAATACACATGTACATGGTTTATGTATATATGTATGGTATGTGTATAATGAAATAGGTAACAAAACTGAACGAAACGCAACGAGAACGACAATAAACAATGAAAATATTTACATAGTAAAACTAAAATCACGCAAAACAGTTCGAACCAGAGGTGGAGCTGGGCATGGGGGAGGGGGAGCGTGGTGGGTACGCAATGAAACTGAATGAAACGCGCGAGAAGAGTAATCGATAAACAGCGGCAGTGGCGAAACCAACAAACCAAAGGCAAACCAAAAGACGCGGTCTCCTGCGAGAAGAAAGAAGAAACGGAAAAGGAACAGAAAACGGAGGACGGAAAAACTGAGAATCGACTACAACAACAACAGCGAGATAAACACAAAACGATAAGCGATAACGATATAATTATTTACAGAATACTGTGCAACGACTGGTGCAGATGACGATAATTTCTGTTAGTTGATGATAACGATGATGGGAATCGATTAGCAATCAATCGGCTATTGGAGCTACTACTTAACGAAAGAGACCGTTACTACTTAACGAAAGAGAGCGCTTGTTGTCTAGCGTAGAGAGATCAAAGTATAAAACAGAAATAGACAATGAGAGCAAAAGAGTAAGAGAAACTTATACTGAAAAACTGAGAGAGCGAGAGAGAGACAAAGAGAAAGAGACAGAGAGAAAGAGAGAGAGAGCAAAGAGCGCAAAGTGCGCCCCCAATGAAGTTGGGCGCCACTTACGCTGTCGCTAGTCGATGTTACGCTGACCGTGGCAGAGGCTGGGGCAGAATTCGAACCCGACGTTGACGTTGACGACGCTGAGACAGCAGCAGTGTAAGCGGCGCCCGATGTCCCGTTCTCAATGTGTTGTTGTTGTAGTTGTAGTTGTTGTTGGTGCTGGTGCTGCTGCTGATGATGATGGTGATGGTGATGGTGATGATTTACCTTATGGCCACCGCTGCCGCTGCTGCCACCGCTTGCCGTTGCAGTTGTGGCCACACTCGCTGCCACCGCTGCCGATGTCGATGTTGGTGCTGCTGCACAATCTAAATTGCTTCCGCTGCCGCTTGCCGCCTTCGCCAGCAGCCCGTGTGCAATGCGATTCGCCGACTTGTTCAGTGCCGGCAGCGCAGCAATGGTTCCTCCAGTCGCTGCCGCTGCTGCTCCTGTCGACGCCGCTGCCGCTGTGGACATGTTGCTGTGGTTGTTGGCACTGCTGCGGTACCCAGCGCGAGTCAGCGAGCTGCTGTAGCCGGCGGCAATTCGAGCGTTCTCCATTGCGTCGCTGCCGTACCGCTGCTGCAGATTGCCCGACGAGCCGCTGCCGCTGCTGGGTGCAGTTGCAGTCGCAGCAGATGAGGAGGTGGCTGCCGCTGCCGCCGCTGGTGCTGCTGCACTCGTTGATGTTGAGCCAGATGCGGCAGCTGCTGTTGCACTGTTGCGCAGCGCTGCTGCTGCCGACGCCGACGTCGGCTGTCGCTGCTTCTGCTCGCTGAGATTGTTAAACTTTTCAATGGACGCTTTTATGCTCAGCGAATCGATCCCGTAACGACGCGCTGCGCTGCCGCTGCCGCTGCCGCTGCCGCTAACGACGCCGCCGTTCTCCCGCTCACGCTCCCGAGAAGAACGCTGCTCGGCGCCAACGCCGTTAGTGTGTTTGTAGTTGTTGAACTTCTCGTAGCTGGCAGCAAAGTTGCTGGCGCCGATGCCCGATGCAATGATCGTCGACTTGGGACGCACCGATCGCGGCTTCTCTGCGCTGTTGCTGCCGCTGCTGCTCAGCTGCTGCTGATACTGGCGCAGTTGCAGCGGCGGCGTGATTGGCTTGAAGTAACAGATGTTGCTGTTCACCTTCTGCGCTGCTGCCGTCGCTGCTGCATTTGCAGTCGCAGTCGCAGTCGCTGTTGCCGTTGGCGTTTCGTCGCTATCGATGTAACTGATGTCGTCGTGTTGTTGCTGTTGCTGCTGCTGTCGCTGCATGCTGGTGCTGTTGTTGTTGTGGCTGTTGTTGCTGCTGCTGCTGCTGTTGTTGATGTGGCTGTTGCTGTTGCTATTGTTGTTGTTGGTGTTGCCGGTGCTTGCACAACTGTTCATAGCGCCGTTGCTGTTGCTGTAGTTGTTGTTGGGGGACTGCAGCAGGAGAGGCTTTAGTTTGCCGCCCGCCAATCGCCCTGCTGCTACAGCCGCTGCCGACGTCGACAACTGTTGCTGCTGCTGTTGCTGTTGGGTCGCCTTGGCCTGGCCGTGATAATACTTGATATCGATTTTGTGGACGGTTGCGTTGTTTGCTATTGCTGCCGCTGCCGCAGCTGCTGCTGCTGCTGCTCTGCTGCCGCTGGCGCCGACTCCGCTGCTGCCGAGGCTGAGGCTGTTGTTGGTACCGTTGCTGCCGCCAGCCGTTTGATTGCCATTGAGCGTCGTCGGTCGACGCATGTCATGCACTGCTCCTCCCGCGCCTGCTCCACCTCCGCTGCCGCCGCTGCTGCTGCTGCTGCCGCTTCCGCCTCCTCCTCCTCCGGCTCCTGCGCCGCTGCCACCCACTGCAGCTGCAAGTAGCTTGCTGCTGCTGCTGTTGTTGTTGCTGTCGCCCGTTTTATTGCGCTTGTGCGCCTTGCTATGGCGGGGGTTAAAGGTCACCTGGGCATGCGCCAGCTCGCACTCGGCCTTGAGGAAACTCGGATCTTTGTAGCTGTTGACGAGAAAGTAACGTTGATTGGCAGCACGCACTGGATTGACCACGCTGCCGCCTCCTCCTCCTCCTGCGCCGCCGCCGCCTCCTCCTCCTCCGCCGACGCCTCCTCCTCCTGCTGCTGCTCCTGCGCCGGCCGTACTATGTATTGCTGTTGAACGTCTGCCGTGGCCAATAGCGCCACCACTGCTGCTGTTGCTGCTGCTGCTGGCGCCGTATTTGTTGTTGCCGGCAGCACTCGCTTGCTTTAGGTAACCAGGAACGGCGCCGCTGCTCGACTTTAAGGATTTGCCGTGACGCGAACTTGCAGCGCCGTTGCTGCTTCTCTGCTGGTGCTGTGGATGCTGTTGCTGCTGCTGTTGTAGTTGTTGGTGCTGCTGCTGCTGATGCTGCTGCTGTTGTTCGTCTGTTATCGCCTCGCGTTGCAGTTTCGACGCTGGAATCTTAAGGAATCCTCTGGTCTTCTTGATGTCTAACATCATTCAACAGCTCACTGGATAATGGTGGCTGTTGCTCACTGCGCTACTGCTATTGCGCTGCTCTGCTTTGCTCGACTTCTATTCAGGTTTATATATATATATAAATATATATATATATAAATATGTATATATATATATATATATATATATATATATATATATATATATATGTCGAGGTATATGTATATTTTATACGTTGTGGGAGTTTGTATAACAACTTATTAATCGTTTCTTGTTTCGTTTCTCTTTCTTTGCTTGTTCGTGATGTTGCTTCTTCCTACTGTTGTTGTGTTGCTGTTGTTGTTCTTATTCTTGTTGTTATTGTTGTTGTTGTTGTTGTTGTTGCTGTTGCTGTTGCTCTTGCTGCACTTGTCTCTGGTGTTGATCGAGTTTATCGAGAGAGGGTGTTTATCGAGGGGGATTTGAGGGCGGTTTGGTTGGTAAATTGGGGGCGTGTGTGTGCTGGAGCTGCTTACCCAAATTGAACTGCTTACATGCTCTCTCGGAGAGCACACACTAGCTCTACACACACACAGAGAGTCGGGGCTAGAGTTTGCAAATACAACAAACTACTAAGTTTAACTGAAATTTTATACGAATTGTTGCGATGCGATGTTTAGAAGTTGTATTTCTTTAGTCGCAGCGCCTGCCTAAATCATAATCTCAAATCTCAGAAATACATCATCATTATCATGGAATGAGGATTACGAATCAGTTCAGTTATCGATTACGCGTGCACTTCGTTAGGTTTATCGATAGTTTGCTTCTGCCTTGGGTTAGTTTTGGTTTCGGTTTTGGTTTGCTTTGGTTTCTCTCTTAGGTTTCCTATACGTATTTGTTATTTAGTTATCGTTATCGCTATTGACTATTTAAAAGGGGAACTGTGATCTGCAAGAGTTTAGCTAAAAGTATATAGAAAGTACATACACATATATAGAAATGTAAATCGAGAATAAATGAAATTTGCGATCGTTGCGTCTTTCTATGTGTGTGTGCGTGTGTCTGCGTGTGTATGTATGTGTGTGTAACGGTTTAGCCACAAATAACAAACAGAAAATACACGATAACAACAAGAAGAACTAGAACTGAAATTTAAATCGAAATCACAGCCAAATTTCGACAGAGACGGAGAGAAAAAGAGAGCGAGAGAGAGAAACAGTGAAGATTGGAGGGATCGAGCGAAACGGAGAGAGAGACAGAGTGGGAGTATTATAAATTATATTACAAATACGATTTTTGATGCGATGATTAAGCGATGCGATGAATAATCCGTAGAGAGCTTCTATGGGGGCGGAAGGGGAAGGGCCTTGTAATGCATGAATTGTTCACTCACTCACTCTAACACACACACATATTCACTCCCACTCCCTCGCGCACACACACATGCGTTGTCGTGCTTATTGATAGTTAGTTATAATGTTATCGCACACACATCGTGCTTTCTCAACTGAAAACTGCAACTGGGTGGCAGCCCTGCGATCATGCGATTAGTATTTTTGGCATTTTTGCTTAGTATTTTATGCATTTGCTTTTAGTTGCTTTGATTCGCTTTCGCTGCTGCTTCTTCTGCTTTACCTTGCTGCGCGCAGCGGCGCTTTCTGCCAGCGTCAGCGTCGCTGTGGCGCTAACGTCACCGTCGCCATCACCGTCAGCATCTCTGTCGACTGCGCCGTTCATGTTACTGCTGCTGCCATTGCTCACAGCAGATCCAGCAGCAGCTCCGTCGTCTGTGGTATCGATAGTTGTTGTTGTCGTTGAACTATCGTAGATGGCATTGCGCTTGGGCGACGTTGAGAGCGACGTCGACAGCGAGAGTCCATTGAGCTTGGCATCGACATCCAGAGTGCTGCTTCTATTGCTGCCCGCAGTCGCCGTCGTGTCGTGTCCATTGGCAGCATCCTGCTGCTGGCTGCGTCGCGTGCGATTGCTGCGCAGCGTAAACGTCGCTGTCGGCACATCGCCGCTGCTGTTGCTGCCACTGAGCGTGTATCTGCCTGAGCCGCTGCGTTGTCGCGACAATGAAGTAGACGACGCTTCGCTAGCTTCGCCTCCGCCAGCGTCGCTGCTTGTGCTATATAGACGACTGTAGCGACTGCTGCGCGGTCTGTCCAGGGTGACGGTGCAGCTGGTGCTGCTGGTGTCGTTGTCGTTGTTGTTGTTGCTGTTGCTGTTGTAGTTATAGTTGCTGTTGATGCTGCTGCGACTGTTGCGCAGGTTGCCGCTGCTGCTGCTGTTGCGCAAGGTGCTGCCGCCGTTGCTGATGCTGCTGTTGCTGTTGTCGCCTGCGCCCGCTTCGGCGTCGGCTTCATTGAGCGCCGATCTGGAACGTGACAGTTCACAGTTGGGTTTATAGTTGGCGGGACTGTACTTGCTGTACATGTCCAGGGCGGATGTGGCAACAAAATGTTCAAGGGTTTGTGACGATGACGATGACGATGATAAACGTTTCGATAACGCGCCACTCCCACTGGCGCTGCCACTGCCACTGCCACTGCCATTGATTGCCCCTTCCGAGGCGCCACTGGGTGGCAACTTTTTGGCAGCCAAAGCATCGCGACGCGTTGATGCTGTCGATGCGTTGCTGCTGCTGCCGGCGCGACTTGTTGTTGTTGTTGTCAATGAATTTCTTAGGTCGCCATTCGAGGATGTGGAGGAGCCTTTCGAACGGCGCGACGACTGAGTGTTGTTGTTGTTGTTGTGATCGATTGTTGTTGTTTTTGATACATTTATACAGATGTTGTTGTTTTTGTTGTTGGTGCAGTTTGAAGGCGATGTTGTTTTGTTGGTCGATTGATTGGTCGATGATTGATATCGATAACGATAACGATGTTTTTGTTTTTATGTGTGGGCGCAGCAACACAAACCAAAAATTGAATTGTTCAAAACAAAAACACAAAAAAACGAAAATGAATGTAGAAATATTAAACAAAAACAAACTAAGAACAGAGATGAAGCAAAACGGCAAAAGTAGAAGACAAAACAAACCGATAGGCGGAAAAGGGAAATGGAAATATATGGGAGAGCTCAAGGGAGAAGGAAAACAACACACACACAGTGGCAGAGAGCGCCTGAAAGTGTGCGACGCAAAAGGGAAAATGTGTCTGAGACAGTTAGAGTATGTATGGGGAGGGGGAGGTGGAGAGTTCTTCAACTTTCCATCAACTTTATGTTTTCAAATTGAAAATAAACACAGCACACTTTTTTCCAGGCATGTAGACATTTTAAAATGTTCGCTAAAAATTTAATGCGCAGTTTCTCCATTCATTTTCGGGCACAAATAAAATGCAAAAAATGTTTCAAAATTTTTTGTGAGCATGAAATCGCAAGCAATTTGATATGCAAATCTTCTATCGATTACGACAAGGATAACAGAACAGAATGAAACTTGAGGGACAGTCTCAGGACAAAATGTTCGTATGAAATATTACTGTGAGTAAAGTCTAGCATCAGTCGTTATCGATAACAAAAGCACAGTAGTCAATGTACTTCACAAATATATAATCGATAGAATACAACAGCAGTTGTTGTACTTTATAAATGTATTATCGATAACAATAGCAGATCAGTTGATTTACCTAATAAAAATGACTATCGAAAACAATTGCTGAACAGTATACATTCGTTATCGATAACACTAGCTCAACAATTTATGTGTTGATTAAATCAGTTATCGGTATCTTAATACAAATTATTATCGATAATTTATGAACACAATAAGTGCTTATGCTTTCGTTATCGGTAACAGTGCATAAACAATGTGATTCATACATTTATTATCGATAAGTAAAGATCAACTCATTATGTGCTTAACACATTTTTATCGATAACAATAGCTCAACAGTAGATCAGTAATGCCAATATTTTTTCGCAAAAACAGGACAGATTTGAAAAAAAAACAGGCTGAAAGTTTAAAAAAAAGGACAAAAAAAAGGACAGAACTTTTTTTTTGGTTTAAAGTTGCTTTATTGTTTTATCGACAACTTCTAATTCAGCTATCTTATTTTCCAAATAACTTGCCGATCATCAATAAATATTTATCTGGCAGTTTATATCGATGACAGCACAAATTGTGTCGAATTTAATCTATTTTGGAATTCACACTGCACTTGCACAATTTGCAGTATCCTTTGGTACTGTCAAAATTGTTCTTGCAGATCCAGTTTTTAAAATCTGGCTGCTGCAGCCAGCAATCGCGAAATTTTTTTTATAATTTTCCTTTGGCATTCTTGGGCAGATAAGTATTTTCGCACAAGTGTTTCGATATTACGATTTCACACGATATCCATAACAGTTTGCATAAAAGAGATGCCAACTCAATGTAAAAATCAATTTGAAATTATATAAAATTTTAAAAAATCAATTTAAAATTATATAAAATAACATAAATTTAGTCTAAAATTTGTCCGGACAAAACAAATAAAAAAGGACAGATTTACGGATAGGGGATGTTTGACATTTCTTCCGGATGAAGCAGTTGAAAACAGGACAGATCTGTCCGGAAAAAGGCCAAATTGACATCACTGCAGTAGATGTGACAATTCTTTTGTCGATAGTTAGCGCATGCTTCAAATGGGTAATGATAAATTAAAAACACACAAAGAGTGGGAGAGAGATGGAGACGGAGAGAGACAGACAGAGAGACACACACACAGAAAACTGCATCATCGCATTTACTTATTGCAAATTTGAATTTGAATTTTGATGCCAAACAAGAATAACAACTTTTTATATGAAGATAGCGCACAAGGGCGAGCCACAATTTTGCACTCTGATTGTCAGGTTTGTTGCTGTTGTTGTAGTCACAGTTGTTGTTGCTGGTGTTGTTGTTGTTGGAGCTGTGCCAACAAGTGGTTCGGCTTGGGCAAAACATTCCATTGCCGTGTCGCGGTGGCCGCGCCGGGCGTGTCTATGTTTGAGGTAATGACGCATCCACATTGCCATTGCGCCTTATCGCAATGCAACATTCACGCAGTACACATACGCACACACACACGTACGCACTCTCGCTGACAAGTGGGCAAAGTGAGAAAATGTGCAACTTGAAATGTTCCGCCAACTGCCAAAGTTGAGTGTCAAGAACAACGGTAAATGGCAAAGGGAGAGTGAGGGGGTCGCTCTGGCTAATAAAAAGAGTGCGTAGAATGTGCTATGTGTGTGCCTGGGGGAGGGGGAGGCGTGGCCTTTTCGCATGCTAATAAACAGATGAACCAACTGAGGCGTGCCTGGATGTGGCTATCAAGCAAACACACTCACTGACACATTCAGTCACAGCAGAGGCTTACGCAGGGGGAGAGGCGGGAGGATAGGACGACCAGGTAAGTTGTGACTTTCGAACAATGTACAACATGAACACGCGGGCAGCAAAAGCTGATTAAAAATAGTTTATATGCTCGGATACAGATACAGCTGCACACACCTACAGACACGGACGCAGAGGCCACGCACAACGCAATATAAAAAGACATTAACATATAGTAACATATGTACATATAGTGGGCTGTTCCGAATTCCAAATGGATTCCCAGGGAATACAAAACAAAAAAAAAAGAAAGGGACATCACAAGGGAAAACTTGTTAAGGTTCAACGAAAATTATTGCACATGTTACTGAACAAGAACATATATAAAACATATATGTATAATACGATAGTATGCAAAACAGAAAGAAAGTCAACTCGGGTATATTTAAAGAGAGCACACACAGAACATTTATACATTTATCTGCCTGTATATATACATACAGTTACATACAGTTATGTTTTGAATGGGCGATATATGCATGTATCGGAGATATCAGACATTAATCGATAGTCGCTTCTTTGCTATTTTCACTCTCAAGCCTAGCCAAATATACTTTGAGAGCGACGTGGTGTGGCTGTATATGTGCATGTGTTGGTGTGTGTGAATGGAGTGTGTGAATGGAGTGTGTGTGTGTGTGTGAAGGGGTACTTGGTGTATGTGTTTCAAGCCCAACTCAATTTATCGGACCGGAGAGAGAGAGTGAGAGAGGTATCTAGTATAAGGTCTCATGCCCAGCGCATTACAAGAATAAAGAGAGCACTCTGTAATCAGCCGATTTTTATGCAGTAGTCGTAATCGATAGTTCGGCTATCGATAGATGAAGCCAATCTTGAATAATAATGGCATCAAGCCACGAAACTATCGAAACACAGAGGAACTTATAGTAAAAGTAGTGATCGATAGTCCGGTCATAGATATTTGTAGCCAATCATGAGTAATAATGTCAGCAAACTGCGAAACTATCGATATCACAGATAATCTTATCGTATTTCTTGTCCAGTTTATCGATAATTTCACAGCTCTGTAGTCAGGACAGGGCGTAAATCAACAAATTAAGGAGAGAATTTGTGAGGGTCGCGGGGAGGTTTCTGACTGGGGTCCAAAAGAGGGAAACGGGGGGTTTCAAGTGATCCAAGTGTGGTTAAAGCGAATTAAATCATCATTTGTAACACTCACTCCGTATCGGCTGAAGGATGATGTATCATAGCTGGAACCGCTTGAATACGGCACTGTACTCCGATATCCAGAGCTGCTTGTGATACCGCTAGGATACGATGCTGATCCGATGCTATTGCGCTGACTGGTGCTGATCCGTGGCGAAGATGCCGTATAGGAGCTCGGGTAGAGGCTGCTGTGATGATGATTGTACGCGGATGAGGACGATGATGATGCGGACGAGGATGAGGGCAGGTACTTGGATAGACTACTGCCGCGATGATCGTAGTACGTGTTCGTGCTTGAGTAGCGCGAATAACCGTTACTGCTGCTGCCGGCGGAGCCGCCTATGCCGCTATTGCTGACGCTTCCGCTGCCGCTGCTGGACGCGCTGCCAGCGCCACTGGCCACTGACGATGTGCCGTAGAGACTGCCACTGCCCGCTGCTGACGTTGACGGTCTACGCGGCGAAATCACACGCATATTAGTGGCAGGCAGCAGCGTTCTACCGCTTCAGTCGGACCAGTTTGCCGTTTTGCTCAACAGTTTATCGGTTATCGTTGAATTGACACACGATACTCCTCTGTTAATTCTGTTCCTCCTGTAGTTCCTGTTGTTGTTCTTGTTATCAGTGTTGTTGTCACTGTTGCTGTTGCTGTTGCTGTTGCTGTTGTTGTCTAATCTGTTTTGACTCTTCTCTCTCGTTCTTCTTGCTGTGTTTGCTCTGCAATAGTGAGAGTGAAAGTACATACACATATGAGAACTGATGGCCAGAGAGGAGCTTTTAAAATGGCGACGCAAGATGCATGACATGCACTTACTCATTCACTCACCTAGACTTGGCTTTGGGGAGGGGGCTTGCACTCTGCTGCTATTCTCTCTTCGTCTCTCCTCGATGCTCTGCTCTCTAACTCTGCTGTTGGGTTCTTGCTCTGCGTTATGATGCTTATTTACATAGTTTATAACTTATTACTGTTGCTGTTTTTTGTTGCTTATACTATATGTAAGACCCGTTATTGTTGCAGTGGATAGTAGGCAAACTGTAATGAGAATTGTGAGCGACCTTCGGGTTACAAACATGTACATACATGTCGACTTAACGATGAATTACACGACGACGCACACTACGTCCAACACACACATACACACACACAGACAGACAGACAGATGTCACTTGTTTACGAAATAACAAGAACAATCGGCGAAAAAAGTCACAACTGACGCCAAAAGTTGAGTTTGCACTGCAGTTGGAAGAAACAATAACAACTCGCTATGACTGCCGCCGGGTTGATGTATGCGTGCACGCGCCAGTGGGGTAACTATGCGGTAACACTGGAGTTGTATATGTATGCGCCTGATTCTGCGAGTGCGTGTGTGTGCGTAGCATATGCGTATAAGACGCCGCCAGGCTGTCTACGGCCCTTTACGGCGCGCAATGTCATTGTAACCGAGGAAACCGTTGCTCGTGCTTAGCTCGTGTCCATGTGAGTGGGGTAGGGCGAACACAAACTCTCTCACACACACACACACATTGATACGAACACACGTAAACAAACAGACAGGCAGAGGGACAGACACATGGTCACTATCATATCGATCTCTCGTTCATAAATACAAATACTACTGCAGAGGCGCAACTACATTCGCACGTACAACTCATTCAGCTTCTCACACATTCCAATGCGCCTATGCGAGGCAACGATGCCGAAAATCGCGTCAAAAATCGAAATAATTATAATAAAAGCAACAAAATAATGAAAAAAATAAAGGCGAATCTATTTATAAAAGCGCTTAAAAGCACACACACACAGCTGGCTGGCGCTGGCGGTCGCCACGTTCCCGTTGCTTGAGCGGTGCGGCGGTGGCGGTGGCAGTAGTAAAACTGCGCTGCTGGTGCCTGGCCTGTAAACGGCATGTGCACAACTGAGATAGCAATATTGATATTGGCGACGGCGACACACTAACACACACACAGGCAGAGGCACGCACACATACGAGCAAACGATGAACACAACACACACACACACACATATGTGTGTGTATATGTATCTATGTACATATATACATATACGCGGCCAAGCAACGTACGAATTACGCAAAGTGAAATATCTTTCTCAAAAATGGAAAGTGGAAAAGTGATGGACTACGATTGTGAATTTTATTTAAGAACGCGAACTAATTAACATTTGATTTTTAAAAAAGTCCAATGCCATTGAAACAATTGCAGGCATTACAAGTATATTTATTTATAATATTCATCATCATCAGAGGCAACACCACGACCCACTCACTCACGGCGCTCAAGAAAAAAAAAAGAAATTGAAAAACACTTAATTGGATATCACCGTTACGAACGCACAAACAAAAAGAGATATTTATTACACTAATGGGGCTGCTTTACATGGTAATAACTTATATATTATTGGCTTTTTAATATGCAATTTTTCAGCCCACAGCACGCAGACAGACGAACGAGTACAACAAATACTGTTAATCTCTAACTAACTTTAACATGCATTTATTCTGTTATTCTGCCGCTGTGTTGCGTTTTACAGCTGTTAACCGTACTGTTATTTATTTCTAGAGACCACTAGTTGGAGCTATTTGGATGCGGTTAAATTCAAATTTCGCCACCAATTATCTCTAATCTGCACTTGTAATTTCGTGGTTCAAGAATGTTTTTTAATTTGCACTTCATATGCTCTTTAATGATGAAGTGTAAAAGATGCAGTTAAAATTATTTGTCAAAATGGGGAAATCGAAAACAAATGCCAAATCTTTTTCAATACCATGACGTCACGCTAACATTAACAGCAATGTAACAGCATACAGTATGTAGAGTTGCTTTGGATGTCGAAATGCAATTGTATATCGATATTGATTGATTTTTAATAAAATTTTACATCGAGTTATTAATTTCATATCGTATCGTATGCATTCTAATGATATTTATAAATTATACGTGCTGAAATCAATATAACCAAATATAACAATTTGGTAAAATTATGTTTTAAAATATTCATCGATATATCGATTCAAGCGTAATCTCATAAAACGTGTACATTAGTACACGATTATTTTTTTAATATATATCGATGGTAAATTTTCCCCATATTTGTCGCAACTGCAGGCTCATTTGAACGAGTCAATGGAGCAATTCCGCCGTAAGAACTTCATTCAAATACCATCTTAGTTCATGTACATGCGTTGATGTTTCAGTTATGCATTGTCATTCCTGTCGCCGTTTAAAATAATTGTCAATAAAATTTATTTAATGATAAGATTATATTCCAAGAGAATACTTTTTGACAAACAACGAAAATAAACTGCTCAATTACATCGCGTCAAAAAGAACTCAGAACTGATGAACGAACCATCGTAGTGAACTACAGAACTTGTTCGTTCATGTCGCTTATATATACATTTCGAGAGAAAATTGTGTTCAGGTGTGAAAATTTTGTATATTTAAAACTAGTCTAGAACCAAGGCATATTAAAACACGGGAGAGTTATTATAATTAACTAATAGATGCTATTGCATTTGGTGCTAGGTGTGCAGTGCCTTAAGGTTTATTTACTTCTTTGTATAAACAAATCGCTTCAGCCGCAAATTGTCGCGTCGCATTACATTCAGTGTTGCCAACTTTTGGATATGAGAAAAACGGCCAAGTCTCTTGAATTACTTTGTTTTATGTATGAAACTGCTTATTGTTTTATCAGACGAGAACTATTAGCGCCGCAAGGAAGAACCTTATAACGAGAATTGAATTCTTAACTATTTCAGAAGAGACCCAAAAGTATCAAAGCCGTGCTCGAATTATTTATAAACATCTAAGCTAAAGGACTCGCGGACATTAAATAGCTAAATCTGACCGGAAAAGGCTGAGTGGGCAACACTTTAGCTTGCGCCGCCGCCAACGTCGTCATACAAAATGAAGTAAGCAGAGCGCAGCAACGGCAACAACAACTAAATAATGAATACAAACTAAACTAGACGAATCATTTTAATGAATTCTCCGGTCGTTCTCTCCCTCTTCTGTGTCACTCTGTATTTCTGTTCTTGCTTGCAGTAAACCAAAGAACACAGCGATTTTTTGTTAATTTTCCGATATTTAAGTCGTCGTCATCATCTGCATCCGCATCCGCATTGTCATTGCCGTAGACGCCGCCAACACCGACATCAGCATTTCCATTGCCTGCCCAGGAACTTTGGATAAAGAAGTTCGACGTTCCAGATTTCATTTTTACTGCAATTAGATAGCTACGCTGCCTTTTTTACAGTCTTCATTCCCCCAGCACACATACAGACACACAATTGCAGGTAAGTGTTGCTGTTGTAGTTGCAGTAATCAACACATGCACACCTTGACACGTTCAAACCTTGACGCCTTCACAGTTATGTCATCGACCGCCGGCAAACGCAAGGAGATCTACAAATATCTGGCGCCATGGCCCTTGTACTCCATGAACTGGAGCGTGCGGCCGGACAAGCGGTTTCGCCTTGCGTTGGGCAGCTTCATTGAGGAATACAATAACAAAGTGCAAATCATCAGCCTGGACGAGGATACCAGCGAATTTAGTGCTAAAAGGTAAGCAGGAGTCCACGCCAGGGATGACCCCATTTAACTCTTCCCCCCTCTGCACCCTCCAAATCTCGCAGCACCTTTGACCATCCATATCCGACAACGAAAATCATGTGGATACCAGACTCCAAGGGCATATATCCCGATCTTTTGGCCACCAGTGGTGATTACCTGCGCGTGTGGCGCGCCGGCGAACCAGACACACGTCTCGAATGCGTACTGAACAACAACAAGAACAGTGACTTTTGTGCGCCACTCACATCGTTCGACTGGAACGAGGTGGATCCCAATCTGGTGGGCACATCATCGATAGACACCACATGCACAATATGGGGCCTGGAAACGGGGCAGCCACACGCACGGGTGTACGTCGCCGGGCATGTAAAGACGCAGCTCATCGCTCACGACAAGGAGGTCTACGACATTGCCTTCTCTCGCGCCGGCGGTGGTCGCGATATGTTTGCCTCCGTGGGTGCCGATGGATCAGTGCGCATGTTTGATTTGCGCCATCTCGAGCACTCGACCATTATCTATGAGGTAAGTGGGGTACAGGGGAGAGACAAGGAGATTCCAGCCTAGTGAGTCATTTCATACTAATCACACTTCATCTACAGGATCCTGCACATACAGCCCTGCTGCGCTTGGCCTGGAATAAGCAGGATCCGAATTACTTAGCCACAGTTGCCATGGACTCATGCGAAGTTATTATTTTAGATGTTCGTGTTCCTTGTACTCCTGTTGCAAGACTGAGCAATCACAGAGCGTGCGTCAACGGTATTGCGTGGGCGCCGCATAGGTAAGAACCCCTGCAAACTCCCTATAATAACAGGTGTACACCTATGAAATCAGTCAGACCAGAGGCATTGTACTCAAATTGACCTCTGAGTATGAACCTATTAAGAACCTCACAGGACTTCTTACAGGTAACTGTGGGGTTAGAGCACACCCTAACAAACGAGGACCAGTAGTAACAAGCTCTGCAGATTCTGCGAATTAGAGCCCTAAAAACCTCAGCATGTACGTACAGAATGCTCGGTAGTGGCTCTTGAATGAATTGTGTCCCAAGTGTGGCATGCAAATTCTAGGAGTGTACTAGGTAAGGTCGACCAGTCCAGGCAGAATTGTGGACTTACAGTGGAATGACGTGATCGAAAAGGGAGCTCAAAGCTCAAGAAGGGGAATAATAGATCTACAAGATCTTAGCAACATCGGCATTTCCTAGGCCTGTTTGACTGGTGTTATGGTGAATGTTCATCAAGGAAATTCACGTAATTAGCCTTTTCACTCTGCAAATGTAACAGGCAGAAGGATCGAGCCATTTTCGTCTGCTGTCTGTTGAGATGAACGCACCGATCTCAACTATTATAAAACTTACAGTCAGTAAATGTGGCATAGACTTTTTTACGCTTATTTCGAGTAATCGCCCACCTTTATCGATAATTTGCGATAATTAAAGAAACTATTCCAGCTGATTCATCATATATATAGATGAATACTGTATCCATTCAATTCGATCAATTGGTATAACGATAGAGTTCAGTGGTATAACTTTTGAAGTGTTTGAGAAAGTTTTTGCCACATTATTCCAGCACCTTTGTACTTTTGAAACCACTTATAACATAGTGATTTGCCAAGAAAATATGTATGAATATTCGAAGGGGTTCTGAAGAGGCTTCTTTCCATTTCTTGCTGTAAAATCAAAGATGTCTGGGAATCACAAAGCTCGATATTCTTTCTCTTTAGGAATTGCCACGACGTACAGTGAACAGTGGAGGGCAATGCAAATGTAATGTTTAGGGCCAAATGTGGGCGTATTTAGAAGGTGCATAATAAAACGATATATATATATATATATATATATATATATATATATATATATATAAATATATATATATATTATATATATAATGTATATAATAAAAAAGGTTCATCGAAAATACAAATCTGATTTCATACACCTGATAATTTATATAATACTTGATGGTCTTTACTAATATTCTCTCTGTCTGCCAGTTCCTGTCACATTTGCACTGCCGGTGATGATCACCAAGCACTGATCTGGGATATACAACAAATGCCACGCGCAATCGAGGATCCAATTTTAGCCTATACAGCTGCTGAAGGCGAAGTCAATCAAATACAATGGGGAGCCACGCAACCCGATTGGATAGCCATCTGCTATAACAAAGCGTGCGAGATCCTGCGGGTCTAAGAGTCAATTTATCTTGCCGCCCCCGGTTCCCCATCCCCACCACCCATACACAGACACACATGGACATACACACTGGTCAGCCTGCGATTGCGGAGGTGCACACACATAAACACACACACGGACACACGCACAGAAGAAGAAGAACGCAATGTAGTTGTAGGTTTTGTAGGCGCGTTTTACATATATGTATATATATATATACACTATGTATATATGGTATATGACTTTGCGTTGCTCGGATATCGATCTGGACACACGCAACGCCCCGCCGTTGCCGTTGCCTCCCCCCGCCCCGCGCCTCTCGCATCCGCTTCCTGTCGCAGGAGGATTTTAGTTTTTAGTTGTGCTTAGCTTAGTTAAACCGATGTTCTGTATCTATATATATATGTATTTGTATATATATATGGTATACATATAGTTACGGCATTACGACATAAGTCTCAAGGTATAACCAAAACATGTATTGCTATTTGTAATTTATTTTTTATACTTTACTCTGACTCGTTTCGCACTCTGTCGCGCCTTAGTTTTATTTATTAAAATCTCTGCATATTTTACATATATTTCCCTTTCTTAATTCGTAAGAGGAGAGCAAAGAAGACAGACAAACAGCCAGAGAATGAGAGAGAGAGAGAGAGAGAGCAGACAAAACAAGAACATGAAAAAACAATGTCCTACCTCGTTTCCCAAAATGAAAGTGTTGCAACAACAACAAGAACAAATTTATACGCTTTTTTGAAAATGGTTTTTTTTTTCATTTTGTTTCGAATCTGTCATTAACGAACCAAAAGCAAAAGCAAAGAAGATAAAACCAAAAGCAAACAAATTAATAAGCAAAAACAAAACATTTGTATTAAGAAAACGATAAACAAAAACAAAAAGAAAAGCAAAAGATGAAGAAGAACAAGAAACAAGAAACAAAAGAAACTGCACAACCACAGCTAAATACAATACATACTATTTAAAATACGAAAATACGACTAAAGCAAATGCAAACGCAAAAACAAAATACCGAAATATTATATGAGCGAGAGAGAATACAAGATTGTTGCTATCCATTTAAAGAAAAACAAAACGAAAACAAAAATAAAAAGAACAAAACAAAAAAATAAAAGACAAGAGAAAACAAAAGAAGATAAAAACCAAAAAGAAACATTAAATAACGACTGCATACGATACCATAATTTCATGTAAGAAGATGATTTTCAGATCTGAAGATTAAGTTGATATTAATCAAGCAAGCCCGATACGATCAGATCTGAAGATTAAGTTGATATTAATCAAGCAAGCCCGATACGATCGATCCCAATACAAGATCGATCCTCACTCCCGCAGAACAAACTGTAAGCACTGAGAAACGAAAATATTGTACTGTTCCCATATAAAGAAAAACCAAAGCAAAAGCAAAAACAAATCCAAAAACAAAAGCAATTAAGAATTAACATTTTTTACGGCTGCTCTGAGACTGAGACAAAAAACCGAGAATCTAAAATCCCCTAGAAATTGATGAGATGTTGAGAGAGACAGAGAGAAAAATACAGAGAGAGAGAGGGACAGATGCCTTTGTTGTTTGAGCACACACACACAATGTCTGTTTATGTGTGCGTGTGTGTGTTTATAGACATATCTTTTTGATGTCCTTCTTTGCATTCTTTAGTACAGTCGTGTCTCTTCGTTTATCTCCTTTTGAAGAACAACAACAACAATCAGAATCTGTAAAAACTCGACAAGACTTATCGCTGAACTGAAAACAAAACTGCAAAGCTGCAAAACCAAAACAAAACTGATAACTGAGAAACAAAAGCAAATACCGTAAACCAAAACCAAAAAACCGATAACCGATACAACTTAAATCAGATGCAAACTTAATCGAATCGAATCCTTTTTGATATATGTATGTACTGTATAGCTATGAGCAAGCTTTATTTGGCAAACGGTTTCCGTAACACAGGATATACTTTATACCATAACACACACACACACACACACTTATTGTATACCCTGAAATTTTTGATCCAACTTTGTGTTCCTTCCATTTGTTTTGCATTTTACTTCGATTCCGAGAATTAAATCTTAAATTGTAACTACAAGATCTATATATGATATGGTCTACATATACATGCATACACAATGTGGTATATGTAGGGAATGGTATATGTACATACCATATGGTATGTAGAGGATATGGCATATATAGGATATGGTGTATATACAATATGGTATATAAAGGATATAGTTCGTGTAGGATATGGTATATGTACGATATGGGATACACATATCCAATATGATGTATATATACAGTATGGTATATCTAGGATATACATACGATTTGGTATATATAGGATATATATACTATATATGGTATATATACGATTTGTTGTATATACGATATGGTATATAGTATGATATATACCTATGATATATATATTGACGGTATATATAGGCTATGGTATATACATATATATATGATATGGTGTATGTACTATATGGTATATATAAAATATGGTATATATAGGATACATGCACGATATTGTATACATAGGATATATTGACGATATGATATCTATAGTGTATGGTATATATACGATATGGTATCGGGCTGGGCCAGTAGCGCGAAGTAAATATGAACTAGGAGGTAGCAGGAAATAGAAAGAGACACAGAGAGGAAAATCAGCAAAGCGTGAACAGCAGAAGAAGGAAAGAAAAGAATCCCAAGAAAATAAATGCAAAAAACCAGAAATTATTTAAATAAACCATTTTTAAATGAACATCAATTGTGCGACTTGTCTTAAATTTGTTAAATCAGATCGGGCAGATCGTCTGGCAGGCAAATATTGCTTATGTCGACAGTGCCGCGTAGCTCCTTCTCCTTGTCGTCATCCTTCATGGGTTTATTGTTGTTGTTGGCGCTGGAAAAGAGGACATGATGTCTGTGAGTCATGGAGAATAGTTAACAGCGTCATCTACCGACCTCTTGCTTGGACTCGCCTTTGCTTTGATGGTGAGCAGCTCGTTGGCCTTGAGCTTCTTAAGCTGTATCAGCAGATGTCCAGTGATCTGGGAGCGCTGTACCACGGACTCATCCGGCTGGAGCTCCTCGTTGAAGGCAATCTGAAAGATCTTTCCCTTTACCGTGACCCGCACGTAGTTAGTCTGCACGTCCACATCAATGAGAGATGTGTCCAGATGTCTGTGGCGAAATGAAGGAAATAAAGAAATCTGTTTACAAAAAGGTCAAGAGGAAAAGGGAGAGGAATCTGTCTAGAGCTGACGCACTTGTAGACCTCCAGCTGCAGGGCGTAGTAGCCTGGTTCGTCCTGAATGTGAAACGGCAGCTTGGCCTGGTTGATGTTGTAGGGCCTGCCACAGGGCGCAAATAGTTTGGGATTCCTTTTGATCTTCTCTGTCAGCGGATTCGGCTTCGATTCACTCTTTGCGCGACCCTCCTTGTGACGACGCGCAATCTCTGTGCGTATCTCGGGGCAGTGCTCGCTCTTCGAATTCCAAAAGGCCTTGGTGCGCTCATCCTCGTCCTCAAGCTTGGCGCACTGCTCCGCCAGAGACGCCTGCTGCTCGGCCACGCGAATTCGCTGCTCATCCCTTGCAATTGCTTGCGCGGTCTGGTGCTGCACGATGACTACACGATGCTGGGCCAGCTGGCGTTTTGCCTGCAGACGCTCAGAGGGTAGAACCTCCTTGCAATCCAGTCGCTCCAATTGCGGCAGGGTGCCGACCACGTAGTCCCGATAATGTGGGTAATCTACACACGGATTGCCGATGAGCACCAACTCACGTAGATTATAGTTACCCCGCAGGGACTCCACGCTAGTAAGCTCGCCAATAAAGTTCAGCGTCAGATCGAGTTTGTTGAGTGACTCCAATCCCTCGAGGTTTTCGATGCGCTCGATGTTATTCACGGCAACATTGAGATACTCCAAGCGCTTCATCTTGTGCAGGTTCTCTAGGCGAGCAATCAGATTCGATTGCAGCAACAGAATCTTAAGATCCCGGCACCAATTTCCAACATGCTCGATGCGCTCTACATCCTCCTGGTGCAGCGACAACTCCTCTAGGGTGCTGATCAGTCGCTCATTGTGCTCCGACTTTTTGCGCACCAGCTCTTCCGTAACTGTGAGGATATCGAAGATCAATTAGAAACTCAATTCAAAATGTTATCGATTGATACTTACTAAGTACCATTGTCAGTCGGGCAATTTAAATTGCCATATAAATTCATATATTTGTATGTTTATTTATGCTCGAATTCGAAAATACTGTCGGATTGCAAATCAACAAAACAAACAGGGCGATTGACTGTCTGCTGCTGTGTTGCTAGGTTACTGTTGTTGTTCTTTGAATTTGAATTGTTAACATATCGATTTGCATTATGGACGCGTGGCGCCCTGTGTGTATGTGTGTGTGTGCAGGAACTTTGAACTAGTTCGGAGTATTTAAATCGAATGAAAAAGAAGGCGCCAAATATGAATATGCATGCACGACATATAAAATTGGATCTATTCCAAAATATGTTTATTTATTCTAGTTTATGTTGTCATTGTTCCCATTATTGTTGTTTGTGCTATAGATTGGCTGGGCTTCGGAACGGAAACCTATCGCAATTAACATATATCGATTTACATGACGGCAACTTAATCGCTGCAAACGCCAGCCCTGTTCTTTGTCAGACATGAGGAAATTGTAGGCAAATCTAATCAATTGAATAATTTATTATTGTTAGCTGCCCAATCAAGTGCACAAATCCAGAGCCGCATCGAAGGGATAGACTGATATTTAAAGATTAACATAGCTAATTAAATTTGGGCCAAATAAAAATACGCATATATATAATATTTTTCAAAATAGGGAGATATGGTGTGAGATCCGGATTTCATGAAATACATATGTATGTCTGAGTATAAATACATAAATGTAAGATAAAAAAATATATATAAATAAGTTTTAATAAACAATTAATAGAAAACAGTAATAATATAAGTATATACATTTAAGGTGCATTTAATAATACAAATTACATTCAATTTGTTTGTCAACACTGATCGCTGTTGAGAAACTTTGCACCTTTTATAAAATAACCCTTGAGTCCGCTCCTGTGCAACATGTCCAGCAGCTTTTCAAAACATAGTGAAGCTCACCAAAATCAAATGTCGCCAGACAGATTCAGGCCCTGTAAGTGTAAACAGCAGGTGTTATCGAAATGGCTGATAAGGATGTCGATATACTGCGCCCACTCGCCGATAGTGAAGTCGATGAGTTGATGCAGCTCTATGTTGACAAATACGGTCCAGAGAACTTCCACTACCTGCTGTTCTACAACCAGCGCAAATGGGATCTCCAGCTGGCAGAGGCGGGCATTGCGTCGGACGATGAGGCTCATATATCGCTGCGCAAGCAATTCTACACACATCGCGAAGGCGACTTCCGACGCTTTGGCACCTACGTTAGCCTACACCGGGACATTGTGCAGAGTGTGTCGTTCTTCAGCTGGCAACCTGAGGAGCCGGCGGAGCTGTACGCCTGCCTGGAACAAACGCAGCGCATCGAATGGGGCAGTGGAGCATTGCTGACCAATGTGGATCCAGGTTTCTCATCGCATATCAAGGCGCTGGCTATGCAGCGCGGTGCGCTGGGCATCCAGGCGAGAACTTGCTTCGGAATGGTGCTGGATCACGATACGGCACTGAACCGGGTGCAGGTGCCTGAGTTGTTGTCGGACTTTGAGCTTCGCACACTGAACGTCGAGGATGCTGAGATGGTGCATGGCATTTGGCCCAACAAGGGCGAGGGATCGCTGGCCTACATTCGTGCCCTGATCCGACACAATAAAACGCTGGGCGCTTGTCGTAGCGACACGGGCGAACTGCTCGCCTGGATCTTTCAAAACGATTTCTCAGGACTTGGGTAGGTTAGATCTTAGTGGGATTTTCTTCGCTGTGTTACTAATCGATCTTCTTTGCAGCATGTTGCAGGTGCTGCACAAGGCGGAGCGACGTGGCCTGGGCGGCCTGCTGGCCGCTGCGATGACCAGGAGGATTGCCAAATCAGAGCAGGTGACACTCACCGCGTGGATTGTGTCCACCAACTTTCGTTCCGAGGCGCTGCTCACCAAAATTGGTTACCACAAGGCGGTGGTTAACGAGTGGATCAAACTGTTACCTGCCTAACAAGGATTTTCATTTTGTATATCGTTTTGTCCTTAGCCCGCGGTGTCAGCACGATGTGGTAGCACAATCAATTAAAGTAAATTTCGATTTGTGTCATTAATTGATAAATATATCAATATTTGCTGTGGATCGCAGTGTTTTGAAGCATGACTAATTTTTGAGCGGCCACTGTATGCAATGTGAAGCACACAATGTCGTCCACGTTCGAAGCACCGCAAGTAGTTGCGAGACTGTTATTCATTTTGAAAACCACTTCAACTTTATATGCGATGTTTACTATGATTCTAAAAATAAGTTAAAAATGAAGCGACGAATTGCTTACGATCTCTTCCAATGAATATCAGTGGTAATTTTACTACTCCACTAAATTATTCACCTCGGTAAATCCCACTCAATCTTGTCAAAGGTCTATAGTAAAACTTTCGCTATCCGTATATTTATTTGGCAAATATGTTGGTAGAACTGATTTACTATTCTCCCACTAAGCTGATATGTATATTGAAATCATATTAAGGAAAGCATAATGCTCAGTGTTCGTGGAAATAGTTTAGAGGACTGGAGCGAGTCCTTTTTACCATATGTATTTGCTATCTGGCATCTTTTTCACAAAATCCTATAGTACCGGCGGTTTTATACCTGAAAACTGAAAATATGTGATAACTTTACAAGGGGTTTCCCATGTTTAATTATTATGCCACGTTGTGACAACATATTCTAAATACAAAATATGCAATGTCAATTTGTTGTAAACATTTGAAGTACGTTAAATTGACTCAGAAAAAAAAAAACAGTGAAGTGCAGTGTTATTAACACACACACACACACATGTATCTATGTACACGATCAACAATCTTTATTATGCATTTCCGTTTGTAAATACATATACAATTTTAATGCTAAATCGAAACGGATCGAAATTGGCAAACAAAAAGTTCAAATCAAATTAAAATTATGCAAATTACGGCTTGTCTGTTATCGGGGAATCTCACTTCTTTATCTTCTTCACACACTTATTTACATTGATTTGCCGCTGCACATACTCATTCATACACATACACATTCATATATATATATATATATATATATATATATATATATATATATATATATATCGATTTATATATATACATATATCATACAATAATTTACAATTAAAATTTACGACAAGGCATGGTGGAAAATAAGACGAAGCACAAAGAACACCACAAAAAAGACAAGGACACAAACTAGAGAGATAGATAGGGAGAGGTAGTGTGCGAGGGGGAGAGCAGGTCAATTTTGGAGACTGGAAATATGGTACTATACTGTTGTAAACTACTGTTAGTACTGATAACGCAGATCGCTATCTTTATAGATGAGGCAAAGGAGGTAGGTAGGAGGTAGTTGTTGGGGGCGGGGGATTGATAGTAGAAAGAACTAATACAATTTTTCTAATTACAAAACTAAACAAAGAGCAGGCGTGTCGATCCGCTGCTTGGCATCCCGCTGCCATTCGCCAGGAGACTGTTGCCCATGTTTCCCTTCCCCATCCCCATCGTGTGCGTGGGCATTGTGAGAGTGGCAACTCCTGCTTCATGCCCGCTACTACTGCTACTCCGCGCCGTCTGCATCGTGTGCAGACCATTTCCCATGGTCAGATTTCCATTCGTCATAATCGTGGGGCTGCGATAATAAGAGGAGGCACTATCGTTGTGCTGCTGCAGTGGTGAGTACTTAAAATGATTGCTTTTCGACACAGTCGGCAGCCCTTCGCGGCCCTTGGTGATCTGCTTAGCTCGATTGTAGCAGAGCACTCCGATAATGGCCAGTGACATGCCCAGGCAGTTGACCCACGTGACTGGGTTGCCCAGTATCACAAGCGAGACGGCGATCACAAAGATCCGCTTCGATGCGCTGGCCACGGCGTAGGTGAGAGGCGTCACTAGCGAGAGTACGCTAAACGCGATGATGTTCTGCATCCAGTTGAGGACGCCGTCGGTGAAGAGCAACGCAATGACGCGATAGTCAAGATTTTTCTGAAACAAAACAGAAACAGGGAAGAAATTAGTTTTCGCACTAGATGATTAGATAATCTCACGAGGACTTACAATGGCCGTATGCCGGAACACAGCTAAGCTGTCCATGTACAGCCAGAGGGGCAGGAAAATAAACAGCGAGAGCTTGCCGAGAAGATGTAGCAGGCGCAGATGGTGTATGCCCGTATCCTTGAGCACCTGCATGGCCAGAGGCGAGGATTGAAGAGGAATCTGTCAGATAGTTCAAAAGATAGCTAGAGGGGAACACTTACCTTCTTTGAGAAGATGTTCTGCATGGAGAAGCCCATGGTGGAGATGAGGGCGCTGATCAGGCCAAGCATGTCGAATGAGATTTCCGTCACTGTCGCTATCGCCACGCCAGTTATGATCGGCAGCAGGCTGAGGTACACGAGTGTTGGTTGCTTCTCGCCAAAGAAGAGGCGCGTCAGGACAACGGTAAACAGCGGCATTGTGGCTTTGACTGCAAGAGCGAGAAGCGGGAGTGGGCATGATTAACACGGCTATTGATGACGTAGGCAGAGAGGAGTCACTCGCGCGACTCACTCGTTGAGCAGAGCAGCAGCAGCAGCAGCCTCCTTGGGGGCTGACTCTACTCACCAGTGTGCGCATAGGAGACGGGCACCTTCCACAGCGAAATGTGCGATGTCACCGAGGCCAGCAGCTTGCCAATGGCCAGAGGAACGATGAGACGCATGTAGTAGGAGCGTGGTATTTCCTGGTACTTTCGGATGCGCCACAAATTAAAGAACGGCCCGCTGTACAATGTTATGCTGCACAGTTGGACCAGGGTGACAGTCATTGGGAAGGGAAACTCGTTGAGCACCATTTTGCCAATGACATTGTTGCTGGACGAGATGATGTACCAGAAGAGGCACATCAGCAGTACGACGGCAACATGACGCGATCCAGTCCGCTTGCCGCCCAGCATTGTTCCAATGTTTTTGCCGATTCTTTTTCTCTTCAATGTCAGTGTCAGCGCCTCCAGTGTCTATGCCTGTGCGCCTGCCAGTCAGCTGGTCGATTACTTTGAACTTGCTTTATTGCATCGCGTCGTCTTTTAAATATTAAGTAGTTCTACTTTGCACGTCGACAACGTCGGCCGTTTGTTTTCTACGTGGACGCGACAGTGTGGCCAAGTGCCGACAGGCACCTGCCAAGTGTTGTTAAGTGCCGCTCATTTTGATTCATTTCAAATCGAGTCATCGATAAATATATAAGTGTTGTTTAACCGAAAGTCTGCTTACAATTCCAAACGATTACTAACGGTTTTTTCACCAACCGGCCTCCTAGCGATCAAGAGAAAAACTGAAATAAACATGTAAAACTTAAAAATCTCCTCCAGGGCGGACTGTACCCTTTGGGAATTTATACACACAGAAATGAAGAAATTGACATTATTCGTTTCATTTTATTTGTTTATTATATTATGTTATTTATTTTTATTTAGACGTCATAGACGTTTCAAAGCACCGCGGTTGAATTTTTTGAGAATTTTTTTCGATCGACACGAGCTTTTTTTGAGCAATTGACAAACTGTGTGGGATCCAACGCCGAAAATTTTTTTTACGGTCAAATGTTCATGCAGTATTGAATGTACACGTATGCTGGTGCCACTAATCCCATAGGTTGTTCCAATCTCACGATAGGTCACATGATGATCTTTCAACATCAGTTGGCGCACAGCATCAATGGTTTTCGGAACAACTGATTTTTGGCGATCTTCACAGAGTTGGTCTTGAATTGAGCTACGACTTCAGTTGGTTTCACCATGCCATCAATAAGCACTGATCCTTAATAGAACTTCATTGCCAAAATTGAATTAAGTTCATCGATGCACTGATTTTTAGTTAATCCACGTCGAAAGTTGTAAAAAATAACCAAACGAAACTTTTCACGATTTAATTCTTTTTTTTTGGGCGAGATGAGTCTTTTAAGTTACTGTAAAAAACACAAATAGCGCTCGTATGTCTGTATGTTGTAAGTACGTATAACCTCAAAAATGTCAAGCTTCACGATAGAGCTGTCAGCTGCCAGATTGCAACACCAAGGGGTGCTTAATCCAATCAAATAAAAGGCAATCTTGGTATTAATGAACCCCCTTGATAGCCAGATTTTACAGTATGTATGTGTATACGAGAACGAGCACTCCATATACCCACTGTAACACTTTTTTGCAGTGTTTGTACAGTATAATTCGCTTAGCTGCATCGATAGTTAGCTGCATCGGCAAGATATCTGCATTATTTTTCCATTTTTTTGTGTGAATAGTGAAAAAATTTGTGTGAAAAAAAATTAAGTTAGCTGCATTTTTAAGTTACCTGCATCGAGGCATTGTGCAAAGTACTCGAGGCAGCTAAGCGAATTATACTATATACGAGGGTCGTTTGATAAGTCCGTGACTTTTTGTATTTGCCGCGCACCTGCTCTAAATACAACACTGCTCCTGTCAGCAGTTATCGATTAACAGCTGACTGTAAAATTTTGAGAAAGCTGCGTTTTTTGGTTTGCGTTTTATAGGCATTGAAAGCAGACGATCTCGTGAATTTTAACGAAAATGGAAAAAAGTGAATTTCGTGTCAGCATGGCAAAATTTCATAAATTGGGCTACGAACTGCTACCCCATCCAGCATATTCTCCAGATTTAACCCCCTGTGACTATTTTTTGTTTCCAAACATGAAGAAATGGCTCGGCGGTAAGAGATTCGGGTCATCACAGAAACAAACGACTATTTTGAGGGCCTTGAGAAAACCTATTATTTGGAAGGAATAAAAAAATTGGAAAAACGCTGGACTAAATGTATAGAGCTAAAAGGAGATTATGTTGAGAAATAAAACGCTTCTTTGACGAAAAAAATATATTTTATTCAAAAAGTCACGGACTTATCAAACGACCCTCGTATATACTGTATATACTGTATATACTGTACAATACAGTATAATTCGCTTAGCTGCATCGATAGTTAGCTGCATCGGCAAGATATCTGCATTATTTTTCCATTTTTTTGTGTGAATAGAAAATAGAAAAAATTAAGTTAGCTGCATTTTTAAGTTACCTGCATCGAGGCATTGTGCAAAGTACTCGAGGCAGCTAAGCGAATTATACTGTATATCAAACCATAAGCACAATTGGATAAACGCAATATGATCGCATATGAACGATCAAGTACATTGTCAGCATATTTTGTATAAATTGTGTGAGTCTCTATCGCTTGGTGACCACTCTCAGCGACCAAGCATATAAGCACATAAGTAAATATTTACGTAATGCCGATGCCTCCGATACCGGCGTCTCTGAGAGCGTTGCTGCGCGGGTTAAGCTTTTTGAACATAATGTAGGAACTTAAGGGAAGCGGACAATTAATGAATAAAGTCATGAAATGAATAACACTGCATAACTTCAAATAACTTTTCCACGGTCAGCACTATTCTTTGAATTGCATCCATTTATAGCTTACCCGTCGAGCTTCGTTACTCCTAAAACAATTTAATTGCAGACCTTTCGGACAATGTCTTCAATGACTTTGTATTTAAAAAAAAAATAAACATTTTTATTTATTTATTAATATTTATGTTGTCCCCTTCAAAGTAATTCCCCTCAGATACAATACAATTATGCCAACGGTTTTTCCAATTCACAAAGCATTTCTCATAAGCACTTCTCGGTATAGCCTTGAGCTCTTCCAGCGATGCAGTCATTATCTCTTCAATCGTTGCAAATCTCCGTCCTTTAATGTCTTTTTAGTTTTGGGAACAAGAAAAAGTCACATGGTGCCAAATCCTGTGAATATTCGACCAAAAAATCTCTTACAAGCAGAGATGAGTGAGTAAGGGCATTATCGTGATGCAAAAGCTATGAATTGTTTTTCCACAATTCTAAACTTTTCCTTCGTATTGCTTTTTGCAAACGGCGCATAACTTCAAGATAATACTGTTTATTGACCGTACGACCATATGGTAAGAACTCCTGATGCAATACGCCATGGTAATCGAAGAAAACAGTGAGCAAAACTTTATCACTTGATCGAACTTGGCATGCTTTTTTCGGTCTTGGCTCAACTGGGCTCTTCTATTGGGGCGATTGGGCTTTGGTTTCGATATCATAACCATATACCCATGATTCGTCACCAGTTATGACCCTGTTGAGTAAATCTGGGCCATCGTTGACGTCATTCAAAAGCTCTTGAGCGATGCTTATACGACGGTTCTTTTGGTCAAAATTTAGCAAAAAACAGCAAAAAATCACCGAGCACGAAAACACTTATAACCTTTACGCCTCTCACAACCAAACAAAAAATGTTATGGACTTGAAACTTGGTACAAATGTTCGGGAAGAGTGTACCAACATAACAAAACAACAAATTGATAATTGAAAGTATATTGCCCGTGCAATTCGAAAAGTCACCCTATTTTTTGAACACACCTCGTTTGTGTAATTGCAGTTATCATCCTCGTTGATAGTCCTTGCAACATACTCGTATGATAATTTGATATTTTTGAGTATATTTTCCATTCCATGTTGCATGTAGGCTCATTAGTTCTTTACCAATTAAAGTGAATTGATCAGTGCTACCAACATCTCAAGAGTTGTCGGAGTTTCAAAAGTGCAATGTCCTGTGCAATATTAACTTGTGATGTATGGTTAGCAAAATGATTCAAAGAAGGAAAGTCATGCCTCCACAATCCACTGCCTTGTTTTGTGATTACAGGCAAAATTTTGTCATACGTTGTTTTGGAACCAACTGCGGAAGATTTGTGTGTACATATGTAATTGTCCCAGATTGTCCGAAGAGTGGCTCTCATAGCAAATCAAGATCGAAAAGTGTAAATTATGTCAAATTTCGGGTTGATGGATTGTATTTTGTTCTTTTTCCGGTAAATGGAGATTCGCGCACATGTGGAGATCGCGATGAGTTGACAGAAACAATGCCGGGAAAGAGAGAAATATTGGGTAAAAGATTAATGAGAATCTATGCAGCTCTTTAGACGCCTATAAGTTGCAAACAAACATTCATTTTTGTACATGTAGATATAGCTAATAGCGGATTAAGGGACAGTTATATAATATAAAACTCTAGATCACTTAAAACTAATGATGATAATATACATATAATTTTGGTTTTGACATTTCTTCATTTGCCTGCTGTCTTCACCTCGGCTCGTTTAATGGCCAAGGCTGGCCGAAGGGCTTTGAAGAGCTCATCGGCCCAGTAGGTCGACCGCGGCGCTGTAGCGCATAGTTCCTTGAGTGCCAGCATGACATTGGCGTGCTGCTGGGACACGTCGGTCTCGCTGAATCGCGAGTCAAGCCAGAAAATGCCCTGCTGGAGCGAGGAAGACACGGGCATGGCCTGGACACCAACTTCGCGTGTGTTCTGGCCAATGCGCCCGTCCGTCTGGGTGGAGACGCTGCTGTACAGCCCTGTGGAAATTGTTTCGTCCACAGGCTGATTGGCTGCCCGCTCGGCCTGCTCCTTCTGTCGCAGTTTCTGCAACGGCATCTTTGAGTTCTGCTTCAGCTCCATGAGGCGCGCCACATCGATTCCCGCGAGGCGCAACAGTTCAGTGGTCACTTGCGGCAAGGGCTCCAAGCCCCATTTGGTTATGTTTATGTTAGATGCGCTTGTCGAGTTGAACTTGTACCTGACGTTAAAATTATTGCACAATGGCGAGGGATTCTCGAAAATGGCGCAACTCATAAAGGACGCATCGCGGGGCAACTGTCGAATCGTGTCCACAACAAGGAACTCCGTTTCCGGCGCCTTGGAGGCTTTGAGCTTCAGCAAGCTCAGCACCTTCTGGACACGCTCCACTGCCAAGCGGCGCTTGTCCCTGATACTTAGTGGTGGAGCTGCTTGGGGAGAAGCTTCCGCATCTGGCAGTAACTTCTTTATGTTGATGACCTTTACTTGCACCTCGCAGTCCTGCACCGGAACAAAACCAAGCTCGAGGGGAGTCGGTTTTACATCCGGTATGTTGCCATTGTGCCTGAAGCTTCCTTCGACGCGGGGCTCCTTAATGTGAGCGGGGCTCTGACTACGACTAGTGCTTCGATGACGTTTCCTGCTCACCGCTTCGGTGTTGTGTTTGTGTTTTTTTTTGTGCTTCTTTTTCTTTTTTCCCGATGAACCTTTCTGCACCTCCTCTTTAAGTTCCCTACGTATATGGTTCAGATCTTCCATATTCATTTGAGTATACAAGTTATCCTCCTCATTGACTGGCTCGTCCAGGTTCATGTCTTCCATCCCGCGTCTTTGGGATTGTTCGTTTACCACCTCAAAGTCCGCTTCGGAAAATGCGTCAAGGAACTCCAAGGGTAGTTCAGGCCGTTCCTCCTTCTTGAAACCCGGCAGTGAATCAGTATCAGGTTGTAGATCCGTCAACTGATTGTTCTTTGGCTCCGATCCCATTGACGTTCCCACATCCGTTCGATGGGAATCTGCTGGACTTAATCTAAGCGGAGGCAATTCCTCGTCAGAGCTTGGACTTCTTTTTTTTAACCTGACTAAATTAAAAGGAGGCGGGGATGGAGGCGTTGGCATCGTCACAGCATGCTGATCCTCAGTATCTGAATCCCATCCGGTAACACCTGTTGGAACACCACCTGTCGGCTCCGGTGAGAGTGTTCTCTCGTCGCACACGGGTGTAGTTTTACCATCGCCCACGGGTGTAGTCTGATAGTCTCGGAGCGGTGTGGCCTCATTGTCATCGTTCTCGTTTTTAACTTCTGTCTCGTGGCCTTGATGATCTGTGTTATTCTCCATAATAAACACGAAACATACAATAAATTCAACTGGCTGTCAGAAAGCCAGATTGAGTGTGAACAGAACAATCTACTGCAGAAATCACGAAAAATATACTGCACGTCTAACTATCGCATACTTAAACTAGTATATGTTATAAGAGACCTTTAAATTTGAGTAATTATATGACTGTAAAACATATCATTAAAAATAAACAAAGATTTTGTTAAAATAAAAAATATTTAAATAATAGGTGTTGCTTTTTTTAAGCCGATACATATCTTGTCTGCTATCGATATGTATTGGTACAAGTTAGTATATTTTGTGTTTTCGTTATTTTTCTCTATTGGGTTTTGAAAATCGATGACCACACACAGTCATCAAAGCAACTTAGCGAATCTTGTTGTCTACAAATAAAGTACATTTGTGAAATTAACAAAAATGAATCGAGCCCGCAGAAATGTTGGTAACAAACTATTTGTGTCTGGAGGAATTTATGTAAGTTTGCTGTTGTTTTTTACTAACAAATGCGTATTAAAACATACATACATACATAAGTGTAAAATTCGATTGCATTACTCATTGATTTATAATCAGCATCCAATTAATAATTTCATACCGTTTCGATTTGTGGTGCAATTATATGTATATATGTATGTACATGTGTACGTATACATACTTATGTATGTATTGACAGCGAATTAAATCAAACTGGTATGGGAAGTCTGCTGCGGTATAATTAGTATGATAGATATGAATGATGTACAATATACTGTATGTGCGTGTGTATGCACACAGTGATTAATATCTATGTTGCATTGCACTTAGCACTTTGGCATACATGCGAACATAATTACATACAAATGTATGTATCTACATAGATATGTTGCTGTGCGTGTGTGTATGCCTCGCAGTATGCAAATTCAATCAATACGGTTATACACAACTAAAATCATAAAAGTCAACAACATAACACATACATACACACATGCATAAGACTAAACATACATACATACATATATGCGTATGACGTACATACATAAATGCATACATATCCCATTTGTAAAACTAAATCATATGTATGTACATACGTACAACTACAACTTCTTTGCAATAACAGTAATTCTATTTTTATTTATATAATTTACAGAGCACAAATTTGAAAATGTGTGTCTCAAGCCAATTGTGAATTTATTTGCAATAGCCATTAGAAGTGCCTTAATCGCAAGTGCCTAGCGTAGTCCACTTATGTATCTCCCATCTCGCCGTCTCTCTCTCTCTAAACTCCCATACACACACACAGACACACGCACACAACGGCTTTGGAAAGCATTCAGGATGTGGATAAAATGAGGAGTTTGCCAGCACTTATCGATAATAACCTGGACTTGCGATTTTGGTTACTTTTGTGGCTACTGGAAATCGATTCGACCGAAATTGTAACTAAAATTATTAGTTTTGTGTTAGATAGCGATGCTCATTTACTTCACTTGAGTACCCAAACGAGACGCCAAAAAACGCAAATTCATTTAGATATGATCAAATGATCACCAGTGTTCAGCCGCCCAGCCCTGGGCAGGGAGAGGCGGGGCAAGGGGTGGTCGGCAGAACATTGTTTCGTAAAATGAATGTAAACCATCACATGGTTGGCGGCACTTGGTTTCCATTGGCGTCGGATTCGTTTGGGCACTTTGGGTTGTAGGAGTGGTCATGGCTATTCCTGAACTATAGTTTTTAGTAGAGCCGCCGGCACACGTGGCACATGTGCTGCGATCTATATAGGCCTACGCTCACGCCGATAGTAGACCCCTTGAATGGCATGTAAGACATCGACTTCGAGATTGGTACATACTATGTATATGCAACAACAAAAACAAACACCACTACAGGCATTTCGAAACACGATAACACAGTACTGCCTGTTGTTGTACCCTAAGCTTAATCCCGGAACCCGTTACATATTATTGCTAATTAACATAAACATTTTTTAATTATGAATAATTCTTACTTCAAATTTGCAATCTGTAAGAGTTTTCTATTTTGATTTTTGAAATTCTAAAACGAAAGACTCAATCACCAATTAAAAGTATAGTAAAATTGTATTTAAAAAATATTTAAAATCAATTGGGAAATAAGCAAAAACAAGGCGGATTCCGTTAGTTCATTAGCTTAGGTTTAAAATTTTTTAATATTTCTCAACTACTATCATTGCTAATAATCAATTTTCTTGTTTAGAATCCAAATGTCACTCCAGTGCAGCAAGCGGCGCAGCCAATGGTTACAACTGTGACCCCGGCGCAGCCAGTGGTTACAGCCGTGACCCCGACGCAGCCAGTGGTTACAGCTGTGACCCCGACGCAGCCAGTGGTTACAGCTGTGACCCCGACGCAACCGGGTGATGCCGTCTTTGGGGGACCTCCAACACCAAATTTGGTCAAGATCGAAGCAATTGTCATCGATGATGCTGTTGCTGGAGAGGGGACCAGTGGCGACACGTCGTTGAAGATCGACGATGATGGGAGTCTCAACGGAGGCAAAATCCCATTTAAGAAGATCTTCCAGAAGCGCAAGAAGTCTTCCGGTAAGTGGTAGTCTCTTTTAAGATCACATCCCCAAATTGAACCAATTTCAATATTCCGTATGTTCTCATTCCGTTTAGAGCGAACACGCGATAAGAAGTTGCGACAGAACCGCCAACTACGCAAGTCGATGCTGCCCAAGAACGCTTTGATGGCTCTCAATGAGGTGAAGGGTGTCACCATAAGCGATTTTACGATTAACTGCAATCCCGATGGTGGCTTCACCGCCATTGTAACCGTTAACTCAAAGCAGTATGAGGGCAAGGGTCTGTCGAAAACGGCCGCCAAGAATCTGGCCTGTGAGAAGGCCCTGCGCGATTATATTATAGCCAAGATGACGCCAAAGCCAAAGAAGATCCAGAAATTCTCTGACCCAATTAACATTGAGCAGATGGAGGGCATTGAAGGGGAAAATTGCGATGCACCCGAAGATGATTTGCCCATGTTGAACCTGGCCTCATTTGCCATCTACAAACTGTTCGCCGAGTGGGAGCGGGAAGGATATATTGTGCCCGAAATGCATCCATCGTCCAATGCTGTACCCCCATCGGGCCAACAGTATCCCCCTCCCTCCTCTACTGTCGCGCCAAAGGTGCCAAAGGAGCCAAAGAAGCCGCCAGTACGCACCGAGCTTCCACCCAATTGGGAGACAATGCATCCAGCCACCTTGCTATGCGTGGTAAGTAGAACTGCAATGTAGGGGAACGTCCCTCGATCCTTAGATGGATACTGACATAAAGCGTTATTGTCCACTTACAGATGCGTCCAGGACTATCGTATGTTGATCATGGCAGCATTGGAGAGAAGCCTAATGTCATGCAGCGTCTTGGCGTCATTGTGGACAACCAGGAGTTCACGGCCACCGGTCGCTCAAAAAAGATAGCTCGCCGGAACGTCGCGGTCAATGTGTGCAACACTGTATTTAAGACAAATTTTACATATGAAGAGTACTAATTTTCTTTTTTAAGTAAATTCATTTTCCAGGGAATTTAATATTCTACCATACCATATAACTATACAAACACCTACATAAGTATTATATCTATCATTAAAATACACCAAATACAAAATAAATAACTATATTTTTTCTGTTTATTGAAAATCAGAAGGGGGGAAACATTAAGGTGCATGAGATTATTGCGTATGAGCAATACATCGCTTCAGCCCTGTTTTCGTTTGGTTTATCGATTTCAACTGTCTGGCAACACCAGGCCCAACAGCTGGTTGATTGTTTGTATATTCATCGATTACAACAAAATATTACATACGCAATGTCAAAATTAATTTCATACGCTGCAAAAAGCACTTTGCGTAATACACGACTTGGTGCAAATCAAATGTGAGTATGGATAAATACAGATTCCTCTCTGGTCCAACTTATATACAGTAATATTTTGCGTAATCAGTTGCCAGCATGCAGCTGCCAGGGACTACATGCACATGGCTCCGTCAACTTTGGCGGCGACTGCAAGTGCAGGACGCAGCACGTATGGAGCACCGGCTATTGCGGGTCTGCCCAAACCATCTGCACTCCTTATGGGACAATTCCCGAAGCGGAGCATGTTTATTCAGACACAAGACACCCCGAATCCCGACAGCTTAAAATTCTTGCCGGGCGTGGAGGTGCTGGGCAAGGGAAATACATATGACTTTCCTACCGCGATGGCGGCACACTCCAGTCCATTGGGTAAGCTTCCTTTAAGATTCCAACTAAGTTAACCAAGTTGACACCGCAATTGTTTGCCTTACAGCCAAGTTACTGTTCCGTGTGGAGGGAGTGCGTGCCGTTTTCTTTGGTGCCGATTTCATTACCATATCAAAAGAAGAAGGCGCTGAGTGGGGCCTCATAAAGCCGGAAGTCTTTGCTGTCATCATGGACTTCTTTGCGAGCGGCTTGCCGCTTCTGCACGAGGCACGACCCAATGCAGATACTGAAATTCTGGAAGACGATGATGAAACTGTCATGATGATCAAGGAGCTTCTCGACACTCGCATACGACCCACTGTGCAGGAGGATGGCGGTGATATCGTCTTCATGGGCTTCGAAAACGGCATTGTCAAGTTGAAGATGCAAGGCTCATGCTCGTCCTGCCCTAGCTCAATCGTCACACTGAAGAACGGTGTACAGAACATGCTGCAGTTCTACATCCCCGAGGTCGAGTCTGTGGAGCAGGTCTTCGATGATGCCGACAAGATGGCCAATAAGGAATTCGAGCGATTCGAGAAGAGCCTCAAGCAGAAGGATCAACCCAAGGCGCCAGTCAGTATCGGCGGCACACAAAATTAGTCCTGTTATAATTGTTATTATGTCTCCATTACTAAATACTTAGTAGGTCTACAGCCATATGTATGTCTGTAGCATATAAGTTTGTTTGATTAAAAACTAAACCAAAACCTTGTTGTCCTCCTAATAGTTGCATCAAATAGAGCATTTAATTTGAGTGGAAATTCCCTCCAGGTTAACATGTTAAAATGCATGTACTTAGGATTAACTTATTTTATTTATGCTCATTTATATTTAATTCGACGATTCGTTGGTAAATATGCGCATATTTGGGAATCAAATTTTTAAATAATTTATACGCAGTAATTTGTGACGTCAAATAATAATTATCGATATAAATGGAGCTGCGCGCTCTGTGCGATTGGGCGTTGTTCAACACTGCATTTCGTCCGCTGTTGCACTGTTGCTGTAGTTGTTTTTATTTTGCTGGCACACGTGCGCCTAGTTGGTTCATTTCAATTCAAATTTTAAATTCATCAAATAAATATGGGCAGCACACGGTTCTTCCTTGCCGACTTGCCGCAACGGACAACAGAGCACGACTTGCGCAGTCTTTTCCAGGACTATGGCGACGTGGAGCGGGTGGAACTCAAAACAAAAGAGCAGTTTGTTGACTCCGGCCAAACGCAGGCGAAGATAATCGCCTTCGTCACTGTCTACACAGAGGATGCACAGTACTGTAAGTACCTTGAACTACATCTATATATAAATAAACATGCTTTGAATGGTTGCCAGGTCTGAACGAGCTCAACTGGCAGAAGCTGCACGGCGCCAAGCTGAGGGTGTCGCTAGCTAAGGAATCGTTTCTGGATCGTCTGAAACGCGAGCGGGACGAGGGACAGCAGCAGAATGAGCAATCACAGGGCGATGGCAATGAGTACAACGAACAGCCCAGTTCCCGCCTATTGGCGCAGAACACGCAGAACAAACGACGCGTCTTTGGGGAAGACGAGGAAATCGAGGACGATGAGATTGCACCAGAGCTGATGATAACCAAGAAACGTGCAGCCAATTCCATACACAACGGCAAGGTAGAAATGGGTCCCAGTTAATGATATCGGCTATTGTTTGTATACAAACTCCCTTTGTGTTTGTTTTCCCCCTGCAGATAGTCATCCAACAGGAGCACGATGTGAAGCCTCTGCACATCATTGAACAACACAAGCAACCAAAGCCGAACCAGAGTCTGGATGCAAAGGCTGCTATAGCGGATCAGAAGCGCAAGGAGTCGCTGAACAAGATGAAGCAGCAGCATCAGCAGAAGAAATTGGCCATACAGAGTGCCTTGTCCGCCACGGAGTCAGGTGGTCAGGCCAAGCGGATTAAGTTTAGTGATCCCGAGGAGGAGGACGAGAAGCCACAAGCAAAGAAGAAACAACAAACAAAGATGGATCTATTCGATGATGATGAGGACGAGGGTGAGGAACAAGATGTTGTGCTTCCGCAGTACAGTGGAAAGAAAGGCGAGCGCCTTGTAGAGATGCAAAGCAAACAGAGTCTGGATCCTCGTTTCCGTATAACGGCAAACTTTGTGGGCGACGAGGAGGGCGAGGATGGCGATGAAGATAAGGAGGAGCAGAATGCGGGTGAGCAGTCCGGGCAGGCTGGAGAAGTCAGCGAACGCAACTGGCAGATGGGCATTTTGGAACAGGTCATAGGACGCAAAATAGACACAGCGAGTGCATCCGGCGTCAAAGCTTCAAAGAACAAGAAAATGCTTCGTTTCGATCCGGCCAAGGAGGAACATCAGAAGCTGGTGCGTACCAAACCCACCAGTACCAGCAAAGATGGCAAGCACGACAAAGATAAAAGCAACAAGCAACTGGAGCCGGAGACAGCAGAGGCCACACAGAGCGCGCCCGTGTCGCAGAGCGCCTTCTATGTGGTTACGGACACACTGAAGGAATCCCTGAAGATGCGCGGCGAGGGATTCAGTTTGCTGGACATGTTTGGCAGCAGCCACGACGAAGCCATGGCCGAGCGTAAGGATCAGCTGGAGAAACTGAGTCACGAGAAGGTGTTGGTGAACAAATCCAACAAACTAGGACTCGGCTCAGTGAATCCCTTCAGTTATGATTCATCCGACAGCGAGGAGGAAGCAGAGATGCCGGAGGCAAGTCTGGACACGGAGACGGGGAAGCAAACGGCAGCCAAAGAGAACGAGACGCCTGCCCAGAAAAAGAGTAAACAGCAGCAAAAGAAGAAGTTGGTCTTCACGGAACCCTTCTTCATTCCCAAAAATGATCCAAGGCTGAAAGGTAGAAATCAGTGGAACCTCGTCTGCATTTAAAAAGTCTACTAATGAGTATTTCATTCTTTGCAGAGGGCGCCAAACTGTTCAAGTCTAGCAAACCAGAGCTGGAGAATGAGAATTATGATGAGGTCAAGAAGCGTCTGAAGCTACTTATAACGAAGAAAATTGCAAAAAGTCAAAAGAATTTGCCCACCAAAAAGATTGGCAAGAAAGGCAAAAATAAAAAATAAAAAAATATTTTTCCTTTTTTTATTTTTTCCTTTTATACGCAGCATACTTTTAGGCCGCTGAGACCTTGGCGGCTATCGACATTGCGATATTTATTAAATTTCAGTTGGCAACTATTTTCTTGCAATGAAAAAAAACGAACAGGGAGCAGTTTGAGTAACAGTAGAAAAAACAGTACCAGAAACAGTGTACGAGGTGTCTTCTAAAAGTATCGCGTAATTTTGAATTTTCGATTCCGATTTTTTTTTGTTTTGTTATGTTAGTACACTCTTCCCGAACATCTGTACCAAGTTTCAAGTGTATAACATTTTTTGTTTGGTTGTGAGAGGCGTTAAGGTTATAAGTGTTTTGCGTGCTCGGCGATTTTTTTCTCTTTTTTGCTAAATTTCGACCAGAAGAACCGTCGTATGAGCATCGCAAAAGAGCTGTTGAATGACGTCAACGATGGCCCAGATTCACTCAAAAGGGTCATAACTGGTGACGAATCATGGGTATATGGTTATGATATCGAAACCAAAGCCCAATCGCCCCAATAGAAGAGCCCAGGTGAGCCAAGACCGAAAAAAGCATGCCAAGTTTGATCAAATGACAAAGTTTTGCTCACTGTTTTCTTCGATTACCATGGCGTGGTGCATCAGGAGTTCTTACCATATGGTCGTACAGTCAATTAACAGTATTGTCTTGAAGTTATGCGCCGTTTGCAAGAAGCAATACGAAGGAAAAGCCCAGAATTGTGGAAAAACAATTCATAGCTTTTGCATCACGATAATGCCCTTACTCACTCATCTCTGCTTGTAAGAGATTTTTTGGCCGAAAACAACACCACAATAATGCCTCAGCCACCATATTCACCGGATTTGGCCCCATGTGACTTTTTCTTGTTCCCAAAACTAAAAAGACCTATTAAACAAGCGTTTGATAAGGTGTGGCACGAAGGGTTGTTGTATAAGATGAAAGTGATGTAAGATGATGTAAGTGTTTTGCGTGTTCTGCGATTTTTCTCGATATAATGTTTATCGGTCTTCCCAAGTCACTGCTGAACGTGATCAATTAAGTGATTCATCGCGCTTATAAACAAAACAAGAAACGAAATGTTTTTGCAATTTGTTTTCGTGTATTTACCTAATTAAAAAAAGATGTATACATAATATACATACACATATAATATTAATGTTCTTGCACAAATGCATTTGAGCCCCATTTTAGCTCCAACTTAATTCGAATATAATTTGGTTGAAAAAAAAATTAATTTTATAAAAGATCAATTACGATTAAACAAAAAATAGATATATGTAGATGTTAAATTTGGGGAGCCACTACAGTAAGAATTTAACTAAACGGTAACATACTTGTAAATAGTTGGTATTTGAGTTCTGCGGCGTAACTAACGGATCGATAGTAAGATAATAAAACCTTAACCTATGTGTGTAAATTAAGTTAGTGCTGGCACAGAATCCAACTTAAGACAATAATCGATATAATGCGGGTGTGTTTCGAATTTGATTTTGGGTCGAATTGCTCAAGGAAAAGATATTTAATATTGCCGTCTTGCAACGAGTTGGAAATCGTGTTTTGAAACAGACCCGCATTAGTTATGTTTCCTCTTCTCTTATTAATTGGGTTCCGTATGCTTATCTTAGGCGTGCGAATCCTTAAGCCCGTGAGCTATTAAGTAATCATTGCAAATCTCATGTAGACTCGAGACATGGCTCGTCTTTGGCACTGTGTGTATTGTGTATATTGACTTCCTTCCTCAGTACTCTACGTCTGTTCGGGATCGTCGTCCATGCAGTTGACAACCGGTGCATCCTCCTCATCGGGCACCACAACAATGGCTTCGTCAACTGCAACGGGGGGCAAAGACAGCGGCAGAGGCAGAGGCAGCGCTGGAGCTGGAGATGAGCTGTGTTCCGTTTGTGGCGGAAGTGGAGGCGGTGGTGTCGCTGCTGTTGCTGTTTTGTCGTATGTGTCTGTGGACCCATTGCTTGCCGCTGCCTGTGTAGTTGCAGGTGCAGAAGTTGTAGTCGCCCCCGTAGTCGATGACGAAGATGACGTGCTCACAATTGCCGTCTTGCCGGCGGCTAGCGTCTCGAAGGCCATAACCGCCCGCTCAAGTAGAGTCATCAGGCGTTCCTCGCGTGCGTCCATGCGCTTGAGCAGCTCCTCGTCGCGTTTCTCGCGGCGCTTTAGATACTCGATGAGCTCGTAGTTGGTGCTATCTCCATCCGTAGAAGTGGACAGCTTGCGCTTGCCGCTATGAAGCGATCCTGTTGAGCTGCAATCAGACAGATTATCCGTATCCACAATCACATCTGGGTGCAGGATGTTCGGATCTATGCTGGGCGAGTAAAAGTTCTGTGCACTGTGTGGGCATAGGAATCAATATGAAAATTAATACTCTCACACTAGACGTGTATATCTCAACTGGACTCACCCATTGTAGTTAGTCTGCATAAGCTGAATGTCGTCCGGATTGAATTCACCCTCGGAGAGCGGCTCAGACCTATAAGGAATGCTGTTAGAGTATGATGCTTTATAATGTAAGATCTCAATATAAGGTCTTATGTGATATACACTCATGATTCAAATAAAAGGCACACTTCAAAGAGCTGATATACTACAATTATCCATACCTATCTTATATGAAGTTACTTTTTGTAGAATATGGATCTACATTTCCCTCTCAATTTCATTTAGACATCGTACGTTGCTTTGACAATCATTTCCGAGAATATCAACGGCAACTTTAACTCACTGCTACTGTCTTTTGTTAAAGTCTTTTCTACATCAGTATTTTTAAGGATTCAAAGAGTACCTATTATTATAATCATGAGTGTATCTTCTGAATCAAATCTATGATTAAGATTAACAATTTTGGTAACGTATTTATCAACCAGAAAGCATATAACCCCATTCATTATAAGCGTAATAATAAGTGTAATTTTTCATGTCATCACCGCGTTGTAATAATTTTCTGCATATCTTATTTCCATTCTACTCTGTGGGCTATTATATGGTACATAGCTCTTAAGCGACCTAAACCTAACTTTGGATTGTAACTACTATTTAGATATGATTGAATGATGTAGAACTGTTGATCTCACATAGTTAGCACTGTATGTATCCTTCAAAATGTTGATTTATACAACGTGAACCTCAATAATTTTCAACCCGAAATGAAATACTTCAGTAAATTCTTCATTTTGTTCACTATAAAATCGCAATTATAATGGTAAAAACACCCATCTCAACCTAACCTATTCGATTTCAATTTCAACTGCATTGCTAACATTTTCGCGCAGTGAAATCCACAAACTTACTTCATTGAGATGTTGTTGTCGTTTGTCGTGTTGCTGCTGTTGTGGTGCAAGTTGAGTGGCCCGTTGCATTCTTTGTCGAAGTCGGCGCCGGGCGACGTCTCGGGCGGCTCGTGATCCTTAAATGACGCACTGTGGTTCAAATTGTGGTTGAGATTACGACTCAGATTGTGGCTGATATTGTGGTTAAGATTGTGGCTGAGATTGTGGTTAAGACTGTGGTTGTGGTTGTGATTATGCTGTGGCGTGTCCTCCTCATTGCCGTTGTTGTTGCCCTGCAGCTGAGGCTCGTGGCGCAGCTGGGCAGCAACTGCCGCTGCCGCGGCTGCCACAGCGCCGGCCACCTGCAACTGAAGAGGATTATCATCGAAGCCGCCTATTGGCAGTCCGGGTACTCCACCAACAGTGGGTCCTTCGGTCAGCTGCGTCTCGACAAAGTGATTTGGCAAAAATCGTTCCAATTTACTTGCCCCACTCTGCGAGGAGTCTGTCGAGTGGGTGTGGCTCATGAGGAGATTGTGCTGCTGATGCGGCGTCAGGTCCTTGTTCATCAGCACACCTAACTCAGCGGCTTGCCGACGTCGGTGATAGTATGACAATTCGTTGTGATTCTTAGATGTCAGGGCAAGACGTTTCCCATTCGATCCCCAGCATTCGCCACGTTGCTCCTCGATCTCCTTGAAGAGGAACATGTAGGGCCAGTTGCGTCGCACATGTCGCTCGGGATTCTTCTTCAGCTGCGTGTAAATCTTCTTGAGATTCTCATAGCGATTGCAACACTGTTTAGCAGTGCGTTTTCTCGGGCTGAACCGGTTCAGCACTTCCGCAACCATCTCCCACACGCTCGCATGATTCTTGCGATTCGACTGGAAGGCGCTCTGTATGCGCTCCGACTTGACGATATTAAGCAGCGCCACCGACTCCGGAACATTGAAGTAACTCTCCGGGGTTCGCGGCGCACGCTGATGGTGATAGCTGCTCGTAACGGTCGGGGGCGCCTTGGTCTCCTGCGAAAAGGGACATTAGATTGATGAACAATACTAAAGTAATGTATACTACGATGTGTATAGATGCGGATGTCGCGTGTTAATTTGGTATAATGAGGTAACAGGGATGTGTGGTAGAGTCTACTTAATGCAGTCGCATATGGAAGATATGTATAATAGAAAATACTGTATACCATCACTTGCTAGTTGCAATTAACCACTTCAAGTTGTCGAAAAATAACTGACATTCAAAGCAAAGTGACATATCTGAGAAATGAATCGATTACAATAATATAACATGGTATATTTTTTTGTATAATAGCCTACTCTATAAGATTGTTTTCATCATATTAAATAATGATACAGCCAGGGACGTCGACAGGACATCAATATGTTGAAGACATTTTTTAAAACTTTGCACCATAGGGGACCCTGTAAAGTATATATTGAATATATATATATCTGAATCACCATCTGTCCAACAACTCAATTTACAACATCCATTCCTATATAAAAATATAATGCTTATTGGGTTTCATTTAAATCGGACTTGTTTTACATATGCTGAATTGTGACTATCGGCCGAAATGCGGGCTTTTATTTAGATAGTATCAATATTGTTTATATTAATACATTCAACTTTTAAATGTCAATCAAAGTTATACAGAAATAGATACATATATACAAATAACGAATTTAGTTCTTTTGGCTGTAATCGAATACATAAGCAAGGTTACAAAATGCTTAGCCATTACATATAACTAACTAGAATAGGAACCATCGCAAGAGATTTTGGCAAAAACCTCCAAGGACATAATTTTTATACACTTGCAGATTGTACATTAACTTTGGCCAGAATTTTGCCACGTAGCTCAGGAAATATCTCCGAACCTATAAAGAACATATATCCAGAATCAGGATAAACAGAGGGGTCGAACTAGCCCTTTCCGTCTGTTGCAACGCAAACCAGCCAGTGAGTTCAACAGCAATCTAGATAAAACTTGACACACACGTTTTTGATTGCTACACGCTGTATACATATAAGTCGAAGCGAGCCGGATCGGACCTATAAATCGTAATGCTGCCATACAAACTATCCGCCGATTTTATATTTTCTCAACATATTACCAAATTTACATTATAGGGAAATTCTCTCTTTTATGTTTGTTTTGAAAATTTAATTAAAAGCTTTGGGCCTTTCTAGAGAGCTCGCACACTTTAAACACCTACTCTAAATATTAGAAACCTATATGTGACTCTACGAGGTACTTCTTTGACTTTTGGTTTTTAATCATTGATCCAAGATCTCAGAAATGGATGTATTGTGATTCACTATAAGGTCGAGTCTGTAAGTATTTCTAAACTTACAAAAGTCAAAATTTTCATAGGGGTTCAAGCGAATCACCCCAAAACTTGTGTTGCAATATTCTTGGAATCGAAATCAACATTTGTATGTAAGTCTGTAATTTTGTTATGGGTGGTTGATTTTCGAAGAACTTAAAAATGTTGCGTGATGCTTTGAAATTGATAAAACTATATACTATATGTACCATAAGCTTCATTATTATATTCATTGAATTACATGATCTGACAACAAAATGTCTGCATATTCTAATTTCTAAGAATATCGAATATTTCAGAAAGTAACGTGACAAGGACTTTAGGACAGTCGAGTCTTGTGTGCTCTACAATTGCAGCTGCTGCACCCTCTCCTCCTCGCCCTCTCTCTTCCCTTCACCCGGCATCTTCTGACAGCATAGCCTAGCATAAACTGAGTAACTGCACTGCAATCCTATAGAGATGAACATGGAGGCACAGAAGAGAGGGAGAACACTCGCATTGCGATCGTGCATGACAGGCAGTCAGCATGCTGGGGCTTCTGCTTTACTATTCTCCCCTCTCTCTCTCTCTCTCTCTCTCTCTCTCTCTCTCTCTGTGTGTTTCTTGCTCTCTTGCACTGTCACTTGCTGCTGTTGTTGCGGTTATTGTTGTTGTTGGTTTTTGCTAGGTGCTTTACTTACCATTTGAAAATTTGTTTGAGTCAGCAGCTTTTTTCAGAGAAAAGCGTCAACGTCGACGGCGACTGCAACAGCGACGTCGACGTTCGTTGTTGTGCTGAGAAGGCGTAACGTTGAGATTCCGTTGAGATTCTCGAAAACTTGGTATGCTCCGCGTTGCGATGCGATCCGCTCCGATACGATACGAGTCTATGCAGCTTCGGTATCCGTGTCTCCTTCTTCTGCTGTTGGCGACGTTAGCATTGCAAAGCCCGTTTAAAAATAACGCACTTCGGTGCTGTGGTGTGTACACACTGTTAATATTACATATGCTTGCATGCACGAGTCTCTCTGTGTGTGTGTTCGTGTGTGCCTGCCTATGAGTGTATGTGTGTTTGTGCACTAACGCGCGCAACTGTCATAGGTTCTTTTTCTCCCAATGTTTTTGTTGTTCTTCCTTGTATTGTTGTTGCTGCTCTTGGTAGATTTTGTTGTCAACAAAACGGTTTGGTCGACAACGGCAACGACGACGACGACGACTATTAATATTTAGAAGTTAACCTTTTAGCCTCGCACTGCGGCTCATCGGCTACAGTTGAAAATAAAGTGACAGAAACAGTGAAAAAACAGAAAAAAACACAATAAGTAAAGCACAAATTTATATACGATTCTGCAGTTGTGTTTGTACGCACACACATTAGTGTATAAATACATATATGTACATATGTTTGTGTGTATTACTGACTGCGGCTTTGCCTGTTGCTGTTGTTTGTACTTCTTTTGTGTTGTTGTTTCTTTTGGCACTATCGTGCGAGCAGGAGCACGAGAAGAGCACAACAACAACGGGGGATAGAGACACGCAATAACACGGTACGGCACACGCTCACTCACGCACGCACGCACGAGCACTGGCCAACGATTAATTCTTGCACTTGCACTTTGTTGCACATTTTCCGACAGAGTGAGAGAGAGTGAGTGTGCGTGTGTGTGTGTGTGTGGAGATGGTCTCCTTGTGCGGCTCTCCCACTTACTCTCGCTCTCACTGGGATCGCTCTCACGCGCGGCGCACGCTTGCTTTCTTATTGGCTGAATATCTCTTCCTCTTTCACTCTCTGTTTGTGTGTGTGTGGTTGTGTGCATGCCGTGCCAAAATGTCCGTTTAAAACTAACCAAAAAGCGTAGCAGCTAAACGAGACGACTAGACAACAACTACAACTACAACAATACAGCAATACAACAACTACAACGCAGACTACGACGACGACGAGCAGCGGGCAACGAAAATGAAACTGAACTTTTCGTCGCGATCCCGTTGCCGATACTAACGGGGCACCCAGACACAGTCGACACACAGACACAGCCACAGGCAGCAATGTGCGCCAAGTTCTGCTACGATCGTTAGGCAGCGCTCATCGGGATGTTGTTGTTGTTGCTGCCTGCTGCTGCTGCGGCTGGCTGTGCTTTAACTTAGTAGATTGCTAGGCAGAGAGAGGAGCAAGCGACGCTCTCGTTCTCATTCGGTCTCGCTCTCGCATTTGCACATGTGTTCCCATGTGTGCGTGTGTATGTGCATATAAATATACATAAATACATATGTATGTCTACTTATAGAATCGCTGCGCGGAGACAACGCTGCGCCGCCGCCACTGCCATCACTTCTGCCACCGTTGGCAGCAGCGTCGGCAGAGGGAATAGCGCCAGTTTACTGTTGCTCGGCCTATGTCGATTCTGAATTCGATTTTGGGATTCTTCCTACAGTCAGAGCCAAGGAACAGCCATATGTCTGCACACAGAGAGACACCTACACTCGAGTGTGTGTGTATGCGTGCCTACATGCATGCATATGTTTACAGCTGCACACTCTCTCTCTCGAGTTCTCATTGCGCCTCTCATCGCGGTTGCATCTGCAGGAATCTATGAACATTACCGAGTGGGAAAAATCGTAGCCTTAAAATAGATTGGGCGACGACTGGCTACGACGGCGTTGCATGCACCCCAAGCAGCATAGCCAGCCGTGCCTCGGTTGATGATCTTTCGGTTTTGGCTAGGAACAAGCGTTGAATTTGCGCTGTAAGAGTCGCTGCTGATGGATAACGGTATTCTGTAAGCTTCAAATTCCGAAAGAACTAGCCAGAAAGGTTCCGTGTCTGCAGTGAAGAGACATTTGATGGTATTTATGTATATTCATTTTCATATACGGCATACATACATATAAACGTACACACTTACATATTTATTAGATGGTTTACGGAATTCTTTACTCATCGTGACTATCAGGAAGGAAAGTCTACTTTAATTTGTGCTAAGAAACTTGTTATAGAAAATAAAAAATAAAAATAAAAAAATATATTACAGGTACAAGGGGGCGTGGCAGACCTTATAAAGTACATATGTACAAAGAAATATTCTTGATCATGATCATCAGACGAATCGATCTGTTTGTCTGTGTGAACGCTCAGATCTCAGCTAATAAATGGCTCTACCAAACTGAATATGAAGGTTCCTGTATACTCTACGAAAAACAAGATTATTTCAAATATTGGATGCTATGCCCACCGTTCTCGAATATCTGTATTTTCCGATTATTAAGAAACATGTTAAAGTTATAACATTCTACTGCGAGTTATATAGAGATGAATACTATGTATATTCATTTATCCCTCAAATTTCGATCCAATTGGATATTAAATCCTGGTGAATTCGCGCACAATATGTTATTGGGAATTATAAGGTATTGAAAATTGGGTAAAGATTACCTTACTGCTAGCAGGATACGATCGTTGTTCTGATTTTTACATGCGGCAAATACCATACATACACTAAAGATAGATTAGGGTATTCTCTACTCAACTCAACTCTCTACTCAAAAATCGGAATCTGGTTTAAGATGGAAAGAAAGAACTACAATTGATGTTCACAAGCTGATCATTTTAGAGCGCATTGGTGATGTAATTTGAATTGAAAAAATAGGGAAACATATAAATAGGAATGTCGGGAGATGTGACTTATTTGGGAACAGCATCTGGGCTCATCGGCTCATAAACCTAATCAAAATAGACGATTGTTTTCTTATCTTTTAAATGTTTTGTCATTAACGATTTTTAAATTCCACTCTTAACATTATAATCTAACTAATTATATATGCATACACGTATGTATGGCAGTGTATTCATGTATTGGATTTTAAAATACTCTGGTATAATCTTTAAACTGTCTACCTTAGTCGGACTTTTGCGTTATCAATCTGTGAAATTGGATTAAATATCTGACAATGCCTATCAAACTGATTAGTAAGTATTCACTCGAAGCATTGAGACTCTAATTTCTCAGATTGATTATATATCAGTCGATCAAGAGACGATGATCTGAAAGAAAGTGCCAACTGCATCCCCGATCTCCGCTTACATAAAGCAGCTATAGCTTTAGTTGTGCTCTGGGTTTTGATATAGTTTTCATACTGGTTGGTCAGATACTATGTATGTATATGAATAGTATGGTATGTGTGTATATATATATAGCTATATAGAGGTATTTACTGCAGTTTAAAGGTATTTATTCAAATGCGGAATATGCATGAAGAATGCTAAGAATATGCGCGAATACGGAATACTAAGTGTGTGTGTGAGTCTCTGTAAGTGTGTCTGTGTGTGCGAGTACTCGAGTCTAACGAAGATTGACCTCAGATGGGGTTAACGGTTGTTCGTACCGAAACGAAACGAAACTGTAATCGCAATCGAATCTTCATTCAGTTTTCGTTCGTTTCGTGTGTTTCGATTATCGCGTTTGATTTCGAGAATCGCAACGAAAGTATCTACATATGTATGTACATATGTATGTTCGGTATGTATGAATGTATGTATGCACATACAGTGTACGTACATCCATATGCGTACTCTTTGGGCCCCACCGGTATTTTTAATTCGTAGTACATAAAACACACTCGCACACATGAAAATAGACTGGGAAGCACAGAGAGACTGACTGCCAAACGATCGTATTCTATTTGTAATCCAAAATAAGTGAATCTGTATCTGTAGCTGTAGCTGTAAATGTATCTGTATCTGTAGCTGTAAATGTATCTGTATCCGTAGCTGCTGCCGTTGCCTTTGTATCTGTATCTGCAGCCGTATGTGGTTCACTTTACGATCTCACTCGCGTTGCCCACTCTCTTTCCCATATTGTATTTTTGGTACAGCTGCTGCCGCTGCTGGAGCCGCGCTGTAAATGCTTTTCGTCTGATTCCGCCAAAGATTCTGATTCTTATTCTTATTCTCTTTTCAAAAACCGAATCGCTTCAATTTCGTTTCTCATCCAGCACCCCCTCCCCCGCATACGGGCGGGCTAGTTGATCGTACTTGCTGCCGATAGCACACAATGCCTCAAGGGTTATCTTTGCCACAATAATTTACTCCACATGGAGAGGCAAAGAGAGTGGAGACGGCACTCCAAAGTAACAGCACCCTTATATGCATTCTATGAACATTGTTATCATGATGCCAGGAAAGCGCTTATGAAGTACTTCAGGAAATCCAAAGTGTAGTCAATTCAGAATTCCGTTTGGAGCTCAGAGATGGAGCATTTGACGAATTCTCAATTTAAATTAATATGATATGGAAATTTTATTCAAAGATACAATATCGTACAGATCAGATGATAGCAATCTATATAAACGAGTTGCTTTTTGAAAATACTAATAATTTCTTGAAAAAGATTTAAGAAATATAGAAATAGAAATCAAGCAAATAATGACTTGAGCTTTTCCAATTGATTCACCAATTTCCCATCTATCTTTAAGCTTGAGCTTCCAACGTGAGATTTAAACTTAAGTTGAAATTATAATATTCAATATTATTATTCAGTTCTTGTGTGTTCTATATAAATAAATATGTATATAATTTATCTATAACTAACGATCCCCTGGAAATTGTATAACAAATTGCAGTAAGCAAATGATATGAGCCAAAATGCCGAAAGACGTACTGCCAATGGTAGAAAGCATTGATCCCTCCGCAGATCAGCCATAATATCACATATATTACATACTATAAAGTATGTATCTTGGACTTACTTAAATGTTTTTATATTTGATAAGTTATACAGATACGATCTCCTTTATGCATCTCTCTTTCTGTCTCTCTTTTTTCCTCTCGCACTCTTGCTCATGGGCCTTCTCTTCATACAGTATATAATATATGATATACATATGTTAGACTTGCTCAAGTGCACATCGTATTGTATCGTTAGTATCTTTGCGTTTTATAGCTATTGTCTTTGGTCGCTGAAGCGTTCGCTTTTCTTTCGATTTTGGTTGCTTTCTGTGTTATTTTTCTCTGGTTTTCCTCTGTTTTTCTCTGTTTTGAAACGAAAATGAGTACAAGAGTTATTTATAGAACTAAAATCTTTCTTCTTGATTCTTTTACTCGTTAACATTGCGGAGCGTACGTTCTTGTAGTAGTTGATGCCGATGCTGTTGCTCATGTTTTTGTTGTTGCTGTTTTGTTGTTGCCGATGCTGTTTGTCATCGTCTTGTTGTTGTTGTTGTTGTTGTCGTGACGATCGACTGGTGACTGTAGCCGTAGCCGTAGCTACATACATATATATCTCTGGGGTCTCTGCTCTGATGTTGTTGTTGTTCCTCGTAGATTTTAGGATTTTCCCTCAGCAAGTAACATTAGTTTCATCTGTCAGTTGAGTGAGTGCATGTGGCGGATTTTAGGGGGGAGCGATTTACAAACTGCGCTGGCTCTCGAGAAAATCGTTCTCTCGTTCAACGTTGATCGTTTAAGAAGAAGAAAAAGCGGGAGAAGAAAAGAGGCAGCATCACCACCGTCAGACAGCGACAGCGACTGAGGCGTATGAGATTTATAGTTGCTATTTTTAAAACGGCATATTAACAACCGTAGGGATCGTACACACACTCGTAAAGTAGTTCGCTCTATTACGTACAAGCACATGTAACATACATACGTACACTCATGCGCATAAGTACGTGCACACACATGTGTGTACACTGTACAGTTCTTCCCCGACTCTTTGACGAGCGTTACAAATGTTCGATCTGTTGGTGGCCCAAGAGGTTTGTTGAACCCGGAGACATCGTAAAGTCTTTTACAGTTATGTGCATCCCAAAAAATGTGGGGGACGGGGATGAGGGGGAAGCCTGGCATATGGTAGAATATCATTTTTATGGATGTATATGTAACATATGTATATACGAGGTGTGTTAAAAAAGTAAGGTGACTTTTCAAATTTCGCGGGCAATGTACTTGATTATCGATTTTTTTTGCTTTGTTATGTTGGTACAGTCTTCCCGAACATCTGTTGTGAGAGGCGAAAAGGTTATGAGTGTTTTGCGTGCTCGGCGATTTTTGTCCCAAAATTACTAAATTTTGACCAGAAGAACCGTCGTATGAGCATCGCTCAAGAGCTGTTGAATGACGTCAACGATGGCCCAGATTTACTCAAAAGGGTCATAACCGGTGACGAATCATGGGTATATGGTTATGATATCGAAACCAAAGCCCAATCGCCCCAATAAAAGAGCCCAGGTGAGCCAAGACCGAAAAAAGCATGCCAAGTTCTATTAAATGACAAAGTTTTGCTCACTGTTTTCTTCGATTACCATGGCGTGGTGCATCAGGAGTTCTTACCATATGGTCGTACAGTCAATTAACAGTATTGTCTTGAAGTTATGCGCCGTTTGCAAGAAGCAATACGAAGGAAAAGCCCAGAATTGTGGAAAAACAATTCATAGCTTTTGCATCACGATAATGCCCTTACTCACTCATCTCTGCTTGTAAGAGATTTTTTGGCAGAAAACAACACCACAATAATGCCTCAGCCACCATATTCACCGGATTTGGCCCCATGTGACTTTTTCTTGTTCCCAAAACTAAAAAGACCTATGAAAGGACGGAGATTTGCAACGATTGAAGAGATAATGACTGCATCGCTGGAAGAGCTCAAGGCTATACCGATAAGTGCTTATGAGAAGTGCTTTGAGGGTTGGAAAAACCGTTGGCATAATTGTATTGTATCTGAGCGCGATTACTTTGAAGGGGACAACATAAATATTGATAAATAAATAAATTAAATTTTAAAAATCAAATAATAATATAAATTAAATTAAATAATACTTTTTCTTAAAAATACAAAGTCGCCTTACACACCTCATATACATATGTACATATGCATATGGAAACGGGAATATGGGTACATAAGGTATAGTCAGTTTTTAGAGATGTGCCGACTTAAAGATCCCTAAAGCAATAGTTAATAAGATATTTAAATAATTAAAATTACAATTCACATAGCAATAGATCAGATTAGATAAATATATTAATCTGTATAATATATTTAGGTAAATATTGTCGATTGATATAGTACTTTGAAATGTGATATCTTTTGTTCTAAAAATTATAGCTTGGATTTTTCTTCCTGAGTTTTTAATGCTAATTACCCTTAACTATTTAAACTATTCAACTCATATTCATCTCTTTATTTATTAAAATTTTCAATCCTCATTAACTTGACAACTTAAACGTATCTATCTATTTGATTGAAATTTACTGGGTTTCCCAAATCCTGTGCAAAAAAAGTTTGATCGTCCACTTTTGATATTCCAGTTTAAACTAAATTAAACAATAATAATTTCAACATTTTTTAACTTGTAATCATTTTTTCTTTAATTCTGTTTATTTATTTGTCTTCAAACTCTGCATTTATAACTCTTGTTTAATTATTTTATATAATTTGTATGTATTTTTTGTAAATTTTTTTTTAGTTCACTGCCATCATTTGACAATAAATAAAGAACTAAATAAATAAAGTTATTGCACCTGTCTTATCTCTTCTGGTTTAAGCCAGTCTAGTCGTTAGTAACGAGCTTTCGCTGTAGTTAAACTGCACATATGTATGTAAGTGCTTTCCATAGATAAGCTCCCTCCTTTGTTTCTGTTTAGCCAGATGCGACTGTACATTATCAACTTAAATGGCAGACACGCCCTCTGGCGGCCAGACGGTGCGAGCATTAAAATGCCTGCACACACTCTACACACACAAACACACACGCAGAGCAGCCACAGCAAATTGTCGCAAACAAGCGCGCGCGCTTAACCCTGAAATCTCTAACACATACACACACACATGCACAGACTCCCACACAGACACGCCGGGAAAGAGCTTTAATCATATTCATTCTAAAGTCGATGCGAGATTGAATAACATGTTGAGGTGAGCATGTGATAACAGGTGTGCAGGCACATAAGCTCTGCTCTTATGACACATTGCGAGCGAGGCGCACTGTTATTTGCATATCCTTGAGGGTGAGCCGCAAGCAAGGCAATGCGAAGCGGGGGAAGGGAAAGTGGAGAGGGGGCACGGAAGGAGGCACAGAAAGCAAAAGCCACAGGCAACATGGGCGAACAATGCAAAAAAAAAGTGAAAGTGTGTACGCATTAACTGACAAAAAGAGGGAGAGACAAAAAGAGAGAGAGAGTTGGAGAGGGAGCAAGCGGGGGCAGAGTGAGAGCAAGAGAGAGCTTGTCGCTTGTGCGTCTGCGCCATTGGCAGATGCATTTACCGTTGCCTACTTTCAGGGAGTGCGCTCGCTGTGTGCGAGTGAAAGAGAGAGAGAGAGGGGAGAGAGTTTGCCATGAAAGAACTTGTAGCTTTCGCGCAAAGTCAACTCTGTTATAGATACAGGGACACACACGCATACACACGCAGAGTTGCCAGGAAGCTTTTGTGTAGTGTAAGTGAGTAAGTTGGAGTTGCCAGATCGCTGCCTAACGCCTACGTTGGGGGAACTTTGCCAAGTCTGGTAACGACATTGGCGGGCCCTTCATGTTGCTTTGCCTAACTTCGTTCACTCACACACGCACACACACACGCTAACACACTAATTGAAGCTGCAAAGGGCAAAAGCAGCGAAAGCTTTTCGCCTTCTCTTTTCTCTTTTGTTAACGGCAGCGGAAGAGCAAGAAGAAGCAGAAGCAGAAGGAGAGGAGAGGCAGGAAGAGCAAACGCCGCAGCGACTCGACTCGAAACGGGAGTGAAAAGCGTTTGCGTATCAGTTCGGCTCGGTTCAGTTGAGGTTTTCTTTTTTCTTTCGCGCACATTAAAAAAAGCGATACACACGGAAAAATTGCAAGCATTCATTCAGTGAATGGCCGCCGCAGCGAGTCGCAGCGACACCAGCAACAGCAGCAGCAAATTGTAGTCAAAAGTCGTCGAAGGCGAACGCGCAACGCAACGTGCAACTTCAACACACACATAAAATATTCAATCGAAGGAAAATAGTAAAAAACTGAATTAAATTCAAATCGGTAAAGCCAGAAATAAAAACTAAATCGCAAACGGTTTTTTTTTGTTTTTTTTGTTGTTTGATCTGCCTCTGAAGAGGAAGTGAGTTTGAGTGTGTGTGTGTGCAATTATTGCATTTGCATTAACTCTATGAGTGAGTGTGTGTGTTAGTGTGTGTGTGTGTGAGTGGGCCACGTGAATCAAAAGCGCGCAACAAACGAACGAAGGGACGCACGAAAGAAGGGAGGAAGCGCAGGGCCGCAAAGGTACAGAAAGTGACAGTGTGTCCCTACGAAAGTCAGTGGCAGAGGCAGAGGCAGAGGCAGTGCCAGTGCCAGAGTCCAAGCAAAAGGAACAAGGCAGAAGGGCAGCCGCAGCAGCGTCAACGTCAGCGTCAGCCCAGCGCTTCTTCCTTTTTTGATGTGTGTGTGTGTGTGTGCGTGAAAGCGAAAGTGAAAGTGAACAATTTGATGTGCTGCAAATTGAATTTAAATTGCTGTGCTGAAACAAACCCCCCCACTCCCCATCCACAACTCTAACAGGACTAACTCACTCACACTGTCTCTCTCTTTCACTCACTCTCTTTTTGAAAAGTGCAACAAAAAGCGAATCAAATGTGCAGCAGCAACAACAAAAAAGCTTTAAAACTGTTGAATATAGAATGACGTTACAGACAAAAATCAATGTGAAACATAAAGCGATAACAGTAAAAGCAAAAGCAACAACAGGAACGACAGGAGCAACAACAACAATAGCAACAACAGTAACAGTCGCATTCGCAGGCCTGGGTCGCCGTTGACACGCACGCACTAATACAGACAGAGGGACAGAGCGACGGAAAGACAGAGAGACAGAAAAAAGGCACAGAGAGACAGACAGAAAGATAGAGGAGCTAGAGGACAGACAGGCCGACAGACGGTCAGAGAGACAGAGAGACAGAGAAATACATATAAACAGCGGACACAGGCCTACGGAAGGCGGCGCAGTTCGAAAGCAGGCGAAAGGTGCGAGGCGACCAAAACAACAATAGGCAAATAGCAATAGCAACAGCAGAAGCAGGAGCGTACAAGGAGGAGCTGAAGGAGGAGAAGGAGTTGCCGTTATTAACAGTTGAAGCGATTTGCCATTCACAATGAAGCCGTCGGATTTGCTGCTGGTGTTGGAAAAGGTAAACGCAAATGCAAAGTTATTTTCACATGCTTGAAAAAAGGCGAATTGTCACTGCTAAAAATGGAGCAAGCACTGGGCGGGTATTAGTGTGTGTGCGTGGGAATAACATACATACATTATGTGTGTGTGTGTGTATGTGCTGTACAAATGAAGCGAATTTGCTGTTGTAATGCTTGCTGTAAAATGCCCATTATGATAGTCATACACACACACACACACGCGTTGCCTACACACACATGCTGCCTGCCTGATTGGTTGTGTGTGTGTGTGTGTGTGTGTGTGTGTGTGTGTGTCTGCATGTATGTAGACTTATGCAAATCCATTTGGCTGCGAAGTCGCTAGTAACACTGCTCACTCGCTGCTCGCCCACCCACACACACACACACACACACACACACACACACACACACACACACACACAAACACAAAGACACACTGGCAGGACGTGGCAAGTACATACGACAACAGCGACAACATCAGCAACAGCAATAGCAGCAACAACAGCAGTGACGATGTTAAGCGAGCGCCATTGCCGAAGCGTAAAAACAAAAAACCCTGTGGGAGCATACGGCTTGGCGGTGGGGTAGGGCAGACTGGGTGCAAAGCAGCATGCCACGGGATGGGTATAGGAAGGGAAATAGGAATGGGCATTGGGATGTGGATATGGATGGGAAGGGAATTGGGGTTGGGGTGTGGGTGCTACCCGGGTTGAGCAAGTGGGCTACGGACTAAAGCAGCATTTTGGCTACGCTGCGTTATCTTTATTGCTGTCCGCCATTGCCACTGCCCCCGCTGCCCCGCCTACCCAGTCGTCGCTGCTGCTGTTGCTGCGTTGTTGCCCAGTTTAGAGTCGCTGCTTGCCACGCTGGGTCCCCCAAGTACTACGTGCTATATTTATATCGCATCGGTGTATATACAGACAATATACATGTACACCTCTCTGTGTGTGTGTGTCTGTCTCTCTCTTTGTATTTGCCGAGTGTCCACTTGGAGCGGGTTTCTTTTTTATGTCAGCCTCTTTTGGCTTTCTAATCAGCAGCAGAAGAGCTGAGGAAGCTGCCGAGATTTCCATAGACAGACATACCCTGTAGCCTTATAAATAACTCAACAAGTATGAGTACATATTGACGTGTGTGTGTGAGTGTGTATGTGAGTGTACACACTTGCACAAGTTGTCATAAGGACATTGTAAAGCGCTCGCATTACATAATAAATTGCTTTTTCTAGGAATATAACTCATACGCACATTACGCATACGTCCCATTGGCTACACAGCGAGAACTGTTCAAGGCGATAGTCAATATGTCAATATGGCAGCGCATTGTATTTGCAGTGTGATAGTCATCGTCGGTAAAAATGAGTAACTATACAATAAATAATAATATAAGAAATAAATATCATGAATGAATAAAACTAAATACAACATAATAATACAAATAATATACAAAACAAAATAAAAACAAATTTTATAAATATAAATATATATATTTTTATTTTTTTTTTTATATATATATATATATATATATATATATATATATATATATATAAAATATATATATATTTAAAAATAAAATTAATAAATGCATAAATATAACAATTAAATATAATAGCCACTAATATAATATAATAAATACATAATATAAAATTCAACTATATAAAATATAACAAAAAACTATAAAAAATATACATATATAACAATAAAATAATAAATATATTGAAGTAAATAATAATATAAATATTAGTAATAAAATAAATAAATAAAAAAAATAGCTATTATAAATAAATAAAAATTAATGTAATAAGTATAATAAATAAATAGAAACAAATAAAACATCGGATTGTATGATTAATAAAAAAAAAACAAAATAAATATATATATTAAATTAAACAAATAAATATAACACCTAAAATAATAATATTTATATAATATATATAATAAATAGAAATCAACAAAATAATATTACCATAAAAAATAAATGAGCATCAAAAGAAATATACAATTACTTAATAACATAATAAATCTCATAGATAAATGGAAGTGAGTATAAATAAATAAACACAATTTCGTTGGTATCCTTTTTCGGGCTTAGTGTTCTCTTGTTTACAATTGAAAAGTTTCACTTGATTGGCAGTTTCGACTCTTAATTAGCATGATTCTTCCCCGTTTCGCCGTGTTTTCCTTGTATTTTCCCTGTTTATGTTGTGTTCTAATTAATTTTGCTGCCAGCTTAAATACTATTTAAAAGATACTCCTTGACTTGAGTTGCCCCTGTAATTATTTTAATGAATTTCATGGACCTTTTGTTGTCTCCTAAGCGGCACTTTAAGCCTGAGCTCACTTTGTACTGAGATTTTTGTTGCTCTGTAAAGCTGGAGAAAATCCGTTAAAAGGTTGCCCTGCGGCGCTTTGAATTGAGTTTCATTTGACGGAATCTGATGAGGTCCTTACGTCGCATCCGTGCAGAGCACTCGTGTGGGGGTACGGCAGCGGCTGTGACGGCGAGGGGGTGGCCCAACATCGCATCGATTCGATGCGAAGACAAACAAAGCGTCGCGCAATTGTTGTTTTCCCCGTATAGCTCGGCTCATCTGTGTCACCGCTTCTATTCCCCAACTTCCCTTCGCCCTCTTTCTCGCTTCCCCCCTTTCGAGGTTGACCTTTTCCTTTGCACAACCATTAATAACAAACCACTCACATCCCACTCCAAAACGGAGGCAAGGCAGGGCCAACGCGGGTGCGGAGGCGGTGGTGCCAGAGGGGATGATGAGGAAGAGGGACGTGGAGGTGAAGGAGGGGCTGGGTTGCCACTTGTGAGTGGGGTAATGAGTTTTAGTAAGTGCTTGTTGCATTTGACGGGGACAATTTCATTGAGAAGGGCTCCGGACGGATGTGGAACTGGAACTGGAACTGTCGGAGGACATGATGTTTAGCATAGCATCTGACAGAGCGAAGTTATATAACATGCAGCCACACACACATGGATACACATACACGAACACTGGCACACACACACACAAGCAGAGTGAACATGGTGGCCTTTAGCGAGCTGCGTAGGCCGCATAAAACTTGTTGCAAATATCGATTGTTAGGCCCATAGCATTTGGCTTTGTGGTTTCTCCAGGGGCAAATGGGACTATGGGATGCGGGACGGGGGGGCGGACCACGGGGTAGGGGGAGGAGTATTTCAATTTGCGCTTATCATGGCCATTGGCATTGAGCGCACTCGACTTTTAACAAGTTAGTTTTTTTCTCAATGCTTTCTTTCTGGGTGCTTTTATTTTTCTATGGCTTTTATTTTCTTTTCGTTTTCTCACTGGTTTTCGTTCTTGCTTTTTCGCTCTGGTACTCATTCTCTTCAGCTTTTCTTTGGGACTCTCGGGAAGACTCAATCTCAATGCCAGTTGCAAAACGCAAAAGGGCTTCCAGTTCATTGGAGTCCACTCGAGTATGAAACCAATTAAAGCAATGCTTACTTCACTTCATCTCTCCCACACCTTTTCACCACTCTCTCTTTTTGTCTACCTCTCTCTGACATTCGCTCTTCGTTTCTGTGTCTCCTCTACTGGTTTTAGGTCAAGTTCAGGGTGCCCTTGCCACCGGGTGTCAGCTCCACGACGCTGTTGCCGAAGCTTATACGCACCAAGGATGTCAAGCAGCTGCAGGACGGCAATGCACAACCAACAAAGCCCAAGCTAACGGTAAGTTGACCCACCCCCCTCGCCCCTATTGTAAGCGCCCTGGTGCACTCGAAAACCCAATTAGCCATCAATTATATCGCATTGTGCAGAAATGTCTCAATACACTCGATCTTACCTCGCTGGGGATCGGCTCCTGCTGCGGCACCGGCATGTACCTGGTCGCCGGCATGGTGGCCCAACGGATGGCCGGACCTGGAGTGGTTATTAGTTTTATTATAGCTGCGATTGCGAGTATTTTCTCAGGTAAGTCCCATTTAAACTTAAGAGTCTTTTCGATGCAAATTGGGATGGGCAAGGGAACAGGAACGGGAATGTGGCTTGGGTTGAAGAGGATTACATCTCCATGAGTACCTAAACGAACCCCAACAAAGCTTTTAAATTCATTAATTTTTGTAAATAATGAAAAAAAAAATTATCTTTCCTGCCTTCGTAAATACCAAAGAACCAGTTTAGAGTACTGTATACTTTATATGTTCAAAAAATCACATGAAAATAGTAGGACAAACCCCCTTCAACACCCCTTAACACCCCTAAAATTAAAACCTCATAACAATTCGAAGTCAAACCAACTTCAAGACAGCGAATACCTTCGCATGTCGACCCAATTAGCATTTAATCAACTCTAACCTCAATTGCAGTAAGTGCAGCTAAACATATACATGCGATCAGATCAGAGTACTATATAACATTTGCATGTACAATAATTCACTTAAGAAAAGAAGACGCAACTGCAAGGGTTCCCACAGCGTTTATCTTCGCATTTCGACCCAATTAGCATCAAATTAACTCTAACCTCAATTGCAGTAAATGCAGCTGATTCCATTTCGATTTTCTTATCCCCTACACAGGCGCGTGCTATGCGGAGTTTGGCGTTCGTGTGCCGCACACATCCGGCTCGGCCTATATGTATTCATATGTGGCAGTTGGAGAATTTGTAGCTTTTATAATTGGTTGGAACATGATATTGGAATATCTAATAGGTGAGTACGAGTGTGTGGGTGTGGGTGTGTCCGATTACTAAGACTATTAAGTGTAATGCAATAACTGTAATTGTTCGACAGGAACAAGTGCCTGTGCCTGTGCGTTAAGCTCAAGTTTTGATTCATTGACTGGCAATGCGATTGCGAATGCGATGAGCGAGTCAATTGGCACGATATTTGGTGAGTATACGGGGTGGTGAGGACGGTGAGGGGGATACTTTTCATTTATTTATAGCTGTAATTCTATTCTCGACAACTTTTCGGTCTATTCTATTTTCCATTCCAACAGGCAAACCACCTGACTTCATAGCCTTTGGCATAACGCTCATCATGACCAGCGTGTTGGCGATGGGAGCCAGTAAATCGGTTATTTTTAATCACACCCTGAACGCCATCAACCTGGCCACGTGGGTGTTCGTTATGGCCGCCGGCCTGTTCTACGTCGATACCAAAACGTGGTCGGAACATCAGGGCTTTCTGCCCTACGGCTGGAGCGGCGTAAGTTTTACTTTTCCAACTTTCCTAAAAAAAAAGGAAACTTTTTCGTCAGTTTCCACATTTTCACTTTTGGTTTTGTTCGTTTTGCTTTGCTTTGGTTTTTTTCCATTTTCCAGGTCTTCTCCGGTGCTGCCACGTGTTTCTATGCATTTATCGGTTTCGATATTATCGCAACCACCGGCGAGGAGGCCCACAATCCGCAAAAGAGCATTCCCAAGGCAATTGTCGGCTCGCTCGTCGTCGTTCTCATTGCCTACGTCAGCGTTAGTCTAGTCCTTACTTTAGTCGGTGAGTGCCTCTTGCTTTCACTTCTGATTGCATTATCGCTAAATAATCCAAACTTAATGGACTTACCGGCCCAAAAAAAAAGGCTCCATGAAACCATTGCAACAGAACGTTAATTTACTTGAACTAACGGTATCGTAAAAAGCTTTAATGAATTGTGGAACAAACCCGAATCAGTTCGAGGTCATAGTCCATATTGCTTGCTTAATATGAAGTATATATAATGGATGTATATCGCGTAAAAAACGTCTTAAAACGTGAAACGGATACACATAGATGAGAGTTGAAGGATGCAGACAGATGACAAAATAGCAAAGGGGTTTCGAGAAGGGTGTATGAACTAGATACTAGATAGTTGAGACAGAATCAAAGAGTTAGTGATGGAAACATTTGAGTAATGTCTATTATTGCCCGAACACCGCACCCTTAACGTCTCGAACGTCTGGAATAGTTAATCGCGAAATGATATATACCGTGGTGGCGTGAAGTGTAACCTGTATACACTGTCAATAGCTCCTTGAATATGCTTATTTACAGCGAGCACAAAAGTCACAGTCAAGTGTGCTCGATATACCCGCTACTCACGTGAGTAAAATGATTTCCCAAATATATAACATCTATGTTTTGTGTTGCATAATTCCAGGGAGCAGCTTCGAAATCAGTACATTTTAAGATTTTCGTAAATAACTTACATCTGTTTTATTGCAACCAAATTTACGGTAATTATTTGGCTTTAAAAGTACGCTTGGAATTCGATTTTCGGCGGGAATGGGCGTGGCCATAATCTAAAAAGACTCGATCTGTGTGCAATAATACGGGTTTATACGGACAAACAGACAGACGGGCAGAAGGACATGGCTGTATTGATTCGGCTGTTGATATTAATAAAGAATATACGTATATAACATAGTTTAAGGGGTTTGCCTAAAACATACATTTTCGGTTAGCACAAAGTTTTTATACCTTTCTACGCTTTGGGTAGTGAATAAACAAATAATATATAATAGGCGTTCATAAAATAACTCTCATTCGGATAGAGTGTTCCTATGTCATTTATATGTTATATTAGTTCTACACGTATATGTAACGATAGTTATCGATATGCGATGGTCGATAATCATCGCAAAAGGTTGCGTCGTGAGCGCAGGCAGAAGATGAAGAAGGAGTTATAAGAAAAAGCACAAGCAAAAAGGAGTCGAAGAAGAAAAAAACGAGTTGAAAGTTGTGCTGTAAAAAAGATCGTCAAGCCGAAAGTTGTCGTGTCCGGAGTAAGGCAAAGTTGTGTAGTCGTCGTATGTCCGGAGATCAAGAAGTGTTGGCACGAGTCATCTTTTTATTAAATACCTATTATATTAGCAAACTATTATGATATCAAAATATTATTAAGATAAACAATTGTGTTAAACAATAAATATCCTACATATATAGCAGTAGAAGTTAGCAATAAGGAACAGTAGTAAGTGGTTTAATAGTAGAAAGCATAGAAGATCTTGTAATATGAAGCCCTACTTTAAAACAAAACGAAGGTTGCAAGTTATTTTATCTTCCGATCAACCTTGTACTACATATGTAGTGACATATAATGGTGCAGAATATTATGTGTCACTTTGGTTGGCATTGATAAGTTATTTCTTATATTAGAACCTGTCGCCATACAAAAACCTACAATACGGCATTTCCTATGGTAGTTTTATGTTAAATTGGTCTGATGTTGATAAAATTGAATATGTATATTTATAGAAAATGTGCAGTTAATTTTGTTAATAAATACCAACAATCATTGGATAGTTTCCATGGCGGCTATACGATATATCGTTTCGATCCGACTCGTTTCGACTTATATATCATGCAGCAATAAGAAGCATGTGTACCAAGTTTTATTAAGACAGCTTGTGGTTATTTTGAGTGTGGTAACACTGATGTTACATGTGATTTGACAGAAAGTTAGTTTTATCCTTCCGCTGAACGAAAATGGTTGTGTATACGATTGAGGAACGCGTTAAAATAGTGCAGTTTTACTTTGAAAATTATGGTAATGTTGCAGAATGTGTTACGCACGGAAATGAGCCGTAACAAAGCACCGTCCGCTATGTGCGCTGTCTTTTGAAGAAGTTGAGAGAAACCGGCACAATTATTGATAAACCAATGCGTGAGAAACCAAAAAAAGCGCGTACTGCCGGTAATATCGGATTTTGGGCCAACGGCATCATTGGCCCATTTTTCTTCGAAAATGCGGCAGGAGCCGCCGTTACGGTCAATGGCGAACGCTACCGCGCCATATTAACGGATTGGTTCTTCCCGGAAATCGAAGAGGAGGACATGGACAACATTTGGTTCCAGCAAGACGGCGCTCCGTGCCACACAGCCAACGTAACAATCGATCTTGTGCGCACTGTTTAAAAAAAAAAAAAGAAGTTATGTGGCGGACCCATACTTTATATCAGGGACCGAAAATAATGATTATTCATTATTTTTTTTAATGAAAAAATCATCCACTTAGAATAGTCGGATAAGAATAAAAATTGCACCAGAAGGTTTCTACTGGCCTACTGTGGGCAAATCCGCGGTGATCCCAAATTTCATGATTTTTATTTTTTCACTCAAAAAATAATGATTATTCGTTGAACGAAAAAAATTTCGATTACAAAATAACAATTATTTGTTGAGCGTTATTTTATTCGATTAAATGAAACGCTCAATCTCGGATTATTCCCCTACCAAAGAAGTTTTTAGAAAAATTTTGATGCAGACTTATAAAGTTTACGGAGGGGTATCCATTTTGATTATTTTTAATTCCTTTGACTATTGGTTTTCATTTGAAATATGTATTTAATTGCATATTTTGCTATAATATTTAGTCATTTTTCTTCGACAACATAATTTTGAGTTCTGTGTTTGAGCTCTAATAAGAACTTTTAAGAGTCGTCTATTTATAATAATAGATATGATATGATTGTTATAGTTTTTGAGTGGCTTTTAAAGCTACCCATTACATTTGTGGAAGTCATTGCTGGCATATTAAGACCAGAAAAAAATGAAATTGACGACGCATTCTATGCCTTTGAATTCAGAACCGAAAATTATATTGTTTCGGTCGTTACCATGAGTCTCTTACCTGATTTTGCCTCTTTTTCTATTGTGTAAAATTCAGTAGTTAAGGGCTCAAAAATAATTGAAATGGATTCCACTAAGAGCACTTAAATAGTCTCCATCAAAAATTTGTAAAATCTTTGTTATAAGAGCTGTAATCGTAGTTTGAGCGATATTTTCGATCGAAAAAATAACGCTCAACAAATAATCATTATTTTCTGAACGAAATTTTTTTCAATCAAAAATAATCATTATTGTTTGAACGAAAAAATAAAACTCAGCACATAATCATTACTTGCTGAGTTTTAAGATTTTTTGAGTGATTTTTACGGTCCCTGCTTTATATGGTCAGAGATGAGATTATATACTTTTAAACGGTTCATAGTAAAATAATTGCTAAAATCGGTTACCTCGTTAAATTAAATATAATTTATAAATCAAGTAGAGCATTATTATAATTGCCGTATTTCCTTTTCTTTGTTTTTCTCTTCTCTCTTGTCAGTGCCATACGATCACATCAATGTGGGTGCCGCGCTCGTGCAGATGTGGTCCTATGTGAATGCCCCCAAGTGTCGCGCTGTGGTGGCCATTGGTGCCACCGCTGGGCTCTCGGTGGCCATGTTTGGCTCCATGTTTCCCATGCCACGTGTCATCTATGCCATGGCCCAGGATGGCCTGATTTTCAGGTGAGGTCATTCGAGTTCCTTCCTGGAGTTCCCAATATGCTCAAGGGTTTTCCTTTCTTCCACCAGACAATTGTCGCATTTGTGGCAACGCACAAATGTGCCGGGACTGGCGACAATTGGAAGTGGGCTGGCTGCCGCTTTGGTGGCACTCACCGTGCGCCTGGACATTCTCGTGGAGATGATGTCGATTGGTACGCTGTTGGCCTACACTCTGGTCTCGACTTGTGTGCTCGTGCTGCGCTATCAGCCGCACAGTACGTCACTGGTGGAGCTGCTGCCAGCACAGCTGCGAACACCATTGGCACCTGGCACCGCCACCGACCCGCATTCGCGACCCTCGGAGCTGCTGGAGCCCACGAAGTTGACCATCAAACGAGTGACGCGCGGCATGTCCGATTCAGACGATTCGTTCATTGACGACAGTCCCGAGGGCTATTTGGGTGGACGTGATGATCAGTTTCTTGTGTCGGATCGTTCGGAGAACAAGTTCTATGGCAGCGTCCATGGAGCACCCACTGGACCCACCGGCCAGGCGACGGCTTTCGATACAATGGGCCTCAATTTCATAACGCGCAAGATACACGATTATGCGTACCTGTGTCCCGGCTTCTTTCCCTGGATCAATCCCGGCCAGGCGACCTCTGAAAGTGGTAAGTGATTGATGGGCCCAAGTGACGCGTCGATTGAATTCGAAGTGAAAGTTGCAAGTAAAGAAATTACTCAAATATTACGTTATGCTTTCTCTCATTTCTTTTGTTTGCGCTCTCGCTCCCGTCGAAATTCAAATATATCGAAACACCACCAAATTCGAACTCGAAACGTTATGCGAAACGACATTCGAAACTCAACCAAACCGAACCCCACACCACACCAGGCATGTATGTCACGAAACTAGTTGGAATCATGTTCGGTCTCATATTCTTCTTGGATTTGTTCGCTGCGATTGGCTGGTCCGGCGGCCTCGCCATATTCATTTATATCATTTTATTTATCGGCATATTTGTGATATTATTGATTATATCGAGACAACCACAGAATAGGTAAAGCTCTCTTTCTCTCTCCCTCTCTCTCTCTCTCTCTCTCTATCTGCTTTTTCCTTTCATCGATGCAAATATTAATCGAGCCATTCACTCTTCAAATTCACAGATATGCGCTCGCGTTTCTGACGCCTGGACTTCCATTTATTCCGGCTATCGCAATAACTGTTAATATCTATTTAATATTTAAGCTAAGCATACTGACCCTAGTTAGGTTCACCGTCTGGATGTCCCTTGGCTTCATCATGTACTTCTATTATGGCATCACGCACAGCAGCCTCGAGCAGACAACCGATGAGCTGGAACTACATGTGGACAAGGATTATGTAAGTTTACTGCAGGGTAGAAGAGGCGATGTTGTCCTTAGAACATCTATTTGCATTTACATGCGATATAGTGCCTATAATTGGTTTACAATAGTTTTACCCGTATTGGTTAGGTTTAGAGATCACATTATGAAATGGCTCTCAATAGCTTACTTCCTAGTCCTAAGGTGTCACCTAAACAATAGTAGTTTTTAGTAACATAAAATGACTTCTGGACTGAAACAAATTCATTATAGGGTACCCCAAAGCAGTGTGCTTGCACCTATTCTTTATACCCTTTTCCATATTGACATACCAGTATTGCACATTAATTTTGGACACTGCTTTTCAGACAGCAACCTAAAAAACATCAGCCCAGGCTGACCAAATGGACCAATTTCCATTTAATTAATTTAATAAATGCAGAGATTCAGTGCAGGTAGAACTATCCCTATTATATCAGATCTGCAACCCATGGCTAACACCTGGGGCTTAGACTGGGCTGTATGCTTACCTGGACATTGAACCTGTTTGAGTTTCAATTTAAATTTAAGAAATTCTTTTGGTTCTCAGATAGGCTCCACTCTTTGGAACAAGTCTCCAATTTAAAAAGTGATCCTACCTCTGAATGTATGGTGTACAACTGTGGAGTACAACTGCCAGCAGCAATACAACCACCGTGCAATCGATACAATCCAAAGCTTCAAGTATAGTAGTAGGCACACCCATCTATGGTATAAACGTAATTCCGTGCTTCATTGTGACCTCAAACTTCCTTTAGTTCAGAAGAAAAGCTGTAAATTTATCCAAAAATTTATAGATTGCGTAGTGCCTAACGTGCATGTACTCGACAGCTGGAATCAACGAAAAAGATCCACTCACTTGAACCACCAAGCGATTTTATTTAAGTATTGCATTGTATAATGAATGTAACATTTGCACATTTGTCAGCATTAATACACACGTTCCACATGTCTGCCCAGTTCTGAAATGTATCCAGGTACTCCTGCGGTACTCCCGACGCCTCGCTGATACTGGAGCTTTTTGTTAGAATCGCGGTGTCATCAGCATATGTCGCGATTAGCACATCTTCCCGGTCTAATACAGTGACTGCTGTCTGGGTGGGCATGTTTGCGGTGAAAATAGAGTACAAAGTAGGACAAAGCATACTTCCTTGAGGACCTCCCGCTTGTATGACTTTAACGGACGATTTAAATCCATCTGTCGTTACACAGAAAGTACGTCCCAACAAAAAGCTCTTTATATAGTTGTGGTGTTAGGATTTGTTTTGCTATGTATAAAAGTCCCAGATGCCACACTCTGTCAAAAGCTTGTAGATTGACTGACACATCACTGGGTTCGTAATCAAAATCATCATAATAAAGCATAGCATACTTTTTGGATCATTGGGAAAGTATAGGACAGAAATATGATGAAAATTTGGTGCTTTTTCAAGATTCCTAAAACTTAAGAATACTCAATCTTGGTATGATGTTGTTTCGATTAGATAATACTTAAATTATTCTACTCGCAGAGCAAAAACGTCGATGAGAAGGCCGTGTGGGATCAACAGTCGTACAACCAGACGCACGAGCCCGTCTGGGCCAGCAAGGAGATCAAGCAGCCCACAAGTAACTACAAGACTTTCTGACCATTAACACGTCTGCTTTAATGATAGTTTATTTCCTCATCCCCATTCTCATCAGAGCAACGCTATAGCTATGGCAAGACATCATCGTCATCGACAGCAGGAGCTCCGAGCAGCTCAAGAAACGGCACACAAAACTCCGGCAAAGACTCAGCATCGGCTTCGGGATCGGGATCATCGACGGCTATGGCCACAGCTTCTGGCGCTGCGAGAGGTGCGCCACCTCCTCCGCCAGGGCCCCCAGGAGACGCCGGTACTGCACGCGGTGCGAAGAGCAACTCATCTGGACGCACACTGGAGCATCAGTATACCGGACAGTTCAGCATGTTTGTAGACGAGGGTCAGTTCCCCTCGTGGGATGATTAAACGACGAGCGGCGTGCCCCATGTAGGATTGTTGCCTGGCACTACTTCTTGGCACACCAAGCCATAGACGAAGAAGGAGCCGGACCCAAGTCTAGTCTGTGTACCACTCAAGTCTATATATTCACCTCAACTTACCACTCACCTCACCTCAGCTTACCATAGCTAACCTAATTCAACTTAACCTAATTCTGCATATAGCAAGCATCCTGTAAATACGATTAGACTTATACTAAGAATATACATATACATATGTACATATATATCAATATATGTATGTATATATGTATACATACAAGGCGATTAGATACAGTGGGGCCTCAATAATGCTTTCCATTTGAGGTTTCATTGTATGCACGCTCTACGATTTACATATACTATATACATTATATGATTATACAAATACATATATATATACATATATACACTTATGTTATATACATGCAAACAATCGACTGTTGATGATTGATAACTATCGCATCATAGAGAAGAACATTTACAGTGAACACTCGCATGCATTGCAAGTATGCTTCAATTCGATTGGCAACTGCTTCTTGGGTTGAGGTTAGGGTTCGGTTTTTTTGGGGTTAGGTTGCCAATCGAAACGAAGCATTTGCAAAAGCAGCGAATAGAGAAAAGTAGCACAGATATTTTTGAGATTGTTAGGCACAACAAATGGAAAATATGACTAAATTTACAATATGGATGGCCATATTACGATATTAGACCACCCCAACTCTCTCTCGCTGTGTGTGTGTGTGTGTGTGTGAGTCACTGTGTGCCATTTTCAACTGTACAGCACATACACCAAGGACTACACACACTCGCACGATTGCATACAGGCACACACACACGCACACATGCCTAGAATATAATGTTTATAGGAAAATCGCAAAGTAGATGGAAGCAAAAATCCTTGAGTGGATTTTGCTTCTGACTTCCAGTTGAAAGAATTGTGTTCAGTTCACGTCTTCTGATCAAATCTTCCGAAAGTTATGAACATCGTATGTCAAATATTGCATTTGAATAGCATATAGCGAATATCGCAATGCGAACACTTTCGGCTATTCCTATAAACATTGCAAGCAGGAACACAAACACACACAATCCTCTACGATAAAGACCTCATTGACTCTAAATTGAATCCTATGTAAAATTATTTATCCGATATATACAAATATTTATATTTACACTTGTATTTATGATTATCGCCATTGCCATTACCGTTATTGTTACTATTATACAAACATACTGCGTACTGCATACTGCATTCCTGCATACTTCATACATACATATGTGTTATATCGTTGCGCTTACGATAACAGTTACGATTACAATTACAGTTACGGTTATGGTATTACGAGTACTTATCTTATATTCTAAAATGTTATTGTTTCCTACTCTAGAGGCTCGCGCTAAGCTCATTTTTAAGCGGTATTCGGTATTTGTTGTAATTCAATAATTAACTTTAAAACAAAGAAAAAACCAAAACGAAAAAAAAAACTAAAAATACCAAAAACATAAGCGAAATCTTTATGATGAAGAGGAAGTTAAAGAAATTTACTATATTTACTAATCGAAATCGAACTACTCATGAGAAATTCAAACATTTATGTAAAGCAAAATGCAATGATGAATAATTCAAAAGCAAAAAATACCTTATTAATACACAAATTTATATACAATGCATACCTTTTTCCACTTTATATACTACAAAAAAGAGACAAACCAAACATTTTTTAACTATATTTATGAACACTTAATTACCTAATTATAATTATTAAAATCGGTTATCTTTCATTCAGAAACAAATATGCGAAAAACTGTACATACACACACACACACACACACAGACACGCAGTCTTGCGGTACATGAGCTACTAAAGACATACTAAAGAAATACCAAAGAAATACCAAAGAAATGCAACTACAAGCGAACAAAATAATGTTATTTATCTACATATGCGCATGGAATACCTTACGATATTCTAATAAGATAGTTGTTTGACCCCAGATAAAAAGAAAAACACACACATACAAACTTATCTATATGCATATTGTATTTGTATTTCATAATTATCAAGATTATCATTTGTATTCTTCTTCATCTTAAATCTAAATGTACATACCAAAAACCGAAACGAGTCCTATTTAAGTACTATATCTATATTGTGAGTATTATCGTAAATAGCTTTTCAGTTCCCGAATCCCTTATTCACTTTGAGTGCCAAATGCACCAGACTTTGATTTATTTTTCGATTTTGTAATGCTTTCTGGACCAAAAGAGCGTTAATGTTATCGTTTGCCCCCACCTCCTCGAGTTTCCCTCCAACTACGAGACATAGGTTTAACTGGACAAATCAGCAGATATTTCAATATACATATATACTTCTATATGACTTGTACATATGCAACTATCTCCTATATGTGTGTATATTTTTTACGATACAGTTACAAACGACTTTCGACTAAATACTCGTTGAACCTGCAAAACCTAAACTAAAAACAATAAACGATAAACATATCCTGAGTCACAGTTTAAGATCGTAATTGCAGTACACTGAACAACAAGAGAAAAACCAATATGACAAACTGTTTGTTCTTCCACCTCTCGGCACTTTCGATACCACCAAAGAATGATATAACTGATCAGCTAAATGTCTGCGTAAAATACGATAAATGATACGATACGTTATACAGTTCCAAGAATATGCTTCCGTTAACAAAATAATGCATTTTTTTAGTGGAACATTACTGAGTCTGCTCTCTTAAAGTCGGTTTTACTGTACTCTCATTACTTACTGTACTCACTGTACTCTCAAGCCAGTTGAGAGCAACTACGAACAAAGCGAGAAGCGATGGAACAAAAAATTAGTCACAAGGGTAAACATAACTAACAGATCAAAATTGGTCGATTGATTAAAGCGTTACCTAATCCAGATAAAATATGGCTAACGAAGGCTCGGAGCAAAATTGATTAGATAATTGAAAATCAATTGATTAATTAGTTGACTTTACTTGGAGAACAGCAGTTAAACGATGTACGCCAATATATCCCTAGTTGATTGAATAATCGATTGACTGCATCGCACAGATATTCAAACAATAGACAAAACAAACTAATTAATTTGTTTGAACAGACCCTAACTGATTGATTGATTAATTAATTGGTTGATTTATAGTTTCAGTTCTGCAAGCGACAAACACAAAAAAGTTAAATGAAGTACCTAAGTTTTTATTTGTTTAATAAGACTGAATTTCTGCATATGATTTATTCAAATGTTTTCGACGATTATTGTAAATATATTTAAAATAGTATATACATTATACACATACTTATACTATATATATATACAAATACATATATATGTATATATATACATATATACATACATGCATACATAAAGTTTTAATTATTTTTATGTATATATACATACTTAGTAACTTTACAACTTTACCTAAAGAACGCATCAAAATTTTACGATATTCTCAACTCATTTAACAAGAAAACCAAAAAGAAAACTAAAAAGTTAAACCAAAATGGAAGGGGGAAGCTTAAGAAGAACACATACAACTACTCGTATTATACATAAAATAATATATTTGGAAATAATACTAAAAGCAAACCCTAAACAAAAACCAATACATATATATATATGTATATATATATATATATATCTATATATATATATATATATATATTTCAATGGATCGACAAGCTAAAAATATAAGGGAAGCATGAAGGAGAACAAACCACGCAACCAAAACCAAAACAAGATGTTAATATATAATGAAACAATTTTTTATTCAAATACTACTCTTAATTTGTTTTATGTGTTAACAACTTATTAAATGATATTTCTTGAGAATATTAAAAAAATAAAAATTGTTAGGATATTCAAAATATGATTGAATTGGTGGTTTTATTGCGAACATATTCATACTCTTGCAGAGGGTATATATTCATTTTGCTCAGGAGCTTACAACGCACCTTAGGCGACATCTTCGACCCTACGTAGAAAATAAATTCGGAATCAGCAGCATCAGACTAATTGAACTAGACGTTCAATGTCCGCCTGACATGCTTTCCGTGTGTCCGTCTGTTGCAACGTAAACTAGTTCTCAGTTTGAAACCTATACTGATGAAACTTGGTACACATGCTTCTAAGTCGGAACAAGCCGGTTCGGAAGGGTATAAATCCTTCGGCACGCCAAACATAGCCGTCGCTCCTGTTTTTTTATATATTTTAAAATCGTAAGTATTGCCGTGTAGTAAATAAAACTCCAACAAAGGTGTTTTGAAAGTGAGGTTAGACTAGACAGTAAAATAAAAGGCACAAGTAGAAACTACGACAATTTTATTTTCATTAATAACTGTATTTTTGATTTTAATGCTAAGCCAAGAAAGTATTGCACAACTATTGATCTTAAAATGAAACCAAAAAAAAAAAATAGTGTAGAAAAGATTGCAAATCTCTCCCTCTCTATCTATGGATCTATATATAGTAACTCGAGTGCTGCGCTCCTGGCGATGCGGATGGATAGCTACCGAAGGATGAGATGGCTCCCAAATTCTGCTGGCCACCAATCCCCGGACCGACCAGGCCAAAGGGATTCAACTTGGCCAGCCGCTGCCGTTGAACGTAGTAGTCGTCGTGCTGGACAGAAGAAGAAGAAGGACCCTCACCGGGATAGTTTACAATAAATCGATTGAGATTCGGATTTGGCTGATCCGGAATAGCTTCGTCGCCTACATCGTTGTCGGACTGGCTGGGATTGGCATCAGCCTCGGGCGCAGCTCCATCTGGTCCAACATCGGCTTCAGCTTGAGCTCCTCCTTCTTCCGCTCCAATTTCTTCTTCGGCCTCATTTCCGTTTCCATTCTCGACTGCGTCTCCGTTTCCGTCTCCTGCATCCGCAGCCGCCGCGTCGACCACGAAGGATCGCGGCTTAGAGTAAATATCTGCAAAGTGTTGGAGAGAATCCAATTGTACGACAATTAGTTAAAAGTTTTCGTATTTTACCAGTCGGTTGTGCGTACTGATAGATCACATGGTCACCCAGCTGCGTCGACGACGGCGGCTGCGGACGCGGACGTGGTCGACGCTGGGCTGGCGGTGCTGGTGCTGGCGGCTGTGGACGTGGCCGAGGGCGTGGTGGCGGTGGCGGCGGCGGCGGAGGCAGTGTTGGAGCAGGAGCAGGTGCGGCGCCCGTGTCCACATCGTAGTCGTAATCATAGTAAGAACGCGGAGGCGGACGTATGCGTTTTGGCACCGGAGCAGGGCCATAATCGTAGTCCAGACCCGGATAGTAATCATGGGGTCGCGGCCACCAGCCAGGATAAGGTCTTGGCCAGGGTCTTGGTGGAGGCGGCGGCGGAGGCGGAACAGGAGCTGGTGTTGTAGTCGTTGTGGTTGTTGTCGCTGGCGGACGTCGCGTGGTCAGCGTAAGATTCGCCTTGGCACTGGAAAACTGAGCGCTCTTCTGGAGCAGATTACGCAGCAGCAGGCCAAAGTCGAGCGTGATGGTGCCGCGCTTCTCGCGCTCTGCCCCATCCATCTCCTCCAGCTGCGGCGGCACTCGCTGTGCCAAAGTTCCCAGCAGCATCGCCAGCAGCAACATCAGCAGCAGCAACGACGGCATGACGCAATTTGTGCGCTGCATCCTTGGTGGCTGACGGCAGTACAAGTGCCAAGAGGGAGTGTGTGAGTGTGGCCTTATCCCGGATAGGTTTAAGCGCTCGCTGAACTGCGCTGTCTGGCGTTCCAATCAGAACTGGCCACAGCTAGGCAGGCTGCTTGTCTGCCTGGCTGCCCGCCTGCCTTGACGCGGATTGCTGCAGCCTGGGCGTAGATTGCGGATTAAGTGGCCAAACGCAACGAGTTAGACGGGTTAGCCAGACAGTGGGACGAATCGGACAGTGGGACAGTGGTCAGTCAGGCTGAATGCTGGCAGTCACCAACTCCATGCGGCTCTGTGCGTGGCAACAATTACTTTTGCACTAGTTTCTGCGACACTCGATTGGTTGCTTGCCACGACCCCAGCGGCGGCGCCCATACCAGATGGAGACAGTGGAGTAAGTGCTGCACCAGGGGGCTAACGGTACTGCGCCAGTGATGTCAGTGGTATGCGCAATGTGCACCACTGTGCACCACTCATAATAATACAAGCATTAAATTTACTCGTTACTTTTTTTGTGTGCTTTTTGTTTTGAATTCATTTGAATACCCCGTAGAGCCTCTTGTTGAGTGCTGGTGCCGGGTATGCTCGACCGGTTGTGTTACTAGTTGTCTGTTATTAGATTTTAGGTATCTTATATTTAAAGTTGACTTATATAAGTCGAATAAATTGCTATTGTATTAAATTATTTGAAACAAGGAAAGTAAAGTAAGTAAATTAAAGTATTTTAAGTCAATTAAGTAATATATTTATTTTCATTGATCATTTTTTATTTATTATGCAGTGTTTTCATACGTTTTATTTATTTATATTTAAAATAGTGGAATATTAGAACATTGCATTATTCAAATTGTGCATCTCCCATTATCGATATTCCATGTAAGTAGAAATTGATATATTTTAAATAATATTTCTACAATTACTATATTTTAATCATAATTCGGTTTTCAATGCTCTGTTAATACTTTATATTTTACACCATCTGTAATACAAATTTATTTAATATAATTATGTCTCGCGACGATTGTGCTCTTACTCTTCTCCATTGTTCAAACATATTTTGAAATTATCGTATCTGCAGGGTGTTGGTACGGCGACTGCGTCGCTCCACACCTTTGCTGTGCCGGTTATGTTTATTCATTTGCTTAGCAATTAACTGCATAAAGTTTTAGTTATGTGCGACAAGTATTCACTTGCCAACACACCAAGTGAGCGTCTGTTTGGGTATATGGATATAGATTAGTTTATTTGGAGCAGTGCCAAAAGATCTGATGTTGAATGCAAACTACTCGATCTCGAAGCCGATTTGAAAGAGATTCGATTTGATTGAGGCCCCTTCACAGTAATTTGTCGATCTGTCGCTTTCAGCTCTCTTGACAATACGTGATCTCTACGAGGTTGAGTAGATCGTAATGTGCAATTATCAAGTGATATTATACGATATAATGGGGACAGGTTGCCTTACTTTAAGCATTCGCCAATTCAAATGGTATAATTAGTTTGGCCCAGAGAAAATCTCCTGCTCTGTCGCTTACCCTCCCCCCTGCCGTCCCCCGCACTGTCGACTTGCGCAATGCAGTAAACGGAAATCGAAAGTCTTGAAACGAGGCCAGCGAAAAATGCGAGCAATACGAAAAGTGAATCCGGTCTGGAATCTGAAAAGTGAGGAAAACCAAGGAAAGCTGTTGACGTCGCTTAGCAACTGGTAAATTTGAAATTCATCAAGCTATCCTCCCCGAAACCCGTTGCCACTGACCAACTAGCTCTTTCGACTTAAAATCTGGGTATTAGATCACCTAAAATAATTGTACAATTATGTCAACAAGGAGGGTTCGACGGAGGTAAATACCCTGTTATAAGTGGAGTAATCTGGACGAGCACAATAAAGTTTTAAAGCTGAAATTTAGGTTTAGGTTTAGGTGCTGGACTGAGATATACCCGCTATCCAGAATAAATTCATTTTTTTATTCTTCATTACTTCTATGTTTTGTGTTGTAGGGAGCGGCTTGAAAATCAGTTAAATTGTTTTTTAAATAGCTTCTATGTTGATTACCCGATCACAACCAATTTATTTGGGCGTCTTACATTATTTACACAAAGGTATAATGCCCTTTTACCCAATGGATAGCGGGTAAAATCATTTATTTGGACATTTAAAGTTATCAAAAAAGGGTATTTTAACTTTGTGCTGGTAGAAAAAGGCGCGACAGACACCACAATATATATATATTCTTGTTCTGGATAATAAGTCGAGTCGATTGAGCCATGTTCGTCTATCTGTCTGTGTGTTCGCCTGCCTGTCTGTCTGTGTGAACACACAGACCTAACCTATTATGGCAGCTAGAGCCACCAAATTTGTCATGAAGGCTTCTGCATCTGAGCAGGTCAAGTTTACTTAATATTCTGGGAATCACGCCTATTGCCACTGCAAATAAATAATTTATTATTTATATGTTGGCGTTGACTTACACAAAAAAAAAAATCCTGACAAATTGATCATTTTGTTAGTTATTTGAGCCAATTGTTTATGAAACTAAAGTTGTATATCTTTTATACCCTTCGACCATTGAAAATGGTCAAAAAGAGGTATGCTAACTTTGTGCAAATGAATGTAACAAGCAGAAGGAAGCGTGGGAGACCCCACAATGTATAAATATTCTTGCTCAGGATCACTAGCCGAGTCGATTAAGCCATGTCTGTCTGTCTGTCCGGATGTCCGGGTGTCCGGATGTCCGGATGACCAGGTGAACACACAGATCTCAGCTATTATAAAAGCTGGAGATACCAAATTTGGCATGAAGGTTTCTGTTCACCAGACGCAGATGAAGTTTATTTCAAATGTTGGGTGCCACGCCTACCGATCCTGCAAAGCAAGAATTTAATCTTTTAAAATTTGTGAGCGACATATAAAAGATACAACATTCTGAGACCATACTTAGCTAATTATAAAATCAACATAACGTCAAACTTTCAATCCGATCGGACAACAAACACAGAAGTTATTAAACAAAAACCTTTTCCGCTTTAATTTTGTATATAGACCAGCAAGCTGTGACGTCATTGCAATGCTCATGTAGGAAAGAAAAGGAAAGAGAATGCGAGCGCGTAGCGTCATACGAGGGTCGTTTGATAAGTCCGTGACTTTTTGAATAAAATATATTTTTTTCGTCAAAGAAGCGTTTTATTTCTCAACATAATCTCCTTTTAGCTCTATACATTTAGTCCAGCGTTTTTCCAATTTTTTTATTCCTTCCAAATAATAGGTTTTCTCAAGGCCCTCAAAATAGTCGTTTGTTTCTGTGATGACCTCTTCATTTGACCCGAATCTCTTACCGCCGAGCCATTTCTTCATGTTTGGAAACAAAAAATAGTCACAGGGGGCTAAATCTGGAGAATATGCTGGATGGGGTAGCAGTTCGTAGCCCAATTTATGAAATTTTGCCATGCTGACTACACACGTGTGCACCCGTGCATTGTCCTGATGGAACAGCACTTTTTTTTCGCCAAATGCGGTCGTTTCTGCTTCAAATCAATATCGAATCTGTCCAAAAGCTCTGAATAATATTCGCCGGTGATCGTTTTACCCTTTTCAAGGTAATCGATGTGAATGATACCTTGTGCATCCCAAAAAACTGTGGCCATGACCTTGTTGGCCGACAGACCCACCTTGGCCTTCTTTGGTGCACGTTCACCCGGAGAAACCCACTGTCTTGATTGTTCTTTGGTCTCTGGTGTGGTGTGGTGGATCCATGTTTCGTCTACGGTAACGAAACGGCGCAAAAATTCGTTTGGATTGCGGTTGAACATCGCCAAACACTCCTTTGAAATGGTCACACGGTTGCGCTTATGGTCGTGTGTGAGCAATCGCGGCACCCATCGCGCGGAAAGCTTTTTCATGTCCAAATATTCATGTAAAATGTGATGTACCCGTTCAGTTGAGATGCCTACAGCCTCAGCTACCTCACGCACTTTCATTCTCCGATCATCCAATATCATTCCATGGATTTTGTCGACGATTTCTGGCATGACGACCTCTTTTGGGCGACCTGAACGTTCGGCATCACTTGTACTGGTACGACCACAACGGAACTCAGTAAACCATTTCTTAACCATTGAAATTGATGGTGCAGAGTCCCCATAATATTTATCAAGTCACGGACTTATCAAACGACCCTCGTATGTTGTTCTTCTCTTCTTTTCTATGCACACCCATTTTTTGCATTCAAACGCACACACATACAAACATTTTTGTTTGACCAATGAAATGCTATTTACATGAATATACACGTATTCATATAAAAACGCAAATAAAAGCTTACGTTACGATATTTCTATTAAGTAGTAGTATCGTACATTTATGGACTCTTAACGTTTAAAAAAATGTCGAAGGGTATCTCACTGCCGCGTGCCACTCGAGTGTTGCTCTTGTTTAACTTCAAAACGAGTACTTTCTTTAATTCCAGATATTGTTTTTACTTTCTTTTGAAATTAACAAAGCTCTGTATTGACAAACATTTGCATACTTCTTAAAAATATAAAAAAAGTATTTAAAAATAAAATATTTCTTAACCGTCTCGGTTATGAAAAAATATATAATATTTTTCTCTTTACTCCGCATTTAGTATGGTTTTACAGCAGGGACAGAGAACATATGAGTTTCCTTTAACTTCTATTTGGTATATGATCGAGCTATATTATTTTAACGATTCTATTCTCTGCTTGCACTGTTTAAAGTCTCTTCTATATGAAATAAATTTCAATGAAGTGATATCATTCTCATCGGATTTAAATTTATATTTTTCTAAGTGGGTCCTGATTTATTGCTTGTATGATGGTTTGCTTTGGTTTTCCCGTACCATAGAGCAATTTTAAACTGGGTATCTTACTCTGCCCGATTGTAGCGTTTGCCTAGGTTTATCTTATCAGGTTTAATAATTTTGACTACCATAATGAATAAATGATCTAACTATTCTTATCAAATGCATGTGTTTTCCCACATTACTCAATAATGTATAATACAAATTCCCAAGCTTCCTTTGATTAAGTTCTTATATACCAGTCAATTTATGCCAGCATTCACACAGAGCTCAGCAAAGCTCGTCTGTTTTCCCATCCTTTTATAACCTTTCTTTATTATGATGATGTCTTGACATTTCCCTTATCCATCTCTCTACAGGTTATAGCACTCATATCAAATTCAACACACTTTATTACTAAAACTAAAAGAACACAAATTAGGTAGATAAGGAAGCAACTTTAATGCTAGATCTGTCGCCAGGACAGATCGTTGGAAATGCATTTATGTGTCGACTAGATTTTCTTGGGAGACACTCGTGTAAGGCGTTGATATCACGGCCAGAGAGACGGTGGGCGTCGTGGGGTTGCTGTTGCCGTCGTTGTTCCCATTGGTCTCATTGTTGTTTGGACTTGTTGCTGGTGCCGTTTGTTGCCGCTGGCGTTTCGTGCTCAGCAGGTGTAGCTCGAGCTGCACCAGAGGAGCCTCCACGCACAAATACATGCAGAGCGAGACAAGCAGCGTGACGCCGAAGTCCCCCCAGAAGCGCAGGACCTGCAAAGCAGAGTAATCGAGAGATATGTCAGTGAGAGAGTAAGAGAGAGAAGCATTACCGACTTACCGCATCGTAGTTCGAGAAATGCTGACCAGTTCTAATGCGGCCAATGTTGAGTGTCTCGACGAGTAGATGCCACAGATAGAGACAGTAGGAGAGCTTCGAGATCGGTTGCCAGAAGGACCAGCTGAGCAGGGTGTTGATAGCACCGGCGCGTCCACTCTGACACGCCCAGATGAGCCAGCACAACGACAAAGGCCAAGCGATTCGACTGCAGCACAGGTAGAAGGCGCCCGCCAGCGGGCTAATCTCACCTGCACCCGGCTGCGTATACGGATACATACTCCAGATGACGGCCACGACCATGCTGCATGCGAGCAGCCACAGCAGCAGCACCAACGGCCACGAGAGGCGACGCCGCCGCCCACGTTCGCTGTGCAGGAAGTAGCCAAAGAGCAGCCCAATAAGCCAGGGCATTGCGCGGGCGTGCGTCGTGTAGTAGATCATCCGCATTGCGGGGGAGTCTTCACCGAGATTGCTGCGAGCAAGGTCAGGAGTGGGCTTAGATAGAGAAGGACAGAGAGAGAGAAAGAGTTTCACTTACCCCTGTCGATCGAAGACGCGCAACTCGTTCAGCATGATGATGCTGAAGAGGCAGCCAAAGAGGAGCAGCACCAGCAACACGACGCCGGCGGCGGCACGACGACGCCAACGCCAGAGCGGCCAGAGCAGCAGCGGCGACAGCAGAAAGAGCTGCATATCCACAGCCAAATACCAGGAGTGACCAAGGCACTGTTGCAGCAAGAGATAAAAGTACAATAGTAAATTGGGAGTAATTAGCAAAAAATCTAGGTGTATTCCCCCAAGTATAAAGTCATATGTATTCGTGAACAGTTGAAGGAAGGAAAGAGATTCTTTCTTTGTACTAAAATGCTTAGCATTATCCTATCAATGTATCCTCAAGATGGTTTATATCTATATATTTGCTGTACAGTCTGGCGATACAACAGAGCTAGGCTCCTTCTTAAATACAAAGTTTCTTTTGTTTCTAGAGTTATTTTTGGCTAGTCAGTCGCTATAAGTAGAACTTTGGTTGGAAGTTTAGGAAAGTAGGTAGATTCATCATGCTTTGCTTGTGTCTGTTCATCCCGTTAATAATGCTGGGCACAATTAAATTCAAAAATTTGTATATATTCATTCTCAGTCCTATTATCCGACGTAATGCGAGCTAACCTTTGCCTTACTGTTTCCACCAGACACCTAAAGGTGCTATAGCTATAGTTCTACTACTTCTCGGGGAGTCACTTACCATGCGTCCTGCAGCCGCATAGTTCTGTACAAAGAGCAGTGTTGCCCACCAGGTGTCGCTGCAGAGCTGATAAGAGCCGCTGAACTGTTGCCATAGTGGACCGCTGTCGAGGCGCGGAAAGAGTGTCATGTAAAACAGCACGGCTACGGCCAGGACAGGCGTCAAGCGCACAATGCGATGGAGATACATCAGTGGCACATTGAGGTGCCCGTTTCGACTGCAACAAGATTGAGAAGAAGACGCTGATCAGATTGTAGATTAGGCAGTAGATAGTTGGTGGCTGCTACATACCGATCCAGCTCACGCAATGTGGACATGACCAACAACATTCCACTTAGTAGGAAAAAGGTGTCAACAGAAGTGGCTCCGCTCTGCAGGATCATCGAGTAGGGTGTCTGGGCCCAGGTGACTATCTCGTAGGCATTCACGTTGGGCGACAGCAACATAAACATATTATCATGCCCGTAAATGATCCAAATAATCGACAGGCAACGTATGCCATGCAAGCAGGGTATCACGTGGCTCGGAACTGCTGTCGTCGACGTCGTGTGTAGCAACTGGCGAAGGTTCCGACGCAGCGAGAAAACTGTCAACAGTTTTCCAGGAGCTGTAAGGGAAGCTGGGATCGATACACATGGTTAGATTAAGGCTGGGTTATATCTGGTGTGTCTTTATGCCAAATTGAAAAGGGGTGCTCGTAGATATAAATTGGAAATTAAGATTTTTTGCTCGGGAAATCAAATCTAATGTCTTTAGAACTAAGTTCACTGGAATACTTAATTGTTTCTTTTTGAACTCGAAGCAGTTTCTAAAGATTTTAGTTATCAGAGTTTTCTTAGCTGAAGAAGTAGCTGAAGAACATCTATGGCCATTAGAGTCGAAATATCGTAAGTTAATTAATGTTTCTTATCGTTATTTTATAGATATATGTAGATAAATATGTGCAGATCTCTTGCATACAAATATTTCTATGCTTATGAAGGTGTTATATGTAGATTTTAAATGCTACGTTGTATTGGTTCATATTTTCTATAAAATGGTGTCGAATGATTTTTTTCTAGGCACTTCTCAAGATAAGGCTATCATGTTGAAAGAAAAACAATGGCAATTCTTATCAGCAGACAGCAAATATTGCGAAATTCCGATTGTGATTTAACCCTTATATTAAACAAGGATTTTTCTATTTCAAGGTTATTTTTGACGTAGGTGATCGACTGACCTTTTGTAGTGTCCAGAAGGGTGCTCAATAGCACCAAGAGCAACAGGAAGCCAAGCAGGACGCTGTGGGATTATAAGTTTTAAATTTATTTAAATGGATAGATCAAAACTATCGGTTAACTATCGGGAAACTGTCGGCATAACATTGATTAAAGTGAGCAACTCTGTAGGCAACTAATTTGCCTTACTCAATATTCATCGGTTAGTTGTATAATTTTCCCGATAGTACATGCGATAGTGTTTCCTTCAACTTACACAGCGAACCAGTCCAGTCCCGTCATCGGATTCCGCTGCGTCACCGCACAGTTCTGCTCCTGGAGCATGACAGCCTGCGGCACCTGCTCCTCACCCTGTTCGAAGAGTTGCGCCAAATAATCCTGCAGCCAGTGGTTGAGCTTTGCTGCCGAGCACGAGGCAGGAATGCAGGCGCCAATACGCACACTCAGCGTGTTCATGACCTGTGGCAGCAGACTATCAAACTCGATGTGGGTTAGGCAATATTTGGTGGGACTCAGCTGCAGCGAGCCGAGACTGAGGCAAGCGTCGAAGTTGCCCATGTCGCTGAAATGGCCATAGAGTAAACCGTGCGGGAACTTGCCCCATGCATCGAGAACTACCCGGGATAGAAGGGGGTGACAAAATGAAGTTGACGTCAAGTAACTGATCGGGTGCGTCTCTTACCTCGCAGCGCTGTCACCGCATGGGCATCCGCTCCTGCCAGCAGGAGACGGGCCTGGGCAACGCAGCGCGCATCCTCTGAGGCCAAAATGGAGACATCCTCGTGCAGCGACTGTTGTAGCACCTGATAGCCAAAATTGCTGCTTTGCATCCACGTGAGGAGGTCCTGCTGGCTATAGGCAGTCACTTGTCCCGCCCCAGTCAAGGCCAAAATGATGATCATCAGCAGCATCACTCGCGAATTCACCTTCATTTCCCGTTCTATTGTCATGGCCGTTGTGTGGCATTCGCCGCGTCGCGATTCATATTTATACGGCCGTAACACGCACGTAACCCACTCACACCGCCCCGTCCCCGCTATTTCTAATCGACTCGAGTCGCGGCTTTTGATAACCGCGTTCTCCCCCAACTAAGCTTTATCTCAGACTGCTCTCTCGACTCTCGGCGTACACCTGAGTCGGAATATAACAACAAAAAACGAATTGGTGCATTGACCGATAGATACACCCGTCCGTAGTGCTACAGTAGTACAGTAGAACAGTAGTATTTGGGGGGAGTTTGGTACTTCACCACATTCTCGTCGTCGTCGTCGTCGTCGTCCACTTCAAGCCCGGGCCCAGTCATGCCTGTCATCCATACTATAATGGGTTGCTTGAACCCGGAATAGTCAATATTAATTGCCTGACGATTGTTTAGAATATTAGTGCTAATAATAGCCGTACTACGCAGTATGTGCTGCATACCCTGTACTCGCTAGCTGGGCAACACTTTTTCGAGTTTATGCTTTACAACTGTTGATAAAAACACATTTTTATTAAAAAGTGCCACACGCCATAAAACAAAATTGAAGTAGGGTATAATGAGGTAGTGTAGTAGGGAATTTCGGAATAATTTAACTGACATATTCAATTGATCTGTGCAACTAGGAGACCATGATCGATAAACAGCAGCATAGTATTTTAGTACAACAATATGTTCTAATAGAATGCAGTATAACAGTTGTAATAATATACTGTATAACAGTTGTAATAATATACTGTATAACAGTTGTAATTATATACTGTATAACAGTTTTCGTTATAAAAAGTTTTATTAGAAATGATTGCAATTTGATTTGTAACGTTTATGCGCCTGTATAACAGCATGCCACAGGGACGTCGCAACCGGGTGGTCAGCGGGGGCAGCTGCCCCCCCAGAAATTTCAACGGGAGGGCAATATTATCATTTTGCCCCGCCCTACGTAATCAAAAGTCAGTTTTGTTAATCAAATTTTTCGTTATTAAAAAGTATTTCTAAAAGTGATTATGCTACATCTTTTTAATACACACTTTTTAAACATACTACTAGTGTTCAGATTATTTGATGTTTAAAAATTATATGTAAAATGTAAAAGTTCACATAAAAAGTATAGCGCATTGTCATTTCCTAATACCAAAATGTTCGTAAAAATCCTTTTTTTTAGAAACTCTAAATTTTTTTTTATGTTTGCCCCCCCATGAAAAATTTTGTTGCGACGTCCCTGGCATGCCAGTTTAATTGCCTAACAGTTTTTCATTCAAATTCTACAACTTCTTATTCTCTGCATCCTGCATAAGAAAGTGTGATATACACCGACATCTCTTACTTTATAGCACGCAGATACTACCTGCATACAATCGTTTTATCGTCGGTTATACCCTGTATAATCAAATGGCCATTTATATAGAACAATAACCAAAATAGAATGTTAATACACAAACACAATTTGAATGGCGCAGTTTATATAACAGATTGCAGTTTTGTGTTTGATTTGCGTGAAAGCATTATTTGAAATTCCTTCAGATAACCATAAATGGTAGAGTATGTGTTATATAATCAACATTAGGTATGAACTAGTCGTGCTTCGCAGTGTTGCCAACTTGTTTTGTTTAGCAAATAATCATGAGAACATATGTCCGTCCCAAGTTCCGACTTCCACTTAGAACTTGGCACTACTGGCTACCCCAAGTACCCGCAATTCTTGTGTCACGCTCTTGGCCCAATTGGGGCAATAACCGATAAGCAACCGATGCGATGGGGCGGCTAACAACAATTGGCCACACGGGCCGCTGACGTAGCCATAATAAATAGACAAAAACAAAATAAACCTGGCAAGAAAAACATAAGAAATCACGCCAACAGTAAGAGAATACGTTATTCTATTATCGACAACTTGTTCGGGGCACTCGATAGTTAAAGAGCTGACGCTTTAATAGACCTGCCGAACATGCCCGAACCCGATGGCTTCGGCCTTGACTGCAATCGAAACAGTTAATTGCGACGACGATAGTGAGCACGAGCTTGAAAGCTTGAAAGCTCAAAGCTTCGAGTGCGAAGCGTGTTAGCTAAATCAGCTAAGCACAAACAAAGCGTAAATAATACCGGGTAGATGTTTTGCACTGATCATGTTGACGTTTAATGCATAGTTTTGAGTTCGTTCAACTCTGCAAGGGTTGAACGAACAGTTTGCGAGAACATTTGTGTTACAAGGCGAATTCGTTGTGAAATACTAGTTTCATAGCGTTCTAGAGGTCACCATTGCCCTTTGCTCATGCTGATGGGTTCTCTCTTAATATCAACACATGTTAGGGGTGAGGGCACTAACGAGTGCGGCTCAGTTGGTTCAAGGCCAAATACTTTGTTGCCAGAAATTGTGTTTGTAATAATGTTTCCAATTAACTTCTGGAAAATAGATTTCAAGCTACTTAGGGTTTTTTGTTTGCTTTCATAAACATTACGAAAGAACCGTGTAAAGATTGCATAATCCAAGTCGTTCATCACATGTGCCCATTAGCAGTTAACTAACAGTCAAATAACAGTCTTTCAACAACAGTTAATAGATGACTTATTTCTATCTGTCTATTATAGTAAACGTACAATATTAAACCCACATAAAATTAATACATTTAATTACCAACTGAACTAAGTGGTCGATGGCAAAAATACCCTGTGAAGAAGGATGATGTATGTGGAGAAGTTAATGCTGAATATCAAACTCTTTCTCAAATTCCAAGGGAAAAATTGTATTATCCATTATTTGTACATTTATCATTAATGTTAAAGAAGACAAAAATGTATATTTTTGAGAATGATGAGAACCAAAGTATAAAATTTTTATTGTTTATTTTTGTTTATTTCATTAGGGATCAGATTATAAATTTGTCCATAACCTAAGCATCTATAGTTGTTTCTTCTCCAAGACTACTTATAATTAAATTAAAAAGAAGTTTCTGTAAAATCTAACATAAAGCAGCTGCTTATCCAACATTCCCCTACTATCATCAGCAATATATAAGCAACTCACTTCTAGACTACCCACTTTGGCTACCTCAGTGAACGACCATAAAAACACAGCAATTCGATTGACACCCGTTCCCGAATCCGACTCGATAACGACTAGCTTGGCGTTTCGCAGTTCAAGGAGATCCCTGGAAACGTGACTCACGATTATCTCGGTGCCGCAAACAGTCCGCGCAGTGATGATTCATTTAACGAAATCACCTTTGAGTACCGATCAGCTATCTACGCGATGACGTTTCAAGTGGCGGCCACCCTACTGATTCGATTAAAAGTCAAAATCGTAAACAAACACAGATTTTAAATTATATTACCTAAAACAATCGTTTCAGATAATTAAAATAATCCACAGTTTGCATCGAACTGTGATTCAATTAAGATTGAGGTCAAATGGGATTAGACACTAAGAAGCCCTTCACACAGTTTTGAGAAACCGTTAAGTAACATAATTATTTATGTTTATTGTAAGATATTATAGTCTGATAAGTCAAAGTCATTTATTTATTTATTTATTATGCTTTATTTTTTCTCAAAATTCATTTTAGTTATTGCTATTATATAAAAGCTGAGACAGGCGCGTTCTTCTTCTAGACAGACTGGTGTAAAGACATACAGATATACAAACATACATACATACAGACATATAGACATGCAGACATACAGACATACAGACATACAGACATACAGATATACAGACATACAGACATTCATACAAACAGATATATAGACATATAGACATAAAAACATATAAACATATAGACATATATACAAATATGTATACATATAGACATATGTATATACGTATAGACATACAGATATACAGACACAGACACAGACACACAGGCATACAGACATACAAATATATAGACATACAGACAGATAAATATACGAACATACTGACTTATGAACATACAGACAGACAGGTATATAGACATAAAAACATGGCTCAATCGACTTAGCAAGTGATCGTCATCATGAACAAATATACTTTGTGCGGTCTAACAAGCCTTCTTTGTCTGTAACATACACATAGCACATAGTAAGAATACCCTTTATTCACAATTGGATACAATGGAGGGCATAAATAATTTAGATAGGTTAGGTTGATGAAAATTCAAAATTAACTTCGGATAATAAAGTCTTCTTGATGTTAACTAAGGTCTGAATAGATGTCTGAATAGATGAGACAAAAATAATCACTATCGTAGAGATTCCTGGCATTTCCTCCTCCACTTAGCTGTTAACGCGATGGCTACAAAGGTTTTCTGTTAATTGGATAACTGTCTACCGATTAGGGCTATATCACAATAGGAATCGTCATCGATAATGTTACATGGAACTTATTATCAATTCCATTCTTAATCGCACTCGATTCACACGAAGCAGCAGCAACAACAATTACCACAGGCGATTCTAGCAAAGCAGTCGGAAATCTTCCTGGCAATCTACATAGTACTAGCTGGCTAGTGTGTGTCAATTGGACTATGTGAGATAACGCTATTCGAACTAAGTGCCGAATCTTATCGCCTCCAAGAAAGCAGTATAAAAGAAGTCGGGATGACCAGCGGCTCAACCATATGCCAATCAATGTTCTATCAGAATGGTCAAGACCAATGAAATTACGATCAGCCTTCTGTTCAGTCTGACCCTTGTGGCGGCTGTGGACTGGCAGATGAGACTACCCCAGGATCTGAGCATTGAGCCCGCCGAGTATCAGGAAGTAAGAAAGCTACTGGCACTGAACCAGGAATTTACGCGTCAATTCGAAAACATAACGCTGCAGGAATATACCAACGGATCGGCTACCCACTCCTCAGGACCTTCAGTGTCTGGCTGATATGGGGCTGTGGCTAAACGCTGTTACCTCCGGCCAGATATGGGCACTGAAAAGTGAGTACCTTGTCCGTTTTATAGGGAATACGGTTGCAGTAACTTGTGTTATTCCTTTAGTGATTGACGCCTGGGGCTCCATTCCATCGGGATTACTTACGCTCAATATCATCGACCTGGGTAACTTCGAAGAGTGCCTGAAGATCAGCAAGTCCGTGACCAGCAGTCACTCTGTGGATGGAAAATATTGCTTTGCTCAGATACCGTTTCTGAAATTACTTGGTCTCAGTTCGTCGACTATCCGCAGTGCTACTCTCAAGATTGGCATTTGTTTTCCCGCCTCCTGCTCAGCAGCCAACATGAATACCCTTTTGGATCGCGTCATCGGCCAGCTGATCACCCTGGAGGAATCACTGGAGCTAGTCAGTCCGGATACCTGCCACATCGCTGAGAAAAAGCCCTTGGACGCACTTGCCATAGTGACAATGTAAGTTGGACCTTGGACCTCTTCTATAGTCTCCGTTAACCGTTGTTATTATCTTTCTTCAGTGTATTGCTCTCAATTTTTGCCGCCTGTGCTGCACTTGCCACATTTTCCGACTACTTCATCTGCAAGGATCAAGGTGAGTTGGGGAGAGTTCTCTTCTGCTGTATCTGTATTACTGAACTCTTCTCTGTCTCTTCCCAGCTCAACTGCCGTCGCTGGTCAAGATCTGGTCAGTTCGCGTCAACTCGCGCGAGCTCTTCCGCATCAAGGACAACTCATCTAATCCAAACGTGATCAGCTGTCTGCACGGCATCCGCTGCATGTCCCTTATCTGGGTGGTCTTTGGCCATCAGTATATGTTCGGCATGATCATGCCAAACATTAACCAGTTCAGCATTCTAGACGTAAGTTCGGTGACATTGCCAATCTACAAAGTGTTTCCTCATTTATTCCCCTGTCTCTTGTAGTGGATGCAATCAGCTTCCTTTGATCTTGTTCAGCATGCGCCATTCTCAGTGGACACGTTCTTCTTTCTCAGCGGTCTGCTCGTTATTATGATTGCCTTGCGCTCAATGGAGAGGTTAGTCTAGATTGATGATTGATCAAGTCTGGTAGCACTTGATTTGTCCAATAATCCTAATCCTCGCATATAACTCTATGAGACCATTTAAACATTATCGGATCCCTCTGACCACTTGTAATTACTGATAAATAACGAACTCTAAATATTATTCTAGAACAAAGGGTAAACTGAATGTGCCACTTATGTATCTGCATCGTTATCTGCGTCTTACCCCAATGGTTGGAATTGCCATTATGGTCTACATGTCGCTATTGCCCCACCTGGTCGATGGTCCTCTCGCGCATATTGGATTTTCGGATTACAATACTATTTGTCCGAGCACCTGGTTTTGGAACATTCTGTTCGTGCAGAACTATGCAACTCATGACATTGTAAGTAAACTCTCCTTTTTTCATTCACAAGTTGTACTTAAATTCCTTTCCTTGCTCTCCATACAGTGCTTGCCACATTCCTGGTATCTGGGAGTGGATATGCAGCTCTATATTATCTCCCCACTATTCCTCATAGCGCTCTTCAAGTGGGGCAAGAAGGCAGCCTATGCCATTGTGTTGCTAGTTGTGCTCGTCACCGTTTGGCTTTTCACCCTCATCATGACCAAGAATTACTCCATGTTCCTCCTGTAAGTACAGAATATAATATATTAATATTTAAATAAAATATATATATGAATATAATATATAAAAACAATTTCTGTAGACTCCATAATCAGTTTACCCCTTAAATATTTCCAGGAGACTATCAGCCTCGCAAAATTCGCATTATTGGCTCTACTTGGCAACCCACCTGCATTGTCAGCCCTGGTTGATAGGTGCCGTCTTCGGGTACTTTCTGCATAGAACGCGTGGCAGAACCTACAAGTTGTATCCCCTCTGGGTCTGGGTCGGCTGGCTGATATGTCTGGCAACGATGGTCACTTGCGTGTTCGCCATGCATCCGCACGAGAAGCTCGATGGACCCAAGCTGACCGTACTCGCCGACGCTCTGTACTACAGCCTGACCCGAGATGCTTGGCCACTGGCTCTGTGCTGGGTGGTCTTCGCCTGCATGCAGGGCTATGGCGGACCGGCCAACAGCTTCCTCTCGTGTCCGCTGTGGCAGCCCCTCTCGAAGCTCTCCTTCTCTGCCTATATCTGGCATCTGTTGATTCAGGAGATTAACGCAAGGAGCGTTCAATCCAATACGTATTTCTCAAACTACGAAATGGTGAGTCCAACTGGTTGATTTGCCGGGAATAGCTATATAACTTGAGATTCACTTTCTTTTCAGACCCTGCACTTTTGGTCGGACTTTGTCTACACCTATTTGACATATGTTGGCATCGAGATGCCTCTCGGTGGCCTGGAAGGAATGTGCTTCCCCAACAAAAAACCGAGTCCGAAGCCTAGAATCGAGCCAGTCGTGGAGATTAGAAAAACGACTTTGGAGGTAGAAACAGTGGATAAAGACGTTGAGGCAGCCACAACAACAACAACAACGACAGCAAAAACAGGGAGAGAAACAGAACAAGAAAAAGGAATAGAACTAGAAACAGAAAAAAGAACAGTTGAAGAGAGAGTTTTGCAACAGGAATCAGAAAGGGAAAGTGCGAAAGAAACAGAAGCTCCAGTTCAAAGTCAGTCATTATCCGCCTAGGATAGGCTTTTTGACATTGAATTTCTAGCAACCTTAAACCCTTTTTTTTTATTATTAAATATTTGTTAATTTTATTCAAAGTATTCTCTAAGTATACTGAAAAGACTTTGAACAACTTCCAAGAAGTTCTTCTATACGAGAGAAATAATTCTTATTTCCGAATTTACTATCAAATAATATAAAATCTAGTTTTAAAGAAAACAATAAACAAATATAGAACTGCGACAACTTTTGTATTACATTGTCCAAGGCCTTCAACACCCCTTTATCATACCACTTGTCTTAATCTTTTACATGTTTATATGTTGGGTACTATACAGGGAATTGATCAAATTCTTGCATGAAACCTTCTTGAATAGCTTAAGTATATCGCTATTATCGTGCCTGGGCAGATTGATTGCCTATTTATGAAATTTTCAATATAAATACTAATTAATTTAATACAATTATATATTTGCATAATATTAAAAAAAAAATAATAATTTGTGAACATAAAATAGTGAATAAAATTGACTAATGAAATTTGTTACAAATAAATAAGAGTATTACATAGGCTTCAGACCCAATACAAAATCAACCCGATGTCGGTTATATTTCTATAATCAGATCAGTTTCTTCCTACGAATTTTGGGTGACTGTTTCCAATTTTTGTGTGGACCTACGAGGCGATAACCACCAGCTCTGCAGACAGCTGCAGGGCGCCTCCACTAGCAGATAGACCAGCTATGACAGCAGCACAGTGAAGCCGAAGTCCCCCCAGAAGCGCAGCATCTACAGGATGAAAGGAAATATTTAATATATATAGAACAAATATATGATAAGGTTGTGGAATCAAAGATGTGAATCTCATTCAAACTCACCACATCGTAGTCAGAGAAATAAGTGTTCGTATGCGTGCGAGCTGTGTTAAGATTCTCAAAGAACATGTGAAAGATGTTGGCGCAGTAGGAGAGCTTTGAGAGTGGCTGCCACAATGGGGAGGAGAGGAAACTGTTAGCCAATCCTCCGTAGCCTTGTATGCAGGCAGAGACCACCCAGCAAAGGGCCAGCGGCCAAGCTAGGCGTGTTAAACTCAAGAAGAAGGCCTCATTGACGATGGGCACCGGTGTCGCATTAACTCCGGCATATGGATATAGCGCCAAGACGGTGACTAGCAGGAAACGGTTTAGGTGTGCACATGAATTGGAATAAATGGAAGGGCCAGCACCGGTGTCAGGCGCAAGTAAGTAGGTTTAAATAAAGCTTGGGGAAGTTTAGTTTGTCGTTTTACCAAGGTGACAAAGGGGTTCTCAGCTACCCCGTATGCCTTAATAAAGTTTAAGGAAAAAAAAAAAATTTTGGCGTTTTGCCTGCAAACAGATTGAAAAAAAGTTATACGAGAAAGTATATATGGCTGTCACGTGTTTCTCGGTTTTGGGAATTCGCGATTTTCAAGCGGGATACCAACGATTCCTGAAACTGCACCTCTTATCAATCAAATGGGCGATGGTATAAAGAAGAAGAAGAAGTGTCCGTTCCAGTTCCAATCAGGCAGAAAACGTAAAGGAATTAATACTGTTCAAGCAGAACAGAAAACTAAGAAGCAGGCTTCTCAGCCTCAGAAGTCAACACCCTCCTCGTCTTTGCTCAGTAATAACCGATTTGCGGCATTAGCTGATGAAGAAGATAAAATAATGGAAGTAGACCTTACTGTAAATTCTCCTGATGAAGTAGAAACTACTCCAGCTGCCGATATTAGAAGCAGGCTGTCTCTAAATAAGGTCCATAAGCCTCCAGCTATTAGTGTTCCAAACATCAGCAACACCCACTCACTGGAACAGGCATTGAATTGTCACGTATTTACACAACCAACTCTGATGCTTTCCGCGCTGTGGTTAGGAAATTAACTTCCCTTAATTTCAAGTTTTGGCATCACCAACTTAAAGAGGACAAACCCTTCAGAGTTGTACTAAAGGGAATGCACGCAAGTGTACCCAAGGCACAAATTGAGAAAGCTTTTGCTGACCTCGGTTACAAAGTTCTCAATATATATTGTCCGAGAAAAGGAGACTGGCATAACGAGGATATTTGTGATACTGATGACGAAACGAATTTCAATCATAAGTCCAGGCAAAATATATTCTTTGTCAACTTAAAACAAGCTCCAAAAATTTCGAAAGTTTTAAAGGTAACGCAACTTGGTAGACACAGAGTCACCATATAACGAGCGCGTCGCAGGAACGATGTGCTACAATGCCTGAGATGCCAGATTTTTGGGCACTCCAAAAACTATTGCCTCCAGGACCCAGTCTGCGGCAAGTGTGCTGGCCCCCACGCAACTATGTCCTGCACGAGCGTCAATTATTTGTGTATCAACTGCGGTGGCGATCATGCTTCTACGGAGAAAGTCTGCCCCGTCAGAATGGAAAAATTAAAGAAGCTCAAGCCAAACCCGGAGCCTTGGGTTGCTAGTGGCAATTCCGTCAGTACTAAAAAAGGTGACACATTTTCTCGTGGGTTCATTCCGCATGAGGCTATCAGAATCACTACCTCTTACGCTGATATTGTTCGGTCAAATGGTCCCCAATTTGGATCATATACGAGTCAACAGCAGCAGAGAGACCTGCAATCTGCATCTCCGGAAGATTTAGGCCTTGGCAAAAAGTTCCAATTGCTAGAAAATGCCATTAGGGATATTAACTCGAGAATGGACAAAATGTTTAAACTTATTGAAGAGACTGTGGAATCCAACAAGGCAATTCGTGAACTGGTTCAGGTTCTCATTTCACGGACTTCCAAATGACTCAACCTATAATTAGAATCGGATTGTGGAATGCTCATGGATTGGCTAGGAACTCTGAGGTACTTCGATATTTTCTAAGCATGCAAAAAATTAATATCATGTTTGCCACGGAAACACATGTGAGGGAAGGACAGCGCATCTTCTTACCTGGTTACACAAGCTACCATGCCGTGCACCCCAGTGGAAACAGTAGAGGAGGTGCCACTGTTATCGTGCGCTCCGCCTTAATTCATTGTCCCCTGCCTCCAATCTCAGCCTACAACATGCAAATAGCGAGTGTGCAACTGCAAACTTCAGAAGGATCGGTTTCATTAGCATCTGTGTATCTTCCACCCAGTGAGCGTTTGATAAAAGCTGATGTTGAGTCTCTTTTTGCAACGCTAGGCGACAAATTTATAGCAGGCGGAGATTACAATGCCAAACACAGCTGGTGGGGTAACACTAGAGCCTGCTCAAGAGGAATACTCATACAAGAAGTAGTCGCAAATGGCCATTACCAAATTTTGGCAACAACTCCTAAAACACGCTGATAGCTCCATCCGCACTGGATTTCTTTGTAACCAAGGGCTACTCCATTCAGATATTTACCATCCGTACTCTGCACGATCTATCTTCAGATCACATCCCTTTGCTAGCTGATCTACATGCTAATCCGGTGAACAAACCCCAACGCCCCAGTTTACTTTCCCGTGGTACTAATGTCGAGGCTTTTAAGGATCACCTGTCTGAACTGATCGACCTAAGCATGGAAATTCAAGGACCAGAAGGTATCGACAGTGCAATAAACATATTTATGGAAAACCTTAAACAAGCAGCAGCTCATGCTGCTCCGAGTTTTCCACAAAACGTGCAAGCTTTTACACAGCGTCTACCCTCTGTGATAGTTGACCTCCTGCGCCTAAAAAGACGAGTCAGAAGGGAACTCGCCAGAACTGGAGATGCCCGTATCCAGAGGATTTACAGAAGGTTATGTAATCGTCTTCACAAAGTGCTGACCCTCAGTAAACAGCACCAAATAGACGACCTATTGGAGAACTTGGACCCAGATGCTATCTCCTCCAAATACTCGCTATGGAGAATCACAAAAAGGTTTAAGTTCCAGGCTTCTCAGAAATCTGCTATAAGATGTGCTTCTGGTGGTTGGTGTCGTACTTCACAGGAAAAAGCGGAAGAATTTGCAAGCAACTTAGAGCAACGATTCACGCCGATGATTTGCCGATGCAAATCATTGCCAACAGGTTGCGGAATCTCTTGAAATGCCATTTCAAATGGCACTACCAGCGGATCCTGTAACCCTTGACGAACTAAAACAAATCGTTGCTATGCTGAAGCCAAAAAAAGCTCCGGGTCATGACCTTCTTGACAACAGAACTATACGAATCTTGCCAGATCAAGCTTTACGGTTTCTGGTTATCATTTTTAACAGCGTTCTTCATGAAGGTTACTTCCCTAAAGTCTGGAAGTCTGCTAATATAATTCTAATACTGAAACCTGGAAAGCAGCCCACAGAGGTAGACTCGAATAGGCCAATTAGCCTCCTGCCTTCTCTTGGCAAAATTATGGAAAGGTTGATCCTCAACAGACTGAGGGATGTCGAGGCTGCAGAAAGGGCGATCCCTGACTTCCAATTCGGATTTCGGACTCAACTCATGGCACGCCTGAGCAACTCCACAGAGTTGTAAATTTTGCGCTAGAAGCCCTTGAAATGAAAGAGTATGCGGTTGCAGCTTTCTTGGATATCCAACAACCTTTTGACAGAGTGTGGCATCGGGGACTTTTATACAAGGCAAAACAAATCTTAACACCACAATTATTCCAGATTGTAAAGAGCATTTTGTTAGGACGTACCTTCTGTTTAACGACAGATGGATTTAAATCGTCCGTTAAAGTCATACAAGCGGGAGGTCCTCAAGGAAGTATGCTTTGTCCTACTTTGTACTCTATTTTCACCGCAAACATGCCCACCCAGACAGCAGTCACTGGATTAGACCGGGAAGATGTGCTGATCGCGACATATGCTGATGACACCGCGATTCTAACAAAAAGCTCCAGTATCAGCGAGGCGTCGGGAGCTCTGCAGGAGTACCTGGATGCATTCCAGAACTGGGCAGATATGTGGAACATGTGTATTAATGCTGACAAATGTGGAAATGTTACATTTACTAACCGGATAAGCAGTTGCCTTCCTGTTTCACTTAAAGGAAGGGTGCTTGACCATAAATCCTCATACAAATACCTTGGAGTGATTCCCGATAGAAGCTTACCTTCGGAAGGCATGTTACGGCGATACAGCACTCTTTTAAGAAAAAGGTTTCTCAGATGTCATGGCTAATTGCTGCTTCCAACAAACTCTCACTCTCTAACAAGATTAGAATTTATAAAAGTATTTTAGCGCCTGGTCTATTTTAAGCAATACAAGTGTATGGAATCGCTGCCAAAACGCACCATAATAAAACACGAGTCCTCCAGGCTAAAACTTTAAGGAAGATCACAGGTGCTCCTTGGTATATGAGGACAAGAGATATTGAACGTGACTTGAAGGTGCCAAAAATTGGAGACAAAATTCTGGTGATAGCGAAAAAGTATAACGAGCGACTACAATCTCATCCAAATACCCTAGCCAAGCGACTTAGCATGGCCGTTGAGAGTTATGCCAGTAAAAGAAACAGAAAGAGAAGAAGACTAAAACGACACCACCCTCAAGACCTAGTTGAACGGCACTTGACTTAACAGAGTTCCTTGTAAATATATAATACTCATATTAGTCCATAAGCATTCCACCTCCCTAATACACTTACCATATAATCTTTGTAAATACCACAGAACTTAATAACCGTTTAATACTTACAGATTAGGTTAAGTTGCCCAAATGGGTAATAGTGTACTAATCCAATAAAAAATTAATATTTTTGTTTAAAAAAACAAAAAACAAAAAAAAAAATCTTGTCTACACTTATGTATGTGTTTGTTTGTATCTACTTACTGCTCCATGCTGCGAAACTGGGAGCTGACGACCAACATGCCGCTCAGGAAAAAGAAGGTATCCACGGCGTAAAGTTGTATATCTTTTAACTTCAAAACGAGTACTTTCTTTAATTCCAGACATACAATATTTTTTAGTTTCTTTTCTAATTAACAAAGCCCTGTATTTACCAACATTTGCATACTTCATAAAAATTTCTTAACCGTCTCGGTTAAGAAAAAATATATAATATTTTATCTCTTTACTACGTATTTAGTAAATGGTTTTACAGCAGGGACAGAGAACATACGAGTATCCTTTAACTTCTATTTGGTATATGATCGACCTATATTATTTTAACGATTCTATTCTCTGCTAGCACTGTTTAAAGTCTCTACCATATGAAATAAATCTCAATGAAGTGATAACATTCTCATCGGATTTAAATTTATATTTTTCTAAGGGGGTCCTGATTTATTGCTTATATGATGGTTTGCTTTGGTTTTCCCGTACCATAGAGCAACTTTAAACTTGGTATCTTACTCTGGCCAATTGTAGCGTTTGCGTGGTTTTATCTTATCAGATTTAATAATCAAGAATGTGTGGAAGCTCAATGATAGTACACTCGACGTTTTAGCACTTCCTCTTTATTCGACACACACAGCAAGAATGCCCCTTAATGTTAATTTACATAGGTTTAACATAGGTTTAACATTGTCATCGTGTTATATAAGTATCGATATATCAGTGTAGCCCACTACCAGCCTACTACAATTCGGCCATCCTGACGATAAGGATCCCCTGATCCTGGTTTCTTATACGCTAAACGTCTATGTTGTAACAATGTGTTCATATTTATGGTAAACTATCGAATAACTGTAGTTTGGTATGAATTTTCTTTAAGAATTTTTTCGTTTTCCTTAGCAACTTCTTTAAACAACATTTTTCATCAATTGACTCGTATATTGATAACTTTTCCTTAATAGTTTCTTTTTCTACAATTCTTCTCTTAACAATTTCATTTTGTAACAGTTTTTCCCTAACAGTCTTATTTTATGTAACAGTTGCATTTTCTAACAGTTTTTCCTTAACAGTGTCCTTTTCTGTAACAGTTGCATTTCCTAACAGTTTTTCCTTAAAAGTCTCATTTTCCGTAACAGTTGCATTTCCTAACAGTTTTTCCTTAAAAGTCTCAGTTTCCGTAACAGTTGCATTTTCTAATAGTTTTTCCTTAACAGTCTCCTTTTCTGTAACAGTTTCGCTGGAATCGCAATTGTCTACTACGGCAGTTGCTAGTTGTTGATTTACGCCGCATCCGACGTAGAATTTTTTGGTGTGCATCCTTCGGTTTGTTGTCGAAGGCGTATATTGGCAAATGCTAGCTGCAGTTGCTCCGGATTGGTGAACCTTTGGATGCGGGCTTGATCGCGTAAGCTCGCCGATGGGATTCCCGAACAACATTCGTAGGGAGTAATCATTTAGATTGTAGATTTGGCCTATGTTTTTGAGGTGATCCACCCTGTAGCATGCGCAAATATTCCCTTCGAAATTGATGGCAGCTTCTTTGGCATGAGATAGTGAAACTGCTGATCCAGCCCTGGTAAATGACCTCTCTCCCTGGTTGGCGTCTGCGCTGCCACCTAATCCGTTTCCGACAGCGATCGTTGAGATGTTTGAATTGTTGACGTTGCCACCCGGTACATTTTCAATTGAATTTTCAGGGCTGCCTAAATTGTAACCGTCGCCAAATGTCTGCTCTTGTTGTATATGCGTGGCGGCGCGTGTCTCTTCTTGTTGCTGAATATGTATGGTGGCACGCGACTTTTCTAACTGTTGTTGTTGTATTTCGCCACGCGCTTCTGCTCGTTGCAATGCGTTTTGCTACGTAATAAGCGCTGCCCTCAGTTGCGTTATGATTCTGAGAAGTTCATCTCGAAATGGAACATTCTCGGAAACGCATTCCTGTGACGATTGCGTTGTAATTTCAGGATAGGTGGCGGGCTGATCTTCTCCAGTGTTCTGGTTGGCTTCTTCCTCTGGTACTTGGCCTCGTTGTTCAGGCGGCATTTGTGCAAGACGAGCCATTAATTCGGCTTTAATACCTTGGGTTGGTAATCCCCACGCAGCAAGCCACCGTTTTAATTGAGTAACTGTAAATATGTTAAGATCGGCCTGCTACATTTTGTAGGTTTGACCACTTCTCAATTTGTGGAAGCTCAACTATAGTACACTCGACGTTTTAGCACTTCCTCTTTATTCGACACACTCAGCAAGAATGCCCCTTAATGTTAATTTACATAGGTTTAACATAGTCATCGTGTTGTATAAGTATCGATATATCAGTGTGACCCACTACCAGCCTACTACAAATGTATAATACAAATTCCCAAGCTTCCGTTGATTTAGTTCTTAGATAACAGTCAATTTATGCGAGCATTCACACAGAGCTCAGCAAAGCTCGTCTGTTTTCCCATTCTTATATAACCTTTCCTTATTGTGATGATGTCTTGACAGGGCTAGCAACGTCCTCTTGTGTTTTGATGCCCGTTTTAAAGCTCCAACTCATTTGCCTTATCCATCTCTCTACAGGTTATAGCACTCATATCACAGGCCCACAAAATGATCTGGGTATGCGGCATATGCAGTTACATGTATTTTGGGTCGCTGAATCCGACCCCCCATTATTTTTTGTCGCCTAAAAATGTTTTCGAGTTTTTTGAGATTAAGTCGAAGCATAGACGTCTAGTGTAAGTTTTCAGTTCGGATTCGGCCTTAGAAGGTCAAAAACTTATTAAAGCATACATCGCATGCCCAGATCAGGATTCTATATCTTTTGGGAGATATTTAAAGGTTTTTCTGTTTTTTGAGGTTATGTCGAAATCCAGACGTGATGGAGAATTTCTGATGCCGGATTCGGAATCAGCGACCCAAAATACATATAACTGCATATGCCGCATACCCAGATCATGCCACTTTTTTTTGTGGGCCTGTATATCAAATTCAACACACTTTTTTACTAAAACTAAAAGAACACAAATTGTGTGGATAAGGAAGCAACTTTAATGCTAGATCTGTCGCCAGGACAGATCGTTGGAAATGTATTTATGTGTCGACTAGATTTTCTTGGGAGACACTCGTGTAAGGCGTTGATATCACGGCCAGAGAGACGGTGGGCGTCATGGGGTTGCTGTTGCTGTCGTTGTTCCCATTGGTCTCGTTGTTGTTTGGACTTGTTGCTGGTGCCGTTTGTTGCCGCTGGCGATGCCTGCTCAGCAGGTGTAGCTCGAGCTGCACCAGAGGCGCCTCCACGCACAAATACATGCAGAGCGAGACAAGCAGCGTGACGCCGAAGTCCCCCCAGAAGCGCAGGACCTGCATAGCAGAGTAATCGAGAGATATGTCAGTGAGAGAGTAAGAGCGAGAAGCATTACCGACTTACCGCATCGTAGTTGGAGAAATGCTGACCAGTTCTAATGCGGCCAATGTTGAGTGTCTCGACGAGTAGATGCCACAGATAGAGACAGTAGGAGAGCTTCGAGATCGGTTGCCAGAAGGACCAGCTGAGCAGGGTGTTGATAGCACCGGCGCGTCCACTCTGACACGCCCAGATGAGCCAGCACAACGACAAATGGCCAAGCGATTCGACTGCAGCACAGGTAGAAGGCGCCCGCCAGCGGGCTAATCTCACCTGCACCCGGCTGCGTATACGGATACATACTCCAGATGACGGCCACGACCATGCTGCATGCGAGCAGCCACAGCAGCAGCACCAACGGCCACGAGAGGCGACGCCGCCGCCCACGTTCGCTGTGCAGGAAGTAGCCAAAGAGCAGCCCAATAAGCCAGGGCATTGCGCGGGCGTGCGTCGTGTAGTAGATCATCCGCATTGCGGGGGAGTCTTCACCGAGATTGCTGCGAGCAAGGTCAGGAGTGGGCTTAGATAGAGAAGGACAGAGAGAGAGAAAGAGTTTCACTTACCCCTGTCGATCGAAGACGCGCAACTCGTTCAGCATGATGATGCTGAAGAGGCAGCCAAAGAGGAGCAGCACCAGCAACACGACGCCGGCGGCGGCACGACGACGCCAACGCCAGAGCGGCCAGAGCAGCAGCGGCGACAGCAGAAAGAGCTGCATATCCACAGCCAAATACCAGGAGTGACCAAGGCACTGTTGCAGCAAGAGATAAAAGTACAATAGTAAATTGGGAGTAATTAGCAAAAAATCTGGGTGTATTCCCCCAAGTATAAAGTCATATGTATTCGTGAACAGTTGAAGGAAGGAAAGAGATTCTTTCTTTGTACTAAAATGCTTAGCATTATCCTATCAATGTATCCTCAAGATGGTTTATATCTATATATTTGCTGTACAGTCTGGCGATACAACAGAGCTAGGCTCCTTCTTAAATACAAAGTTTCTTTTGTTTCTAGAGTTATTTTTGGCTAGTCAGTCGCTATAAGTAGAACTTTGGTTGGAAGTTTAGGAAAGTAGGTAGATTCATCATGCTTTGCTTGTGTCTGTTCATCCCGTTAATAATGCTGGGCACAATTAAATTCAAAAATTTGTATATATTCATTCTCAGTCCTATTATCCGACGTAATGCGAGCTAACCTTTGCCTTACTGTTTCCACCAGACACCTAAAGGTGCTATAGCTATAGTTCTACTACTTCTCGGGGAGTCACTTACCATGCGTCCTGCAGCCGCATAGTTCTGTACAAAGAGCAGTGTTGCCCACCAGGTGTCGCTGCAGAGCTGATAAGAGCCGCTGAACTGTTGCCATAGTGGACCGCTGTCGAGGCGCGGAAAGAGTGTCATGTAAAACAGCACGGCTACGGCCAGGACAGGCGTCAAGCGCACAATGCGATGGAGATACATCAGTGGCACATTGAGGTGCCCGTTTCGACTGCAACAAGATTGAGAAGAAGACGCTGATCAGATTGTAGATTAGGCAGTAGATAGTTGGTGGCTGCTACATACCGATCCAGCTCACGCAATGTGGACATGACCAACAACATTCCACTTAGTAGGAAAAAGGTGTCAACAGAAGTGGCTCCGCTCTGCAGGATCATCGAGTAGGGTGTCTGGGCCCAGGTGACTATCTCGTAGGCATTCACGTTGGGCGACAGCAACATAAACATATTATCATGCCCGTAAATGATCCAAATAATCGTCAGGCAACGTATGCCATGCAAGCAGGGTATCACGTGGCTCGGAACTGCTGTCGTCGACGTCGTGTGTAGCAACTGGCGAAGGTTCCGACGCAGCGAGAAAACTGTCAACAGTTTTCCAGGAGCTGTAAGGGAAGCTGGGATCGATACACATGGTTAGATTAAGGCTGGGTTATATCTGGTGTGTCTTTATGCCAAATTGAAAAGGGGTGCTCGTAGATATAAATTGGAAATTAAGATTTTTGCTCGGGAAATCAAATCTAATGTCTTTAGAACTAAGTTCACTGGAATACTTAATTGTTTCTTTTTGAACTCGAAGCAGTTTCTAAAGATTTTAGTTATCAGAGTTTTCTTAGCTGAAGAAGTAGCTGAAGAACATCTATGGCCATTAGAGTCGAAATATCGTAAGTTAATTAATGTTTCTTATCGTTATTTTATAGATATATGTAGATAAATATGTGCAGATCTCTTGCATACAAATATTTCTATGCTTATGAAGGTGTTATATGTAGATTTTAAATGCTACGTTGTATTGGTTCATATTTTCTATAAAATGGTGTCGAATGATTTTTTTCTAGGCACTTCTCAAGATAAGGCTATCATGTTGAAAGAAAAACAATGGCAATTCTTATCAGCAGACAGCAAATATTGCGAAATTCCGATTGTGATTTAACCCTTATATTAAACAAGGATTTTTCTATTTCAAGGTTATTTTTGACGTAGGTGATCGACTGACCTTTTGTAGTGTCCAGAAGGGTGCTCAATAGCACCAAGAGCAACAGGAAGCCAAGCAGGACGCTGTGGGATTATAAGTTTTAAATTTATTTAAATGGATAGATCAAAACTATCGGTAAACTATCGGGAAACTGTCGGCATAACATTGATTAAAGTGAGCAACTCTGTAGGCAACTAATTTGCCTTACTCAATATTCATCGGTTAGTTGTATAATTTTCCCGATAGTACATGCGATAGTGTTTCCTTCAACTTACACAGCCAACCAGTCCAGTCCCGTCATCGGATTCCGCTGCGTCACCGCACAGTTCTGCTCCTGGAGCATGACAGCATGCGGCACCTGCTCCTCACCCTGTTCGAAGAGTTGCGCCAAATAATCCTGCAGCCAGTGGTTGAGCTTTGCTGCCGAGCACGAGGCAGGAATGCAGGCGCCAATACGCACACTCAGCGTGTTCATGACCTGTGGCAGCAGACTATCAAACTCGATGTGGGTTAGGCAATATTTGGTGGGACTCAGCTGCAGCGAGCCGAGACTGAGGCAAGCGTCGAAGTTGCCCATGTCGCTGAAATGGCCATAGAGTAAACCGTGCGGGAACTTGCCCCATGCATCGAGAACTACCCGTGATAGAAGGGGGTGACAAAATGAAGTTGAAGTCAAGTAACTGATCGGGTGCGTCTCTTACCTCGCAGCGCTGTCACCGCATGGGCATCCGCTCCTGCCAGCAGGAGACGGGCTTGGGCAACGCAGCGCGCATCCTCTGAGGCCAAAATGGAGACATCCTCGTGCAGCGACTGTTGTAGCACCTGATAGCCAAAATTGCTGCTTTGCATCCACGTGAGGAGGTCCTGCTGGCTATAGGCAGTCACTTGTCCCGTCCCAGTCAAGGCCAAAATGATGATCATCAGCAGCATCACTCGCGAATTCACCTTCATTTCCCGTTCTATTGTCATGGCCGTTGTGTGGCATTCGCCGCGTCGCGATTCATATTTATACGGCCGTAACACCGCACCCGTAACCCACCCCACACCGCCCCGCCCCCGCTATTTCTAATCGACTCGAGTCGCGGCTTTTGATAACCGCGTTCTCCCCCAACTAAGCTTTATCTCAGACTGCTCTCTCGACTCTCGGCGTACACCTGAGTCGGAATACAACAACAAAAAACGAATTGGTGCATTGACCGATAGATACACCCGTCCGTAGTGCTACAGTAGTACAGTAGAACAGTAGTATTTGGGGGAAGTTTGGTACTTCACCACATTCTCGTCGTCGTCGTCGTCGTCGTCCACTTCAAGCCCGGGCCCAGTCATGCCTGTCATCCATACTATAATGGGTTGCTTGAACCCGGAATAGTCAATATTAATTGCCTGACGATTGTTTAGAATATTAGTGCTAATAATAGCCGTACTACGCAGTATGTGCTGCATACCCTGTAGCGTTCGCAGTCGGAGAGGGTACTCGCTAGCTGGGCAACACTTTTTCGAGTTTATGCTTTACAACTGTTGATAAAAACGCATTTTTATTAAAAAGTGCCACACGCCATAAAACAAAATTGAAGTAGGGTATAATGAGGTAGTGTAGTAGGGAATTTCGGAATAATTTAACTGACATATTCAATTGATGTGTGCAACTAGGAGACCATGATCGATAAACAGCAGCAAAGTATTTTAGTACAACAATATGTTCTAATGGAATGCAGTATAACAGTTGTAAAAATATACTGTATAACAGTTGTAATTATATACTGTATAACAGTTTTCGTTATAAAAAGTTTTATTAGAAATGATTGCAATTTGATTTGTAACGTTTATGCGCCTGTATAACAGCATGCCAGTTTAATTGCCTAACAGTTTTTCATTTAAATTCTACAACTTCTTATTCTCTGCATCCTGCATAAGAAAGTGTGATATACACCGACATCTCTTACTTTATAGCACGCAGATACTACCTGCATACAATCGTTTTATCGCCGGTTATACCCTGTATAATCAAATGGCCATTTATATAGAACAATAACCAAAATAGAATGTTAATACACAAACACAATTTGAATGGCGCAGTTTATATAACAGATTGCAGTTTTGTGTTTGATTTGCGTGAAAGCATTATTTGAAATTCCTTCAGATAACCATAAATGGTAGAGTATGTGTTATATAATCAACATTAGGTATGAACTAGTCGTGCTTCGCAGTGTTGCCAACTTGTTTTGTTTAGCAAATAATCATGAGAACATATGTCCGTCCCAAGTTCCGACTTCCACTTAGAACTTGGCACTACTGGCTACCCCAAGTACCCGCAATTCTTGTGTCACGCTCTTGGCCCAATTGGGGCAATAACCGATAAGCAACCGATGCGATGGGGCGGCTAACAACAATTGGCCACACGGGCCGCTGACGTAGCCATAATAAATAGACAAAAACAAAATAAACCTGGCAAGAAAAACATAAGAAATCACGCCAACAGTAAGAGAATACGTTATTCTATTATCGACAACTTGTTCGGGGCACTCGATAGTTAAAGAGCTGACGCTTTAATAGACCTGCCGAACATGCCCAAACCCGATGGCTTCGGCCTTGACTGCAATCGAAACAGTTAATTGCGACGACGATAGTGAGCACGAGCTTGAAAGCTTGAAAGCTCAAAGCTTCGAGTGCGAAGCGTGTTAGCTAAATCAGCTAAGCACAAACAAAGCGTAAATAATACCGGGTAGATGTTTTGCACTGATCATGTTGACGTTTAATGCATAGTTTTGAGTTCGTTCAACTCTGCAAGGGTTGAACGAACAGTTTGCGAGAACATTTGTGTTACAAGGCGAATTCGTTGTGAAATACTAGTTTCATAGCGTTCTAGAGGTCACCATTGCCCTTTGCTCATGCTGATGGGTTCTCTCTTAATATCAACACATGTTAGGGGTGAGGGCACTAACGAGTGCGGCTCAGTTGGTTCAAGGCCAAATACTTTGTTGCCAGAAATTGTGTTTGTAATAATGTTTCCAATTAACTTCTGGAAAATAGATTTCAAGCTACTTAGGGTTTTTTGTTTGCTTTCATAAACATTACGAAAGAACCGTGTAAAGATTGCATAATCCAAGTCGTTCATCACATGTGCCCATTAGCAGTTAACTAACAGTCAAATAACAGTCTTTCAACAACAGTTAATAGATGACTTATTTCTATCTGTCTATTATAGTAAACGTACAATATTAAACCCACATAAAATTAATACATTTAATTACCAACTGAACTAAGTGGTCGATGGCAAAAATACCCTGTGAAGAAGGATGATGTATGTGGAGAAGTTAATGCTGAATATCAAACTCTTTCTCAAATTCCAAGGGAAAAATTGTATTATCCATTATTTGTACATTTATCATTAATGTTAAAGAAGACAAAAATGTATATTTTTGAGAATGATGAGAACCAAAGTATAAAATTTTTATTGTTTATTTTTGTTTATTTCATTAGGGATCAGATTATAAATTTGTCCATAACCTAAGCATCTATAGTTGTTTCTTCTCCAAGACTACTTATAATTAAATTAAAAAGAAGTTTCTGTAAAATCTAACATAAAGCAGCTGCTTATCCAACATTCCCCTACTATCATCAGCAATATATAAGCAACTCACTTCTAGACTACCCACTTTGGCTACCTCAGTGAACGACCATAAAAACACAGCAATTCGATTGACACCCGTTCCCGAATCCGACTCGATAACGACTAGCTTGGCGTTTCGCAGTTCAAGGAGATCCCTGGAAACGTGACTCACGATTATCTCGGTGCCGCAAACAGTCCGCGCAGTGATGATTCATTTAACGAAATCACCTTTGAGTACCGATCAGCTATCTACGCGATGACGTTTCAAGTGGCGGCCACCCTACTGATTCGATTAAAAGTCAAAATCGTAAACAAACACAGATTTTAAATTATATTACCTAAAACAATCGTTTCAGATAATTAAAATAATCCACAGTTTGCATCGAACTGTGATTCAATTAAGATTGAGGTCAAATGGGATTAGACACTAAGAAGCCCTTCACACAGTTTTGAGAAACCGTTAAGTAACATAATTATTTATGTTTATTGTTAGATATTATAGTCTGATAAGTCAAAGTCATTTATTTATTTATTTATTATGCTTTATTTTTTCTCAAAATTCATTTTAGTTATTGCTATTATATAAAAGCTGAGACAGGCGCGTTCTTCTTCTAGACAGACTGGTGTAAAGACATACAGATATACAAACATACATACATACAGACATATAGACATGCAGACATACAGACATACAGACATACAGACATACAGACATACAGACATACAGACATACAGATATACAGACATACAGACATTCATACAAACAGATATATAGACATATAGACATAAAAACATATAAACATATAGACATATATACAAATATGTATACATATAGACATATGTATATACGTACAGACATACAGATATACAGACACAGACACAGACACACAGGCATACAGACATACAAATATATAGACATACAGACAGATAAATATACGAACATACTGACTTATGAACATACAGACAGACAGGTATATAGACATAAAAACATGGCTCAATCGACTTAGCAAGTGATCGTCATCATGAACAAATATACTTTGTGCGGTCTAACAAGCCTTCTTTGTCTGTAACATACACATAGCACATAGTAAGAATACCCTTTATTCACAATTGGATACAATGGAGGGCATAAATAATTTAGATAGGTTAGGTTGATGAAAATTCAAAATTAACTTCGGATAATAAAGTCTTCTTGATGTTAACTAAGGTCTGAATAGATGTCTGAATAGATGAGACAAAAATAATCACTATCGTAGAGATTTCTGGCATTTCCTCCTCCACTTAGCTGTTAACGCGATGGCTACAAAGGTTTTCTGTTAATTGGATAACTGTCTACCGATTAGGGCTATATCACAATAGGAATCGTCATCGATAATGTTACATGGAACTTATTATCAATTCCATTCTTAATCGCACTCGATTCACACGAAGCAGCAGCAACAACAATTACCACAGGCGATTCTAGCAAAGCAGTCGGAAATCTTCCTGGCAATCTACATAGTACTAGCTGGCTAGTGTGTGTCAATTGGACTATGTGAGATAACGCTATTCGAACTAAGTGCCGAATCTTATCGCCTCCAAGAAAGCAGTATAAAAGAAGTCGGGATGACCAGCGGCTCAACCATATGCCAATCAATGTTCTATCAGAATGGTCAAGACCAATGAAATTACGATCAGCCTTCTGTTCAGTCTGACCCTTGTGGCGGCCGTGGACTGGCAGATGAGACTACCCCAGGATCTGAGCATTGAGCCCGCCGAGTATCAGGAAGTAAGAAAGCTACTGGCACTGAACCAGGAATTTACGCGTCAATTCGAAAACATAACGCTGCAGGATCTGAATATACCAACGGATCGGCTACCCACACCTCAGGACCTTCAGTGTCTGGCTGATATGGGGCTGTGGCTAAACGGTGTTACCTCCGGCCAGATATGGGCGCTGAAAAGTGAGTACCTTGTCCGTTTTATAGGGAATACGGTTGCAGTAACTTGTGTTATTCCTTTAGTGATTGACGCCTGGGGCTCCATTCCATCGGGATTACTTACGCTCAATATCATCGACCTGGGTAACTTCGAAGAGTGCCTGAAGATCAGCAAGTCCGTGACCAGCAGTCACTCTGTGGATGGAAAATATTGCTTTGCTCAGATACCGTTTCTGAAATTACTTGGTCTCAGTTCGTCGACTATCCGCAGTGCTACTCTCAAGATTGGCATTTGTTTTCCCGCCTCCTGCTCAGCAGCCAACATGAATACCCTTTTGGATCGCGTCATCGGCCAGCTGATCACCCTGGAGGAATCACTGGAGCTAGTCAGTCCGGATACCTGCCACATCGCTGAGAAAAAGCCCTTGGACGCACTTGCCATAGTGACAATGTAAGTTGGACCTTGGACCTCTTCTATAGTCTCTGTTAACCGTTGGTATTATCTTACTTCAGTGTATTGCTCTCAATTTTTGCCGCCTGTGCTGCACTTGCCACATTTTCCGACTACTTCATCTGCAAGGATCAAGGTGAGTTGGGGAGAGTTCTCTTCTGCTGTATCTGTATTACTGAACTCTTCTCTGTCTCTTCCCAGCTCAACTGCCGTCGCTGGTCAAGATCTGGTCAGTTCGCGTCAACTCGCGCGAGCTCTTCCGCATCAAGGACAACTCATCTAATCCAAACGTGATCAGCTGTCTGCACGGCATCCGCTGCATGTCCCTTATCTGGGTGGTCTTTGGCCATCAGTATATGTTCGGCATGATCATGCCAAACATTAACCAGTTCAGCATTCTAGACGTAAGTTCGGTGACATTGCCAATCTACAAAGTGTTTCCTCATTTATTCCCCTGTCTCTTGTAGTGGATGCAATCAGCTTCCTTTGATCTTGTTCAGCATGCGCCATTCTCAGTGGACACGTTCTTCTTTCTCAGCGGTCTGCTCGTTATTATGATTGCCTTGCGCTCAATGGAGAGGTTAGTCTAGATTGATGATTGATCAAGTCTGGTAGCACTTGATTTGTCCAATAATCCTAATCCTCGCATATAACTCTATGAGCTCATTTAAACATTATCGGATCCCTCTGACCACTTGTAATTACTGATAAATAACGAACTCTAAATATTATTCTAGAACAAAGGGTAAACTGAATGTGCCACTTATGTATCTGCATCGTTATCTGCGTCTTACCCCAATGGTTGGAATTGCCATTATGGTCTACATGTCGCTATTGCCCCACCTGGTCGATGGTCCTCTCGCGCATATTGGATTTTCGGATTACAATACTATTTGTCCGAGCACCTGGTTTTGGAACATTCTGTTCGTGCAGAACTATGCAACTCATGACATTGTAAGTAAACTCTCCTTTTTTCATTCACAAGTTGTACTTAAATTCCTTTCCTTGCTCTCCATACAGTGCTTGCCACATTCCTGGTATCTGGGAGTGGATATGCAGCTCTATATTATCTCCCCACTATTCCTCATAGCGCTCTTCAAGTGGGGCAAGAAGGCAGCCTATGCCATTGTGTTGCTAGTTGTGCTCGTCACCGTTTGGCTTTTCACCCTCATCATGACCAAGAATTACTCCATGTTCCTCCTGTAAGTACAGAATATAATATATTAATATTTAAATAAAATATATATATGAATATGTCGGAGTAATAGTAGTAGTAGTAGTAGAACATTACGCATGACCTCGAATTATTTCATAATATTATGTTTTGCGTCTTTGCATTGTGGTTGTCCGTCGTCTTTCTGCAAGTACCGTTGGAGCGGAGCGACAACGCCGCGTCGCCTGTTTAGTTGCACGTGGTGTCCGTCGTTTTTTTGCAAGTACCGTTGGAGCGGGGCGACAACGCCGCGTCGCCTGTTAAGTTGCACGGCGATGCGTCGCGACGTTGCCGCCGAGTGTGGTTCGAAGGTTTCGTATAGGCTGTTAGAAAACGAGCAGGGCAGTTTTCTTGAGGAACCGCATGTGAACAGTTTGAAACACGCTACGCTCTAATGGGTGACAAAGACAATTCGACAAATATAATACATATATAAAAACAATTTCTGTAGACTCCATAATCAGTTTACCCCTTAAATATTTCCAGGAGACTATCAGCCTCGCAAAATTCGCATTATTGGCTCTACTTGGCAACCCACCTGCATTGTCAGCCCTGGTTGATAGGTGCCGTCTTTGGGTACTTTCTGCATAGAACGCGTGGCAGAACCTACAAGTTGCATCCCCTCTGGGTCTGGGTCGGCTGGCTGATATGTCTGGCAACGATGGTCACTTGCGTGTTCGCCATGCATCCGCACGAGAAGCTCGACGGACCCAAGCTGACCGTACTCGCCGACGCTCTGTACTACAGCCTGACCCGAGATGCTTGGCCACTGGCTCTGTGCTGGGTGGTCTTCGCCTGCATGCAGGGCTATGGCGGACCGGCCAACAGCTTCCTCTCGTGTCCGCTGTGGCAGCCCCTCTCGAAGCTCTCCTTCTCTGCCTATATCTGGCATCTGTTGATTCAGGAGATTAACGCAAGGCGCGTTCAATCCAATACGTATTTCTCAAACTACGAAATGGTGAGTCCAACTGGTTGATTTGCCGGGAATAGCTATACAACTTGAGATTCACTTTCTTTTCAGACAATGCACTTTTGGTCGGACTTTGCCTACACCTTGATGGTGTCCTATTTGACATATGTTGGCATCGAGATGCCTCTCGGTGGCCTGGAAGGAATGTGCTTCCCCAACAAAAAACCGAGTCCGAAGCCTAGAATCGAGCCAGTCGTGGAGATTAGAAAAACGACTTTGGAGGTAGAAACAGTGGATAAAGACGTTGAGGCAGCCACAACAACAACTACAACGACAGCAGAAAGTGGGAGAGAAACAGAACAAGAAAAAGGAATAGAACTAGAAACAGAAAAAAGAACAGTTGAAGAGAGACTTTTGCAACAGGAATCAGAAAGGGAAAGTGCGAAAGAAACAGAAGCTCCAGTTCAAAGTCAGTCATTATCCGCCTAGGATAGGCTTTTTGACATTGAATTTCTAGCAACCTTAAACCCTTTTTTTTTATTATTAAATATTTGTTAATTTTATTCAAAGTATTCTCTAAGTATACTGAAAAGACTTTGAACAACTTCCAAGAAGTTCTTCTATACGAGAGCTATAATTCTTATTTCCGAATTTACTATCAAATAATATAAAGAAAACAATAAACAAATATAGAACTGCGACAACTTTTGTATTACATTGTCCAAGGCCTTCAACACCCCTTTATCATACCACTTGTCTTAATCTTTTACATGTTTATATGTTGGGTACTATACAGGGAATTGATCAAATTCTTGCATGAAACCTTCTTGAATAGCTTAAGTATATCGCTATTATCGTGCCTGGGCAGATTGATTGCCTATTTATGAAATTTTCAATATAAATACTAATTAATTTAATACAATTATATATTTGCATAGTATTAAAAAAAAAAAATAATTTGTGAACATAAAATAGTGAATAAAATTGACTAATGAAATTTGTTACAAATAAATAAGAGTATTACATAGGCTTCAGACCCAATACAAAATCAACCCGATGTCGGTTATATTTCTATAATCAGATCAGTTTCTTCCTACGAATTTTGGGTGACTGTTTCCAATTTTTGTGTGGACCTACGAGGCGATAACCACCAGCTCTGCAGACAGCTGCAGGGTGCCTCCACTAGCAGATAGACCAGATATGACAGCAGCACAGTGAAGCCGAAGTCCCCCCAGAAGCGCAGCATCTACAGGATGAAAGGAAATATTTAATATATATAGAACAAATATATGATAAGGTTGTGGAATCAAAGATGTGAATCTCATTCAAACTCACCACATCGTAGTCAGAGAAATAAGTGTTCGTATGCGTGCGAGCTGCGTTCAGATTCTCAAAGAACATGTGAAAGACGTAGGCGCAGTAGGAGAGCTTTGAGAGCGGCTGCCACAATGGGGAGGAGAGGAAACTGTTAGCCAATCCTCCGTAGCCTTGTATGCAGGCGAAGACCACCCAGCAAAGGGCCAGCGGCCAAGCTAGGCGTGTTAGACTCAAGAAGAAGGCCTCATTGACGATGGGCACCGGTGTCGCATTGACTCCGGCGTATGGGTATAGCGCCAAGACGGTGACTAGCAGGAAACTCAGACAGAGCAACCAGGCAGACCACACAAAGATGCGATTGAGCTTGAAACTCTTGCCACGGTTCAGGTGCAGAAAGTAGCCGAAGAGCACGCCCACCAGCCACGTGGAGGCGCGCACATGAATCGGAAAATAAATATAGGGCTCACCACGACGCACTGCATCACCCCGTATCTGCATCGAGTAGTTGTTGATTATCATCGTTGCAAACAAATACGAGCTGAGCACCAGCATAAGCACCAGAATAGCAGCAACCGCCCGCTTGCCCCAACGGTACAAGGCGATTAGGAAAATAGGTGAGAGGATGTAGAGCTGCATGTCCACAGCAAGATACCAGGAATGTGAGATGCACTGCAGGCGACATGGAATTAATAGGACCAAGGAGTGATTGTGGTTATTCGGATAGCATACCTTGTCCCAAAAATAGTTCTGCACATAGAGCAACGTCAGGTACCAGTTACGCTCGCAGATGCTGTAGTCGTCGAACAAGGTCTGGCCCCAGAGCGGACCGGTGCCGAGGTAAGGCAACAGCTTTACGTAGATCAGAATGGAGAAGGCCAGCACCGGTGTCAGGCGCAGGTAACGGTTTAGATAAAGCTTGGGTATGTTTAATTTGCCGTTTTGCCTGCAAACAGATTTGATAAATAACAAGAGCAACAGTCGAACGGCACGCGACAGTGGGATACCCTTCGACCTTTTTGAAACGTAAAGAGTCAATAATTGTACAATACTTCTACTTAATAGAAATATCGTAACATAAGCCTTTATATGCGTCTGTGTATGAATACGTGTATATGCGTGTATCATTTTATTGGTCAAACACAAATGTATGTATGTGTGTGTGTGCGTTTGAATGCAAAAAAATGCCTGTGCATAGAAAAGAAGAGAAGAACAACAGATGGCGCTACGCACTCGCATTCTCTTTCCCTTTATTTCCTACATGAGCATTGCAATGACGTCACAGCTTGCTGGTCTGTATACAAAATCAAAGCGAACAAGGTTTTTGTTTAATAACTTCTGTGTTTGTTGTCCGATCGGATTGGAATTTTGACGTTATGTTGGTATTATAATTAGCTAAGTATAGTCTTACTCAGAATGTTGTATCTTTTATATGTCGCTCGCAAATCAGCTAAAAAGATGAAATTATTGATTTGCGTGGGCGGGGGGCGTGGCACCCAACATTTGAAATAAACTTCACCTGTTCCGGATAAACAGAAACCTTCATGCCAAATTTGGTGTCTCTAGCTTTTATAATAGCTGAGATCTGTGTGTTCATCCGGACATCCAGACATCCAGACATCCGGACAGACAGACAGACATGGCTTAATCGACTTGGCTAGTGATCCTGAGCAAGAATATATATACTTTGTGGGGTCTCCCACGCCTCCTTTTACCTGTTACATACATTTGCACAAAGTTAGTATACCCTTTTTTGACCATTTTCAATGGTCGAAGGGTATAAAAATACGAGAAACGATATTATGGAAAGTATAGCATAGATTTAGGATCGTTGCGAATATCGAACAACTTATCTACACTTATGTATGTGTTTGTTTGTATCTACTTACTGCTCCATGCTGCGAAACTGGGAGCTGACGACCAACATGCCGCTCAGGAAAAAGAAGGTATCCACGGCGTAAAGACATTGCTGGATAAACATCCGAAAGGGCGTGGCACCCCACTGCAAAACGGAAGACAGATATTTACCTGGAGGGGATTTTATTTTCTGAATCATTCAAAAACTTACCTCATACATTTGCATTCGATTAAGATTCGGAGATTTTAATGCCACAATGTATTCGTGTCCGTAGATAACCCAGATGAGCGACATGCAACGCAGGCCGTGCAGACAGTCGATCATGTTAGGGTTCGAGTTGTTCGCAGAGATGCGAAACAGACTCCCCGAGTTCACCCGAGCCGAGAAGATCTTGGCCAGGCGAGGCAGCTTTTCTGTAAAAAGCCACAATATGAGCTATAGGAGATGATCCTTACTCTGATCTGATCTAATACTTACTTTGATCCTCGCACAGAAGATAGTCATAGAGCGTTGCCAGCAGAACAAAGAAACCCAGTACGGAGCACAAAACACTGTAAATAAATCATAAGTCAATTTGCAGTTACAACATTTATAAATGATAACAAAATCGATATTTATCGATAACTATGTATATATTTATATTCGTTGTTCTGTCGTTGCCAGTGTCGTGCAATAGAAAAGGTAACGGTACAAACAGAAACGAATTTACTTACATAGTGAAGACGGTGAGCCAGTCAAAGGGCTCCCGACCCGCCGACTTGCAATTACTCTCATTGACCAGAGCCAGACTCTCGTTCATGCTGATGTCCATCGACTGCTGGAATAGTTGGCGCAGTACTTCATCCATGTGGCTGGCCGAGCAGGAAGCGGGAAAGCAGACGGCAATGTTCGCATTGGGTGTCGCCTTTCCAAAGAGTTGACCGACTGAAAGTCTGGCAAAGCAGTACTTGCCTAGCAGAGTGTGTTCCTCGGAGATGGTCTTACTGATCACCAAGCATTCGTCGAAGTTGCCCATGTGCCGCGTGTTGCCTTCCAGCAGACCCGATGGCAGGGAACCCCATGAGTCGAGCACTGAGAATTCACAAATAACTCAGTAAGCCTGCCAGGCAAATTGATCCCTGCACTTACTCTTCATCGCCCAACTGCTGTTGCTGTTCAGAGCCTTTTGCACCACCTGCAAATCTTGCTGGCATTGCGAGTCCTCCGCCAGAGCTATGTTCGCCAAGTTCCTATACATATCCAGGGATAGCGAGCGGCCCGCTAATACCGGCAGATCCTCACCAGCAATGTGCCGCAAGATGCCGAGCAGCAGGATAATCGTTGTCATCGACCAAATCATGTTCTTTACTGTGGCAAACTGTTCTCAATACTGTTGATCCGTTTGTCGATGAACAGTTCTTATATATGTCCTAAAGATTTGACTAGCTCCCTGATAAGCTTTCTGCTTGCCAACAATCGAGGCGCTATCTTCGAATCGTAGTAGTAGACCGTGCGACTGATTAGCCCGACTATCTTCGAGTGCCCCATTAGGGGCCGGGCCAAACCCACTGTTGACTAAGGTAAACTTTCGGTTAATTCCAGATTGTGCAGCCGTATTTTCCGATTCCCGCAGCGGTCACCAGCAACTGCCTATGTAAATGGGAATTTCTCCGATTTGACGAGATCCAATTTTAGCGGAAGATTTCGTGCGGAATGATAAAGAACTATAAATAAGAACTGTTGTTGTAGTTTACTAAGTGTTGAACGTAGTAGAGATCAAGTAGTGAGAAGTAGAAAATGTAGTATGTAGGAAAAGAAGAAATACAAGAATGAAAGTCTACAAGGATGATAAACAACAGTTTAGAAAATACAACAGCATCATGCGAGTATAATATGCTTATAGTGGATATATTAATTGGTAATAGTGAATATAGTAATTGAACAGGTAGTAAAAGAAGTGTTAATAAAATTATTAGCTAAGATTTTATATAAAGCTACATCATCAATATTTTATTAAATGCTAAATCATCTCAAAATAATTCTTATACTCTTTGATCACTAAAAATGTCCATCCGGGTGATCTTAGCTTTTATAAAAGCTAGAAATACCAAATTTGACAAAAAATGTCCAATTTTAGGTCAATTTATAAGGCCCCAGCCTGACATATAGATGGCGTTTAGAATTAAATCCATACGATTTTTAGTAAGCCTTAATGTTTAAAGTAGCACGTGTATAACATTTTCCGCTGTCGGTTCATAAGTTTGTGAGTTATAGCATTTTGAGCGAAGCTAGAATACTTTTGTTATTGAAAAAAATGGATAAAGAGCTTAGCGTGTTGATAAAATGCTGATTTTTGAAAGGGAAAAATACAGTTAATGCAAAACTTTGCTTGATAATGAGTTTCCGGACACTGCCCCAGGGAAATCAACTATCAATGATTGATATCCTAAGTTTAGACGTGGTGAAATTAGCACTGAAGACGCAGAACGCAGTGGACGCCCAAAAAGAGGAAAAAAAAGGCTGTTACCGAAAAAAGCATCAAAAAATCCACCGTCGAAATTGATTGAATTGAATGAAATTTAATTTGGTATTAGAAAGCTCAAATTGGGTGCCGTACGACCAAAAACAACGACGAGTTGATGATTCAGAGGAGTGTTTGAAGATGTTCAAGTGTAATAAGCCCGAGTTTTTATCGATATGTGACAATGGATGAAATATGGCTCCATCAAAGCGAGCAAACGCAACAGTCGGCTCGCAAGGTTATGGCGTCTGTATTTTGGGAAGTGCGTGGAATAATTTTCATTGATTACCCTGAAAAAGGAAGTACCATCAACAGCGACTATTACATAGAATTATTAGACCATTTGAAAGACAAAATCATCGAAAAATGACCCCATATGTCGAAAAAGAAAGTGCTGTTTCACCAAGACAATGCACAGTGTCACAAGTCAGTGAAAACTATAGCGAAAATCCATGAATTGAGATTCGAATTGCTTTTGCACCCACCGTATTCCCCAGATCTGGCCCCAACGACTATTTCCTGTTCTAAGATCTTAAAAGAATGCTCGCTGGAAAGAAATTTTTGTGGAATGAAGAGATGATCGCCGAAACTGAGGTCTATTTTAGAGAAAGGAGAAATTGAGAAATCTTTATACTCAGTGTATTACCCTTGAAGGGAACTATGTTGAATAAAAACACCTATCTTAGCAAAAAATATAATTTTTACTATGGTAGGCTGGGACCTTTTAATTGACCTGTTATACACAGATTAGGTGTACTTTGAATATTAGGTATCTCGCCCACCGCTCTTGCAAATCATTAATATTTCGATTCGATTTGTAAGCGACGTATAGGAGATAAAACATTCTGATCTTTACATATACTTAGCTGACTAAAGTACCTACAATACGAGAAGCTACAATATTTATTTATTATTTATATGCAGAGACCTAAAAATCACTCAAAAAATATTAAAACTCAACAAATAATGATTGTGTTGAGTTATATTTTTTTCGTTTAAAAAAATAATGATTATTTTTGAGTGAACAAAATTTTGATCAAAAATAATAATTATTTGTTGAGCGATTTTTTTTCGAGCGAAAATATTGCTCAAACTACGATTACACCTCTTATAATAACAGGTTTTACAAAAATTTGGATGCACTCTATTTAAGTGTCCTAAGTGGAATCCATTTCAATTATTATTAAGCCCTTGACTACTGAATTTTACTCAGGTAGAGAGACATGGTAACGACCGAAACAATATGATTTTCGGTTCTGAATTCAAAGGCATAGAAAGCGTCGTCAATTTCTTTATTTTAGTTTTCTGGTCTAAATATGCCGGCAATGACTTCTACAAATGGAATTTAGCTTTAAAAGCCACGCAAAAACTATAACAACCATATCATATCTGTTATCATAAATAGACGACTTTTAAAAGATCTTATTCGTGCTCAAACACATCACTCTTAATTATGTTGTCGAAAAATATGACTAAAAATTATAGAAAAAATTATCAAAGAGATTTAAAATAATTAAAATGGATACTCCATGGTGAACTCTATAAGTCTGCATCAACATTTTTCTATAAACTTGTTTGAAAGAGGAACAATCCGAGATTGAGCGTTTCTATTAATCGAAAAAAAAAATGCTTAACAAATAGTTGTTATTTTGTAATCGAAATTTTTTTTACTCAACGAATAACCATGAAATTTGGGATCACCTCGGATTTGCCAGAGTAGGCCAGTAGAAACCTTCTGGGTGAGTTTTTTTTTCTTATCGCACTATTCTAAGTGGATGATTTTTTCATTAAAAAAATAACAAATAATCATTATTTTCGGTCCCTGTTTATATTATTTAAAATTTGCAGTTTTGCAGTGCCATCTATCGAAAGAAGGTTAAACCAAATATTTCGCTAAGCCGCGAAACAGAACCAGAGACATTAATTATTTATTATTCTATAATCACTAGGAATTGTTCAGTTCCATCTGAACTTAACCTAATGCTTAAACCTAATGGTTAAAGTTTCTTAATTATAATATATACAAGTGTACACTAGAGAAATTATGCTATCTTACGAGTAAGGAGTTCATGGGGATGAATTCTCTTCAAACGTCGGAGGGAAATGGGGTCGACGAGATCATTCGCCAACGCGTTCGGGTGGGCGGTAAGTCTGTCGGCATATCTGCTGCAAAATTGAAATTTATTTGATCTCCCAATGGGACAACTTTTAAGTCCCTTTCGATGACCCGGTTGCTCACGTACCAGGGTAGCCCAAATGCATGTCGTGCCGCTCGCGATTGAATAACTCTAAGTCTATGAGCTGCGTCTTGGAGGCAGTACCCCACACTTAATGGCATAGGTCAGCGTTGGACGTAATATGGCTTTTATTAACAAACCCTTAGTTGTTTAGCAGAATGTTTACATGAAAATCTATCGCTGCCTCCTTCTTTTAACAGAATAATTCACAGATAACAATGTGTTATTGTATTGCATACCGAGCAGCGCTTATTTTCTGTTAGCGTCAAAAAAGCTGTCAATTTTTTCGAATAACGGCATTTTTTCGTTTTTCAATTGGAAATTACAACGAAACTAGAGCAGTTAGCGACTTGGGGCTGTTTCGATTTCGTTCTTGTTTTCTTCATTGATCAGTACCCACCGCTTCCAAGTTCGAAAAGTGTATAGCTCGCCCAGGAAAAGGAAAACCTTTTGTAGGCTGATTTTTGAGTTTCTCTCGTTTCTTTTAGAAGAAAACCCTTTTTAAACCCGACTTTCAGCTCCCCGGGGCGGGGAAATTTTCGAATTTAACATTTCACTGTAAACGTAAAATCCATTGAGCGCAAAAGTATGCATTTTTGCAGCATTGGCGGTTGCGTCTTGCACTGCATGTGTGTGTACAGTCTGGCTTGCTTCAGCAGCTTTCACTTTTAGCGAACAGCCAATCAATATCACTTTATACTTATTTATGCTCTTTACTGAACCTGTCTTCACCCTCACTCAACAACATTTCTTATGCTCCTTTCTTGCACAGTCTTTGTGAACCGTTCGCTGCATTTGTATAAATAAAACATTAGTAGTTTATTAAGGCATGAAAATAGTAGCTGAAATATAAAAAGCGCTAAATTTGTTTGTTATAATATTATTAAAAGTTATTTAATTGTGATTGAGGGTGGATTATTATTGCTCTATAGCCTGCAATATTAAAGAATAGGGAAATAGTTGCTGTAAATATGCTCAATACTTTGATATGTTTTTATATTTTGAACAATCAACTGTCGTACTTGTTTTCTTAAGAATCTTGCATGGCTTGCCCGAGTACAGAGTATAGCCACGTCGACTACGCCGCCGTTCCATTTGTTTTTGCTGACATTGACAATGGATGCGGGCGATGCAACAAGTGTCTGTGAATCTTGAACTTGAACAACGCGAGGCTTTTTTTACTGTGTCAGCGAAAAAAGCGAGAAAAATGCGAAGCCGTGAAGTGAACTCGAAAAAGAACGACCCAAGGAAGGTCAATTGCGAATAGGCCCATCCATATATAAGACAAGTGGCGACCGCAAGAAAGAGTCACAAGATGAAGCAAGTGACGCTGCTAACCGTACTCGCGCTGACCGGCTGCGTCGTCGCCCAAGCCCAAGCCCAATCCCAATCCAAATCTAAGTCACAGAAGGGGAACTTCGATCTGGGTCGCCTGATCGGAGGCGAACCACTGTGGCAGAAGATCGATCAGAACTTGCCGCAGGTGCAGCAGCTGGTGGACAACACCAAACAGCGTTGCCTGGACAAGTTGGGGATGCCGTCACCGCAGCGTACTCTGATCCGCGAGCCGCACCCCACGCCAAAGGAGAAGTGCCTCATCGAGTGCGTTCTCACTGGCATCGACTTGGTAAGTAGTGTTTAGCCTCTCAAGGAGGAGGATAAGTTGACCGATCTATTGACTTTTGCCTGCTCACCACAGATGGACGGTCCTACCCGGCTGCTGAACGTAAAGCGCGTCTCTGAGCTGGCCAGCATGGTGACCGAGGACAATAAGCTTGCGATTGCACTGAGCGCTGGCGCCGCACAAAACTGCAATCGTTGCATGACCCAAGTCAGTGACCCTTGCGAGGCGGCGCATCTGCTCAATCAGTGCATCGGGCGGCAACTGCAGCAGTATAGGGTCAATCTGAAATGGTAAGGACCGTGCAGGATTACCCGGTATCGAGTTAGATTAGTTACAAAGATGGAACCGTATGTTCTTCTGCTTCTTCAGCTGCTCACTTTATTCATGCTGCTGCTATTGCTGTGCATGTCCTGGAACCACAAACATTTCCAATAAATTTAAAAAAAACAACAAAAATATTAAGCTTATTTATGGTGAAGGTGTTTGGGGGAAGGGGTGCGCCTGTATCCGCCAAAGGTTACTCCTTGATCTCAGGGATCTTGTAAGAAGCCTCTTTCATGTCCTTAAGCATGCACATGGCAATGTTGTGCGCGCTCTCGCATCTGTGAATGGATAGAGAGATCGAGTTATAGAGAGAGGGAACGTCGCATTTCTCTAGGGTATTTCTCATCAGACTCACGCATCAGTGGCATGGGCCATGCCGTTGCACTTCTTGGCAATGATGCGAGATTGGTCCTCCTTGTCGGGGAACATCATGTTCAGCATGTCGACGATCTTGCTCTCGTCATACTGCATCTTACCCTCGGGCATAACATCGAACTGTTGCAGCATGCAGCGCCGGAAGCACTTGCTGCCATGCGATGCATCCGCCTTGTTCAGCACCATCTCCTCGACTTGAGCTGGCGGAGAAGGAGATGGAGAAGGATGTCTCAGCCAGGAACCATGAAGTACCAGCATCAGTCCTCTGGCGATGCAACAAGTGTCTGTGAATCTTGAACTTGAACAACGCGAGGCTTTTTTTACTGTGTCAGCGAAAAAAGCGAGAAAAATGCGAAGCCGTGAAGTGAACTCGAAAAAGAACGACCCAAGGAAGGTCAATTGCGAATAGGCCCATCCATATATAAGACAAGTGGCGACCGCAAGAAAGAGTCACAAGATGAAGCAAGTGACGCTGCTAACCGTACTCGCGCTGACCGGCTGCGTCGTCGCCCAAGCCCAAGCCCAATCCCAATCCAAATCTAAGTCACAGAAGGGGAACTTCGATCTGGGTCGCCTGATCGGAGGCGAACCACTGTGGCAGAAGATCGATCAGAACTTGCCGCAGGTGCAGCAGCTGGTGGACAACACCAAACAGCGTTGCCTGGACAAGTTGGGGATGCCGTCACCGCAGCGTACTCTGATCCGCGAGCCGCACCCCACGCCAAAGGAGAAGTGCCTCATCGAGTGCGTTCTCACTGGCATCGACTTGGTAAGTAGTGTTTAGCCTCTCAAGGAGGAGGATAAGTTGACCGATCTATTGACTTTTGCCTGCTCACCACAGATGGACGGTTCTACCCGGCTGCTGAACGTAAAGCGCGTCTCTGAGCTGGCCAGCATGGTGACCGAGGACAATAAGCTTGCGATTGCACTGAGCGCTGGCGCCGCACAAAACTGCAATCGTTGCATGACCCAAGTCAGTGACCCTTGCGAGGCGGCGCATCTGCTCAATCAGTGCATCGGGCGGCAACTGCAGCAGTATAGGGTCAATCTGAAATGGTAAGGACCGTGCAGGATTACCCGGTATCGAGTTAGATTAGTTACAAAGATGGAACCGTATGTTCTTCTGCTTCTTCAGCTGCTCACTTTATTCATGCTGCTGCTATTGCTGTGCATGTCCTGGAACCACAAACATTTCCAATAAATTTAAAAAAAACAACAAAAATATTAAGCTTATTTATGGTGAAGGTGTTTGGGGGGAAGGGGTGCGCCTGTATCCGCCAAAGGTTACTCCTTGATCTCAGGGATCTTGTAAGAAGCCTCTTTCATGTCCTTAAGCATGCACATGGCAATGTTGTGCGCGCTCTCGCATCTGTGAATGGATAGAGAGATCGAGTTATAGAGAGAGGGAACGTCGCATTTCTCTAGGGTATTTCTCATCAGACTCACGCATCAGTGGCATGGGCCATGCCGTTGCACTTCTTGGCAATGATGCGAGATTGGTCCTCCTTGTCGGGGAACATCATGTTCAGCATGTCGACGATCTTGCTCTCGTCATACTGCATCTTACCCTCGGGCATAACATCGAACTGTTGCAGCATGCAGCGCCGGAAGCACTTGCTGCCATGCGATGCATCCGCCTTGTTCAGCACCATCTCCTCGACTTGAGCTGGCGGAGAAGGAGATGGAGAAGGATGTCTCAGCCAGGAACCATGAAGTACCAGCATCAGTCCTCTGTCTACTTACAGCGCTCCGGCTTAGGATCACAATTCTGTCCAAAGGGGTCGATCATTTCGACCACCTCGCTTAGAGTCATTGAGGTAGATTCCTCCTCCTCGGCGCGTGCGCCACTACTGACAGCAAGCACCCCCAGAAGCAGCATAATGCCGCAGCGTCTCGTCTGAGTCGATATGATTCCCATGATTCCCATCTTCACGCTGGTCTGTTAGTCCTGTATCCACTTGACTAGGTTGCTAGCTTTATATATTTGCTTAACAGGCTTGCATGCTCTGCCTGCACAGAGATCGACACTTGTCGATCGCAGCATGCCGTGCTGCCTTTGGCATGTTCGCGGGCCCAATCCCCTGACTCGATCTCGATCTAATCAAAATGCGACATGGAATCACTTGTTTTTACTCGATTTATTTATGCGGAACGCTCGGCTGGCACGTGACCAAAGACGTGGGGGAGAGTGGAGCAGTTACCAGTGCACTTGGACTAAGGGGTGGGCGGGGTCTATGCATCTATCCCTGCCTAGGGGAACAGAAATATGTCTATCTTGGAGCGAAAGCAGGTGATCAGCGCGTGCGCCGCATCGCAGTTGTTCTTGATACCCACAGCGGCGTCCTTGCACTCGTTCATTCCCCGGATATATGAGGCCTTGTACTGGTCCGGCATGAGCAGTTCTACTTGCTTAAGGGATGACTCCAACAGGAACTTGCCCTTCTTGATCTGTTTGAGGACCGACGAGAGACAAAAGGAGAGGAGCAGAGAGGTGAGTAAAGCAGTGAAAGTTAAGATAAGTGGAGAGCCAGTATAAAAGGAAACAAGGGTATATATAAAGGGTTAAATAGGTGAGCAAAAGCGTATAACAGTGGAAGAGAGGACGTAGAGTATGCGAGAAAGGGGATGAGAGAAAAGGTGAAAAAGACATAAATAAGAAAGTTACGTAAATATAGAGTTAAGATCTCTTAAATCTCATCTTGAATGTTCCTTTAAACTTTGAACAGTCAAATAATTCAATTCTAAAATACTGCTATCTCCGTTTATCTTTACTTTGCCTAGTTATATTGAAGGACAAACAACCTTCGCATCAAATTCTATTTTTATACCTTCGCAGAATGTTAAATATGTAAATTATACCCTTGCAGAGGGTATATTAATTTTGACCAGGAGCTAGAAACGCACCTTAGGAAGTATATATAAGTACATATATGCAGCATCAACAGAGAGTCGAACGAGCTCTGTCCATACGTCCGTGTATCCGTGTGTGCATCGGTTGCAACGCAAACTAGCCTCTCAGATTTATAGTAGAACTTATCCCGATGAAACTTAATATACATACTTTTTATAACGCTGTATATAAATCTGAACGATCCGGATTATAGCGATATATTGTATAGCTCTCAAACATAATATCGGCCGAATTTGGTATTTGTCAATATATAGTATTGCATCCGTTGATTTATTCGTCCGAAAAGAAGGTATTTGTATTAAGACTAGTTCTGATTTTAGAAACAACTTATTTGGGCAATGTGAGACATAATATACACAATACCATTCAGAACTACACCGTTTTATATAACTAGTCTTACGATTAGAGGATAAAAGAACCTGCAAGTGTATAGAACCTTCGGCATGCCGAAAGTAGCTTTCTTTCTCGTTTTTATCAGGTGTTTGCAACGTTACCAATGAGACATATCCGAATATTCAGAATCATTAACAACAGTAGATTGAAACTAACGTCCGTTTGTCCGGATAATAAGTCTCTCTGATTAAAAGCTTTACTGATGAAACTTGTCTCTCATGCTTCTAACTCCGGCATCCTTTAAATAAGTCGGAACGTGCCGCATCGGACAGATAATATACATTTCAACCTAGTTTATTGCAGGTGCTTTTTGCTATGAAAATATGATCCTATATAAATTCCGCAAAATCAAACCACTACAACATATGGCATCCGTAGAAACAAACTGCCAAAATGGGGAATTTTGTATGGTAAGCAGGGCCTTTTTCCGCTTCTACTCACCGTCTGCATCATTTCCATAATGCAGTTAATGTAACACTTGGCGTCCTTGTCATCCGGTATATTTCCGTTGTGTATCTCGTCGGCTGTGGCCACGCTCACCTTGGGAAACTTGGGCAGGCAGACATCGCGCATCAGTTTTCCGGCCGACCACATCTGCTCCTCGGTGGCCTACAAAGAGGAAAGATGGATACTCTCAGTGTCGAAAAAGTATCGCCGGACTGTGAGGCACTCACCCCCGACCAGCAAAGCGGTAATCCCAATAACAGACAAGTAAAAACTAGGCCGTTTCTCATGATCGAACTGATCTGATCTGTTGGCGGTATGCAAATCTTCTAGCCTTTTTATAGGCATTCATCGGCATGCAAATGAAGTCTTTTATCCTCCCCTGGGGGCATCATTAGTCCGCGTAAATAGTAAACATTAATCTCCCCCGTCAAAAATTACATAGATCAAGTTCCAGTTGCACTTGCTGGGGGCCGTACGCAGCCGTACTCCCAAACGCCCCTTGGACAACACCCTGCAGTCTCAATTGCGATAAAGATAGAGAAATAGATACTTCCACTGTTATTACCCATCATTCCATCCCATTCCAAATGCAAATACTTTAATTGGGGGCAACACGCAAAGATCATCAAGATCTCCGAGATCGGATTTCCAAGCGCTAAGTGCACTGCCAGCCAGGCCCGTAGCAAGGTGTGCAAGTGTGGTGCACAAGGGCCCTCGGCTGTAGTCCAAAAACAAAAATCGATGTATTCCAAGAGGTTTTATTTGAAAAATTCAAATAAAATTATGCTTATGGTGTGTACAAATTCTACTTTTAAGATACTTTCAATATTCAGTTGTAATAAAAAATGTAGTAACTAAAATCATATGCCATTTATTCCAAACTGAAAAGGTAATATGTTGGTTGTTTTCGAAAAAGAAATCTTAAGGATTAATTTAGAAGAAGATTTAACGTAATGGTTTACAAAGTTATCGACCTCTTTTAGATTTTATTTCAGTTTTCAGAGCGAACGTTTGTTTAGAGTTACCCGATTGCATATTGATATCTTTAATATCCTTTAATGCTAGATTTAAGCCAATTAGAGCTGTAATGATTTTTCAAAAACTTTTTATTATACTGCCAAATTTAAAGATAGAAGAGAGTATAGATAAATGTTGTTCGAAATATTCTGTTCCAAATAAGTATTTAATTTGGAAGCTTCAGACTTTTAATTTAGCAAGTTAACTACATTACGGGCCCGCGAGACAATTGCGACGGCCCTGTCTCCAGTATTTAGTTCTACATACGCAGCTGAGTTATACTTATTTAAATACCTCCCCCTATTGTTTAAACACGAAAATCGTGTTGACAAGGTAGCGGGTAACAATTTGCAAGTGGAATATATCAATCTAAGCACAGAATAAAGTAATTCATGAAATAAAAATGAAAGGGTAATAAGAAATTTATTGTAGATTATAGCGATTTGAGAATTTGGTACATATGTTATCAAGACAGGCTGATAGGAAGGTTTTAGTTACGAATCTTTTGAATGAATTCCTTATTTTTTTTGAATTTGTACAAACACTTGAAGAATTTTTAAAATTCATACATTTATTTTGATTTCTCAGAAGCATTTCGATGAATTAAAAACCCAAATACGTGTATGTACCTCTTATCTGTATCTGTTCGCTTCTTGTAAACATATTTTCGCTATATAATATACGTGTAATTGTTTACTAATTATTCTATTTTTCATTTTAAATTATGTTTTATCTTATATATGTAGAAAACGATCGAGAACGATCATATCGCACCTTTTGCTATAATACAGTAACCAAATAGTACGCTGGGGAAATGTATACAGAAATCAAGATTGTTAAATGACACGTTCTATTCGGGAAATGCCATGTCATCTATAAACAATTATTGTCGGTTTCCGGTAATCGCTCAATGTAAATACAAAAAGACAAAAACTAAAACTGAACAGTAATCTCATTCACAATTCTCTTAAATATAGGTGCCTTATTGCGGGTATAGCTGCTTGTATACCCTATAAGTAGAGCTCGCCTTAAAGTTATTGTAAAGTCACAGAAATATGATCAGCCAATAGAAAATTTACTTAAGTATTGATATGTGTAGATGAGATCTTGACATAAGGTACCTCACACAACAGCGAATCTAGGGGTTGATTATATCATATTACGTTTATTTCGTGTTTAAATAAATGACAATTCGTTTTTAAAAAAAATTTTCTGTATTGGAGATATAAATTCGAATCGCAGTCAACCTTGAAACTGATTTCAATCTGTACTCGCGTCTGTTCTATGTGTGCTTTTGGCATATATAGTTGAGAAATAGTCAATGAATAAGTCGACAAAATTCGATTTAAAATCTTATATTTTACATAGAAATTGAAAAATTCTTTCTCGAGCTCAAGCTGAAAACTAAATATCTAAAGATGTCAAGTCACTTTAAGTTTAATCACATCTTCGATAGCAACACTGTGCGTGGACGTGCAAATGTGAGTGAAGATAATCCCAGATATGGTGTAAATACATTAGCTTATTAACATTCCCTATCTCTTTCTGTTTATCGGTAGGTTACCAAGGCCACCTGGGCGTCAGTGGGCCTCATATATGTGCTGGTGAAGATGCGTCGTCGCAACGCCAAGCGCCGTGAGGCCATGAAGTACTGCAAGGGATGCCAGCAGAAGCTCTTAATGTAGGCGATGACTGTTCCCTCCCTTCCTCCTGCGAATGCTCGCTATCCTGAAGCCGCCAACACCCTGCTACATCTATGCTGTGCATTACCAAATCACATGTGTTCCGATTGCGTTTTATTTTTTCGAATTAATATCTAAAATCTTTTAAGATTAATACTTGGTGTTTGCTTTAGTCAAAGGTGTCTGGTAACTGTTGATCGCACTGGGCTTAAGCTTGAGTTCCAGTGTTCCTTTTGCTTCACTTCTATTTCATACCCTAATCGCTTTTCCTTACTTATCTATTTGGTTGCTCTTTAATTAGTGTTGTACATTCACCTGTTGCCCTTTGCACCACGATTATATTTTATTTTGTCGTATTCCGTTATATCCTGGTTTTGTTTTGATTTGAATCAAGTTTATCTATATGCTTGGTTTCATTAATTGACAATTAGGGGATTCCTCTAGTTTTCGACATTGGATTAAGCCTTTCTTTCTAGTTAATTAGTTCACAAGATGTACTATATGTATGTATTCTTGAATACATAAATAATCGTATATTCATAATCACTAGCCGAGTCGATTGTGCTTTTCCATCTCTATGAACGAAGTGAATTCGGTACTTTCTAGGCAGGTAGAGTTTATTTTAAATGTTAGGTGCCGTCCCCTAATATATAATTTGCGATTAATTAAGCGAAGTGTTGAAGTCTTAACTTTTTACTTTCTAACCAATTTGAACATTTTGTCATTCGTGACGTTTAGTTGTGTTTTGGCAGAAAAATATGTTTTGGATAAAATGTTAAAATATTCAAATTTTTATACCCTTCGACCATTGGTCAAAAAAGGGTATACTAACTTTGTGCAAATGTATGTAAAAGGCAGAAGGAAGCGTGGGAGACCCCACAAAGTATATATATTCTTGCATCACTAGCCGAGTCGATTAAGTCATGTCTGTCTGTCTGTCCGGATGACCAGATGAACACACAGATCTCAGCTATTATAAAAGTTAGAGGCACCAAATTTGGCATGAAAGTTTCTGTTTATCAGGCGCAGATGAAGTTTATTTCAAATGTTGGCTGCCATGCCCACTGCCTCCGCAAATCAATAATTTAATCTTTTAAGCTGTTGTGCTTGACCAATAAAATGATACATGTATATACACGAATTCATATAAAGTCTTACGTTACGATATTTGTATTAAGTAGTAATAAAAAGGTCGAAGGGTATCCCACAGTCGCGTGCTGTTCGACTGTTGCTCTTGTTAAATATAAAGTTTTTCAGTCTTTCCCTAACTATAATTAATGAATAAGTAAATTAACCAATCGCCCTAATTTAAATCCCATATGACAATCATTAAAAAAGTTAAGATAACTTTTCCATTTCCTTTCTGTTTGGGTATCTGCTGGCAAGAAAGCAATTCATGGGTGCCGCAAGAATTTCAGCAGACTTTGCGGTTGGCAATTAAAGGGTTTCCAAAATTGGGAGGAGTGTATCTTAACGTCGAGCTCGTTCTACAGTAAAACACTGATTTTCTTCCAGTTCCTCTTCAAATGAATTCTTTGCACAATTTCTACCTTTTTCTTTTCATTTGGACGTTGAATATCATTTGGACTCATTTAATTATACTTACCTGTTGTTTTCCCATCACAGTAGGCCGTCATGAGAGTGCTCACTCATCAGTCACACTCGGTGACTTTCAAAACTCAGTTTATATCAGGACACAGGTTCCTAAAATTTCAGATTCCCCCTGACAAAAACCGCAAGCCCCTTTTGCTTTGTCTGCGATGTCCGAGGGCTTAAAGAAGATTTTCAATGGCAACACGATGGCTGGTCGTGCAAATGTAAGTGAACGCAAAAGAGGGAGAGGGAGGGAGCGAGACAGCGAGATGAGAGCAGATAATCTTCTTTCCATTTCCACCATCGATAGGTCGCCAAGGCTACGTACGCCACACTGGCTATCTTTTACATGATCTATCGTGTGAGTCGCAAGCCGCCTCCGCCTCCACCAGAAGAGAAAATAGAAGAGAAAATTGAAGAGAAAGCGCACGACGAACTCAAGGAAGACTGTTCATGCGACGAGTCCCACGAGCCAATGCCACCAATTACGAAGAACGGAAAAGAGTGCACAGTCTGCCGCGAACGACCCCCCAGAGATTACTGCCCGAATGATTCTCATTCGCCCCCTCCGACACCACCCCCAAGCCATACTTCCACACGTACCAGGTGCCCATGCGAGAATAATCCGCGGCATGCATCAAATATGGCTGCGCCCAATCCGCCACCGACCTCGTTGTCCATACGAGACGAAGTTCATCCGGCTCGCGAACTTTTTGGTGAAATGCATGCCGCCGCAGCACGTGTACTGCGCAACGTGGTCGAAGCCGTCATGGGCAATCCGAATAGAGTGCACGAAGGCGGGGAACCTTATGGCGGTTGTACCACCTTTGCTGCCAACGAAGAGATTACCCAGGAGCCCAACGAGCCGCTCGAGGAGGGGGAGGAGCAACTGCTCAGTCGTCATCGACGCACTGGACCACGCCTGTGCGTGCCAGCCACATCAGGAGGCGATCAAGGCGACAAGTCCGAAACCCAGCCACGGCCAGTGTCATCGACACAGTCACAACCGCCGCCAGTAGTTCATAATCGTTATCGCGGCCTCGACGACGACTTCTCGGAATTATACTTCGATGACTTTGTTGAGTGACCACTGGCCGATAACGCCTACACACCCTCGCGTTAGCCTCGCCAGCTAACCCAAACCCCCATCTAATCCAGTGCACATAGTGGATAAATAGTATAAAACGCGGTGTCAGCTAAATTCGCAATAAAATTCGGTAATTAAATATAATCTTTGATTTTTCATTTGTATCATTGAGAGAGTGATCTATGTTTGCAAATTATATATGAGGGTCAGATTTTTACTACTATAGCATTATAACTTTATACTAATCGAAAATGCTCATTTACATATCCGTATAAAACCTAAACAGATCTCAGACCCAAAGTTACAAGACTTTGTGGCCATATACCTACCCCAATTGATACAAATTTAATTGGTTATACATAGTTTTTGTCACATAAAACATATATCGCCAATGAACACAATCTTGCCCTGTGTAAATGATATTTCAAAATTTGATTACGAACGGAAAAAATAAGTCTTCATACACGAATCTAGAATCAGAATAATCATTATTATGATACCAGAGAACTTTGTGAGGGAATATACCGTATTGTGTCGATATGATAGCGCTCTCTAGGTGCTGATTAACATCTACAAATATATAGAAATTTATGCAAGAAATAAAACAATGCAAAGCATAATTTTAAATTTTTTTGTAATTTATTTTTCATTTCGAGATGTTGCAACTTTGTGTTATTTCATTATCGTTTTCGGTTTTACATTAGTTATTATTTGATTTCAGTTTTTTGTTGAAAACACACAACTAGAATTGATCATCGTTAGCATATCATAAATGTATATTAGGTTTATCGTTTCGTATCGAGGGGATGGATTTAATGGGGTTTCAATAATAATACCAATATCAATATCATTTTCAATATCTTATCAACTGCAGCGCTAGCTGGGAGCTGGTAGCTGGGTAGGTAATCTGCCTCTGCAGTAAGCGAAATGTATTTTGTAATTTATTAATTGTTATTTATGCGCGTACCTTTAGGTATCTTTCTTTTTTGTTTGTATGTGTATAAGTATATTTATGGTAGTACCATATATATATTTATGTATATATATATATCTCTATATATATATATATATATATATATGTATATGTGTAATTATGAATGTGGACTTTTAACTAACATTTATGCAATATGGAAATATAACATTCAACGTGGTTTCCCGGCGCATTTGCTTTTTGCTTTTTGGTGTAGGCCCATCTACTTCTATTTCTTTCCATCCTTTTTGTCTCTTGCTCTCTTTCACTTAATATCTATCTTTCTCTCTCTCTCTCTCTTTCGCTCTGTAACTTTTTCTATCCCTGTCATTTTCATGAGTTTCGATGGAACGGCTACGGGGCGCGATTTCCATGTGTGTTTTGTTTTGTTCTCTACTTGCGATTGCTATGCTAAGCGATTAATCGTTCATCGATTTATCGACTCGCATCGAGTAAGCGGCTAATTTAATGCGTTTTAAGTGCTTTGTGTATTGAGTTTTGGTTTTCTTTTTCATTTGGTTAAACAACGATCAAATATGAGTTTAGATTTATCGAATTGTCGATTTTCTTTATCCCTCGTGGCTGGCAACCGACTCCAGATCGCTGTTGTCCTCGCTGCCAGTCGCCTCGGTGGGTTCGCCCATCGCCACGCGCGCATATTCATCCGTATCGATGCTCTTGCAGAAATGAATCGCATACTTCAGTTTCTCCAACAGCACGGCCTGAAATTGTATCGAAATACTGTTAGAAAGAAAAATCTTGTTCGAAAGCAATTTAACGATTCACCTTGCACGAGTAGCGAGGCATTTTGAGCAGAAAGAAACATGTGTAGCTTTCGGGCAGGAAGTGATCGGGCGGATTCTTCTCAAGCACCTGCAGCACAAAGTCACGTCCACGAAAATCGGCGATAGTGCGCGGTAAACGGGTGCGGCCCCACACGAAGCGCAAAAACAGCGAACGTTCCTGCAAAATGCAATGTAAATCAATATAACATCGAAATAAATATCTAAATATCTGAATACAATCCTTCTAAATAAATATATATAAAAAAGGACGGATATTTCAGCTTTATGACAATAGATTATGTAACAGGCAAAAGGAGAGCTGTCTCCTAAATATATATATATGCATGTATATTCTTGATCTGCGTCATCTACAGAGTTAATGTAGCCATATACGATATGTAAGTACGAGTATATGTTCATCTGTATGAGCGCGTAGTTACAAATTGATTTTCACCTAGCTATGACCTATTTGCCCAACTAGCAATTGGTTAAACCTTGCTTGAAACCCCTTCCCTATTATTTTATGTTTCAGTTTAGATTTAAATATAAAAATATACGTTCCCAAAAAGTGTTAATTTACTTTCATTCTTTGGAAAGAAGAAGGCAATAGCCGTTCGTTCAGCGTTTTAACGGCGTAAGGCTATTAAGTTAACGCTAATAAATACCAAAAATTACATTAATCGTAGTTTCTTTGTTTTCTTGTCACTCGTTTTGGCACTCGAATGCATTCAATTAAAAACTCATGACTCCATTCACTTAATTCAATTTTTAAGTACTCGAATAAATGAATAAGAAACTAAAAAATGAGTATATCGTCTGGAAGGGTACAATAAATGTGCTTGTGATAAAATATGGACACTCACCTGATTGGTAAACTCCTCCATGACCTCCCAAAACCAGCCAACTAGCGCCGAGCTCGGATCGAATCCTTTGTATGTGGCCACCGACTTGAGCAGTCCCAGGGGAATATCCGGTGAACCGCAGACCATAGCCTGCAGTTCGGCGGCGGAGAAGAGCGAGAGCAATGGCACCGGTATGACCTTGGACATGCCATCGCGCACCGCCTTCACTTGCTCATCGAACTCGTGGAGCCGGAAGCCGAGCGCAAGGCGAACATATTCCGCCCGATTCCTCGGCGTGATGTGAGTGTAGCGCGTGGAAAGCGGTACCTCGTGGCCACGTGCTGACGACGTAGAGAAGGGCAGCTCCAGCGTATTGAAGAGCTTCGTGTCATCATCCATGTTGCGTATGCAAAGCAAACCGGCAACATAATCGCGATCCACCTCGGTCAGATCCGTGGGACGCAGTGATTCCCCGGTCAGTTGACGCCAGACGGGCTCAGCCAGACTACAAGAACAAGAAGAAGCAGTTAGCAATGGAGGCTGGAGAGGATTTCCCAATATTGCGATACTCACTTGAGACTCAGCGGTGAGCCAGTGCGCACAGCGATGCCCATGAGCACGCCCAGAAAACGGAACATGTTCATTTGCAGCACTGAAGTTAGCGTCGGATCGAGCAGGAAACAATCCCGATTGGCGCCCGCCTCGCCACGTCCATTAGGTGTGCTGATCAGCAGTGGCACACTGCCATTTTGCAGCTCATCGCACATCTCCGCAATGGACTCACTGTACCCGCCCCCACAGTCATCGACACTTTCGCCCACGAACTTCACCTTCCACACGCGATGTGGCAGCGCGAGGGCCTCCTGCGTCAGCAATGGCAACTTCTGCACCATCTGGCCAAAGACGCTCTTCATGCCATCAATGCCAGCGAGGCCATTGCAGCGACTGCGCGAACGCTTCACCTGGATGCGATTCAATTCGATCACCGGACCGTGTTGCTTATCCCGCACCATGGTGGTCTGGATGACCTTGCGGAAGGCGGCCTCCTTGATGTTGTAGACAAGCACATCCTTGAGGGCGCCCAGGCTCAGATCTCCCGAAATGGGCAACATGGCCAGGCAGGGGCACAGCAGCTCCGAGAAGTGATGCAGCAGAATGAGCCGTGCGTGCAACGCCTCTGGTGGCATATCCCGCACCAGATCGTACTCCAGCGGTGGATTGGGCAACGGACGCAGTCGTTCGCTCAGCTGCGACGTCGACAACGCAAGCGTATGCGCCGATCCGCAGGTGACCTTCACAATATGCTTGCCCTGCAATGCGGCGACCAGCCTCGGGCGCTGTATCGCCGTCACAGTGCCATCGCCCAGCTGTCCCTCATCGTTGTCGCCCCACGTATAAACCTCGCCGGCATCGCTGCAGGCGACGCAGTGCAGCGATCCGGTGGCTATCGAGATGATCTTCCTGCCCTGCAGAGCTGCAACTTTTTTCGGCCGCCGCACATGATCCACCGAGCCGTGGCCGAGGCGATGGAAGTCGCCCTTGCCCCAAGTGTAGACAGCGCCAGATTTGGTTAGCGCCACCGAGAATTGAGATCCACACTCCACCTTGATGACACCTAGCCCGGCGAGACTCTCGATCTTATAGGGCAACTTGCAGCCATCGCTGCCGCCACGTCCCAGCTTGCCATAGTCGCCATCGCCCCAGCTCCAGACGTTGTCGTCATCGGTGATGCACAGCGTCTGCGCATCCCCCGAGCCGCAGGCAATGTCAATGGCCCGATAACCAAGCAGAGCTTCTACCAGCTTGGGGCGCAGTTGATCCTCCGAGTCGCCGTGTCCCAGACGCCCGTAGCGTCCTTTGCCCCAGGTGAGTACGTGCCCGCTTGCCGTAATCGCAGCCGAGTGCGCGCTACCGCAGGCAATGTCCGCCACGCTCATCCCATTGAGATGCTCTAGCAGCTTGGGTCGATCGTAGCTCATGCGATTACCGTGTCCCAGCTTTCCATCCTCGCCCTCGCCCCAGGCATACACCTCCCCATCCGTGGTGAGGGCCAGGCAATGCTTGCCGCCAGAGTTGACTGCCACCTTCTTGACGAACACGTGCTGCAGGGAGCCCAGCAACGTTGGTATGGCCCATGAGTCGCTGCCGCCCACTCCTAGCCGTCCGCCGGATCCATAGCCCGTGGCAAAGAGTTTCCCATCAGGGGTGACTGCAAACAGAGACTGTTCTCCTCCCGCCAGCTGCACTGGACGCAGCAGGCTCAACGCCTCGCAGGGTGTCGGTGTTTTGATGCGACTGCCCTCCAGGCCGCCCAGCTGACCACGATGATTGTGTCCCCAGCCGTAGATGGTGCTGGCGCCGCCCCAGCTCAGTGCCCAATCATCCGGACGCCGATTGAGCCACTGAAGCAGTTGGGCATCGTGGGGAGCCTGGAACAATGTCTGATCCTCGTGCATCAGCAGCGGCTGTAGCGATGATGCCTGCGATGATGTCGGCGCCTGCTCCAGCAGCAGCAACTCCTGCAACTGTTGCTGCTGTTGCTGTAGTAGCAGCAACTGTTGTTGCTGTTGCTCTTGCTGGGGGGCAGACACGTTGCTGGCCGTGCTTGAGCTGAGAGATGTGGTCGAATTGATGAGCGATGCTCCCGGGGATTGGCAGCTCGTCGCAGTGGCAGCCGCGGGCAACATCTCGGCAAACTTCTTGCGCACCTCCAGGCAGAATTGACGCGGCAACTCGGTGCGTCGGATTAGCGCTTGGGCAACACGCACTGCGATGCAGTAGCGCTTGAACCACGCCCACTTGTGCACTTCGCCCGAGGCGCTGCTTGAGGTTGCATTGAGGCTGCCATTGCTGCCGCTTGCGAGTCCGATGCTGCCACCTACAGCGCCACCTCCTCCCCCATTACTGCCGCTTGCTCCTCCTGCTGTTCCACCTGCTCCTGCTCCATTCGTGGGCAAGGCCGCGTCCAGCTGCATGTCGCAAGCCAGCGCTGCCAGTGTCTTGAAGTAATCGGAGTGCATCAGATGAATGCCACCACGCACCTGCGGCTCCTCGTACTCATACTGACGCAGTAACTCCGGTATGAGGGGCATCAGTATAGAGGCCAGTGCCGGGTTCTGTGGACGTGGCGCCTGCTCTAGCAGGAGCACCGCATGCAGCTTGCGCAGTGCCCAAATCCTTTGAGCGGTGCTCAGTGCACCCAGCTGGGCACAGGCAGCAAGTGCCGCCGCCAAGCGGAGCAACACCTGAGGCTGCCGTGGCGCCAACAGACGCGCATCCAACAGCGCCATGACCAGGGCCATCGATGGCTGCGAGAGCACAGCACGATCCGAACCGCTCTCGCCAAGCGTTGCCGCCGGCATGATCGCATGCACCCAGAAGCGCCAGCCCCATCCATTGACGGAGCTGTCCGAGCAAAACTTCCAGCGTAGCTCATCCCCCGGCACACGAATCTCGGGCGCCCAATGGGCAAACTGGCGGCCAGAGCGCATGGCCAGCATACGTCCGGCTGCATCCATGATGACCAAAGGATCGTTGCGTTTCTCTGTGCTGCACTGGCTGTCGAACTCCAAGCGGAGCATCTCTGCACCGGGAATCCTCACAGTGCCACTGATGTTCATGTTGTCCACATAGGGATGGCTGCTCTCTTGCATCACCGGCTTTGGCAGCTTGCCCAGGCAGTGGCGGGATGTGCACAGATCCTCCAGCTCAGTGATGCACGTCTCCAGCAACATAGCAGCAATGGCGGGCTGGCTGCTCAACGAGATCAGGGTCTCTGCGATGGTCTGCGCCGTGCTTGGCGGACCGCAACGTCCACAGACGGCCAACTTGAGCAGCTCCACCAGGCTCTTGGCCTCCGGCTCCTGGAGCAGCGTACCGAAGTCATCGAGTCCGTGATTGTGACTTATCTGCGCCAGCATCTCCTCCTGCTGCGTCATTGTTGCCGCCATAACGGACATGGCACTGGCGGACATGCGGGAATGCGACCCAGCAGACATGCCCGACATCGAGAGCGATCCTGTCAAGCTCTGGAAGGCGCTCAATGGTCCAGCGGGCGCCGCTACTCCTGCTGCTCCTGCTGGGGCTGTTGACAGCACCTCTGCCTCGGCGGGACTATGCTGCTCCAGTGCCAGTGCCAGGGCATCGATGGCATCAGCTGGCGCCTCGCCGCCACCTTGGGCAATAGTTGATCCCACATTGCCAGTGCCCACCACTGTTGCTCCGCTGCTTACAATTGCTCCTCCCACAGCTGCTCCCGTTCCCATTGCAGTTGCTCCTCCGCCGGCTCCTCCGGCTGCACCGCCGCCTCCGCCACCGCCGGCTGCAGTAGCCAATTGCTCCTCCAGCTCCAGTTGTGCTCCCGTCTGTCTGCCCGCTCCAGTTTCCTTGTAGTTTACCTTGCTGTGACTGGTCAGCGCGGCCACTATCAGCTGCCGCGCCTGCAGGATGCCCATGGCGCGGAGCACATGGCCCAGTGCAGCCTGTCGTGCTGCGGGCGTCTCAAGGGCCAAGCTCTCGCTGAGACTCACCTGCTGCCCGTTGCCGTTGTTGCCATTACCAGTTCCAGAGAGTGGCGTTCCTGGCTTCTCGTTCGTCGCCTTGCCCAGCACATCCTGCGTGGCCAAGAGGTTGCTCGCCGTCCCAGTTGTTACTGCTGCTGATGACGTCACTGCCATCGCTGTCGTTGCCACTGCGGGCGTCTCTGCCTCGTATATGCCCAGGCTGCTGCCTCCCAAGGGATCCCGTGTGCTGCCAAACGGCACTGGGCCACGCTTCTCCTCATCCGGACTTGCATTGGGCAATCCCCAGGCCATGGAGTGGGAGCTCCCGCAGGCAACGCGGTTCACAAACACCGAATCCAGACCGATGACCAGTTGCGGCTTCTTGTTCACGAACGTGTTCCCGCTGCCCTGCTGCCCATGATCGTTGTCTCCCCAGGCATACACCTGCCCAGCATCAGTCACGGCGAGGCAGTGCAGGGCACCCACAGCCACATGAATGACCCGACGTCCGCGCAGGCCGGCAATGGGTTGTGGCTTACGGACATGCTGATCACCACCGTGGCCAAGGCGATAGTAATCTCCCTTGCCCCAGGTCCAGACCTCGCCAGCTCGAGTCAGTGCGAGGGAGAACTGTGCACCGCACTCGATCTGCACCACACCAATCCCGGAGAGACGTTCGATCTCATGCGGCGTAGATGATCCCTCGCTGCCACCGCGTCCCAGCTTGCCAAAGTCCCCGTCGCCCCAGCTAAAGACGGCTCCGTCTTCGGTCAGCGCCAGCGTCTGTGCATCGCGACTCCCACAGGCTACCTGAATCACCCGACGTCCACTCAGGGCCGTCACCAGCTTGGGCTTCAGCTGCGTGGCATTGTCGCCGTGTCCCAGACGCCCGTACTCACCCAATCCCCAGGTGTAGAGCTCTCCTTGGCTGCTGATCGCGGCGGAGTGCGATGAGCCGCAGGCAATGTCGCGTATCTTCTTGGCACGCAGCGCCTCCAGCAGCCGCGGCTTGTCCAGCGTTGTTCGATTTCCGTGTCCCAGTTTGCCATCCTCCCCCTCGCCCCAGCTGAACACCTTCCCGTCAAGCGTCAGGGCGAGCGCGTGTTTGCCTCCAGAATGCACGGCGACCTTCTTCACCACATACTGGTGCAGCACGGGCAGCTGGTGGGGCAGTGGCACATTGTGGGTGACACCCAAACCCAACCGTCCGTTGGTGCCCTCGCCGCAGGCAAAGACTTTCCCATCCTGGCTGACAACGAACAGAGACTTGGAGCCACCAGCAATGTGTATGGGACGCAGGCGACTGATGGTCTGCGAGAAAGTTGGCACCTTCACCTTGGAACCCTTCAGCCCGCCCAGCTGCTCCTTGTCGTTCAGGCCCCACACCATCACGGTGCAGGGCAGATCCTGTTCAGGTGCCAATGCATCACTGGTGCCAGCAGCATCTGCTGTGCCTGCTCCTCCTGCTGCTGCTGTTCCTTCTGCGCCGTCTCCATACTCGCAGGCCAAGAACTGAGCATTCGCCAGCATGTGCTGAATGTCGGGCTGCTGTCTCCGGCCGATGATCTGCAGGCCGTGCACCTTGCACTGGATGCCATTGTTCTGGCACTGCTTGATCACGATCTCGACCCAGGGGTAGTAGTTGGGCACCTGCTGCATGAGCAACACTCGAGACGCACCCGCTTGCACAGGTATCCAGGTGTACTCCTTGAGGCTATCGATGCACTCGCCCACGCGCACCTCGATCAGGGAGGGCATATGCGAGTGATCCTCGGGGCTGATGCGCACTGCCAGGCTGTGCACCAGCACACGGTCGTGCAGCTCCAGGCGTATCCAGTGCCGGCACGGCCCGGTCGAGCAGCTCTGCCAGGTGAGGCCGCTGCCGTCAAGCAGATGCTTTGCTGCCGCCTCATTGGAGCTCACGGTCAGTGAGCGAATGCAGCGGGACCAGTCCTCAATAAGGTCCAGCTGTGCCCCGCCAGCTGCAGCGCCTCCTGTTGCTCCTGTTGCCACCTGGCTGCTAGCCACTGGTTCCACATCGTTGATGTGACCCTGCCATTGGGGATGGTCTGGGAACTCGACGCTCAGCTGCTTGCCACGCAGCGCCGTCACTTGACCCACCACGGAGCTGCTCAGACGCAGAAGGGGCACACTGCTCCGCAGACGTACTCGTGCGCCCACTGATATGGCTGGTGGTGGGCGTGGGTGCATGGCTGCATGCTGCGGCTGTGCGGCACCTGCCTCAGCCCCTGCCGCCTCCACCAGCTCAATGTGAACGAAGCACACCCAGTAGGTGCTGCCGTGATTGCGCCAATCCACCTGCACATTGAGATCGTGCAGCCCCTCAGTGTCCACAATCAGCACTGTGCCCATGTCTCCTTGCTTGATCTCCTCGAAGTCGCGACAGCAACGCACCAGCATCCCAGGGCGGACCAATCCTCGCACATAAAGTGCATAATGATCCGCAGTAGGGAAGTCTTTGCGCGTCTCGAACTTCATTACGGCCTGCTGTGGGAGCTGCTGCTGCTGCAGTTGATCCTCCACTGTATCGGAGGAGGAGAGGGAACTAGTGGTACTGCTGGTGGTGCTGCTGCTCGTGGTGTTGGAGCTGCAGCAGCTGCTCTGGCGCTGTCGGCGCTCTGCCCCTGCTGCCTCCGTTGCCAACATTTCCACCTCCGTTTCCTGCTCATCCTCCTCAATGGTATTGGCGCACACATCCGGATGCTCCAGTATCCACTGCACAATTTGTTCGGGAGTAGGCACTGCCTCTGCCTGCAGCGAGAGTTGCTTCAGCGCCAGCTCGACAGTGCGTCGCATGAATCCCATTTCCATGATTTGCCCAATCAGCTGCTCATCGCTAGCGGGTTGCACTTGCTGCTTGGCCTGTTCGCGTTCCCGGTGCTCCTGTTCCCCCTGCGTATGTGGCTGGCCCTGCTGCTGTTGATCCTTGTCCTTGGCTACATTGTAGACAGGAATCCCATGCACCATGGTAGGCTGTGCGGGACTCGCCAGCACCAGCGTCGCTGCCTGCAGCTGCTGATTCTCCTCGTTGAGCTGCTCGTATGCCTGACTAGCCAGCGACTGCACGCAGTTGAGAGCTGCCGTGGCCAGATCCGTGTAGCTGTAGCATGCCTTAACTGGGGATGGTTGCGTGGCCCGCAGCAGCAGGCACTGTATGAGCAGCTGCTCCTGTTCTGCCTGCTCCCTCTGTGCATGCGGCGGCGAACTGTAAGTGGGGGAAGCCAAAGATTAGTGCAGATCGAAAGGCTTTCTACGACAGCAGGAGGTCAGGGCAACAATTTCTTGAGATGATCAGCAAACCGTTAATACCACAAGAGGAAGAGCCCTCTTATGGCCTGTACCTGTATGATGAAAGTCATGCGCACCCCACTGTGCTGGGACTACACCGTGCGCTCCAACCATGTTAAGGCTGGCAATTGACGGAACGGGACCTGATTGCACTCGGGACGTAGAGTCTCTAGAGCGTGCAAAAAAGGAAACAAACTAAGAGACGGACACACAGACAGACAAGACTAGGACGATTCCTCTGTTGATGCTGATGCAGAATATATGTATATACTTTCTAGGGTCGGAGGTGTTTAAGGTGCGTTGCAAACCTCAGGTCAAAATAAGCATACCCTCTGCCAGGATATAGAAAGTCTGACAGTGGTAATCCTTGCCAGCTACTCACCCGTTTCCGTTAGTGTTCATTGGCTGCAAATGCAACTCGGCTTCCGTCTGTGCCTCCCCCACCACACCAAGTTTAGCAACCGCCTCAGGTTCCTGTTCCGCTTCCGTTTCCTGCTCCTGCTCGCTGCCCTCACTGGTTAAGAAGCCTCCACTTCCAGCGGGCGCACGCTGCTTGAGTATCTTGCGCAGCGCAGCCTGATGCCGGTAGAGTACTCCATTGGTGTGGAGCACTGCCAGCTGCAGCTGCTGGCTGCGCAGCAGATGCACATCTAGCCGTCCTTCGCTCGCATTGAGCAGCTCCCAACTGCTGCCGCCACTGCCATTGGCTGCGCCTCCATAGAGCAGCACAGTCCAGGCATTCAGTAGCATCTCGTTCATTGGCAGCCGCGACAAGCTGAACACGCTGTGATCCAGCTGAGGCAGCACCGCAGCCAAGGGCACCTTGATAATGCCCACTGTCGCTCCTGTGCCTGGACAGCTGTGGGCGAGCAGGCAGCGTCCCTTCTGCGTGAAGCTGGCGATGATCATATGGCTGCCTTCGTGGAAGCAATGGAGACCCACGCGGGGGCGCAAATCGTAGCCACCCATGGCACTGAGCACGCCCAGCACGAATCCATGCTCCGTATCCAGGGGCATCTCGCGAGACTCGCCTTGCAGTAGCTCGGCAGCGACGCACAGTTTCTGGGCCAGAAACGAGTTAATCACCGCATTCCAGTGTGGCAGCGTGTGCAGGCGACGCAGCAGTGCCACGAGCTCCTCGGCAACGCTGCCTGAATGGGATGCCGTAAGCAGAACCCGCGCTTTGTTGCAGCCGCCACTGCTGTTGCTCTGAGGATGGGACTGCAGTGTTGCATCTCCGGGACAATGAAGGGCAATGCGACCAAGGGTGGCAAACAGTTGACGCACTAGCGCTGCCATGCGTGGCTCCTCCTCGACGCCCCAGGCGGAGAGTATGCACTGCATCAGGCGCAGGCAGTGCAGCTGCCAATAGACGCCTTTCTCACTGCCCGCCGGCTGCTCCAACAGAACAAAGTAAAGAGCCAGCCAATTGTCAGAGCTCAGTTCCAGGCAGAGCCGCGGGCAATCCCCTAAAGAGACACAAGGATGAACTACAGTTTGCACTCCCACTCTCAACTCAGCTCGGACTCACCTGATATAGCACGTATAAAGCCAAGATTGAGCCAACCCAGGCAGTGCACCACATTCGCCAGTGCTGGCTTCGGGTCGAGCATGGTACGGAACATACTGGTCACCCCACGCAGGGCGTGCCTATCCAGCTGTGCGCCATGAAGGCCACTGCCCACGGCAAGGATCTGGAGTAGCTTGGCGGCGCAATGACGCAGCAGCTTTGAGGGATGCGATTCGCTGCTGGGCGATGGTTCCAGATTGCCCAAATCCTCCCGTTCCGGTTCTGTGGGTGAGGCCACATTCAGTGCACTGTCTGCCAACTGCAGATCGTACTGACCCTCCTTACCCATGCGGTACGAGTTGGTGGCACCGGTGTACCACTCCACACGCACCCATCTGAGGATAGCAGAAGATACGAATAAAATTAAAGCGCCAATCCCATTTCTTACTGCACTTACCCATCCTCGCCCACTTCGCTGATGATGCGCCCCTCTCCCGGGGGATTGCCATCTTGATCCCCCCACTTCCAGTCGCTGCCACGCACAATGCGCGTGCCAATCTTCATGAGCTTGGCCAGATCGGGTCCACTGAGCTGCGCCTTGTTGCACTTCTGTCTCAGTGCGCTGTCCTCGTAGAGCACGCTTAGCTCCCCACAGCTGCCCCGCCTGCCACCCAACTCGCCTCCAGTCTGTGCTAGCAGACCCAGGACAGTTCCCAGAAGGCCCGAGTTGATGAGCAGTCCCAGCTCATTGGCGCCCATCTCCTTGGCAAGCAGTCCAAACACACTAATAAGGAAGCGGGCTCGCGGCAAACGCTTGACAAGCACATAGGTGCTCAGGTTGCAGCTATCCTTGCCCCGCACTGCTCCAGGCTGCTCCTGGTTCACCAAGCGACGCAACTCCCGCACTGCCCAGTCCAAGACCTTCGATTGGGCGAGCAACAGACGCGCCTTCTGGTACGCGCTGATCATGTTCAACTGGGCGAGCACATGTTGTGTTGTCGCACCACACGCTGCCGCCTTAAGGTGCAGCCCCAAGTAGCCGTTCAGCAGGCTGTACTGTGCCGCGTCGAGCAGCCCGTGCAGCTCCAACAGCTGCTGCACCAGCTGCAGTCCGGCCAGACGCAGTTGGTAACGCTGCATCTGGCAGTACATGGCACGGCGCACTGTCTCTACGTCGCAGCTGTCCTGCAGTGCAAAGTCTACAATGTCCTGCATAAGTGTCGTGTCCAGTTCCACCTGCTCCAGCTGGCGTTCGTTGAGACGTCGCAGCACCTCCTCCGTCTCCTCGGCTTCCAGTTTGACTGGCTGTTGCTGCTGCACCTGCTCGTCCTCCTGCTCCTCCTTGGGCTTCTTTTCCTGCTCATAGATCGATTGCTGCTGCTGCTGTTGTATGCTGGCATTGAGCAGATCCTCCGGCTTGGCCAGTGGTTTCTGCTGCTTGGCAGCACGCAGATCTTGGAGCAGGCGCCGCACAAGTAGGCGGAAGCGGGGCAAGCGCTGCAAGATGGGCAAACGGCGCAGTCCACGCTGCTGGGGACTCACTGCGGGACGCACCTCGTAGAGAAGGAAACGCAGTCGCTCCAGTATGGGAGCACAAACCTCCTTGTAGCTGCGGTTCAACTGCTGCCGATTGCGCACCACGGACCACTTGGCCTGATGTACCAGGCGAACGATCTCGGCCAGCTGGCGAGGCAGTGCAGCAGAATCGCTGCCATCGTCTACCATCTCCAGCACACTCATCACCAATCCCCCCAGGCCCTGATGACGCAGCAGCACAGCTGTGAGGAGACGTTCCAGCTCCTGGACAGGATGTTCGCTGGCGAACTCTTGATGCCACATCAGATTGTGCGCCTTGCAGTAACGCTCGCTCAAGCTGAGCCAACGCACCACGAGCGGCTCACTCAACCTCGCCTCGGCCAGGCCAGTGATGAAGCTGTCGACGATGCGGTTGGGTGCACTCACCTTCTTTTTTGGGGGTGGTGGCAATGGCGCCTCCGTTGGTGTGTTTCCAGCTGTGCTGTGAGTGCTGCGTGCTTCGCCCTTCTCCTCGTCAAAGGGATTGGTCGGCTGCAGCAGCAAGAGTCCTCCGCTAAGCAACGTTGACTTGTCCAGCTGGCGGCACTGCAGCTCCGCCGGTTGCAGACTCGGTCCACTACACATGAGATTCGCCACCAGGCCAAGCAGCTGCGACAGCACACACTGCGAGCTGAAGTGGGTCAAGCGAGTGACAGCCGGAGACGCGGCCTGAAGAGTGGAAAGGAAAGCTTAATGGGGATTCCAACTGAGAAACACTTGGATCACTCACCTTTTCGTCGTGTGCGCCATGTGCTGCCATGTACTTGCCCAGCTTGTGATGCTGCAGAAGCTGCTCCATGGCGGCACGATGCGCGGGCACACTTAACTCCGCACTCAGATCCTTGCCCAGACCGTGATCCAGCAGCGCACGCAAGTTTTCAGACTCACAGCTGGAAATGAGGATGGGGATTAGTCACTGTGCTCCCAGAACTTCGTGTGTCGCACAATAGCGCCTTTGCCGATTTCACGAGGTAAGTCAATATAACCATGTCTGTCTGTACGTCTCTCTATATGTATGTCCGTCCGTATGAAAACCTAGGTTTCAGATCTAAATGTTGCACGCCGATAAAGCAGATTTTAGATTTTTGTCATGACCCTCCCCGCCCCGTTACATAGAAAAAATCAAATTCCTAGGGTAATTTTAATGTGGGTCGGCTCATTTTTGAACAGATTAATAATTTCTGGAAGTTAAATTCTATACATGTGTATTGATTCGTAGCCCCTCCCTGAATGTATGCAACACAAAATACACAAAACATAAGTTATAGAAATCGTTTTGGACAGATGTAGCTTCCTGTAGCTTTCCTGTTGTCTTGTTTTATCATTAGAAAATGTTCAGATTAAAAGATATAATCCCTCAAGTTGACCTATTTTCGTATGTCAAGCAACATTAAAGTAAGAACACATTGTAACTAGGTAGAATATGATCCTTTTTGACAGGGAGATTAAAAGCGATATCACAAAATATCTGTGTTTTATATTTGCAAAATATGTTTTTTGAACAATTTTCCAATTAATTGCAGAATTCAGCTGCAATGGATGACAACAATGACTGAAGGCAAAAATGCGTCTAATGACAGGCGTCGAAAGACAAATGTAATTGCATGATTGTCTTTAAAAGCACAAGTTTTGACCCAAGATTACCTTTCGTAAACCTCTCATCCTAAAACCTTTATATGCTGTTATTTTCAAATACATTCTGAGATGTATCTATAATGACCGTATACATACATAAAAATAACCGTTTTTACGACGGAATCTCCCTATAGTAGCAATATGTATGTGATAGTGGTCAGATTTTGAAACAATGTTGTTTACTTAACACTGCATGTCGTCACTCACCTGTAGCCCGCCAGATCACAAACGTAGCCGGCCAGGATGATGCAGCGACCTCCGTCGAGCAGTAGATTATCCAAATCTGAACGCCGTACATAATGTGTCTCCGGATCGGCAGTGGAAGAGGGCGGCGCGGTGCCTTTGGGTCCTCCACGACAAATGATGCCGGGCCAGCCCATGTCGTCGCCGTCGCGTAACTCGCCCTCGCCCAGAGCGCGATTGAGACGGTCTAGTACGCGCAGCAATGGCAAACAGAGACGCGCCCAACGCAAGCTGGAAAGGCACTGGGGCCGATCACGCTTGAGCAACACTAGCCCCACAAGCAACTCATGCAGTAGTGCATCGGAGATGTCTGTCTGCAGTATACGATTTAGAGCAGCGCCCAAGGGATGTGCTGCAATGGCAGCTGCTAGACTGGCACCACTAGATCCAACTCCAGCTCCTCCTCCAACAGCAGCAGCAGAATCGTTTGGCTCGCGACATTGGAGCGCCAAATCGTGTGCCAGTTGCAAGCTGCCAACGCAGGCGGGGATCAGGCTGTGCAAGTATTGCGACAGCAGTGCCTCCGCTCCTGTGGTATCCTCCTCCGCCGCGGCTTGATGAATGTGCGCCAAGAGCAGCCGCTGAAAACGATGCAGCAGACACAAGCTGGGACTGATGGCTGCAGGATTGTGATTTCGCGGCTCCTCATCCTCCTGGTGCTTGGACAGCAGTGCCATGCTCAGTCGACTCTGGGTAAGCGTGGCATTGTTGCCCAGCAGTCGCGTAATCAACTGCAGCAGCGGCAGATGTCCACCATCGGGACAGTCCGTGGTAGAGGAGCTGCTCTCCAGCCGTATGGCATGTTGCAGTGCCGTCTCCAGTCCACCCTCGGTCATTAGGGAGCTCACCAGCAGATCCGTCATGAAGCGATGCCCCGCCGAACAGGCCTGGCCCGGCTCCGAGGGCAGCAGCGCAGTCAGAGTCTGAGCACGCTCCGCCGCAGTGGGCAGCAGCACACTCCAGCCATCCTGAAGGAATTTAGATGATACAGAGAGTTGCCTAGAGGTAAATTTCAAACTGATTCTTCGTGCTCACCTGCAACGCCTGTTGGGCAGCCACCTGTATGGTGCGCAGCACATGGATGCCTCCGGCCAGGCTGAGTATGCGGGTCTTGAGACTATTCAGCAGCCTTCCGCCGCTGGCTAGGCCCACATGACGTGGTTCGACGCCGTTGGCAATCAGCGAGAGCAACTGCAGCCGCACCAGATTGAGGCAAGCGACGGCGATGCATTCTGATTCCTGATTGGGTGTCTGGCGATTATCCTGCGCAGCAGTGGCGCTGCACATGGCCAAGAGCTGATCGAGCAGGCGGAACGTGGGTTCACCCAAGTCGATGACAAATGGGGCACGCAGTGGGACACCCTGTCGTGTGCTCTGGGTCCAGATCAGGCTCTGATTAGCTGTGCAGACCATTCCACTGGCCGGCAGAGTGGGCAGTGACACTAGAATGGGATGACGCAGCAGTGGCTCACTGCAAACGGAGGCGGGACAAATCTGCTGATTATCGTTGCGTCCCCAGCCGAAGATCTCGCCACTACTGCTCAATGCCAAGCAATGGGCCACGCCCACAGCCACGTCCACAATGCGTTTGTGCTGAAGAGTAAAATAAGGGAGGCAAAGGGCTTAGAATGACGATCTCTAAGTTGAACGGAGGGAGGAGAGCCAACTCACCTGTAGGCCTGTGATCAGCCTGGGTACACTGCAACCCTGTACATTGCGCTCCACCTGCTGATGCCCCAGGCATGTTGCTTTGCCCCAGCTATAGAGCTGCCCCTCGGTGCTCAAAGCCAGCGAGAACTGTGGACCGGCAAAGACGCGTTGCACACGCGGCAGACAATCGATAAGTTGAGGCTGCAGGCTGCTGTTGCAGCTGGCATTGCCCAGCTTGCCGTAGTCACCATCTCCCCAGGCATAGACCAATCCCTCGGCGGTCAAGCAAAGTGTGTGCACATCTCCACTACCCAGTGCCACGTCCACCACCTGCTGATCCTTGAGTGCCATCACCATGGCGGGCAGATATTGGTCATCCCTGTACATGCCACGCCCCCAGGTGTACAGATTTCCACGAGTGGTAATGGCAGCACTGTAACTGCAGCCGCAGTAGACACTCTTGACGCGTCGCACCAGCGTCTCGATCTTGGTGGGCACCTCGCGTGCATGACTGTCCCCATGGCCCAAGCGATGGCCTTCGCCCACGCCCCACGAGTACGCATTGCCTGCAAAGAAGAGGAGGTAATTACAAAAAGCATGAGGAGAAAGTGAGGATTGACCACTTACTGTTGTTATCGACGGCTAGAAAATGTCGTCCCTCGCAGTGCGAGGCTATGGCGATGAATGTCTCGTTGGCAATCTCTGCAAAGTCCATTAGTTGAGGCTCCGCCTCCGGCTTGGTAATGTGCCAATTGTAGAGCTTGCCTTCATCGCTGAGGAACAGCACCACATCCTCGCTGCAGACAACCTGCTTCAACTGAAAGCGGCAGGTGAGCAACGCCAGGTTTGGCATTGCCATTTCTGCTGCAGGCGCTGCCAGGCCTGTCCAGCTGAGGGCAGGATCTACATTGAATCCCTGCTGCTCCTTGGTCAGTGCTGGCCAGCCCAGAGCATAGACACGCTGCTGTTCCAGGCGCGGACTGGCGTCTGTTGGGGTTGTACAGCTGTTGTTGCTGCTGCCACGCAGCAGACTGCTGGGCAAGTGTGGCATGTGCGGTTTGATCATGCGATCCAGATGCGAAATGATTACCACGGCGGCACGACGCAGGTCCACAATGGCAGCGCTGCTCTTGGGTAGCATGAGGAAACGCAGAAATGTTTCCGTTGCGCTGGCCATAGGAGTTGCCTCCATGCTACCACCGCTGCCACATGAGGTGCCATTGGGGACGACACCAAGGCGTTGATAGCGTTGCAGGATGCGCAACAGAGGAGCTCCCGTCTTGCGTGGCATGTCCCGATTGTCGCCATTCACGTGGCCACTGCTATCGTTGTCCTTCTCCCAGAGCAGCAGCAGCAACACAACACACTCCAAGGTGGCCGCCAGCGTTCCCTTCTGCACGCCCAGCTCGAGGAGTAGGCAGAGCGCCGTGTGCCGATCCGTCAGCGGTGCCAAGCAGCGGCCTCCCATGGGGTCGCCCAGGGCAACAAGACGCAAAAACTTGATGGAACGCTCCATTACCTCCAGCCACAAGGGCGAGATCTCGGTGGTGGCATCGAAGAGTGATGCCTCGGGCAGTTCCTGCAATGATTCCAACGCCTCGCAAAGCAGCTCGCTGCACATTTCTATGTCCTCGCCGGAGCGCCAGGCGCGGCGTAAAAATGCAAAGCTGAAGTTGAGCGCGGCACGAGTACCGACGCGGGCCAGTCCCAACGCCGCATGCTCCGGTTCTAGCTGCACAGGACGACGCCGCAGCAGTACTTCCTTATCTTTATCCTTGTCCTTGTCTTTCTCTGGTGCTGGCTGGATCGCCACAGTCACTGTCACCGGCGGCACAGATTCCTCATCTTGTTTCAGTGAGGCCTCTCCCGTCGATGACGCCAGCGCCTGCTGCTGTGCCAGCAGCTGAGCCTGCGCCTGTGCCTCCAGCTGCTGCTGGTGCTGCTGCTGGGTCCGCTTGAGTGCTACAAAGTAACGCTCGTAGATGAAGAGCTGCTGGCGCAACTGCTGCGCGGACAAACAGTTCCCAGCCGCACGCAGCGCCAACTCGTGCAGCTCACCAATGAGTGCCCGTTGGCAATCATGCTTGGCCAACTGGTTGGGGGGCTGACTCCAGAGCCAGCTGCTCAGTGTCAGCTCGGTGGCATGTGCCTGGCCAGCGGCCTGCTGTGCTGCTGCCGAGGTGAGCTTCTTGATGGCCGTGTCGGAATCGAGGGGTCGGCAAGCATCGCAGTTGCAGGCGGAGTGTGGGCCACAGTATTCGGGCTGGCAGCAGGCGCACTGGAGGAGCTGGGCACCACAGTAGTGCTTGCCGTCATCGCCCAGATATGAGAGCTGACCGCGTGTATTGATAGATGGCGCTGCTGACGAGGAGACCAGCTCACAGTCCTGAATGAGATGATTCCAGAGCACGGCTCCCTCGGAGGCGTTGCGCAGGCAGGCAATGAGATCAGCGCGCAGCCATTTGGCATCCAGATACGGCAATGGACGCAGATAGAGATCACTAATCGGAGCTACTGCAGCTGCACTTGGTACAGTGCTGTAACTGGGAACTTCTGTTCCAGCAGTGCCAGAGGCAGCAGCAGTAACGGCTGCAGCAGCCGCTGCCGCTGCCGCCGATGTGGTTGCTCCTCCGCTAGCTGCACCTACTGCTGTTGCATTGGTAGCTACTCCGGCTCCGGCTCCAGGTCCGGTTCCGTTGGCGTTGCCAAGCCGATTGAACATGATGATAGGAGATTCACGGGCGAATGGGACAATGGAATGTCTTCTGTTTGCTTTGGTCTTAGTCTAGTCTCGGTTCCTCTTCCATCGAAAACATGGCACAAACGTTTTTCTTTCTTTTGTTCTTCTTTTCTTTTGTTATTCGTAGTTTTTTGTTTTGTTTTATGTGTTTTTCATTTGTTTTTTGGTTTTTCTTATTTTGTTGTGGACTTAGACAAAAGTCGCAGAAGAAGGAGAAGAAGCAGAGCTATGGTTACTTCTGCCTGTTGTGGGTGGTGTAAGCGGGTGTGTGTAGATTACACGGGGTGGAGTGGAGGTGCGGTGCGACAAGGGGGCAGCGAGGCTTAGTCAATGTCGTCAGACCTACACACGGAGAGAACTCGACACACACACGCACATATACTTATACGCAAAAAATAGTGGCTTTGGCTTAGAGTGAATCGTAGTTTTCGTTTTCGATGCCATTTTATGAGTGAAGTGTTCTAATTGTGTTCTAAAGCAACTAACATGACACTTTATTCATTGCAACACCATCGTTTCACATCACATCTATAATTTCACTAATTATTATTATTATTGGTGTTGCATTTCTTAACTTAACTGAAATAATATATTTAATCAATTAATATCTGCCGTTGTTCTGCTTGCATTCAAGGCTGCCAACCCGCTTGCACTCCGTGTTCTTTGCAATTGTTTGTATTTATCGTGTGCAAACTATCCGGCAACACTGTCCATCTGTTTACATTTTCAAATTGCAAATGTCCGCCAAGGGCTGGAAGTGTTTGTTCTGATTGTTTGATTTCAATTTATAAAAATCAATGTTACTTAAATCAAAATAATTACGATTTACTTAAATATATTATGGTTTCTATTGTCGCCTATTATAATTAAATTGATTATTTCGTTATGTGCGTTTGTACACAAGGACTGCCAACTTATTTTCGACTTTTGTGTCATTTATCGAATGCATGATCTGGCAGCATTGGCAAAATTAAAACGATTCGCAAATGCTGGCGCACAATTTCAAATAATTTTTAAATTATGCGACCTTGCACAGTTTCGTCTTTTCTATTTTCTCGATTAATTTAAAAATGACAATACTTGAACTTTTCATTTTTAATGTACATTTTGGATATGCAAATGCATATCGATAGCCCTGACATTTATCGGTCGTGTGTGTTTACATTTTGAAACTGCATTGCCTGCGCTTGTGTGTGTATATATGAAGGGGGACACCACTGGAAACCAGGTCAACCAGGTTTTCGATGTCAAATACGTACGCTAATAATAACAAAACTGCCTACCTGGGCGCAGTGATAGCTAGCTAGCCACCCGTTGCCCCTGACGTTCTACTGCAGTCAATTAACTTATGTAAGCGCTGTTCCCCCTGTCGCTTATTATGACCTCATCGAACCCCGCCTGAGAGACCAAACCCATTTCCATTTCCACCCCAATTTCAATCCAGTCCATCCACTTCCCCTTTATGATTGCAGCGCCAATTTAACACAATGCCAACGATTCAACGATTTGTGTGTACTTTAGAGGAATAATTCGTTTATTTATCGAATACATTGAAATGCATACACGAGTTTTTCTCAATGGTTTTTGTGTTTTTGTTTCTTTTTTTGTTTTGTTTTGTTTGTTTTATATTTATATTACTTTGTATTTGTTTAAATAAATAAGATACATACGTTTAATCAATAATAGCAGTATTTATCGTGCAAATTTGATAAGCATAATAATGTTTCTTTTGCTTGTTTCTCTCTTGCATATTGGTTGGTTTTTCTTTTCGCTTTATGAAATAAGTTCTTTTGCATTAAATATATGAAAAAAATATATGTATTTTTTTTTTTTTTTTTTTAATCCTTTTCTCATTGTTTTTGTTTTTGTGTTTTTTTTTTTTTTTTGAATTAGCTGCTCTTATGGTGCAAAATTTACTTTTTCTTTAAAGTACTAAACCAACTGCGCTTTGGTTCGCCCTTTTGTGAAGTAGCTGGCAAAGTTTGGGATCTGCTCGCCGCCACTGCTGCCGAATCGCTCTGGGCTTTCAGGGAGGACACCCACTGGGACATTTCAGTGTCATCGTGGGCTTGCAGCAAGAACTCAGCGCCATTGGCGAGCCTGCAGGGATAGAGAGAAGGAAAAGGAAATTAATAGATGTAAATCGTGTAATTTAGTCGGTCTATACTTACTTGACTCGCAGCACGTGCTTCTTCTTGGTGTAATCACTGGCAATTTCAATGGCAGCACCCAGCAGATCGTAGCTGGGCTCGCCGCGGAAGGTCAATTCAGGATTACTCTTATAACCCTTCTGATCTTTGTAGAACGAGACGCGTCCGCCTCGTGCAGCCATGTAAACCTTTACATAAGGGAAAGAACACAATTAAGTATAACGTCTATTCATAGTCCCATTAAATGTGTTTATTTACCTTATCCCAAGATCTGTTCGAAGCCTTCTTGGTGGCCGACTCCCACTCGTGCTTTCGTGTCAAATAACCTTCCTGACCATCTCCAGCAGCAGGTGTGGCGCCACGTTCTACAGAGAAAAATTGAATTGATTAGTTGAAGGAAACTCTTAAACCTGATGAGTAATCAGACTGGACAGATTTGTTTTTGCTATATATATAGACATAGATGAACAGATAGAGAGGAAGAGTTATAGAGCTACACCATGTTATGAGTAAGAGAAAGAGATAAACAGAGAGAGAGAGAGAGAGAGAAAGATCCTAGCAAGAGTTATACCTGTTTGTGTCTCGACAACGCGCTCAACGTCGACGGCGGTGTCAGCGGCGGCTGCTTATGGTGTTAGTTGATTGATTGATTGGTTGGATTAATCCGGCGACATATATATACACACACACGTTTAGTAAGCATGAGTGAATGAGATGGAATGGTTTCAGTTTTAAATTGGTTATACACACATACGAGCGGGTTATACAGTTAGAGATTGATGGGGGATTGATTGATTGATTGAGCTAGCATGTTCAACCGCTTTTCAGATTAAGTTTATGTGCTTCGGGGATATGAACGAAAGAGTTGGGTGGTTAAAAGGTTAAAACAGTGAACTCAAAATGTGTTAATTTGTAATTGGTAATGTTATTATTTTTATGTTAATGTTGCTGCTAATGTTATTAATATATTGGATAATCGTAAAGAAGCGCACCTGCTTCGTCATGGGCAATGCCCACATCGACATCGTCGCGTCGCTCAGCATCGCGCTTAGCCTGCTCCGCCGCCTCGGATGCCGCCTTAGCCTCCTGTTCCTCCTTGATGCGCTGTCGTTCCGCCTCTTCAGCCATCTCCTGGCGCCGCTTCATTTCCTTAAGCTCAAACTAAAGAGAAGGAGAGAAAAGGGGAAGACAAGGTAAGACTCGAGGGCAGAGAAGAGGGCAAAAGGGGGAACTCACTGTTGTCAAACGCTCAAGTGCACTAAAGCGCTCCTCTTGTGCAGCAGCAGATTTCTCGAATGCCTCGTGCTTCTTAATTAGATTCTCCACCTCGTCAATTGTGTGTCCCAGCTCGGAGGACAGCAGGTACGGCTCCTGGGCAATAAGCCAAGCCTCAGCAACGGCAGCATCTCTGGCAAACTGATACACCTCCAAAACTGTAATCAAGAAAGTCAAGATAATTAATCACAATCATCATTTTAAACAGAGGAACACACAACTCCGTCGCTACTTACTCAGCTGAAGGTTCTCCCAACGTTCCTCCCAGCGTCGCAGCAGGGCGCTTCGATTGTTGCCCAGCTGCTGTAGACGATCCTTAATATCGGCCGAGGCGTAATGGTTGCGCGTCAGCAGCTCCTTGCCGAGAGATATACACGCACCGAAGTTATCTTCGCGTGTATCGATCTCGGCCTTTAGGCTCTGATGGTTGTTCATCAACAGTTCGACGCCAGAGACATCGCGGGGCTTCTCCGACGTGTTCATCTGTCGCACCAGATCCTCCATCCAGATGGTCAGTATGCGTACCATGTTGAAGAAGCGGAAAAGATCCCCAGTGTCGGCTAGTTTCTGTTTGCGTGCATCGCACATTGCCTGCAGATTGTCCCAAGCATGGAGCACTTCCTGTTCGCGGTTCGTAATCTCCTTGGCCTTGTCACCGGCATAGGCATCTTGCAGCTTAGCGGATTCCTCTTGGATTTGCTGCACCTGCGAGTACAGTGTGGTCAGATCCTGCAGGAAGTTGTAGTGTTTGCGCTGCAACGTAGATACTGAGCCAGCATCGCGTCCGAGCTCATCGGAGACGCCGTGCTGCTTCTCGAGGATGCGTCCAAGAACATCCTTGCAATCATGGAAGAATTTGTGCAGTTCCCGTGATGCGGCCAACATCTGTGTACGTGTCTCGATCAGCTCCAACAGATCCTGCCACGACTCATTCAAATTGTCCTTCCATTCGGCAATGGTGGCCGAGTCAGAGTGTCCTGCCTGGATCAGATTATCGGCAATGCCATTGACCTTGGCCACACGTTCACCGCCCACCGCCTCCGTGTCGCGTGCGAACTCATTGAATCGCTCCGACAGCAGAGTAACATGATCGTAGTCCTGTCCAAGTTCCTGTGAGCCGGCAACCACCTCGCGATCCGTAATCCATTGCTCCAGATCGTCAACCTCGCGACTGAGCATGAACAATTGCAGAGCCTCGTTGAGACGGGCACGTCGCTCACCGGCCAAATCCTTGAGACCGGCATAGAGCTTGTCCAGCTGGGATTGCTTGACAGCGACGGCATCGCCACTGGAGATATCGTCGCCACTGAACTGACGTGCCACCTCACCCAATTGGCGTATGGTGTTGGCATAATCCTCAACCGATTGCTCCAGATTCTCGTGCTTCTTCATCAAGTTCTGTGCACTAATCTCATCCTTGCCGCGATCCTCGACCATCATGTAGAGCTCCTGTTCGCTCATCCACGACTCTGCCTCTTGGGCATCGAAGAAATATTGCTGCACCTTCTCCGATTCGAGCAGGTGCTTCTTGCGGTTCTCGATGGCATCCTTCAGTTCCTGCCACTTCTGTGTGAGATCACTGATCAATGCCTCGAACTTCTTGGCATCCTCGTGACCCTCATCGATCAGTTTGCGTCCATTATTGCAGATAGCCATGATGCGTGGCTCATGGTTGTCGATCTCTGTGGCCAGAGATTGGTTCTTCTTCTTCAGGACATGGACATTGAACAGCGAGTTGCCATACTCATTTGAATTGGCCACAGGCAGCTTCTCATCGATCCAGAGCTTCTCATCCTCGACATCGCGACAGAACTGGAAGGCCTCCTTCTTCTTCTCCAACTGACGCTGACGCTCCAGCAGCGGTGCCTTGATCTTCTCAAAGCGATCGAGCACTGCGGTCTTCTTCACCACAATCGGTTCGATCTTCTCCTCGGGAACGGTCTTCTGTAGATATTCCGTTTGCTTGTCGATCTCCTCCACTTGGCGTGCCTTGACAGCCATCTGTGTCTGGATGACCTGCTGCTTCTGCATCAGAATATTCACTGAGGTCAGATCGTTTGCAGTGTCGCCGCTAACGATCTGTTTCTCCAGATCGGTTATGTAGGAATCGATATCATCGCAAGTCTGCTGGACAAGTACTTCCCGGTTGGCATCGAAGAGCAGAGCACCCTTCTCCTTGGTGTGCACCTCGAGGTCATCGAATTGTTTGGCCAACTCTTTTAGTTTTGGTTCAATGACATCCTTGAATTCGGGCTTCTCCTTCGACAGCTCCTGGGCGGATTTTTCGGCCTCGAAGAGTCGCTCCTTGTTAGCAGCGATCTCAGCCTCGAATGCCTGGTGTCTAGTCCACTTGGAGTGGATGGTCTTGGCGCTACGGTATGTCTCGTCCTGGGATGTTACGTACTTCTCCTGCACCCACTCGGCCAGCTCCTCCAGATCCTGCAAGAACTCGTGCAACTTTACTTGATTCTTCAGCTTCTCGTGCTGATCCAGAGCACGCTGGCGATTATCATCGCGACGTGTTGTAATATTCTCAGCCCGCTTGCCAATCTTATCTGCATCGAAGTGTTCCTTCTCCACCAGTGTGTCGGCCACCTGGAGCAGCGTATTGATCTTGTCGTCGTTGGCCTCCATGGTGGTTAGGAAGCCCTCGTGGCGCTTCAGCTGATTTTCGGCCTGTTCCAGATTGACGGGCGTGTCGTCCTTGCTCAGGAAGTGCTCCTGCTGGCTGAGCAGCACCTCGGTCTGGCGTGCATCGCGATTGAAGAGCTGCTGATCCAGACTCTGCGACAAGAGCACCTGTCGGTTCTCCCACATCTGATGCAGTTCCTCCCAGCCATCCTTGAGCGCATTGAGACGCTCGCGCAGGAACATGTACTGCGGATCATCGGTGGTGTTGCCCTCTGTGGTCAGGCGCTCACCATACTCCATCATCACCTTGTAGTCCTCGGTGTAGTTGTCGATCTCCTCACGTATAGATTGATGCTGCGTGAGCAGCTTCTCGGCCTCGGGCAACGAGGTAGGCGTATCCTCGGAGGCAACATCCGTTTGGGTCTTGGTCAACCAGGTCTGGAAGTGATCCAGATCGCGGAGGAAACGATGCAAATCACCAGCCTCCTCCAGCTTAGAGTCACGCTCCTTGAGCATCTGTGTCAGCTGCTCCCAGATGAGTTCGATCTGTGCAATGCGCTCGCGGATAAGTTGTGCTTCCTCGGGATGATCGACCTCAATGCTATCGGCCTCGCGACCCAAACTGGATAATTTCGCCTGGATGGCAGCAAGGTCACGATCCATGCCGCTAAGGCGACGCTGCAGGGTCATCACACCGGTCAGATCCATCTCAAGGCTATCGGTTTCGGTGAGGATGCGCTTCTTGTCCTCGATCCATGAAATTGTTTCACGGCATTCGATGTAGAAGGTCTGCACACCATGCGCCGACTTGAGGTCATCCATTTTGGCCTCAGCCTTTTCGCGCAGCGTCGACCATTCCTGATTGAGATGATTCTGTCGCTCCAAAATCTCATCCGAATTGGGATGCTCGACATGGAGTAGCTGTCGGGCCAGCTGATTGACCACAGCGACGCGGGATGCATTTGCATTCATCTCCTTGTCGAAGCCTTCGAAGCGATGCTTCATGATCTCCACATCCTCGATGTCTTTGCCCGGTGTCATGGTGTCCAGCATCTTGGTCTTCTCCTTGATCCATTGCTCCACTCCGTCCGCTTCGGACATCAGCTTGTACAGACTGAGTGCGTCCAAGAGACGCTGCTTGCGCAACTTGGCCAGTTCGGTGAGCTCCTTGTAGCGCGAGTCGATCGCCTCCAGACGCTTCTCCACATTGGCCTTCTCGGGTTCGTTGAGCTTCAATGTCTCGGCCTGCTTGTGGAGGGCATCGATGACCTCGGCGTAGTTCTTCAGCTCATCGGCGACGTCCTTGTGCTTCTTCAGCAGCGACTGCACATTGGCCTCGTCACGTCCAACATCCTCGCTGGAGACAATGCGCAGTGTGTCCAACATCCAGTTGTCCACATCATCGGCATCGGCAAACAGTTGGAAGTATTCGACAGCATTCTCCAGACGCTGGCGACGGTACTTGGTCAGATCGAGCAGATGATCCCACTTGGAAAGAATCTCCTTGAGGCGATCCTTGATGCGATCGGCACCAAAGTGTCCCTCGGTGATCAATTCGGCACCAACCTTGGCGACATTCTGTAGTTGAGGATCGTGCGATGTGATCTCCGATTCCAGGGCCTTGTGCTTGCTCAGCAGCAGATTAACCGTGGTCAAATCATGACCAATTTCATCAGTCGAGACAATCTGCTCCTTCTCCTTTATCCAGTTCTCCTCATCGGCAGTATCCCAATAGAATTGCCACAGTTTGCGGCTCTCCTCGAGGCGACTGCGACGCTCAACAGCCAGGCGCACCAGCTCCGCATAGGCATCCTCCAGCTGCTGGACACGTCCCACAATAATCTCTGGATCACATGGCTTATACGATTCGGGATCATCGCTAAGGAATTTCTGCGAGTTCTGCACCACAACCTTCACCCGCTCGCCCAGTATGTTAATGTCGGCCTCGACCAGTGAGTGCTTCTGCAGTAGATCCTCGACTCCCATCAGATGCTTGCCATAGTCATCGGTCATCAGCAGCTGCTTGATTTCCTCCATGTTGTCCAGTATGTAGAGCATTTCCTGGAAGTTCTGCTGCAGTTGCAGCGAGATCTCCAGGCGCATGCGGCGGGCGCGCAACAATTCTAACAAATACGTCCACAGACGCATCACGTTGTCCTTGCGCAGCAGAATGCGCTTCACGTCGTGATAGCGCTCCGATTCAAGCTCATCGCAAACGGCCACCACGGCCTGGACACGCTCCTCGTAGGCGAAGATATCGGTCTCGATCGCCTCGTGCTTCTTGGCAGCTGCCTCCACGGCGGCCAAATCGAAACCGAAGTTGTCCTGGCTTACAAGACGTTGATTCTCCGACAACCAGGTCTCACGCATCGAGGCCTTGCGATCGAAACGAGCTGCCAATTGTTCCAGTTTCTCCTGCCGGATAAGCTCCTCGCGCAGTGCCAACTCACGCTCGTGCTCAGCCTTCTCTAGACGCTCCCAAGCCTTGTTGATGTCAGATATCATTTTACCCTCCTTGGGAGTATACGGTTTCTGATTGTTGGCTCGCATCTTCGACTGCAGCGTGAAGAGCAGCACCTCTAGGTTGCCTTTCTCCACGAACTTCGGTGGCTTCTCGATGGTGCGATAATTGGAGAACTGAGCCAACTGGCCCTGCACGCCAACCAGAGAGTTCTCAAACTCACGCTCGCCCAGCGACTGTATCGTTGTCTCGATCCACTTAAGCAGATCGCTGGTGAAGTGCTCGTAGTCATGGATCATCTTGTCGTTCTCCATGGCAATTCCGACCACTTTGCCAATGCGCTTGCCCTGCACCGTCTCCTGCTTCAGCTTGCTGAAGTAGTGGTAGTAGGTGACCACGTACGTGATGATCGACTTCTCGTCGGGATGTTCGACACAAACATCCTCGGCGTCGAGCAGTTTGGCCAGTCCTAACTTGTCCTCGGCCACATCGAATGCATTGTTCAGATTGTAGAGGGCATTCGTTTTCGATAGCTTCTCGAATTGCACTAGATCTGGACGGTGTTTGTGGATGATGGCATTGAAGGCCAAACCATCGCGCCACGATGTGGTAAAGTTGCGCACATTCACATTGTGATAGCCAGCGGTCTTCATCTGGCACCAAAGCAGCAGTGCATCCTTTGCGGACTTGGTCTCCTTGTTGTCCACTTCCTCGATGGTGATATCTTGAATCTACACACAGGTTGAACGGGGTTAATATGCAATGCAATACAAAAGGAAGCGAGTTGCAAGCAGAAATTCTACAGTCGAGTGTCCTCGACGATCAGAACTATGTATTGAATATATTAACATATATTCTCTGAGATTAATGTGTTCATACAGACGGACGTGGCTATAACAACTTCACTGTTGATGTCGATCAAGAACATATCAATTTAAAGAGGTATTATACCCTTATATCCCATACGGCTATACTTATACTAGAGAAAGGGCGATCTCTTACCTGGAAGCGCAAGATAATCGTCCAGATGAGGCCCAAATTGAGAGACGCATTGCCATCGACAATATCGTGGGATCCAATGTTCTCGAGATGCACACGCTGTTCGCGCAGGAATTGCAATGCCTTATCGACATTCTCTAGGCAGTGTATACGCATCTTACCCTTGGTCGGCTTGGGCAGACGTTCGCCGGAGAGTACCTCCAGCAGCTTGATTAAATGCTTGCCATCCCGCATATCCACATAGAGATCGGCGATGCGACAATTGACACGGCATAGATGCGAATTAACCCATTTGGTGAATGTCTTCTTCTGTACACTCTCGCGCTCCTCGGCCAGTGCCTTGATGCGAGATCTCTCGAATAGGCGGGAACTGGAATTGCCGCCATCGTATTCGTAATCATCGATATATTCGTTGCCAGGACCCTGACTTGGGTCCCATCGAACAATTGAAATGTCCGTCGTCATTTTGTTGTTTTATTGCTGTTATTGTTGTTGTAGCTCCTCGTATGAATTGTCCAGTATTCTTCTTGTATTTACCGCAAAGAATTCAATTTTGGTTGTGTTTTTTTTTTTCAAATTCTGAACCGAAACAAAATCTCAAAGAATAACTGCAAGAAGAAGACGGTGGAAGAATGATGATTAGTAATTTAAAAATATATGTATCTACCCCATAGATTCTCTCGTTTTCTATTTATATCTTTGCTTCATTTCGGCATTTAAAAAATATTTCTTTATATCATGTTTTTTTTTTCTTGTCTTTTATTATCATTCCCATCTTATCTTATCGATATAAGCTCAACTAACGACAATCTAACAGTGAGTGCGAGAGCGCTTATATCATCACGCGTTAGTTTTTAACAAGAGCATGTTAATTAATTTCATATTTTTCTTCTTTAATTCTCTCTCTATCCCTTTCTTTTCTCGACAATTATTCCGGCTTTCGATTGTGCCAGTTTTCAGTCTGTGTTTACTATCAAAATTATCGATAGTTCTCTCCCAACTCCCCCACTTTCTACGCTCTCTGCACACTTTCCGCTTTTCGTTTTCCTCTTTCCACTTTCAACTTTCCCAGCCCCTTTCCACTTGCCCTTCCCCTTTTCTCATGATATGATTCATAAGATACAATGGCGTCACATTGAGTGGCCCCAGTGGCGGGTCGCGCCTGGGTCAACTGTCCGATCACAATTCTCGCTCACTGTGTGTGTCTATGCGTGTTGGAGTGTCTGTTCATTATTTTAGGTTTATAGTTAACGCGATTACATCACGCCCCAAGCGCAATTCCTATTTCAATTCCCATTCTCATACCCAATTTCAATTTCAATCTGTGACAGGTGGTGGGCGGTGGGCGGAGTGCTTGTGGGAGGCGGACAGTGGGCGGTTGCGGTAGACAGATTTAAATCGCACCATGGTGAAATTGCAGGAAATTCAATTCACAAAAGACAACAGAAAGAAAAAAACAAAAACTATCGGAATGACCGAAATGTGTCATGTGTGTGTATGTGTGTGCGAGCGAGTGTATTATCTTCTGTATACCCCGATGGCAACTGTTATACTAAACAGGCAGCTAGCTGCAAGTGTATTTTGACCTTTATTCCACGCTCTGCAGGTCATTCCCTTTCGCGGCACACACACACTAATGCACTGGTAGTCGCGGGCAATTATGTTTTTCTCATGTTTTTCAGATTGCACTCAAAAAAGCTGTTGCTGCTACTGCTGTTATTGTTATTGTTGGCTTGTCTCGCCTTTAATTTGTGTGTTCTCAATGAGTATGAGCTAATTTTGCAGCAACAAAGCGTACGAACACAAAAAAAAAAAAACAATAGGATTTAGCACACATGTCTATTTACATATTAGCGCACGCACGAACACACACATACTGAGCACTCATTAACACACATATTCGCATCGCAGCTTTATTATCTATTACGTAATATTTTTCTGATTATAACGAAAACGAAGCTTGAAACTTGCCGACAGAACGACACACACACACAGAGAGAGAGAGAGAGAGAGAGAGAACGAGAGCGAGCACAACGAAAACAGAGCGCAAAACTACAACAACAAAAGGTGGCAACGCCAACAAACAAACAAACAAACAGCAGCAGCAGGCGGCTTACGCATCCCATCACAGAGGGAGAGAGACTGAGAGCGAATTACGCACACACAGAGGGGGAGTGTGTGCAAAAGAGCAGGTCGAGTGTATCTGTGAGCTAATGAGACCAACTGCGACCAAGAGAGAGTAAAGTGAAAGGGAGAGAGGGAGAGAGAGAGAGAGAGAGAGAGAGAGAGAGAGAGAAAGAGAGAGCGGAAGAGAGGTGCAGGAAGATGGTCACTACAAATGGGGTAGGTTTTGAACTCAGTTCAGCCCAAGTAACTGTGCAATTATGATTGCATGTCATACACACACGCACATATACATGTGTACATTGCGTGTGCGTGTGTTTTGTTATTGCGTTGATCTTGTTAGAAGTGAGTTCATCACATTGATTTGATTAGCGTCGACACAAGGCGCGGCTGCGGCTGCGACTACGGTCTCTTCTTGTGGGCAGAGCTTGGAGTTAAGTTCAGTTGAGTTCATTTTAGTTAAGCCTGTGTTGAGTTGTCTTCCAGTTGAGTTGAATTGTGCAATTGTCGGCTCGTTCAATTAACCACAGTTGGAATGCTCAATGCAAACCACCACCGGAGTGAAAACTCCAAATATATTTTCTTTTCTTCCTTTTATTGCGTTGCCTTTATGGAAAACCAGTTCCGAGGCTAACGTTAATGTAATTTCTTTTTGTTTTTGTTTTCACAAACAATCGCTCAAAAGCTATGAGGCTTCTCAACAACTCACGAGCCACAACTCGACATACATAAATACGTGTGCACTTGTGTGTGTGTGTACTACATCATCAGTACGTGCTTATTGCCTTACAACTGTACAATTTGAGTTATGGCTGTTGATTTTTTTAGGTTGTCGGCTGTCGGCAACACTAATAAACAAGGTGGGCCAAAACTTACTCATACAGAACACACACAAACGCAAGTACACATATTCATATATTTATACAAGTGAACACATACATGCATGTCTAGTACGTGTGTGTGTGTGAGTGCGTGTACAGGCGTATACGGACAAGTGCAGCAAAGTTTTCGTTTCGTTCTCCGTTCGTGTTCTCTTTCTTCCTCCCATTTCCCCTCATGCTATCGATAAACACAACTTCATTTCAACTCGTGACCTCTTAGAAGGATTTTACTATTTTTACATGGGGCGTGTGGTAATGTTTACGTGTGTGTGCATGCGTATATGTGTGTGTGTGTGTTTGTGGGCACGTAACTGTATTTCGAAGTGCATTTCTCTTCGTTGTGCGTGTGAATGAGTGGAAAACGTTAGAGCGAGAGCAAGATATAGATTGCGTGTTTGCATGTGTAGTGTGTGTATTTGTATACGATTAAAAAAAAAGCACATTACATATGTATGTATCTCGATTAAATATTCTCTTTTATCACACTTTGTTTCTTTTTCTCTGACTCTGACGCAAGCCTTCTTGCGTGTTTCTCATTTACTTCTTTTGCTCTCGCATATTCATCACATGTCACCAATTTTGTTTTGATTTCGCAGCTCACTCTCGATTGATTTATGTATATTTAATTCAAAAATTCGCGTTTACACATTCGTACTGGGGTAACGACATAGGCGTAATAAGAACACACACCGCACACTCGACACACTCGACTCGACCCTACGCTACACAACGTACGCTCTCTCACATCTCACATACTGAACAAACTGAAAACACCGAATGATGTCATCAACGCCAGCAGCGACGGCGACGGCGACAGCGACTGCGATAGTCGTTGTTGAGTCGCGGGCAGGCAATTTTAATCGATGATGTTTTTATTATGTATGTGTGTCTGTATGTGTATGAATGGATGTATATATGTGTGTATAGGTAGGCATGCATATATATTGTAGATAGATTAAATATCTTTGCCCAGTTAATTAGTTATTTAATAGCTACTATAGATCAACTGACTCTCGAACTGGCCCACATTTTGTCGATTTATAAGATACTTTTTCTCTCTTCTCTTTTCACTCTTCGGCAGCACTGCGAGCACCACAAGCACTAGGGCGTTGGTCTATGTGTGTGTTGAGTATTTTCCCGATTTAGTTCAATTTTTCATTTTTTTTTTTTCATTTACCGCCTGTTTAATTTGTCACTGCACTATTTAGCTTAACTTTAGCTTTCACTTACCTACTCGACAAACTTGATGTTCAATTTTCCCTAATTGATTCATAAACACACAACTCACATAGATTCTTCACGTTATTTTTATTTTTATGCACATTTATTCTTTGCGGTCGAACTTCACTTGCGAGTAAAAAAAAAAGTGACTGCTGAATCCGAACGGAAAATGTATGTATCAGTAAGAAAAAAAAAGTAGGAAAACATCGAAATATCGATAGCCCGTGCTGAGCTGCAGAATTGATACTGAAATGAGTTGGCAGCACGGTGCGTGATGATATTCAGCTACAATCGAAATGCAAATAAAATATTTATCTCAGCCACTATATGATACATATTTAGTGGAAACTAAGTTCCAATAAATAATCCATTCCTTCAATATTGCACTTTGGTATTGTTTACTGCAGTCGCACCTCAGTTAGCACTAAATTTGACCGTAATATATCGACACTTATCGATATCGATACCAGGCGATGCCAACTGCAATGCTCCCATCAGTCCTGAGGGAATTTGTATTGGTTTCACAAGTGTGATGCGGATGCGCATCCAACGGATTTCATCAGATCGGTGGCAATTCAAGCGAATCCGAGCGCCATGCCGGTCAAGCTGTACGACGTGACAGCGCGTGTATTTGCAGCAATGCAAAATCTGGACATAACATCGCTGGCCAGTTACCCAGAGAGCGAGATAAGGCCGGTGCTACCATCCCTGGTGCGGATGAGCCTGTTGTCGCCGCTCGATAACACAGAGTCCTCGATGGAATCACGCAAACAGATACTGGCCGTGCTCATCGGCATCGAGGTTGTCAACAGCATCGTCTCCTATCTGCAGGTCAACTACCACGAGCTGGAGAACGATCTCAAGAAGGAGCTGCAGACGCGACAGAAGAACTCCGCCGCGGCATCCTCCTCGTTCGGCTTCGACTCACCCAGCCAACAGCCACCGCAGCCGGAGTACGGCCTGCAGTCGGGCATTGCGCTGGGATTCGAGCGTGCCGATGTGGCACGCAAGGTGCGCGTGGTGCTCTCCGAGATCTTTAATCTGCAGCAACAGGTGTCTGGCGCGGGGTCAATTGGCTCTTGCGGCAGCGGCACTGGCGCCTCCACGTGTGGTGGCTCCACGGGTGGTTCCTCCTCGAGTGTTGGCGGTGGTGGTGGCTCCGGCTCAAGCAGTGATGGATCGAAGCCAGATAAGGCGCAACACTCGGAAATTCTCGACGACGGTATCTACCTCGAGGAGGTGGTGGACATACTGTGCATTGCGCTGGCGGAGCTGCCTTCCCTGTTGAATATACTGGAGCTAACTGATGCTCTGCTTCAGGTGCCCAACGGGCATCGCATCATATGTGCCTTGGTGGCCAACTTTCCCGACTGCTATCGGGATGTGGTCACCCATGTGATTGCCAACTGCGACGAGGAGGCGACCGATGGCAAGCAGCGCCAGCTGCTCCTCATTGCCCTCAGTGAGATGAATCCCTCACAGGCGCTTGCTAATCGTTCCATGTGTGTGGAACTGATGAAGGTGCCCTCCTTCATGCTCAAGCTGGCACTGAAGCATCCCGATGATCTGGTGAGTGTCTACTGCTCCTCTCTATCTATATCCCTCTAACTGAATCTTTTCCTCTGCCGCAGATTGCCTTCCTGACTGGCCTTCTCCTGGGCAACGATCAGAACCTGCGCTCTTGGTTCGCTGTCTATATCCGCACCAGCCAGAAACGCAAGGGAGACGCACTTAATCTGGTGCGCGTGGAGCTGCTGCAGAAGATCGTGCAGATCACCAGCAATGCCTCGGAGCTGAAGGACTTCAATCTGCAGGGCGCTGTCCTGCTGCGTCTCTACTGCGCCCTACGCGGCATTGGCGGCCTCAAGTTCAACGATGACGAGATCAATGCGCTCTCCCAGCTGGTCACCAGTTGCCCCCAGGCGACGGCATCGGGTGTGCGCTTCGTCACTCTGGCCCTGTGCATGCTTATCGCCTGCCCCTCGCTTGTCTCGACCATTCCGCTGGAGAACAAGGCCGTGGAGTGGTTAACCTGGCTCATCCGCGAGGATGCCTTTTTCTGCAAGCGCTCGGGCACCAGCAGCTCCTTGGGAGAGATGCTTCTCCTGCTAGCAATACACTTCCACAGCAACCAGATCACGGCAATCAGCGAAATGGTCTGCTCCACGCTGGCCATGAAGATCCCCATTCGTCCAAACAGCACAAACCGGATCAAGCAGCTCTTCACACAGGATCTCTTCACGGAACAGGTGGTCGCCCTGCACGCAGTACGTGTGCCCGTCACACCCAGTCTGAATGGCACCATACCCGGCTATCTGCCGGTGCACTGCATCCATCAGCTGCTCAAGTCGCGCACCTTCCTCAAGCACAAGGTGCCCATCAAGTCGTGGATCTTCAAGCAGATCTGCAGCTCGGTGCGGCCAGTGCATCCGGTGATGCCGGCCCTGGTGGAGGTGTTTGTCAACACACTGATCATACCGAATCCCACGGGCAAGATTAGCATTGATCACATGCATCGTCCGTTTACCGAGACTGAAATACTTCACGTCTTTCGTACATCGCCGTTGACCTTCTTCGCCGATGATGAACTGCATCCACCAGCGCCAATGGTGGAGAGCGATGAACTGGCCCAGGTCGAGGTGAGTTGCCCGCTGACTGCGCAGCTGCTGATGATCTACTACCTCATGCTGTACGAGGACACGCGCCTGATGAACCTCAGCGCCTTGGGCGGACGCAAGCAGAAGGAGTACTCGCAGAAGTTCCTGGGCGGGCTGCCGCTCAAGTATCTGCTGCAGAAGGCACATCAGTTCCACAACGACTACCTCTCCCTCTTCCATCCGCTGCTGCGACTCATCATTTCCAATTACCCGCACCTGAGCATGGTGGATGACTGGCTGGAGGAGCACTATCTGGCGCGGCACACCATCGACTATGAGCTGAAGCCGGAGCTGCTCAGCCACGCACTGGATACGGTGCGCAGCAGGCCCAGGCTGGCGATACGGGTCTTCAAGCGTCTGCTGCAGCTGCCTCCGGAATCCTTGGCCCAATACGCGCATCAGTTGGTCCAGCATCTGGCCAATGTGTTCGCCAAGGATGTGCCACGCTATGTCAAGGATCTGTACCATGATCTCTGGCTGCGCCTCAATGCTGTGCTGCCCACCACCTTCTGGATGATGTCGCTGCGCGCGATCACCAACAGCAACTCGGATGCCCTCAGTCGACGCACCTTCGCCAACGAGAGCATGCTGGAGCCGATGGATGTGTTGGGGTAAGTAGATGTGCTGGGCGGAGATTGGTGGCGAACTTGGCTAACTATTTACTTTTGTAGCTGCCCTCGCGAGGTGTTCTGCTCGCCGTACATGCTGGTCATCCTGCTGCGCATCCTCAAAGGCAGCCTGGCCTCCTCGAAGACCTACCTCAATGTGCACATGCAGCAGAAGCAGGTGCTGGACAAGAATGGCCTGGTGCAGACCGATGCCGATCGGGAAGAGCTGAAAACGACACTGATTGCCTCGCAGGAGAGCGCCGCAGTGCACATCCTCCTCGAGGTGCTAGAGTACATGGACAGTAAGGCGGAGACACGCGTTGCCAAGCTGGAGCTGCGCGAAATCCAAGGTATCATTGGGACCTATGTCCACCAGGCCTTCATCACGGAGCCCTCGCTGGCCAAGCTGGTCCACTTCCAGACATATCCCAAGTCAGTGATACCCATGATCGTGGCCAGTGTGCCCTCCATGCACATCTGCATTGACTTCGTGCACGAGTTCCTCAACGTGACCGAGATGGACAAACAGATCTTTACCATTGAACTGACATCGCACCTGGTGCTCAACTACTCCATACCCAAGAGTCTGGGCGTCTCTAAGTTCTGCCTGAATGTCATCCAGACCACGCTGGCGCTGCTTACCGCCTCGGCCAAGTGTAAATTCCTGCGCAATGTTCTGCCTGCCATGGTAAGATTCGTGGAGACCTTCCCCATCCTGGCCGACGACTGTGTCAACATTCTGATGAACACGGGTCGCAGTCTACACTCGCAGTCCTCGCTGGGTGTCACCACCATGCAGATGCCCCTCACCGAGAGCGCAAAGCTGTGCTCCTATCGCGATGCTCAGCTTCATATCGCCATGATTGAGGATGCGTTCAAGGCCCTTGTTGAAGCGGTCATGCAGAAGGCGGAGCTCTACTAAGTGACCCCCATTGGGGCCTCTTCTGTTGCTCCTCTTCCTCTTCTTTTTTCTTCGTTCAGGCACACGTATATATAGTATATGGTATATAGTTATATAGAGCTTAGATATTTAGATATTATGTAAAAATTATCCAGTAACAACTCCCACTCCAGTTCCCCCATCCTCCCTCCTCCTTGTTATCCCTGAATACGCTAACCCAACTTACAAGTAAATACAAAACGAAACTGACTCAGCAATCCCACAATTTCTTTTGATGTCATAAATATTTAACTTCTTTTTTAAAGGTTTTTAAGTTGCATAATTTTCAGGGGTCGCTTTGCAAATATGTAATAATAATAATATATGATATGATAATGATACAGAATACCTTTTCCGATGGCATATTAATTTTGCTCAAAAGCTTGCAACGCACTATTGGATACGTCTATGACCCTATGTATATTCCGAATCAGCATCAACTGAGGAATTCTGTTCGTGTGTTTCAATGCAACAATGTAAAAACTATATTCTTCTTTTTGTTGCACGCTGTATATAAGTCCGAACTAGCCAGATCGGACCGATATATAGAAAAGCTGCTATAGAAACAATCGACTAAAATGAAGATTATTGTACGATGACCAGTTTTGATTTAACAAATTACTTAACTTATCAGTGTTAATCAAAAACAAAGTATTCTGGCCCATAATATATCACTAGTATAGGAACGATCGGAGGGCATAAGAACCTACAAGGGTACGGAACCATTAATGAAAGCTATATGTTATAGTAGTCAGACTTTGATAAATGATCAAAATAAGTGTATTTATAATAATAAATATATTTTTTTGAATAAATTTACTTCTCAGTGTCATTTAAAGCCAGACTGTGTCCAACTCAGACAACTATATCCGATAGCTTGCATAAGAACAATTAGGAATGAAGATTAAATACATGCAATATTATTCAATACAGGATATATAAACCTGCAATGATAGTCTTTCTTTCCGTTTCTTTGTTGGTAATTTTAGTTGCGTTTACATAGTTTGAGATCTAGATTTTCCACATGGATGCACATGGCTACATCCACTCGGCATTTGAAGCTAATACTGTAAGAACCACTTTGTGCGGTCGTGGGTGCTTCTTTCACAATCTTATAATATATTTTTACTCTCTGGGTATCGAGTATGTGTAAAATTCCGAGTCCATATAGTCTGGAAATCTCTAGGAGCTTTTTAATATTGGAAAATGTGCAGAACTACCATAACAAAAGTCTAAAAAATTGGTTCAAAATCCTATCCTATCCATATTTTGCCACAAGATATAGAATATCATTATGTGATAATGAGATATGTGCAGACCTATCGCGACCTAACAAATCGCTTACTCCTGCGGAGCTGAGAAGTTCATTGTCAGTCCACTTCTACTCATGAATCCTAGGACTCTTCATGGGATGATTGTCCTAACCACATCAGATTAAAGAAGTCGGATTGTGCTAAGGCGGCTTAGCCCCTAGTTCACAAAATCTAAATATACCTAGTTTGCAAGCTGGGCCTTTAACCTACCATGGTTTGTAAGAAGGCCCATCATAATTCTTTTTGTTGGAGTAGCCAAGAAGAGACTTATATTGCTATAGACCTGGTGTATGGTCCCAGTCAATTTCATGGACATCTGTCTTCTTCTCTCTCAAGAGCTCTTTGATAGTGTTTCTACTTGCGCCAAAAATAAAGTCTGCGGCCCTATCAATAAGCATTCGGCGTGTGCTTAGCCAGGACGTTTCCTTCCTCATTCCTAAGTGAGTTTCTTTCTCCCGGTATCCACCGTAAATTGAGGTCTTTATCCCTCCCTTGACTGTCTAGTTTGGTTCTTACCTCCTTTACTAGCGACGATTTGAATCTGTAGTTCAAGGTTGCCAGCTGTCCCTCATAATAAAGCATTGAGATGCAAAAAAAAAACGAACAGATAAGAGCAAAAATAGACAAAAAACAGAATAGAATTTTGATTAAAAAAAAGGCTAAAATATGATAAATTATGTATTGTAGCTCTCATGGTATCAATTCAATTTCCGGTGGGTCGCACTGAATCTCTAACGCGTGACATCCTTCCGTTACATATTCCTTTTTTTTAAATTTTTTCTTTAAAATCATTAATGCACAATTTAATTAAAATTATATCAAAAATAAATATTATTTGAGCAATGAAGGCAGATCTGATTTCCAAAGATTTATTCAGGCTAGACCGAAAAAAGGCTGATTAGCCAGTCCCGCTGCAATTACTCAGTGCCCTCATCGCCTTCCCCCATGCAGCACCCTAAGCCACAGACTTCAGATTGGACTACGCTGCTAAAGCTAAAGTTAGAAAACACTTGGCGATCATATATGGATTTAAGATTTGTTTTATATCATGTATTTTACAACTAACGGTGCTTGCATTTACATATATAACATGTAAAAATTAATTAGAATTAAGGAATAGTTAAAAAAAAGAAACGTCGACGAAACACAATGCAGAAACGGCAGCGTATGAGCGAGGGATCCGTATGGAGATCGGCAACGGAATCGGGATTCGATCTCGATGTGAGTCCACACTTTCTGTAGCAGCAGGAGGATGCGGGAGAAGCGGGCACGCAGCCAGGGCAAGCAGAGGTACATTGAATTGTTCAAAAGGAAGATAAATGCGAAACAAAACTCGGAGGACGCTGCCTGGGAGTGCGCTCCTTCAAGGAGTCAGACTCCGACTCGGTCACAGGAAAACGTTTCAATCCGATGCATGTGTTTTTGTTGTGGTTGTGTGTCTAGAAGATGCGATCTGCGGCCGCTGCTGCTGGCCGATACAAGAGAATGCGGCTGCCTGCGGTCCACGCATCCCATCCATATGCTGCTCCTCCCTCGTTCTCATACTCCGACATTGTGCATCATGGCCTTAAACATATGTGTGTGTGTGTGTGTATTGAGAGGATGATTGCCTTGCTCAGCTTACATCATACCACCCATGCCGCCCATGCCTCCCATACCGCCCATACCACCCATGCCGCCCATTCCTGGAGCAGCATCCTCCTTGGGGATCTCAGTTACAACAGCCTCGGCGGTTGTCAGCAGAGAAGCAACGCCGGAAGCATCAGTGATGGCCGTGCGCACCACCTTTGTGGGATCGATGATGCCCTTCTCGATCAGGTTGCCGTATTCGCCCTTCAGCGCATCGTAGCCGTAGTCACCCGACTGGGTCTCCACCTTGGCTACAACCATCGCGCCATCGACACCAGCGTTCTTGGCAATAGTCATGCAGGGCATGCGCAGAGCACGACGCACAATATCCACGCCCAGGTTCTGTAGAAGATCACCAACATATTAGTCAGTTGTAATGAGAATGGGAGTGGAAGGAGAATTTCTAGTTGCTTACCTGATCCTCGTTTTGGGTGGCAACCGTATCCAACTTCTCGATGCAGCGCAGCAGAGCGGTGCCACCGCCGGGAACGATGCCCTCTTCGACGGCAGCGCGTGTGGCATTGAGTGCATCATGGACGCGATCCTTCTTCTCATTGACCTCCACCTCGCTGGAGCCGCCAACGCGCAGGAGAGCAACACCTGAGGCCAAACGAGCCAGACGTTCTTGTAGCTTCTCCTTCTCATACTCGGATGTGGTGTCTGTGATCTGATCCTTGATCTGATCCACACGACGCTTCACATCATCGGCCTTGCCCTTGCCCTTCAGCAGCAGTGTGTCATCCTTGGTGATGACAACCTCGCCAACCTGTCCCAGATCGCTGATCTTTACATCCTCCAATTTGACCAGATCGGCATCATCACCAAACACAATACCGCCGGAGGCGATGGCCATGTCGGTGAGGGTCGACTTCCGGTTATCACCGAAGCCAGGTGCCTTAACGGCAGCCACCTGGAGACCAATCTTCAAGCGGTTCACCACCAGGGTGCTCAGAGCCTCTCCATCGATATCCTCGGCAATGATGATCAGTGGCTTGCGCTGGGCATTGGCCAGCTCAAGGGCGGGAATGATGCTCTGCACAGAAGAGATCTTCTTCTCGGAGAGCAGCAACAGGGCATCCTGGAACTCAACCTTGGCGCCCTTTGACGAGTTGATGAAGTATGGGGAAATGTAACCGCGATCAAACTTCATGCCCTCAATCACCTCGAGCTCATCGATCAAGGTCTTGCCATCCTTGACAGTAATGACGCCATCGCGTCCAACCTTCTTCATGGCATCGCTTATCAGTTTGCCAATGGCCTGATCTCCGTTAGCCGAGATTGTGGCCACTTGAGCAATCTCCTCAGGGGTCTTCACGGGGCGGGACATGCTCTTCAGGTTATCCTTAACGGCATCCACAGCGAGCATGACACCGCGACGAATCTCCACGGGGTTAGCACCCTTCGAGATCTTCTCGAAACCCTCCTTGGCAATGGCGCGTGCCAGTACAGTGGCTGTGGTGGTGCCATCGCCAGCCTCCTCGTTTGTATTGTTGGCCACATCCTGCACCAGTTTGGCGCCAATGTTCTGGAACTTATCCTTCAGTTCAATAGACTTGGCCACCGTGACACCATCCTTAGTGATCTTGGGCGAGCCCCACGACTGCTCAATGATCACATTGCGACCCTTGGGACCCATGGTCACGGCGACAGCATCGGCGAGCACATCGACACCCTGCAGCATCATGGCGCGCACCTCGGGACCGAACTTAACATCCTTCGCATAGTGGCGCATAGCCAGCTGGCGGGTAATGTTGCTGCGGGCAAGTGAAACGGGTAGACGGAACATCTGCGGAAGGAGGAGGGATGAGAGAAACACCGATTAATTTCTATCGATAAACACGTGTTCGGCTTTCTCCCTGTTCGCGTTATTTACTTTAAGTAAATTCAATTATCTCTGCGCCTCTCTCTTCTTCGCTGCCCAGCCCCCTTTGCTCAGTGACCCCCACCCCCCGCTGAGCGATAAGATCTTATTCCAGAACAAATCATTTATGTAATCATTGTGTATATGTTGCAATGTTTTGCTTGGCTTATGAAATATGCACAAACATATGGACACATTTATACAAACATATATTTATGCATGTAATTATTATTCAACGATTTAGTTACAAACTGCGAAATGACACAATGTGCAACCGGCAAATAAGGGGAAAAAATACAAAAAATACCAAAAAACATGTGCGCTCGCCTATTACGTGAATGCAACTTTGTGCCACTGTGCGTATGTGTGTGCGCGAGCATATTCTTATTTGAAATATTCACAACTTTGTATGCACATGGAGCAGCATGTGGCTTATTTTATTGTCTTACATTATTGCAATTCAAATCTAGTTTCAATCTGTTGGAAGCTTCTAGAAACAAGCTTGCCGGCACTCTTATATAATCAGCAGGTCGCACGCACACACACAACTTTGATAGTGCAGTTCGAAGACACGAACACACCACACACACACAGCTGCGCAGAGACTCGCGTTTATGTTTATAAAATGAATTAGAATTTGTACTTACATTGGATACTTTGCTTTCTAGTTGCTTGTTAGAACAGAGTTAAAAAGAATGTATGTGGAAATTCCGATTCAACTTGATGTAAATTGACAAGCTCACTTGCACGACGAATGTGTGCTGCAGGCGGACTCCTAACCTTAACAAGACTTTTGAATGAGTGAAGTGAGAAAGTGTGACAACATTCGACGACACCTAAATACACTAAATTAGTTTTGAGTAAAAACGACATGAAAAAATACTAAATACTAAAAGCTTTCTGGCTATTTTACAACACTGCGCATAAACGTTATTTTCAACCATACAAGTTTTTCTTGCACCAGCATAATTATTAAGACAGTAAATTAGTTGGACTGCTTACACAGGCTATCATTTACATAAAGTTTGTATTCAGAATGTTCCAAAGACATTAATATCGAGGAAGGAATTTTTATTTAGTGCCATATTTGAATTTAAATTAGATTTTTCTAGAAAACTCTTACAGTGGCATTGCTTTCCAAAGCGACAAGAGCTGCCCACTTGAAAGCCAAAAAGCTGTTTTAACGGAAAGCACCATTTGAAAGCTAACGTCCATATTAAAGAAAGTAAAATTCCATAAAGATACATACATCATAAAAATATAATTACATTTCTTTTACTTTCAATTTTGTAAAATATTTACGTATTTCAATTCTTAACATGTAGTTTAGATTTTTTTCGATTTTATTTTGCTTTACGATGATGGACAAAATCCCACTTCTAGAAATTTCTACTTCTTTTCCGCAGCTGTAAAAATTCTAGTACTTATGTGCCTATTGAACGTGTGTTTCTCGAAACCATGTTTGCCGACACAATTACCTGATCTAGTGATCCGATTTAATTCATTCAAAATACTTTGGAGAGGAACAACTTTCTACAGAAATCCAAATTTAGCATTAAAAGTAATTTACTAAAGACATTCTTTTCGCGCAGTGATTTGAATTGTTCCTTTTGCTAGGTCTCCAGAAAAACACGACATTTTTTATTACATTTAAAAATTGGCTGATTTACGGCCAAATCCAAATATATTTCCCCTAAACTAAACTAAATTTGACGGATAAAAGCGGAATCGGCAGCCCTGTTGGCAAGTTGTCACGTCAAAGTGTCCAAAGCATTGGCATCCGGATAGTGTTGCCAGATTTGAAAATATGGAAGCCAAAGCTTTAATTGTAAAAAGTTTTCAGGCGTACAGAACCAATTGAGAGGTAAATTACTTTAAAAATTCTAAACTTAAATCTTTGGTTATTATTTCTAGTGTATTTTCAATTAAAATTTGGCATCGATACTTTGGATAACTGGAAGTGGCAACTCTTTGTAAGAAATAAATCAGCTGCTTCCCCAGTTCGAGCCGACATCTTAATTTTCGGTCGGCATTTCGCTTGTCACTTTTATACACTTTGCACTAATTGTACGAATTGAAACATATACAAAAACAGTCAAGCTATAATCAGATATTAATTATATAGAAAAACGTGTGGTTAGTTGTAAGTATACCAAAAATACATGAATTTTTGTACACGAAAATCGACCCCCAAAACCCGTCAACTTTTACGGTACTTTGGCTAAAGCTTTTCAACTCTTTAACGTTGTTGTTTTTGTTTTTCTCATTGTTGTTGTCATTTTTGAAGTCCCAGGTAAAATGAGTGCGCAGCCAAGCCCCTGTATGAATCCCCAGCAACAACAACCATCCGAGCAGGAGAAGGTATGTATACACATAAATTTGTGTGCAAACATTCGTATAACATTCGTGTTTATGTGTCTGTGTATCTGTGTGTGTGCGTGTCTGTCGTGCACTGTAGGTGTATCAATGGATCAACGAGTTGGCCCATCCGGACACACGCGAAACAGCCCTGCTGGAACTGAGCAAGAAGCGTGAGACGGACTTGGCACCAATGTTATGGAACAGTTTTGGCACCGCATGCGCTCTATTGCAGGAGATAGTGAACATATATCCCTCCATAACTCCACCCACCCTCACGGCCCATCAATCGAATCGTGTGTGCAATGCACTGGCTTTGCTGCAGTGCGTTGCCTCACATCCAGAGACACGCACCGCCTTCCTACAGGCACAGATCCCATTGTACTTGTATCCGTTTTTATCGACTATATCGAAGACGCGACCATTCGAATATCTACGCCTGACCAGTCTCGGTGTCATTGGTGCCTTGGTGAAGACCGATGAACAGGAGGTTATCACATTTTTACTGACCACCGAAATAGTCCCACTGTGTCTCACCATCATGGACAACGGATCTGAGCTGAGCAAGACAGTGGCCACATTTATTATACAGAAGATATTGCTAGACGAGTCGGGTCTCTCGTACATCTGCCAGACATACGAGCGATTCTCCCATGTTGCCATTACTCTCGTAAGTCCAATCCATATTGTCCCCTCTCTATGCGCTCTCTAACTTTTACTCTTTCTTTCTTAAGGGCAAAATGGTCATTCAGCTGTCTAAGGATCCGTGTGGTCGGCTGTTGAAACATGTCGTTCGCTGTTATCTGCGTCTCTCGGACAATACACGGTAAGTTGGGGTTGCTCTTGGGTAGAGAGACAATTGTTATTAGAAAATTGGGCTTCACGGGCAGCTCAAGTTAAAAACCTTCTTTTATGTTGACTCTTTCCCGAGTCGTTTCCCTTTAATTGGGAAATCTGCCCAAATATTTCAAACGTTTACAAATAATTCCACACTACATTTGTCACTTCTATATCTGTATTATAAGAACAAGACAGACAAGATGTTTTTACCCGCTTTTCCAAAAGAAATGCAACATGATATACTTACTTTATTTCCTATCTCCCTCTCACTCGTGTCGTTTCTTTCGAATCTATATATAGCGCACGCAAGGCACTTGGACAATGCCTGCCAGATCAGCTGCGCGACGGGACCTTCACGCAGATCCTGCAAGATGACAAGTCGACCAAGCAATGGCTACAGATGCTAATCAAGAATCTTGAATTGGGCGCTGCTCAGCAGGGCCCTGGTGCCGATCCCCGCCAGATTGGGATGTCGCCACTGGGCTCCTAGGCATACGCTTACCCCGGACACACACAGTACACTTACGCACATCCACATCCACACCACAACCCATACGCATACACGCACGCACAACCACCACAACAAATACCAATGCAACCCCAACCACAACTACAACCACACGCACACACACACCCGCATACACATCCACAGTACATGTAGCATTTGCATCAGCCTCCTCACTGTATCAATTGCCCGTGTACGCCGACTCCAGCTCCAGCAGAGTAGATATAAGAAATTGTTTATGTTAGAGATATTTGAATGATGATATGATTGATGATGATGATAATGATGATGATATACCCTCGGGCTGAACAGAAGATAGAAGAAAACAGAAGAAGAAGAAGAAAAGAGCTAGTTATTTTAGTTAGTCTAGTCTATAAGAGATTTGTTGAAAATAACTGAGAACTAACTACATTCTAAGAATATAAAATGTATATACATTCAAAAAAACACACACTCACACACACACATACTAATATATATATATATTATATAGATGTACTATACATATATTTGATCTTTATATACGTGGCTATATATAAAGTAGTTTCTAGAACTGATCTACAGCGCGGGAGAGAATGAGAAAACCCTTTGCTTACTTAAAATATAAATATACATATAAATATTATAACGTAACTATTTAGAATCGTGTAGCAGTAGCAATCGTTTTCTTTTGAACACCATTTACCATTTACAAGTCGTTTTGGATCTTTATGTAACTTAAAATATCGTTAATCTATATGTATAACCAATAAAAACCTATGTATATTATTCAAATTTATTGTAATAAACAGCAATCTGTATAGATAAAGGTGAAGAGAGTTTTACTAAATTTAAGGGCTGTATCAATGTACTTTCATATGTATATATAGAGTTCTGGAAGTGGGATAAGTATGTGTTGAAGGTATTTGGATGTACTTTATTACTGTGGAAGCAAGAAAGAAACAAAGAATCTGAACTTAAGGGGGCTAACGAAAAGTTGAAGATAAAAATAGAGTATTGGATAGATAGGGTTGTATAATGTTATTTTAACATAATTTATATATAAGGGATTACGATTTGCAGCATACCCGAGTATAGGGTAAGAGTAGAAGAGGATTGAATAATCTTGAGACCTAACATAACTTATTCAGCATATCCGTGCGATCCGATAAACAAATTTACCTCACTTCTCCTCTTCCTCAGCAAAGCGATAAAAGTGGGTAAATTAGACATTGATGGGATAGGATAAAAGTGGGTGAGGAGATCAACTTTAAGCACACGTAAAAGCGAATCGCGTTAGCTACACCAATCGGAAACATCTGATGGAGATTGTTCCCGACACTATGCCCACCTGGTAAGCAAAAACTTGAGATGGTTTTTGGTTTTCTCAATTGCAACGTTAAATACATATAGTATATATATATTTTGGACACACAGGTAAATACATATGTATATACAAACAATAGTATATATAGTAATAATTACAACAATACAAATACACATTTAATAAAAGTTGTTTCATCTACTTAGCAACAGCTGCGAGCACAAAATATATATTTATATTCTCTATATCGATCGTATCGTATTTACCAAAGTTCTCCAGTGTATTTTCTCTCTCGATGATCCAATGAATATGCGTGAAAGCAAACGAATGCAATTGACTGAGTGTGTGTACATGTGTATGTGGATGAGTATGCTGTGCACTTTGCATTATACCATTGTTTATTTGATTAGGACATTTATGTACATATACATATATAAGTCTATATAGATATATATATGAACATTGATCACATCAAAAGTTTTCATAATTCTTTCGTTTTTTCCAAGTTTTTTTTTCGTTTTTCCGTTTTTTCATTTTTTTTTGATTTTTTTGTCACATTTCATGGCAATTGCAAAAAATAAAGACAATTGTCTGTCTGAGGCTGCCCCAAAATCTTTGGCAGGCTGCAAACAGATTCAAATTCAAATTTCACCCAAGTTTCATCCGAAGATTCTTCCCCGGATCTTCCCTTCTCGACGCATGCAGTGGCGCACACATTGTCAGCTCGGCTCGGCTCGGGCTCGACGAGAACCTTTCGACAATCGGCCATAAGAGCCAAAGGTCGTCGTCATGAGCTAAGCACCTAAAGGAAGAGGCGAGCTGGCGCTGCTGCTTTCACTGACTAGTGTCGGAATGAAGAGTGGGTAACAATCCTCATAGTCCCTTTAATGGAATTCTAATTTTGACGCTCGGCCGGGCCGGCAACGGCCGAAGCCCGACGCGCCATTTCAGCCTTGCAACAATTGTTGGCATCGGCATTCAAAATTGGAGGATGAGCATGAGCCTGGGGCGGACCCTGCAGCTGGGGCAGGGAGCACATCTGCTCGAGGAGCTCGAAACCGCTACGCCAAATGAGTAAATTGGCCCGCAACTTCAACTTGTTGCGATTCTTAATCAAATGCTTCTCCATGGCAAATCCTTGGCGGGCGCAGGCAAAGTCACAGGCCCGTTGACGGAGCACGGGGCAGATGTCGTTGTTGCCATCACCCACATAAAAGACATGATCATAGCGTATGTTATAGCGCAGATCCTGTTCAATGACAAAATGCTCAAGGACGCGTCCCTTGCACAAATTACTGGCGCTGAGCTTGCAATCGGTTTGCTGATGATGCGGACGCACCAGGAGCCTGCCATTGGGGGCGAACTCAGCGGGATTGGTGAAGATCGCATTGAAGCAATCCAACAAATTGTGGGCACGTAACCACTCGTCGATGAAGACGCTGTTCGAGTCGCTAATAATAATCAAATCGAAATTGAGTTTCTTGTGCAAATGCTTGATGAGACGCACAAATCCCGGAACTTCGGGTATACAACGTATGGTGTCGCGTATGCGCGACTCATTTACTTGTTGCGCATGCAGCAGACGGAACACCTCGGCCATGTACTCGGTCCAGCAGTCGTTCTCCATCAGCTCGTTGAGGGCACGAGTGTTCACCAGCTCGTTGGGCAGCATGTCCCGGACCACGGTGTCCGTATTCTGCGATACAATGGTGTGGTCAAAATCGAAGGCCGCCAAGCGACGTCGTTGCTGTCTGCCAAGGCCACCACCACCCCCCCTGCCAGGAGGAGCAGCTGATCCAGTACCGGAGCCGGATGCTACTTGAGGTGCACCTGGTGATGCACCCTGTCCTGCGTTGGCATTGGAGTTGGAGTTGGAGTTTGACGATGACATCTTTGTTGGCTGCTGCAAAATTAACTGCACTTTGCCACCAAGGTCACCGTTTCCGGATAGGGACGCCCACTGGTGGTGGGCACTTCCAGAAGACTTTTTGCTTCTTTTGTATGTATGTAGCGATGCAGGCTTAGCTTTGTGCTTTAGCTGTGAGAGTAGCTTTGCCAGCTTTGTCAGCGTTGCCATCCGATAGCTCAAGTTTAAGAATGATATCGCTCAATGCAATCATCGATAGACGCCAACTGTTGTCCGCGCTGTTGTCTTATTCAGTTCCAATTCCATTTAAAAAAAATACCAAATGTAAAAATTCAAATATTTGCTTGTGTTTCAATTCACTCGTTCCGTTTTGGAAAAACAATTTGAGCTCACATTTAATAAAAGACGTATATTTTGATGTCAGTTTCTTTTTTAAGATTTTTGGTATTAATTTTTTAAGAAATAAATTTATACTGTGAACAAAATTAGTATCATGATAAATAGAATTTAAGTAAACTGTCATCGAATTATCGATGTATCGATACGATATCAACATCCCTACATTTTCATTTCCATTTCGTCGTGACGAGTACGGTAGTGTTATATTCCAAGCGAAAAAGAAAAAACACTGGCAGACAGCGAGCAGGGGCATACATTTAATAATGAATTGTTAAAACGATAGGTGCGCGCCGAATCAGTCTGCGTATGTTATTCGACCAGTTAAATTAGTTAAGAACTGCACGATATTTTTTGTTATAACAAATTTAAAAGTCGTCGTCTGCTGTGCTGCCTCAATCGTTAAAAAGTGCGTGTAAAAGTGTACGAAACCAATACACGGAAAGTGGGACAACCGAGCGCTGCGTTTGTAGATGTATGTGTGTTGCGTGTGTGTGAGTGTGTGGTTTTTGTGTGTGCGTGCGAGAGTGTGTTCGAGACGAGTGTACAAGTACGGGCAATTTGTACCGACTAGAGTCTCTCAGTCAATGTGTACGACAATGTTTTTTTTTGTATATTAAATAAATAATAAGAAAAAGTGCAAGGAAATGTTTACAAAGTGTGGAAATAAAAACAAAACATGTTTCATGTCTTAACACCTCGACAAAGACACGCGCACACCAATATACACGCGAATTGCATGCAAAGAGAAGGCGCTCAACTTCTACTCCATCTTCTTTTGTCTGACGTTTTGCCGCATGGTGAGTTTATTGCCTGCCTGCCTGTTGTTGTTGTTGTTGTTGCTGTTGTTGGGTCAGTTTTCGGCGTCTTATACTATGTAGCAGCGGTTTTCGTTTCGTTTTTTCCGTCTTTCGTATCGCGCTACTATTTTTTTCGCATTACCATAGGCGCGCAGCGCGCATGCATTGTTGTTTCCTCTGCCGCTGTTAAATTTGTTGTTGCACAGGCGGCGTCACCGCTAGTTGCGTGGGGGTCACCAATGCAGTAGAAGAAGCAGTTGTATAAATGCAGTTGTACATATGCGCGAGCGTGCCTGAGTGTGTGTGTGTGTATGTGTAAGTAAATATGTATTTTTCTCCATGCAGCGGCACGGGCGATTGCCTTTCATGCTGGTATTTGTTGTGTGTGTGTGTTCGTATGAACGCTTGGCTATGTGTGTGCTGTGGTAAGATTCAGCCTCGGGCCCATGGTGAATTTCGCAGTGTTGCCAACACATACACCACACTTCGCAGTCGCTGCTGGCTGCTACTGCTGCCGTTGCCGCTGCTGTCATTGTTGTTGCTGTAGTAGTGCGTACCAATGTGGCGCGGTTTTTTTTTCTCCCTCTCTCTCACTTCTTCTGGCTCCCGTCAGACAGCTGTGTGCCGCGCATGTTTCCACGCTTACGCAGCGTATTATTAACAAGACAAACGTTGTTGCTGTTTTGGTTCCCCTCCTTCCCTACTGTTTACGCGGCAATTTGAATGGGCACATTTCTCGAACGCAAATAAGCCTTAAATAATTTGTTTAGCTTTTTATGCATTTTTCGATTAATAAACGCGTGTACAATTTTTGCTCTCTTGCTCGACTACAAACAATAAAACAAACGCGCATTGCGTGAATTACTTCTTTGAGTGCCGGTGCGTCGTTCGCGTGTGTGTGTTTAAGTGTGCTTGCGGTGAGCTTCCATATTCGGCTTAAAGCTTTAGTTACAGTTATTATTTGCTAGTGCGAGTGCAATAGGAAAACGAAAACAAAACATTACACTCTCTCTCGCACTCCACTACGCTTCTCTTTTTGCCTCTGTGTGTGTGTGTGTGTGTATATATATATATAATTGTTATACTACTTTGCCCAGCCACCTTCCCCTTGCGGATCGAATGAAGTTGTTAGTTTTATTCGATTAATTTTCAACGATTAATTTCAAACAGAGCTCTAAAAAGCTAAAAATAAAATATAAGGAAAATGTAAACAAGGCAAATTTAGAAGTTTCGTTATTCTAAAAATGTGTGAGTGTAAGTGAGGGACTAGGTGTGTATGTGTGCGTGTGTTGGTGCGTTGACGAGCGCGCGTCTGCTCTGCAACGGCTCTTCTTCTGTTCGTTTCTCAACGCTGCAATTGGGCTCTCTCTCCCCAAATCACACACACACACTCGAGTACACATCATGTGCAGAAAGGCTTGATCGTTACTCTCTCTTGCCGCCCATAATCTTCTTCGAATAGAATTAAAAATCATCTGTTTTTGGGGTCGTTGGCTGCTATTGGCATTCGATTGTTGTTGTCGCTGGTGTTGTTGTTTAGTGCGCAAAGACAATTTTTTCATCGTGTTTATTGTATTCCTTGTATCGCTCCGAAATTGTTGCCGCTATCCACCAGGAGATCCCTCCCGTGCACTGCAGAACCCCCTTCTTCTGATTAGGCTCCTCTACCGGCGGTCCCTGCAGCTCCTTTTCCATTCTCAAGTCAGCTTCTTGCTCACTTTCGCATTCACTTTCATCATCATTTTCTCCATACTCGTCCTCGTCCGATTCATCTTCTATGCGCAGCAGAATATTCAATTGTGAAGGACTGAATTTCAGGATCGGCTCATTACCATCGTTCTTCTCGCAACCCCAGTAGATGAGCTCCCCCTCTTCGTCATCCGACTGGATAAGCACATCTCTCTCAAACTCCAGATTGCTCTCCCAATCATACTCGTCCTCCTCCTGTGCCGAATCCTCTGAGCTCGTCTCTGACTCCTGGTCCCTTATTTGCTTTCGCCTGGCCAACTGCAGCTTATCCTCGTCTGCCAGTTCACAGAAGCAAACACGCAGCAGGAGCCACCCGCCTGCAAGGGCCATCATGAAGTGTTCGATGATCCCAAAGCGTTTACTGCTTGTTGACGAGGTTAGGATCAGTTTAGTACCCGGTATGCGTCCTCCAGAGGCGAGTGCACGAAGCAGACTCAGCTGCTCTCGCAGCGGGTGTAGCAGCGGAGTGATTAGCGAAAGGAGTAACATCTTTTCACTCTCCCTCCTTCTCTTTCTCTCACTGTCTCTCTCTCTCTCTCTCTCTCTCTCTCTCTCTCTCTCTCTCTCTCTCTCTCTCTCTCTCTCTCTATCTCTTGTAAGTCTTTAGTCAAGCTTTGAGTGGGTCTTGGTTAAGATTGGATTAGATAAAACCTCCTTCGGACCTTGTCAACATCAAGAATTTTGATAAACACTTTCAATTTTTACTCTTTTATTCAATTTTCTTTTCGATTGTGCCGTATCTACGGTCTACTAGTGCCGACCTAGCCTACTGTATGTCTAAAGCTGTCATGATGAGGGTCAAAGGGTTCACAGTTAGTACGATATGCAAGGAAATTAGTTGGAGATGAAGATCCAGACAAAGCGTATATATAATGACAATAAACAGTTTCAGAATTGAACCATTAGCATATAAAACATCATGTATGACTTTGAATCCTTTCTTTCTTTAACTATCTTTTCTACATTGTCCTGTCTAATGTTTTCCGATTGTCCATTTGGAATATGGAATAACAAAAATACACTATTTAATAAAGATATACAAATAGAGACACAGTTGAAATGTAAAGAGATTAGCAGTAATGAATTAAACATGATACAAAATGACTAATTGTACTTTTTTCTCTCTCTCTATTTGCAGCAGACAGCACCAACTGCAACAACAGCGTGTGGTGTGGATAAAGGAAAGAAGCAATGAATGATTTACGCCAGCAGCAGGTACAGGTCGCAGCAACATCATCTTCAGTTAGCCTGGCAGCAACACCACTCTGTTCAAACAGCTCCAGCACCAACAGCAGTAGCAGCAACAGCAGCAGCACGAGCAGCTCCAGTTCCAGTCCACGTTCTACATCCAGTTCCAATTCGAATTCCAGCATCAGCTCCTGCAGCAAGGCAATTGTGACAACAACAACATCGACGCCGGCAGCAGCAGCATTGATAAATAGCAGCAGCGGCGGCAGCAGCAACAGCAATAGCAGCAGCATTAGCAACAACAGCAGCAGCATAAGCAGCAGCAGCAGTAGCAGCATCAGGCAGCAACAGGAGGAGGAGGAGCAGCAGGAAGTGAGCTCCACATCGCAACAGCAGCAGCCACCACAGCAGCAACAGCAACAACAATTGAATGTGTCGCAGGCAGGAGCAACACAACGCCATTACCACCATCAGCAGCAGCAGTTGCCGCAGCAGCAACAGCAGCGGGAGCAGGAGCAGGATCAGCAGCATCCACAGCAGCAGCAGCCGTCGGTGGGTCAAATAACCAGTACCACAGCATCGCCGCCGCAGCATTGCCTGCGCGACGATGCGCAGCTGTCAAATAGCAACATCAGCAGCAGCAACAGCGACAACAATAGCAATAGCGCCCCGCCAGCAGCACCATCTACTGCAGCAGCAGCAACATCCACATCAACAGCAGCAACGAAAGCAATCGACGCAGCAGCAGTGATGGCTGCAACAGCTTTGGATGTTAACGGCGAGGAGAACAACACCAGCACCAGCAGCTCTGGCGCCGGCAGTGGCGGCAACAATGGAGGTCACAAGATAATCTTGAAGCTCTCCAAATATGGCAGCAGCAGCAACACAAGCGAATCTCCGACTGGAAGTGGCAACGATGAACGACGCGTCGAACCGTTGCGCATACAACTGCCTACTCAGATGCCCACATCCTCCTCGTCATGTTCCTCCTCCTCATCCACGTCACAGCAGCACCAGCAGCAACAGCAACAGGCGCAGCAGCAACAATCGCAGCTGGGCTTGGTGCCCAAGTTGACAATAAGATCGTTGAAGCAGCCGCAAGATGTTGCTGCTGTTAGCTCGGATGCATCTTCCTCCTGCTCATCATCATCATGTGCCGAAGAAGAGCATCTCCAGCAGGAGCAACAGTTGCCGCATATTGTGCCCAAACTGACGATACGCGCCGCCAACGAGGAGCGTGTGAGCAGCGTGGTGCCCAAACTTATTATCAAAATGCCCGATGCCGGCGGAGGAGGAGGTGAATCCACCACCAGCAATTGCAACAGTCCCAGCAAAACAGCGACAGGTAGCGGAGCAGCAGCAACAGCTGGCACTCCAGCAACTGTTGGTGGTGCTGCTCCATCTGGTGCTGCTGCTGGTGTTGGTGTCCTGCCCAAGCTGACCATCAAGACAAAGACAATTGGCAACGATTCGCAGCTAATGAGCTGCAGTCTTTCCCCGGCCTCGGCTTCCAGTTCGTCTGCCTCCTGCTCCTCCTCGGGGTCTGAGCAGGCTCCGCCTCCGACAGTGCCCAAGCTGATGATAAAGACAACTCATGCAGGCAGCAGTTGCATTAGCAGCGATGAGCAACTGCAACAACAACAGCAACAACAAATACCAAAGCTAACCATCAAAACAAACGCCAGTCAACAGCAGCAGCAACAGCAGGAGCAACAATTGGAGCACACGGTGATCATGACCCACGACGCCAAGAACGCGCAAAGCATACCCAAGTTGACCATCAAGACGAAGTCCATCGAACTGGAGGAGGAACAGCAGCAGCAGTTGGTGCCAAAGCTGACAATCAAGACAAGCAACTGCAACAACAGCGATACACAGCAGCAGCAACAGTTGCCGGCGGGGCAACAGCCTCCACTGCTCAAGCTGACGATCAAGAACCTATGCTCACCCAACCACAAGGTGCGTGCTGTGCTCGAGGAGAAGGTGGTGGTCAACAGCAGCAGCTCCAAGCTGAGAAAGCCTCACACGCCGACAACAACGACGGCGACGACGAATGGCGGCGATGATGGACTTGTCGACGATGTTCTCGAGACAGAGTCGAATGAATTTCGTCGCAATTCCGATGACATGGACATCGATGATGATCTCTCCAAGGATCATGATCCCAAAATGTTTCACAATCTCCCAGCAAGAGCATCAGCAGCGGCAACGGCGGCGGTGGCGAGCAGCAATGGGATTGAAAGTTCACTGCAGCAACCTGCACGGCAGCAATTGCAGCAGCAGCAACACAATATTGTCGATATGGTCGACCTGACGTCGTCGCCCTCCCCGGGCTCGTCCCCAGTGCACACCACCAACACGAGTAGTAGCAGCAGCAGCAATAACAACAACAATATCAGCAACAGTAGCAGGAGCAGCAATAATTATACAGCGACGCCAGCAACGACGACAGCAGCAGCAGCAGTCAATCGCAGCTTGTCCCCTGGGCAATCCCAGAGTTTGCTGCTCGAGCGGCTGCGCATTCAGGCAGCAACAGCAGCACAGCAGCAACCCCACAAGAGCAGCAGTAGCAATAGCAGCAGTCCCGCCTCGCCCAACACCAACATATTGCTAAGCCAACTGACAGCGCCGCCGAAGAGCTTTAACAATAACATTAGCAACAGCAGCAGCAGCAACAACACAACAGTCGCCTCCAAATATCCCCAGCTAACCGAGCGTCTTCTGGCGAATGGAGCAACCAAAGAGGTGACGGCACCAGCAGCAGCAACAGTTGCAGCTGCCACGCCAGCAACAGTTGCCATCTCTCAGCCAATTATTGACTCAATTGAGATTCTGGACACGCCCGAGGGAAGCCCACAATTGACGCCCTACATGCAAAGTGCCTACGAGTCGGAAACGCCGCCGCCACCAACGTCGCAGCAGCAGCAGCAACAGTTGCCGCCGCTCAACAATCATGTGAATCATATGAATCTTAATCGTAATCTGCATCAGAATCTAAACCATAAGACCAACAATCAACAACAGCAGCAACAGTTGCTGAACAACAACGAGAATCATCTGAAGCGACAACAGCAGCACCAGCAGCAGCAACATCATCATCAGCAGCCCGAGCCAAATGCAGAATCTCCCAGCGGTGTAAGTTAATCTGAAACTCTAGTTCGGTTAAGAAATCATTATGTTAGCACTAGTAACTGTACAGTTTTGGGAGTGGTTTTTACAATATTGTAGCTAATTGTTGAATATCAACTCAGCAGAAATTTTAGGAATACCAAGTAGATATATCTAGTTGCACAATGTTGCCCTTTTTGATATTATAAACAGTTTTAACACATGTTTTTATTAATCTAGCTAAATTCAGATGAAAAGGTTCCGCAGTAAATTTAACAATGTAAACTCTGAAATTTTAAGAGATACGCGCCGGTAATCTACTCTTTCAACCGGTTCAATGAAATATTTCTTATATTTCAAAGATAGAATGGAATATTTTAATTAATCTAAGCTTAGAAAAAGATATATACCGAATTTCATGATAGAAGCTTTAGAATTTTACGTGTTGTTGCAGTGAATCATATTTGAACCGGTAATTTCTTGTGTTTCAAAACTAGAATGGGATATTTTGATTAGTCCATGCCTGGAAATAGTCATATACCAAATTTCATGATAGTTGGAACTTAGAACTATGTAACTTTACGTGTTATGGCTGTGAACCTCTCTTTAAACCGGTTCAGTAAATTATTTCTTGTATTTCAAAGCTAGAGTGGGATATTTCGATTAGTCAAAGCTAAGGAAAAGATGCATAGCAAATTTCATGATTTTATTTATAGACTTTACTTGTTGTGGCACTTACTTTGAATCGGTTCAATAAATTATTTCTTGTATAAGACCTGCTCAAAATTCTGCCAATCGCCAAATCAGGAAAATCATTGTGCGAACCGGTTCGCGGAACACTTGATAGTCACAAACTTACCACCTTTATCTCCGTCTCTCTCGCACTCTAACAGTTGCCGCCTCTTAAGCAGCGTCGCCTGGACAACAACGAAAACGATCAACAGACGCACAACTGCAGCGGCAACAAGGACACGGCAGCAACAGCAATTGCTGTTTCACCTCAGCAGCAACAGCAACCGCCGCAGCAGCAGCAACCAACGCCGCCAACGCATCGAAGTCGCAAGCAGAAACACGAGCGAATACTCAACACAGATCTGGAGGAGCCGCTCCAGCAGCAGGCGCCACTGAGTAACGGCACATTACTTCTGGCCGAAGAGCGACTAGCAGCTGTTGCTGCCTCCGAGCAATTGTCGCTGGAGGCAAAGGCATCATTGTGTTCCTCACCGGCAGCCGCAACGCAACCAGCAATAGTTGCAGCAGCAGCAGCGCCCACCACAGCCAAGCGACGTGGTCGACCCAAACGCATTGCCAATGAGATGACGCCAAACGCAACAGCGCCAACAGCAGTAGCAGCAACATCGCTGCTCGATGCGGCTACAGACAGTGCGGCAAAGTCGCGACGCGTGCAACTGCTGCGCAAACGTCTGGCCATCGACATGGTCAGTGCGGAGCAGCCGCCGGAGCTACTGGCGCCGGTAGATGGCGCTTTGACGGCAGACAATCATCTCGATGAGGATGCAGTAGCGGCTGCTGGCGGACCCCAGTCTGTGATGGCAGCAGCATTGTCGGCCACGCCACGACGGAATGATCAGCGTCCGCTGCGTGCAACACGCCGCAGTGTGGCAACCCCAACGGCAGCAGTGGCAACACCAGCGAAAACAACGCGCAAGCGACAAAGCAAAGCGGCAACAGCAGCCGCCGCAGCGGCCGCGGCATCCGCTGCAGCAGGAACACCAACTACAACCGCAGCAACTTCTGTGTTGATGCCGCATTTCGGACACGACACGGAGACAAACAACAACAACAGCAGCAGCAGCAACATGGCCTTCGCACTGGCAGCACAAATCGATCTGACCATGTGCTCATCCTCCTCATCCACCAGCAATGGCAGCAGTGCAACAACAGCAACAACTATAACAACAGCAGCATCATCATCAGTAGGAGCAGCAGGAGGTGCAGGAGCAACAACGCCAGCGACAATTACTGTTGCTGGTGGCAACAGCAGCTGCAGTTCCATGTTGCCACCAACGAGTATATTGTCCTCCTCGGATCCCTTGCCCGACGTCATCTTTCAGCCCAACGACTTCTCATCGATTATGGCCACGCAACAGTTGCGCTCCCCACGCACCAGCAACATCAGCGTCAGCAACAGCAACGCGACCACCAACAGCTATAGCCTTAGCGGCGGCAGCAGTCAGCACGATTCGCAAGACGAGGACAACTTTAGTGCGCATTCAGGTGGTAAGTGCCAGCAATAGCAACAACAGCAAAGCCCTTATATATACTAAACTTATTCAATACTTGCAGATGAATCTTCTGCGCAGGGCAGCAATATATTGTCTACTTTCGGCAGCAGTCCTGCGCCAGCAACAGCAGCAGCAGCGACACCAACACGTGGACGGGGACGTGGCCGCGGCTCACGTGGTGGCGGCGCACGCAGCAACAGTGGAGCGGGACGTAACAATAACAGCGCTGGCGGCGGTGCAAACTCTGCGCAGCAGGTGCGCGCTCCGAGGATGGGTCGAGGTGCAAGTGCTGTTGCCAAGGCGATTGCGCTCAGTCGTCCGCGCTGTGTAGGCGGACTTAAGCATCAGCCCGATCCAGAGCGACTAAAGGACTTGTTTAGTCCGGTGAGTGTGAAAAAGATAATCGAAGCGAAGTGTAAACTTTTTAAATCGTTGTCAAAGGGAATATCGATCTTTGTACTCTTGCAACGCACCTTAGGAGACATCTCCGACCGGATAAAGTACATTTAATCTTAATCAGCATCAAGAGAGGAATGAACCATGTCCGCCTGTCTTTCTGTTGCCAATGTTCCTTATTGCTGCACGCTGTAAATATTGTAGGGCATAACAAGCCTGAGGAGAACGATATATCGTATAGTTTCCATACAACCTATCGGCCTATTTTTGTTATTTTTAAAGATGTTGCAACAAAATGCAATAGCATTATTGCAAATCTGTCATAGAACCAATCGACCAATCGGTCGAAATAAGTGTTTTCTATGAAGACCAATTTTTTCCTTCGAAGTAAATCAATTTATCTCTTCCTCTTCAAATTATACAAATTCCAATGTATTCATTTTGCATATTTTCCAAATCAACAAATACAATCCTCATTTTATAGGTACAAACAGATTAATGTCATTTCATTCGGAAACAGTATATCCTTTCAATTGCCAAGCTTTCAATCTGTTGATGAGGAGTATCTTCCAGTCGAGCGCATGCATTGTCAACGCTTTGCGGTTGCTTCTGCTTTTCGTCCCGTTTTGCTTGTGCATGATTCATTCGAGGATGCCGCTCTGTCTGTGTGTGTGTGTGTGCGTGCAACTCTTGATTTGCTGCACTCTTTTACTCTTTTTGTTGTTTAAATAAATCATCTTGTTTATGTTTGAACATATTACGTAAATTTTTCTCTACACACACAAGCACAGGCGCAGCACCCACACATCCAACAACAGCAATACACTCGCACAGGGCAGAGGCAATACACGAGTGCACTTTGTGTGTGTGTGTGTGTGTGTCGTAATTAAAACCGTAGGCGCGCGCGCGCTGCATTCATTGCCAACTACTACCAAAACGCATACTATTGCAGCAGCAGTAATAACAACAACAAAACTCTGCTGCTGCTGCGCCGCGTCTCTCCACCTGCGATTTTAATCAGCTGCAATTTTTTTTCGCTCAATCGGAGCTGCGCTGCAGCAGAGGCAGCGGCAGCGGCAGGCAAACAAAAACCCATCTTCACCACACCTGCTGCGTCGTAAGAGAGAAAGAGAGAGAGCGCTCGTGAGAGTGTAGGAGAGCGCACGAAGCATATGCTCTTGTGCTTTTCTACAGTGTTTTGTTTTTGTGTGTTTTTCATTTATGCTGGCAATGCCGTCACGTTGCCACTGCCGGCGTCTCTGTTGTTTAACTGTGTGATGCCCCCTTAACATAGGCTAATCATGTTATTACTCGATGTTACTATTGCCAATCTTTTTGATTGCTTATTCTTCGTCTGCTTCTTCTTAAAGGCACCGCAGGTCTTCGAGGAGGACACACGCATGAGCGCCGATTTGAATCTGAGTAACCAATCGGTAACCAGCATGGAGCCACCACTGACGCCGCAAAAGTAAGTTATGCTAGTCTCATTTCCCCTTGCTCAGCTGTTAAATGTTTACCGTTACTTTGTTTACAGACTTGACTTTCTGAACAACGAAGAATCGCAATCGTCGATGGTGAGCAGCCTCAGCCAGCTCGACTCAAATCAGGGCCAATCTGTGGATGCGATTATTGGTTCGGCACTGAAACGTCCAAAAAAGAAGAAAATGGAGATTTGCGTGGCCGAAGAGTAAGTGCTGACCCCTCTCTCTGTCTGGCTCTGTCTTTACTCACTTGTTATGTTCTCTTCTGCAGCACCGAGTTCAATCCAGCCACCATTGCCGAGTACGATTGGCCCCCGCCCAAGGGCTGCTGTCCGTCCAAGAATCGGGATACGTTCATGATTCAGGAGCAAGTTGCGCTCTATTTGGGAATCACGAGCTTTAAGCGGAAGTATCCGGACCTACCACGTCGCACTGTCGATATGGAGGAGCGCAATTGGCTGCAGGAGAAAGGTCTGGTCAGCGAGAAGATGTGTGATCTGGGGATAACCGCAGTGTGGGCATCTGATATACTGGACATCATGTATGCCGACTTCTATGACAAATACGAGGAGTACAAGGAGTATATTCGACTAAAGCACTTGCGGGATATTGAGGCTAAGCAAAAGGCGCTCGGACTTACGGTCGGCACGGGAACGGGGCGTGGCCTGCAGGCGCGAGATCGCGCCATGCTCTCGGCCAGCAACTGGAATGTGTATTTCAACAAGACGTGAGTGTAAAGCAGGGTGCTATGAATTATCGCAATTCTAACTGTCTCTCATTCTTCTCTTCTCTCTCCCCCTTTTCTCTAGTCGTCGAGAGGAGCGTGTTGCGTGCCTGGATCTTCAGACATTCACCATGAATCAGCCAGTGTCGAAGGCGGCGCCAAGCTCAACCCTCGTCTGTCGCTCAATTGTGAATGTGGTGAGATCGGCGGCGCAAGCGGAGAATGTCCCAGAGCCACCGAATCTGCTGTCGGAGCGTACCTACGACGAAGCCTTCAAACGCCCCGACTACGCATATCCGCTGGCCCTAGTGCCAGGTCAATTCACGTCCAACTATCGCAAGCTAACACCCGCCGAGCTAAGGTGAGTTTGGGAAGAGTCTATCGATAAATATCGGCAAATATGCAACTAACATTTCCGCCAATTTACAGAGCATATCCGTTAAACACGGCACTGAAGTCAACGCAAACCCAAACCCAGCCGGCCTCCGATCCCGTAATGCTCGAACCCACAAAGGAAGATGGCTCTGCTGCGCCATCGCTGCGTCGCAGCCAACGCTCGCGCCAGCATAAGTTGCGCAGCAGCAGCGACGCAGCGAAGGCATCGAGCAGCGCTTCCTACTATAGCGGCAGCAGCAGCAGCAGCGACGCCAGCAGCAGCGATTCTGTAAGTTAGCATACACACACTCATATATACATACAGTCTTGCTCATGCTCTGTCGTTTTGGTTTTCTTCCCAACAGGACAGCGACGCCGACAGTGACAGCAGCTGCAGTAGTAGCGCCAGCAGCCACAGTAGTCGGAGCAGCAATAGTAGCAACAGCAGCAGCTCAATTTACACCACCAGTGAAGCGGAACAGAGACGAGAACAGGATGCCAGACTGTCGTCCAAGTGTGGTGTCTGTCTGCGCAGTCAGCACCGCAATGCGCGAGATATGCCCGAGGTGTTTTTACGTTGCTACAGTTGTCGCCGTCGAGGTGAGTTTGCCATTTGAATTGTTAATCCACTTGTGAATGAAAGCTAGTGTTGCCAACTACTTTTAAAAGGAGTATTGTATTTGCACACTTGTTGCATGCAGTACAATACTAAAAACATGTTATCGATATGTGCAGCCGATAAAAATAAATTTCCTTTATTTTTTCAGTACATCCCAGCTGCATTGAAATGCCACAGAGAATGGTCGCACGGGTGCGCAACTACAACTGGCAGTGTGCGGAGTGCAAGTGCTGCATCAAGTGCCGCAGTACCCAACAGCCCGGGAAGATGCTCTACTGCGAGCAGTGCGATCGCGGGTACCACATCTACTGCCTGGGAGTCAAGCAGGTGCCAGACGGTGAGTTGATATTACAAATACTGGCAAAAATACTAAATACTTGTGTTCTGTTTTGAAAAAAACAAAAAATACTGGGAAATATTTTAAATATTTGCTTTATTTATTGATGTACCACATAGTGGTAGTCAATATTCATTCCCTATCAATATAACAAAAATACTGGGAGAAATACTAAATATGTGTGTCTGTTCCTTATTCCTTAGGTCGCTGGAGCTGTGAACGTTGCTCGATTTGCATGCGCTGTGGCGCAACGAGACCCGAGGGACTGCCTCAACAACAGGCGCTACTACTCTCGCCCAGTGGCAGCGTAGGCGGAGCAGACGGAGGTGCCGTCGTCAAGCCGCCTGTCAAGCATAAAAAGGTGAAGTGGATCAATGAGTATCGAATCGACCACATTACAAATCTGCGCGAGCACTGCTCCATGCTCTGCGTGCCCTGTGCGCGCACCAAACCCGCCAAGCGCACGCCCCCGTCCACGCCCAGCAGCAGCAGTGGCAACAACAATAACAACAGCAACCTGCAATCGCCAACAATCACACAATCTCCAGCGCAGTCACCAGTGCAGGCCAATGGCGGCAGCATCACCAGCACAGTCGAGACCAACAGCAACAACAACAACAACCCGAATACAATGGCGCCACCAGAAGCAGCCAAACGGCAGCAGTTGCAGCAACAGGTGCAACAGTTGGTGGTGGCATCATCAGCTGGTCGCATTCATCAGGATATTGCTACGATGCAGTGCAGCAGCAGTAGCTTTAGCCGGATAGCCACCGAGGATACTGCCACCATTGCAAGTGCAGCTGCAACAACAGTAGTCGCAACAGCAACCCCCACGACAGCAGCAGTTGCAACAGCAACAGCTTCTGGTGCAGCAGTAACAACAACAACAGCAACAACAACAACATCAGCAACAGCAACAATTGGCATAGCACCGCCCCCGGTTGTTGCCTGAGTGGGGGTCATACGTTATTGTGCCAAGCGCACTTTAACGGACTTGTAGTAAGCGCGGGTCGCGGCAACCCCCCTCCCCTTCCCCGAGACTCCTCACCCCTACCCATCCTATCACCGACATTACTACTCATCGAACACACACAGGCAAATGCATAGTATTAACACACAGGCAGAAAGAAAGCTATTGTATATGTATGCAGTAATTCATAAACAGCTAATTAACTAATTATTATTATTATCATTATGCTAATTTTTTTTGTTTAGTTATAATTGTTTTTATATATTCGTAACTATAAACTTATTATACGCGAATATTATTATGTTACTTAAGCAGGAGAATTATGCTATATTATGACAAGAGCAATAAGAAGTTGAAGAAGAAAGGAGAAGGAGAAGAACAACAAATTCATGTTTAGTTAAGCCTCGATTGTTTCAAATTAGTCGTAAGTCCCAATACACTCACACACACCCACACTCACACATCGAATTCATAGCTGCATTTTAGTTAAATTTACTTTTTTAAATGTGTGCGTCGTTTCCGCTGATCTGGCAGCACTGCGCAGCCAAATCGAATTGTGTTTACCGTAGTATGTTCATTTTCCCTGTATTTTTTTATATGTAAATTGTTAACTGTTGTCGCCTCCCATCACACACACACACACATACACGCACACACACACACACACTCGTCTTTTTGTGTAACGTCTTTCATGTTAAAAAACAAAAACCAAAAGAAAAGCAAAAACATAAAGAAAACAGCAAGTAACGAAGAACAATATCATACAAAATTGATGTCTCTATGTATGTATGTATATGTGTAACCTCTATACAATTGTACCATACGAATAAAGTAATGAATAAAGAAACAACCAAGCAGAGGAGGAGAGGAAAGGAAGAAGAGATAAATGAAACAGTGAAACGCTAAACTCAATGAGAATTGTGCTAAATTCGCGCCCGAATTAGATGTAAATGATTTTTTATGCTATTTTTCTGTAAGCTATAAGTTAGACATGTAAAATAACAGTTTAAGTGCAAACAACAACAACAGCAACTACGCAACACAACACACGAATGCAAATACAAATACAGATGCACATTGCACATGTAGGTGTGCGTGTGCGTGTGTATGTACATATTATTATGTCTCTTTTACGTTGGGCGGCAGCTGCTTTGTGCTACAACAAGAACAGAAACACAACATTAACTACATAGTTAGCGCTAAGAATGTATTATATATGTATGTAATTTATGCTAATGTTTATACACCAACCCACGCACGTATATTTAAACACAAAAACAAAAACATGCACAACAAATTGAATAATAAAAGAAAAACTGTGTGAATTTGAAACCGCAAGCGCAATGCAAACGCAGAGTGGCAACACCAACACCTTATGTCCTTTCTCGTATTATACTAGTAACGTACGTACTACGTAGCATAACGTTACGAAGAGAAACGAAGCAGAGGCGGTAAAAATATAATTTTCCATTGAATTCAATATGCAATAAGTCCTTAATAAGTGAGATATATATATATAAATATATATATATATATATATATATATATATATATATTATTATTATTAATATTATTATTATTATTGTATGTATATAGGAGCTATATATACTAGAAGCGGAACAACAACAAGAAAACACGTAATGTTAAGTCGAATAAAACAGCAGCATTAATAATTTTGCCTTACTACGATCTGTTTTTGATGTCGATTTCGGTTTGAATTTTGATAACGTTCATTTTCTTGTTTTCTGTATATGTGGGGAGCTAATATTTCGGGAGAACATGCAACGTGGCCAGGTGCTCCAACAACTCATGACCATCGCGCCAGGTAACTACGCGACAACAAAGTCTTCTGCGGAATGTGGGCAACATGCTGTGCAGAACAAAGCCTCGTCGCACGCAGGCAACGTCCTCTACTCCCAGTTGCAGGATCGGGCAGAGGTCGTTGTGTCCGTCCCCTACGTAGACGATGCGTCTGTAGGTGGCATCGGCGATGATGCAGCGCATGATGCCACCCTTGCACAGATTGATAGGACATTTATCGCAGTTGGTCTGATTCTCGTAGGGGGTAACCAGTAATTCACCTCCCTCGAGAACTGTAGCTGGATTCGTGTAGATTTGATGGAACATGTTACTTAACCCGTGCGCATCGAGCCATTCGCTGATAAAGAAACAGTTGGAATCGCTCATGACGCAAAGATCCATACCCGGCACGTTGGAGAGCTGGCGCAGCAGGCGCATCATCCCAGGCACGGGAGGCAGACGGCGCACCCTCTCGCCAATGGCCTTTGCATCTACTTGCTCTTGCTGCAACAGCATCTTGAGCACATGCTTCACGTAGATCATCCAGCCTTTATTTGGCACTTCCTCCCGTGCGAGTCCCTGCGAGAGCAGGCGACTAACGGCCAGATAGGAGTCTTGCTGGATGATCGTCTGGTCAAAGTCCAAGGCGGTCAAGCAGCGCGGTGGCTCCGACGACATGCACAGCTCCTGTGGCTTTTGGCACAGGCATCGTCGTGTATATTGCTGGCGCACCCAAAAACGAATTGTTAACATTAACACAAATATGAGAACCCGGAAATTTTGAAAGTCAGCTATGATAAGATGAATCGAAATAAATAAAACATTTTCAAGTGGCGAGAAAAACAAACTCACTTTTTATATTTACTTTCTTCGCAATTTCCTTCTTTTTCATTTCATTTATTTTGAAAGCACATCGATGGAGTCTGAATACACCTTTATCTCTCTTTGGCTCTAGGTTGCCTAAGCGAAACCGTTACCGCCCTCTCGCGAAACCCTTTTTAAAGATTCCACTCTTCCTTTCTCTCGTTTTCTTAATTTTTACAAACTAGCAAATTTGATGCAACTTTCGATCGAACAATGCATGGATTAATGTGTAACCTGAAAAGCTCTTTGCGGGGTGGGAGGGTGAGCTTTGAGCTCAGCTTGGAAAATGGAAGATTTCGTGTTCCGATTTAACATCAAAATAAACCGAAAATACTTTAAGATATTCCTGAAGAGAGTTCCATCAATCTGTGAACCATTTAGACGATCTTAGCTGATACGATGTATCATGTAATAGAAGAATATTTCCTTCATGGACACAAATATTGAAAGCTCTCTCCCTCTCTTAATTTTGTTATTTAGAAGACATTTAATTATCGCAACAAAGAAACATTTGATTTTTTTCTTTTATTTTCAATTGTTCAACAACAGTTACCCCAAAGTAACTTTCCATATCCATTTCTATCTAACTATCCTTCTCTCTCTAAGTCACTACGTGTAGTTTCGACAATCTTTCGCTGTCTCTTTCTCACTCATAATTTCCTTTAACCATCTCTATCGCGCTCCCTTTCTCACTCATGAAGCCTTTCCTGCAATTCAACATTATAATTTGTTTATAACATGGCGGACAAATTGGTTTTGTTTTAGTTAACATTACAAATACAACATTTATAGCATTAATTATTAATATTAAATTTTAAATATTGTCACTGAACAAATCTTCACTTTTTAACATTAAATTGGTTTTTCAATTGGTTTTTCTGTTTTTGATTGAGTTTTTGTGGCGCAAAATACTTCTCCAAAAAGTGTTTCAAAATTATGTAAATACACTCACATATACACATATATCTATGTATGTGAACTTTTATATTAACTAGTTAAACTGTGTAATATATTAGTTATAATAATATAATAATAATCAATGCAAAAAGCGATGCAAATGCAAAATGCATATTATATATGGAACAACAGCACAAACCGATTTCACTTAATCTGTTTTTAATTATACAAGATTTGATATTCCCCTTCCCCTTCTCCATTCCTACTTCCGCCTCCTAGACAGTTGTCTGCACATTCTGCACGGCCTTGGAGAGTTCCACTTTGGAAGGTATCAAATAGAATGCAGGCGTCATGGTCTCGCCGCAAGGACACTGACAGGCTGTGTGTAAAAGAGGGAGAAGGTAGATCAACAAAAAACAGATTAGCGCGGAGCCAATAGCGATAACAAATCGATTTCAGAAGTTGGAGCCTGATCTTTGTAGATCTCCCTTCTTATTGACCAGTGTAATCGTTTCAGACGACTTACCATTGACCCAGCTAAAGCTGCCCAACTTCTGCTCGCATTTGGGGCAATAGAGACGGCCCTGTGTGTTGAGCATGATGCGTGGCATCCACGCTATGGGCTCCACAAACAGCAGACTGCGGCATGGAGTCCCCACACCACCTGGCGATGCTTTTGCCTCGTGGCCCGGCGAACCTAGCGACGCCTTGCGCAGCCGCTCGGGCAGCTGCTCCAGCTGCTGCTGCACCGTTGCCTTTTCCGACTCCGTCGACTGTGCCGCAACAACTCCCGACTCCACGGCCGCACTGGACCGCGCACGATGCTCCAGCACGTGAGATTTGCTGGCGAGGACTCGGCGACAGCGTCGGCAGCGAAAGACAATCGGTTCGGGCATCTCGCGTGTTATGTCCGGATCAGGACGCACCACGTTGTGGAAAGACTGTGGTAAGATCTTCGCCTTGCGCATCTGTTCGCCAGCGAGACGCAAGCGATGCATCTTGTAGCGTTGGTAGCTCGGATCGATCTTGTAGCCCATGCGACGGAAGAGCTTCAGCTGGGCCACAAAGCCTGCATTGGGCTGGACGAAGCGACGCTTGGCCCGCACCAGCTCGTAGGCGGGATGGTAGTCCAGACTGTGGCGCTTCATGATGTATGCAATCACGGCGGATGAGCTGCGGCTGACGCCAAAATAGCTGTGGCAAGAAACAGGATAGGGTTATTAATGAACAGGAAGGGGAGAAGGAGGAGAAAAAGGAGGGAGATAAGGAACAGGAGGATACGGCGCTGGAGAGAAGGAGTTGTGGGATAGACAGCTTACCAGTGCACAAGCACATTGAGCTGTTGAGCCAGCGCGTTGGCTATAAACTCCACGCAGGACTCCAGATGCTGAAGTATATCCTCACGTGGCATGTCGGCAACTGCAAGAAAGGGACAAGATGAAGCCATGGAAGTATATGCACCACCAGACGCACTGTACTCACTCTGCACATATTTGGTAGTCAGGAAACTGGAGTCGACAATGTGCTGCGGCAGTGGGACCGAGTCCAGCGTGAGGATGTGCGTGATCTTGAACGCCTTCAGCGTCTCCATGTGCGTCGCTGCTGTCAGGTTGCCTGCAAGAGGGACAGCTGTGGTGGCTGCTGTGTGCGGTTGGAAATATGCCAGACGTGCTTACCCAGAAAGAGACCCGTCTCGATTTCATCAATGCTCACGGGTCCTCCGTCAAAGTCTTCCCGCGTCAATGTGCCCGCATCTTGAGGCTTGCTGCTGCTGCTGCGCGGTGGCGGGACCATCGTTGCTGCAGGCGTTGTGGCAAGTGGCTCCATGTCTATGTGCAACTGTTGCACACACCAACAGACACAAACACACACGTACAGAGACAGAGAGATACAGGCTGTGGCAGATTGAAAACTGCGCACTTTATGTTTTTCGCATTTGTTGCAGCATGGTCACAATTAATTGAGGTGCGTCCGCTCTGCTTCACTCTTTGTGGTTTATTCACTCTTCTGTCTCGCTCACCTTCGTCTCGCCCGACCGCAGCCGCAGGGAACGGTTTGCCATCTGCTGCTGCTGCTGTTGCTTGTTGTGTAGCACACTTTCCTGCTGCCCCGTACACACAAAGATAATCCCAATGCTAAATGTGCTACTTGTAGGTCGCACTGCGCATGACGTCAGCTGTAATTAACTGTAATTTAATGCATTAAAAATTGAATATGCTATGTGAAACGAGCAAGAAGATTACGCAGGACTCAACAAAAGAAATTAAAACTATTCCGAGCTGTAATTATTTTTATTAAATAGTTCTTTTTCACTCATTTCTTCTTTGTTTATTTCGAAATTACCACTTGTGACGTCACATTGGCGGCAAATTCTAGTGCACCCACCTTCACCTCACATAACCATGTGTTCTACATACTCATGCGAACCGATAGCTGCATATCGATAGCTACAAAAATGCTCCCGTTGTGGAATCGATTACAATATGTAAGTCCACTTGAACCGTAGTGACTCCAAAAAGGGCATAGTTCCGACTCAGCGAACCAATTCCCCGTGGATATTCAAATTAGCCGGCTATTCATTTGAGCCATTGCACCTGAGTAATTCAATGAACTGTTCAATTGAACTGTTACACAACTCTGGCATGCAAAAGACCGTCGAAGCAACCCTACTACAACAATAATAATAAAGTATTTTATTAAAATTTATTACAAAAATGACAACGCTTCGGCCGTTTACCTGCGACGATCTCTTTAAGTTTAACAACGTGTAAGTTGGTTATGTCAATTGGTCCCATGTGCTTCACATTTTCTCGTTTCTTTGTGTCAGGAATTTTGATCCGTTGACCGAGACATATGGGCTCTCCTTCTACACGAAATACCTCGCCAAATGGCCGGAATACTTTCAGGTGGCGGAGTCTCCAAGCGAACAAATCATGGGCTACAGTAAGACCTATCGACCGATATGCATGTAGGGTAATTCATCAATTCAATCCAATCATTTTTTGCAGTCATGGGCAAGGTAGAAGGGCACATGGATAATTGGCATGGTCATGTTACGGCACTGACGGTCTCGCCCGACTACCGGCGACTTGGGCTGGCGGCACTTTTGATGAACTTTCTGGAGGATATATCGGAAAAGTATTAATAATGAAATATCTCTACTCAAGGAAAGCTCCCCAAGACGGTGTCAATTAATTGATTAGGTTTTGGTAAGAATCAAAATTATCAAAATATGTTTCTGGGTATATGGCACACGACTTTCCGACGGATTGACAAGCACACTTGAACAGTCTAACAGAAATCGGGAAAATAGGGGAAAGTACTACACCCAACAGCTTGAGGTACACACAACCCAAACTAGATATTACTGTTGCGGAGCTAGATCGGAACATCGTATTATCGTAATTCTAGACAAAGGTCTAGATCACTTTAAAACAGAATTTACACCCGACCTTCATCCGGCTTGGGGAGCTTTCATATACAATTCAAATATTGAAAATAAATTAATTTTAACTCTCCTCCAGAAAACGGGCTTACTTCGTGGACCTATTCGTACGGAAGAGCAATCAAGTGGCAATAAATATGTATAAGAATCTGGGGTACATTGTATACAGGACGATATTGGAGTACTATTCGGGAGATCAGGATGAAGATGCGTATGGTAAGCTTATAGCTTATAGTATGAACATCTCACCAGATCAAAAATATAATCAAACAATCTGTTAACCTTACACCCTTTGTAGATATGCGAAAGGCGCTGTCGAGAGACGTGTTTAACAAATCGGTCATACCGTACACGCAGCCTGTACGATTAGAAGATATAGATATGAATTGATATCAACCCAATACTGCCCGCATTCGCATTTATGTCTAACTGATCACCATGATATCTATATATAAATAATTTATAGCTACCACTTTCAAATTGGCACGACATGCATTATGTTCAGTTCAGTTCTATTTGAATTGGGTTCGACTCTGATCGTTCTCAAAACTCATTTAGTTATTAGAATAAAAGTTGAAAATTGTATCTAATCCGAAGTTATCGAAACACACAGTTCTAAGTACATTTTTCTTTATCTTAAGCTAATTCAAAACCTTCCCTAGCGTATATCCCACTTGCCGAACACACATAAACCCAGACACACACGCTCGTAGAAAACCCCAAGAGCCCGAAAAACCGAACCAAGAGTTGGATTACTTATAAAATTGCGTTTTACGTAACCCGTTTTGTTGTTGTCGATAATACTCTATTATTCATATACATATATACTTCTATCAGTTAAAGAGTTCTTAAGCCGACTGTAACAATATGAAGGTAAATAATACTGTATAATTTTCTGTATGTAAAATGTAAATTACAAACGGTATCTAACACATGAATCAATCAATCGACCGATCAGCCTAACATCCCCAGAAGAAGATATATATTGATGTTAATCAAACATGAATCTATCTAATATTATGCACAACTCTTACAGATTACGATGCGCGAATTGCGCCGTCAAATGCGCCAAGAGGGCTAGCCGAAAAAAACATAAGTATATCTCTATCTGAATCCAGATGTCAAGAGACCAACAGAGAAAAATATACAATTATATAAAACATAATATATGTATATTTATTATATATGATCTTACATCTAAATTGGCACACGAAAAAGGATTTATCCTAAGTTGTAGTTTTGCCTTATTCAGTGTACATTAAAAGACTATTGCAATTCAATTTGAGTTTCATTGTTGGGGATTATCGAAAGTTATTTCCATTGGGGTGAAGAGAGTTGGCGGACATACATATATCTGACATATTTATGATTTTGTTTTAAAGAACAAAGTCTACTAACAGACATAACTGGCTTTACTTTCGTCCTTAACCTCAAAAAAGCCGGCTGCAGGTGCAAATTCAAAATCGAGGAGAGATTAAAGAATAATGCCAGATATATATTATATATGTATATGTTCTTCAGTTGTTTGCAAAGTGTTTCCAAACGGTACTTCCAATATTCGTTATTCGTTCGTTTGCTGTGTCTACCACACGAAAGTCGGCGCAAGGCAACGTGTGGATTGAATTGGATTGGATTGGCTGCTCCGTCAGCTCCCTTTCGCCGTTTTATGTCACGCTCTGGCTGCGTCCCTGCGAGTGTATGTGTGTGCAAGAAAGAGAGCGAGTGTATGTGTACTGTATCTAGCTCTGTCTCTGTATGTAGCAACGTACAAAGCACACTCCGGCCTGTATTCTGACTGCACTGTAGGGTATCTGTGTAGGGTATCAATGCTGCGATTTGTCGACCATTTGTCTTCTCATCTAATTATCATTAATAATTTGCAGGCGCAGTAGCAAATGCCGTGTACATACGAATACGTTCACATGTACTACATACATATAAACGTATGCTTGTATGCCCGGTCAAGTCTGACCGGGCCGGGCCTGGCATGGCCATGTACAGAGCGAGATTTCAGATGGAGATTCATATTCACATTTCATGCATGTAAAACTTGTTTGCGAGTTGAAGTTGAAATTCGTGCGCGCGATGTGGCAACGCTGCGGCAACGGCCCCAGCGGCGACAGCAACAACACATCAACATGAACACGAACATGACGGATACAGACGTGTCGCTGTGTGCATGTCGTGTGCACGACTGTGTATGTGTGTGTGTGTGCCTGTGAGTCTGGATGGGCCTGTGCCTGTGTGCGAGAGTGTGTGAAACGAACATAGGGTAAAAATAAGCGAACCACAAACAGTCAACAGCTACAGAGATAAATTGCAGCTGCTATACGCGTCGTCGACGACGTCGACGAATAGGGTAAGTAAAAAAGACAACAACAATAACGAATCGAGCGGCAAAGTGAAAATGACGATAAACCGAGACAAAGGCGCAGATGGCAAAGGAACGAATGCGAACACGAACACGAACACGAACGAGCGTGCACGTACGTACATAAAACACATGTATGTATGCATGTACATACATGTACGCACGCACACATGGTCATACATACGTATGTATGTACATTCCGAGTATGTATGAATGCAAGAGCGAACGAAGCGATAAACTGCCAGGGGCGTTGCGCACAGGGACCGACAATGATAGCTGACTGGATGTACGTGCAAACACACACACAGACACACGGATGCATGTGTGTGTGTGTGTATGCAAAGCGTACATTTGTACATACGTTGCGCACTCGTCTGACAGATAGCAATTATTCTCGTACAAATCCCTCCCCGATACGGCACCACTGTGCTCTGTCGCCGTTGGTATTGTTGTTATGAATAACATACAAATACAAAAAGCAGTTGAGAGAGAACAACGATGAACAAAAAAATAAAGAATGAAGGAAACCTAGAATCATGTTAAGTCGCGTAGTCGATGCGATGCGAAGCGAAGCTCCGATGCCACCCCTATGTACGCTAACGACGCCGACGCCGCTGCTCTTCACTGGCAGCGGCGCTTGTAGCGAACAGCGACAAGCATTGAATACGAATGAACGTTCGAAAGTGGAAACGACGATAAAGCGGTCGCTCTGCACACAGCACACAGTCGTGCGGCATCGAAGGGGTGCACTCTGCTGCTGCCTCTGCTACTGCTACTGCTACGGCCACCGTTGGTGGTGACGTTCCGAGTTCAAGTTAGAGTTAAGGTGCACCAACACATACACACGCACACAAGCATACATCAAACACACTCTACAGCTGCTGCTGATGTGCATCCTTATTTCATGCCCCCGTTGGCAGCGACGCCACTGACATTGTAGGCAGCGACTGCGGCCGCAGCTGCGACTGCTGCTGCTGCTAGCTTTATAGCTGGCTGGCTCTGGCACTGGCTGTTTGGCTGACTGCCTCGCTGTGGACAGAACGAAAGACAGGCGGCAACTAAAAGCGGCGGTCGCTAGCGAAATTGTTTAATATTAAATAAAACAAATCGGGACGACGGCAACGGCGACGACGGTGTCTACGTCTACGGTCGACGTACTACAACTATAATAATACTTACATATATACATGCATCTATATAGGAATAACATACATAATAATACTACACAACAAGAACAAGAACAACATCATCGTTAACCGGAGCAGCAGCAACAACCACAACAACAACAATAACAGCAAAGAGAGTGAGCAAGCAAACGCAAGAGAGTGCGCGGACGGACAAATCAAGCAACAACAACAGCAAGAAGAAGAAGATAGGCAGCTAAAACGAAAACGTTTATTTGGCTGTTGTTGTCGTTGTTGTTCTCAGTGTGTGTTTTTTGTTTGTTTGTTGTATAAAAAGCCAAAAGGTAAGCAGCAGCTGCATTCGCACTACTCGCATCGCATTCGCCATTCGCGTTCGCCATTCGCCATTCGCACTCGAATTCGCACTTCGCATTCGCACTCGAATTCGCAAAGCGCAACCGACGACGACAGACAGAAGAGCTCGAACTGCAGCTGAGGCTCAGACTGAAGCTGAGGCTAAAGAGGAATGACGATGAACATGTTTTAGTTTGTTAGTTGTGCAAATACATCAGTTCCTCCACTGTTCCTTCCATTGTGCTTCGCATTCGTTATTTTGTTTCATTTTACAAAATGTATGAAAAGAAATTTCATTGCCCCGTTTCGCCTTAATGGTGGTTGTATGCGTGTGTGTGTGTGTGTAAGTGAGCATGCTTCTGTCTGTGTGCGTGCCTGCTATTTGTATGTTTGTTTGTAGTCTGCCTGTGTATGCTTGCATGTGTGTGTGTGTGTGTGCGAGCTGCCACTGTCAATGTGTGCGTGCGAAAGACCGACAACGACGACTAAAAAGAACCCGACTGACTGTTGGTGCGGACTGCGACGGTAACTGCGACAGCGACGGCAACTGCGACAGAGCGACGGCGGCAACGGCAACGCAAACGGCAAAAGCGACTGCTGTGCTGTGTGTGCGGAGAGTAAAAATTCGATTTGCTTGCGCTGTGCCCTGAAAAATTGCAAATTGCAAACGCGAATTGTGATTATCGGTATTGAAAATGCTGACAAATTGACCGAATATATACAAGAGAGAGAGAGAGAGAGAGTGAAAGTAATTGCAGTTGAATTATTAATCAAATCGAAATAGGCAAGCTGTTAACAATCTACATATTAACGAAAAAATACCAACAACAACAACGAGAAGGCGAATAGGAAGCAGAACAAGAACAAGAACTCTCTCATTGTGCTAATGTTAACTGTAATGCTAATTTGTGCTGTGCGCTTCAATCTCTTCTTCTTCTATTTTCATGTCAACGTTTCGCCGGCGTTGAACGACAACAACAACAAATACGACATCAAAAATAAATAATAATAACAACAACATTCGTATTGGGATCCGCATTTCGATAATACGGTATCGATAAACAGAATTTGGAAGTTGAAACGATAAACAGACGCAGCACCAACGCTGCCTTACTATTCGAGCACACAAACACACATATACATCCAAGAGACCGAGGTGAATTGACAGAGAGAGAGAGAGCGGCGCAATCGATAAAACAGGATCACACACACACAGCCACAGAGACATCCATCATCGCCATCTCCATCTGGATCATCAGCCATGTCGAACGGAAAGGCGACAGCGTCGTTCTTCGAGAACGGGAGCACGAAACAGTTTGAATACTGCTTCCAACTGTATCCAGAGGTGCTGAAAATGAAGGCAGAGAAGCGGAGCAAGAAGCCACAGGAGCTGATCCGTCTGGATCAATGGTTTCAGAACGAGCTGCCTGGTCTGATCAAGGCGCGAGGGAAGGATGCACATCTGGTGTACGACGAGCTGGTGCAGGCCATGAAGTGGAAACAGAGTCGGGGCAAGTTCTATCCACAGCTGTCGTATCTGGTCAAGGTGAACACACCCCGTGCCGTCATACAGGAGACTAAGAAGGCCTTCCGCAAGCTGCCCAATCTGGAGCAGGCGATCACAGCTTTATCGAACCTCAAGGGCGTGGGTACCACAATGGCATCCGCTCTGCTGACGGCTGCCGCCCCGGACTCGGCACCCTTCATGGCCGACGAGTGCCTGATGGCCATTCCGGAGATCGAGGGCATTGACTATACGACCAAGGAGTACCTCAACTTTGTCCAGCACATTCAGGCGACAGTGGAGCGCTTGAACGCTGAGGTTGGCGGCGACACGCCGCACTGGTCACCGCATCGTGTCGAGCTCGCGCTCTGGGCACACTACGTGGCAAACGACCTCAGTCCGGAGCTGTTGGACGACATGCCTGCCCCAGGTGCCGTCGCCCCCATAACTACAAATGGCAGTCTCGGTGGCAAGGCGAGCAAGGTTCTTGACGGCGAGGACACTAACGATGGCGTCGCTCTGGATGTGGATGACGAGAGTTTGGGCGCAGGTTAGTGTTGGACTCGAATCGAAAGTTCTAGAATCTTCTTGCCACTTTTCTAATTTTCCTCTTTCACTGCCCCACGCCCCCTTTTTATGTCCTCTCTTTACAGGTGGACGCAACACGGCAACTGAATCGGAGACGGAGAACGAGAACACCAATCCGATCGCCTTGACGCCGGCCAACAACAAGAACAACAACAGCAGCAGCAGCAACAACAATAGCAACAACAACAACAACACTGCCGCATTGCAGGTGCAGGACGGTGACTCGAACTTTGTGTCGAATGATTCCACCTCCCAGGAGCCGATCATAGAGGACAACACCACACAGACGACAGCCACCACCACGTCGACGGAGGATGGCGAGCCTCTGGCCTCCGACTCGGAGAGCAATCTGGAGGCGCCTCCACACAAGAAACCAGTAGCAACTGCTGCCCCTGATGGCCCTTCCGCAGTGGCTCCTCCGCTGCAGCCTCACACAGCCAACAACAACAAGCAGATCAATCAGAACAACGGCCAGCAGATCAGTGCCACAGCCAACGGCAATGGCAATGGCAATGGCAATGGCAATGGCAACGGAAGTGGAAATGGCACAGCCGGCGCAGTCGCTTCTGCCGGGAACGGTGTGCTTACGCTGGGCGGCGCAGCAGCAGCGGCGGCTGCAGGCGATGATGATGTCGATGAAGAGGAGGAGGATGAAGTGGAGGAGGAGGAGGATGACGAGGAGGAGGAGGATGATGATGAGTTAGAGGCTGATGAGAGCAACAGCAGCAGCAACAATTTGCGGGCCAGCAAGTTGCAGCAATTGACCGCTGTTGCCGCAACGGCGCCGGTAGTGGCGCCATCTATTGGACAGAAGCGCACTGCGTTGCACTGCGAAATGGAGGCGAATACAGACACAGCAGCAGCAGCCGCAGCCGCAGCAGCAATCGGAGACAAGTCGCCGGAGCTGAAGAAACTGCGCAGCGACTGAGCGTAGCTGCGACTGCTGCCGCTGCTGCAACGGTTGCTGATGCAGGCCGAAACGTATCTGGTGGAAAGACATATGTATGTAGTGCAGGAGTCGAGTCTGTGTGGACGACCACGACGCCGACGACGAGCATTGAGAGCATTACCTACTACACACACTTTGCCACAACAACATTCAAGAAATTTTACTATTAAGCAAACTAATTATACATATAATATATAATATATATATACGAAAGCATATAACGAGAAGCAACACGCGTCCCCCACCACCTAAACCACACACACACACATACACACACTCGCAGCACACATGAACACATACAGCGACACACAGCAAGGAAGGATGCACTGCATACACAGACACAAACCACAACATACTAGCGTAACATAACATAATCTATAACATAGGCATAACAGAACCCATTACAGCGCAGCATAACGCAGAACAAGCAACCATTTCACACACGAAAACACACGTAAACAGAGAGACACCCACACCGATACACGAACAGATCTTAGGAACGTAGTGCGAGCGCAAAAGCAAAAACAAAGTCAAAGGCAAAAGTAAACAAAGCAAAAAAGAAAGTAAAAAAGTTGGAAGTTGGGAAACGAGCCGGAATGGAAATGTGCAAGTGGATGTGGATGTTGTGGGTGATAAATGATAATTGAGAAATAGCCATATGGAGTCCCCAAATTGCAACAGCAACGATAACGTAGCGTCGTCACACCAATACACACATATATATGGGAAACGAAAAGCAAATACATAGTAACTAATAAATCAGAAGCAAATTGATATTTTTACACAGTCGAATGAAACAAAAAAGAAACAAGACAAAAGAAAAAAAAAAAAAGAAACTGAAAAACAACAATTTAAATATAATGGAAATTTACAAATGCCGCAGTTGCCCACTACATACAAAAACGGATGAAAAAAAAAAAAACAATAATTATAATAAAAGTAATTTATATAAGTATTTAAATTTAACAATAAAATCAAAACTTGTCGCATAAACTCAACAGAAACTCATCGTCCTCCTCCTGACCCATCGCGCGCTCTTTCCCCCACTAACGCTCTATCCATCTTTCTCAACCACTCGCACACACCGGAACACAAACAAACACGCCCACTTACAGCCCACAATCCATGCACACTCATGGAGCATAGGATGCAGTAGCAGAGCAAACAGACATAGAAACAAAAAACAAATACAAAATATAAAAATGCAACAAACAACAACAAAATCAACAGGAGGAAAATACAAAAAACTCATTTGAATCAGTTCGAAATTTTTTGTGGTCGTTTATTGTAATAATATAATTTATAATTTATGTGTACGACAAATTTTTTTTAATACTATATATAATACTGAATTTTTTATAATTTATATATGATAATCATTTTTCATTTGATTTAACAACTAAATTTAAATTACGCATTACACACTTATTCATTTGGCGCTGATCCCCAGAACATTGGAATCATTGGAAGTAGCATTATACGAACTTTCAATTTCGAATCGGATTTGGATTTGGAATCGAAAACACGGAGGCAGACAAATGACAACTGAAACCGATCCAACCGAGAGGGAACACAAACACACACACGCACACACACGATCTACATCATCTCAAAATTATAATCATTTTAATTAATAGCATAAGTCCAAATAAATTGTGAAATATTAAGAGTATACACCCCATCAGGAAATCCGAAAACCAATGAAAACCTCGTTAAAAGTACCGTTAGAACAGAGATGTCAATGCATTTTCACTGCTTTAGCGCTCTTGCGGGCAGAACCTGAATTTGAGTGCACCTTCAACCGTGCGCAGCACTGTGTGTACGGCGGCAGCGCGGTGCATGTCGACTTCGATAGCAATCGAAATCGATTTCTGCGTGCGCTGCCCTTGCAGCCTGGGGTTTTTTTTCGATATGTAATGGGAATTTTTTAGACAATTGATCCTTGCCATACCACAAAGGATTTAAAACCAAGGGCGTCAAGTTGGTAACCAATTTGTACAGCTGCAATTAAGTAGTTTTACTGACAATTGCGTTGTAAACTATCGATTACTTAAAGCAAACCGAAAAACAAGTAATAGTTAAAAAAAACAAACAGAAAACATAAATCATTTATTGATGGCGTAAATAAATCGATATCATGTTTGAATTAAAGCGATATAAAATTTGATTCAATTTTGAATTAAGAGATTTGTACAATTAATCCACAGGTTAGTAAGGCGGAATTTACTACTTTTCGAACTGCAATAAATTAAAATAAAATTCGGCTGTGAGTTTTTTCAAGCTACTTTTTATTAACAGCCATTTTCCCAAATGTGTATAAAAGGAGCTAAATGTGCTGCACTACAGACTGCAAGTGCGAAAAATATCGAAAGTGCAACTGCTGCAGCAGCTATCGATATATCGATAGGACACACCATCATCCCTAGTTCAGTATTTTGTTATTTATTTATTACCCCCGCATAAAAAAGCAGCGCATAAGTTAAACCGTGTCAACCCATTGTTATGTCTCCGTTCTGGATATGATGTGCCATGCATTATCGTATAAAATAGAGCCACGAACCCAGCTGGAAAATGTGCAATGAAAAAGGGCGACTCGAGACTCGAATACTAAACTAATTAGCTGTGCAGCGAGAGCGACGCGCACACACGCTCACAAAATACACGCACGCACACACACACCCGCCCACACAGAAGTATACGGGAGAGAAGCCAAGAGGAGGATTAGAACGATACGAGAAAGCGACGTGTACCTAGCGATAGATCGAGATCGAGATCGAGATTGGGATCCGGATCTGGATTGGGATTGTGTGTGATTGTGTGTTCATATATGTTGTGTGAGCCATGCTGCTGGTGCGTCAGCTGTTTGGCTCCTCCTCTAACTCCTGGGTGCGTGCGCTGATCATCTTCGTGCTCGCGTGGGCGGTGCTCGTCTATGTGTTTGTGCTCAAGCTGACCAACAGTAGCAACAGCATCAACTACAACGGGGGCAGCAACAATGGGATGGCTGGAGGCGCCAGCATGCAGGGACTCTCACTGGGCCAGGGTCAGGGTCAGTTGTCGCAGCTGACAACGGCGGAGAACGAGCTGAACGTGCGGCGCATCAATCAGGCCCTGCAGCTGCTCGAGCACACAAAGCAGCGCAACGAGGAGCTTAAGCTGCTCATTGACGAGCTGATGAGGTAGGTAACATAGGTAACATGTGAAGCCGCAAGCGGATTACCCCCTGAAGGGGAGCCTACACTCTCAGGCACCAGTGCCGCCCCCTTCCGCCCCACCCTGTTCCACTCACCATTTGCCATATGCCATTCATATGCTAAAGAGCATGTGTTGTCACGCTTTATGCTTGACACGCTGGCGCACACATCATGAGTCCACACACACACACACACACACACTAAAGAGCTCTCCTCTCTTATGTCTCTCATCTCTCATCTCTATTCACAGCGAGCAGCTGGACAAACAGAGCGCACTGAAGCTAATACAAAGACTGGAGACGGATGTGCAGAGCAATCCGAAGCAGGCTGGGGCTGTGCCAGGTGGCGACGTTGGAGGCCTCGCTGTCGAGGACTCGTTGTTCGAGGTGGTACCGCCCGCTGACTCCGATATGCTGGATCATGGTCTGGAGTCGAGTCTGGACTTGAACGCACAGGGCGGCGTCGAGCCGAGTCTGGAGTACGAGCTGACGCGGCGGCGTGTGCAGAGCAACATTGCCGAGATCTGGAACTATTTCAGCGCCGAGCTGGGAAAGATTCGCAAGGCTGTTGGCAACTCTGGCAACGGCAACGCGGACCTGGAGGAGTCCATTCAGCAGGTGCTGCTGCAGGGTGCGGAGCACAAGCGTTCGCTGCTCAGCGATATGGAGCAACTGCGTCGCGTCGATGGGTACGAGGCATGGCGCCAGAAGGAGGCCAACGATCTCAGTGATCTCGTCCAGCGTCGGCTGCATTACTTGCAGAACCCAAGCGATTGCTCCCAGGCGCGCAAGCTTGTCTGCAAGCTGAACAAGGTCACACAAGAAACCAGAATCATTTCGTTCTCCTCCTCCTTGTACTCCTCTAACTCATTTCTTCATCTTCTCGCTCTCTGCTTTCTACTAAAATCATTTAATGAGCTTCTGTTTTTATTTTCTTTTGCTGTCTTCGTTAACGTTTCTCTTGTGCTTTCATTTATGTTTTACTTTTCATAATCCTCTTTGTGCCGCCCTTCTAATACGTTTTCTGTGCAACAGTTCTCGTGTTTTCTGACTTTCTTCTTTGCCTTGCTGTCCTTGAACGTTCCACTAACATAGCTCTGTTAACTAACGTAACCTCCTTACAGCCCACAGCCAACCACTAATCACTAATCATGTATACGGATTATGTATTCCCGATGCTCATCATCAGCTCCTCTTGTCTTTCTCTCTCTCTCTCTCTTTGTCGGTCGCAGGGATGTGGCTATGGCTGCCAGCTGCACCACGTGGTCTACTGCTTCATTGTGGCCTACGCCACGGAACGCACACTGATCCTCAAGTCGCGTGGCTGGCGCTACCACAAGGGCGGCTGGGAGGAAGTGTTCCGTCCGGTCTCGGATAACTGCCACGACGCGGGCACCGCGACCGCCTACAACTGGCCAGGGAAGCCGAACACGCAGGTACTGGTGCTGCCCATCATCGACTCACTGATGCCGCGGCCACCGTATCTCCCGCTGGCTGTGCCCGAGGATCTGGCAGCGCGTCTCAAGCGACTGCACGGTGATCCGATTGTCTGGTGGGTGGGACAGTTCCTCAAGTATCTGTTGCGTCCGCAGACGGGGACGCGTGATTTCCTCAACTCTGGCATGCGTAAACTCGGCTGGGAGAGGCCCATTGTGGGGTGAGTCCAGTGGGGGATGCGCTACCTCATTGCTTATCGCTGATTCGTCGACTAACTGATTCCCTTTCCCCGTCCAGAGTGCACGTGCGTCGCACGGACAAGGTGGGTACCGAGGCGGCGTTCCACGGCATCGAGGAGTATATGACGCATGTGGAGGACTATTACCGCACGCTGGAGGTGAACGCCAGCAGTGGCAATCACGTGGTGCGTCGCATTTTCCTCGCCTCCGACGATGCACGCGTCATCGAGGAGGCACGCAAGAAATATCCACAATATCAGATTGTGGGGGATCCGGAGGTAGCACGCATGGCAGCTGTGTCCACCCGCTACACGGACACAGCCCTGAACGGAATCATCCTGGACATCCACCTGCTCTCCATGTCCGACTATCTGGTGTGCACGTTCTCCTCGCAGGTGTGTCGCGTCGCCTACGAGATCATGCAGACAATGTATCCGGATGCCGCTTCACGGTTCAAATCGCTGGACGACATTTACTATTACGGCGGCCAGAACCCGCACAATCGACGGGCGATCATCGCCCACAAGCCGCGCTCCCATGAGGATCTTCAGCTCAAAGTCGGAGATCTTGTCTCGGTGGCGGGCAACCACTGGGATGGCAACTCCAAGGGTAAGAATCAACGCACCAATCAGGGTGGTCTATTCCCCTCCTTCAAGGTTGTCGACAAGGTGGAGACGGCCAAGCTGCCCGTCTATGCGGGCGTCTAACCCGACGAACTCCACGGTCCATGGACAGATGTCCAACTAGCTAAAGAAGAAGACGAATCTCGCTTTGTGCTCATTCCACGTGTGAGGAGGATGCGCGTGATAGAGACCTTTCTGCAATCTCTCTATTGAATCTCTTTCCGTAATCTCATCCCAAACTCATTTCGAAACTGCAAACTGCAAACTGCAAACTGGAAACATGAAACATGAATCTCGAATCTCGCAAAGCCAACAACAAATCCATTTATAGAATTCTATTCTGCATTTCTGCATCGAAAGCCGAAGAAGTTACAAAATATGTTGACAAGATAATATAGAATATACATATAGAAAAGCAAGCACTATATGCATACGCGTATATAGCCAGTGAGTATATTACGTGTGTGTTATATAATATGATTATTAAATATATAGAAATATAAATATATATATATATATATTATGTAGGATTCCAATACGCGCAATATAGTTTATCCTTTGTAACATAGACGACAAAAACACTCAAATAAATAGTAAAGTTTTAAATTTAAAACTTGTTTTGCAGCTTACTTGGTGGGGGAAGGGAAGGGGTGTAAACGGAGTGGGAACGAACGAGCAGTGTCAATGACATATCGATAACATGTGCTTGCGGATGTGCACACACTGACACATCCACACACAGAATCGATGCCTTGATTGAACTTTAGAGCGGGTTTTCGGCTCAGGTTCAAGATCCCGAGCGGCCGGTGAAAGTGCAGACGGCGACGCACAGTGGCATAAAAGACTGATCTGGGGGAATTCATTCTTATTTATTATTGTTGAATAAAAATTTGTTATTTACATTCTTTTTGACAACACTCCACTGATATTGGAAACACACTATGTTTGGTGTTTTATGCGATATTTTAAGTGCTGTGAGGCTCCAAAGTGAGCATCTTTAACAAAAATAAGGTCGAATTTCATGCCCAATTTTTTTTTCGTTAATTTAAAACTGATGTTGTTTTTTTTTAAGTTTAATTTTCGAGTCGAAGTTACTTTGTGGACAAGAAGCTTTATCCCCGGCCTCTTGCACAGGAGCCTTAGTTGTCTCAATTCTTTAAACAGTTCTATATTTTGGTTTAAACACGATTTACAAAACATACACATATTTTTCAAGATGAAATAAGGGAAACTAAGAGAAGAAAGAAAGAAGCTACAGTTTGGTTGCACTATTTAATTTATAATTGCCAGGCTTAGACATAATCTTCTCGCGGTTTATACCGTGGGCATTTTAAAGCCAAAGGAACGCATGTTAAGCTTAAGGCTATAAGTTTGCATTGCTTAAAAATTCTCGCTCATCCTTCTGTATAGACAACAGGGTCAAACTCTACAATCTCGTATTTCTACCTATCCGGATTTACGGCACTCATTCATATTATGCAACATTCATATTATCAATCGAAGATATTTTGAACAATCACCGAAATGAACATATTTAAAGAGACCTGAACATCATATCAATTAGAGAAGAGATAACTCAACAAAAAAAAGTACGTGAGTAAATTAATTTTACATTGCAGCGAGCTTCCGAACCACCGTTGATCATTTAGTCGGTTTTTTCGCAATATAGTTCAGAAGACTGTTAAATATTATTATGTATCCTTAAGTTTTTCAAACTTATTGTAAATCGCAAAATTTTCTAAAAAAAAAATCAAATAAACCAAGCTAGTTTGGTTTCGGCATTTTACTTTTTTTAAGAATACATCTCAAAATTAAGCGCGTCACGTTAAAAAAAATTTTGTTATCTCAGTTGAGTTGCAATATATGTATAGGCGGCTGATCCGAATTAAATTCCTACTAAATTTACATTTGAGCACATAAACTCTTAATTTCGTGCAAATCCATTCACTATAATTAAGGAAGTTATTAATTATAAATTTCGCTAGATCGGTTTTCTGGCCTACTGTGCGGAGTCAACGCCGGCGCCACTGAGTCAGAGTGGAAGTCACAGGAATTTCAGAAAAGTTCCCGACTAAGCCGAAACAGGCGCCGCTAATCAAAAGCGTAAAACGTGATAAGCAACAACAACTACTGCAAAACGATTACTAAGCACAGCATTTATTGTTTATACTTATGAATACATGTATGCATAACACAATTAAGTACTCAATGAACTGCGGCCAACAACAAGAACAATAACAAAAAGTTGCCAAACAGGCAGCACGAAGGAAGACGCACGCCCGCTGCCTGTTGTCACCGTCGCCGTTGCCGTCAAGCATTGGACAAGGTCAAGTCGGATCAGCTTGAGCTTAATTCTCAGTGATAACGGACGCGCTGCGTATAAAACCATCGCAGAGCGCCCCAAGCATCAGCACTTGCGCACTAACAGTCCAGCGGCAAACAGTATCTGTTTCGATACTTGCAACACACACATACACAGACCAAGAAGAAAATAAAAATGGCGTACTTGAACTTGATCGGATTCGCTTTCATCTGCACTCTCCTGCTGCTCAGTCAGAGCTCAGAGGCGGCCATTGCGCGTGTGAAGTTCAGCAATCCTGGTGAGTAGAGAGAGAGAGAGAGAGCGAGATCGATAACATTCGATAACCCATTCGTCTGTTCAGATTTCCCTGGCAAGTGCGTGTTCAACCACAACCACATTATGTCGCCCGGTGAGGTGGGTAAGTCGCCCATGCATCCCTGCACCGGTGTCACTTGCCTGGACGATGGTCACGTCGAGTTCCGCACCTGTGCGGCCGTGGCGCCGCCCAAGGGCTGTAAGCAGCGCGACTTCGTGAACGTCAATCGCAACTATCCCGAGTGCTGCGAACGGACTTACGATTGCACCAAGCACATCTAGGCTCAGTTATCGTTATCGTCATCGAGGAGGTTGTCGAGCTTCATATTTTTTTTGTGTTTTTGTTTTGTTTTTTTGTTTGTTTATTTAGTATGTTTACTACAACATAACAATTAAAAAGTAAACGCTTAGCTCTATAATAAAATAATTTAATAAAATCATTAACAGCAATTACATATGCATCTATGTATGTATGTATGTATGTTTGTTTGGGCATTGGGCAAAAGGCCTTTACGGTATTCACTACTAGTACGCAAGTGTTAGTGTGTGTGTATACGTCTATGTATCTAAGTGCGTGTATATCCATATATGTATAGTATCGTATGTCGTATCGTATGTGGTGTTGTTGTTTCTGCTCGTCGTTGTCTGCGGCAATTCTAAAGACCTTTCATATTCTCTCTAAGTATGTACATAAGAATATATGTATACATATGTTTCTAAATACATATATATATATATATATATGTAACCTACATATTTATTGTTTTTGTTTTCAGTTTTTCAGCTCTTGTACATGCTACATACGTTATCAGTGTCCCGAATTTGTGGAGATTGGGGCACGGGGCACTGGGGATTGCCAGCGAATCGAAAATAAATCAAGGGGGGAGGAGCAATAATGAAAAAGAAAAAACAACTAAACCGTCTGCTGATTACTTCTTGATACGTTCTTCATCTCGTTTTGGTGTCTCTATTATGTTTATGTTTTTGTTTTTGGAGGTTTTTGTTTGTTTTTTGTTGCTTTAGTAACTTTTGCTATATCTCGAGATTGTGAGTGTGTGTGTATATGTGCAAGTGTGTGTGTGTGTGTGTGGGATCTTCCTTCCGATCATTCCTATCGACTGAGATTGTTAATGTAGAGTGCGTGCAGTTCGGTACGCGGAGTATTCTCGAACAGGGCGGCACGATTCTGGCCCTCACCCTTCTTCACCCAGTGGCCATAGACGCGGAAGGCGCAACCATCGATAACCTGCAGGGAGTAAAGCGATAAGTATGGTATCGTAAGGTGTGTTGAATTAAGTCTGCAGTGCATACTCACCTTGCGCAACACCTTGACGCGATATGGATCACGTATGGCCTCCTCGACGTGCAGTGGCTCAGCCGTGAAGCGTAGTCGGCGTATCCTGATGACAGCCCGTATCACTAGTATGGCGAATTGGAACTTTTTACGTGCATTGAAGCGACTCTGTTTCCGCAGCTGTATGTGGAGAAACGAGAGTTGGAAAGAGAACACAACAAAAAGGGAAAGAAAGGAAATTGGTTAGTTCAATGCTTGTTCTTCTTCTCCCTATTTGGGTTTCATTAATTAGTCTTCATTTTTAGGGTTTTTGTTTACTTTAGTTTTAGTTCAAGTCCATTCGCCATGGGGGTTAAACGGGGTTAGAATGGGTTCAACGTGTTAGCTGCTGTGAGTGTATATGTGTGAGTGATTGTGTGGGTGTAAGTTAGACACTTTACAGATCACATTAGACGGACGCATCAAAAGAAAATGCATTTCAACTTGCGCTACAAGACAATGACGTGAATGAATGTTTGTGTGTGTATGTGTTTAAGGAGCATCAGAGAGAGAGCGGCTTAGACTAGAATGTTAATTGCGTGCTGTTAATGCCGTGCACTTAACATACTCATGTTAAGGTTATGTGAGAGCTTTGCAGCCTCTCTTTGCGGCCCACACGCAACAACAATTATCCCACCTTGAGTCTCTCTCTCTAAGTATGTACTCTGTGTGTGCGTGAGAGTGTTAGTGTTGCTCTGTGTGGTGGATTGGTTGTAGGACGAAAGCAAAGCAAATAATACAAAGAAAAGGGATTTGTTGAAATCAAAAATTGTGGTTAATTCGAATTTGAATACATCGAACGCACTCGAGGACAACATACACACATAGGATATACGCTTGCATGTATACGTGTGTACATGCAAGCCTATATGTAGACATATAGAGCAAATAGTATAGAGTATATAGATATTTAGAACTGTTTAACTATGGCATAGATATACTTTAATGTAGCTAATGTTTTTCTCAGTTTTACTTTGGTTTACTCACAAGGGAGTCTCCACAACACCGACTTATAGACACACATCTTATAAGGGCGTTGAGACTCTGATAATATAGAGAACATGACACACACAAACAAAACGTGTATTTAAAATCATACAGAGGAGAAATTAAAAACAAAACAAAAAACATTGTCAGTGAATCGGTAAGCGTAATCGTTTCTTATTTTCATTATTAAACATAATTTTAGATCTATGTAGAGAGAGAGAGATATGCATATGTACTTAACCACAAATATTAATATGTATGTATACAGTATGTTTTTTTTTTAATAATTATTGAACATTCATGCAGATATTGCAAAGTGAAATCTTTTTCGATTGAAAACCAGTAACTAAAGGTACAGATACAGATACAGAAGCATCGTGATTAGTGAGAATACATGTGTAGATACGGTATTAATTGGAGTACAACTACAACAAATCTTATCGGTTTAAGCTTGAACGTTCAGTTCCGGTTGACCCAACGATATTTGTACACTACCAAACATATATATTGATACTATAAAGGTGCATATAATACAAATAGTTCGTTTATTTTGTATATTTCAATTAAGACTAGCAACAGCTAAAAAGAATTAATAAAATAAGGTAAAATCAGTGTACAGCTAGTTGAATGTTTAAACAAATGTGCCGTGTACCAGGGTGCCAAAAATATAACCAGCGTAGAAGGGTGACAGAGAGCGAGAGAAAGAGTAGATAGATAGATAGATAGAGAGTGATGCTCTGCACACTGTGCTACAGAAGCTTTAGTGCGGTGAGTTGGCGCTGTAAATGTGGTGAGTATCGTGTGTGTGGTGTGTTCCTTGTCACAAAGGTGAGTGTACGTATCTCTGTGTAGGTGTTTATGTGTGTGTGTGTGTGATTGATGGCTGCAACTCTGATGTATGTATGTATGTATGTATGTATGGGAAATGATGCGCTGGTCAAATCAACTAAAAAGCACTAGAGTGTGTTATCGATAGCAATCGATAACTTGGTGTGTGTAAACTAAATAGTTAAGTGAGAATTACAGAGAAAAAGAAATGAAAAAAAAACAAAGGAAAACCTGCCTGCTCTGATGGATACAATAAATGTTTTGCATTTGCATTTGCCGAACTCTCATATTTATCGTTATCGTTATCGCCGGCACCGGTCTGCGTCGAGTGCTGCTGCCGATGATGCTGTTGTTGCTGCTGCAGTTCCTGCAGCTGCTGTTGCTGTTGCTGATAGTACACTGTAGCCGTGAGTGTCAATGAGGAGGAGGTGGAGTTGGAGGTGGTGGAATTTGTGGTGAAGTTGGAATTATACGCTGAAGATGATGTTCCTGTTCCCGTCGCCGATGCCGCTGCTGCTGCTGCTGCTTCCGTTTGCTGCTGATGCTGTCTCTCCGCTGCCTCGGGCGACGTCGTCAGGCAGCTGCCGTCGCGCAGCCGATTCGAGGAGTATGAACTCTGCGGCGCACTGAAGTATATATACGAGTTGCCGCAGCGATTCGTCGCGTAGGACAGCGCCGTGGCCTGATTCTGCTGCGGCTGCAACTGACTCGGACCCGGGTAGTTGAGGTAGGTTCTGATGCTTGGGTTCGGATGCAGCTGGTGCGGCGTCGCGTAAGGATGCCGCGCTAGATCACCCATTAGAACCTAATTTAATACCGCATTTCGTTTGGGTATTTCGGATGTTTTTTGTATTCATTTTTTGTTTTTTGAGAGTGAGAATATTGGCAAAGTGCAATCGTAATCGGCAGGCAGCAAAAATGGCAGGGGGTGGGGAGTGTTTGGTTTTGAAAGGAAGAACGCAAAGAAAATGATGAATCAAAATTGTCAATATGTTAGGGATAAAAAATAATCGTATAAAAATGAAAAAGAGAGAAATCCACGCATGGTATATCTAAGCTAGACCTATCCTAATCTGCAGCCCATTTATCTTTAATTTCTATCTCCTTTCTGCTTTCTTTTGTCACCTCTCTCTTCTTCCGTGCACACACACGGCAGCGATCTCCAAGTTAACACATGGAAATGTTAATGCAACACTATCTTAACAGAGACTTAACAGCGCTGATCAGTAAGCCGGACTGTTAAGTTGCTTAACGAGACATAGAATGTGCTGAGCAGTAAGCCGAACTGTTACTCTTGCTTAACAGAGACTTAACATGCGTTGAGCAGTAAGCCGAACTGTTACTCTTGTTTGCGTTTAACGCAATGACTTAAGGGGGGGACTTGAGTAGGATAGGTGTAAGATGGGTAGATAGGTTTGAGGCAGGACAACGAACAGGCAAAATACGTAATGCAAAATACTCGCTTTAGACTAGACTAGCAAAATGCATATATAAAGACGTAAGAGTTTATAGATAATTAGATATAGTAGGTATACGTGTACATATATAGTATGTGTAGTTTTTGTTTAGAGGTTGCACATGAGGAAATGGACACGAGCACGAGCACGATTATTGGGCTAATAGGATTACAAACACATACAAAAAACATAGTGTTAGAATATAGAAGTGATCGGATCACACATCGGATTAGAGAGGATCGCAACGAATCGGATCTGAGAACACAATGCAAATGCAACAAATGTGAGATTTGTTTTCGTTTTTGGTTGTTGTTTATTATTATTCGTTGTTATTATTTTCGTTATAGTTATTATTATCGTTGTTGTAGTTGTTGTTACAGATATGTAGTAGTAATTGTTGTTGTTGGGGTTAGTCCGGAAATAATTCGTTACCAGTGCGATTTCAGTGATCCGACTCATTCTTCGGGACTTGGTCGACAGGCTGCGCTTGAGGCCATCGATGTTTTGCTCGAACAACTTTAGTTTTGGTTTGCGAAATTTATAAATATTTTTTGCATTGTTTTGTTTCGTTTTTGGTTTTTGATTTGGAAAAGCGATTCGTATTTCGTATAAAGTAAACGTATTTTTGTATATATTTGTTATATGTAAGAAAAAGAGAAAAATGTACGTTGTATATAAAAATAATCGAATAAAAAATCAAAATCAAAAAATTAGAAAGGTTCTCGAATGCAAAACAGGAAATTAAATTAGGATCCGAAGTGTTGAGATATTGAATAAGCTCCTAACTGAAGGAAAACAAGAAAACAGTTTGATAGGCAGATCCTACGGATCCAACGGAAGCTTACGGAGTATGTGGATATATTATATATTGTATATTCGTATAAAAAGCAGTTAATTGGGCGGGTGAGTCACAATTGAAAGTGGGTGTGTGTGGAGAAAGGGGGACGGTGTGAGTCTTGTGGTTGTGTGTTTAGAGACAATCGTCAATTACTTGAGGAAGTTACACCTCCTTGTTGAACTCTAGTTATGCCTGTAGGAGAGGGATCTTGGGACTTATGTATAGTTACCAGGTGTAATGTAAGGTGTAGGTGCGCTCTATATAGACCCTGAACTGATATTAACTGAACTGATTTCACCTGTACAGCTTTTATGGACTTATATTGTATATTTATATTGTAATATAGTATATAACTGTGACTAGAGTCGAGACATTTATCCCTCTCCCGCTGGGAAGTCGGGCAGGGCATGTTCTGCTGCTGCTATTGCGGAGGAGGGGGAGCGGCGGGCCGCGGGTAACGTCACTTACCATTTGATTGAAGAATGGATGTCTTAATACTTCCTTGACGGTGATACGTTGCGCCGGATCAACGACTAGACATTTGCGTATCAGATCTTTGGGATCCTCTGCAAGAAAAACAAAGAATCAGTACGAACCCCTCCCTCTCATTCTCGGGCGAACTTACCTGAAATATCGGCCCACTCGGGCGAGGTGAAACTGTATTTACCCTCCATTATATTGCGAAGCATCACCATCTGCTTGCGATGCCAGAAAGGCGGGCAGCCCACGAGCAGGGTGAACATAATGACGCCGCAGGCCCAACTGCAAAGAGACAAGTGTGGAGAAACGATGCAGATCTGCTTTGCAGGGTTTCCTTGTGCGCATACATACATGTCCACCTCCTGTGAATAGCCCGGCGAGCCCTCGAACATGTTGCACTTGAGCGTCTCCGGCGCCAGATAACCCGGTGTGCCGCACAAATCTGTGTGTGTGTGTGGAGAAAACAGATTAGAGCAAGACAGATAGAGGGAGGGTATTAGAAAGAGAGAACTTCCTGCTACATAAACCGGGAGAAACTCATTATACCCATTTCTATTTGTAGGATGTGCCTCCCCCATTACATAAATCACAGTTACTATAGTAGGGTGGCCATTAGAACTACTGATTTATAAGTAAACTACTGGTGTTGAGCCTGTTTACTGGTTTTGTAAAGAGCTTACTGATTACTGGGTTAGGCAAGCTACTGATTTCACTGGAAACTCATCTGGCAATCCTATACTACGCTATATACATACAGTTTTGCAGTGCATTGAAATAACAAATATGCTATTATAAACTGTTTACCAGAGCTAAATATGCCAAGAAGTGCTTCAAACTTGTATATTAGAATAGACTAGACATTTAGAGATGGTCTGCAAAACGTTACGTAGTTTTGTAAGACTGTGTGCTGCTGTGTGTGTGTTCACCTGTAAGTTTCTCGCCCTCATGCAGCTGCCTAGCGAACCCGAAGTCGGTGATCTTCACATTGTGATTCTCGTCCAGCAATATGTTCTCCGGCTTCAGATCGCGATGGACAATGTTCTTGGCGTGTATGTACTCGACACCCTCGAATATCTGTCGCATGATGGTGCGTGTCTTCTTCTCCGAGAGCGTTACCACCGACGTCAAATAGTCGAAGAGCTCGCCCTTGGGGCACAGCTCGAATACGAGAAATACAAATGCATCCGACTCGAAGACGTCCTGCAAGTCAACTGTGAGGGAATGAAGAAGACGGAGAAAGTGAACACGTATTAGTCAAGCGTTATAAGCTGTTATACTGTTATACACTCACTTATATAGGGATGCCCCATCACTTGGCGTAAGATTGAGATTTCCTGTCTGGTTGCTTCGAGCATATGATATGGATTCGTTTCACCCGCCTCCGTTGTGGCACCCAGATCGATGATCTTGGCAGCAAACTCCTTGCCCGTCTCCTTCTCGATGCAACGTCGCACCGTCGAGCTGATGCCCCTGTGGTAGGTGAGAGAGATAACGCTAATTAGTTTAAGACTCTTGCATTCTGTTTTGGCATGTTACGATTTATCTAATCCCCGATGATGATGACGATGATTACAGAGCCATGATAAGAGCCCTTTTCCTGGCAATATTTACAGTTCTATAAACTATTTACATACTAATGTAACACCCGGCCTCCTCTTCCGTTCCTACCTAGCCTACCTATCTGTCAGTCTATCTGTCTTCCTGAAGTTCAGCTCAAGGTTACTGCAAGCGCTTTGAACCGCCTCCCCAAACCCCAGACCAAGATGTCGTGACAGTTCACACGTCTTCGCATGTGTCGAGTCTTTGAGTCATCGTCTAGTTAGGCAACCCGTTTGCAGAAATAAACAAAAGTCTAGAATTCTGCAGACGAGGCAAAATAGCAACAATAACAATAATAACAATAGCAACGACAATAAATTATTTATAACCAGAGCATTGATCGGGCACAATCCGCAATGGCGAATACCCTCTCTTCTCTCTCTCCCAGAGAGCATCCCCCAGCAAAAGAGATTGATGACAACTTGAAAACGAGTTCAGGATTAACAGAATATATACAAGAAGTTGCAGAGTATTACTAATAAAGCAAAACAATACATGACACGAACATATCACTCAGACCCAAGGTATAACAAATAGAAAACAAGAACATCAACTAACCGTGAATTAATCACAAAATCAAGTGTAGTTTAGCCTATCCCAAACTCCGATTAACAAATATTACCCTAGTTTAGTATTTGTTATCCCAAGCTGAGGCCGATTGCTCTCTTTTTAATAAGTCTGCTCTGGAATATTTTGAAAACGTCTCTATTTATAGTTCTCCTCCACGACAAATGGAAAATTTTCAAACAGAAACCAGTTTTGGGTTATTTTCCATAGAGTTTTCCGATTTCCACTTGACAAAGTGGAGTCTCTTCAGCCTGCACATGAAGTTGTTTGTTGATGTTGGCTACCCCTTCCACCTTGAAGTGCATTTATACCTCCCATATCTTTCATGGGTCACCCGGCTATGGAAATCTTCCCTGACTTGTTTATATCGAATCAAATCTATTGAACTGGTTCGAGGTGTAAGTTGGCGAGTTGACTGTGCCGGGAATTATTTCGTATATTCTTTGTTTTGTTTTGTTTTCTTGCTTCTGCCTTTTGGTACGAAGGTATGAAGGTGCCAAAAGCAATGACGCGAGGGAGAAAGAGAATTTTCACATGAAACTCGACGCCGATTCGCGAAATAATTCGGTAAAAAAGGGCACGTATCGCTAAGTTGGCAGTTGTTTTGAAACACTCTTCAGTAGGGAACACTCATGCGATGGGAAGATAAATTATCGCAGTTCATTTCGCGGAATTGGTAACTGAAGAAGACTCGCGTAGATACCTCCGAGTCGAGGTGCTCTCTTCCAATTCCCTTTCGACCCACATCCAATAGGAGTTTTGTTTACAACGCAAAAAGGGCGAGTACCCCGCCCCCTCCCCCGCACTGCTACTTACCTCCCCAATATCTCCTTGGGCTCATATTTGGCATAGAATCCCTTGGCCGCATCCTTGTCGGGCAGCAGATCGTCCTCCTCGTCTTTGGCCATTAGATCTAGTGAAATTTTGGCGGCGTTCTCAGACGGCGCAGCGACAGGGCGGCGCGTCTTTCACTTCACTCTCACCCTCCCTCTGCCACTCTTTATCTCTCACCCACTCTCTCAGTGTTGTTGCTGCTGCGCGTGTTGTTATTACAGTCGTTTATTGTTGTTCTTCTTGCTGTTGCTGTTGTTGTTGTTATTAAGTGTAATCCACAATCCGCAGTTATGTGTGGATGCTGATGTCGGTGGATTTGAATAGAGGCTACTACGCTCACTCTCACTCACTCTCTTGCCCTCTGTCACTTTTCGCTCGCCCTCTCACTCGTTCGTTCTTTCTTTCAGCGTGTTGCTATTTTTATACGCGACGCGACTTGAGGCGACACGACGTGACGCGATCGCTGCACGAATTGAATCTGTTCCGTTATGTGCCGACAACTTGCGACTGCGACGGCGTCTGCGTCTGCCAGTGCGACTGGGGGGCCGCTGCCTCTGCCTCTGCTGCTGCCTTCGTTGAGTTTCCTTTTAATTACCAACAAATCGTTGGCGTTGGCGTCAACGTTGACGTTGGCGTTCGCTGATGTTGTGCCGGTGTTTTGCAGCTCAGGCTGGTGCTGCTGCTGCTGACTTTGTGTAAGAAGCAATTGTTGTTGTTGTTGTTGTTAGTGGTGTTGTTGTTATTGTGGAAGTCAAATGTTGGCTGCTGCTGCTCTCGCTTTCGCTCCGTCTCTCTCATTCCCACACACATTCACTCACACTCACTCGCTCACACTCAGCTGTTGTTACGGGTGCTGCTGCTGCTGCTGCGCTGCTGCTGTGCTGCGACGGCTGCTGCTGATTTAATTAATAGCGAATGCCAACAACTACAACAAATCGATTTAAACAGAACAAAAAATCAAATAAAAGCAAATGAAATGAAATCAAAGAGAATTAGCATTTGCATATATGTAGTATATATGTATATGGCATATATATAAATATATATGTGTGTGAGTCTATATATGCACTACTTATGAATGATTACACAACGCGTGCCCCAATAAATGGCGACAAATGCGTTCCAACTTTATCACACTTGTAATTACACTCGCTGCCCCCGCACATTCACTCACTGAGCTGCTCTCACTCTCTCTCTCTCCCCCCCTTTCTCTCTCTCTCTCTGTCTCTCTCGTGCTTTTAATCTCTCTCTCATTGATTTTCGGCTGTTTGTTTTGATCTGTCTCGAATGCACTTTACTAGCATAAAGCATAAAGCACTCGCCGAAACTGAATCCGAATTTGCTCAAGCCGCCGCAGTCGCAGTCGACGTCGCGGCCGCCGTCGTGGTGGATCTGTTTGAAACCTTTGCCGCTGCTGCTGCTCTGCTGCTTCGGTCAATATCGGCTTCTGCTTTTGCATTTACATTTATCACTTCCACTTCGATGACACGTTCGCTACTCTGGAGTAAGGCAAAGTTGGAGGCGCGTCAACATGGCACATGGAGTTGGCTGCTTCAATGTTTGCTCTCCTTTTCTAGCACACACTCACACACATACACACACACGGGACACACAACAAAACAGAACACAGACAAACGACAGCAGACAGACGCACTGTGTCCGCCTCTAGCGGGTACATTTCAATGTCAACTAAGGTTAAAAGTAATACAGCTGCCCGACGGGGGGAGTTGCTATTGCACATACACGGGCCGTACGTAGGGCTGCTTGAGTTGCGCTGCGTTTCTGGCATAACTTTTAGCTTCATCCGGGGGGGGTTTAAAACTAGGCAACCAAAACCCTGTATTTTGGACACAATCACAATACTAGCGAAACATCTACATTACCACAAAATAAAGCAATCAGCTGCGTTCCGATAACTCGATTAACGCCAATAAAATCGACAATGTGGGCACACAGTGCACAGAGCAGGACGTTGCCACTGTGTCAACAAATGCCCAGCAGTCACGCGAGGTTGCCACTGTGTCGACAAGTGCCAAAAAGAAAAGTAACGCATTTTCAAATTTCAGTACTTTGTCACGTATTTTAATTATATTTCGTTTTTGTTTTATGGTGTACAATTATAAAAAATTTAAGTAGACGCTAATGTATGTATGTATGTAATAATTATGAGGCAAATGTTTTTATTTTCATTGTTTCGCAATAAAGCTGGGAAATTGGAAATCGGGGCGGGGCTAAGGGAGGCGGAGCATGCATGAAAAACGTCTTGATTTTCGTTTACTTTGCTTAATGCTTATTATTTATTAATACTCCACAACGGGGCTTTAATGTGGCTTTGAATTACCAGTGGCTCAACCTCGGTGTTTACAATATTTCTCTTTCCCTACCTCATCTCCTGCTGATTCACTTCATCTTTTTAAAGTACACAATCAAAGTAAGTATATGTTTCATTTATATATGTGTATATATAAATGTATATAGACGTACTAAAAAAAATCCATATAGATACTGTAAATGGAATACAAATACAAATGCGCCCTTGCCAAATAGGTCAAGTCGGCCAAAATACATTACAATAAGAACTAATATATATAGTAGCATTATGTATATGTATATATAAATTTATAAAAAAAAAAAAAAATAATAATAGTAATAATAAACACTGTTGCAACTGTATCGTATCGTATTTTAGCTCTACAACTTACGAATTATAATTATAATAGTAATAATATATACGTATTTCATAAACGAAACTGCGCAGCTGTGGGCGACCCGATTCGACGCGACACGGCAACAGATCACATCAAGAACGGACTTCATAAATGATATATATAGTTATATATACATAAATATATATATGTATATGTTGTATATTCATGTATATAGTATGTATATAGAAATCGGATTTCGATTCAGTACAATAAATCCGTCTTCTGCGTGCCTTCACTGTACACAATGCCACCGCCAGACATCAGATAATCCACATCATCGTCGTCCCTGTCCTTCTCATCGCTCTCCTCATCCTTAATGAGACCTTCGCCCAGTCCCATTATGCTGCCATTTTCATTTCCCGTGCCGTTGCCGTTGCCATTGCTGTTCAAGTTGCCATTCGAGGTGGCGGCGCTGGGACTATCTGGCGGATTGTAGCGCGTCACGCCCAGCTGAAAGAGGCTGTCCATTGGCGAGGCCTTGACGGGCGTGTAGAAGCCCAAAGCTGTCGAGCCTGCAAGGAAAAGTGAAAGGATTAGTTTAGAGTCGATTTTCGATTTGCGGCGAGAATTAGAAGTATAGTTATGTATATCTCCAGTTAGATCAGAACAATTAGAATTGAATGGGTTTGTTGCTTGGTTGGTAGGTGGGGAGAGAGAACACAACGGGGGTTAGTTACCTTAAGAATTATGGTAGAATATGAATTGGCGATTAGTTTGATTTTGATTGGACTTGTTAGGCTTCGCGGCAATGGAACACCAGCACCAGAGAGGGGGATTATCTGACTATCGAGAGGAGGCGGGCGGGCGAAGTCGGTGCATAGATTTGTGGTTGGTTAGAGGTGGTTCTTGTTCTTGTTGTAGTTGCTGTTCGGGTGTGTTGTTGTTGTTCTCTTCTGGCTTTTTCCCCGTCAGTTTAGCTCTCATTTCATTTTGCATTTTATTATTTCATTTCAATTATAGTTCTCATGTATACATACATACATATGTACATATATGTATACGTATTGTAGATATTATTTGGGTTATTTAGATTTAAATAATATCTGCAAAAGAAATTAGTAAAACACAAGAAGAAAAACAAAAACAAAAGAGAAAAGGTAGAGAAAAACAAGAAAGAACAAAGAACAAAATGAAAGGCGCAATTAGTAGAAATATTCTTAAGTTTTTAGGGTTAGTAGTAAATGTCTAAATAAAGCCATAGTATATTTTGGTTAGCACTACGAAGCCCCCAAGCTAATTCAACATGCAGTTTACACATACACAAACACATATGTACAACAGTTTGCGATGCTGCCAGATCGCTGGAAAATACGAAAAACTTAAGCCAAATGTTTTACAATACATATATACTAGAAATGCTCTAAGGATACAATAAAACAGGATCAACATTGTCATAGGCATTGGGTGTGTTGAAGGGTGGAGGGTTGCATCTGGAAGAGCAGCTCTTGATAGGTTTCTTTTTGGGGCCCAATACCAAGGCGAACTCGCTGCTAAGTGGGTCTTAATTACTAAGTGGGGGAAGGTTGCTCGGAGTCCCCGGAGTTATTAGAAATTAAGCGATATCGACTTAAAGCTTCTTAGATAAAGAGAAGTCTACCAGAACGAGTAGTGAGTTAAGGGATCACGCGCTAACAGTTGTAGCGAGGGAATACAGCAATGCAGGGTCCTCTACAAGGTTGGCAAGTAACACGACATCTCTCGCAGCGCATCTTCAACCAATTAGAGCAGAAAGGGCCCCACAACCCAAAGCGAGTAGCGACTAACAAGAGAGAGAGAGAGTGAGGGGGTGGGGGGAGAGGGGGAGGCAGCGAGTGGAGCTTATCGCTTTTGCCTACGTTTCTTTTATATTGTGTGCAGGCTGAAGGTGTTCAAGAGGTTTGTTTAGGTTGAGAGAGCTGAAGCTGAAGCTGGAAGCGGTTCCGGTTTCGGATCGTATCACACATAGTAGAGCGTGTTGCCTGGAATGCGTGTCTGCAGCAGAGCGGTGCTGGCATTGGGAAGCGTAAGCGACGAAGACGACGACGACGACGGAGACGATGATGAGGAGGACAACAGGAGGCGATGATGGGCTATGGGCAGAGGCAGACTGGCGCGACGGCGTTCCACTGTTGTTGTTGCTGGCGTTGTTGATTTAGCTGTGATTGTTGTTGTTGTTGTTGTTGTGGCAGGAATGGGTTTGCGATATTTACTCTGCTGCTGCTGCTGCTGCGAAAAGGAGGCAGCTTTGCGCGCCGGCTGCAGCTTGAGCTGCTTCGGTTGCTTGGGCTGCGATTGCTGCAGTGCATCGGCGTCGTGCTGCAGGAAGCAGGCGTATTGGGGCTTCAACAGCACCGATGCCCTACGACGCTGAGGCGCTGATGGTGGCCTCTGCTGTGGCTGTGGCTTCGTTACTGGTGGCGGCGGTTGCTCTCGTTGCTGTGGCAGTGCTTGTGGCAAGTGTTGCTGTTGCAAGATAATAACCCTCGCTAAACTTGGGCAATCTGCAAATATGCGTGAGGTTTGAGAAGCCTGACCAGCTGCTGCGCTGTGCAACTGTGGATCGGTGGTGGTGGTGGTGCGTGTGTTTATGTGTAACGGATTCGAGGGGGTCGTTGGGGCGTAGGGGGGACGGAGCTAAAGATGTAGCATAGTTTGAGTTGAGGGGTGGTAGAGTTAAGGGGCGGGCGGGGCAGGGTAGCTTGGCTGCTTGAGCTTGCACCCACCTGATGAGCTGAATCAGCTTACGAAAGCTTTTCAACATCTGCTTGCCATGTGGCAGCAACATTCGACGCCACGACAGCTGCAACATGTGAAACTGGCCGCAGCAGCCAGCTGTGGCTGTGGCAGTAGCAGAGGCAGAGACAGAGCTAATGGCAGTGGCAGAGGCAGACGCAATGTTAACTGTAACAGCGTCCTCTTCTGTAAAGTTCAGATTAACATAGTTTCGTAGTACGTAAAACTGTCTGGCAACATTGGCCAGCAGGCATGCAAATTGTACGAGTGTGAGTGAGTGACTGAGTGTGGTGTGTTCTTGTCATTAAGGGGATGCACGATCTTAATGTGTGTGGTGAGTTTGTTATGTTGTTGTTGTTGTTGTTGTTGTTGCTTCTCTAAGCCCCCGCCAGATGGCGCTAGTAAACAATAATGTTAACTTTATAACAAAATGAGGATAAAACTCAAGAGAGCACAGCATTACAAACATAGAGAGAGAGAGAAAGACAGACAAAGAGAGAGATGCAGATAGACATTGTGTGTGAGAGACAGAAAGAGATAGAGAGAGTGACAGGCAGGCTGGCAGACAGGCAGCAAGACGGCATTCTGACATTCTTGGACTCGTGGGGAGTTTGGGGGTGTTGGAGGGTTGATGTATGTCACTGCATAGGGTTGCCACTTACCTAATGGTAAATTCCCCAGCATTGCACTGGTCGCTGACGGCTTGTGTGACGCCGACGCAGACGTCGATGTGGATGTGGATGTTGGAAGCTCGATTATCTCATCAACTGTCACATGATGGTGTTGCTGCTGCTGCTGTTGCTTATGCTGTTGCTGCTGCTGATGGTGCTGCAACATGATCTGCTCCTCGTACAACAGTTGATGGTGCTTGCTGACATTGCCGTGAGGATCTGCGTACTGTGGGTCGTCGATGGCCTGCGATGCCTCGGAGGGATATTCAAACGTCGACGTTAACGTGTCGTTGAATTGTACGCGGAACTGTAACGAGACCGGAATCGGAACCAAAGGGTGTTTAGTGTTAAGTAATAAGGAAAGTCGCAGTCTACACAGCCCACTCGACTGCTCGAAGGCTGGAGTACCCCCCGTCAAGAGTCTGAAGTACCTAAGCCTTGTGCCATAAGACAATTGAGATAACGTTGCGTAAGGAAATCAATTGGGGGCATTGAAAGCTAAGGAATATTCCAAGTGGGCGTGGCTTAATGGACAGCTGGGGTTAAGCATCTTCAAGAATATGAAACTCTCTATCACTTTTCCCTCCCCCTTGACCGTCATCAACTTCTTGTGTTGCATGTGCTTCCACAAATCAGATTTCATCTATTTTGAAAACCTGTTCCCATATCTGTCACATTGATGAAACGCACCTGACGCAACTTCAACTTCTCCCCCCGCCCTCAACCCAATAGACAGCAAGAAACTAGAAGCCCCACAAAAGCCACCACTTATAATGCAGTTTGATTAATAGCGACTGAATAAATAAATAACTAACTAACGATAGATAACGCACAAGGAAATGACAAGCGCGTATAACAGAGAGATACAGCTACAGCAGAGCAAGCATATCGCAGCTCGACCGACTTACGACATACGCTCCCTCTTCGCAGACTCTCCCCCCCACAGCATACCCCAAAACCGCGACAGATTACGCGCATGTAAACAGCTTAACAGCATGTCAAACAAGCTCCCGATCTCTTCTTTCTGCTCTCTCAGATCCAAGGAAAGTGGAGCTTGTCGAGTCGATTCCGTTTTTGCTTCCGATGCCGATTCTTCTTGCTGCTGCTGCCCTTAATAGCAAGCAAAATAATTGCTGTGTTGATTGTTCGAAATGCCAAAACCGAAAGTGAAATTCGGGCCACACTTGAAGAACGAATGAGGGAAGGGAGGGGAAGAGAAGAGACATAGCCCCCTTATTTTAATAGTAGAAGCATAGGCCTCTTGGTCAGAAGAGCCCAGTCAATGCTTTCTCACTATCTTATCACGTCGTGTGTGCGCACTTCCCCCCTCCATCTACACCAAAGCCTTAGTCCCAAAATGGTCAAGCCCTGCATTCTTCTGATATTTTACTTAGTTTCTATTCAAGAACAAGAAAATAAAATGAAACTACTTGGACGCTGTAGTTCCCGCAGACCACCGACCACCGAGCACCGAGCACCACCATCTTATCTTATCCTTTTCAAACAAAATTACAATCGCGAAAAAGAGACGAAATGAAACGAAAACAATAGCAAAAAGAACCCACACTATCTGACATTAGTCATGGTACGTTATACTCGTATACTAAATACGACTCGAAATTTAGTTAGTCACACGGCAGGAACTTAACTTGTGTGTGTCGTGTATGCATGTATGGTGTATTCCCCCACCATATATGATACTACAACATGGCAATGATATGTAATCGAGGTCAGTCTCTGTCTCAGTCCTCGCCCGTTTCCGCATTTCCGAATAATAACAATACTCACCGATGAATCTTTGGATTTCTGTCGTATGCTTGACTTGCCGTCAATCACAATATTCGCATTCTCGAACTCAACATCGCATGGAGATGGCGGACACATCGAGTAATCATCGTAGTCTGTGTCTGTCGATGTCTCCACCGATAGATCGCCGAGCAGTACAAAGCCGGAGTCAGTGGGCTGCGAAGAAGAAAGAAAGAACAGATGATGCTTTAGTCAAAACGGTATAAGTGAAACCCAAGATCGATCGATCGATGAGAGAGATGTGCTGCTAAAGGGTGTACGGTGGGGGAGGGGGCACTACGGCGCATGGGGCAAGGGGCATTTCGAGGTCGATATCGGAGCGCGCTGAATCACAGCTGTCCCATTTCTCGCCATGTCAGAACCTAATGAACGCGGCATATACCAACAGAAGACAGGCAGATAATAAAGTTCAGGCAGAGATAACATAAAAAATAACACGCACACACACACACACACACACGTACACAGAGAGAAACATACATAAAACAAAAAAACAAAGAGCATAAAGAGACCAAACAAGAACAAGGCAAAAGCGACCACAGAATTGAACGAGTCCAAAAAAGAATTGACAAAATTGAGTTCAGTGCCGAAGCGGAGCAAAGAGGAACAACAACAACAACAGCTAAAAAGCCCACATACAAACGGGTTTTGTTTTTCAGCGTCGTCTGTGCCAACAGCACAGCGGTAAAAGAGAACACGGCGAGAGAGAGAGAGCGAACAACAAAGCGTGAGAGAAAGAGAGAGAGAGAGAAACGGGCAGAATGTTCTTTATTCAACTCAGTTGCGCTTAAACAGCTGTGCACCCACGGCGCCTGCTGCTCCACTACTCCCCCTTGCACCTACTCCCCAACGACCCTCAAAAGTCCACTACAGCGCTCTGTTAAACTCATCGCGCTTATTCACCACACAGCGACGTCAATTCCTCTTCCATTCCAGTCAGTATATTTAGCTTTGTGTGTGTTTCTGTGCAGGAAGCAAAGAACAACGAACAAATATCGTAATATGCGTCCGTCTCTCTCCCTCTCCACATTTCTGTGCATGTGTTGGTGTGTGTAGGAACTGGTTTTTGCAATGTGCAATCGCCGAAGAAGAGGAAGAAATTGCCAATCGCAAGCGCAGTCAACATTTATGTATTTCTTGAGCTTAAACAAAGCAGGCAAACACACACGCACAGCCTCACAAACACACACACACACGCACAGAGAGAGACTCATGCAGAATGCAATTAATCAGCGCACGATTTGCATTGATCGAACGTCGCACGACGTCGCTGCCGCTGCCGCTGTCGCTGTCACCGCGTCAAGCTTGAAAGCTCATCTCGTGCAAATTTGGATTCCACATTCCACAAACAGCTTCCACAAATGGTGGCGGCGCGCGTCACTCTTGACGTGCCTTTGCACGAAGGTCACGTCATGCGCAACGTGACTCTCAGAAGGAATCGCATTTCCAGCAGCAGCTTCCTTTGTTGTTCGAAGGGAGAAGGAGAAGGAGCAGGAAGAGGGAGAGGGAAAGGAGAGAGCAGCAGAGGGAGAGTTAAAATTATGGAATGACCATGGGAAAAAGAGGTGAGAGAGATGTGTCTGCCTGTGCATGTGTGTGTGTGTGTGTTGACATTCTTTGCGCATTTTTGTTGCTTGAGTTGAACTTTCGAAAATGCGCGCATGATCTTGCACGCTCTCACATACACACACACACAAACACATACACTGTGCTCGCTCTGCCGCACTCTCTCTGTGTTGCTCTCTCTCTTGCTCAGTTGGTGGGCGCTTTGTTTTGTATTTGTTTATCATGGAAGGCGAAATTAAAAAGCCAACAATTTTCTGTATTGGGAGCTTTGCGTTGAATGTGTGTGTGTGTGTGTTTGTGTGTGAGGAGGGCTTGCAATGATTAAGAAGAAAAATGATAATTCATAAAGAAAATATAAGCATGAATAATGCTCAACGGCGCCACACGAATTCCATGCATAGCAGAGAGCGAGAGAGAGAGAGAGAGAGAGAGAGAGAGAGAGAGAGGGTGGAGGGGTATGGAAACAAGTTTCGATTTTAATTTTTGATAAGAAACGAAAGCAACAGCTGTCCCCGAAAAAGGCTTGTGGGAGGGGAGGGGAGGGGGTGTGGTGAAATTGCGCTGTTATGTGGACAGAACAGTGGACACTCTACTCACCTTGGGCAGCTCTCGCTTCCGTCTGTAGATCACAACATCGCTTTCAATGTAGTCGGGCACCTCCTTGCTGCTCTTGGAGAAGTTGAACACCATCGAGGCGTTGTTCCCCTCCCCGTGGATCGAGCTGACACCAGCTGTGCCGCCAGCAGAGCCAGATGCGCCGCCGGCAGCCGTCGCTTGTCCCGCTGGCTGGCGACGCTTGCGCAGATGGGGCCAGATGGGCGAGGCTGTTGCCGAGTCCGCTTCGCTGCTGGCGTCCTTGGTGTTTATCACGGTGTCGAGACTAGTTGCATGATGGTGCTGCAGATGTGGCAGATGCTGCAGGCTGTTCCCACCAGCTGGTGAGTTTCCTGCTGCTGCTGCTGCCGCTGCCGCAGCTGCTGCGTCTGCTGCCAGAGCTGTTGACTTCTTCATCTCATTGATTCGATTCTTTTCGATCTCGCGACTGGTCAACGGAGTCCCAGAACTGCTCGAGGCGATGGCAGAGCTGACCGACTGATTCAACAGCGGCCGAATGACGCCGATCTGCTTAGTCGACGTTGCCGACGTCGTCGTTACGGAATCACTCTTTCTGCCGGAGTAGGAGACGCCACTGCTGTTGCTGTTGCTGCTGCCGGAACTGGAGCTGGAGCTGGCGTTGATTACGTGCGCGTTCTCGTGAGCGGTAGCCGCGAATGAGCGCTGCTGCGGCTGCTGAGCGCCTCCTGCCGTCGCCGCCTTCGTCGCTGTTGCCTCATCGTACGGCGGCAGCAGCGCAGTTGGCGTCGGCTTTGCGCCGGCGTTAACGTTGTTATCGCCTGCCGCGCCCATATTATCGCCATTGCAAACATCGACGTCGTCGCCACCGTCGGCAGCGTCTCGCTCTTCATTGTTGCCTTCGTTTTCGACGTCGACGTCGTCGTCGTCGTCTGGATCAGTTTCGGCGACAGCGACGTCATCGTCGTTGCCTTCGTCGATATCGTGCTCGTTCTCATTCTCATTCTCGTTCTCTTCTTCGTGCTCGTGGCTGACTAAGCGCTGAGTGCCTCCACCTCCACCTCCCCCTCCGTCTGCACCTCCACCCGCTGCGAGCTTCTTGCTGAGCGTCGTCGCTGGCGCCTTCCCCTTCGCCTCCGTCTCGATCGACATGCGTCCCAGCAGTTTGGTGATCGATGTCACTGGCGAGTCGTACGTTGCGCCCGCGTCCAACTGCCTCGGAATAATGTCCGGCACATGCGCATAGGAGGAGGAGACGGAGGCGGAGGAAGCCGGCGTGCTCCGCTGCTGCTTGGGCGTCGAGGCCGCCAGCGCTTGGCCCGTTAATGGCAAGAGGGAATCCCGTTTGCCCCCCAGTGGCAGTGGCAGGGGCAGAGGCTGCTGTTTCTCCTGCTCCTTGATGATCGATTTGTAGCTGGCCACCTTGCTGGCCACGCCCCCCACTCCGTTGCTGCGCTGAGCCGTGCGCGGGCGTCGATTGGCGCTCGCCTCAAACATCTTCAGCGTCTGCTTGACCAGATCCGGTGGAGGTCGCTCGGTGTCGTCGATGATCGAGGTGAGTCTCTTCGGTGGTGCCGTGTCCGTTCCGCTGTGCAGACGCTCGCGGGCGTTGCTAATCTTATCCTCGATGCTGACGCATGTGGGTGACGCAGCACCGCCCCCTCCGCCCGCCATGTGGTTAATTGCAGTTGCTGCCGCTGCTGTTGTTGTTGTTGTTGTTGTGATTGCTGCTGCTGATTGACGCTGTGTGTTCCAGGGGGATTTCTCGCAGAGCAGAGCCTCGACGGAGCGTGCCCGCTTCATCACTTCGTTGCCGCGCTTCAAATGACGCGACCGAGTGCCGTTAACTGCCGCCTGCTGCTGCTGCGCCTGCAACTGCAACTGTTGCTGCTGCTTCTGTCGCAACTGCTGCTGCTGTTGCTGCACGACGCTGACGCTTTTGATGTACCCGCTGCCTGTGGTGGCAATCGATTGAGGTTTCACGCCCACAATGGGCGGAGGGCCGCCGCCGCCGCCGCTGCGCAGCTGCTGTTGCTGTTCGCCGCCTACAGCTGCTGCTGCTGCTGCTGCTGTGGGAGTTGTCACTTGCCCTGCGCCGGCTGCGGCTTCTGCCTCGGCCTCTGCCTCCTCGTCGTCCTCGTCGGTGCGATCGAGCAGCGTATTGAGGCTGGTCGAGCGTTGCAGTCGCTGCTTTTGGCTCTGCTGCTGCGTCTCACTGCGCAGCGAGAGGCTGAGGTAGCGACAGCGCAGCTTGGACACAATGCCGGGTCCGTAGCTGAGATCCTCGCCAACGCCGACATCGCCGTCGACGTCGCCGCTCTTTACATCATGATGATGGTGATGATGGCGATGTTCGCCATTTTGTGTTGTTGGTCGCATGGCGACCATTTTATTCTTCACTTTGGTGGGCGACAAGGCGGCCAGTTGTTTTTGTTGTTGTTGCTGCTGCTGCTGTTGTTGTTGTTGATTCTGTATAAACTTGTTGCTCTGCAGTTTGTCGGATATTTTTGATTTGGAGTTAGTTGCCGCTGTGGACGCTGACGCCGAAGTTGCCGCTGCTGCTTCAGCACCGTAGCTCTGTCCAAGTTTGCATTTCGTTTGCAACTGATTTGCTGACGACGTTTGTTTCACATTTGCGCTGCTTACTGTTAATGCTCCAGTTGTCGCTGTGCCAGTTTCAACTTCACCACGCGCGAGAGAGCGGCTTCGAGTATGGCTGCCATGGCTGCCTTGGCCGAACATTGCGACGCCGGTGGAATTCACCTCAACTTCTGTTACTGCTGCTGTTACGTTAGCAGTAGTGCCAACAGAATCACGCTCTCTCTCTCTCTCTCGCTCTCTGGCATCCAAATTTAGAATCTCTAGCTGCTGCTGCTCCTTGCCAGTTGATTGACTTCTTGTGTTGAATAAACTTGATCGCTGCTTTGGTATTGGTGCATTTGTTGCTGCTGCTGATGCTGGCGTTTCTGTTGAAAAGGCCGTGGCCAACTCTTTGCCTTGTTGTTGTTGCTGTGTACTTTGGGCTGGAAGAAGCGTGGAAGTCTGATGACCTCCAGTTCCAGTAAAACGTTTCTCAGACTTTTCCTCTGCTGTTTCTACTACTGTTGCTGTTGTTGTTGTTGTCTGTTGTGTTTGGCTTACATTTCGCTTCACATGCTGCTGTTGTTGTTGTTGTTGTTGACTAGTTATTGTTGCGGTTGCGGTTGTGGCGTCAGTCGCACCTGAGTCTGCAAAGAAGAGCGCAAAAAGAAAAAGAGAGAGAGGGAGACGAGGTGAAATAAGAACAACACGAAGAAGTACCAGAAATGCGCAACACTCGAACTCGAATTCGAGCCCGACTAACTGTCAATAATGAAATACTTCTGCAACTATCGCGAACTACCACGAACAGAAAGCAGAGAAGAGCCAAAGGGAGAAAGGCAGAACGTACAAACGAAGAAAGAACAGAACAGAACAGGAACAGAACCCAAATCAAAGAACAGTGGAAAAATAATAATAGATATGTCGACTAAACAAGCCCAACCAACTGTGCGCGCGGCTGCAACGAAATTTCAGTTCAATTATCAATTGATAAAAAACTTGATAAGCGCAGCACCAGCAGAGGCAGCAGCGGAGGCAGAAGCAGCAACAACTGCTGTCGCTATCGTCATCGATAGTCAGGCGATATTTGGTGTTCCTTCACAGTTGGAATAACTATTAATGATCAGAAGCAGCTGCAGATTATCTGAATAAATCAATATTTCCTGAAGCCCCACCCCAGCCCCAATCCTGCCATCATAATTCTATAATTGCAACTTCAGCCTCAGCTGGCACATCTGTTTTGGAATACATCGATTTATCGACTCATCGCTCAATTTGCAGAATCGATATTGACACGCCCACACACACACACACACACTTACACACGCAGTATCAGCTGTGATTTGCCAGAACAGATAAGGCTTCAGACAAAGTTTGGCGCCTGATGTATTCAGTTTGCAAGTGCCACGGGTAGAGTGATTAGTTTTAATATCTTATATCGATAGTATCAAGTTTTTTTAAGGGGGAAAATCTGCTACGAAATAATTTATAAATCAGTTTGGAACCCGAATACCAGAAAGTGTGTGGGTTAAGCAATCCGACAATATACTCGTGTTTGCATTACCTGTACTGCGACAGTATCGGTATAACTATTGAAGTGGTTTAGCAGTGCAATTGCCTCTTAGGTTTCTTATTAAGTGTTTCTAACATCAATTTATACATAGAAATCTGTCTTCATTTGTTTCTCTTGACTCTCTTTGGGTCCGATACAATAACTATAGCGATACTAACCAATTAGATAACTATTGCAAATCTGTTATATAATCTAAGCTTCGCCTTTCCACCCATCCCCAAGAAGTCGAGCTCTGCTTTCTCGATTCATCACTATATTTTCCCTGCTTACAGCATCAATATACTTCCGGGATGGGCATGTAAGACTCACCTGAAGGTTCAGTTAGGGCCACCGTGCAACCGCCTATATCAGCAGCTGTCGGGGAGATGAGCGCAGCCGCATTGTTTGTACGTGCAACATTCGTCTTGCGTCGCTGTATCAAGTCCTTCTTCCACTGCGGCATGTCCGGCAGGAAGCCTGTGGTGCCGCCCAGCGGCGTCGTTGCCGGCGATGAGGACGATGACATGGCAGCCGCCTCAGCTCCAGCTCCAGTTCCAGTTCCGCCAGCATCCGTGAAGTGCAGCGAGGGTCGCTTCTGCTGTTGCTCCAGTGAAGACATATTTGGCTATAGTTGGGGCTGCAAGTTGCATTGTATGTGTTTAGTGCATGATTCCCCCAGATCCTACCAGAATGCCCATACATATATGGTGCATCTAAATTCATCAGCAGTGTACTCTATTCTATATATATATCCCTAGCTGTATATTGGTTCGACGACGTGTTGACCCCAGCACGCACCCAAAGAGACTGAAGCGTAGCTTTGCCCTGTTGCTCTGCTGACAGCACACCGAATATCTGTACACATATATATCATTCCACAGGGGGTGGGGTGAGAGGTGAGGGCCGACTGGGTACTGGGTACTGAGTACTCTGCACAAAAGCAAATGCGTGCCAAGTGGCGGGCCTAAGCGAAGCATTACCTCAATTGGCCCCTCTCGGACCCCGCACGGGAGAGGAGCCAAAGTTTCCATTTGGCTAGTTTCGGAGCTCGAGCTCATTTCGGAACTCTCTAACTGGAAACTTTTTGTTTCCATCCCAGTCAAATTCTCTCATTTGGCGTTTTTTCGAAAGTTTTGCAAATCTCTCGAAAAATATCTACAATTATTTAAATGCATATTCAAGTTTTCCTTTCCGAATATAAAATGAATATTTTTAAATTATTTTTAATTTGTTTGCAATGTTTCCTGGAACTTATTGGAAATGCCTGAAGAAAAGTTTCAGACTCGTAAATCATCAATACTTTTTAAACATGTATAATGAACTTTTAACGAAAATTTTCTTAATTGTTTATAAAAAATAATTATCTCGATGTAAGTAAATTTAATTTTGGAAAATAGTGTTTTTTTTCAATTTAAAGTTGTCACAGGGCATTCCCGAGTCGACTTGAAAAGAATTTTCCCCCTTTTTCTTTTTGTTATTTTTGTTAATTGGATTAACTGTTGTTTTTGTTTTCTTCTTCAACAAAAAAGAACGCAAGAAACCTCAATATTTGCAGAGCACAAAAAAAAGATAGACGTTTCGGAAAAGGGACAGACGAGTAAAGAATATGCTAAATAATGCAAAATATGAAGATATAAAAATGCAAGTGAATTACTTTTCATTTTCATTTCCATTTCATTTTATCGCTTCGTTCTCTTCCTACTTTCAGTCAATGATCGAGAGTGAACAGGATCGAGAGAGCGGGTGAGTGAGAGTGCGAAAGAGAGATAGAGAGAGAGAAAGTGTTTGTCAATTTGAGAGCTCAGCTTAAATCATAGTTGTAATATCTGTCATTGCCACCGTGTGTGTGTGTGTGCGTGTGTGTGTGTCTGCAAATGTATCTCTGTGTATACATATGTATGCGGGCCTTGTGTGTATGTGTATGTGTGTAGCGAAGGGTGCCGAGCGTAAGCGAACAGGCGGAGCAGGGGCTGCAAATTGCAGACGAAGCATAAAATAAACAAGCAGCGACGCGCTGCGCTGCTATTGCGCTGCTGCCTCTTTGCTGCTGTGCTCTGCTGTGCACATTATCGATTTTTACAAGCTGCAAGAACTTTTGAGCTGCCTACACACAAACAGTTATACACAAATGCCTGCATATACACACACATTAACAAATATGGACGTATGCATGGATTTTATTTGGACATCAGAGCACCCAAGCCGGACAATATCCATACAGTTTGCAGTTGGGAAAGTCTCTAACAAAAACAAAAAACCGCACAACAACAAAAACAACATCAGCAGCAGCAACAGCGATATGAGAGAGCGACAATTAGCAGCTCATTTTGGGCGGTAGGCAGTTAGACGGGTAGGCGGGCGGGCATGCATCCAGTGCCTATGTATATAGAGGGAATAGTTTTTGAGAGCCCGGCTCTTCTACTGTTTATTTACACACGGGCAAACATAAACACATAAACAAATTTCGAATGCGAGATTCTTACTTTGGCGTCCAATTGAAGTGACGGCGGGATTTAGCTTGTTTCTGCGCACATAAGTCTAGTAGTCGTTTGTACCGATGGAAATGGCAAAGCTTCGCTATAATTTAATCTTTTCTACGCGCACTTTCTTTACACCTCACACTGTGTATATAATTGCAATTAAGTCGCCTTTTCTACGTTAAAATGCTCCCAACACAACCGAACAGTGTTGGGTTGTTTTCAACAGAACAATCGACCGTCTTTGCGATGGTAACACTAACAGTGTTTATCGATTTTAACTTTAACTTTAGTCATTTCAAACAAACATTTGAAAGTTGAATTTACTGAATGGTTGTAAAATGTAACAGCAATTGTATACACAAAGATGTAGCTATCGCTTAGCTTTTTATTTTGATTTATTGTAATTATCTAGTGTGCAGTTAATGGCGCACGTCTTTCTTTTAACATTATACACCTGCTGTGCAGTGTTAAGTCAAAGAGGTTCATTTCAATGGACTGCAGCGCAGTTCACTGTTAACTCAAATTGGCCAGCTTGACACAAAAGCAACTCTGATTACTGTTATCACAATGTTAACTGCAGTTTACCAAAATACAGAAGGTTGGCAGCACTGCAATGTTGTATTGTTACATTCCAGTTTGTTTTTAGTTGAGAAAAAAACAAAAACATTAACAAGACAAAGATGAGCATAAATTGGATTAAAATAACAGAAAGGTAAGTAAAATGCTGTTATATACTTTATTCAATTAGTGAATAATTTTCCCAATTGCTCTAGAGCACGCGAGGGCATCAAGATCATCAATGTGCTGCCCTACGATACATTTACCACGGTATTGCTCTATGTGCATCGCCAGATGAGCCCGGCAAGCGTAGCTGCAGCTGGTGGTGCAGGTGGTCCTCCGGGGTCTTCGGGAAAACAGTCCCAGCCAAACATAACTGTAGGAACCAGTGTCACGACAACAGAGCGGTCTGGCAACATTACTGAGACGAGTCACACGAGCAGCGAACCCGAGTATACTCTGGAGGAGCTGGAACGGCTGGTGGGCGTGCCACGCCCCGACTTTTTGCTGTTGATCAAGACATTCTCTTATATCTTGCGCCGCATCTCGACGTTCATCATCAAACCGAGCCAGCTGCAGCGCGAACTGCGCGAGAAACTGCAGCTGCAGGATGAGGCCAAGATCGATGCAATACTGCGGTTGTGGGTGCGCCAGACAACGCCCATGATGAACAATCTGGCAAGCGAGCGATATGAATCAAATGTCATAGACGATATGGCCTGGAAACTGAACGTGGAGATTGCATCGCACTGCCAGCAGCGCGAGAAGACAGCGCTAGCCGTGCTGCAGCTAAAGACCGGAGCTGGTGAGGACATTAACTTTGAGATGACGCAGCCCGAACTGCTGCAGCTGTACAATCAATTTGAGCACATTCAGTCGGAACTGGATGCAACGTTAGCCAACATGAAGGCTGGCACCGAAGGTGGTCATGGTTAGTCGACTATGTGTTCTCTCTCTCTCTCGGTATGGAGCTTAAGCTTAACTCATTTTTGTTGTGCATAATTGTTGTAAGATACACATGTATTAATATTCAATTGTTATAAACAAGCGCTTTAAGCAGTAGTTTACTTTCAAATATGAATATCGCTCAATTCGCCCATCGAAGCTAGCTGCAGAGTTCTCGCTATCGATGTTAGCCGAAAAAGTATTCACTATCGATGTGGTGCAAGGTATCGATAACCGCACAATCCGATTAGGCGCCAATAAAGAAAAATACTCAACGAAAATACTCAGTACACTTGACTTTTGCGTTTTAATATTCATTCCATTTCCATGGGTTTTCATAATTCTACTGATAAACATTACAAATTATTACAATGATATAGACGTTATTTTTTATATATGTATATATTGTATATGCATATGTAATTCATAGTATATACTATATTTGTATGTATTTATATTTTAAGTCAAGCATATCCGCATCCGTGTGTATGCGTTCCTACTAGATATTTTTTCTCGGGGATCTCTTTGCAGACTTTTTGTTGGGTTTGTTCATGCATATGTATTGAATCGTTTATGGTATGTTTACTTGCATGTATGTGTATGTGTGGTATGCAGTTGGTAGGGATCTCTTTCGTTGTATTTCATTTATTTTAAACTATGTAGACTAAAAATGCAAATGTTTCTATTGCACAATTTCACAGTACGACATTAAAAACTAAGCTGGAACAAATTGCTGACAAATGAATTTCGCTACATTTTCACTATGGCTAGTTGTTGTTGTTGTCTTTAATTGTTAACGTTAGTTTAGCTGCTGCTACTGTAATACGCTTATTGTGTGTGTGTGTGTGTGTGGTTTGCTTTGGCACCGACTCTACGCTAAGTTAATTAGCAGTTCCTTGTCTAGTCTTGTATACAATACTTATACTTATACTTATTTTTTTCGTCATGTCGTGTAAATGATTATCGCGTTGGAGAATGCGTTGGTCATTTGTTGTTGTTGTTACCAGGCCTGTTGAGAGGGGGGTGGGTAAGGTGGAACTTCCACGAGTCCGAAGAGTTTAGAGGAGCCCGGATATTTACTTTAAACTTTAAAGTGTCACAGCGTGGTCAACTTCGTAAAACGATTTCACTAGTATACCATCTCAACCTATCATAATTAGGCAGACGGAGCCGAGCCCCACATTCAAAAACTGTTTGGCGATCGTAGGTAGCTACCATCGGGACTTGATATTTTATCGACAGCCCTGGTTGTTACTGTGTTGTGCTGTTACAGTTCGGTGTACAGTTCTGTTATCTTAAGATTTGTTATGTTGTGTCGCGTATGCTGTTACGTATGTTGTAAGTTTTTGAGTGCTGCTAACTTTCTTTCGTGCTAACAGCGCATTGTGCATTAACAGTCTGTGCGCTGTTAGTTCGCATATGGTAACGTAAACTCAAATGAAAGAGAAACGTAAATATCGATTTCAAATAATAAACACAAAGCAATACGTTTTTTGTTTTTAAATAAAATTCTATATAATTAAACAATATTACACAGTAGCACATACATACACAAATTACAAAATTACACACATATACAAAGATTCGATTTATATATATTATATATATGTATAGCGATAGCATATAGTTCAGAGATTCAAAAAAAAAAATAAAAACATGAAGTACACTAGAAATTAGATTCTGCCACAAAATGCTGCAATATTTTTTTAAAACTATGTAACTGAATTATTGCATTTGTTTTTATACATACATTTTACGTATATTATGTACATATGTATGCGATTTTATTATATGCGATACGATCTCAAGCAGTGCTTCATATTTTAGTTGATTTCATGCCCTAATATCGGGCATAATACTATATCCTATGTACTGTATATGTATGTATATAGTATATGTATATAAAAAAAACCGTTTAGCGTTCTTGTTTTCTCCTCAACTATCATTTAGTGTACAAAAATTGGAAGTTTCATACGATATATGTATATAGTACATGTATCCATATATTGTATGCATGTACATATGTTTATATCTATATGTATAATTATATAACATTACAAAAAATTGTGGCTATCAGTAAAAATATGTTGTTGTTTCCATTCGTTATATCAGTTATAATATCGGTAGTATCAGTATTTAGCGGCGATTACATATAGTAAGATATACGAATACGATTACGAAATACAAATACGGGATTGGACTTTGAAGTTCAAAATTCTAATCTAATGTCGGGCTTGAGGGGAGGGGATTATTCTCTCCTCTTCTCGTCGATATATGTATAAAATTTGCAGTTATTGCGCATCCAATCCGAGTATATATGTATGTATGTATATATCGTACATGGTTTATATATATGATATATGTATGCTATATATGTATACGTGTATCAAGTATAATATCAAGCGTTGCTTTTCGAGTTACTTAAGTAGATTTAATAATGTAGTTTGCCACATGGTTTTGTCGGGGTTCTTTCCCGGATTGCTTCTTGGGGGTGGTTCGGGGCTGAGGGGCGAGGTTTGGTTCTGAGTCATTCTACATTCCCGATTCCGCAATGCCTTCATCATCTGCAATGATTCGCTGTTATTAACAATTTGTTGTAGACAATTCAAATAAATAACAAATACATGCAAAATAATTAACTAGAAAACATGCAAAATCATTAGTAATAAATTGTTAAGGGTTTTAAAGAAAAATGTGTACAAAGAAACTTGGCTGAAATGCTGAAAAAATAAAAGCTTATGTGCATTATCAATATATGTACCACATATGGATGTTTACATATTTTAAGTTTCGACGATTTTCCATTTTCAGTTCTTTCCCTACTTCAGTTTTTTAATATATTTTTTTTACTTTTTCTCGCTGAATTTTCATCGTCAAAATCGTTTCATATTGAATATCGTAAGGTTTGTTACGCTTCACTGTAAATGTCTTAACAGACTGTTAGATTGCAATGCTAATGCTAACCGATCGATATCGGTTACTCTAATTTCGCTAGAATACGCAAAAACAAATCAGGAAAATCAACTTAAAAGCAGCAGCAACTCAACTGGCATGCGGAACAGAGACAGGGAGGAAACGAGAGAGTGAGTGAGTGAGGGAGAAGTACTACAAACCCATAAATGGATTGGCGTAAATGATGCCACCGCCGACGCCGGTCTCCGTCGCACCGGAGGAACCCAGTCCACAAGTACCACCACCAACAGTGGCTTTTATTGAGCCAACGCCGACTCCAGCTGTGATTCCACCAGTTGCAACACCTCCACCTGCACCTCCATTTCCGACTCCGCCGGGCCCGCTCAGCACTGCGCCCAGCTTGTTGTAGTTGTCGCCATCCCCGATCAATGTGGCAATGTCATCATCGTCGCCGTTGCGGGTGTTGCAGCTGCTTCCCAGCAGTTGATCGTAGCAGCTGACATCGGTGCTGATGACGTCCACCTCGATGTCATCGTCATCCTTCTCGAGACTATTCCGATTGCTGCCCCCCAGTGAGCTGTGCAACGCATGCGAATCCTCGTAGCTGCCCCCGCCGCTGTCATCATTGGCATTGTTCGACTTGGCGTCGATGTGCGTCTCGAACTCGTCGTGCATGTATAGCTCGACCACGTCGTCCTCCTCGACGTCATCGTCCTCATGCTCCTCCTCCTCCTCTGCGTCCTCGTCTACGTCCTCATCCACCTCGACAAGATGTTCGACTAGCTGCTGCTCCTCGAGCTGATCCTCGCCTGCCTCGACGCCCACCTCCACCTCGAGCAGCGAGCGGCGACGAAACACTTCCTCGGGCTGCTGCTGCTGCAGCTGGGGAGGAAGAATGAGCACATCCTCTTCGGCAAAGCTGAGACGCACAGAGCCAGCTCCGCTTCCGCCTGCTCCAGTTGTTGCTGCTCCAGCTCCTGCTGAGCCTGGTCCTGCTCCTGCACCTGCCACTGTTGCTCCTCCTGCGCCCATAATCTTTTCGTGGCTGAGACTATTCTTGATATCACAGGAGGAGGCGCTGAATGTGATCAGCTGCGATTTGCGTCTGTGCTGCAATGTGGCATATCCATGCGATGCCGGCAGCGACGTGGTCATTATGTTGTTCCCCACCTGCTGCTGCTGCTGCTGCAGTTGCTCCTTGGAATCGATATCGATGCTGCTACCCTCGCGGCAGATCATCGCACTGGGTTTGTTGTCAACCAGAACGATAACTACAGAGTTGTTGTTGTCGCTCTGATTGACAGCCGAATGTCATCTGTCGCCCGGCTCCATGGCAACGCCGTTGCCAGCTCCGGCTGCCGAGCCAAAGGAGCCCATTCCCATTCCTAGGCCACCATTGGTGGCGCCACCAAAGCTTGTGCAATGGCCATTGAAGCTACTCGTCAACGGCTGCTGGTCATCATGAAGAATCGCCGCGTTCTCATCGTCAATGGCCGCGGCAGCCTCTGCTGCCTCCTGCTCCTCAATGGTGGCCACATGGTGACCAGCTTCGACTGTGCAAGCAGCATGTGAATGTGTGCGCGCGCGTGTGTGTGTAGGTTAGAAGAAATCGATTTGATTGTTTAAGGTTAGTTCGAATTGCACCCAGCACCGTAGAAAGAAAGAGAGAGAATAAAATGAAGGTAATGTTGGGTAATCCTTGCGGGGATTAGTCTTGGAAACGAGCGCAGCCCAGCACCAGGCAACATTTGCTAAGGTAGATAAAAAGTCTCCTCTTACGTACCTTCAAAGCCCTCGTTGTCGTCCATCACACGCGCTGGACCCACAATGTTCTCCTTGCCCTCCAGCACTGCCAGCAGGCACTGATGGATGCAGATGTACTGCTGCTCCGTCTGCACCATCCAGACGCGCTCTGCAGGGGATAAAATGGAAAACATATTGAGATTAAGATTAAGCAAGGAGGGAGGAGAAAAGCAACAGCAAGGTAGACTGCCTTACCCTTGCGCATGGCATAGACAATGCCAAAGATGTCCACATAGTCGGACGTATTGATCTGCTGTAGGATGCGATCCAGTGTGATGAAGGTGCCCGATCTGCCAACGCCTGCGCTGCAGTGCACCAGTATGGGACGCTGCTCGGCACCGATGCGATCTCGGAATGCGCGAACGAATCTAACTAGCGTTTGCGGCGGATTCGGTACACCGAAATCTGGCCAAGTGATGAAATGGAAATGGCGCAGGATGCGTTGCTCGCTGCCCTATAGGTGGAAAGAGAGAGTGAGCATCAGCATAACGAACTTAATAAAAGAAAAGAGACACAACAGCAGCAGAATTGGAACAAAGAACTAGAGAGATCAGTGGGAACAGCTGGCGATCAGTTGTAGAAGTCTTTATAAGAACAAAAGAAATCTCGGAGGCACTGGTCAAATGATCCTTAGTTTAAAGCGCCTTGCCAAGATAGTATAAACAATAAAGATCAGTGAGGTAAGGAAGAGATGAAGAGATTTTTAAGAGATCATTGCAAAATAGGTCATTTTAGTGAGGTGATTCAAACGAAGAAAGATCTGGTGAAATGGCCTCAACTGATCCTTCCAAACTGGACACCAAACTGCAAATGACTGCAGTGATCACTTACCCGACACAACATGAACTCTGTCATCACCCAGTCGGCGTAGTGACTGTCGTTGAGGATCTGCACCTTGATGTCGCCGTAGAAGACTGGCACGGTGTCGTTAGGCCAGTACTGGTCGCACTTCTCGCGACCCTTCTCGAAGCAGCGCGTGAGCATGACAATTGCACGCGAGTTGCTCTCCCAGCACATGCGCCAGAAATCATCGCGTGTCGAGTGCAAGGGACCTTGAGTGACAATGAACTCCCGTGGCGAATTGTGTCCCGGAACATAGTTGGCGTTGATATAGTCAGAGCCTTCGTCATCGTCGACGGGTTGCAGCTTGAAGCGTGAGTGATCGTAGGGTAGAATGTTGGTGAAACGATTCTTTGGACGATTGCAGGGCAAATCGGCGAACGTGCAAGGCTGATCGCGTCCCACATGCTTTAGTTCTTCGAACTCTTCGCTGAAGCGGAAATCGGAGTCTGCAGACATTAGGCGATAATGTTCCGCGAAGTTCTTGATCAATATGGGACGGTTCTGTTCGATGACGCTATCCGGTAGCGACATGTTGTCGTTGGCTCGCGAATCCTTTGTGGTCTTTCGGCAATTGTTGCGGCGCCGCTTGTAGAACATCAGCGTCACTAGCAGCACCAGAATAATGGTAAGTGGTACCGTTATGGCCACGATCAGCGACGTGTTATCTTGATCTGTGCGGGGAGGGGAGGGAGAAGTAAAACAGTTTAGTAAACAAGCCGAGGTGGATCAAGTTGCGGAAGGTTGTTAGTTATAGACTTAAGGGCTTACCCGGCGAGCTCAGCAGTTCTACAAAGCCCAATGCAGAACATGCGAGTTGAGGCAAGACATGGATTAATATAACAAGAATTGTCGATATATATATATATCTGTATAACATGTATGTTACCCTACGATCTGGCTAACCAACTCACCTGTTTGTATGGGAAAACTGTAGGCGGTATCCGTGAATTTATCGGGTCCTGTGAAGGCGCGCACCTTCACCCTGTACGTAGTACCCGATTTCAATGGTCCGTTGCAATAGCCGATCTTGTGGTTATCGCAGTTCTCGGTGCCAATGGTGAAGTCTTCGACGGATCGGTTCTCGAAGGGGTAATACGGATCGATGGCCTGGTAAGGAAGCCATACGCTATACGACTGCACGTCCAGCCAGCTGGGCATCTCTAGACCCGATGCATTCTTCGCATCATCCTCGGCCACAATGATCGTGTACATGCGCACCTGTCCGTTCTGGTCCGAGAAGTAGTTCTTTCGGAAACGTATCTGTATGGTCGACGAGCTGCGATACACCTCGGTGGGTACGACCTGCGTAGCGGGTCGTGGTGGTGCCAGTATCGGCATAGTTTGCTTGTACTCCCTTTCGGGACCGTAGCCAATGGCCGTCTTGGCTTGTATCTTAAAGACGTAGGTCTCTCCCGGCTTAAGGTTCTTGATAACGCCAAAGGACTCGTCGGAGTCAAAGTCCTGCATGCCAGAATCCGTTAGATTGTTCACATTGCTGTATGCGATGGAGAACTGTCGAATGACTCCGTTCGCTTCGCTCGAGGGTAGAGACCACTCAAAGTTGATCTCACTCGGTTGCACATCCATGGGGTGGAAGCGTTCCACACGGCCCGGTACCGCTTCGTTGGTGGTAAAGCTCGCCGAGAGCGGAGCACTGCTGCGCAAGACCGATGACTCGGTGCCGGAACGAACCACGACAGTGAACGTGTAATTCCGATGGGGACGCAAGTCGCTTATCGTTATTTCGTTGCGAGTCGTCATGTTCTGCGCCAGGAGATTATCGGCCGTCAGGTAGGCGATATCGAAGTCGTTGTACTCCCCCTTGGGCAGATCCCAGCGCAAAGAGATTTCTGTGTCGGTTATGTTTGTTGCATGCAACTGGGTAATGGGTTCTGGGTACAGACGATCCTGACGCTGTATGGGCAAGCTAGCGACACCTCCACTCACTGTCCACACAGTAATGTTGTACAGGCGACCTGGCACAAGGCCCGTGAAGGTCACCTTGCGGTCCGTATCGTTGGCGAGCTTCTCCTTGTCCTTGATCTCAGCATCGCCAAGGGAGAAGCGATAGATATCGAACTTCGATGACGATTGTGGGGTGGGTGTGTAGCTCAATGTGATGGTGTCTCGTTCGTCCTCCTTCTCTCCGTTGGCCACCACCACATCGGATTGGATGAGCGGCATAGTCCGAGGATAGAGACTGGTAATGCCGGAGAGTATGCCGTACGAGGTTGTCTGGATGTCGAACTTGTACTGCACACCCGGCATCAGCTCTCCGATGAGTACCCTCACCGTCGAAAGATCATCTGCTGTAGAGAGAAAGAATTGAGTTTAAGATCCACCACCCTTCTTCTGCTAAGTACACCTCTGTCTATGCTCCACTTACCCGACTTGTTCTCCGACACATTCTTCGTCTGCACCCTACTGGGATTATCGCTGGGCCACCACTTCAGGATGTACGACTCGACACGCCCCTCTGGCTTGGGCCACTCCAAGGTAATGTTACGCGAGTCGACCAATTGGATTATATTCGACACGGGGTTCGGTGGTACCGTTGTATTAACCTCCTGCGGATTGGGGCTTTCCACGCCGAAGCTAACGGTATTCACTTGTATCGTATATTTCTCGCCCTTGGTCATGTCTGTGATGTCTGCCTCGGTGGAACGCACACTTGGCAGCCGTACCCATTGCTGTTCGCTGTCTGTGCGATATCGAATGGAATACTCGGTGAACTCGCCACCATCCGGAGGCGACCAATGAACTAGCACCGAGTTACTACGCACCGTTTCGATGGTCATGTTTCTAGGCGGATTAGGAACTGCAATAGAAAAGAAGGAACACATTCTCGAATCAATCTGGGTTCGCTGCTTCTTCGTTCTACGATCAACTTACAGACTGCCTGGAAATACGCATGCGGTTCACTGCGCAACTCATGACTGACTGCAAAGACCTTCAGCTCGTAGCCAGCGCCAGGCTGTAGATTCTTGATCACCAGACGTGACTCCTTGGTGATCAGTGTGCGCACCTCACTGGTCCCATTGCGTGAGTAGAGCACCTCGTATTGCTCCTGCTTCGAGTTGACGTCACTCTTCCAGCTTATGTTCAGCCCCATACGGATGCTCTTCAGGTCCTCGATAATGGGCGAAGAGGGTCGCGTCACAACAAAAATGCTCGTCTCGTTGGATTCCATCTTCTTGGATACAGCTTGCACGGAAAGAGAGTAGTTGCGACCAGGCAAGAGGCTCTCCAGCGTGAAACGTGTTCGATCTGTCGTCAAGGTGCTGGTATCGCCGTTGAAGGTCTCCAGTTCGTGGTAACTGTGAAGGAACGGGGATCACATTTAATAAAACTGCTCAACTGTCACTGCCAGAAAACAGAAAAGGTACTCACACAATACGATACTCGTCTTGGGTGCTGGCCGCATCCGCTTCCCAAGTGATGATCATGGTGTTGGTCTTGTCGTCGTTAAAGCTACGCAGATTACGCACGGGCAGCGGACGAAGTGTTACATCTCCAGTGGCTGGCCACGAGGTGACCTTGCCGGAGACGGTCTTCACGATGACATTGAACGTCTTGCCGGGCTCGGCAATATCACGAAAATCGAAGTACGCAATCGGTTCGTTGCTCCGTGCCACTGTCGATTGCCGTCGCGTTGTGGCGACCGATACTTGATACTTATCGAACTCGGAGATGCCTTTGGGCGCCTCCCAGAGCACCCGAAACGAGTTAGACGTAATGAAATCCTTGTCGAATGTAACATTCAAAGGTCGCAACGGCACCGTACGATACTGAGCTGTAGTCGGCAGTGAAATTTCATCCTCGGACATCGTTTGCACCGATATATTGTACGCCCGACCGGGCACAAGTCCCTTGAATGCCGCCTGCGCCGGACCAGGTGGTTCACCCTCCTTCTCTACATAGAGCACGCTGTCGTTGGCATCCGGTGGCTCGATGGAGACCTTGTAGTGCGTGTAAATGCCCGCCGGATATGGCGGCTGCCACAGCACCAGCAGCGTCGTCTCATTGCGGAACCACACAATGAATTTACCCGGCGTATTTGGTTCTGCCAGAGCAAAAGGTAGAAGAGAGAGAGAGAGAGAGAGAGAGAGAGAGAGAGAGACGGAACGGCCAAGTTGGACGTTGGTTCGTGTTAGTCGGCAAATGCTTAGGAACATATTCTGCGATATTTGTATGCGATATATATACGTATGTGTGTGTGCTATATATAGTGACGTACGTATGTATGTTTGGGCGTATAATTATTTGTTAGTTGCCGTTGGTTTAGTTGTTACTCAGTGTGCACAGTGGTTAAAGCTTTATGTGGCTAACTCAAAAAGACAGGTATCTTAGGTTAGGTTAGGAATTATGAAAAATATGAATGCTTCCAGCTCGACTCTGAATAGAATATGGTTTTGGGGCAGTAAAAGCGCTCTTCCAGCACACTGTAGACTTATTTTTTAGACTAGACCTCTCTTAACCCTGCTACGAGGATATTTTTTGTGTTTGTTCTTGCACTTTGTTGTGGTTCGGAATGCAAATTGCGTGCAACAATGTGGGCTGAGTGGGTCGAGTGGATGCAATGTGGGTGGGGTAGGGTTCTCTTTATGTGTATGTATGTGTGGTTGTGTGTGCAATTTTTGGCTACAGTTTAAAATGAATTTGGCCCGTTGCCAGCGGTCAGTCAGGCATGGAGCATGGAGCATGGGGCTAGGTCAGGGTTGAACCGTACACACAAATGGGGTTAGTTCTTGGAAAGGAAAATTAAAAAATTGTAAAAAACAAAATGGAATAACGAAAATAAAAGCTACATCATCATGCTGTTGCATGCAGCCCCCAGCAAAGGGGGTGCAACCACTGAGAAATTCGTGATATTACATTACCTCTTAAAATTTTAATATCCAACAATTCTTTATGCCGCGTCCTTCGACCTTTTTAATATTTTTTCGGTTTTTAGTTTAGTATTTGTGTGTTTTTTTCGATGTTAGGTTACAGTTAGCGAGAGGGAGAGAGAGTGGTTATATTTTTGGGGGGTAAAGAACAAAATGAAATTGTTTTTTTGATTTTAGTTACATATCGGAAAACCAACACCAAAAGATAAAAACATGTGCGATAATCCAGCAATCATGATCGCTGGCACTCACTTGTGGTAAAGTTTCGACTCGTATACGCGACCGACTCCTTGCCATCATATATGGTGTAGGCCTGCACCTGATAGGTGGCACCCGGCGTTAGTTCCTTGACGCTGTGCTGGAATGTATTATCGTTGACCTGGAAGGTGCGATTGTAGCTGCTCGACGCCTCCGACAGCCCGAGCACCTTGATCTTGAATGCAGTGTAGCTCCCCTGTGTGGGTGGTGACCACAGAATAATGGCGTTCTTGCCGCTTCGCACCTGTACTGACAAATTTGAGGGTGGATCGGGCGCTGCAAAAAAAAGTAAATGTATATTTAATATTAATGGAAAGATAAAAAAATGTAATCTGCATCGGCCGGGAATCGAACCCGGGCCGCCCGCGTGGCAGGCGAGCATTCTACCACTGAACCACCGATGCTTGTTGCCAAAAGTTGCGCAAACTGCGGTTTTGTTTCTCAAGCTTAATTCGGCGCAATTTTTTAAGCTCTCACGCTCTCTCATCTCTTGCTCTGCCGCTCTCTCCTCTCTTACTCTATCACTCTCTCCTCGTTTGCTCTGCCACTGCGCAACGGGTTTTGTCTTTAAATGTGTGTGTGTGTGTTATATTTCTTTTTTTTTGGGGCTGTCGCTTGATTTTGCGTAGCAATTTTTCACTTTCTACTTTCGGCTGACGGAAAGATAGAGGGAGAGGGGGAGAGAGTGGGAAGGAGAGCGAACGGTAGAGATCTTTACGTTGTCTTGTTGTGTAGCATACATAACTCGATTTAACGGCATTTTAATTAAATGAAAATAAAAAATTAGCGCAAAACAAGCAACAACAACAATACAAAAAAGGTAAACACACGTTTGTGCTTTACAGACACATTTGAAGACGAGTTCCCTCTCGGTCTCTCTCTCTGTTTCTGCGCGCAGACAGTTATGATTTATGTTTATTGTTGCAGAAGTAAAACTTGTGCAATTTGCCACACCCCTTCAGGCTTGACAATCAAACAATCAAAAATGAGAAAATAAAAGATATTTATGCATCGGCCGGGAATCGAACCCGGGCCGCCCGCGTGGCAGGCGAGCATTCTACCACTGAACCACCGATGCTCCATGGACCCAGCATGCCGGGGAACCTCAACTCGCCGCCAAAGGGGGAAAGACGGGGCACAATATTGCGTAGTGACTACATTTGAGTCTATTTTTAAAGACTGATCGACTGAAAATCATGTATCATTCATTGATAACGATCATGTAATATATATATACATATATAAAACAAAGCAGAGCTGCTGGCTACCGCTCACAAAAATTAGGAACTTCGTGCCCGGAAGAGCAGACGTGAAAAACAAATCCCTGAAGACGGTTACCAGAGAGTAACCGAAATATATCGGATGAAAAATAAAATATAAAACGAATTATTTTTATTTTTTATCAACTTTGACCTCGAGCCAGCAAAAATGCGTTTAAAAAACAAAGGTCGCCAAAACTCTATGATATGAAAAAAGGTAAGATAAGAGAAAAAACTGGCTTTAAAAACAGGCTGAAATATTAAAAATTTGTGAATTCATGTAATTCCTCAGGCTCTATAGATATTTATCTAATGTTGCTTTACATATTGAAAATATGCCTTTTCGAAATTTGGCAGTATAAACAAATTTTTTATATTTCCTTGAACATGTTTCTTTTAATGATTGAAACTCGAATCGGATAAATGGTATAACGATTTGTTCACAAATTATCTGGTTGTACGTCATAATAAGAACAACTTTTTAAAAATTAAATAAGAAATACGTTTTATTTAAATAATAGTAGGTTTCCGGACAGTAACATTTCGAGAAAAATTAAAGATCTGTCGGAAAAAGGAAAAGATGGCAGGCCTGCAACAAATTCATACATATAATACCAAAGTATTTCTAAAAAGCAGGGACCGTAAAAATCACTCAAAAAATCTTTTAACTCAATAAATAATGATTATGTGTTGAGTTAAAAATCATGAAATTTGGGATCATCATTTGTCAAGAGTAGGCCAGTAGAAACCTTCTGGTGCAATTTTTTTTTTCTTCTCTGACGTTTCTAAGTGGATGATTTTTTCATTAAAAAAAAACAAATAATCATTATTTTCGGTCCTTGCTAAAATCTATTGAAGATTATACCTCGTTTAGTATTACAGTATGCTATCAATCAGTTAATTATGCGCGTATAGTTTTTGTTTTCCTACCACTTACGCCCAGGGACGTAGTGACAGTCTCGGGGCTCTTATTCGAAATTATCTTGCTTACTAATAGCTTAGATCATTATCATTTGTCTTTTAAATGTTTGTAGGATTGAAATCTCATTTGATGAGGCCACAGTTATGCGCTTCTTTTAGTACTTGAGGGGGAACTTACCCGTCGTAATGGTCACCGTCCATGTGAGCCAATCGTGATGCGTGAAATTCGTATAATATAACCAGAAATTGTATTTGGTGCCGGGAAGAGCGCGGGAGAATTGTATCTCATCGCCGATATCACGTGAGGCAATTGTTGTATTTGGCTCCGGATAACCAAAGGGTGGGCTATAGTCCAAACGATATGAGGCGCCATCATCGAGGCCGGGATTGTTCGGTATACTAATGGCTAGATCGGCACCATGAACGAGCTGAAAAATAAGATGGTATGATAAGATAAGAAACTATAATACGAGGGTCGTTTGATAAGTCCGTGACTTTTTGTATTTGCCGCGCACCTGCTCTAAATACAACACTGCTCCTGTCAGCAGTTATCGATTAACAGCTGACTGTAAAATTTTGAGAAAGCTGCGTTTTTTGGTTTGCGTTTTATAGGCATTGAAAGCAGACGATCTCGTGAATTTTAACGAAAATGGAAAAAAGTGAATTTCGTGTCAGCATGGCAAAATTTCATAAATTGGGCTACGAACTGCTACCCCATCCAGCATATTCTCCAGATTTAGCCCCCTGTGACTATTTTTTGTTTCCAAACATGAAGAAATGGCTCGGCGGTAAGAGATTCGGGTCATCACAGAAACAAACGACTATTTTGAGGGCCTTGAGAAAACCTATTATTTGGAAGGAATAAAAAAATTGGAAAAACGCTGGACTAAATGTATAGAGCTAAAAGGAGATTATGTTGAGAAATAAAACGCTTCTTTGACGAAAAAAATATATTTTATTCAAAAAGTCACGGACTTATCAAACGACCCTCGTATATTATATTGTTATATACGGTAAATCAAATATTCCTTTCTACATTTATTATACCCAATTAGTCAGTGCGATAACTACTATCGATGAAATTGCAGCTTCATTAAAAGCGCATCTCACAAGAAGTGCAATGACATTCACAACGAACGGCAGACAAAAGTCACAAACTGACAACAAAATGGCGCACGGCCCTGTTGACGTTGTCCTTGTCTGTTGTTATTGTTGAGCTTCTCTTTTTCTACTTTTGGTGCCAGACGCCAAATATTAACACCGCAAACAATGAGCTCGCGAATGAAAATAATGAAAAGGAAATGGCTGAAACAATAATGCTATGCCAGACAGACAGACAGACAGACGGACAGACATGGCTGGCGCCCAGCTGAGGCTCCACAGTACCCTGCTCCGCCCTCTCTTTGAAGGGATTAAAACGCGTCGAGCCGCAGGAGAACGTGCACAAATGCAGCCGACGCCACGATGACAGAGACGTGATGGGACACACACGCCCAGCAATCCCTCCTCCCTACTCCCTCGTCCACACCCTACGTAGTTTGTAGTTCGCCAGGATTTATGCAAAAATATATGGTATATGAAAATAGCATGGAAAGCGCATTAATGGTCGAGTTTTCAGCGTATTGCGAACTCATGAGCTTTGAAAGCTAAAGAAAGCTTAACTTTTGTCTATGCAATGCATAACTAGAGGAAAGTACGGAGGTATCTTTATTATAGTGTATTTAAGTTAGCAGGAAAGATTTTTGGTTTAATGAGAATCGGAATATATCAATTTGTGAAACTTAATTACGTAAAGACATCTGAAGTTTGATGAACAGTGAACGAAACGTTTGAGAATCGTAAGTAAAGTAAAGCAAGTTACAATACCATAAAACTTCTTCATTTATTATTCCTATTATTATCTCTGAGACATGAACCTAACCTACCTTAATTTAATGCAAATTATCATACACAACCTCATCGCTCGCTCTCTCGCTATCTCTCTCTTGCGCACACCCAACATAACCTTGCATTTAACTGTAAACGACAAGAGTCATCGTGTGTACGTGCCCATTTATGGCGAATGGCAACGGTAAAAGTATATCATCGTTTATGCGCTTTTGCTTTATGAAGTAAAAACAGAAAAAAGTTTGCCTTTGGCATGGCGAAGGTTTTGTACCCTTTTATTTTTATTTATTTTTACCCTTTCCTGTACAAGTTAAAAATGAATAATAAAGAATAAAATAATCTATTAATTAACAGCTTAAATAAATCTTTTATCTGGACATATAAACATTTTTCAGAACTTCTTTATTTTTTAAATGAAATCTGAAATTAAAAAGGTTTATTAATTCGTTCCTTCGACAGCAGTATGTAATAGTTTCATGAAGTTTAACAATCATATTACATGCATAAAAAACTACGAAATTAGTAAATTTGGTGCAATATCTAAAAATGGTCGACAGCTATAAGATATATCTGTCCAATCAGGCTCGTTCCGAGGTATTAAGGATGTAGTCTGAAAACTGAAGGTCTAGATTGTGTTTCAACTGCCGGACACACATACAGACGAACAGTGTTTGTTTGACTTTTCTGTTTATGCTAAGGTCATATACTCTATAAGGTCGGAAACGTCGAAGAGGAAAGTGAGTATAAATATGCCGTGATGCACTACGTATAATCAACAAAAAGTGAGAGAGAGAAAGAGATAACAGAAGAGAGAGAGGAATACTGCGTGAACCTTTGCAAGGTTCAGTTTTATTTACATTTCGTGCGGAGGGTTTGTTTTTTCTGGTCCATCTCAATCATCAATCATTTCAACGCTTGTTTTTTCTACAGCTTACGCCATTTTGTGCGCCATTTTGTCCACGTTTTATTTGACTTTTTCACCATTTTGTTTTTGTTTTCAACACTTTGACTTCATGTTTGGCCACGCCCCACGCCTCCACACAGCGTGTTGTTTGTGCAAAGCACGCGCGAAGAGCAATAACTCAATTTGAACAAATGAAATTCGAAACGTTGTTGTTGTTGTTAATGTTTTTTCCAGTAATTTGCATAAATTACAGTTATAATTGTCGCGTGTATGTGTGCAAATCGTGGGACAATTAAGTGTTTCGCGCTAAAGTACTGCACTATCCACGCTAACTATCCAATAATTGTGGGTAGTCAATGTCATTCAATTCATTTCGACTAAATTATTTTGCAAATTTAAATGAAGATTGAGCGGGTTCAATGGGTTTGCTAGTGTAGCCTCACGCAATGGACCAATTTAGCTATGCAAATGCTTTTACAGATGAGCGGGAATGTGTTGATGGAAACTAAAGTTGCTTAAAAGCTGCAAGTACATAAGTAGGCGAAAGCTCTTCAAACTGATGAACGTTAAGCTTAAGCTTGAGCTGATAATAAAATGATTATTTCTCATAGGTTTTTAAACAGCTTTTAGATTATCACCCGATGATGAACTTGCTCAAAAGTTGTGTTTTGTGCTTTCTTAAAGTTCCTCAAGAACTCTCTTCAGTTTCAATTTTATTAAGATAATAAGTTAGGACAAAGTAGCTTTGAGCTGACAACATAAAGTTTCTTTTTGAAGCTTAATGGGTTGATACCGACTGTAAAATGAGAATAAGTGTTATACCTCCTTGTCTAGTCTTGAAGAAGTATGAACTTTAGATACTCATTAGATTACAGGTATTGGCCGAATTTCTCTCCCCTAATGGAGTATAATTGAATGAAAACTTTATCAGCGGACACAAATTTAAACAGTCGTTCAATTTGTCATTCATTCAATTTGCCTTTCAATCAATTGTTTACCCAACAGTTAAATGGATTTCCGTAGTGTTTCAATTTGATGCCCAAACATTCCCTTTCTTTCTATCACTAGTTGAATCAATCAATCGTTCAGTTAGTCGGTCATTCAGTCAATCTATCGTTCAATGATGCGTTCAATCACCTCACCAACTTTTCACAATGCCTTGCGCATTGCCTTTGCGATTTTCTTTTGTTCCCTCTTTGGCTTTTCCTGCGTTTTTTCTTTTTCGCCTTTTATTGCGTCTTTTTTTGCCGTCTGTCATCGCATAATCAATTACCCAGTAATGTTACACTTTTTTATTTGCTGTCTCCTTCTGTTTCGTTTTATCTTTCTCTACACTTTTTCTACATTTTTCGCAACATATTCGAGTAACAACTTTTTGCTGTTGTTGCTGCCTGAGTTGTTGTTGTTGGGCGGCGATTTCAAATGCAATTTACGTTGCGCTTTCGCTACGTTTTACATTTACGAGACATGGCATAAGTAGGTAAAGAAAAGTTGGAAATGAAACAGCAAAACGAAATGCTTCAATAGTAACAACAACAGTACCAACAACATTAACGACAACAACAACAATAGCAAGTGCTGTAAAGCGCGTGTTTGGCGTGCGACCACCTGCTGCCCCCTCGCTCCTTCTCCCTCTCCATCAGGTGCTCTCCATCTCTCTCTCTCGAAGCACTTCTTCATCTCTTTTCTCACCATACCCCGCGCTACTTGCCCGATCTCGCTCACTCTTTTCGTCTTTGGCTTCGTTGCATAATTTGTGCGTTTCTTTGGCTTTGCTTTTGCTTTTGTTTTTGCTTCATGCTTTGCTTTTGGGGGCATTACATGATGCTCTTTCTTAGTTGTTGCTACTCTTGCTTGGGCTCTGTCATTAGCTGCTGTGCTTAATTATCATCAGCAAATGATGATGATGAAGATAATTAGCGCACACACACATTATGCAATTTCAATATTCGCCGCGCTTCGCTGTGAAACTCACAACCAACACTAGCATTAACACCAACAACAAAAGCACGAACAGTGGCAACAATAACCGAAGAATTCTCACGAGAAAGAACGTCTAACTGGGCATGGCTCTGGCTAACAGTCATGTGATAATGTATGGTATATAACTGTAAGTATGTATGTATGCTTACATATAGATAGATATAGGTACACAGTACATATGTACTTTGCCCCGATTTGAATGAGAAAGATGTGAACCAATAGAAGATTAAGTTTGTATCCGCTTTCAATCCAACATTGAGTGACCAATGAAGTGAGTCGATTGGGCTTTCGATATGGCAAATTATTGAGGACATAACCTCACTTTCCAGAAGTTATCGATACCAAATCAATAGATCTATAGATTCATTACTATATGACAGCTTTGTCTGATTGTCGCTACATTGTTAAGCCGCATTTAATAACCAGATTGATTCAGCCTTGTATAGCTGAACTCTGCACTCTGCGCATAGACGCCCACTTTCTCTCTCCCTCTCAGTTCCTCTCTTTGCCTTCGGATCTCACCTTTCTCAATCCCCCTTCGGCACTTACGCTAATGGAACTCTGATTCAACTCGAGACACAATTATTGGCACTCGAATGACTACCCTGACTCACTCTGAGCCACTCCAAATTGGTTAAGTTCACAACAACTAAATCGAGTTTTGCAAAAATACAGAGACGGAGATACACAGCGGGAGGGCGAGAGGGATGGACAAAAATTAATAACAATTATCAACAAAAGTGGCCCGCACAACCTTCGCTTGGTTTGGTTTGGTTTTTTTCGCTTTGGCTTTGACTTTGTTCCAGGGTCGTCGTGATGGTTATCGAGCGGATACTAAAGACGCAGATGACAGAAATACAATAGCTATAGCTATAAGGAGAGAGGGATAGAGGGATACATTTTAAACAAATAGAGAAGAAAAAGATTTATAATCTTTGTCTTTGCTTTAAAAATATATGAAAGCTAATTTGATTAAGGATATGGTAATTCTTAAGAATAGATACGAATTGGTAAAAAATCGAAGGGAAATATCGAGAAAATGTTTCTGAAAATCTATGGATATGCTTAAGTTTATAGAGTAGACATCAAAGCGTCATGAGTAACCTTATACATCATCAGAGTTTGATATAGTTATGTCCGTTTTTCTGCTTATCCGTCCTAAATCTCAGAAGTTAAAATATTGTTGCCAGAGCTACCAGATTTGGTATCAATATGTGTTGTTTTTTGTAGGCAGATCAAGTTCATTTCAGAAGAAAACCAACTTCTGCAAACCAAATTTGATTGGGATTGGGTAATTATAATGGAAAATATTTAAGAAACTTTTAGTATGTAATGATTTTGAAGCCATTCCCGGAAAATATGCAGCACAAAGTACGTAAAACATAGAAGTTACCTACATATTTAAGAAATCTTTTTGGTCATTTCTATTTTCTATATTAGTTTTGTTATAACTATTATTTAATTGTAGTAAACATTCTTTATTTATTTTATCAATTTTGCAGTCTCAAAATAATATCTCCTATCTTCGATTGTGGATTTTCTGTTTATCCATTGTTATGATGATGCTGCCCTAATTGTACATATGTAAATACATATGTACATACTATACTTAATTACATATGAATACGTTTATTGTATAAATGTATTTATATTCATATAAATCATCTGCAGTTTGTTTCTGCAGAAGAAACTTCAAATATTTGCGTCTCTCTAGCGTCGCACAATTAACATAGTAGGTACATTCTTATTTAAACTATATAAGATATAGTATATATAAAATATATTACTTTCGGTTGCTCAGGGCTACAGGCTGAACTTTATTTTGTGCTGTTTGAAGCGATAACGCAAAAAATGACAAAAACAAAGGCCAAGATAAACACAGGCAAATAAACACTAGAGTAAACAGCAAGATGGAAAAGACAGACAGACAAACAGATAGAGGGACAGAGAGAGAGAGAGAGAGAGATGGATGGACAGAGAGACAAACATGCCAGCATGCAGAGGCAAACAACAACAATGGGCAAACATTATGTGAATAATTAAAGCGAGTAGCCAGTCGACCAATTTACCAGCTCATCTTATACTAGAGAGAAACAGAGAGAGAGGGAGAGAGAGGGCTGCCTTTGGCATACCAAAGATTTATATCCTTGCAGGGTCATATCTTTTCCAATTGTTGATATACTAGTTATATATCAGAGTACAAAATTCAATACATTGTTTGTTTATGCATTGACAGCTATGACAACTCCAATCGTTGATTATATACAACATTTATAATGCTTTGATTTTGATGATATTTTAAATGCATTAAATTTATGTAGAATAATGACAATTAAGTTAAGAAGTACAAGTCTATTTCAACTGCCCTGCTGTGTCTGAACATGCATATACTTTACAGGCTCGGAGATGTCTCCTAAGGTGAGATGGAATCACAAAGACCAAAATGAATATACCCTCTGTAAAAGTATAAAAAAGAGGGTGCTAGAATGAGGGAGAAAGATAGAAAAGAGAGAGAGGTGGTCCGCAAGGCAAACATGTCAAAATTCTGTCTCGTTTGCGATTTATTTACATTTCCTTAAAAAAGTAAAGTCAAAGAGAATTAATTCAGCTGACTGAATGGACAGACTTTTATCGTATATCCACATACATATATATTGCATACAAGTATACATATGTATGTATAATCTCAAGATGGGATACTAAAATCGCTTAATTATGAATAACGGCTGAAGAACTTGTGCAGCTCTCTAGTGGCTTATTCAATAGTGCAAAAGACTGAATCTTTTATCAGTGGGAATTAATTGTAATTTGAGGTCACTTCTAGACCACAAGGAAGAATCCCTTGCCCCGCAAAAGTATGCTATGATATTTGTGAATACTTGAATGCGAAGGAATTTACTGTGAATCAAGATATAAACATATTACGTACATACATATATAATATAAAAATTGTATAGGTGTAAGAGAACTGAGTGATACCTATTAGTGTCGAAGGAGTAACATTTCTTACATGTTTCCAATATTAAATACATCGAATAATCAAACAAAATAATCGCTATCAAGCACAAAACCGATTAGGGTCTAGAATTACCTCACACATGTACGTATTGTATATCGCTTTCCACACACTCCACAGCAAAGTCAGGCAGGATAGAGAACGTGTGTGTGTGCGTGTGTAGAAACAGAACGCGATAAACATGCGAAAACGTATCGAATGCATAAGAAAAATCCGCCTGGGCGGGTTTCTGTTTGTTTAATTTTTGCTTTCCCACCGATTCCATCTGTCAACTGGGGCCGAGGCTGGATTTATGAGGTGCCAACAGGTGCAGACGGCCCAGGCACCACCCTGCCCTCCCTGCTGCCTTGCTGTCTGTCTGCTAATGGGTATCTGGACGAGCACGAGCATTCGCCCCTTTAATACCCGCTACATAAAGATTAGAAGGGTGTTTCAACTTTGTGCTAACTTTGGCAGGAGGAGCGCGTCCGACCCTACAAAGTGTATATCTTCTTAATCAGCTAAGTTCTTCAATCATTCCTTCTATGTTATCTGTGTTCAAAACTAGAGCGAAACTATGAGAGCTAAGACTACCAAATTTCCTTACAATATATCTGAACACTGTGCAATAATCAAGTGTTTCTTTAGAATTTTGCCACGCTTCTTGCCTAGTTGTAATGCTAGAACGGTCGGTAAGATCTCAAAGAAGAATTAAAGAAGACATTTTAAAGGGGTACTGATTTTTAAGCCACCCCTGCAGGGTATGCAGCACAAAATAAGCCAAACATAGAAGTTGGGTATTTAATAAATCGTTTAGGTAAAATGGAGTGCGGGTATATCACAGTCGTGCATACTCGACTGAAGCTTTAGCCCTTTTTATTTACAGTTTGTCTTTGCGCTCTCCATTCTACGTCTTTCCTCGCCGTCTCTCTCTTTCTCTCACTCTCTCACTTGACTCCTACGTTGAGCCTGACCAAAAGGCAAACGCGCAATTAGCATAAAGTGCTGGACAAGCAGACGGCCGGGCCGTTGTTGTTGTTACTGTTGTAGCTGTTTGTAAGTTTGCCGTGTCAGAGTGTGAAACGTTGCCTGCAAGTTTCAGGTTGACTGCCTTGATACATTTCGAGTGAGTGAGTGAGAGGGAAAGAGAGTGAGCCAGCAAGTGCATAAGTGAGTGAGTGGCTGAGTAACTGAATAACCGAGAGGGTGCGTGAGGCAGAGTATCTGCCTGTCTGTCTGGCTGTAAGCTGAGCTCAGTCTGGTGTCTGCCGGGTTGCACCCACTCTTACACACACACACAAACACACACAAACACACACACTCACTCACATCCCGCTCAATTCGGACAGGCCACGGTTAATTTATGTTCATTTATTTAGTAGTTGGTGTTGTTGTCTGTCTCTCTCACTCTCAGTCTTTCTATTACCTTCATGTGTGTATACTCTGCAGTAGGAACACTTAAGGTCGCTCTTTGCTAAAGACATTTAACATTTATGTTCAAAATTAAAAACATATCTCCTTTGCCGATCGACACACGAAATCGCACCATAAATAGCTTAACTAGCGCCATTGCCAGCTGTTTGTAGGGTAGCGGAAAGTCGTTGCTCGCTCTCCTTGGTCTCCTCTCTCTGTCTATCTCTCTTTCTGTCTTTTTGGATATGCATTGCACGTTTCTTACGCGCGCTGAGCTGAGCTTAGTTAAGTTGAGCGCGTCGGTTAAACTGCAGCGAAATCTCTCTGTCTGTCTGTCCCCCCCTCTCCCTCTCTCTCATTGAGGTGCGCTCACCCAAAGCAATGCATATGTGTGCGTGTGTGTGTGTGTGTGTGCATGTGCGTGACTAGAATTGTTGCTTGTTTGTTGTCTTGTTTGTTTGTTGTTGTCATAACAGCGCCTAGTTATCGGTTTAACAGCGACCAAAACAACAACACGCACATAAGAAATGCGAGACACAGCAACAGCAACAACAAACACAACAACAATAAATTAAATTACTCTAAAGACACAAGCGCAATGCAATAACAACAACAGGAAGCTTAAATTAAGTTGAAATTGCCTGTGCGGGTGTATCTCTCTCTCTCTCTCTCTCTCTCTTTCTTTCTGCTTTTCTCTCTCTCCCCCTTTCGGTTTCTTGCTCTTTCTCCGTCTGAATGTTTGAATTGAAATGCTTAAAGTAGCGTGCATTGCAATGTAAACAATTATTTGAACAACAATAACGTTTTCTACTCCTTTTGCTTTCGTTATCGGTTTCGATTTTGATTTTGATTTATTACTCCAAATGATACAATAACAAATCAATTATAATTTTAAATGACAATTTAAATTGAACACTCTATCAGAAGGCAACATAAACATATACATACGCACACACACACACACACACAGAGCCAAAGAATTGTCAAAGCAAAGTTGAAGGTATTAGCAAATTGCCTCCAGCTATTTGAATGACAGAGAGTGGGAGAGACAGAGGTGGAGCAGCAGTTCAGTTGCATGTACAATACATGCATATGTTTGTATGTCTGTATGTATGTGTGCACATGTTCGCAATCTATTGAAAGGGCTGGCGAAGGAGAGGGGAAGAGGGAGGGAGATAGAACGGCAGTTGGGGCACACGATGACATGACTAAACACTTAGACTGGGTCGAGGCTTGGGTCGCAATTTTGCAACGCAATTTGCAAAGTGTTGACAACACACACTCACGCACACACACACACACACACACACACACACACACACACACACACACACACACACACACACACACACAGGAGTACATCACACGCACACATGGCACATAAAAAGAAACATAAACTTGCCGGCGAAGTGAAGTAGCGCAGAAGTAAGAGAATTTATTAGTTGCCTTTCATAGCAAATATTGTGACAAATAGGCATAGAAGAGCACCGAGTGGAGAGGGGTGGCAGAAGAGAAAGGGGGAGAGGTAGGGAGAGTGCAGGCTGGGTGCAACTAAAGTTTTATGCTGTGGCGCCATGTTGTTAATTGCTCTCTCACTCCCTCTCTCTCGCTCCGCACAGTGGCCTCCCCCTGTACCACAATTACAGGGCACTATGGGGAATTTGGCGTGTTTTTTTACATTTATTAATAACTCTTGATCTAAGTAAAATTTTGAGATGGAGTTTTTTTATATTATTATTTTAGTCCTTAGACATATTTAAGAAAAGTGAGCGTGGCCCCATCCTTTCTATGTAAACCAAAACCCGTCATGTGACACATAATTTGTATGGCAGCTACAGTTTATAGTAGTCCGAAATTGATGCAATTTTGAGATTATATTCAAGATCATTAAAAAGTAATATGGTATAAGTTTGAAAGCCATATCTTGAAATATAACAAAAATCGGCCGATAGATTGTATGGCAGCAATACGATATATCGGCCCGAGCAGCCTGGTTCCAACTTATTTGTAAGTGATAAGTAATAAAAAGTATGTATGCTAAGTTTCATTTCGATATCTCACAAATTAAAGTGAATATTAGATTTTCTTTCTCACAACCACAACATTGCTTGCGCCACAATTACGCATTTTTATCGAGATGTTGCTTCCTGAAAAATGACTTTTCTCAAAAAACCGCAAAAAACGCAGTTAGAGACTAGATGATCTGAATAGGGAATTGATGCCACTACAATATGTATATAGACACTAGCTGAACAAATTTGAACAATTTTTTGTAGTTCTTTTCAAAATTTAATTTTTCTTATCTCAAACTACACGTAAACACTACTCACTAAATGTACAAATTTTTAGAACAACGTGCACTAAATAATCAAACTATTTATAATACCGCAAAGTAAAAACCCTAAAAATAAATATCCATCTCAATTTTGAACGTTTAACATTGGCGTTTTAAAAAATTAAGAATTTAAAGTTGCACTTCAAAATCGAGCGCAATGAGGCCTATCAATGTGATATTTTTACATTGGACTGTTAAGTTAAGATTTCAACGTTGTAACATAACAGTTTGATGTATTTCCAATGTATTAACACTAAAATACTGCGAATTTGCATACTTGTCAAAACACATTTTTGTAAAAAAAACTGGTCAAATTCCCCATAGTGCAGGGGTGGCACCGACGGGAGTGCCATGCACCGATGGGATATACAGATAGCTCCTCCATTGCATACTTTCGCGCTACCCACCTCCTTGAAAAAGAACTCTCGATAATTATCAACTGCACAGACAGTACACATATATGTATATATACGTATTTACATATATAGGTACACTTGTCTCTTATTTATTATTTATCGCCTGCTCAAATTGTCGTTTTGTTGCTGTAAATTATTTTACCGTGACCACGCCACCACCCACACCCAAGCCCTGATGAGTTGCGGCGAAATCGAAAATTGAAAAGTCATACATAAATTATTGACTGATTGTGTTACTTTTTTGCGCAATGCCCTGCAATGAACGGGTATATGCGCTCTCTAAATTGAACTTGCAACTCTTTGCTAACATCTGCCTAAGTTTTGTTTACCGTTTACTCGATAGTATTGCATAACTACCGCACAAACTGTTTTTATATTTCAGATTTAAATTTCTTGATATTTTACAGCGCATCTGAAAGTCGGCCTGCAAACGGGCAAGACTCCGCAATGTGAGTCTGGCATTGACAGTGGCCCATCGTCTATTTACAGCTATATATCTGTCTATATATGTATGTGCACACATACAAATGTACTATACATACTTATCGGCATGCTCGGGACAACATCAGGGTGTCTGATGTTGACTTTTATGTCGCCGTCTCTGCGCGGCCTGTGCAAATTTTCCTGCATTATTGAACACATTCGCGCGCTGCCACTTTTCACACATTTTCACATTTCCACATTGTCCCCCATTTTCCCTCGATTCCTGTCTGCACGAGACAGCGCGAGGGGCGTACCCAGATAGGCGGCGCTTTATTTGTTTTGCCTCCGAGAATGATTTTGCATTATTTACAAAGTCAACCGCCCTGTCCCGCCCCGCCCATTTCGTTCAGTAATTAAACACCTCGCCCAACCATTTGACATTAAGTCCGTGTCGTATGCAGTTGCACTTCCATTAAATATGTATACGATGATTATACGATGATTTCCATTGACGCCCGATCGATTAAGGATATGGAAACTTAGTAGAATGGAAAGTGATTTATAGTTGATTGTAAGTTTTTAGTTCTCATCAATTATCGATTCGATTATGGATTATAGTTACAGTTATTATACAGTTTCAAACACTTTTTGTTTTTCTTTTATTGCAAACGATGATTAGTTTAAAGATAACTCTGTATATAGATACATTTGATAAAGTGGTCAAGAAAGGGTACAACCTTTATCTATATGTATGTCTCAGGCAGAAGGAGACGTATATATACATGAATATATGTTATACATTCTTGTTCACGATTAATATATACAATCAGTTGATCAAGTTTACTTTAAATTATTCAAGTCTACTACTACTTATTGTATCTATCTCTGCTTCAAATTAAATCCGATCGTCTGCTTATATTATTTTTTCATTAGTTATTTGCATTCCTTATTTCTCGTTTCTAAAAATACATTCTTGTTGCAGCATTTCTTACATATCATCTTTAAGTCAATTCGTTTGATTATAAATCCTTTGCTAGATCAATCTAGCTTCAATCGAGTATCGTATTATACCCTTTTAAAGCGCTCGTTAGTCGCTCAGCGAGTCTTATAACAGGAGAAATATCGTCAAATCTCCAGCACGAAGTTATCAACTCCCCCCCCCCGCTGTCATTCTCTGTAATAACTCCAACATGTCTGCTCTAAAAGTGCATAAATTATGCTTGGTTACAAGAGAAGCAAGAAAGGAAAAAGTCCGAAAGGGTAGACTAGGAGCGGCAGCAGAAGTGTTGGAGGGGAAAGAGGTGGGAAGGGGCAGCGTCCTGGGTAATGTACGTAGGGTTTGTGATGGGAAAACTGAAGAGAAGGAGGAAATTTACATGCAGAGTAAAAAGAAAATGCCTGGCAACAATGAAAATCAATATACATGATGCAGTTGCTGCAGAAAGAGCAGGAAAAATGCAGGAATATTTTCCACTACTCCTCCCCCTCCCCCATCCACTCAATGCACATGAAAATCATGAAAAATGAAAATTTGAAAATGATATAGTGCCCTGTTGCAGTTGCTTATAAATGTCATCTGTAATGCATACGAAATTGAGGGAACAATTTGCAGAAAACGAAAAAAAGTCTTGGAACTCAGTGAATTCTCAATGATTTCATAGTTTTCTGACCCATGTGAATTGAGTTTTATGTTGAAATTTTGCGTTGTTGCTTGTTTTTGCCACAGCCTACAATAATGTGAAAATAAACGGAATCGATATGTGTTTGTATACTTTATTGGCTTATAATAAATTGCAGTTTCTTTGAAATCGTGTTATTATAAGCTCAGCTCGCACAGACAACCTTGAGAGCGACGCTTTGTGAGTGCTTAAACCAGTTGTGAATTATATGCTGCAAACGCAATAAATTGAAATCTGCTGCTGTCGCATTAGAGCTGAGCTTAAGAGGTGCGCCTCAGCTTAGCTTCCCCTTCCCCTGCTCGGATTGTCTAACTGGCTGTCAAAATGTTTCGCATCAATTTCAAATGAATATGCAAAGCAAAAAAAAAAAAATCGAAATTTAATTAAGCAAAATGCGAATATAGAGAGAAAGAGAGATGGAGGGAGTGAGAGTAAGAGAGGGGCGGCAAGAGGAGGTGCAACGACAAGGTAATGTGGCTTCGCACCGACTTTTGGCATTTGGCTTTCTGCACTCGGCGGACTCAAATGTCACTTAGCATTTCGAATAGCTAAGTGAACAAATTAAGCCAATGTCAGATAAAGGGGGGAGGGGGAAAGTGACTGCAACATGAGACGACGACGTAGGGGGAATGGGTTACCCCGTTAGAAGTTATAGACTCCCGATTAAGTTCCAGTCGGAGTCGGCGCAACATTTTAATTAAGTGCGACTTGCAAGGATTCGACCTAAGGCTTAAAATGTTCAATGCCCAACAACCGATTATCCTGTACCCCCTCCTGCCCACTCTCGCTTTTCCTCTCCGTCTGCCCTCACCCAATGGGGGCAATCGCATCTTAGCACAGAACCGAAACGAACCGAACCGAGCACAGGCTTATGTGACCCCAATTCGTCGACTCTGCCTGATTACCTTGAGCAAATGAGTTCAGCCCAGCCCCAAGTCATTATCCAAGCCATAATAAGATGTATATACATACAATATATATAAACTGGCTATATATTTAAAACTTTTTTGAAAGAGGGAAAGCAACATGCAGACACTCTTGTTTTCCCACTGGAAAGTCGGGGAATAATGAATCAAGAGGTAAAACACTACAGTCGAAAAAGCCAGATAGTAAGATACACTTCGTACAAATAGTTCCCAAGAGCAACGAAGGACAACAGAACTAAAACCTATTTTAACTTGTATAACTTCTATGTTTTATATCCGATTGAGTTTTAATTTGCGGGATACATGTGTGAAGTATTTATCTATTTATAAGTTAATGCATAAAGTTTTGACTCAAATAATATGCTTAATAATCGTAACATATTAATTAACAGCCGCTGTGCGTGGTACCTAACATATGTAGTTAACTTTATCTGCTTTGTTCCCGAATCTTTGTGCCAAACTTGGTGTCTCTAGCTTTTATAATAACTGACATCTGTGTGGTCATAAGACTAACATATGTCGACTTGACTGTTGATTCTCACTACGAATATATATATTATGCCTGTTGTTCCTGCCTGTTACATACCTTTGCACAAAGTAAGTCTACCCTTCTTTGAGCACTTTCAATGGTTTAAGGGTATAAAAACAACTGGAAACAGGGAAAACGGAACATGCTTGTTGCAACTTTCCGTGCAAAATGCGATAAAGTTTTTAATTACAAGAGAGAGCGTGGCACACATTTTTGCAGCCATTAAAAACTTGCCTGACATGACAATCACTCGGCTCCTTCCCCGCGCTCTTAAGTTCATCCAGTTCTGCCCGGATATGCACATCCTTGTTGTGCACTCAGTTTTGAAATCACAGTAACATTTCCATGTTTGTAACATATGAGGGGGAAAACCCAGCTTAGACCCAATCTCAGTCTCGGCAGCTAAAACGAATTTACTTTTACAAATTCGTATAAGATCTAAGCAGTCTGTTGCAGACATCTACAAATACGAATTCGGAAATTTCTAAAACTCATAAAGAAACTTTTCAACATGTGATAAGAACTAATGAGAATTTCAATTCAACATTATGGAGTACTTGGAATGTAAAATGAGGTTGCGAAGAGCCATCAGGAAGCCAGTACAGGACACCAAACCAGTAAGCCGTCTACTTATTCTCTTCTTCGTCTTTCTGACGCTGATCACCCTGTATTGGTTCCACTTGGCTCGCCGATACAACCACCTTACTGCCTACGGCAGTGGAGCCTGTGCCGCAACGTTGTTCTTCTTCTATACAGATTGTGAGCTGCTTATATAGTGACGGAGAATCAACACCAAAAGTACCGACAGCCGAAATAATATATTTTAAATTGTTTTATATGTTAAGTTATGGTTTTATACATTTGAAATTCATTGTTAATGCATTATTGATTTAGTTTATCAAAACATAATGAGAAAATCGGTCTAATCAGGTCTAATACATATATTTCATATTGTAGGATATAATAATTTAAGAACCTTCTTTTATGTTTACCATTTAATCAAAATCGAACAACTCTCTTGATAAGCTTGTATAGGAACCATCAAAGAGAAATAAAGAGATTTGCATAACATTAAATGGTGTAAGTCCAGAGATAAGAGTTATTATTCATGTCAACGAATATATGAACGAAGTCAAAACATTATTTACCATTACATGTTGCTTGTATATGAACAACCGGAGGAGAGTTATGTTTGCTAGAGCATAAGACCATCGGTCGTTTTCTGGTTATTTTTGGATATTGCGTAAATTGAAAGAAACTTTATTCCGTTACAATGTTGTAAAATAAAAATGCACAATGCAACAAAAGCTGTTTGTGCAACACTACCGGGCCTACATGGTATCCCGCTCTTTTCATTACTTTAGCCCCGCCCACAGCATTCCATTTCAGCTAAAATCAACATTTGCCCATAGAAAAAGCACGAAAGCTACAATGGGGTTTATTCGACTGTGATATACCCTTTACCTGCCTGACCAAAGCGATGTCATAAATACGGAGCTTGTGCGTTAAGCGTATTTTGTGTTGCATAGTTTGCAGGGATCTGCTTTTTCTTAAACAACTTCTATGTTATTTATCCGATCGCAACCAAATTTCCAGAAGTCATTTGGGCATTGATAGTTATTGTTTTGATCAAAAATAAACTATCCTGGATTAACGCTTACAAATAATTTTGAATGTTGATAATGTATCGTTTTCCCGACAGACGTACATGACTATATCGACTTGACTGTTGATGCTGATTAAGAATATATCTAATTTAGTCTTTGGAGTCTGCCACGCCCGCACGAAGTTATAATACCCTTCCATCTTTTGAGTTAGGGGTATTAAAATCAACAAAAATGCGCAGCACAAACTAAACCAGAGCAGAGAGGAGGAAAGGGAAGCGGGGTGGGTATAAGGGAATGCACGCGTAGCACATGGGGTGCCACGCCCACATGCCAAGCTCATTGAGGCGTTGCGTTTAGTTAGCTGAAAAGTTTTTTAGCTGCGTTTTTTTCTTCGTTTTTTTTTCTCTTTTAAACTTTATGAATGGAATAGTTCCGCGTGGGTGGGGGAGAAGACTGATAGGTGGCATGTGGCATGTGGCATGTGGCAGGTGGCAGGTGGTACCGTTGTGCTCGTTATGCAGCCAGTGCCACTTGAAAGTGTTGCAAGTTTCTTTTGTTTTTGCTGTTGTTGCAGCAACAAGACAAACAAACAAGCAACAAAAGCGACCAAAGCGACGGCCGTGCGACATTAATTGAAGTTTGTTGAACCAAACGCTGTTTGCATGGCCCCCATTTTCCTTGATGACACGCCCTCTCCTGCCCCCTCCAGCACAGGCTGTGCCTCTTGGCAGCAGCACACGGCCCCATTCAGCACTCTGCGATGAAAACTGATAAACACAACACCAACAACAACAATATGAATTTGGTACTCAAAGCGGTGCTCTTTGTGCTCTCAAAGGATTGGGTCTATTTTTAGCCATTTTTATATTTCAAAAAACTGCTAAAGATATCAAAGTAGTTCGGCCAAAATATAAGGGACATTTCCAAGTTGTCTAAGTTGAAACTCTCAAGAAAATAGGTTAACAGAAAAGGTGATGAGATTCTTCCTGATTTGCGATAATCTTCTACGATAAATAAGCAAAAGCCTTAAGTCAGTAGAATTAAACTAAGGATAAAGGCTACTTTCGGGATGCCAAAGGAGTTATGCACCTGTAGGTCTTGGCTTTTATCTTCTCCCTTTGTTCCAATACTTGTTAGATATAATGGCACCGAGTTTGTATAACATTCTCAGACATTCGTTATTAGATATAATAAATATTATAGCTGCACAGATCCTTTCTTTTTAGTCTCTTACCAACAAAACATTTCAAATTTATTATATTATTTTATATTTTATTTTATATTCTTGTTTCAATGAAAAATTCATCCGAATTTCTATCTTTATTTCAGTTTTTTTATGTAAAAAATAATATGTATATTTTATAAGTTTTATTAGGAACAAAAATGTAACATGAGAACTCTTCATGAAAAAGAGCTGCAAAAAAGTATCATAGGTAGTTAAAAAAATAGAAGTCAGTTTGGCAGATTGATGCGAATATTCGTTTCTCTCAGTGTGTTTTTCATTGGCACCGGCAAAGTAGTCTGCGGTATATTCAGCTATATAGTCATACAATGAATCCACCTTATAGAGTAGTTTGAGCTGACACACAATGACAGAGATGGGCGCGTCGCTTTGCTCTCATCATTTAAATTGCTGAGTGTCGCTGCGATAATGAGTACCCTTGCCGTACCTCTACACCTCGCCCCCTTCTATTTGCTTGTCTACTCCCTTCAGCTGTCTCTTTGTCTTTCTGTCTATTTGTGTGTCTGCTTTTTTGCAGTTTCTCGCATTGTTACATTTTCATTAATGATGCAATTTGTTGCCTTTTTTATGGGTGACAAACAACAACAAACGCAACAACATTTCCTAGTTACATCTGGAGCTTTGTGGGGAAATTTACAGTTTAGTGTTACTGTACACTCTACAGTCGTAAAATTGCTTAAAAAATGAGAGTGAACGAGAAGAAAATTTGTGAAATAGTTAAGTTCTCAAATTATTTTCAATTAGTAAATGTTTTTCCAGCGCTGACAGAGAGAGAAAGAGAGAGAGAGAGAGAGACACATAATGGGTCCAGTAATCTGTGAGTATTACGGGGAAATCGAGGAATATATTATGTAGAACTTGGTGATCTAATGGCTAAGCTCGCAAGGGTACTTAGTATACGTTTAGTTAACTCACAAGTGTGATTGACATCTTTCAAATGTTGAATCTTAATCATTCCTTGCAGTTAAGATACCTAGGGTATCTGGCGGTGCAGCTTACTGTGGCTTCATCCAAAATTGAATACCACAAAGTAGCAGGCAGTAAATGCCGTAACGGGAGCTGTAACTCAGAAATTGCAGCATCTTTTCATGGCTGGCCGAGGGAGGTGTGTGGTCTACAAATCCTTTGGCCACTTTCGGGAGGTGCCTCTCCATCCCCTTCTACAAAACAAGTTCAATGCGCTCCAAAGAACTTTTTGTTGTTGCAGCATAAACTTGACAAAGTTGCACACACACATAGACATTTTTCTCGGCACGTTGCACAATTACAGGCATCTCCCTTTCCCTCTACCCCTTCCTCGGCCACTGTCTCGTGCCTTTTGCCGCCTGGTTGCTTCTTCAACTTTACGATTGTTCCACCGTCCGCCCCAACGGATTGAAACTTCAACTTCAACTGCAGCTGCAGCTGTAGCCGTCTCGCCCATTAAAAGTCTACACTACACTACATTACACACACACACACACACACACACACACACGCGGAATTTTTATAGGATATCTCCAGTGTCTTATTACGGTAGTAAATGTCAGGCGAAGTGTTGCGATGCGCAATTAGTTCTTCAATATCCTCAAGAATTTTACGAGAACAGTTTCACTGTGCGGTTGGAAATATATTGGCAGATATATATGTAGGTATTGCATATACTACAGATATTGCACTTATTTACATGAATGCATATGTTGAGCATATCAAGATTAAAGACTTAAGCACAATCTCCGTACGTTCTGTCATAGTCATTATTTGCTTTGCTCACTTTTTTAGCTGTCTTCTTAGTTTTCCTTCATATTTTCTTTATTTTCTTCCCATTTTCTTTTACGCCAGTCTGCAGCTTCTTATAGTAAGGTATGTATAGCATAGCAGAAGAGCACTTAGTTTGCCAAAAAAATTACAGTTTTCCTGCTCAGCTTCTGCTCATTTTCGCAGGCTAAGTTTGGCGTCATCTTACTTGCGTCTGACAGCTATTTGGCAACTCTGGCCATATATCTATACTTGGTTCTACCACGCCTCCTTCTGCCAGTTACATGCATTTAAATAATGTAAGTATACCCTTTTTCGACCATTTTCAAAGGTCGAAGGGCATAAAAATCTTCAGAAATAAGGGAACTTGGACAGAATTGCGCGAATTTAAAGAAAATTTTAATCGCAAATCGATGACAATATTTCAGATATTTCTAATTCTCCGTTAGTGCATTTTCAAATCTGATTTTGCTTTACCAATTACTGTATAGTCTTTAGAACAATAATCGATTAATTATCGATTAATAAATAAATTATGGAAATATTTTGAAATCGGTTATTTTGCAAATGCAAATTTCTTATTTTTCTTATTATTTATAACTAATTAAATTGCTTTCGATACTGTACAATGATCGATTAACTATCGATTTATAAATGAATTATCGATCATTATTTTAAAATCGGTATTCTGTAAATGCAAATGTTTTGCAATTCCGATATAAATTTAATAAAAAATTTACTTGCTTTTGATATTAATCAATATCGATAAATCAGGCTAATCTATTTCACTATTCATAAACTTTTAAATCTATGCTTCTCGTTTCCACTATGGAACTGAAGATAAGGCACAGTCTCTTCAGCCCGATAATCGATTAATTAACGGTTGATTTTTCAATCTTCAGCCCGCTAATAAATTAATTATCGGTTAATTTTTATTCGATTTCGATATTATAAGCAATTCTCCTTCAAAACTTATAAACTACAATATATACTAAGCTTTACTTAATCTAATCCAGTTCACTACTTTCAATTCGATAGTCGATTAATATGCAATTGATATGCATACATTTTCTTATCGATTAATACGCAGCCACTTCCGGATATCCCTCACTGCCAGAGTTACCACCCACACACCAACACACGCATTAACACATTAAGCTGCGTTTGCAAACAAAATGGCGTCGATACTCGTATAAGGTAGCGGAAGTGGTCGGCAGAGCAGGGACAGACGGGCCCGAGCAGTTGGCAGCCATTTGCGTTTACGGCTGTTGTTGTTGTTGTTGTTGTTAATGCCGCTAGCTATGTGCCACCTGTACGCAGTGAAGTATCCCTAACTGTGCCCCCTCTTTCTATCTCACCCCAAAAGAGCACACATCGTTTCAAGGACATTTCTCGCTTCTCTCCCTCTCTCTCTTTTGCTTTGCGCTGCACATAGTATAAATCAACGCCGTCCGCTTCGGTTTCCTTCTTACTTTTCTTTCATTTCTGCCACTCTCTGCCATTCCTCTCCTCCTACCCCACTTCCTTCACTTCTCATTTGTGTTTGCCTTTGTTTTCCTCGCATATTTCCCCAGACAACAAACAAACAACAACAGCAACAACGGCGGAGAAAAAAAATATTTTCTAGGCTCCATTTCTAGGGTTGCAAATGTGCTAGCTGTACAAATTGGATGGGGGCCCTGAAAACTGATTGACTATGAAACACTCTGTAACTTTTTAATGATATAGATTATTTGACAGATAGGAAAGGTAAAAATATTTATATAAAATATAACATACAAATGAGAAAGGAAGGTAGTGAGGAAATTCTATACATGGGAAGATCAACATGATCTGGACCAATAGATAGGTAAAAAAGTATGTTCGTTATATACCCAAGTAGGTAGAACATAGATTGATAATGCGACGTATATAAACATTAAAATACTTCGATTAATTGATGAGTGACAAATTGTGTATATGTGTCTCTGATCTTCAGATGCTCACCGACTCTTCGCGCTCGCTCTTTCATTTTCTTTCTCTCCTCTTATATTCTTAAAACTGTTGTTTTATTTTGTGTATATAATCTGAAGCGGTCTATAAAATGCGCTGACAACAAGACAAATACAAAAAGAACAACAACAAAGACAAAAAAGAGAAGAGGCAAAAGAAGAAGCTGAAGTAGAAGTAGAAGCAGAAGCAGAAGGAGAAGCGAAGTTGGGTTAAATCCGTTTTTTATTGCGCTTATCCTTTCGGTTTATGGCCAAGCCATTAAACCATCAAATTCGCATCGGGCTGCCCATCCATTTGGCATTATATGCCCCCAACCCCCACTCACCCTGCACTTCTCTCGCGTCCACATATTCTGCACATTTCTTGGTCCCCGCTCCTCTGTCTTTTGCTACTGCCTTCTTGTTTGTTTGTTTTTTGCCATAAAGGGTTGACTCGGATTCCAAATGGAAATGGGTTGGGGTTGGCGAGAGGGAAAGGGAAGAAAGAAAGAAAGCACACGGCAAAGCAAAGCCGGCGCGAAAGGGGGTTGCTGTGTTTGCAAGTCGTTTCGGCGGTTTGATTGATTGATTAATCAATTGGGCTTTAATGGAGGTTACAAGGGATATAAAGCAGAGCAGTGAAGAAAGGAAGGTGAGTGAGGGAGAGGGATAGCCAGTAATCAACGCTTAAATCTCTCTTTCTCATTTTTTCTCAAATCTCAAACGAGAGAGATGAAGAGTATGAAACAACTTGCATATGTTCACACCAAACCAAAGCTTTAAGCCAGATTTAGCTAGTCAAACAAAGTTCTAAGAAATTTGCAGTAAGACATCTCCCTTCGTCGCCTCTTCTCCCAATTCTCAGGCTAATCCATGTTCGAGAATTCTGTGGTAAAACTTCTACACAACATTTTAGATATATTTTTAGCTTTAATAATCCTCCCTGGCAAAGCTCTCAGATACAAATTTCCTAAGCTGAAGTACAAATTCTTTGCCAAAGATTTGTGCACAAAACTTTTTCACCACAAGAAAAGCAACAAATGAGGGCGGTGCCGTGTGTGACCCTCGCCCCTCTGTCCCGCACTCTCTGTAGCCTAAAAGTGAAGACGGTTAAGGGCGAATGTTACATACAGAGAAAACAGCAAGAAAGAGAGCAGGGGAACGTAAGTGGGACCGGCAGTAAATGGAAGGAGGCGTGGCAACAGAGAACCACCTTCACTTTTGCCTGTTGCTAGGAACTAGGAAATAACAAGTCGCCTTTATAGATTTTCTCACGCCGACTGGTTTTTCCTTTGAGGTCGAATTCAATTCGACAAAATGTTTCGTCTTCAAAAAAGGCGGCGCAGCGACAAGCACAACAAGCTGTACTCACACACACACACACACACTAACAGCCAGGGGCACAGACATATACCGGATGGTAAACGGAAGTGTAAAACACAGAAAAAGGCAAGCAAAGAGAAAGAGCGAGGGACCAAAAACCGTAAAATAAAAATGAAAGCAAAAAGTAAAAGAACAATTTCCAAACGCAGCCTAACGAAGTCGCAAGACCCTTTCAACTTTAAGTTGGGGCTGCCTAATGTTTTGGGGGCAAGGAAGAAAGTGAAGAATAAACAATAAAAGTGGAGCTATTAGGAGGAGGAAGGTGAATTGTACTGTTTTAGAACATAACCTCATAAAGAGAACGTAAGTTTGTTATGAATAAAAATCTCTATTGAAAGAAAAACGATCATACGAAAGAGACGTGCAAAATATGTCAATATATCAATGTATTTATATATCAATGTGTAAATATATCAATATATCTCTTCCTTGTTGCCCTCTCTTTCTTGTTCCCCTCTCTTTCTCTCTCTTTCTGTAATGGATTAAAAGAATAATCGATTTGGGAAAGGGTATTCCAAAATTTGTAGTCCAAAACCAATCAAAAAGCGAGGCACCAACTTTATCAAGTATACGCAGTGTGTGCGTTGTTCGAATTGTGAAAATACTTTGCGGCCATATAAGACTTAAATTACTATTGTTGTTGTTGCTGCTGCTGCTGTTGTTCCCTTTGCTATAGTTGCTGCTGCTGCTGCTGCAACGCAGAAAATGAAAACCGGCAACCGAAAAAAGGAAAACTTTCCATCTGCAGTTGGCAGTGGCAGCGCTTGTTCTTGCTGTTGTTGTTGTTGCTATTGTTGTTGTTGCTGTTGCTGTTATTGTGCCATATCTTGAAGCGACAGCACACACAAAAAAGTGTCTGGCTGAATGTGCCCAACAACAGCAGCAGCAGCAACAACAAACAACGGCAACAAGAACTGCAGACGACAAAAGCGAACGGCAGCAAAAGGAGCAGAGAGAAAATCGATAGATTTCGGCAGATACACACAAATACATGCGCAGCCAAACACACACACACACATACAGAAGCGCAGAGGCACGTAAACTCCCTCACAGACACAGACAGGGAAGCGCACACAAACTGGCGAAGGCTTCCTTCCTTATGCCGCCGCCAGGAGACTTTTGGCTGTGCACATTATGTATACGCCATGTTGCACAGCCGGGGAGGGTGATTGTGGACGAAAGCTATGTGGGGGAGGGCAGGGAGCGTCAGTGGAGAAATAGTGGCGGGGATAAGAATGGGGAGAGCAACCGAGCGAGAAGGAGAGAGAGAAGGCGAGCATAATAAATGTTGCCCGAATTTGAATTTTGATGGTTATTATCATCATCATTGTTGTTGTTGTTGTGCCTATTGTTGTACTACAACAACGCAGAAACCGCTCACAAATATTTGCTCATCGCAAAAACAAACACAGCGACAAAAAACAATCTTGTTTTAATACCCTGTAAAGTCAAATGAGCTATGAAATTTAATTTGCATTTGAAAGTTTTCTGTCCGATGGAAATCAATTTCAAGTTCCCAGTTTGAAAAACTTCTTGACTTGCTCCACATACTTCATCTATTTCATTAAAAAGACTGAGAATCTATTACAAATTTGAGTATCTATGAGTTTTGAATTGATATAAATACAAATTCAAATGTGTTTTAGTCTGTACTCCCTGTCCAATATGCCAAAATTGTTTACAGAGTATCTATTTACCCTTACTTACTTGAGCTGACTAGGAACCTTTCATTGCCTATCAAGATCATTTCTTGATGAACTTTCTCTGCGAGAACTGCAGGGTGTCTGCAAGTCGTGCAATTAGTTGAGTTCCCTTTTTTTGTTGTTTACTTTTGTGCGTGCTTGATTTTTCTTTTTGTTTGGGCTCCTTTTTTTCAGTCCGTTTTGTTGCTTCTGACCCACTTGCAGAGCAGCCGAAAGAGCTTTCCATTTATTACACTGGCCAGGTGAGTGGGTGTACCTGTCTGTCTGTCTGTTTGTTGGGAACTCGCAGGGTCCGTTTTTAATATTGAATCTGTGCAAAGTGGTTAAATCAAGCGTTACTGATGCAATTAAAACGAGCATCGAACACCAAAAAGGACACCAACTGGCACAACGGCAACGGGGGACAATGCGGAGAAGCAGTGAGAGAGAGTGGGAGAAAGTGAGAGAGAGAGATAGAGGAGGGAGAAGGGGTCTGGGCAGGTGGTGAAGCAAAGGGATAAACGCCATAACACCTGGTGAACACGTACTGTCCAGGTAAAACACGCACACCCAGAGGCTGACTGGGAAATTGCATGGAAAATTAGCTACGCCAGAAGCGGGACAGATAACAAGGGAGATGGAAAGACATAGAGATAGAAATAGCAGGAAGTGTGAAAATTAATCTGTCAATTATAATAACGGGAAAATCTGTGACAAACTGCGAAAATGTGGCAAACATCCCATTAGCATCTTATTGCATTATTACTATTTGTCCGTTCTTCCTTTCCCTTTCTCTTTATTTTTCCATTACTTTGTTCACTATTCCTTTCATTACTTTCTTTATTATTTGGGATTGGTTCATTAATTAATCCTCTTATTTTTTGTTTCATTATTTCTTTCATTACATAGTTTTCTTCATCATATTCACCAATATTTATACTTTTCATTTATTCATTAGATCTTTTATTATTTCCTTTGTTAAGTACATACATGTAACATATAGCAGCCATATAATCGATACATCGAAATGAGGATAGTTCTATAAACACCAGTGATTTTTTTCGATATGAGCCTACTCTAGATTATTCCACTCCGTGCCATTATATTTAACAAGCATGGGAACAATCGGAGGAAATAAAAGTTAAAGGAGCATAAGACCTTCGGCATGTCATCTCTATCGTCTCTTTCACCTCTTGCATGTCTTTCTGGTTTCATGATTCTTTGCATATTACTTCCCTTTTAACCGCATTATTGTCTTCGCACTTCCTTCCCTCTTTCTCACACTTCTTTCATCAATTGATGGTTGCATTTCTTTCTTTTGTGTCTCTCTTTACGTATCATGCTCTTCGCCTTCTTCTGCCTTTTAATGCTTTACTCTTTCCACCTCCGCGGCTCATCTGACTTCCCTGTCTCTCCCGCATCCACGGTCGGTTGTAGCCTTGCGTGTCAGTTTCTCCCATCGCTTGCGGGGGCGTTACGCAGCCACGCCCACCAGTTGTCTGTAACGGAAATGTAGGCAACGAGACGACAACAACAATTGCACGGGAACAAAAGGCGCAACGAGGCAACGATAAACACGGTGAATGCAGGCAAATGCAATTTCCTTGTCAGCAGCGACACCTGGCGGCCGTCGACGGCAACGGAGGCAAATTACAGGAATTGCCAGCGAAGCGGAAATGTGCAGACGACACTGGCATCGTCGCCATTGTTTACGTTGGGTGTAGCAGAAACTATCGCTAAACTATCGCTGAACCGCTAATGACACCGCTAAATGTCAATAAAATGTGCGGAACCTCCCGTAGGGTTGCCAAGTGGCGCGCATAAAATTGTTGCCAACTAGCGCGGCCAACAACTTGGATAACTTTGGCAGCTGCCAACGAACTTGGCCAATTGCCAACTCGGAAGAGAAAGACTTCGAATGCATCGCGATCTGGGAATGAGGATGAGGATGAGAATGGCAATGCCGTGTAGGGTTTGCAAGCCATCTGCAAATGGTTTATTTTCCCTCTTTCTTTCCCTCCTTTTTCGGCAATTGGCAGTTGCATTCGACTATTGTGGGAAATATGACAGACAGATCTGTGAAACTGTCGGCATATTGATGGATTGATAAATGTCGAGAGACTTGTAAAAAAAAATTCAAGAGATGGTAAAGGGAATCAGAAAAATAAGGAAATGAGAGGACTGATGAAAAGCGAATGAAGGTATAGGGAAGTACGAGGGTCGTTTGATAAGTCCGTGACTTTCTGAATAAAATATATTTTTTTCGTCAAAGAAGCGTTTTATTTCTCAACATAATCTCCTTTTAGCTCTATACATTTAGTCCAGCGTTTTTCCAATTTTTTTATTCCTTCCAAATAATAGGTTTTCTCAAGGCCCTCAAAATAGTCGTTTGTTTCTGTGTTTCTCTTCATTTGACCCGAATCTCTTACCGCCGAGCCATTTCTTCATGTTTGGAAACAAAAAATAGTCACAGGGGGCTAAATCTGGAGAATATGCTGGATGGGGTAGCAGTTCGTAGCCCAATTTATGAAATTTTGCCATGCTGACACGAAATTCACTTTTTTCCATTTTCGTTAAAATTCACGAGATCGTCTGCTTTCAATGCCTATAAAACGCAAACCAAAAAACGCAGCTTTCTCAAAATTTTACAGTCAGCTGTTAATCGATAACTGCTGACAGGAGCAGTGTTGTATTTAGAGCAGGTGCGCGGCAAATACAAAAAGTCACGGACTTATCAAACGACCCTCGTAAATAACTTTCTGAATATTTAAATTTGTAATACAGTAACAACTCGCACTCATGAATAATACGTATGAATTCTGATTTCATTCAATAACTTAAATCTCTATACATATCGAAGTCTCACATAAGATGATATATATGGAGCTATATTGTAACATTTGCAGAACTATATTCAATATCTATTAATCCTTCTTCCCATCTTTTAATTGTGTTTTGAGTGTCTTCTCAAAGTCAACTTGAGTTATCGATAGTCTCCCCCACTTGACTACACATTCATCACCCAAGTGCTAGCCAATTTCCTAAAACAGCCGACATAACCTCAATCGTCAAGCAGGTCCACAAATGTCAATTGGATCGCATTTATCACGAGGTATCTGCGAGCAAGTCGAAGAGAGTCTCGGCTTTGTCATGTTGTCGATTAATCAAGGCGAATCACAGCGGAAATAAGTTTGGTAACAACAAACAGTGGGAGAAATAAGACGAAACACGACGAAAGAGCTAAGATAAGGAGAAAGCAATGTGACAGCTGTCAAAGCAAAGCACAGGCTTGGAATGGGAAAGAGGAGGCAAGGCTCAAGGGGGGTGAAGAAAGCCAAGGATAGGGAAAAAGGGGAGTAGTTGAAATATCAAAAATGGTCTATGGGAATGCAAGGAACAGACCACAAAAGTGTGAGAGAGAGAATGAACAATGAGAGAGCGATAAAGAGTGAGAGAGAGGGGAACAGAGAGTGAGACAAGTGCTCATATTATCAAACAAACCACCCGAAAATCGCTGAAGCAGCTGCCGTTGCCATAACAACGACACATCTCGACGAAGAAGATGATGATGAGGATGATGATTATGATGATTACAGCAGCAGGCGTGGGGAGGGGAGCTTTGTGTTAGGGGGAAGTTATGTTTAAACGGATTTCAACACTGCCTTGCACGAAATTCAATTTAATTCATCAGTGGGAAAAACAACCCCCCAAGTAAAGCAGCGCAAACCAGCGAGTGAGCGGCCCCAAGGGGAGGATGGTGATGTGGAGGATGTGCCCACCACCCCTCTCCCACTGGAAAAGGTGAAGAGCGCATCTTCTACCTTATTTTCTTTTCTTCTTACCCAAAATAACTGCTGCCTTCTTAGCGACCAACCTGCAAAGCGTAATTAATCAAATTGCTTTCAACATATCCCTCTCTCTCTCTATTGCTTTTATCTCTCGCTTTCCATTTCAACGAGAGCTTTTGCTGGGCTTTACTTTTTCTATTTTCCCCTCAGGCTCTCAGTGTCCGTGGAATCATCTTCTACCCGACTTGCTGCACAATTAACTGTAACCTCCAACTGTAACCTGCATCCTAACTCGATTAGCAACAACCCCCGACAAATGACGAAGGAGGTGGGAGAAGGGAGGAGGGTAGTTGCAACCTACATACAACATCGTCTCACATATCATCTCGTAATTAACGCAATTTGCATATGGAATTGGAAGTGTGACCAACCCACCGACCGTACGATGTGTGGTTGACCCTTTTTGTGGTCTATTTGCTATTCAACACTTTGGTCAGCGGCGTCTCGCCTTAATTGATGTTGTAAGCTCGAATGCAAGTTGAAAGCCTTCTGGAATTAGCTTCATTAATCAATAGCTGATGAGCAAGTCAGCCCAGCAACCGTACTATCTGACGGACTTCTGACTGCAATTATTGATTCCTATTAATAAAATAAATTATTTAAATCACTCGCAAGTTTCACTTTCTGATTTAAAGTTCTTGGAATAACTTGGAATGACTTGAAATTGACTGGATAAGTGTGTTCACAGAGCATCCAAATACATTTCGCCACATAAGCATTAGAACAAAACTTGTGAGTATTTGAATTATTCGAAAGCAATTCTTAAAATTGATTCGCAGATTTGGTTTTACTTGGAAGTTCAAGAACAAAGCCAAGTATACGTGTATTTGTGAGTATTTAAATTCATTCGGCAGGACTTGAAACTGACTTGATTAGTTACGAGTTGACACAACATTCAACAACATTTTCTCACTTTTGAGCTAGAACTAATGTTCTTGTTGTATCTTAAAGCACAAAACTTATAAGTATAATTGTGATAATCAGAGTTCATTCGAAAATTGATTCGATGATTCGCGTTTTAAGAACAAAGTGTAATATATTTGTGGATACATTTGAAAGCGATTCTTATAATAACTCGATGATTTAGTTTTACTTGGATGTTCAGTAACAAAGTCTAGTATATTTGTGAGCATTTGAGTTCATTTGAAAGCGATTCTCAAAGTTGATTCGATGAATCGATTATACTTGAAAGTTCCAGCAAAGGAATCTTAGAAGTAAAAGTATAGAGCCAGTTTGAAAGTGATAATTGTGAAATATGTTATTATGCAACTTTCTGTACTTTCCCCGGCTATAAAATAATTACTAATGCCATAGCAAAGAAAAGTGCAATTAGCAAAGGGAGTTTTTTCGCCGCCCCTCGGTTCTCTAGGGGATTTTGCATAATACACCCGGTTTTTCGAGTAAGAGTGCCAATTAATGCGGCAGTCCAGCGATTGCTCGGTTTAGCACGAGTCGAGGCAAGGCGAGGCAATTTGCATTCCCCACTAGCGGATTGTCAGGGTCGTCGCGTGGTGCCATTTACCATTCCATTTAGCACCTGGCCGACCGCCAAGAGAAAGAGAGAGGTGGAAAAAGAGAGAGATGTGAAACAAAAAGAGAGCGAGAAAAAATTAACTGCAGTGCACAAACTATGGCAATAAATCTGTTTTAGGCTACGTGTTTCCAGACAGACGCATTGATAATGCAACACAGACACACAAACACACACACACGTGTGCAGAGGGAAGGGAGGGGGATTGAGGCGAGTTGAAGGACAGACTGCAGCTGAGGACGGAGCATTTAAAAAGCGGAAATCAGGCAGACGACAGAAAATAAACCACAGCAAAAAGCGAGTGAGAAAAGCAAGAGCTGCAACATGGGAGCGAGAGAGAGAGAGAGAGGGAGGGAGGTGACAGACAACTGTTGGCGCTGCTAACAAGTGCAATGCCACACAGACACAACGACACACACTCATTTAATGGGCGTCCGTGTATGTGCCACAACCACAAGCAACTCCTTCTGCTCCTCCTCGCCACGCACACAATGAAGTTTTTAGCCTGTGCACCTTAGATAATTGCGAGGAAAGCGATTTCGCATTAGGTAAGCTAAAGTGACGGGCAGGTTAGACAGGAATAAAAGGGCGATAATGATAGGAAGATAGAAAAGAAAGCATGGCTAAGGATATACATATAAAGAGGGAAGTATGGTGTGAAGAATAGATGTTGAATACCTCACAAATAGTGCAAATAATATAAAATAACTATCTATAGATAGTAACCACTAGTAAAGCTTCGACATAATACTGCACTATCATGAAATGTACTCATTAAACAGCAGATGTTATTATTAATAATATTATAATATCAATTGATTGACTATAGAAGATACTCAGTTATCAAATGTTAAAGTCATACGAGTCTTCCTTCTATTGAGAGTTCTATTCCATTTAGTTTCGATTGATTACATATCGATAATTTGTATATTGACTTCATAAAGTTATCACTTACCTATCCATACCTATTAATAGTTGTATTTAATACAGTATCGATTGATGAAATATTGACAATTTGTATTTTGTTCACACAAAACTATCGTTTATCTATCATAAGTTAAAGTCATACGAGTTTCCGTATTATTAAGGCAACGTTCTATTGATAGTTGATTTTGTTATAGTATCGGTTGATTGGGCATCGATAATTTTAATACTATCAATAAAAAGCTATCGATGGTTTACGAAAGTCGAACTCAAATGAGTGTGATAAACGCAACATTCTAATCATAGTTGTATTCGGTATAGTATCCATTGATTACATACTGATAATTTCCATACTGACTTTGGAAGTTATCGCTCGATAAACAAAAATAGAAGTTATACTGGTCTATGTATAATGTACGCAACATTTCATTGATAGTTGTATTCGTTATAGCATCGATAATTTGAACATTGAGTATAAATTGTTATCGACAGTTTTCAAAAAAGAAATCAGAGTCTTTGCATAATTTAGAAATCATTCTTTTAATAGGAGTTAGATGATTATGCCGGATACCCGTTGGCGATAGTAGTAGTTCATTTATCGGTACTAATTTGAGAGCACCTCGATAACCAATTTGATCAATGGATTCACGCCCATTCTGCCGCATCATACCCGCATGATTTCACATTCACCACACTGACGCTCATCTTATGTTATTATGTGTGCACCACTCATATCTATTCATACGAGAACTCACACACACACACAGACAAACACTCAGGGACATTTAGATAAAACCACTTGGCAGCGTGTTGCGGCGGCGGAGTGGCCTTTGTCTCCTCCTTGTGACAATAAACTTGAATTACGGCCACAAGACATATGCATAAATGCACGACATAAGTATCTATGCATCTGCAGCTGTATCTGTATCTCGCCTGTTTCTCTGTGTGTATCCGTGTTGACAGCACTCGAGCAATGCGGAGACCGTGATCTCGACGTTAAGCTTACCGCATTGTTCTCGGCTTTTACCGCTAGGCCCCTCGGGTTATATACATACATATATAGAATGTACTTACATACTTATATTATATGAGGAACACAGTCCGTTCAGATTGTACATACCTGCAAAGAGATGGAAGCAAATCAAATACAAAATTAATATTTAGTTAGCAGAACATTTTAATTAGAAATGTGTCTAAAATAAGAAGTGTTTATTTATTGAGTGTATTGTATAATGATTATCTCCGTTAAACCTTGGGTTTGGCATAATGTAGACAAGCACATTTATATAAGAACAATAACATATAGTTAACTGTTGGAACAAGGAATTGACCGAAGAAACTGTGCCTTCAGTCGCCCTTTATACTCGTTACATATACATAGGGTAGAAGGATACGAGACAGAAAGAGGCATGGCAGACCCACCTATAGTATATACACATATGTACATATATATGTATTCTTAGTCAGCATCAGCAGCCGAGTATATATAGCCGTGCTTTACAATTTGGTTTGGCCACGCCCCTTAACATTCTTGGCAAATTGATTTTTATAAATGATTAATATAATATAATATTATTCCAATAATATAAGATTTATATCTTATTTCTTATTCAGTCGACTGCATTAAGGCGACTTTAACTAACTCTTTCCGTTCGAAAAAAACTGAAAACTTTGGTCGAAATCGAATAATTGACAGAGAAGTTATATATAAATTAATTTCAAAGGGTTGCCGATTTTCAAACCGTCCCCTACTAAGTATGCAACACAAAATGCACTAAAAGTATACGTGAATCACTTTGGTCAGCTGGGTAATGGGTATATGACAGTCGATAGCACTCGACTGTAGCTTTCGTGCTAGTTTCTAAACATGCATTAATCTCGACATGAAATTCTACCCCAATAGTATTCAAACTATTCAGGGGGATATTTCAAGAATGCGCTTGAAATCAAGAAAATTCCATGCGATATGCCCCAAGCATCATTCATCAATCTAATCATAGTAAATAACTGCACAAATTCTCAAGATTTTTCTTCAGTTTTATGGCACAAACTAACATCAAATTGTCAGTGGAAACAATGTCAAGGCGAGTGGGAAATGGAGGAGCGACAGACTGTGGCAAGGGAAGAGACTGGAGGAGGAGGAGGAGGAACTGAGCTGAAATAGCTTAATTCGATGTCATGACCAACTGCAGTGGAATTGTTATTGCTGTCATTATAAATAATGCCCGAGACTCGGCGAAGACTCGCAAGACTCATGACGCGGGGCTTGCGTTCCCCCTCCCCGCCTCCGGGGTGAATGGTATCAGTGTTGTAATTGTTCTAAGCATTATTAATGCCATTTGTTGTTGTTGGTGTTGCTGTTGTTGGTGTTGTTGTAACTGCATTTAACCCCCGTCGCAATGAAATTAGAGCGCAAACATTTCAATTTTTATGTCGCCTGCCGTAGAAGAAGGAGTCGAGGCGATGCGAGCGTCGAGTCGAGTCGGAAAAGCGACAGCATTTTCCTTCATTTCGGTGGTAGCTGCGCATCGGTGCAGGGGCGGACTGACTGACTGACTGGGTGCATTAACCTTTCATAGACACCGGTTGACACCAGCAGCAGATGCGGCGCCGTGCTGCAAGTTTTTCCGCATTTCCACCCATTGGACGACAACATTCAACATCATCACCTGAGCGAAGGGAGAGAAAAGCTGAAAAGCAAAACAGTTTGTTGCTTCTTCTGTGCGAGCGTGTCTTTGTGCGTGTGTGTGTGTGCGTGTGTGTGTGTGTGTGTGAGTGTGTCACATCTGTTGGCATCTCAAAAATTGTTCAGTTTTTGGCCTTTGTCAATATGCGTCATTTTTAAGCCCCGCTGCGCATATGTTGTGCAATATTTGAATACCCTTTAGTTATGGCATTGATTAAAACGGGTATTACAATGCTGGGGTAACCTTGTGAAATGTCATGAATTATATTATTTATAATATATCAAGTTAACACATAATTTCTACTTTGTTTTTTTTACTATATAAACTTCATCATGTAAACTCCTCATGTGAATATCTTGATTAGTGATCCGATTGTATATATTTTACACACTTCAAAAGTGTTTTTTCTCACAGGGTATTTCCACGTCATGTTGCTGCTTCACTGCAAGTCTGTCAAAGTCGTATCTCTGGCAATCTCATTATTGTGTCAAAAAATAATTTGCATATTGCAAATTTTGCAATACCTTTTGCTCTGCCGTTGGTCCTTTTTCATGCCCCCAACCGAAATTGAAAAGTTCTAATCGAATTTCCAGCCAAAGGGAAATATTTCTTTTGTTGGATATCGCAAAAATTTGTGCAAAAAATCGCCTGCAGTGGTCGTTGCAAATCTTGCCGATAGCACAAAGGATAAAAGGAGACAAGACGAGGCTCGGCAGGGGGAGACTCGACCGGCGGAGACGCAACCCTCGAGTCTGGGAACTGTTGACAGGCCGTGTTATTGGCATTCGAATGGCTGCCCAATCGAATGGCAATCGATAAACAATAATGGCAACCCGATGCCCGATGCCGGCGCCTGCAGGCAACAGTTTTGGGCTCGTTTCCCACCCCCGAAAACACACAGGACTAGGCAGAGCTCTCAGTGTCTAGTTTTGAGTCTGATGCAGACTCTGCCTTTGGTGCCCCCGGCGCATCCTCCCCTGGGAAAGACCACAAACCAGAGTAAAAGAAAAAAGAAACCCAGAAAAAAGTGTTAAAATGCAAGCCACGAAGTTTTTGTGATTTGCTGCGCTAGTTTCACTTATTTCCCTTTCCTTCTCCTCGCCCCTCTTCTCTCTCTCTCCCTTTTTTCTTCTCTTTTTTTTTGGTAGCCATAAAAATGAAGTAATAAAATGTTGTGCGCCACGACACGTGGCTGGGCAGTTAACGCTACCCGACGGCGCTTTGCCACAAAGCCGGCGCAGTTGCAAATCCAACAATTGGTTCGTGCATCAAATCAGCGTCAGTCAGGCAGTCAGTTTAACTCAATTGCGGCCTAAACGAGTTGCGAATCACAAGTTTATTCCATTATAACACGCCAGGCTAGACTCATAACTGTAACTGCAGTTCTTACACTGTTACTTTTACCGTTACTCCTTCCATCTTGAGGCACTGTTACTTTTACTATTACTCTTCCCATCTCAAGGTACAGTGGGGCAAAAGCAACTTTGATTGCCGAGGAAAACATGAAGGGAAAGAAGCTAATTTTCGTTAGATATTTTACTGCACTCGCCCCACTGTGCACCGTGCGCGAACTTTGTTGTAAATTCAATTTCCTTGTGGCAACATCTTTCAGTGCACTTCAGCACGTAGTCTGCACGGCCGTAAACAGAGATGTTTATGCAAACAGTTTAAGGGGTGGCCCCTACCTCAGGCACTCCCACTCCGACTTACCCCCCACCCCCTTCCTGCTGTCCCTCTATCTGTCAGGCTCCAAGTATCCGGCCATTTCTATGCTAAACGTTTGCTAAACCTCCAGTTAGACGGCATCCACCAAGTGGATGCAACACGCGTCTGGCCCGAGGCCAGGCCCGAAGCAGCTTTGCCTCGCCCTGGCCCTGAGGGGTGCGACGCATAGTCCAACTATGCACCGGGGAGTCATAAATTACCGACAGCCAGACGATATAATTGCCCCGACAGCAGCAGTAGATATATATATACACATACATGCATGTATGTATAGACAGTTCTTGGCAAATTTCTGTATTATAAACTGCCTTGTCAGTAGATCCTTCAGAATGCAACATTACTCAAGGCAATTCCCTAAGAGCTTCCTGCCTGCCACGGACCGGCCAATTCTGCATGCATGTCTACGTAATAGACTTAACAATATTCCCCAGCCATCGATGCTACTCTGAAGTGTTCGATCAGGTCATGAGTTCTTGCACGTTCTGAGAAGTGAGTGCCCTGAATTTCAACCAAGTTCCAAGTGAAGTTGTCAATAAAATAGTTGATTTATCATGTATAAACATCATATATAATATATATATATATATATATATATATATATATCAAACGACCCTCGTATATATATATATATATATATATATATATATATACTTATCAAACGACCCTCGTATATATATATATATATATATATATATATATACGAGGGTCGTTTGATAAGTCCGTGACTTTTTGTATTTGCCGCGCACCTGCTCTAAATACAACACTGCTCCTGTCAGCAGTTATCGATTAACAGCTGACTGTAAAATTTTGAGAAAGCTGCGTTTTTTGGTTTGCGTTTTATAGGCATTGAAAGCAGACGATCTCGTGAATTTTAACGAAAATGGAAAAAAGTGAATTTCGTGTGCTAATTAAGCATTATTTTTTGCGTAAAAAATCCATCACCGAAACCAAGGAAAGACTTGATAAATATTATGGGGACTCTGCACCATCAATTTCAATGGTTAAGAAATGGTTTACTGAGTTCCGTTGTGGTCGTACCAGTACAAGTGATGCCGAACGTTCAGGTCGCCCAAAAGAGGTCGTCATGCCAGAAATCGTCGACAAAATCCATGGAATGATATTGGATGATCGGAGAATGAAAGTGCGTGAGGTAGCTGAGGCTGTAGGCATCTCAACTGAACGGGTACATCACATTTTACATGAATATTTGGACATGAAAAAGCTTTCCGCGCGATGGGTGCCGCGATTGCTCACACACGACCATAAGCGCAACCGTGTGACCATTTCAAAGGAGTGTTTGGCGATGTTCAACCGCAATCCAAACGAATTTTTGCGCCGTTTCGTTACCGTAGACGAAACATGGATCCACCACACCACACCAGAGACCAAAGAACAATCAAGACAGTGGGTTTCTCCGGGTGAACGTGCACCAAAGAAGGCCAAGGTGGGTCTGTCGGCCAACAAGGTCATGGCCACAGTTTTTTGGGATGCACAAGGTATCATTCACATCGATTACCTTGAAAAGGGTAAAACGATCACCGGCGAATATTATTCAGAGCTTTTGGACAGATTCGATATTGATTTGAAGCAGAAACGACCGCATTTGGCGAAAAAAAAGTGCTGTTCCATCAGGACAATGCACGGGTGCACACGTGTGTAGTCAGCATGGCAAAATTTCATAAATTGGGCTACGAACTGCTACCCCATCCAGCATATTCTCCAGATTTAGCCCCCTGTGACTATTTTTTGTTTCCAAACATGAAGAAATGGCTCGGCGGTAAGAGATTCGGGTCAAATGAAGAGGTCATCACAGAAACAAACGACTATTTTGAGGGCCTTGAGAAAACCTATTATTTGGAAGGAATAAAAAAATTGGAAAAACGCTGGACTAAATGTATAGAGCTAAAAGGAGATTATGTTGAGAAATAAAACGCTTCTTTGACGAAAAAAATATATTTTATTCAAAAAGTCACGGACTTATCAAACGACCCTCGTATATGATATAATTAACTCTTCAAAGCTGTCTAAACTCTGTTCTCAATCCCAATTCGATTGGTTTATGAAAAGTTTTATTTCTAACAGATTGTACTTATGAGAACTATAGGATATCGTTTGGTTGTTCGTTAATACTTAGAAAAAAGGAGCGTTCATCGGTTACAATATAACTTTGATTGACACTGATAAGAAGAATCTTTTACTTTGTACAAAACCCACATTTGGACTGATTCTTCCTATTATGATGAAATGTTGGAAGCATATCAATTATATCGAAAAAGGCAGAAAACAACAAAAATCAAGCAATAGGTTATAGACAGCTAAGCGATATATCGCCTCGTTCCGATAGACATCCCTGGATCGACTCCCCTATTGATGCCGATTCGGACAAAAAGCATGTGTAGTGTATACTTTATGGACTCTGAGATGTCTCGTAAGGTGCTTGGCAAACAATTCTAACAACAAAATAAATGTAGCAACCTTTCACTCCAACATGCTCTTCCAACTTGACCTCAAAAGCTAATGTACTTCCTCATATCTGCATTATCTGATTTGGTCGGGCAGACTAATTAATTGAACAGCTTCGATTGCATTTCCTACTACACTTTGCGGATGGAGCTGATGCTGCATTGCACGCTGATTGAGTTAGCGCACGCATCAAGGTCACCAGGGTGAGGGTGGCTGGAGTTGTAGTTGAGGGTAGGAAAAGAAGCGAACAGAAAAAAATAAGAGTATAAGGGAAAAGTCACCCTCGAAACGGGTCATTATGGGTACACAGCACGCACTTCGCGAACTCGTTTCCGAAATTCCATTCAGAGTTCCCCTAGTTTCAAAACTAATAATTAAAACTACAAATGAATTCACACCCTTCGGGCATTTCGGGTTGCGCAAACAACAAGAAGAAAGCCAAATGTGAACTGCGTGAGTGTGGGTGTGACTACGCGAATGACTATGAGCATGAGAATGAGTATCAATGTGTGTGTAACAGTTCGTTTTTGAAGCTATAAACCTTAATGAATACACTTCAATGTATCGAATGCTACAGTAAGATTCACTTAAAACTGTGGCTACTGCAAAATCTTTTGTGCCATCATTAAATTTTATTCATAATTAGAAAATGTTCAAAAGAAAACACTTGAATACAATTGAAAAGCATTCAGATTTCGAGAATAATATCGAACGGCATTTGCCCCCACAATTTGTAGCCACTTAGAGTCATTTGTAAATCATACAATAAAGATATTCAAATTTGTATTGTGAATTCACCAATGTTCAAAAGATAAAGAAGGCACTTGAAGGGGATTATGTCACGCCCGAAACTTGTTTCTAGTTTGGAGCCTACGAGAAACTCTCAAATGAATGCAGTTCATTTGCTTGTGAATAGGCCACAACTCGTAGTGAATGCACCCAGCGGAGTGTCTTAAGTAATCGATAGTTTCTTGTGCATACCCCGCGGAATATCTTAAGTAATCGATAGTTTCTTGTGCATTTCCATTGAGCATGTCAAAACTGTGACTGATTTCGCAAGGGAACACGAATACATGATTTATTCATTTAGTCTGTGACCCGAGTCCATTCACATGGCCGCACTCAGACGTCACAGCTGACACAGTGTGTCAACTAAGCCGATTGACAGCCAAAACAAAAAAAAACTAACTGACAGATGGGCTAATATACATATATCGTACATAGTTCATGCACAGCAAAGTTTTGAGAGACTTTCCGCCCCGCGTGACTCTCCCCTTAGTGCAGGTGTCAATCAATTGCAGCAACGGGCACACTGCCAATTAGAGATGCAAGGGGCACGCACTCACTCACGTGACTCACGGGGAATTCTCACATTCGACTTCAGCTTTGCGTATTTCTTATTCTTATTCACAAGAATTGATACTGACAATTGTTACGATCTATTCTATCGATTGCAGATAAGTATTGTAATACCAAATCGTTATTCTACAATATTTGTTATTTCAACAAAGTTACTAGCTTACTACATTTTTATCCTAGGGTTATTCGTCTATGTGCTACACACATATTATATATAATTATATCATTATATACAATATGATAACTATTGTCACTTCAACTGAATTATTTCCGAATAAATCTCTCACATTTGATTGCACTTTATGATCAATAAACAGGCATGAAAGCTTTAGTCGATTGGGTTCGACTGTGGTATACTCTATTTACATATATGTATACCATATATAACTTATATTATTCGCGTAGTTTGCAGTATTGCACACTTTATATAGCAGTTTGAAAATCAATAAGTCTTACAATTATTTATTAAATAACTTTTTATTTACTTATCCGAGCGCAGCCAAATTGCAGTAATTTGTGCGTTGGTAGTTACCAAAAATGAACTGTCCTGAATTCAAATAACAATAAAAATTGATTTACGAAGGCTAAAGGGGGCGCGGTAAAATTTTTAAACTAACTTGATCTTGATTGACAGCAAACTTGGTAGATTTAAGTTTTCACACAAGCAGACTTGGCTATATTGACTCGGCTGTTGTTGCTGAATGAGAATATTTATAGTAAATGGGGTTTGCCACGCCTCCCGCTGCCTTTATATACATTTTCGATTAGCACAGAGCTATAATGCCCGCTACCCAAAGGGTATGATGTAAGTACCTCCTCGACTAATGGAAAGGGAATAAGTAGTAAACACTTTGACTGCTTGATTAAAATGGCATTAATGTCTCGAATGGCGCCCACAAAACAATTGCACAAGGCACAAAGCAGATGGTAATGATAAATGTTGCTAAGAAGAAGACAGCAGGAAGCGAAAGAGGGAGAGAGACAGAGATGGAGAGATGTTGCCGCCCTGCGGATAGGCAAATCAGAAATAATAAAGTCAAAGGGGCAATATCCTGTAATCATAACATTCTCAGCTCGCTCGGCACAGACGCCTTCTCCTACAACAATAACTGCAACAGCAAAAACAACAACAACAATTGCAATGCGCACTCAATAAATTTCAATTAAGCAAACAGCGCCCAGTGCATTATTCCCCATTGCAGTTCACATATATTGTTTATAGTTTTTCTTTTGTTTCGCCTTCCTTTTCGAATACCCTGCATGCCAGGTCAAGCAGCAGGTATGCTCTCTTCACCTGGCATAGCTTCAACTTGAAGTAGAGAAAACTTGAGCAGCAAACATTCGCTTCTTGTCCCTCTTACCTGAGACACCTTAAAGTTCTTCTAGAATGCTTAAAACTGTTTCTTTTCCTCTGGAAATATCTTAAAAAAATGCCTCCAACTCAGTATAGGGTATCTGCTAGTCGTTTGCTGTGCAACTTGTACGCTTACGTGTTTTCTATGGTGCACAGCACATTGCACATTGTTTTATGTTGCGTTGCATTTGTTGAAATCGATTTCAATTTCAGTTTTTTTTTCCATTTCATTTCTTCATGCTAATTACAATTGGATTATTATTAGTGAATTATGAAATCGAGTAGGCACCGACATAACATACAGCAGTTTACTATAATCGAAGTCAGTGCGAGAAAATGCAGTTGTTTTCTAGTTACAATTACAATTACGTTACAATTTTAAATATATTAAAATCCAAAATATAGTTAAATGCACACAAAACATATTCAAATGCGAGTAAATCGAAATTTCCAGGACACGTAGATAATTCAATCAGCTAATTACAAATCAAAGAAAGAATATTTTATCATTTATACGTCACTTAAAATTCGAGCTGAAAACTTTTTTTATTGATTTGCGGTGGCAATACTACTCGTAGTATACGAGTATATAGCCAAGATTTATGTGTTTACACAGATGGCTCAATCGTCTCGGCTCCTGAGGGGGTCTGTTATGCTTTCTTATGCCTAATTCATACATTTTCAGTGGACGAAGGATATACATATATTTCCAACTTCATTCTTAGTTTGCCCGTCTAAGATATGAAGGTACTAGCATTATATAGAATATAGAAACTCCTTAATTGAAGCAAAGGTTTAATTCTTTCCTTTCTTAAATAGCAACACTAAAATTACATTCCACATGTTTTTGAAGCCTCTGATTCCAGTTGTAAAATTCCCTTACCCGAAGCTGCAAAAATTGGATTCAAGACTACACACACATATACCAACACCCATGAAAGTCTCTCTCATTTATGTGGACCAGTCTTAATTTTGGACAGTCTACGATTTAGTTAAAGCATCGGTACATTAGTTTCAATATCTACTTTACATACTCTTTATGTAACTTTTCTTATATCATTTGTCATTTTCACAGAGCTTACTGGGGGTGGAGGGTTCTGTCGCAGAGTCATTACGAATTTTGGGGGAATCGCTCATGCAATTTACGTCGCATGCACTCAGCGAAATTTGACAGAATATGTTTGGAAGTCTTACGTAGAACGTAGTAAAATATAGAAATTATATTCGGTCTGTGATTTCAGAACAATAAAATGAATGCCTTAAGAGTTTGTGGATATACTCAACTTTTTTTTGGAGTGTATGTATGGTATGGTATATACACACATATATTTTCTAATGACTTTAATATTCCTGAAGTGGGTGCAGAAACTAGCCTGTCCTTTTTGGGAGGGTGAAGTGAATCGCACCGTTGCGATGCGGGGGCGTACAGCGGTTCACCCTCGGTGCCGTCAAGTCGCAACGCCTCCAACGCCTCAGTCCAGTCCAGCGGAGTGGCAACAATGCATGATTCATGCCGCGCACTCTTCACCAAACTCAACTAAATATTAAGCGACCTTATATACACTCAAAGAGAGCAGGAGTAACTACAACTTTGGTATGAAAAGTCACCCCTCAATGGGGCAATGCGAGGGGAGAAAGAAGCTGAATGAAGAGAGGGAGAGAGCAGGAGGAGAGACAAAGGAGGAAACAGAGTGTGGGCTATGGCGTGCCGAAAAAAAAACTAAATGACGCACGAAAATTCGAATGTGTATACCCTGTAAAAGTAAGAATGAAAGGGACAGCTTGAGTTCTGCCTTTACCAAGTTTTAATCAATTCCAATATGGCAACAGGGTATGTAGCAGTCGTGATACTTCTGCTTAGACTACATCGGTCACAGGGGTTGGCATTGCAATTGATTTGTGTCGAAAATACTTCCGCGATTTGTAGTTTAGTTGCCTGTCAACACTTGAAAGCAAGTCGCGACGACAGCATCCCATAACCGTTTGGATATCCACCCATATCCATGTGAAGCGCGAGTACATTCGCACACACGCACACAAACACACACACACATCGACACACCGATGAGGACCCGCAGAGAAATGCGAATAACATCGAATTTCATTCATATTCCTGCAGCCATTTCCGATGTCTCGACTTCAAAGTGCGTTTTCTATTTCCCCCTTATCTCTCTCTCTCTCTATGTCCCTCTCTCTCTTATTCTCTCTCTCTCTCTGGCTTTTCTCTTTTTATAGTCTACACCTTCTGCTCGTGCTTCGTGTTTTTCTATTCATTTCTTTTTCGCATTTGATGGCACATTTCCGGCAGCGTCTTGTTGATATTTCGCTCTATTTTTGGCCTTGTGGTGCACGCACCATCTGAGACCTGCAACGTGCTGTTGCAGCTGGGACAACTCGTTTTCCATATCTGGATGTTGTCTGGCCAAAACACCAGTGTTGGTAAATGTAGCCAGAGTGGCAGCAAGTGCCTTGGATCTGAGTGCAAGTCAAGTGAGTTAATCAAGCTAGAGTTCGATGATATTGTTTATTTAACGAAGAAACCTGCAAGGAGTCCCCATAATTATGAAATTTTATTAGCAATTTATAAAGGCAGAAAAATATATGGTTTTCTTTATGATTTATGACATATATGCTCTTATTCGACAACTTGTGATCTCACTAGAAAATATCTCAAAGGAAAGCTAACTTCGCATAAAACCTCATCCTAATTGCAATGATCTCGATTCGTTTTATATTTCTTCACATGATATCGATGAGCAATGAAGTTTATATATCTTAAACATATCTTCCTCTGTTACTGTAAATGATTATGAGATTATCAAGGTAAGAGAAGGAGAGTAATTAATAGACACTTCATTCAAATATCTTTAATATAATGATCTATGGATCTGCATAGTTAATTGTTTCCTCGTTTCTCGTTTCAGTTGCTGATGCTGATGCACTCCTTCCTTCTCTCCCCACACCTGCCTTGTCATTCCCACACCTTCTCCATCTTCCTCGTTAGCCTCCTCTAGCTGTCTCTCTCTCTCGTTACACGCACAATTAGCTCGTGCGTTGCTTAATTTATGCAAATTTTCTTGCTTTGGAATTTATTAGCGATGCGTAACGCATACGCTGCGTGTCAATTGCATTTGACGGGGCTCACCCCACCCGCCTCTTCATCGCTTAGCCCCGCCCACTGCGGCACAGGGTTGCATTTAATTGAAATGCTGCTGCTTCCCCCTCCTCCACTCCCCCACTCACTCGCTCTCTCTCTGCAAATCGGCAGCAATTTTGTAGAATTTTCAAGTGTTTCGGCTTTTTCGGGATTCTGGAAACGCTCAACGGAAATTTACTGTGTCTGTTGCGATTGTTTTACTCGTTGTTGTTGTTGTCTTTGGGCCCCCGAAAACGAGACACGTGCCTGAACAGAGCTTGGGTGGGACTTATCGTGCGTCGAGCATCTGTGGCCGTGGCCTTTGTCTTTTGCGGCCGTGCATTTAATTGCCGTCAGGCCAACGAGACCCCACCCCCCGCACCACCCACAAAACAACAACAACACCGACAAAAACAACAACATATCAGACCTCATAGCCAGACACTAGACAAGACGAGACAAGCCCAACGGAACCGAACTGAACCGCAGCGAACCCAATCGCAAATCCACTTCCATTTTCATTTCCATTTTCAATTCCGATTTCAGTACCCATTCACCATTGTTGTTGTTGTTGCTGTTGTTGTTGGCCTCGCTGTCTGCTTAATTGTTTTTCTTTTTCGTTGTTGTTTTTGTGTCTGTTTGCCAGCTTCAAATTAGGCCGCATTTTGCGCTTAATTTACCACGCATCCGTTTCTGTTAACCTAACCTCAACTGTCGCTCTATCTGTCGCTCTGCATGTGTATCTGCAGCTCTGGCTGTGGCTGTATCTGCATCTCTGTATGTATCTGTGTCTTTATCTGCACTGCGCCACAAGATAAACTTTGATTTTAGTGACAATTATTTTATTTTCTCCACTCTCTGCACTTTATCTCATATTTGTTGGACATTTTCAAGAGTATCTTCAATGAAATACAGTCAAACTTGACTAGGGTAAACTAGTTTGAAGCTTTACAATAAGAAAACAGTTTGCAATAGGATTTGTACTGTGGCAAGTGCTATATAATGATGCGACCGATTTAAAGTACTACTCAATATCCAATGATATTACTTTGGTACTAATTACATAGAACACTTCTCTTAGTATATTTATTATGACTTGTCTTCGATCCCAGAAAGTGTATGGTATATATTCTTGATCAGCATCAACATCAGTTCAGTTGTCTTATGATTACATGCAGATCAACTTAGTTTAAGAGTTTAGCCACGCCCTTTGCGGCCCTGTAAGTCGAATTGCAAGTGTGAATAAGTAAAGGAATACATATATAATTGTTTTCGCTATTTTCAGTAAATATCTATAATAATATATGTATATGTATCCAAGATACTTATAGTTACTATATACATATGATTTTTTTAAAAGCTATTCATGACATTATTTTCATTTCAAGATATATATCGGGTATAAAACAGACGAGCTCACTTGACTGCAGCTTTCTCACTTGTTTTTCTAATTGATTTACGATAAGATTGGGATACACAGCTTAGATCGTCGAATTGTCGTGCTATCAGCAGAGGCCTTATAAACCCCAATTGAAACAGCTGTTAAATAACTGTAAACATACCGTAAACAGGCGGTTATGGGCAAAAGCCTTCGTCACAGTTCACTGAACTAGATCAGAGAGTGCAGTGCTCATGCAGCTCTACAAGGTACACAGATGAATACATGTACATACGTATTACATATGTATTCGTGTATAGTCTATGTACATTATGTACAGACTACGAGTATATATGTTTTTTGGTATCTCGCCGGCAGACGTGACTTTTGGGCCATGAAAAACGAAATTTGTCGTATGTGACCAAATGGCGAATATTTTTATTCATTTATCAGAGACAGAGGCAACAACAACAACAAGAGCAGCGTTAACAATTTGTGAGCGATTGTTTAAACGATTTGGAGCCAGTTCGCAGCGAAACGAACGATTCAAATGATTCTCGGCGAACTGATTTAAACTCGTTTAAAACCGGGCGTGGTAGGGAATACGAGTATACCTTTTGTTGGGGTGTGTGTTTTTCTCATCAAGTGCTCTGCGAAATGATCCACTAAACATGTTCGCCATATTATTCCACTGTGACTACGTGACGTTCATTTGTTAGCAGTTAGCGCTAGAGGCGACCCTAGGGCCGTTAATGAGTTCAGTTTTAGCCTTTATTACTACCAACTTGCACACATAAATCCACGCACTCACATCAATATATATAAATATAGTATATATAATAGCACATGACATAGCTGTAAGCTGACAAAGCATTCCAGTTGTCGCAGAAACACTTTATCTTTGGACTTGTCGAGCGAAATAACCAACAACTATTTCAAGTAATTGCAATGACATTTATGGAAAACACTTCCTATTAGTGAGGAATTTAAATAGGTATATAGACGAGATTATTTCGCAACAATTGAAGAACCGAGAAAACTTGATATAGTAGCTTAAGATTGAGATTAGGATTGCAAAACAATGCCCCATACCATTTATACTCATAGAGGTTTTCAAAAGCCCAATCAGAAATTTTACCAGTTGGAAACTCAAAATGCTTCAAAGATAACTCGAAACTAAATATATCTCTTGGGGCCCCCTACCATTTATACTCATAGAGGTTTTCAAAAGCCCAATCAGAAATTTTACCAGTTGGAAACTCAAAATGCTTCAAAGATAACTCGAAACTAAATATATTCCTTGGGATAAGAAATAAAGAAATAAATATAGCAATGTGCAAAGAAAATTAACCTCGAAAATCATTGTAATTTTTAGATCAAGAGGCTTCATTAATGACTTTAATGGGACTTCAATTATTTACCATAATTCAGATGAGATGGATTGACAAAAGATACGATAAAATATTTTGATCGTAGATAACTAACGTTTTAATATATAAGTATCGCTAAGAGAAAAAAAAAATGGCACATTAAATAACTTTCGTTGACGTCTTTATCTTCTTCAATTGAAAGGAAGACCATTCTGTTGCCAGAAACTCGCATAGGACTATAATCCTTATGTATTTTTATTTATTTGGTCAACCTTACGCACTTATACCTATGCGGCAGTAAATAAAGAAACGAGGAAGAAAAGCTGCCGATAGTTTTATACCATTGATTTTGATGAAACTTTATATGCATATTTTATATAAAGAATAAATTCCATGTGGTTAATTTGGTTACAATATCTTGAAAAACAGCAATAAAAATCGGACCATAGTTCTTACGGCAGCTATATATGCATATAAGATTTATCAGTCTGATCCGGCTCGTTTCGACTTGTTCACTGCGTGCAGCAATAAGAAGCATGTGTGGCAAGTTCCATCAAGATAGCTTTGAAGTAAAAGGCAAGTTTGCATTACAACAGACAGACATGGCTAGATCGACTTCCCTAGTGATGCTGATTCAGTGTACGAGTCAGAGATGTCTCCTGAGGGGCATTGCAAATTCAGGCACAAAACTTTATAACCTCATCAGGGATATGAAGATGCAAGAGAGAGAGAGAGAGAGTTGCGCAATCTTCAGCACAATCTAGCTGCATATGAATCGATCGATTAATATTGTATGTGTGTCTGTGTGAGTGTGTCTGTATGTCTGTCTGTCTGTGTGAGTGTGTCTGTGTGTGAGTCTTTGTGAGTGTGTCAAACTCACTTTGGAGCAGTCAGTATTGAGTATCCATATTCATTTCTGCATATTCATTTTATTAAGGCCGATTCTCAAGGCCTTGCAAAACCCGCATACGCCCCCATGTCCACCCCCCTCCTCCTCTCTCGCGGAGTACAAGTCTGGCAGGCACAAACACGATGGGAAATAATTGAATTTAATTAACATGGGAAATGTTCACGTTCCACTAACAAAAACAATGCTGCAACACACTGTGCAGGGCATCAACAACAACACGTGCACACAGAAGAGCCCAGCAAGAGAGAGAGGGAAAGAGATAGAGAGAGAGAGAGGGAGAGCGAGCGAAAGAGAGTAAAGAGAGCGAGAGAGGTTTGATAGGCGAAAAGAAAGTTAACTGCGCTTACCTGCTGCGCACAGAGTGCAGTCAAAAATGTAAAGCTCCAGAGCGCCGCTTTAGTTGTTGATGTTGTTGTTGTTGCTGTTGTTGCTGTTTTGAGTCGAATTCTTGTTGTTGCTTTGCTCAGCGTGTACAACATTTTATGGCCGTGTTGTTGCAGTCACTGCTGCTGCTGCTGCTGCTGCTGTTCTTGTTGTTGTTCCTCTTGTATTTCTAGTCGTTGCTGCTCCGGTGATCGACACGACGTTGCTGCTGCTGCTGCAGGTGCTGCTACTGCGCTGCTGCTGCAGATAGTTGTTTACGTTGCTTGAATTTGTTTTGCACTTTTGCTAATTTCTTTTGATTTTCGACATTTTCAATACGATTGTAGTTTTTGTTTTTAGCAAATGCATTGTTTTCTATTTGTTTCTCTTCTCCTTTTTCGTTTTGCTCAGCTGCGCGACGTATTACGAACTTTCCTCACGTCATTCTGCGGGAGAGGAGGAGAGAGAGAGTTGTACACAGACAGTGAGAGCAGAGCGTAAGTTGAATGAGAGTGACGCAAGCGGCTGAGGTGTGCGAATGCGAGTCTCTCTCCTTCTCTCTGTCTACGTTTGTATGTGTTTGTGTATGTGAGTGTGTGTGTGTGTGTGTGTGTGTGTGTGTGTAAGAGAGCACAACTTTAAAGCTAAGCTTTGCCTTCAATCAATGACGCACAGTGGGCCAAAAGAAAAATACTAATGAAAATACTAATGATATTGTTTTTATTCGACGTTTTGAAAGCCTAATACTGTGAAGAGTTCTTTAAGTTTAATCATTTCACTTTTTGTTTGGTTTTTTTATATTATGTAACACATATTTTACAAGAACAAGCACTGTAGTTGGCTTAAAGGACATGATTCGTCATTTTCACGACGCGAATAAATACGTGCCCTCTTAACCGATTTAAAAAATTATGATATGGGTATATTTATCTAGGATCTGGAATCTAGGTGAAAGTATTGTGTCTCGGAGGCTTCTAGTTTTTTTTGTAAATTGAGTTTTGAACATCATAAAAAATCGGTGACGACTTTACTCAAAAGAATATTGTTCGTTTTGAGCTGATTTTTCGTAAAATAATATTTATTAGTTTTTTTTAATGTAAGCATGATAACATAAAAATAATTCCTTTTCTGGGTTTCGATGCACAGAATAGTTAAGCAAGCCTTTTAGTGTAAACATACGATACTTTTAGTTTAAACATGCCTTTTATGATAGACGAATAATGTCCCTAACGATGACCTTCCAGGGCTAAGGGAATTTGAGAGTCAATGGAAGGAAATTGATTTCTATCGAAATTCGGTTTCTGCAACCAAAATAACTTAAAATCGAACTGAATACGCAATTGGGAATATTAAGCTTTAGTTTGAATCCATCCACTAACATATAACGAAAGTTATTGATCAAATTCCATTAGATCGGTCTTCAAGCCCACTGTGTGGCGCTATGAGGCTGTTGCCAAGCTCTAAGCCTGAGCTTTCACGCGCTCTCTCAGTGTCTCTCTTTCGCTCTGTCTCTCACTCTCCCTTCTCTCTTGCAAACATAACTGAATTATGTTAATTGAGTGTGTTGCATTGGCTGCACCAATAAAAACAATTTTTGTCAATTTTCCCAATGCATAAACACACAAATACACTGTAAAACGCATGTTAGTGTGTGTGTGTGTGTGTGTGTGTGTGTGTGTGTGTTTGTGTTTGTGTACATATGTATGTACGAGTATCTTTAAATGGCAGAGCAAAGAAAACAACAATTTTTACAGAAACCAGTTTCGTGTCAAGTTAAAGCTGCCTAGGGTCTTGTTGTTGTTATTGTTTCACTTATTGTTGTTGTTGTTGGTTGTTATTAACATTGCCGTATGCAAAAAGGCCTTCAACTTTGTTGCTCGAGCTGCAGCCAGCTAAGGGCGAGGGAGACGACAAGAGCCAGAGAGAAAGAGAGAGAGAGAGAGAGAGAGAGCGGGCGCGGTTGCCAAGCCAAGCTTTGACTCTGCGTTGTGCTATTGTTCTGTCATTTACTAGAACAACAACAACAATGACAACAACGCCAGTAACAGCAACAACTATTCAACTTACTGCGAAATGTGCAAAGCTTGAAACGACAACGACAACAACGCCAACTAAAGCTCACAAAACGAGTTTAATTTTTATGATGTGAATTTTTTGATGTTTTGTTGTTGTTGTGGTTGTTGTTTTAACATGAATTTAGGACAAGTTTCTATGTGCGAAATAATCGCAAAACTAAACACACTATTTGTTTTCGCTCAGTGCAAATGTTTGCCAAATTCATTCACAAATCATTCAAACATAAGTGGCAACAACAACAACAATCACAACGGAAGCGGCAGCAAGTGGTGAAATTTCATTCAAACGCAACGGCGCCAACAGCGCGCAAGCCTGCCTGCGTTCGTGTGTGTGTGTGTTTGTGTGTGTGTGTGTGTGTGTGTGTGTGTGTGTGTGTGTGTGTGTGTGTGTGTGTGTGTGTGTGTGTGTGTGTGTGTGTGTGTGTGTGTGTGTGTGTGCGTGTGTGTGTGTAATGAGGGTGGGTATGGGGGGTGTGGGGGGCATAGAGAAACAAGAGAGGTGGGAGAGGTAAGCATGGGCACGCAAAAGAAAGCGACGGCATGTGAAACGACGTCGGCAACAACAAAACAAAAAGCTACTGCGGCTGCTGCTGCCGCCGGCGCTGCTAGTGTTGCGTAGGTGTTGCTCTTGCTACTGCCACCACTGCTGCTGCTGCTGCTGCTGCTGCTGCTGCTGCGACGCACTCGCAACGCGCTCAAACACAAAAACAACTCTCAATTTCTGCTTTTACTTTGCTGCTGCTACGCTTTGTTGGGCATTTCTTGGCCAAAATAAAAATTCAAAACCAATGTACATATGTATGTGCATGTCTGTGTGCGTGTGTATACATGTGTGTGTGTTGTGTGTCTCTCTGTATGTGTTTTAGTGGGCACACGAACTTTTCTTATTGAATATTAAAAACTTTTCAATACACACATACATACATGCACATGTATGTACGTGAATGTGTTTTGGGTATTTATTTATATATGTATATCTACATATATATATATATATATATATTGGCTGTATACTGATTTGCGTTCAAAAATTTTGTTAACCGTCGCCAAAAAAATACAACAACAAAAAATACAAAAAACAACAACAAATACAACGTACACTCAGACGCAGACGCGCACACACGTAAACACACGAGCAGCGCGACGTTAACGACGACGACGACGACGACGACGTGAGTGACGGATAAACACAGCGGAGGCAACGACAACGGACGAAAGAATGACGCGCCTGAACACGCTCACGGCCAAAACTCAACTGAGTAACGGGCAACGTAGCGGTGGCTGTGCTGCTCTGCCTGCATCTGCAAGTTGAAATGTTTGCACTGCGTTGCGTGCCAGTGTGTGTGCGTGTGTGTGTGTGTGGGAGAGCCCCCAGCAATGGGTGGTTGTTTTTGTGCCAGTGCTGCCACACTTGGCGCGCAGAATTTGAATCAGCTTGTCGAGCTTTCCAAGTGTTGATAAATGATTGCGTTGTACATTTATTGTTTATTCATTTAACAACTGAAATGTGGTAATTAATGCTTAGTCTAATTAGCAGCTCAGTTGTTGGCTTAGTTAAGCAGATATAGTCTCCGATAAGTCTCGATTTCCCATACAAATTTACAGCTGAGAAGACCAGTTTCGAAAACTAAAATCATCCACATACATGACCACGGTCACACTATCATTACTTACAGATGCCATTTGAAAGAAGATAACGTATTTATTGCTCGTTTTGTATGATTATGAAAACCAACCACATATTGATTGGGTTCCTTGTACATTAATGTTATAGTTGGATAGCTCCCCACGACAGTTCGATAAGGTGAGAAAGTTTATAGAGCTACGAGTATAATCTGACGGCTGCGGCAGCTTAACTAAGAACCTAGCCATCTGCTGTCGATTCTACGTATTGAATGGATTCAGCACCGTCATAGAAAGCTTTTGAAAATTTAAATTTTATATTTATATTTTTCCGTCAACTGAGGTCTAGTTGGGTTACCATACTTCAGAGTGCCCAGCAACAATGTTTATTTGCGACCCTGGGCAACTTGTATTGTTAATGAGGATACACTGTGTGGGATTGCGCTGCAATTTGAAAGATAAAGGTAGTGTAAAGATAAAAATGGAAAAACAGTTTTGATAATGAATGTAGAAAAAGTTAAGATTGGAATACTTATGTAGTACAATTTGTTAGCATCCTCGACAACTTCGAACGCTGGTTTAATGCAGCTAACCCAAAATAAGTTTAAAATTCCGGCGCAACTACATAATGATCGAGACAACAAAGGGAATTATATTGTAATAAGATGCGGCAATTATATGAATTTAAGAAGGTAAGGAATACCACCAGATAGTAGGCAGAGTAAGTTGCAAATTATTATGATAACCAGTGGAAATTGGACTTGGCACATATCTTAACTTAACACTCTCATGATATCTGCTAGCTCCTGTTTTGTACAGTTTGGACGGAAACATACTATAGTGTTGACATCAATGGATCCATCCAAGTTCTTGACGAGACGATGAAACAAAACCCAAAGCTAAACTTTTTTTTTTTTTAACAACGCATGTTGCAACTAAGGTAATACAACATTAAAGAATCCATAAAGAAACGCGTTAATAAGTATATTGTTGAATTTTTACAAATACAATTTTTTTATAATGATTCAATTTTTTCCGCCCACAGTGTCGCAAGGCATTTACTATTTGTATAATTAATTATACTTTATGAGTTTGTTTTTATGTGTTTTTAATTTAAAACACTTTTAAAACTTATCCTTCGAATGAAATGATTAACCTAAAACAATGTATTTATTTCCCAAGAAATAATTTTACGATTAATTTTTAATAGTTACATATTACCTAAGAGTTGGGGAGTTTTCCGTTTTTGGCTTAGTTGAGGAGATAGTGCCTCCAATAAGTCCCGAATTCCCATAGAAATTTTCGACTGACACTGCTAGTGTGACCAGATTTTGTAAAGGAAAGTCGCCTAAATTTTGTAAAGTGACTAAGAAACTGTTGATTACGAAAACGAAGAACATTATGTTTGGGCTCGTAAATTAATTTATTTATGTTAAACATGGCCAAACAGCAAATTAATCGAAATCGCTGAAATGGGCAGCACTGTGCATCGATACACTCTCTTAACTCGCTGCTGTTTACAGCAAGTACCGATAGTTACAGCTTATCGATATGTTGCGAGAATATCCCTATGCAGCACTGCTGCTGTTGCAGCTTGTTTTGTACATCGCTAAGAAGAGCATACACGGTTTTTTTTGCAAACCCAAATTCGAAAAAAATTACGAAATTAAAATTTAAAACATAAACGAAAGACGATTTCCGTACGGCTCCAGAGCGTATTGCAAGCAAAGTCAATACGGCGTGAGCACGGCGACGGGCAAAACGTCAATAAACAACTAGGTTGAAAAAAAGACCGGCAGCAGCTTCCTCCCTCACTCACGCACACACACTCACACACACATGTAGTTATTCTATGAGAAACAAACCGAAGAAGAAGAAGCAGAAGCAGCAGCATCATCTCGCACTGTGCGTGCAAAACAAATAAGGTGAAGAGAAAGAGAGAGAACTGTAGAGCGAAAGCAAAAGCGAAACGGAAGGTGTGTGCGATCATCAACATAAATTTAGGCAATGAAGAACGTCTTGATGGTGGCCGAGAAGCCGTCGCTGGCTGCCTCGCTAGCCGGGATTCTCTCCAATGGACGCTGCACGACGAGGCGAGGTGAGACGACAGAAGAGAGAAGAAGATGAAGCAATAAATGAGAATGAGTGTAATTGAAATTGATTAATTGTAATTAAATGAACCCATCCTCAGGTAACAACAGCTGCTCCACACACGAGTGGACGGGACACTTTCGCAACGAAGGCAATGTGCACTTTCGTATGACCTCAGTGTGCGGGCATGTGATGTCCTTGGACTTCACCAGCAAATACACATCGTGGGACAAAGTGGATCCGGTGCAGCTGTTCAGTTGCCCCACGGAGAAGAAGGAGTGCACGCCAAAGCAACAGATGCGCTCGTTTCTGGCGCATGAGGCGCGGGGATGTGATTACCTGGTCCTGTGGCTCGATTGCGACAAGGAGGGCGAAAACATCTGTTTCGAGGTGATGGATGCAGTGCAGCATGTCATACACAATGTGTACAGCCACAGTGTAACATATCGTGCCCACTTCTCGGCCATTACGGACAAGGATATCAAGGGCGCAATGGAATCCCTGGGACATCCCAACGAGAACGAAGCCAAGTCTGTGGATGCACGCCAGGAATTGGACTTACGCATCGGTTGTGCCTTTACACGTTTCCAAACGAAGTTCTTTCAGGGTCGCTACGGCGACTTGGATTCGTCCCTCATCTCGTACGGCCCTTGCCAAACACCCACACTGGGTTTCTGTGTGAAGCGACACGATGATATACAGACCTTCAAGCCAGAGACCTTTTGGTATTTGCAGTTGCTGGCGGGACAGCCGGAATACACGCTGGAGTGGGCGCGGGGGCGCGTCTTCAAGAAGGACATTGCCATCATGCTGCTCAACCGCGTCAAGGAGCACAAGGAAGCCAGGTAGGACGAAGACAGGGCAGGCAGCTGGCCGGTATCCGCTAGCTAACTCAGTTCGATCCATGCTTATTCCCTCTCATTTATTCCCGTTTTCTTCATTGCAGTGTGGAGAGTGTAAGCAGCAAGGAGTCGTTCAAGAGCAAACCGCAGGCCCTCAACACGGTCGAACTGATGCGAATCTGCAGTTCCGGCCTGGGCATCGGCCCGTATCAAGCTATGCAGCTGGCGGAACGCTTGTACACGCAGGGCTACATCAGTTATCCGCGCACAGAGACCAACCAGTATCCGGAGAACTTTGATCTGCATGCAGTGCTGCGTGTCCTGCAACCCTCGACGGAGTTCGGCGATGAGGCACGCTCAATTGCCTCGGACTTTCAGCAGCCGCGCAAGGGCAAAGATGCCGGTGATCATCCGCCCATAACGCCCATGAAGCTGGCCAGTCGCAACGACTTCGATCGGGATACCTGGCGCGTATATGAGTTCATCTGTCGCCACTTTATGGGCACCATCTCTAGGGATCTGAAGTATCGCACGACCACGGCAAAGCTGCGTGTTGGCATGGAGAGCTTCTCGTGCACGGCGAATGTGCTGATCGACGCGGGATTCACCAAGGTGATGACATGGCAGGCCTTCGGCAAGGATGAGGCGATGCCACCGTTTGTTCAAGGCACTCAAGTTGCCATCAATGATGTGCGACTCGCGGAGAGTCAAACGGGTCCACCGGATTACCTCACCGAGGCGGAACTCATTACGCTAATGGAGCAGCATGGCATCGGTACAGATGCCTCCATTCCGGTGCACATCAACAACATTTGCCAGCGGAACTATGTGCGAATCGAGACGGGACGCAAGCTGATACCCACGACGTTGGGCATTGTGCTAGTCCATGGCTATCAGAAGATCGATCCGGAGCTGGTGTTGCCCACCATGCGATCGGAGGTGGAGCGCATGTTGACGTTAATTGCCAAGGGATCCGCGGACTTCAACGCTGTGCGCAACCATGCGATCAAGATCTTCAAGCTCAAGTTTATGTTCTTTGTGCAGAACATCGCCAGCATGGACATGCTGTTCGAGTCCTCGTTCTCCCCCCTGGCGGAGTCGGGCAAGGCGCACTCGCGTTGCGGCAAGTGTCGACGCTACATGAAGTATATACAGGTGAGTGGTGGCAAGGGGCATCAGGGAACAGGGATGGGGTATTGTGGCATATTAACTAATGGCTCCCACCTCCTCTAGACGAAACCTGCCCGTTTGTATTGCTCGCACTGCGACGAGAATTATACTCTGCCCAATGGTAATGTTAAGGTATATCGAGAGTTCAAGTGCCCGCTGGATGACTTCGGACTGTTGGCCTTCTCGACGGGCGTCAAGGGTCGCTCGTTCCCGTTTTGTCCGTATTGCTATAACCATCCTCCATTCAGGGATATGCCTAAATTCGGCGGCTGCAATACCTGCACGCATCCCACCTGCCCGCACTCGCTCAACACCCTGGGCATCTCCAGTTGCGTTGAGTGCGAGACGGGCGTGCTGGTCCTGGACAGCACCTTGTCGCCCACTTGGAAGTTGGGCTGCAATCGCTGTGACGTCATCATCAATTGCTTTAAGGGCGCAACAAAGATCACTGTGGAAGGTAAATGATGGAGAGAAACAAAGATTTGAGGGGGTAATCTCCAGATTCTTATTTATTTCCTTGCAGACAACAAATGCAATGATTGCGGTGCACAGCTGGTGAATGTGGTGTACAAATCGGACAAGTCCAAGTTCAAGGATGGCAGCGAGGAGAAGAGCGGCTGCATCTTCTGCTCCAGCGACTTCTCGCATCTCATCGAAAAGCATCGCGCGGTGGCATCGCGCGCAGTGCGCACCAATGCGCCACGTGGCGGCGGCAATGGCCCAGGTGGTGCCGTGGGTGTCGGTGGTGTGGGCGCTGCCGGCGGCGTTGGTGGATCCACTCGAGGTGGTCGGCATGGCGGTCGGCCACCCAAGGATAAAATGGCACAGTTAGATGCATATTTTGTTTAGGCGACACACGAAAACCAGAACAGCAACAACAACACCAACTGCATTTAATTATGTAACTCGTCACTAAATTAACGCAAATAAACAAAGTTTGTAACATATAACAAAAACAAAAACAATTTTGTTTATTTCAAATTTGCTTGCTCTGAGCGCACACGGGTAAAATACGATACATGATACGATACATCGATAACGGCAAATTGTGGCGGCCAAACGATACATTTCACTGGCTAATTGTGACTGTCATTGTGTGCGATAACAACGACCTTGTTGTCGATAGCAGCTGTTTGTGTCAGTCTGTTATTGCCTGGCAGTTGCCATCACTAACGTAGCTCTCGCCTTGTCGAAAGGAGTTTTTTATTAAAAAATTTGAACGTTTCGGACGTACATATATATATATAGTTTGTTACAATCAACTTTGGCTTCCAGCGAGGCACTTCTCGTCCCTGGCGCATACGGCAAGCCGTACAGAGAGAAAAGCTTAACACACGCGTGCAACTTACAAGAACACACAGTGCACCACACACACTTACACACTTGCAAACGAACGAACAGAAAGAGAGACAGGCACACATACAGGCGCGAAACAACACGACAAACACACACAGGCGCGCACGCAGGCAGGCACAGGCGGAGCAAGTCGCGAACTGAATTTGTTTGTTTATTTTTATTTTAATTATAATAAACTAGGGATAGCCTGTTACCGCCCAAGGCCTGTTCTAATGCACAAACTCATCAAAATGAATAACCACCGATCAGGAATAGTAGTTGGCGAGAAATACAGAATCATTCGCAAAATAGGTAAGCGCAACAAACAAGAAAAATGAAAATGAAACATGAAGTGCAAAAAAAAAAATTAGTCATAATCCAAAACGACGTTGATAGCACGGCGCAAGTTGCTTAATTTGCGCAGCAAATCGCAGAAATCTCTACGCTCTCTGTCTCTCTCATCCGCTCTGTCTCTCGATCTCTGGTACTAACATCCGTTTGCAATCATCATCCCGCACAGGCAGTGGCTCCTTCGGCGACATTTACCTGGGCATGAGCATTCAGTGCGGCGAGGAGGTGGCCATCAAAGTGGAAAGTATCAATGCCCGTCATCCGCAGCTCCTCTACGAGTACAAGCTGTATCGCGTGCTCAGCGGAGGCGTGGGAATCCCCCGAATCCGTTACTATGGCAAAGAAACGAACTTCAACGTACTGGTCATGGATCTGCTGGGTCCCTCACTGGAGGATCTCTTCAACTTCTGCACACGCCATTTCACCATCAAGACCGTTCTGATGCTGGTGGATCAAATGATCGGCCGGCTGGAGTATGTGCACATGAAGTGCTTCATTCACCGTGACATCAAGCCGGACAACTTCCTCATGGGCATCGGCCGGCACTGCAACAAGCTGTTCCTCATCGACTTTGGTCTGGCAAAGAAGTATCGTGATCCCCAGCGACGCATGCATATACCGTATCGTGAGGAGAAGAACCTGACGGGCACAGCACGCTATGCTTCAATCAATGCCCACGGGGGCATTGAGCAGTCCCGTCGCGACGACATGGAATCCCTTGGCTATGTGATGATGTACTTCAATCGCGGCGTATTGCCCTGGCAGGGCATGAAATCCACGGGAAAGCAGCAGAAGTACGAAAAAATTTCCGAGAAGAAGATGTCCACACCCATCGAGGTGCTCTGCAAGGGTTATCCGGCGGAGTTCTCCATGTATCTCAACTACTGCCGCAGTCTGCGCTTTGAGGAGCCACCGGATTACATGTACTTGCGCCAGCTGTTCCGGTAACTGTCCAGCATATCTTTTTATCATGTTCCATTCTTATTCCTTCCCCTTTCTCCGACTCTCCCTCTCTGTCTTGCAGCATTTTATTCCGCACGCTGAACCATCAGTACGACTATATCTATGACTGGACTATGCTAAAGCAAAAGGAACACCAGAACCAGCAGCAGCAGAGTCCGGCCAACATGCTGACGCAAGATCAGCGCGCCGAGCGTGACAAAGAGAAGCAACAACAGGGCAACAGTAGCAGCAAACCGGCGACATTGGTCGACTAGGCCAGGATGGTACTGGGACTGGGCAACCAAAACAACAACAACGTCAACACATCGCATGGTCAAACCGACGCAGGTTGTCTGAGAGACAGCAGCAGGATCAACATCAACAACAACAACACCCCCAAAACTAGCCCAGATCCAAGTCCCGTCCCATAATCTACTCCCCTATTGAATCGAATAAATCGAATGTAAAGAGAGACAAGAAGAGAATAGAATGCACTGGTTGCACCACGCAAGAGACACAAGAGAAGAGAAGGGAAGCGATGCGAGAAGGATATAAAGTACAGCTTATATATATATACATATATATATATATATATATATATATATATAGATATATGCATACACATACATATAGAAATGTATATGAGAATGGAGAAAAAGCATAGTTTATTTTTATAAAGCGAAGCGATAAAGAGAAGAAAGAGAAAGAGAGATGAAGCGAGCGAGCAAGAGAAAGAGAGCAGCTATCATGTATATAGAATTTAATGTTATACACCGACAAACCAACAACATAAACATCCTGAACTCATTTATCCGTGATCGATGACATCACAATTATCTCCCCATGCACGCCCGCTCTACTATCCACCACACCCGCCCTGAATCCCATGTATATATATATATATATATATGCTATATAGTATATATGTATATATAGTTTGTTATCAATGCTATAGTTTGTGCCGGCGGACCTGTTATCAGATCCGACTGCAGTGCATCGTTATACATGCCCATACATAGTATATATATTCTATCACCCACACCCACACATGCACACCGCACAACGCAGACACACACAGACGCATGTACACATTTAGTTTTATTAGTTTACAACAAATTTCGAGCGAAAAACACGTTTTGCTTTCAAGGTGTTTACACTTTACACACACACACACACGTACATTCATGTTTTGCACTTTGATTGCGTTTGGAAAGACGAGCAAGAAAAGCGCTTGGAAAAGCAAATAACGAAAGCAGAAACCGATTTACATATTCATTTCTTATTAGTTTGTAAATGTTATAATCGAAAATAAAATTGTGTAACAACCAGAACAACAATAATAATAATTACATTAATAATTATAATAGTATACATAATAATAATAATATTAATAATAACAATAAAAACACTATTAATATTAATAACAACCACAAACAAATTGCGAAAAATCGGCGCTCAAATCGCGCGCTGTTCTTTTTGTGAACTGATATGTTTGCCAGCGAAAGGGGCAAATAAAAACAATGTAATTCATTAAGCTATTAATCTACATATGTAATTTAACACCAACAACAACAGCAACAAGTGTAACTATTATTACAAGAACGTTTATAAATAAATGCGAAAAACGAAAAAAAAAGAAACGAAACATAAAATCAAATACCACCTGCGTGTATTATTCTCTACAAGAAATCAATAAAGATGAAGGTCCTTGAAAGGGGTGCACGCGCATATATGTACACGTTCCTTCGATATAACGTTCTTTCAGTCTTATAATCGATCTTAACCAAAATGGGAGCATCTTGGATACTCTCTAATTCACGACATCAGTTTTCAATCAAGTAATCGATCCTGTATAATTATATATAGTCGCATGAAAACAGTTTCAAATTATTTGTATAACTGTTACCCAGAGGTAGGTTGGTACCCTTGTACTCTTTGGATAACGGGTATAACTGTTTGCAAAACACCATCGAACAGGAAAGATTAAAGTATTGGTACAATTATGTGTTTAAAGTGCCATTTTCTGGGTACTTAATCCGAATCAGAATTTCGCCATCACTTAACCTCAAACAACTGAAAAGCCTTTGAATATTCCCCAATAGATATTAAATCATATTCTAAAAATGCGATATACTCGTACACATGTTTTGATATGTATTTTGGCCCCCTACCAAAGGGTAGAAGGTTTTTATACCTTTGTGTCGACCGAAAATGTATGTTACTAGCAGAAGGAGATGTGACCGACCCCAGAAAATATATACAGCCAGTCGATATGGCCATGTTTTGTCTGTCTGTCTATCCCTCCTGCATCATTCTGAACATATTCTATATCATATTCAATTTATGTTACCTGCAGCTTAAGGCTAGCTGAGCGAATTATACTGTATTGCACGCAAATCACGTTTGTTTTAGATCTTGGCCACGCCTTTACACTATGCGAAAAATATAAGTTATATGAATTTAGGAAATCGTTTTGGTCAAATAAATAGCGCAGTTTTCGTGCTTGATTTCGTGGAACTTTTCAAAAGCTTTAAATGATTTTGTAAATTATAAATCTAGAAAATAGGGCGATTGACAATTACAATAGTTATTATTTTGTAGAAAGATTTACTATATTTCGGACAATTTAGATCATTTGGAATATTGATTGATATATCTCATCGTACAATATAAAGAGGGGCACTGAAAAGTTTTATACTTCAAACATTGAAGATATCCTTCAGCAACAGAACTCTGTTCTTTATCTACACCTATAATTTTTTTGTTATACAATATATTATTTTTTAGTGTTAGAGCATAGATTAAATATTCACTAAAGTTCTTCCTTATCTAAGCAAGTTTTTCCCCTTGGAGCTCAGCCCAGAACTTTCTCTGTCTCATTCCCACTAGCATTAATAGTGGTTGCTATCTCTCTCTTTGCCGTGAAACACATTTAAAACACTTATCGGCTGAATTTAATTTCAACATATTTATTGATGTAATTCAAAAAATTAAATATAAGTTACGTTTATAATTATTACTGCTTAATTTCTGCAAATTTACTTAGCAGTTTTGCGTTTTGTTGCTGTTTGTTTTCTTTTTGTTTTTTTGTATATTTTTTTTGTTTGTTTTTTTGCGTTTTATTCTTTTAATTAGTTTCGATTTTGTTTTTTTGTTTATCTTTATACTCCTCCCTTCTTCGCTTGGCCTTACTTCGCATTTTCAGTTAATTATTTTTTGTTTTGTTTCTTTTTCCTCTTTATTTTGTTATTGCGTTTTAAATTTTTTATTCTCTTTTGCATTGTTTTTTTATGTTTTAATTACGATTTAATTAATTTGTTTGTTTGCGAATTTTATATGTGTATATGTTGCTCTATATACAAATATAATATATTTGCATTATTGTATTTCTTTTTAATTAATATTATTTATTTATATATTTTGTGTTTTCTTTCTTTTTTTGTTTATAAATGTTAATCCTTTCTTTTGCTTCTTCTCTCTTCTATCTCCTTTTCGCCTTCCGCTTTTGCTTTTTATCATTATTATGCTAAGTGTTCTTGCAGTGTAATATGAGTTCTGTGTGGGTGAGTGTGTTGATGTGTCTGTGTGTGTATTGTGTTGCATGCTGCTTGCTGTAGATATTTTGTTGCAGTTGCTGTTGTAAATTTGTTTGTTGTTGTTGTTTCTTGCTGGATCCTTAAATGTTTAGTATTGAATTTTAATTAATATTAAGAAACATTTTACTTCTATCTCTTTCTCTCTTCTTGCTGCTTTCTTCTTGTTCTACTTGTTGTTTTCTCTTTCCACGGTTTCAAAAAGTTGCTGGTTGTTGCAGGCTTTTTTCTTCTTGTTGTCGCTATGTTCCTTCGTTTATTGTTTCTGTTTAATTATATATTGTTGTTGTCTGCTACTGCTGCTGTTTCTCCTGTTGTTGTGGTTGTTGTTGCTTCTGCTAATCCTGCTGCTGTTTCTGCTTCCGCTTCTGCATCCACATCCGCTTCTGCTCCTGTTTCAGCTTCAGCCACAGTGTCTGGTTCTGCTGCTGTTTCTTTTACTTTCTCTGCTGTTCCTTCTTCTATATCTGCTGTTGCTTCCTCTACCGCTGCTTCCACTTCTTGATGCTGCCCAACTGTCACTGCCGCCTCCTCTGCCGATATCCCCTTATCCTATTCGGACACAATCGGTTTGCAGTTGGGCTTTTCTTTCTCCTTATCGCGGTCATTGCGTGGCTCCAGCTGTTCCAGGAGCAGAGCAGGATTCGCCTGACCCTGATGGGTCTTCTGCTTCAGCATTGTCCAGTCGTATATATAATCATATTGATGGTTCAGTGTTCGGAACAAAATGCTGCAAGACAGATGTCGTAAATCAATTAATGGAGGCAATAATACCCTGAGATATATAAAGTAATATATTTATATATTGAGATACCCTACAAAGTTCAACCCACATACTACTCAGTCATTCATTCTACAGATGATCTGTCTACAAATGACGAATGCATTTGAAACAGACCAAAACAGACCTAACAATGTGTAATCGGGGGCCTGGACAAAGCAGAGTTGAGCTGTGCTGAGTTCTGCTTCATTTGGGAATCAAATAGATCTAAGAACAGTCATCGAGATCGATAAAAATACATATGGTAATTAGTTGAGACAACTGTTTACGAGTCTGTTGGCAACAAAGTAAATCGAGGCTTACACAAGCCTTAAAAAACGAGCACATATACCAAAGGCAGTGCTTAATCAAACTAGAAAACTACCGGGAGTCATTTGGAATAGTGATAGCGCTTCAATTTGACTCACAGAGCCCAAAACAGTCTTCTTTAAAAACGATAAAGAATGGTTGGAAGGTAAGGAAGGATTAGAATCATTTGTGCTAAGGCATGGCTCGATCGACTCTTGTATTGTTTCAAAATATATACCTATATACTTTTTGGGGTCAGAGATGTTATCTGAGGTGCGTTGAAAACTCCTTCTTTTCATCGATGACTTTCGTAAGCCATACTCACGGGCTCTTAAGAATACGGATGATCTGATTATCAATTTAAAGACGACTCCTGTCATTCTCGCTTTCAATTCATGCAAACCGAAAAGCCTGTCCTAAGTACGTATCATATGTGGTTGTGCCTTGGAATGAAAGATCTCGGTGTCTGGTTGGATTGGAAACTTAAGTTACCCGTATGACTGATTTAGCAATGAGATGTTCTAAGGGGTTTCACGATACTTATTTATCAAAGTTTGACAATCTTTATACCCTATTTGTACGAATTATGTGTTTGGTGTCCTCAGTCTTCGATTGTCTAATTTTTTCCTTTGCGAGGTCGGAACTGGGATGTGAATTCAAGATTTCCTCCATATACTAGTTTACTTTAATTACTTCACTAATTCGCCAACCATAAAACGATGCTTGGTGTAGTTTTTACAAATAATCTTGTCCAAGAGGACATTGACCAGGTTCGTCGGTTACACTTCTCTGTCCCTTGTAAGAGTAGTACGAACTTTTCCGAATTATAGATCCCCTGTACGAGCCATTCAGGGTATTATGTTCTGACTTCAAATAATTCTACTTTATTGTTTCTAACTGTCTTTAAATCTTTTCAGGGAGATGGACTAACAGTGGTGCCAGCTACCTCTCACAAAAAGAACATGAAAAAACAGATAGGATATACAAGAGGAAAAGAAAATAGAAAAAACAGAAGAAAAAAACAAAAACAGGACAATAGGTTCTTGTTTAAATAATGGCTACAATTCAAACTATAATTTCCTAATGGTTGTTTATGTGTTGAAAAAATCCTAATCGAAATATGGCAATGTAAACACATATTTCTAAAATATATGTAACCTGGACATGTTCTTTTAAGATTGAAAATTGAATCAATAAAACAGGATAGTAATTTGTATATGTGGTTGTACGTCGATTAAACGAACAATTTCAAGAAATTAAACAATAAAACAATAAAAACGGACAGATTTCTAGACGAAAAAAGAAAAGGACGAATCTGTTCGAAAATCTGCAAACAAGCAACGAATTGGTATTGTATGGACCACTTGATTATTCATTCATTGTATCTTCGTCCATAATAATAATCTTAGAGATCTGTCATATAGACGGACATGGGCGTATCAACTGAACGCTGATCAAGAATACATATACTTGGGTCGGGGAAACACCCTTCTGTTACATGTAATTCCGGTTAGTACAAAGTAATAATACGCGTTGGGTACCGGGGTTAAACAGGTCAGGATCACGGTCCAGAACACTTACCGGAACAATTGACGTAGGTACATGTAGTCGGGCTGTTCCTCGAAACGCAAGCTACGACAATAGTTCAAATACATGGAGAACTCGGCAGGGGAGCCCTTGCACAGCACCTCGATTGGTGTGGACATTTTCTTCTCGGATATTTTCTCGTATTTCGCCTGCTTGGTGTTGGCCTTCATGCCCTGCCAGGGCAATACACCGCGATTAAAGTACATCATCACGTAACCAAGGGATTCCATGTCATCACGACGTGACTGCTCGATACCCAAGTGAGCATTGATCGATGCATAGCGAGCTGTGCCCGTTAGGTTCTTGTCTTCGCGGTACAGAATGTGTACGCGTGTGTGTGGATCACGGAACTTCTTGGCAAGGCCGAAATCAATGAGGAACAGCTTGTTGCAGTGCCGTCCGATGCCCATGAGAAAGTTATCGGGCTTAATATCACGATGAATGAAGCACTTAAGATGTATGTACTCCAGTCGGCCGATCATCTGATCCACAAGCATTAGCACGGTCTTGATAGTGAAATGGCGTGTACAAAAATTAAAGAGATCCTCCAGCGAGGGTCCCAACAGGTCCATGACCAGCGTGTTGAAGTTTCTCTCCTTTCCGTGATGACGAATGCGTGGGAACCCAACGCCACCGCTCAATATGCGATACAGCTTTGCCTCGTACAACAGCTGCGGATGACGTGCATTGGCGCTCTCCATCTTGATAGCGACCTCCTCGCCGGTTTGAATGCTCATGCCAAGGTAAATATCGCCAAATGAGCCGCTTCCTGCAAAGTCAAAAGGAAAAAAGAATTAGTCGGGAGTCTTCTTCAATATTCCTGACCTGAGGGCTAGACCAACACACGCAGAACTCTTACTTTTCTTGATATATTCGATATCCCAGTTCTATTACCCTACTTTATATACCTATTCTACTTTCTAATCTGCCCCTGTTTTATTACCCTACTTTATATACCTCTCCATCTTTCTAAGCTGCCGTTCTGCACGCCTTTCTAGACCCATATCTGCCGAGTATCCCTCAATTTTCACCTGCACCATGTGTGCCCCAACTGGTTTCCAATTCGAGTCGAATCGAGGGTTAAGTTATGATAATTTGATGAACCCGAGAATACAATGGCCAAACTTATGCGAAATCGGAATTTCTTATCGAGTTAACCCTCCCTAAAGTTATGTGGCTTTGCGCCCAGGATGAAAAATTGATTGAATTACAGAAGTTATTAAATTGAAACGGTTGTAAGGTTGTTTTTTACCCACACAGCTTATCGAGTTACTCCTTAACTTTTTGAGCAACTTCATAAGCTCAATCAAACGCAAACAAATCTCGACTCTGATACTGTAAATAGCATTAATCTTTGGAACTCACCGATCTTGCGTATCACCCGATATTTGCCACCGATAATTATCTCGGAGCGGTTGTCCTTTAACAGCCGCATCTTCTCCATGTTGATTGATTTATAGCTCCGCTCGATTCGGGGGGGAAGAAGCCTTTGCAGATGGGGAGATAACAAATATAATGTTGCCTGGTTTTGCTGAGGCAGGTGCTGTTGTTGCTTCTTTCCTCCTCTTCTTCCTTTGCTATTTCGTTTATTTTCGTTACGTTTAAAATCGTCGAGATACTAAAAGAAACTGTTGAGAGAGACAAATAAATATGGTATAAAGATTTGTAAAGAGAAAAATCGTTAACATATAAATATATATATATTATCTATATGTTCTTGTCCATTTGTGAATATCTACATATATTCCGATATACATCGTATATGTTTGTTTGTATAAGTGGCGCCAAGACTGCAGACGCAGCAGAAGACACATACGAAAAACACTTTCTTTTTGAACTTTTGCCTGCCATCTTTATTGTTGTTGTTGTTGCTATGTGATTTGTTGTTTGTGCTGCTGCTGCTGTATTGTTTTGTTATGCTTTCCTCTGCACACTCTCTTTTACAATTCTGCTTTGGTACGCTCTTCGGTTTCCAAAATAAGTGCGAATATTGCGCATTTTCCATAACGAAATTAACATTTGAATCGATTAGTCGATATATTGAGTTGTTTGTGTCTGTCCATCTCCCTGTCCGTCTTTCTGTCCGGCTGCCTGCCTGTCTGTTTGGGTCTCTCTTTCTACATATGTGTGCGCGCTTGCATGTATGTGTATGTGTGTGCATGCCTGCCTGGCTGTCAGTGTCAGGTGGACCACAGGAAGAGCGATGTAAACAGGCTCCAATATCGTTAAACGATTATTATTTATTTTACTAATATCGATTTCTTATTCAGACTGACCACGACTGATAAACGATGAACAACAAAATTATGCCAGGTACTCCGCTTCTTTTTACCCCGTTGGAATGCACATTACACTCACTCGCACACACACACGCGGACCTACGCAAACTGTCACAGCAGCAACACCAATACTTTAGCATTGATATATACACACGCACACACATATATATATATATATATATATATATATATATACTATGTATATTAGCACACGCATACAACTGCAGCTCTCACACACACACATGCACATACACACACTAGCACGCAGTTGCTACACCATTGCACCTTACATGTTTTTTCATCGTCTTTTTTACACAAAAGAAAAAACTGAGTTGAACAGCAGGCAGCAGGGTCCCGCATTTTGACTTGCACCATGTTTCACGAAAATATTTTTATACCGTGTACCATCCACAGATTTCTTTCAATTTCTTATTAAAAAACACAAAAATCTTACCACGATTTTTAACAAGAGCGAGCGCAGTGAAACTGTTGTTGGCAACTGCTGTGCTGGGTGTTTCTCAAGGTTGGCTTTTTTACTATTGTAGGAGAGGGCCAAAACGAACGTACGAACGAGCGAAAAAAAAATACAATGTGTGGAAATTTCGTAGCAAATCAATCTGCGTCTCTGGATAGCCAACGAGCCCGTTAATTGTCGCGTGTGTATGTCTTTTTGCACTCTTTTTTATCTCGTGCGCGCACGACGCAAGAAACGAGAAAATCTGTATATATATTTTCTTTTATTAACTAAAATAAAATGGTTAGTCTCTACTAAAAATATATTGCAAAACCAGGGGCACGTTGCACCTTTTGTGAGCAACAAAAACACGTCCACTCTCTAAAAATATATGCATGTACCAAAATGTCGTCACATTCGTTCGTGAAAGTTCGTTCAATTGAACGAGTTGACTTTCCACATGTTCACTTGAGCATGCTGATAGGAACAGTTAGTTTTGAACTTTTGCTTTAATGGCGATGAGTCATCGTGAATGTTTGCTCTTTATAATGATAAACTTATTGTCTTTGTTACAATAAATTGTTGTAAAAGCAAGAATAGGAAGTTTAGCTCAGAGCCCAATGTTATTAACATTTCCACAATGTTTAGATCAGCGCTAGTTCAGTTGAACACGCAAACAAGCTATTGAACTTGCTGAGCACCTTTTGAACGAAAATAGTTCCTGCTCACGACGCTGATTCGAGTATGTTGTTATTGTTATCGCAGCTGCTAGTTCAACGCCATGCTAGGTTTTTATTTAGTGTTATTCTCTAGACAAGACACAATACAATAATATAATTTAACGTATTTGCTAGTTTTTTTAATATGTGTATATATGTTAATGCCAAAAGAGCAATTGTTTTTGTTTTTTAGTGTTAAGAGCACTCAGTTGAAATTGGTGAAATAACAGCGGACTGTTACTGCAGACGTTTAACAGCGCTTTTGCAGCGCTTTTGCAGCGCAGTGCTCACTGACTAGTTAACAGACGTTACAACAGCTGTGTGATGTGCTGCGCTGCAATTTTAACAGAGTTGCAATGATAACGGCATGCCCTGTGTTAAAAAGACTAATTTTGCCCCCTGGCGTACCTAAACGAGAGAAATTAAAACAAACTGGCCAAACTTCTATTACGAACTCGAAAATATGTTGCGTTAAACAAATTAAAAAGCCATATGCCCTTTTTACTGCAGTTTTGCAGCAATTTCGATTTGAAAAACGAAAATAACTGCCCTTATTCCAAATGAAAAATTCATTGCCTTTTGCTAACAGAACTCTGTTAAGCGGTAGACAGCAACAAACCACCAGAGGGAGCCACGACCCGATCTATATCTTCTACTTCCCATATGACAAAACTCTTTAAACCGTTGCAGTTAGTTTTGAAATGTATTTTAAGTAATTTTTGGATGCTAAAAGCAAAAATAAAACTAGTTGCATTCTGTCGACTCCTTATTGTACTTAAAATGTTAAACCGTGTATCTTGGGGTAAAGGGTAAAACAGAGGGATATCTTAGAGATATCAAATAGAAATAAGCCCAGACTTTGGACAACTAAGAGACAGCAGTCTTACTTTTTTTTTTTGCTCAACAAAAGTTGCATTGTGGACAAAAAAATATATAATTAAATTAAACGAATAAATTTTGGCGAGAAACACACTATCACTTTTTGAATTAAATTCCGATAGATCGGTCTGCTGTTCCAGAAAAATCTGTAAATTTACCAATCCCAAAGTTTTTATTTGACCGTTTTCAAAATATTTTTTCGTTAAATTTGTCTGAAAATCCTTTCAATCATTAATCTGTTCTAAATTATTTTAAGAACCAAACCCACAGTCGAGTAACCGCTACCCACCTGACCAACAAGATTTGTCTAACTTATTTAAAGTATTATGTTAAGCGGATCTTGATTTTTGGTGTTGAATACCCGCCGGTGAACACCCTTGTAAATCAGCAACCCCTTAAAACTCTAATTACTTTTTTATTAATCCGCTAGCAACTTTAAAATGCTAGACAACAACTAAATTAAAGCTAGGTTTCACGTTGGTTCAAGTATAACGAAATATGATGAGGAAAAGCCTAATTGACACCCGTATTGAGCAGTAACTTTGAAACCGCAATCGATATAAATATATAAATGTGTAACCATACCAAAAATTCGTAGTTATTTTCCTTAAAAAATCATGTCTTCTCTTGGCTGGTATTTAGGATGCAGGCATGCTAATTTCTTGCTTTATTCTGTAGCATCCAAAAGTTGCCAATAAGACAATATTTTCGAATATCCTCGGTCGAAATGATCACAAATTTATCTGGTGTATACAATTTTTTACCGACTTGTCAACTAATAAACTTTAAAAAATATTGTGAGAAAGCTAGTTCCAAGTACGGAGACACAGAAATTATGGCAGTTGAGGCAAGGACTACCTGAAAGGTATTTCCTATTGAATACACACAGAAATGTTTTTTAAATTTTTGGTTTTTTTTGTTTTGGTCTATATATTTTTATTAAAAACAGTTTTTTTGTTTGTTTTTTTTTGGTTTTTGTATTTTTTCTTTTGTTGTTTTTTTGTTGGTTTTTTGTTATTATTTTGTTTTTTTGTTGTTTTTTTGTTTTTGTAAATAACGTGACGACTTGAAAACAGAAATTAAATAAGTGTACTTTACTCGTAATGTAGTAGAAAGTGTTATAAAAGCAATATTACAATAACTGTGGTAGAATTGGCTCCTAAAATAGATATTTTACAACTGATACCACTTTTTGTCTTTATATTTAAGCATTAATTGATGCGCTGTACCGCTGAAATCTTGAGCTGTATTGGCCATACGCTCGGCGCGCTCCTCTAATAAATTGAGCTTCTCGCCACGCTCCATGGCCAACTGATGCGCACGGCTAATTTCCGATGCGGCTGTGGAAGCACGTTGACCAAGCTGATCCATATTGGGACCGGGTATATGCCGTGCAACGGAACGAATGGCTTTCCCGCTCTGTTCACCAACTGTATATGGAGATCGGGATTGTTCACATCAGTTTTAGAGTTTTACATTCTATTGCATGTGATACGTACACAACTCTTCGCGATCCAATGGCTTGGCGCCACCGCCAAATAGACCCTTAAAGAAACCCTCCTTCGGCTGTTCGGGCATTTCGTGTACCGTATATAACTCACCCATCATCTCCAAAATAAATTGACTGAGTGACAGAGAAAGATTTCAAATTAATTCAACTTAATTTTGCCTATTTTCTTTCTTTCGACTTACCAAAATTCCGATGATATCGTGAATTTCTGAATTTCGGTGGGTGATGCCATGTACAATCCATGACCTTTATGACTAAAGCAAAAGATTTTTGATATTCTGCAATGGAGGGGAATGTTTGAAATGAGATTCAGTTTTACGGATTGTTCGATTATCTGGCACTCACTGAGTTGTATCTTCATGAACAATGATCTGTTGACCCCATATCGAAAGCATTGGATCCACAATTCCCTGTTTACATTTGGTTTGAAAACTGTGGGGATGAAAGAGCAAGAAGAATATTAATACGATAGTAACAGCAATAAAATAACTATCGTTATAGGTACGGTTCACGATAGGAAATCAACTTTACCTTAAGTCCATAAGTGGTAAGAAATCAGTATCCAATAACAGTTTTAGACTAGGAAGACTATGTACCATTAAATGGCCATTCGAAAGATAGGTTGCTAAGCAAGAGCCATCTGAAACGATGTTCCACAACAACAGTTATAGACTAATGACAAATGATCAGCTTAATGATCATGTGGGTGTCGTCGTTACCTTTCATCGTGATAGTTTCTGCCTTGACTGCAAAATCCATTTCCGATAATTGTATGCGATTAATGCAGCATTGATTGGCCACATCGAAGACTTTTGTTTGCTTTTCGCTAGCGATTACGATATATTGTCTATCGGTGAGTGTTTCCAGGCCGGTGCTAACGCTGCCACTGATGCCGCTGCTGCTGGCGCTGGGGCTGCTGCTGCTTATGCCGCCACCGCCGCTACTGCCACCAGTAACGCCGGCAGCGGTTCCTGATCCGCCGCCACTGGTCGCACCACCACCAATTGTTGAGCCACCGCCAGCTGCACCACCGCCGCCGCCAGCTGCACCGCCTGCGGCACCACCTGCACCACCGGCAGCGCCTCCAGCTGCACCACCAGCAGCGCCACCAGTTGCGGATGCATTTGATATTGTGTTGGCAGTTGTCGGTGTAAAAGTGGGACTGGTGCGGCTGCTGCTCTTAGTGGGCGTGCCTACACACACACACACGAAACACCAAAAAAAAAGAGTATAGATTAGTGTGAGTTATCGATAGTTCGTTTTCTCATTTGATTTACGATCTTTCTTGTCCCTGTTCTCGTCGCGCCAAGGCTCAAAAGTATAGGGTATTATCGAGCCGTAAGAGTCTAAAAAAGACATGGAAGTTATGGAACCTTTGAGTCGTACCACAGGACCACCTGTAAGATCAAAAGAATAATTTAATATTAAATAATTTAATTATTTATTTTTAGTTATAATTTGTTTTGTTTACTCCTTTTCTTACCATTTATTGTAACCAATACGGGCTGAGATTTGCGCACATCGCGCTCCGGCATTGTGATGAACAATGTCAGAATTGAACCGAAACTAGTTCCAATCCACAAAGTAGGAACGAGCGTCAAAATATCTACAGATTGCAGGGAGAATTATGTTAGTAACTTGAAAATCAATTTGTTATCAATTTTGTTTCTAGTGCGCTGTTAATAACCTAAGAATTGCAGTAATTCTAATTTCTATATTCGAAATCATTTGGGAAATGCATTTTCATCGTAATATATTTATATACTTGGTGTAGATAATGTTATTAACATCATCCCAATGATTACTGCAACTGCTATCGGACAAATAGAATTTATTTAAGAAATTAATAGAGTAGATACTGTAAATTGCACCCATACCCATTTTGTATAATTTATTTTGTTTGAAAACCAACTTAATTTGTTGTATCCTTAAAATATCTTTTAATCAGAAATAAAGAAGGATTTCGTACCCTTACAGTGTTTGGTTTTTACCTTCTCTGACTGTTCCTATTCAAGTTTTATATATACATAAGTACTGAATTTCATGACAACATGTCTTCGATAACAGCTATATTATAACTGTAATTGCCGGACATATACAACTTGTGTATAATATGCTAATATAATATATAATATGCTTTTAAAAAAAATCCAGAAGAAAAGCCACTTTCGGCATGCCGAGAGTACTGTACCTCTGCAGGTACTTCTTTCCTATCGTCTATATTCCTATTCTAGTGACATGGCGCAGAATCGAAAAGAAGTTTGTATATTATGTCTAATTTGTTTGACACTTATAGATAAGTGTTATCCGACTTTGATGCAATTTTAGGCATAATATGAATTTAGAAAAAAAAGGAGTAGGATAATTTTGTTACAATATCTTGAAAAATAACAAAAATCGACCGTGCGATCCAACTCGTTCCTCCCTATTCACAGTGTTGAGCAGTGGTCCTGTCCTGTTGATCTTGATTCAGAATAACTGTACTTTAAAGTGTCACCGACGGTGAAAACTTTTGGCTATAAAAATGCTATAAATGTACTGAATAGATTGCTATAAAAACCATTCGTACGTTATGTTTGCAATATGTACGAATGTTTGCTCTTAGAATTCCCAAATCCTCTTTAAACTTTTAACCGAAAATGCTATAATAAGTGCAAAAACAAATGTATTTTTATGGTGCAGTGAAATAATACTTTTCAAGAGGAATTTCAAGTATTCTGAAGTTCTCTCGTGAAAAGTGTTCTTGTGATTCCATCATCGAGTGTGCGAGAAAGAGGTGCAAGCCCTAAAAAGTATGCTACAGAAGGTGCATTAATTTGTTGTCGTTTGTGGATCAAGGATTGGCGTACCTGGTGACTTACCATTGCGTTTTGCATAGCTCTCGATGAAAGCTAGACAGGTAACAGATTCCGAGGAAGACATATCAATGCTGGACATTGATGACGAACGGGAACGGGAGAAGGTGCCGTCCAGTTTATCTGCAATGCGGAGCGTGTGAGGGATGCGAAGAGCAAATTGTGGATTGCATTAATTGTGGAACTCGATTGTGGATTGTAAAAGTTGTGGAGTGGAATATACACAGATATAGATAGATATTTATTTGAATTGGAAACAGGACAGCGAAGAGAGAGAGAGAAAGAGAGAGAGACAGACAGACAGAGAGTGAGAGAGAGAGAGTGGCAAAACGATTAGACAAGACAGTTGAGAGACAGAGAGAGAGAGAGAGAGCGAGAGCGAAAGAGGTAATACAGAATTTAGAATTTAGAAAGAGAGAGAGAGAGGTTATTAAAGAATTTAGAAAGATAGCATGAAAAAGGAAAAAGAGTAAGAGAGAGAGAGAGAGAAGGGGGAAATAGATAGCATGATTGAGAGATAGAATGAGACAGAGATAGAGAGAGAAAGAGAGTGAAAGCGGCGGGCGGTAGTAGGCATAACTTTTGTTTAATCGTTTTGGATTTCTTTTTTACTTTCTTCTTTCACTTTTCATTTCGAATCTCGAATTTTCTTTTTTCTGCACTTTTTGTTATTGTTCTTCTTCTTGATCTTCTTGAATCTGTGTGTGAGTGTGTGTGTGTGAGTGTCTGATCGATTGGGTGAGCGTGTATAAGCTCAGCTGTGTTTCTGTGTGTCCATATGTGTGTGTGCGTGCGTGTCTGTGTGTGCGGCAGGCGACGTGCCAATGCATATGCATGTACTAAATCTATGTCTATGCTTGGGTGTGTGTGTGTGAGAGAGAGAGAGAGAGATATAGAGAGTGTGTGTGTGTGTGTGTGTGTGTGTGTGTGTGTGTCTGTGTGTGTGAACTATGCAAAAAATACTCTGCCAATGCAAGTTTTTGTTGTTGTTGCGGTAAATTGTCGCAATTGTTGCTGTTGCAGTTGTTGTTTTTGTTGTTGTTGTTATTCTTATTAGCGTGCACAAATACCGAGAGCGAGCGAGACAGACAGAGTGTGTGTGAGCACATACATAAAAACAGTAGAAGAGTTGAGAGAGTGAGACAGACAGAGAGAGAGGGAGAGAGAGAGAGAGATGTATAGAGATAGATGGTGTGAAGGGAAGAAAAAGAGAGAGAGGGGGAGAGGGAGACAGAGGGATGTAGGTAGTTTATGGGAAAGAGCGAGAGCAAGATAGAGAGAGCGAAAGCGATAAAGAGAGCGAGCGAGAGAGAGAGCGAGCGAGAGAGAGAGAGCGAGATAAAATTAGAGAGCGCGAGCGAGCGAGCGAGCGAGCGAACGAACAAACGTACGAGCGGAAGTGTTGAGCGAGCGATCGAGCCAAAGACAGAGAGAGAGAGAGACAGAGAAGGAGAGAGGAGGAGAGAGAGTGAGTATGTCAGAGACAAGTCAAAGAGGAATGGGCAAGACAAGGCGAGGCGAAACGAGGCGAGCCAAATCCTACCACACACAGAGATAGCATGACATGAGGAAACCCACCACGTCAATTCCACCACCACCACTAACACCCGCCCAACCTGAACAGCCAAGTGAGAGTGTATGTGTGTGCGAGGGAGCGAGAAAGGTAGAGAGTGTGTGCAGCCACAACAAACACACGACAAATGGAAGGAAGAATGACAAAATGAAAAGGATAAACGAAAGAAAAGGAAAAACCATTAGAGAGAGAGAGGGGGAGAGAGCCCAAAAGAATCACAAGACGCCGTTGTGAGACAAAGAAAGAGCGCCCCCAAATAGAGTGAACAGTTGCGAGAGCGAGACAGAAACAGTGAGTGAGAGAGAGAGAGCAAGAGAGTGAGCGAGCAACGTGCTGCTGTGACAGTGTGTGCGTGTGCGTGTGCATTTGTGTGTACGAGAAAAGGAGAGAGAAGTAGTGCGTGCGTGTGTTGGAAAGGGACAGAAGGTGGGCCAGCCTCAGCTACACAGAGCGTGAGAGAGAGAGAGAGATTGCAATGCTTGTTGTTGTTGTGGTGCAAATTGTTGTTGTTGTTCTTGTTGCAGTTAGTTGCAAGTTCTTGTTGAAGTTGTAGTTGTTGTTGTGGTTGTTATTGTTGTTGTTGTTGTTCTTGGCATTGTTGCAGCTTGCTCTGGTTCTGTTCTCCCACCTTGCGATTTGGACTTTCTGAGAGACTCGCACGACGTCACCGACTGCTGCTGCTGCTGCTGATGCAAGTACGGAGGATGCGGATGCGGGTACGAATACGGATGCGAATACTGATGCAAATACGGATGCGGATGCGGATGTGCTTGCGAATGTGCTTGCGAATGCGCACCTGACACATCGCCAAAGTAGCCGATCTCCGTATCGAAAGAAGCAGCTGAAAACTGTTGCTGTTGCTGCTGCTGCTGGTGCTGCTGCTGCTGCGCCTGCTGCTGTTGCGCCTGCTGCTGTTCAACGCCACCGATGCCGCCGCTGCCGCTGTTGCCGCTGCCGCTTCCGCTGCCAACGTTGCCGCCGCCGCTGCCCGCCTTGGCACTAACACTACCGAAACCACCACCACCACCAAGACCAACACCAACACCACCTCCGACACTAGCAACCTGCACCGCACCTGCATCGTCGGCACCATAAACGCCCGAGGCCGACGTCGACGCCAGTAGCGTTGCTGCCGACGACGATGATGTCGACGCTGACTGAGAATCGCCGCCAAGCAGCGACGCCTGCTGCTGTTGCTGTTGCTGCTGTTGTTGCTGCTGCTGCTGTTGTTGCTGCTGTTGTTGTTGCTGCTGTAGCTGCTGTTGCTGCTGTTGTAGCTGCTGCTGTTGCTGCGCGGCGTTAGCGCCTGCGCTTGCAATTGCAGTCGCGCCACCGCCACTGCCGCCGCCGCCACTGCCGGCTGCGGCTCCGCCGCCGTTAATCTGGTTCAATTGATAAATAAACACAATAATAATGTGGAGAGAAAGAGAGAGCACGGATACACGCCGAGAGAGGGAGAGAGAGAGAGAGTAGGAGAGAGAGAGAGAAGAGAGAGATAAATGCACTAAATGATTCAAAATGGAGGCATCATTTTTCATTTTCTGTTTCTGTTGTTTTTGCTGTTGTTGTTCTTGTTGCTGTTGTTGTTATTCGTTGTTTCTTTTCTTTGCACTGTGCGTGTCGTGTGTGTGTGTGTGTGCGTGTTGAGTTACCTCTATGTGTGGTGAGGATTGTTTGTAGCATACTTTTATGTTGTTCTTCTTCTTCTTGTGACGGGTTCAAAGAGGGATGCGTGTTATGTTGCGCAGGGGTGGGGAGGGGGGAGTGGGGAAGGTGGGGTAAATCAAACGAATGCAGAACTTATGTATGTGTGGTGTGGTGGGGTTTGCTGTTAAGTGTGGTGGGTTTACAGTGCAGTACGGTGAGTTGCTGTGGTGATCTGTGAGTTTACTATCACATGTGGTGTGTTGTGTGAAATGTGGTGAGTTTCAAACGTAATAAGTTTACTGTGGTGTGTGTTTTTTTTGTGGTGCTGTAGTGAGTTTAGTATGTAGCTGTTTTGTGCGTGGGGTGAGTAAACACGAGTTGTATATACATTGCATGTTGATGGCCATGTAAATGTGGTGAGTTTCCAAGGGGAGGTGAGTTTCCAAAGCGTGCTGAGTTTCTTACGTGTAGCGAGTTTCTGAAGGGTGAGTTTCTGAAGTGTGGTGAGTTTCTGAAGTGGGGGTGAGTTTCGAAATGTGGTGTTAACAGTTAATATTAGGTTGTCAAATATTTCCCTTCCGCTTTTTTGTCTTTTGAATTTCGCGGCTATGTACAAAGCGCTACAGAGCTCGTATCTGGCAACACTATACATAATGTCGATGTCACGAGATGCCATATGCCGGTCTAACTCGATGTATTCCATGATTTGATCGGTATTTGTCGTCACAGGTCTTCCGCCGGCTGGCTTATCCATGGTGTCGTTTTCACCGGGTCTGAATCGTCGAAACCATTCCTCCGCGGTTCGAAGTGATAGAGTACCATCCCCCAAAACACCATTAATTTCACGGAACATTTCTCTAGCGGAAGGAAAACTTTAAAAAAGCCCGAATTTCGGCGTTAGTGAACTAAATGTTTACACGTCTATAACTGTTGAACGCAATATCCAAACTAATCATGCATAGCGTTGTTTTGTAGGTTATGTCAAGACCTTTCAAATTATGTATAGTGTTGCCAGATACGAACTCTGTAGCGCTTATATCTGTTTGTTTTCGTTGGATTTGTTATTTTTGCTTTGGTGGTAAGTCGGTATGGTGATATGTGGTGAAAAACTCTCTATTTACAGCTATAACTCCTTGCCCCCCTGCTTTTTTTTAATGGTATAGTTCTTGTAATGGTGCCAGGCAAACAAACGTATGGTGAAAATAAACATTTTGCGTATGGATGAGTGAAAGCAAATTCAAAAATGTTATCGAATATCTTATCGATAGCGGTGCGCATATGCAAATGGGAATTATTTACAACACTTATGAGCGAGACAGAATGAGAGAGAGAGAGAGAGAGAGAAAAGTGGTGGTAGTGGTGGTGAAAAGGGACGACTGAAGAAAACAACAAATGTGTTTAAAACGGTATGGAATACACGCGGAACACGAGAACGAGAGAACAAGAACGAGATAATAATAATCGAGAGAGTAAATAGTAAATATTTATTGTATATAGAGTAAGTGTGGTAAACGAAAGAAACGCTTTAGGTTATAGCATATATTTGTATGTTTATCTGCGTGTTTTAAAAGCAAAATGATATCGATAAAAATCGTATAATACATAGTATGGAAATGTTTATCGATTACATAGAATGTGATTAGGCTTAGTACGTATGTTGCGTGGCAAATAAAGCAACGGTAAACACGCTGCAAGCGATTTTTTGATTTATCGATAACAAAATCAAAATGTAAAAAGCCAAAAAATAAGTATTTTACAAAATGAAACAATTTCTTTTTCATTGGTAAAGCTTTATTGGCGTTGGACGAACACTCAAAACGAAAACTGTTGATGAACAACGTTAACGATCTCGATAACAAACAATCACTGTAACCATTAAAACTTTAACTTAATTAAACTCTTGTTCAACGAGTCAACGCAATTCTGGGCGCCATGTAGAGAGACAGAAAGGGGGTAAGAGGGGTGAGTGTGGAGTGGAGTAACCAACGGGTTACGGGACAGACACATGGGACATTCACAGATCGAACCCAAACGAAAAGAAACGCAAACACATACATTGTGGTATATACAAATACGCATACATATATACACAGAGATTCTCAACTGCCGAACAAAGAGAGTTTGTATATTCTCAGAACAGTAGATATTTCTCTTGTGGTGGGTTCTGTATATACTTGTAGGTGGTGGTGGTGTTGGTGGAAAGGCTCGATGCGCCAGGTATAACGCATTTCAGTATTTTTTGAGTATTTTTCGTATACATTGGTCGATGGCATGACATGACGATGACTTTGGATAATGCAATGGACACTTACAGAAACAAATGTGTGTAACAAGGTACAACAGTCAATAGAAACCCTTCGAGAGGGTATTTTTTAGTATTATTTATATGTTTTGGTTTTTTCTTTGCACAGTGCATACACAGAGTACGATTGGAGGATTTGAGGTGATATTAGAATATATATATGCTTAAGTGTGGGTGTTTTTTTTTTTTTTTTTTTTTTTTGCTTTGGTTACAACAGTTATGCATACTATAAAACAGTTATTTACATATATGTTTGCCATACATATATATATAGAGACATAGAGAGAGATAGAGAGAGAGAGAGACAGAAGGAGAAGTCGAAATAGAGACACTTTGATTTTGGTATTTTCTTTTTTTTTTCTCATATTGTCCCCATTTCGATGGACAGATTGGGTGAAGGTGGGTTCTTTCCGGGGCCGTGAGGGTCACACTAGAAAATTGTTGGTCTTGCCTTCAGTTATACATTGTACACATACATTAACAAATGGGGGGAGATTTTACAGATACATATACATATAGGAATGCTTGCTTCTTGTGCTAATTGATTCTTCTGCAAGTCGATGAATTTTGGTTTCTAGTTTCTGCTTTTTTCTTATGCGCTTCTTCTCTCTTCTGCATTGTGAAGTGTGCATATGTGTGTGTATGGTGTGTGCTTCTGTGTGTGTGCATGAGTTAGTATTGTTGTAGTATTTGCTGTTGTTGTTGTGGTTGTTGTTAGAATGAATTACCAAAGAACTTCCATACAATCACATAAAGGCAGTTATATTGCAGCTCTTCTGCATCCGTTGCCTAGTTTCAAGGAGAAAGAAGATCAGAGATAAGAGATTTCATTTCATTTCATTTGTTCAGTTGGTTTTTGTTTTTTTTTTTTTTTTTCTAGTTATAGTTGTTGTTGTTTCAATAGATATTATAGTTGTTGTTGTTGATGATGTTTCGTGCGTAGTTGTTGCTGTTTTTTATTACATTTTAAAGCTAAAAGTATAAGAACTCTACAAATGTTTTCGGATCTTTATTTTTTTGTGGTGTTTTTCGATTTATTTATTTTTTTATTGCTAGACAAAATGCAATTTGAAAAACCAAAAATAGGAAGCACAACCTCAACTCAGCTATTCGTTGCGTATACGCACTGTATATAGTAGGGGTGCGTATGTAGAACGCTCGCTAAGAGGACGGAGGGACTGGGCGGGGCTGGTCGCTGGGTGAGGGCGGGGGCGGGTTAAGATAACGGGTTGCATAACTACGACAAATAAAATACTTAACTACGGCTTGCATACCAACACATACAAAGCACGCGCCAGCACAACGAGGGGGCGGGGGGGAGAGAGAGACACAGATAGCTAGAGTGGGGCAGTGGGAAGGGGGCTCAGGAGAGAGGGGGACGACGACCTCGACAGAACAACACACAAAGGGATGCCCAGAAACAGTTGACAACATGGTAAATCTCAGGAGCGCAGCAGTTGAAGCATATGTATGTGTGTGTGTGCATGTGTGCTTGTGATTACTTTCCGATAAGTTATCGATCTGGCGACTCTCTCTTTTGCTTGGTCACACTCAATTCACACTCAACAACTAATACAACTAAACGAACGACATATGCGGGCGCATTTACGCTCTCGCTCTCTGCTATGTGTGTGTGTGGGTGTGTGTGTGGGTGTGTGTGTGTGTGAGTGTGTGTTGGGAGGGCGGGCATACATACACGTATGCATGTGTGCGAGTGAAGGGGAGCTAATGCACACACACGCACGTACGCGGGTTGTTTCGCTCTCGACTCTCTTGACTGGGTTGGATGAGAGAGACAAACAGACCGAGAGAGAGAGAGATGGAGAGACAGTGACAGAGAGACAGAGAAGAAGAGTGTGTGTGTGTGAGAGAGAGAGAGAGCTTTCACACAGTCATACTTACGTATCTTTTTGGTTAAGCTGCCGCTCATCATCGGCGACACATCGTTCTTGTTGACTCGTCCAACAGCCCCGCTGCCGCTGCTGCCGACGCCGGCGCCAATGCCAGTGCCTCCGCCGCCGCGCTGCTCTCGTGGCTGATACTTAATGTTCGGCACTGAGAGCAGACGCTGATCGCGTGCTTTCTCTTTGAATTTCTGCCGTGTCGGCTTCATTGGCGCCTGTTGCGACTGCTGTTGTTGCTGTTCGCTGAGCGGTAAATTGCTTGGCCGCTCACCGCCGCTCTCTGACGACGGCGGCTGCATTGTCTCGAACTCAACACGACGCGTCTGCTGCGGCGGCGCTGGTGCCGGCAAATCGCTGCTGCTCTTCTCCGCCGCTGCGGCCGTTTCACAATTGAGCATCGCCGTCACTGTCGCCAGGCCCAGATCGTCTTCGCGACACTCGAGCGCTTCGGCTGCTGCTGGCAATGATGATGCGCCCGGCCCCGCCGCCGCCACCGCACTAATTGGTGTCGGCTGTTCTTCGCCTTCGGGTGAACTCTCTTTGGGCGGGGCAGTATAGAAGATCGATGAACTGTTTCGCATCGCTTCCATTTCTGTATTCACATTGGAGCTGCCGCCTCCGATTTTCATATTCACTTTAGATAATTGACGCTTCAAATTGAACGTTTTCCAGGACATCGATTTGCGGCGATCCTGCAACTCTTTGGGAGCACTGCCAGAAGCAGCTCCTGCTCCTGCTGCTGCCGCCGATTCATCTCGTTGAGGGCTCTTTGCCGCGGCCAGAGCTGCGGCTGTTGTTGCGCTTGCTCCGCTTACCAGCGTATCTTTGCTGCTGTTTATCACCTGGCCAGAGTGGCCAGAGTGACCAGAGTCTGCCCCCACCACCGGCGAGGTGGGACGCGAGGTATCGCTTGGCGTTGCGCCCAATACCGACGCCTCATTTGCCTCGGGTATAAACTCGATCGACGGACTATCCGGGCTGGTTGTATCGTTCAGCTAGATGGATAGAGATGAGCGAGGCGCGTCGTGAGAGAGAGAGACAGAGAGAGAGAGAGAGATAGAGAGTGGGGGAAGAACGGGAATTGTTTGATGTTGGCAGAAGTTTTAGTAACGATCCGGCTAAACATGTGACTCTTAACTCAATGCAGGGGCTGAAAGAGGGGCGCAAGTGAAAGGGAAGGCGTGGCAACTTGACCAAAACGCGTGCGTAAAGCGTGCAAAGCAAAAATCGAGAGAATCGTACGAAAAAAGAATACTGAGAGAAAAAAGAGAGAAACAGCGGAAGAGAGAGAGAGAGAGAGTACTCGAAAGATCGAGAGAACTTTTTCTATATTCAAGAATGTCTCTCTTTGTTGTGTTTGTTTTATTTTTGTTTAAATTGTGATCATAAATATGCTATAGTTAACTTACGATCTGCTTCTTTATTTAAGTATTCATAGTTAATATTTATATATTCGCTTGAAGGGAATTACAGATTAAGACTAAAGGAGGCGTGGCAGACCCCACATTGTCCACATCGTCGTTTTGCATTATAGCCATGTCTGTCTGTCGGCTGTATGAATAACATACCTCCAGCTATAGATCTTTGAGGTAGAACCAGGAGAAGGGTATTAAAGTTTTATGTAGACCTGGCCTGGTAGACCTTACTCAATATATATATTCTGAATCAATATCAACAGCCGAGTCAATATAGCTATGTCCATCTGTCTGTCTCCTATCCGTCTCAAGCCCCCGTAAATCGTTAAAAAATTCACAATTCCAAGATAATTTAAATCTATGACAGCTAATTTCTGATAAACACAATGACTATTAATGCTCAAATGATTTCTGAAAATTTGGTTGCGATCGGATAATTAATATAGAAGTTATTTAAGAAATAATTTTAAGGACTCCTGATTTCCAAATCGCTCACTTAAGTATGCAACACAAAATACACTAATAATATAAAAATATAACTGCCATGCGTGCAATTACAGACTGCCCATATGTGCGTGGCACTACCCTACACCGTGATCTGAATCTTCATACAGTGGAAGAGCAGATCTCCAGGCACACGAGCAGATATAGTTATAGACTTAGACGACACCACAGTATGCTTGCTAGACGCTTACTCCCTGCTAGGCCTCTAAGGAGATTAAAAAGGAAGGGTTTCGCCAAAACAATTGGACAATCCTAAAGACCCCCTCGAAATATGTATGAGACAAAGTTGTAAGTCCTCTCATGCTTAGTGCGAGGTTTGGTTTTACTATATATTGTTAATTGGATTCATCGCTTCTAAATAAATAAATAAATAAAAAAATAACTGGACTGTTGCGGATGATGACGTTTGTAGATAAAGTTCATTTGATTTATTGGGTTGACTGATGATTTTTCATACAAACGGCGATGACAATTTTTTGAACGGCTTTTGACTCGGTTATTGCATTCTATCTTTTGTCAGTTATCAGCTGGAACTTTGCAGGTTATAATAACGTTATTGAGGCTTTAATCGAATCGGATCGTCATGTAACTGAGCGTGAGATTGAAGAGCAGTTAAATATATCGCAATCAACCATACATGATCATATAAGACGTCTTGGACTGGTAAAAAAACTTAATATTTGTGTACCACATGAACTAAAATAAATTAATATAATAAATCGCTTCAACGTTTGTGAAATGCATCTTAAACGCAATAAAAATTATCACTATTTCAAGCAAATCATAGCTGGAGATGAAAAGTGGATTGTTTACAATAACCTCAATCAAAAGCGATCAAGTTGCAAGCATGATGAAGAGGCACAAACCACTTCGAAGGCTGATATTCACTAAAACCAAATTATGCTGTCAGTTTGGTGGGATTGGAAGGGTGTGGTATATTTCGAGATGCTTCCAAGAAACCAAACGATTAATTCCGATGTCTACTGTGAGCAACTGAACAAATTGAACACATCCATCAAGGAGAAGCGACCAGAATTGGTCAATCGTGAAGGTGTTATATTCAACCAGGACAACGCTAGGCCGCACACATCTTCCATCACTCGCCAAAAACTGAGTGAGCTTGGCTGGGAACTTTTGATGCATCCACCATTTGTTTCGGTCTTTGCAAAACTTTTTGAATGATATAACAAATGATAAGAACGAGGACTTAAAATCGCACTTGCTTCAGTTTTTTGCAGATAAAGGTCAGAATTTCTATGAGCATGGAATAATGAATTTAAAGAAAAGATGGCGAAAGGTCATCCAACAAAATGCAAAATACGAATATATTATCGTATATAATTGATTAAAGTTCATTCTAAAACTCGGAAAAATGTTTTTACTTCCTTGTAAAAAATTAACGTTTTCTTTTCGATCAACCCAATATAATTTGCCGTATAGTTTACCTATCATATATGATATTTATAAGTGATTCCTTAAGTTTTATATAGTATAGTCACAAGTTAAATAATGTGTAGTCACACAATTATTTCCTATTCAATAAAACAAAGCAACAAAAGAGATATTATGTCAAGGAAAAAATTCTAACGGAATCTCAGTACAAAAATTCCAACTGAGAAATGCCTTTTGTAGAGAATTTTATTGCCGAAAACACAAGCGAAATTCCAGCGGAAGAAAATTACAAATTGCCAGAGGAATTTTCTCACTTTCGCTTGCAATTTTTTCTCTTTTGAACTTCAGACTTCGCATAGCAAAACAAATTCCAACACGAATCCTTCACGTACTTTTCCCTAACTACGACTTTTTCTGCCGCGCTTCCCTTCCTTCCGTTGTTTCAACTCGTTTTCTTTTTCTCTTCATTTTCGTTTTCCTTATTTAAGTGATTTTTGCTTTGCTTTTATTCTTTTTTTTAATTAATTAAGGGTCGCTGAGACATTGTGTGAGTGTGAAAGATTTGATTTTTTATTTAATTTAGATGGGGTATATAATACTTATTTAGTCGGCAAATATGTACATGTATGTATATATATCTGCTATATTGAGAGCCAGGGGTTGGGGGATATTCAATTTAGTAGTCCAGGTAGTACAAGCATTTAACGGAGTAGGGCGGGAAACTTAAGTTTTTTTGGGAGTTTAGGCAAACGGTTTAGTTGTACTGTAATACGTCTGTTATACGAAATATAACAGTTATGCCACACACACACGCAGGCAATACAATAATTATCATATACTCGTAGAATTTGAAAAACTTAATTTTAGAGCTAAACTTGAATATTTTCTTAGTATGTGAATACGTATCAATCAATGTCAATCAATTTGTATATCATATAACATTCAACAGTTAATTGTATTGTGTTTTTCCATTTAGTTTAGTAAGGTTTTAGTTTAGTTTAGTTGATTAGATTAGTATGCGGATAGTAAGAAAAATGTTACATTGCTGGATTGATTGAAGGATGGTGTGGATGGGTGATAAGGGGGCCGGAGGGGTTATGTAACGATTAGGGGTGTGGACGGGTGGTTGGTAGGAAAGAGGGGATATTATCAGAAAAATAGTTATGTGTATTATGATAAACAAGGTCAGGTCTCACAATATTTACATTGTATGTACCTGGGGACACACATACATCGAAAAACACGCACATCAATCAATCAATCAAACATTATATTACATTATTTTCTACTTAGAGGATGGGAAATAAATGTTCTCGTACAGGCTAAGCCTTCTCAAACAGATCGAGACACAGAGTCAGACAGAGAAAGAGAGAGAGTATAGACACAGAGAGAGAGAGAGAGAGAGATAGAGAGAGAGTGAGAAATATAGAAAGAGAGACAGAGAGAGAGAGAGAGGCAACAGATGTGACACACACAGACAACATACAACAATCAAAAACCAATCAATCAAATGGAAAATGGCATATCAATCAATGATGTAACTGGGTGTTGGACGATGCGAGCGATGTGAGGTGACAGCGTGTAACAATCAATCAATCTATCAATCAATGTCAATCAATGCAACGTGCAGTGTTCAAAATTTAAAATAAAACCCACTTTTCTTTTGGGTTTAAAGATAACTGTTTGTAAATTTCTCACTTTGTTTTTTTTTACATGTTAACTCAATCAATCAATCAAATATGATTTACCATGCTGACAATTTGTGTGCGTGTCGTTACGTTTTCTCAGGGCAAAAGTAATAGAGTTCAGTTCCAGAGAGAAAAAGTGTGTGAGGACAGAAAGAGAGATAGAAAGAGTGGACAAGATAGCGCACTTTCCGCGAGAGACTCTTAATCGAAGTGAAATTAAAACCGAAATCGGTCACCAAAACAGGGACAGCATTATCCACGGGTCGCGTCTACGCGGTATTCAAATCAAATTCAAAACCAAATCAAATGTAACTAACTTATTTCTCAAACGAAACGCATCAATCAAAAGTTAACTGAACAGAGCGATATAAGGAAAGCGTTCTAGAGAGAATTAGCCAGCGAGTAATGTTAATAGGGTTAGTTTAGGCAGAGACAGAGACAGGAGAGGAGACAGAGAGCAAGAGGGAGAAAGAGAGACAGAGAGTTAGCGATAGTCCTATATAAAGCGGCTGAGCCGATTCGGAAAACAAAAAAAAACACGCAAAAATAAAAAATATGTTTGTAGATCTAAAGAAAAAATTCTAGAAAATTTAGCTACTGATTGGGCAGTAATGTTTATACATAACATACATAGATATTTGAAGGCTACAGATTAGTAATTGGTTAAGATATATATATGTATTAAGAGAGAGAGAGAGAGAGAGAGAGAGATAGAGATAGAGAAATGTGTGTCTAAATGCGATTTTGTTTATCGTTTTTTCTTCGGGTTTTAACAATTTTGTATGTAGCTTGCTTGCATGTGTGTGTGTGTGTATGTGTGTGATTGCAGGTTTCTGTGTGTGTGCGTGTATGCAATTTTGTTTGTTTGTATCATTATTATACTAAAATGAGGGGAGCAAAAATCAAAAAATAAAAAAAACAGTGTTTTTATTTCAGAGGTGTCTGTGTGTTTCTGTTTTTGTGTGCGTATGTGTGTGTGGGCTTGGTGTAAAATTAAATCAATCAATAATGCACTTCAATCAAAATGCCAGACAAATGCAAATATATGTTTTGGGCCTTTGGAGGAAGGTATGGGGGGTTTCTTTTCGGGGTTGTTTTAGTAATTTTTGTTGTTGTTGTTGTTGTAAATAATAATTGCTTAGTTGACTAATAAAAATGCGTTTGCTACAATAAAAATTGTTTGCATTTTGGTTTGTTTATCATGTTCATCGTAATTAGTAATCAATCATTAATGCATATAGTAGTAGTAGTAGTAGTATATAGAGTAGATATATATCAAATGATGTAAATTGATTAAAGTATTAAATATGTTTTTCGTTTCTCCATTCTGTTGTTGTTGGCTCCAAATACATCATTAACTTGCTGTATATGTGTTTGATTGACGCTATTTGTCTAACATTTTATACGCGCGTGTATGTGTGTGTGTGTGTGTGTACGTGCACGTATCACTGGTTGGAGGCGGAAATAGCAGTAAGTAACAAATAAATATCCATCGACCATGTTCGATCGCGCGATCAACCATGATCAATCGACATCAATCATGTTCTAATCAGTTTTAAACTATTATTTGTTCTTTCGTGTGTGATATTTGTTAAGAGCCAACATTTTAGATGTATGTATCATTGTTCTTTTTAATCAATCTTCAATCAATCGAACGAGCGAACGATCAATCAATCAATCAATCAGTATCACAATTAATCAACCGTCACTTACCTGATCGGAACTGGGCGAACGGCTTTGCTCCTCTTTGCTCTCAATACGTTTTGGACTTTTTGGTGTTCGCGAATAAGGATCGTGTGCGCCATACAGATCGGGACATGCAACACTCAATAGGCAACTTTTTTGGATTATATCAATTATGACAAGTCCATATTCGGTACCATAAGCCATTCTAAAAAACGGAAAGGAAAAGAACACACGGCATCATGTCAACAACAAAATGAGAACACAACGGCATACAAAAATGTACAAATGTAATAATCACCAAAGAAACTCAAAGTCAAATGAATGGCTCAAGAAAATCAACATCATTTTCATATATAATAAGTATGTATGTATATAGATATACTTGTATTTCATGATCGCACACGCACACACACGCCAAGCACTAAGGTCAGTGGTTTGTCTCGTCAGATCGTCTGAGCTAAGCAAGGATCGCTAACGAGTAACGAGTCCAAAGTCACGAGTAGCGGGTACTCGGTTATCTTCTAGCTGGGATAACTGCTATCAACTTGATCATCTACTACACATCGCAAACTAAGCGTGACAAGTTACGCGTAGCGAGTGCCGGGTAGCAATTAACGAGTACTGCGACTTATTTATTTAAGGAAGGGGCGATTAACGCTTGCAACTACTTTACCAACACAAACAAGTAACGAGTGATTTCAGTCACGACAACGCAAAGATAATCATAAACAAAATACAGTAAAGCGAGTGCGCGATTTGCCGTCACGTTGCGCGAGTGTTGGCTTGGGCTACATTATCGGGATACATAATGTATGTACGTTACTTAGTGATCTTAGCTTTAAGTTGTGAACTATTTGGTATTTATTCGACTAGGCTCTAGGTAGTACTTTAGCAGTCAGGCGCTTTGAGAGAACGTGTCATGCACAATTTACGAATACAAAACTACAGAATACTTCACTAGAATATTTGTTTAAGTCCGCGTGTCCGTGTTGCATGGCTGTATGTGTGTGTGGGTGTGTCCGTGTGTGCAAGTATAGATGTGTGTTTGTGTGTGTGGTGGTGTGTGGGTTGAGCTACTGCTACTTACAGGCCATAGCTTGAGTTGATGCACAACGAGGTAACCTGTACGGTGCGACGATTTGGGCCCGTAGTGAGGCAGACCAATTGGGATTGAAAGCCCGGCGGCTTGCGCTGAGCACCAAAACGCACCTTAAGCGTGCACTCCGTCTACGAAGCGGGTAAAGGGTAAAGCGATTACACACAGTGATATAAATGATACCAGAAAGTAGTCACTTGCTGAACATGTGTCTCAACAAAGTGAGTATCGATGACATCCCCTGGCAAATCGTTGGCTTCACCATACTCATCTCAACAAAGTGACTACCCCACATAGGCACTAAAGAAGAAACATGACTCACCTTATCCGAATCACTTGATTCGGTTTTCTGCACCTGATGACCAGTTAGGAAATCGCATTCGGGACTTGTGCCATAGATATCATCAAAATTCTCATAGAGTATCGGTATCTCCAGAACGAGTACCTCTGATGTGGTTTCGGTTTTACGAAACTTGAATAACATTACCTGACCCATGGCGCCGGCGACGCACAGGCGTCGAGATTCCGAGCATAAAAATATCAAATGCACCGCCAAAGGGTTATCGCTGTCCGCGTGACTCACGTGCCGCGGCTTCTCAAACATTTTGGCCGTCTTCAGTTTGTACAAAATCTGCAAAATGGCAATAGCACAATTGAAATTATGTACAGGGTATATTTGTATGTATGTCGTGGAAACCTAAACCTACCTGCAGAGTTCCAGCGCCAGAGTCCCAAAATTTGAGGCTGCCATCCTGATGTCCTGTGATGACAATCTCCGAGTAACTGCACGAAGCTGGCGACCATTCTCCGCCTGAAATGGGCCACTCGCGCTCTGAGAAGCCAGTTTTTTTACTTGTCGTTGTGCGACCAACCTGAAACAGAGAATGAAGGAGAGAGAGAGAGAAAAGGCAAGGGATGAAAATACAGTGGAAAGAGAGATAAAGTTAAGAGGTAATCCCTCAAAGCAATGGGGTAATCCCTCAAAGTTAATGCCTCAACCCAAAATGTTTCAAGCGCGAAATTAATGGAGTATTCCACGCAAGCTAATCCCTTGGGAATCCCCTTAGAGTCTTAAGCCAGAGCTCCTTTCTAAGAACACTTTAGAAGGAGACTTGGCAAACTTTGTGTATGCAAAGCTAATATTTAATAAAACAGATTCATCAGTTAACCAAATCACGCTCATGAACTTACAGAATAAAAAGCAGGAACCAAATCCGATGGGCAATCGGTTAAATATGTGCAACATGTAACAGGTGATTCGTGTAAGTCCATTGGATAAGGCGATTCAAAACATGGAAAACCGGGCGTTAATAAGTCTATTAATACTAAGTCATATTGAAGCAGCACAGCTATCGCATATGGTTCCTGGGTTTCTGTGGATGCAGAGAGAACACGAGTGGGGAAAGAGAGATAATTAAAGTAAAGTTTAAAGGTATGGAATGCGTTGGGAGTACTCACCGCAGGGCCAAGGATTTTCGCAGAGTGTGATGAAGTCGCAAACAGCATGCTCCATTTCCAAAACGGTTGTGGTCTTGCCCACCATAACGGTGATGCAATTTGACTTTGAGCCCTTTTCTGATGGCATACCACCCGAGAAAATTGTATAGGTTTCGCTAAGGTCACGAAGAAATCTCGTTAAGAGCAAGTTACAAAGGGAGAAGAAGGAACAACGAAAGAAACTCACCCAGTTGTGCTGGACTTCAAGTCAACTTTATAAATCGGTTTACATTTTTCCGCATTGCCATCCTTGTTGATTTTCGCTGTATCATCAAAGTATCATCAATTGTTCAAGTTAATCATATACGCTCTGCATATTGAGGGAGCTTCACTTACCATGCGGACAAACTTGGGACTGGGGCTTTGGCAGCGGCTTGGTGGGCCACGAGCAAATCGAGCCATCTGTGTGCGATGATACAAAGTATTTGCCCTCGTAATGCCAGGCCAAAGACTTGACCTCGGCTGCCTGCCATCGTATTTCAGCGCATTTCGCTTTCAGATCCCACAACACAAGCAGCCCACACTCAAATGCAATAAGCAACTGTGCAGGAGCAGAGGAAGATAGAGAGCGAGTGAGAAGGTAGGGAGAGTCAATTAATGAGGAACCTTCAGATGTCAGATGTGCTTTTGTAACTAGGAGAATCTCTCTTCACTCTTGATCGATTAATCGATTAATTACCTTGTTTGCATCCAATGGATTATCACATAACGCAATCACAGCACCTGGATGACTAGTTCTAACCCTGAAGCAGTAGAAAGAGAAGAGAAATACGAGATTAGGCATGACTCCTTGTCGTGGTTATGCGATACTCACACTTCAATTGCTTTATTCCAGTTAATAATATATCCACTAAGTGCAAATGTATCTATGTGAACGACGTGTATGTTACCCTTCTCGGTGCCCACGTACAGCCATTTGCTGCCTACGGGCAAATGTATGCAAGTGACCCTGCAAAGCAAACAAATACATACACATTCACAATATACAATGTATTATATATATATTCATCGATTCAGAACTTCCAGCCTGTTCAGCTTGTCATAGTTACCGTTCGCGCTGAAATTTGAGACTCTGCACAATGCGTGGGGTCTTTTGGCGTATGTTCCACAAGTGAATGGTGTCATCGGCGGTCACGGTGACCAGGGCACCCTCGTTGACCAGAAATTGGGCAAAGAGCACGGCGCACTCGGACTCGCCCTCGTGTTTGGCATGTGCATCGACGCCGGGTCGGCCCAAGCTAAATGACGAAAGCAAAAGCAAAATGGAATAGGTTATACATAGGTTATACTAAAGGTTAAGCTGGGATCGACGGGCGCAAAGCGTTGCCAGATCTTCATGACACTTACATGCGTATATACCCGGATTTATCACCAATCGCTAATAGTTTTTGTACTGGATCGAAGGCAAAGGAAGTGGGTGAGTATGGGAAGCCATGGCGAAAAGTCTGAAAGTAAAGAAGAAGAAGAACTAAGGTTAGTTTTGCCACGCCACAGAGATGTGCAACAGTTTTTTTTTTGTTTATCAACGGGCTGCTGTGCTGAGCTGCGCTGCTGTTGAACGAGAACGTGGCTGTCATAGCCGCGTGTGTCTTATGATAGACTCGAACATACAGCTACCAGATAAAACATTCGCTGGCTACAACAGGCGTCAAGTTAATAACTTCTCCCTCTGTCTCGCTTCCTCCACTCGTACCATTCGATTTGTCACTTAACACTTACTTTCTTTAGATTGAAATGTTCGGCTTTCAATTGCTCCTGGATTTCCTGCTCCTGTCGGGTGGCTTGCGGCTGTACGCTTTGTCGAAATCCATCCAGAACCCCTTTGAATGTGAACTTTTTCATTTTTCTAACATGAGTCGACCTCCCGCTTTGCCTTTTCCACGCGTCTTTTGCTAATCGTTATCGTTATCGATATCGGTATCGGTATCGGTGATGGGAATACAGCAAGGATAATGGTCCAATTGAGTAGAGTGGGTATATAGAAATGGGGGATGTCGGGACGACGGAGGGGTGAGCCGGGCCGACAAATCAGGTTGGGTTATTTTATATTTCCGTTCCGTTGTTTCTCGCTTTACCAATTCAGTTCTTCTTCTTCTTCGTATTCTTCTTCTCTTTCTGTAGCGCTTTGCTTTTAATTTGATTTATAATATTCGCTTGTTGGGGTTTGCTTGTTGTTCTTCTGGTTGAGTTTGGGAAGTGAAACTAGGTTAGCAATAGTCGAGTTAAGAGCTGCAAAGGGAGAAGGGGAAAAGGGAGAATCGCATTAGTAGGGAAAGTTTTGTAGCATGTGCCACGTTAATGGATTGTTGCAGCGCACAAAAAGAGAGAATCACACAATACGATGATGCAATAGCACAAAACACACACACACACAGAGACAGACAAAGTGACACACATACTGACACACACATGTCGACACATCAAACAATTGAACGGAATTGCGTTTCACAGGAAAGTGAAACAAAATCAAAAGGCGGAAAGCAGGCGGTGGGAGAGTGGGTGGAGAGGGGTAAATTAAAAACAAAAACCGTTAGCATACTTTTCAGCGCATATCAAGGTGTCACACTCGCACACACTCAGGCAGAGAGTGCGCCCCGTTGCGCCCCATTGAGGGCCCATCAAAGTGTCACAACTTTATTATTTATGTGAGACAACGCGGAAAAGGGAGGGGGAGGTGGGCGAGAGAGAGTGTACAACGTAGCTATTGAAAAAGGGAATTCAAAAAGGAATTCAATTTAATTACGCTAGCGCATCCACTGAATGAAAAAACAACACAGTTTAGCCTTTCTAAATGGATTAAATCGATCCGGAATGTTCACAGAACATAGAAAAAGGGGAAATCCGAATGGGAAATGAAATGTTCAAGGTAAAATGTAAAAGCGGGAAAATAATACAGATGGAAAATCCATAATGAAATTCAATTTACAGGAAATTGATACAAAGAACAAGAAATAAACTAAAACTGAAAGTGAAATGAATAAATATATTTTCATATTTCAAAGAAATCACAATATTAAGCGAATTAAACAGCTACTATATAATCTATGGAAATGTAAGGAACACTGGACTGATGGTGAAGCCATAAGCAGAGCAGAACTACAACAAATATATATTTTGTGTTAGTCGCACTACAGATCACCTTAGATAGTAACTATGCTGACTTGTTGCCTGCACCACAGAATATATAGAACATATATAATGTATAGATGCGATGCTTTAACTAGTAAAACTGCCGAGATTTATCAACTAACTAAATAACATTCTGTCCACGTCGCGATAGATTTTAATTATTTTGAATTGCCAAATCGTGCCTGCTTTAATAATAAGCTATCGATATTGTGTTATCGCTCTCTCAGATCGCACTAACGACGGCTTTGTCGCCTGACGAACACACAATTAATTGCGCCCCACAAGCCGCGCTCAAGTGCCATCTTCGGTTCGGGGGCAACGTTGAAAAGGTGCGCGCTATAAAAGCGAGCAGCTCTGTCGACGCTGCTGTGCGAGCGAGATGGCAGCAGGAAAATGCCAATGGGGGATGGTAATGAGGTTGTACTCTATGTGTGTGTGTGTGTGTGCGTGTGTGCGAGTGTGCGAGTGTGTGTGTGTATGCGATAAATGGAACTGGGCAGTGTCAAGAGTCAAATGTTAAATGGATATAATTGAAAATCGCTGTTTGCCACATTATGTTGCACAATGCGAGTTGGGACCCCCAGGGGCGATGCAGGAATGCAGGGGTGTGGGCGCTAGGGGGGTTGGGGTGGAGAGCGACCTATGGCAACACGCACTCAATATATGGGTTATACATACATACATAGGTAGAGTCGTGTGTGTGTGTGTGTATATGTATTTGCACTTATTTTTGGGATGGCACACAAATCGATTTTTCGCACACTCATCGCACGGCAACGTCGACGACGAAGTCAACGTCAACGTCGTCGTCGTCGTCGTCGTCGTCGTCGTCGTCATGTTGCCTTTTTCTTATTTGCAATTGTTTACGCTTTGTCAAACAAACAAACACAGCCAACCGTACACACATGCAAGCACAGACGCGTGCCGACTGTGTGTGTGTGTGTGTGTGTGTTTGTGCGACAGGACACGACGTGCGCGCAACAGTAAAAAAAAGTGAAAAGCAAATCGCTGGCATACTTTAAATTTAATTTGCGCAAACAAAAGGCACAAACTGACACAATTACACATGGACACACAGAAAAGCTGGACACTGATATACATACACACACACACACATAGAACTCGTAGGGAAAGCGGCGCCTAGCCGACGACAACGTCGCAGTCGCAGCGCTGTTTTTAATGACTCTCAATGTGTCATTCCACGTGTGTCCGTGTGCCCCTCTCTCTCGCACTCTCCTTCCCCCACTGCCCCTTTTCTTTGTGTGTGTGTGTGCTTCCTAATGATGATTAAAATACCATTGTTTGTTGTTGGTTGTGTAAACAGCGCGTCGGGAGGCTGAGCGCAAACCAACTCCCCATCCCCCTACCAGAGTCCCCTCTTCCACATTCTTACATATCTTCATGTGTGTGTGCATACATATAGATAACCTCGATTTACAGATTTTTTCACACACACAAGCTCACTCAATTTCTTTTGCTTTCTTTTGTTCTTCTTTTCTGTACTTGCTTGTTGCTACTCACTTTGATTTACTACATTTTTATTGCAATTTCTTCGCCTCGCTTCGCTGCTTGGCGCTCTCGTTGGCCCGCCTTACAACACTAGCAACAATAACAGCGATAACACACGCAAAAAATAAAAAAAAACAACAATAACAAGGTTCTGTTAAACAAGAACAATTCACTGTAGAAAAAGTCAATGTTGTACAACGTCTTCTTCTTCTGCTGCTGCTGCTGCTCCTGCTGCTGCTTCTGCTGGCGCTGCTGTTGCTGACATTAACATTGGTATTTTTTGTCGATTAAGGTTGATTTTCTGTATTTTCTGTGATTTGTTTATGCAATATTTATTGCAGTTTCGTTTGCTGGCTCGCACTAATAATAACAACAACAAAAAAATATGTGTATCAATTGATTTTTCACTGGAAAAAGAGGCACACACGCGCGCACACACACTCTCTCACACACACACACACATGAGGCACATGAAGAAAGACAACGGAAAACAAGACAAACGGCAAAAAAACGTAGCCGGAGTCGAAAGTCGGACACACACACACACACACACATGCAATCATAGAGTACACATACATAGACACACCCACACACACGGGGAAGATATGTAAAGACGAGAAAAATGCTGCTGTTTAGCTGCTGGTTAGTTGGCTACTGGAGCTGCTGTGACTGCGGCTGCTGCTTCTGGTGCTGCTGCTGCTGCTGCTGCTGCTGCTTTGGTTTCGGCTGCTGCTACTGCTGCTGCTGCGTCGCGTCGGCTGCTGCCCATCGTCGCCTGCTGCTGCCTACTTAAAGCAGAGCAAAGCGTCGTTTGTCCTCTCTGTGTGAGTGTGTGTGTGTATGTAGAGGCATTTTTTGCACCTTGTTTGGCGCACGCGAGGACATCGTGAGTGCGAACGACGACGACGACGACGATGGCGATGGCGATGGCGTCGTCACTGGGACGAGGACGTTTAGCAGCGCGCGCGTGTCAGTGTCAACCCTACAGCAAGCAGAGCACGCTCTCTTACTCTCCCTCTCTCTGTCTCTTTCTCACGCTCAAGCAGAGCTTGCTCACTCACTCACACTCCTCCCCCAACTCAATTGTTAGATGAGAGTGCAATTGTTGTTGCATAGTTTAAGGCGTCGTGTAACAACAAATTGCAATATTGTTTTCATTCGCTTCTCTCTACTAAAGTTACTCGAGTCTCTGTACGTCCGTGTGTGTGTGTGTGTATATATACATGTGTGTGTGTATGTGTAGGCAGTTCGTAGTAGTTGTGGAGTGCGCATGCTTACGCTAAGCCAGGACGAAGAAGTGTCGACCGCAATGTGAATCGTGGTGAAACTGTTTTTGCGCGCGCGGTCACATGACACGACAGAAGCAAGCACACACACACACACACATATATATATATATATATACAGAGGCACAGTGGTACACATACACACATAAATCTGTTGAGGTAGCAAGCTAGCATACAGTGCTTCCTCTCCCTCCCCCCTATTGCACCTTGTGACAGCGCTTTGATTTTGTTTAAACAATTTGACTCGTTAGTTGATCTTTCTCTCTCTCATTGTCTGTCTATGTCTCACACACATACATACACAATTCAGTAGCGTTTGCGTTTGCGAAACATTTGTGTTGTTTTATAAATATTTTTTTGATTTTTTTGGTTTTTGTTGGAAGGAAACGTTGCACGTTCTTTGGCCAAAAGGAAAGTCGAAACTGAAACTGAACATGAACGTGCACGTTCTCGTTGGCAATCGCGCTCAACACTTTTGAGCTGCGCGTGTATGTATAAGCCCAATACACACATACACACACTCACACAAGAACGCTTTCGGTCAGCTTGGCAGCGACGACGACGGCGGCGACAGCAGTTATGCAAAGCAGCGTCGCGTCGCTTGGCGTAGGGTTGCCGTAGAACAGGTCTTTGATTTAGCCTGCGCTTTGCCGTTCTAGGCCTAGTGCGCAATTTGGGGCAGCGCGGCAATCCTGAAGCCATGGCCTGGAATCAATACTTGTTGTCCTCACACACACACACACACACACACACACACACGCACTCGCACACATGCACATTAACATACATCACACAAAAATTTAATCAACTCAAATGTAAATAAGCGCGCGCACACACACACACACACGCCCGCTTAATGGCAAAAAATTTGCATTGAAATTGTAATGAGTTATGCCAGTCTCCCTCTCCCTCTCTATCTCTCTCTCTTGCCTCCTCTCTGCCGACAGAGGGCGGCCATATTAATAACAACTCTCTTGAACACACAGACACACACACAAGCGCACGCACACTCGACCCATTAACACACAGAAAAGTATGCAATAAAAAAAGAAAAAAATGGCACAACCTCTTGCGTCATATGCCCCAGGAATCATCTTGGAATCAAGTTTGCAAATACGCACACGCACACACACACATACACACAGAGAGAGAGAGAGAGGGGCGCGCACATATTTAATCATCCCAATAAGAAACTTGTTGGGCTGGCACGCGCTAGTCATCCAATAGCAGCAGCAGCAGAGGCAGCAGCGCTGCCGCAGTCGCCGTCGCCGTCGGCAGTTGGCGGTCTGTTGATAGCGCAATATGAGGGCGTCATAAACAACAATGCGATGCGACGCTTGCTGCCCCCTGCCCCACCCCAACAACAGACTAAGGTCTTCTCTCCCTCTCTCTCCTTCTGTGCGTGTGTGTGTGAGATTACCAAAGACTTTTAGCATTTTAATTTAAGTGATTCACTCTGAACTAAAATATAATCAAGCAAATAGTTTTTACGATGCTGCTCTTAATGACGCTGACGCTGACGCTGGCGTCAACGTCGCAGCTGCTGCTGCCGCTGCTGCTCACTGTGTCACAAAGGCATCGAATAACATCACACTCACTCGCACACACGCAGACACGCACACACACAGGCACATTGAGCAAACATGTTGTCATTTTTATCAGCATATGTACCTCTGATATATACACACGTACGCGCGCGCGTGTGTGTGTGTGTGTGTGTGTATGCGGTTCAACAATTTGCAATTAAACAGTAAAAAAAAAACGCTGACGCTGCTGTGGTCAGTCAGCACGTCTCTTTATCTCTCCCTCTCTCTCTCTCTCTGCATGCACAATTCTCACATTAGTCAAACATAACATCATCAGAAACCACAACAACAACGAGAACAGAAACAAGTATAATAATAATAACAGTAACACCAACAACAGTAACGGTAACAACAACAAGAGTATAACTTCTCCACATCGTTCAACCACCCCCACAAAATGCGCCCACCTGTTTCATTTGTTATTTTTTTTGTTTTTTGGTTCTTCTGTTGACACCTGCACGCGTGGCCAATTAGTTAATGCATTGCGTCGCAATTACACTGTGTGTGCTATTCGCGTAATGCAACTTTCACACACATACCGCAACAACAACAACAGCAACTTCAACGCGTAGAATTCTTACTTTTTTTTGCTCTCAATTTTCACACAAAATTTAGAAATCGTATCGAGTGAAGCTTCTTCATCCAACTGAACAGCAAGTAAACAAACGTAGTTTGAACTACGTAACTGTAACAGCATTGTTCAATGTAACAGCGAATGTTAGCGCGAAAAAGCTCACGTAAGCGCAATGTAGAGCTTAATGCGTTAACAGTGCGCAGCGTATTGTTAACAGCTGCACTCTTAATAGCAGGTACTAACAGAGCAGTGTTTGCTAACGAAAAGTTTGAATTTTAAATAAGTGAATTCCAAGTAAATTCGAGTACTATGCAGATTTATAAAACGTCGAGAGTACATATACAATATGCTTTGCTAATTTACTTATTTACATATATTAAAAAATTGCTTGCCAGTAGTGGTACGACGAGATAAGGTCGTACAGTTGAGATGGACGATGAGCTTAAGCTAGACACGGAGAGCGAAGCGATTTCTCAGCAGGATCAGAGCTGGAGCCGGGACCGTAGCCGGGGAGATTTCCCGTCAATTCGAGATGAGTATATTTGGCTCAATAGAGTGGAGGACATTGAAGCCCTTGTGTAGTATACAGGTGCGCATCACACCGCAGGCCACCAAAAAGTGAGAGAACTGAAAGAGGAGCAATCAGAAATTGAATCCGAGAGAACAGAGGGCATAGGGCAGCGGGCCTACCTCGACGGCATGCTCATGTATGTTGCTAACACACACAACAATGCGTCCACGCAGATGCGTCTCCAGATGCGGCACATTGAGCGCCTCGAGACGCTGCTCACCCAGCAGTACGGTGGCAAAGGGTATATTGATGCTGTGAGGCACATGGACACGTCCAAACTCTACAACACTGCGCAAGTCGATGAGGGCCAGTTCCGATGGGGCATGCATGAGCAGCCGATGCACATCTCGGGCACTGATGCGAGGACATTGTTCCGCCTGTAGATGCCGCAGCTCCACCTCCGCTGTGCCAATGTCCTAAGAAAGGGCAAGAAAGTATGTGGGTAAGTGCAGCTAGGAGTCAGGTTACCCACCAAGCAAGCCACTCACCAAGTGATGCGGTGTCGCCTGCGTGCGCGGCGCGTGCTGACGATGCGTGATGCTCTTCGGGGTGCACTCGTACATCTTCTGTGACTCGATGACGCAGTTCTCCATCACGATGTCCGGCAGATCGGAGAAGAGCAGGATGCACTCGTTGAAGCCAGAGCTGAGCAGCGTGGTCTTGAGCTGCATCAGTATGGCGACGCCAATGAACAGCGGATATGAACTGTCCCCCAGCATCAGCTTGTCCCATAAGTGGAGGATCTTGTGCAGTGGAAATACGTCTATGAATGAGCAATGGGAACAGTTAGTGGTATAGCTCGGCAAGAGGGAGTGGGGACACCTACGTGAAAACATCGTTAGGAACCAGGGAATGGCAAAGAGCTCCGGTATAAAGTTAATGCTAGCCAAATGCTGAGCCAACAACGGCTCATGGAATGCGCTCAGCTGGGAGAACTTGCTCAGATACTCCTTGATGATGGCCGAGTTGTCCTTAAGGAAGAACCACTGCAGATACTTCGGTATGAAGCGAAACAGGCTAAGAAAGGCGAGTTCTGCCAAGAAGAAAGAGGAAGAGTTGTGCTAGAACTAAGAATTGCTGGCTGATCCTCTCCTGCTGCCGCTCACCTTCGTTGTTGAAGTTGAGATAGAGAAACGGCGCTGTCAACGAGTCCAGTCCCTGCCAGTACACGTACTGGGGATGCGCCGTGACCCAGGCCTTGAGCAACCTGCGCAGCTTGCGATGCCCATCTGGCGAGGAGAGCAGCTCGTCGTATTGGTGACAACGTGGTATGTCCACCTCGATCTGTCGATCTGTGCTGGTGGCCGTGAACTTGTCGATCTTGGCATATCCGCCGTTGGGCAAAACCCCGAGCAGCGCTGCCCAGATCGGACCTCGCAGCAGTGGAGGAATGTCTATCGATGCCTCCCGCTGCAGTTGTTCCGCCGTGTGCGGGTAACCTTGCAGCAGGCGGGTGAAGAGTCGCACACGCCGGAACTGGTACTCGATGTCGCGTTCGCGGATCAACAGCGGCAACTGTTGCTGCTGCAGCAGCAGTTGTTGCTGCTGGCGATGCAGCAGCTGTTGCTGCCGGAGCTGGCGTGGCTGATACAATAGCGGAAAGTAAACGGACGCGGGCAAACGGCTCAGGCGCTGCAGCAACGGTTGCAGCTTGAGCAGCACCACACGATCGTCCATGAGATACGATTGACTGCGCGGCGGGCAGACGCTAGCACCACTGAGACGAACAATCTGTGGAAGCGCCAGGATTGGCGCCTCGCTGCGTATGAGTCCCTCCTTTTTTAGTTCCGCCTGCACATCGCCGCCGGCCAGTTGCCACAGATGATAGATCTGCGTCAATGGGCAGCGCAGAAGCAGAGGCAAGGGTTGCTTTTCAGTATGGACCGACTGTTGCAGTTGCTGTTTCTTCTTCTGCTCTTCCGCCTCCTGCTGCAGTTTGGCAACCACCTCGCTAAAGCACTTGTGCTGCAACAGGTCGGCGGGCAGCGGTCGCTGGGCGGGCAGTACGCTCAGGCAACGCTCGAGCAAGTCGCGCACATCTTGGGGAAGCTGTTGGTACTGCTCCAAGCGCTGGTGCTCGCGAGCAATCTTCTCCAGCACCTGGGCACCTCCAGTTGTGCTGTTCGTGTTCCTTGCAAGGGCCAACAGCTTCCAGGCAATGTTGCTCAGCTTGAGCTTGGGCCACAGTTCCGTGTGCAGCAGCTGTTCCAGCAGCAGCATGGCCCATGCCCAGACATCGCTCTTGATGTTCCCGTTTGCGCCGAGCAGACGTTCCGGCGCCATGTAACGTACATTGCCAATGGGAAAGGGAACATAGGCACCGCCTTTGGTCATCAGATGCATGCCGTAGTTGAAGAGCTTCACACGCAGCACACCACCCTCCTCCTCATCCAAGCCTTGGAGCAGTATGTGACGCGGCTCCAGATTGTGCACAACCAGCTTATGGCCATGGAGCACATCGATGGCGACCGCTACCTGGTAGAAGATGCGAAGTAACTGTTCGTTGCTCAGTGGCGTGTCGGCAGCATTACGCTTCACATGGTCCTCTAGCGTACAGCCCACATACTCAGAGACGACTATGGTGCGCTCTATAAGGGGAAAGGGGATGGATTAGAGCCTCTACACGGACAGGGATGGGAAGGGGCGTGCTCTTACCATGCTTGCCGCGTACCACATCCAAATACTGGCACAGATTCTCATGTTGCAGCTCCTTCAGACGCTGGGAACGCCCCAAAATCGCTATCGAGTTGGGCGTTAGCGGGAGGCCGTTGCTGCCGCATACATCGCCTGGATGCAGCTTGGCAAAAAAAGTTATGGCGCATAATCGACGTGTTTGTAATTTGCTGCCACTTGTTGTTGCTGTTGTTGTTGTCGCTTTGGTCTTTCTTGTTGTTCTTGTTGCGTTGGCCATTTGGGGGCACCAAATGCTTTTCCCAGCCCAGCCCAAACCGCAGCGCAGCAACAATTATTTTATTGGCCACTCATCATCGGCGCAATCAGCTGAGCGAGACCAGATTAACAGTGCGAGCAAGTAGCGATAACAAAAATGTCGATAGCTGTTGCCGCTAACAGCGGCTGAAGAGCTGCGCGCCAAAGTCCAACACTCCAATGCGGGTGCAGGCATAGCTGAATTAAGAGAGATTTCACATATTTTCCATTCACTATTTTTTAATAGTTTGCCATAAAACAGAAGCTGCAATTGTATAGTTACCCCATGGCATGGCTTCACGAACAGCAATGCAGTGGAAATCGATAACAGAGCCTTAACATTTTGACAACACTGCACTTACGCATTTACGCAACACTACAACCAGTTTACATTGCGCCTGCAGTGCTAAACACTGATGACTTTGTCATTCAATATGTAACGCGGCACAAAATGTAATCAATATCTCAATAGAAGAAATTATAAACTGGAAAATAGTCTTAAAAAGTCATAGCACAAAATATGTTTAGAGACAGATTGCTGCTAAGTTTGTCTTTTGCCATATTGTCAAATGGATTTGTATGACGATCAGGTGGTAAGTGTATTCACACTGCGGTGCATAGCAGATTTCCGTTATGTTTTTGCAGTCTTACAAGCTGTTACTGCTATTACTGTTGTTACAGTTGTTGTTGGCTCTGCGTGTGTTTGTTTGTTTTTTTTTTTATTTTATTGCGCACTCGAAATAGTTTCGGTTTCATTTTGGACGACTACACAAAAAGAGGCGTCGATATGGCGATTTCAAGCGCAGATACTTGAGCGCAGTAGTTAGTCGTCAACGGCGCGAATTCTCCGATTGCCGTGCGAGCGCGCGCGCAAGTACAAATTGCAATAACACAATATACAAATTGACAAGAATTGGCTCGCATCAAGTGTGACCTCGCCCCCAACGCTCACGTTAAGTCACAATGTCGTTTCTGGTGGAGTACACGGAGCCCCAATGGCGGCAGCTGGATATGCGTGCCCTGGGCGTGGACCAGGCTTACCTGCACGTGGAGTCACAATATGCAGAGCGCAGTTATCTGTACACCCTGTCCGATGAGTGCTATACGGTATGATACGGTAAACCCCGTTAGTTCTTCCCCACTCATTCTTCGACTCTTGCAGTGCCCCTATACCAAAGTGAAAGCTCTGCCAGCAACGGAGTCGTTGGAACCGTTAAAGCTCAGCTCTGCATACGCTTTGAGTTTCAAAATTTATGCACATGATCAGGGTCACTATGCCTACGATAATGTGTGAGTGTGTGCAAGCCAACTTGTGTGTGTGTGTAGCACACTGTGTACATGTGAGTGTGTGTGCGTGTGTGGGTGTGTATTACATTGCTTACAGCTTGCGTTATCATCATGTAATATCTGTATACATATATACCGCATCCCCAACTGTTCTCACAATGCAACTTTCGCTCTCTATGTAACCTACACTCACACGCGCATACACACACACACACACATAGGAGTGCACATGTATGCGTAAATGTGTATAAATGTTCACCTGTTACGCTTGATTTGATATACAATATGATTTCTCTTCTCTCAGCTCTTCACTGTGCGCCCTACGTCGCAGCGATCTTCAAGAATTTGGCGTATACAATCTCACCTTGCAGGCCAACGGCAGCTGCCACTTTGCCGTGGACAAAGCCGGCGTACCCATCAATTATGGTGAGTAATAGACGATCGCTTTGCTCGGCTTTCATGACAATTGATCATCAATTTCATTTGCTTTAATTTAATTAGGCGCGATTGTATGTGATAAAGTAGAGAAATTCGATCAAGACAATTCAAGAAATGACATTAACGAGAGAAGAATTTTGCATTGAACTGTTGCAATTAATGCACCTAAGGCAGTTTCTATTCTAGTGCAATGAGATCAAGCTTTGATACGAGGGTCGTTTGATAAGTCCGTGACTTTTTGTATTTGCCGCGCACCTGCTCTAAATACAACACTGCTCCTGTCAGCAGTTATCGATTAACAGCTGACTGTAAAATTTTGAGAAAGCTGCGTTTTTTGGTTTGCGTTTTATAGGCATTGAAAGCAGACGATCTCGTGAATTTTAACGAAAATGGAAAAAAGTGAATTTCGTGTGCTAATGGCAAAATTTCATAAATTGGGCTACGAACTGCTACCCCATCCAGCATATTCTCCAGATTTAGCCCCCTGTGACTATTTTTTGTTTCCAAACATGAAGAAATGGCTCGGCGGTAAGAGATTCGGGTCATCACAGAAACAAACGACTATTTTGAGGGCCTTGAGAAAACCTATTATTTGGAAGGAATAAAAAAATTGGAAAAACGCTGGACTAAATGTATAGAGCTAAAAGGAGATTATGTTGAGAAATAAAACGCTTCTTTGACGAAAAAAATATATTTTATTCAAAAAGTCACGGACTTATCAAACGACCCTCGTATATGTATGTATTAATGCACAAAAGGAAGCACTTTAATCATTTTGCAATCAGTCAATTTGCAATTTGCCAAAGATATATCATATTATACCTACTATCTAAGAACTAACTAAGCGTAGAGTACTCTATAAGGCCGTCAGTCGTCAGAGGAGACAAGGGGAATAACGTCTAATCACATTTTTGGTTAACGCGCCGTCCTTGTTTCCTACTGACGAAAGTTCGACTATACTCTCCTCGCGAGGGCGGCTGGAAGCAGACCCTGGGTACGGTCATGTCTCTGCCCAGGGTGCTGACTAATTGTAGTTGGGCGAAGAGAAGAATACTCTTTAAAGTTTCCCCAAATCTAAGGTGGAACAGCATATGCCGAAGGATGCGTGGCCGGGGGGTAGCTCGGTTGCAAATATGCGGACTCTAGATACCTGTCGCCCTCTAGTTTAACTTTAGACTTCCTGCGGTAAACGGGCTATGCCGTAGGTGACTTGCCCATCCCGTCAACTCGTGGGAACAACAATGAACCAAACTTATATTCTTAATGAGTGTGATGCGACTCTAACTGTATCAACGCAGGGTGATCCCCATTTAATCACTGAAGCTGTTGGGCTGCCAGCAGCCACCTCGACTAGCACAGATGTTGGTCCTGCTGGACTAGACTATTCCTTCCAGCCACCAACCCCCTTGTATTGTGTTACTCTACCGCCTATCGAGGTAAAGTCTTCTGACTCGGAACTCGAATCAAAACAACGACAAGATGCTAAGCTTCCCCCACTCAAGTGGAGCAGACGGAAGAAAAAGCGATTCAATGCTGCAATAGAAAGAGGTCTTACAAGATCTGAAGCCATAAGGTTTGCCATTGCGCCCATCATTGAAACCAAGTCAAAGCAAAAGCCCAAAAAGAAAGCCAAGGCCAAAGCCCATTTGGAGCCAGCAAAGCAACAGAACACCAAAGTAAAAGGCACCGTTAAGCTTGGGTTCATCTCGGCTGACAGATTGAAGCCACTTACAGCAGAGCACATGGCAACGCTTAAAGCAGCCATCCTCCAGGCGGTATTGTTGTACGTCGTGCCGGGCGTCGCTCCTGGATTTGAGAGATGTGTTCCACGGGACGAGTGGTTGCTGCTCGAGTGTGAGGACAACAGCACAGCTGAATGGGTGCGAAGCAATCTTGAGCACATCAAGGCTTTGAGTTCGCTCGACGTAGAGCTAATGGAGGAGGATGAATTCCCTCGGGGACACCTCATTAGAGGCATATTTCCCGACAGCTCAGAGAATCCAATCGACACCATTTTGGCGTATCTCAATTGCCAAAATAAGATTAGCACAAAGCAGTGGCGAGTGGCGCAGCGCACAGAACAAGGTGGCACGACCCACCTTGCCATACTGGTGGACACTCAGTCCTACACGACGCTCACGAAGTGGAACGGCATAGTTAACTATTGCTATGGCAAGATCAAGCTAGTGCTTAAGAACAAAGTCGCGAAAGGAGTCACCGCAGGTACCGTTAGTGTGCCCTTTGTTCCGGATGTGATCACTGGAGGTACCAAAGGAGGCAAGGTCGTCAAACCGCCCGAAAATGCCACAAAAGCGCCCGAAAAGGCCACTGCCAAGAAACCCAAGCGCGTTCGGTGTAAAGGTTCTCGTAGGGGCAAGGCAAGTGGGCCTGTCCTCCAGTCCGCCAGGGAGAGTAATGAACGCAATTAAAGCGCTTCAGACGAACCTGCACCACCTGCAGGACCGTCAAGGAAGAAAACGAAGGTGGCCATATATGTAGAACAGTCCCTGTCTTTTATTATATTGTCAGCTAAAGCAAACAAGAGTGTGTATAAGGAAGAAGAAATCAGCCAGGAGTCATGGTTGGTGGGTGCAGTATCCTGTGGTTCATGTAAGTTATGACATTATCCGCCTTAGCGCACAAGAATGTATGCAATAATGATATCAACTAGTCTCGTATTTACTTTATACGCCATTTTTGCTGTAGTACCTTCAATAAGATTTGTATGAAGTCTAAGTAAAACATCGCACAGAATGAGAAACTATAAAACAGTAATATAAGCAACTGTCAGGGGTTGCGTAGGTTGAAATCAGCTTAGCCAATGAACAGAAAAATAATAATATATATAAGAAGTATAAGCTTGAGCAATTTACGGAACATAAATCTTTAAAGTAACATTGCAAGACAATTCAATAGGGCCTTTTTTATTGCAGTTTTCTCTATAGGGATATAGGAACTTATACAAACAGATCTCTAACTCAATTTCATCTCTTACTTTTCGCAGCTTTTCTTTCTGTTTTCGTTTTGGTGGCTGCACTGCTGACGGTGCTGAAGTTGGTCAGCTGCGCCTGGCAGCGCTACCGTTATGACGAGGCCGCCGCCGTTGCGGACAGCATCGGTGATGCCGCTGCCAAGGCGACGCAGCGCAAGCGCCTGCGAAGTCTGGACACGTTTCGTGGGTAAGCATGGAGGAGAAAAAGACTCCTCATGCATCACTTTTAAGCTTCTCTTCTTATGTATTTCGTTATCTCTTTTAGCTTGTCCATTGTGCTTATGATATTCGTGAATAGCGGCGGCGGCGGGTACAGCTGGATCGAGCATGCCGCCTGGAATGGTCTCCATTTGGCGGACATTGTGTTTCCAAGTTTCCTCTGGATTATGGGCGTCTGCATACCGCTGTCGATCAAGGCCCAATTGGGACGTGGCATTGGCAAGGGACGCATCTGTGCACGTATTGTGTGGCGTGCCATAAAACTGTTTGCAATTGGACTGTGCCTGAACTCCATCAATGGCCCACAAATGGAGCAGCTGCGTCTGATGGGCGTGCTGCAGCGTTTCGGCATTGCGTATTTAATTGTCGGCGTACTGCACACGCTCTGCAGCCGACGGGATCAGCTGAGCCCGCAACGAGCCTGGCAACGTGCTATCTACGATGTGTGCCTCTTTAGTGGCGAGCTGGCCGTGCTGCTGGCGCTTGTGGCCACCTATTTGGGATTGACTTTTGGACTGCCGGTGCCGGGCTGTCCGCGTGGTTATCTCGGACCCGGTGGCAAGTCGGACAATGCAGCGAATCCCCATTGCATTGGTGGCGCAGCTGGCTATGTGGACATGCTTGTGCTGGGGGAGTCGCATATCTATCAGCATCCGACAGCGAAATATGTCTACGATGCGACGGCTTTCGATCCGGAGGGAGTGTTTGGTGAGGGTGCAGCAGCCAAGCAGCTCAACTCTATCTCTTTCTTATTGACTCCCTCTCTGTCTGTCTCTTTCTCATTCAGGTTGTGTTCTGAGCGTGGTGCAGGTACTGCTGGGCGCCTTCGCTGGCGTCACACTTCTGGTGCATCCTACCTGGCAGGCGCGGCTCAAGCGTTGGTTGCTAGGCGCCACCTTGTTGGGTCTGTTGGGCGGCGCCTTGTGTGGCTTCTCCAAGGAGCTGGGCATTATTCCGGTCAACAAGAATCTATGGTCCCTTTCCTTTGTTTTCGTCACCGTCGCCTTGGCTCTGGTGCTGCTCTCGTTGCTCTACTACATCATCGATGTGCGGCAACTGTGCTCCGGCTATCCCTTCGCCGAGTGCGGCATGAATGCCATCATCATGTATGTCGGCCACACGGTGATGCACAAGATGTTGCCATGGCATTGGCGCATCGGTGCCATGAACACGCACTTTCTGCTGCTGCTCGAGTGCGTGTGGAACACACTCGTCTGGGTGGGCATCGCCCTCTATCTGGATGCCAAGGAATTCTACTATAGCGTCTAATCATTTACCCAAACCTTATGTACTCATTATTTGTTTTTTATATTTTGTCTAAACGAAACTCGCCGCAAAGCGTGTCTGACTCAACCGATTTTATATGTACATATGTATATTCGTGTAGTCTTTGTCTAGATTTGGTCCATTTGTCTGATCAAGTGTTTCTGTTTTTTCCATTGGCTTCAAGTCGAAATTTGCGAAACGTCTAAAATGTGATGCAATGTATCAATAAATGTATAAATGTAAGAAGATTTGTATATCATCTAACCAGTAATTTGCAGTCCTATATATACATGATGTATCTGATCCTAAAAAGTATTTATATTCTGAGCAATCGAACAAGCCCTGCCTCTTTGTTGCAACGCAGTCTCTCAGTTTTAGAGCTTAATGAAATCAGGTACATATAGCTGCCATGCTTATATTTTTGTAATTTATAAGATATTGCAACCGAATTTAATGCATCCGTAATTTACCACATCTACATTTATAAATCATACCTATGCTTATGAAATTCAATCAAAATCGGACCACTAACAGACATACAACTACTTTATGAACAATCTACCTACATAGTTTAAAGGTTTTGTACGAAGAGCAGTCTCCTTTTTCAAAACAACATATAAGTGCCAATTAAAATTAAAAAATAACCTTTTTTTTTGGAATCAGACAACGATATGTAGTATTATAAGGAGAATCAATTCGAAAGACAGGTATTCATAACAAAAATTGTATATATCCAGAAGGGTATAGCTATAATAAAATCAATGGGTACGAATTTCTACATATAAAACTTTTATTTCCAGCATATTTTGTGTTGCATACTTTAGGGATCGGTTTGGAAATCAGTAACTCTTTAAATTATTATTTGAATAACTTCTTTATTAGCTATCAGTTCCCAACCGAACTTTCAGAAATCATTTGGGGCAGAGATATTTATTGTGTATCACATTTTAACACCATCTTTTATAGTCTCTGAGATCTGAGTTTTCATATGAACGATGTAGTAAATCTGATTGGAATATTTAGTTAATATTCTCTGTGAAGAATGTAAGAAACCATTTCCCTTGAACATCTACTGAATTGTGAAGAAACTTCTCGAAATCGAAAGCGAATCGAATTGAAATAAAACTCCGATTTGTAATTTAGACTTAAGTATTTTATAGTAAAACTAGACGATACACGAATTCATGTTTATTATACGATATTAATTTAAATCTGCGCTAGGAACCAGCGTCGAAGTCTAGCCGAGCGCAGGGAGGCCAACTCCAGGGCGAAGAGCACGAGACCAAGTGAGAGCCCAAGCAGAACGAGCAGGAAGAGCATGTGCAGCTCCTCCAGATCGAACATTTTGATGGAGGAGGCATGCTCCGACCAGAGGTAGCTCTCGTCGAGCTCCCAGCGAGCCCAGAAGGCCAGCAGGCCCACAGACCGCATCCACATGATTTGCTCGTTGAACTCGTCGATGAGGAATGAATGCTTGCGCAGGTACATGGTCAGCTGCATGTCCAACACATCGAGTGGGATGAGCTCGAAGTGGTTGCCTGCTCGCTGGTCAAGCTGTGCGCGATATGCACTCTGACGATTGAAACGCATAAAAAAGTCTATGCCGGAGGCTGCGACCAGGCGACGATCCTGGGGATGTGCTGCCAGATAGTTGGGCGCCTGCATTGGGGTGCTGTTCCCGCCCAGACGGTGGAATTGCATGTGCTGCACTGCGGGTATCGCGGCGAGCATTTCGTGCATCTCGAATGAGACCACCACCGTGTAGTTGCCCTCCACCAGCTCCTCGATGGTCTGTGGCAATCGATTCAACTGATGCGTACGTACCAGGTGAAAGAGCTTGCCCTGGTAGACGGTGCGTATGAGCAATGTGTAGAACATCAACATGATGCAGTACATCCGTTTGGCACTTGAACTGGGTGCCTGCAACATGGGCATGCCCACCATTATCAGCTCCAGATTCATGCCGTGCCCCAGCAGGCTGTTGCCCTTGTTTCCGTGCTCCGGCAGCAGCCACTCCATGCCCAGCAGCAGCAACGTTGCCAGCACAAGCATTGCTCCAATCGCCAACCAGATGATCGTCGGGTACGGGTAGAGCAGAATGTCCATCGAGCTCAGCTCGAAGCTCGAGGCCAGCACTCCAAAGCGAACGCTTGTCTGGTGATAGTTGTGCGTCGAGGTGGCCAGCAGGCTCCGTGGCGCTGTCTGGCGGAGTCCGCCCATGCAGAAATCCACCTCGTGGCGTTCAAGCTGAAAGGACACAAGTGGGCACAGTTAGTGGAGGAGCTCTGGCCGAAGGTTTATCCCCTTGTGAAGTCGGAAGTTAAATCCAGAGTCAAGTTGAAACACATTGACCGGATGGGAGCACTTTTGAAATAGGCACAGAAACAGCTATAGGAGGTCTTTTCCTTGGCGAATCCTCTGGTACAATTGGAAATAGAGTGAACAGTTAAGTAGGAACAGATAAAACACTTTTTAAATGTGACGAAGAGAAAATCTTCACCTCTAAAACATTCTGTTGAGGAGTCGGATGGAAAACATACAGGAGTCGAGTAGGAACACATCAGTTGGGTACACATTTGAAATGGGAATAGATAGTCAAGGAGGCTTGTAAAGGAAAGTTCTCTTGTGGATTCAAAGATTAAGTCAACTCAACTGTCGAGCTGGCACAGCTGTTGAGTAAGAATACATCTAAGCAGGGAAGAGTTAGTGAAAAAGAGTCAACATTCAATTAGGAACATTTCTCAACTAGGAACAGTTTGTAAAGGAGCTTGTTACCAAAGGAGAATTCTCATCTGGAGTCGGAAGTATATTCAATAGTCAAAGAGGAATACATAAAAAGTGTGAAAACACTTTTCAATTGCGAAGAGTAAGTAAAGTAGGCTTGTAATGGAGAATTCTGTTATCTTTTTCTTGTCCTAAGAAGAATCAACTTTTAGGTGGGAACACTTTTGAAAGTTGGAGGTAATTACTAAAGAAAGTCGAATCAACAGTCAAACGGGAACACACTCATGGCGTGGAAACACTTTTGAGCTGGGAAAAGTTAATTAGCAAGTCAACATTTAGATGGGAACACTTTTCAGGTGGAAATACTGAGTCAAGAAGGTCGTGACCAAGAAGTATTCTCATGTCGAGCTGGCACACTTTAGTCAGATGGAAACACTTTTAAATGTGAACTTTTAGTAAGGATGAAGGAGAATTCTAGTGTTCATTCAAAAGTAAATTCAACATTGGAGTAGGAAGACATTAGTTGAGTGGGAACACTTGTTAAATGGAAACAGAAGTAGAGAGGTTCAAAGAAACAGTTTACACTAAAAGTGGGAACACCTTACCATTTTCATAGCTCTGCTGCTTATCGGTTCCAGCCCCTCGGGTGGCGCCTGCAGCATAAAGCTGAGATTCAATCGCTGCGCCAGCGTCTGCAACAGTCGCCCCTCGAGGCCACCACTGACCCGGGCCTCGCTGCCCATCCCCTCCAGCTAGAGGAAGGGCGGCATGTGCAACAATGCGGCACGCACTGCACAACGATGGAAATTGCCCAGCTTGCGTGGGAACAGCTGAGCGTGCTCCATGCGCTCGCCATTATAGCGATTGATCTGCCGTGGCGTAACATCATCACAACCATCGGCTCCAAAGGGACGATACGTGAAGAGCTTGATCTCTCCACCAGCCGACTGGACCTGCACGTTGCAATTGATGAGCTGATAGCGCCAGCAGTGCGCGAATATGCGACGCATCTCGCCCTGCAGCAGATGATCCCTGGCCTGCAGGAAGATGTAGTAGAACTCGTTGTAATTGTACTCCCGGGAATAGGCCTCCACTTCCAGCTCGGCAAAGGCCGCATAGGAGTCTGTGAAGATCAGATTATAGTGCCGCCGTCCTTCGACATATGGTCGACGCACTCCCGCGGGACGTCGGTGCACGTTGACTATTTGAAGTGGAGCTATGCCCCATTGGCGGAACATGATGCTCATCATTTCGTTGTAGAAGTTGCACGTGTGATTGTTGCGACAGCACAGAGTGAGCACCAGGCTCGGTGTCACGCTCAGAATGTGATTGTGCACCACGTGGAGCAAAGCGCGGGCCACGTACTCGTTGATCTGATTCGCCTGCTCCCCCGACAGATCGTGATAGTACTCCACCAGCCGTGATATGTTCATTGTGACGACAATTGTACGAATAAACTAGACACTTGCCACGCCCCAGAAAGGGGTACACAGTGCTTTCCAGCTGATGAAGTGAGTTTTGTTTGTCTTACTGAAGGGTCATAAATCATGTGGAGGTTTGAAATGGGGTGAACGGGTTAGAATTGTTCGAAATAAAGAGCTACTAAGGGTTAAAGGGAACTCAATAACATGCCTAAGGGTTTTTAGGGAGATAAAAATGAGCTATGAAAAGGGCTGCGTGATGGGGCTGAAATTATTCCAACAGGTGAACAGCACTTATGAACAGTACGGAATAGGTCGTAAATTACTAAGAGTGGGAAGAGCAACAGCGATATAGTGCCGAAACAGCAGAGAGACGAATTAGAAGCAGTCTAAAGAGCTCTAAGTAGTAAGTGTACTTGAAGAGGGGTACAAATAGGTCCTTAGGAACTGGTTTGGAACAGACAGATCTGGTATTTTATTCCATTGAGTTTTATGGTGAATGTTCGCTATCAAGCACAAGCTATGTCTGATCCCTAGAATCATCAGAAAGACAGACCTTAAAACGAAGTGCAAATCACTAGAAATGGAAACAGTTAAGCTGATAATCTTTAATATTTTTCTATTCAACCCGCCCCGGTACCATTTCTGTTACTAACACTAACTTTATTAGATACTGTTTATTTTATCTTGTGGTGGTTACTTAACACGCAACATATTGAATGCACTCATTCACTCACTCACTCTCCCCCATACTCCCCTACCCAAACACACACAGAAACTCTTTGGATCCCTCCCAACCTTCCCGAAAGTCTTTAAGCCCTTCAGCTAATTATAATAAGCGATACACAAAGATAATTTGGATACCATTTGGTTCAACTGACTCGTTTCGGGGCAGCTCGTTACATAACAATAGTCGCCCCTTTCCCCAGCCTGCTTAGGCTTCATTGTGAATGACCAAATATGTTAAGAGAACACGAGTCGTTGATGGTTTTATGACCTGCAGTCGGCAAGATGCGGGGTATGTGACTTGCCTACGAACTTCGCTTTGTTTGATATAGAAAAATAAACTGGAACTAATAAGAGTGAAACCTCCACTTGACTTAAAATATATATTAAACAAACATGAAAGCTACAGCAAAGTGAGCTCGACTGTGATACAGTGATATATAGATATCTTCTATTCTTTGCGTATTTTGTGTTGCATACTTTCTGGGGAGGCAAATCAATACCTTTTTAAAAGGATTTCTTAAAAAACTTGTATGTTATATATGCGATCGTACCAAGTTTTCAGTAACCATTTGGGCATTGATGGTCATTGTGTTGACCAAAACTGAACTGTCTTTCGATTTTTATAGTCTACATAGCTTAATCGACTTGACTGTTGATGCTGATTATGAATATATATACTTTATACGTTATAGTAGCCTTCTACCCTTATGGCTAGTGGGTATAAGACCCTCTCAAAATAGAGCCATTAATAAGAAGCGTGCTGTTATGGCATCCCATAATGATGGCAACTCAATTTCCGATTCAATTAAAGCATTAAGATGATCCCGATTGGTTCCACTTGTCGATTACAAAGTTGACTTCAGCTCCGGTCGGTCATAAATTGGTTCACTTTGGGGGCTTAACCTGCGCCGTCTTCTTAAATTAACCTGATTGGGATTTTCGAGTGCCTAATGAGTGTCTGTGACTCAGCTCTTTAATCAATCGCACTGCCTGATTGAGGGCTGCAAAGGGGTATCCAGGCAGAAGAAGAAAAAAGTGAATGTGCGTCTGCTGTGGCTGCACAGTTCATAAAAAATGAAATGTTACTTTTTTCCTGCCTCTTTTATCTATCTTTCACTTGGCCAACAACAAGTTTGAAGGGCATGGGCACGACTTAAAAATGCCCTGCAATGGAAAATAAGAAGAAATTAATTTGAGTAAATTTAATCCCGTAGAAGAAATCTATGTCAATCATGGTTAAGGGCCAGAAAAAAAGGCTATAACCTTTATAACTTAGTACATATAATGGAACGAAGGTAGTATAAAATGTTTTAACATTGTTCATGTGTTAACTGCAATAATAAGGCTTATCTGTGAACATATACAATTCTTTATTTCCAACTGTTTGTTCATATAAATGCAACTGAATATAGTTTTCAGATTTTGAGAAAACCGAAAAAGTATACGTTGTTTACAGTATAATTCGAATGGGTTCTGATAAGTCATGTTTTTTAGAATATAGTTACTCTGAAACACTGATTAAGAGAGATTGTTGCTATACAAGTATATTCACTGGTCTATTCTATGGATTTTAATTAAATTATTTAAGTGTAAACCAGAAAATTGGATTGCATATCGCTCCGTTCGGGCTCGTTTTCCTTTAAAGGCTGATTCAGAATATATTTGTTTTATGTGTAAGATATTCTTGCGTAGAAAGCTTTGGCCAAAATTAAAATACCCTCTGCAAGGGTATACTGATTTATTCCAAATTAGGCTATGATAAACTTATAAACACATTTCATTCGATGAATGAATCTTTAACTTTGAGTCAACTGCCTATATACCCTCTAGCACATCATACCCAACCTAATCTGATTTACAGAGTATGCGAATCAGGCGCAATAGCTATAAATAACAACAGCAATAACTGGCGCCTTGGGGGCCCGCTACCCAAAACAAATGCTTACAACAATGCCAACAACAACGGGAACAGCCACAATCGAAACGAAATGAAATTATTTAACACCTCTTAACGAACGTTTTTGCGGTGCGTGTAAGGTGCATGCCACAACACAGATCACATCAGATATGGTGCATAATTTGGCAGACACACGAGAGGAGACTGAATGATCAAAAGGGGTTGGACAATGAAATACCCTACAAAAATGGGGAACCCATTAAAAGCTTGGTTAACATGTTAAATTGCCTTTGTTTTACAAATTTAAAAAAGGATTTGATACAAGATGGATTGCATAGCAAACTTCATGTCTATAGCTTATATATTCACCGATATCTTAACTGTTACTAAGACCTTAAAAAGTTTTTCGATTATTGAAAATGTTCTAAAGAGGCAAATGTAGGCAACAGGCATAAGGCAATATCTGGTGACCCCACAAGGTATTTATATAAGGTATTTAAGAGGAAGCTGTGCGTAGGAGAACATTAAATCAAATTTGATTTAATTACATTCAAAATGTTACAATTACAATTACAATTGTTACGTTAATATTATACAATATATTTCTCATTCATAACCTCCACACAAGTTATTCACAGTAGTGAAACCTGCCTAACTTTATTGTTGGAATACAACAAGAATTTATAGAGACTTAATATCAATCTCTGTAATTTGCTTCCACTCAAGACTAATATACCTGGTTTCTTACAGACGCACACCCCTTATAGCAACAGAGTATTGAAAGAGATTAAAAAGAAAGAGAAAAACAAGAGAAATGAGAGAATCCGCGGCAATATCTGTCCTCAAATCGCTTTGAATAATTTATTACATCTTTTATGTCACTCAATGCGCTGCAACAAAAGAATGGCATATGATAATGATCACACATAGCAAAGCGGGAGGCGGATAGGTAGGAGCAGGGGGTAAGACGTCATGATTTTATTGTTGCTGCTGTCACATTGACTTAGCAGACAATTCCAAATTATTAATGGCATTCCGAAAATTATCTAATTTATTGACGGGCTGTTTGATGTGTGTATGTGCGCGAGTGTGTCTATAATTTTGTGAGTATTGTGTTGTGCCTCAATGAACTTATTGACACACTAAAAACTTTGTTTACTTCAAAGAAAAGCTGGGGCATGCGGACGTTGACGAAATCGACAACACGCAAAACCTTTGTCCCTTTTATACCCTGGAAAGAGCTAAGGTAAGTGCTAGACAAGCACCTAGTTGTACAATCTAATGCAGTTCCAGAAGCCACACTGCACCTCTAGTATTATGCTCGGTTCTTGGGAGCAATTACTACTAATCACTTTACTTTAAAATACGAGGGTCGTTTGATAAGTCCGTGACTTTTTGAATAAAATATATTTTTTTCGTCAAAGAAGCGTTTTATTTCTCAACATAATCTCCTTTTAGCTCTATACATTTAGTCCAGCGTTTTTCCAATTTTTTTATTCCTTCCAAATAATAGGTTTTCTCAAGGCCCTCAAAATAGTCGTTTGTTTCTGTGTTTCTCTTCATTTGACCCGAATCTCTTACCGCCGAGCCATTTCTTCATGTTTGGAAACAAAAAATAGTCACAGGGGGCTAAATCTGGAGAATATGCTGGATGGGGTAGCAGTTCGTAGCCCAATTTATGAAATTTTGCCATTAGCACACGAAATTCACTTTTTTCCATTTTCGTTAAAATTCACGAGATCGTCTGCTTTCAATGCCTATAAAACGCAAACCAAAAAACGCAGCTTTCTCAAAATTTTACAGTCAGCTGTTAATCGATAACTGCTGACAGGAGCAGTGTTGTATTTAGAGCAGGTGCGCGGCAAATACAAAAAGTCACGGACTTATCAAACGACCCTCGTATATTGTATTAAATATGCAGTTCATAAAACATTTCTCTGAATATAGAAACCTTATACCGATTGTAGAATTGCCATATCTACTACTGATTCCACCGGACACCCTTTTCCCAGCCCAAGCTTATTACACCTTAATTGTTTTGATAAATCTGGCTCTGTTGTTCTCGATAGCAGGGGCCTTCCTGGCCTAGTTCTCATGACACCTTCGCAGCTTCCACTCGTGAGTTAGAAGTCCCCACAAATACCCAATTTCTTGTCCAATTTCCAAACATAAACCTTGATAACCATGTTGATATAGTACACAGCTGCGTGGGCACAGCCAAATTTGTTGTCAAGGTCACAATGACCTTGTAGCGGCAGATGAAGAATACGTAATCCAGTGACCCAAGCACTTCTGGGGGAAAATGGGATTGCGGTGATAAACAACAGGCAGATGAAGCGGGAAGGGAGATGGTCCAGCGGTCATTGCACTGCGGCCTGCTGCAATTTGCAACTTTCGCACTGTTGTTGCTCTGCAATTGTCAGCTGCCTTGTTGTTGTTGTTGTTATTATTATTTTAAGTGCAACCACGCAACCACCGAACCGCACCAAAAGAGGTCCGGGCCAAGTGCGCGTCATCAAATTAATGCGAAGTTTGTTGCTTAAGTCTTTCGTTTGCTGTGGCCAGCTGCCAAGCGGATTTGCCACCGACTCCCCCTCCCTCCTTTTCCTAAGTCCCCCTCCTGTCTATTATCTACTCTGACCACTCTTTTCCTTCTTCTTCCTCTCCCCATCTCTTTCTTTGACTCTTTTTCTTTCTTTCCGTCGCTATCCACTCCACTCTTATTATTTTTCTCTCTTCTTCTCTTCTTCTCTCCTTCTAGTCCTCTTCCTTTCTACGTATTCTCCCTTTCTCTATCTACCTTGGTCTGTCTCAGTATATTTGCTATTTTCTCACCTGTTCCTCTTCCCCTGTATCTCATTATCTCACCTTCTCATCGATCTGTCTCTCTCTGTTTCTGTAAGCACCATCTCTCTCTCTATATATGCCTTTCACTTTCCATTGATGTGGGTCATCCATTACGCACCACAGGATCAAATCCCACTTAATCCCCTCCGCAAACCGGTCTGTTCACTCATCTTGCATAAGATGATCATGATCATGATTAATTCGACGCAAATGACATAATTTCCCATAGCTGCGAAAAGTTGCATCAATCATAAGATCATTGCCAAGATTATAATGAACCACGCGACAGGCCAAGACAAAAAACAGAGAGTTGGAGAAGGGCAAAAAATAAATATGCGAAGGTAAATCTATTTTACAAAATGAAGAAAAAGCGCAAACAAAAAGTGTAAAGAACTCTTTGCACAAATAAGAAAAACCCAAGATCGATAAAGAAGAAACTCTCAAGTCTTTACGAGAAATATGAGAAAATTGGGTAGAGCCTTCGATATGTTGATTGGTGAAGTTGTATGTTTTTTAACATAAAAAGACCCTTCATTATGCTGCTCCTTAATTCACATTTACAAAGCATATGATAGGTTTTAATTATAATTTCTACTAAGAAACGGAATATTCTTTATTTTTATTAAAAGCTTGATTGGTCTATTTATATTTCAATCAAGAGACGAAATTAAACAAAAAATGTTATTCTGCATGAAAGTAGGTTTGTTCTAATTATAGATGTAAGCCGAGAACGAATGCTACCTTTGGCAGGCAAACGGTTATATACCCTTGAAGGTTCTTTACTTGTGATATATAAATAATAAAAAATAGAATAATAAAATTTACTTTTCTTACCACAGATAAAATCTATAATTTCAGCTGATTATTCTCATGGTATGGCCTGATTTTGCTGAAATGTTATGTGCAAATTATATATATAAAAAAAGTTCGATATTGGTTGTAATATCTTAACAAATAACAAAAATCGGCCGATAATTTATATTGTAGCTGTACGATATATCGGTCCAATTCAGCTAGTTCCGACTAATGTACATTGCGCATCAATATGAAGTATGTTTGCCAAGTTTCATCGAAATAGAATCAGAACTGAGAGATTTGTTTGATTTGCAACAGACGGACACACGGTTGCACGGACAGACGGACAGATTCCAAACGGATCTCTAGTATTAGTATTATCTAGTGCACTCGAGTGATAGTTCAAAGCCTTGTCTCTTAATTGCTACCACAGGTCAAATATCTTTATGAACACTGTTGCAACTTGAGAAACTTGCGAACTTGCAACACTGGCGACCTATCGCAAATATGCAATTGAAATATCAATTAGAGTAGTGGAAATATTTCAATTTCTGGCGATCTTTCCGACTATAGCGCCCATCGATCTAATTGAAAATTCCGTTTGTGTTTCAGGTATCTCGCCTCGTTTTATATCCCATCAAAGTGCGGGTAATTTCTCGAAATTTGCTCCACATCGAACACCAGCAGCAACAACATCAACAACAACAACAGCAACTGCTTCACACGCCTCCAAAATAAAAAGCGAAATTCGTCCGAAATCAAAACGAGAAAAAACTGCAAAAATAGACTTGATGACGACTCGCGCATTTTAAACTTCATCGACGTGCTGCGAAAGTGCATGAAGAAGAAGGGCATAAAGCAACTGGGAGAGTGGGCTAGTGGGCGTGGCATCGTTTGATTCGTTACTCGATATTGCTTTTATTTCGCAGGAAAAAAATTTCACTTAAAAAACTAGAAAAATAGTATAAAAAATCGTATTACTTAACAGTAAAATGGAGTGCGTGTGTGTGTGTTTGTGTGTGTGTGTGTGTGTGTGTACGTGGTATGGGGGGATGGGTTAATAATTTATTGATAACTGTGTGTGGGCGTGGCCGGTGCACCGTAACTGGTCACGGGCGGTAAATAGGTCGATTCTGGCTCAAAAATGGGCGTGGCCGAGTCACCCGACTGTCCCGGTGCACCATAGAGCACACTCGGCGCCGGATAATCGTAACCTGTCGCCGTGGGCGGCTGCAAGTACTGGTTGCTGGGCGTGGCATACTCATAGCCCTGGCTGGGCTCGTGCTTGGCGCCCAAGAATGCGCTCGGCTTGAAGGGAGCCTTCGTCAGCTCGGCGACCAGCTCGTTGTGATCCGCCACAGACACTCCGGATGTGGCTGCCAGATGATGTATATCCGTGTTGAGTGCATGGGGCTTGCTGGAGGTGTAGGTAAAGTGGCCCAGTCCCTTGTGGCCCAACGCATAGGCGGGAGTCTGCTGATCTCCACCCAAGTGCGACTTGTGCGCATGCTCAGACTGATGATGCTCGTGGTGCTGCTGTTGCGGCTCGGCCAACTCCTCCTCGACCACATGCTGGCTGTGCTCATAGCCGGGCAGGAGGGGCACGCCGTAGCTGCTCAGAGGCTGCTTGAAATGAACGCTGGGTGCTTCGTAGCTGTAGCCTCCTGCGTGCTCCTCTTGCTCCACACCGTGACTCAGGGCTGGCGAAAAGTGATGAGTGCCACCCAGACTAAGGCCGTGACCTAAACTGGGGCGCTGCACGTGCGCGTAGCTGGGCGTGGCCAACAAGTAGGTGGTGCTGCTGCCGCCGCCGCCTCCATGTTGCTTGTGGGCACCACCGCCCCCGCTAAGCAGACTCAGGAAGCTGCTGCCTGCACCGCTGCCAGAACCAGATCCCGCGCCATGTCCGGCGTACTTGTAGCCACCGATGCTGCCGATGCTGCTGCCCAATCCGTTGCCTAGTCCATGCGACGAGTGATGTGCTCCATGTCCATGTGCGCCCCCATTGCTGGTCTGCACAATGTATGTCTCCACCTTGGGCGCCTGCTGGCGATGATGATAGCTTGCGCCACCTCCAGCCGCGCTCACATACACCGGACGAGCGTGTCCATGGCCATGAGCTCCGTGCGAGGATGAGTACTGTGACTGATGCTGGGGAGCATGATGATGGTGGCTATAATGGTGATAATGATGCGTGTTGTCCGTGTCCAGGCTGGCAAAGTCGAAGCCACTGCTGGAGGCCAGGCCGTTGCCGTGCAACGAGCCATAGGTGCTCTCATAGCCCGATGCAACGGGGGGCAGGTACTTGTGCGAGGGTCCGTGGTAGATGCTGTTGCCAAAGCTCAGCGCAGCGTCGCGCTTCAGCTTGGTCGCCTTCTGCTGCTGTTGCTGCACCTGCTGCTGCTTGGCGGCCACTAAGGCAACGCTACCCAAGAGCGCGCAGGCGAGCAATGCGCGCGATAGCTGCAGCAAAAAAAAACAATAAAAATTTAAATTTAAAATTCATATTTTCAATTGAAAACGATAAGATTTAAAGAACCCATCGAAATAAGATAATTATCTAAAGGCGCTTAAAAGGATCTGTGCGATATCGATTTGGTATTTCTGTATGTATCGAAATACTGTAGTCTTATTCTTATTATCGGTTTGGTATAAGTAAACTTTCGAAATGCTGCGGGATATTTCAATCAAATTTCCCTCGTCAGAGGATTTATACTTTTTGCGCACTAATCGTTAGGTATTTAAAATAATCGAAATACCACATTTTCTTTCCGCAACTTTTAATAGATTTACCAACACCGTAAGGATAGGTTCGAATTACAGTAACTTTTAACTTTTGGCTAACTCGTTACTTTTTCAATTTCACACACTTACAGCGTACTGCATTTTCAGGAAAACACGTAGGAAAAAAAATTAAAAAAAACTTTCAGCAATCAAAACTCGCGCTAATCGGTTTTTGTGGCTTATCCTTTTAACGTCTTTCAAAAACACTCGCTCTTTTTTGATCGGTTTTTTAAGTTTGCTCTGCCTTGCTCTTTCGCGTTTAATCCACAAGTGCTGCGCGTCGAGTGTTGACGACCTCTGCGCCGGCCAACCCTTTTATACGCGGCTACCGCTGCAAAACGCTCGTCATTGCTGCCGTCGACGTTGGCAGCGGCCACTTCTGCAGCGTCGCGTCGCAACGGCGGCGGTGGCGGTGGCAGCGATGCGAAAAGCGCCAACTCGACGCAGTTAACAGTTGACTGTTATGCTGTGTTGTTGCTTTTGTTGTTGTTTTGTTTGCTAGCGTTTTGCATATGAAGCAGAGATTTTGGTTGAAGTTCGCTTTGGTTTACCGCTGCTTGCGGTGCGTTTGGTACTCTCTACCAGGGCCGTATCAACGGTCTCGGGGGCCCCTATTTTAACTGTTTCGATTTACAATTTAATATGTTTAATGTAATATGTACATATGTATATGTAGTTAAAAGTTAGTTCACAAATCATTTCACAATATAAATAAACTTAATACAAACTATATAGGTTCTTTTCTCGATTTTATATTGAACCAGAAAGAAAGGGCACCTCAAGCATCCCTAAAGCTCTATAACATTGCAGGTTCATTTCTGTTCCGAATGTTGCTGTACTAGTTGTATATAATGGTGTTGTATTGACCAATAACACGTCGATTACTTTCTATTGTAATTTCGATAATTACTGATAAGTAAAGTTATTTCGAAAATCAATACTAGACATCACACGAAAACCCTTATTTTTGTCGATTTTTCCTACGCAGCTATACGTTACAGTGTACCGATCTTGAAATTGAATTTACATTTAATACATATAATGTAGCAAAACTCTGATGTTGTAAGTTTGGTTGCAAAATAGTTTGTATAACAGCGTCGATCCGAGAAGTTTTATTTAAATAGCTCTAAAAGTAAGAAACAATTTTTCGTTGCAACAAATGGACGGCTACTTCCGTTCCCCTCTTAAAGCTGATTAAGAATGTATATATGTATGTATATTTTTTTTGGGTCGGAGATGTCTCCTAAGGTGCGTTGCAAACTTCTGGCAAAAATAAATTTATTTACTCTCAGGTAGGGTATAAAAATGCATCAATATGTTATGAGAAATCTATATTTCGAGTCCTCTTATCCTCTATTGATATTCATTCGATTATTCTTTCCCCATTGTGCTTGGCAATTGGGCATACCCTACAACGAGTGCACATACTTTTATACATTCTTGTTCAATATCAATAGAGGTTAAGTTTGTCATGTCCGTCCCTTTGAACATCGAGATCTCAGCTAATACCATAATTACAAAAGATGCCAAATTTGACATGAAACTTTCTGTATTGGTTTGGCTTTTTGTTCTATTTCTTTGCAGTAACAAGGGCCCCCTGGCAGGCGGGGGCCCTTGTGCAACTCATACCCGGCACACGCCTCACTATGGGCCTGATCGCTACTTGCCGCTGTCTCTGCTCATTCACATTGGCACTCTCACTCGCGTCTGCTGCTGGGGAGCACGCTCGGGAGACATGACTCTGGAGCCGTTGCCTTGGCACAGTGGGCCAACAGCTGATGGAGTGGGTGCAGAGTGCGTGAGTAAAGTAGGTACATATATAACAGAAGGGTATAACAGTTGTGATCACCGTTGTGATCACCGTTGTGTATAACATGTTTGTATCACAGTTGTGTACATTATACAGTAGTGCACAATAGAGACCCACAACAGTTGTGCCCAATGTAAGCATATAACAGTAATGTATAACAGTAGTACATATCGAGTAGTATTGTATCATTTTTAGCAAAAAAAAGAATAAAAAAAACAGAAAAGCTGGGACGGACACAAATTGTGCTAATGGTGCTATTATTTTAACCTCTACTGTGTGTACATTATGTATATTTGGTCGACAAAAATTCAACTGCTCTCAAAGCGCCCTTGCACCACTGTGGCACAGTTGACTGCTGCATTGCGGCTTAACTCAAGTTCAAGTGACACTTTTGCCATATCGCATGTCTCAGTGCACAGCACAAGCGCCCCGCCCCGTTCCGCCCTCCACAACATTTGCGTGTGCGGTGCGTGTCTCTGTTTTGGCTTTTTCCCAACCTTTCCCAGTCGATTTGGCTTATGCGTAAATTGCAATTAATTCCAAGCAGCGTTTTGATGAATGTGAGTGTAGATGACAAGACAGAAGCCGCATAGCACCCTCGAACCCCTCCCCTCCCCACCCTCCATCCTACCACTCCCCGGCCACCCCCACTGGCGGCCTTTCGCTGTCGGTAACGGTAACAATCCATTCACGGAACCGCATCGGCATGAACTATGCTTTCGTTGTTGTTGTTGTTGTTGCCACCGTTGCTGATGAAGTTGCTGTTGTTGTTGTTGCTGTCCGTTTGCCGCTGTGTCGCGAATCTCAAATAGTTTTGTCAGCTGCACAAAATTTATAACAAATTTGTTTTTGTTCAACTTTTGCCACTGTTTAGTTAAGGGAACCGCACAGCCCTTCTCCCTCCCAAGAGATCATCGTTTTGTTTGAGCTCCTTCTCTTTCGTCTTTGCGTTACGCTTTTGGGTCTCTGCCACCGTGTGGGGCAATCAATTTACCAAGGCCCCATTTTCCACTTGTCACACAGACACACATTCACACACTGGCAATGAAGACACTCCTTCGATTGTTTGCACAATTTCTTCGCTATCTTCAAGTCATCAACTCTTCTTCTTTTTCTTGTGGCTCCCTCGATCTGTTGATGAATTGCTGGCAGATTGCGGCAAATTGAACCGTTTAAAACTCAATACCTAATGAAGTCGCGAGCATTAGACATCATTGTCTCTGATTTTGACCCGTGCGCATGCTGGGCCTGCACTACCGACGGGGTATACAGTATACTTAGTGTAGCCGAGGCACTTATAAGATCATTCTGAGGTAGCTTGTTGCTCGACTAAGCAGGTAAGCTAGTTTCGCCATCGAAAAGAGGGTCGCTTTTGTCATTTTTAGCCGGTACTGCTCTCTGATAGGTACTACCTTAAGCACTGATGGGGATGTTTACTGGTAAAGTAAATTCAAATTAAGGAACTAGTTCTGAAACTAGAGGTGGACAAACAGGGGATAGTTAAAGTAAATTATTTATTTATAATTAATTTAGCCGGTACCGCTCTCTGAGAGGTACTGTCTTAAGCATTGATAGGGATGTTTACTGGTAAAGTAAACTCAAATCAAGGAACTAGTACTGGAACAAGAACTGGACAAACAGGGTATTGTTCAAATAAGTATCAAATCTATAGAGCCGGTACTGCACAAGGTGCTGTCATCAAATCTGCGATCGGTACTGCTTAAAGAAGGGTCTTCCTGGTGAATTCGTACAGATAAAACGTATACAGCATCAAGATCGTCTTATGCAGCTACTAGCATATCGGACTGGCACCTTCTCATATAACTCATAGTTAAAAGGGCCTTACGGAAAGGGCATCTGAAAGTCTTCAAGTTGCCGCATGACATCAGCGATTTTTTGCCAGGTTTTTGCAGATGTTCCACTGCCTTCGGCTACTGAGTTGCCTGCTGTGTGTGTGTGTCTTGTAGCGTGTAGCATGCAGCGCCGTCGTAGCTTTTAACTCATGTAATTGCCACGCCAAGCCAGACCATACCATACCAGGCCAGGCCACTTGCGGTGCCATTGTCAATCTTCTTGTGCGTCGTCTCGCATCCAGCTTCGGCTTCGACTTTGACTGCTGTTGCGCAATGGCCAATGCGATGTGAGGCGTCGCTGCCAAGGTCACCTGCCACACGACGAGGGCTACAACGAAGTGGCAGAGATAATTTCACCAATTTGACGTCTTTTTAGCGAGTTAATTGTGGCATTTTCGAAATGCAAATGGAAATGGGAATGAAAAGTGGCAGCAAAAACGAAAGGAAAGGCAGACATCGAGTACCTGTAGACTTGGGTAAAAGTAAGGCGGGCACCCAAAAGTAGTGCAGTGGGCGTGGCTATGCTATGATATAAGTGCTGTAGTTGATTCAACTTTGACCCCTACAATAGCGGATGTATGGCGCATGATATGAAACCAATTTCATTATGCGAGTTTAAGATCTGAGAGCTTACTCGAGAAGACTCTAACAGCCATACTAAGTATATCCTTACTAACTCACATACTTAGAAATAAGAGATATATGTATATAATTTAATTATTATTATCATTATTTATTTGGCTAGACTGTACTTAACTTCTAACTAGATTATACAGATTGCTTGGGGACATATAGAGATACTGCTGCTGCTGCTGTTGATCCTCGCCGATCCGCTGCTCCCCCGAGGGTTCCTCGATGGGTTTGCCGCGCCTACTCGGTTGAGCATAGCCGGGAGCAAAGAATGGTGGCTCCTGATGCTGCTGCTGCTGTTGCTGCTGTTGCTGCTGGTGTGCGGGCAACTGTTGTTGCTGCTGCTGCTGCTGCTGCTGCTGCTCATCCTGTTCATCCAGACTGTAGCCCGCAAAGGGCGAGGGTCGAAAGGGCAGCGTAAAATGCTCTTGTGAGGGTCGTGGAGCCAGCAACCCCAACAGAACGGGCCGCCTGATGGTAGGTGCTGGCGGTGGCGGTGCAGGGGGAAAACTCTGTGGCGCCGTGTATCCCAAGCTTAGGTGTTGTGTATCCAAATGCTGTGCTGCCGTGGGCGTGGCCGGGTGTACCGCCGTTGCCAAAGGTCGCCAGGGCATGGCATAGAGCCAATTTGGATAGTAATAGAGTGGCACCTGTTGCGCTGTTGCTGCCACAATCAGGATGAGCGACAGAGTGCCAAGAGCTCGCCACATGCCACACATGGTAGTCACCTCTGCCGTCTGAGCCGCATCGTCTGCCAAGTCCGGTGCTTATATAGCTGTTGGGCTCGTTGCACTCGCACGTAATTCAAGCCGGACAGTTCCGTTGTAACCGATCCATGTCTATGGGATATCATTCGCGTTCCATCGCGGTATCCCCTGCTGCCGCCCTACCGACTATGACGGTGTGGCGGCTGTTTCGAGCAGAGATCAATGATCGGAGCTTCCTCGTTGCGTAATGTTTAGCTCCGAATATCGCAATAAGCTTAGATGCGAACTCAATTAGAGGGTGTCTATTCAGGGAGCAAAGAAGTGGGAAGTGGGAACAGTGCAACGTCTGGGATTGTCTTTATACACATAGGATTTATTACCAATTTATAATACAATATTAACTTAGAGCAGTAGAGTACAGTAGCCACATGACTGTAGAGCTCATTTGGGTTGTGATTAATATTGAAGATACCAAAAATAAACATTCCATGTTAACAATAAAACAATAAAAACTACTCTTATTGATTTTCATGAGCTTAAGTGGTGAGGTCATATTCATTTAGTGTCTCTAGTACTGTTAGTATCCATGATTTGTTGCGTTCGTACGTACACATTTGGCTTTAATGAGCTTGCTTGATGCTAATTATTGTGTGTGGGATCGGAGATGACTTCTTCCATCTGTAACACACCCTTCCAATTTCAATGTTGTTGCATGTGCTTGAGGTTACTCAGCTCATCCGAGTGTAAATGTGGGTGTTGTTGCTCAAGGATACACTAAGTGCCACCCAAAGAGAAGAGTGTGGGCGTGGGCAAATGGAATAAAAGCTACCATAACAGTCCATGCGAACGCATCAGGCGACGTTCGTTGTGCGAGTCAGATCTGGAGCAGATCTGGTGTGGAAGTGTGACATGGAGAACGCGCCGTGGATGCGTTTTCATGGCCTTGAAAGCGAAACTAACTTTGAATTTACCTGGTGAAGGTGTAGGTGACTGTATCTCCTGCTGTGTGTATCATATGTTTATGATGCTGTTGCAGTTCCTTTTGTATGTAAGGCTTAATCCTTGAATTCATCATTATTATTGTTATTATTATTATGTTCTTGTTGCGGTGCCTGTGCGACCTGAACTTCTTCGGGGGCTGCCATGTAGTATGTCTCGATGATGGACCTGGCCTTCTTGTAGACCTCCTCGTTCTCGTGTCGCTGCAGTAGCATCAGCTTTCGCAAGCCACCCAAGTCATCGACCATCAGTTTGAAGTTCTTAATTCTGCCTGACTTCTCGGCCAGAACGAAGAGATTGCGCAGCCCCGTTTGAACCACCTTGATGGTACGTGGATCCGGGGCGGCGAGCAAGTCAAGAAACGGTTGCAGTAGCTTGTACCTCTCCAAAAGATCGAAGACCTGTTCGGGTGTACAGGAAGTGATGGTGTTGAAGAGAGCCCAAGCTGCCTCCTTCTGTGCCCTGAAGTCGCCCTTATGCAAGACGTGGCGTATGTGCTCGAAGATTCCCGCATCGACGACGGCCTGTATCTGCTCCTGATTGCCGGCCGTTATGTTGCTCACAGTCCACGCAGCCTCCTTGACTATGAGGACCTTGGAGTGCTGCAGCAGCGTGACCAACTTGGGCAAACCTCCGGCAGCGATGACAACGTCAGTCTGCTCGTCCGTTCCAGTTACAATGTTGCCCACAGCGCGCAGTGCCGGGACAATAATGTTCGACTCATCGGTGTCCAGGAGTCTCACCAGCCGTGGCACCGCGTCCGTATCGATCACCTCCTGTATCATGTTGTTGTCATCGTCCGTCACATACGCGAGGGCCCAACAGGTATCGGTCAGCAGCTTATGATCATCTTCGAGCAACAGATCGGAGAGCACGGGCAACAGCTGCTTCACATGCTCCAGTGGCGGCGATGGATTCTTGTTGCGGCACAGATTCGACATCAGCCACACAATGTTGCGTAGAAACGAGAGCGAGGTGTCCTCTTTTTTGACCAGTTTCAAGATGCCTGGGATGCAATTATGGTGAATGACAATGTCCCGCGTATAGGCTCCATCGCCGGCAATGTTACCCAGTGCCCACACAGCCTGTTCGGCCAAACGGCTGGACTTCGAGCCGAGTAGGGCTACAAAGTGCGGCACAGCGTTCTGTTCGATGACGCAGTGCGTCTGCTGGGATGTGCCCGACACAATGTTGGTCAAGGCCCAAGCAGCCTCAAATTGCAGCATCACGTTGTCGTAATGCTGAAGGAATCCCACGCAGAGTGGCACAATGCCATGGCCGATCATCATGTCAATGGGAGGATACCGATCACGGCTGAGTATCATGCGTGCCTGTTGCATGCCCTGGAACTGACGTTCCGGATCATCGCTGGCATTCATAGCGGCCACCATCTCCTCCACTGTCATCTGCACCGGGCTCCCTCCATTCGGACCTTCTTTCTTCTCATCGTCGCTGATCTTGCGGCTCTTGAACAAACACTTCTTCTCGTCTTTCTTGGACTTGCGCAACTCAATGGTTATCTCACGATGACGTCGCGGCGAGCCATGAGTCTTGGGTGTGATAGCGTTGTCCTTCAACTTCATCATGTTCAAATGCAAACTAAATATTTCGGATAATATAAATACATAAATGTATGTTCGAATCACAGACTTGAAAATACTCGACAGTTCAACTAATAAAACAAAAGTATCGTAGACTCAACACGCCTACTTCACTCTCTCTCTTCGTCTCTCTCTCTCTCTAAACTCTTCCCCGCCTACTTGCCTCACCCCTCAGCCTTTCCCGACCAGGTCTATCTCGTTATTAACCCTAATTCCCTAAACGGTCTTCAAGACTTGCGCAAATCATGCCGCAATCCCCGAGGTAATCATCATCTTTCTTGCTGTTGTTTGGGCACTCAACAAGCCATGTAAAAGATGCGAGACAGGGGGAGACAGAGAGAAAGAAAGAGAGTTCACAGAGAGCGAGAGAGAGAGAGAGGTTGGAAAACATTTCTGAGCAGATTAACCACTTGTTAATCTGGTTGACGTAAGATCTTTATAGCGCTGCCTTTCACCAAGAGGTGAAGGAGCAGTGGATCAGGAAAGTAAGGATACAAATTAAAAAGAGAATAGGAAAACGATCAAGAGTGTTATTTAAATAAATTGGATTTTTTATTAAATTATTTCTAGTTGATAAACGAAGAAAAACAGTGCTAGACAGACAGTAGACACAGACTCAGATGAAGAGAAAGAAGGCAACCAAACGAACTCTACAGTCGAGCGGGCCCGAAAGTAAGATACCCCTCATACAGTTACAACAATATACAAAGCATACCTAAAGACAAAGACTCCTCCCGCCTATTGCTCTCTCACTCTCACATACACACATATGTACACATGCATGCAGGCACGCCGGCAAAAACTACAGCATACCAGCAGGGGCAGTTTTGAGGACTGAGGTTGTTTAAATAACTTCTGTGTTTATAGTCCGATCGGATTGAGTTTTGGAGGAGGGATAGGTACCATAGTCAGAAAGTATTTATGTCAGGAAGTCGTTTTTTTTATACCCGCCATAGGGAATAGCTTTACGGCCTGGATCTCAGAGACTAAATTAACAAAAACAATCAAGTTTGGTGTCAATATGTGTTATAATCTCACACAGATCAAGTTTATTTGTGAGTTTGAACATGAACTGAGATCTTGGAGTTCAAACAGATTCAGCAAGAAAATATATACTTTGTGCTGTAAAAGCACTACTTATCTTTTGATGCTGCCCCGGAATATATATGTACATATATATTACTGTTGACAGGCTGTCACCAAGCCGCGTTTACACCACCTAAAACAGCCTACTCCAAACATTCACCCAGTACAGGGTATAAATATAAGCCCTCTGCTCAAGGTGGAATCGATATAGAGAAATAGATATGGTTACACTATATATACGATAAGTATATTCACCTCTAATTTGGCTGACTCACAATCTGTTTGATTTGAATGCCACATAAATATCGATCGAAATGATTTGCTGAACTTCCGGCTGCCACAACTCGTCCGGTTGCAGTTGCCAGTTGCAGCTGTGCCAAAGGCGGCAGCAATGAAAGTTTCCACAACAACAACTATGACAGCAATAACTGCAACAATTGTAACAAGTGCAAGTGTTGCCCAGGGCCGGAATGAAAAAGAAACACACCCTAGCTATCCGCCTCTCAAAGAATCGAAAGGGAAACGTGTTTATTGTGCATAAATAATTATATTAAATCTATTCGAAACACAAGCAAGAATCTATTTCTATTGTAGGCGCCCAACGTTTGCTAGCACCCGCACTGCGCCCCTGGACAGCATCGTGTATACAGTTGTTGTGTTATCATTTCTTTCTGCGCTATGTACTGTGGGTGCTTGCACTTTGATTTTATTTGCTTTACCTTCACTTTTCATCTGCCTACCTCCTCTTGCTCCCTCCCCTTTACACTCCCTATCCTTCTCTCTTACTCTCCCTTTCTTGCCGCCCCCGCAATCGCCAACTCTCTTTGAATAATTGTTTCACATTGAAAATCACGTCCAGTGGGAAGCGAAGCTTAAAAATGTGATCTGCATAACGGAAGCAAAGAAACGGTGGAAAACAATGAAGAAGCAATGAACAAAAAATAGAAAACTAAACAAACAAAACAAAAACACGAATAAGAAATCTTCAGCGCGTGCGTCTTGCCAAATTAACTTAAATTTAATTTAATTTAATTCGGATTCCAAGTTCAAGTTACACAATTGCTAGAACGAATGCCATGCCGGAAATATGGCCGGTCGACACTTGTGCCGGTGACGATGTTGTTTTGCATGTTTAATTTTCTAACCATAATCAAATTAGCTGCGATTATCTATGCCAGATGCGCAAGGTCGCAAAGTCCCGTCAAGCCTGAGATCACTTGCCGAGATCATTAAAATCGGCCCAGAATGGTAAACAAGAAGAAGAAGCGTGGCATGTGACTCAGCTGTGGTTTAAATCCGTTGGGTATTTGCAACGACAAGCAAAGTCCATAGGCAATATGTTAGGTTGGCGAATTGCCTTCAATAAGATATGGATATTCAAATTTATATGTTGTTAGATCTGAAATTTCTGCAAGTTAAAACCTCTGAAAGATTCAATAGTTGTAAGGTCCCTGAGATATATCAAGTTATGGTAATTCCGGAGAAGCTTGAAGAACGAATGGGCAGGGAAATAAATATCAAAAGATCTACAAATTCTACTGGATCTAAATGCTATATATGTAAGATATTTAATACATTAAAATTGTTATTTTACCCGTAAGTTAGAGAGGTATTACAACTTGGTGGCATACGAAATTTTATGGATCATGGCTTAAGTAGGTGTGGCCAAAACTACAAAGTTATTTAAATTATTTATTGCACGCTGTAAATAAGTTGAAACGGACCGATATATTGTAAGTCGGCCGGGTTTTTAATGTTTTTAAGATATGGCAACAAAATTTACTATACCTGCCTCTTTCTATATTAATATTTATTATTGCTTAACTAACTTAACTAGTAAAGGAACAATCACAGGAGATAAAAGCCATAATCTGCGAGAGCTTTAAACCTTTGGCATGCCGAATATATAATTTTTTTCTAGTCTTTGTTGCGCGAGAAACCCCCTAGCCGTGTGTATAAATATGTATGTAACAGCAGTGTTGATAAATATACAATCAAATCGATATCGTTATCGACAATATGCGATACTAAAAAAACGTTAAAAGCAATCGGTTTGACCAGCATTTGAACACCAGCTGAGCAAATTGAGAATTGCGAAATTAAAACGAGAGAAACAGTCGGGCGAAACGGGACAATGGGATACCCTTTGACCCATGATGCCGTACAAATGTATTGGTAAAGGTTAAATAGCTGCCTACATCTTCGATTTTGTTTAAATTTTTTTCACTGATAGGGCTATATTTATCAAGATTTTAGGTGAAAACATTATTTGGCGGTCGCTTCTAGTTTTTTTTAATTGAATTTTAAAAATAATTAAATTTACATGTATTTTGTTGTTGGCTAATTCTCAGTAAAACGTCAGAACGATGCGCACTGTGTCCCACAAGCGATTTAAACAAATTTAAACAAAATCGAAGATGTAGACAGCTATTTAACCTTTACCAATGTATTAACTATATGATGCTCTATACCCTTTTATAGTATATCTAGAAACACAGCAGTTTTTCAAAAAGTATAAGCACAATACTAAATGTATGTGTCAGTTAACAAGGAATGAATATAACAAATTCAACTACACCGGAACATAGGGCGAAGGGTATCCAACTGTCCAACCACAACCACGCTTGGTGTATTATTTATAAATAACCTTATTCAAGGGGACTGAGATAGTTTACACTTGCTTAGTTACCTTAAAATTCCTATGTTATATAGCAATATTCTGCAATTTTAATATACATATGTAGTAGCAATTTCCAATTCTAACTGCCATTTCGACTATTTTTTTAATAATACTCGTACTTATACTATTTTGTTACTAATAACATTCCTGATCTGATAGGGATTTTCTGAGTTTTTCCCAATCCACTGCAAAAAATGTTGGATCTTCCTAATTAACCTGGATTAAGTATAAATTAATTTTTCGATTAAATTTTATATTATTTTGATTTTTAATTGTCATTTCTCCTGATTTAATAAACAGTAATTTTTCGAAATACAATTTATTCTAACCTATTCATTAATTGTTGTTGATTAAATCATTTTGTATAAAAATTATTGTTTTTGTTTGCCTAAAGCTTTTTCATTCTCTCGCTCACTCTGTCTCACGCTATCTTTTCATTTCCGTACACGTAGAATCAATAGCATTTATATTAGCTGAGACCGTTGTCTTCAAACATACAGAAAGACAGACAGGTGTCAATCGACTCAAAAAGCGATCCTGATCAATAGTGTATATATATACTTTATAAGACCTCCTTTTGCCTGTTACATAATTTGCCCTTAGTTAGTATACCCTTTTTTAACCATTTGCAATGTCCGAAGGGTACAAAGAGAAAAAGAGAAAATAAAACGAAATTGAATTCAATTTGACATGCATTGTGCACATGTATTCGGTTGTATTCATCTTTTGTTTTATTTGTATCTGGTTTTTAAACTAGTTTCCAATTACATACGTAAACCTTAGGATTAATTATACAGTAAGTAAAAGGTATGTGTCGCAATCGCCATAATTAATTCGTAAGCGTAATTAACATATGCAGTATGCACTATATTTGTTTTCATTTTTCGTTTTCTTGAGTTTGAATACATGAAATACATCTTTTGTTTTCGTTTCTCGAATAATAATGCCGCATGAAACACGAATTGTTTTGTGAAATGCATTTCTAAATATATAAATTATTAATATACATGTTACATTACTAAATTTATAATGGGGCGAGGGGGTTAGGGGGCTTGGCAAAGTGCTATAATGCTATACATATAGATATACATATATATTGAATGTATGTATGTATGTGTATGTGTGTATGTGTGCGTGTTTATGGCAATTATAATTATTATATTCCCGATATGAAATGTGTTTGCTCTTTCAACAGATCAATGCGCTCGCATCGACTTGAATTCCTGAATGAAGATCGTCACAAGTCTTTTCTATATGTGAGTGTGTTGCTCTGTGTGTGTGTGTGTGTGTGTGTGTAGCTTAGTGCGAAGCAAATATACATTTGTATAGCTATCTCTCATAATTACAACTATGCGAGTCGAAAGAGTTGGCAATTGGGTAGAGTAAAAAAAAAAAAATAAAAACGATATTACATTTGTTTATAGCGATTTACTGTCCGCACAGACGATCAATTATTAAAAAAAACTTGGAAATGCCATGAGATAGTTTTTAGTATAGAAAACACACTTGAATGCATATCTTGAAACATACACAATGTAGATATAGGATATGTACGTATGCAAAAACTGAAAAATGGTTTTTCAAACCCGACGGCAGAAGAAAAAAATGTTATAAATTAAATATTTGTATGGTTTAAACTAACGTTAAGTTACGAACTAAGTCGCATGTTTCACTGTTTACTTCTCTGTCTATGCTTATATTTCTTCTTATCGTTATGCTTTCGTTTCTTTCTTCTCCTTCTTTTTCCTTTTCTTTATCTCTCTATCGCTCTGGGGAAACTTTCTCACTTTGGTGCGTCGTCGTAAATGTTTTCTGGGAAAATCTCTTAAATACTTATTATTCATTCTATATATGTATCATGATAAGGTCAAACTCAAAACTGGACACGTTTCGTATGATCCTAGGTGTGTGTTTCTTGTGTCTGTGTTGTTGTGTGTTCTTTGTGTGTGTGTGTGTGTGTGTGTGTGTGTGTGTGTGTGTGTGTGTGTATATATGTGATACCAACTAATTTAACATTTAAAAAAATGATTATACGTATTCAAGTTGCGATAAATATTTATCGTGTTGTATGAAAGGTGAATACATATACAGAGCACATGCTGTATATATGTTTGTGTACGTATATATGTCACATATATATATATATATATCGTGTGTATATCGTATTTATATCGTATGTGCTACCAACAACTACAATTAGCAGCAAGAAAAAAAATTACATCTTTCGACTTAGGTTTTATACATGTGCAAGTGTTTGAGTGTGTGTGTGTATTAATAATGATGTATGCTGTTGTTTTTGTTGTTGTTGTTGTTGTTGATGGAATGCATTGTCACAATGTGGGTGCGTGTGGGTGTGCGTGTGTGTATCTGGTGTGTGTAGTGAGCGTGGTTGATGTTGTTTCGAATTTTGTACATTTCTTGTGGCAGCTCAGTTGGAGCTTGCTGCAGCAGTCGCTGCTGCTGCTGTTGCCGCCGATGTCATTGTTGTTATTGCTTTTGTTGCAGGCGTGGCTGATTTTGTTGCAGCCACTGGCGTTGTTGTTGTTGCAGTCACTTTGCTGCCACTGCTCGTCGTTGTCGTTGTATACAATCCGGACTTTTTGGCTTTATTGTTGTTGTGATTGTTGCTGCTGCTGCTGCGTCGTTGGCTGCTGCTGCTGTTGCTCTTGTTGCGATGGCTGCTGCTGCTGGCACTTCGACTGCTGCTGTTGCTGCTGCCGCTGATACCGCCGCCAGAGCCACTGCTGCCGCTGCCCCCGCTGCTGTTGCCCGCCGCTGGGCCATTGAGAAAATGGCTTTTAATGTGTGTCTGCAGAAGCTCCTGGGAATCAAAACAAAGTTGACATAGATCACAGGTGAAGCTGGAATTAGACTGTGGATCAGCGGCAGCGCCATGTGCCGCTGATGCAACTACTGTCTTATGCTTATTGCGCCGCTCACCAGTTGAATGCGAATGCGAGGTTGTTGTTGTCGACTCGCTCTCCGACGATGACGTATCAATCCCGCCGTCACCGCCGTCAACACCACCATCGTCACCACCGTCACCGCCCTCTCCACGGCCAACACCAACACTAACATCGTCGCCCTTTGTGAGACCAGCACGATTGTTCACTTGCTGATCATCATCATCTTCAACATCGTCGTCATCATGCATGTCAACATCGTCATCATCATCATCCTCAACATCATCATCGTCCGCATTATCATTATCATCGTCATCGTCATCGTCGTCGTCCTCAACAACATTACCACCACTGACACCACCAACCACATTGTCGTCATCATCGTCCTCGTCATCATCATCATCCTCGCCATCATCCTCCTCAATAATATCATCAATAGACATTGCTTCGCCCACACCTACGCCCACGCCCACACCCACACCACCCTCGTCCTCCTCCTCGTCGTCCCCCACATCCATGTCTTCATCATCATCATCCTCAGAGCTGTGCATGACCAGCACTGCTTCTGGTTGTGGTCGTGATTGTGGCTTCGCCTTCGACTCCGAGACTCTGCGACTTTGGGATGCGGCCTGTTTGCCACTCCCTCCGTTGCCATTCAGCCATTTGAGGCGTGACGCTTGTTGTTGCTGTTGCTTGTTGTTATTATCGGCCACAGTAGGATGTGCCTGCTCATCATCGTCATCATCCTCATCAATATCATCGTCGTCGTCATCGTCCTCGTCATCGACATCATCATCCTCATCGTCGTCCTCGTCGAGTTCCTCGACAATTCCATCGTCTTCGATCAACTCCTCGATGAGATCATCATCATCATCAATAGCGCTATTGATGTTCTTGTTATTGTGATGCTGCACAGCACGAGGACCTGCACCTGCTCCTGGCCCAACGCCATCGTCCTCATCATCCTCCTCATCGTCGTCATCCTCATCGCCTTCACCCTCACCATCCTCGTCATCTTCGTCCTCGGCGCTTGTGCTCTCCCCATCATCATCGTCGCCATCGCTGTCGGTATCATCGTCCAACTCGCTGTCACCTTCGCCATCCACCACCTCAGCATCTCCTCCACCTTCAGCTTGCTCCACACTAGCTGCCTTCGACAGCTTCTTTTCCTCCGACTTGGACTTGTCGCCCGCCGCTTTAACTGTTCCTGATGGCTTGGTTGACGATGCTGCTGCCGTCGCCGTCACTGCTGTCGCTGTTGACACAGCTTTTGTCGTGGCCGCTGCAGCCGGTGAACTCTTCAGCGTCGTCGCTGGCGTCGTTGATGGTTTGACGCCACCCGACGAGGAGACCGCTACCGGGACAATCACCTCCTCCTTGAGGTGATTGTTAATGTGATTGATGAGCTTCTCCTTGCGCGACAAATACTCGCCGCACAGATCACAGCCCCATTGGAATGGACAGAATGGACGGACGACCTTGGCATCGGCCAGTTTATGCTCGATCCACGCCTCCTTCGTCTCGAATCGCAGCTGACCGCAACGGCGACACGTCAGAGGATCATCCACCTCGATCACTGGCGGCTCTGGCAGCGTGCTCACCTCGTGCTTGTGCAGCTCATACATGTGGCGACGCAGGTTGTTGTTGCTGATGAAGGTGGAGGCGCAGTAATCGCATTTCAATTCACGTTTCCGCTTCATCGATTTGCTGCTGTTGTTGTTGCTGTTGCTCGATGATCTGTTGTTGTTGTTGCTGCTGCTGCTGTTGTTGCTGTTCCGCTGCTGTTGCTGCTGCTGCTGCAGCTGTTGTTGTTGCTGCTTCTGGTGCTGCTGATTGGGCATCAGGCCCACTGCATGCAGCTCCCGCAGATGCAGCATCGATGAGGAGCTCACCGAATTGTTGTTGTTGTTGCTGCTGCTGCTGTTGTTCAGCGTTGTCGCTTCGCCGTCGATGATGGGATTCTAGATGTGACCAGAAAGAGAAAAAAATTAATACAAGTTTGCAAAAACAAATGATATTTATCCGAAAGATTTCTTCTTTTTTTTCTTTTCTTTTTTAGTTGTTTTGTTTCTTTTTGTCTATGTTTTTTTGCGACTGGTGCGGAGGCAACAAAGAACAAACGTATTATAGGGTATCCATCGGTTTGGGTTGCGTCATCATCACCATTGATGATGCTGGATACTGATTAGATTCACCTCGCTGCACAAGCCCAAAAAGCTCACCTGCTTGCTATCACCTCTGAAATGCCACTTGCGATGCACCTTGAGCGCGATCACCTGCGGGAACGTCTTGGCGCACAAATCGCACGCGTACTCTCCGTTCTCGTTCTGTCGCTCCACCTGAAACTGTCCAGCATCGGCGGGACCATCGTCAAACATTGCTGCCAACGGATTATCCACATAAAGCTCCTGTTCGTGTCGCTGTATGTGCTTGCTAAACATCTCCTGATCCGTGAAGCGTGCTCCACAAAGGGTGCATGCCACTTCGGGTATGCGTATCTTCAGTGTGCCTGTGCTGTGGCTGTTTGTGCCCGCATTCTTGCCAGCCTTGCCGACAGCAGCTACAGTGTTGCCACCGCCATTGCTGTCGACTCTCTCGCCAGCACCAGCACCAGCACCAGCTCCTCCCTCTCCCACTCCTGCTCCGCCGCCCCCGTCGTCCAGCAGAAGCAGCTGATCATCGTCCTCATCGTCTTCGTCATCGTCGCCTGTTTTATGCTTGAAGATGCCACGTTGTTGTTGCAACTGATGCTGCTGCTGCTGTTGTTGTTGCGTCTGCTGATCCTGTTGATGCGCCCCAGTGACAGTGATGGGTTTGCGGTTGCAGGTTGGCGTGTGATTCTCCAGCATCTGTCGATCGAAGAACATCTTACGGCACAACGAGCACTCGGCGGGATCAGGCACCTGCGGATGCTTCTTATAGCGATGCACCTGAACAAAAGCAAGAAGAAGTTTAAGAATAAGATGAGCATCATTGGTAAATTCTTCCACACTCACCCATAGACTCTTGCGACCGCTGTACACATTGCCGCAATCCTTGCATGAATAGTCGCTCGAGTCGAACTCATCGTGCGAATTGATGTGGATCGCCAGCTTCTTGTTGGTGTTGAAGTTAGATGGACAATACTTGCACTGGTACCAGTACAGCGGCAGATTGGCCCCCACCCCCGGCCCTGACATCGATGTCTCAGCGAGATCCGCAGAGGCAGTAGTGGTGGTTGCTGTTGCCGTCGCTGTTGCCGTTGCCGTCGCAGCTGCAGATTTCATTGAATTGCTGCCCAATTGAGATTTGTGCACACTGCGCTTGTGCTGCTGCAGCTCCAGCTCAGAGCTGTAAACAATGGAGCAGACATCACACTCGAACTGCTTGACAATCATCTCGTCCTTAATGGCACGCCCGTGCACCTTGAACAGATGCACCTTCAGTCCCTTCTCGTACGCGAACTCTGCATTGCAGAGCTTGCACTTGATGAACTGCACGTTCTGCACCTGATGATCGGTGAGCATGTGGTAACGATACGACTTCTTCGAGCTGAACCGACGCTGACAGATGCGGCAACGCATGCGCCGGAAGCGACGATCGGCAGCCTGATCCAAGCTACGTCTAAAGACGGCTTGCTCCTGTGGCGTTTGATGGACCATCGCTGGCGGCAAGCTGCCACCTGCTGCCACAGCAGCTGCCGCTGCAGCAGCAACAGTTGCCGCTGACGTAGTCACTACAGCAGCTGTGGTGTGTCCATCCAGTGCATCTTCGCCCTCTGCGGTTATTGTTGTAATCGATTGATTTGACACTGCCGTTGCTGCTGTTGCTGAGTTACCCGCAGCTGATGCTGATGATCCGTCCAGTAGTGGCGGCGTTGCTGTAATTGTCAGTGACTTGGGCGTCATGCGGTTTGCCGCCGCCAAGGCTGCATTGGTCGCTGTCGAGGCGGTGTAGTGGGAGCGCATGTGATTGGAGAGTCCAATGTTGTTGCTGAACACCGCGTTGCAGATGGGGCACTCCTTCTGTTGGTTGGCAATGCTTGTGTTGATGCTGCTGTTGTTGCTGCTGTCGTCGAGACGCATCTTCTTGGCTATGCTGCCGGTCTCCTCGTCGTCATCATCTGCAGACAGAGAAGGTGCAAAGAAAGAGATTAGGGCCGAACAGGACAAAGACGCTGAGACATGGAAATGGGGGAAAGCAGTAAGGGAAAATGGGATACGGAAGGTGGAAACAAGACAACAGGATCAGGATGTGAATGTGGATGTGTGAGAGGAAGCGGAACGAAGCCCTTCAACTTATCACTCAGTGCTGGACAAGAACAAGAACAACACAAATGAGATGTGAGATGTGGAGGAGGCAGCGCGAGTGGGGCCAAACAAAAAATTACCGAGTGTCCCACCATTTGTTATGGACATCAGATCCTTCATGACATAGTCATAGCGTCCCGTATAGACATTGGGTGTACTGCCATCCGCCAGCTTGACTGCATCCGCATTCACAATGTACTCGAAGCCGCCCGAGTGCCGATTCTTGTCCACGCCGTGCACATTGATCATGTGCTCGCGCAGGTACGAGATGCGCGGGTAGCCCAGTCCACAGCGCACGCACTTGTATGTCTCCGGCAACTTGTTGGGATGCTTTGACTCCATGTGACGCAGCACATTGTTGTAGTTGTTGTACTGCTGTCCACAGATTGGACACACTTGGGGCATGCGCGAGAAGTACTGCGACTTGGGCGCATCCCGACTGCCGCCACTCGTGGAGCCAGCAGAGGTGGCTGCTGCCGCTGCAGCTGCTGCTCCAGCTCCGCCACTTGGCTTGGGCGTTGAGGTTAATGGTGCTCCACCAGCTCCAGCATTATTGTTGTTATTGTTGCTGCTGCTGCGCGACTCCTCGTTTGACGACTGACTGATTCCAATGCCCAGAGCACCCAGCAGACTCCGCTTGCCAGGCGAATGATCCAAACCGCTGTTGCCCGTCGACGCATTGTCGCTGCTCACGCCACCCAAGTGATCCTGATAGACATGATCGAGAAAACGCTGATGCGTCTCCAGCTTGGCATCGCAGGTCATGCAGCGCAGCCGGACAATGCAGTCCATATTGTTATAATGCCGTCGCCGATCGACCGGATCGGCAAAGTCCAAGCCGCAGAAACTGCACTGTATTGAGTTGTTGTCCTTGCGCTGCACATCCGCATGTTTATCGTAGACATGGGTGCGGAACTCGTGCTTGGTGCGGAATCCCTTGGGGCAGAGCTTGCACTCGTACAGCTTGTTCACCAGCAGCTCCTTGGCGCGCAGCTTCTCTGGCCGGTCAGCAGACGTATCATGTGCCGACGTTAGCTGGAGGTGCTGCTGATCTGCTGACACTCCTCCTCCTCCTGCCGTGGCATGAGCAAAACTGGGCTGTTTGGCACGCAGAGCATTCAGTACCCGGTACAAGTTGATGCAGTTGCGTTTCTTCAGATGCGAGATGAACAACGCCTTGGAATCGTTCATCTTGAGGCAATTAAAGCATAAGTTGCGCGGCAGCAGCGGATACTTCTTCCTCACATGCGCCATGAAGTTCTTGTACGTGCTGAAAAACTTGTTGCAGCAGCGGCAGGTCATTGTCTGGTATTGTTCCAGGAACTCGCTGTTCTCCTGTATGAACTCGACCTTGTCGCGCGTCAACAGCTGCTGATATTGCTCCGGATTGTCATAGTCATAGCCCCCGTTCTCACACTTGATGAACGTGTTCATGACCACCTGGCGATACTTTTGTGTCGATATATTTCCACCGGCTGCGGCTTTGGTTGCCTCCGCCGTGGCCGCCGCCGCTGCGGCAGCACGCTGTATCTCCAGTGCGGCAGCCAGTGCTGGCGTTGGCTTTGTTATCGGCGTGTTGTTTGGCGAATCTGTCGACAGTTGAAATAGATTCGGATGCAGATTGCGCTCGTGGCGTCGCGCATTCGCCCGCGTCGAGAACTGCAGACTGCAGGCACGGCAGCTGGCCACCTTGGAATCACCAGCGGCTGCCACATTTGCGACAGCGGTGGGAGGTAGCGTTGCTGCTGCTGCAACTGCCGTTACGCCATGCTGCGTCGCATAATCATATTCAGAGGTCTGTTGCAAAATATCAAGATGGGAAATTTCTGATTAGCCAACATACATATTTTGATACACATAGCACACAGATGTATACATTTTAAATACCTATAATGTATATAAATTCACTTATTAAATACCTATTGCGCATTAACTATATATTCTCTAACAACTTGCAAACCTTCCCCTTTCCTAAATGCATTTCCTAAACTATATACTATTATTTTCTGCACTATGGAGAACGTGAGCAATAATTGTAAATTTATCTACATTATATTTTAATATATTATATTTATATTAGTATTTATGTTTATAATTATTTTATATTTTGTATATTTATATTTTCCACAGTGTTGGTGAACTGTCATTTTGAATTTGCCTACAATATTGGCGCATCTCCATCTTCTGCTTAGCTTGACAGATGTTATCGATTAACGACAATTTCTGTTAATGCTAATTGAGTATAATCGTCCTCCCACCACATTTGCTGATTGACTCATGGTAGCCCTTAGAAACTATCGATTGGAGCTAATGTGGTTGATGGTGGTGGCTTACCATTATTGGCACATCGCCCTCATGCTCGGAGCGCTCTAGGAACATTGTGGGATCCATCATGTCATCGGACTCGTCAATGCACTTCATTTGAAAGTCGTCGTCTGTGTCGTCCAAGGGCTCATCCTTGATGGGCACGGCGGGCAGCGGCTGTAAACGAGAGAGCACACACACACACTCGATAAGTTTATCGTGCAGTTTCCTTTGTTGTATTATTTTTCTCAATCTGTTGTTCTTTTTCATTTTCAATTTGCAATATGAACAACAGAAAAAAATATGCAATATGCACCGGCCGTTGAGCTGGTGGATGGCAAGGGGGAAGTGGTAGAGTCAGGTGGTGTATGTGGCGCATGTGGACGCTTGCGAATGCACGATACAATTACATTATAAGAATAGCGCCTGAAAAAGCGCAGCTGCTGGGCGGCGCTCTGCAGCGTCACCGGCATGAGCAACGGAGTCGTGACTGCAGCAGAGACAGAGCCGGCACAAGCAGACGCAGACGCAGACCCAGAAGCAGAGGATGAGGCAGTGCCAGCGGCAGCAGTTGTAGCTGTGGCACAGGCGGTGGCCGCGACGTTGCTAGTCATTGTTGCAACAGCAGTTTGTGATAGCTGCGCCGGCAGTGGCGGGGGCGTCGGCATAACGTTGCTACATCGCAGACTTTGATTCTGATTCAGATTCACATTCAGATTCGAATTCGAATTGAGATTCACATTCGGAATCGGATTCAGATTCGAATTCTGGCTGTAATCAGGCGGCAGCGTCAACGACAATGGCAAAGGCAACGGCACTGGCAACGGCAATGGCAACGGCAAAGGCAACGGCGTTACCTCAGTGACAGTGCTGGTGGTGCTGCTGCTGCAGGCAGCAACAGTTGCCAACGCTGACGGCAACGATGGCGGTACAAGTGGTGGCAGCGGTGGCACAGAAATATCCAGTGGCAAATACAATTTGCTCTTCAATTTCGACAGGCGTTGAGCAGCAGCAGAGTTTGTCGCCTGTTGCGACTGTTGACGCCGCGGCTGTCGAATGCGTCGCTGTTGTTGTTGTTGTTGTTGTTGCGGCTGATGCTGCAGTTGTTGATGGTGATGATGCTGGTGATGGTGGTGTTGTTGTTGCTGCTGCTGTTGTTGTTGTTGTTGTTGATAGTGCTGATGATGGTGGTGATGCTGCTGCTTGCCGCGTTGCTGCTGCTGTTGGTATTTACGTTGATGTTGCTGCTGTTGCTGTTGATGTGGTTGCTGTTGCTGCACCGTCACCGTTGCCAAAGTCGTTGAGGGCACCTGCAATAAAAGGGTCTGCAATGTTTGCTGTGTTTGTTCCGCAGCCGCGCTCGTTGTTGTTCTTGCTGCTTGCTGCTGTTGTTGCTGCTGCTGCTGTTGCTGTTGCTGCTGCTGCTGATGTTGCTGTTGTTGTAGCTGTTGAAGCTGTTGCTTGGGACTCACATAGACTGTTAACGATTTGCGCTTCTTCAACGAGGGTATACCATCCAATATGTTGGCGGACACCTTATCGGCTGCAGCCGTCGCCGAATCGATTTTCGACTCCGATTGCTGCTGCTGTTGTTGTTGTTGTTGCTGCTGCTGCTGATCAACGGCATTGCCATTTTCGGCCCGGTTTAAATCCAAATAACCCAAAAGGGTCTGCTGCTTGTTCCGATCGGAGTCGAGCCATTGACGCTGTTTAGTCTGGGAGCTGAGGCAGCGGTTCTTGAAGCTCTGCCAAGAATTCAAATAGCTGATGCAGGCATGGCATATGTACAGCGATAGGCGATCCAATGCTGTTATCTGCAAGAAACATGTGCAAACATTATCAGTTACAAAATCGATAACAAACAAACTCAACATAACTAATAATAAAATCAAACATCGAAGTAACAACCAGTGTTGCCAACTTAGCTTTTCCCCCCCTCAAATCTTCCTTTTAAAGGGTATCTTTATCTAGCTTTTTTTATTCCAACTATACAAATCAGTTTAATAAATTTGCTTAATTTGCAACAAGCACTTTAAACCTAACATCGTTAATTGTCAAAGCAAATAGCAGTCACATAAATTGTTAAATGATCCTTGTACATATCGATAACAATGAGAGAAGTTATCCGAAAATGAATACGACAATTACATCAATTGCATTGATGCCTTTGTTAGTAAGTGCCCAATTACACATTTAACAGTTAAATAATTGTCTCGCTTTTAAATAATATCGCTTCACTTGCCACCCCCTGCTACTGTTCGATTGCTAATCTCATAATCACAAAGCACAAAGGTACTTGCACAAATGCATATTTATAATTACTTATATACACACACACACACATGCATATGTCCCGTATGTGTGTATGCAGGTGGTTGACTCTGTTTTTCTTTATGTACATGCTTAAAACATGCCTTGGGCCAGCCGCAGCAGCAGGCATAAGTCATCGGCATTTGGAGACCGCCCCACATCCTGAAATCTTCTGACCGAATCCTTCCAACCCGCCAACACCTTGGGTCCTGTTCAGCAAGCGCAGCCAGTGGTGTCGGCGGTTTGAGTTTTCTTCGGCTTTGTCGATTCCTGGATGGCCAGGAATAGGACAGGGCAGGGCAGGGCAGGGGCTTTGATGCTGCTGTTGGTCTATTAATGTCAATGACCTGCTTATAATTATATGCAAAACTCCATGTTGCAGAAGCCCATGCACACACAAACAAACACACACACGCACATACACACACACACACAGAGAAACAAACATGAACTCACTCACGCGCACACTTAACAGTGCAATTGAAACGCATGTCCAATATCCCATGTCCTTTTGCCTGATAGCGCTTTGTGTGCGCATGTATGCGTCTCTCTATAACCATGTAAATGCATATGTACCTGGACATGACTATGTACCCATGCATAGGTATGTACAGATGTGAACGCACTTTATGTACATGTATGCACATGCACATAGCCTATGTATCTGGGGGTACATAAACATATAATTGTTGTTGTTGTTTCTGTTGTTAATCTAGGAGTTGGGTTTGTGTTTGTACATAATTTGCTTTTAATTGTGTGTGGCATGGGACCATTTTGGCTTTTCAATTAAAGTTTCTTAAATACATTCGCAATTACCGCATGCACGCGTTGGCCGTTTAAAATGAAAGAAACAAACTCAATCAGTATGCACTTTTGCATGAATAAACAGCAAATAAATGATAAATATTTATGTATTATTCATAAATTATGGTAATTAACATAATAGAAAAAGCATCAAATCATCTGTTTATCGAATCAAAGTCATAAATGTCAGCAAGAAAAAAATACCTTTTTATCGAATGCCAAATACATATTTACGTATTTTATTATCATGTTACTCGTAATTTAACATTTCATTAATAAATACAAAAATACTGCAGCTTTGAAAACTATCGATAAACTGTTGCAAAAATTTACGGTTAATGCTTGCTATGAGTTCCAAAAAAAAACTCTCTTGAAACTCTCACGAAAGACGCAAGCAAAACATAAATACGCAATAACCGTCAAATGTTGTTGCTGTTGTGCCGCAACTGCATTTGACAGCTTTCAATAAGCAATGACATTTGTGACGTCTTAGGCATGTGTGTGCGTCTGCAAAACACATGTACTCTTAAAAATACAATAAGCAAAACACGCACAGTGCCCTTTATAAGAATAAGATAATTCAAAGTCGTTCTTTTTTTTAAATATTAACCTGTCATGCTCTGAAGAGCAGCTCCTGAATCACTTGGACACAATCCCAAAAATTTACCTAGTATTGTTATCGAGAAATGGGAAGCACACGGCTAATGCAATATCATATGTAAGTAATTACTAATCTTTATTTATTTATTGCTATTGTACCTATTGTTGTGAAACGCACTGTATGTATGTGTGCATGTATTGCATTCAGTTGCAAGCATATTATGCCTACTTTTGCATCTTTATGCATGTGTGGTGTGAGCTTTTATGCTTTTGTAATTCGTAAATCAACAGCAACACCTTCTCCCTCCCCTTGCCCCTCATCTGCTCGGGCTACCATGCCTACGGGCTCCCCCACAACCCCTGGGCAGGCGAAGCAGATGTGATGTGCACATGCCGTGAAGGTACATACATATATACACATACATATAACTGCACACGCACATAAGTGGATGCATGTGTGTGCGCCTATGTATATACGAATGTCTTATGTACGCACTTGAGTCCTGAATTTCTCATCCCAGATATATCTCTCCCCACCTCACTTTGACTTTGAAGGGTTTCGATAATATGTTGTTCATTCACCTTGTCCCGCCCCTGTGCACCGACCACTCCACATGCATGCACACACACACACACACACACGCACCCGCACAACGACGTCCTGTTGGGCACATCTTTCTCAAGTGGTCATGACGACGATGGCGGCAAAATCGCAATTGGATACAGCAGCAGCAGCAGCAGCAGCAGCAACAACAACAACAACAGTTGCCTTTGGCATTTTGCGGGGGAGGAGGAGGAGGGGGTGAAGGAATGCGTTGACTTTAATAAGCATAATTCCTGTTGTTTTGCCTAAATACAATCGATGAACAACACGATTAGCTTGTTTAACAGAGAAACTAAATTGTGCGCTATCTGAAAGTCCAGCAGGGCATGTATGCAAATGTAATATACATACATACATATATACACATACACATACACTCGTATATACGAGTGTAAATAATTAAATTGAAATTGAAGATTCCTAACAGAGCACGTCTCATTTTCGCTCTTTATTCCTTCCTCCCCAATCGGGAAAAGTACCAAATAAAAATACCAATCTATCGATTGATTAAGTGCACTTGCCGCAAATTTATCGAGACAAAAGAATTTTCAATATAAAAATATTTGTAAATTAAATAAATGTGTATACAAATATGAGACGTGTATATGAGATGTAAACTTTTTATTTCATTAAACAATTCGCATACGTATCTTATTCGAGTTCACATTTTCATTATGTTTATTTTGTTACATGCCGTATAAGTGTGTATGTATGTGTTTTACCATATACTCTTCGCCTGATCAGCGTATCGGGAATAAGGCACAAAATTCCGTTGGGCGCAGTCGGGCAGGCCTTTTTAGAAAGTTGAAAAGGAAATCTTTCCACATCCATCAATAGCAGCTACAACAACAACAACAACAACATGCAGAAGCAGCTGCCGCCATTGCCAGCTGCTGCCGCCGCTGCTGCTGCTGGCCACCAGGTGCAACAATCATCATCATCATCATCGGTGACGCCGTCACCGTCGCCATGATGGTGGCACAGAGCACAGCACAGCACAGCACAACAGTCAGAGATGCTGGCCAGAAATAAAGAGCCACACAGAGCATGTCCAGCAACGCCGCATGATCTCTTGGACCTGAACGAGTTTCGGGTTCTTTATGTGGCTGCTGTTGTTGTTGTTGCTGCTGTTGCTTCTTCGCCTTCATTGCCGTATTCGCTTTGTGTCCTTATTCGTCGTCAGCTGTATATGTATATGTGCGCGAGTGAATGCATGTGTTTGTTTGTTTGCGCCAGAGTGAGTGTGTGTGGACGTTCGTGTGTGTGTCCTATTCGACGAAAGTAACCCTCCGCATTAGCAAGCAGTGCCGATCTTTGCCGGTTGTTGTTGTTGTTGTCATATCGAATTACGCACGAACAACAACAACAAGTTGTGAAAATATCAGTCAAGTGCACTTGCAAACAACAACAACAGCGTGTCATCGATAAACTAGCAAAGTTATCGAGTGTTCTTGGGCCCCTCGTCTATTCCCAAAGCAAACGTTAAAATGACTGTTCCAACGATAAATTATCAAATCTATCGATTCTTGTGGGAGGGGAATAGCAAATGGAACAGTAATTGAGTAATCGATAAATTAGAAAAGTTTCCGTTGCATGAAATAACTTGGATAACCGCATGAAGGTGACAACTTTGACACGCTCTCCAATTTGAACTTCGCTCCCCACGGGCAGATCCACTGATCAGAGAAAGTTAATTCCCTTCCCCACACCCTCTCATTCCCAGCTGCAGTTGGTTGCTTGAAAAGATGATGATGTACGCATATCCGAAATTCGATGCGGGAACGACGCAGGCAACGCAGCTTGCCACACAACTGCTGCAACCTCATCCATATGCCCCTTTTCATGCGCACCAGCCCTAGCAGCAGCAGTAGCAGCACCAGCACCACCAGGTTAATCTGCTCGAACCGAGAGAGCGACCGAGCGACCAAAAACCACTCGCATGTGTAGTACGTTTGTATCTGCTCTGCCCTCTGCTTACTGTTCTACGTATGTGTGTGTGTGTGTTTGTGCGAGAATGTGTGTGTGTTCATGTGGTCCGCCTCCAGATAACAAGCGAACCGCACAGCACAGCAGAGTACAGCGATGACGCCAACCAAATGGTCGGTCGGGTTGGTCGCTTTGCTTGCTTGCTTATGTGCCAGTCTGTGTCAGTGTGTGTGTACATGTGAGTGAGTCCATGTCCATGTGTAGCTGGGTATCTCTGTGTGTGTATGCGTATATGAGTGTGTGTGTGTGTGTGTGCCGGTACTGGTGCTGGTTGCTGGTGTATTCACCATGAAATCGAGCCAAAGCGAAACCAAAGAGCAGCCCAGTGCCAGCACCAAGTGCCAAGCACACGCAGCAGCAACGTGCCGACATCGACAATGACGACGACGTAGATGATGTCGTTGCCGGGGGCGCAGGCCAAAGAGTCGCTGTGCCTCGCACCGCGCCGTGCCACGCCATGAGGCAACCATTTTGTACCGAATGAACGAAAAGTGGATGACGAGGGCGACTCTACTCTGCCTGTGCCCGTGCCCGACTGCGCTGCCTGTGCCTGCTGCTGCTGCCCTCGCTGGCACAGCTGTGCCCCGTCGTCGCCGTCGCCACCGCCATCGCCTGCCAAGCGAAAGAATCAATAACCAAGAGAGCTCTGAGAGTCGGCACCAGGCAACGAGACTGAAGCTAGCGAAGCCCACAAATCCAAAAGGCAGTTTCATTTAGCCGTCTTCCCTTTTCACGCTGTGCTTCTCCTCTTCTGCTTTTTTCTGCTGCTTCTTTCGTAGCTGTTGCTTTTTCTTTATTCTTCTCATTTTGCGTATTCCCTTTTGTGCGGCGGCTGCTGCTGCTGTGCCCCAGAGGTGCCTGCACCGGATATTATGAGCCCAGCGAGGAGTCACAAATGGAAGCCCAATGAAGGACACGACAAGAGCGCGCGCGCGAGCATGAGAGAGCTGAGAGCGGAGGCATCAAGGGAAAGCGACAGAGGGATAGAGGCACAGTCAGAGGCACACAGTAAGAGAGGGTAAGATGAGAAGACGAACGGAAATAGGCTGGACTGGATGCTGGATGTAGATATAAATCGAGACTTGGACTGGACTCGCCAGAGTTCTGGGTTCTCTGTGTGAACTGAGAGTCGAGGAGAACCTGGGGCTGACTCGCTGTGCTGTGCTGTGCAGTGCTGGGCTGGGCTGGGCTGCAACAAGCGTCATCGTACAATGGCTGCGAATTCCATGGAAGCGAGGCGAGCACAAAAATTATACGTAATTGCTCTGGTGCTGGGCAGGCACAGCGGCAGAGCAGAGCAGAGCAGGCAGAGCCGCAGCCACAGCCGATATGAAACGAACCAAGCGCGACCCAAGCTCCGCATACACACATACACACACACACACACACATGCATATCCACACTCACACACATGGACGCACGCACGTCTTTTCCTTCCCTCTCTCACTCTCTTCGCTCGCTCGCTCTCAATCCCATAGACGGTGACGGCCTCGAAAATTTTTGTTGAACAACGTTCGGGCGCCGCTGCCGCTCATTGCTCTCCACGCTTTGTGCTGCTCATTCGTATCATCGTGCATTCTGGCGCACAGCGATGGACACCAGCCCAAAAATGTTAAGCACGAAATTGCAAGTTGCAAAATTGTGAACATTGTACGCTGCTTTAACCCAAAAACCGATTATCCAATTCGATTACAGCAGTTATTCAATTATGCAAAATATCATGTAACTTCTCTGTTATGTTATTCTTCTCCCGGCTGGCGCCATGTTAACCGCGCATTCGATCGATAAACGATGAGTGCTTGTTTCTTTTTTGAATCTCGCAAACACGAGAATGGCGCTCATCTCTAGTGTGTGCTTGTGTGCGAGCGAACAAATGTTTTAAAAGGCCGAGCACCACGAAGAAGAAGCAGTGGCATCGAATTTTGTAAATAATAAACAATCTCCATAGTTTGTTGTTATTATTATTTGTATATTACAAATATACACATATACATTCCCTGCATTCCTGGTGCTGCTGCTGCTATTGCTTGCCGGTCAATTCTAACCTCAACCTGAGCTACATGGACATTGCTCTATACGGGTATGTGGTGGCGACGGCGACGACGACAACGACGATGGCGATACGGGAAGGAATAGGAATGGGCGATTCCCAGCCATTGCCACAACACGCCATGCCTTGCGCCATGGGCAGCAGCTGCTGCTCAGCTCATGCCAACGTAGCAGCAGGGCACACGAAATGCCGATGACGATGATGACGACGACGACAACATCGTCGAGCAGCAGCAGCAGCAGCAGTAGCAGTAGCGGCGGCGGCGGCGTCGAGTGAGCACAGCAAGCGACAAACCAGCCAAGCAAGCAAACAGCCAAACAGCCGCAGCCAGCGAGCCACAGGCAATGCCAGCAACAACCACAACGACAACGACAAAGTTACACCAATACCAATAAACGTCGCTTCGGCGTTGCCGTTGTCGTCGTCGTCACCATCGACATCGACATCGACGTTGTCGGGCATCGTGACTTGGCACTTCAAGCACAAGCACAAAGCCACCAGGCACCAACAGACCCGGAGCACTGGCATGGACAAACGAATGAGTGCTCGATTCCGATACCGATACCGATTCCGTTTCCAGTGATGATGATGTTGCTCACGGGCGCAACTGGCGCTGCTGATAGGAACAGCGACGGCGTCGGCGACGGCAACGGCTATCGGGTAGGAGAGAATGCTGCAGCTGGCAACGAACGACACAACGTTTGGCTCGGTCTCGGTGTCGGGGTATCGGTCTCGTCGACGTCGTCGCGCCGCCGCCGCCGCCGTCGTCGTCATCGTCAGCGCTTGCACAATCAAACGGGGCCAGCAGCAGCAGCTCGCGTCTGATGAGGCATATTTTACTTTTGGTTTCGTATTTAACCTCACTTTTCTTTCCATTTTTTCTTCTTTTTGGTCAGCCAAGCAGAGCTGGGTAAAGTTGTTGAGTTGGAGGCAGTGGTGTTATCGATTACACTCGGACACACAGACAGACAGACCGACAGACGGACAAACACACGCACATGCACACAGACAGCTAAGGCTGAGCAACTGCTGCTGCTGCTGCTGCTCGGCAAGAGTTAAGTGGATGACCCATCAGCAACATCCTCGGGTGTGGCAGGTGGCTGGCCGCCTGCTCCGGCTTCGGCCGCACAAGGGGAATGGGAGCGAGCATTGTGTGTATAACGGTTTCGTTATGTGGAGGAATGGCATGGAAGATGGCGAGGGAGAGGCCAGGGGGCTGGGCAGCAGAGCCAGTAGAGGCAGCAGCAGCAGCAGGTATAAATCGAGTCCACCAAGGCAGATGGGCACAGAGAGTATTACGTGGTGTGTATGTGCATGTGAGTGTGTGTGTGTGTGCGTGTGTTCTTTCTCTTCTTCTCGACTCCCTTTTGCTGTCTATCTACTCACCTTGATATTTACGCAGTTATGTATTTTAGTAGCCAGTGGCTCCTTATCGGCCGCATAACTGTTAATGATCGAAATGCACTCGCTGGCGGGGGCAATGCAGAGGCGACAACAGCCTTGTCGTGTACGTTGATTCTGTTCTTCCATCGCTGACGCTGATGCTGTTGCGGTTGCAGTTGCGGTTCCTCCTGTATCGCTGGCTCCGGCTCCAGCTCCGGTGGCAGCCCCCGCTGCAGTCGCAGCTCCTGCTTCGGTTTGTAATGTCGCTGTCGCTGTTGTTGTTGTTGTTGCGGCAGCGTCGCACATTTTTAGATGAAAAGTTTTAACTTAACTGCTGCTGCTGTTCTTGTTTCCTTCTTGCTTTGTGTATTTTGCACGTTTTCACTTTTATTTTGAATGGGGGCGCATTCCTCCGATTCCTCTCACTTTTTTTCTTTTCTTTTTTGCAAAATGGTTTTTTTGTCGCCTCGGCTGCGCGATTGCAGACACTTTTCCGTCGTGTCGTCACATTTCACATCTGCTGATTGCTGGGCACGGGCATTGGGTATCGGTAATGGTATTGGTGAGTCAAAACGACTCCGTCGTGGTCGTGTGTCCGTTTGTGTTTTGTATGCAAAACAAAATTACACAGAAAAAAAAGAAATGAACACAACGAGACGAACGACTCCCAATGTGTAACTCGGGAAAAATACACGTCCGAACCTTGCGGCGAAACAACAACAAATGATTAGTGCTGCAAAAACAATCGTGGTTCAGAATCGATGAATCAACTCGAACATTATCGGTGAGTAATGTTAACGCAAAAGTGAATCTGTTAATTAACAGCGACGCAACAGTCCAAACATCTGACTATTAATGTTAAATGCAACTCTGCTTAATTTTATGTTAAAACATTTAACAGCGATAAACAATGAAATACACTGCTTTGTATCAGGGCTGGCAGTAACGCTTGCCGTTGATCAGCTGTTCCACGTTATCACCTCGTTTGTTTTCAACACGTTTTACTTGTTTGTTTTCCTTTTTCTGTTTTGGTTTCTTTGAATTATTAAACAAATATTTGCATTTTGCGATAATATATTCCATATATTCATTATTAAATTTTAGAGATAAACGTTAGCCAGGTAAAATAAACACGTCTATATGAACATACACAAATTTGCAATTACTGTTAATATATTCATTAAAAATGATTGTAACTAATTGTTTAATTAAATCACAATCAACATAATTTTGTCTGTGTGCTTAATTTGTTTGCAGTTTATTTTCCTTTTTTTAATACTACACAAAATCTGCTCAACTGTTTATCCAGATAAAAGACACGTGTAATAATAATATTTATCCCTATAAACCCGTATGCACGCATTGCTTAAATAATTACTAACCTATAATGCTTATTTCATGAAATAAAAAACAAAACACTTGAATTTTTGATAAAAAGTTTCTATTTTCTTTGAATTTTTAATAAGCACAATAAGCACACACTAAATCTATATTTAAATTCTGCATTAATGTATCATGGTTCCCCTATGAGCAAGTTGAAATACCGTGATAAATATGCTCCCATAAGCAATAATTTAACGAGTCATGTTATTTGCTATATGGTCATTAGCCGTTTTTGCAATTTCTTATTAGAAAATGCAATAACGCTATTTTATTCGGTTAATTGAAAAACGTTTTACTGAAATGCCGATGACGATGGCGACGACGACGCCGACAACATCGTCGGGCAGCACCAGCAAAGGCGGCGGAAAACTGCTTAGTTTGTGCACATTTGTTCTAAGAGCATATGACATGACCATATCATATTTCAAGCTTTTAACCCTACTCTGATTGGAAAGCAATGGGTTGCACTGCTTGCTGTTACCTACGTTTACATTCCACCGGAGCTGCAAGCAGTACACAGTGTGTCCTAGCATATTGATAGCAATCTTTTTTTCGATTAATTAGATAAAATTATTTGCTAAGCATTTATCTTCAATGGATTTTTGTATCAGACAGCGTAGTATTATTTAATTAAATATATCCACATGGTGGGGAGAAGTATAAAAAAGTTGTGGTTAGAGTCCAAGAATATTAGGTATCATTTTTCGCAGTCCTACTTTGGAAGATCGGCAGATCGGAAGATTCTTGGGAAGGTTGTACAACCTGTTGAAAGTGTTTCAGACGGCTCAAAGGTTGTTTGCCGGATCATCAAGAGGGTTTGTTATGTTTGCCGCTTCTAATAGTTAAACGTCGTATGTCCAAATACCTTTAAATTTGCTTAAATTTGATTTAAGTTACATATATTGTTTTCTCAAAACAGAAAATATATAAATATACTCATGGTCAGTGAAATAGCTGTTAAGAATGACTTTTCGAATAATCAGTAAAAAATGTGTAAGGCCAAGATTTGGTAGGAATAATATTTTACCCGACCACAATGTTTTAAAATAAAGTGGGAAGATAATCCACATATTAAAGGGCGCGGCATTAAAAGTTCCTTTCACATTAAACTGAGTGGTCTCAATAATAGGTGAGCCACACATCATTTTTTTTATAATTTTCCTGGCGAGTTTTTATATACAAAGTAATGTATTAAAAAACAAATTAAACAAGGCCTATATTCAAGAATACTAATTTGAACGAGAGCAACAGTCGAGCGGCACGCGACTGTGAGATACCCTTCGACCTATGTTCTGGTGTAGTTTAATTTGTTAATTTACATACTTATTAGTGTCCAGGCTTCCGAATTATTCTCAATAGACGGGGCTCGCCTGTATTATGTATGATTAGCGTATAGTATACAAGAATCTTCCTACTAAATTCTCTTTATCTAGCTTTTATAATAGAGTTCACATAGTCAGACAGACATGGCTTAATTGACTCGGCTAGTGATCCTGAACAGGAATATATATACTTTATGATGTCTCCTACATCTCCTTCTGCCTTTTAAATACATTTTCACAGTTGGATACCCTTTCCTGATACTTTTCCTGAACATTTTCAATGTTCGAAGGGTATAAAAACTGAACCAGGACTGCAAAGTAATGACAGGGAAGGACGACGTAGTTAGAAAGGGAACAGAAACAACGAATATTGTGGTACCTGTTGTTGTGATAGGCTCCGTTGCGTCAGATAAAAAAAAGCCCTTAAATATGTCTATTATTTTACTAATATACATTATAGTAGTGTAAGATCATAGAAATATATTACTCCTGGGTAACACTTTGTTAAAACAATTTTATACTGATAATTCGGAAACGCAATATTCCACACATATTGCACTGACCACGAGTGTATTCTTGATGCTGAAATTGATGATAGCTGGTATTGTAGAAAGTTTACTAAAAATAGTTGTCATGTTAGGTCAAAGGAGCAATCAACGAAATATGCCCATCATCATAATATGGTCATAAATCAGGCTGTAAATTAATTAAAAACTCATTTATTTTGCATACAATTTCCAAAATCTGACATTGGGTGACAATTAAAGATAAGCCTTGACTTAATACATGCATATATTTATACAGACTATAAATGGGCTATATATAGTCTAGTCTGTTGTGCAGCCTCCCTTGCGACCTCCCCCCTTCTGTTCGGTTATCAGCAGCGAGTTCAAAGAGCGGTCGCATAAATAATGCTGAGTTGGGGTCTTATGATCAGTTCAATTTGCACAAGCAACTCTGCATCCTTTTATTGAAAACAGTGGGCTGTACGCGATTTGCACACCACGAGTGCAACTTATCTCATTTGGTAGTTAACCGGAAACTGCAGATATCACTTAAAATGCAAAAAAAGACCTATGCAATAATTTTATAATTTTTGCTGTTATAAGCGCATTTTGGAATTATCAGGACGCCCACACAGCAAAAAAGAACTAAATATCAGAAACAAAATTATTATAATATGTTTGCTGCAGTACAGTGAATACAACGCTGCATCGTTGCGAACCTATCGCATGCCTGCCTAATCCGTTTCACGGTGGATGACTGTAGCATTCAATATAAGACTCTTTCTAGTGATAAGAAGGCGACTCTCTGAAGCGAGCCCATCGCGAACTTTATTAAGGTTCGTACACATTTCTATTCACCCACACAGTCGTACCCTCTGAGTGTACGTATATATATATTTATATATAATATAAGCCTATCTGGTTTCGCCTGCACATTCTCCCTCTTATCAAGCGCTCGACTAAGTGTGTGCGTATGTATATCACGTAAACACAGGCTGCTGCTGCCCGATTCGGGCTATAAATGTTCCCTAGCCTGGCACGAGTCTTCAGTTCGCATACACAGTTTGTTCGCGCAGTGTCCTAGCAACTTAATCTCGCATTATCCCAAAGGTATGTACTGCGAGAGCGAGTCCTGCTCAAGGGGAATTGAAAGTCTTAAGAATTTGTTATTCAAACGCAACAAGTGTTTTTGGTATTTTTTTTTGTGTGCTGAACGTGTCATAAAACAAAAGAGTTATTACTCTAGCTCACTTAATTCGTTTTACCGCCAAATACCCTTGAGCTGCTTCTGGCCTGAACACAATTGTTCACACACATACACGCAAACCAACAACCAACAGTGAATTGGCATTTAAACAATTTTCTAAAATGCCAACTGCGAGTGCAATTTAAAATCGTTGACAATTGTTCAACTGTCGCACCACGGTGCGGTTTGTTTTTGTCTTGTTATCCTTTGTGATGCCGCCATCTTTGATCTCAGTCTCTCTTTCGCTCTTCGCTTCCCATGCATCTGCACGAGTGTGTGTGCATCTCTATGTGTGGCGTGTGTTTGTCCGTGAGTTGCACTGCTTGCCAGGCAGCAGCAGCAGCAACAACAACACAAAAATGCTAACCAATTACGTGCATAAAACAACAACAAGCACCAACTGGCCAGCTGAGAAATCACAGTGAAGGGCATGACGTCACAGCTGCTGGCAGCGTCGACTGTGGCGGGATTAATTGAAAACGAAATCGAATAAAAACCAGCAAGAAACACACAACAACAAACTCGAATTCACACGTAATTGAGTGTTGTTAGTGTGCATTTGTTTAATAATAAATACTCTTCGCACTGCCGGCAGCTGCTTCAGTGTCCAGTTACATCTGAAGCGAGTCTGTTGAACTCCACGAGGAGAACGTATTTATAATGTTTTCGTTGCCAGAACAAGCAGTTTTATTAGTCTTAAGTGTGCTGGTTCCACTGTGCCACAGTGCAACGGTAATTCGAATTCCTTTCACTCCTCTTCTAACCTGTAAACTTGTAACCTTCTGTTTGCATAGATGTCTTACAAGGTAGAAGCACTTCCCGATTCGGTTGTCGGTCTGGGCGAGGGCCCCCACTGGGATGAGGCCAGGCAGTCACTGTACTTCGTCGACCTGGAGGCTGGCAAGCTGCTGCGCTACGATTACAAGCAGAACAAGACCTACAGGACTCAAATCGAGGGAGAAACCCTGGCTGGATTTGTGCTGCCCATTGCCGGCAATCCTCAGGAGTTTGCCGTCGGCTGTGGCCGTCGCACCGTCATTGTGAACTGGGACGGCGTCTCACCGGTGGCCAAGGTGGTGCGCACCTTGTTCGAGGTGCAGCCTGACTTCAAGGAGAACCGCCTGAATGACGCCAAGGCCGATCCCCGTGGTCGTTTCTTTGGCGGCACTATGCGCTACTTTGGTGACGAGTTCGAGCACCGTCATGGCGAGCTCTACAAATGGGAGGCTGGCGGCACTGTCACTCTGGTGAAGAGCGACGTTGGCATCTCCAACGGCCTGGCCTGGGATGAGAAGGCCAAGAAGTTCTACTACATCGACACCACGGACTACGAGGTCAAGGCCTATGACTATGACTTCAACACCGGTGTTGCCAGCAACCCCAAGGTGATCTTCGATCTGCGCAGGACCAGCCCCAAGGATCATCTGCTGCCCGATGGCATGACCATCGACACTGAGGGCAATCTCTATGTGGCCACATTCAATGGTGCCACCATCTTCAAGATTAATCCAAGGTACATACTTGCACATCCTGTCGAGCAGCGCATATCCCCAACTCGAATATAATATATATATATATATGTATATCTCTTCCCTCTCTGCCTTTCTGCAGCACCGGCAAAGTTCTGCTCGAGATCGCGATTCCCACCAAGGAGGTAACCTCCGTGGCCTTTGGCGGACCCAACCTGGACATTCTGTACGTGACCACCGCCGCCAAGCCGAACCTGCCCCTGCCGGCTGGCACCACCTACAAGGTGACCGGTCTCGGCGCCAAGGGCTATCCCGGTGTCGCTCTGAAGATCTGAATCACTCGACGATTTTAATAATCCTACTATGTTATATCTCTAATTGGTGTTTTTTTCCACTTGTTTTGTTCTCAATTGAAAGATAGTACAAATACAAATAAATATTAACACACACACGCGTATGTATTGTCTGTATATGTATGTTCTGCTGTTGATAAAGCATCGAGTGCTCCAACTTGACTTTGCCGGGTGAGTGTCTACCGAGTTTATCAGTCTCCCCCACTTGGGCGGCAATGTCATAAAACAGACTGTCATTTGACCTTGGACCACTTGGCGGTCAGATAAGATATGTTCGGGCCCCCACCTTTGTACATACATATGGGAAATAATAGAGGAGTTCTATCATGTAGTACTCATGGGATTTATTGGATACAGTTCGCTTAACTAAACTTATTGTTAGAGAAGAGATAATTATGATAATAATTTTCTATTCAGGCTTGATATTTTGAAGTTCGATGGGTTTGATGGGGTTTGCTGTTGGCAGATCTTCTACTCATCATCCTCCGGCTCGTCCGAGTCGAAGTCACTTTCATCATCTTCGTCGCTGGAACTGGAGCGATTCAAGCGTAACAGCTCCTGAAACTCGTGCACACGTATCTTTTGCGGCACTATCTGGAGGAGAAACTCCATGTTGTTGCTCTTGTTCACCAGCTGCGATAGGTGCTCGTATTTGAGCATGTTGCCATTCTCCTTCGAGCAGTACGCCTTGTTCGCCTCGCGAGCGAAGTGCTGCACAAACAGCTCCGTGCACTTGGTGATGAGAAAGACAACCTCGTTCGATATTTGGCCCGTATCCATGGAGCTCTTCATGATGGTGCGCACCCGGCTTAGGGGCAGATATGTCTCCGCGCTGGGCTTGCGCTGTTCCTCTGTTTTCTCTTCGTCAACCATTTTGATTGATATTCGATTCGTGTCACAGGATAACAAGATAAGCAAGCAATTATAATATTAGTTCCTTGCCTATACTGTTGAATATTATCAAGTTGGCGTTATTCTATTTTTGGCGCTAAAACGCAACGACTTAGCTGTTGTTTGTTTTGCTTTTTCTAGTAAACAATCGGATACAAGCAACACAATGTGTTATCGACTGCTGATTGTGCAGTCGTTGTAATCGATATTGCGCTCAATCTGGCGCTCACACTCGCATAAATATTGTGCAGCCCTGGGAGCATATGCAACACTGCGATTTCTTTTTCTGCCTCCTTTTTGGCAGTTGTTTCGTGTGTTGACCAATAAATTTTTCGTACGCAGCATATTTTTTTTTGACACTTCTCAATTACAAAACCATTAAATACGTATTTAAAGCGGATAATTCGCCTGTGCAGCTGGCAGAGCGAATACATTTGGACGAGGCACGCAATATTATTGTATGCAGCTAGCGCAAAACACGTAGTCAAAGAAACACGACGGTAGAAAACAGGCAAAGGCGACTCCGACCGACACTGAAACGTGAATGTGAATGTGAAAGCGAATCCGCGGCAAGGAAGTGCAACACAACCACAATCGCAACCATACGATACAACAAAGCGAAGCCAGCCGAGCAAAACATATGTTGTTGTTATAAACAAATTGGAATTGGGCGCATTTTCCATGCAAATTGAATACAAAATACGTTTAAGTCAGTTGTGTAAACAATTTCAATCGGCAACAACAAGGTTCAATCACTACCAAACAACATAAATCAGCAACAAAAAACAACAACAGCAACAACAACAACAGCGATATCAGCATAAGCAAAGCAGCAGCATCAGTTAACAGTGTTAGAAGCCAATTTGTTTGCACTTGCATTTGAATTGCAAAACTCCGATCCATAAAGTACACAAATACAAATACATATATACATACAAAAAGCACATATACATATATAGATATATATACATAGTTATCGCCTGTTGTCAATATCACATTGGAAGTTATTTGAGTTGCAGCGACAGCGACAATTAAAGATGGCCGCTGCCACCGCCGCCGTAGTAAATGCAGTCAACGACTGTTTCAGTATCGGATCCACAGTGCTGTGCACGACCTGTTTTAAGGACGAAGTGGAGGGAGAAGTTCTTGCATTCGATCATAACACAAAAATGCTAATATTGAGTATCCTTTTTTGATAAGATCATTGAGAACTGCACTCTGCGTGCTAGTTCCGATGCCAAAGTGAAAGTTTTGCAAATCTTTTGCTTTATATAATATGCTGCCACGAATTGTCCAATTGTTTTATTTCTGATTGGTTATCTTACATCTTTTTCGATATCCTTCTCCCCCTTCCTGTGCGTGCTCTCGCGCCTTTTCTCTGCTTTTCTTTTCCCAAATAGAATGTCACTCGAAAACCGCAGAAGAGCTGAATGATGTTTATGTGATGAACCTGTCGCTATGCAGTAACGTGCAAGTGATCAAGGAATGCAACGGAAACTTCATTGATGATCCGCAGAAGCTCAACCTGGAACAGGTATGTCGCAGGACCTCCATTCATCCATTCATATGCTTTATTAAACGGTGTTTGCCCTTTGCAGGTTAAAATGCGCCTACGTAAAACAGTCGAGAGACGGCAAGATTTTCTTAAGTCCAAAAACGCCGATGTAAGTCCAGAAGCACAAGAGCTCTATAGAGCGATAGCCAAACAACTTGGGGTAAGATAATGAGCAAAGACAATCTGAAAGATCCTACTTTGGATTTACAACGTACTGTCTTTAATTTCAGTACCATGAAGTGTCCTGGCAAGGACAGAATATACAAATCTTAAACGAAGTTACCGTCTCGCCGCCATATCGTGTGGACAACGTTGTATCCAGTTCGGACAACGATACTTCGTGTAACTACATTAAACGAATTGTAAGGGCCGCATTGAGATTATGTTTTGTCCTGTGCAAATGTATACAAATTAATGGATTCACCTGTTTTCAGATCAAACAGTTCTTCAACACGAGACCTTCGACGTCCCAGGAAAACACGCATGCTGCAGCCAGCGCTTCGTCGGCATCTGTGTCGCCCACGTCCTCATCTCTATCATCGAGTAATGCCGCTTCAGGATCACCGGTTCCCGCTAACTAAAAATAAAACAAAAAAACACATATTTGCTTCAGAAATGAATGAAATGACTATTGTACATGAATAGGGAGCTGGGTTGCTATGGGTTTGGGGCACATTAGGTGGCATTCATTTATATAGATTAAATATTTACATAAATACCTAAAAAGCGTTTGCCAATCGGTTCAAATCGACAAGAAAATTTATCGATTTGTTTTTTTGAGTGTTGCTATCGGAACTTTTGGTTAAAGTTTGTGACGTAATAATCCTTTTCTTTTACAAAATATACTATAAACTTTTTATTTTAAGATTATTTGATACACAGAAATTTAAGCATTATCCCATTTGATTTTGTTTTGCAATTGACAAGACTTATCGAAATGGCATGGCGCTAAGTGGCTATCGATATTTTCTGGTTGAATGGCAATCACTGTCTACGTTAACTGCGAATGGCAGTTTTAGCGAAAAAAGAAGCAGGAGCCGCGTTTACTTCAACGTTTGCTTCATTGCCTAGATAAACAATTAATTAAGATTTTTGACTGACACACACATAAACATGGAGGATGTACAGAAGCATAGCGTGCACACGCTAATATTTCGCTCCCTTAAGCGCACACATGATCTTTTTGTATCCAATCAAGGCAACTTGCCGGACATCGATGACCGTCTGTAAGTAAATGAAATATCATTAAAACGATGTGAACGGAATATATGTTCGGCTCATCTAACAGGGAAAAGCTGCGCCGCTCCATTAAGGCTCGAGACGCATATGGCCTTGTACTGGACCGCGCCAACAAATCAATGGACGCCAGAAAGTTTATGGCAGGACATGGCGGCGATAGTGACACACCTCTGGCCATTACGGATGGCAGCACACATCTGAGTGCATCTGGCTCGGAGCTGGCATCAGATGGCACAAGCCTGGTTAGATATCATGATAAGGACAAGCCATTCAACGGTACCTCCTTGGTGCGTGCATCGATGCCCAACAGCTCTGCGAACAGCAGCAATGTGCAGCTGATACCAAAAAAGGCGCCCAGCATTCCCAAGCCCAAGTGGCACGCACCATGGAAACTATCGCGCGTCATCTCTGGCCATCTTGGTTGGGTACGCTGTATTGCCGTTGAGCCGGGTAACGAATGGTTTGCCACTGGTGCTGGTGATCGGGTCATTAAGATTTGGGATTTGGCCAGTGGCAAACTGAAGCTTTCTCTTACCGGTCATGTGAGCACAGTTCGTGGTGTCGCCGTCAGCTCGAAACATCCGTATCTGTTCAGCTGTGGCGAGGATCGTCAAGTGAAATGCTGGGATTTGGAGTACAACAAGGTCATTCGGCACTATCACGGTCATCTCTCCGCCGTCTACTCCCTGGCACTGCATCCCACCATCGATGTCCTGGCCACATCTGGCCGTGACTCGACCGCACGCATCTGGGATATGCGCACCAAGGCGAACGTGCACACACTGACGGGTCACACGAATACAGTAGCGAGTGTGGTTGCTCAGGCCACCAAACCACAGATCATAACCGGCTCCCACGACTCAACTGTGCGCCTATGGGATCTGGCCGCCGGCAAGAGCCTCTGCACTCTGACCAACCACAAGAAGTCAGTGCGCAGCATTGTGCTGCACCCATCGCTCTACATGTTCGCATCTGCATCACCTGACAATATCAAGCAGTGGCGCTGCCCCGAGGGTAACTTTGTGCAGAACATTTCTGGCCACACGGCCATCGTCAATTGCATGGCAGCCAACACTGATGGAGTGCTCGTCTCGGGCGGCGACAACGGCACCATGTTCTTCTGGGACTGGCGGACAGGCTACAACTTCCAACGTTTCCAGGCACCCGTTCAGCCCGGCTCCATGGACAGCGAAGCGGGCATATTTGCCATGTGCTTTGATCAATCTGGGTCGCGTCTAATCACGGCCGAAGCGGACAAAACCATCAAGGTGTACAAGGAAGATGACGAGGCCAGCGAGGAGACGCACCCGATCAACTGGCGGCCAGAGTTGCTCAAGCGTCGTAAATTTTAAGCCCCATTTCTATTCTTTAGCTTATCGTCAATCATATAGAATAGTGTAAAATAAATCAAACAACTGTATTCGTCAGCTGTTTCTTTGCCCTGAACCAGTTGTGCCTCTGTTTATACCCTTCGATAATGAAAAAAGTTCAAAAAAGGGTATACTTACTTGGTGTGACAAGCTGAAGTGTAGTTGCGAGACCCCTTTCAATGCAGTTCAGGAATGCTACGTGTAATTGGGCTATGGACTGCCAAATGGAACATAGCCATTAACTGCACTAAGTCGACGGAAATATCATCAACTACGTCCCATCCCACTGCAACCTCGGAGTTCACTCCAACTAAGGCTCTCTTAATAAAATCCATATTGGGTCCAACACTGACCTCCGCCATCCAAGTGGTGTGAACTGCCTCAGACTCAGCTCAATAGGCTTAGAGTAATACATTCGCGAGCGGCACGACATGCAACTGAGCATTGAAAGCGACTAAAAACTTGCCCCACTGGGAGAGCAAATTAGCTTCCACAGCAGCCGATATGTCGACAGACTTACCACCCACCTGAACATGTTGACGAATGATCTCGTCGACCCCATTTCCCTCCAACGTTTGAAGAGAATACATCCCCATGAACTCCTTACTCGTAAGATAGCATAATCCCGCAACTGTACATTTGTATACACGAGTATTATTATTAAGGCACATTACCTAAAATATTATTTTTTAAACTACACATTAGGTTAAGTTCAGAAGGAACTGAACGATTCCTAGTAACTATAAATACAATGAATAATAAATGTCTCTGGTGCTGTTTGGCGGCTTAGTTTAATGTTTCTTTATGAGGATAATTTCAAAGTTGCGAGACCCCCTATTATAAAAGGTAAAGATTCCAAATTTGGAATAAAGGTTTATATAAACTGTGCACAGATGAAGTTTATTTCAAGTTTTGGTTGTGCCCGACTGTAGCAGGTGTGATTTACAACCATGGGTATTAAAATTGAGGATGAAGGAACGGATAGTGAATAATCTCTCTAAATTTACAATTGGTTAAGGAACAAAAAGTTTTTATTGAATTCTCTTAATTAATTAATTATTTATTTAGAAGCGATGAATCCATACAATGCAGTAATAGTAACATAACAGCGCAATTAACAAGTAAATAGTAAAACCAAACCTCGCACTAAGCATGTGGGGACTTACAACTTTGTCTCATACATATTTCGAGGGGGTCTTTAGGATTGTCCAATTGTTTTGGCGAAACCCTTCCTTTTTAATCTTCTTAGAGGCCTAGCAGGGAGTAAGCGTCTAGCAAGTATACTGTGGTGTCGTCTAAGTCTATCACTATATCTGCTGGTATGCCTGGAAACAAAAGAGTAATTTAAGAAATTCACTTTATTGTCAAAAAGGCTTGCAAAGTATGCAACACGAAATATGCTAAGCATAGAAATAGTTCCGGAAAGAGGGTATATCACTGTCGAGCACACTCGCCTGGAGCTGTAGCCATGGTCGGATAAACTGACTGATATAGTGGCGTATATCGTTTATATATTGCAATCTGAAATCATATTTCCCCCCCACTAGTAAAATCGAAAAACGGAATACTCCCATTAAGTTGTCGGTATTTTATTTGTTTTTGTTTTCACTTTTTACACACATAAATAAATGTATTTATTTTTCGCATAAATAATAGTAGCATATATATATATTTTCCATCTCTCTCTTTATTTTTCTCTTTCTGCCTTTTTCGTATTTGTTATTAATGATTTTTAAAATATTTCCTTTCTGGGCTTATGGGATTTCTCGGGGGTGTGTTTTATGCTAGAGCTAACAAAGTAAAAGCACTAAGTGTTAATTTAAATGTTTCTTTATTTCGTATTATAGTAGTTTATGATTAACATCATTATAAGTAGTGGGAAGTGGAAAAGAGGGGGGCGGGGGGTCTCTCTCTAGTCATTTGCATAAACGTTATCCGTATCATTAGCATTATCATTATCTTTATGTTTATCTTTATCATTTCATGTTTTAAAATCACAAATAATTGTTGTTTGAAACAAATCCGTACTCTTTTTTACTCAATCGTTTTCGATCTCTTTGAAATTTTTTTCTTCCTTTCGGGTTTTCTATTAATATTATATTTTTAAATTTCTCTTTAACGTTCACACTTTGCTGTTGTTTGTAGTTGTTGTTGAATTATGTATATTCATTATTTTTATTACACATCTAAGTATACATAGACATACAATATATATGGTATATAGTATATCTGCTCTACTTCTCTCTTTCTACATCGTGTCAACTGCACAAGCCGAAGCCTTCCTCTCTTCTCTTCTCTTTCTCTCTAGGACTTTCAGACACACTCTCTCTCGCTCTCCTTCTTCGTTCTCCTTGATAGTGCTCTGTGGGGGGACGACGACTGACAGACTGGGTGAGGTGAGACGTGTGCGGCACTTATTTCCCTCTCTCTCTATATATATGTTTGGACATTATGTATATACTAATAGTTATTAGTTACTGTTGTTATATATGTATATAGAAAGCAATTCACAAAATATATGGTAGATATATATTTAATTGATCGCCGTTTGCATGTTTTCTCTTCTTTTCTTTTGACAAACACAGACGACGACGACGACGGCGGCGGCGGCAGGCCGAGAACGCGAAACAAATCATTGTATAAATGTACATATATATACATATATATCTAAAGATACATATGTATATATATATATATATATATATGCACATGTATATAGGTATGTATGCTTGTATAATTGTAAGTGACTTAGGTGACTTAGACTTATTTAAAACAAACAAAAAAAATGTGTATATATAATTACAATCAATAGAATTAAATAATATAAAATATAACTCAACTGAGAAATTGACGTGTGTTTTTTTTTGTTGTTTCAACCGTGTTGTTGTTGTTGTTGCTGTTATGCTTTCAATATTTTTGCCATAAATTATTTGTTGATTGCTCTTTTATTTTGTCGTTTTTTTTTTGAGGCATTGGAAGTTGACGTTGTTGTTAATATTGGTGTTGAGTTCATTCTTATTGTTGCTATTGTTGTTGTTGCTGTTCTTGTTAATATAACTGCTTTTGGGGTGTTGTTGTTCTCTTTGTTGTCTTCGAGTTATGGAAGCGTGTCTCTCCTGTGTGTGGAATCTTTGTTATCCTTAGTATTTTCGCGCGGATAAGAACTAAACACAACCCACGATCTTAACACACACACACACACACACGCGCACGCGCACATACACACACACACACATTTGGAAATACATGTATATGCGGATATGTGACCGTCGTCTCAGTACACTCACACATACGCACACACATATATGTGTACATATATATAAATACAAGGACGTGTGTATATATAAATATATATATATATATATGTATCTATGCATACATATATATATCTATATAGTAGCTCATCGTCTCAAACGTTTCCTTCTCACATGGTTGCTGTTGCTATTGCCGTCGCTGTTGCCATCGCTGCCGCTGCTGATGTTGCTGTTGCTGCTGCATCTGTTCCTGCTACTGCTGGTGCTGGTACTGCTGCTCGTGCTCCTCTTGATCTAGTTGTAGATTTTGATAGCCTTCTCTGAGAAGTTAAGTGAGCTCCGTTTGCGCGACTTGTTGATGTGATCGAGACCAAAGTACGGCAACTGTCCGCCAGTCCATGTGCGATAGACCTCCAGATCAATGGGCATGTTGTCATTGACATCCATGGTGTGTCCCATTGTGATAATGGCAAACTTGTAGTTCTCCCACTCCTTGTCCGGCACATTGAGGCGCTTCTGTATGCGCTGCTTGAGCGCACCATATGGTTCGCCATGTCGCGCCTTGGTCAGGAAGGGGACACCAAAGGAGTTATAGAGCTCTTTGGTGTAATGCGCAACGGGTATAAGCATCTCATTCTCGGCCAACTGGGTTTCCTCGGCTGGCACCTCCTCGATGCGATAGATCTTCTGTGTCCCCTGCGCGTTGGTTATCGACTCGTTGGTCTTGATCAGTGTCTCCAGCGGTATGTCATCCTTGCATATGGCCGCGATCTTGTGGTTGCCCACCTTCATGAGGCGCAGCTTCTTGCGGCTGTTCTCGGCAAATGTTATCGTCTTTGCGGCCTCATCGAGCAGACCCTTCACGGTATCATTCTTATTGGGGTACAGCACCAACTCCTTCTCCTCCTTCAGGTCATTCGACACCCAAATGCATTTGAAGAGCTTCTTGTTGTCTAGCTCGTGTATGCTGAGCGACAATCTCTGATAGTAGATCCGCTTTGGCGTGCTCTGTTTCGTATACGACAGCAGATCCTTGATGGTACCCTGCAGATAAGAATAAGGAGTATTATACGTGTGCATATATCGTGTGTGTGCAAGAGAGTGCCCACCTTATATGTGTAGGGCACCGCGTTGCCCGCCGTCTCCTTGTAGTTGCTGATGCACATGAAGAACTGCAGCTTCTGTGGATCTGTGTTAAGTCGTTCGGCAACGGCGTTTGTTAGCTGATCGTAGTTATAACGATTCGATAGCTCGAGCGTGAAGTCTGGCTCATTGGAATTGCATTTGTCACTGAATATGATCTCAATGCGATAGACCAGATCCAAGAAATAATCCTCGACGGTGGGCAAATCCAATTTGGCATCAACATTCTCGCGTTCGAATATCAATATCGGCCCCTGTAGATGATCCTGCGTTATGTATAGAATACTCTCGATCGGCTCATTGATATTGGGTATCTTTTTATCAGCATACTCGTCAAACACCGTCAGCTCGGTGTCCACATCGAAGCCTAGTTTCCGATTGATTTCCGGCACCAATTCGGAGAGGCGACGCGTGAGCGGCTGCTGGGTGCAGCCAATGTAGTTGAGACGCTTGTTGCGGGCATCGTAATACTTGAGGAAGAGCAGCACATCGGTCTTGGGATTAAACGGAAGCAGGGGCATGTCGCTGTCGGGCGGCGCCAGCTCCAGGAAGATAACCCATGGCTTCTGTGATGTGGGTATCTGTTCGATGGTGCGCTGCGCCTCCGCCTCGAAGTCAAAGTAGAGGAACTTCTGCGTTTGGGCCGTGCACATGTTCCACATGCGCATCCGATCGCGTGGCACCCCAAATGCCTTCACCAGCATCTCGACCATTTCGTTAACAGTTTGGTTTTGCTTTAGCTTGAAGGGCCGCTGGTGCGTCTTCTCCAGATCAAAGAGTCTGCGCTTCTGCTGCGACTCAAAGTACTCCTCGAGTATAACATGTATGGGCACATAGAGGTTGGCCTCGCTGCGCTCCTTGCGGCGTGCCATCTCGATGCGTTTCTCCAGATCGAGACGCTCCACCAGATCGCTGGATATCTCATTCTCAGGTATATCGCTCAATACACGATCCAACTCCGACTGGCGTATGTACACAAGCATGTAGGCATTGCTGCACTTGGCATGGAAGGAGATCTCATCATCCATGCCACCGTAATTCTGTTCGATGGCCTCCTGCTTGCGGCAACTGGAGACCACATCGTCATCGAACTTGAACCAGCGACCATCGGCCTTTGGATTGATGAATACCACATAGTGCCCGCCATGATTGTCCCCTGAATGGACAAGTACAGCGTGCAGCACATAGTCGGCTGGTGTCTTCTCGCGCTCAGCCAGATATTGATCCAGATTGATTTGCTCGTAGAACTCAAAGCGGTCGTTGTACTTGATCGAGCTATCTGTTATGGGATCGTATTGGAAACGCATCAGATGCAAATGCAGCACAGGCGGGAATGATGTAAATATGACACCCTTGCTGGCCTCCTGTAATAGGGATAGGGTCAGGGAGAGGGGGAGAAACAGAAACACATGTAGAGCATAAGTGACATTTTAGGCAGTTACTCGCTTTCGCGCGCTTACCTGCAGACCGTGGACTCCGGCATCATACTTGTTATCACCCTCGAGTGTCTCGGAAGCAACATAGTCCTGAAACGATTCGTAGATGTTCTTCTTGTCTTTGATATTAAGCTGAATATCGTAGAAGGTCTCGTAGCGTGTGCTGTTGTAGTCGACGTTCTTGCACTTGATGTACGATGACATCTTTCCCTCGAACAGTCCCGGAATGGTGCCCTCGAGGCAGGTGCCCTTCATCTTCGACTCCAGCTTGTCAAGTAGCACGCGTAGGAACTCCTGCACATCGTGCTGCATAAACGAGTCGAGAGTCTCCCATCCAAATGACTTGGTTAGCTTCTTGGTGCCCACTGGACGATCGCCGAACTGCAGCTCATGGAAGACTCGCTGCAGCGACAAGCCCACCGATTTGGTACTATCGTCTGCCTCAGTTGGTATACGATAAACAGCCAAACGCAGCGAGTTGGTAAAATATAAGGTTTGCAGCAGCGAATTCATGTAGCACGTGGCGCCTTGGTTCTTTAAGCCGACATAGCCCGTGTGCTTCTTCGAGTCCCAGAGTACTCCGTGTGGGGCATCGGCAATCACATGTACCTCGAGTGTAATGCTTCCGTTGTGCACGTAGTATTTATCTGGGTCCTGTAGCTCTTGCCATGTTATGAAGTTCGAATAACCGTAGTCATTCTCTTTCGAGTAAAATAAATGCTTGATCCGCGCTCGCGTAAATGGTGGCGCATCTGGTTTGTGACACTTTAGACGCAGCTCGGCAATTGCATTGCACGACCAGGTGGGCGAATCATTCTCCCCGTTGCACTGCAGGAAGAATCCCAAAGCACGATCGTTTGGTATTACCATTATCTTCCATGGCAGCATACGGACATAGACCGGCGGCGATAGGTGCTGTTGCTTTATCTGTCCGACATTCTCCACAGTATAGGAGAATACAGTTTCCGAACGGAACTGATCCTCCTTTGTCTCATCGTCCATGGGCATTTCTTGTTCTTGGCCAAATGAAGTTGAGCTACTTTCCGCGAGCAGTTGCTGTGGCGGCACGTTACCGTTCTCACTGGGTACTTGTGGCTGCTGTTGTTGTTGTTGTGGCTGCAACTGTGGATGTATTAAATTCTTGAACTTGGGCAATTGTGGGGGCGAATCTGTTTGTTGTTGCTGCTGCTGTTGCTGTTGTTGCTGCTGAAGGTCGCTTGTGATTATTTCGACCTCTTGAGTGTCCTGGGTGTCCATTGCTTCAATAGACTGATCTGTTTCAATGTCCATCTTATTCGGAACTTGAATGTTGGCTATTTAATCGTCTAGTGCAGACGCCGCCGTTGCTGCTCGTTTTTTCTATTAATTTCGCCGTTCTTATTGTTCCTATTTGTGGCTGCAGTGATGATATAGAGATGTTGTTGTTGTTGCTGTTGTTGTTATGATTTTTCTTCTTTTTGTCGAGCGTTATCGATTATTATTAGTTTAGAATTGTTTGTTTTTCTCTCCCTGATTTTGCTCTGTTATCTGTTATCGTGATGACATTCGATTTCGATTTCGATTAAGTTTCCTTGCGATTCGCTGCCCTGCTTGCGCCTGATGTTGCAGCAGCCTGCCTCTTAAGTTGTCTGAAAATTCAACGGAAAGAAAATGGGTAACAGGAGAAGGAGAAACATCGATAAATAAACATGCAGGCGCATATGTACGTACGCACACGATTGCAAGCATATGTATGCTTGCTTACACATGCACTACTGCACATGTGTGTGTGTGCATGCGTGTGTGTATGTTGGTCACACGCTTGCAAAATATTTCGTATTATTGTCCACGCATTTCTATGCATACACACCTACATACATATGCACATGCGTGTGTGTGTGATTTCTTATTGGGACTTATGCTGGCTTTATGCAATTAAAGATCGATTTCTATGCTGATATTTTGCACAGCACACGTTAATACCAAGTGCGCCGCATCGCTTTGTCCCAGCACACGCACACACACACACATTTGCATATACATATACGTATGTATATATTCTACATATAAACACACTCGCACGCACGCACGCTTAGCATTATGCCCATCGGTTGTCATCGGGCGGTCAGGCATCAACTGAACACGGTTTCCAACACAAATGCAATGATTTTCTATGTATTTTCTTCCTTCCTATTATTCGCTGCAGCGAGCTTACCTTTATGGATTTCAATATATTTATGCTTCGTCTGCAAGCTGTTGGATGACAAGCAGCTGTAAGCCCAAACTCGAAACACAAGCGCCAACAAACAAGAAAAAACTTGCAAATTTTCGTCTTATTTTTCTTTCCAACCTACACTTTAATTTATGGTGTTCTTTCTCTTCGGCGGTGTGTTTGTTGCACTGCGCGTTTTATTTTTTTATATATTTTTGATGATTCGAGAATTGTCGAAAAGATAAATTTTGTCAAAACTGTTTAATTTATACAACACTTGTGACGTTTTTTACTCGGCACTGCATTTGCGTTTCCGATTCATTAAAGGAAAGGTGCAAAAATTTAACTTTAATCTAGCAAGCAAATGTTAATGGTTACTCGAAATGGCACTGCCGACTTAAAAGGAACTGTTTTGGTCGCTGCTGTAATGCCAAATGAGAACTGTTATTCCAGCAATCAGAAAACCTATCGTTGGTGCTATCGATACGGAGGCGCCATCGATATTCCTCCCGTTTGGCTTTGCAGCACAATCGATTGTTGATGCCCGATAGTTGGTTTCGATGATGAAATCGTTCTCATTTTAGATGTTTTGGTTTTGATTTTTCCCCTTTCCCACCAGTTCAAAGTTAATGCAAAAACACAGTTTGTAATTAAATAAATATTTGTTTAATACATATATATAAAATCAACAGGACTCGTAACGTCTTTCGCTTGAGGTACATTTTTGCTAATAATTTTGGTAATTACACGATTATATACAATATACATACATAATAATAGAGAAATTCTTTGTTTCCTGCGTACGCACACAAATTAGAAGGCACCTGCTAGTGTCCGTACCTGTATCCGTTCACAGCGCTGGCACCTGCCACCGGCCACGCTCCTCCAGCAATTGGAATGAGCGCACGCACCACATTGGCCACAACGTTGCACCTTTCGCTGCCAGGGATAGATCAGCTTGGCGCTCTTATGCTGGCAGTACTCGCAGACGAAGGCACGACCCGTGCACAGCTGAAAGATGAGATGAGTGATATGCTTGGATCCATAACTCAGCCTAGGCAGGACGGGAACATACCACGCATTTGTATACATGCTGCTCGCCTATCGCTATCAGTTCCTCTATAGATCGGCACATGCTGCTGTTTTGCACATCGACAAAATCGCACATGGACCAAGTATCCAGATCGCTGGTAATGTGCTCCGGCACCGCATTGAACAACTCCTGCTCCCTGTGAAGAATGAGCATTAGAATGAGAGATTCGTCTGCAATATATAAGATCTCTTGAGCTTACTTGGCAGCAAAGCGGCAGCTGGCAATGAAGTCGCGCACGTACTTGAGCTGCTGACGACGGCGACGTGCTCGGGCCAGGAGCTTCTGCCTGGCATAGAGCTGCGGATTCAGGTCGGGCACATGGAAGAGCGGGAACGTGTACATCTGCTCAATTAGTCGATAGGCAAACGAGCTAACCCCATAGCAGCGAAAGTCCCAGTTCTGCAAGATCTTGGCGGGAATCGCCGACAACTGATTGCGATGGCAGCCGGTGCAAAGGAATTTGCCGAGATAATTGCAGTAGCGGAAGTGTTGCTGGTATTGGCGCTGCACGTGCATCCCACAGCCGGCGCAGCGATATTGCTGGCGTGTCAGCAACTGGGATCGAGTTGCGGCCGGATGCTCCGTAAAGATAATCTGCTGACGAGGCGGTGCCCAGGTCTGTGTGCCACGTGTGAGACTCCCCAGCGACAGTTGATCTCCCCCAGCACCACTATCCTCGCCCAGCAGCTGCTGCTGCGACGAGCTCTGCTGATTATGTTGCTGTGGCTTGGGCATTGGCAGCAGTTGCTGCGGTGTGTCATCCTCCGAGACAAGCCACTTCAAGTCACCCAGCTTTGGGAGCTGCTGATCATTGAAGCGTGATATCAACTGCAAGCCCACTGCTTCGGCACTGTTGTTGTTGTTGCTGTTGCCACCGCCTCCTCTATTGCCGCCGAGGCCTCCATTGTGCTGCTCCACATAGGGCATGAGCTGTGACTCCGCATCGTCATCTGTTTCCACGATTGCTGCAGCTGCATCAGTTGCCTCAGCTGCTTCTGTTTCAGGCCTCGTCCTCATCGTTGTGGTGCCACGCCGGCTCCACTTCACATGCTCGATGGCCGCAATACATGCCTCCGAGATGCGAAAGTGGGCATTCTCCTTCTCCAGCTCGGTGTTGTTGTGCGTGTAGCGAGACATTTGCAGAAATGCCGCCAGACTCTGATTGTCCATCTTGTTGCCAGCAGCACCAGCTGCTCCTCCTCCTCCACCTCCATTATTGCTTCGCTGGCTATCACTGCTCTGGCTGCAGGAGGTGGTGCTGCAGGTGGTGCTATTCCCACGACTGCTCTGGCCAGAGCTGGTGCTGGGCCCAACCACAATATCCAGCGGTGCCGTAGCAATTATCTCCGCCTCTGTCTGGCAATTGTTGTAGTCCAGCATGCTAACACCCTCGAACAGCGACGGCTGATGGCGCTTGTCCAGCTTGCGTCCGTTGAAGGGCAGAAAACTGTCCAGCATGCCAGTTTTGGCACCCTCATCCTCCTCCTGGCCACGACTCTTGCTATACCAGCTGGTGTACACTGGCGGCGAGCCAAACAAGTTGCTCAGAAAGCTGTTGAGCGGACTGGCGCGCTTCGAAATGAGCACAGGCTTTGGAGCAGGAATCGCTGCTGGCGGCGTTGTGGCTACGCTGACGAGGCTCGTTTGATCTGTCCAGATCTTGATGCTGTCACAGTTGATCAGCTGTATGCGATGCGGGGCTGGCGATGCGGACGAAGAGGAGACAGCGGCCATTTGACTGCAACTGCTGGTGGTGCTAATGCTGCAGCCACTCAGAGGCAGCAGCTCGTCGCGCGTCCAACGGGCACGAGGATTGTTGAGGGTCTGACAGCGTGGTCGTTGCGCTGACGTTGTCCCAGATCCGAGCTGCGGCAGATTATCCAGGCTGCCATCGCACTGACTGTGCAGACTGGGCAAACTCTTAATGCGTCGCAGCAGACTGCGCTGCTCTGGCTGTGGCTGCAGCATCGCAACTGTGTGCGGCAACTGTTGCTCCTCCTCCTTGACGACATCCAAGCGTTGCGATATGCTGAAATTGGGTTGCGAACTGGTGCGTCGATGCCGTCGTCGCAGGTGCTGCTGATGCTGCTGCTGCATCGGCTCTAGTTGGCTGAGCAAACTGCTCTGGTCCAGTTGCACGGCAGTGAGGCAGACACACAGTGCCGTCGCATAGCTCGGCTGGCGCAAGTAGGGCCAACTGTGTTGGTAGTAGCAGTCGAGCAGTTCCTTATCGGCCACCAGCGCCTGAATGCAGCGCGATAGGCAACGCGAGCGCAGACCCCTTGCCACCCACTGCTGCAGGAACTCGCCCACTGTAGCTGAGGTGCCCCTCGCCCACTCCTCCTCCTGTTGCGGCTGCTGATGCTCGGTTAGGCGCAGAAACTCAAAGTCTTCAATTAGGCGCTGGAAATAAATGTGCATTAGTTATGCGTTCATTGCAATCGGTTGCAGATCTGCTTGGCTAACTGGCTTTCTCCTCTATCGCGAGACAATGGGATTGCTTATAACGCGATCCCCTTCGCAGAATGTCATCGCAATCGCAATTTGTTTGTATATGAACCATATACCATAAACATATGTACATATAGACACGTATGTGTCGATTACACACAAACTGATACTGAGTTTACGCAAAAAGAAACCCCAAAGGGGGGGTGGGGCGTGTGACTTACGTTGCTTGCAACACTTGTTGGTGGCACACGGAGTCCGTGCTGCAGGATTTGTACGCACGTCTGCAGCAGCAACTGGAAGCTGGTGGCATCATCACCATCACCGTCATTGTGGCTCTTGCCCTGAAACCAGTGATGTGTGGCGCGTCGCAGCTCAGCCAGCAATGTTGATAGCAACAGTTGTTGCTGCTTCAGCTCCCGTTGTTGATAGTGAGCTCGCTTGTGCGTATCACAGCTCCAAATTGGTGGCACAGCGCTGCTTGTTGTTATTGTTGTTGTGGTTGTTGATGCTGTCACTGGTGTCGTTGTTGTTGTTGCTTCGTACGCTTTTGTTTGCGCACTTTGGTGTGTTGCGGTAGTGGACATTTCCGTTTCTTTTCCTGCTGCTGCTGCGGTTACGGTTATGCTATTGTTTTATTTGGCTTTGGGTTTTGCCACTCATGGTATGTGAATATGTGTAATTGCATTGCGATCATGCACTCCTATACAACAGTTTTGGCGTTGCTCATATTGGCAAACAGTATCGATATCGCTTCGTTGTTTTATCGAAAGTCGTATATATCGCATTTATCGTAAAAGCAGCTGGCAACAAGGTTACCAGCCTAATCAAATTCTGTACAGTGTTGGCGCATTTAGCCATTTTACATTTTAGCTGTTTTCTCTATTATTGTTATATGTTCGGAAATTCAAAGCATTTCAATGTACATGTTTGTATTATATGAAACTTCAATTAACCTTTTAAAAACTATATATTTTCATATGTTCAGATGTTATGTTTGCTTGTCATCAGTTTAATTACTTTTGAAAATTATGAAGAGCGTTTTAATAGGAAATAAATAGAATATCAATTTTTCCAACTAATAATTATTTTAATTACTAATTAACCATAGCGGATATTTTACTTAAGACTGTTACGTTTTCTATTACTAGATTCAATATCCAACCAAATTCAGAAAATTGGAAAGTCAATTTTGTATATACTATATAATTTGTTTTATTCAAGTTAGTGGTTACAAAAACTAATAAAACGTACATAAATGTGGAGCAGATGTTCTCTCAGTTCTTAGTTTGTTCTACAGCACTTTGCCGATTTTACTGATTCTTCTTCTCGTCCTTGCCAGACTTGCCGACGGGCTCGTCCTTGAAGTGCAGGAACACAAACGAGAAGACGAACACGCCAATCATCATGGAGAAGGCACTGGTGTAGTAGGGGAATGCGCTGGGAATGAAGCGCTCGTACTGCGTGTGCTCCAGTGGCCGCACCGAGACCTGTGTGGTGTCATAGAGATGCGTGTAACCGACACGATTGTAATCGACCTTGAACTGGTAGACACCATAGACGTCGGGTATCTTGAACTTGGCCTCGTAGCTGCCGCCCTTGGTCTGCTTGAGGAATATGCGCACAAATGGATCAATGCGGACGAATTCCAGCTGGATATCGTTGGCCTTGAACGGTTGCCATTTGCCCTGGACCAGCTCCTCAATGGCAATGGTGTAGACAACGGGATCGGTGATGGTGTACGCCTGCTCTGGCGGATGAGTCTCGCCCTCCTTGTTGTGGTGCACTGAGGCCACACGCAGACGGCCGCTCTCTCCGAACACCCACTGGCTGATGGCCTCGGCGACGGCCCGGTTGCCAGCCTGCTTGTGGAAAACTCCGCTCTGGGCGTACTGCACGGCCGTGGTGAATGTTTCGTCGGAGAAGAACTGCAGCGAACCAGAGAAGACTACGCGTGCATTGTTGCGTGCCTGTAGAGCAGCAATCAGCAAAGTGCCGCGGCCCACAGCATGGGGATAGTCAGATATGCTAGATTCCGGGTTATAGCTGTACGCACTACTCTCAGCCGTCAGCAGCTGTAGCACCAGAGGATTCTCCTTGTCAGCGATGAGTCCCGTGCCGCGGTACAGCAGTGGAGCTGCATCCGGCTTGCGGTTATCCTTGCCCACAACACTGGCTGCATCGATCAGATTCTTTGCTGAGGTCAGTATGGTTGTGTGATCGCCGGCATCGCTTACATCGTAGTGCAAGTGATCAATGACAGCGGCGTTCTCCTCGTCCAGCTCAAAGCCACACTCGGAGGCGAACTCGCGCAGAGCATCGCCCGATCTCTCACTGCCTGCCACCAGAATGTTGCCGCCGTCGTCGACAAACTGTGCCAGACGCTCTACGCTGATGTCGCCGCCGAATTCTTCAACGCTGGGTGCGAAGATGATGACGTTCTTGTATAGGTATTCGCCATACCGGGATAGCAACAGTCCGGAGTCGTCGGCTAGCTTGTACGTTAGTTTGAAGCCACGATCTGTTGGGTGTTAAATGGAAGAAAATCGTACACGTCAGAGGTTGTGCATGTGTGTGTGTGTGTGAGTTTATTTGCCGGTTACCTTGCAGCGATTTGAAGAAGATTGAATGTGTCTCGCGAATGGCCAAGTTATCTAGCAATACAAGCGTATTGGCATCGGCCTCCAGCACAGCATTGCAATTGTGTATTGCCAAAATTGCAATTAGTAAAATCTTCCACATATTGATAAATTCAATGGGCGACTCACGGTGTACTTTTCACTAGTGTTGAAGCAGAAAACCTATCGTGCCGGTTATTTAAGGTTACTTGTGGCTGATATATCGATATTTTCTCTAGTGTCATGAATCTGGCAACGCCTGCTAGTTTTATTCGATATACAGACAAAGTTCATCGAGTGACATTAGCATTTTAGTTGTTTTTATCATAAGAGTTGTTGTAATATAAAATATAAAACATTGACAAGTTTTGTTTGATATGTGCTCTGTGACTTGTTAGCAGTGAGTTGCCCACTCTGGGCGCGGCGCTCAACGTTTTAAATGTAAAGCAATGTGGCAACGTCCCCAAGTGTCACTCTCTTCTCTGCAAAAGCTTTGCACTGCAGACAGAGAGCTTTCGCCATTTTCGCTTTTTCCTTTTGAACTGTATCTAATTGGAAATCGCTTATTCGGCAATTCGAAATAAGTTTCAGTTGCAAAAAGCTGGCGTCGCGCGCGGACGCTGTGGTGCAGCGACATTCGCATTCGCATTTACAGTTATTGTTTTTTTTCCTTCCCGACAATGACGCTGCGTGCGCGTTCTAAATGTTTTTTTTTAAGTTCTCTAAAACATATATAGTTAACAATTAGTGAAAGAAATATTGGTCGTTGAAATATTAACAAGCAAGTAATGAGTTGTTTATCAGCTTCGAGCATTAAATTACTATTTGACGAGACAGAAACTTCAGCAGCAGCAATAAAAACAAACAACAAAGAACAACAACAACAACTGTGTATAAACAAACGTTTGCAAATCCATAAGAAGCCTCAAGAACAAGAACGATAACAACAACAACAACAACAACAGAAAATTAGAACGCAGCGGCAAAGCAAAATAGCAAAACACAACAACAACAACAACATCAGCAGCAGAAGCAGCAGCAACGGCAGCCAATTAAATTTTGTTGATGCCTTTGGACCTTTTGATAGCGATGCCGATGCTGATGGACCAACGATGTATTGTTGTCGTTGTTGTTCTTGTTGTTGTTGTTGTTGTTGCTAACTCTGGTGGCAGTGGCGGCATCTCCCCCCTCGCCAGCTCACCTGTGTTTCTTCTATATGTGTAGATACAAAAGTAATCAAATTAAACTGAAAATATCTAGAAAACAATAAAATAAATGAAACTCAAATATTGCCAGTGCAGTACCGCCTCCTCCTCCTCCCTCCGTTTACCCCCTTCCCTGCCCTCCCCCCCTCTACTGCTGCGTGTTGCTTCAAAAATGCAGATAAAGCAAAATGAATGGTAATTAATGCATTGACCACAAAGAGCGAGCGAGAGAGCGAGAGGAGGGGCGACCCGAGAGAGGGAGGGAGCGAGAGAAAGTGCAAGAGAAACGTAGAAGCTGCACAGCAACTAAAAGTGCAAGTGCCTCAGTTGTTGTTGTCGCTGTCGCTGCTGCTGCGGAGGCTCTTGCGGTTGTTGTTGTCATTTGGATGTTAGTAGAGCGCGATTGAAATTTTATCGATCGTCCAAAAAGAGCAGCAACAACAAGAACAACAACAAGAACAACCACTAGCAGCAACTAGAACTGAGCCGAGGCAGCTCCGCCGGTCACCGACGCTAGCGTCGCGACTGCGACTGCGACAGCGATGCCGATGCCGATGCCGATGCCAGCACCGGCAAATAGCGGGACAAGGCCGAGCGACGTCGCGACGTCAGTTTGCTGCCAGCATTGCGGTCGGCGTGAAAGTTCACTTCATGCGTGCAGGTGCAGCAGCAGAGCAGCAGCCACAGTCGCAGCCGCAGCGGCCATGGCAACGCCAACGGCAACGTAAGCAGCAGAAGCAGCAGCAGCAGCAGCGGCGGCGCAAAAGTGAAATCTCATTAGCTCTTCGCTTCACTTGCTCTTTCGTTTTGTGTGCTTGTGCTCGTGTTCGTGTGTGTGTGTGTGAGTGTGTGTGTTAGTGCGTGTAAAACTGTAACGCAGAAGAGTAATTAATAGTAAACAGAGAAGCAACAACAAAAGAGCTTTCTTGCAACGCGATATTAAAACCCAAAGTTACCTTGCAGTTAAGTACAGAAAGTAAGAATTAACGCAATTCGAGCTGAGGACAAACCACAAAGAAGACGAGTGAAAAACAGAAGCAGAGCTACAAAACACAAACGACAAATTTGAACCAAGTCAACGTCAACAACGTCAACGTTTGTCAATCACATTCTTCAATTGGAAAAGAAAGAGAGAGAGAGAGAGAGAGACAGCGTGGCAGAGAGGAAAGACGAGAAGACGACGAGGAAGAAGAAGAACCACAACAACGCAACGCTGCTTTGTTGCGGTGTAGCGGCAGCAGCCAGCCAGGCGCTGGCAAAGAATTGCGGTATGACAATATTCCTTATACCCTCCACAGTGAACTCTTGCTAAAATGAACTCGTACAAATCGAATCGAGTTCCCCATTTGATGTCTGTTTATTTAATATAGTACACATAGGAAATACCCTTATACCCCCTACAGTAAACTCTTGCTAAAACGAACCCAAAGTAGTCAGTTTGAGATGCCCAATTCGATATTGATCTCTGTTCTAATTATACAGTACACATAGGATATACATATTTTCTATATATTCTGTTACCTCTACAGTGCCTTGTACCCAAATTAATCGAATTGAGTTGCCCAATTCGATAATGATCTCAGTTTCTGTTATATTGTATAACACAGTATGTCAGACATGTTTAGCAATTGAGAAAATAAATATTTTATTTACTTTTCTTATGGACTCTTCCTGGGAATTTTTACTGTTTACTACACACACACAGTTTGTTGTAAACTTGCCAAAAAATCCCGGTATGAGTAAAGAAAATAAACATGAGATGAGAAAATGGAAATGTAGTACAAAGTGAAACGGCAATAACAACAACAAAAGCAACAGAGGCAGTGCCAACCGCAGCGTCGCAACGCCGACGCGTCGGCTGAGACGGCAGCAGTGCATTGGGCCAGCCACATGCACCGCAAATCATTTTCATATCCCCAGAACAGAAATGCATAATTCATCATGCATTCAATTTGCAGGATTTTTTATTTCTTTCTCTCTTTTTTTTTTTAGGTCATCCTTGTTGAATTTGTAAACGGTTGCAGTATTTTGTATATGTAATGCATTTAAAAACATAGGGTACTGTTTATGTTTGGGTATTAATGCAAATGCATTCTACAATACATTTTAGGAGTTAAAAGTCTTCAAATTTACTAATATATAATATAATTATTCGCATTTTTCAATCCAATCAATACAATCCAGTTTTGTTTATTGAAATCAAATGTTTATAAGCCATATAAACCCGTATAGGTAATAACACTGTTTATCTATTAATAAACATAAAATTGAGTGTATTTGCGATAATTTTTATAATTTTAATAAAAATATCTAGCGTAAATCCTTTGTGTCAGCGCTATAAATACGCATACATATACACACGTATATATGTATGTACACCACTGTTTATAATAATAGGTACACTTTAATAGGGAGCCACCGAAATACCGCTGATATTCTTGGGAATGATAGTGAAAGCGACGAACAAACATATGTACATTAAATTGTGCAGTTATCCCAAGTTATGCATACATTGGTGTGCATCTACATACATTAACATAGGAGATAATGTACCCAGAACCAGAACAGTGAGAATTGTTACAGATTGCGAAAATTTGTACCAAATATGAACATTGATCGATTGCAGGGCGACATAGAAATTAACGAGAATAGATGGTAATTAAAAGAGGAAGAACGAGCAGAGAGATGTGTAAGATGCGGTGTGAGTGAGAGGGAGGAAGAGTGGAGGGTCAGGTGGGGGAGGAGGGGGAGCAGGAGGTGCAGAGCAGAGCAAAGTGTACGCCAAAAAGTGCTAAAAATAGACAAAACAGATATCGCGGCAGCTGCCCCAATTGACTAGAAGGCGCCGCTGTCGCTGCCTCTGCTGCTGCTGCTGCTTCTTCTTCTTCGTGGACTGCGCTGCGAGCTTTTAGTATTAGCGCGAGGGTCGCTTCAGCCGTAGTCTGGACTGGAGTGCGAGTACACGAGTATTTTCAGCATGTTTATCTGCCTTGTTCGATGTGTGTCCAGGCGTTTTTTGGGGGTTAGTTATTTTTGGGGACGACAATGACGACGATGTTTCTATACAAAGGCAAACAAGACACACATACACACAGCACACACCCGGAGTACATAAACACAGTACACACACACACAGACGCACACACACACACACACACACACACCGGCTGAAAGCGAGAACAACAGTCTGACAAGCGAGACAACCCCAACGGCAACGGCGGCATTGACGATGCTTTTGCTTAAACTTCGAAAGAATTTTTTACCGGCGGGGATGCTAAACTGATGCTTGCTCTGTTTTTTTGTCCTCCCCTTCATCCTCTCCTTCTGCCGCACGTTTCTTCCTCTTCCCTTCGCTTATCCTTGTGCCGCCGCCTTTGGCTTGCTTTGCATTTATATTGGCAAACTCCTCTCCACGCCATACTGTCACGCATAGTACACAGACACATACACATACAGACATACACATAGAAAACTGCATGAATGCATTCAACAGGATAAAAGAACAGGACTCATTTAAAACTGGGTTTCATATTTCGAGTACAGTTTCAAATGAATGCAAATGAATGTTTAACTTTTGCTTGTACTCATTTATATATTTCAATGTGCATTTTTGTTTGATCGGATTGAAATTTAGAGAAAAGAAAGTTATTTAAGGAAGCTTACTATATGTCAAAGTCAGAAAAGTCAGAAAGTCCTGTTAAATTTGTTATCTCTAGCTTTAATAATAGCTGTGATCTGTGTGTTTACACATACAGACAGACGAATATGGCTCAATCGACTCGGCCGAGAGAGCAACTTCTTCTGCCTGTTATATAAATTTGCAGAAAATTAATATACCCTTATTTTATCATTTTAAATGTTCGAAATATTCTAATATATATGTAATACCAATATTTCTGAAAGATTTGTTGATTGAACATGTTCCTTTGGTTGAAGGAGTATTCTATACGTTGATTGTAACAACATTTTTATTATAATTATATCAGAATAATGTTTATTTGAGCAATACAAGCAGCATAGATTTCTGGATAGTGAGATGCCGAGATCTTTTCAGGCTAAACGAAAAATAAAGGCCAGTCTGTCCGGAAAAAGGCTGACCTCACTGCCCCTGACTTGTACAGTACTGCCAAGTGCAAAATGAATGTATTCATGCAGCTCTCTATAACACGTACATTTGTACGAACATTTATATGTATTTCCATGCAAATGTCAAAGCGTCGACAACATCGTCACATCTCTGCACTCCTTCTTCCTTTGCCTCTCCCTCTATCAGCCCCTGCGGCGAATATGCGGCGAGTGTAGCGGATTTTGTTTGTGCAGGAATTGCCGTTGCTGCTGTTGCTGTTTCTGTTGTTGTTGTTGTTTCATTTTTGGGTCTGGCATTCTACGCGCATTTGTAGAGCAAAAAGCGCGTGGGGGATGCGCCACAGTACGAAAAGGTGCGTTTTACATACCGAGATAGACAGACAGACAGACATAGAGAGAGAGAAAGAGAGAAAGAGAGAGAGAGGAGGCAAACGTGCGGACAATGGTGCTCAACAAACTTTGAAAACTCACCACCAAATTGCCGGTCCACTCCACATCGCTCCACCCCTTCCCGCTCTTCATTACACTGCGCTCTTCCTACTCCTTACTCCTCTTATTCACCACTCACCACTTCTGTTGTTCTTATTGTTGTTGTCGGCGAGCGGCGTTTGTTTTGTTTTGCAAATTGTTTGGCCAAACAATTGCATATTTTGCAACACTTAAAATGTAGAGCTTGCACGCCTACACACAATACAAAGATGTGCTTACATACATATGTATAATGTATGTGTGTCTGTGTGTGCATATATTGCGTGTACTTACGACATTGCGACACTCAACACGCCGCGTCTTGGCTGAAGTCTATGCTGATATCTTTCAGGCTATCTACCTAACTACGCACAGCCAAATACGCACACACATACACACATACGTAGAGTCTAAAACAAAAGAAAACATTGCCTAAAATGAAACTTGTTAGCAACTACAGCAATACCCTATATTGGAAATTGCTTGCCAGGCAAGTTGGGTGACAAAATAAGCAAGAGGAACGTACAAAGGAAGTATTATAACTCAACATATAGTTGAGGTTAAAATATTATAATCAGCATTAACTCCTTCATTCCATCCTCAATTACTTGCTGGGATGAAACACATTGTTAATTATTATATATATTTATTTTTTTAATTTCTAAATATTTTCGACAAAAATATTGATTTTACGAACCGATTAAATGTGTCAATATATGGTACCAAAATAGAAAAAAATAAACGGTTAAGGTTTTGAACAGTCACTTTTTTTATTTCACTTTTTTATAGCCATTAAAGTTCAAAAAATGCATAAAAATTCAGATTTTCTTTTCAAGTTTTGGCGAAAATGGGTATTATATAATAAAATTATAAATAAACATATGTCAATATTAAGTATAGTTTTCTTGCAATCCAGTGCTCAAAATACACCCGACCGCCTTTAAGTATTTCTTTTAACACTTTGAACTTTTAATTTTAAGTTATTAAAATACATTCATATCGAATTTGGTATCATTATGAATTTCACTTGCTGAATAACAAGCTTATATGACCGCACTCCATTGTTGCAGGGTATTGGCAAACAAACTGTCAGTCTTGCTCGACGGGAAGCTGACCGACTGTAAAGTATATAAAGTATGTATGCACAGATACGTATACATATGTATATGTGTGTGTGTATGTTTATATCTTGTCGCGCGGGACATAAAAGTCACATCTCGCAAGACATAAGAAATGATTTATCAGTTGCGAATTCGGAAACCTGATCGAAACTTTATGCGTGTGAACTCAATTTCGCGTATCTTTCCAATTACAGCGACATGTGTAAAAGCTATAGACATGCATATCTGAATATATAATGTGTGTATGCATGTACATACAATCATATATACATATATACCCCTTTTAGTCAACGACATGCCCGAGGGTAGTGGGGCAGAAAGTCTTAAGCTTTGGCTTTGAGGGCTTTGTTCTCTGTTTGTTTGGGAATGCGTATTTTATTATTTATCCCTTCGCCTAATTCCCAATACGGTGTAATGGAATTCGAAAGGAATCCTCTCCACAGAGAGAAGAATTTCGCATGTCTTTTAACTCTTCTAATTATGGAAATTCGAAACAATGCGCCTTTGTTTTTTGGCGTGAAGAATCTGATTAGCGTGAGCCACAAATGTGCTGTGGTGTAGGCGAATAGGGAGTGCTGGAATGTGAGAGGAAGAAAGAGGGAGGACAGAGGGAGGACCGAGGTGTTGGTAAGGATGGATGGAATTATCTTTGGCTCCAGCGAAGCGCGGTGAATCAGAGTGCGAAATGAAATCTTGCTCAGGGGATCTGTGAGTGAGTTTAATGTAATATGACATATCAAAAGTTTTCGCAGCGTGCCACAGTTACGCTTGGGTTAGTTCTTCTTTAAACCCCCTCATCCCTCACTAACCCCCCCCCCTTGCAGTCCTGTCTCTTCCGTTTTCTTATTCTTCAAGGATGCGGAAGCCGCAACGCAGCGTAGCGCAGTGTCTTCTTTTCTTTCTTTTTGCTCTTTTGTTTTCTTTCTGAGAATTTCACTTCAAATAATACAGTCACACTAGCAGGGGACGGGAGGGAATTGGCGGAGAGACGGTGAGGGAGAGGGAGGAAGAGCGAGGGATAGAGGAGAGTCACATTCTTTGCATGATTCCTGTTTGGTTTCGCTGATGCTTCCTTCGCGTTTGCCTTTGCTGCCACATTCCATTAAGTAAAACAAATACCGAAATGCGATAAAAGCGGCTAAGAAATTAAAAATGTTAGTCAAAGCTGCGACACACACACACACACACACAAACACACACAAGGAGACGAACTCACAACGACAACGAAAGATACAAATTAATGCCAGGCCCTGCGGCTAGAAATAGCCCTGACATTAGATAAATTCACACTCACACACACACTCTCAAGCAGGCACACACATTTCAAGACACACTCACACACACACACATCAGCTTGGAAATTGGTGAAAAATGTCATCCGTTGACCCAAAAAACAAATCAAATCGCACCCAAAAAATACTAACAAGCCTCAGGATAAAAGCGAATAGCGAGAAAGTAAAAGTGAAAGGCTTTCGCAAGAGCAAGACAGACAGTCAGACAGATGGATGGTATTTAGCGAATTCCTTTCGAAATTGCTTCCCCAAGTGAGGCAGACAGCAATGGTATTAAGGCTAATCCCTGCTTATCAGTTATAGCCATATTTCAGATATTCTACAATCGAGATTTGCTTTTCACTTGCAATTCGTTTGTGCCACACTTGATGTACATAAAACCTATATATACATTCATATACAGAAAATGTAGGTGTATATTTAGATTTATGTACTTGCAACTATTTTCATATGTATTTGTAATGTGTACATAGTTTCTTTTATATATGTATGTATGTATATATCACACTAGGCAGTTGCTTTAAACTTTGATTTTGCTGACTTGATAGTTTTGTTATACGAAGTACGATATACGATTAAGAATCACTTAAGTGTAAGTTATAATAATGAATTACGTTATTTTCATACCCTGCAAATACATATTTAACAGGTTCAAAGAGGCATGGCAGACCCCACATTGTAAATATGTATATTTATACCCTTGCAGAGGGTATTTCAGTTTTGGGCAGCAGTTCGCAACGCACCTAAGCAGATATCTCTCATAAAGTTTATATATATTTTTAACCAGCATACCCAGTAGAGTCGATCTAGCCATGTCTGTGTGTCCGACTGACTTTCTGCTCCAACGCAAACTAGTCTTTCACTTTTAAAGCTTTCTTGAAGAAACTAAGAGACTACATTTTTTTATAGATATAATATGCATATGAAATTTCATCAAAATCGGATTACTACAACATATGAAGACCAGTATTGCTTTTCGAAATATCTAAATCGTGTCAATCAAAGTTAGACTGGAATCGAAGTTTTCTTTTTCCATTTCGTTCAAGTCAGACAACTTAATCCTATATCATATTACACCAAAGATCAGAAATATAAAGGCTATAAAATATATCGAACTGCCAAAGGTAACATTTTATTCTGGTTTAATTTTGCAATTTGATTTGTAAGCGACTGTAAAAGATGCAAATTTTTTTAACTTGAACTTTGACTGTTACATATACTGGGCTGACTAAATTGTCTACATTTGCCACAAATTTCAAACCGATCAGATCGAATTTTAATAAACAAAGAAGTAATTCAAGTTATTCGCCCTTCTCGCTTGTATTTCTTTTTCGATTTATATAAAACATTTTATAAATAATTTTAAATATAGTGTGAAAAGTGTGACTGAATTATATATATGTATATACAGGGCAATAAACAATTCAGGCCTTTGAGCTTTTCCGCCTAGACCTTTGAATATTATTTTAAACAACCAAAAGAAAACAATTAAAGAAAAGATATTGCAGCAGAAGAAACACTTTTTAGAATGCCATTCTTTTGCATAAACAAATACGCTAAATCACTTTTAATTTTGTACAGTGTACTATCTACATTGATATCTCTAGGGAAAGTGTAGCCTTGGCATATGCAATAGTTTATTTCATAATATTATCGCCTTCATCATTGGCGTCATAGAAAAAGCGACATCGACTTGTCAACATGGATGGCCATAAAACTTTTCTTTTCTTTTCGTTGGTGCTGTTGTTTTTTTTTTTTATTTTCTGCGTTTTCTACCACAACTTGCTCGCTCTGTCCCAGTTTCACATGCTGTCTGTCTCACTCTGTTCGCACTACTCCTGTCCTTCTCGGTGTGGCCTTTTAGTTGGTTTCCGTTCGACACGCTGCTGTGCGATGGTGATGCCATTGTTTTTATGACGCCACTTTCAAGCACACACAAAAACTCACAGACACACACACTTATATAAACACACACTCACACTCACACTCACACACATACATATACACACATAAACATGAAGCTCAGCTTTATCTGCAACGTCCGTTTTGTTTGAGTTGTTACAGTCAACAAAATGTGTGTGATGAGTTCTGTAGTGGACGGCTTTGTAGCTGTCAATCATGCTAGGACACTTGCCGTAGTGCTCCCGCAAATACAAAGCAAACAAAGAGAAAGAGACAGACAGAGAGAGAGAGCGAGAGCGAAAGAGGAAGAGAACGTACAGTCAAGGCAAGGTAAAACAGAGGAGAAAGCATGACAAACAAACCAATTTCTTCATTACCCAGAGAAAACATCTTACCTGTAAGTGAATCATCCAGTATTACTATATCCATATAGATTCTTGATCAGTATTTGTCAGTGTTTAAAGAAAAACTAGCATAAGTTAGGTAAAACAGAAGAGAAAGCAAGCCTGACAGGCGAATTCTTTAATTTCTCACCTGTCCACTTTACCATGCCATATTACTATATCTGTATAGATTCTTATTCAGTATTTGTCAGTATAAAAAGAAATTCGTTTCAAGAACATCGATAATAAAATGTCTTTTGTGATGAGTCGTTAAGGTTATTCTAAAAGTTGTATCCGATAATATATATATTCTTGATCTTCCCTAATCAGTATTCATACATATCTCTAAAAAAAAAAGAGAAATGCATGGACAGCACATAGTTTTGTTCGACTCCAGTGAGGATATGTCGCTTAAGCTTTTCTTCATTTTATAACTTATCATATATTCCTTTCTATATATGGGATATTAATCAACAGCAGAAAAAGCCTGAACTATATAGATTCTTGTACAGTATCGGTAAATTTTTCATGAGCAAATGCAGGCCCCTGTGCCCGTATTGACCGTGAGTCATTATCACAATCGATCACTTTGATGAACTATATGGCAAACAAGACTATCGGATCGCAATGAAGGGAGTGCAACCAAATTGCCTGCAGCTGATTGCCAGTCATAAAGTTCACAAAGTACTACAAGTTGCTACCATGTAATAACTGTTCTTTATATGGTCGTACAACACCTGTACAATCTGTCAAAATGCATACGCGATGTGCGGCACCCGAGGGGCCTGTGTGTGCGCCAGGTATGAATACGATATGAAATCAAATCGTTTAACTTTAAGGCTCCTCGGGGGCGTTGCAGGCACATTAGCGGCACATTAGTAGTGGGGCTATAACGAGCACTACGTCTAGGATAAATATGTTATGCATATGCACACATATGTCAGTCTATGCAGTCACTCACTCAGTCACTCAGTTAGCTAGGCAGGCAGGCAGGCGCGTTTTGTGGGGACCTGGGGACGGCGATAAAATCGACGCCAACGTGGAAGCGCTGTGGCATTTCGCTAGCATTTAAGTTTTTTAATTGGTTTGGAGCACGTCACGCAAATGCTGAGAATTATGTGCATACATATAGCATATACTATATGTATATGTAGATTCATATAGCAGCATATGCCAGTGTGGGTGTGCGTGAGTTGGTGTGAGAGCTCCCATGGAGCACTCAGCGAGTCGTTGAGCGACCCCAAAAACATTACACATTGTTCAGGCGCTCGTCAAGTTGCCCCAGAATGGTTGTGCGTGTGTGCGTGCCTGGGTGTATGTGTGTATGTGTGTATATGAGGAGTGCAATTAACCCAGAGACCATGGATGAAGATATTTTAATGTACTCAGCACAACTAAAGCATAAAGCAAACTATGCTCAACTTATACGCTCTCTATCTCTCTTCCCTCCCCTTCTGTCTCTCTTATTCTCTTTCGCTCTCTGTGTTCACTTTAAATCATAATTTACGTTGGAAAGGAGAAGTTTGTTCCAGCCTGGGCAGTTCTAAAGCGTCGTAGCGTGAAATTTATGAATATAAAATAAGCTAACTTTACAGTTGAGCGAACTGAAGAGGAGCCAAGTATCCTTTATTTACGATTCACTGTTTGTTTCCTCTTTAAAGAGAAACAAACTCCGCCATGAAAGCTGCAGTCGCGTTTGATGTACCCGATTTCTTAAATGTATAACTTATATGTTAGTGTATTTTGTGTTGTATACTATGCAGGGAAACGCAGGGCCATAGCGACGGTCTCGGGAGCCGTTGTACAACTTTTCGGGGCCACTATTGAAATCGGCTTTCATTAAATTATAATATGTTAGTGAGTTCATAAAACATTTCACAAAAAAAACTAACCAAATACTAATTAAATCGACCGTTTTTTTCGATTTTACATTCTCAAAGTCATCAGTATTTTAAGAAATCTATCTTTTACACGATTTATTGTCATTCTATTCAATCACACTTTCCCTTTGTGCTTGACAATTAATATATCATATGCCAATAACATAAAGGGCAGAAGGAAATTATCACTTGCTAGAGTAAAATATATGTAACAGCATTAGGATAGGTGGCAAATCCCACTGAGTAGTACATATATATTCTTGTTCAGTTTGAATATCAGTCAATTTAGCAGTTTTCTTTCATATTAACGTTAACATCTTAACTAGTATTAAAACTAAAGGTACTCAACTGGACATTAAGCATTTTATATACAATAGTTTTTGCCGACTTGTATATATTTCCGGTAAGAAGGTGCCCCTGACAGGCGGGGGCCCTTGTGCAACGCACACCCGGTACATGCCTCACTAGGGGCCTGAGGACAAGCCTAAAAATCAGTACCCCTTTAAAATCATTTCCTTAATAAAATATAAGAATGTAAAAAGGTTGTGTGAACTGCCTGCTACGTATATTTTCGCGGATGTTAAAATATAAAACATTATCCTAATAAAATCAGATTTTTACATATTTAGAACATATTTCAACCAAACTAGTGAACTTTGGCATACTACACAAGGACTAGGACTGTCGATTTGTTTAATGCATCGCTCTAGGTGTATTTAACGATTTCCGCGTCCAGACCCTCAAGTTCTTCGGGCAGAGCGCAGCACTTCCACGATTCCTGCACACCGAACGTGTAAATGGTCTCGTGAAAATACAGTTCGCTGGGCATTATGAAGGCCGTGGGGAAATCAAGGTTATTCATGGTGTCGGGAAACTTCTCGAGCTGTACACTAAAGCCTGAATACTGATAATAATGAGCGCAATCTTTGCCAAAAATAGGATCCTCGTCTCGCGTATCGTCAGGGAAGTTATTGGCCGTTGTGAAACGCATGCCCGGCTGATTGCTGTGTATCTCCATAAAGCGTCCCGACTCTGGATGCAAGAATCTGCCCACAAAGTGCACAACACTGGCATCGAAATCCTTATCGATGGCATAGCATACATCGAAGCCGGCTTCGGTTTTATTCTCGAACTGACGCAACCGATCGCCAATGAATGCCGGCACACGCATGTCGTAGATGGTGTCGTGTACGTCGGCGAAGTGCCCCGTCGGCATCATCTCGTCATTTGTTTCGATCGTGTTGTCGGCTGATATGACCAGACGATGCTGCAGTATTCCAGCACGGCCCGATCTTTGGCCGGCCAGATTGAAGAAACAATGATTGGTGATATTGACGGGCGTCTGGTGGGTCGTCCTCGCCTCAATGCGTATATAGAATCGGCTATCGTCGTCAATGGTGAAGTGCATCAGCACGGTCAGTTCTCCGGGATACCCTTCATGGCCATGCGCCGCGACATGTTTGAGGGTTATTCCATCGGGTCGTTTCATATGCAGATCCCAGATGACGCGATTGAATCCAATGAAACCGCCATCGATCTGATGTTTGTTATTCAGATTCTTTGATACCTGCACCTTTCGACCATCCATCAAGAACTCACTATTGGCTACTCGATCCGCGACACGTCCCAGCGTGCAGCCAAAGTGCTTGTCCTGATTCGCCTCATACCCGGCAATGTCATTAAATCCAAGCACAACATCCTCGACATTGTGATAGGCATCCGGGCAACTGATGCTCTGTATGGTTGCTCCCAATTGAATGATCGATACCGATAGATGGTTCGAGTTCTTCAACGTGTAGCGTCGCACAACTTGCGCCTTTTTGGTAAACGGATTTATGGCAATGCCAAAGATTTCCTCAGTTACTTTTACCATCGTTCAATTTTTCCCGAAAAAAGTAAACAAAAAAGGTACATTTCAAAAGTTAAGAAAGTTTTTCGTTTTGGGGAAATTGAATTAATTATTTTCTTTCGTTTTCATGACATGTGACAGGTTTCTGTTTCCGTGCGAAGCAAAACTTTTCATACCCTCCATTGAAAATGTTTTTAAAAGGATAAACCAACTTTCTGCAAATGTACGTTATGTAACTGATGGAAGCAGGCGTTGCAGACTCCAGAATGGATCAATACCCGATACGAACGTCGGAATATCAGCTATCGTAAGAGATTTAAGTATGAAGATTCCTGTAAACCATGCGCAGAAACAGTTTATTTTGAAATGTTGGGTATCCCGTTACAATTTGCTGCCTTGGTATATGCAAACCTGTCCTCAAAACCTCACAACAATAAGATGGAATAATAAACAAAGTAGTTACTTAAGATAACATAGAACTAAAGTTTTGTGCAGTTAGAAATTGTTGTCGGAAATTATAAGTGCAGTAATGTGTTTTTAAAGGTTATTCTTTCTTACCTTTCTTACTTTTCATCTCCACTTGGGTGGAACGGTATTACAACTTTGTGCCAACTACCTGTCCGTACGCATGAAAATTAAGATTTCAGAGGGTATATAAGCTAAAGCTGCCACATTTAATCTCAATTTGTGCTATTATTGACCGCAAATCAAGTTTGTTTTACAATTTAACCATGCCCTTTCCGCCCCATATTCCAAGCGTAATTTGAATGCACGACAGCTTCATTGTTGGTTAAAACAATAACTATCAACGTCCAAATGACTTTTGCAAATTTGGTTGCGTTTGGATCATTAACATATAAGTTATTTAAAAAATAATTTTAAGAGCTACTGACTTGTTAACAGCTCCCTAGATTATGCAACACAAAATACGTTTAAAATAGAAGGCATTTATTTAGGATATCGTTTGGTTCAGATGGAGAGCAGGTGTATCACAATCGAATACACTTCACTTTTTCTTCACTTCTTAATTCTGAAGTTTATCTTGCGAATGGAAGAAAAATTGAAAAGGCTGATTAATTTTGATAATAACTGGAGGTATGTACGTAAGATTATGTCTATATGCATTTGGGATATAATACTTGTCGCAAATCAATGAAGAACCAATTATTTCGTTTGTTATCTTGACGTGCACAAAGCTTTGTTTGATGGACTACATTAGGATTGGGAACTACATCTCACTTTCTCGTTCGCTCGTGGCCAGATAAGTTAAGGTATCCCAGGTATCTAATCGGCCCAGCTGGGTTGGGGCTCTGCAATTGCCGTGATAATCGAACTGTCATCTGCTTCATGTGCGATTTATGGCAAGGTCGAACAGTTGAACAGTTGAGCAGTTGAAGCAGACGGTTGAGTGCACATTTAATTATTTTACCAATAACCATGACAATCGTTATTAATATTCATTACGGCCGTATCTGCATAATTCAGCATGTGAGCCACTACGATGAGTGTGTCTACTATATAGTATACGCGTACCAGATGTATACAAATTTACATATATACATATATATTCCTGGTAGGCCCTTTCTCTGTTCTCTATTTGCGTAATTGACAGAATTTGCGACGTTTAAATCTAATATTCATACATACATATATACATGCATACATATAGACATATATATTCTCGGTAGCTTTTGAACTTTGCCGGATCTGCGGGCCGTGAGCGTAATGACGACGGGGGCTCATATGGCTCATTAGCCACCGTTTGTCGGCCTAGAGGCAAACTCATCCTTTTTTATTAGAGGTTTCAGTTGCAGTTTGTCAGTTCTTTTGCTTCAGTTCGCACGAATAGACGCGACTTTTGAATGGTAATAAAATAAAATAACGTTTAATCAGAGCGCTGATATGTGTTTGTAGTGGAGGTAAACTGCATATATGTATACTATATATATTCTTTTGCAACAACTTAGTCGTCAATGCTAACTGTTCCTGCACTTCAAGTCTCCAAATCGTTCTGCTTACTCAGTTGCTGTATTGTCAATATACGTGTAAAGATTTTGAAGTATGAATACGAACTTCTTATATCTTCTTTCTATTCTATTTTTTCTTGCATTATTTTTATTCCCTTACACAAGAAAACAGCTCAGATTCTGTCCATGTTTCGGTGTACCTTGTGTCCGTCTGTTGTAACGCACACTAGTTTCTCATTTTATCTATCCTCTTTCGAAGACTTTTAAATTAACCGTTATTGGAGACTTAAAAAAAATAATAAACTTTAACTTGAACTTTTATAATGAAGATCAAAAATAATCATTATTTCAAATATTTTATGATAAAAACAAAAAAATAACACAGCCCCACAAAAAAAAAAAAAGGTTCATGATCTGGGTATGCGGCATATGCAGTTATATGTATTTTGGGCCGCTGATTCCGAATCCGGCATCAGAAATTCTCCATCACGTCTGGATTTCGACATTCGAAATTTTTAAATTGTTTTCAATATTAGATTAGGGTATATTTGAATATGATATAAAAAAGTTTTCCCGTTGATACAAGTCCTTTTGACCGTTATTTTATCACATTTTTGAAAAGATTCATATGAGTAATGATTTTTTACTTCAAAACTTAAATTTAGTAAATAAAAAACAAAAAATGAAAACGTGACTGTACATAATTGACTAAATGCCATAATCCATGATCAAAAAATTTCAAAATTTTGGAAGTTTTTCAAAAATTTTTTAGGTTAGGTTAAAATTCGGACGTGAAAGGCGGGATTTTACTTCAGATTCGGATTTGGAAGGTCGAAAACCATATAGAAACATATACCGCATGACCCGATCATGACCCCCCATTATTTTACGGGGCTCCAAAAATTTTTTGCGTTTTTTGAGGTTAAGTCGAAATATAGACGTCTAGTGTAAGTTTTGACTTCGGATTCGGCCTTAAAAGGTCAAAATACATGTTAAAGCATATATCGCATGCCCAGATCAGGATGCTATATCTTTTGGGAGATATTTAAAGGTTTTACAGTTTTTTGAGGTTATGTCGAAATCCAGGCGTGATGGAGAATTTCTGATGCCGGATTCGGAATCAGCGACCCAAAATACATATAACTGCATATGCCGCATACCCAGATCATGAAACTTTTTTTTTTTTTGTGGGGCTGTGTAATCGTTAAAAGTAATTTTTATGGATAAAACTTATAACAGTCACTGGTATCTGCGTTCATATTTATATAGTATAACTAAAAATGTATCTAAATTGAATCACTGTATCATATATGTAGTTACCATTGGAATAATCGAACAAATGGAAGGTTTATGTATGAACAGCAGTTTTAATTTGAGTGATAGCTTAACTTATCAGTGCCAATCAAAGTCACACATAATGTTGTACACCATTATATGATTGGAGATTTGGATTCTTATAGGTCAATATAAAGCTTTGATATTTCAATGTAATAAACTATTTCATCATTATTATTAATGCCAATTTTACACTTAGATTATCTCGCTAATAGCTAAATGTTCTTTGAACTAGATCAAAATTATTTACAGTGTTCTGAGAATATTTGGAAAATTGCTGGCTCCATTGGAAATTAAGAATCGGTAGTCTTTATGGTTCAATGCAAAATTGAGTTGTGCTCCCCGCTATAAAATGCCTAATCTATTGCCAATCAATTGCGTATTGCCGTTTATTTTCTTGTCTGCTTCACACATGTTTCGCAATGTTTACACAAAATAAAAAACAAAACGAGGGAAAACAAAAATCCGCGTTCAAGGTCCGCTTCTCGATCTATTAATATTGCAGTCTTTTAGTCATACACTTATCACGCATGACGAAATTAAAGTTGGCCGATTTGGCGGGCACTAAATATACACACAAATATCACACTATATGTATATACAATATATAATTGATGTGTATATGGGCGATAATGTGCGGGTCATTTAGTTGTGTCGTTCGCACATTATAATAATAAATTGATGTTTAACGCATACTTAGATTACGAATTTCAGAATGATTAATCGGGATTTGAAACTGATTTGCATGAGCGAAACGAGTATTGTATGTTCTTTAGTATCAGCTACACTATATACTCTATAATTGTGCGCTCTACTCTCATTACGTGCGGTACTTCTTATTACTCCTTATGCCCTATAAAACCTTTTATCTATTACAAGTTCAGAATGATTAATCAGATTTGAAAGACATTTGCATGAGTAATACGGCTGTTGTAGGTTCTTGACTGATTGGGTAAAATATCAGCTACACTAAATACTCTTTTATTGTACACTCTACTCTCATTACGTGCGGTATTTCCATTACGCCGTATACCCTATAAAACTCTTTATCTATTACAATTTCAGAATGATTAATCAGATTTTGAAAGAGATTTCCATGAGTAATACGACTGTTCTAGGTTCTTGACCGATTGGGTAAAATATCAGCTACACTAAATACTCTTTAATTGTACACTCTACTCTAATTACGTGCTGTATTTCCTATTACTCCTTATACCCTATAAAACACTTTAGCTATTTCAATTTCAAAATGATTAATCGGTATTTGAAGGTGATTTCCATGAGCAATACTACTATTGTAGTCTTTTGTCTGATTAGGTAGAGTATCAGCTGCGACTACCTACCTACCTTCCTCTTTAATTGTGTGGTGTACTCTAATTACATGCGGTATTTCCTATTATCCGTATACCCTATAAAATTCTCTATCTTTTTCAATTGCGACGCATTTAAGTAGATTAAAAAGCGCTAGATATCGACCTTAAAGACATTGTCAGACTGTATTACACTGGCGCACAAGTAACTCCATATGCATATGTAAACTAATCCCCATGCCATGCGCTGTTCTCCAGTCCTCTCCTCTCCTCTCCTCCCCCTAAGGTCCCTATCAAAGCAGCCTGGGCGATTATGTTTGCAAGTTTATTTTGCATTTTTCTATACCCTGTACATAAAGTGAGAAAATGCGTACAGTACGGGGCATATTTGGTTTATCAACTGTATTTATATAAAACATATATATTCTTGTTCCCTATTACATACAAAAATAAACTACAGTGTGCTAGTTGCCCTCGCTGTAGAGACCTCAAGGTGAATAAAATTCCAAATTTTCAGTATGGATGGCCAACACTTACAGGGTATTCGGCATTCGAGTGAGTCTAAACGTGTGTCGACTTAGTTGTTTTTTCTACACACTCTCTCTCTCTCTTTCTCTCTCTGTCTCTGTCTCTGTCTCTGTCTCTGTCGCTTCTTGCTGCAAGTGACAGCTGCAACCTTAAGCTGTCCAAGTAGCGCGCTCAGCTTGGCTCGCATTCGGCTGTGGTTGAGGTTAGGGTTGAGTTTTGGGTTTAGGTGTCGCCGTCGACGACTAAATCGTCGTGCGCGTAGTACATACATAGTACATGAACTGCAACAGTGACACTTGCTGGGCGAAAAGGGGAGGCAACGGGTGTAGACTCGACAAACAAGCCTGATTTACATGCATGCGAATGTGTGCAGAAGTAGACCAAGAGGAACTGTGAACTTAACACAGCTTTGCTTTAAAGAGCATACTGAATAAGCTGTGTTATATACAGTAAATATTACTACAATATAAGAACTTAAATAAAAACACATGAAATTGAAATGAATAAATGCACGTGAAATAGCGAAAATAACTAACAAAACTATTTCTAATATTTATCACATATTCAGTCCTTAACCCAGTCATTTAACTCACAATTCTACTACATTTTAGGCACAATATATATCTATTAGAATGTGCATGTTACATAGATCTTGATTACTTATCCCCTTTCCCTTCTTATTGCAGATGCCTGGACTCGTGGTCTTCAGACGCCGCTGGTCTGTGGGCTCTGATGATCTGGTGGTGCCGGGTGCGTTTCTGCTCGCCCTGCATTTCATATGGTAAGTAGTATAGTATTAGCCTATTCTTCATATAGTATATATACATATATGTATTTCCTAATGCAATGTGTCATTTCAGTTTTGTGCTTGTCGCCGTCTCGTTAGTTTTATTTGAGTACAACACAAGCGTTTTAAGTGTAAAACTATTATTTTACCATCTAATAGGTTACTTGTTAATACTATTTTGTGAGTATATCTATAACCAACTAACTATCTGAGTGATTGTTTAGGAATAAATGTATGCAATGTGTTGCTTGCAGTTTCGATATGTGTAGAAATAGGCATTTGTGTGATCTCGATGCGTGGCAGCATTCTGGACTCCGAGGCGCGCACATCGATCAATATATGGATATATCTGAAGAGCTGTAAGTGCCAGGCACCTTCCTTTTACTACCCTCTAATTTCTGTCACTTTTATCGTTATATAGTGGTGATATTATTTGATATATCATGGCTGGTGTTGGGCTCAATTTGGCTGTCGCACTACTACACAGCGGCACCCATCGATGAGGCAAAAAAGATTTTTATTGGTAGGTAGAGGGTGAAGCAAAAGTATTTCGACAGGGTCTTTCTAGCTTATAAGTGTGTCTATCGCCATTGACAGCCATCATCATTTGCAACTGGACGCTGGTGTTCATCACACTGATTACCATTTGGTGCACCTTCGATGCTGCCGGTCGTTCCTGGGTGAAAATGAAGAAATATCAGCGATCAATGCGTGAGACTGAATCGCGATTCAATTACAAGCGCAGCAACAGCATGAACCGCAATTGGCGGCAACGGTGAGTAGGAATACCTTATATACCAACACTTATGCATATAGTACTTTCTACAAATATCTAGGGATCATAAGTGTCGTACAAGTGTTTTGCGATTTCACTTTTAGGCTCGTTAAGTCGGGACAATACATGTTGACAAGATATATGTTATATTGATTTGTTAACGAATTAGCTAATACACTTCAAGATTACATTCCTTGATAGCTGAGCACTGTGCTGCAGTTTTGTATATTAGAATCAGTTTGGAGCTTAATATATTGTAGACCACATTGAATCTTGAGAAGATTAAGTTCTTATATCCGCTACCCATGGGGTAGAAGGGTAATATCACTTTGTGGCAATTCAAGATGTATGTAACATTATATTATATTAATCAGCATCAACAGTCGAGTTGATATAGCTATTCAGTTTTTTCTCTGTCTGTCCTCCATAATCAAAACCAAGGTCTCAGAGACTACCAAATTTGATTACAATGTGTTATTATTGCACGCAGATTTGTTTTAGAATTTACCACACCCCTTTTCAACACTTTAGTCGGTAAAAAACGAATTCCAGGTGGTGTTTAACTGCAGAATAGTTATTTTTTGGTAAAAACAATAACTTTCAAAACTTAAATGATTTCGTAAAATGTGGTTACGATCGGATCATAAAAACACAAGTTATTCAAGAAACAATTTAAAGAACTACTGGTTTCTAAAGCGCTATCTAAAGTATGCAACAAAAACATGCTAAACAAAGATGTTCTACATTACAGTCGAGCACAGTTGACTGTAGCTTTCGTGCTTCTTAATTGTTGGTTCTGGCATTATTTAGCTCATTTTTTTTATCAAATTGAGCACTATGCTGTAATCTGTACATCAAATTCAGTTAAGGTTGAATGGCTGAATCCCAACCGAGTTGGGGTATAATGTTTCAGTTTTCTACAGATCGAACTGCTCTGCAATGATAGAAATCTTAAGTAGAGAACTGTGTAGAAATTTCAGATATTTATGTACAGATTATAGGTACCATATATCAAATAAGACTGACTTAATCACTGACTCCTTTTGCAAGAATCTGGAAAGACTACACTAGTTTTTTATTGACTAGACCCGTAGTTTATTGTAAGTAGAGTACCTCTAACCTAACAAATCCTCCTCCACCTTTCCAGCAAGGTGATGCGTGCCTATCAGGACAGCTGGGATCATCGTTGTCGCCTGCTCTTCTGTTGCATGGGCTCCTCGGAGCGCAATCGCAACTCTTTCACCGACATTGCCCGTCTGCTGAGCGACTTCTTTCGTGAATTGGATGTGGTGCCATCGGATGTTGTTGCCGGCCTGGTGCTGTTGCGCAAATTTCAGCGTCTGGAGCGCGAGGCCATTGTGCGTCAGCGCAAGAACGGCACCTACGAGTTCCTCAGCGGGGTCCCCATCACGGAGCGCACGCAGTTCCTAGCACTCAACGATGCCAAAAACTATGACTTCTTTCAGACCGTCATCCATTATATGTATTTCGCGCAGGGCGCCTACGGCTGGCCCATGTACGTCATCATCAATCGCACCAAAGTGTGGCATCTGGTGCCCGAGCTCAAGTGAGTATTCCCATTCCCATTCCACTGCCTCCATTCGATGATTGAGTCATGAATATCTGTGACGAATTTGTCGACGAATTTGTTCGTTTTATCACGATTTGAACTTTACTCGCGACTTTCCTTCATTATATGTGTATGAAACCATTTGATTTACGTGAGCAACACACATTTTTTTAGGTTTATAATTCTAGTTTGATTCGACAATACAATAAATATGCCTAATTTATTGACTTTTCCGCATATTCATACTAACAATCTATGCATTTGTCTATATATAATATCAATCAAAATATTCTACTTGTTTTTTTTTAATGTTTATAACCTTTTTGTTGTATTTCAAATCGGTTAAGCTCATTAAAATAACTATAAGAAACAATACAGAATTTTCCTAACTATTTCATAATTTTTTATACCCTTCGAAAATAGGTGTTGTGTATACTGCCTGAAAGGTTTGTAACAGGCAGAAGAAGGCATGGCAAACAAAATTTATATGTATACATAGGTATATTCTTTCTCATGATTAGAAGCCCACACGATATAGTCTTGTCCGACTGTCGGTATGTCTGTCGTATGTCTGTTTTTAGCTTTCGTGATTGTTTTTAAGATATTGCAACTATATTCACTACATTGGACTTTTTCTATATAAATTATATACATACGAGGGTCGTTTGATAAGTCCGTGACTTTTTGTATTTGCCGCGCACCTGCTCTAAATACAACACTGCTCCTGTCAGCAGTTATCGATTAACAGCTGACTGTAAAATTTTGAGAAAGCTGCGTTTTTTGGTTTGCGTTTTATAGGCATTGAAAGCAGACGATCTCGTGAATTTTAACGAAAATGGAAAAAAGTGAATTTCGTGTGCTAATGGCAAAATTTCATAAATTGGGCTACGAACTGCTACCCCATCCAGCATATTCTCCAGATTTAGCCCCCTGTGACTATTTTTTGTTTCCAAACATGAAGAAATGGCTCGGCGGTAAGAGATTCGGGTCATCACAGAAACAAACGACTATTTTGAGGGCCTTGAGAAAACCTATTATTTGGAAGGAATAAAAAAATTGGAAAAACGCTGGACTAAATGTATAGAGCTAAAAGGAGATTATGTTGAGAAATAAAACGCTTCTTTGACGAAAAAAATATATTTTATTCAAAAAGTCACGGACTTATCAAACGACCCTCGTAATATGCACGATTATATATAAACAGTGTTATAACAGTTGGAGGAGTTAGGAACCCATTTAATCAACATAAAAAAATGTCTGATTTTATTTATGAAGCATTAAGGCAATATACCCCTCTTGCAGGCGCGTTAGGTGTACATGGTATGCAACACAACAACAGAAGTCCTAACAGTGCTTAGAGCACTCCAAGCACATATAATATAATATTATATATATATTCTTGAAGAACTCATGCGATATAACTGAATTCTCTTTCGCAGATGCTTTGGCTGCTGCTTTGGCAGCGGGGACGATGGCCAGGTGATCCAGGACAATTGCTGCTACTGCAACTACGCCGCACTGAAGAAGACACTGCAGCTGGGCGACATCGACATCGTGTACGCCACCTACCACGTGGATGTGGGTGAGACGCCGTTCTTTGTGGCCGTCGATTATACGCAGAAGAAGATCGTGATCAGCATACGCGGCACGCTGAGCATGAAGGATATATTGACGGATCTGAATGCAGAAGGCGAGGTGTTGCCACTGCAGCCGCCCCGAGACGATTGGCTGGGGCACAAGGGCATGGTGCAGGCGGCGATTTACATACGCAACAAGCTGCAGCAGGAGAATCTCATTGAGCGTGCGCTGCAAAGGAATGCGGAGCGAATGACGCATACCTTCGACCTGGTGCTGGTGGGCCACTCCCTGGGCGCCGGCACAGCGGCCATTTTGGCCATATTGCTCAAGCCGGAGCATCCGACATTGCAATGCTTTAGCTATTCCCCACCTGGCGGATTGCTTAGCATGCCAGCTGTGGAGTACTCCAAGTCTTTCATCACATCCGTTGTGCTCGGCAAGGATGTGGTGCCGCGCATTGGACTCAATCAAATGGAGGCACTGCGTGCCGATCTCATCAATGCCATACAGCGTAGTGTGGATCCCAAGGTGGGTAGAGTAGGTGCAGCCAAAGTAAAGCCAACATGCTCATCTCTCTCTCTCTTTCTCTCTCTCTCTCTCTCTCTTTATCTATTACTCAGTGGAAGACCATATCGTGCTCGGTCATCTGCTGTGGCTGCGGCCCCGAGCCGACATCGGTGGTCAACATGTCCGGTCAGGATACGCACATCAATCAGTATCAGGAGGTGAGTTTGTGTTCGTCACATCTAGAGGTGTTAATTCTTCCCCCTCCCTTCCTCTATACCTCTCTATCCCTCTCTCTGTCTCTCTGTCTGCTTGCAGGAGCGCGGCACAGCTCGGTCGACCAGTGCGCACCCGACGGACAGCTCAATAGCTTTAACACTGCACCAGCCCTTATATCCGCCCGGCCGCATCATTCACATTGTGCGGCATCATCCCAAGCCCGATGAGTGAGTAAAAAGCGAAGCTTGCCAATGCTACTTCAAGTTGCTGCTGTAATCTCTTTCCCCCTCTCGCTCTCTCTTTATCTCTGCTTGATTTCTTTGAATCGTTCTTATTGTACCCTTGCAGAGGGTATATTAGTTCTGGGCTGAAGTTTGCAATGCACCTTGAAAGGCATCTTAGAATATATATATTCTGGATCAGCATGCACAGAGGAACGAGTCGTGTCCGTGTCTATGTATCAGTGTGTCCGTCTGTCTTTCCGTTTGTCTGTCCGTTTGTCCGTCTGTCCGTACGTCTGTTTTTTGCAACATAAAAAACGCTCAGTTTTGAAGCTAACTTAATAAAACTTGACAGACGTGTTTCTTATTGCTACACGCTGTATATAAGTCGGAGCGATCCTAATCGGACCTATATATCGTATAGCTGACATAAAAACTATCGGCTGATTTTTGTTATTTGTTAAGATATTGCCTCCAAATTTATCACATAGAACTTTTTCTACATACAAAAAGTGCACTGAAAATGTAACCAAAATCGGACCACTATAACATATAGCTGGCATAGGAACAATCGGATGAAATTTCTCTATGAAGACTAGTTCTGATTTTAGAAATAACTGAATGTGTTAGTGGCAATCTGCAGCATTATTTATCACTAGTATAGGTACGATCGGAGCATATATAAGAACCTGCAAGGGTACAGAAACTTCGGTGTGCCGAAGGTTGTTTTTCTTTCTGTTTGTTTTTGATTTTGTTTTTTTCTTTTTAATCTTTTTTTTGCGGCTTCTGTCGTTGTCGACTTTCGCCTTTTGACTTTGACGGTTCATGTTTGCCAGATCCGCTTGACGCGACGTCTCTAATTGAAAGTGTGTAAAATGTGTGGGTCAGTGTGTGCCAGTGTGTGTGCGTGTGTGTGAGTTATCAGCTTGATGTAAGCTCAAGCTCAAGCTGCTGCTCAGTCCCGTCACTGAGTCACCCGCCATGACGTCAGCTTGGTCTGGTGCTAGCGAGACAAGATTGTAGTAGGTGGGGCACGCACACACACACACACACACACACACACACTGTGCACAGTGGACCCTCAATAAATACACGATGACAGCTGCAACTCAAAACAGATTGCAGGCCAAAGTTCAAGGATGAATTACAAGTCTTAATCTCATTGCAAGCTCAATTTATAGCTAGCATACAAAATTAGAGCTGCATATATATTATAGCACTGTGAATGATTGGAGTCTTGGTTGCCCCAACCCTTTCGTGTTAGGACTGTGTTTTGTTGGTATTTGTTTGCCTTGGTTCTTCTTTATTTCCCCCATGTTTGTCCCGTTTCTTCATCCAGTTCTGTGTACCTCATAACGCATAATCTAATGATTTACAATTATATTTCAGGCAAAAATACGACAGTGGTTGGAGGTAGGCCCGTTCACGCAGAGCTAAAGATCAGAGGATCTGAAGAGATCAGATCTTGTATTGATTGATATGAGAAAGCGATCGATCAAAATGAGAAAATGCCAACGAAAGCAGCTCATGCTTGTCTCTTTCTCTCTTGTCTTATCTCTCCCTTTCTTTCTTCATCTCTCTGTCTCTCTCTATCTCTCTTTTACTCGCTCTCACACACACTCGCTCTATTTGCCACTGTCTCTCTCTCTCTCTCTGTCTCTCTCTTTTTTCATACGTAGTGTGAATCATTGATTTGTTGGAGTTCTCTTATTGTTTGCCACAACTTGCATGAGGCAACGCATGAGGCCCGTCCCTTATCCACTCCAACCAACTCCCCTCCCCCGATCTACTACCCGACCCGACCCTTTCCCCGAATCGGAGAGATATAGAACAAGTATATTCGTAGATAGTTTGTAGCGTCTTCTTTCGTTTTTAATATGCGAACCTTGATTATTGTAATAGCTGCAACCTGCATGTCCTTTACGGAACAAGATTCGTCCAGTATTCAAACTTAGCTCCCTCTCTCCCCATGTTTCTTTCTCTGTCCACCCCAATTCCCTTGTTCTTTCTGTTCGGCTCTGCATCATCTTCTTCTTCTTTCTCCCATTCTCTTTCTATAGTCTAAAATCGATTTGTAATTTGCGTTTTCCTTTCTTGAATTTTCGTATATAATCAGCAAACTATTGTAGTCTTATCATTTGCCAAACCCCCTTATCCTCCCCCTGTTCCTCCCTTGTAGAATGCGTAGAGAACACGTACATAGCGAAATAATATACTAATTTATGTATTACTAACTACTGACTCTATATACTCTATATATGTATACCGTATATGTATAGCGAACCAAAATGCCCTTACTTGTCTTGCAGAAACGTGCTTAAGAGTCGTGAGCCCGTCTATCAGGCCATTTGGGCCGATTCAACCGATTTCGATGAGGTGCTCATATCACCTGTCATGCTACAGGATCATATGCCCGATAAGGTGCTCGCCGCGCTTAAGAAGGTAATTGCGGAAGCCGATGATGAACGTACATCGGTGCATAGTTGTTCCACAGCCAGTTGATCGAACACACCACACGCGATGTAGAAATGATGATGATGGTGATGATGATGACGATGATGGTGATGATGATCGATTGATCAAATGATAATGATGCTCGTGTACACGTACAACTTCTCGTCGTTATTTAGAAAGCATATTAGCTATAGCAAAACGTACATACACATACATAAACACACTTACACACACACATACTATATAACTAGTATAGCACACACACACACTCACACTCCGATTTAGTTAGCGAGTTAGCAATACGTGAATGTATCTGTATGGCGAGTAGCCTCTCGTTGAGGCGACTCTCCAGCTAGTTAGTGTTAAACCCTTCCCAACACTGACACTAACTCACTCACATGACCACGCCCACATATTCATCAGCGACACGCTTTGCAGCAACAACAACAAGAACAACATTGATGATATTAACTCTTAAGTACATTCAGTTTATGTATTTTTCTTTGATTTCACCAAATACAGCTTGAGTTTGTATTTGTATTATCGATATAATTTCGATCATTCGTTATGCCAATGATGCCCCCAGCAAGAAGTCGCATATCTTAGCCCGTATTTATGATCGATTCAGTGACTCTCAACACACACACACAAACATGTTACGATTTTAACTTATTTATCATCGATTATTTATTTATCGCTTAAGTATGTTGTAATTGTAATCGTTTATCGACCCAACTGACGGTTCGCCTTATATTATAAGTTACAATTGTATTTGCATTTCATTTCTTAATTGTCTTATATTTTCGTTTGTTTAATGAATATACACATAACCTCTATATATATTATACAATATACATATATAGAGATGCGAACACATGTAAACATTTGCGTTTTTATTTTAGTTTGTAGCCTTGTCACAAGTTAATGATGTTGGGGTTTCCAGAACCTCTTTTTCGGTCAATTTGCATTTGAAGTTTGGAAAAGAATCGGGACTCAGAAATCTCAGACATGTTGATTAACCGATTTTACAATGTTTCAGGGTTATATTTTTAACTTTGCTAGAGATTTACAGGTTTTTAACATCTTACTTTTTGTAAAACTTTGGGTTTGGTAAGTTTTAATTTGTCACTCGAAACACACATAAATTATGACACCAACGAAGAATTTTGGGCTTGCCTGACTCCAGGGGCGTAGCTAAGGGCCCTAGTTCAAAGTGTCTTTGGGCCGGCTAGTGATATTACCTTGTCTAAATAAAAGTCCAAAGCTGATATATTTTGTACGTATTTAGTTCATAGATATATACATAAAGAAGCTTTATTCTAATTACTTCAATTTTATTCTCGATTCCATATTGATTAAATCATCAACAGTTATAGAGAAAATCTATAAATAGGGCCCTCTCATTTGCGATTGAAAATATAACTAATCCATTCAATTATTCATCCTGCATTAAAGTATTTATTCTATTGTATTATTATATTTATTATACTTTGTGCCAAACGATAATGTTTGTAAAAGCCTTTCAAAGTTTAAATGTTCTTGCTCAGTATCGATTGCGAAATTAATGTCCGTCTATCCATCTGTTCCTTTGTATGTCCGTCTCTTTGATTCATCTGTTTACTATCAATTGAAGAGGTACCATTTAAAAAATAAATACCATTAGAAATTATTATTCAAAACTGCGCCAGGGGTATCTTACTGTCGGGTACGCTCGACTGTGGCTTTTGGTTATATTTCTTCTTCCTTTTTCGTTGGTAACCTGAGCCCTGGCAGCCGGGGGGCCTTGCGCAGCACACACCCTGAAACGCCTAGCTACGGACCTGCTTAAACCTATATCGAACCATACCAGAAATACAGACACACACACACACACACACACACTTGCATACATATGTAAGTACATATGTACGCGCAATGTTGAAGACTATACGAAATACTGCATGGGAATGTTTGTTTGTTGTAAAGCTTTTGTACCGCTAATGTGACCACATGCGCCCGAGCTGCCCGAGATTTGGAACAAATAGAGTTTTGCTAGAACTTCATTCGTACCCCTTTCATAGTCTCTATATATTCTGTGACATATGTATGTATATGTATAGTTGCCCAGAGATCGTTGTTAGGCATTGTAGCGGACCCCTCTGTGTGCGTGTTGTTATATCTACAGATATTTTACATATATACACACATGCATACATACATACACGCACATTTATAGCAATGAATCATCTAGAGTTCGAGCGCAACACACACATAGACGAATAAGCTGTAAATCTTGTTTGAATAACTGTTTAATTTCGATACATTTTCGATATATTTAACTATGTCCCACTACGTGCGATATACCACCGATTAACCGATTAATATGATAACGGACTTTACAACGACGACGACGACGACGATGTGTACAGGTCGTGTCGTGTAGAGATCGCACCGCTAAGGCATGTACTACTCGTAAACGTAAAGTTAACACGACAATAACTACAACTACAACTACAACAAAAATAACCACCAATACAACAACAACAACAACTTCGACAACACTAAATACCGATACCAGGTACAGCAGCCAACCTACCTAAGAAAAAAAGACTATAAATACTTAAATAATTTTCCAATCAATTTTGCTCTCGTTAAAAATCAATATATATTCAATATATGAAATTCAATCGAATCAAGTCTCTATCTCTCTGTATTTTTCTCTCTCTCTCTCTCTCTCTGTTTATCTGTCTCTTTTCTCTCTCTGACTCTCTCCTACTACGCTCAACCCAATCCATATAGTTTTGTACAATTTATGTTTCATCGCCTCTCCGAATACTCTCTAAATGTAATCTTGTACTCAATACTTGTGTACTCTGTAGTATGTACCACATGAATATGTGTCCCACCAGTGTCACCACACTCTCACCCGAAAGTTATCTATGTATTTATCACAAATCACGTGAACAGGAGCAACTATCGAACTGTGCCTTCCGTATGCAAATACAAGTACACACACACACACACAGACCAATACACTTCCACCAACATACACACACACACTTCTAAGCCTTCTAGGTGCATACTCGATGTTTGCCTACAGCTTCTGCCATTGCCTCTCGTTCACTCACGCACTCGCACCCGCTGTCTCGCTCTTGTCCATTTGCTTCACAATATCGTTTCCTCTCTCTCTCTCTCTACCTCTCTGTAAATATGTCTGTTAATAATTGTCTATATATGCATAACTGTATAGAATAAATAGGCGAAAAAGCAATACTTTATTTATCGATAAATCGAAGAGAAACTTCCATTGATCGCAATCGATTTGTAATATCACCCGTTATTCTGCGCAGGTTGTAACAACGAGTGGACCCCGCAAGCCGCAGCGCCAAACCTCGAATGCATTTTCCACCACATCGACGGAACAGGAACCAGATCGCCAGACAGATGTCGGCATTGTTGTTGCTGGTCAGCAGCAGCAGCAGCAGTATCAGCAACATCAGCAGGAGCAGCGGCAACAGTTGCACCAACAGCAGCAGGAACTGCCAGACTCGATGCAGAATGGGCACCATGCTGCAGATAGTTCCTATACGAATCTGAGTAACTGCATCATGCTAACCCCAACGGCACAGCACAAACTTTGCCTGGAGACGTCGTTTACCAATCTGCAGCATCAGCTCGAGTTACGCGCCGTGCAGCCTGGTGGTGCCGGTGGAGGCGGAGGGGGCAGCAAAGCTTCCTCCATAGCAGGCAGCATCTTTGGGCGCAGCCAACTGAGCTCGACCACAACGCCATATGACATATCAAGCGTCCTGGACGACAGCATCACCACGGTGGCAATGCGAGGCAAAAGTCCCTGTTCGATGCTGAGTGAATCGACAACAGTGATCCTCAATGCCTCCGCCAACGAGGCGGCGGAGGATGCGCCACGTCTCAAGGCGGTGGCCTTCGACATGACCCTCACACCGCCTCCAGCACAGCGTGCACTGCCCAAGCATGCGATGTCCTCCTTGTCCCCATCACGCTCTCCTGCGCGCGGACTGCAGCCAAGCTCGCTGGCGCGTCAGCACTCGGAGAAGAAGCCCCGCTCCCTGCCCATTACGCAGGCCCTGCGACGGGCATCGGTCTCTGGGCAGGGCGTCGATCTGCTGCACGACGACTGGTACGGCCTGGCGCCGTTGGCCAGTCCAGAGACACTCTCAGAGATCTCGAGTGTCTCCTCGCGCAACAGCGTCCCCATCAGCCTGGCCAACAGTATTGAACGCTATCTGCAGCACATGGGCGTGACGGCAGCAGCTGCAGCGGCGGCGGGTGTGCCCAAGGTGCCGCTCGAGGATATATTCGAGTCGCAGCTGCACACGCCCAAAGTGATGCGACGTGCACCGAAGTTCACCGAGAACCTCGCCGGCTGTGCCGAGGACAGTCGCAATCTGGATCAATACAAGCGACTGGGTCGCGTTTTCGTCACCTTTCCTCGCATCTTCCCCGGCGACTCATCCATGCCCGGCCATCTCGGCCTGCAGCACCAGCACCAGCTGCAGCACAAGCGCAGTCTCGACTCCAATTCGAGTGATGATAGCTTCGAGTCCGCCCACAGCCTGCACCGTCTGCAGTTGCCCACGACTGTGGCCTGCGGTGCCAGCTCGAAGTCGGCAGATCAGCTGGACGAAACGCGCATCTCCACACCGCCAGTCAAGAAGTTAACGTTCAGCGACAGCAACATTCTGGCCGACGAGCACTGTCTGCGCCTCTGCCCGCACTGTCCGTGTCGTCGGGATGGACGCGACGAGTGTTGCACGCGCTCCTCCGAGCACGATCATCAGCAGTGCCAATTCGCCAGTCTGGCGGAGCAGCCGACAACGACGACGGCGGTTGGCTCCACGGACACCAATTGTAGTTTCTATAGCGCCAGCTCATCGCTGGAGCAGTTCGCCACGCCGGGACACAGGCAGGTGCAGGTGAAGCTCAACGGTGGCCATGCCCTCGACGAGATACTCATCCGCCCCGGTGTCCTCGAATCGCATTTCCCCGTCTACGGCGGCAGCAATGGCAGTGGCAATGAGCCGCCAGAGACTCCGGCCATTGTGGCACCGGCATCACCATCGCCGCTGAGCAACGGCAACGGGGGCAAGCGGCCCGATGTGGTCGGTGGGCGTGTGCGCAAACGCCTCTCGTCCGAGGAGTTTGTATTTACGCGCACCGAGGATCTTCCCATGTTAGTACAAATCGGTGATAGGAGCGGCAACAATTCGCCTTCGGGGCGGGGCAAGCAGCGCAGGGGCTGCTGTGTCTATCCCGTTGGCAATAGTGTTCGCATTGCCGGCACAGGCGTCGGCGTCGATATAGTTCCGGATGCAGCAGTGGCCGCCGCCTCCCCACGTCCATTAGCAAATTCTCCCGCACTCGCGTCGCTGCGGCAGCGACAGCAAAGGCCGCAGCAGCAGCAGCCGCCGCGGCGGCAGCGGCAACTGCAGCTGGCATAAATAACGAAAGTAATGTTTAATAATAATTATTATTGTATATTTTAAGTGAATAAGCGTAGTTGAATGCAGTACCTAAGCAAACCGCAACCAAAAATTAAATGTATTTGCGTTATACACCAGCAACAACAACAACAACAAATGAACAAAACTAACATTTTGCATAATTACTAGAACGGAACAAGATTAACAACAGCAACAAGAACAATTTAGCGTGTAAACACGGCGTTTAACTTTGAATAAATGCAGTATATAGTATATACACACACACATACACATACATACATATATATACATACATATATATATTTTTTGTGCAGCCAGCTGATCGTATGAGGAACATTCCTAACGCAACAGAAGTTTTAATAAAATGTTTTAAATAAAAAACGTTACAAAAATCAAAAATCTAATTAATTCTTTTATTGTACTTGTGCGTGCTTGTGAGTTATTGCTAATCGATAGCTATGTACTGATTTTCAAACTTCTAATGAAGCCGATAACATTTACTGACAAAAAATTTATTCTTGCGCTGCAAGAAATTATCGATAAGTCGATATTAAAAAATTGACTTTCGAGCAGTGCTGCCAGAATTTTTGAGCGAAGAAACGCCAGCACTGTTGCCAGAATGTTTGAGCGAAGAAAAGCTAGATTAGAAATAAAAAAGCTGCATTGATTGTATGGAGTTGCCGGTATATAAAAAAGCTAGATGGAGCAATATATTTGATTTTCCCCGCTGTTGAATAGTGAAAGAGACAGATTTAACGGGAAAAAAGCTTACCTGGCAATACTGAACGCTAGTTCCGATATAAAAAAGGGCTGATTGTATGAAATAAATTTGGAAAATGCTAGTTCTTGCTTTAAATATGCTAAGCTGGCAGCACTGATGACTTTAGTGCATTCAATTTTGACGATGACTTTTACTCACACTCTTCCCATTAGTGCTGTAAAGTGGCTGACAAAAGCAGCAAATTATCGATGTCGAAAACTTTACAGCACTTTCATAGACTCGCCGTTATATCAGTGCTGAGTTTTTAAAAATAAAATAATGAAAGAAAATAATTATGATTTCCTTTTAAAAAAATATTATTATAATATGATAGCAATATAATAATTGATATTTTACTACGTATTCTGCTAATTACAAATGACACATACTTATACTGTTCTTTCGCTTCTTTCATCCGCTAAGCTACCTACTAACTACTTACTATACTATAGTAGTTAACCTATAATTCCAACTAACTATATTAAAAAGATAAGAAAAAGATTTTATCTTAAATAAAGCTCAAGCAGGCGCACATCAAGCTCTTTAACAGATCAGATATAGCAATTCGAGACTTCCAGCGCACCTGAAACCATATTTACAAATATCACGACTGTAACATAAATATAATATGAGAACACGCACTCTAGATGTCTCTTTTGTTTGCTTAAACCTAATACCTCAGGCTAATCTTTTTGGTTGTGGCCGCCGACACGTTTCTGATTCGGCGTCGGCAGGGGCGGAAAGTTAGCCGTATAAAGCTTGGAATCCGAACACACTGACGCCGTCATCTGACTCTTCTGGGGTCTGGACGCTGTCGCCGATACCACTGCCGCTGCCGTCCCTGCCTTTTCTGTTGCTTGGACTGCAGATGTTGCAGCAGCATCCATCGACGTTAAATACTATAGGAATGAAAAGGAAATTTAACCAGTAAGAAGTATTGGAACGTAAGTTATACCCACCATTGGCATAGCTGTGCTCTGCCAGTTGCCGTGGTACACGTCCATAGCTGTCAGTGGTGGATGCTGAAGTTGCAGCTGTGTCGGTGCTGCTGCTGCCAGTGCTGGTGGATACAGTGTGCGCCGGTACCTTCTGCCCATGGGCATCTCGAAGAAACGTTCCCCATGTATCGCATACATCTGCGTCGCCTCGAGATCCTCCTGAGATAAGTTGACCATGAACTGTTCCATGTTGGGATTGTTGTTGCTCCCATGGATGTTGCTGTTGTAGCCAGCTTGAGTGAAGCGACCATTGCAGCAGCAATTCTTGCTATGCTTGCGGCCCAGGTTGTTATAACTGCTGCTCTTGAAGAATCGAGTTGGATAGAAATGTGGGCGTGGCTTTTGCCCCAGTCTATTTTGATTTTGCTGCCATTGCCAGGGTGCCAGTTGCACCTGCTGCTCCTGTGGAAGGCCTTGATTCTGATTATAGTTATAGTTATAGCGCACGTAGTGCATTTGATGTTGCTGCTGTTGCTGCCGAAACTGCTGCTGCTGCTGGTACTGCCAACGATTGTTGTTGACCACGCGTGCATTGTAATTGCCAAAGCTCCTGTTGTGGCTGTTGTTGTTATTGAAGTAATGATTGCCGTTAAAGGATGTTGCTGCTGGCCCTTCTGCGGCCTGCTGGTAGTGATTCTGGTCTATGTGGCACCCGTGCAACTGCGCAGCGGCCAACAGGACTCGGCTTCTCTGATCTTCTTGATATTGCAGATGCTGCTGCTGGTGCTGATGATACTGTTGGTGGTGCTGCTGCAAGTGCAGATGTGGCTGCACCACACTCCAAATACTGCTGCTGCCAAGACTGTTGCCCCAACAGCTGGGCCAGCTATCGACGCTGCTCTCCCACGGCCTGTATCGTTTCCAGATGCACTTTATACTATCCACGATGCTGTTCGGATTGGGATCGATGCTGCAGTCGATGTTGTTGTTGTTGCTGCCACTGTTGTTGTTCCCGTTTCCGCAGTGCTGACGACCGTGATATGTCCATGCTAGCCACATGTCCCCGTTTTCCAGCTGGTGCCGGTCCTGTCGTTCTTGATGCTTGCCCAGACCGTGGTCCCGATCGTGGGCAGACTTACACTTGGCCTCATACCCGATGGGCTTCACGCTGCATTCGGGCAATGCATCCGCCGCCAAATTGAGGTTGCGTTGTCGTCCAGAAGCCGGAGGAGCTTTAGGAGTCGCGCTCGGTGTTGTTGTCACATCAGTGTCTGTATGTGTGAAGAAGCTTATCTGATAGGGATGCGGCCAGAATTCAAAAGAGGGTACATTGCCACCGGTGCTGGGACTGCCGGTGGCTAGGGGACCAAAGGCTGTGTTCTGGAGCATCGCCAGCGTTAGATTGGTTAATTCCTGGTAGGGATTATTGATGGCAACGCTACTCAGCACCACATCAACAGATTCGTCCGAATTCTCCTCCCTGGACTGTCCCAATGGGGAGGACGCATCTGCCGAGCCCGCTGCTGCTGGCTCTGCTGGTGTCTGTCGGTGGCGGACGCAGTCAATGTCCCCCTTGCTGGCACTCGATGCTCGCGAAGAACTTATCTTTTTGTAGCGCGCTATTTGACGCTCTGCCATACGATGTATCAGCAGGTCAAGGTTCATGAAGTTTCCCAATGTTAGCGGCACATTGCGGTAGTAATAACAGTCCAAATCCCGATCAATCGACGGCAGAGCGTAGCCCTCAAATCCGAAGTGCATACGACGATTCTCTAAAGATAGATTGAGGTTAAGTTGAGGCTGCGGCTTATCTCATTAGGGAAGCGAAAAAGATGGCGCCAAATGGGCGAAAATTGGAGTAGTTCATAGAGCGGTTGTCACACAACACCTACAAAGCACACACAATTTTTACACACAAACACACACACACGCACACATGCACAGCACGCAAAGCAGACACACTTACGGTTTCTAGTTAAGACCAACAGCTGCGACATGGCGTTTCTGTTTTGCCATATCTTCAATTGCGGCGAATCCTTTAAAGAGAGAAAGACAAGCCACGCTCAAAGAGACTCAGAAAGAGAGAGACAGAGAGGGAGAGAGGGAGAGAGAGAAAGGGAACCGCGTTTAAGCTTTTGACCTTGACCTCGCTACCGTTTAGGAAATTCACCACGATTTATAACGGTTTGCTCTCAAATATCTCCAATTTCTTCGATTGTCGAGCTAAGGGGTTGCTTTGTTTGTGTACAACTAAATTTGTTTAAAAATTCTTTATTTGTTTATACGGCGGCATCTGACGCCGACGCCAGCACCGCCGGGTCTTACTCACCGCATGTTGTCGTCGTCCCGTTCTGTTGCTGCTGTTGCTGTTGCTGCTGATGTTGGGGCTGTTGGGGCTGCTGATGGTGCAGCTTGGACTTGATATCGTCTTTAGCAATGCCCTTCGTTGTCAATGGAAACTGAGTGGAGGTTAAGCAGTCGACAAACTGTTGCACTTGTTGCATTGCTGTTGCACTGCCAGCTAACTTACCTTTCCAACGCATAAATTAGCTTCTAACTCGCCCTCACAGTAGCCATCGCCTTCAAACGCGACTTCGTTTTCGTTGTCCACATCGACATCCACACCGATATCGCTCTCCGTGTCGCTCTGCAAGTAAATCTGTCCGAGGCGATTGAAGATCTGAATCTTTTTTCTTTTTCGCTGTCGCTTAGTCAAATATTTCATTTTTGTTTAGCTGCAACTGCAATCCAAACAGTTTGACCAATTGCTTTATTAATTTCAAATTTCACTCTTAACCGATGACAATGCCAAGAGTAGAGTGATCGACTGCAGTAGAGATTTATTAATCGATCTTGAGCCGAAGAATAAAAATACCATATAGTATTTTTCCAATATGTTTTACCTCCGCTCAGCAAGGCGTTACCTTGATACTTAAATAATTGAAAGCACTTCTATGCTCAAATTAAATATGTATTATTTTTTTACGTTTATACAATAAAAATCTGATTTTGTAATATTTGTTTACTAATTTACTTAAAAATTATTATTTTAATATTGAATTATTGATTGATTTATTTTTTAATTAAAGTAATTGTAGTTTTAAAAACATGAGGTGATTGATGTTTCCTTTTTTTATTTGTAATATACAACTAATTCGAATAAATAGAAAATAATAGTCGACCTATCATAATAATAATAAAATAATATTTAATATATAATAAATAAAGATGTCAAAACAATATTGTATGTATTATATTTTTGAATTTGAATGTATAAATAATCAGTTTCAAAAAATAGCTATCGATTATTGAAATGATCGACACTATCGTTGTTATCGACAAGTCAATGTAATTTTACTCAGCATCGAACATCGATGCTACTTTTTCGAACAGCGTTGCCACCTGTCAAGGGGCCCATATGTGTAGAATTTTGAAGAATTGCGGCATTTGTACTGCCTCATTTCTCATTTATAGAAATAGCAAGGCCTAAAAATGTCTGAAGATACTGACTATTTGTTCGCACTGAAGCTGCAGCAGGAACTCAACGGAGATGCAGCCGAAGCTAGCGATGCTGAAGCACACAAAGTAAGTGGCAAAAATAACAACGCAATAGACACAAACGAAAACTCGAATCTGAATTTCCAATCTCAACTTTAAAAGCCAAAGAATATGAAAAAGCCAACGGAAGACAATGATTATCAGTTGGCACTGAAGTTGCAGGCTGAAATGGACAAAGAGGATGCGGACAACAGCCGTGCCGACGATGCCGATGACACTGTCAAATTTGTGGCTCTCGACATGAGCAAAAACAACAAAAGACCGCGCAAGCCGCCCATGCAGGTAAGTTGCAAATCCGCAATATATGCCAGTCTCATAACAAACAAACTTTCATCTCCCTGAAACCGAAGCGCACAAAACAACTTATGGATGCCCCCAGTTTGCCGCCGCCCAGCCATGACAGCTACCTGGATCAAACACAAAATCTAGTGCACCCGCAATGGGAGCTAGTTGATCCAACCCCGGACATATTCGCAATGTTCGTTCGGTTCGATGAGAAGTTCTTTCAGCGTCGTCTGGGCGCTGTTACCGTTGAGTGGAGCAAACGCATGTATTCCTGTGCTGGCATTTGCTATCAGCGTGGCAATAGATACGTTAAGGAGATAATAATAAGGATAAGTGAACCGCTGTTGAAGTTGCGACCGCGCAAGGACTTGGTTGAAACACTTCTGGTAAGTAGAACACAGCAAGACTCTCGCACGTGCACCCACGCACAATGAATGAACACATCGCATTGCAGCACGAGATGATACACGCCTACTGTTTCGTTTTGAACATACGCGAAGGCAATGGCGGCCACGGTCCCAACTTCAAGCGGATCATGGAGACCATCAACAAAGTGGCCGGCACCAACATAACCGTCTACCACTCGTTCCATGACGAAGTTAACAACTACAAGACACACATCTGGCGTTGCAACGGCGTTTGTCAGTTCCACAATCCTTTCTTTGGCTGGGTGAAGCGCACATCGAATCGTGCACCCGGTCCCAGTGATCAGTGGTGGGAGAAACATGTGCGTGACTGCGGCGGCACATTTGAGAAGGTCAGCGAGCCCGCGAAGCCAGCGGCCAAGCCTAAAGCAGTTGCCCCCAAGCCGATGGCCAAGTTCAAGAAAACGGCGTCCGATGAAGATATTCGCAACTTTTTCGAAAAGCCAAAATTGACGCCAAAAGTTGTTCCGTCTCTGCAGCCGGCTGCTGGTCTAGCCAGTGCATTTCCGCCGACATCTTATCCAGGCTTATCAAGTAATCCGATGGCGGGACTCAAGTCAAGTACCAATACAGGTCGGCGCACTAATGTGATCGGCTTCAAAGATCTCGGCAGCAGTGATGAAGGAAGTTCAGACACAAATGAAAGGCGAAACACGACGAATGAGATGCAAGGCCCAGGCTACAATCTTACCAACGGTCGTCCCAATGACAGCGCTGGCGCTAACCAGTCAATCGACGTGGACCGACAGCATTTGCGTGATGTGTGGTCAAAGCGTTTTGACAACAATAAAACAAAGACTGAAGGTAAGGAGAGCAAGAAACCTGAGAAAGTACAACAACCGACCAAACGTCGTCGCGTTTCAACCGATTTGGTTAGTTGGGAGTCCTACGATGATGATGTCATGGTCGCCGGTGTAGATGTTCCGGTCATTCAAATTTCCGACACCGACAGCGACTACGAAGATGAGTCGAAGCAGCCGCCTCTCAAGTCTAAGACGCCGATAAGTAGCCTGGAACGTACGATAAACATAAAACGCGAAGTCATGGAAGATGAATCGATGTATAGCGATGATGATATTTTCATGATCGACGATGAGTATGACGATGGAGCTGGGGGAACCGATGAGCTGTCCGTTGCCGCTGAGCTGGCCGATCAGTCAATCATCGATGATCTCTTCGGGGAGGATACCCTGCTGCAGGAGTTTCAACGTGAGAACGATGTGGTGCCATGCAGCTCACGCTATCAGCACGACGAGGCTAACGATATCACCACTTGTCCCATTTGCTTTGAGAAAATGCGACGCTCTGAGTTCGCCAATCATTTGGAGGGCTGCAGCATTATCGTTCGGGTTAAGCCGCCGACTATGGGCAAAAGTGTGAAATCGTCAAATGTGTCAACCAAGAGCAAAACTGGCGGCAATTCCAAATATGACATCCTCAAGGAATGTGGCTACTCAGACGCTGACATTGCTGCACTGGATCTTAGCTCGTCCAGCGATGCGGCCAACGCAAGCACAGAGGATGATCGGACACCACGCCAGAAACGACAGAGTACTCTGTTCAAGTCAACGCAGGAGTGTCCCAGATGTGGCCAGGAGCTGATGGGACATCAGCTGGAGGCGCACCGCAAGATTTGCAAGCGCAAAAAGATACATTCTTAAAACTTACAAATATATACAGCTACTACCTTCTTTTTTTTTAAGTCTATGCAAACTGTCCTAAAGAAATCATTATTTTATTATTTCGTATATAAATATGTTATTTATACGTTATCTATTGAAAGTAAGCTAGATATTGGACTACCCTCAAATAAAATTACACGTGTTTCGACATTTATTATTTACATGCATTCTCTTTGGTCTTGCTCTGGAATCGGATCTTAGTCTTAGAGTATTCGACCGAAGTAGCGAAGATTGCTTTTGTGGGCATAGCGTGTGGCCAGCGCAGGCCAGTGGACCACAAACATATCGGCGAGTGGCAGCAGGAGGCGACCACTCAACGAGAGTGTTTCGACACGACAAAAGCTCTCCACGAAGACAATCTTGCTGTGAGCGGGCAGGCGGCCGAGCATACGCAACAAGTAGGCGGCATAGCAAAAGGGCACACAAGTGCCTGGACCATTGCACAGCACTAGTTGGGGTCTGTCGCGCCAGATGAGCCAACAGCTCCAAAGCAGTGCCCACAACGTAGTGAAGACACTGCTTAGATAGCTCTGGCCAACACTGCGGCTGCGAGGCACACTGATGAAATCGCTGTCCTTTGTGGAATCCGGCAGTGCAGCGCGCAGTTGGCGCTGTGAGGTGCTATCAGAGTTGGCCACAATGTAACGAACTGGCTGGTATTTGCCATGGTTGCTCTGCTGCAGCAGTGCTTGATTGATCTTACACATTTCGGCTGTGTGACCCCCTGAGCCAAGTATCACATACGTTGGATACTCATTCATGGTTGTTTCGCTGTTTTTTGTGCTCATCATCTGTTTTAAATCAATACGAACTCGCTTTATTTACCTTTTTAGCGGAAACCTCTGGTCACACTATGTATACGGCATCTGGCAGCACCGCTCACAAACATAGGAGTAAAAGAGAGCATTCGAGTGTGGCTACCCAACCGGCAGAATTAAAAACTCTAGGTGGCAGCGCTGTGAGCCTGCACAAAAAATTTGCAACATCTGTCTAGATATCATTTGTTTTATCAAAGAACTCGCCTTAAATTGCTGATTGCTTTTGTTAAAGGAAAAAGGCTTAGGCAAGGCAACGATCCTAGAAATGTCGGAGGAAGAGCGCAGTCAATCGATTGTAAATAATGTGCAAAAATTGATCAAGTGTTTGTCTGGCGCCGAAGTAAGTCACTTAAATTTCAAAAATTCCCCCGTCTTAATAATATTTTTTGCTGTACACAGTCCTCAGAAGCCCGAATACGCGCAAGAGAACAGAAGGCCCTTCACACAATACGCAACCACAACTTCCTTAAGACCAACAGTCATGAAGTCCGACGAACAGTGGATAATATGGTGGATCGCCTGGAGTACGAAGGTTTAAAGGACTTTGCACTGGCTGTGCAAGCTATGAGTTGCAGAATATTCGACCATCCCGATTGGGTGGGTCAATATGAGATGGATGCCCAATATGCGATGGTCGACTTCCTTTTTGCTATGACGCATCGGCCCATACAGAATATCCGCAGCAATAGAGAGGAAATGCATCGCTATTTGCTGAAATTAAACGCAGCAATGGACGCTGCGGTCGATCGGAAAGATAGCAAGTCCTCGATCGACACAGTAAATCCGAACAGTTCCGAAGAGGACATAGATTGGGCAGCACTATTAAGCGAGGATTTCATTCCAGTCTCCTCCAGTCAGTGGTCTTTAAACGATGATAACGACAGCAGTTTGAGCGTATGTGGTTTATTAAGTAAATCTTTCGAATTTAATTTAATTTATTCTGTTCTATTACAATGCAAAGGAATGGTCCGACACGAGTGAAATTGCGGAATTTTCACAATCTGAATTCGAATTGGAAAATAAGACTAGCTTAAAGTCACTGGACATGGCCGCAGTTTATTCCAAGTCCATGGCATACCCAAGGGGCACCAATACATATGTCTCCGACTCGGTGTTGAACATTGCGGAATCGGGATCGTCTCTGAGTCGCAAATCCAACTTCAGTATAAACCTACCGACAACATTATCGTTCAGTGGCATTAATAGTCCGCGCAGGAAATTGTCCACACTGCCTGAGCTGCCACCGGTGAATGAACCGCAAGTGCCCACACCGTACACCCACTGTAAATTCGATCCGGAAAACCTGTTAAAAACAACGCATTCGGATTGGTGGCGCGAGGATTTTCAAGTCTACACGCAGACGCCAACGAATAATCCATGTTCCAACTTTGCCATCGCCTATGTGCAGCATTTGAACAGAGTGGGCCGGGGATTGATCAAGCATCCGCTGCCCAAGACCATCAGCGAGACGGCTCTGGTGCGTGAGATCATCTTTATGTTCATGTCACCTGTCAGCTGCGGCTTTTTCGAGGTGGAGACCACTCCCACGCAATACTGGGAGAAGAAGCGCATCAGTGTGCGCCGAAATGTCTCCATTCCCAAAGCGAGCAGTGTAAGTCGATCGTTTGCCAATTGCTTTAATGAGATTTAGTGCATCCGTACTCAAGTACCTGGATTTCTCTCTTCCATTCAGGACACATTGTTCAATTTTCTGGAGGTGGAGATCCTGCCAGCCATGCAAGCCATGCAGAAACTGCGCGAGACTATAAACGAGCAAACGCCGCAGGCTGACGAGAAGCGCTACCCGGGCACACTGGAGACCTTCGCATTCGGGCTGAGAGATCTCATTGAACCCATCATTCAGCGTATAATTGCTTTCGAGCGTCGTATACTGAAAAAATCGATGGGAACGGAGTCTAACTCCGGAAAGGAGCAGCAGCAACAGGAGGAGGGGAATTTTAAATCGAGAACAACATTGATAAGCTTTGTGCAACACATGAAAGAAGACTTCAAGAAGCTGCTTCACCTGCAAGCGCTGGCCACAAAAGCCGTAATTGATGCGCCCTCATATATGAGGAGTGTCTACCTCTTGTCGCAACTGTATAAGCAAACCAAGAATGGTATATCCGACAAGAAAATGGCCACCGCTCTGCTCTTGATCTCGCTGCGCACCTACTGCAATATTATCGACAACTGGTCGCGGCACAACGATTTGATCGATAGCGAAAGGGAATACATTGTGGAGATGTCAAACGATCAGTCCGTCCCAATTGTGGAGAGGATATATGCACGTTTGCCGGCAGAGGACTTGAATGATCCAAGTCTGGACAGTAGCAATCATGAATATGCTCGTGAACTGCGTCGCTGTGAGTTCTACCAAATGCTTGTGAACTTTGCTCTCGAGGCGGGGGAGACGCAGCTTCTGCTGTCCAGTACCAACCTACTAGGCGATCTACTGCGGGCCTACAGAGATCTAAACCTCTTGTACGATGACCTAGCCAAGCAGTTGCTCGACGAACTGCGGCCCTTTACTCGCAACGATGAAGGGCCTCGAAATGTACCCACTTGGAACAGTGACGAGCAGGAGGCGAGCAGCGAGAAGCTTCGGCACTACGATGCAAAGGTGCTGGATCGAACCTCATGCCAGGGAGATGCGGAGATTATGGGCATATTAACGATGCACATAACACAGTCGCAAGAGGAGAAGGCGACACCAGCGCCGCATTCGGAGACAATCGATGTGCTAAGTAGCCTGGAAGAGTGTATTGAATTGTTGCCTCCATGCATGCTGGCCCGCGCCCTCGAAAAGGTGCTGCATGCGCGCTGTCAGCTGGCCAACACCTACGTGATGCGCTGGTTCCACGAAGATCTCCAGCTGAGCGAACATGTTCGCTTTCTGCGTCACATCATGTTGATGGAGGCCGACTATGTGCTCTTTCCCTTCTACACGAATCTCTTCCAATGCATCGAGTCGGGGCAAAGATGGTCGAATAGCGCGCTACTAACTGTGGATCTTCACGAGAGACTCGATACGCATTACCCGTCCAAGGCTTGTCTGCTGTACATACGACTTAGATCCGAGCTGGGTCCCAAGTCAACCAAGGTGTATACGGCACTGGATGACCTCGACATGGAGTACGAAATGTCGCAGCCAATGCAACGCATTATCAACGAGCAGCAGATGAGGCAGTACAATCACATCTGGCGTTTCATGCTGAAGGTTAAGTGGGCGGCCTGGAAGCTGGACAACATGCGCTTCATTAGGCGCAGATGCAACGATGCCTACGCGCCTTTGGATCTACTAGGCCTAACACTGCGTCGCCTGGAGATCCTTCGCTTCTGGCTCTTCTACGTGATCAATAATCTGCACTCGCATCTCTGCACGTACGTGGTGCAAACGTTGGGCAACGAGTTTGAACAGAAGATCAGACGAGCGAAGAGGATACGTGATCTGGATGATACACACAAGGAGTATATCAATAAGATCTTCAAGCATTGTCTGCTTACCGACGACTTTGCCGATTTTCGCAAGGCAATGGATCAAGTTTTCCATTTGGTATTTGTACTGGAGATGGAGTGGCACAGTTGCAGCAGCTATCTGAATGAATCTCACGCGCTCAGTCCGGACATGAGCTTGGCAGCAGAAGAGGATCCAAGCCTGCAGGCAGATGACTTGGGACGCGAAAAGGCCCTAGAGTATATAGCCCTCAACGATATCGTTGAGATTGAGCATACCTATATACGCTGTCATCATTTGCTGGCCTCATTGCTCACGAATCTTGTCTACGAAGGCAATCACAAGTTCTGTAAGGCGTCTTTCGCTCTATTGCTCTGCTTCTCTATCTCATGTGCATGATTTCCCTCTCTTTCTGTCTTTGCAGTGAACCCTTTGGAAGTCGCAATCAACTCGAGCATTCCCCATTAACAGCGAGTGGAATTCCCAATCGAATTGTTGAGTATTTTTAATATGAAATCATAAAAAAGACCTTCTGAGATTGTAATATTACCCGTTAAGAGCTCAGTTTGTCTAATTTAAGTTGTATATAATATATTTGTTAAAAACTAAATAAACTGCAGAAAGTTATGAGTCCCATTCGCAATGACCAGTGTTGAACGAATCAAAAAAACAAATTAAGCAAACAAAAAAGCAAACCATGCCTGGTTAGCAGTCTGTTTGTCCTGGCAATAAGCCATTCGACAACTATGTTGGCGGTCGCCTTCCTAACTGTTCTTTCCCTTGCACTGAAAAAAATGAAATAATTTTTTTCGGCGTGAACTTCAGTTTTAAATATAAAAGACTTGAAATGTTCCTGAAGTATTACTCATAATAAGGTTAAATTTCGTGTTCAGTATTATAAAACCAGAAAGAAAGGCTGCCTGCAGCATGTACGAGATTTAATGCCATTGCTGGGGTAAATTTTTCCGATTTTAATTAAATGGGATAACTTTTGCGTCGCTTAGAATCTAACTGTGATTGAAACTGATATGTTAGTTCGAAAACCAATACTGGTTTCCATATAAAATCAATATATCGGTTCGATCCCGCCCGTTCTGACTTATTTAAAGCCTGCATAAGAAGTATTTGTGCCAAGTTTCATTAATATTAGCTCTAAAACTAAGAAACCAGTTTGCGTTGCAACAGATAGAAAGATAAATGGCTAGATTAACTCCCATCTGAGATGTCTCCTTAGGTGCGTTGTCCGAAATGAATATACCCTTGGCAAGGATATAAATAGAAAATAAAATATTAAAATTTGTATTAATTCGCTGAAGTCGAGGTCCTGCATGAGTGTAACTCTATCGTATTCCAACCTGGTATTGTTCAATTAATTTTGAGTAAATTTAACTTATTCTTCATTCATTTTTAAATATTTTTCTTCAAGCGCTCTAAAAACTTGATTTATTTTGGTAATTTTTACTTGATGTAATGTAATAAGATGATTACTTTGTTATATTTAATAATGTTTTTCTTCATTGAACTACTTTTCAAAAACTTTCCCAAAATAAAATCTTTTTGAATACAGCTTACAGAGATTGTTGTTTTTGTGTATTTTATACAGATTTTTTTTTTACTTTTGTCTCATTTCGACTTAACAAAAGTTTAAGACCACTCTAATCACAAATACATTACTTAGTTATACAACATAACATATAGACACATCAACAGCACGTAGAAAAATTCGGCGAGAAAGGATATTTACTCCGGACTTTCTATTAATATCTTATCAAACAAACCACGATTGTTTTTATTGATTCCATATTTTTGCGGTATTGTGAATCAAAAAAAAAAAGGCTTTCGAAAGAAGTGATTTAGAAAAAACGAAATGATATCACATAATAACAGCGATTAAGAGAACATAAACAGCTTATTAAACTGTTGCGTAAGGTGGTAAAAATTTTGAAATATTGGTTTTAAGTAGTCATAAGTGCGGTACAATTTAAAATTTTTATTTTTTTAAATATAGTATTTAAAAATTTAAAAATAGACATTTTCTCATAGTTCCTTGAGAGATGCACTTTGTGCTGCTGTAATACCACATCACTCCCATCTGCTGTAGCTGCTGTTGCGTCCAAAGGATATATACATATACATATATATATATATATCGCTCATCTGGAGCATTAGTAACTTTCTTTATATGCTGGTCTGGGTGAGTGTGCAGAGCATGAGTGGTGAAGCAAACGAATCAACTTATCTCTCCCAAGTATATGTTTTCCGTTGGATCAGCTGTGAAACTTCAACCATGCTGGGGCATCTCTGCTGGCAATGGCTGCTAAAACGTTGCACCGTTTCCCTGGCTACTTAATAAATTAGGGCAAAGGTGCTATGGTGAGATTGCAGGCCCTGACATTACGTGCTGCTGCCCACTCAGATGGATTTGCGTTTAACTGACATCTCCGGCGATATTTGACTGCCCTGCATATTGAATGTGCAGCTGCTGTTGATAGCATTACAGGCGCTGGTGGCACTCATCATTCGTGCTCTGTACGTGCCACCAAGGGATACGCAATCGCAGACGTTGTTCAAAGGATAGTGAGACAAAACTGAGAACAGAGTGTGCGACTTGTGCAACTGATAAGGTGTGTCTGCATTTCTGGCAAGTTTTTGTCTATCACCTCCATGTTTTCCTGCTGCGCTTCGCCGTGCCCCAGCAGCTGACTTCGTAAAGACACCTAAATGATTATCTGCAAAAGGGGGACAACAGTTATTGTGGAACTGGATTGGGTCCACCCCGCACCTGGGCACTTACCTCGATGGTGACGAAACAATGATAGGGATTCATTGTGCGCTCGTAGGCCTCCTGTAGATGTTGCTTCGGTGGTTTCTAACTCTTTGCGTCGGTTTAAATGTTCTCGAAGAACATGTAAATGAGCTGAAGACCCAGCTGCAGTCACAGCAGTGCATTGGTAGCAAACTCATCCACGTCCATAACGAGCACCATCATGCCCTCCAGATAGATCCATAGATCTTGGTCAGTTTCTGTGCCAGGAAGAAATCAACAATAGCTTATATATTTGTAAATATTTCCAGCAAGGAGGAATTATGAAAAGACAGTTTGGAGTCTTTCCGCCAAATGTACGGGGCACAAGCAGCTTGAGTCCCTTCCAGTTGCAGTGTAAGGATGTCTCCTTTCACGACTGCATAATCTATGCAAAGGCAGCTTGGACTTATTCATTCAACTAATTCTGATAAGAAGTAAGAAATCTTTCTATTTCTCTTATAAGACTGGAAATGCATGGACAGGAGCAGCACTGCTTTTCGTGTGCATGTGTGAGTTTGCGACTTACCCTGGTGAGTGGCGTCCACTTGTTGCCGGGATTGAGAATCGCCTTGCAAATTGGCTTCACATTGTTATCTGCCTCCTTTTGTTGCATTTTAATTCACTTCGGTTCCTGTTTTCTTTTTAAACTTGTGATGTTGTTAATTGCTTGGTGTTGTGTTCTAAATAAAGGACTAGCAGACAACGCGCACTTAAAGGGATTTGATCAGAACAACTGACTAGAGGGAGCAGCTGTTCATGATTTCACAGATGTCCAACAACATTGCACTGTTACAGCGGCAATAACAGAGTACAGCTGATATTTGCCTGGGAACACTTTTTGCATTGGATTATCAGGCTGAACTGGGCAAGATACAAAGTTTTTCCAGAAAATGGAGTAATTGAGAATTAAAATTAAAAGAAAATTAGCACAAAAAATATTATATAAATCATTTATGAAAATTCGCAAGACTGCTTAAATTAAAATAACTGCTTTATTTAACAGTGCCAATGGAGCAGTACAGCCGGATGGCAGCACTATAAATTCAAAACTAATCGAACTGTTAGTTAACTGCACAGTGTTAAATATGTATAATTATTATAAAAGTTACTTCATTTAACTTTATCAGTTTAAAATAATTTTTGTTTTTAATATTTTGAATGAGTTTTTGAAATACAGCCTCGAAAGTTCACTCAGTCGATAATCGATAGATTCGTGTTATTTGTACAGTGCTGCCACATCGGTGAAAACACTTGAACAGATGTGCTGGCCCGTTGAAACCGCCAACTATGAACTCTGTGCTGTGTTCCCCTTACTTTATTCGGTCGCGTAAAGCGAAACAAGACAGTTGTGTTTGCGCGCGCGCTCGGTACTTGCAGCGTCGACTCTCGACTCGATCCAAAACAAGACCGTTACGAACAGTTTGAAAAACATAAAATCCAAATCGAAATCAGTTTGCATTTGCGAAAGCTGAATGTAAATTTAATTAGTATGTGCTGTTTATTTTTTTTACTGTGCGCACGTGTGTGTACTTGAGTGTGTGTTGAGTGTTGAATGGGTGTCCAAAGCAAAATTGATAATAAACAAGAAGAGTTCATCAGAATTACAATCTTAACGACCGCATTACAATCAATTATTATTTTCTGCAACGCAGCAGCAGCGCCATCAGTAGCGGCAGAAGCAGCTGTTCTCAATTCGCAATTCGCCATTTGAAATGTCAAAGCTGCCGCCGACGCCGCCAGCCTCGGCAGCGAAGATCGCTCTCGCGTTGCAACCGATTATACAGCTTATAATGCTAGACACCCCTACCCCACCCGCGTTCCCATCACCACCCACCAAGCCCGCACCCTTCGCCAGATATATCGCATTCCTATGCAAACATACACAAATTGTGGATACCCAGTACGCGAGACTCGCTCTCGCCTCCGTCCCTGACTCTGTCTCCGTCTCCGTCTCCGTCTCCGTCTCTCTGTCTGTTAATTTACTCTGTTTACGTTTGCAGATGCAGTTCTTATCGACTCCGGTGCTCTCGCCCCCTCTATAAACAACTTTGCGCCCACACTGCGTATGCGTAACGCATACGTAAGTCGAAGAACTCAACCTGATTGACTCGCCTCAATTTCGATTTCAATTTCAATTTCCAGTTTGGAATATTTTTTGAAAATTTCAAACAGTTTTTGCAGACCACCTGAGCGTGTTTTGCACAGCATCAGCAACGGCAACAGCAGCAGCAGCTGTGGGCGTTGCTCTATATACAGTCTATATAGATTCGATATGTAGATATGTATATAGCTTGTATAAATTATAAATACCGTGCATAATCTTTGGGCAGATGTGTCATCCACTGAGATGTTTTGGTTTCCCGTTGAGGTAACCAAACTTTGCTAACGTGTAAAATACATTCAAAAATCTACGCTGCCTACTCACGGCAGCCCACACAGCAGCCCAGTCGAAATAACAACAACGTTAGAAGCTGAAACAGCGCAATAGGAACAGCAACAACAGCAACAGCAACAACAACAGCAACAACAAGAGGGGCAATCTAGCAATCTGTCAGTTAATGAAACTTTGCCTCTTGCTATCAATGTTGTTCGTGTTGTTGTTGCTGTTGCTGTTGTTGCTGGCTGGCCGCGCTCTCTCGTAGGCGACGCTCGACAGGCACAACTACAACGAAGACAGCCAGAGATAGAGATACTGCCGCTGCTGCTGCTCAGATACATTGGGCCATATTTGTATCTGGCAGATACACTTGCCCAAGTTGCTGCTGCTCCTAACAATTTTCGTTTAGTCGTTGTTCAAATTCTGCCGCGTTCTGAGGCGTTGCACACGAGCAGAAAGTAAACGAACATAATAATGCTAATGAATAATAATAATGATAAATAATAGATAATAAATAATAGTGGAAGCAGAAAGAGAAACAATTGAACGCGCCGCGCAAAAAGAAACAATTTTGACAGACTTGAATAATTCAGTTATATTTTTTTAAATTTTTTTTATATTCGTGCAAGCGCATAAAAAGTGAAAACGTTATGAAATGTTGTTGTTGGTGTTTTTGGAAATGAAAAGCGCAAAGATTAATTGACGACTTGAGAATCGTTCTAAAATTGTTTAACCTTCACACACGCACACACGCTGTCTAGCTGTTAATTACGTGCTGCTGGGTGTGCATGTAAGTGTGTGTGTGTGTGTGTGTTTTTTGGATTTTGAAAAGTATTTGTTGTCTCAGCTGTTCGGTTATTGGAGGAGCCCCGCGGGCAGCATTACGAGTGTTACGACTGCAGATCGCCGAGTTCGGCTGCAATTCATGCGATGCTACTTTTTAAAATAGTCTCTGACTAATGCGCACACACAGCTAGAGCGAGGGAGAGAGGTGGTGAGAGAAGGACGGAGTGAGAGTGTGTGTGTGTGTATACATAGATATGGCATATCTTGGCTGGGCATATCTGTATATATCTTTGGGATCTAGCATCTGGCCCTCGTTCTCATTCTCATTCTCACTCTCGAGAGTACTGCTCTCTCTCTCTCTTCCTCTCTCTGCCTTTCGCTCTCTCTGGCAGTCACATTTATTTATAGACAGTCGATCGTGTGTGTATATATATACATATGTATATTGTATTATTTTTGTCTACTCTGACGTTGCACGGCGTTTCTTTTTCGTGAAGAAAGCAATTTTGCAACTGTTTTTACGATTTAACGGTTTTATTAGCATGGACCCAAACCCTTTGGCTCCCCCACCTCCCCCCACAACAGGCACGCATGTCACAGCATATTAAACACGCTGCTCTTGCGTGTGTGTGTGTGAATGTGAGTGTATGTTAATTCAGTCAATCGAATGTCGTTGGCCATATGGCGATTCAGCGCGCCGCAATTTAATATTTCATGTATGTTTCATACTGTTGCTGTCGCTGCCTCTGCCTCTGCTGCTGCTGCTGTTACTGTGCGCGGCGCGATTCAATGAATGGCAGCCTATCAATGAGTTTGAAATTGTCGCTCTGGCGCCCACACACACACACACACACACAGACACATACAGACACAGACTTGTGCAGCATGTGCATATTGCCCACTTTTTACCTGCGCCAATGGAGCTAATGGCAACGCCAACGCTGACGCTGACGCTGACAGCGCTGCCGTCGCCAACGCCAACGCCGCCCACATGGCGCACAAATTGCATGTGAATTTGGTGAATTTGGATGCTGCGGTTTGTGTCCCTGCTAAAGGGCGATCCCATTCCCTTCCTCTTTCCAACGCACGCCTTGTGGTTTTCGGCAACCTGTTTGCCAGTGTGTGTGTGCGTGTGTGTTACGTCAGTCGTCAAGATGTGCGAGAGAGAAAAGAGACATAAAGAATATTAGAAGACAAGAAAAACAAAAGCTGCGCGCATAAACAAACAAACAAGCAAAGAATACGCGACGAAACGAAACAAACGAAAATGATGCCAAAAATGATGAAAAACAACAACAACAAATAAGATCTCCTGCTAGCAAACTTGATTTGGCGCGTTCACTATGTGTGTGTGTGTGCGTGTGTGTGTGTGTGTGTGTGTCTGTCTGTCGTTGCTGTGGTTGCTGTTGTTGCTGGTGCTTTTGAATTTCGCTGAGCTGAGCGTTTCTCTCGCTCTCTCACAAATTTGTTTCGAAGTCATTTCGGCCAAGGCTACAGACAACAACAGCAACAACAACAGCAACAACAATGACAGCGACAACTTGAGATCATAAAATAAATAAAACTGGCCTATCAGTGTGTGCCCCTGTGCGTGTGTGTGTGTGTGTGCGCGAGGGCGTGGGTGCACATTGAGGGGCAATCTGACCATATGCGAGATTCGCAACGCTTAACTCCCGATCCATTGCAACAGTTCGAGCAGCAAGCGACACCGACAACAACAACAACTACGAAAATGCAATAAAAGTGACAAAAAAAACACAAAAAGTAAATAGTGCAACAGAAGGAAGAGCAACAACACGCCTGCCAAGATCGTGTGAACAACAACAACAGCAACAAGAGCAGCAACAACACAACCAACAACAACAACAGCATCAAAGGCAACAACAAGAAGAACATCAGCGACTGCAACAACGGAAACGTTTCGTGCAAGATGAGGAGCAGAAGCGCGTTGCTGCTGATGCTGTTGCTGCAGCTGCTGGCATGCAACATGTTGCTGCCACCGACGCACGCCTACAACATCGATCTGCCCAGCTACGTGAGATATCAGAACTCGGCCAACTCCATGTTCGGCTTCAGCATATCGCTGCACAAGGGACGCACCGGTTTCAACAATGCCAACTCGTAAGTACCTCCCCCCCCATCTCCACTCCTCCCCATAAGACACACCTTTCACCCCAGGCTGAGGTAACTTACCCCAGGCCACAACTAACCCCACATCCCTGAACTCACCACACAACCCACAGCTCACCACGAACTCAGTTAGCTGCGAGTCGAGCACAAATCCGTGTACAGTAAACACCTGCTAAGGCAGACTAGGCATACTGTGTATATACGTATACATATTCCTGGTCATTTAACTTTCGCTTTAAAAAAAGGAGGAGAGTTGAAACTAATTCAATTTGAAGACTTGTAAATGATCAAAAAGTGAAAACTAAGTTTGTGCAAATGTATGTGACAGGCAAAAGGAGGCGTGGCAGATCCCACAAAGTATATAAATATGGTATATATTCTTGCTCAGGTCTTGATTCATGTCTGTCTGTTTGACCGCACAGATCTCAGCTGCTGTTAGGGCTAGACTCACCTAATTTTAGCATGAATCCATTTCCTGATCAAATTTAGTTTATTCTAAATGTTGAATGCCACGCCCAACACCCCCTCAAATTAATTTTAAAATCTTTTAATTCCATTTGTTAGCGAAAGATATAACTTTTAGACCTTGTTATATAGTTAACTGACTGAAATATCTAGTTCTCATCCAAATTTTAATCCGATCGGACAAAGATAAACACAGAAACTGTTAAGGAAAGTATAAGCATAGTACAAGGGAGATCTGATTTGTTAATGTCGATAACTTGAGTACTTCTTACGTCATTTCAACCAAAAGTACCATAGGGGGAAGGTTATGCTACTGTTGCTCTCATTAAATCATAACTTTCAGCTGCGACCTATGTTTATACATATACTTGAATATATTCACTTATAGCGTATTTCAATCTGATTGAATATTGAATACATATGAATTTGGACACTATTTGTTATTCGGAATTAAAAAATTGAATTCCAAAATTCGGCGAAGAGAATCATACTGTTGCTACTATATATGGTACATATGTAATGCGATGTTAGTCTGTATACTCTCCATTAATCCCCACTACAATGCAGGTATTATACCGCTCTATAGTCGATGGCAGTTCAGTGAAATTCCAATTCGAACGAAACGTTATCAACTCCGATGTCGAACACTCGATTCTTTAAAACATGATTAATGCAGACTGTGCTCGAAAGCAAATCAAATAAAGTTTTCCTAAGGCCCTGGGGATTGCCCAAACTTTATCAGCATCAGTCCCAAATTTTTATTTATATTATACCTATATATGTGTATTTCTAACATTTGCCGATATTAAATTGACCATTCGAACATTAAAGTATTCGTAAACCTCTTAATGGGCCTGTTGAAGGGCTTATCACGAAATTACTTAAGATTCTCGATTGGTTTTATCGAGCCTCGACTCTGGCAGAGAACGGGGGGACAGAGGCGGATCTATGTAAATCTAGCGAGCGACCTTCTGAAACCCGATATAGACAGTGGGAGCTGGTGGAGTGACAGAGACATATGCACACACGCACACCTATACACACACACAGAGACATACAGAGAAGTAGAATTCAATGTCAAGCTGGGGCGGAAACAATGAGGCATGACAAAAGTATCTTCCAGTCACCAAGAGAAGTATTTACCCAAAAGATACTCGAAATGAGCTCACACAGAGCTGGGGAGAATTGAAGAGAGAGACAGAGAAAGGGAGATAGGGGAGGGGGAGAGAGAGGAAAGTGTACACACATCTTTCCTGCCCTTTTTGGGCACACACACACTCATTTTTTGGGATTTGCCTCGTTGTCGTCAGCGGCAACTTCGATAAGCGCACACCCGTTTTCGGTCTTATCACTGCAACTGTTGCTGCTGCTGTAAGTGCAACAGCTTTACAACACTCGCACTGCGTCCGATACCCCATCCCAATCCGAATGTCAAACAGCAAATGAACCCACAGCAGCAGCAGCAGCAGCAGCAGCAGCAGCAGCAGCAGTAACCCGATAACTGTCCTCCGTCTCCGTCTCCTCGTCTGATATCCCGCAATCGGCAGCGATTTTCGTTGTAAATTCCATGTTTTTATTTCAGCATCGACCGATCGACAGGAAAATATATTTTATTTACTCTGCTTAGTGCTATAATTGTTTTTATGGCAACATCGAGCGCAAATAGACATTTATAGCTGTCATTACTGGAGCCTCTCCCCGGGGAGCAGAAGCTCTTCACACCACATCGATTTGCTACTTAAGTCAATACGAGAGCGGAACTAGAGAGGGAGCTAGGGACTAGTCCAGTCTAGTCTACATATAGTATATCTGTCGCCTTGTGCTTTTGTTGTGCCATAACTGTCGGGTGTCTTGTGTCAGCAGCATAAAACGATCCCAGAATGCCATCAATTTCAATCGTCGGGCGAGGTGAAGCGCAGCCAATGCAGCCCAATCACAATTTATGACCGACAGCGTGTCCTATTGCACTAAATATACATAAATACACACATGCCCGGCTCTGGAATGTGTGTGTCTCTGTATGTGTGTGTGTGTGTGGAGTGTGTATGTCTGTGGAGTGTGCAGCGCATTGGGAGTGTGAACCGGAACCTTTATTGGCCCACTGCAGTTGACCCATGGAAAATGGGCAGCGCGATACGCTCTCTAGTGCCGCTCCAGAGTTTCTCATGCCGGATGGGCTGCTCCCCTGCCTTCCCTCCCTCCCTTCTTCTCGCCTTCTTCTTCTTCTTGCCTGGCCTTTCTCCTGTCTTCACTGCTTCGTTCCCATGCCTTCACATTCACATTCGCATGCTCTCTGGGCCGATAACCTATTGAACTTTTTGAAAGTTCGTCAACGGACGCGCTCCGCCTGCCCGGCCTGCTCTCGGCGAGCGTGTTAATCAAGCCAGACTCAGCACTGGCATATTCCATCCAGATGCTAAACGGCCCCAAGTCTCTGTCGATGCCTCAGTCGACTTTTCGCACGTTCACTTGCCGGAGAAGACGGCAACGACGACGACGACAGGCAGAGATACGAACCATTGATAGAGTCTCTGCAGGCACAACAGAGCGCTAAGTCCAGCTCATCTGCAGTGGGAGAAACACACACACACACATATATAGATACAGATGCAGACACACAGATACAGGCATAGCTAAATCGACTGATAGACAAACAGCAAGATTCGCCAAGTTATCAACGAGCGCTGAACGTGTATGCGGAAAGCGAAGACAAAGCGCAGCAGCTCCGCTTTCATTGTTCTATACCCTACCTAGCCAGCTGCGTGGGTAGTATAGACGTGGATGTAGTGAGAAGTTAAAGCAGATCAACAGGCAATGTTTCATCCTGAAAACTTGCAAGAAATACTCAACAGGCACGAGACCAACAGTCGAGTGTGCTGGACACTGATATACCCAAAGGTTTCTTATAAATACAACTTGTATTTGGTGCTGCATACTCTAGGGAGTGGTTTGTAAATCAGCAACTCTTAAAGTTACTTCATAAATAACTTCTATGTTTGTGAACCAATTGCAACCAAATTTTCAGAAGTGGTTGCGATCTAGGTATTCATCCGGACGGACAGAAAGTTGCCAGCCCACAGGTTGTATGCCGGGTATAACTAGCTCTGTATATTATACATTATCTTCAAAATATATTTAAACTAATCCCTAACTTACCCTATGGACTCTCACTCGGCATTTAGCATGTCTGAAAATAGCAATTAACCCACTTTGATGGACTCTTTAATCACTCAACGATCTCTTTTGGGGCATATTGGCACGTAAAAGGAAGAGAGAGAGAGAGAAGAGAATTCCAATTGGATTTATCTGGCGATCTTTTGCCGATCTACAGCCAAGCAACCTGCTCAATCATACGAATTGGGCAAGTCTCAATGGCAGCATGGCATGGCATAATTCACATATGACGTCAGCCTTGAGGTCGAAAATAAACGCAAAAGAATCGAAATGAAAAATGTTCGAGCGAGTTGTTTATTCGGCAATTTTGTAAGTTCCGAAATGGAAACGATCTTGAGTCAGATAGTCAGACAGGTTTGGGTTAATTCTGTCTATTTTCTTTGTTTTTCTTTTCGTGTTCGTATGTTTCTGCAGATACGATCCGAATGTATCTGTTAGATACATGAGCGCAAAAAGTATTTGGAGAAGTTGCCGCTGCAGATCGCAATTCACATGCGACGAAGACAACTTGCTCGATCGACTTGGGGCCACTTAAGTGCACTCAAATACGGCAGATGCATTTACACCAGCAACAGAAACAACAACAACTATAACAACAGCAACGACAACAACAACAACAACAGGGCATCGACAGCAGAAAAGTTATTTAAATGCAGCGTTAAAATGTTTACAATTCAATAAACAGACGCCGATAAACAAAGAGTACAAAAAGCGTTCGATGTGCGTGCTCTTGGAGACCTTTAAAGCTTCCACATAGTACATGCTTGCGATGCAGATACAGATACAGTCGACCTGGAGGCGGAGACACAGATATATCTATGGATAAAGAGAGCAGAGACAGATATAGTTGGAGATACAGATAAAGTTGGAGGTAGAAAAATAGTTGTACTTGGAGATAAAGATATAGATGCAGATGCAGATATAGTTGGAGATAGAAATATAGATATAGTGGGACATGCAGGTATACCTGGAGATGCAGCAATACATACAGGTATGGTTGGGGATACAGATACAGCTATAGATACCGCTGCAACTTCTGTTGACATCGAAAGTTGGATTTACAGATACTGATCTACTAAGAGGCATAGCACCTACTGGCTATATCTAGCTGATCATATGCATATAGTAAGTGCAAAGGATACAGCTTAAGCTGAAGATACTAGGATAACTACACTACAAGATGCCTTGCATGCCCTAGAAATAGTTGATTACCCAATACATCCCGCATTCTTTTCATTCTTTCCATTCTTCGAATGGCAATGAGTGTAAGCAAATTACATAAATAAACAAACTATAGTGGAACTATTTTAAATAAATAATTACTCAGTGGTGGTCCACATGCTGACATTATTATAGTTACATATATTTTAATATTTCTGTTTAATTTGATTTCCGCGTTGCGTAGCCAGTGCGTAATGCACGATGTGTCCGAATAACAGTCAAGAGATATAGCAGGCACTTATCATGTGTATAATATCTTGAAATTCTTATGCTGCATACCGCAGCATCTTTGCCTCACTCGCAGCTTATCTGCCGGCCGTAGATACCCGAAGTTCCCAACGCAATCACGGAGCATGCTCAGAAACTAAAGCAACTTTTGTTGTCTCTCGGGGTCTCGGCGTTTGTCTTGAAATTAACACATCTTTATTTGTGTCTGTGTTTGCCGAGCTTAAGTTCGTTGAGTGATGCGAAGGGCAGACCCCTGTCTCTTCCTCCCTCCCCTTGCACCCCAACCATCTGCTGTGCCTCCCCCACCCACTCGCTGGTGTTTCACAGTCACGTCTGAAGTGCACTAAAAGCTGAAAATTACCTGACTCCATTTGCTGCTTCACAGCAGATAAAGATACAGATACAGATACAGGCGGAGGCTGTGTGGAATGGAGGAAGAAGGCAGGGGACGGAGGAAGAGGGGAGGAGGGGCAGGGGAGGCAGCTTATGGCATTGTTGGTAACTAGTTGTGGTTATTGTTAATAAGGCAAACCATTGGCCAATGTGGTTTGCCCTGGCGGCAATTAATACGCATCTTCAGTGACAACGACGCGAGGCGAGCAAAAAACGTGGCAAGCACTAGTTACTCCCTCCCTCCGTGCCTCTTCGCCTCCATTCCCCCGCCCCTTGCTCGCTCGGCCTTCTGCAGCTGACACAGTTTGCGCTGTGCGTGCGCTATTTACGGTCAAGTGTTTGGCGCAAGGTTGGCCAACTCGGGTCCGCTTCACCCAATTGGCCAAATAAGTCATCAGCTTCGGCGACCGTTAGCCTTGCCACATGTTGCACTGCTCCACTGTCGCAGGTTTCCTTATAGACATGCCGAGGCAGCTCATGCGGGGCAGCTCATTAGCCTGGCCCCGTTCGCAGAGTGCACCACATACGTTGATAGGATGATGCCTTGGCGATGATTGTTGCCTTGGCGGGCGGCAACTAAAGTGGGTTACGACACCGACTGGTTACAGAGGGAGGGGGAGGAAGAAAGAGAGAGGGAGACAGAGAGGAGGATATAGAGAGACAAAGAGGAAAGATATCCAAAGTAGATGTACAAGTATTTTAAGACCCAAGTCTCAATCTATTATGTGCTTAATATATACCCCAAAGGTTATACTTACTTTGTGCAAATGAATATAATGGGCAGAAGGAGGCGTGGCACACTCCACAGAGTGTATAAGTATGTTCTTGATCTGACTAACTGTCTGTTTGAACACTTACTGTCTGTCTGTTTGAACACTTAAATCTCAGTTGTTAGCAAAAGTAGAGACACAATATTTGGCTTTTGAGGTTCCTCCATACTATGCACAGATGAAGTATATTTCAAATGGCAATAATTAGGCAATATATATTTAATTTATAAAATGGTGCTGGAACAAATATAGAGATCAATGCGTTATTCACTTATCCCCCAAAATGCAATCCAATTGGATAATAAACACAGATGAATTTGCGCACAATTTGTTATTGGGAATATTTAAAAATTGAAAACGTATTCAAAAATTGAGCAAAGGGTATCTTTATACTAATGAAGAGGATCTATTTATTTTGACCAAAAGGAAATATCTCTAAACCTATAATATATGTTCTGAATCAGCATCAACAGAGGAATTGAGCTAGCCCTGTCCGTCTCTCCGTCTATTCGTGTGTCAGTTTATCCGTGTGTCCCTGTGTTGATAATATTTGGCACAAATGGTTTTAGTTGCTGTATGCTGTACACATATCGGTCGATTTTTGTTATTTGTCAAGATATTGTAGCCAAAGTGACTATGTGAGACTTTTTCTATATAAATATTATGAAAATAAAATTTTATCAAAATGAAATCACTATAACATATGCTGGCATAGAAAAATTCGGCCCAGATTAAGGTTTTTATATGAAGACTAATTGTAATTTTAGAAATAACTTAATTTATCAGTTGCAATTAAAGTAAGACATAATATTGAACATAAGCAATACTATTTTATTCTGCAATACTATATATCACAAGTATGGAAACGATCAGAGGATCCAGAAGAACCTGCAAGAAACTAGAACCGTTGCCATGCCAAAGGAAGCCCTTCTTTCTGGTTTGTCATTAGGCCTTACTGTAGATCTCCAAATTGACTGCATATTAGCCTGCAATTTGAGAGTTATGTTTGGCAGTAGCTACCTACTTGATTCAGCTCTTTATATGGACTATTTCTATACATGTTATATAGCTATATATGACTGAGTAGTGCAGCCCATCACTTGCTTGCGGAAGTGCACAACTTTCCTGTTCGTTTGCTTATTAGCCTCGTTCTGCGACTCTGTTCTCGTTCTCTTTCTCTCTCTCTCTCTCTCTCTCTCTCTCTCTGTCCTATAAATGGACCCGGACCCCTTGCCACATTGGGCAGCTGCTGCTGCTGCTGTTGCTGTTGTTGCGGTCTGCGTTCCGTCGCTTTGTTGTGGTTATGAAATGGCAAACAGCAGCAGCAGCAGCGGCAGTGGCAGCCGTAGACAATAAAATGTAATTGATTTCAAATATTTACTGTACTTTTGTACACTTTGGCATTTGGCTGCCAGTCGCCCCTGCCGCTGTTCCTCTCCCTGTCCCTGTTCCATTTGCTGTCTGTCCCTCTCTCTCCCCTGTCTGTTTGTCTGTCTGTCATTTAATTGCCGCTTGATTGCGGAGTCGAGTGGCGGCGATAAAGATAAAGATCCGATCCGGTGGCAGCGCAAAGATGTGGGCAGCAAGCTGGGCCTCAAAGGGCGAACTCGCCACGGCAGACCGTGGAAGGCGCATCCTGTGTGCGAGTCATTCGACGGAAGTGTCAATGTGTAAAAAAGGTGTTGGAAAACACACACACACACACACACACACACACACAGGCACACTCGCTGGCTGGCTGGCCGCACACAAACGACGCGCACTGTGGGCAGCCGCATTCAGCGCCGGCGCAGCGTCCGTCACGTGTGAACAGTTACTTTTTTTTCCCAGACTGGCGTGAGACAAAGAGACTGTGACAGAGAGGGAGGGAGGGAGAGAGGGAGAAAAGAGTAGAGTGCAGCAAAAATGAGGCGCACACATGTTTAGCGCCGAAACGCCCTCGAGAAACCCTCGAGACGAGGCGAGGCGACTCGAGAGCGCCGGACCCTCGTGCCCTCGTACCCTACCTCACTCCCTCTCCCTTCCTCGCACCCCTGACCCTCTCCCTCTCTCTGTCACTGTCGCTGTCTTTCTGTCGCTTTGACTGACTGTTAAATGACTTTGCGATTTTGGGAAATTAAATACATATAACATATACCCTGAGGTATACGGGGCTTACCCCGTTTACGATATTCACGCTTGCCTGCACACAGTGCGCGCTAAAAGTAAAGACAGCAGTGGTGTTGGGAGTTCATATCAGTAAATAGAAATAATAGTAAGTAAATATTTATTTTGCATGCACTAACTTGGCAATATAAATCATAAATTTGATAATGAGTGCTTGCATGACACAATAAATTATCTATAAAAGCAGTTTTAAAGGGCAAGAAGTGAAGATGATCCTAGTGAAAAAGATATAAATATCAATGGTGTAGATGATAAAAAAAATGATCTAATTAATTTATAAATGATTTATTAACTAGAAAACGAAATGAATGATGAACAAATTAATGAAAATGACGATAAATGTAAAATTTAAACATATAAAGTAAATGAAAATAAACGACATTTAAAATAGATATAGTCTTGGGTGTGAGGAATCTGGTGTAATCTCAGGAACAGCGCAATTACCTGTGAAAGATTATTAATTCTATTTAAGCATAGGATTAGTATGCCAGCTAGACTGAATAGAATAATAATATAAATGAAATAAATAATAAAAATATATAATAAAATGAAAGATGTCAAGAAAATAAATTATCTATTAATAATAATCTATTACGAGGGTCGTTTGATAAGTCCGTGACTTTTTGAATAAAATATATTTTTTTCGTCAAAGAAGCGTTTTATTTCTCAACATAATCTCCTTTTAGCTCTATACATTAAGTCCAGCGTTTTTCCAATTTTTTTATTCCTTCCAAATAATAGGTTTTCTCAAGGCCCTCAAAATAGTCGTTTGTTTCTGTGTTTCTCTTCATTTGACCCGAATCTCTTACCGCCGAGCCATTTCTTCATGTTTGGAAACAAAAAATAGTCACAGGGGGCTAAATCTGGAGAATATGCTGGATGGGGTAGCAGTTCGTAGCCCAATTTATGAAATTTTGCCATGCTGACACGAAATTCACTTTTTTCCATTTTCGTTAAAATTCACGAGATCGTCTGCTTTCAATGCCTATAAAACGCAAACCAAAAAACGCAGCTTTCTCAAAATTTTACAGTCAGCTGTTAATCGATAACTGCTGACAGGAGCAGTGTTGTATTTAGAGCAGGTGCGCGGCAAATACAAAAAGTCACGGACTTATCAAACGACCCTCGTATAATAACATAAATGATAATAAATGATCTATCAACTAGAAAGCAAAATAAATGATCATAGATTGAAGATAAATGCAACCTCTAAACATGTTTAGTAAATTAAAACAAACGATATTTATAGCAGATAAAGTCTTGAGTCCGAGGAATCTGCTGTAATCTCAGGAACAGCGCAAGTACTTGTGAAAGATAACTAATTCTATTTAGGCATAGGATTAGAATACCAGCTAGACTGACTTAAATAAATTTAAAATAAGATAATAAAAAAAAAGAAATAAAGAAAATAAATTATGTATAAATAATAATATATTGTAATTAAATAAATGATAATAAATGATCTATCAACTAGAAAACGAAATGAATGATCATAGATTGAAGATAAATGGTAAATATACATATTTAGTAAATTAAAATAAACGATATTTATAGCAGATATAGTCTTGAGCCCGAGGAATCTGTTGTAATCTCAGGAACAGTGCAAATACTTGTGAAAGATAATAAATTCTATTTAAGCATAAGATTAGTGTGCCAGCTTGACTGAGTCGAGTTTGATTAATGAATACACACGCTGTGTGTGTTGCCCGTGGCCCTGGTCGCACACAGTTGGCAGCCACTGTGCATGTGGCTTTCATTCACAGTTTGCCCCTGACAGGCAGGCAGGCAGGCAGGCAGGCAGTGAGTCTAAGGGAACCTAAGGGAATCCGAGAGAAGTTGGACAGGAAGCATGCGCAGCTTCACACACGCATGCGGCACCCACACGCGTGCTGTCTCTCTCTCTCCCTCTTGATCTCTCTCTCTTGTCGGCCCGTGCTGTCCTGCGAAACGGATGTTGTGCATGTGTTTTGCCCCCTTCCTCCACGACAAAGGCAGAAGGTGCTGCAGCGAAAGAGAGGCAAAGAGTGGAAAAGGGAGAGGGAGAGAGCAAATTCAGTTTATTTTTAACATAATTTTTATTGTGGCTGCTGCACGCGACGCAGAACCAAAGAATCGAACCGAACCGAACCGAACCGAACCGAAGAGTACCGGGCGGGGAACCAATCGAAGTCAATTTGGAATGCAATGCGCGATGCGACTAAAGGTTTTCCTTCTCCTGCTCCCTCCCCTGTTCCTGCGGCTGGCTCCTCTTCTTCACTTTGTTGTCTCCTCTGCAGTTCCAGCTAAATTGCTTTTCCTTATGGCTTCGTCTTAAATTTCCCTCAACGCACACACGCTCACACACAGGGCTAGTGAGGTAGCTGACCATGTGTGCGGAAAATTGTTCAATTTGTAATGCATCCCGCCTCGCCGCGCCTCGCTTTCCATTTCCATGTCGATCGATCGATCGATCGGGACGGCGGCCTTGCGGCCCATTTTGGCCATTTGTAATTGAGACATTGCCCAAGTCGCCTAAGCCGAAAACAATTGAAACGAATTTTCCACATTTTCATGTTTTCACGTTGCCCAAACACGCGCGTGCTCTCGCTTTTTTCCAATTTTCCAACGTGTTTTTCTGTTTGCTTTACGGCCGTTTTGTTATTTGGCGCCTTGCTTGCTGTTCTGCATTATTTATTGATGCCTTTTGTCACCTAATACTCTGCAGAACGTGAAGCTATATTAATTATATATGTAGATTACATTCGACACGATCCACAGATCAATTAAACTGGAATTGGGAAAACAGATTGGGTTTGGATCTTTCAAATATATCTTAAAAATATATAGAATAGTATCCAATTCACTGCAGAACCTGAAGCTTTATTAACTATATATGTAGATTACATTCCAAAACGATCCACAGATTTATTTAACTGGGATAACATTATCTTTCTGCACCTCAGATCCAGCAAATTAAATATACATTGAACATAAAGCATATATTTTATTAAATATAATTATTTATAATCCTGATAACCGAAAGTGAATGACTATATAGTTGAAACTTCTCATTATTATTACCCAATCGATTGGACCTATAAGTTTGTTTAAAATTAGCTCAATCAGCTGCCGATCAATACGCAAATCCTTTAATCAAGTACACAAATCTTCAGCCGTATATCACTTTCTCAGCATACAAACAAAATGACTCTTTCCGCATTTCCCTATAGGGTATGCCGTGTTCGTCATGTCGTTGGCTCTTTGTTTGTGCCTCGTGTGTTGCCCATTTTTAATTGAGGCGCATTGATTTTGATTACTTTGTGTTGGCTTGTGTTGTGCATTCAGCTCTATAAGGCGCATTGTCTGTACCTCTCTGCATATGTGTGTGTGAGTGCGTATGTGTGTGTATGTTTATGGTTTTGGTTCATTGCACAGACAACTCTGACGCGTGCTGCTTAATTTGAAAATTACGCCAGTCCCTCCCAGACGATCCCCCCAGGCCCATGTTGTATAAACATCGTTGTCGTAAAGCAATTCATGATGATATTTTACCATGCATTATATATGAAGCCAGAAGATAGTACGATATGATATGATATGCACATAAAGCACAGATTTTAATTGCTCGCATGTGCTTGACTTTGCTTGAGTTCTGTAAAAAAACTATAGTTTTCAAGGAGGTTAACGATATGATCTGATAAACGCAAGGCCATAGTAAACCCTATCCGTATTCCGAACAGAACTTTCTCAAGACTTAGCTCACCCTGTGAATCCGAAATATAAAGAGTGCCAGTTTCAGTTCCCTTTCTTCGGAATCTGTTCATAAATTTCAATTCTATTAATTGATTTCTTGTGCATTTCAATTTGTGGTATTACTCATTCGGAATGCCAAAATGATTTGCATGATTAATAAAGAATGATGGAAGAGGTTCTCGTCACTTTCTTCGAAAAGAGTTACAGTGAGTCCGTGGCTCAGTTTTATATATAGACCCAACGAAATGATATGCAAACAAGTACCCGACTCTGCCCCGTGGCGTGCTGTGAGAAATTGAGATTGTTTTGGCCTTAGTCGCTCGGGTACAGCCCCTTCTGGCAGTGGGGGAACCTGTTGCGCTGCGCTCCACACTCATAAATCGCTATTAATTATATTCGGCGAGAATGATCGAATGATGATTTAATGGCTCGCCATGATGTCAGCGCCAGAGCAGCAATACACTGACTGAGAGAGAGAGAGAGAGAGAGAGAGAGAGAGAGAGAGAGAGAGAGGGACAGTAACTTAGCTGCAGCAGTGTTGCGTGATAAGGTCGCGGCTTTGGTGATGCTGATTAGTTAATTGGCAAAATATTTTCTATTTTCGGTATGTCAAAAACATCTTTATCAGGTAGAGAATTAGAATAGAGAGAACAGCGAAGAACAGCGAAGAAGAGCGGAGAATGTCGGAATTTTGAATAATGTTAAGTAGAATAACTTGAATCACTAGACTCGTAGATGTGCTGAAAGTTGTCCCGAAGTGAAGTGAATCACTAGATTTGTAAAGAAAATCACGGGACATTGGTGGCACCCTCTGCAGAGAGAGGGTCTTGGCGAGGTGGTTGGCCAGCGCAAACGGATTGAGCGGGTGGGAGGGAGGTAGATCTCCGTATTGCTCTCAACTATAACTGACTGAGTGGCAACGGGTGTAGCAGGGTAGAGCTGGCAGTACATCATGGCACGCACATTGACAGCTGTCATTAGCATTCATTGCGGAAGCGCGGCGAAAGCCATTGAAGGGCCGCCGTCGTCGTCGTCGTCGTCATTGTAGTTGTTGTTGCTGTTGAGGCAGTTGCTCTGGGGTGCAGTAAATGGGCCTTCATTAAAATTGAGAATAATAAAACTGAAAATAAATACCGAACAACTGGCGGCCGCAACGGCAAATCAAACACTTGAGAGTTGATTAAAAACGGCCCTGGGCCAGGCTCAACCCCTCAACCCCTCAGCCCGCGATCCGCCCCGCTGCCCCTGCCCCTGCCACATCCAGAGCCCACATGCAACAATTTGACGTTTGACTGAAGCAAAAAAAGCAAGAGAGAGAGAGAGAGGAGGGAAGAAGAATTGAATTGGAGTAGAAGAAGAAGCAGCAGAAGCAGAACCAAACCAAAATCCGCACAGATGCGTGCAACGCGAACTGGGCGAACCGGGGCAACTGGCTGAGGGGGCGGAGCCCTCGACGCGAGCGAGTATTCAATTTCTGCCGCACTCAATCAGTGAGTGAATACGCGGTGAATGAAGCCTGCTAATGGGTGCTTCAATGGGTGCTCGAGTCTAGCCTTAGGTCAGTACTTCGCTTTGATCTTTGCTTAGCCGTGCAAAGTGGCGACCAAAGCTGTTCAATCTGCTTTGTCGTAACGATTTCACATGGTTCTTCTGCAGTTTATCTCTGCTTAGGTTCTATTCATGACTGGCAGATCTTTATTCAATCTATATACAATACCTTAATATTCTAGAATCATCAAAACGACTTTACATTGTCAATCTGGAGTTAATCTCTGTTTGGATCTTTAGTCAATTTATTGTACTAACAAAACTTTAATATTCTTATATGATCAAATCGATTTGACATGGTTCCTCCTAAGTTAATCTGTGATTTAGTTCCATTCATGACTTACAGATCTTATCTTCTTACATCACTTTATGTTCATGAATGATCGAATGATTTTGCATGGTTCATCTGAAGTTAATCTCCGCCTTGGGTCTTTCCATCCCTGTCAGACCTTTACTCACTTTATTGTACTAACAATACTTGAATATTCTTGAATGATCTCTTTAAGCATATATTTTATATGAATATCGGAAATTGAAATCCTTTTCTTTCTTTCTATATTTCAGCTTGGTCGTGGGCGCGCCCAAATTCGATACATCCAACTTCCAGGAACAGGTGTCCGAGGCTGGCGCCGTCTTCAGATGCACCATGGATGGCGACAACCACTGTCGGCTGGTACCCTTCGATTCGAAAGGTATGTGCAACTACTCACAAGTCCCACTATGCAACAGTTGTTTTCCCTCCAACCCAAGCTCAGCTCAGCTCAGCCCAGCTCCAATCCCAGTCGCAGTCTCAGTCTCAGTCCCCATCTCTGTCGCTGTCTCCGTCTTCGTCTCCGTCTTCGTCTCCGTGTCCATCTCCTTCCCCAGTGTCAATCGCCGTGTCTGTCTCAGTGTCTTTTGTATTGGCGCCAGTGGGAAGAAGCGTAAAATGCAATTAGTTATTTATGGCTCACATGCATGCGTAGCCTTTCCATACCCTGTAGATGGCACCAGTGTGCAAAGTGGGGTATACTAGTATACCTTCGTATGCAGTAGATAGACTTAGAATACATTCTTGATCTGTAGCCAGATCTACTGTGCCCCCTGCTGAGCTTAGAGCTCTCTATGCAGTCCAGAGCCAAGGCTGGGCACACTGTGATTAGGGACTCTAGTATCTCAGGATCTAACTTGCTTAGGTCTATCAAATTTGAAGTGTAGGCGCGTCTGTATAGTACCCCCATCTAGGTTATTAGTAGTTTAGCATGCCACGCCCCTTTCTCACGCTTCTACAGCATTGCTCGAGTGTGTGTTGAGCTATTGCAGGGTATTCTTAGCTCGTCCCTTGCCCCTTCGCACGTGTTTAGTATGCAGAGTGCGAATGGGAGAAAACGCGAATATGCAAAGCAGCGCAGCAGAAATTGTGCATTGGGCTGCCGTTTATTATTATTAAGTATTATTATTTTTAGTGAGTGTTCTCTGTTCTGTTGCGTTTCGTGTTTTGCGCTTCTCTGTTTCGCCATTTCTTCGCACATGGAACTTCCTGAAGCGCAAACGGAAATGATAAACAGGCGGCCTTTAAAATAAACATGAGGCCCATTTTCAAGGTCCTCCCGCAGCACCCTCCCCTCCCTTCTAGTGTGGACAGGGAGAGAAACCCACCCACCTTCACGCAGCGCTGCCTGAGTATCGTCTCTTCTTGCCACGGGCCGAGGCACAGCCCCTGCCCCGCCCTCTGTCTCGGCGATTTGCTGCAACGGATGCGCAAATAAAAATTATGCGCTTTGTCGACGCTGACGATGATGATCATTACGATGATGATGGCAATGGAGTGGCCGCACTCTGTCTCCCTCCGCGGTGCTGGTGCCGAGTGGCTTGTCTGTTATCCATGAAATGAGGCTACCCTGCAATGTGCACATAAGTATCTACAAGGAGAAGTTGGAGACTTACGTTAGGCAGAAGTATATTGTATTCAATCCCGCCTGGTGCTTCTAAAATGTCCCGATGGTAACTGCTAGTCGTGCTGGTTCTGCAATTTCAGAGTGTACCTATTTGTTTTGAAGGGTACCTACTCGTCGTGCACACCCCATGGCTTTGCATATGCCAGACGCATTACCTGCCGCCATAAATATGCAATTTCATTTTGCGGCTGCTGTTGCCGGCTGGCTCTGGTGCTGCTGTTCCTCCTGGTGCTTCTTGTGGAGGCTCTGCCTCTGCTGCCAACACCTCAAATTGCTGACGCGTGCCCAGTCGCCGCACCACAGCAGGAGCCACTGAGCTGAGCTGAGCTGATGATGGGATCCGGCTCCAAAGTGAAATGCATAAATTGGCCCCGACTAAGTGCTGGGTTGGTTGAGCTGACTAATCCCTTGGGGGGCTATGACCAAGTCCCCGATCCGACCTATCCGACCCATCGTCGCAATGCTCGAGCCACTTCTTGTCGTATCGCTCGCTATAAACCATAATAAAAGTCATTCAAAACTTACAAACTGCTTATCGAAAAGGAAACAACACGTGCTTCATCCAGCTCGCAGGTTGGTTCGCCATCAACAAGATCACCAATCAGATCGCACTAGAATTAGTCAACATCTGATTCATCTACTGATCAGTAGCAGCATTAGTCACACGCATACTATAAATACGAATCCATTCATAGATCGCCAACGATTCATCAACGTACTCATTTGAACTGCATCTGAAATCATTTTCGACTATTTCACATATTCGGTCATCGCTGCACTACGTCAGGTCTTCATATCGCAACAAAGTAAATATAGAAATCAGCTGGAAGTCATTGCTAAATGCTTTCATTATATATTATCTCACCTCCATCATTAAAAACTCATTCAAACGCACTTCAATCAACGGTCGCAGCTGTAAGGCCCCATTCAATCATCCCCAAATCACGGATCGAGTATTGCACTTCAATCAGCTGCAGCGCATCAATCACGGCATCTCGCAGATACATTCAATCATCACTCAATTGTGAAAGCACTTCAGTCAACACCCTGCCAAAGCGACCCTGTGTGCAGGCACTACCTGGCACTACCCACCCTTAGCACTACCCTTAGCACTCTGTATCATAATAAATCATCCGGCGACATCCCAGCGGAAGTGGGCATTATGCCATTATACTATATAGATATATGTGCATACACACGATATTTGTCAAGTGCCTCGTGGGGGGCACTTTAATTAGTTTGCTTTGTCGGCTTTGTTTTTCTTCACGCATTTCTCAGGTCTCCACTAAACCCCCCGACTATGTCTTCCTCCCGCTTTAGAATACATATTAATTTCAGTAAATTTTTATTTCCGCCCAATTTTGTTAGTTTATTTTCTTGTGCGTGTCGTTCATTTCTCTCTCTTGTGAGAAGCTTTTCGTTTTATTTGCAGCCCAATTTAAGTTTCTTAAATTATTGTTCATGTTATTATTATTAAGAGTGTTTCTAATTGGCAACCCTTTCCCAAAATAGGTAACAACCGCAATACGATGCATCAGGTCATCGATCGCAAGTCGTTTCAATGGCTCGGAGCGACCGTGGCAACCGGACGGGATAGTGATATGATTGTGGTGAGTGCATTTGTATTCATAATGTATACTATATATAACATATACTATAGGAATGACAGAGTATCGGTGTTACATCGTACTCTATTTAAAATTAGCACAAATTATGGCTTTCTGTTTTATTCATCGATAGCTTACTTGTAATGGTTTATTGTTTGAAGTGAGGGAAGGGAAAGGAAATTTATATACTTTCTGCAAAGGGTATATGGGAAAAACCACAAACAAAGGCTACCCCTTGCAGTCTTTTATCTACGCTGTTTGTTCCTATAATAGAATGTATACTAACGTTTTCCGACTTTAATGAAATGGAAAAACTATACATCGATTGATTCCTTTCTAACCTAGATTGACACTGATAAGTTTTTCGAAAACCAATACTTAATTCTCAATTCGCCAGATTGTGCCTATGGCACTTAATGTTATAGAGGTCCGATTTTAATAAAATTTCATATGCATAATATACGTATTTATAAAGAAAAAGTCTGGTATCGGTTGCAATATCTTGAAAAGCAACGAAAATCAACCGATAGTTTGTATGCCATCTTACGCCATATCGGTCCGATCCGGCTCGTTCTGAGTTATTCACAGCATGCAGCAATAAGAAGCTAGTTTCATCAAACTAAAGTGAGCGACTTGTTTGTGTTGCAACTGATGGACACGGGTTAGTTCAACTCGTCAGTTAATTCCGATTCAGAATATAAACTTTAAAGGTTGGAGTTGTCTTCTAAGATGCGTTGCAAACTTTTGACCATAATTAATATACCCTCTTGAAGTGTACATTACATTACTGTACAATATTGTGACCCTGAAAGGAATTCATGCATGCAGATGCCCAATTCCTACTTACATATATCTATATAATGTCACAGATATTCAGGTTTTAATGTATTACCATATAGAAGATAGAAGCAAAAATGGTCTCATAGTAGAATAACAGAAAGAAATATTCATAGATGGAAACAGCAGAGGAGGCTAAGAGAAAATAGTTGAAGATTAAGAACTATTGTAAATCTTAGCTTATCTGAAGTAAAACTATCATCTCACACTATCACTCAGTCTAGTTAAACCATGAGCTAATCAGCTAACACGGCTATACAAACGCGCTCTTAGATTCTTTGTTCTTGAGCAGCTTTCCCGCGGCACAGTGCATCGTAAAAGTAGACACACAGCCCACGCGCGTAAATCCAATTGAATTTTTTATCGCCAGGTTAATGTGACACCACGACCAAACGAGACTCTCGTTTTCCGCCGCACCACACTGACCCACAGAGTGGCTGACTGACTGACAGACAGACTGCACCTGGGCCGCTGCGATGGCATCATCATCGTTGCGCTGCTCCATTTGACAACATCTCCAGGGGCAGCTGGCCAGAAGAGGCAGAGGCACTGGGGGAAAGCCCAAACAGGTGGGCGGCAAACTGATATTGAAAACGAAACTTTCAGTGCGAAGCAGCAAAAGAAAAAGTAAAGAAAAAAAAGCAAAAGAAAATGAAAATCCGAAATGACATTTTCATTTTTATTACAATGCGTGTTTCGACTTTTTCTTCTTCTCCCTGCCTCTTTTGATGTCAACTGCAGTGGGTGTACAGTGCCGTTGCGCCAGTCTGTGCGCCAGTCTAGCTGCAGATACCCTGTAAAGGTGATGAGGCAGACTATGCTGACATTGTTGACTATTTTCAAATTTCAATTGCATTTAAAAATAATGAAATTTGATATTAAAGGTTTAGTGTCTTTAGGTATGCTCAGCATTTCTGCAGGGCATCGGCCAGTCGTGCATACCCTGGGCTAGTCTGTTTACTTGTCTTGTCTATTGTAGTCTTTGTTGTTCTGAATGCGTTTTGATTTTCTTGTCATCTTTTGTGGTCGCACGTTAACTTGGCCTTTTCTTGGGATTGCGTCAAGTAAGCCACACACACACACACACTGGCACACACTCGCACTCACACACACACACTTGCTCACACAGACATTCAGTGAGCCACAATGTGCGCGGTTTAAGGTGCGCCCCAGTCGCAACTTTGGTTAATTGCGTTGGCGGCCGTCGTTGGCCAAAGTAACCACCCACCCACCACAGGTGAGCGAGAAGGAGCAGCGAAAGACAGAGAGGGGGAGAGGGGCATTTGATTTTCACTTTAGTTCTCAATTAACTTTGATTTGGCCCATTTGATTTGGCAAGCAAGACGCAACCGACAAAGGAAACCGTTAACATTGATGGCCAAAGTCGCAAACTACAATTCCCTCTTGCACTGCCCCCTTTCCCCCCGCTTTTCACTGTTGTTACCGTTATTTGTTGCTGCAGTTGTTGTTGTTTCTGGCTTTTGTGTTGACTTGACCATCGGTGTCCAGGTCACTTCCGCCACGCGCGCACGCTCCGGGCCGGAGCTGACCTGGCCTTCAAATCGCCATTAAGAGGCCATCATCGATTTATGTCTGCGCCAAGTGCGCCCGATGGCAGCTCGTACAGTTCGAACTACATCATCGCCAGGCAGTGCCACAACAACAACAGCAACAACAACAACAACAGGGCATTAACTTTAGAATCTGTGGTTGTTTTTGCCAGATGTATGTGGGGCGAGCCTTGGACTAGAAGTGAGAGGGAGTGAATTCTAGCTGGGATTCCTTTGATTTGATTTGAGAAGACCCCAAGATCAGTCTTCATGCAGAGTTTCAACCTTAGAGATTGCCAAGATTAGTATGTGAATCGAATTCAAAGCACTTTCTTGAAGAATAAGCTCATCGGTTGAGAAGAAGACAGTGCCAACTGTCAACTCTGAATGGATTCTTTGCCCACTCAAAGCTCTCAACTGGCAACTGGAGCGTTTCGATTGATGCGACATTGAAGTTTATTTAATTTAAGCTTCGCCCCGTCTCCATCTCTCCCTCTCTTTCACACCCAAGTAATGAACGGTTGTTGCTGGGAGGCGTCTCAAGTTAACGCGATCGCGAGATGACATCATTGTGAACCCAATACACAATTGCCGATTGGCGAATCGAATTCGGATGGAGTGGGTGCAGGAGGGTGGGGGAGGAGGAGGTGCAGAGAGTGCTGCACGGGGTGTGGTGTTGACTGCGAACATGCTGCGGCGGCGGCTGTGGGGCATGTGCCGCATGTCGTGCGGTCTCGTTTCGCTTTTCGTTGTTGCCGTTCGTCGTTCGTCGTTCGCGATTGCGACATGATCATCGACACGATCTCTGTAGAATTGGCAATGCGCTATTGAACTCAAATATGGCCGGGCACATGGTCGTCGCTCGTCGCTCGTCGGACCATGGGAGCCCAGGTACCAGGTACTAGGTACCTGGTCCGAGCTCCGGCATCTTCAAGCCTTCAGCCTCCATTCTGCGACTGCGATCGCTACGATCCTTGCTGAGTTTTGCATTCTGCATGTCGAGCATGTCAAACGTGTTGACTTTTGACTCCGCCGTTGCCCCGGCAACAACTGGAGGGCCATGCTCGCTCGGAAAGTGCAGTTTAATGTCTCAAAAATTTATCGCTGGCCTCCACGCGGTATGCGCTCCGTGCCCAACTTGGGCAAAAGGCAAAAATGGCAACACAAACAGAAACCAAAAGAAAGAAAAACGAGCTAAACACACAAAATTGTGAATAAAATGCAAATAAAAATCATTGGAAAATATGTTTTGAGTGCCCCTCGAAATGGGTTTCTGGCAGGGCGCATAATAAAGCATCGTTTCAGCGCATGGCGCCCAACGTGGGCAGGCAGTCTGTTTGCATATCGAACTATCTTGCTTGCAATGCGACGACTCGTCGACTCGTGGACTCGTCGACCCGCCGATAATAAAGTTTTTAATAGGAAAACGCTATTAACTTATTGCCCGCCTGGTGGGCCCTAGCCAGCACCGACGAGGAGGAGGCGGGAGGGAGGAGCGTAAAGAGAGCGCAAACTGGCCACAGCACATTATGAATTCAATTGAATTGTTCAATGGCCTGGGACCTGGGCATGTGGAACTGGACCTGGACCTGGACTGCCGCCAGCTGCTGCTGATTGTCTTTATTTTGATTTTATGGGAGCATTGAGTGCACCTGAGAGAGGCCAAAGACAAAGATATGAATGCAAATATGCAGATATGTGCCAGGGCTGGGGAGAACATTGAAGAAAAGCCACAAGAGCTGCGCGAGCAATGATCGTGGGAATATAACAATTGTGAAGTCAATAAAGTAATTTCCAGCGCCCTCTTTTTCCAAGTGTAATGAAGTTAGTTCTACCTTATCCTAGAAATTTGAGTTTGAAAGAGAGCCTGGTGAAGTGGAATCTGTATACTGTAGTAACAGTGTTAGTAAGGATAACTAGCAGTAGCACGGACACACATATTATTCTTAAATATTATACTTTACTGGTAATCTTTTTAAATTAAGATGACACCTTTCGATTGGTAACACTAATTGTAATCGATAGATACGATATAATTGAATAAAAGCACTAAAGTACAGCATGTGTCAGCTCGATATACGTACTTTAATGTATGTAAGCCTGTATGTTTCATAAGATTTCGCTATATCTTCCGTTAATTTACCATTGAATTCAGTCATATCTTTACTAAAGTAAATGTAGTGTAAGTTTCTAACCAAACTTTAAGCAGATATGGTAACTAAGTCATACAGAAAGCTAAAGGTGCTACCTCCTCCAAGACCCTGCAATTATTTTGCCAACTTCGAAGTAGATGTTTGGAGTTGCCTCCCTGGTCGAAACTTGAGCTGGTCTGTGATTCTGCGACTCTGTCTCTGGCTCTGGCTCTGGCCTGGCTGTGATTCGGAGTCGTCGCTTGCATAATGCGAGCGCATAGATTTCCGATTTCAATGGATATTTGAATGAGGTGGGGCGTGGCCCGGCCTCGTGTGGTGGAACTGGCGAAGCTGTGCGGTTCGGTTTGGTTTGGTTTGGAGCTGCGATGATGCGATCAGCATGCAGTTTTGGCGATGCAGCGTCATTGCCGACTCAGGCTCAGGCACAGGCAGTGGCAAAGAGGTGTGCGCCACAAAGTGGCTGAGGAGGAAGGGCGAGGGTGGCGAGAGGAGGTTGGAGGAAGTAGGAAGAAGGGAGGGTAAGCAGCAAGCCAATAGAGCTGCTGCGCGCTGCTCGCTGCCTGCCGCGCAATCCTGCCACTGGTAATGCCATAAAAGGTACAATATGTATAAATTTGTAAAAGTAATTGCAGGCATATGTGCCACAGAGCGGGCATCAAACAATGCCACTACGATCCGATCCGGACCGGGCCGGGCCGTGCCGGGCCGGGCCAACTGCAGCATGCCAGCCATATTTGGCATGGGCCACAGGCCCAAGTAGAGCCAGCGCCGGAGGCGGAGGCCGAGGCTGAGGCAGCGTGCGTGTTTTATGTCCAACTGCCAACCATTTATACATTATAAAACTATATATACGGACAGACGGACGGACAGACGGACATACAGACAGATAGAGAGACAGTGGGACTGACAGACAGCCAGGCTAACTGACAGACAAGCTGACTGAGCCAATGCTCAGTTGTGGCTGCTGTGCTGGCTGCTGCAGATGGAGACGCAGGCTCCAGGGTCGCATCGCCTCAGAGCGCACAGCACATCGTACCATATCGTACCGTGCCCCTTCTCCTGCCTCCATTTGCCCCGCCCCCGCCTTGGCTTACCTCATTCTGTCTGCATCTCGTAATTCGCCTTGGCCATTTTTGGCTTAGCTGCATTTTCATGATCTGCTTGCTGCCATTGTTTCGCATTTTCACAACTTCACAGCGCGACAGGCTGCTGCCTCCGAAGCTAAATAATTCTCATGTTCTGTTGTCGAGATACCCCGGAAGGAGCTAATACCCGATTGGGTATGCCCAGTCCGAAAGTGAGAGAGAGATTCTACTGCAGATTATAATAGATGTTCAACTATGTAATGACGATCGATTATTAATAGTTATTGCAGTTATTTCTGATTGAAGTAGATACTTGGCAAATGGAATGGTGTTCTTCTATGTAAGTAAATTGTTATCGATAGTTATCGATAATATAGCAAATAGGGTATACTCGTAGCCTAAACAACGCCAAGCAGATCATAGAAGAACAATAGTTATCGATAGTGTGCAACTTTGTTTAGCTTCATCGATAATTATGACGATTACCTCTAGCAAATTGTGCAATGCTACAAGATCAATTTGGATCTTCAAGCCTTGCGCTCTTGTTACCTAAGGTAGTTCTCTGTGTCTCCTAGTTAGCTTATAAATTAGTTGAACAGAAAATCGTTTTAAAATAAAAAGTGTTCGATATTTCATAGCCCAACGATAGTTATCGATAGGCTCTTTAGCTGTATGCTAGTCAATGTATCTGATTATAAAGATAGCCCTTTTATTATTATTATTATTATCCCTCGATATTTGACTGTCACCTACCAAAAGAATATTGCCTAGTCGTTTTAGCCTCTCCTAATCCCCCGTCTCTTTTTGTTTGCTTTCAGGCCTGCGCACCTCGCTATGTCTTCCACACGTTGACGCCAGTTCAGGCGATTCGCTATGAGCCAGTGGGCACCTGCTTCACCTCACACAACTTCCAGGAGTTCCACGAGATATCGCCGTGTCGCACAAGTAAGTGGGTCGCCCAGAATTAGAATCAGAGCGAGTGCAGTGGGAACTATCGCCTGCACTTGATGTGATTTGCACGCTCGTGTAATTCGAGCCAGGGAATCCCTTTAACCGCAACGAAAAAACGAAAACCAAAAACCAAATAAGAAAATTGAAATAAAAGATAAGAAACACGCGCACTGCGGACAGACAATCGCTGAAAGTGAGTGAGCCAAGGCCAGGACAAAGCTAAGCTATCGAATAACCAGAAAAGTGGGCAAGGAGAACATGATGAATAAGAAGAAGAAGAGGGAGAAGAAGGAGAAACACCGCGTGTGAACTTGTCTGGTCCGCTGTAGTCAATCTAAGTGTGTATTACCTGTAATTATCGATAGTAGCTGTGGATAAAATTTAAACTAGGTATACTATCGATAGTAATGCACCGAAAGAGTACGAATAATATCGATAGTCTTGAAACTATCTGATAACTGTTGTTAGGATGGATGATTGAATAACTAAAATATTGAATTGGTTTTCTATCGATAGTCTTTGCACCAAACTTTGCTACATGTCAAGTTATAATATGGTTTATATATAATGACATAACCGTATGCCACCATGTACTATTTTCGTCTTCTTTCTAACTCAAAACAGAAGGTAAAATTCATTTTTATCCCCTTGTCCATCTCCCTCCCCTCCCGCGTTCTCTCCCGTTCGGCCCTTTGATGAAAGATTTATAGTGCCGAAACGGGCGGCAACTTGCAACAAATATGTGCAGGGCCATTCCCCCAGCCCCTCCCATTCCATCCCACACACACTGGCAGACACAAAGAACATGTCTATTAGTGTTCTTCCATGTAGACTGCAGAATATATCGTACGTATATCGCATATATATCGTACTATGCTGGAAGGAGATCACTTTGCGCTGCATTAGGGCTGATATTTTCGGTGAATTCGGAACTGAATGCCAATTTGTTTGCTTAGTCATGTTTTCATATGTTCTGTGTCTATGCCTATCCTACATATATGGTCTATATATGTCCATAGATACTTATGTATGTAGCTGGACATGTGGAACGGTCCTCAGTCTAACGTGCCTCAGCTTTTGCCTATTTCTAATAATTATTTTTAGCATCCGCAGCAGATGCAGAGAGCATGTAGGCAAGCATCGCCACGACCTAGCATAGACACATATATACACGATTATGTATAGGTACGGCCAAGCATACATAGGTAAATACCTGTATATGTATACATAGAGCAAGTATGTAGCTGTGCATGTACGACGATCTGCAAGTTCAATTCGCTGAGCAACTATATGTTATTGGCCAAGTGAATCGTGATTTCTGTCTGTGCTGCGTTGATTGTTACGAATTTCTAGCATTATTTCTTATTCCTCTAGGGTTTCCCATAAAATTTCATATTAAAAGACAAATTATTTGTTCTTTATACCCCTTCAAAACGTGTATTAATATTAGCCTGAAGTTTGCATCTTTACCATATATTAACTTTTTACTATATATGTTCTTGATCAGCATCAACAGCGATACAGTTCTTTAATTACCTCAATGAAACTTGCCACACATGGCTCGAGCCGGATCGAACCGATATATCGTATAGCAGGCATAGGAACTTTCGCCAGATTATACTAGCTAACCCATAGGTTATATGGGTATCTGAACTCTTCAAACCTTGAAAGAAAATCTTTCCTCAATATACTCGTATAAAGCTGCCACAGGAATTATCGATTTGAAGAAGGGCTTTGCATGAAAGCCAGTATTCTTACACAAAATTCAACTTATATCTATTGAAGCTCAATGTGCTTTAAAGAGCTATGGGAGTTATTTTATCAATGATATCAATGAAGAGACGATCAATGTTATTAAATTATATACTACTATAAAAACCATTGGAAAAGAAAAGTACTAAAACATATCAAAGCTACCATTCCTATCTTATTTTAATAATTTTAATAATTCTTATTAGTTTCTTACAATGTAAACACATACAAAATTGAATTCACTTATTCATGTATTTCGCTCATGTGAATCAGTTCTTAGTGTATATGTTTCTTCACCTAAATGGCAAATATTCAACACTCTTTGGAAGTAGCTCCAAAGTTCTTTCAATTGTCACTTTAGTGAATGTTTTTTCGCAGGTAGAATAAGTCACAGCCCAGAGGAATCAGCTTAAAGAGTCCATTCTCTGTAATGGAAGTGAAATAGTACTTCTACAGCTCTATCAATGCATTGCTGCAATTGCCCTCATGTAGAACCCCATTGGAGTGTGTTCCAATCCAATCCAATCCAATCCGAGGCAGGGCCAATTTAATGATTCCAAACGCATTGCGAGGCGCACTGGCTATGGCCCAGTACCCAATGGTATTGTACATGTTGTCGCTGTGTTGTTGTTGCGTTATTAATGTTGTCGTTGTCGGTGTCGCTGTTGTTGCTGTGAAATGATTAGCAGCAACGACAGCAACGACAGCAGTGGCAGCAACGCATCAGATGACAGTTGGCCCGGCACATTCCGACATCACTGAAAGCAATAAATACCAACTTAACGCACAAAATACCAAACTAATAGTTAAGGCGAATCAAGCAAAACGCATAAAATATACACGAAAAAACAACAAGGCAGAGGCAGGGCAAGGGGCGAGGAAACAAAGGGGGAGAGGGAGAGGGAACAGAGAAAGGGCCCAAGAGAGCCGCAATCGATGTAGTCGACCGGCGAGTCGCAAGTTTTGATTCCGACTTGTCCGATTTGTACGATTTGCTGCCTGCTTGTAGTGCTGCCTGCTGTCCCTACTTCTTCTTCTTCTTCTTCTTCTTCTGCTGCTTCTTCTACTGCCACTGCCTCCCCTGCTGCCCTGCCTCTGCCCGCTGCCCTTGCGCAGACTAATTGTAATTCAAGACGGGGGCGATTTTATTATGGGAATTACTACACAACCAAGTGCAGAGCCCCAACTGAAGGTGTGTGTGTGCGACAAGGTATGTGTGTGTTGTCTCGAAGCTCAGCCTTAAAAGTTGACTTATGGCGAGAAGGTTGCTACACGCCAGCAACATGCTGCTGCTGCTGTTGTTGCTGCTGTTGCTGCCGCCGTTGAACGTTCAAATTGAAACACTTCGGAGACAAATTGTTATCGTTTAATTTGATCAAACGCACGATCTGCCTGTTGATTTTGCACTGAGCTGAGCTGCTGCTGCTGTTGCTGTTGCACAAAAAGAAAAAACAGACGGCAGCAAGTTGCCAGCAGTGCGACATGTTGCCGCTGTGGCAGTTGTTGCTGCTGCTGTCGTTGCGGTTGTTGCTGCTGCTGCTGCGAGTATTGCGTGATTTTTATTTGGTAAAAAGCGCAAAACAAAAGGATGTGGACCTGGGGCCTTGTGGTCGCCACTTTTGGCTGCAGTTTGTCTGTCTGTCTTTTGTTGTTGTTACTGCTGTGGTTGTTGGTGCTGTTGTTGTTGCTGTTGTTGTTGCTGCTTGGCCTTTGGGCCGCCTGTCTGCGGCCTTTTGTTTGCCGATCTGCCGCTGCTGTTGTTTATTGTATTTTCATTTCAATGTCCATTCTCTGTCTGCTCCCTCGTCTCCCCTTCTCTCTCCCCCACTTCCTCTCTCTCCTTCTCTCTTTGTGTGTACTTCTTCGTCTGAGTTCTCAATTCCTTGCTGTTGCCACAGGGCGCGCGCGCTCTAATCCTTTTATGTTGTTGCTGCTGCCTCAGCCTCATCACCTGACAAATCACAGCAGCAATTTATGGCATTGCTGCGGTAATTATTGCAATCCCCTTCCCTCCCCTCGACAGCAACAACAACAGCATTTTATGGGGACATTGCAATGTGCTTACACACATAATAAAGGGCAAAAGTGCGAAATACGTGTACGAAATTGCAACTGACATCGTTTGCCCTCTCGCTCACTGACCTCCCTCCCTCTTCTACTTTCAGATAACTGGGGATACCATCGACAGGGATCGTGTCAAGCTGGCTTCAGTGCGGCCATCACCAAGGTGAGTAAAGTGCAACAAAAGGGGGCATATTAACGTAGGAAGGAAGACGAAGTGGAAAGTAATGATCTATGCCAACTCTGATATCGATGGCATCAACTAGAGCAGAGATGTTCGGGTTGAGGTTACCATATATCACTTCCTTAGTCACTGTAATTGTAGGGTATTTGCAGAAGAGTTCCTCCCGACTGGCATCTCAAATGGAGAGCTTAGGGTCTTGTCTCTTGGGGTATTATTAATCGCATGCCTTGCTGTTTCGGGCCCCATTTGGGTTGGGCTGGGTTGGTTAGGGCTCGGTTAGCTGTTTAACAGCATTTTCGGGGTTCGGTTGGGTTCGGTATGCAGCGTGGGCACATTTAGTTGGCACCTCGCTGCGATCGTGGCATAATATTTGCATAGCCAATCGCAACCGCAATCGCAACGCAATCTCAAGATTTATTCGATTCTTGCAGAATGGATCGCGCCTGTTCATCGGCGCACCTGGCAGCTGGTACTGGCAAGGTAAGTGCACGATTCGCTGTACCGTTTTTTAGTCTGTAAGAAAACAAGAAAGAAACGAAATTAAGAAGAAGAATTCTAATTGTATTTTGTATGTATTTCCCCCTCAGACGAATCTCTCTTCCATTGTATTTAGCTCTAGTTAGTTCATTAAGTATCTCTCCCTGCTACGAGACTTGCTCCCTCTTAGCGGCCCTTGTCCCTGCCCAGCAGTACCGTAGTTACTGGTTTGATATACTCCCTTGCCACACCCCTCCCTCCCGAAGTAGTCAAACTTTTGCCATGATTTTGCATTTAGAACTTCCTTCCCTCCGTTCCCGTGATTTTGTCCCGTATTTAAATTGAATTTTGTTTGTGTTTTTTAATTTTTAGTTTCCGTTTCCGTTCCAGTTGTGTTTTTAATTCCGAGCATCTTTAGTCTTAAGAACGTCCCTAACCCCACACAAGAAAACACACACACAGACAACGAAAGTGGGATAACTCCGATCCGAATTTGAAACACACATGTCTCTAACCCCCTCTACAGATCTCCCCCTAGAACTCTACCATCTTAGTTAGCCTAGGCTAAGTTAATACAATATATTAGTTTAGTACGTAACTGTCTCGTGCATGCAACGATATCGATAAGCGCTCGCGTGGTGCGATACATATCGATAGCGAAGGGTACCGCCTAAGCAAGCAGCTCCTCAGTGTTGTCGAGTTGATTGTATTCGAAATTCTGTTGCTCAATTGGATGTATTTATCGCTTAGTGTCGTTGCTAACTGATAAGCCCCAACAAGCAAAGTAAAACAAGAAGCAAAGGGAAAACTAAAGCACATTGACAACCCTCTCACAACAATTACACTTGCCACAACTCGACAGCAGAAGCCGCAGCGAGACTAACCTCTTGTTAAGTTTATCGTGTAGTCAGTCTACCAATCGATAATTCGATAATTTGTGACTATTGTAATCGTATTGTAAATTAACCAATGAAACCAATGATCGATCAGTGATGATGATCTCTAGCTGCATTTACCGTATGTATCGTAAATCGTATTTATATTAGTCTTAGCTCAATATGTATTTCTTTTACTTTATCGTAATGCGTTATCGTAATTGTAATCGTAATCGTACTATCGTAATATCGTAACTTTAACCTGTACCTCCTACCTATACCGAATAATGCGTCATGTTTTCTCCTAATTGAATATTTAGTCGACGTTTTTTGTCTCATTTGATTAATATGTATTATGTATTCTCTTTTATTCTCTCTCTGTCTCTCTCTCTCTCTCTCTTTTTCTATTTGATCCTCCTCTTTACACTCTGTCTATGCCTCGGCGCAAAATGCATGCAATTCTAAAAAACAAAAAAAAAAAATACTTTATCCAACTTGCATTCTGTACCGAACGCCATGAACCGTTGTGTCTGTTGTTCCAACCCAAAAAAACTCACAATTCGAACTCGAAACCGAACTCGAACTCAAAACCTTCTGCTACCATGTAATTCGAAAATCATATCGAAAACCAAACCAAACCAAAACCAAACCGAATACACACAATTAAAAGGACAAACCTACTCAATACCGCCCGATGCCGTGTTTCCATATAAGCCGCCTTTCTATCAGCCCTTCGGCACTGGAGGTAATAATAATAATACGCAAATACGCTTCTCACACAGCAAAACTGTATCCAACGCCAACCAAACCTATCGACTACATTAACCCAGCAGCAAAAGTGCCTAAACCACAACGTAAACCTAAACAAAAAAAAAAAAAAGAAAAAAACGTTGAGTAAAAGAATAATTAAAGAATGGCCCGCCCCCGCCCCTCACTCATACTGGTGTGTGATAATATAACAAATATACAATACGATATATATAACAGAGTATATATATGCGCTGTATACCATGTGCAATCTCATCCGATAATGCGAAGGTGCTGTCAAGTCGGGCCAGAATCGAACGCTTCGAGAACTAAGCACCTCTGTGCTTCGATTTGACAGTGCTCGCTAGAATTAGCCACCTGGCGCGTGGGTGAGCAACGGCGTCACTCTTACCCCGCCACGCCCACAGCGCCTACCACTCATCGAACGCTTCGCTAACCCAAAACCGAGTGCATCACGCGGGTCGCGACACTTGAACCGCACAAACGCAACGTGACGCGCCCGAAATGCCTCAGCTGCCTCCGCCCTGGCTGCCCTGGTTGTTGTCTATGCTAAGCCAGTTCACATAACCCCCCTTCGTACAGTGGTCGCCCGATAAGACGAAAGAGAAAGAGCTTAAGTTTATCCATAACGTATTTAGTGTATAATTTCATTTGTTTTCCGTGACTTTCGATGTTTCCTCTTAACGAGCGACTACTGTACTTACATCGTACACCTCATAGAGCTGCAAAACATACCGATAGTATCGTGTGCGACATTCTCAATATGAATATCGTTTCTCTCCCCGTGACTATCGTTTGTTCTGCAGTGCCTAAGCATACTTTACATCGATAACTAGGTAGCAAAGCCATACCATATGCCATACATCATTTAGTCTATAATCCGTCGAATGAGCACGTCGCAAGCAGGAGAAACCACGAGAGAGCGCAGCCCACTTCACGTTGATCTGTAGTAAAAAAGAATTAAAGAATGCACCTTCTCTCTCTCTCCTGCTTGCAGCGCGCTGTATCGTATACTAAGCTTTTATTAAGAGAACTTTAAGCTGCGCATGAGCTTTCGTCGTGGGGTCTGCAATGGATGTTGGTTGTTCTTGTTCCTGTCCCTGTCTGACCAAACTAACACAACTTGGTTTGCATGTGGCGCATGGCGCATGCGGTGGCAACTAACTTGTAGTGCGAACTGTAGAGCAAATATCGTAAAAGTAGCAAAAGTAGTTGAACTATTTACCGTAAGTTTTGTATTGTTGTTGTTACTCCTGTTGTTGTTGTTGTTGTTGTTGTTCTTGCTATCATCCAGCATGGCGCAGTAATCCGTAGCTAAACCAACACACACACACACACACACATCTTGCACACACACACACACACATACAACCACAAAGCATCCGCCTGTGAGGCTGCTAATCCGCTGCTGAACCACACTGAACCACTGAACCGGCATATTCCACAGGTCAGACCTTCTCGCACGACGTGACCCGCCCAGAGCATCAGGTCTTCTTCACGGCCGAATCGTCGTCGGCCAACGACGACTCCTACCTGGGCTACTCGATGGTCACCGGTGACTTCGATGGCGATGGCCAGGACGACGTGGCCATTGGCATGCCACGCGGGGCCAACCTGACCGGCAAGATTGTCGTGAATCGCTGGAACATGGCGAATATATTCAATGTTACAGGCCGTCAGATCGGCGAATACTTCGGCTACTCGCTGGCCACCAGCGATGTGGATGGCGATGGACTGGACGATCTGATCATTGGTGCGCCCATGTACACCGAGCCGGGCAACGTTGAGGGCAAGTACGATGTGGGACGTGTCTACATACTGCGACAGGGCGGCAGCGGGGTAAGTCAACAGCCCAATTAGAGAGAGAGCGAGAGAGAGAGATTACCTAACCCGATTTGCATGCTGCTTTCCAGCCCGCTCCCTGGACACGAGAGCACACTCGCGACGGTTTCAACACGAAGGGTCGCTTTGGTCTGGCGCTCTGTACCCTGGGCGACATCAACGGCGATGGGTTCGGAGACTTTGCGGTGGGTGCCCCCTACGACGGTCCAGAAGGTCGAGGCGTTGTCTACATCTTCCACGGTTCAGCCTCGGGTCCGCTTGCCAAACCATCGCAGATCATACGGGCCGAACAACTGGTTGAGGGAGCACCCTACCCGCGCACCTTCGGCTTTGCCTTGTCCGGTGGCGTCGACATGGACGGTAACTCGTATCCTGACCTCGCTGTGGGTGCCTACGGCTCGGACCAAGTGTTCATCTTCAAGGCGCGCCCCGTGGCCGCTGTCAATGCGGAAACGAACTTTGCCAGCGCATCGAAACTGATCAGCCTGGACGATCGCTCGTGCCAGCTGCAGAGAGACCATACGCTTGTGCCGTGCGTCTCGCTGCGCACCTGCTGGAGCTACACGGGTCGCAATCTGCCCAACCAACTGGTCTTCGATGTCTCCTGGCTGCTGGACGCCAAGAAGACGCGCAGTCCCCGTCTGTTCTTCCTCAAGGACGAGGGCAAGAGCATCCGCAACATGACGATCCAACTGAACAAGGGCCAGCAGTGGTGCCACGACGAGATGGTTTACCTGAAGGACGGCATCCAGGACAAGCTGACTCCCCTCGAGGTGGAGGCACGATACAATTTGCAGAGCAATCGGGCGCCCACGTCGCGAGTACGTCGCCAGGTGCTCGAGCCGGTGATCGATCAGAATCGCGAGATCATTCTGCGCGACGCGATTAACATCCAGAAGAACTGCGGAGCGGACAACATATGTGAGCCGGATCTGTCGGTGAAGGTCAAGTGAGTAGCGAGATCGGCAGTCCTTCTAGGGTGGATGACTTACCCCCTTCTCACCGTCTTTCCCCCTTGCAACATATCTAGTGCCATGAACAAGTATCTGTTCGGATCGCCGGAGCCGCTGACGCTGGAGGTGATGGTCAAGAACAACTACGAGGATGCTTTCGAGGCGGCCTTCTACATGATGACGCCACCTGATCTACAGTTCACCAAGCTGCGGCAGCTGAGCGAGAACAACGACATGCCCATCACCTGCTCCGCCCCCGAAGCCATCAACAACTTCACGATCAAGTGCGACATTGGAAATCCCCTCAAGGGCGGCAACATGGTGAGTAGCCTGTCGAGTTTCCTTGACTCCCGACCTACAACTGATGAATCTCTCCCCGCCTGCCCCCACAGACGCACTTTGCCATCAGCTTTGTGCCGGCAGAGAAGCACGCCAAGACCTCGAGCTACGAGTTCTACTGGGTGGCCAACTCGACCAATGTGGACCGCAAAGGGTCCGAGTTCGACAACGTGGGCAGCAAGAGCATCGGCATCTGGGTGGAGACAGACCTGATCATCAAGGGCACCTCGAAGCCCAACTACCAAGTGTACAAGGCATCCGACTACAAGGCACCCGAGAATGCCACCACGGAGGACGAGCTGGGTCCGCACATGGTGCACATCTACGAGCTGCGCAACAACCAGACCTCCTTCATCGAGCGCGCCGTGGTGGACATCTACTATCCCTACCAGACGCAGGCTGGCGACTATCTGATGTACATCCTCGAGCAGCCGGTGACGCGCGGCAAGATACAGTGCGACAACATCGAGGTGAACGAGCTCAACGTGCAGCTCAACGAGCAGATTCGTCGCAAATCCTTCCTGCACTCGCAGAGTGGGAGCAGCGACTCGGCCGGCCAGGAGGAGGGAGCCGAGGCTGCTGGAGCCGCAGCTGGCGGTGAGGCTGGTGCTGGGTCCAACGGAGGCGTCCATCTGGAGATATCGCGTGGCTACGAGTCCAGCAGCAACGTGGGCGTTCCCGTTGGCAACGAGACGCAACGCAGCCTGACCGAGAAGCAGAAGGAACTGCTGGAGCGTGAGGATGCCCAAGATGCGGCCGGCGATGCATCCTACGTGCACTTGGATCGTGCCAATCAGGCTGGCGCTGGACCGCAGGAGGCGACCATGAACCAAACCAGCCATGTCAGCTTCACGCAGTCCAGCGGATTTGGCGGCGGCCTGCCGAGCGGGCACAGCACTCACGGATACATCCAAATGGCACCAACACACGTCGACACCAGCTCCAGTTCCAGCTACCAGATGCGTCCTTCCCAGCAGCAGCAGCGCCAGCAGCAACTGTATCTGGCGGGCGCTGACGGGGCCAGAGCCGGAGCCGGAGGATTCGGCGGTGGCTACAGTGGCGGAGCTGGCTACGGTGCAGACAAATCCATTTACGGCGGACAGAGCGGAAACTTCCATACGGGCACAATCGATTTGGGCACCCTGCATCGCGGCAACGTGGACAACGAGCTGCACAACAGCGGCGGCACTGGAGCTGGAGGGGTAGGTGGCAGTGGCAGCGCCACGATGCACTACAGCCAGCCAGCGGTGCAGCGCCATGTGGTCTACAGCTCGAACAGCAAACCGTACTACGGGCGTGAGAACGAGGACTTCTACGACGAGGAGAACCAACAACAGAAGGCCCTGGGACATGGTCAGCATGGCTTGGGCCAGGGTCAGGGTCAGCAGCAGTGGAGCAGCTCCAGTTCGAGCTCATCGCAGCGACGCTTCCGACGCAATCTGCCCACGGAGGCGGAGCTGCGCGCCTCCAACGAGTCTTCGCCCTGCATGGGGGTCAAGTGCCGCGTGCTGCGCTGCTACGTGGAGAATCTCGGCTACGAGGATGCGGACGCCGCCTTCGTGGCCATACGCGCCCGCATGGTGGCCAAGACCATGGAGAAGCTGGCTTCCAATGTGAAGCTCAATGTGTCCACGCAGGCGGTGGCCACTGTCACCCGTCTGCCGTTCATTGGCAAGCCCAAAGATGAGATAAAGACCTCGTACGAGATCTTCTACCAGGCGCAGCCGGAGCCCCAACAGATGCCCGATGTGGTGCCACTGTGGGTGGTTGTCTTGGCTGCCTGTGCGGGTGCCCTCATCTTTCTGTTGCTCGTCCTGCTGCTCTACAAGGTGAGTTGCATTGGCTTAATGCCATAACCGTTTGTGTTGGTTGCTGTATTGGCTAACGCATATTCTCTCTTTCGCTCTGTTTCCAGTGCGGCTTCTTCAAGCGCAACCGTCCAGCGGATCACTCACAGGAGCGCCAACCGTTGCGCAACGGCTACCATGGCGACGAGCATCTGTAAAGTCACTGTCCACGAACAGCGATAGCAGCAACAGCGTTAACAGACGAACAACATTAACATTGCACTAAACGTAACAAACGTAACACGCAACAAAAACATGTACTAAAACAACAACGAACACGCTTAGCCAAGTTTCAAACCACGTGCTAGCCGCACATGAAACTGCAATTCAGCGTGAGCAAAAAAAAAAAACACAGAAAGCAGATGTTTTTTGCCGTATGCACTGGAAAAAAGAAACAACACGTAAAACTTGCCTAGTCACGAATTAAGAACTTTCCGAAACGAAAAGGTTTTGTCAACTTTTTATGTTCTTTTAATTATTTTATGATTGTCTCGAAGCGGAACTTCCAAACACGATGGAGAAGTTAAAAGTGCTATATTAATCTGTACTAAAGAATATATAATTGTAATTGTTAAGAGAGTGTGAGTGTGAATGAGTGTATGTGTGTGTAAGAGAGAGAGTGTGTGTTTGTGTGTCTATGTGATTGTTAGCTAATATTGAAAACAAGGAGAAATGAATAGGATAAGTATATCCTTTTTCCAACAACAACAAACAACGATCGAGCTGCCCGCAGAGAGAGGTGTCATACTGCCACGCCCACAGTAGCATTAAGGAAGGTGCTACACCCGGAAGTGTTTCTTATTAATAACTAAAAATACGCGAGTTTTCAACTTGTTAGCAATGTGTGTGTGTGTGTGTGTGTGTGAATGAGAGAAAGAGTGTAAGAGAGAGAGAGAGTGTATGTAATTTGAATTTTTTTGGAATTTGTTTGCCAAACTCAAAGTTTGCAAGTTGGGAACAGTTCGCAACGCCAAAATGTGTTAAAGCAAAACTATGGAATAATAATAATACAATTGTAATGTTTTTTTTTTTTGTGAAGTTTTTTCCTGTAATTGTAAAACTCTTTGTGTACATACTAAACAAACAATTAAGGCCTTTTCTTTACGATTAATATGCATTTATTTCCACACTACACCGCAAGAAGCGCTGACCGATTTCTTTCGGTGTACTCTCGAAATAAAGTTGGGTGGGTTGGAGTGTAGCCAGCGTGCCAGCGTGTTGTTGCCCACTGTCTGCCTACTATATTATTTAAACACGACTTGCTATTGTTTAATTTATTAACTGTACTTATATGTGTGTTTATTCTTCGCTAATTTTGTATTAAATTTAATTTTCTTATTATAATATTACAAATAAAATGACGGTCCAATTGTGAAAAAATATAAAAAAGGATGCATATGTTCATTGGTCATTAATTATTATGGGGCAGAGCTATATCGACGATCTCGGGAGCCCTTTGTACAAAACTGCTCGGGGGCCTTTAATGCAATTGCCTTCATTTAATATGTATGTATTATACATTTCACTGAACACGATCTTACACTCTCTAATCTCAATACTTCGGGCTCTAGGGTACTTAGATCGAAAAAACAAGTGGCAGCAACTTTACCCGCTGTTTGAGGTCTCTATGTGTTCAGTGCCTAATGCTCTAATGTTACTTAATAATCATTATTTATCGATTTGATTTCAATATTGGAAGGAGAATATTCAAATGAAATATATAAAACGCGATTATTCCGAGATACATCCGGGACACAATTGGGATCGTGTCTTAGAAAACAGAGCTCTGTATTCAAAAATGTAGCAGTTTATCATTTCGAATAACGGCCCCGCTGACCCACCGGTTGCGACGTCCCTGAATCAAATGAAATTGCGGCATTTAAATTATTCGTAAAAATCAAAACCGTTTTTAACATTTTACTGTAAATACCATGATTGTGTTATCGATAAGTGCGTTAACATGCTCATTTGTGCGTTAACATTGCGTTTACGTTTTCGTCAAGGTTCGTGTATTGGTTAGGGTGTGCAGCTGCAGCAGCAAACGTTTTTTATTCGAAACAATTGTTTTATTAATTGTTTATGGCCTTGCAATTTAACATTGTTGTTAGTACTTCTCCCCACATGAAATAATTTTACTAACATATTCAATGGAGCATTGTGTCAGCTTGAACGACGACGTCAGCAGCGCGTAACTGCATTCGAACATGACTACGTCACACGACAAACAGAACGGTAATTGCGGCGTTCATTTTGTTCTACATTTCTCTTTTAGTAATCATTGAGAAAGCAACGTAGCGCGACGTGTGCTGCGTAGTTGACGGACGGACGTTCGCTTGTGCTTGTTGTTTTTGTTTTACTGTTGTGCGCGTAAAACGGCAACTGTTTTTCTTCTTTCAAAAATATTAATCCACACAACATTCGACATCGAAATCGAATCTCTTGTTGATTTGCAGCATTTATTTTTTGCTGCCTGCTCTCTTTCGTGTGTCGCGTGGAAAGTGCATGAGTGAAGAGAAGAGCTGAGGTTGCGCGACAGCGGCGGCTTCAACGAGCAGGAGGAGAGACGAAGCCAACAACAATTAATAATAATATTTTTTTAGCGTGTATTTAAAGTGCGTCGAGTGTGAACATGTTAATTAAATGTTGCTAAGTGATTGCCGATATAGTTTTTTAACAATCTAAATACAATTAACGAGAGTGAGAACAGCAACAAAAGGTAAAGGCAAACATGGTTTAAGCTCTGCTTTCAGGTGCCCCTCCGTATGGGTGTACTTGTGTACGTGTGCCTGTGTGTTGGTGTGTGCTAGTGTTGGTGTTTTGGAATGCAAGAAACACCAAGCCAATCAAGAAATGTGGAGCGAGTACGCGAAGAGAGCGCGCTTTGGAGCCGTACTTAAATGTTAAAGTGTCCCGTCCCTGTCTCTCTCTCCCTCTCTCTCTGTGTGCGTGCGTGTGTCTCTTTGTGTGTGTGTGTTTCTGTCTTGTGAGAAATGCCGGCACAACCGGTTCAGCAAGTCACCAAACTGAGTCGCGGCAACAAAAACAACACAGCAATAAGGAGGAGGAGGAGGAGGAGGGCGAAGAAAGAGCAAGCGAAAGAAGAGTAGGAGCAGAGCGAGAACCAATGTCAATGCTGCGTTGCAGAGCACAGGCGCAGCGTTGCGACGCAGCAGCAGCAGCGACGCGTTGCTTCGTGTCGTTTTTATCACTAGGGATGCTGAAACTCTGCTTTCGCTCGCTGCTTTGTCTGCTGCGCACACCCACGTACACTTCGCACAAACAGACACACACACACACATGTGTAGTGCGCAGAGTCCGAAAATTCCCATAATTAATGCGTAACAGCAACAAAAGCATCGCTGCGACGTCGCTGCAGCTACGATGCAGGCGATCAGGGATGAAGAACAGCAACCGATAACCATAAACTGATATACGTGTGTGTCTTACGTGTACGTGTGCACGTGTGTGTATGAGTGTGAGTGTGTACAGTGTAAATACACGTCTCAAGCGGATCTTTGCGCATCTCTGACAGCAACAACAACAGCAAGAACGTTAAGAGCGCAACATTGCGACGTTTCCGTTGCTTGAGTCTTTGAATAACCGTTAGTTATTTTCCTGTTCTGCTTCCTCTCGCTGAGCATGTGCAAGTGCAGTTTGTCTTTGCTACTCCTGTTTTTGTTGTTCCTGTTGTTGTTGTCGCTGTCTTTGCTGCATTTGCGCATTGTGGCACTCACGCACGACTTGAACTTGTCAACTCCCCCTTCTTCCTTCCTCCCCCGCACCTGGTGGCATTTAATGCCATCGCTTTTTGCCCGCATCATCGCATTGTTTGCCAAGTCTTCCACCCCCTCCCTGTTCAGGCCCGTAGCTAGAAGAGTGCAGGGTGTGCGTTGCAATTGGGCCCCGGCCTCCAGGGGCCCAGGGAAATAAATAAGAACAAGCAGCGAAAGATGCAGTCAAGCACAGCAGACACAAAAGTTCGGAAGACCTTACAATTTCTATTCTGATTCATTCGAAATAAACTTGATCAGATGGTTGTTTACATACACCTGGCAATCCAGGTTACTCTATCGGATAGAATAAATTAAACTGACAATTAGATAAATCTGGAAATCGAGCAACTCCCCAAACAAACCTTTTCATTTTCCACAAAGTAATAATTCCATGCTACCTTATTGGTTATGGGTAGAATACATATTAATTGCTAAACACAATGGGGCGAGAATGATTAAATTCGTTATCAATCGAGAATAAGCCTGAAATATAGATTTCTTATGAATTTGTCAAAATAAAATCGAAAAAAAAGTTGTTGTAGCATGATAAATATTAAGTTCCTTCAATTTGAAAAAAGATTTGTAAAAAATTTGTAAAAATATTTTCAATACATGTGCAAAGTATTTTAAAGCTTCAGATCCTTATATACTATTATATAAAGAATGTAATTGCACTGGGAGCTCAAACATATTTTGCACAAAGGCCCCCGAGACCACCGCTACGCCCCTGGCGCTGTCCCTGTCTGTCCGCCCGTTCGAAGGCGCTTGTCGAACGCGCTTTTTGCGTTGTCTGTTGTTTTTGCCATTGTTCTAAAACAAGCTGCGTACCGTGCTTAATGGCTGCGCGTGAGCACACACCTCCTCTGTGTGCATGTGTGTGTGTGTGTGTATGTATTTACATGTGTACATCGCACATCGGGCAACCGCACCTTTTCCCGTTAAGCGATTGAACTTCTGATTTACGCTTGAGCTAACAGCAAAGGTGGCATCGCGTTCTGCCAGATTCGCAGACTAGTCGAAGATCAAACAAGGCAAAAAATAAACTCTTCAATTACTCGACTAAAACAAAAATCAAGTTGAAGAGCAGCAAATAAATCATACCAAATCTGGTATATTCGTGTACAGCTCAGTTGCTGCGTACTGCACCCCTTTTCTTGATGTTGCACCTATCGATAATAATCGAAAATGTTGTTGCTGCTTTTGAGGCTTATCAAATTGTGTTTAGCCTTGTGCACAGCTGAGCGTGACGTTGGCGTTGCTGCTGCAGTCGACGTCGCTGCATAGTAACTGCAACTAGGCGGACAAATTGTTGACACATTTATGTCAACGTTGTTAGTGTTGAGGTTGTGTAAGCTGGGCTGACAAGGTTATCAGCGAGCAGAACTGCCCAATGCAAGCGCGTCAATGTGTAGTCTTTTGATTGGTATACCCTGTAAATATTACAACGGTGGGGGATAGCTGGAAGTGTCTATTTGTGATAACTTAGATAGATAAATTATACAAACACTGGTTATTCAGCATGCTCATTGCTTACTACGGGGTATTCCACAGTCACGTTTCTCTCGATACACCAACTGTATTTGTTCTGTGTTTGAAGTGTATCTGGAAAACATACACACTTTCGATAATGGGCGACAATGTTTGGTGCGCCATTAAAGCAAATTAAAAGTCAATAGCACAACGGCAACTACAACTACAACAATAACAGCAGCAGCAGCAACAATTAAGAAGAACATTGTGAATGGGAAAGAACAAGTACCAAGGCGATAGTTGACTATGCCTGACAGTTGAATACCCGCCTTGTTTATATTGATGCATAATAATATGTATGTTCTATTATTATGGAGTTAATATAGGTCGATTAGCCACGTACATAATATGATTCATTAATAGATATTAATGTTTTAAATTGATTTTTATCGATTAACCGAACTGGTGATGCTGTTTAAGATACTTTGTTTGTGTTGTTGGGTCAGCGATGACTCCACTCTTTTACATAGAGCTATAATACCCTTCTATCTTGTGAGTGGCAGGTATAAAAACGTAAACCAAATGAAATTTAGATGACAAAAGATGAGACAAATGAGAGTCAGATCGGTCGGTGTTGCTCTCACTTGTTCGACGGGGCGTCAGGTGCAAATCCGACGGCCAATTAGACACGCTGTCAAATTGAATTCTCCCCGTGAGTTAATCAATACGTGTGGGTCGCTTATTAAATAAAAATTCAACTTGGTGTGTGTGTGTGTGCCTAATTTGGTGTCTGTTTTGACGGTTTTTCGTTTTGGCCTGACCTTGCAATTTGACATAATTAAATAAAATATGGTATAAGCTGCGGTAGACGATGAATGAGGCAGGCATTTATGGCACGGGAAAGCGAATGCCGCGTAGGTACTCGAAATGGGTTGTGAATGAGTGAGTGAGTTGTCTACGGATTTTGGGCATACAAACAGAAAACTTAGAGGGACATTAAGACCTTTTAGGAGGTAATGGTGCATAATGCAACTCAACTAGCCATATAAGTAGGCATAATAGGCGTCCCAGTAGTGTGGACGGGTTTCTATGCAACTTGGGAGTGGAGTTGAAGAACTTGAGCTGTAAACCTCGTTCGATACTCCAAGTTGTTCTCAAATTAGCTTGCAGGCAACTCTGCCTCTTACTGTACCCCAAGCAACGCGCATCGAATCTCGAATTGCGTCTTAAGGCAGCTGCGATAAGAAACCATAGCCACCCCTCCCTCTTCTGGGGGAGGATAAACCCAATATGCGCAGTAATCGAGGAGTTTCGCACGTATTCTGCAGGGGGAGTAGGCCGGGGCGCGGCAGGGCGGGGCAGAGCAGGAAGCCGCAGTCGAAGTGGAGGCTTCAGCCCGTATGCATAATGCCAAATAAGCATTTCGATGAAACACTTTGCTGCTTTTTTGCCCAGTTTCGGACTGCAGCGTGTCGGCTTCTCTTTAATTTCCTCATTTGTCTCAGTGTGTGTGTGTGTGCGTGTGTGTGTGTGTGCACTCGTATTGGAGCGTGTGCCCATTTTATAAAAGTGCCGCCGCGGCACATCGGCTTTGATGGACACTGCGTCATCGTCATCGCTGTGCGCTTTGCTGCTTTGGCGACCCATTAAAAGTCAACTGACATTTGCATTTTTCTTTATTTTCGAAACTGCGAAATTGATTTTCGAAAATGCGGAAATATGCAGAGCTTTTAATTAATTAATAATTAATAAAACCACAAAAAATCAAATCGAAATTGTCAATGGGGTTGTCAAGCGAGAGAAGTGGAGACGACAACAACAACAACAACACGAACAATAACAACAACAATAAATGATAAGAGCGACAGATAAAAGAGGTTTACAAGGCGTCTCTGGTTGCAGACAGCTTTCAATGGCCTCTGCTTATCAGTGACTTAGATATCAAAGAGCCTTTGTGCGAAAGCGCTGAAAGGCAAATCAAAACCAATGGGATGAGTAGTGATGAACAGATCAGGGCTGCCAGGTCACAAGTAATATGTCTTTTTATTTTTTGTCTAGCATGTAAGATACTCTATATCTTACTCGAAATCTGTCCTGTTTATATTGGTCTGATAAATGAATATTTGTTGCTATTTTAATGAAGGTGTACTGAAAATCCATCTACAGCCACGATAAATATGCAAATCTTTTTCTCGGCTTCTCAACTCGATTTACAATCATACGATGAAACAAATACTTCAGAAATACACCTTAACATTTCCATAGTTCGATTAGGAACATTATCGATAAAACTTTAGATATTACATGAATTTGCGAATTTATCAAATTTTAGCCTTCTCCTTAATTAAAAACATGCTGTCCTCTTTTTTGCCTTATTTCTTGTCTATGCGTTTTATTTCCTTTTTTCCTCTTGGCCTATCTTTTCTTTGTGAAGGATAGCTGACAGCCCTGGAAAACAGAGAAGTACATTTTGGTTAGAACTTGGTAAAGGGAAGTGTAGCTTCTTTCATGCAGTGAAATTACTTCACTGAGGCACATAGGAACAAACAGTTTTACAGCTTCTGTAGAAATTCAGACTGAAAGATGATTACAGACGTGATGAGCTCACAACCCAAAGGAACTCAAGTACATACGCTCCCAAGAAGATACATATATCACACTGTACATGTGCACAGTGATGTGATATGCATATTTACTTTAGACTCTTTACGGAATCTAACTTATCTCTAATATTGCTTAAGTGCCGCTTGTCGTCCCTCGTCGAGGGACGTGTGTTTTGGGGCCAGGGCTCTTTGGAGTGGCCCTTGGATCTAGAGATTGTTGCTAATTGATAGGGCTACTCCACGACTGCTACAACCACAACAATTTGCCAAGAAATATTACGTATGCAATATTTTTAATTAAATAAATAAATTAAAAGTCGGTGGGAACAACAACAAACAAACGAAAATCCGAGTGTACCAAATGTTGTTGAGGTTGTGAGGTTTCATAAATTTATTCATTTATTTAGCTCGGCCTAAAAACTTATCTCAAATTGCCTCACACAAACGTACGCACAGGCGCACACACACACAACACACACACAACGTTGCATCTGAGATAGGAGACATTCTTTATTGCTTAGTGCCAATGATTAAAAAAGTGGACGCGAATAAGGCAATAATCGCCGTGTCGATAAGATTGCACCACAGTCTGATTCCGTTTCCTTGGGTTACTTTTGGCATGCTTCGCTTACGGCTATACTAGCTTCTAACTTTTGTTTGAACTGACCAACGCTTATCACTGTAATTCCTCGGGGTCTTTATCGGGATTTGCAATGTCCCCTCGATACATCATCCATGTCCAGCGTGGGAGTCATAGCTGACCCAGCTAGAAGTCTTAGTTTGTTATCTACTTGTGAATAACAGCAGTGTATTTTTCAGGGGCAGTGCTAGATAGTTAAGAACTATCTGAAATACACTACAGAACACTCGGAAAGCAATAAACTTTTTTTTTACAAAAACTTAACCCATTCATCATATTCTCTTTTAAGATTAAAGCACTTCAGTCTGCACCCACGTCGCCCTTTCTTGCCCCATCTCTGGCCGCGTACGTCACTCTTAAGTGTTTTCTTCCATTCCCTTTTTCCATATAATTAACCTAATCTTCAGTTCCAGTTGCTGCGTTTCCTGTCTGTCCATGTGGGTGGCTAGCCTGAGCAAAGATTATATGACAATCGGGCTATAAAATTACAAATCGCGAACTATTTTAAGCGCGTCAGAACAGAACCGCAAAGTAGCCAGCGAAGCGCAGCAGTAGCGGAGGCAGAGGAAGAGAAGGGGAAGAAGAATACGGAGTTCAAGACTTAATAACCCAGTGCTAATGGGGGAAGGGATAACTTAATTAGTGTGTGGAGTGGATCAGTTGGCGATCCAGATCGATGGATAAATGTGGAGCAATTCGAGAAGCATTCCCGCTTTTAATTTGTTGCAAGTTTGTCAATTAAAATTTATGCACATTTTCAAGTAGCCTAAATCCGTATAGCCATATCTATATCTATATATATCCGACTTGCCACCAAGTGGGCTCAGTTAGTCTGCAGCGATGCGAAGACTGTCGCACCAATTGCCTGCAATTGTTGTCAATTTAAAATTGAAAAGAAGTCAAACGTCGGCAGGAATGTGCACGCTATATATACGTATATTTATACAGAGGTATTGTATTATACTATATATATATAACGTATATACAGATACGGATCTTGATATTCGTGAGTAACGCTATCTCAGCGCGATTTTCACTTATCTGCGATGCTCTAAATACTCGAAAGAGGTTTCTATTGCACAAGTGCTTTGCGTGTGTTGCCTGTGTGTGCCTGTGTGTGTGTGTGTGTGGGGGTGAGTGACAGTCAGCCAGTGTGATTGTGAGTGTGTGTCTATGTACCTTGTATATCATGTCTCAAGGTAATCTTTTGATAATCAGGCGTTACGTTAAGCGCTCTTCCCCTGTTGATATGAGCAGCGACTCATACTGTTCATTTTTGATACTCATACTGACATTCATATATGCTCGCACTCATACTCACACTCTTATCCATTGTCGTATTCGTAAATTGGTATAAATCGCCTGTGATTAACCGTTTTCCATTTCCATTTCCTCTTCTTCTTTTCCCTGTTGCAGTTCCGTTTAAAATGCGCCTAATTTAGCGCAGCGACTAGAATATCCCGCCTATATAACGCCAAAGTCGACACACTCGACTCCCAATCTATAGAAAGCATGGCCCTGAATCAGGGCAAATACAAACCGACCATCTGCGCTATCGATGAGGTGGACGATCGCAGCTATAAACTCCACACGGGCCAGGACGATGAGCGTAGTCTAGGCCACGGGCAGAGCAAGCAACAGATCGAGGGCAGCGAGACGGCGCCGTTGACGACAAATCAACAGAAGCTGCACATGGACGATGCGGGTTTGACACCTAAGGAGCTGGAGGCGGCACGCAAGGAGGCACTAAGTGAGGCTAGTGGAGTGGGCGGTGTCACGCCCACTGCGAATACGCCGAACTCGACGCATGCCTCTGCAAATGGACTGAGAGGTAAGGAAAGGAGATTGCTGTCTCCAATGTCGCTTAACAGTCACCCGCACACTGGTCACCCGTTTTGACAGGGGATTGAACAGGGGTATCAACCTTGCAGAGGGTAAATTCAATTTTAATGCACCCCAGGAGACATCTCCGACCCAATAATGTATTTTCATACATAACTACATATAGTATATTCTATATCAGCATCAACCAAAGACTCCTACTAGCCATGTTCGTCCATCCATCCGTCCGTCTGTCCGTTGCAGTGCAAACTTGCCATGCATGCTACTTATTGCTGCACGTATATCGTATAGATACCTAAACTTAAACCATAAACCTATCGGACAATTTTGTATTATTGGTTAAGATATCCCAACAATATTACTACAACGGATTTTGACAATCATATATAATAATAATAATATTTAATATGCATGTACAATTTTGTCATGATCGGACCTCTATAGCATATAGCTAGTATAGGAGCAGTTGGTCGAAATTAATGTTTTAGTATAACCAGAAATAACTAATCAGAACCAATCAAAGTCTAACAGAAATCAACGTTTAATTTTTCAATTTTATTAAAGTCAGACAACTATAAACAAAAGCTTTCAAGGGAATAATCACATCAAAATAAAACGATTTTGCGATTGTACATATTCTAGTTGTCAATGAATTCAGGAAGAATGATATATAAAATATCCGAGGAGATGCAAACCTGGTATGGGAAGAAAGGTGGCCTTGCCTTTTGGCCCCTTTTACTTTCAAATTTCATTTTCAACTTGTTGAACACTTGTTTAATAATTCCATTTAAAGTGAGGATTTAGTTTGGCACAAGAAGATGATCTTAACTTGGTTTCGAGTCTTTTCACTTGAGATAACAGCACCAAAACTGCATTTCCATTGCGATAACGATTACCATGAGCACTTTAGTTACTTAGAGAATCACTTCACGGGCCTAATCACTTTAATCCTATAAAATATAATTGCTAACAATACATTATATCATATGTACATATATAACATGCATATATCGTGCTAACATTCCATGTCACCCTCGTCTTCGTCACCCCGTCACCTTCTGCTTTTTCGTGGATCGCCTTGCGTTGATCGTTCAGCCTTGCTGATTCCAGGACGCCGATCTTTCGACGCCCTGATGAGCCTGTCGCGGAAACGACGCATCCTTTACGTGAGCACCGCCTGCCTGTGCGCTGTGCTGCTGGTGATCATCATCATGCTGGTGGCTTTCTGGCCAGAGGTGCCCTTCCACATGCGCGCCCCCCTCTGCCTGCAACGCGAGTGCGTCGAGAGCAGCCGACAGCTGCTGCTCTGGGCCAACACCTCGAAGAGCGCCTGCCACGAGACCTACGACTGGGCGTGCGGCAACTTTGCCCGTGAATACGCCGACGGGGATTACTTTGTGATCAAGCGCGGCGAATGGAACTACAAGACTTACAATGAGTACCAGGGTGAGTTGCAGTTATTCGATCTACATAAAATACGATCTCTAGCCGGCTCTCTTGTCTTCGATAGAACTCAACGAACTGAATCGCTTTATATCAATGCTGCCCAATGCCGCCGAAGGATCTTACCCTGTCGAAGCCACCATCAGCAGTCTCTATCGTAATTGCCGAGATATTGACGCGCTCGACAAGAGCCAATCGGATCTTTTGCTTAAGCAGGCGATCAAATCTGTGGGTAAGTTGCAGCCTCAGATAATTGGCATGGGGATTCGTCATGTAGAAGAACTGGTCACAATCGACACAATTTAATAGATATTATTTGAAACAAACTTGTTTAACTGATGGTATAAAGAACGTTCATGCCGTATTTGGAGCCTCTAGCTGAAATCTCGAGTCAGACGAATATACTTATTTTCTTTTTTCACGTTTTTCCGTTAGTAATCCTGACCAAATAAGTGTTATGTTTATTTTCTTTTTTCACGACTTCAAATTGGCTTTTTTATGATAAAGACTTTCTTCACTCACTACACTTGATTCACTCATTGTTGTTGTTGTTCCTCTTTGATCAATTAAAACACGTTGCCATTATATAATCATTTCATGCATACGCAATTTTATTAAGAAGCACAAAAAAAAAAGATTGACTATTGCAAGTCGCAAAAAAAGTATTTACACTGTTGCTGCCTCTAGTGGCTAGGGGGCAGGTAGGTGGCGCTCTGGGCGACGCTGTGGCCACCACCCAGGCTGCTGCTGCCGCCGGTGGCGCCAGAGCTGATGATGCCGCCACCGATACCGCCAACAATGCCGCCACCAATGCTGCCGCCGCCGCTAATGATGCCAGACTGGCTGGAACCAGCCGAGCTGCTGCCAATGCCGCTGGAGGAGCTGCCGCCGCTGTTGCCACCGTCGAGAATGCCGACCACGGACTGAGCTGGGGCCACGCCGCCATCGGTGTGCTCCGAAGAACCCTCGATGCGATCGTATTCGGCTGTAAAGGAGGCGAAATTGGTCTCATTAGAAACAGAGGAAGCACCAGTTGGAGTGGTGCAACTCACCCTGAATCTGTTGCTGGGCGTGGCTGGCCTCCGCTTCGGTCTTGTACTTGATGAAGAAGACTTCTGGCTTGCTGGGAATGGTTGGTGCTGGCGTCGCAATGTCGTTGACCTCCAGCGTGGAGTCCTTCTTGCTGAGCACATAGATGACGGTCTTCTCCTCCTTGGGGGCATACTCGGCCGACAGTTTGACGTTGGCGCTGCTCGACGAGGGCGCCTTGATGAACACGACGCGGTAGTTCTTCTGCGGGCGACCGATCACCAGATGCTTGACACGCTCCAGGTTCTCATGCTCCTCGGGTGCGGCCACAGTGATGAACTGCTTGTGCACAAGGGGTGCCTCGAAGGCGACGCGCTGCTCCTCCTCCTGCTGCTGCTGGTAGCTGGGTGCTTGGTAGCCAGCAAGTCCGCCGAATCCAATGTTGGGGCTGGGTCCAAAGCCGGTGAAGCTGCTGCCTGCGCTGCCATAGTTGGTCGCTGAGCTGCCACCGAAGCCAGACGAGGATCCGGAGGAGAAGCGACCGCCGTTGTAGCTGCCCCCGCTGCCCTGAGTGTATCCCGAGGAGGAGGAGGAAGAGGAGCCGGCTGGCGCATAACCATAGTTGGAGCCGCTGCTGTGACCCTGACTATGACCCGAGCCGGAGCTGCTCAGCAGGGAGCCAACGCTGGCGCCCTGGAATGCACCGAGCGGACCATAGGTGGCCACGTTTTGTGCATTGCTTGGCGCGCCAAGGAAGCTTCCGCCACCCGAGCTGGAGCCGCCGACGCCGCTTAAGGTGCCAGAAACGCCGCTGCCGTAGTTGTAGCCCTGCGGCTTGGCCTGTGCCAAGGCGAGAATGCTGCAAAGAGTCTGCGACGAGAGAGAGAAAAAGAAATGCGTGAGATTTGCTGTTCATCCTTTATGGGGCTAATCCTCTGCCTTACCACATAGAGACGCATGTTTGGATGTGGACTAGGTCGCGTTTTAGTTGTCGATTAACTGTTGCTGCTCCTCGCTGCCGTTTGGGCTTTTATAGTCGGACATTTGGGCCCCAGAGCGATGCGAAGCCATCCTCAAAATACTCACTCAATATTCGATAAGAAAAAAAAAAGAAAAAAACAAATCATATTTCCATCTTGTTTCTGTTGTTGTTGTGGTTCGCCTTTTTTTTCTCTTCTATAATGTCGTGTTTAATTAATTGCTCAATTATTTGGCTACGCTCTGCGACCCTCTGACATTTGACTCGATGCTTGTCTATCGCTTGCTCGCTCCCCCTCCCCCTCTCTCGCTCTCTCTCTCTCTCTCTCTCTCTCTCTCTTCCTCTTGTGGCTTCCTTTAATGTGACCTGTTGTGTGATTGCTGCTGGCCATAAATCATAGTTCCAACCGATCAGTTTGCAAGTCTTCACCAGCGAATCAGCGACAACAGCTACAGCTACAGCAACAGCCAAAGCATTCATTCATTCATACACACACTCATTCAATCATTCAAATCACTGATTCGCCCATCGATTCGTTTCCGTTGCAATTTCGCAGCGTTTTGTCTTGCGGCTGCGAAATGCAAATTCCTTGAGCTCGCTCTATCGATGGATCGAATGATCGATTGCCTCATTAATTCGAGTACTCAACGAGCGCTCTATTCTCGCTCTCACACAATGCACAATAGTCTGTGACTAAAATTAGTTAATGCCCCAAGATTGTAGCATATGCTCCCTGTAGCATATTCTCACTTTAGCTGGTGAAATAAGTACTCACTAAGAGATAACCCCTACTCACTTTACAAACCCTATGCAAAGTATTTTATTAATTGGTTTTATGTATGAAATGTTTAATCGCCACCAGTAAGTACAGAATTGGCTACCCGTGATTATGAGTATGTAGGTATCCATAAATGGGCTAGAGTGAGGAGTACCTACAATAAGAGTACTTCAAAAAGGTACCCATGCATGGGTAGATGTATAGAGTACCCATGACTAGAGTAAGTCAATTTCATTGACGACAGGTCTGCTCTCCGTTTAGCACTTCTTTCTACGCATTTCAGAGTGAGTTCTTTTTATGATGTTCAACTTTATTTACAGACATCTAACAAAGATTTAAAAGTACTGCCAATCTGTATTATTAACTTATTTTTTAATATAAAATATTGTTACAAAATCAATATTAATCACTAAATAACAATATCAATAATCGATATTAAAACACTTTTTACAAATAATACAAATTCATCACGAGGTATTGGTCGGAATGGAATGCTGCATTTTCAGCAAACACTGTATCCTTTAACTTTTAGAAAACATTTCCATTTATTATAAGAGTTTTTGAATGATTTTTACTAAAATATACGAGGGTCGTTTGATAAGTCCGTGACTTTTTGTATTTGCCGCGCACCTGCTCTAAATACAACACTGCTCCTGTCAGCAGTTATCGATTAACAGCTGACTGTAAAATTTTGAGAAAGCTGCGTTTTTTGGTTTGCGTTTTATAGGCATTGAAAGCAGACGATCTCGTGAATTTTAACGAAAATGGAAAAAAGTGAATTTCGTGTCAGCATGGCAAAATTTCATAAATTGGGCTACGAACTGCTACCCCATCCAGCATATTCTCCAGATTTAGCCCCCTGTGACTATTTTTTGTTTCCAAACATGAAGAAATGGCTCGGCGGTAAGAGATTCGGGTCATCACAGAAACAAACGACTATTTTGAGGGCCTTGAGAAAACCTATTATTTGGAAGGAATAAAAAAATTGGAAAAACGCTGGACTAAATGTATAGAGCTAAAAGGAGATTATGTTGAGAAATAAAACGCTTCTTTGACGAAAAAAATATATTTTATTCAAAAAGTCACGGACTTATCAAACGACCCTCGTACTACTCGTTAATTGGGCAGGCAGCCCTGAGGCGCGCTGCTCGGGCGGTGATATCAATATCTTGTTCTTTGTCCGATAGGATTAAGATTTGGAGGAAATATAGTCTAAAGTCTGTGGGTCGAAGTCAGAAAGTAGTATCCTTAAAATCGCCTGTTCCGCCTGTGGAATACAGAAACCTTCATGCCAAATTTGGTGTCTCCAGCTTTTGTAACTGCTAAGATTGGCGCGTTTTTATCGTGACAGATGGACGGGCACGGCTCAATCATATAACCCCATTTGCACAAAGTTAATAATCCCTTTTTTGACCATTTGCAGAGATTGAAGGGTATTATATAATAACTTTTATTTACTATGGGACAAAAGTTGATTACAGAATTCGGACTACAATGAGGTTTTTGGAGTCTTTTACCTTTAGCTATTATTTTAAGTATTGAAGAAGTTAAAGTTAATTTATATAAAACGATATAACAATAAATTTATTCCTATCTTAAACTCTATTATCCTTTAACATAGACACCCCTCAATTGTCTCTTGTTGTCTCTTTCTCTAGTGAACTATCCAAAGTATTCTTATATTATCTCGTGACTCTTTACTAACTAATGAATGCAATTTATCAAGAATTGACTAATTTGGTATGTGATTTTTTTCTGCGATAGAATTCGCGTGAAAAGAAAAGAAGACAATACTTCCGCAATGGGGTATTTATGCTTGACGTAGTACTCTGGTGTCACTGTTAATAAGAATTTAATAGTATGTGGTAGAATGCCGAAGAAGAGGGGGAGCGAGAAGAAAACTCGTTGAATTTTGTGTTCTTCCCTCCAGAAAAAGGCGCCAAAAAGTTGCCAATAATCGATTCTTGTTTACGAGGGTCGTTTGATAAGTCCGTGACTTTTTGTATTTGCCGCGCACCTGCTCTAAATACAACACTGCTCCTGTCAGCAGTTATCGATTAACAGCTGACTGTAAAATTTTGAGAAAGCTGCGTTTTTTGGTTTGCGTTTTATAGGCATTGAAAGCAGACGATCTCGTGAATTTTAACGAAAATGGAAAAAAGTGAATTTCGTGTGCTAATGGCAAAATTTCATAAATTGGGCTACGAACTGGTACCCCATCCAGCATATTCTCCAGATTTAGCCCCCTGTGACTATTTTTTGTTTCCAAACATGAAGAAATGGCTCGGCGGTAAGAGATTCGGGTCAAATGAAGAGAAACACAGAAACAAACGACTATTTTGAGGGCCTTGAGAAAACCTATTATTTGGAAGGAATAAAAAATTGGAAAAACGCTGGACTAAATGTATAGAGCTAAAAGGAGATTATGTTGAGAAATAAAACGCTTCTTTGACGAAAAAAATATATTTTATTCAAAAAGTCACGGACTTATCAAACGACCCTCGTAACATGGTGTAATGAGCTTAATAACTCAACCGGTTAGAGGGGAGCTCAATGGAAAGAGTCTGGCAGATCAGGTAGATAGATACCCCCTGAACAGGAAACTCACTCAACCCCTCATGGACAGAAGCGAGCTAGCTGTGAGTTGAGTGAGTTGCCTCAGACTTTTTAGATGTGATGTGATTTGACTTTGAATTTGGCGGACTCTTACCAAATGAGCCCCGCTTGAAAGCCCCCCTTGAAAGCCAGTCTGTCTGGCGGTCCGCATATCGATAAATTAAAGCATTTCCATTTGATATCGTACCGGGCGCTTGGGCGGCACGACGCATCTGAACACAAAAAGATGACTCGATTATGTTGTGTCATTTGTATTTTTGGTATTCTTCTTCTTTTTATCGACTAAAAGCAGAAATTCCAAACGTCTCATTTTATTTATTTCGTATTTATTTATTTATTTTTTGAAAAATTTCATTATAATTGGCATAATTTGAATGCGCTGTGGGGCGCGAGGGAGCTTTGTCGCTGCTTGTTTGGTTTAGTTGTGTTTTGGCTTTTTTCCTCTGTTTTTTCCTTTACTTAAGACCACATTTTATATGGCTAAAATGTTATGATTTATGCGCAACACGCGGGCACCTTGAAATAAGCCGATTGAAATTAAGAGCCAACGAGTATTTGGTAACGATCTCATGACCTGCCGATGGTCTGCCAAAAATACGCGTATGTATATCACGCATAACGTATGCGACTAGTGGGTCAAGTGCGGACGAAAGACTTAGAACAGAAACTTGCGCGACTGCAATGCGATGCGACGACCTTGACGCAAAGGGGAACGCTTACATAACATCACCTTCCTGTGCATGTGTGTGTGCGTGTGTGTTGCGGCTCAATCAACGATTAATAGCTGCCAAGTTGTGCGGTTTTTTGGCTGCCAATCACAAAAAGGTCGCCCAGTTGATGATGTCCAGATATGGCCGCCGCTTCCATCTCCCATTAATTATATGCAAATGCAAATAAATCTACACGAGCTGAAACAAAGACAACAACAACAGCAGCAACAACAGAAACAACATCAAAAAAATAAGATGCATTGCCGTCTGTTTCTTTTTTGCTCTTTGGTCTTTAACTGTTTGCAAAATTTATGTAAATTAAACCCCAAGTTGTTTCGCACAGAAACTCAACGAATTCGAGATCCTCTGAAAAAGGCAATTGAGATTTATAACTAAAGTTTTTGTTTATATTTCTATTAAAAAGGAATCACACACAAAATTAAATAGCAAAAAAAAGAGGAATTTTAAGGATATTTATGAAATGATAAAATGCTTTCTATTGCCTTCTTAGTGTCGTTTTCCATGAGAGATCTCTGGATATTTCTCCCTCCTCCCCTGCTTGCCCATATGCCCAACTTCGATCATGTCGAGTCGGATCATTGGAGTTGTCTGCTAATCTGCCTCGTTTCGCACAGGGTCAAAGCACTTTGCAAGCCAAACATACTAAAAACCTACCGAAAAAGCAACCAAGTTTTAGTGAAATAATAAAAATGATATAAAATACGCATAAGACAAAAGTTTGCGAAAAGTATGCAAAAAGAAGAGATGCCGCTTATAACAAAATCACTTTGCACGGCGACAAACTTTTTTATTTACGCGTTCGCTATCTTTTTTATGACGAAGCGTTTCTTCTTTTGTTGCCGTGGATAATGTTGGGTTTTTTATCTGATTCGCTGTTTATATCTTCCTCGTTTGAAGCTTATCGGCTTAATGCATGGCATGCGCTGTGCGTGGGACGTGGATGATCGTTAGAAGCGATGCGCCACTGGTCGCTGGTAGTCGTAGCCCTCAGAGGCAGAGGCTGCTGTTGCTGCCGCTGGAGGCAGTGCGTCTAGGGCGCCCACCACTGACTGCACTGGGGCCACAAAGGGCGCAGCGTGCTCTGTGTTGCCACCGAGCTCGTCGTATTGGGTCTGAATCTCGCGCTGTGCGGCAACTGCCTCCTCGTTGGTCTTGTAGCGAATGAAGAAGACGTCCGGCTTGCTGGGAATCTCTGGCTGCTTGGCCGGCTGTATGTCCTGAGCCTCCAGCTCGTGTTGCTTGCGGCTGAGCACGTAGATCACAGTGCGCTCCTCCTGCGGCGCCAGCTCGGCCGTGTACTTGATGGCCTCGTTGTGGGCACTTGGCGCTTTGATGAAGATCACGCGATAGTTGCGTGACGGGCGTCCAATCAGCAAATGCTTCGTGCGCGGCTGCACTTCTTGCGAGTCCTCGGCAGCAGAGACGGTGTAGAACTGCTTCGTGATGAGGGGTGTGGACGGGGGTGGAGGTGCAATAATTTCACTGGCCACCGGTGGCAGATAGTAGCGCGAAGGCGATGATTGCGACAGGGATAATTGAGCCTGCGCCTCTACTGACCTACGACCGAGCAGTACAAGAAAAGCGATGGTGACGACGACGACGGTGTTAAACATGCTGCGTGCTGTGGATGTGGATGCCACAAGTTGTATGTGCTGCAGATGACGGAGGTGCTCCCAGTTTTATATGTTGGCAGGGAGAACATTTTGTGGCCCAATTAGTGGTCAACAAAACAAAAGACTTAGGCAACGAACTTGCAAATTAAATGTGCGTTGAACGGAAATAAAAAGAGCTAAAAGAAAATATGCAAACTCCACGAGATTGTTACAAAATGAGATCTTAAGATAAAACTCTTATGCAACAAGCAAAAACGATATGAAAAATTTGTCAGAAAGATAAAAAAGAAATTGGGCAAACGCATGAAGAGGGATTGCAAATATCTAATAGGATCGGGGTTGCAGTTGATAAGAATAATCGCGCAGTGAAGTCAGGCGAACTAAAGAGTCGCATAATCAATATGGGAAGTTGTAGAAGTTGTTGTTAGATAAGTCAGTCAGCCCTTTGTAGACATCGGTCAATCAAGTTGGATTGTCCTCAGAAGCAGAAGTTGTGTGGCGTGAATTAATCTGAGTTTGTTGAAATTGAGCAGCAACTATATTCATAAAGTAATGTCAATAAACAATTACGCAATACTTTAATAAATATTATGATACATGCACTAAGAATATAATTAATTTTTCAAAGCATCAGTTTGACCTAGTTTTGTGCAAGAAATACATTTGATTTGCAGCTATTTCATTCGAGCGATTTCATAAGACGCGAGAGCCAATACTGCTTTATTTAGACTTGATGCCACAAGAATACATAAAAGACATTTTTATGCGATCGAAGGCGTCTCCTTTAATGGCGCTGATAATTAATCGAGCGAACACAAGTATCGCGTTGGGTATTTCTTTTGGGTTTTATTGCAGCTGCATTTCTTAATTAGATCTCGTTATGGATTTCGCCTCATTTTCGTCGGCTCATTTGTCATTTATCGCCGTGCAGATCTCTCGGCGCCATTGTGCGCCTTTTTGTGCTGGTCATCGTCATCATCAACATCATCAACGCCCTCGCACGTTTTTGACTAATGAGTTACGCTTAGCTCTGCCGATCTACGATCTACTGTGCTCTCGGAGTGCTCTGATCTAATCTCTGCGCTCGGTTCACAGACTTGTGAGTTATATTTGTCTCTATATAATATCTGCATGGCGTATCTCTTATTTCGTATTTCATTTCTAGTCTTTGCCTTTGCTGTTCATGTTGCTGTTGTTGTTGTTGTCGTTGCGCAGCCTCGTGGCTGATTAGTAGATTAATTCGTTTTGGCTGCGACTGCGCGTTGTCAACAAGTCGCAGACAATTAAAATATCAAACGGCGATACGTTTCGAGAATATAGTAGTAGTATATGGTATACCGATATAGGTATAATGTGTGTGTGTGTGTGTATGTATATACAGCGACGATGCTGGTTGACATCGATTTTTCGATTCCGATTTCGATTCGATATTCAGGCCGCCTCGATGCGCATCGATTTGCATAAATTGACGCGTATTTCCCACACTTTCATGTCGCATTTGGCAAAATGGTACAGCTAATTTGATTTATGGGCGATTTTATTAAGAAAAATCGCCTGCCTCCATCGGATAGAGATGTTGATCACGTGACACGAAGGTTGTGGGCTTCACAAAATGATTAACTAGTCCGATATTGCTCTGCAGACTGCCGACTTACTGATCTCACTTTGAATCTAGAAATTCACACAATTTACATGTTTATGCAATATAGAGCAATTTTTAATTACATGTCCTTTTTATTTAACTTGGCACAATGAACTAAGGGAAGGTACTCCTTTAATTTCAAAATTAAATTTGATTTTCGTAAAAAATTAAACCTCTGTTTGAAATTTTTGTAGAATATGTGTGCAAACGAATATTTCAGTGCAATGAACAATTCAGCTCCACTGGAAACCACGTCGTCTGATCCTAAAGCAAGCCTAGAGACTGATATACTGATGTGATTTACCTCATTCAAAGTGCTGTAGACAAGAGATAAGTCGTACATCCTTAGCTTAAGGCTAGTGCTCTGTATTATCGCTCACTCCTCTGTCTGCACTACAGCGTCCTTCTCTACAATTTCGTATTGAAAACAATTAAAACCAACTGTGGGAAAGCGCCAGCTGTAATGACATTGATATTATGAAATTGCCTCTATCGAAGATACTGAGTACAATCACGAGGGCAGAAAGATACCTAAACATTATATCAGTTAGAGAACATATAAGACTAAAAAAAGAAAAGTACATGAACAAACCTGCTTCACACCTTAACCGAGCTTAACACCGGTGTGCGACCGATCCAGTCCTTGCCGCAGCGACCCTGCGTGCTCAATACAGTTCAAATAACGTTTTATAATGTATATATTTAAGATTAGTGTGTATTGTAAGTCTTAAATTTTTTAAAAGATCCTATAAACAATCATAAAAAAAATTTTTAATTTTTCAGTGAGGATCAAAAGCAGAACTCCCTTTAAGCACAATGAAAATAGTTAGTCTTTTAAATAGTTTAACTTAATTGAAAGTATTATAGAAAGATTTTATTTGGCAGAAAATTACCACAAATTTCCATTTAAAAAAAATGAATATTTCCTTTTGAACTGGCTTTATCCATAAATAAAAAAATGAAAATAAACAACTTAAAAACTATGACAAGGACATTATGCTTTAAGAGTATACTCTTATAAAAAATTATCGAAATAAATAAAGCGGGTTTCATTTGATTCGCATTCGCAGAAGGAAGAAGGAGAAGAACGTGGATATTGGTCTGTCGACCCTTTCGGCTCGACTCATCTCGATCTCGATATCTTTGTGGGCTAATGAATTGCCCAATCGTTCCCAGTTAAAATGCATAATTATGTAAATATGCATATGGAGTGTCTTGCCTCTCCCTCCCACTCTGTGAGTGTGTGTGCGTGCCTCTCTGTCGGCCACCCTTGACTACCTGATATTTTGTCATGCAGCGTCAGTTTAACGATCCGTTGGAAGAAAAGATGCGCTGTTTGATTCAATTATAATTAAATTTGATGGGCTTATTTTGATTTCTCACTTAATTTAAGCTAATTTTGAGCTATTTCAGGCGCCGGGCGAGCTTTGTTGAGTGTTTAATCTTGGATGATTTGAATTGATTTGAATTTTAGTAGTCTATCCACCAAACCACCTATCCCCCTCTCTGTCGGATCATTTGGAGCTGCCGCGCTTTGGCAGAGCATTTTGATTTGGTTTTTACTTGATTTGAGCAACAAATCTCAATTTATTTATGGCATTTTTATTAATTTTTTAAATGGCATTTTATGGCCGCGGAAACTACGCGACCTTATGCCTTATGTGGACCTCATCGAGTTGAAAGACATTGCGTACTTTTTAAATATACAGTTTATTTTTATAATTAATATTTCATTAACAAAAACAAAAAGTCGACAAAAAAAAACGTTGCGCTTAAAACTAAACAACACATAACGATGCGAGGGAAGTGGGACGGAGGGGGTACTGGGGAGAAGGGGGTTGTATTGTATGAGTATAGTGGTGGTTCCTGCCGATTCTCTTCATCTCTCTTGCTCTCGCACCGTTTAGCGCTTGAGTCCACTGGGCAGATACTGAGCCGTGGGGTGACCCGAGGGACGATTGATCTGGCGGTAGTTGTAGCTGCCATCGGGATTGAGGCCGTCGAGGCTGCCAATGACCGAGGTGATGGGGGCGTTGTTGTCCTCCTGGAACTCGTTGGTGCCGCCCAGCTTGTCGTACTGTCCCTGGATCTCCTTCTGGGCCTGGTGCGCCTCCTCGTCGGTCTTGTACTTGATGAAGAACACCTCCGGCTTGCTGGGTTGTGTGGGCGCGGGCGTGGCAATGTCTCCGGCGTCCAAGTCGTTGTCCTTCTTGCTCAGCACATAGATGACAGTCTTCTCCTCCTGTGGTGCGAACTCGGCCGAGTATTTCACATTGGCATTGTCGCCTGCAGGTGCCTTGATGAAGACCACACGGTAGTTCTTCTGCGGCCTGCCCAGCACCAGGTGCTTAGTCTTGCCATCGTTGCTGTGATCCTCCGGCGCGGAGACCAGGTAGAACTTCTTGTTGATGATCGGTGCCTGTGTGGTGCTTGCGGGGGGCAGATACTTGTCGCCGCCACGGTGTGGCACAGGCAGTTGGCCCACCAGCTGGCCGGGATTACCCAGTCCCAGGCTGCCGATGCCAATGCCGCTGCCCACGTTGCCCAGCAGATCACCAACCTGCGGCTGCTCGTAGCCGTATTGGGGACGTGCCTGGGCTAGGGCCAGCAGGGTAATGGCCGAGCAGGCGAGCAGGAGACGAGCTGCAGTTGAGTGGCGCATCTTGTGAGGTATCCTTGTTGTGTGTGAGTGTGTGTGTGTGTGCTCGATATTCCTGCTCGAATGTCGCGCCGCGTTCGGTGGTTCGGTTTGCTACGTTTTCGGATTGGATCGCTCTGGGGCAATGCTTGCATTTCTCGCCGCTCCACTTGACTTATATGCGCTGCCTCCACCGTCGCCGCCGGCAGAGGCTGTCTGAGAGGGCGACAGTTGTCTAAGCGCTGTTGTTGTAATTTATGTAAATCACATCGACAGCATTCAACACATTCATGAATCAAGAGCTCGAAGATTCAAGCTCAAGCTGAGGCAGAGGCAGCGGCAGCGGTCTCAAGATTCACCGTAGGCCCAAGCTGCGAGCGAGCAGCGACGTTGACCTAAAATTTATTCAAATCTCTCGAATGCACAAATGTATCTCACAGATGCGCGCGCCCGCAGTCGACGGGGCGTGGCCGGTTCTCGAGTCTTGAGCCTCGGTTAGCCATGGTACACATATTTCTCGTATATGGTAAACCTCAATAGATCTCGCGCTGAGCTAAGCTGCGCTGAACTGAGCAACAAAGAGAGTTTATCGGCAGTTTCTTTTGTTGTTGTTGTTGCTGTAGTTGTATCTGCAAATACAGTTTGTATCTTTTTCGCCAGCATTGGCATTGAACTTGACTGTTGCGTTGGCCTCTGAAACGGATTGAAAGAGCGACGCGGAGTTATAAATAGATATGCACGGATAGATAGTCGTCTAATGTGCCAAAGATAAAACATATAAGCACACATATGATACTAAAGAAACTTGGCTAATTTGGTAGGCTTCTCTTCTCCATCAAACGGCGACTTTAGGCCTCCAGTTGAGAAACCAGTTTCATTGGGTTTTCCTACTCCCAACTCGGATCAGGTTGATCGATTAACTTGCAAATTCGCAATAGTTAAAAGATGATTTCATACTCAAGTCAACTTAGGTACGCTATGAATGACAAGATCTCGTTGAATACAAATCAAAATCGACATCTTATATAGCACCCAAATGTGGAACAATTTTAAACGGAATAGAGGCTCAAAGAGAAAGGTTAGTGATCAGATAAAGTCAAGTTCACTTTACTCAAACTTCTAAACTGTTTACTTGAGTCCTCTTGTCATTTATCAGCCTTAACCTCACTGGAAGGAAATCCCTTTTGAATAGCGATGAATCTATAACATTCAATGAACACAATCCATTATAACCCCTGGTGATATCAATCTTCGACTTCCTCTCGCTGGATTAGCATATTGTCTAATCACAATATGATTATTGTCATATCGATTAGCTGTTCATAAAGGTTCAGTTCAGTTGGCTCTCTTCTATCTTCTTCTGTCTTCGTCTGCGAACAATGCCTTTTTATGGTGGCCTCCTAAACCACTCAGCACCAAAGCCAATGAGTGTCATAAATAAAGCTCGATGAGTCAGTTCGCTGGCTTGGCGAGTGCCCAAATGAATGCGACACATTCACCTGGTGCCGGTACCGGGTGGCGCCTTTGGAGGTCGCCATATATATGCTCATAAAACATAATTTGGCCAAATGCGGCAGCGAGTGATACATGCAACGATATGAACAATGTATCCAAGTGCGTGTTTGTACTGCCTCGGGATCTGCCGATCTATCGATCGATCGGTTAATCCACTAATTCAGTTATTAGCGACAAAGGCGAACAAAACGATAATTATCAATTAGGCATTCCTCCATATGCCATAGACCATACACCTCATACCCTACACCCTAACCACAAGCCATACAATATCCATAATTCCATACAGATCTCGAAGAGAGACTGAAGAGATTGAAAATTTATGTAACTTTTTATGCACATTGACAGTAAAAGGCGAGAGGGACAAATGTTTCGGATCGCAGATCGCATCGCGTATCGTTTATTTAGTAGGTGTGATTATCTTTATGCAAAGATCGCCGGGGATCGCGCATTAGTATGCCAGATGAAAGAGAGATACCAAAAATAGATACCAGATATCTGATGCCAGATACCAGACACGATATCATCATCATCATCTTCGGTTGCGCTTGCAATGCCTCAGACATTGATCATAAATTTGTTGGCGCCGGCTGCCGGGGCTGCTAGGGGGCGGATGGGGCGTGGTTGCAGTCACACATGCGTAGTCTTTGCTGTGTGCTAGTCTAACATATCTGTATTTTTATTTAATACTTTCTGGTATTTTAATGCGTTGCATTGGCGCGATGCGCGACCTTGCAGACTCGCAGCTCTGTCTCGAATTTGATTTTATTTGAGTTTCTTTTCAGTTTTTTTTCTTAGTATTTTTTGTCCATCTCCGTTGGCGTTATTTTTTGTCTTTTTCTTTCCTTTTTTTTTTGGTTTTTTAAGACGCTAATTTATTTGCCAGCGTCGTCGTCGTCGTCGTGGTTGTCGTGTTGTGTGCTGTCTATAGTTGTATTTATTGTAGTCTCCCCCCTCTAGTAATTATGAAGATCTTGCCAAATAGTTGGTAAGATAGGGACAGAGATAGAAAGAGAGAGAAAGAGTGATAGATAGAGTGGAGAGGTGTCCCGAACAGGTGTCTGGCACCAGCTCATCCCTACTAATCAAACTTTCTCAATCAATCGATATGAAGTTATCGATAATTACTTATGCAACTTCGCATCCCCTTCCCAGTAATTGAAACCTTTGAGGTTATGTTTTTTGAATGCCTTAAGAAGTGCTTAAATTTTATTAAAAAAAAAATTAGCTGTGAAAAAAAATTGTTGGAAAAAAATCGCAAAATTGAAAATCTAACAAATTCCGTAGGAAATAATCGCCATGGACTACTTCACTCAGAAGCAATAATCATCGAAGTGTGCGTGCGTGTTTGATCGTGTATGTGCATGTTGCATGCAACGCTTGCATGCCGATCCCGATCTCGTACAGTACAGTATAGTACTTAGTACTTAACCGAACGGATGGGCTTGGCGGGCAGGTAGGTGGTCTGGATGATGCCGGAGCCCACGTGGGTGGAGCCCGAGGTGCCCTCGCTGATCTGGGTGGCCTGGTTGTTGGAGCTGCTGCCATCGTATTGCAGGCTAAGGGAACTGCTGCCGGTCGAGCCGGAGGTGGACTCCACGAGGGGGGCACCGCCAGTGCCGACAATGTTGACACTGCCAGCGGAATCGGTGAGCACGCCGGAGGAGCCATTGTCGCCCAGGCTGTTGATGACCGAAGAGACGGGGACGATGCCCTCGTCACTGAGCTGCGAGGTGCCTCCCAGAGCGTCATAGTTGGCTGCATAGCAGGAGAAGGAAGAAGTCAAGATTAGAGGGAGTTGAGGATGGAATGGAGGAACCTACCCTGGATGGTCTGCTGGGCATGGGCGGCCTCGGCGGGTGTCTTGTACTTGATGAAGAAGACCTCGGGCTTGTTGTGCACTGGAGCCTGTGTGACCACCTCGGCGCTAACATCCAGATCGTTGGACTTCTTGGAGAGCACGTAGATGGCAGTCTTGTCCTCAACTGGGGCCACATTGGCAATGATCTTGGCCTTGCTGGCGGTGGAGGCGGGTGCATTGATGAAGACCACACGGTAGTTCTTCTGGGGCCTGCCCACGTTCACGTAGCGCACAATCTGCTGCTCATCGTGATCCTCGGGTGCGGTATGCAGATAGAAGTGCTTGGTGATCTGAGCTGGCTGGAAGTTGGCCAAATGGCTGATGTAGGCTTCCTGTTCCTTGTAGTTGATGGCGGGTCCCGGATGGATGCCGGTCAGCCCGATGTTGTCATTGATTGCGACGCCGCCATTGCCGTTGTAGGTGTTCTGGTAGCTGCTGCTGCTGCCAACGTTGTTGCCGCCTGTGGAGTAAGTGACCTGGGTGGAGGGCACAAAGCCAGCGGTGCCGGTGGTGTAGGTGGACTGGCCCACACTGGGCACTGAGTTGTAGTAGCTGTTGCCCGATGCAGTGGGCTGGTACGAGGTGCTCGTGGTGATCACATTATCGTTCGAGCCAACCTCGTAGCGATAGGCCTGGCGACTGAGATCGGGACGTGCAGCTGCCACAGCCAAGCAGGCCAGAAACTAAGGAGGAAGGCGGAAGGGGGAGAAGTGAGTCCACTGTGCCTGCGCTGTTCCTGACCAGCTCCAAACACTTACCACAAGTTTGTTCATGCTGAATGCGTTAGATGCGGGATTGGATGCCAGGGATGCTTGCCGCGGGAGCTGCTGCACTGGATTGATGCGTTCATCGATGGCGGCACGAGGCTTTTATAGAAATCAGAGACCACTCTCAGGGAGCTGCCTTTAATTGAAGTTAATTGAACTTCTCTGCTCGCATTGATTTGCAATAAATCGTCCAAATCGAACACACATAAAACTATAACAAAATCCGGCTAGATTTTTAGTTTAGCTTGGGATTTTTCGCTTTTTTCTTTGGCTTTTGCTTTTGTTTTTCTCCCGATTCGCCAGGCGCTAATTGGGTGGGCAAACACGGCTGACACAATCGACAGACCAACCAAAAAAAAACTGTCCAATCGTCGCCAAATGCCGCAGAGAAGTCGCATCGCATCGCAATCCAAAACCGGGTGCAATAGGCCACTTTTCGTAACTGTTCGAACTTGATTTATCAAACATCAAATCGATTTAGGGCTGTGTAAAGTGCACAGATACATAAAGTATTTGGATCCGGTTACAGTTACTTGCCCTCCCCAGGTATTTCTATGGCTATTCTAAGTGGGAAATTATCACTGAACCGGAACTGTAAGTGACAGCACAGATCCAGGCACTGATCAACATTCGAAGCTATTTCAAGGGTATACTTGGGATATAATGATAAAAAGAACGATATACCTCACTTTTAAAGACGTTCTTTCAATGTCTAACAAGACTTCGAAAGAAGAAGAAATACTGTGAAAACTCAATATAACTAAGAAACTTAAAAACCAAAATTTTGTACAAAGTTATCTCCTTGAAACGGCAAGTATCATTTCAATCTCAGGACACTTCAATTTTGGCAAACTTAATATCAACGCCCAAATAATTTCTGAAAGTTTGGTTGCAATCGGATAATTAACATAGAAATTATTTAAGAAATAATTTCAAGAGTTACTGATTTCCAATCTGATCCCTAGAGTATGCAACACAAAAAACCTGTACATAGAACTTACATATTCAGCTATTAACTTCTGTGCTTGTTTTGCTTTTTCTTGAATACCTGCATGAGAAGAGTATCCCTACGTCGTCTTGTCTATGATGCGCTGTGCTGCTCTGAAATTTTCAAGAGATTGCAGCCAAACATTTTAGCGCCTTTAATTGTTATAAATGCCCAGCAGAGTCCATCGATAGCCACAGCTTTATCACAGATCACACACACACTATGTACGATAGAGAGATATTTATAATACTCTTGCAGTTGTTGGTGCTGTCACAAGTTTTTGGCAAGAAGAAAAGAAGAAAGAGAGAAGAGAAAAAGAAACAAACAAAATTTCATGCTTTTATTTTTTGAGGGAATTTCATTAGCGCCTGCCGAGTGAGGCGCCGGTTGTGGCAGGGGGCTTTGGCTGGGAACGGGGGAAGGTTGCGGTCTGGGTGTACCCCTGGGTCATTCCCCGAAATGTGCCGATAACCGGATTACGATGCGACTAAATGTTCCCCCTTATCGCTTCTATCTTTTCAGGTGGCTGGCAGGCATTCGCGACCACGAATCGTCTCCAGAACTGGGACTACAAGAGCGCCCTGCGGCATCTGCAGACCAAGTTCGGCATCTTTCCGTACTATCGGGTCAGCGTGGAGAACAGCTACACCATGCCCTATGACTACATCATCACGCTGGACGAGGGTGAGCTCGGCCTGCCCGACAAGTACTTCTATGGCCCCGATGCCGACGAGGAGGTGGTGCGCGGCTACAAGCTGCTGCTGCGCGACTTCGCCATCAACATGGGTAAGTCATGTGAGCCACGTGATCGATGCGAATCTCTAATCTAATCAAATCAATCTATCTCCCTCTTTCCCTTCCTGCTGCTGGCAGGCATCGTGTCACGCGAAGCGGATCTCTTCGCCGATGATATTTTCCACTACGAGCGACGCATTGTCAACCACGTCGAGGCAGCCAAGGCGGCGGCTGGGATCGGAAGCGAGCGTCAAGTGAACAAGCTGCTGCGTCTGGCCGAGATGAAAAGTATTGCCCCAACGGTAAGCACCTTCAGGACCAGCACCTAGTGCGACTCCCTGGCGAGTACGAGAACGAGTTCCGAGTTGGCAACTAATTTGCGGGGAGTTCAAACTGGTTTCCCATTTAGTATTGTAGAGTCTGCTGTGGCTAATCGACGTAATTACCGTTAGCAAAGGCAATTAGAAGGAATCGAAATGAGCAAACACCGCTAGGAGACTGGCTGCTTGGGATATTCCCCTGAAGGAAGAACTCGTTCGATTAGAGATCTGTGATCTGTGATAATATTAGCTAGATTAAGTGCTAATCATTGCATAAGAGCAATGCGATGTGAAAGTGCAGTCGTGACATCAGTTTCAGCTCGATTCCTAATATTTTAAGATTTTTGTTGAGAGAATTCTTATTCTGTTCAGTTACAGATTTGTCCGATGAATAACTCCGGAAGACTTTAATAGAATTCTAGACAGAATCCTTTATTTTCATAGATAACTTATAGATATTATTATATTAAGTTACTAGTGTCCTAAATGAATGCATTCATTTCTTACTTGACGTTTCTGCACAAAAAAATACTAAACTGATTCTGAATACATTCGATTTTTGAGAAGTCAATTAATGAGTGCAATATGTTTGTGTTCTTACTGAAAGTGAGTTATGGTTACAGCCGTGCTTCATATTTTTAAATCATTTGTAATTTATCTCTTTGAACCACCAAACAGATCATAAGTTAAGTTTTTATGAACTGTCTAACAACTGTTTATATGAGTTCGATAGTTTGCAACGTTTCAAGAGACATTTATAAAAAACATTGCAGCATTCAAAAGAGTTATTTGTTTTCATTTTGAGTACAAACAGCATTTACTGTGAGTAATTTATTTGTCCTTTTGAATCCATTCATGCAGTAGTTTAACGTACGATATTAGCCAGCTTGTGAAACTGATTCTGAATACATTCGATTTTTGAGAAGTCAATTAATGAGTGCAGTATGTTTGTGTTCTTACTGAAAGTGAGTTATGGTTACAGCCGTGCTTCATATTTTTAAATCATTTGTAATTTATCTCTTTGAACCACCAAACAGATCATAAGTTAAGTTTTTATGAACTGTCTAACAACTGTTTATATGAGTTCGATAGTTTGCAACGTTTCAAGAGACATTTATAAAAAACATTGCAGCATTCAAAAGAGTTATTTGTTTTCATTTTGAGTACAAACAGCATTTACTGTGAGTAATTTATTTGTCCTTTTGAATCCATTCATGCAGTAGTTTAACGTACGATATTAGCCAGCTTGTGATGGTTTGAAAGTAATGAACAAGATGTCAATATACTCTTAGTACTCTATTAACTTCAAGTACTATATTTACCCAAAATACTGTATATACTCATCGTACTCTGTGTACTTTTTTTCCCTTAAATACTATACTTTATTTAATCCAACTACACTATTAACTCGAATTACTCTATATGCTCATTGTACTCTACATATATACTTAAAATACTCATTGTACTCTATTTACTCTAAATACTCTATATACTCATTTTACTCTATGTTCTCTATTAACTCTAAATACTCTATATTCTTATTGTACTCTATGTACTCTATATATACTCATTGTAGTAGTAAACTGCATTAACTCTAATTACTCAATATGCTCATTGTACTCTAAATACTCATTGCACTCTAATAACTCTAAATACTCTATACACTCATTTTACTCTTTGTTCTCTATAAACTCTATATGTTACTTATTGTACAATAGTACTGAACTACATTAACTCTACTCAAAATGCTCATTGTACTCTATATAGTCTAAATACTCTATATACTCATTGTGCTTTATGTACTCTATTTACTCTTTATACTCTATGTACTCTATATACTCATTGTACACTATGTACTCCGTTTACTCTAAATACTCTTATACACTCGACGTCCTCTATAAACTCTATTCACTAGTGAGTGAGCGAGCAGTAACAAGAAACAAGTTGAGAGTACATCGGATGCTCACGAGACAACTTAACATACTCATTTAATGATCCATTGTAATCCGTCCTGATCTATACTAAGACTCGAATAGGAAATATTTCTGAAACGAATTCCAACCAATTCTGACAAGACTATCTTAACATAATAAAGGAGTTGCCATTATCTCTGAGAACTAAAAGAAAATGCTACTGTTGTCCCGATTTTCGTACCCATTATATGTTATGTTTGCTCGATAGTATTAAAAATATCTTATTAACCACTCGCAATCTGCTTTCCTCAGCTGCCTATACTGGAGTCACTGCAGTCGATCTTCCCCAACACAAAGATCAGCGAGGACACCGAGGTGCTGGTACGAGATGTCGAGGTGTTCCATGAGCTCTCAACGCTGGTCTCCACATCAGACAAGAAGTGAGTAGAGTGAGACAGAGAGAGAGAAGAAGTGAAATCGATTGTGCTTGTTCATGATTAACCAACCTGTGTTGTGTATTTGCAGACCGATTAACAACTTCATCATTTGGTCGCTGGCGCGTCAAATGCTGCCGCATCTGTCCAAGGAGTACCGCACGCTGGCCGAGCACTTCGATCACGCCATCTATGGCCGCACCGCAAGCTATCCACGCTGGCTCTTCTGCAGCAAAGTGGTGCGCGACTGGTTGCCCTTTGCGGTGGATGCACTGCAGCAGCAGCCGGCCAAGCAGCAGTTCGAGCAGGGCATTAGTCGCTCGCGCAGCTCAGCGGATGGTGCGTGGAACAAGACCGTGGGCAACGAGAAGTTCCTGCAGCTGATGTTCTATAGCTTGCGCAATCAGCTGCAGGATTCACTGGGCCAGGCCAGTTGGCTGCAGCCGCCAGCAAGGCAGTTCCTGGACAAAAAACTCAGCGAGATGCGGCTGCAGTTCGGCATACCCAACGAGGTGCTCGACCAGGGGGACTACATCAGCAAATACTACAACGATCTGCTGCTCAGCAACCTCAACTTTGTGGAGCATCTTGAGTCGATTTGGACTTTCCGTCGGTCGCGCATGGAGGACAAGCTGAAGTCGCTGAGCATGCTGGATGTGTGAGTGGCTAGTGCCCAGAAGATGATTTAATCGAACACGGACTAACTCACTCTCTATCTCCTTGCAGAATTGTGTCCGAGATGTACACGAGGGATCATCCGCAGCCCATCGTCTACTCCAACAAGCTGAATATGCTGCTCATCTCGCGCGTGCTGGTGCAGAACAACTACTACGACTATCGCTACCCTGTGTAGGTGTATTCTGCTTCCTCTCTTGCTTTTCTCTCTCTCACACAACCTCTCTTTCCCTCCATTTGCTTGCAGCGCTGTCAACTTCGCCCGCATTGGAACGGACATTCTGGAGACACTCATCGACAGCCTTTCCACGTTCCTGCTACAGTTCAATGCGCAGAGCACCGATATCGGGGACTCGGTGCCGGAGATTGAGTATGCCCAGCCGGATATCAGTTGCCTGACGGCCGGGCAGCCGCCGCATCTGGCGCACGAGCTGCGCCAGTTGTCTGTTGAGGCGCTGAAGTCGTTCCACGTGACGTTGAGCGCCGCACGCACTGCTGCCCGTGCCCTGAGCAGCTTTGTGACGGCCATCGATGCAGGCACTGCCATACAGGGTGCCGGCATCAACCAGGTGGTCACCTACGAGGCGCTAGGCCTCACCCAGCGCCTACGAGTGCCCGGTCTGCGCTCCTTCAACGAGAATGAGCTCTTCACGCTCGCCTACATGCAGCAGCACTGCAGCACAACGATTGCGGACAAGGATTATGCACGCATCAAGCCACACGTGGAGCGCCAGCTGGCCGAAAGTTATCTGTGAGTGCTGCAGCCGCAGCTGTGCTTCGCAAACTCTTTGAATGCCCAACTAATTCGTGTCTCTCTTTCTCTTCTGTCTCTTTCGATGCTGTGCAGGTTCAATGCCACATGGCAACACATACAGTTCCTGCCACGCTCCACGGACTGTGCTGCCTCCGAGGTCAGCTGTTCCAATTTACTGTGAGGCGACGGCGACTCTCCTCGCCTTGTGTACAATTCCTTAGTTCGGCCACATATTTATTGTACTTTTTTTTACATCCAAGCACGCACACACACACACACTCACACACACTGACAAAGACAGACGACGAGATATGCCACACAAATCGCGCTAAACTTAGTTTGTAACTAAAACATAAACATAAACTAAATTATAAGTTATGCTAAATAGTTTTAGTCTTGAACGAATTCGTAATTGACAAATACGACAAAGCCCACTGCTAACATCACATACACACATACACACACACACACAAGCATGCACATTTGCTGTTTAATGTACAATTAACTAAATACTTAACCAGCCAAGTCGATTGTTGATTATGCCTAATCGACGACGACGACATATTCCATAGTTCCATAGTGCGTAATATAGAACCGTAATGTAGTACTTAGTTAAGCCAAGAACCTGTATAAATTGAATTTAATGTATCCCTCCCCCCACCCCCTTCCTTTCCCCCTTCGTCAACCAATAACAAACACATTAAAGTAACGCGAATTTCTCATACGCAACGTGTTGAAACACGAATTATAATAATTAAGAGAACGATTTTTTTTGCTAACAATTGATAACTATTTTTACACTTTGAATGTGTTAATAAAATTAAAATAAAATTATAATGAAAATGATTTGTTAATTTAAGCACATTATTGCGGAAAAACAACTGCATACATAGGAGGAAAATAAAATGGAGTGATGCAAATTGAAGAAAGAAGAGCTCTCTCTATATATATTGTATATTGCTGTTCACCTGCCAGAGTATAGTCCATATCGAAGCCATAGTTAGTACTTGATATTCTCCAAGTGCAGCGAACGGTTCACAAAGACTCTGCAAGAAAGGAGCATAAGAAATGTTTTTGAGTAAGGGTGAAGAAAGGTTCAGTAGAGAGCATAACTAGGTATAAGATGTTGATTGGCTGATCGCTAAAAGTGAAAGCTGCTCCAGCAAGCCAGACTATACACACACATACACACACATGCAGTGCAAGACGCAACGCCCCAATGCTGCAAAAATGCATACTTTTGAGCTCAATGGATTTTACGTTTACAGTGAAATGTTAAATTCGAAAATTTCGCCGCCCCGCCGCCCCCTGGCGCTAAAAGTCGGGTTTAAAAAGGGTTTTCATCAGAGAAACTCAAAAGTCAGCCTACAAAAGGTTTTCCTTTTCCTGGGCGAGCTATACACTTTTCGAACTTGGAAGCGGTGGGTACTGATCAATGAAGAAAACAAGATCGAAATCGAAATAGCCCCAAGTCGCTAACTGCTCTAGTTTCGTTGTAATTTCCAATTGAAAAACGAAAAAAATGCCGTTATTCGAAAAAATTGACAGCTTTTTTGACGCTAACAGAAAATAAGCGCTGCTCGGTATGCAATACAATAACACATTGTTATCTGTGAATTATTCTGTTAAAAGAGGGAGACAGCGATAGATTTCATGTAAACATGCTGCTAAACAACTAAGGCTCTGTTAATAAAAGCCATATTACGTCCAACGCTGGTCTACGCCATTCAAGTGTGGGGTACTGCCTCCAAGACGCAGCTCAATAGGCTGGCTTAGAGTTATTCAATCGCGAGCGGCACGACATGCATCTGGGCTACCCTGGTACGTGAGCAACCGGGTCATCGAAAGGGACTTAAAAGTTGTCCCTTTGGGAGATCAAATTAATTTCCACAGCAGCCGATATGCCGACAGACTCACCGCCCACCCGAACACGTTGGCGAATGATCTCGTCGACCCCATTTCCCTCCGACGTTTGCAAAGAATTCATCCTCATAAGCTCCTTACTCGTAAAATAGCATAATTCCTCTAGTGTACACTTGTATACGAGTATATTATAATTAAGGAACTTCAACCATAATATTATCTTTTAAGCTACGCATTAGGTTAAGTTCAGATGGAACTGAACGATGCCTAGTGATTATAGAATAATAAATAATTAATGTCTCTGGTTCTGTTTCGCGGCTTAGCGAAATGGTTCTCCATGAGGCTAATTCTCTCTCAAAAAAAAAGGCAAGTTGAAAGTTGAAGAGCTACAATAACTAAGGGAACGTTTTTTTGTTGCTAGTTTTAACTTAAAATTTGTACACATTGAATGGGCTAACTAAATTTAAAAAAAATATAACGAGATGATTAGATGCTTACTTGCAGGCTGCGAGCTCAGAATGCGTGGTGTATTCAATTGGGTTGTTTTATAACTATTTACATAAATGCAAATACCACATAAATAAATATACATAAGCTGCAGTGAGGTATAACCTCAATAATAATCTAGATACATATAAGAGTCATGCATGAAGTCATTTCAGGAAAATATACTGTAAACACTTTGTACTACAGGTGCTCATTACTGACTGCACTCCTTATAAGATGATGAGATTAACATGAAAAAAACGGGAAAAACGGATAGACAAGATGAAAAGTGTAATAAACCAAGATCACAGGTTTTTGAGTAAAATAAAGTGTAAAATTTTATAAATCAGAAAATGTATGGCAGTCACATGGCAAGCAAATATGATTCTGCGATCCAGATTCACTGCGAGGTACTTTGCTGAGTTCATCTGTCATGCAGGGGCTGTGGTGGTTGAGAGGTGTAGCAAATGTTTGTCGATTTGCTGCTATTGATGCCAATATTCTAGCACCTTACCCATTCCGGAGACCTTGTAACAAAGTCTTGGATGCAGTCAGCAGCTTCGTGCTCACCTGCATGTCACACACACACATCGTAACAGCAAATGTAGCCAGCATTGACGATCAATATCTATTTCGTGCATATATAGACAATAAAGCAGAGGACACTTCCCACACCGACATGCCCGAAGTCGAGCTGCACTTCGCCTTCCTTCAAGATATGATCCAAGCAACCCGAACTATGTACATGTATATATATCAATATATAAATGTATCAATATATGCATTCACTCATACTCATTGTATGTGGGTACACCAGAAAGTCTACTCGTTTGTATCGTGAATGATGCATTGGACGTTTTGAATGCATTCATGCAAGAGTATATTGCACCTGCATACAGTCTGCCCCTCGCTCTTTCTCGCAGATTGCTCTCTTTATGCCTATCGATAGGGCAGGCACTACCTGCGGTCTTCCTCTGTATCTCCCATGTGTATATTGAACAAACTAACGTAGTTTTTCACTCTTTAATTTGTATCTTATTGGTTTGATTTGGTTTGGTTCCGATTGAGTGTGAATGTGATCAATATTAAAAAAACTTTTGTGGTTTACTGACAGTTTAGGGGATTCGAATAATAATCCAAATGGCTAAGCTATGCTCCGTGACCGTGTCTACTGTTGCTGGTCCGCCAACTGCTGAGGGTAATCGGTCAAGTTGCGACGGAGTTCCTCATCCATGCTATTTACCAGCTCGTCACTCAGCGTATTGGTAATGCTGCGAGCGAGAAAGAGAGAAAGAGATAAGCTTGGAAACAGAGTTAGAGAAGCGATGGCTTACTTGGAGAATAGCTGGCAGTTGTTGTAGAGGTTGCTGCGTCCACATTGCGCCTGGAAGCTCAAACGTTGCATGAACAGATCGTTGAGCTCAACATTGACACCGTTGGTAGCGGCGCCGGGGCTTGGCAATCCATTGTTATCCCCTTCACCACTGTGCGAGTTCACCGGTCCGTACTCGTCGTCGTCCTCAGCCTCGTTGTGATACTGCTCCTCCTCCCCCTGCTGCTCTTCCTCCTCCTCCTCCTCCTTCATGCGCTGAATGCGCCTGCCCCAGGACTCCGGCATGGGCACAATGTGCACCGTCTCCTTGGGCAATTGTGGCATCTGGAACTCGGGCTCCGACTCGAAGGGTGCGTTGCTTATCCTCAGCACTTGCCTCGGTTTCGTGGCCTTCCTGAGCAGCTGCGCCGCCACATGCTGCTTCTCCCGCTTGAGTCGCTTCTGATGATGCCTGACCCGCCACTCGCCCACCAGCTGCTTCTGCTTGTCCAACTCGACACGCTCGTCCATTGTCTGCTGCTGGCGCTGTCGCTGCACCGGCGACATTGCCGCCTGCTGTTGACGAAAGATCTCGTCGTCTATCAGGTCCATCATCTGCGTCTCCTCCCTGAGCACATCCTCCAGAAACTGGTTGCTCTCGTTAGGAGCACCTTGCATTGTCCTCATATCCCTCAACCGTGGCTCATCCTCTGTCCTTTGACGCTCCCTGCGATACCCGGAGCCCGCTCCCAGCACACAGTAGCTATCGCCGTAAGGTGAATCCGCCGAGTTCAGCGACAGTGGCCTGGGGAGAGGAAGTCACGGGGGGAGGTGAGTGGGCATTAAAATTGACGCTAATAAATCAAAGCGCGAATCGAAGTCGCAACTCTTCGTCGCGTTTGCCATTTGGGTGATTAGCACCAAGCGGAAAGAGAAGCTCGCCTGGCACGATGCTGGCGTCATAGTATCGCATGAACCATCAGCTCGCCCCCCCCCCCTCCATTCTCCTTCTCCAGCACCCCTTTGGGCTTCCCGAAAACAAACAGTCTCTATTGGGTTTCATATGGCCAGCCAGCACGCAATGAGCTCCCTACTCCCCCCTTGCCACGCCCCTCTACCTCCACCTATGCCGAGAGAAATGCACATCGCGCACGCATCTCATGCCGGCCCAAGTCTCAAGGCCAATGTCAAAACAAGCACGAAAACTACAGTCGAGTGCGCCCGACTGTGATATACCCGCTATCCACATGACCGAAACGATGTATGTATATAACTTCTATTTTGTGCTGCATACTTGGGGGAGCTAATTCGAGGCGGCTTCACAATAACTGTTTTTTGAATATCTGCCATGATAATGATCGGATCACAGCCAAATTTTGAGAAATCTGCATTTAGTTTTTTCGATTCACGCAGACAGAAAGGGGTGTGCTTAAATTATGAAACAAACTTAATCTGCGTGCAAAAATAACACATATTGACACCAAATTTGGTAACCTTAGTGAATTAACTCTCAGTGATCTAGGTATTCATATGGACATGGTTATATCGACTCGTCTGTTGACGCTGATTAAGAATATGTATAGTTTATGGGGTCTTCCAAACCTTCTATAATACCCTTGTACCCTTTGGGAAGCGGGTATAAATAGCATAGCCTTTGCAAAATACCCTACAATTGAGGCGGGGTCACGCGCTTGATTGAGTTTAATTCGCTGCGAAATGAAGTAATTCCCTGTGGCAGGCATGGATCATAAAGAATAAAGCATATAGCATATCATACTATATGCACCACATGATGTATTCCCAGGCAGACAAGAGAGAGAGAGAGAGAAAGCTCTCACAGCGACCTTTGACTGTCTGCAATGTATCACATCGAGTTATCCGTCAACTTTAATTTATAGCACACTATATATACATATATATACACATGTTATGCATATAATAGTATGTATAACAGTTAGCACAGTTCCCAGAATGCTTCTTCATGGGTAAATTTACGTGGATCAGCTTAGTCAGCTCTTTTCAGAAAGTAAACTGACTCCAGCGAGAACGGGCAGAGTATGCTGACTCCGCTGGGTCTACGGGTCGACGGGGTTAAGGTTAGCTGTCTCTCTGTCTCACCACCTCTCTCTTTGCCACTGCCCCTGCCCCCGGTGAGCATAGCTGGGCAGTGACAGTGCACGCAAATATCATGACACAATCAAAGCGGAAGGCAGAAGGAATGAGCCCCAAAACCGTCGAAGAGTTCATTGATAAACACCGCGAGTCGAACTGCGAATCTCAATTAGGTAGTGATGGGAGCAAGCGGGGCTGGGTGAGGGTGAGGGGCGAGTAGTGAGGCCCACTTGGGTGTTGAAGCGATGAGGCAACCCAAGTTTGTTAGTTGGGGGCGAAGCGCAAATTTATTGATCAAACAAATATAAAGCGCAGCAGCAAAGCGAAAATATGACAAAGTCAACGCGTCGAGCCACGCCTTATCGATGGATTCTAAAGGGCAACCGTACTCTCCCTCTTTCCCTCTCCCTCCCTCCCTCTCTCTCTCTCTCTGCCTGCCTGCAACTATTTTTTTAGAATTTGCAAATTTTATCTCAAGAAAGAAAAGAGACGACGACGAAGACGAACAAAGCAAAAACAGCGCGAATTTCAATTGCAAACAGTTGTCGATTATTCTCTCTCTCTCTCTCTGTATCTCGCTCTATCGCTCTCGCACGGCGCGCGGTGTTTGATTACGACGCGAATTCCGAATTCCGCGTCGTATCACTAGCGACGGCAACTGCGAAACAGTTGCCAAATAGCTCAACTTGACCCCCCCCCCTCCCCTACCTTAACTGCCCCTTTCCCTCTCTTCAGGTGTAGGGTGCCAACTGCCCCGTTCGGCTTTGGCGACCGTTGAAAATTTAAATTTCATTTCAACTTTCTTCGAAGTCTTAAGCATTTTGTAATGCTCCAAAAACTAGGCTATACTTGGCACTATATTATAGTTAACCTAACAAGATCGAATCTCGTTTCTGTTCCAAATGATTGTACGCTCTACCCATTGGGCAGAAGGGTATTACAACTTTGTGCCACCCAAAAATTTATGTAACAGCCAGAAGGAGGCGTGGCAGACTTCACAAATTACATATATACAATATACTTAGTAAGCATCAACAGACGAGTCTATATAGTCGGTCCGCCTGTCTGCCTGTCCGTTTGTCCAGCCGTCCGTATAGATGCCAAAATTTGGTATCGAGATTTGTAGTAATGAGAATAACTTTCAACGCCCTAATATTATCTGAAAATTTGTTTGCGATCGGATAATTAACATAGAAGTTATAAATCAAATAGTTTTAGTAGTTACTAATTTCGGAATCACTTTTTAAGTATGCAATACAAAATACGCTTAAAATAGAAGTGATATATTTAAGAAATCGTTTGGGTCAGGTTTGTAGAGGGTATATCACAGTTGAGCACACTCGTCAGTAGCTTTCGTGCTTGTTCATTACGATATCATGTTCCTAAATGCTTAAAATATCCGCGATATATTTACCCTAACCTCAATCTGAATACACAAATTCAAAATAAACCCAAAGCTCAACCTGTAGCACTGATCTATGATTCAAAACCTGCGCATGATTCGACAATAATACTGATTCATTTCCCTCTGATATATTTATATTCTCTTCGATGTATCAGATCATTCTGTTGCTATTGTGTACGACATATAATTGATATATAATTAATATTATTATATTACGACAATGATATATCATTTATATTATTATGTAACTGTATTGAGATATAATTTATATTATATAACTATAATGATTTATCATTATATTTATATAATGATTAATAATGAATAATAATTTATCATTATATTTATATAATGATATATCATTTATATTTTTATATTACTGTAATGATATATCATTGTATTACCATATGTATTAAGTTTCTTTCGACACTATTCAGATTGCCTAGTTGCAGTGGACAGGCCCGAAGAGGGTAAACATTTGATTGATGCCTGCTGAAAAGCATAGCTTACAGCCAGGAATGTGGTATATACACACATGTATACCCTGCATTAGGCATATCTACATTCCTTATCACAGTGACGTGCTGCGTAGATATCACGCATTTCCGTCTAGCTGTCTCGGCTGGAAATCAAAAGTGCGCAAAGCCCCCTTGATAAAGATTGATGCCAGATCGTATATCAAGAACCAAGCACAGTGGCAACACTCAGTGCTGCCACAGTACAGGGTATATGGCAAACACACAGAGGGGTTAAGTGCGGGCTAAGGGTTAAGCAGGCAGAGCTGAGCCAAGCTCAGCTGAGTCTCAGTCGATGCTGCCAACTAAACTAAACCTACAACTTGTCTATATATATGTGTGTGTGTGTGTGTGGTTGTAAATACTTCTAATCGCAACGCAGGGCGACAAACACAAACGAAAACGAAAACAAAAAGCCAAACAGCAACGCTGTGGCAGCGCAGTAACTGCGCAGCAGCAGCGCCAACAGCAACAGCAACAACAGCTGTTTTTGGAGTCGCCGTCGCTGGGTGAGTAACTCCGATGCCGATGGCGTCAGCAGCGCAGCTGACAGAGAGAGTGAGAGAGAGAGAGAGAGCGGGCAAAGCAAAGTGCGCCGTGGTGAGGTGAGGTGAACTGAGGCCAGCGAGGTGAAGTGAGGTGAGGTGAGAGAGCGCTGGCAATGGCAATGGCAATAGGCAAACTCTGGAGAGAGGGACAGATGGGGAGAGAGAGATGGGGAGAGAGAGAGAAGGAGAGAGCAGCTGACGCGTGCTCTCCGAGCGACGTCGATGACATCATTTGAATTCTGTTCACTTCGTGTTGATGTTGTTGTTGTTGTTGTTGCAAATTATTCTACATGTTTGTGCATGTGTGTGTGAGTGTGTTGCGCTACTTACAGCCTCTGATGCGTGTGGCACATGCCGCCATCCGTCGGGCCACCGTCGCCGCCGGCCGCATTGATCTCGCTGAGCAGCACTTGGACCATATCCTGGTCCCGTTGCTCCACCCGCGTCAGCAGCTTGAGCAGCGCCAGACGTTTCTCCGGCGTCAATCTCTGCGGGTTCTGGGCCAGGGGCACCATCCTGGGCGCTTTGCCCGAGACAATGGTGGACATGGTGGTGGTCGTTGTTGTGGTGCCCCCCGCCATGGTCATGGTGGTGGCCAGCTTGTACTCGATGGGATGCGCTGCTCCTGCTCCCACTCCCATCCCCATTCCCACTCCCACTCCAGCTGCAGCTACGCCGACGCCGTCCTCCATGCCGCCTTCCAAGCGCCGCTGCCGTGCGCTGCTCAGCGGCGTCACCGTCGGCACCGGTGGCAGTGGACGTTCCCCGTGGCTGCGCGCCAGCTTCGCCGACAGCAGTTTGCGTCGACGCGGCGCCGCTGGCATGAGGTCGCTGCCTCGCTCGATACGCGCCAGCATCAGCTCCAGCTGCTTGTGCGCCTCCGCCATGGGCTTCAGATGCGCTGGAGGCGTGGCCGGGCAGCCCCTGCGTCCACCCGATCCGGACGGGGCTGCCGAGGCCGGTGCGGAGCTGGTGACGCTGCGCCCGAAGCCAATGCGCGTGATGGTCGGCAGCGCATTGCGTGCCGTCTCCCTCGCACTGCTGCAGCGACTGTGGCTGTTGCTGTTGTTGTTGTTGCTGTTGTTCGTGGGTTGCACCATAGCCAGCACGGGATTCGCTCGGTCTTTGCTCGCGCTCGCCTTGCCGACGCACTTGCTCCTGCCCGCAGTGCGCTTCGTGTGCAACGTCGGCGTTGGCATCGACGTCGACGTCGGCATCTGCTGCTGCTGCTGCCCCGCTGCGCTGTTGTTGGGGCGCCTGCGCACGCTACTCTTGTCCATTTCTCTGTTGCTGCTGCTGCCTCTGCTGCCTCTGCTGCTGCTGCAGTTGGCGTCGGCGTCGCTGCTGAAGTGTTCAAGTGTTGCCGCTGTTCGCGCTGCGTTTCGATTTCAGTTTCAGTTTCTTGCTCGACGCTCGCCGGTTCGGTTCAGTTCGGTCAGGTTCGCTAAACGGTTCACGGTTTACGGTTACGGTTACGGTTACGGTTACGGTTTGCCCGATTCACAGTTAACGGTTCTACGGTTAACGGCTGAAACGGTTCGCGGTTTGTTTCCGTTTGCTTTTGCTTTAGTTCGCTTTGGCTCTCGACTAAAATTTACACAAAGAAATATAAATATAAATTTAAAAACGTAAATTGTTACAATTTATTCCTATTGAAATTTTCCGTCTGTAGTAATTGCCGCCTCAGTTCCTGTGTTCTGCTCTCGCCCGGCGCCTTCTCTCTGCCTCAGTTTGACTGTTGAGTCGTCGCCTCTTGCTTGAACGCTCACACGCCCAGTGGAGGCTGGGCAGGCGGGGGGTTAGCACAAGAGTTCTTCAGGTTAATTTCGCCTGCGAGGTGTGCTAGAAGAGTTGCCCCACACTGAAGTCTTTCTATCTAGCTATCTTCATAGAGATTCCTCTGTCCCTTAGTGTAACCCGATCGGATGTATATATGTGATATATCTTTTATATATACATGTTTAATATCTACATATGTACATACCTATTAAATATATATCTAAATATGTAATTTGAATCTTATACGCATTATTTTCTCTCTAATCATGAAGACATACATATGTAGTAGTAGAGTGTGCTCGGCAATGATATACCCTATACACATCTGACCAAAACGATTTCTTAAATATTCTTCCATTCCTAGCGTATTTTGTGTTGCATACTTTAGGGAAATCAGTATTTCTTAAAATTATTTCTTCAATAACTTCTATGTTTATGATTCGATTGCAATCAAATTTTTAGAAAACATGTGGGCACTAATAGTTTTCATGTTAACTAAAAATTGACTGTTCTGCATCAAAATTACGCTTGTAATTAGGTTTTAATCGATTTACGGAGGCGGAAAGGGGCGTAGTCGTATTCTAAAACAAACTTGATTTGCGTGCAGTAGTAACACTTAGTGATAGCAAATTTGGTAGCCCTAGCTATTCTGGTCTCCGAGTTTAAGGTCAGACAGACGGACAGGCAGACAGATAAACATACAGACAGTTAAACAAATACACGGACATGACTATATCAACTCCTTTGTCGATGCTGATTAAGAATATATATATAGTTTGTGGAGTCTGCCACGCCTCCTTCTGTCTGTTACATACATTTTTTGTTAGCACAAAATACACTTCCACTCTATGTGTAGGGTACAATATATTAATATAATATGTATGTATATAAAACTGTTCTATTTCATGTGTTTGGCTTGTATAGGTCGCTGCAAGCAATGTTATGTGTAATATTCACAGATTCCCTTCAGTTTGTCAATTCATTCATGTATTGTCCCCCCATCCAAATCCGAGTGCAGTTCAACAATCTCTTCAATTTACGAGTAACTGGGAACTGAGGTTCCTCTATCGATCCCAATTCAATTGATTTATATTCCCCAACAAGACGTTCGTCGATCGTTTAGTTTTCTATCTTTTTATCCGTTGCGACAATACGAAACCGATTTGATTGTTAATTTGTTATTTTTTTCAAGTTTTCGATTCGTTGGTGAACTCAAATCAAAAGCAAAAGCTAAAAGCTAAAAATCAAAGTCAAAAACTCAACGAAGAACTAGAAGAACAAGCGGAGCAAGAAGAAGCAGCAACGAAATGGTAAGTGTGAATAAGGAATATGCAAATCGCAGGCAGCGACAATAAATTACGAATCAGTCAAAACAAGAGAAGAAATTCCCCAAGCTCACTCTACGGATTACGATCTTCATTCACACACACGCACACACACAGAGAGGTACTTGCACATACACGCACAACAGATGTGCCCAGCTGTCTGGTCCACTCATTGGGGGGCGCGTGGGCGGACAAACAGACGAAGAGACAAACAGGTTGTTGCTGACATCGCGTATACGCCGCATTGTCCGCATCGTCCGGCACGTTGGGTGTCCGCAAAGTGTCGCGACTCCAAAGTTGGTGTAAGTTTCATAGCTCGTGGAATTTCGGAGTGTTGCCAGCCACATTGGCGGATCGCAGTATACCCTGTAATATGCATTTGGCAAGGTATATAGCACATGCAGTAGTCATGTTCGTTTTCCTCAGATATAGCGAACATTGTCACTACTCATATCTAACTGGAGTATTTATTATAATATATTCAGCATTTCTAGGGTATCCCACAGTCTAGTGAAATCAGCTCTAGCCTCTTCTTAGTCGTTTTTGTTTAGTTTTTATGAGCTGCCTACCCGAAAGCGCGTTCGCCAAGCGCCTCTCTTCATTTGGTCTGGCTCGCCTTATTAGTCTCCATGTTAATTATCATACTAAAAGAAAAAAACAGCACACACACACACACACACACGCGCAAATAAATAACAAATAAACGAGTCAAAAAATTGACAAAAACAATTCGAAAAAATTTAAAAAAAACGTGTCTCCTCCAGTTGCCATCGCATTCAGTGGGCGAACACGAAACTTTCCCAAAAAACAACAGAAAAAACCAAAAAACCGAAAAAAAGTTCGAAACGAAACTTGAAAATGCTTCGCAAGTGTCGGCACTCAAAGTCGGGCCACCTTATACGCCCACCTAGCACGCCCCACGTCGCGCCGAGCCACATAGACTGGAAAAGCAAAAGTGACGAGTCACAGAGCCGAAATCGAGATCGAAGTCACAGTCGATGTCGGGCTGATGAACGTCATCGAGATCAGATCAGAGATCTTCTATCCCCAGATCTAACGATGATCGCACCATCGTTACCAGGCAAACTTCTTAGCGCCAAGCTTTGCTCTGACATCATTCTCATCGGTCTTCTGCTTCTGCGTCTGCTTCTGCTTCTGCCTCTGCCGATGCTTAATTTGGCAATCAATCGATCTGAATCCACCCGATGCCAAGCGAATGATTCATTTTCCCTTTTCTTACCAACTGGAACTGGATCCATAATTGGCGGGCCCAAAAGTATCAAAAGCCAAGGTGGATAAGCTGTAGACTTGGAGTTGTTTCTGGAAAGTTTTCCCAGTTCCAGTTCCATTTCAGTTTAGAGTGGTTCCCTAGTACCATCACCAGATTACCCTTAGCATACAGTATATATAGTTCTGGCTGCTTTGGTTCACTAATCTCAGCTGCTTATCCGCAAGACCCTCTCTCTCGCCGTCCGGTCTATTCATAGCCACGTCTGATTATCTCTTTCTTGGATGGTGTCGAGTTTCGATTGCAAATGATTTACACAGTGTACGAAATGTTCTGAAGGCGCCAATTACCACTCGGGTTCAGCCGAAGTGCCGCCCACAGGCCACAGGCAGCCTGCGATGCGTATACGCCGCGTTGGTCGAGAGCAGCTAAAGTTAGCGCCGCGTTGATTGACAGCCCTGCCTGATTGATGGGCGCCAACAATGAGAGCATTATGCTTTATGTCTAGCACAGCTAACAAGTTCAGAGAACGAGGATGAAATGCTTCGTGGGCATGCCGACAGTTGAATACCCTTGCGGGCTCTTATCCCCTTTCGATTACTCCATTACTAGTGGATTTAATGATGCAGAATTAAATGGTATATCCAATATCATGTCTCACTTTGATTAGCACTAAGTTAGGTAAAGATGGTCTTCATATAATAACCTTCATTTCGATCGATTGTTCCTATGGCGCTGTATCTTAAAGTGGTCCGGTTCAAACTAGATATCATATGCATATCATACACATATAAAGAAAAAGTTCGATTCAGTAAATTTGATTTCAATTTCTTGACAAATAACAAAAAACCGGCCGATAGTTTATATGACTATCGACTTCCCTGGTCACGCCAATTCACCAAATGAATAATTTATAGCTTCGATGATGTCTCGTAAGGTGCGTTACCAGCTCCTGGCCAAAAAAATATACCCTCTGTACGGGAATAAAGAAAAAATGAGAGAAAGAGAGAAGAAGAGAGTGAGAAAGAGAGGCGTACAGTGGGCATGATTCATGTGTGCAATATTTTAATTATCGCATCGGCGTAAGCAAACTACAAAACTACAAAATAGAAATTCAACGAAAATCGTTGCGAATTGTTTTGACTTATTGCGGTTTCCTCGACGTTTTCATGTTCTTATTGTTGTTGTTTTTGTTGTTGACTTCTCAAGGGGAAAATTGAAATTATGCCGGCTAAATTGTTTACGCTTACGCTGCACTCTTCTTCTTTTCGTTGTTGTCGTTGCTGTTGTTGCTGTTGTTGTTGTTGGGGTTGCTGCTACTGTATTCACTTAGCAACTTGATCGGCGCTTTGATTATTGCAATTAACTGATAACAAGTCATAATTAAATGAAAACAAAGCAAAAAAAAAAAACAACAAAAATTTTATTAGGGTGCGACCACAACTCACCTGGCAAGAATTTGCATCGAGATCTCGCAACAAACTCGAGAATCGCAACCGAAAATCCCAACACAAAATTCATTTCAACCTAACTTTGACTCTTTCTTGCTGTGGCAATTAAATTTTATTCCTCGAAAAAAACATTTTACTCTTAATTGTTTGTTTATGCTGCACTTAGAACACTTGGACAGGTAAAACAGACAAAGACCTCAAAGAATATATACTCTTGATCAGCATGAACAACAAAGTCGATATTGCCTTGTCTATCGACAACATGTCACCTTCCTTCATAGAAACGATTTCTAAATTGGTTGCGCACGAATAATTAACATAGAAGTAACTTAAAAAATAGTTTAATATAGTCAAATTGATACAATACAATATACGCCTAACACAGGAGTTCAATAGTTAGGGTATACAACAGTTGGGCACGTTCGACTGTAGCTTTTGCTCTCCATAGTTTGATTCATCCTTGCTGCGAAACTGCATGGAATAAAAACAGCAAATGTTTATAATGAAAGTGTTTCGGCTCTTCTTTTACTTTGCACTTTCAATTTTATATAGACGTACAACAACAGCGAACTAAAAAATGTTTACAGTGTATTTGCTAGTTAAGTAGCCTGGATTTAAGCATTTAATTATGTTACATTTTAAGGTGTTCGGTTTGTAGGGTAAATCGGTGACTCGGTGTGAACTGTCTATTATTTAGTATATTTAAATACAATAAGTACTTATTTATTTATATACATATTTACATATATTACACATATTGTCAAGCTGCAATTGGCCTACCTTCCCAATGTTATCGTACTTTTTATCGGTCTGTTAATTGGTTGAGGGCTGCCAACCCGATGACAGATCGCAGCACACAAAGCGCCATTTAACGAAGAGTAATCTCAACGAAACACGGCAGAGGGGGAGAGAGGGAGAGCACACGCCCAGCTGATTACTCAGCTTCGCCTTAGGTAATCAATGGGATCGGTTAGGGTATGCGTAGTGCGGCGTGCGAAGGTTCAACGTACTTAATCGTTTGTTGTTTTGTTGCTGTTGCTGTTGCTTTTGTTTGTTTTTGTTTGTTGACTTTTAAGCGCCAAATTGTTCATTAAATTTAACGCTGTCGTTGTTGCCATTGTTGTTTCTATTGTTGTTGTTGCTCTTGTTGTTTTTTATGGTAGGGTTGCCTCTGCCTCTGCTGCCCTCCGCCTTTCCCTTCCCCACAAGCGCACGCTCGCTCTGTCTCGCTCACGCACTCTCGATTTGCGCTCATTTGTTTAATTCAATTCTAACTCTAGCGATGATCTAAGTGAGACGTCGTGCGATGTTCTTATTGTTGTTGTCGTTGTTGTTGCTGCTGTTTCTTTACTTGCTTATTTAAAGTTTTGCGCCAGATGTAGCAGCAAAAGCAACACAGCAACACAGCAACAAAGACAACAACAACAACAGCAACAACAACGGGGGCAACAAAAGTGCCCGCAATTGCCAGCCGAAAAATTAATGTGCGTTTAATTTGAGCAAATTAAATTTGGAGAACGCCCACACACGCGCACTCACACCTACACACACACACTCGCATGCACAGTCACACAGTGTGTGCAAGTAGTGCAACAACACAACTATCACCTCACTCCCTCTCCCTCTCTCTCTCTCTCTCTCTCTCTCTCTCTCACTTAGCCGTGAGCAAACAGCACTTAAAGAGTGCAGCATGTAAACTGTCAAAATTTACGACCTGCTGCCATTTTTCACCTTTATGGCCATTCGCCGTTTACCGTTTACCGCTGACTATTTACCGTTTACCGTTTGCCGTTTGCCTTGTTTATTTGCTTTCGTTTTGGCTTTCTGTGTTGGCTTTGTCTCCTCTTTATTATCAGCTGACAATGGCCGTCGGACACCTGTAACACCTGCCTCAGCGCCAACAAGGTGCAACCTTGAGTCCATTGCCACAAGTCCATCTACGTCCAGTCGTTGCTGCGTGGGTGGCATCAACAGCTCGACCCCCAACCTGCCCCAATCATCAAATTCCCACTCCACACTGAAATTTACAATTTTGGCTCTGCCATGGACAGTGTGGAGTACGTGTTCCCCGGCCGATAATGATTACAATCGCATCTACGATAGGCATGACTATCGAACGTGGCACTTAGTCAGGCAATTTATTTAAATGTTAATTGCAGCAACGATTGCGATTCGATATCGCATTTTATTAACCAATCGAGAGTCCGAAATTTCACTTTGCAAAAACATCAACAACAACAGCAATGACGTTTTTATAGCTCGGTGGCATTTAGAACATGTTTTGTTTTTATGGCACATTGCTTTGTTTTAGAATATAAAACCTAAGTTATACTTTTATAATTTATTCAATATAAACGAGAACAACAGTCCAGCGCCTTCGGCAGTAGGATATCCTTCGACCTATGTATTTGATTTTGTAAAGAGTACTCAAGTGCGCGACAGTATCCGATTATCTGATCGAATTGATGTATTATAAGTCTATATATTATTCGTCTAACTAAATATATGTCGAAACAGAAAGTGACGACTTAATCGCAAAATTCTGATTCGTACGGTGGGAGGGACATTAAGAACTTGAAATAAAAATAAATATATAGTGTACAGAGCCTTCATGCCAAATTGGGTGTCTCTTACTTTTACAACAGCTGAGGCCGGCGCGTTTATTCAGGACGGACAGTTGGCAGACATGACTCAATTGTCTCAATCCTAAGCAAGAATATTTATAAGTACTATATGGAGTCTGCCATGCCTCATACATACATTTGCACAAAGATTATACATATACCCTTATTTTAACATTTTCAAGGACCAAATAATTAATAAATTTATATAAATATCAAGGATTTTTTATTTGCAAGGATCTCTGTAAAAGTATTTAAATAAACAAATCTACAAAGGCTAGTTTCATGATCGGTCGAAAATTGATAAACAATTGTTCTTTTTCCAAATACTTTTGATGCCAAGTCCTTAACTAGCCTATTTAAAAAGCTTGAATTCTGTAGATCTCTCAGGTTGCGAAAACTTTTGAAACTTCCCGCTCGGAAGAGGCAACTCATTACTATAAACTCGTATACACGTAATGTGCAATCAGAATGATTTAATGCTGATGCTCATCATTTTAATATTAAAAACATATTATATGTATGTACTTCTCTTTGTCTTGCGGTCTGGCTTGGGGTTTTGGTTCTGGGGTCTGGGGTATCGGGCCTGAGGTTTGGGGTCTGTGGTGTGGAATTTGCATTGAATTACGAAAATCTTTTTGTTATTGTCGCGGTTTACGAAGCCAAGGCAGAGCATGAGAATATAGGCATGATTCTACAATCTTTTTGGACACACAAACAGACATACGAACTCATTCGCATCGTTCATAGACTCACTCAGTTATTCACTCACAGTCATTTAGCTATCCATTTGAACAAATTATGAAATATTCAAACGCCTTTGCGACGTGATTTCCATTTTAATGTTTCATTCTTTTTGTTTTTCTCGCTTTGTGCCTTGTTATCCCCCAGTCGGAGCCGGCATCAATCTGTCACAAGTGCAATGAGGTCATACAACAACGCATCATCACGGCCCTGGGCAAGACCTGGCACCCGGAGCACTTCGCCTGCAAGGACTGCAATAAGCCTATCACGGAGGCCACCTTCAACATACAGAACGGGGAGCCCGTGTGCTCCGACTGTTTCGTAAGGAACTACTCGGGCACCTGCTTCGGCTGCAAGCAGCCCATTCTGGAGGTGAGTAATGTGTACCGTGTACCGAGAACTTCAGATGCGGAAGAGATATCTTCAAATATCAAATATCCAGTGAATGACATTCGACATCGTCGACATCGTCGTGGTCGTCTGTTTGCCATAAATTAAAGCATTTTATAGCATTGCTATTAGTCTTGTCAACATTGGTTCCTATATACCTCATAGTACTTGCGATGCACACAAATCTGATTATATTTTGCGCACAATTACTATTATGAGAGGCCGCCGTTTGTGCATTATCTATTGGCAAATAGTTGCTGCAGCGATATCTATATATATCTATTTATACGACGCTTCCACTCGTCTATCCAGCCCGCGCCCGTTGGCGCAATCAGTTGACGACATCAAGTATCTCTCGTAATTATAACTCATAACATTTATGAGGCAATTAGTGAGCAGCTGAGTAGACAGTTCTAAATTTGTTCGAAATTTTATGGTTCGCTAGCGAAGATAAATAAAATCTATATACACATGAATGTGGCTTGTAAATGATCAATGTTAGGTAAGGTTAGGACACCAATACAGAAAATAAAAGCAACAATTTCAGGGATTTTCAACAAAACAAAGGTATCAATGAAATTCAAATGATTTCAAAATATGGCGCCCAACTTAACAACACTTTCAATTTAGAGCTGCCAACTCGAGCACCGCCTGCACGCATGCCCTGTGAATGGCAAATCGTGAATTTCAAGTTCAACTGCCAAATGCTAAGTAATTTCGCCTGCCAAAAAAAGAGCATCTGCGAAAAGCATTCGTTACGCCCGTTTACTGCCGTTAGTTCTCCAAGGCACACATATGTATGTACGCACATACGTGCATATGTGCACATATGTAAATTTGTACAAGGTCAACCTGGCGGGGTGTGCTCGCGATTGATTGGTTTCGATTGTGCTTACAAAAGATGTATACTAGGTAGGCATATTGGAATATGCGCATGTATGCATGCATGTGTGCATCTACGAACATATGTTGGTATTTGTGTGCGGACAAATATGCATTTTGGCGTCTCTCCTTCTTTCTGTTGCAGCGCACCATCAAGGCCATGGAGCAATCGTGGCACGAGGAATGCTTCGTCTGCGGAGGCCCCTGCAAGAAGCCACTGGTGGGCACCTCCTTCTACGAGCGGGACGGGCGTCCCTATTGCCGTGTCGACTTCGAGCAACTGTTCGCGGCTCGCTGCGCCGGCTGCAGCCAGCCCATAACGGAGAATGCGATCGTTGCGCTCAATGCCAAATGGCATCGCGACTGCTTCAAGTGCAAGGTGAGCGCACACACACACACATGCGAACACATACAGTAATTTAATGTTATTGTTTTTGCGCATTCTCTAATTGCAGAAGTGCGCCACGCCCATTACGGCCAGCACATTCGCCGTGGAGGATAATAAGCCGCTGTGCACGGCCTGCTCTGGCTAGGCACACACACAAACAGACGCACACATGCAACCCACGCACACACATCGATGTATATTATAGATGTTTATGGTATTTTGTAGTATTCGCAAATTGTTAAACAAAAAAGATGAAAACATAACAAAACTCTTGGCTTAGTTTAAGCAAACGAATTCATGTTCAAGTCCCGCAGCTAACAATCGGCGGGCAGCGGACAGGAATCACTCACACCCCCTCCGACACACCCGAATCCCCCTTCCGTTTCGGCCAAGTCAGCTGTCTAATTTCGTTGATTGTTCTACACGAGAAATGCATTTGCCTGAAGACACCTGTCCGGGTCAACTGTGAGGGGAGGAGGGGGGGTGCTGTGAGTGTCGCTTTTTGTCGGCAATTAATCGTATTAAAATATATATATTAAACTATATAATTGTATTTAGTTGTTATGCAAGCAGAAATCTTTGACTAGCTCATCGCACTGTCTCTCTCACTCTATCCTATCTATTTTGTCACTATCATGTTATCTCTTTCTAAATTGAATTGTTATTCTCAAAATATCTTATGGAAAATAAATATAACAATTAATCTTCAAGCGTTGTAGGTCTATTAACCTTAAAAATAGAAGGAAAGGTTGACTTCGGCAGGCCGAAAGTTGTATACCCAAGCAGGTTCTTATATCCTCCGATCGTTCTTTAACTAGTGATAAATAATTGTGCAGAATTGAATTTAATTAATTTAATGGACTCCGATAAGTTAAGTTGTTTCTTAAATCAGAAATCGTCTTCATTTCGATCGGTTGTCCGTTTCGGAGGTTTCGTTTTGATCGAATTGTAAATATATATTATATTATAAATATATATTCTATATATGTATGTATATAGAACAAATCCGATGTAGTAAATTTGGATGCTATATCTTGACAAATAACAGTAATGAGCCTATAGTTTCTATGACTATACAATATATCGGTCCGATCCGGGTCGCTCCGAATTATTTGCAGCGATGCATTAAGAAGCAAGTGTGGCATCGATATGGCTTTAAAAATGAGAGACTTATTTGCGGTGCAACAGACGGACACGCGGACACATGGGCAGACGAACAGGGCTAGTTCGATTGCTCTGTTGACGCTGCTTCAGAATATATATCTTATGGCAGGCGCGTTCAGAGGGGGGGAGGGCAAACGGGGCAGTTTGCCCCGGGCCCCGTCGTCAAGGGGGCCCCCAAACGTCGAATGACAAATCGAGTATATATGTGTCGTGCCACAAAGAAATAGGGAGGGAGGGGGGCCCCGAATTTTTTTTTGCCCCGGGCCCCAAAAAAGTTCTGAACGCCCCTGTCTTATGGGGTCGGAGATGTCGCCTATTATTTAATTAATATACCCCCTACAAGGGAATAAAGAACAGAGGAATAGATTTGTGGTTTCGATTTTCAGAACCATTCAATAAAAACCACCTGTTAACAAGAAAGAAAAACAAGTCAAGAAAGTTTTTGGCTACAATCTTCTCCGATTGTTAAATCCTTTGACCATTGAAAGTAAAAACTTGTGCTGATAGGATGACCGAACGCTATTGCCTATTCAAACCGGGGATGCGCCAGGCAAAGGAGCTTATCAATCCCTAGGGCAAGCGAGGAACCAGTTTGCTCTACGGGAGGTAACTCCATCTCCCTGTTGGCTACCCAAATGGTCATCAAAATCTAAACTAACTAGTAACAAGAGCAACAGTCGAGCGGCACGCGACAGTGGGATACCCTTCGACCTTTTTGAAACGTAAAGAGTTAATAATTGTACAATACTTCTACTTAATAGAAATATCGTAACGTAAGCCTTTACTTGTATATGCGTCTGTGTATGAATACGTGTATATGCGTGTATCATTTCATTGGTCAAGCACAAATGTATGTATGTGTGTGTGTGCGTTTGAATGCAAAATTGTGTGTACATAGAAAAGAAGAGAAGAACAACAGATGGCGCTATGCGCTCGCATTCTCTTTCCTTTTCTTTCCTACATAAGAATAGCAATGACTTCACAGCTTGCTGGTCTGTATACAAAATCAAAGCAAACAAGGTTTTTGTTTAATAACGCCTGTATTTGTTGTCCGATCTGATTGAAATTTTGACTTTATGTTGGTAAAATAATTAGCTTAGTATAGTCTTACTCAGAATGTTGTATCTTTTAAATGTCGCTCGCAAATCAGCTAAAAAGATGAAATTATTGATTTGCGTGGGCGGGGGGCGTGGCACCTAACATTTGAAATAAACTTCACCTGTCCCGGATAAACAGAAACCTTCATGCCAAATTTGGTGTCTCTAGCTTTTATAATAGCCGAGATCTGTGTGTTCATCCGGACATCCAGACATCCAGACAGCCAGACATCCAGACATCCGGACAGACAGACAGACATGGCTTAATCGACTTGGCTAGTTATCCTGAGCAAGAATATATATACTTTGTGGGGTCTCCCACGCCTCCTTCTGCCTGTTACATACATTTGCACAAAGTTAGTATACCCTTTTTTGACCATTTTCAATGGTCGAAGGGTATAAAAATGTGACCAAGCGCGTTCTTTACAACTGTCCAGCCCTAGTTCCTAATTTCAACAGTGAATAAGAGAGTCCGAAATATATATTTCATTGAACAATTTTAATAATTTTGACAATATTAAATCAAGAAGAGTCGAAGTTTCTTTTTAGTGAAATGTTTTATGGACTTACCAAAAATATATATTTTAAAGCAAGGCAATTACAATAGTGGCCCCGAGAAGTTTTACACAAAGGTCCCTGGGCCCCATCCCCACGGCCCTGATATAGATCCCGCAGTTCCTGCGCACATCACTAACTACAGATGTGCTCTATTTCAATAACAAGACCGATTGAAGCGGCAATTCTCTACTCTCCATCCATATAGTGTATATAAGTAGATACACATTTGACTAGTTCAATAAATTTCTGCTTTTGTTTATTTGTCATCATTGGGACACTTAACAATTTGGCTATATAAAACCCGGAGTGGGTTATAACTTGATAGATTGCTTAAAGAAATTACTGAATAGGTTGCGGTAATACTATCTATATATAGTAATCTGATGAATTGCTTTTAGTATGGAAAGTATGGTTCGTTTGCCCCACTGGTTTCCATCACCTTCTTGTTGATAATCAGCCCAAGGGAGCGGACGAGGGGATCGAGCACCTCGCGGACCTGCGACTTGGTAACATGCTCCATGGCCTCCAGCAGTTGCTGGTGCAGCTCACGTCGCTCGCAATGCGGATGCTGCAGCAGAGCCAGGATGTTCGACAATTGCTCCTTCTGCTTGCCCGCGTCCACGTCTTCAGTCTCGGTGCTCAGACCGTCGATGCGACAGTCACCGCACTGCACGCACTCGATGTGTGTGGGCACCTCGGGCAGATCGCGCTGTAGGTCGGCAACCTCCCTGTTAACCTCCATGGTAGCCTCCTTGATCGGCGCAGGGTTCGATGCCTTGCGCTTGCGCGGGGTGCGCGCGCGTGGCTGCTCCCTGTTCTCGCCGTTTCTGCGTTTCTTCTCGCCTGTGTCCTTGCGCACTATAACGGGCTCGTACAACTTCAGGTCGTTGAGGAACATCTTGAGATCGTACCGCTCGTGCGTGCCGCCCTCCCCATGTCCGTGCCCGCCGTGCGAACGCTTCTGCATGTGTCGAAAGGCCTCGTGCGCCAACTGGAAGCGCTCCTCTTGCATGTCTTCGATGAACGAAAGGAAGTTGGTGCAACGCTGCTGCAGGCACTCGACCACCGGGTCCTGGCGAGCCAGTATGCTCTTGTCCAGGCACACGTTCGTCAACGTGTACATCATCTCAATGAGGGCGCTCAGCTTCTGCGGCACCTTGTTCAGCAGGAAGAAGCGCAGGTGTCGCTTGTAGCTGCCAATCGCGTGGTACATCAGTTGGTACGCGCAGACCACCTTCTGGCTGGCATCGTTCGAGGTGGCGCTGTGGTAGTTGGCCACTGCCGTGCAGCGCACATCGTCGATCAGGCCCTTCAGCGGGAACAGAAAGTTGCGCGAGAACTTCACGCAGAACTTGAACGCGTTCCGCTCGCGTCGCATTTTGTCGTGGTGGCTGTTCGTGGGTATCTGCAGCTGCAGCAGCCGACACTGTAGATTGTCCAGGGCCCCAATGATGCGTTCCTGTGTCATCGAGATGCGGTTATAGATCAGCATTTTCTGGTATTTCAAGTTCTCCAACGACTGAGTAATCACAACCGGACGAGGCTTGCGACGACGCTGTGCCGGCATGTGTGCTGGATTCTGGACAGCAGCAACGGGAGCCCCCTTCTCGTTTGACGTCGGGGGTGGCGCTACGGGTGACGCTGCCGGCTGTTTGTCGCGGCCGCCCGGCTGGCGGATGTTGCTCTTAGTCGCCTGTGCATCCAGCGGTTTGCGCTGGCGATAACCCTGACGTGGAGTGAGTGGCTTGGACCTGACAGTCTTACTACCACTGGGAACCGGCGTAAGATGCTCAGAAGCCTTTGGCTTTTGGTGACGCGACAACTGCCTTCTAGCGTCATATCTAACTTCCTGCTCCTGTTGCTGCTGCAGAGCGAGTTGCTCCTGCTGCTGATCCGCCTGGAGCTGCGTCTGCTCCTTGTCATCACACAGCGTAGACGTGTCCGTGTCGGAGCGTTGCGATGAGTAGTCCATTGGCTTGAGGCTTCGCTTGAAGCTGATCCACTGCGGATGCGGGTCAAGCTCGACGAAACAGGCCTGCTGGTTGTGCGCCGCATCACTCATATCCTGTTCACACAAGTTGTACGGCAGACGCTCGACGTACCGCATGTAGCCGGGTCTATCAATATATTCCTGCTCCAAGTCGCTGTCGTCCGCATAGTAGGCGTCCTCTGTCTGCGGTGCCTGCGGCTCGGGGGCCTGATCGGAAAAGAGTTCGACACTGCCCTCAGCGTACTCAATGGGTTGCGCTATCTCCGGCAGTGTGGGCGCTGGGATTATGTCGGCCCACTGCATCTGCGCCTGGGAGTAGTCCATGTACGAGGTTTGCATGGCGAACATCCTCTGATCCACGCTAAGCACCTGCTTCAGCCGCTTCATGATGCTATCCTGGTCCTGCGAAGGGGCGGGCAGCTTTTTCTCTGCCTTAGCATGCGGCGCAATCTTCTCCGGCTGCTTGCGCTGTGGCGGCAGCTTCTTCTGTTTCTCAAACGCATTGTAGTTGTTCTTTAGTTTGTTTATGTTGCCGGCAGCAGCAGCAAAGTTGCTGATTTTCTTCTTATTGCCCTTGCCTGCAGCAAGTCGTCCCTGCTTACTTTTGCCCTCGTGCTTGAGGTGAGCATTCCGCATGACGTTCAACTCGGCACACACCTCCCGATGCAGCCCCTCGATCTTTTTGCAATAGGAATCGGTATCTTCCTGGCTAAACAATAACTGCTTCATGTTCATTGATGGCTTCACTTTTCGCCTACGGACCACCTTGCCCTTGGTGCGGCGCACCGTCGGGTCCTTGTCCGCGCCTCCATGCATACGCAGCAGACTGTGCTCAATCTTCTGGTCAATGTTAAACCTAAAGCCGTTGCTGTTGCTGCAGTCGCCGTCGCCGAAGGTGTCGCTGTCGTTGTCGCTGTTGTCCGCGGTGGCTGTTCCGCAGACACCGGGCTTTGAGCCAGCCAAATCTTCTGTATTTAGCGACATCTGCGTCTCCACATCCAGGTCCCGTGATGTGACCATGCCGAGCACATCGTTGGTGTTGCAGCGCATCTTGCAAAATCGCAACTTGCTCAGCTTCTGCGTGTCGCGCTCCTTCTTGCTTTCGTCCCGTTCCGCAGCCCGTTGCAGGTTATAGCGCTTCACTGCGTTCTTGATGGAGTCTGGGTTGGTAAACTGGAATGGAATCAGAAGATTAGCAGAGCGCAGGAGTCCCCGAGAGGGAGCCTCACCTGGAACTCATGCGCGTACGACTGTCCATAAAGATCGTGGATTTTCAACATCTTTTCTTATTTATTGCGAGATGAAGAGTTGGTTTTGAGGGTTTTAAATATTTTCTGTAAGCTAACTGAATTTTGTAAAATGAACTTTTCCGAAAGTAAAACAAAAGTGGTGTTTTTATTCCGACGATCCGTACGGTATAACAAAGTTGTCTTTGTCTCTGACAGACTTTGCAAGCATAGCATTAATTTCGATAAAAATTAAAATGAAATAAAAGTTTTTTTGTTTTTTTTTTTTATTTTTTTTTTTTTTTTTTTTTTTGTTAGGTGTCCAAAAATTTCAAAGTGTTTCAACTTCTCGAAAGCTAATAAAATTGTAGGTCAACCTACAGTGACAGGCCGTTGTAAAATAGGGTTGTATAACAAACATATCCATGTCGATATGTTTATTTTAACAAATATTTATATTAGTAAGGTGAAAACACTGGTATTTTATAAAGGTTTTTAAGCCACCAATCATTGAAAATGCCACAATAAAAGAATATTATGAAAATTTAAAAAAAAAAATTATGAAATATTTAATTCGTCAAATCAAACAACAAATGTGTTTAAAACTATTCTTTATGTGCAACTCCTTTTTAAATTTATGCAAGCAAGTTGGCAGCTTGCTGCGCCATGTACGCCCTCTATGGGCGACAGTTCAAGCTTACTTCAGTTTCCAATAAGTTATTCGATAGATTTCGATAGTCAAATACAGCGCCAAAGTTCAAGCGATTGGCAACAATGAAAACCAAATAAAACAGAAGAAAACAACTCTTTTAATTTCGACATTGAGGAACTATGAACACCCACGCGTTCTAATCCACATAGGGATACACAAGCGGATCGCGGAGAGCACGCAACGGTTGCCAAAGATTCTGCTTGGGACGTGCCTCTGGCAACTTATTCACCTGCAGTTGGCTGTAGGGCGGCGGCGGTCGCTGGGGCAGCCCGAGAAAGCGGCGGCGCTTGCTGCGCACTGGCGTCAGCCAGAGCAGCTGCGCTTCCTTACGTAGTCGCCGTTGTCGGAGCGTGCGCGAGGCGCAATAGGGACGCATTGTTACATAGTAAAAGATCTCGATGACGGAGAAGATGCTGAAGCCCATGAAGAGCCCCAACAAGCCTCCAGTGTTGGCTGCGAAAGATAAGGACGCGGTACTCGATGGGGATGATGACTCGGATAGAGGATCTGCAACTTACAGAGGAACTCGGTGAATCCGAACATTTCCGACTTGGTGGTGCTGCGGAAGTTGTTGTTCAGATAGTAGAAGTGTAGAATGGAGAGATCGCTGTTGAAGCTGCCGTTGATGGGATTAAAGAGCTCCTCGGGCAGCTCCTCACCGCTCTGGTAACCTGGTCCGCTCACAATCATCGAGGTGGACAGCGTCGACTTGTACGTCAACTCGAAGCAGCCCGGCCAGCAGTTCTCGCACGACATGCCCGTCTTCGAGGATTCGATGTCCGTCTGCACACGATTGGTGCAGTTGTTGTCGTTGGGGCCACACACACGGGCCGTCGGATCGATGCGCGGCAGATAGTAGAGGATGCAACTGCAGTTGCGCAGCAGCAGCTTGGCCTCGCACTCCAGCTCGCAGTTCTTGCGCGAGTAGGTGCGGTAGTAGGCCAGATCGTTCTCATCCGAGAACAGGCAGCGGCGCACCGCCTTCTTGATGGAGCGTATGCTGGGCGTGGCATCCTCGTACACGGGCTCGATGGGTATGCGGGCCTCGCGGCCAGTGGTGACAATGAAGCCGTAGTTGCTCACCTTGGGCAGCTCAGCTGGATTGTGCACCAACACCTGGCGAGGAGAGAAGCGAACAGCAGGTAGAAGGTGTCGCACTCATGTTGCATGTTGCATGCTGCATGCTGCATGCGGCATACCTTAAAGCCGTTGCTCATCGACTTGGTGCAGTAGTACTCCGCGGTGGAGGCATTGAGCACGACTGTGAGGCCCATGCGGCTGCCCGTGCCGCCAGATGTGCGCGGATAGTAGAAATCTGGCAGCTTCTTGGCATAGCCACGCTCCGGCGTCCAGTCGATGGGCTCGTACAGCGTGCTCTCCTCCACCGGCTCCAAGCGCACATCGTCCGTGTAGTTGCGCAGCAAGTAGAACGGATCCAGCGCATTGAACGTACAGCATAGGCCGTCGTCCGTGAGGATCGACTTGAAGATCATGGAGCAGAGCTCCCTGCGTGCCCCGAAACTGCAGTAGCGCAGCATCTCATCGCAAGGCTGTGCCACCTCCATCAGCAGCGTCCTGAAGTACTTGTAGGTGCCCGCGTAGGTGATGGCCTGGTCGTCGCCCTGGCTGCACAGGCTCATCAACAGGGAGTAGTTGCTGCTCGAGCTGTGCAAAAGGGGGAAAAGGATGCTAAGATTCTTTCCCTTTCTCCCTCCCTTTCAGTGCTTACCGCGGGATGCGCTCTACGCGACTGCGCAACGCCTGATTGAGATTGCAAATGGTGATGGCCGGAAAGGGCATGTTGCTGGTGAGCATCTGCTTGGCGCTGGTCGAGATGATGATGGGCGAGGCGTTCCACTTGATGTAAATGTTCGAGATGAAGAACCCCGACAATATGATGACCAGAATAAACGAAATGCCGAAGAAGACACTGTGCAAGGGATAGAGAAGGAACAGATCAAGAGAGTCCAAGCTGTAAACACACACACGCACCGCTCTGGGATGGTGATGCGCTCCTCGGCAATGTACTTGAGTCCATGCAACGAGCTGTTCTGCAGAAAGTACTTGATGCTCTTCTTGGCTGCCTCGCGACTGCAGAGCGACACCTCTTCATCGCTGGAGTGCTCCTCACTGCCATGTCGATTGCTGTGTATCGCTCCATGGTGCTGCTTCCTGTACGGCGCCTGTTTGCGCGTTTTGCGTGGCCCATCTCCATGGGATTTCATGTTGCAACTGGCCAAACTGGCGCGACACGCAGGTGCCATTTATACCGAACGTGGCCAGTTGCAGCTCATCAGAATCGAGTCGGGAATCTGAAATCATATTGACTCGGGGTAAACACGACGACGGCTGCGATAAGTTCCAAATTGAATTGGCAGCACAGCAAGTGCCGCTTAATGGCCGCCTCTGCCCCAAAAAGGGGCGTGTCCCGACCTGTGGCCAGTGCAATGTTTGCCAACCTCAAAGGGTTTCAAATTATGCAAATGCATCGACATTTCGCACGCAGTTCTGCATTTAATGGAGACCAGTAACACTCTGAAACAACCAATCAGTGCAAACTGTGAGGGATGAGGCAGTCAATAGAGAGTGTTCCTAACTATGATAGAAGATTAGAGTTATTAAAAGTTAAAAGATTGATATCAAACAAGCAAGGAAGGCTACCTATGGCATAACTAACGTTTTATATTCTTCCAAGTTTTGACTTCAATCTGCACCGATTATTCATATACAAGTTATATGTACATATATGTTTAATGGCACAGAACTTTATAACGTTGTTTAGATATAATCTCTATCGCTCTAATCGCTGCACATATCAATTTATTGTATAAGACTCTTTATATATGACTAACAACAATAAAAAATGTTCTTTTTTCCAATATACTTTTGCAAAAATGCGACGATATGTATTTACTTTATAGGGTCGGCGCTGAGTCTTATGTAAGGTAAGTTGCACACTTCGGTCAAAAACTAATTAACCCTTTGCAAAAATATAAGAGGTTTTTATGGCACCAGAAAGAATAGCTACCTTCGGTACGCCGAAGGTTTCATACCCATGCAAGTCTTTATATCCTCCAATCGTTCCTCTACTAGTGATATTCAATAGTGCAGCATATTGTTCATATTCAATTATATGTTTAAACTCCTCGTCAAACTTAATATACCCTCTGCAAGGGTATAAGCAGGACTAACAAATACCAAGACAGAGTCTTCTGCGGCCTAGTGCTTTCTCCCTCTTTCTCGCTGAGTGAATATCTTCCGTTTTAATTGTCCAATATGAAATTGTGAGGAAGCTATATATTATATCTTGGATCTTTCAATCGTTGCTTACAAACCAAATTATAACGGAATATATAGCAAACCTCGACTTGTGATGCTGTTCAAAAATATATATAAACTTTCTGAGGTCTGCCACGCCTTCTTTTGCCTGCACAAAGTATACCCTTCTTTGACAATTTGTAATGGTCACAAATATTTAATGAAATACTCTCTTTTGTTTATAATATTCATTATAATAATCAGTAGATTCTCTATAAAATCATTTCACATCATTCATTGATGTTTGTATATTCAGCTCACATTCAATTGAACATTCATTTTGCATTCGTAAAAATAGGAATATATATATTCATGATCCGTGCTCCACATCGGAAACTTCCGGGATCTGTCCGAGAGTTGAGTATGGCATCTTTTTGGTTATATACTACTCGTAAATACTTATATACTTAAATACTATATGCAAAAGCGCATACAGATGCAAAAATTCGTGTAAAATACCATAGGCCTTATCTCGTATAATAATTTGCTAGTTGTTGTTGAACTGAAAGAATTCAACATTGAGATCCAAGATGGCCGCATTGGGAGTCTCCTTCATGGTGAGCGCCTCGACGGCATTGTCGCTGGCGTGATCGTAGTGCGGGAGCATTGCCCCGGCAACGTGTGGCAACACAGTGGGCGGGGCACCCACTGCCACAGGGGGTTGCATGAGATCGCCAACGTTGCGCAGCAAACTCTCCTCGGAGGGTGGCAGCAGTTTGCCGCCAGCGGAGAGATTCAAGCGCTGTGCGGCCTCGTCTGTGAGCGTGTCATCCAGCGACATGCTCAGTCCCGGATAGTCGACCAAGTTGCGGGCACTCTGCACCGCGCTAGTGTGCATCAGCTGCTGCAGCTCTGGCTCCGGTGTCGGCGCCTGCGCCGATTCCATCGCAGACATGTCCAGGGCATATTGTCCCTCGGGGATGCCCAGCACGCGAGCTATGCGGGCGTTGACGAAGTGCAGCCCCGACGTGTTGCGTATGAGGCGAGTGCTGCGCAGCTGCAGCTGCTCCACGAAGTCATTCAACTCGTGCAGGAATAGATCTGCGCGCTGTTCCTCGTTGAGATGTCCGTGACGCTGCAGTTGAGTCGTCAGCAAGCCGAACAAGGTGGGCCCCATCTGCGAATGTTGCTGCTGCTGCTGCTGTGGCTGCGCCTGCTCCTGCTGCTGCTGCTGCTGTTGCTGCAACTGTTGCTGTTGTCGAGCGAGGGCAATGGCAGTGGGCATGTGCTCGGGGAACTTGACAAAGTGTCGCTGCAAGCGACGCCCGAGAAAGATCTTGTTGCAGCCAGGGCAAATCGCATTCTGAGGCACAGTGCGCTCTTCCCGCACAGCAATTGCTGGCGATGCTGTTGCTGGTGCAGCAGCACCTGCCGCTGCTGATGTCGTTGCTCTATAATCCTTATCCCTAAGCTCTGCTACTAGCATTTCCATCATCTCCGTGGAATTCGGAGCCGTTGGCATTTGGGACGCCACAGGCTGAGGCAATGCAGCACGCAAGACTCTTCCGGACCGTGTTCGCAGGGGCGAGTTTCCATTTGCTTCCGAAATCGGCTCATTTTTTGGCTTCTTGATGGCAATAGAGGATTCTGTGGTGGACGGAACACCTGAGAGTGATTTGGCTGCGGGATAAGCGGGGGCAGGTGCAGACACGGATGCGGCCGCTGCTCGCTTTCGAGGCCGGATGATTTTAAGATTCGACGGACGAATCTGATTCGGTGGGTACATGCCCATGCCAACGGGATCCATGCAACGATAGATGGTCTTGTGATTCGTCACCGCATCGGTGCGCACTACCTCGTTGCGCTTCCTGGTGAAGATGGGGAGACAGAGAAGTAGTTTAGTGGCTTATGCGTATGCAGCGCTGAGCCTCTTACCGATCGATGACAATGTGATCGTCCTTAGCCAGACGATAGAGATTGTAAGCGAGTTTGGCCAACGAGTCACAGTCCTTGTTGGCAACATTCACTAGCTCCGAGGCAGCTGCAGCTGCGTCCGCATCGAACTGATAGCAATCGGGTAGATCTGGCGGGGCAACAGCGGGTGGCAGCAAGTCGACGCAGTGCAGCAGCGACTGATGGTAGTCCCCGCTGTTGCTGTTGTTGTTGGCATTGTTGTTGTTATTGTTATTGTGCTGCTGCTCCGCTGCCGCCGCCTGCAGCTGCATTACGGCGCTGTCGAACTGCTCATCTGGCAGGTCGATGGCGAATCCAAGTAGCGCATCCTTGTGGAAATTGCAGTTGCTGTTACTTGGCTCGGCGCTGGCGCCGTTAAGCGGCACCAGCAGATTCTTCATTGCTTGCCGGCAAGCACAAGGTCACGTTTTGTGGTTACTTTGAAGGAGTTTACAATAACAATGTAATGCAAATCGTTTTGCCATTCACACCGATCTGCACTAAGTGAGTATCGGAACTCGATATCGATAGCGCGAGGCTCGTTTAGTTTAAATTTGGTATCCATGTTTTCTAATATTTACTTTTGCTTCTATAAATAATTGCAACAAAAATCTTGGAGCCGGCTATTTTCACGGTCACATCGGTTAAAAGGACACGTGTTCCGCTGTACTAAAGTATCGTTTAATCGATGGTTGTTAAGGTTACACTTTTACCAAGTCATTTATAAATAACATTAATTGCAATAATTAATGAGGAACACAATCATTAAATCTTTTTTTATCGTTGGTAATTTATTTGGGTGTATTAAAATTCGTCAATATTTTTTATACATATAAGGGACCGTTCGAAGCAGTGACGTCACAAGATACAAGCGAAATTGATTTCATGAAGAAAAACATATCGATAGTTGTAGGTGACGTTACCTTGTTAGGCCTCCTAACTTGGTATCGATGTATCGGTGCTACCAACAACCTGAGCCATTATAATTTGCAAAATTTTACGGCATAAACTGCATTTGTGTTTCTTTTGGAAGAGAACAAATCATTATAAACTTTTTGTTTTGCGTCTGAGAGTACCTGCCCGCTCTGGTTAATTAAAATTTTAGAGCACAACAAATTCAAACGTCTTCCCCGCCCTTTGCACTGTCGGCGATTTTCTACCGCTTACGATTTATTTTTATTGCCGTGCATTTTGGGCAAAATGTCGAAAAATAAACTAAACCTAGTGCTGCCGCCGGTCAATGTGGATGCAACTGTTGCTGCCGCGCAGGTGGCCCCAACACCGCCATTTAAAACGCCATCGGGAACAGAGTAAATATACTTTTTAAAATACATTTAAGATTTCAACAATTCTTTTGGTTTTGTGCCTCCCTCCCACCACCACCACCTACCACCCCACACCCACAATGCAAAGAAAAAGCAGAGAGGTTGTTGTTGTTGTGGTTGTCGCTGCTGCTACTGCTGCTGCCGCTTCCGCTGCTTTTGTTCTTGCTACTATTGCTTGAGGGAATGACGCACGCAGCTCGAGCTGACAAACACACGTACACCTACGCACATGCATAGACACACCCACACAAACGCATGCAGGGTAAGTGCTGTTTGTGTGCGTGTGTGTGCGTGTGCGTGTCTTTCTGCGGAAATCTTTGGAAGCCTCCTCCTCCTGCCATTATCCTGCCTGCCTACGCACATGCCCCTCCCCGAATCCAAATTGTTGTTGCTACTTTTCGTTTTGTTCTGCAAAAATTCATTAAAAAGTTAAATTAAAGAACACACAGTTTGCTGGGAAAGCCAAAAACAAGCATCGATGCCCTCACTGAGACACTGGAAGGCCTGGACCTGGACGACGTGGAACGGAAGCGCATCAGTGTGTTCCTTAGCCAAAAAGAGAAGATTGGCGAGCTGTCCGAGGAGGATCTGGAAAAGCTGGGCGAGCTCGGCTCCGGCAACGGTGGCGTTGTCATGAAGGTGCGCCACACACTCACGCACCTGATAATGGCACGGAAACTGATCCACTTAGAGGTGAAGCCGGCGATCAAAAAGCAAATCCTTCGTGAACTGAAAGTACTCCACGAATGCAACTTCCCACATATCGTCGGATTCTATGGGGCCTTCTACAGCGACGGCGAAATCAGCATCTGCATGGAATACATGGACGGAGGCTCACTGGATCTCATTCTAAAGCGCGCCGGTCGGATACCTGAATCAATACTCGGACGCATCACGCTGGCCGTGCTCAAGGGACTCAGCTATCTGCGCGACAAGCACGCGATCATCCATCGTGATGTCAAACCGAGCAATATACTCGTCAACAGCAGTGGCGAGATAAAGATCTGTGATTTTGGTGTATCGGGTCAACTGATTGACTCGATGGCCAACTCGTTTGTGGGAACGCGCAGTTACATGTCGGTCAGTCCTATCTTATCTCTTTTCCCCTATCTATTCCTATCTCTTTTTAATTCGCATCACTTTCGTTTCAACTCGGTGTTAAAGTAAACTAACTAATTGATTGATTGATTTGTCCATTTGTCGTGGCATGCGATATAGTTTGGGAAGAATGCTTGTCAACCTCCCACTGTAGTCCAGCCATGTTAACTAACCCATCCACTGACCATTCATATATATCGTACTAATGAGATCCAACTGCACTTACAGCCAGAACGATTGCAAGGCACACACTATTCGGTGCAGTCGGACATCTGGTCGCTGGGACTGTCGCTGGTGGAGATGGCAATTGGCATCTACCCGATACCTCCGCCTGATAGTGGAGCACTCGACTCCATTTTCGGGGACAATGCCAGCGAGGATGGGAGCCAGGCGGTGCTGGAGCCAAAAGTAATGGCGATATTCGAGCTACTCGACTACATTGTAAACGAGCCGCCACCCAAGCTGGAGCACAAGATATTCTCCCCGGAGTTCAAGGACTTTGTCGATATATGCCTGAAAAAGCACCCGGATGAGCGTGCCGATCTCAAGACATTGCTGGTGAGTGGATGAGTGAAGCTATAAATAGGATCTCTTGTTCATTGGTTCTTGTTTATGCAGAGTCATCCGTGGATACGCAAGGCGGAGGTGGAGGACGTGGACATATCGGGCTGGGTGTGCAAGACAATGGACTTGCCGCCGTCGACGCCGAAACGCAATACATCGCCCAACTAAATATCATTCCTTTATTCCGCATCATTTCTACGCATCTACGCACACACATCTATCGTACGCACCCACTCACACACGCACACATGCACACACGCACACACAACGCGCACATGCACACATGCACCCACACCCACCCCACATACATGTTATTTATTTGTATGTAGTTATGTACTTGTTGTTTCAATATTGCTCCTCTTCACACTGTCGAGGTCTCTCTTCCATTTTCGCTCTTTGTGCGTTGTTTTTTCTCCAGAAGTACAAAGAAAGAATGAAAGAAGGCAATCGCAAGCAACAGCAAAACACCACGTCGAAAGCAACAACAAAAACAGCAACAAAAACAATTAAAAGTGCAACAATTAATTTGAAAATGCAATTGCAAACGAAACTCGCCAATTGGCCTCTATTTGCATAAGATAAAATTATTTAATTACCTATATATATAGAGAGAATTGTATAGATTATAAAAGAGTTACTCGAGTAGGCCTAGAGATCGATGTTTACTTTTTGTATGTAGAAAATCCATTTTCCCCACATCCCTATTCGTTCGTTGTCTGGCTGGCCTTGTAACAAACCCAAAATTTTATCTAACTTTTCTTTCCGAAAAATCTTTTTGAAATCTTGAAAAAAAAAAATTTGAAAAAGAAAAAACATAAACAAAAAATAGCAAATATTTCGGTTTCTTTATAACAAAAAAAAAAAAAACTACAAAATGCTGACCTTCTTTAGGATGCTGAGACTGGGACACAACGCCATGGGCAATTTCCGCCTTGCGAACAACATTCAGCGGTCCGTGACAGTTAGTGCATATCAGCTGCAAAATTTAAAGGGGGAACCTTTGAAGGAACCCCTGGTTGGCCAAGAGAAGCCCGCGTCGCTGTCTGTCGATGGTTTGACTGCATCCCAACGCAATTTGGTCGAATTTGTTACAAACGAAATTGTTGAAGAACGTCGCGTGCAATTTCATCTGGAGCCACCTTACATGGTCGATGATTTTAAGGGGCACTTTTCAGGCTCGAAAGTGGAACTGATTCGGGAATCACCCGATGAGCGCATCAATATATTTTTCAATGTCAGCAAAAGTGTGCCCCGACGCAATGATGAGAGCGACGACCTGACCCCGGTTAGAAGTGTACCCAAATTCGAGGTGTTAATCAGAAGGAACGATTTATTGCTTTCCATATTTTGTGTATTCAAGCCGTACGCATTCGAGGATGCGGACCCAGAGTTGTCAGAGCAGCAGGCTCAAAATGAGACCGATGTGTTTGAAATTCAAGACCTTTCCCTGTATAATCACGGTTGGAACGACAGTTGCTTCACGATTGACGCATCCCTGATCGATGATAACCTACAAGACATGATTTACGACATGCTCGAGGAGAAGGGCATCACACATGACTTTGCCAGGAAGCTATCTGACATGGCCACAGCACGGGAACATGCATTGTACATTGAGTTTTTGGAGAATCTGTCCAAGTTCACCGTCGGCCTGCCCAAGCCAATTGAGGAGAAAAAGGTCAACTGAATCCAGTTAAAAGAACTAGTTTAATTAAACACACGCCATGTAATTATTCCAATGAAAAAAAAAAGTACTAAAACAATGATAATAAACAATAATAAACAAACATTGTTTCGCTCATTGTTTTATTTCAAACGTTGCCCGTTTGGCGCGATCTGGCAACGCCGTTACAAAGCCCAGTTAGGTACACTAGTCGAGCTTTGGCTGGCAACGCCGTAACCTGTGACGACAGCAACCAAACAAACACAACGATGGACTGTTATTGTTGTTGTTGTTGTTGCTATGGCTCTGCCTCCGTTTGTGTCTGTGTGGTTGCTGCTGCTGCTCAGTCTGTGTGCCAAAATAAATACATAAATTGATTAAATTAGTTAGTTTTGATAAGTGCAAGTGTATGTTTATTATGCTCATTCGCTGATACAGTTATAGAAATCATTTTCCTCTGCACTTCCTGTGTAAATGGAAATTGTCTAGTGAAACGCAGTTGCTGTCAGTGCAAAAACAAAACAGCAGCCTCTGCCTCTGTCGCTGCCTCTGTTCGGTTCCGGACGCAGTAAAAGTTCTTTGTCTGCGCGCGACGCGTCGGCAGAAGCAGCAGTTGTGTGTAAATTTCGCAGTCGTTTGTTGACAGCAGAGAGGCAACAACAACTATTCAACGTTGGCAGCGAAGACGGCGACGGCAACGGCAACGGCGACAGCGACAGCGACGGCGCTCACTTGCAATAGTTGGAGTTGGTGTGCAGTGTACACGAATGCATCTGTGTGTGTGTGCATGCACGCGTGTGAGTGTGTGTGCGTGTATGTGTGTGCAGAAATGCAAGTGCAGCTAAACAAAGCAACAGCTTACCACGCGCCATAACAACAACAGGAGCCCAATAGTCAGTCAAAGTGAGCGCTGCAACGCGGACGTGCTGCGACGCCAGTAAACAAAAGAAAGCTGGCCAAGAAGCCAGGCTAATTGGCATGCAACAACAACAACACCGACAACAACACCGACAACAACACCGACAACAACAACGACAACATCAACAGCAGCAACAGTAACAGTAAATCAGAGGAGAGAGAGAGAGGATCCTTGAGAAGCAGAAGCAGAAGCAGAAGGAGAAGGAGCATCGAAGTGGAATCCTGATTGGAAATGTCATCTGTCAATGTTAACCAAAAAGAGAGTCCCAGCCGGGACTCGACTGCCTCCACGTCCGGGCACATCTCCATGCTGGGCGAGAACACACTGGAGTCACTGTCCCGCGACTACAGCCTGGCCAGCCTCAACTCCGCTGGCAGCCAGGACGAGTTCTTCCGCTGTCGGGATCATGCGGACAGTGTGCTCAAGCGGATGCAGCTCTATGTGGACAGCCAGCAGCTGTGCGATGTGGTGCTCATCGCTGGAGTCGATGGCAAGCGGTAAGTGGACACACACACACACAAACCTACTGGCACTCATACACACACACGCAAGGCATAAGGCAGACAAAGAATGGAAAGTTGTTGCAATGCGCAAAAGCAATTTCCACTCTCCCCCTCCCTCTTCCTCTCCCTCTCACACTCCACCGCTTCACCCTATTCAACTCATTAGCAATTCACCATCCGGCATATTGCCACCCTCTCTCGACCCTCTCCCCCTCCCCTCGCGCACCCCTGCCTGACCTTCACTTTGCAGCGCAGTTCACTTGGTTCTTTGTCTGTGTCGCATTCGCACACCAGTTTACCCAGTCAGTCTCCAATAGCAGAGACATCGGCAGAGACGTCGCAGAGGCAGAGGCGGAGGCAGAGAAGGAGGAGGAGGTGGGGCAGCAGCAGCCGCAACAAGCCAAGTCGAAGCAGGCAACGCAATTTCAACAGTAAAGACGCGCCGCACTAATTGCGTTTGCTGCAGAGAGTACTTTGTGCTCTTCGCTCTCTTCTCCCTCCACTCTCCTTCGCTCTCTCCCTCTATCTCTCTCTCTGTCCTCTCATTATTGGCTGAGCGCAGTGCGAAAGAGTGAGATAGACAGAGAGTGATTGATGTGATCTGCACAGTGGATCACAGTCGTTGCTCTGTGCACAAACATATGGAAATGATTTACGCATGAAAATTGTTTATTATTTACACGTTTATTTATTTTTGCACACTGTTTATTATTGTTTAATATACTATTACCATTATTGTAGTATACTATTATTGTTGCTTATTATCTGTTTTTATTTTATTATTTGCATTACATTATTATTGCCTATTATTTATTATTATATTATTATTATTTGAGAATTGATTTATATTCATTGTATGACACTTTAAATGACTTATAAATCTTTTCTCTGTCAATTTGCTCCTGCACAGTGTGCCCGCTCATCGTCTGGTGCTATCCGCCTCGAGTGCATATTTCTCTGCCATGTTCACGGGATCGCTGCGCGAGACAAAGGAGCACGAGGTGACCCTGGGAGAGGTGAACGGGGATGCGCTGCAGCTGCTGGTGCAGTACTGCTACACGGGATTCATTGAGTTGCGCGAGGACACGGTGGAGACACTGCTGGCCACTGCCTGCCTGCTGCAGCTGAACTCTGTGGTGACCGCCTGCTGCAACTTCCTGGCCCGCCAGCTGCACCCCTCCAACTGCCTGGGCTTCGCCTTCTTCGCAGAGCAGCAGAGCTGCACGGCCCTGCTGAGGCTGGCCCAGGACTACACGTGCCAGTACTTCATGCAGGTGTGCCAGAACCAGGAGTTCTTTCAGCTGAACGCCGACCAGCTGGGCAAGCTGCTGAGCAGCGATGATCTCAATGTGCCATCCGAGCAGGATGTCTTCCACAGCCTGATGGCCTGGGTGCGACACGATGCGCCCAATCGGGAGCAGCATGTGGCCGATCTGCTGGCACTGGTGCGTCTGCCGCTGCTGAAGCCGGCATTCATCATGGACAACGTGGAGAGCGTGTGCATCGGCAACAAATGCCAACAGCTGGTCATGGAGGCCTTCAAGTGGCACCTCATGCCCGAGCGAAGATCGCGGATTGCCACCGAACGCACAACGCCACGCAAGTCCACAGTGGGACGCCTGCTCGCTGTGGGTGGCATGGATGCCCACAAGGGCTCTATCAGCATTGAAAGCTACTGCCCGCGTCTGGACAAGTGGACGCCCTGGAAGCATATGCCCGGTCGCCGCCTGCAGTTCGGCGCCGCCATCATGGACGACAAACTGATCTTGGTGGGCGGCCGTGATGGCCTCAAGACTTTGAACACTGTCGAGAGCTTGGACTTGAATACGATGGCCTGGGTGATCTTGAACCCGATGGCCACGCCACGGCATGGTCTTGGCGTGGCAGTGCTGGAAGGGCCGCTCTACGCGGTTGGGGGACACGATGGCTGGAGCTACCTGAACACAGTTGAGCGGTAAGGATTGTTGACTGTTGCTGCCTCCAATCGTCTAATCTGCTAATATTTTATGTACAGCTGGGATCCCGTTGCACGTACCTGGAATTATGTGGCGCCCATGTCCTCAATGCGTTCCACAGCTGGCGTTGCGGTGCTTGGCGGTCGCCTCTACGCGGTGGGCGGCCGCGATGGCTCCGTATGCCATCGCTCCATCGAGTGCTACGATCCACACACCAACAAATGGAGCCTACTGGCGCCGATGAACCGAAGACGTGGCGGCGTTGGCGTAAGTCGTGTCTAAGGTGGAACCACAGTTGGTCATCCATTAACCCTTTTCTCCTTTTGCGTGCAGGTGGCTGTGGCCAATGGGTTCCTCTACGCCATGGGCGGACACGATTGTCCCGCCAGCAACCCCATGGTTTGTCGCACGGAGACAGTGGAGCGTTACGATCCGGCCACCGATACCTGGACACTGGTAACCCCCACGGACTTTACTCCAATGATGCACTACTCAAACTCTCTCTCTCTCCCTCTCTCTTCTAGATTTGCTCGCTAGCCTTGGGACGTGATGCGATTGGTTGTGCTCTGCTCGGTGATCGTTTGATTGTCGTCGGCGGCTACGACGGGAATCATTCACTGAAGACTGCCGAGGAATACGATCCGGTGCGAAATGGATGGAACGAGCTGGCCCCCATGTCGTTTCCACGTGCCGGTGCTTGTGTTGTGGCCATACCCAATATAATAACCCCAGCGACGCCGCAGCTGCCGGCCAGTGCTACAGTTTAGTTACACTTCAATTATTGTTGTTGCAGTTGCTGTTGTTGTTGTTGTAGTTGTGTATGAGCTGTTTGAACTGCGCTACTGACCACTGCTATGACCACTGCTGCCGCTCCCAAACCTCAACCATCCATCTCACCCACCACCATCCGCATACTGCATACCGCTTACCTCGTACCGCGTCGCATACTACTCTGAACTGCCATCGCAGTTTCCATTGTACCATGGCATGGTCCAGTCGCTATTCCTGTACTGAACAGTAATCTCATTCCAGGTGATAAAAGCAGAGAATCGTAATCGAAACCGTTCTGCGTTCTCGCAGCCTGCTGTAACATCCACTAACTAAACACATTCCTCAGCAGGGAGTACATGTTCCCAGATCCCATTGCCAGCGAAGCATGTCCACACATTCCCAACTGATCGGTTCATTTTATATGTTTATGTATGTATTTATTGATATTATTTTGCTGTTTAATCTCATTGGATAATCTTGTATCTAAGTGTATCATCATTCATCATCATCATCCTACTTAGGCGTGGCACACGACTGTGTCCCTACTTGATTCAATGTTGTCGTATGCTTCATGTGTTCTATCTGCCTTCTATCGGTTAGGTGCATGTTCCAATTGCTCTGGTGGCAGCTAACCACACCTTCTGTGCGTGTTCCAGTGATCGTTCTAAATGCTACTAAAGACTGCGATGCCTTAACTAATTACATATTTTGTCTACTTGCTGTTTGCATGTAAAATAAAGCTGCAAAACTATCGAGTTTACTATCGTTGGCCAGTAAAGTTAGCCACTCGATAGTAAGCTCGATAGTTTTGCAGACCCTGCGTGGAGTATACGACAACTCTATTCGTTACTATACATACATACTCGTGGTACTATACATGTGAACGTATCTATGTATCTAGTTGATAGATAGCGCAAATATACAATAATCAGAGATATCATCACCCATCAAGCAAGTTCAGTTCGATTACGAGTATGATTAATGTGCGGCTTCGGTCGTTTGATTTGCACTCTCATTATTTAGCTTACATATAAATTATATTATTATTATTATTACGTATTTGTATTTGTATTTGTATACGATTGCAAGCATTTATTTCTAATGGTTTATTATTGTTTTCTTTCTTTTTCCTCTTATTTGTGTTTCTTATTTCCTACTGCAATTTTGCTCCAATTTTTGTAGAAAAAGAAGAAGTGGAAGCCAGTTAGATTGGATCCAATCTGCTATAGGCGTCGTAGATCCGTTGAGTTTGTCGACTACTATAATATGTAATTGCGAAACAAACTATGTAGCTATAAGTGCGTAATTGTATGAATGAATACAAATGAGAAACGACAAGAAATCAAATAAGTGAAAGCCTACGAAAATGGTAACTTTTAAATATTACGTATTATTTTCTACAATATTATATATTATATATTTATATTTTTACACAATCAAAGCAAACATACTGCGCATAAATGTATGAATATGTACACTATATATGTATTTTTTGTAATAAACTATATTCTTTATGTAGATGTTGCTTACAACGCAGCCTCAAATGAAAATCGGATCGTTATGAATACTTTTTTAAAAAGTTTGAACTACAATAGGAAAGTGGAGGGTAATTACGGGTAATTCTACCAGGGAAAGGGAAGTGTAACCAGCTAAGCAAATCATCACTATCTAATATGAAAAGGTTCTTAAAAAATAAAATATCAAGCATGGTTTTCTACGATTGGCTAGAGAATGCTGATAAATTAACAAAAGTCTACTAGGTAGGATAGAAATCGAATCCAGCTAAGGCCTCGCAAAGTCTTGTACTAATAACTCCAAGCGCATTTTCCGTTCTCGAGAATTGGACGAACAAGTAAGATGTAGAGGGTCTTTGTTTACAAACTCTCTTGATAAAGACCATCTCTTAATAAAGTCAAGCATGCCCATGGCTTTATTAATCTTTTATGTTTACAAAACTTAAGTCTAAACGAACTTCCAGACCATCAACCAGGGAAGGTCTTTCCAAGGCACAACCACAGAAAGTAAGACTCGTACTTCGGACAGGCTCGTGAGAATGCCATCATCAAATGAGTTACTGAAATCAGTATATATAAAATCAGTTTGAAAATATTCCTAAAAACCTTTAATAACAAAGGTAGAACTATGTTTTATGAATCCCTGTTGTAAATCAGTTTTGACGGATCTGGAAAAATTTTGTAGGCGAGCATTTGAAACATTCTCGAAGTATTTGGGTGTAGCAGACAATTAAGAGATAGATTTATAATTGCGTGCATCAGACTCGCCTTTTTTAAGTTAAGAAATAATAAATAATTCTTTCCAGATGGAAGAAAAGAATGCAGTTTATGAGGACATTGCCTTGCATAGGGAATTTTCACAGTATCGATGTACTCAGACAGGAATGCTGTCGGAACCTGTCGTAAAGACTGGTTTAAGTAAATGAAGATCCTTACCAAGTGAACGGTGGCGGGGAGAAGATGACATTCGAACTGGTATCGCTATATGGATAAGAATGAATATTTGTTATAAAAGGTGGCTTAGTTTGGCTAATTGGATAGTTAACAGTTTTAAACGCAACTTGTAAATCAAAGTGACCAGTTTGGGTAGGTTTTCAAAATTTGAATCTACCACATTTTCACCACTCCACGATCCATAGGTGTGGTCACACTATCAATCAGCTGTGCTTGAAGTGCTAAGTTGCGCTCAGAACCACTGCGCAACAGTTTGTCCCAACTAGACTTGCAATAGGTGGCGCCAGCACAGGCTCTGTCAGTGTGTGCTGTATGTGTGAAGATTAATTGGCGCGCAATAATAACAGAGCACAAACGAAAACAAACAAGACTTGAGAAAATCCCGACAAAATTTTAAATAATACAAACATACTTTCGACATTCGCAAAGTGGTTGATTGACAATGATCTTGAAATTGATGTGCTCGACAAACCGGTCGTGGTTCGCTGGACTTTCGTATGGGCACGTGCCCTCGTCATTGGGGAGGCCCTCCCCGCCCCCAAAAAGTAACTACCGACCGACCGACATACCGGCAATAATCGATCTAAGCAGCTCCCCAAGGCGCAGCTCAACTCAAGCGAGAGATCCGAAGTTGCCTGGCTGGTTTCGTTCGCATTTTTTTCTCGCTGTGTAGAGTTCCCCAGGTGAAGAGCGCAGGCGCATTGCCAATTGGAAGCGACAACAATCGCAGTTAGAAGCGGAGCTTGCAACCGAGCGAACGGTCGCGCAGCAAACACAGCAAGCCACCCAAAAGAAATAGAAGGGAAGACACTAGAAGAGGAGAGAGGAGAGAAGAAGAAAGCCATCCATATAAAGGGAAAAGTGAAAAGTGCAAAATGAAAATGTTGCTGCCACTTTTGGCATTGCTGTCGCTGTCGCTGGGTCAGGTGAGAGCTTCAGGTAAGCGAAATATGATGGAATTTCACCTGCTTACCTGTGCAGCCCATTACACCTGACAACCTTGCCCTCATTTGTGCCGCCCTACAGTGACCAATGCCGCCATTCGACCACTGTCGCAGCGAGGCATCATCTTCCCCAAGGAGTCGTTCGACGATTGCTTTACAGACGAGGAGCACAAGGTGCCGGGCAGCTGCCGCCTGCTGGAGGAATGCCCCGCCGCGCTCGCCCGCTGGAAACAGGAACGGGTACTGCCCAAGACCTGTTATTTCGTCAAGTACGATCAGTATGTTTGCTGTGCAATCGACGACAAGAAGAAGCCACACACAACAACGACCAAGAAAACAACAACAACAACGACAACAACAACTACCACAACGGAGCATCCAACACTGCCACCTGAGGAGGTTGAACGACCGAGCGAACAAGGTACGTGCGCTGATCCTGTTTTCTAGTTCGATGCCACTTTGAATTTTTGTTGCAGCTTGCGAGGAATCCAAGATCTTTGGCGTATCCATTGTGGGCGGCAAGAAGACAGAATACCGCGAGTTCCCCTTCATGGCCGCCCTGGGTTGGCCCTCCCTCTTCGACGGGGGTCACTTCTATCGCTGCGGCGGCACACTCATATCGCCCCTCTTTGTACTGACTGCGGCCCACTGCATCAACTTCGGGGGACAGTACCCCACAGTGGTGCGTCTCGGCGGCGATAATCTGACGATGGGCATGGGTGAGGAGCACAAGATAAGCCGTGTCTTTGTGCATCCGGGCTACACTGACAGCGGCTCGTACAATGACATCGCCCTACTGGAGCTGGAGGATTGCAAGCCCTCGAAGCTGCAGATTGCCTGTTTGTGGCCCAAGAAGGAGTTGGCCCACGAGAACCTGGTTGCCATTGGCTATGGCCAAATACGTTTCGCAGGTCTCTCCTCGTCGAAGCTGCTCAAGGTCGACCTGCAGTGGGTGCATGAGAAGGATTGCAAGCCGCACTACGACAAGGATGTGCTCGCCCATGGCCTGGCAAAGACTCAGCTATGCGCCGGCGATGTGAGCGGCGTCGGCGACACTTGCCAAGGAGATTCGGGTGGGCCGCTGCTCATGAAGAAATACGCAACTTGGTATGTCGTGGGCATCACTTCACTGGGACAGGGTTGCGCCAGTGGACCGCCGAGTGTGTATTCGCGCGTCGCTAGCTATCTGGACTGGATCGAAAGCATTGTCTGGCCCGGTCCCGAGCAGGCGGAACAGCAGCCCACCTTCGATTTGCGCCATTCCGACTAAGGTGAATCATCATCACAGGCAGTTGAATCATCACGGATCTTCACACCTTTCCCATTGGAATTCCTAAAAAAAAACCATTCGACATAAGTTCAACTGATGATATCTCCTTGTCTTTCTGGCTTAGTCACCCACTGGTTATTTCGGCCGGGGTGTCTATGTATTAGTGCGCAGCGAGCGGATTTCCCCTGCGATCGCTCCATCCATCCATGCAACGACTGTCTTAGAACTTAATTTTTTTTACATACAAATATATTTATGAGTATTTATGCAATTGATAATCAAACAGATCGATAGCTGATCTTTAACTATGAAATATTCCAGTGCATTTCTGATTTGGTCGGGGAGGGGTGGTGATCTTTTAACCCTTCTGGAATTTTTAAAAATTCCTTGTAAAAGCATACATATGTTGCATATGTGGGACTTATGGTTCAATATTGAGTGAACAATTCAAATAAATGAATATTGTAACGAAAGTGGAACAATTCACGTATTTAAATCTGTGTGTGTTTGTGTGCGTCGCGTCTGAAGGTGGAGAACAGGCAAATGATTGTGCACTGGCAATAAGTATGAAGTAAATTTTGTGTTTCGTCGTCGAGAGCCAAGAGACTGAGGCACGGGGACGTAGCAACGGTCTTACGGGCCCTCGGGTGCCCCTAGTTTGATTATTAGGTCATTGTGCGCCTGAAGCGGCCTAGATGCTATACGCTGTTTGTACTGAGTGCCGAACATCAGCCATCAGATTGGGGCAATCGTTTGCTAATCGAAGTCTCAACTATCGATGCTTCGGACTCTGTGGTTAACTCGCTAAGGCAGAGCAAGACACTTTAATCGCTGTTTATGATTACTATATATATGTATGTACATATGTATATATTACTCAAGAACTTAGGTGAACAAGGTATTTAGTTTAGTTAGGAGGCGTGGCAAACCTCTCAAACTAAATACATATATTCTGAATCAGCATTAAGAGTCGAGTCTATATAGCCATGTCCGTCTGTCCGTCTGTATGCGCATCCGTATAAAAACCTAGGAAACTACGAAACTACAATACATATCGCAACATTGCTCGACTTCTGATGAATTCCAATCAGATTGTTATAGCATCACAAAACCCATTCGGTGACTTACAATGGGAAAACTAAAAAAAAAAAAAAATAAATAAAGAAAATTCAAACGTGCATGTCATTTAGACATTTTGAAGGGGGACAACGTTCTGGCATTTTTTGGGTTTTATTATTTCTCTTGCACGAACCTTTTTTTTTGTTGTTTTTGTTTTGTTTTATTTCATTAGGGATCAAATTACAAATTTTTCTATAACCTAATGAGCGTCTATAGTTGTTTCTTCAAGATAATATGTATATATAATATAATAATTATAATTTAATAAATAAGTAGTTTCTGTAGCACGAAAATTGAATTATCGTATTAATACAATACCTTCGGGTAATACTAGCTTCAACATCGATTCTTTTGGAAAAACATTATCCTCAGCCTTTAGTATTATTTTTTAAAATTAACTATGCAGCAACTAGAAACACATTTATTTGGTAGAAAACTTTCTAATACTCTTGGCGCTTGTCACTCATATAGTATATGTACGTGTATAATGTAAAGTACCCGTTTAAAGAGGGCTTATCTAGTACTCTAAATTCTATACCAGTGTTGTGCCCACTTATACAATTGGGTTCGTGTGAGGCAAGAAATCACAAAGTCTGTTACGTTTTCTTGTTTGAACAGTAATGCCTAAGTCACACGAATGTGTGTGGGCAAAGGCACTGGACATCACTGCTCTACACTCTGACATTGTCACACTGTTTAAGTTCGTTATAATTCAATACAGTTTTGAATGACCCGAAACTCTAAACTCAATGTATTGGGATCTTGGGTGGCTGGTTTCGCTGTTTGGTGTGTTCACTGCTTTTTTTTAGAATTAGCCACATGAAGAACCATTTCGCTAAGCCGCGAAGCAGAACCAGAGATATTTATTATTTATTATTCTATAATCACTAGGAATCGTTTAGTTCCTTCTGAACTCAACCTAATGCGTAGCTTAAAAGATAACACAGCCCCACAAAAAAAAAAAAAGTTTCATGATCTGGGTATGCGGCATATGCAGTTATATGTATATTGCGTCGCTGATTCCGAATACGGCATCAGAAATTCTTCATCACGTCTGGATTTCGACATAACCTCAAAAAACTGAAAAACCTTTAAATATCTCCCAAAAGATATAGAATCCTGATCTGGGCATGCTATATATGCTTTAACATGTATTTTGACCTTCTAAGGCCGAATCCGAATTCAAAACTTATACTAGACGTCTATATTTCGACTTAACCTCAAAAAACTCGAACAAATTTTTAGGCGACAAAAATAATGGGTGGTCATGATGGGGTAGTGCGATATATGTTTATATATGTTTTTTGACCTTCCAAATCCGAATCTACACTAAAGGGATTATTCTATCTTCGAGTAAGGAGCTCATGGTGATGAATTCTCTTCAAACGTCGGAGGGAAATGGGGTCGACAAGATCATTCGCCAACGTGTTCGTGTGGGGGGTGAGTCTGCCGGCATATCGGCTGCTGTGGAAATTTATTTGATCTCCCAATGGGACAACTTTTAAGTCCCTTTCGATGACCCGGTTGCTCACGTACCAGGGTAGTCCAGATGCATGTCGTGCCGCTCGCGATTGTATAACTCTAAGCCTATTGAGCTGAGTCTTGGAGGCAGTACCCTGCATTTGGATGGCGTAGGTCAGCGTTGGTCGTAATATGGATTTTATTAAGAGAGCCTTAGTTGCCATATAGAGTTTGCTTGAGTGGAAGAGCCAGTCCAGCTTTTTGAGTTTCCATGAGGATTTGGCTCTAGCTGCCGTGATATGGGCTTTCCAACTCAGCGTCCGATCAAGGTGAACTCCGAGAAAGCAGTGGGATGAGACGTAGTTTATGATAATTCCGTTGAAGAAAAGACCTAGGCAGGTTTAAGGTCGCAGGGTGAATGTAACACAGGCCGACTTCGTGCAATTAATGGCTATGTTCCATTTGGCCGTCCAATTCTCAATTGCATGCAGCCTTTCCTGAACTGCGTTGGAAGTGTTCACTGCTAAGTGCTTCTGTGTTTTGCGTTTTGTGTTGCATACTTTTAAGAAGGTAAAGATTCAGTATAGATATAAAATTTCTTAAATAACTTTAATCTTAATTAACCGATCGCAACCAAATTTTTAAAAATCATTTGGCTGTTCATAGGTATCGTGTTTACCGAAAATTCGATTTTTTCGATTAGCAGGGGCGAAAGGGGCGTGACTAAATTCTGAAAATAAACTTGGTCTGCGTACATTAATAACACGACACCAAATTTGGTAGATCAGCTCTTAAAGTCTCTGAGAATTAGGTTTTCATATGGATCTCTGGAGGGCCTACAAAAAAGTAAAATTAAGTTAAGATCTCAGTATAAATCTTAAGCAATTCAAGCGCTTGTAGGGTATTTTTCATTATGTGTCTTTCGCTCGATCACACATGTGATACTAAGAAAGACTGGAAACATCCGAGCCTGTGTTCTGTTCACTGCATACAGGGTCTTTTATCGCATGCAATGATTGGTCATTTGCTTTTCAGTAATTCGCTGTTTTTATTTATGCAGTTGTTTTACCTAACAGCTGAGGAAACTAATACAGACCTATTCGACCGGGCAATCGGTCGGCCATATAAGCCAGGTACGACTGTAGGCCCTGACAGTACTTTACCTCCAGTCGAGCCGGATCTATCAATCAAGATGCAACCACAGCAATCACATGAGAAGTCATTAATACTGTTGCGCCTTCTGCTGTTGGGCTGTTACTTCCTCCCGACTCACGCCTATTTGCCGGACGTGAATATATTCACCAATTACCGCACGGAGGTCTACAATGGTCAGCAGCCCCGATCGTAATCGTTCCCTCTCTGAAGTGGTACTTTATTTCTTTCATTCTCTTCTTCAGGCATACCGTCCGATATTGATACCACACCGTTCATAAGAATCGGGGACAACTATTACTACATCGAGGCCATGAATAAGGTGAACTGGTTCCAGGCAGCGGGTGCCTGTCGCATGATGAACGCCCATTTGGCGTCGATTGAGGACAAACCCGAAATGGAGGCACTGGTCAAGTACATCAAGACTAAGGGCTTCAAGAATAACGACTACTTCTGGATATCCGGCAACGATCTGGGCACCGAAGGTGCTTTCTACTGGCTGTCCACTGGTCGCCCCATGACCTACGCCCCCTGGAACGGTCCCAAACAGATGCCCGACAACTATGGTGGCAACGAGAACTGTGTCCACATGTTCGGCACTCGGGAGCTGATCAACGATGCCAACTGCAAGATCCTTATGCTGTTCGTGTGCGAGGCCAGCGATCCGAAGACCTTTAAGTTCACCTACATCAAGTGGTAGTAAGCAACAGAGTGAACAGGATCATGATAATACCTGAATAATAAACAACTACTATAAACTGTTTTCTGTTAAATTTTGAAAGTAACAATTGATGATTATAAGGAATATTTACAAGTAGGATGAGTTATTAAGTCCTTTTGAGACTTGTATACCCCAGTAGAGCGTATATTAATTATAAGGAGACATCTTCGACCTTATAAAGTATATATTTTCTGATTTAGCATCAACAGCGGAGTCGATCTAGCCATATCTGTCTATCCATGCGTATGTCTCTTGCAACGCTAACTTGTCTCTCAAAATTAAAGTTATTTCAATGAAACTTAGCACACAGTCAGTAATAATATTGAATACAAACACAATTCTGCAGCATTATATATAAAAGCCAAAGGAACAATCGGGCCAAATAAAGGTTACTGTATCAAGACCATTTTTTATTTTAGAAACAACTTAACTTACCAGTGTTAATGAAATTGAGAGATGTTATTGAAAATACATATTCCCATTCAATTCTGTACTATTATTTATAACTAGTATAAGAACGGACCGAAGATATAAAAACCTGCAAGGATATAGAACCTTCAGCATCCCTTTTTTTCAGCTTGTTTATTCCAATTCCATTCCACTTGGAAACTTAAAAGGACTTTCTCTATAAAAACTTCCATCAAACACTGTTTTGCGATGTCTTCTTAGCGGTGTCCGAACGTTGTGCTGCATTTCAATTATTACATGTCCAATTATTATTTAAAATCATCAATCATTTAAGCCATATCTATTTCTTTAATTCGACGATAGTCCAGGTGAACTTATTATTTATTTATTATTATTCATATTTTTCGATGTTTTTCTAAGTAGTCCTAGCTTTTGGGCTGGAAGTGTCTCGTATCTCCACGTATAAAATCGGCAGCCCAGATACCTATAGGAGTAAATGATAGGGAAGCTATCTCCTTTTTTGTTTGATTTAGCTGAAAACTCTTGAAAAACAAATATTTAGTATACAGACAATAACACGTTTTTGATTTTAACAAAGCGCTGGCATCGACATAGTAAATCGATTGTTTTACGATAACCACAATACCGATTTGGCTGAGATATTGATGGGAACTTACTTTGTTTACTTATTTGGGTCTCCGTGTGTAGCACCTCCCAGCTCCTGTAAGTGAATAGCTTGAGTAATGGAAACTAAAGGTTTTCTTTGTTTTTGCGTGCACGCGACACGGCACTTTTATTGGGCAGTTGCCTTCTGTTTCGCACTTGCGGCAAACTTCGGCAACAGCTTTCATCTGTTTCGACTTCTTTCGCGCTCATTCTTGATCAATTATCTTACGTCTTACGCATCAATTTGCTAAGTATACATTATACACCAGTTGATTTATGTTTACGTTATGCTCAATACATACATATAGATTTATATAGACTAAATTGTTACGAATTGTTCTGTTCTCTCGACTTAGACAACTATGAAATTTTCGACACACATATATAGCTATATAATGTATAATTATCATCGTTTCGTCTCTCATATGCATTATGTTCGCGTTAGATCGGCTAATATATATGTATATGCTTGTGTATATGTGTGTATACGCGCGCTCGTGTGTATAACTCTCGCAATGACACCGACGTTGGTATACCCTAAAGTCAATAAACAACAATAATCGCTGTAGCCGATAGATATTGTACATCGATATCCATATCTCGATATTTATATATACGTCTATATACTTTAGTTTGAAAATTACACACAAATTAAATAGAAAAAAAAAACACAAGAATCCCGTTACAAATTACGACTTACGTGGCTAGGCAAACAGTGATCGGATATTGGAAAATGTACGACATAACCTCAACACTAATATTCATATTCAACTAGTATGCATCCTGCGTGCGTGTGAGAGTAAACATACACACACACACACACGCACATCATCAACTAACGTATGTGTGTGTCTGTGTGTGCATGTGGTGTCTGAATTGTTTACCGTTTTCTCAAGTCTTTATGCTTAATCCTAACCTAACTCTTGCTACTGCACTTGTGTGTCTGTCTCTCTGTGTATTTGTCTGTGTGTGGGTGTGTGTGAGAGGGTGTTGTCTGTTTGTACACATGCACGCCGCTTGTTTGCTTGTCTATCAATTAGTTCACATTATCAACTATATATAATTTGTATGTATATATTCAACAGACGAGTGCATAAATTTAATAATTCTTATTTTGTAGGTTTTTGCTTTTCGGTTTCTCCATTCAACAACGCTCTGTCTGTCTGTCTGTGTCTCTCTCTATCTGTACCTCAATCTGTAAGTGTGTATCTCTCTGTGTGTGTGTCTGTATCTGCGTGCAACTGTGTGTAAGGTGGGCTTCAAAGCAGCCGGAAAAGCCGCCATCGAAAGGCTATCGAGAATGATTGTGCTTGGGGTCGAGAGGGGCACGGGGACAAACAGTGGGGAGGGGGGCACAGAGTTTTCTCTTAGATAATAAGATCATTAAGTTTTGGTTTCTTGTCGCTTAAATGGAAAGAAGAACAGCCTAAATGTTATACATGTACAAAGTCTAAATCTTGATTTTCCTCTTCTTCTCCTCCTCTCTCTTCTATCTTGTATCTCTTTTATCTTGCTTCTCACTATCGTTTCGTTTTAAAAACCTCGCTCGGAACATGGCAGTACGTTTAAGTTAGAGTCATAAATGAAGGTAGACGAATGGGGAAAGGGGTCCAGGGATATGTAGAGTGAGCTGGGGAAGGGTGTAGGGGGAAGGGGGGTCGGAGGGCACGACGAAAGCTAACAAAAGAGTATAGTATAGTAGAATATGGTATAGTATAGCGTATATATCTATGTAGTCTGTACACTAGTAAATGGCAGGAATTGCATATGCATCTAGTAAGTAGTTATGATAATGAATAATTTTACACCGTTTTGCTTTTTGTTTCGGTTGTTTTTTTTTGTTTAGTTTTCTTTAGTTTGTTTTCTCTTTTTTTTTTAGTTTTGTGTTTGTTTTTTTTTTTTCTTTGCCTTAAAACACACCGCATCGCGCCATGTGCTTGTACAATTCTTTTTGAGTTTTTCGTCTCTCTGTGTGTGTTTAGGTGCATAGTTTGTTAAATATATATAATAATAATTACAATAATAATCATAGTTGTAATAGTACAGAAATAGATTGGGATATTCTTCCGTAATAATAATAATAATAATAATCATAAAAACAATTTGAGGCCATAATAAAAGAAGCAGCTTATCCAATACACATTAGGAGGAATTACATAATGCTTAGTGATCTGAATCTTTAAAAAACTATTTACTAGTTACATGTTTACAGGTTCTGCCTTCTCTTCTCTCGTTTGTTCATTTCTTTTCTATTACTTTTCTCATGTGTGTGTGTATTATGTAAGTATTACAATATTTTTTTTTTAATCTTTTGCCAAGAATCTCACTTATTAATATTAGCGTGAAATCACTCGGGCATTTTTCAACTTTAGTTGTTTTTTTTTGTTTTTCGTTTTTGTTTCTTTTAGAATATACACTTAGATGTATATGCAGCTCTTAAGCTATAAGCATCATGACATATCATAGTTACAATTACATTAATAATCGGATAATAGGGTTCATTTCTTATATGCAAGGTTTAAACATCTAGGAAAAAAAAAACGAAGAAAAACTATTTCTTTTTTGTTGTTGCCTTAGAACTATACAATTTCTGTACATACTCTTATGATTTTCTTTTTTTCTCTCATTCTCATTCATTCTTCTTGCTTTGCTTTGTTTTGTTTTTTGTGTGTTGCTTATGTTAAAATAATATTAATATTTCATATACTTAATTTCGTACTTCACATTTCGCTTCACATAATGGCTTAGGATCTAGTTTTGTTTTCAGCTTAGGCCTATTGATTTTTGTTGTTGTTGTTGTTGTTGTTGTTGTTGTAGTTGTTGCTGTTGTGTTTTATATTTTTCATATTTATTTTAGAAACAAAATGAAATCTATATATAGACCGACTATTAGCGTAAATAGGGCAAAGTGTATGAGTTACCATAAGGGTATATATGAATGTGTGTAGGTGTGTGTGTGGCATGCAAGTTGGTGTGTATGTGTGTGTGGTAGGCGCAAGCGAGACAGCTAAATAAGGGAGTGGGGTCTATGCAACTAGAGCATCATTATCTATAGGTATTATGTATTCTAAGAGTAGATTCTGTGCGTGTGTGCCATCAAACATTCTGTTCTCTCTCAATTTTTAATCAGAACTTTTGATAGAGAAATACAATAAAGAAAAAAAATAAAGTAACAAATATATATAAATATACACATGCACACTCGCGTACATGTAGAAACTCTAAAATATATATAAAGACGTATTAGAATTGAGATTGCTGGACAGATCTCGGAGCAGGGCTGTGATATTCGGGTTCGGGTTATATGGCATGTGGAATGGAAGGCTGAAAAAGGAAAACATTTGTAGCTCTATTGCTTATCTTTACGCACGCACGCACATACACACATCTTCTCTTTCTATCTAAATCTCATTATCGCTCTCTCTGTCTCTGTCTCTTTCACTTTCATTTTGTTTCTCTCTTGCTAAGGCGCCATCTCGCTCTGTTTCGCTCAATGGCAATTACATCTGCTGCTGTGGTGGCATGAAGTGATGTGGTGCTGCAATTATCCTTAACGGTCCTCACCAGCGACCAGTTGGCAGACAGCTGCAGTATCAGCGGAGTCCCCGCCAGAGCCGCAACGCGACGCACGAGATGAGGGGGAACTTGAGCTGCCAACTGAGGATTCAGACGATATGGAAATGATTGATATTGAGGAGGAGGACGAGGAGCTCGCCAGCGTTTCACGCATTGGCGGCAATCGGCTGTGGCTATGGCTATGGCTATGACTGTGACTATGGCTGCTGTTGTTGCTGCTACTGCCGCCGCCGCCGCCGCTGGTTGCCGCTGCTGCTACGCCAGTTGTCGATGAGACTGTGGGCGAACCTACCGGTTTAGATGAGTTATTTGACTGATAATGCCGTCTATGTTGGTGCTGTGGCTGCGAATGATGCTGCTGCTGATGCTGGTGATGTTGTTGCTGATGATGATGATGTTGCTGCTGATGGTAGCCGCCACTACTGTTGTTGTTGTTGTTACTACTCGCCAGACGCAAATGCTGTGGTCGCTGCTGCTGTTGTTGTTGCTGCTGCTGATGGCCATTGTAGCTGGACTTGGTCAGCTGTTGCTGCTGCTGCTGCATGGGCGGTGGCACATAGAATTGCTGACAGTAATAGGAGTTCGAGTGGCTCCGCTGTGGCTGTTGACCCGCCTGTTGCTGTGGCTGACCATATGTCCGCACTGCACCAGTGTAGGCTGTGTGGGTGCTGATGATCGGCTGCTGGTGCTGCTGTTGGGGCTGCTGCTGGTCGTCCAGTGTCTCCGCCGGGGCATCACTGAGTTGTAGTTCCACGTCTGGCTGTTGTAGTTGTGAAGAAGATATACATGTATGTTGGCTTGGCTGCGCCTGTGGCTTGGCTGGCATGCTGGCCGCATTTGCTCCACCGGCGGCATTGCCGACGTTGCCATTGCTGTTGTTGCTGCTGCTGCGCATTTGTTGCAAACGCGTCGTTGCATTCTTAAGACTGGGAGCAATTGCGGCCAGCATGGCACAGCCGGCGGCCTGTTGCGGCTGCTGCTGCTGCGGCTGCTGCACGAGGCCGGCAGCCATTCATCATGTATCTATGCGTGTGGGTGTGTGCATTACCGACGAGCCCGTTGACGAGCTGTTGCTGTGGCTGTGACTGTGGTGGCTGCCCTTGCTGTGGTGGCTGTGGCTGTGATGACTGTGGTTGCTGTGGTGGCTGTGATGGCTGCTATTGCTGCTGTTGCTGCTGCTGCTATTGCTGCTGCTGGACACCACAATAGGCATGGGCACATTCACGGGCAGCGCCGACACATCCAGTCCGTTCGGTGGCGACGATGTGATATCGATCACCTCCACAATTGGTTGACCATCTCGCTCACGTTCGCCCACCAGATCGCAGTCTTTGCTATCCTCCGAATCATCGCCAGACGAAGTGCTGCCCCGCCGATGACGCAATGCCAGATTCAAATTGTTAACCAGCTGCGATTGTGGCACCAGCTGATGCTGCTGCTGGTGTTGGTGCTGATGCTGCTGTTGCACAGCCGCTGCAGCAGCTGCTGCTGCCGCCGCTGCCGACACAGCCGTGTGATACGGCTGGGCGAGAGCGTGCGGCTGCAGCACTGCATGCGGATGGTAAATCTGATGCACTACGGCACCGGAGGGCATGATCACATACTTGGCGGCCCCGTTTGTGTAGGCGGGCAGCGGCGAGATCGGATCCACCACGGTCAGATGCTCGAAGTTCTCGCGTATCCATTCGCGGTAGTCGATGACGTCATCGGTTATGTGTATTATGCGTCCTATGCACGTATATATACACATATAGATATATACACATTGTTTGTGTATGGACACGAATTCCGCCGAGAAATAACAAAAACGAAACATTAAGATCGAAAGACAATAAAAATTAAAAATACAATTGGGATGATTAATCCGAGTGCGTGTACGGAAAGTGGATAATTAACTACTTCAATTGCTGGCCCGCATTCTCTTCGCCGTCAGTTCAGTTCACTTACCCAAAATGGATGTGTCTCGTGCATCGGTTTCCCAAAGATTGAGGGGACTCACTGCCTGGGTGAGCTGACGATAAGCGCACTGGAATGCCTGCTTGACATGCAGGGCGCCATAGCTGCTGCGTCCGATATCGTTGCCTGGCGTGAGAGGATCCTCGATGCACAGCAGTGATGGTCTATGACCGTCGACCATGTCGCGCTGCAGTTCCTCTTTGCGTATATAACGTCCGCCGTTCTTAATGGATATTCCAATGTTAATATAGTTGAAGCTTCGACCGTATAGCTCAAAGAACTCCAAGAGCAGGACGCCAAGATTCGTTTTGTCATGGAAAACGCCACGCGGATGCATTTGCAGGAAACTGATGCACATGAGTATCAGAGAATACGACGAGATGCCGCCAGTGAACACCTCGTTGAGATCGCGCAGCAGCAGGAACTGCTTGAGCACCAACACTAGTTTACCCAACACTGTATAGTCGCGCTTGAACTTCTTGATCAGCTCCGCGGACTGTACACCCGATTGCATGTTAAACGATATGTCCACCTTGACCTGTGTCTCGCGATCCGTTAGCTTGATAATCGGTACCGATGCCTTGTCCAGCACCCGCACCGTGCACGCCTCGGCAATACCGCGAGATACGAGCTCCGATTCGAGGGTGCGCAACGGTAATTTCTCCCAAAGACCTGAACAGAGAAGATGAGAAAGAATTAAATTAGGTCACTTAGTTGATGACTGCATATAGGTTGGCTAGTTTCATCTGCCTTATCATCTACAACTCACGATGACTGCACAAAGTTTGGCTGGCATCATCTGCCTTATCATCTACAACTCACCTAGCACAACGAGATCAATGTCCGAGGTGGGCAAAAAGAGGCCGGTGCGGAAGGAGCCAAATATCTCGACAACCGCCTGGGGCCATATGGAATGGACAACGGACTCGATGCGTTTGACGACCTCGTTACGTATGGCATGCTCACAGGGCGTGGGCATCACATACCGATAGAAATGCTCAATCTCCTCATGCAGCCCAAGAATGCCCTCGCCGTACTGATAGCCCTGCACACGCCATGGACAACCGCCGTACTTGGCTATCATTTCGGCATGCTTGTTCAGATTCAATGTGCTCGGCTTGTTGTCCACGACACGTTTCCTGCGCGATGGATTGTAGTAGCTATTGGAGCGCTCATGCAACGGCATCTTGGACGCGGGATTGGCTACAAAGTTATTGGTGCTGCTGGTGTTGCTGTTCGTGCTGGTGGTTGTTGTGGTGGTGTTGGTGCTGATGCTACCGCTGCTGTTGCTGCTGCTTGTGGTGCTCGTAGTATCGCCAACGGTTGTCGATGTCATTGTGCTGTTCACACCAGTTGTTGCTGATGTTGCAGAAGTTGGTGTTGTTGTTCCTGTCGCTGCTGCTGCGGCTGTTGTTGTTGTAGTTGTTGTTGCTGCTGCTGATATTGTTGTAACTGCTGCTGTTGCTGCTGATGATGTTGTTATTGCTGCTTCTGGTGATGTTGTTGTGGCGTTGCTGGTATTGCTACCATTGCCATTGCCGTTGCTGCCACTACCACTGCCACCAACTCCTCCGCCGCCGTCACCGCTAGTGCTACTGTTGCTGCTACTACTACTGCTGCTGCAGCTACTGCTAATGACTGGCGAGTTATTGTCGTTGTTGGATGTTGAATCGATCGACGTGTTGCTGGAGCTCTTTCCTTCGCCGTTAATATTGCTGCCGCTGCTGTTGTTGCCGTGACGCGCTGACGTACCGTTGAACTGCTGGAGAAGAATCTGTAATGAGTCGGGATCACGCAGGCTGATCGTAGGGCCGTTGTTAAGTAGCCTATTGGCCGTGCCCACTACCGACTGTTGCTGACTGCTGTTGCTGCTAGTGTTGTTGTTGTTGTTGTTATTAGTGCTGTTGGTGCTTCCGTTGCTGTTGCTGATATTGCTCCCACTGCCGTTGTTGCTGCCGCTGCTGTTGTTGTTATTGTTTTTAGTCTGCTGTAGCTGCTGTTCGAGAAGTGCACCCATTTCCTGGGCATTCGTTTCCCAAATCTTTAACCATGTGCGCAACGCTGGTCCCTCCTGTTCCTCCTGAAACCAGCCAACACACGGATCCATTCAAATGGGCGTTTTGTGTGCTGGGGCGGCAGCGGAATACGCCTCCTCTTTATCGTCGCGCTCTATCGCTTTTTCTCTCTTCTTCTTCTACTACTTTCAGTCTCAGCCTCGTCGAACGACGAGAAGATAGATCCCTCTGTAGCTGACTGGGCTCAAGTGTGTTTGTATGTGGGTGTGCGTGGGCGGTATGTGACGCTGTATTTGGTAAACCAACTCCACTGCTGCTGTGCCTCTTGCTCTACTCTGCTCTGCTGGGGGACGTTGTGGCCCTAAGGCTGAGGCTTATGCGAATGCAACTTCAACTGCATCTGTTCAAGTATCTTGGCTCCAGCTCCAGCTAATGCTTTGACGAAGCATTGGCGAGTGCTCACAGAGGAAGTGCAATCAAGGCCGTGGGTAGTTCTCGTGCCTGTGGGACAGCAGAGCAAAGGCGACTTCTCCGTCTCCGTCGAGTGTCTCTATTGACGGTTCTTGGCAAAAACTTATATCTTTAAAACTTATTTTCTTGTGTTTTCTTGTTTTTTCACTTGTTTTTCTGTTGCTGCTGCTGCTGGCGGCACAGCGCGTGTTCTACGCGTTGTGTGGGTGTATAGTGTCTCCCTTTTCACAATTGGCTGCAACTGCAACGGTAAATGTACACCACAATATTAACAAAAAAAAATGAAATAAAAGCACTTAATACACACTAAGCTTTAAGCTGCAACGCGAAAGCTTTGCAACTTGCAATTTGTACAACTAAAATGCCTGCACGCACGGCGTTGCCACCTGTTTCTAATGCCAAATGGCCAACACACAAACACACATATATATATCCATATGTATGTATATATGTATATGCTCGCACCCTCTCACTTCCACTCTCATTACGCCTTCGCTCTCTTTCTGCGCATCGGCGAATAAAAAGAGATCTTGCAGATGTGCGTGCGCCTGTGTGGGTGATCGTCTCGTGACGTCAGGAATGCGCGTTCCCATTGTAGCATGAAAAACACACATACCCCGAGACACAGACATATCGATATCGATACATGTACATACGTGTATGTATGCAAGCTCAATGCGATCGCATGTGTTATCAAAAGTGGATTTTACTAAATGGAAAGCGCAAACAATTGCATTACAAATTATGCGCTATTTTTCTACAAATAGAAAATCGCCGGCGTCGGGCACCTACAAACGCCAGAGACGGCGCCAAATGCAGCTGCGGCTGCATGATGCATGAAGCGAAAAGAGGTGCAACGATGGCGGCATTAAATCTACTTTTTAGCAGTAGCCAAAACCGAAAAGAAGCAGAGCCAAATGGGCCAAAGAAGACAATAAAATTACACACACACATACACATTCGTACATGCGCCGATAAATGCAGTAAGTGTTTGTGTGTGTGTAAATATGTTTTCGTTATCGCATTGCCAGTGGCTCACTCACGAGACTACCGCAAATCACATCGTGTGGTTGCATGTACATACGTGTTCACTCTGTATGCGAGTACCTTTGGATGTGTGCGTGTGTGCGCGCGCAAGGGCGTACAGGTGGCTTATGGCGTGGGCCCGGGTGCGGGAACGAGAACACGGGCAATGCAAATAGCGCGCACATGTACAACGCAAGGAAGGAGCCGAGCTATCAGTGTTCGATTATGCAAAAAGCTGCTAATAATTATGCGTATTTAGTTAACCACTTTTTTTTTGTGCGAACGCACACACACACACTAACACAGATACTCACGCACACGAACATGAGCAACATCAAGTTCATAACTAGGGTTTATACGCACTCGAGACTTTTCTCATATATTTACCAGGTAAAAGATCTACAGCTGCAACAATATTGCCGTTAAGTTGCACATACACGAACAACACTGGCATATGCACACATATATATGTATATATCCCATATAAATACATGCACACTCACGCACATGTACAGAATTTGGCGAATTAACACTTTCGGCTTTTTGGGGTACGAGCGACAGAGAACACGATACCGATACACATAGCACAAGTATGTATGTAAATGGAAAAAAACTACAGAGACAGGCTGCGCCTAGGTTGCTGCTGCTGGTGCTGTTGCTGCCTTTGATACTGCTGCTCCAACTGCACTGTTAGCACAAAAAATATATATTATACAATAATCGGTTCACGATTTGTTTAAATCTTTGCTCTCTCTCTCTCCATTACTGTAAGGCAACGGGGCTACACATTCACAGTTTGCAGCTACTGCTTTTGCTCCACTCCAGCACAGTCGCACGCAGACATGTGTCTATCGAAGATATCGATAATATGACTGACTGCATGAGTGATGCATAACAATCGATTGCCTGGGTATTTTCCAGCTGCGAATACACAATTTGAAAAACAATTTCCCTAATAGGAATTTGATAAATATTTGTTTAAATTAGGTCGGCATATCTTATTACATAAATGACATTAAAAAAATTCGTTGAATACAAACAGCAATTGAATAGTTTGCGAACCAGTTTCACATATAGGTAACAAAACAAACAAATATTTTTCCGTAATTTAAAGCCCGGCAATGACTCTCTCCCGCATCAGCAGCTGAGAAAAACGTTGCCGTTGTCGAATGTAGGTCGGCGTTGCCACCTGATCTAAAATCGTTATACAGCACTGCGAAAAAACGACAACTGCAGAGCATGTAAACAATAAATTTATGCAACTATCTGTAATTAGTTATAAAATAATATTCACTTTAATAACCGATTGTGATAAAGGAACAAAAAAAACACATCGAGAAATCTGCACAATTTCTTAGTCTTGGTATCGATAGTTCTGCGTTTCATGATACCACTATAACTGCCCTACAATAGCCACCCACTTGCCCCCGCCCTAAAATACAACTACTACCACAGTCACAAAAACGTAACTTACATACACATATGTACATACACAAAGCAAGAGTACGCAATCGACGTCACACTGATAGATGTACTCTCACGCACACAATCACACATGATTAGCATGCAGAAGAGAATCTGATTGAGTTTCTTTCCTGCCTCCGAATTATTTCTCGCGTAATTCCGTTGGAATTTTTCACATACATTTTTTCTTTACCTTGACGAGTTTTGTTCTCGTTGCGTTTGCGTTGTATTTCAAGTTTAGCACAGACACACATACATCCCACACTCGCACACACGTAAGAAAACTCACTCATACACACACACATGCACATGTGCTTCGCTAAAACGCAGAGCCAATGCGATTATAAGTTTTTTCCCTCCCAACTTGGTATGCGTTTGCCTTTATTTGGCAAAAAATAATCGAAATGGGAAAACAAAATCAAAATAAAATCCCGCCTAAATAAACATTTGTCATCACTTGATGATGTTTTTGCAATATGCCATTGTGCCTGAAGCATTTGTGGCAGTCCTTATAAGCACAATTTAGTGGTTAGTTAGTTTTTGTTCACTTTCATTGCTTGGGAAACGTCCGCTTGTCTGGTTGCTATGCCTTTTTATGCACATACACACTACACACATACACACACACACACACACAGACACGAACGCACATACGCAAATATGTACACATACACACGAACGCACGAATTAATTCTTTCGAGAATGGCTCATTACCGTATTGCAAGTACAAATTGTTTGATTTGTTTTTGCCAGTTGTTTAACAATCAATACGCTGTAATACCCAGCGTTTTTTTGGTTTTGTTTTACTTGCTCTTTTAAATAAAAAAAAACGCTAGCGAAATTGCAATTACGAACACGCGACGGCTGAGCAAATTAGAGATGTACAATTGAACATCGATATGGCTACGTCGTACCTATCGCATGTTGTGCCTTCGAGAAAAGTCGCTCATATCGATACCCGAGAGTGATAGTATCGATATGCACACAGTTATCGCATAGCATCAGCGAAAAGTAACTGACATTTTTCGAAAATGTGCAATGCCTATGCAATCGCGCCATGATTAATTGCTTTATGTACTTACTTTCGAAATATTTAATAAAAAGCAGTTTTTCTTTTTATTTATTTTGCATACACACAAAAAATTTCTTGTTTATTTATTGTTTCGATTTCTTAAGTTGTTAGCTGTTGTTGCTGATGTTGTTTTTGTTTTCGTCTGTTCTTGTTAATCAATTGTGTTTGGTATACATACTAAGTAGTTATTATGAGTACATGGATTGGAATCGTGTTACATTCTTGTTAATGCTATTATTTATTGTTTACCGTTTACTTCAATGTGGTGTTCGAAAGTGTTGTGTATCTTGAAACCAAATAACTTCGTTGGGCGTGTCATCGGAAATGACAACTCAAAGTGTGTCCGGTTGTGTTATATTTGGTCTTTTCTTTTCTTTGGAAGGGAAGCAAACTCAATCGAAATAGTTTGTACTTTATGGAAAGGAGTTTCAGGTTATAAGTATATTTTTGTTGTAGTTTGTATGTTTGTCGCTTGTTCCAGTTGTCCAGTTGAAAACATGGTACATAAAATACCATGCGTATCGTACTGATGTATTTAATCTGCTCTTGTACACTCAAAATTTTATTAGGCATATATTATATGTATGCATGAATATATGGTTTATATATCGAGTACATACATATTTACAGATGCATGTTCGTTAGTTGTTTCGTTTACTTTCGTTAATCATTGTGTATATATACATATACATATATATTTGTATAGATATATAGTATATTTCATTTAATAGATTCTCGTTTTAAATATTTATAAATATGTATTTGGTTTTTCTATGCGTTTTTTCTTTTTGCTTTTAGTTAAACATTTATCAAGAGCCTGCATACTCAACAATTACATGGTACGTAGCTTGCAGAGTTGCTTTCGAGTTCTGCGTTTCGTTATGAATTTAGGTTAGGACAGAAATCAGAATTGTCTTCCCGTCGCCAATGTGTACAACATTTAAAGCTTGACTATTTTCGGTATCTTTATTTTTATGTTTTCTTCTCTCTTTATTCGTTAATTACGGTTTCATTATTGTTTTCTGGAGTTTGAAGCCAGCCGCACAGTTACATACAAGTATATAGTCTACAATAAAATTTCGCCGCTTCGAGGGGCTTATTGACGCAACATTTAACACCTATATATGTTTCATTGTTTTTTCGATCGACTTTGCGTTGTCTCCTTCTCACACATCCTCGTATCGTAGTTAATTTAATTTAATGGTAAAAAAATCTAAAAAAAAGTTTTCCATTTATTCGTATATATATAAGTTTTCTTGTTTTTTTTTTTTTTTTTTTTTTTTTTGGATATTTTTATTAGCACACATACCGATCTTGTCTTTGGCTTAGGCCACAACAACATTGTTTTTTAGTAATATTTTTTTGTTTTTATTCTTTTATATTTATGCTTAAGAAGCCTTTCAAAATGTCCTCTATAAGAAGGTTATGTGGTTCTTTTTTGGCTGTGGTCTGTGTGGCACATTCAATCGATTCTGTTCGAGTTTGGCCCAAGCTTCGCCTAACAATCAAGTGATTTCTAAACGGCAACCTATTAACGGTATTCTGGAACTGGACAATGCCCTGTACACCAGAGTTGCCAGACGTGTCAAGTGATTTGACTATGTATTCGGTTCTCTTCCTTTTATATTTCTCTTTCAATGAGCCTTGTAATCGGATAAGAAAAAAGATGTTCTACATACACGTATACCACAACCGAGTACAGGGCATTAGGTTCATTTTTTCAATCTGTCTTTGCATCGGTTGATGAAGAAGCAATAATTATATGTTGTTCTATATGTTTATACTCTTTTGGTATTTCTTTGGGTTTCTTTCAAATTTTGTGTTCTTTGTTAGTTAATTTCCTTGGTTCAAACTACACGCAAATCGTTTCTATTTAAAACATATTTCATTGTTAGAGTTGGACTTAAATGAGTTTAGTGTCCGTTGTCTGTGGTATTTGAGTATTTAATCCGTTTGTTTTCGTTATTGTTTAAAATTTAATTATCAATATATACAAAAAATTAACATTCAGTCAAATATATATATGTACATACGTACATGTATTTATGTTACAATACATACTCGCACTATATAATAAGTTCAATAGCGTAGTTATCGGTCTAAACGAGTCTATAACACAGAACACATACATACACATACGTAAAATAACAATTATTAGGCGTAAATACAAATGAACAATACATTAATACAATAATATTTATGTATGAATATGTTTATTGTATGTCTCTATTCATGTATGTATACATGTATCTTTGTATGTGAATATATATGTATGCGTGTATCAAGATCCAGTTTAAGTATAATTTAGCTTAGCCCTGGTTTTCTTTTTCTTTCCCTCTCGTTTCTTCGTTCGTGAATGCATCCCACACATATACGATATATATACCAACATTGAGTATATATGTATGTAGTCAGCATATACTATATATATGCAACTAGGTTTCCCCTACGATCTTCCCCATGACAAGCAACGGCGCCGAATTGGGTATTTTCCTTCCTCTTGCTCCGACAATTTGCAATCCTTTTTGTTTTCTTCGTTATGTAATACACAATATGTTAATAATCAGTCGCATAAATGAATCACCTTTTGCGCTTTAAACTGCTAAGCTGGCCTACTGCACACTTTCCTCTTCTCCTCTTCTCTCCACCTGTTTTCAAATAAATACCGTGAAGTATAAACAGAATTCTACAAATAATACTAAAAAACTATACGCAAAAATACCCAAAAAAAGTGCTGCTCTCGCAGTCATGCACACCCTCTCACTCACACTCACACACACATACAGTCACTCTCACAGTCACACACTCTCTCACACACACACACTAATGCTGAAGGATGCGCATCTTGTTGGCCAGTGTCGTCTCGCTCTGCTGCAGCCTCCGCTTGCTGCTGTAGTTGCAGAGCTTGCCGGACAGCTTGCTCAGCGTCATGGCCGAGGAGGAGGTCATGAGGTCAAGTGCCTGCAAGCTGTTGTCGAGTTCGTCCAGTGCCGAGAGCGCTGTTGTTGTTGCCGTCGCCGTTGCCGTTGCCGTTGCCATTGCCGTCTGATTGTGGCGCTCACCAGGATCGACATCGATGTCGATCAGCTGATTGGCCAACGGATCCTCATCATAAGGATCGTAGGGGGGTCTTAATTATTGTTTGAACACGAACAGACCCGTGGGGTCCCACTCGTTGTCATCGACGGGGCCGAAGCACTCATCGAAATACCATTCCATGGTCTTGTACACGTGGCTCAGCGACCGCACGATGCCGTGATCCTCATCGGGATAGACCTGATGACGGAACTTCACCTGCTGATCGACCAGCGCACGCACCAGCATCAGCGTGTGCTCCTGGTGCACCAGACGATCTGCCGTGCCGTGCATCAGCATCAGGTTGCGCCCCTTTATGTTGCCAGCCTTCATGGTCAGGTCCGCTTCCTGCAGGGCGCGCAGATAGTCGCCCTTCAGAGGAATGTAGCGCTCAGTGAAGAAGGAATCTATGGCGGAGTAAAGGAAGATTCGTTGGATGCGAGACGAGGAAGGTTTTTATCTGTACTCACAGTGGTAGCCGAAGCTGACAATGGGATTGATGGCCACAGCGCACTGCAGCACCTGCTGCGAGTCGTCGATGAGCATCATGGAGGCAGCGTAGCCGCCGTAGCCCCAGCCGAAGGCGCAGATGCGCAGGGGGTCAATGAACTTGAGATTATCCCGCAAGTAGCTGCAACGAGAGAAGGAGGAAGGCGGAATTGAGCACTCAATGAGTTCGACTGGGACTGTTGCGGGCCTTACGTGAGCACGCCCAGCTGATCCTCGACCTCGACTGTGCCCAGCTTGCCGTGGACTTGGGTGCGCAGCAACTCGCCCTGGAAGCCACTGCCGCGTCCATCGATCTGGGCCACAATGAAGCTGCGCTGGCTGCACAGATACCAATTCCAGTCGACGTGGAAGCGCTCCGTGACCAGTTGAGAGCCGGGCGAGGCATCGCTGCAAGAGAAGGTACGATTCAATGAGAGTAACTGCAGCTGCAGCTGGGCTGCTGGAGGCACCACTTACACATGCAGGACCAGCGGAAAGGCGACTTCCTCCTCCTCGCGCATGCCCGGTGGCAGAAAGAGACGCACCTGGGCATGGAAGCCATGACGTATCTCCACACTGAAGGTGCGCATCTGGGGTATGGCCAGCTGGGAGAGCCGGTGGCGCAGCACATCGCCGGCATTGAGCACAAAGATCTTGTCATTGCTTGCCGTATCCACGAGGTACACACTGGGTGCCTCCGGACCCAGGCACTCCTGCACATAGTAGCTGTAGTCGCGACTGAACTGCACCCGGTTGTACAGACAATTCTTGGGTATGTCGTAGATGCAGTCGTCCGGCTCCAGGCGTGCCACGATGTCCTCCCAACGCTCGCCACGCTGCCACTCGGCGGCATTGGTGCTGCGTGCCCGGTGCAGGCGGTAGGTGGCCTCCGTGTTGTCGCAGGTCAGGCACGTGGGCTGCGTGGAGGTGATGTAGGTGCGGTTCGACTCGGTGACGTTTAGTTTAAGGCTGATCTTGTAGAGGTGCCGTTCCCCAGGCCGCTTCTCAGGAGCAGCCATAAAGTAAACGATCTCGTGCGCCTCGTCCCAGCCAACGATCTCGGTCACCTCGAAGCGACCCATGGTCAGTGGCACCGGGCGCCGATCCAGCGAAGAGATGAACACCACATGGCGATAGTGACCGTGTTCGCCGTCCCGCACCGGCAGTCGTTTGAGCAGATAGCCGCCGTTGGAGATCTCGTAGGTTGTCTGGCCATTGGTCACATTCGCCTGACCCTCATTGAGGCCGGCAGCCCCGCCCCCAACGCCAGCAGCTGCTGCTCCCTCGGCCATTGCACTGCGCATTTGGGCAGCGATGCGGGCCGAGAAGATCGGACGCTCGGAGGGCAGCACCCAGCCGTCGTTGATGGTCACCTCGGTGTGCACCACCTGGCAATGGAAATGCGGAGCACGGCAGATGACTGTGGTCGCCTTGGTCTGATCACGGTTCGTAACTGTCACCGACAGATCAATGGGGGATGCCCAAGTCAGGCCGCCCACATAGCTGCCGTTGCCCAGCTCCGCGGGCAGCTTGATCTGCACCGGGAAGATGTACTTGATCACCGATAGATTCACCACGTTCACGGTCACGTTTGGGTTGCGGGCGCCCGCCTTGGGGTAGCGTTGGCTCAGCACCGCAGGGTACTTCACATCGTCGCCCATCCAGGTGTATCTGCCGGGGGAAATGGTCACAATGGTTAATTTGACTATACTAGATACCCTGCAGTTCACTGGGTAAGTCAAAGACGAAGAGACGAAAACTTAAACTTAAAATGTATAAAGATGTCTTTGCCGCAAAATACCCTGTAATTCTATTTTTTATCAGCTCTGCAGTAAAAACATAATTCACCTTAAATTTATTAATGTTTACTGGTAATGCTTGACCAATAGATACTCTATACAAAGTTTGCTTTACTTATATTATACTTTTATATACCGATCTGAACCGATTTTCGTAAATTAGCATTTTGACTTTTGGTTCGGGTTTGGTTTTTATGGCAACATCCATTGGTAATCATTAAATAGGTGAAAGTTTTGTTCAAATAATCAAACTTGCTAACCTTTGGGTAAAAGGGTTTTAGGAACGGGATAAGGAGGCGTGACAGAAACAAACTATATTCCTAATCAGCGCCAACAGACTATTCGATATAGCCATGGGCGTCTTTCTGTCTGTCTATATGAAAATCTAGATCTGCTTTCTGAGATTCAGATTTTCGTAGCAAGCACTACCAAAAAATATGTTAAAATGTCTGAATTCAGCGCGCAGATAAAGTTAATTTTAGATTTCAGGCACACCCCCTTCCGCCTCCAAACTCGAAGAGTAATTTAAATGTTAAAGAATTTGGCCGCGACACATTTCGTGACCGTGTATCAATCGATACCGAATAATAAGGGTTAGTTTAATGCAGAATAATTCAGTATTGGTTAATGTGATACAATAACTATCAATTCTCAAATGTTCTTAGGAAATTTGGTTACTGTTGGCTAATTAATAAGGAATTTATATAAAAAATAATTTTAAGAGGAACTGATTTCCAAATTGCTTCCTAAAGCATGCAACACCAAATATACTAACAACGGTCAGGTTGGTACCGAATATATAACAGTGGGCAAACTTGTTTTTAGCTTTCTTGTTTGTTTATCAATTCAATTTTGAAGTTCTTTTTTTTATTAAATTAATTTTAAACTAGCAAAAGTCTGTCGAGTCAAACGGACAGACGGACATGGCTTGTTCCTCTTCCCTGTTGATGCTGGTTCAGAATATATCTATTTATATTTTATAGGGTGAGAGATGTGTCCAATGGTTGCAAACTTCTAACAAAAATGAATATACCCTCTGCAAGGGTGTGAAAGTTATTTTAATAATTCTTATCTACAAGTAATGTAATGGGTAGAATCAAGTAGTAGATACCCTATATCAGTGACTAGCAAATTCACTTAGAGGGGCATTCCGGACTTGTTAACACCAATAAGTAATTTTGATCACTTCCGATTAGAAATGATTAACATATATTTATTTATTTTTTTATTTAAAGTCAACTAAAAGCAGTCAACTGTTGGGATAATAATTACTAAAATTTATAAAAATTTGAAACAAAAATTAACAAAACAATTTTATATTTTAAATTAAATTTAAATTAAAGGTTACAAAAAAAAAAACAAAAAAGTATGTATGTGAAATTTAAGTATAAATTTACGTTAAGCATTTAAAGATTTTAGTTTTTAAAATTTTTAATTTTTTATGTTAAAAAGCCATTTGTAGTAATCCAACCTGATTAACAGGCAAATACCCTGTACTCTTTGATAGTTTGTACTCACTTATATTCATTGACGTCACTGTCGTTGAAAGTGAGAAAAGCCAAGAAGAGACCGTCGGGCGAAAAGGCGATGCTGGTGCGTCGACTCTCCAGCTCGGGCACATTCTCGTAGGTCCAGTCGGGAACGCCGTTGTAGAGGATGCCTGCGGCGCCTGTCTGCGTGATGCGGCACACGAGTTCACCCTGCACCTTGGGCTTGTAGTAGATGTCGTTGTGGTGCACAAAGGCAATGGCCTGATTGAGGGAATACGCTGCTCTGGCTGCACCTCCGTTGACGCCGCCATTGACTCCACTGGCGTTCCCTTGGCCGCTGGCTGTGCCGCCCGAGCCTGCCGAGGATGTAGTGGCTGTCGGTTTGCCTGCACCACCTGCGGCCGCGGCCGCCAAACTGTTCAGTATGATGCTGCCACTAGGCAGCGGCGCCATGGACGATGCGCCGGGCGATGCTGCTGTGCCTGGGGCTGCTGACGGCGGCGGCGGCGGTGGGGGCGGATTAATCGGTGCCCACACGACATGCTGCAGACGAGGCGCCTCGGCTATGTTCTCGGTTGGTCCCAGGGGAAATGTGTTTGCCGTTTGCACCTCGTAGACGTGGTGTCTGAAGCGACGTAGGTGGAAGGAAAGGAAAGAAAGTTAAGCATTTTGCTTTAAGTTGACGATAGTATTGCGATAAGATAACTATATTATTGTAATAGTTTTGCATGTATTCGATAGGCTTTAGGATAAACTGCTCTTACAAATGCAATAGAAGACAGTAAAACATTCTTATGGTTATTACGCTTGCGATAGTGCTGCAATACTATCGAATTAGTGCGATAGGTTTGGTATAGACTCAATAAATAAGCCCAAATAGACATAATTAAAGGAAAAAAAGTTAGGTACTTTGCTTTAAGCCTACGAAAGTATTGCGATGTTATTGCAATACTACAATAATAATAATGCATGTATTCGATAGGTTGAAAGATTAACTTCTATTGTTATTGAGCATACGATAGTGCTGTAATACTTTCGAAATTATGCGATGAGTGCAAGAAATATGGCAAAATAGATGAAAATAGGAAAAAAAACGTTTGATATTTAGATTACAGTCGACGATAGTATTGCGATATTATATCGATATTATTACGATATTATTGTAATATATTTGCAAGTGTTTGAAAATTAACCGCTCTTACAAATGCAATTAAAAACTGGAAAAACAATCCTATGGTTACTCAGCATGCGATAGTGCTGCAATACTATCGCAATGGTGCGATGGGTTTAGTATTAACTCAACAAATAAGACAATTGACTGTGTTGATACACTTTTCTAAGGCAGAACTGTAGAAGATAATGACAAATGAGAGGAATCATTTATAGGTCTAATTAGTATTATCGCATCAGTTCGATAGTTATAAATTAATTAAATCTGCTAAGTGCAATAGTATTATAGAAAAGTAGGAATAATTTAGCTTTAACTCAATTTAAGTTCAAGTGAAAACAGAGTCCTCAAACGATAGTATCGCAATACTATCGCCTCAGGTAGATAGTTTTGTTAATTCTCTGTATACAAACCTCGATCCTTCGCCATTGGTGTCGGACTGCAGCAGCACGTACTTCTGATCGGGCGCTACTAAAAATGATTCAGCATTTAATTGGCGCTGTTGAAGAGAGATAGAGAGGAGGAGAGAGACACAATGAATGTAAAATAAGTGAAAAGACTTGGTGTATAATGTCAAGGGACTCGGGCTACTCACAAAAGTGGAATTGGTCATAAGAATGCGCGTTGTGTAATCGGCCATGTTGAGTATGGACAAGCCGCCCGTTGGATCGCGATAGACGAGCTCGTGGTCTGCAAGTTAGGAGATTGATATGTGTATGATAGAAAGATATATAGATTATATTGAGGCTTGCCAACCCACCGTTGCTCCAGGTGCCGTTGAAGGGCTTCCACTGCAAACTTCTGCTGAGAATATCGCTGGGGAGCATGCGTCGTCCGCGAATGCGTAGGCCTTCATCCTCGGGCGACAGCAGGAAGATGGAGAATATGATCAAACTGAAGACGGCAGCAATGACCAGCAGAGCGATGAATATGCCGCGCCAATTGCGACGCTCCGGCGATATGGCCACCAGTTCCTGCAAGAAATGAAAATATGAGATAATGAGAAACAAGAATAAGAAATGTCTCCTGATTACCGTCTTGAAATCGATTATGTGTGATAAAAGTAAGAAGAGATAAACTAAGTCTGAAGATTAAGAAAAGATGGTCTCAAAAAGGAATGATTGCTCCTAATCAGTTCAACTTGATTAACATCGTAGGATATTTTAAGAAAGATAAGAAATGGTCTAATCTCGTATAGATATTCATTTGATAAATGGCATAAGAAATGAGTGACTTTAAGTTAAGTCATAAAAATCACCCAATATCATAGCATATTTCAGGAAAAGAATAAGATATGGCACTTCATTATCATATAGATATCAATCGATATATGGCATACAAAAGAAGTGATTGTTCTTTTGACTCACAGTCATCAATATCATCAATATTATTGTGCAATAAACTAAGGGAGGAAAAGAAATGCTCCGAGGTTGTCGTATATACATTAATCAAACATATATCATATCAAAAGAGTGATACATGACATAACTGGAAGTCATCGATATCATTTAAGATATGGCTATCATATCGATATAAATCGATGTATGGCCTAAGAAAAAAGTGATTGTTCTTCAAAGTTAAAGACATCAATATCATAGTAAACTTTAGGAAAGGCTAAGAAATGCTCCAAGGTTGTCGTATAGATATCAATCGATATATAGCAAAAGAATGGAGGGATATATGGCATAACTTAAAGTTATCAATATCATTCAATATCACAGCATATTTCAAGAGTGGATAAGAAATGGTACAAGGTTATCACATAGTTATCAATCGATATATTGCATAACATATTAATCTATATATAGCCTAAGAAAGAAGTGATTGTTCTTCAAAGGTAAAGACATCAACAGTAAAAGATATCAATCAATATATAGCAAAAAACAGGAGTGATAAATGTTATAATTTAAAGTTATTAATATCATAGCATATTTCAAGAGTGGATAAGAAATGGCACAAGGTTATCATATAGATCGATATATTGCATAAGAAATGAGTGATTGTTCTTGGAGCTCGAAGACATCAATATCATTGTAAACTTCAGGGAAGGAACGAAATGCTCAAAGTTTATCGTATGTACTTATATCAATCGACATATGGCATAAGAAATGAGTTTATTTTTCTTAGCATACAGTATATGTATTTGTAGCCGTTATGCATCATATCGTATGCAGCTTCACTGCTTTTTCGCTTTCATTCGAGTTTCCTCAAACTTGCCCAAGGCTTTCTTTCCATTGCATGTTCAGTTTGCGGCAGAAACTAAGAAACAAGTAAATAATTTCAATTAGCACTCTGCACTTTTGTGCAACAAACAAATCCGATTACCCGAGCAAAATACCCTTTCCGCTCCAATGAACTGGCTCTGCCCACTTCCCCTCCCCCCTCCTGTTCCTGTTCCCCTCTCCTTCGCCCACTGGTTCGTGTGGGGCAGCCCACAAATAGACGAGCTAACGAACATGGAAGTGCATATAAATTTGTAATTCAATTTTCAACAGCGAATTGCGAATGATTGCACAACTGCAGGATACCCTGTAGTTCAAGTTGACTCTAAGTTCATAGCTAGTGCAGCCTACTAGTGCGGATTACAGGGTATGTGGCGAGCAAGCACTTTGGGGATCTGAGCCGAAATCAATTTTAGTGCAACAACTACAAATAAATAAAACGCAAATGCTGCCACTTGAAAAGTGTTCAAGGCAATTGGGGGAGGCAAGACATGGCGGTGCGGTAGCAAAAAGGGGGCGTGGCCCCGAGCCGCAGCTGTCGCAAAGTGTCAAAGTGCCAAGTGCCAAGTGCGAGTGCAGTGAGCAGTGTGCACCGTACGGTGAGGCAACTGGCTGACTTCACATGCAAATTGCCCGGCCCCAGCCCTCGGCCTGCCGTGGCAGCATAGACAAAGTTGCCACGCCCACCAGCAACCACTTAACCAGCCACCGCCCCCCGCCCTCCTGCAACTAACTTACCCATATGCGGAATGCATAAAATAGTTTTGCATGCAGTTTGTGCACTCCCTCTGACAGTTGGACAGACACGTGAGTGCGCTTCTGTAGGTGTGTGTGTGTGTGTGCCTGTGTGTGTGTGTGAGTTTCAGCTTTAATTTCATTGGCATTCGCTTGTCAATTAAGCGCGTCAAGGACGGCTCATGCCACGCCTCCAAAACTGCATTCTCCATTTGCGCTTCATTGCTTCCGCAAGCTGCCACTTTCACTTGCCACACACACGCACACACACACCCTCTTCCCATCCCCACCGGGCCTGACCCGGGCCAACGTGGCCTCTGCATCGATTCGGCCTCAGTTCGCACACGACTTTTGGGCAAATTCTCTGCCAGGCTCGTTTCAGTTCGCTTTTGATGCCCGGCAAATTTTAATTGCCAATTTGATTTTCGATTTCCTTTTTATCCCAACATAGCCAATGATAAAGGGCCTCTTATTGGCTCACATATAATCACTTTCACTATCTCCCTTTTCCTTTGCCTGGCAACGAGCGATATAATACCGTTTCTCCCTTTGCCCGTAGTTCTTTTCAATTGCTGCTGTGTATACCCACTACCCATAGGTTGGAAGGGAAGTTTAACTTTAAACCAACTGCTTATCCATCCGTATGAAAACCTTGATGTCAGCCACTATAATTACTGGGGCTACCAAATTTGATGTTAATGCGTGTCATAGATACACGTAGACTAAGTTTGTTTTACAATTTGACCGTCTTCTACCTCCGTGAATCGATAAAAACCGAATTCCGAAAAAGTTATGTACTCAAGATGTCAATTGAGTAGTGAGTATAAAACAGTCGAGCACACTTTAATCTTATTTTCTCATTTCTTTCCAAAATATACTCTCAATGTCTTTTGGCATTTTGGTTTGTATATTATTTCTTCCTATAATTCATTTTGGTTACATTATTTTTACTTTATCCATAACAACTTTGAAACCCATTTACAGGGTATATTTAAGTCGTTGCCTCCAACTTGTGTTATCACTTTCATTCTTCACGTATCACAGCGCAAAATCGATGGATTTGATGCCAAAAAAATCCCATTAATCAGGGACAAACTACAAGAACAACAAATGCAATATTTTCAGTTATCAAAACAAACACTTAAACAAACAGAACAACAACAAACAACCAGCTCAACAATAACAACAAAAGGATGGGAAGCCACTGAGGGCCAACCCAACCAAAACGAACCGAGCCAAAGCATCATCGTCATCATCATCGTCGTCAATATCAACTCAATCAATCAACTATAAAAGTCAACTGCAGTTGAAAGAGAGAGAGAGAGAGAGAGAGAGAGAGAGAGAGAGAGAGAGGGAGAGAGATGGAGGGAGACAAAGTGGGTAATGCAACTGCAATGATGTCTCGACTCGCGCATACCCTATAAATAATTTCAAACATTTCCACAGTGAATCGAATGCGATATGAGATTGACCTTGCAGGGTATCATCCCGTTGAGCACACTCCATGTGCTTGTAAACATTTCAATTGAAGCACAATAATTATTAACATAGTGCGGAAACAGCTGCAAAGACATTTCCTACGAAGCTGAAAGGGAATTGTTCATCAACGAAGAGTAAAATGTGAAAAATGAAAAATGGAAAATGCACGACGCGTCGCTCTGCCACGCCCCACTCAACTGACTCATTCTCTCGACGCTCTTCCCCAATCACGGTCACGTTCCATTAGGTGTCCATTAGGGCGAGGGCGTGAATCGGTGTGAATAATTAAGCCGAATTTCAGCTGAGTTCAGCGCGTCTTTACACGCTAATTAATTAATTATTTAATCGCCCGCGTAGTTTGCGCGTTGCCAACTATCGGTAAATTTGGGGCTCCCCAACCCTCCCTTGCATCAAACCAGGGTACAGTTGATTAAGCAACCCATTAAGGCGTGATGTGTCGAGGTCAAAGTGTCATTTCGCGTCACTTTAATTGCTTTCTGCTGTTTTGGGGTCTTTAAAGGCATTAAAGACTAGCTCGTAGTATATATCTAGTTTTCATAGATTATAAAATTCGAACTGTACAATGTATGAAGAGAAATACATAAATATTAATAATTAAACTTATAGATACATATATATACGATATAGTGAATGCAGAAATGCATATATAAATATTATGAGAGAGTCATTGGTAATTTTACGTTGTTTCATTGAAAATTCTCAAAATTGCTTTCTATTTTATGAATATATATAAATATATTTTTAAGGTAGTTTAAAATGTATTCAGATGCAAATAGTAACATAGAAATACTGACAATTATTGATGATTGACATTGTTCCTTTGAATTGCTGTGCTATTCCTGAATATATATATATATATATATATATATATATATATATATATATATATGTACTCTACAATGTATGGAGCTACAAATAAATGTATTATAGTACTGAGAGAGTGAAAGATGATTTTACATCCCTTCATTACAAATCCTTTAAATAGATATAATCATGAATATATATGTATATATTTTAGATGCACTCAACAATGAGTTGTAATGTATGCAGATAAAAATACATATGTAATGTGTTTTTAATGATGAATTTTAATCGTTCTTATAAAAACCTTTTGAATTTCTTTGGTGTTCAAGAATATATATGTATATATGTTTTTAAGGTTTCCCTCTGCCCGCTTTAAAACTAGCCTTTACATGTCTCTGACTCATAGCTGCTTCATGCCAAGTGCTTACAGTGAAGCATACATATATCAGATGGTGAATCACAGTATCATTTTATGTGCACGCATGACAAATACCCTGCACTCAAGTTAAAAAGAAGCATAGCAAGTTGGTGATAATATTACAGAAGTATAAAAAAAAATGTGTAGTATAGTTTTTAAACACTAGAATAAGAAAAAACTCCCACGTTATACAAACTATATTTCTGTAGATAATCCTTATGCGATACCCTGCCAACTCTTCCTTTGTTTATGCATCGTTTTGTACTTAGTTCTTTAGTGTACAGTAAAATTATATTTTTTACTGCTTTTGTCTCAACTTCCCTTCCTTCCTTCCTCATTCGCGGGTGCTACAGAATAGTGGCTGCTTCCCGCGCCCCAACAGGGTTGTAAATTATGAGATTTTGTAGTGCAATGTTTTACTACCTATAGCTCTTAAATTTTAAGTACATCTTCACGCTGTAAATGCACGCACGACAGTCCTTGCGATAGTTCAGCTTCTTCCTCCTCCCGCATGGCAAAGAAAACTTTTTGGGAATTGTTTTTCCTCTCTCGGTCTGTCCCTCGACCCGTTGTTGGTTTCAATTTGAATTTAGTTCACACTCTTGTCGAGTGTTTCCATCAAAATCGTGTTTAGCAATTCATTAAAATGCATATCAAAGTTTTATGAGCAAACAAAGTTAAGTGAGTTTAGCAAAAAGGTTATATGACCGATTGTTACCCTGTTTGCATTTTTCAATTGTTGAAGCAGTGTTGTGGAAGTAGAGGTAGGTAATAAAGGAAGGAAATAGGCCAAAGATAAAAGATAGTATCTTATTTAAACTGCTATTTAATCATTTGTATAACTAAATTATTGATATGCGGCAGGATTAGTTGTGGCACTCAACCTTAAAACTAAGCCAGGAAATATAGAAAACTTCAAGCCAAACGTGGCTTTTAAATGTAAAAATGGGTTTACTCAGACGGACTGACAGACGAACAAAGCATAATCAACTCAGCTAGGCCCATGCTAGGCTAAAGAAGAGATATTCCTGTGAAGTCTGCCACGCCTCCTTCTGCCTTTTACATGCAGTTGCTAGCAAACAATAGAAGCGATCTACTTCTCTCGTTTGTTATTATTTTTTGTGCCCATTCATTCTGATTTTGAGTGCTAATGTCTTTGGTTGTGAGTCTTAATTATGGGCCACTATTATTTTTGCCTTAGACTTTCACCTTTCATATATAAAAAATCACGATAAACTGCAGTTTTAAGTACAAGGTTGTTCTACAACGTGACAACGTTACTTCTAACTTAAAATAACTATATTAATTAATAACTTCGCCATTCAATCTATGCTTTAAGTGACTTATCCTCAACACTCTTATAATGGATGGCCATTTTTGGCATGATTTCATAAAATTTAATGGTAACTGTATGCCATTCATAGCAGTTTTGTGTTTTTCATTTCATCATTTCTAATTATATTATTATATTATATATATATTATTATATTATATATATATTATTATATTATATATATATTATTATATTATTTATATTATTATTATTATAGTAAATTTAAACTAATGTCCTGAATAAAAATCCATGGCCAATCAAACTCCTTCAGCATAATTTTTTCGATCTAATTTCTCAACTCAATATGCCCTTCTATTTCATTGCTATCAACTGAATATTTGCACAAAGTTTTTTCAATTTGTTATTTCTATGCCTTGCGTATTTTGTTATGCATACTTTGCTGGGTTGTCCAGAAATTCGTTGCTTTAAAATTATTTTTAAATTAACTTTTATATCAATTATCTACTTGAATCATTTGCACGGTGTTAGTCGATTGCAATATTGTCTTCATGGATTTACGGGGCCAGTCAGAATAAGAGACTATTATACAAACAGAGCTCATGATAAATAATAAATATTTACAATGTATGCTTTATGTTTTTCCAAATAGTCCAATAACTGTTTGCAATGATGCAACCAAAAACACACAGAGTGCACAGAGCATGAATTCATATGCAAACATGGAGCAACGACACGTGTTCGAGTGTGTGTTTTGCCAGCAAAATATGACAGCAATTTGGCAAAAGTTGTGTTAAAGTAAATTCGAGAAATTGTGCTTATGGTTTTAGTTCATGTGACGTGAGACGCTGCCTGTGCAACTTGGCCAGCACCAAGTGGTGCCACTTTATTACTTTGCCACCCACTGCCAGCTGCATTTGATTGCACAAGGATAGCCCCAATCTGGGGCTGCCGAGCTGGACTGTTGTCGCACCTGACAAAATACTAAGCCAACGTTCGTTGTGACAAAGCAACTCGGGGACAATTCGTTTGTCTCTTTGATAAATATGTCACAAGGAGTGCTAAGGATCGGTATGGGAACAATGTGCCATATATAGATAACTTCAACTCGATGCCCCTGCTGCGTGTTTGTGAGGTTAGAACATACACACACCCACCCACCCACTGACAAAGGATGTCTTCCCTCTATTCTCTTTCCCGTGTCCCATTTTATTATTTCTCACTTTATCGTTTTGTTCGTTTCACATGCAACCGTGCAACCACACAGGAGTCCTGATTGCATTTTACGACTTTCCTGTGGCTTTGCATTGTGTTGACCGCTTGAGGTTCCTGCATAGAAATTCATATGTGCACTGTGAGAAATGTGGGTGGACTCGCAGCAATAATCTCGAGTATGTTTGTTCAAATGCATCGATCCCTTACACTATAGAGGCTACATCGATCGAAATTGGCACGTAAGGAAGCCATCTCTTGGTCTTCGTATTAACTCATCGATTTCTTAAACTATGGAAGACATGTAAATGAAATGCAGTATGTATCTTCTTGAGTGGCTTAGGTAGATCGTGCAGTTTTTACCTTTCATTGTTCTTAAAAAAAAACAAAGTGAAAGCGAAAACTTTGTTCATGCACAAGGTAAACTAACAGCCGAAACAAAAGTTAAAGAATATTTAACAAGTTTTCCAAGGTGAACGGAAATAGTTTTACTTTCTCTAGAAAAATGTGCAAGCCACACAAAAAGAGCTTTCATCTTAAGGAATTTGGCAAAAAGAAAACAAACGTCAAACAAAGCCGAGCAAAGTCTTGACATTCTAAATCATTTTCTTAAGGCTGGAGTGGACTTTGTTGTGCAGTGTTGGAAAGCGTATGTGTGTGCGATTGTGTGTGGGTGTGAGGCACATAATGTTGCAATGTCGCTCGGCTGCACCGTTGTTTGGCCAGATGTGTTTGTAATTATAGAAAATAGAAGAAGAAAGGCGGCAGATCAAAAATGCCAAGGTAGAAGGTAGAAGAGCAGCCAAGGTCGGGAGGGGGGGAGGTGTACTTGTAGGTGAAATTGGCAACCGAACTGGCCTAAACATTGTTGCCACTGTGGTCCATGCTGTCTGTACTTTACTGTGCCATAAACAGTCGGTGCCACACACTGAGAGAAATCGTACTCGACACAGAATAAAAACAAGAGAGAGTGCGGCACACACAAAATGTTGCAATCGCTTTGTAATTTTCGCATCGCTGCCAGGTTGAGTATTTAATTGGATTCTGCCTTTTGCCAGCTCTATCCTTCTGGCCTCTGCCCACTGCCCACTGCCCCCGCACACACCAAAAGCCTCAGGCTGTTCTGTTTTCTCTGACTGTTTCTCGCATTGTGGCTCTGGCTGTGGCTGTGGTTGCTGGCCTGTGTGTCTGTTTTGTGCGATAAGGTTCCCACTGACATTTCACTTGTCCGCACAGAAAGCTCTCATATCCTTCTCGCCCAGCAACAATAGATATATAATTCATCTTAATTATGTATATCCTGCACACATTCGAGTACTGCAACAGTGTGATATATGGTAGACTCATACAATTGAGGTCGACAGACGAAGTAACCAAAAGTAGTTTATTTCCAACTCTGATTGTAGGTATAATTCTGGAAAAAAGCATATCAAGTAACTTTACTGTTTATTTTTAAAATGAAAACAGTATCATTCTGGAAATTCCTCCTTTAATATATATTTATAGTCCCATTATTACATTTTTGTCATTATCATTACAACAGCAGAACTATTCACAGCGTTTTTACAGGTCGTGCATTCTCTTCTTAATTGAACAACAGTTTCGATTGTTTTTGAGTATTAGGAAATTCGCCAAAAATAACAGTGAAATAATTAAGAGCTTTGCTGTCAGCGACAACAAAACCCACACATTTTACTCCTGCCGCAGGATTTGGCAATAAAATAGCTAAAAACGAGCACGAAAAGTACAGTCGAGTGTGCCCGACTGTTTTATACGCACTATCACCCTGACCATAACGACTTCTTAAATAGGGTAATAGTGCACTAGCCCAATAAATGAAAAAAAAATTTATATAACGATTTCTTAAATATATATCTTATATTTATTATTTGTTGCTTACTTTAGGGATAGATTTGAAAATCACTAATTCCTGAATTTATTTCTTTTATATTAATGATCCGATTGCAACCAAATGTTCAGAAATCAGTGCGTTGATAGTTATAATGTTAACCAAATTGGCACCAAGTTAATATGATATAACCTTTTAGCTTATGGGTTACGGGTATAAGAAGACGATTGGTTTGTGAGATGGGAAAATAATATTTTCATCGAAAATATATATACAAGAATATATTTAATAAAGAGAGAGAGTGAGGAAGCGATTGTAGGTAGATCACTGTTATTACTGCACAGGTTATCAATGAACTAAACTGCATTCCTGAAATTCATATTATATTAAAATATATTCATCAACCCATTTACACTTGATGAATATTTAATGCAGCAGTAAAGCTATTTTTAGCGGTTCTAAAGACATTCGAAGAAAATAACAACCAAGAAAAAGGAAGCTTCGCTGTCAGCGGCAACAAATCCCTCAAGATTTGGCCATAAAATTACTAAAAATGAGGACGATTGGAGGAAGAGGGCAAAGGTTATTTTCGTCGACAATTGAGCAGCTTGTGGTAGGTCTGCGTGTACCTACTTTATATTTCTGGCAGATAATACCTTGCAAAACTCTGTTATCAAAGAGAAATAATCTCAAGAGTTATATTTGTGCGACAACTCTAACAAGGAGGAGAAATTCAATTATGGCCAAGCTTAGGGGAAATGGCCAACTTCGTTGCAATGGACATGAACTTGACAGCGACGGGGGAGGTGACTAGCTGGCAAGGGGAGGAGGGTAAGCCTCGAATGCGTTTGACATGGGCGCACAATAAAATGCACAAGGAAAATAAGTTTTCCAGCTCAATGCCAATGCAAATGGCAGCAGCGCGGCGATTGCAATCGATTTACAGCGGTAAGCTGAAGTAAGAACACAGCAGCAGCAGAAGCAGTAACTACAACAGCAACAACAACAACTTCTACAACAGAAGCAGCAGCGACAAGTCGAGCGACAAGAGCAATCATTAAGGATATCAGGAACAGGAGCCGAGGCAGGAGGCCCCCATTGAAGCGTGCATTTAATGAGCTGTAAACGCATTCGCCAGCGCGCTTTGCACTTGCCACTTCCCATTTGGCACCTGGCCAAAACAGCAGCAGCAGCAGCAGCAGTAGCAACCACATCAACAACAAGAACAACTACAGCAGAGACAGGTGCACGGGCAGGGGAAGGGGAAGGGGCAGGGGCAGGGAAACCACAACAGCAGCTGGAAAACAGCGCGCAAACTTCAACCGCAAATTGCCTTCATTACGCAGATAAATTACGCGCACATTTTTTGCAGGTTTTCCTGCAATTTCTTTTATTTTCCATTTTAGCCCTGACAATTGTCACACCTTTTTATTGGTCAAGTCGCATTAATGGCTAATGAAGGCACATGAACAGCAGCAGCAGCAGCAGCAGCAACGACTCTATTCACAGTGAATGTAATAAGTGGACAGTCGGCAACAATGCCAAACAATTCACAATTGTTGTCACTAACTGCAGGCTTAATGCGTGTGTGTGCGAGAGAGAGAGAGAGAGAGAGAGTGTGTGAGTGTGCGGGTGGCAAATTTATGATGTGTCCGCGCCTGGGAAAGTTGTTCTTTATTTTTCGTCCATATCCTGCGTGCCAGCAGCTCGTACAATTTCACGCCACATTCCCCAAGCACATAGTGAGAGCCAGACACATACACACACACAAACACACAGATGTATGCATGTATACACCCCCAGTCTAGGAGCCACCATCGCAATTAATTTCGGTTTTATTTTTGGGCCATAATTTTAGTTAAGGGCCTTGCCAAGCCTCAGTCAATTGCGACAATATAATTAGAATTGGCGTCGAATTAAATGAAATACGGCCACTTTACAGGCGAACTAACCAACTGACCAACTTGTCTGGCAACTAATGCCACTGGCAATTCCCATTCAAAAAGATCATGTTTCACAAAAGCTTAGGCTGTTGTTCGAGTCAGATTATATGGCATGTATTTTGTTTTATTTGCCCATATAAGAGGATCAGAGGCAGAGCATGTCATATATGGTCTGTTAAGTGTTTGAAAGCTAATTTAAGCAATTAAGGAAGGCTAAAACAACTTTTATCTTGTTACTGTTTTGATGAGAAATCATTTGATATGTCAAGAAATGACCATATGGCAGTTTATATGGTACTTCTGGATAAGGCTATCAGCTTTGCAACTCTTCAGATAGTGTGTCATATGTAATTCCTTGCTAAGCACGTTTACTTTATTTTTCTTGACATACAAATTAAAGCAAGAAGGCAATATCTGACAGCGCATATGGCAAATTATGTCGAATGTATGTAATGTAAGCTCACACCACAAAACGTAGCAGTGTTTTGCCTTATGCCATATCGCTTGCTATGACAGGCAGGTATTCTCAAGTTCAAACTTTTCATATGTACATAGTTGTGACCTTGTTCGTATGACGCATGACATATGGCAAAGCTATGTAATACAAAGGAAAACAGCTGCGTATATACATATGACAGTGCCTATAAAATTAGAAACATTGAGGCTTGTCGAAAACTCAGCCAGAGTGTCAGTTACATATGACCAACGTATGCCAGTGTATATGTTACTTAAGGATAAAGCTTACAGGCTTGTATTTTACAGCCTCCAGATACTAAGATCGGCTGGGAAAATGTTTCACATGTATTTTCCATTCCATATCCTTGCATTTTATGTCTCTTGACATACAAATTCATCATATGATGTATGGCAAAGTATGTCGGATAAGCTATCAAAATTTTTCATATTAGACCACGCCATATTTAAGCTAGGAGAGTTTCGGCTTCTGGCATATCCCCTTATTTGCTATGACAGGCAGTTAAAACTCATCATTTGGCCTTGTTCGTATGACACGTGGCATATGGCAAAGCAATGACATACGAAGCAAAACAGCTGCGTACAGTGACAGCACATATCAAATTAGAGAAACTGAAGCTTGTCGAAAACTCATCATGAGCGTCAGTTACATATGACACACATATGACAAGCTGCAATATAGTTTGTCTCAACAAACTCAAACAAAAGTGAGTTGAAATTTCCAATTGCAACTTGAATGATGAAAAATGATTAAATAAATTGCTTGGCCGAAAAACTCGAATTGGAACTTGTAAAGTATGAGAAGCACTGAGAGAGGCAGTGAGAGTGGGAGCGAGGGAATGAGTGAGGGAGGGAGCAGGACAAATATATGACAAGGGTCAACTGCAAATGGCTCCCGAGCGGTTGTTGCAGCCGAAATCATTTGCAACATTGAAGAGCCGTCGGCGTTAGAGAACGGGGGATGAGGAGGGGCAGTGGAGGGGTTGCTGAAGGTCGCCTGAGAGCTAGAACAAACTTTAACATATGCACACACACTCATCACACACACACACACAAACACAAACACATGTGTAAAACTTATGTCATTATGATGGACTTGGTCCCAGATCATTTATAAAGTGACCGCTCCCGCTCGAACTGCGAAGCATAGTGTGTGTGTGTGTGTGAGAGAGTGTGTCAGTGGGTGTGTATGTGAGGGAGTGTGTGCGAGGGAGAGTGTGTCTGTGTGTGAGGGAGTGTGTTTGCTTATGTGCCCGGCAATTATTAATGAAAGGCTAAAACTCAGCCACGTCGCAGGCAGCTTGAACTTCAAAGCGACTGTCATTTGCTCTGCAATGTGAACTGACAGAGAAAGAGAGAGACAGAGCAAGAGACGGCGAGAGTACGGCGGGGAAGTGGAGGAGTGCTCCACGCTAGCGATGGTACCCGCAGCAATCGCTTAGACAAACTATCGCCGCTTGTCTTATCGCCGCTTGCTTTGCATGCCAAAACTTATTGCCTGCCCTCGACTTATTGATTCGTTTCCAAGTTTGCCACGTCTTCTCCTGACGTCGCTGCTACGTCTTGGTCAGTGTCTTATCGCTTGGCCGTAAATCTGCTGCCACTACAGCTAGAACAAAGAAAAGCAGAGGAAGAAGTGCAGGAAAAACTATCGCATCGTTTGCAGACCCTGAAATTGACAGTGAGATAGAGTGGAAAGGGAAAACTGCTTCGTTTCCCTAATGACAAAGTAAATTAGAGGAAGGTTTACTTTCATTTAGCTGTAAATCAGCCAGTTTTCAAGCAAATTTTAAAAAGGAATATGTACACAAACTATCTTCTCGTTTTTGGGGGCCTTATTTGCTTGCTATACGAGACTAGAATACATTATTAAATTATTATTATTATCTGCACCAAAGAGAGAGTTCCATAATTACTAGAGTTCAGTCTATTAAAAGAACCGATTCTATTATTTTTTTACTAATTTCTGAAAGGTTATGAAATTCCTTACGGCACCAACCTGAATTTATAGCATTTCGGTAAAAAAACTATGTGCATAGTGAGAAATCGAATACAACAAAACAGATTAAGCCGCCTTAATTTCCTCAAAAATCACTTAAAAATCATAATGAAATTTTGTGAATTTCTAAAGTTTGTTTTGGGCCATCTATATTTTATACTGGTGCATGTTAGTTTTAACTATGAATCGGATCGAAATTTGGTCTTGTTACACAAACCTAAACTTTTATTTATTTTTTGAATTTCAAAAAGGAAACGCCTAGTTCAGGAAATAAATGAAAATATAATTTGAAAATGTTTCAAAAATTTGGTTACTCATTGCAAAAGTATTTCCTTAGCCAATTTGCCAGTCCCGATTGGGAAATCCAATTACAAAAAACTGACTAATTCTCATCAACCTAAAAAATTCGCTGAAAACTGTAAAACTTTTCGCTGGAAATGGTCAGCGGAAGTTGGCGAAATCGACGAGTCGGAAATGGCAACATGCTGCTGAGAGACAGAGAGGGAGAGTGAAAGAGAGGAGATTAAGAGAGGGGCGGGAGGGGGTGTCAGTGTGTACACATAAAGAAAAGAAAATACAAAATTGTTAAGCTACTTCTATCTCCGGCGTGGGCGGAGCCAAGGCTTGTCATTAGCAGGAAGGCGAAGTACAAGTACAGTGAGGAGGTGAGAGGGGAGGGGGCTGGTTGTTGGGGTTGCGAAAGGGCTATGGGGAAATTGCGATTCAACGCATAATTATCATAATTAAAAGGAAATCAGCGCAGTGTCCTGGCTGCGCTTCCTGCATTCGCAAAGTTTCGAGCAAAGTTTAATTTTGCAGCCAAGTCAAGCAGCAAGTTTGCGCCAAAGGAGAGAGGGGAGTGGAAGGGGAAGGGGAAGGGGAAGGGATGAGCAGGCGGATACAGGAATGGGGAATAGGAATAGAAGGGACGTTGCGAAAGTTACCAAGCTGAAGCATTTCGCAATTACCTTTGGGCTGACAAATTAAATTTAATTTCGACATAAAAAAGAATTATGAGACTCGTAAAGCATTTGGCAGGGACTGCTCACTTATTTGCCGCTTGCTGAGTTCGCTGGCTATATAAATTTTATTTGTGTTTCCGTTGTGTGCCTGTGCTTCTTCTACTACTTGCTCTGCTTCTGCTTCTTCTTCTTATTTATTTATTTATTTATTTATTCGCTCGCCAGCACAACTTTTCAAAGGTAATAAAATGGGGCCAATGGGTCGGGCTTTATTTATGGCCAAAAGATTTGAAGCTAACTTCGTTCTGCCATCATCCCCCACTCCTCTTCACTCCGTCTCTATCTCCGTCTCAGGCTCCTCCTCTACACCCCTCTCTCTCTTCCCTTTCTTGGCGTGTCGAGGAGGACAGGCTGTTCTTGATAGCACCAGCACCAGCACCAGCACCAGCGCCGACACCGGAGGCATCATCTGAGCGGGCGCGATGGGGCAATCGATATGGCGAATCGGTTTTATTTATGGCACGTTCATAATGAAATGCCAATCGAAAGTTGTTGCGCCTTCAGCCAGTTTATAATTTGCATTTTATAGACTTCAAATCTGTGCAATCTCGGCCCCGCTCCAATACCCTGTAATCAAAGAAGTCTGCCTCACTCTGCTTACACCGAAGACAAAGGCACAATGATTCGCCGATTACAAGGTACTTTGCGCCACTCCCAACTGCTTCGCCCTCGCTTTTATTTATGAATTTTGCAAATGAGCTGCGACAAGGCAATACGAAGCGCTACAATAGCAAAAATAATAGAAAGCAACATCGACCGAAGCAAGGACAACGACGCAGTTTTCTGCTACACTCGGCGAAATAGTCAACAAAAATTAACTGAAATTGATATTAGTTCATGCAGACAATTTGTAAATTTAAGAGATATCTTTCGAAACTGTAAAATATAGGTACCTAAGTGTTTTATATAGACTGAATCAGCATTATCTGTGGAGTCGAACAACATCTGTCTGTCTGTCTGTCTGTCTCTCTTTTTTCAGTTGTCTGAATGAAACTTGACACAGAGGCTTCCAGTTTCTGCGGACTGTATATAAATCGGAACGAGTCGCACTGGATTGACATATCGTGTAGCTGGCATAGAACTTATCGACAGATATTTGTTATTTCTAAAGAAATCGCTACAAAGTAAACTACGTCGATAAACTTCTAGGTATAATATGTTTATATAACTTCAATAGAATCTGGCCAACTGTGGGAAAGTCTGTCAAAATAAGATTCAAATATAAAAAATTAGATTCAAATATAAATAATAAAAAATATGTAATATATACATATGTATATTTGTAATATCTTTTAAGCAGTTTTTTGGTATATTGTTATGACTATAGTTTATGGTTATTTTGAATAGTACAAATGAGTCAATTCGATAATGTTCAGATTTACTTTAACAAACTTTACTTTAACATAACTTCTAATTCTGAGAACAGTCTAACTGGATAGATCGACGTTTACAAAGGGCTGACTGACTTATCTATTATTATTATCAACAACTTCTACAAATTTATTTAACGATTCTGCGACTCTTTAGTTCGACTGACTGTTCGATTATTCTTTCCAACTGCAACCTTCAAATATATCGATAGTTGTTAGCAGCTTAACCAACTGCACTACCACGCTGTCCCTACCTTCATTACGTTCATGTGTATAATATATTTTTAAATGAATGAACATGAACTATATATAATAATATATATTTACTGGCCGAAGTTCAGACTTCTTAACATATAAACATATAGCTGTCAAAGGAACCATATAAAAATATAGCTGTCAAAGGAACCATCGGCAGAATTGAGGGTTTTTATGAAGGGAGGTGGGAAGACCAGTATTGTTTTCTGAAATAACTCAACTTATCAGTGCCGAAGTAAGACAGTATCAGTATTGAAGTAAGATAGTAATTGACGTATCCTTCATCCATTTCACTGAAATCAGACAGCAATATGTGGCCGTTCCTATGGTTAACACGGATCCGTCCCTAAGAAAAATAAACAAAACCGACCCTTTGTGTCGATGGCTTCTGTGGAATTCCCCTCATTTCATTCACCACTGCCATGGCTCTTTCCCCTCGGGGGGTCCTCCCCAATAGTTGGTGTGACAAGTGCAGTGCCCAATTTCACTAAGAAAAGTTTTTCCTTTCGACTTGAATATAAAAATGTGTCAAATGGACACAAGGGACGGATGCGTGTTAAGTGAACATTCCAATCTGCAAGAGGATATAACTTTCGGCCTGCCTAAGGAAGCATTTCTTACTGGTTTTCTTTACCTCAGTCTTCCTTGAGTTTTTCTCAGTGCATTCGTAACTTGATGCGTTGTTAGAGTTAAGCGCAAGGCTTAGGCGCAGCAAGGACAAAGAAAGGGGGTGGCCAGACAGGGTGAGGGACAGTCTTTGGATGGATGGCGCACAAAGGGAATCGGAACCTATAGTTGGGCTGTCCGAAGCATGTTTTCCGTTCCGGGGCAGTTGTTTATCTGGCGCGCATGGAAAGCAATTAAATAAGCCTAGAAAAAGGACTTCATCTAATCCTTTTTTGTCTGTCCTCGCCCCGAGCCACAGAGCCGAGTCGAGTTGAGGACAAAGAGGCGGGCAAGGCGAGCTCACAAAAAACATTTGCATACTTAATTAACTTGTCCCAAAAACCGCTTCGGTTCGGTGTGCTCCTCCCCCTTTCTCCTTTTCTCCCCTTCTTGCAATATGCAAATCGAGCGAGAAAAACCAATCGAATTTCCCCAGAAAAAAGAAAACGATAGAACGGCGTGGCAGCTGACATTCTCGCCGACTTAAGTGCTCAGTTGATTTCTTGCAGTCATCTCTGAGGTTATCTTCGGCCTGCAGACTGTTTACTATCCACGAAGAAGCACTATAAAGCGGAGCTTCCTAAGTAAATTTCGAGTAAATTTCATGTTGAATTGCTCTACAAATATTTAACACATTTTCGGCTCATTAACGAGCAATGCCGGCAAATACTTCAAATTTCCTAGAAGTTTCCACACCCCCTCCCCCCCCGCCCTCCCTCCTCGAGCTCACCCTGAGGTCTTCAGGAAATTCTGTTCAACATTAATTGCCTGATCTGCAGCTGCTTTGCATGAATTAATAAGAAAACACATCAAACGTGGCCAAACTCGGAGAAAATTCATGATTTAATAATTTCCAAAATTCTGAGGAGGGATATAAAACAAGAGGGGAAGAGATGGGAGGGGGGGGGGGGGTGAAGGAGGACCGAAATGAGTTGCCCAAAAAGCGTGGAAATGCTATGCAAATTGCTTAGTCCCAAAGGCGGAGGATTATGCAATGCGTAATTATGTAATTACTACAAATGATTCCCCTCGTCCCCTCGTGCCCTCTCCCCGGCACTGCTGGCCGTCGAGACTCACCTCATCCTTGGGCACCAGCGTCACCTTCTTGATGGTGGGCGCACTATTGTTAACCACAACCGTTTCGCGCTTCAGCGAGGGTCGCTTCAGAGCCGAATGCGGCTTTTGTATTTCCACCATGATAATTGCCCTGCACGCTGATAATGATGTTGTTAATGGCGCCGCTAAATGATGATGATAAGTTTACGTGTGGCAAGCGCTGCCCCTCTCTCCGTCTCTCTCTCGCACACTTTCGCTTGCAACTTTCAGTTTCACTTCAACTTTCACTTTTTCCTCTTTCACTTTCTCTCCCTCTCGCTCTCTGTGTGAAGTCAAACGGCTCATTAATCACAGAATGGCGCCATTACACACGCATTAGGACTCAGTGATGGTGTGTGGCAAGTGTGGGTGAACCTGTGTGGGGCACATCGCGCATACGCCGCGTGCACCCTAAACGAATTAGACGCGCTAAAGATTTCGCGTCTTTTAATGAGCTGTTTATGCAGCGCGCGCCCGAGTCGAGCATGTTTTGGCAATAAATTTTCCATGCTTTCCGAATTTGCATAATCAGAGCGCGCAAATTAACCTCAACCTGAATATGACAATGACATCGCCACGAGCTCCACTGCTGACGGCTGATGGCGACGATGATGGCGGGATGTGGCTGCTGATGAAGATTATGATGATGCTGATGACGATTACGATGATGCTGATGATGATGATGATGGTGATGATGGCGTGTAGTGGCTTTTGGCTGGTTACTGATTCAATTTGCTGGCTCGCTCACAAGTTTGTCGCACATGGTTTGCCGCAGATAAACGACTTAGTCGAATGCCAAAAATTAAATTAGGCAGTGCGGCATGTGGAAAAGCTGCACGGGGGTATTAGCATAAACACAGCCCCGAAAGCAGACGGAAACAGCTGCAAAAACTTTTACAGGCTCTCACGCACACACACACACACACACGCACACACAATCACTTAGTGTCTGTTGTGCTGCAGCAACTTGACGCATCACAATTTGCATATTGCCGAGTGACTGGAGGCCAGCAGCAGATAGAGAAAGAGAGAGGGGGAGGGGGATCAGTGGAGTTGTTTGGTCAAGTGTTGCTGTACTGCTGGCGGCTGCTCACATTACTGCTACAACTGGATAGCTGGCTAGCTGGCCAGCCTATGCAAATGTTTGGGCCGCGCAACGTTGCGTATGATTGATGTGCTCAAATGTGTGTGCATTGTTGTTGCCGTTTCCGTTTGTTTGCATAGGTCGAATCCATTCGCCGAAAATGGGCCTCAAAACCAGCTGGTATGGCCGGCCAAAAAGGAGTGTTGAGCAGGGAGGAGGGAGGAAGGGAGGAAGGGGAAGCATGGCAGGCTCACTCGACACCACTTGAGTGAGAAAGCCCTCTGATTGATGGCCTCAGCATGCATGCGTGTAGTATTATCAACGACGCTGGACCCTTTTCTCAACTTGGCAGAAGGACAAAGCAGGGGGAGGGGGCAGGCATTTTCATTTCATTTCGATTCGTCTGGCAATTTCATCGCAGCTCATTGTGTAGCATACTTTTTTGGGCCAAGGCCAATGCGGCCAACTAAATGGATTAGGGCTCGTCTTTGTCGTGCTAAGTGTGATATTAACCGAGTGTGTGGCAAGCCGATTTTGATTGCGAATGAAGGAGACAAAGGGAAAGAAGAGAGCCAGAGCAAGGGGGAAGAAGAGAAGGGGAAACAGAGGAGAGACAGACAGAAAAAGAGGGAGAGAACTTCTAAGAAAACTTTTCCAGCTCTGCATGATCGTTGCTGTTAAATATCACGCAGTATTGCAAGCTCATCAACTCGCCTGCACTGTGCGGGGTATGTGCTAGTTGTGCATTGCCTTCGTGCAGCTTTTACGTTGTTTATTTGTTTCCTTTGCTTGTTTTGGCATATTTTGCAGGGTCTCGGGAGAAAAAAGTGTGCATAAATTATATGCGAAAAATGCAGACATATGCAGATCTACAGTGAGTGTGTGTAGGTGTGTGTGGGTGTGTGTTTGTTTGTTTGTAGAGCTGCAATCGATGACAATGCCAATGCAAGCTGATGCTGCAACTAAATGATACATTCAGCTCGACTATATCAATGCCTTGCCACATGCCACATATATGCGCCATAACTTACACACACACACACACACATACAGACACGAGCCCACACTCACACCGAGGCAGCCTCAAGCTGTGTGCAAACAAAGACAGCAGCAGTAATGACAACGCGTTGCTTCTTTATGGGATGAAAACAATGTCTTGAGGCAACTCGAGGCGAGGCGAGGTGAGGCGAGCAGTTTGTGGGGCAGGCAAACAAAACAAGTTGGTTCACTCTTTCTTTCTCCCTGTGCTCGTGTGTGTGCACACTTACTGCCAGAGGCGTACTAAGCAGGCAGGCGAGAGGAGGGAAAGGGGGGCGGGGGGCGTGGCTAGCCGACTAAGCAGCATATCAAGCAGCTGCTGCTGTTGACGTCGCGCATTTGTTGGGACGGAAATTAAAAATGTCTTTATAGATTTATGTCACTAATAGCCCTGGCGCACACACTCCCCCCCCCCCACACACACACACACACGCACACACACTTGGACAGAGAATGAAAGTGAGACAAAGTGTCGTCGGACATGTTTGTGCCTGCCTGTGCCTGTGCGTGTCTGCGCTGCTCAGTTGACTCGCTTGAATTGTTTTACTTGGCAAAGCAGGCGGCATAAATGGCATAACTTTTCAACACACACGCGTCGCACACACACTCACACACACACACATGGCCAACAATGGTAGCAGTAACAACAACAGCTGTGCAGCAACAACAACAACAACAACAGTTTGACAGGCAAATGAGCGTTTTCTACAATACTTTTTGTTATTGTTTTTGTTTCGTACGTTTCTTTTATATATTTTGTTGTTTTTGTTATTTTTTGCCACCTTTCGTTTTTCCACGTTTTATTTTCTGTAGTCCTTCTCCCGCGAGACCCTTCTCTGTGCACTGCAAGTTCGTTTCGCTTTTTATGACGGCAACATTTTTTATTATAGAAATTTCTCAAGAAAACTTTCGAGCCAAAACGCCGCAACGTCGCATACCAAGCAGGATCTACGATAAATTTCTTTCTTGTTTACTTTTCCCTTTCTTTCTTCTTTTTTCTTTCTTTCGTATTTTTTGGCAACTTCTTTGTTTTGGTTTTGGGCTTTGGTACCAAAACTTCGACAAAAACACCAATAACAGTTAGAACAAAATAACACAAAACAAAAAACACGAAATGCGTGAGGTTCAAGAGTCAGAGACAGCGAGAAAGATTGCGAAGTAGTGTGTGTAGAGAGAGAGGAGAACGCAACGAACGCTTCCGTGCGGAAGTCAAGCGACGACTGAGAATGAAACTGAATGAAACGCGCTTAGCTCGAAATCTGCGTCTGCGTGTGTGTGCGACTATTCGTGTGTGTCTCTCTGTGTGTGTGTCTCTCTGTGTGTGTGTATGTGGGTCGGCTTGCCGGGCGGACAGGTCGTTGGCAAAGCAACTTGGGACGCTTTTTAGTTGGCGTCTTTGTTGTTATTGTTTACATTTCGTTACACGCACAAACACACGCAAGGACATACACACAGACACACATACACACGGCGTGTGGAGATACAGTTACACTTGTAGTCAGCTGTTTGAAATTTGAGCTTTACTCGGCTTTTTGAACGAGCTTTATCAACGGTTTCAAGTTTGCTTGATGACTGCGGGTTTTCGTTTTATTTACGTGAATTTTAATTAATTAATTTACAGATTAGATACTTGAAAATATCATTCTGATAAGTTTAAAATTACAAACTGAAATATACAAAATTATTAGGAAATAAAAATAAAAGGAATTTAGTAACGAAACGTGCTCAAATATTTTGTCGATTAACGATAGATCAGATCAGTTCTTAAAGGTTCTCATATTTTTTGAATTATTTGCAACAACATGACAAAACTAATGTAACTGTTAATTAAATATTAATTATTACATGAATACAGTAACAGTTATTTTGTATATATCGTAGATCGATAAATTCAATCAATTCCATGTTTCATTACCTAAAGAATCGAAAGATGTTGTATTAAGAGTCTTTTGCAAATATTAAAACTTCATTTGACATAAACCTTCAGTATGCGAGGCTCAAGCTACCATTTTCTGTATATTCTAAACTAAAATGAAATATTTATCGTTCATCGATTAACAATACAAGCTAAGAAACTCCTAAAAAATTTTTTTTTTTAATTTAAATCTTGAAGCTCACTCCAGGGAAAGCTTTAATCTTGCTTATCTATTTATTTCTTTTCGCACCTTTAAAAGGATCTTCTCAAACTTTTCTCTTTAAAGCTCTCAAAAAGCGCTTTTATCACATTCCCGACTCATAGACAGAGCTTGCAAAGCTCCATTAGGAAAGCTTTCAAGGGTTGTGTCTGTGTGGTTCAAGCTTTAAAGCTTTTTGCAGCGCAACTTTCAAGTTTCCTTTAAGGATTTAAAGTGTCAATTTCGAACGCTTCCATTTAAATGTGCCTCAAAATCCTTCAAGCCACAAAAGGAATGTCAACTTGTAGCCACGTTGACAGAGAACGTTGGCAACGCGAAGCCGCACTTATTCATGGGGGGGCAGAGATTGGGGGAGGCGGCTCGGCCGTGCATGGACCCCTCTGAAGCTGTGCCCAGGTCCATTTACTCACCCAATCGACTGTCAATTACAAATAAATTATGCTGAGGACTGAGAGAGCAAAAGGGAGAACGGAGAACCGAGAAGGCAGAACGAGGAGGGGGGAGAGAGCTGAGTTTATTTACATTTTGACTGTGGCTTTCGTTTGGCTTCACCCTTTGGCTCTGCTTCTGCTGCTACCTGTCGTTTGTTGTTGTTGTTGTAGCTGTCGTTGAGCATTGAGAATGTTGCAAAATGAATGCGAAATCGAAACCCAAAGCAAATGGCGACAACAACTGAATCCACTTGGACAGCATTGTTTCCCCCTCTTCTTCTCTTCCTCTCGCCATCACCTTCCATTTTTCTCTTTTTTTCTGCTTTTCGCTTGATTTACCATAATTGTAATCGACAGTCGAGAAAACAACAACAACAAGAACAACAAGAGCAGCAACGAAGATAAACACAAAGTTGAAAAGGTGTTGAAATCCAGCAGCTGTCGCTGTGCGAGCGCAAACACATCACAGGATGGCACAGGGTGTTCCCCGTGGAGAGTTGGTATTAACCGCAGCAAATGGCTTAGCGTGCTTAAAGGGCGAGCTTAAAGTCACAAGTAATGTGAGTGAATTCGCCTGAAATCTCACCAATCCAACGCGAAGTCTTTCGAGGAAGGGACAATAAGTTGATGTCGGTTGCGCACAGGGAGATTCAAGATCAGAAGAAGGGAAACAGTGATTGATGTATGAATCCAGACATGAATACAATACATTAACTTTTACATTTATGTAATGAGTTACTTGACTAACTTTATGTTTGAATCCTGACATCAAATACTCTACGTACACTTCACACACCTGGTGAGTATATTGGACTGTCATGTGCCATACAAGTTATAAACCTAAATGCCATACATACATGTTACATATGGCACATTTTTCTTCTTCTTTTTAATTTTATACTATACTAGACATACTATACCATATCGTTTAGTATTAGATGCCTTATATTATGCCATATATCTTTTTCTTTTCATAATAAATGCAAATTATCGCATTTTTGGTCATTTCATACTATCAAATATTATGATATGTCATACTATGCCATATCATTTAATATCAGATACTAAATAATTGAAAGTATTGATTACAAAAAGTTATTTGTTCAATTACAATTCATTTAGGTAAAAATCCTAAAAAAGGAGGGAGTCCCCCTAAAGATCTTCTACACTCTAAATATAAACGTACGTTTTAGATCTAGTTATATTGCACCGTTGTGTGCCATACGTGTTGTAAACCTAATGCCATAAATACATGTTTCATATGACACATACCGACGATAGACGAGTGGAGTAAAGTATGAATTTCTTTATCTATCATGCCTTGGCATACTGCGCCATATTATTTAGCGTCAGATGCCATATGATCTGCCATACATATATCTTTTTCTCTTTTTAATTTGCATTTTCGGTCATTTCATGGCGTCATATGGCAAGTAATATTTTATCCTATTCTTCTACACTCCACATATGAACGCACGCATTAGGTCTGCAACCAGTGATATGAGACTGTCATGTGTCATACATATTGTGAACTTAGTGCCATACATACGTGCTACATATGGTACATACAGATGACGAGTGGAGTAAAGTATGAATTTCTTTATCCAACATGCCTTGTCATACTGTGTCATATCATTTAGCATCAGATGCCATATGATGTGCCATATTTTTACTTATTCTTCTACTCTATACATATGAACGTGCTGCTAAGGTCTGCAATCAGTTAGCTTCATGCGCGGAGCACCCTGTAGCAGCCTGCAGCTGGTATGACTGGTAGCTGGAAGCGGGGCACCAGGTGTGTTGGTGTCTGCCCAGGGTGTCCTTAGACATTCAGCTCCACTCGCAGCTGACCCACTTGGAGAGCACATTTGCTCGAATTTATGTTTATCGATGAGCACGTGCATACACGCCTATTCATGTGTGTTTGCGTGTATGTGTCTGTCTGTGTGTGTGCGTGTGTGTGTGTGCATTTGTTAACTTTGGCATTGCAATCGATGGGCTGCTGAGTTTATTAAAAATGTATGCCATAAAAATTGTGTGTGCTCTCATATGCGAGAAACGGTCCTGCATATTTCCACGCTACGCAGCTTTAAGCGTGTCTTCACTGCACAGTGGGACAAAACTCTTTTTTTTCACCATTCAGTTCACTTGTTTACATACTTGAAATTCAGGGTGATGAATTACTAATAATAAGGTTGAATTTGTTTTCTATTAAGCCCACTTTAGAAAAAATATAAATTTAAAAAATGTGTAAAGAGAAAAATAGTTTTGTATATTTTAAGGTTTGGCAATGATGTAACTCAACGTAACGTTGGCTGTGTGACACGGAGCGCCGTCGTGCTGCAACCAAATGTTGTCCAAGTCCTCCTCTTCGACTTCCGGGAAGAACCAATCCGTTAACATGGCGCGGTAGCGTTCGCCATTGACGGTAACGGCGGCTCCTGCCGCATTTTCGAAGAAAAATGGGCCAATGATGCCGTCGGCCACAGCAGCGATATTACCGGCAGTACGCACTTTTTTTGGTTTCTCATGCGTTGGTTTATCAATAATTGTGCCGGTTTCTCTCAATTTTTTCAAAAGAAAGCGCACATACGGAGCGGACGGTGCTTTGTTACGGCTCATTTCCGTGGGTAACACATTCTGCAACATTACCATAATTTTCAAAGTAAAACTGCACTATTTTAACGCGTTCCTCAATTGTATACACAACCATTCTCGTTCAGCGGAAGGATAAAACTAACTTTCTGTCAAATCAGATGAAACATCAGTGTTACCACACTCAAAATAACCACTAGTTAAAAAAAAAAATGTTAGATGCCGGACCCTGTATACTTCCATTTCGCTAAATTTAATATATTTTTATATGGGACGCAAGCCATATCCAGTGGTTTTTCTTGAAGTGCTGCTGCATTCATGTAATTTTGATTATTATACCCGCAGACCCTTCAAAATTATCAAAAAAAGGATATGCTAATTTTGTGTAAATGTCTGTAACAGGAAGAAGTAGGCCTGACAAATATTACAAATTATATATATTCTTGTTCTGGATCTCTAGCATTCTGTTTGCCTTTTTGCTCCTCTGTTTAAAACGATAAAAGCAATGCTTTGACATGAAGGTGCCTGTATGGCGTCAATTGACCAGTCATATTTCACCTGTTAGTGCCTGGTCTGGGTTGATTATACCCGCTACCCGTTGGTAAGGGGATATACCAAATAATCACATTGATTTAACCAACTTTCGACAGTTAAACTGGTTTGTTTTTAAGCAGCGCAAAGAGTAAATAAAATTAAAGTATTTAAATTGTCAAATTATAGAACAAACAAATAAAAAACATAACGTTTTGACCAATGTGCGTATCTATGTGTGTTTGTGTGTGTTGTGGGTGTTCTTTCCTCTATGTGTGTGTGTGTGTGTGCATGCTCGTAAACAGGAAACGGAAATCAGCATGCAGGCGCACGCTGCGGTAGCAGCCCAAATATGTCTAACAAGCCGCCCAGTTATTGTGTTTGATACCCTGTGAAGTGAGCTGTCTAAGGGGTGTGCTACAGCCGAGGCACACCTAGCTGTTGCGCAAGTCTGTGCATGATATCTGTGCGTCGATCAATCCCCCCTTCCCGCTGTCTGACTGGTTTCGGTGCTCATTTCAGTCGGCTACATTTTTAATATGACCGCAGTCCGTTTTGGGGCAGCAGTTTTAAGCTTTGTTTAACATGCCACAAAACACATGTAACCAAGCAAGAGCGAGACCGAGATAGCCCGATAGACAGGGCTACAATTTTTATGCATATTTGATGACCCATCGCGTGTGCCTGTGTCTGCGTGTGGGTGCGTGTGTGTGTGTGTGTGTTGAGGTGCTTAGCATTAAATACATCTTCACATCCATTGCTGGCACACATGTGCCTCCGTGTGTGTGTTTCTGTGTGTGTGCGTGTGTTTTGGGGCCCACATTATATTAGCATAAGTAATATGTTGCGACAGAGTGACCCCACGAGACCTTTCACTCGGCCATTTCAATAAATGTCTTAAGGAATCTGAAGCATGTCAAAACTTTGCATTTTCATACGCTTTTTAAGAGTGCGCACAGAGAGAGAGAGGGGGGTTGAGGTTGTAGAGCTTTCTTATGATTGTGTAAGTTTATTGGACTATCATGTGTCGTACGCCTAATGCCTACATATGGCACATAAGGGTGATGGACGAGAGGAAAATAAAGTGAACTTTCTTATGTACAATTCATTGTCATACTAAGTCACATCATTTAAGATCAGATGCCATATGGTATGCCATATTTCTTTTTTTTTCCTCTGTATTCTTAATTATTTTATTGCGACATATGTCATACTGTGCCATATCATTTAAAACCAGATGCCATAGGGCATGCCATATTTCATTTCGTGGCTTTCCTTCGCATTATTCTATTATTTGTTTTGTTTCCTTTACAGTCTTAATTATTTCACTGCGTCATTTGTCATACTGTGTCATATCATTTAAGATCACATGCAGTAACTTACATTTTCGTTTTGCCTTCGCACGCTTAATCATTTAATTATTTTGCTATATCATTCAAGATCAGATACCATATGGCGTGCCATATTTCTCTTTCCTTTGGATTCTTTTGCACTTTCAACAATTCTATTGCTTTAAATGCCATATTATGCCGTACCATTTAATATCATTTGCCATATGTCATGCCACAATTCTACTTCTCCTTTCCTTCGCATTCTTGATCGTTTCATTGCCTTTTCAACTTACGCTCCCACAAAGTTGGCGCCCACAAATCGCCCATCTACATATATTAGATAGCTGGCACAATTACGCATACGCAGCGTGGCACAAGAGGAAGGCACATTGAATTTCTGGCAATACGTTCGCATGTTTGTAGTGTGTCTGAGTGTATTGCTCTTTCTCCTTCGCTGTCGCGAAAACATAAAAGTTTTCCAATTGCAATTTTCGGGGCTCAGAACATAAAAACCACATTATATTATACGAGAGTGGCGCAATATGTGAGGCGATTTTATGGCGAAGTCTCCTTTGGTTTTTGAGTGCCCTCTGCCAGCGACAAATCATTGCGCGTCCGGTCGAGGAGTGGTGTGAGTGTGAGGGTGTTGCCTTGTAATTAAATGAATGCCACATTGCTATGCGCAGACAGGGCAGACAGAGACGGAAACACTAAGCAACAATGTTAATTTATGTGAGCTGGCGACGAGTGGACGAGTTACTTGCAACCTGAAGCTGAGTGTTTTCTAAATATCATGTAAATACAACTGCCAATACATTTGCAACACTCTGCTGTTTGTGTGTCCCTCCCTCTGGGTGGGTGGAGGTGTGTGTGGGTGTGTGTGTGTGTGTTGATGCCTTGGCCCCCTTTTCAGTTAAGCAGAAAGTTTTACCACCTGCGTTTTTCATTTACATGAGTAAGTTTCCACATTAAACGCAGCAGAAATGAAAAGCAAAATTATGCCTTGCTGTTGCCTTTGCCTTTGCCTTTAGCTCGCCTGTTTGAGGGTTTTCCAGGCCAGCATGTTACAAAGTAAAGACAGAGGGAGTTGGACAAGAGAGAGGGGGACACACGCAGACGGCCTTAAAGTTTTGACTGAAAATGAAAATTCGCTCAACTTTGTGGCAATTTTTTCATCGTGTTCCTGCACCAACGATGTGCACGTGATTTCTCCCTTCATCACATGCTCTCTCGCTGTCTCTGTCTCTTTTTGTTTCTGTCTCTCTTACTCCTTCTTTTGCTCGCTCTGTCCCTGAAGCGTGCTTTGGCAATTTATTATTTTAATGTGCAGCAGAGCATTATTTGCATAATTTTATTTATTTACGTCATTCGCATATTAATGCGACAATAAACAAAGACCCGAAGCCAAAATCAACCGTTGAACATTTGCGTCTGATTTAATTAAGGTTTTTTTCGCTGCCAAGCGTTAAATCATTATTGCAATTAAGGCAATTAAATGCAGGTGATTAATTTTATAAAATAAAAACAGAGGAAATTCCAAATAAATCGGCTATCGAAAGTATTTCAACTATAAATATTTATAGATAATCTGAATGGTTTGCATTGGTGAATGTCGTTCAAACGGGGATTAAATTGCGTTAAATGTGTTCAGAATGAGATCATATTGTCGTTTTTGGCAGCATTTCAGTTTGTACGGTCAGCAGGAAATAGAATAGTTCAATTGTATTTTGACTAGCTTAGGCTTTACTTCACACGAATTTATATTTCGTAAGGTTTATTATTGAAAAAGAGGGAGTCTCCCGTATATTCCAAACGCTTTTCCTAACAGATCCTTCTTCAATGAATTTATGATCTGCGCAGAATGTGGAGTTGGAAATTTAAAGGTTTATTTTATGCTCATTTCTTCCTCTCTTTCTTGCATTTCTCCCTTTAGCTTCTCTTTCTCGTTCTGACTCGTAGTAATTTTATCGTTCCACTTCGTCTGTGCTGTTCTCGGTCACTTTCAACACTCGAACAGCATTTCTTTTCTTATTTAAAGGACAGTTTCTTCAACCAACAAATTCCACTGAGTCACGACTTGCTCCTCACGCGACTCACGCGTCTCACGCTCACACCGCCAATCATCGCATGGCCTCAAGTAATTCTCTTTTCGGTGAATATGAAACCAAAGTTAAATACATAAGCGCCAGTTGATTAGGCAGCCCCCAAAGGCTGCCTGCCTATGAGAGTTATGTCTCCCCCTCGCCCCCTGCCTCCTGCCCAATTCAACACCTTACTCCCCTCTGCCCGCGCCGCTGTGCCACTGCCTCGCGGAGTGTGTATTCAGTTCAACATGCGTGAGGACCCTGCAGCGACAGCAGCAATGTGGCAACTGTGCCACACCTCAACACACACCCCTCAACAGCACACCCCCACCCTAGGGTAGGTACACCCTGTTGCCGTATTACTTGTATACACACTCTCCTTCACGTACATATGTTTATATATCTTGCCTTCGGGAGCATCGGCCTGACTCGCATCTCGTTGGCTAACCAACACCTTATTAACTTAACAAATGCTGCAAAGCACTTTGAGACGAGATGAGCTCGTTGTTGTTGCAGTTGCTCCTCTAGGTATACCCGTTACCCAAGAGGCAGAAGGGTATTAAAGCTTTGTGCCAACAGTCTGTTCGCTCGCATGAAAGCCTAGATCTCAGATACCACGATAGCTAGGCCTACCAAATTTGGTCTCAGTCGTTGCAGATCAAGTTTCTTTTTAGAATTTGACCACGCCCTCGTCTCAGGATAGAAACCGAATTCCAAAGATAACCTTAAACGAAGACTGTTTACTCTTGGCTAAAACAACAAGTATCAATGCTTTAATCATTTCTGAAAGTTTGGTTGCGATCGGATAATGAACATAGAAGTTATTTAGGAAACAAATTAATGATATAGTTATTTCCACTGCTCCCTAGAGTATGCAATAGAAAATGTTAAGGTGAATTGCGGGTATAGCGCAGTCGAGCACGACTGTAGCTTTCGTGCATGCTGATGTTGTTGGCACCTGTAACACAGCTGGAGTCGCAGCTGGCGGCACACTTGAATAATAAGCGTCTATTATCAAGTGCCAGGCAGCTTGACGAGCCTAGACAAACAAGGAGAAGGAGCGGGAGAGAGACAGAGAGAGGGAGAGAGAGGGAGAGAGATGAAGGAAGGTGCGCTAAGCAGACAGACCGAGGCAGAAATAAAGTGACGAAGAGGGAGAAAGAAAGCGTTCGCCGGCGGCGGCATCTCTTCATATTTCGTTCTGTTTTATGAACTTTAATATATAATTCATTATTATTATCATTATGAACGATTCTTGTTGTTTTTTCTCGTTGTTATTGCTTTCTTTTTCCCACTTTGTTGTTTTTTGCGCCCCCGAAATTTCGCTGGAATTTCATTTGAGAAATTTTTCGGACGTCAAAATGCGCTGTACCATTTTTTGTTATTTTTTATTCGCAAAACTTTGTAATGCCATTAATTGTCTATATGTAGGACAGAGGGGCTGAGTAGGTCGGAAAGTGGGCGTGGCTGCGGGACAGTAATGCGCAGGGCGTGTTAAACGTGGCGGGGAGGCATTTGAAGCCGTTTGAAAAGCGCTTTAAATGCGATCGACTGGGGCAAGAGAGAGGGAGAGAGTGATGGAGGAAGGGGGAGAGGGAGATAGTGTGTGTGTATGTGCTCTGTTTGTTTGTCGCATTATGCAGCAAGCAAATGTGCTGCACACAGTTTAATTGAGTTTCGCAGTTTGCGTTTGTTTTTTAGCTTTGCTCTGTCTCTCTCTCTCTCTCCATCTGTCCTCTATCTCAGTCTTTCTCTATCTGCATCTCTCTTGCGCATGCATGCATTCCACATCTGGGCTCTGGTTGAGGCACATTCGCATGCAGCAGCTGCCTGCCATGCAGACATTTCGCTTTATTTGCCTCTGATTAATGTGTTTTCTTTTAATCTCCTCGGAATAAAGTTTCTCTTGTTTATCGCCTGCTTTCTCTTTCTCTCTCCCTCTCCCCCTGCCTCTGCTTCTTTTTCTCCTGCTGCATAAGACAGAACTTGGTTAGAATTATGAAATTAATTATATAGATGGGGTGTGCAAAAGCCTCTCGCACATTGCAAAGTTAGTTCTCTACGAGAGGCAAATTCCTATTTGGGTTAATGCGAACAAGTTTCGCAGCAGTTGCCTGGCTGCTCTGATGTGGAGCAGTGCCTTATAGCTGGTGTGCATGGAATGAAAGTTAAGCTGAAAGGTTTAGCTTGTTACAAAAAGGAGTTGCTTATTAGATCCAGGTGCAGTTGTAGATCTGTGTTCAATAATGCCACATCTGGAGACATTTCTTTAATCATGAGAAACTTCTTTACGTTTAACTATGCAAATAATATGAGCCTCTGTAACCGATTTGAAGAAGAAGTCGTCACCTGTCGCTCTCTGTCGCCTTCAAGACAGATAGTTTTCATTGTTGGTACCGAGCAAATCTTCTAAAACTGAACAGCTCCAAATGCAAGCTGATGATATTCTCATGAGAGTGTCCCACCTACGTATCGTACTCTCCTTGCTATTGTGACTGACAAAGAATGGTTTCCCTGGCTGATGATCTTGGCGTCGGACTGGGAAACTTTAGCTGGGATGCCAATTCATGACTTAATTCCTATTTCCCTAGACTTTTGTTACTCAATTTGGCTTCTCCAGCCAAAGAACTACGCTTGGTGTAGTGTTTATTAGTAACCTTATCCTTATAACGAATTACTTATTCTGTCTCTAGTAAAATTACCAGTAACTATTATACCTTTCACTAACACTCAATGACTTCAACTCAAACTATGCCTTACATGAACCGTTCAGGACACTGTGTTCATAATGCTATACATTTAATTTCGTTGATACTAACGATGACTTTGTATTGACCTTTATATTCCTAGTCTTGATCCTCCTATCTAGAAGTTAAGTTACCTTTTTCACTTCTTCGATCTGTAGTATTCTCCATCTAATTATATGCTCGCGGCTTTCATTTGCTTTTTATACCCTTCGACCAAAATCATGGATTTCCTAAGAGTAACTGAACTCGACCGTTGATCAAAAAAGCGTAGACTAACTTTTCGTTAACGAATGCAACAGGCATAAGGAAGCATGGCAGACCCCACAAAGGATATATATTCTTGCCCAAGCCAGCGCTAGCCGAGTCGTTTGAATCATGTATGTCTATCTGTATGAACACACAGATTTCAGCTATAATGAAAGGTATCTGTATACTATCTGCTAATCAAGCTTATTGCAGTTGTGCGACACGCTCACCGCCCTTGGAAATGAATTTCTTTATTTTTGAATTTGTAAGCGACGTATGTATAAAAAATACAACTTTATGACTTTGGCATGTATTAAGTCTATTCAAATATCTATGTAATCTCGAAATTTCAATTCGATCGGACAATAAACACAGAAATTGTTCAAGATAGTTTGCTGGTATCGGTTAAAAAAGGAGGAGACTTATTTGAAAGCAAGTATATATGGATGCGCGTAAACGAACTGAATTGAATTAAATCAGAACATATGTAGGTCGAAGGGTACTACTATGGAGTGTACTCGATTGTCGCTCTCGTTTAGTTGTTGTGTTTCGTTGCTTACATTGACTCTCCTATAAATCGGAAGCAGTTAAAATTATTGTTTGAAGATTATCAATTAATTCTAATGTTTAATTGATTTCATTATTTATTAATTATTTTAATTTCAGTTTAAATTTATTTATTATCTTTGATTTAAGTTAATAAAATAAAAAACGAGAGTGAAAGAAGCCTTATTGCTTACAAATTGAAATTTTTTACCTTAGGATTTCCATTATGAATCTTAGAGAGAGTTGCAGTTAGAATTAGAGAGACAGCAAAATATAATAAGTGAGAGAGAGAGAGAGCGATAGAATGATGCAGACGATACTCGAAGTTGACTTCGCTTGTCACAGTGCACAGAAATTCAAATTAAAATGCTATTGAAAGTTTTTCACAGTGACAGTGACACACAGACACGCACACATGCACATGCACACGGGCTTTCAAATTCACATATACTTAACGTTTACACACACACAAACACACACACGTATAGCTGAAATTCAATTAGAGTTTTCTGTGTTCTTTCATCAGTTGCTCTGCTCACAACTTGCCCCAGCTCTACAGTCTCGCTCTCTCTCTCCATCTCTCTCTTTCCCTCTCTCTTTAAATTGCCTCCCCTCCTTGGCCATTTGCTTTCATTTGCCCCACATATCTTACTCATTCTTCAGCAATGCTTTAGGGGCGCGCACACAGCGTGAAATTGTTCTGTGTGGGCTGCAAATGGGCGTGGCAGTCGGCTATAGCTGAAGTTGAAGACGTAAACGAAGACGGAAATGCCAGGAAAATGCTTACCTGCAAAGATAAAGAGACACAAGAGAACAGTTGAATAAGAAGTTCGCACACTCGTTTTTCATGTTTTTTTTTTGTTTTTTTTCTGCTTCAGTTTCAGTTGTTGTTATTATCATTGTTATTGTTATTGCTTATAAACATAGCGCCAAATTAATCATGACAGGGCGTCATAAAAATAAGCAGCGGATGCTCTTTTCTTTCTTCCTTCCTTTCATATTTCCCCTTCGATGCATAATGAAGTCACGTGCTAATCGCGCGTCTTTCGCTTCAGTTTATCGCCTCCCCCAAGTTTTATGACTTTTTCACTTTGTTATACCCTATGTATGTATATAGTATACTCGTATGTACATGTATATATATATATTATACTATATGTGTGAAAGTATGGCTATAAACGAGTGGAGAGCAATTAGAGAGTGGGGATTTAGTTTTTGTTAGCAGTTTGCAGCTGTTACGACAATAATCTTATTTTGGCAACAGCTTTCGAGTGAATTACTTATTGAATTTGATTCATTTACCAGGGAACAATTTTACAATAGTACCCAGTAAAAGATTCAAATCTAACTCTTTATTTTAAATCTTATAATAAAAATTTGCTTTAGGACTCCGTCTACATTTTTAGGCAGTAGTTTGGGATTATGTTTAGTTTTAAAAAGTTTGTTGGAGTAAAATTCACTTAATTTGGTTAATAAGTTTATCATATTTTTATGTGGGGAATATTATGAGATTCCTGGTTAGATTCTCTTCAATCCTCTAACAACTAAAAATATCGCTTTGTTTCTCTAAATACCCGCTACCCATAGGTATTATAAGTTGTTGCTCACTGAAAGTGTATGTAACAGGCAGAAGGCGACGTCTCCGATGCCACAAAGTACACACTTATATTCTGATTCAGCATCAAAAGAAGAGCTTATTAAGGCATGTTCATCCCTCTGTCTACCACTTTATTTGTCTTTCTGACTGTCGTCTTTCTGTCTGTCTGTCTATCTGTCTGTCTGCCTGTCTATCTGTCTTTCCGTCTGTATGAACATTTAGATCTCAGAGACTAAAATAGCTAGGGCTACCAAGTTTGCTGTCAATCTGAGTTATTCCTGCAAGGTTGTTTTAAAATATATCCACAGCCCCTTCCGCCTGATCACAATAACTATCAACTTCCAAATCATATATAACTTCGGTTACGTTGGGATCATAATCATAGAAGTTATTTAGCAATCGCTATTGCGAAGACAATCACCAATGAGCTCCCCAAAGTATGCAACCTTAAATATGTAACACATAAAAGTTATTTATTTAAGAAGTCACTTTGGCCACACTCGACTGTAGCTCCCTTACTAGTTTGTCTTTAAAGCTCACCAACAAACTGTTTACATTTTGAGATTTAGTTGTCAGTTTCGAGTTGAGTTCTAATAGCTCAAATCTTCATCTAGATCAAAGGGCAATTTGTCACAAGATAAGCGTGTTATAGGTGTGTCCACCCTGCTTACGTGTCTTTGCTGCTGCGCATTCCCTCTTCCCCTCTATCGCTTAAACTTTAAGCCTGGTGCAGGCACTTGATTGCTTTATGAAGCTAGTAGAGCACAGTGGATTCCCATTGTCAATTGTGGCTGTGGCTGTGTCTCGCTCGCTCGGAACAGAGTCTGTCCAAGCTGGGGCTTACATAATGCAACGATTGGGCCGCCCTGTAATCCGAACAATCCGAAGTGTCGGCCGTGCTAAGCAGCTTTGCGGCCGTTACGGCCGTAACTCTGCCCAGGGCAAGCCTAGCGGAGATCAGCCCTGCAGCAGGCGAGGAGAGCGAGGGAGGCCGGGGTAGGTTAGGGGTGCAGGGCGAAGGGCTGCACTTAGGCCACGTGACGGACGTTGACAGGCAGCTGGCAATAGGCAGTAGGCAGCAGGCGGCACTCGACTGGAAGACGCCGTTGACAGAGCGTAGAGCGTGCTGCTGCTGCTGCTGTTGCTGCTGTGGCCTTGCATTGGTCATGTGCCACTAGGTAGCAAGTGGCAGCTGAAGGGGGCACATGGATGCCATGTGGCATGTGGCATGTGGCAGTCGCCCGCTGTGCTGCCGTCTTGTTGACAGTTGCACTAATTGCAAAATGCTGTTTGTTCTTCTTGCCGGCATTGTCCCGTTCACTGTCTCATTTCGGCCCCGTTCTTTTCTCCCTCTCTCTCTCCCTTGCACTCTTTCCCCCTCTTTCTCGCTCACTCTCCTCTGTTTAAAGCATACTTTTAGGCAATTTACATATTTCGTTAAGCAGCCGCAGTTGACAGACAGACAGACAGACAGACAGACAGATAGAGACAGGCAGAACTTTCGCTTGGCTTGGCCAATTCTTCCACCCCTTCTCTTTCACTTACCCCCCTCCTTAGCATTCTTTCTCTTTTTCTTCTTCTTCGTGCTGTGTTTGTTTATTGCGTCGAGTTGCGTTTTTGCTCTTGCAATCTAATTGTAATTTGCTTTTCTTTAACTTCTTCAAGTTGTTGTTGCTGTTGCTGTTTATTCTTTCCCTTGTCTCGCCTTCCTCTCTCCCACCCTCTTCCTGCCCCGCTGGCAAACAAATAATATGTTAATGATTTGCGCTTATTATTGCGCTGAATAATCAGCACTAATTGGCAGATTGATTAATTGCTGTGTGTCGTGCAGTGTCAATCCGCCACGGCGTATACGTAATATGCCTGTACATCGAGCAAGTACGATGAGTATCAGTTTCTCTGGACTCGCAGTGCGTTTGTTCTTTCTCGATTTCATTTGCCGTTTAATTAATTGTGATCCCAATTTGCAGAGCAGAGTTTTGTATCGAGTTACAATCCACATTGCACTTGCTGGCATCAATTTAAAGACATCAAAATAAACACATATAAATATTATTTAATTTGAGGTTAAGCACGCACAGGAATATCAATGATGTTTATTACTCCTATTCAAGTGTGTATTTCTGTTTACTTGGCAAACTGCACTTAGTTTGTTCTCTTTCAGCCTCATCTTTGTGGCAACTTTAAAGCAAAATCAAGTACAAAGTTTGTCTTTTACTTGAATAGCTGCAAGTTTGGCAGTTTTACCAGCTTTAATGTGCCATGAATCACAATGAGAATTTCAATTAAACTCATATATGGTGCATATAAAGATTATATGTGCCCCTCCATAATAAACGAGACCGAATGAATCGCGGCGAAATGAATAATTTTTTGAGTGCATTTTTATGCTGCTCGTTGGCGGGCACGTGACAGCGGACGTAAGAGCTCGACAAAGACTGAGAGAGTGGGGTGTGTATACATATATATATGTGTGTGGGTGTGGGTGTGTGTGGGTGTGTGTGTGTGTGGGTGTGTGTGGGTGTGGGTGTGTGTCACTTCAGCTAACACTTTATTTTAGGCTGCGCTGTGAATTGATTTGTTGGCAAAAGCCTTGAGGCTTAATTGACGGCCAAATGGATGAGTGATAGAGATAGTTAGAGGGGGATAGAGAGAGAAAGAGAGAGACAGAGAGGGGGAGCATGTGTGTCTCGTTTATGTGCTTAATTAATTTTTAATGGCCTGCCATTTGGAAGTACTTACGCACACAGCACAGCAGCCCATGGCCCGCCATGACTTTAATTAGTTGTTACAGCAAGTGACAGAGCTGACCGCAAGTAGCAAATGCAATTTATTAGCAAGCAACGGACTGCGGCAGCGGCAGCTGCAGAGCTCTGCAGAGCCTGAACCGAAGCGGGCCAACGAGATGATGAAGAACATATTCGGCAATAATTATGCAAAGCTTTGGCCAGGCAAGGCGCCATTTAATTAAAGTTGGCAACCCTTCGCAGGAGCCTCAATTCATTGAGGCTGAATTTAATTGCTACACCCTCACACACAAATATGTACCCCCCTACTCACTCCCTCCTTGCGGACTTGCAATAAAAATTAATGAGCGGGAAAATTTTTATCGACGCGCCTTCGACTGCTGCTGCTGCTCCTGCTGCCTCCTCCCCAATTTTCTCATCAAGAGGGAGATGAATAAAGGGAGTGAGCATAATGAAAACGTAGACGCCAGTCGGCCAGACATCTGGCCACGCCCACCTAACGAGGTCATCTATGAACTGTGGTCAAATATTGTGCTATCATCAACATCATCAGCATCACCATCATCTCATCTACGGCGCTGTCATCCAAACTTTGTCTCCCGCCGCATTGTCCGTCATGTGACGCACTCGGATATACCCTCGACGGCGTGGCATGCGGGGTGGGCAGTTTCAGTTTGTTTGCATTGGAATTTGGGGACTCAACTGAGATTTAGTGGCCACTCAAAGGCGACTCTCCCTATCTCTTTCTCATTCTCTCGCTGACATCAGCGAAGGACACGGCGCTGTCAAATGCTTGAATGGTTACACGTGTGTAACCAGCGTGCACAGTGGGGCAAGAGTTGTGTGCGAGAGTAAGTTGCAAAAGTGAACTATCTAGAACTATTAAATATATCGATAGCTTTGATTTAAAATAAATCGGTATTAATATCCGTGGAGAGGATGTACTAACTTTGGCGAGGAGTTTGCAATGCGCTTTAGTAGACATCTCTGAACCAAAATTTTCTGCATCGGACTTTTCTTATATGTATAATATGCATGTAAAGTTTCCTCACAATCGATCCCCTTCTGCACATACAGCTGCCATAGAAACAATCGATCTAAATAAAGGTCTTTGTACGAACACCAGGATATAAGAACCTGTAGAAGTCTAAAATGGGATGCCGATGGTAGCTTTCGTTTGAGTACATTACAGAATTTAGATTTGTCACCATAAAAAGCACATTGATAATAGAGGCCTGCATGAATACACTCATTTTATACTTGACAGTAAGTACTGTGCAGGTATTGACTGCCTCCAAATATACTGTACACTATTTTTTGAGGACTCATGAAACAGTCCTCTGTTTCTTGCAGTTATTAAAAGTTACTTAATGAAAGTGAGTGAAAGTAAAAGGCATTCTCAAACTGCACCAAAAACACTTTGCATTCTGAGTTTATTTTACTTTCTAACAACTTATTAAAAACATTTAATTTGAAAAACAAATCCAAGTATATTAGCGTGGAAACAAGTGTTTTGGTCATAGATAGGAGGAATGCGCGTTAAAGGCATCTGTGACCCCATATGTACATATTCTGGCTCAGCAGCAACAGCCGAGTCGAAATAGCTCTGTTAGTCTGCCCATCTGTCTGTATGAGCGCCTTAATCTCAGTACCTATAAAAGCTACAGTCATTTAATTTGGTAACAAGACTTGAATGCATGGAAAATAGTTAAATTGATTATTAAAATTGTTCCGCCTCCCTTTTCGCTTCTGAGTATCAGTAAACTGTACTTCAGAGTTACATTATAGCTACAAAATAATTTGAGCTTCTTCACATGCGTAACACACAGAGGGACCGAATCGATTGTCAACATTTTGTGAACATTTCATTAATATTGAACATTAAAAAACGAATAGATTCAAGTTAATGAATGTCCTTAGCATCTTAGATCACAAAATAACTGTACTGAAAAGGGAGTTTTAATCCCTAGAAGGGGGGAACAATAGATCTCTCTAGGTAGCAGTACATCTTCCCCACAACAAACAAGAATATTACGTACATGCAACCACAATGCAGTTTAGTGATTTAGGTCTCCAATCGGCAACAATCAAACACATCACATCGCACAAATCTCTCCCAATCGCATTTCAAGTAATAAATCTCTTTATATTCAATGCGAGCTTTGCTTACTTTCAGCCCACTGTGCGGCGCCGTTGGTCTGAAAAAAACAAGACAAACGGAACTCGCGTCCCATGCCGCCGTGATTGCACTCAGGCCAGCATGAAAGCGTCAACATTGCGCATACGCCACGTGGTTGCAGTTAGTTTTCAGATTGATTTATTGCTCACACAGCTGTAGCTCTTGTTGTTGTTGTTGCTGCTGTAGCTGATGTTGCTGTGGCTTGTTCTTTTTGTTGTTGTAGTTGTTGCTCTTGCTTGAGCTCTTGTTTTTGCTGTTGTGGCCGAGCAAATTGAAACAATGCGCCCGCTGGCAGTCTGTCTGCCCCTCTGCCCGTCAGTCAGTCTGTCGGCCAGTCTGCCTGCTTCTCTCTCGGCTTCACCCTCCTGCTGATTAGCTGTTTGCTCGACTCATTAGCCAGCAGAGAAGAAACAAGCCAAAACGAGGCGAAACAGGCCAGAGCAAGCAAACAAAGCCGCAGACAGCTCGAGCTGCTCCTCATGATGTCAGCCAGCCAGCCAGCAGCATGCGTGTGTCCGAGCTATGCTAACTAAAAGGGTGCACGTGATGCAGACACCGTCGCATTCAAGACACGCCCCCGACCTCCATTGCCACGCCCATAAATAGCCGTGTCAGACCTTGACTTAAGTGTTGTGCTGTCACTCGCAAGGTGTGTTGTGGCAAGCAGTTGCGAAGAAAGCGTTTAAATTTCGCAGACAGTGAGGGAGAGAGAGAGGGAGAGAGAGGGAGAGAGAAGGAGAGAGGGAGAGAGAGGGGAGAAGGATAAATATTTATTATAGCTAAGAATTCTAATTCTATGAAACTGATTGGGATGAGGATAGGAATAGAGGTGAAGGTAAAGATGAAATAGAGCAAGAGTCAGCGGCAGTTAATAAGATAAAGGTGGAAGTAGGTAGAGAGTACGAGTATTTAAAGGGATGTGAATAAAGATAGAGATGGCAATATGGGGTGGAAAAAGAGATGGTGAGGTGACGAACTAAAATAAGGTTCAGTAGAAATGGTCATTGAGATTGCAATGAATTGAGAGAGACAAGAAGGTAGAGCTACAAATGATGAAGAGTTGAAGAATGAGTTGGAGAGTAAAGACGAGATGTAGAGATAGGAGATAAGAGAATAGATGTAAATAAACTTAAATATGTATATATATATATAGAGCTAAAAAGAAGTGAATCAAAATAAATGAATAGAAAAAGAGAAAGAGGGTCATGCAAGTAGAGGAATAGTGAGAAATGAGCATTGTAGATTCTGCGAACTGGATCCCAAGACACCAGAGCACTAATCCACAGCATGTTTGGTGTTGGCTCTAAATAGAAGTTTGTGGTTAGGCAAGAATCTTCTCGAAATAAATGAGATAAGGCCGACCAGTTCAGGTAAAGTTCTGGATTTCAAGTAAGAGGATAAGGAGTTCGAAGCTTGACAGGGAGTAGAATAGATTTTCCACCAGTCAAACAATAAATGATGTTGCCAGACAGTATAGATGGAATATGAGCAAGCAAAGACAGAGAATAAGGTAGTTCAATAAATATATGCTAAGCCTTGCCGTACTGAGCTCAATTATGTTCGTACAAGCCACAATATCGTTTATTTAATATCGTACTACGAGGGTCGTTTGATAAGTCCGTGACTTTTTGAATAAAATATATTTTTTTCGTCAAAGAAGCGTTTTATTTCTCAACATAATCTCCTTTTAGCTCTATACATTTAGTCCAGCGTTTTTCCAATTTTTTTATTCCTTCCAAATAATAGGTTTTCTCAAGGCCCTCAAAATAGTCGTTTGTTTCTGTGATGACCTCTTCATTTGACCCGAATCTCTTACCGCCGAGCCATTTCTTCATGTTTGGAAACAAAAAATAGTCACAGGGGGCTAAATCTGGAGAATATGCTGGATGGGGTAGCAGTTCGTAGCCCAATTTATGAAATTTTGCCATGCTGACTACACACGTGTGCACCCGTGCATTGTCCTGATGGAACAGCACTTTTTTTCGCCAAATGCGGTCGTTTCTGCTTCAAATCAATATCGAATCTGTCCAAAAGCTCTGAATAATATTCGCCGGTGATCGTTTTACCCTTTTCAAGGTAATCGATGTGAATGATACCTTGTGCATCCCAAAAAACTGTGGCCATGACCTTGTTGGCCGACAGACACACCTTGGCCTTCTTTGGTGCACGTTCACCCGGAGAAACCCACTGTCTTGATTGTTCTTTGGTCTCTGGTGTGGTGTGGTGGATCCATGTTTCGTCTACGGTAACGAAACGGCGCAAAAATTCGTTTGGATTGCGGTTGAACATCGCCAAACACTCCTTTGAAATGGTCACACGGTTGCGCTTATGGTCGTGTGTGAGCAATCGCGGCACCCATCGCGCGGAAAGCTTTTTCATGTCCAAATATTCATGTAAAATGTGATGTACCCGTTCAGTTGAGATGCCTACAGCCTCAGCTACCTCACGCACTTTCATTCTCCGATCATCCAATATCATTCCATGGATTTTGTCGACGATTTCTGGCATGACGACCTCTTTTGGGCGACCTGAACGTTCGGCATCACTTGTACTGGTACGACCACAACGGAACTCAGTAAACCATTTCTTAACCATTGAAATTGATGGTGCAGAGTCCCCATAATATTTATCAAGTCTTTCCTTGGTTTCGGTGATGGATTTTTTACGCAAAAAATAATGCTTAATTAGCACACGAAATTCACTTTTTTCCATTTTCGTTAAAATTCACGAGATCGTCTGCTTTCAATGCCTATAAAACGCAAACCAAAAAACGCAGCTTTCTCAAAATTTTACAGTCAGCTGTTAATCGATAACTGCTGACAGGAGCAGTGTTGTATTTAGAGCAGGTGCGCGGCAAATACAAAAAGTCACGGACTTATCAAACGACCCTCGTATAATCTGTTATCGATGAAGCCGATAAAGAGAAGCTGCTGTGCAACACTAGAATGAAGAGAGTCAAGTTTTGCATAGTTTCGCAGGCAGCAATACATTAAAACATAAATTTCCTTTTTCTTTAGTTCGTATTTATATAATAAAAAATTAATGATAATTTTTTTATAATTTGTGTTAATAAATACAAGTAGATTTCAACAGAGCAGTATTCGATTGCAAAGGCGTGTTAGAGCTAGAACAGAGACAAAGCGCAACTTGTCACTGGTGATGGACAAAGAAATAGAGAGTGTGAGAGTTGATGTGATAGAAAGGGAAAAATGAGAGAAAGAGCGACAGAGAGAGAAAGTGCAATTAAGTGCTCAAATCAACATTTCTCGCGCAGTCACACTCTCATCTTCATTTCAATTTAAACTTGGAACTATTATTTATCGTTTTGCCAGTTAACTCAGGGGTGCTGCATATTTCCGCATCGTTCTTAGTAATTTCCTCTGGCATTTCATCCCTTTCCCCCCCTTACACACACACTCACACACACTAATCTTAACTGAAAATGGCGCATTTTGCTTGTGCTTCCCCTTCTTAGGATGATAAAATGCTGGGCGTGAATTTGGGTCAGCGAGCGCTCATGATTTGCGTGTCCTGAATTATTTTGTCACGCGCCCAATTTATCAAGCCCTGGCTGAAGGATACGTCTCTGTCGCCGTCCCTGTCGCTGTCGCCGTCGCTGTCGGCGTCGCCGTGAAGTGCTCAAGGATTGCGTGGCGCGTTGCGATTGCGTTGCATGTCTTGGCCGGGAGCGCTTTTTACTTCGCGTTTAGTTTTTGGTTATTCCGATGAACTGTTGACTGTGGCTTTTCACTGCCAGATCCTGCACCCGCCTTTCACTTCTCCCTCTCCGCTCTCTTCCCTCGTCCCTCGCCCCGACACGGCGTCACATTTTTGAGGGTGAAAAACAGAAACCGAAAGTTGAAACTGTGCAGCACCTGCCACAAATTGGTTTCCGCAATCGGTTGGCAATTTTCAAGGCGTTGTCACGTTTCAAAATGTTTCGCAATTTTCTCTCGACCCCCGATCAACCTCCTGCCACGCCCCCAGCTCCCCCCTTGACTCTCTTTCCTGCACACAACACGCTTGCCTTGGCTTTCTCTCTCACCTGATTGCTTTTCTTCTTGTTTTTTATAGTTTGTTAGTTTTGTTGTGTGTGTGAGAGTGTTTGAGTGTTGTTTGCCACAACAAGAGTACTGTGTGTATGTCTGTGAATATGTGTGTGCCGCTCCGGATCCAAATTGGCCTCGTCTGGCCTCGTTGCGATGCTGGCACGTTTTCCATAGCGAGGGTTGGGAGGGAGGCTCTGCCAGGTGAAGAAAGGAGAAGCAAGGGGAGGGAGGAGAAAAGAGTCGGGTAGCGCGTTGAGCTGGGCTTATGCCCGCCTACAATTATGACACACACACACACACACACACACACACACACACACACACACACACAGGGGCGAGCCGAGATGCGTGCCACAAAGGACATTTTGGTTGCACTTTGCAAGTGGCTCGCGTGCAGCATAGCAACTCGATGCCCTCCCCTCTCTCTTTCTCCCTCTCCCCCGCTACTTAGCTGAACTTGGGGTCAAATGGAATGGCAAATGATAAGCTGAGGACACACACACACAACATAAGAGAGGCGACTTAGGGGGACATTCTTAAATATTCCCCAAAGTATGCAATAAAGTGTTATACTTTACGAGCTCACAGAGAGAGAGAGAGAGAGAGAGAGAGAGAGGGAGAGAGGGAGGCGGAGAAGGAGAGGGGGAGGGAAAGCGAGAAAAGTGCATGGGAAATAAAATAAATAATAGGCGCAGGCAGACAAAGCTGGCACAAAAGATGCCAACAGATAAAAAGCAAAGCCAAAGCGAACGAGTGTGGCAGGTGAGGCGACAGAGCAACAGTAAAAGTAGAAAAGAAAAGAGAAAACAAAGTCATAAATGGAAATGGAGGCAAAACAATAAATTAGCTTGAAACGTCGGCAACTGGACGAGCTTGGCAAGAGATGTGCCAAGCTGAAACTGGGGCAAGAAGATATTTTCATTTGCTTTTTGTTATACATTTCTTTTTTGGTAAAAAGTGTATTTATTTTGATTTTAATCCGATTCCCTACTACCTATAGTGGCACCTTTATCAATTTAAATTTAAAGAGACATAAAATGCGTCATTTAGAATCATATAAAGTGAGATTTGATCACACAACTTCAAGGGCGCCGTATACGGCAATGCATATCAAATTAGAAAGAAGCGGGTGGAGGGGGGAGGGGAAAGGTTGATTTCAAATGAAATATGATTCAGTTAGATAATTGCAAGCAAGATAAAAGGAAAATCATTATCAAAATGCTACCATACTCATTTATGCTGAGAAATATGCAATAATTTTGTTAAACCAAATCGATACGCAAAAGGTTTAAATTGTTTTTATTTGTTTGAATTGTTTAGCCTCATGAAGCAGCCACTACAGTAAGAAGAAAACTTGTTTAAAATTCATGTAAATAAAAATTGTATACCACAGACTGTTGCAAGTTAGGCACTTCATGTTGAATGTGCTTTAATTATATTTCCCAGAGCTCAAGGCATATCGGTCACCCCACGCTGCGTATGCGTAATGAACTCAACACGCTCTATTAGACGGGCAGGCTGACAGGCGCGTCAAACATTCAAGTAAGTGAAACTTTGTGTGAAAAAGAAATGTGTCAAGTGTGGGGGGAGAGAGAGAGATAGAGAGAGAGAGAGACTGGCAACGAGACAAGCTCGTGCAGAGGCGCCTGCAACGGGCGCACACAGACGCTTTATAACGCGAGCAGCATCTCATTATTTGCGAGTTACATGAGCTCACTCGCACACACACACACACACACACACACATGAAGACACACATTGTGATGTGGAACATATGTGGGCACATCCATATTTGTATTTATACTCGCACACACCAGTCCCGGCCTGAGATTTTATGGCCGTCGCCCATGGTTGCCCATTATGATTTTTACGATCGACTGTCGAGCGGGACAACGAATGGAGGGGCGTGTTACTCATTAATTGGAGCACTCACAAGTCGAGGCAGACCCTAATGCCCCCCTACCCCCCGCTGCTTCCTCTGCTTGCCTCGGGCACCGTCTTTACATTTTCAGTTGATTATCAGAAATTTTATTCGGCTCTTTCGCCGGAAAATGGCCATGCAAATTGACTCGCCAGAGCTGCTTAATATTTACATATATGAACACAGGCTGTGTATATAGCATATATAGCGGATGTGGTGTGTGTCTGTGTGTGTGTGTGTGTGTATTGCCCTCCATGGTCGAGTTGAGTGCGTGCAAATGGCCATCGTCGGTGCCTAATGCGAGTCTCGCTAAGTGAATACGTAATGTGGCCACAAAATGTGAATCAATTCGTGTTAAGAGTGGATCCCCCTACCCCCTCCCCTTCTTCACTACCACTTTAATAGCCACAACTTGTGGCAGGCTATTTTGGGAACTTATTAAGTCCCCATTGGGACACGGTGCTAATTTCAATTCGATTCAATCGCTCACTGAGAAAACACTTCCCAATTGGAACCCGTAACCATTATTTTGAATGCGCCTCTGATTAAAGTGAATCATTAAGCAGGATTTATTTAGTTTCCCTTATATGTTTCATGCTCGTAAGCAGACGCACTAATTGGGCAAACACAACAGCATTGTTGCTGATTCAGGGAGGACATTCGAGTTGACTAATTAGATGTAAATAAAATTGATTCTTTGCCCTCAACAAACAGAGAGAAGAACGATGCCTAATTGAATGGCATCGATTTCAATGGGCACTTGGACGGGAATTTATGATTGGTCATTGATACACGAGAGAGCAGTGCGGCAAATGATTCGCTTCGAGTGTTTAGCCGCAAGTTTGCAATCGAAAATTAATTGCAACATGCTTCAGGAGTGACTGCTGGCCAGAAAGAGGGCGTGAGACAGAGGGCGAGGGGGAAAGGGAGGCAGACTGAGCGACAGCTTAATCAACAAACTGATAACGCAGCAAGAGATTCGGCCACATTGCGGTCACGCACATCCCCCTCCTGCCGTCAGAAAAGACAATCAACTAGAGAGAAAGAGAGAGAGAGAGAGAGACAGAGAATGAAGTTGTTTGGAGCAGAGCTGACCGGAAAGCCACACGAAAGTGTATTCGGTCAGCCGACAAAGCCGAAGCGAAGCGAAGCGAAGCGCATCTGTCAAATTTGTATGGAAATGTGTCGATAATAAATGGCGTTGACTGTTTCGCCGCAAACGTGTGGCGAATTGGGATAGAGACACGAGATATATGGCGTATATATAAACACATCCACAGAGTGCCATCAATCTTGTGCGTAATTGAAGGACACACAGTGAGGCTGAAACTAAGAGTGCAAATCTCTTTTTCCCGCAATTCGACAATGGGAAAATAGGTGATAAGGTGCAGATATTATATATATATATGCATATACATATATGTCATATGATATGCGTTGTGCGTTCCTTCTTTTTGTTTTGTCATTTCTGTTCAACTTTTGGAAACTGCAGTGAAAGCGCATTCATTCGATTGACCACTTTGTGTCGGTGTCTTTTTCGCACGTGAATAACTGAATGAATGCGCGAATGCATGAGTGAGTGACTGCATGATGGAATGAATGGAATGAATTCACGCTTGTGCGCTTTTAAGTGCAATTAAATGTGAAAACGCTGGCGGGAAAAGCGACGGCACAAAGGGAGGCAAACAACGGGCTCAGCTGTCATTGACGTCTGGAAACTGCCGTGTGTTTTGTTCCTTTAAATGCGTGCCCCCCCCTCTCTCTCTCTCTTCTCTTTCACTCTCTTCTCTTTCACTCTCTCTCTCTCTGTCTTGTTCGTAGTTTGCCAACAAAATCAATCAATTTTGCAGCACAGCTGCCAAATACAAAATGCTTTGTCATTTATACCACTAACCGTTTGTCAGGCACGGCTGTGGCATGCCACGCCCCCCCACGCCTTTACGCCCCCACAACGCCCATGCTGCATGGCCATGGGATCAATCAAATGCCGGCACGCTCGAGCGATTGTTGAAAAATTGTCGGACATGTACAATAATGTTTATCAAATGCCATCTCCTTATTCGATACATAATGTCGAGGCGTGACTTGGGCTGCTTTACGGCTGCTTCCTGTGCATGTTGAGGACGACGACGACGACGAGGGGGAGGGGGATGCTGTTGTGGATGTGAGTGGGAAGTGCTCTTCTATTGGCATACCTTTTGGGAGGTTGGTGCTCTGATTTCGCCTTGGTTTGGGGCCGAGACAGCAGGGCAACAGCGCAGATAACAAGCGGGAATGGCAAGAAAGATGCCAAGACAAATCGAGAGCGTAAGCTGCAGCAGGAAAAAACACACTCATCCTTGCGTATCTTCACAGCCAACACCACAAAAGAAAACTCAGAATAATAAGAACAAGATGAAGCAGTTACAGCTGAGCTCCATCGACGCTAAGATACCCTGTCTAATTGGGGTAAGGGCAAATGCTGTACAATTACGCGAGAAACAGTAAAGCCGTTGCCCAAAAATATTATTACTTGAATATATATTTAATTACATATATTGTTATTCAAATTCGCATGGGCGAACAATTAAAGCCATTTGTTTATTTATTTGTTATGCCAGTTATACTTCACAAAAAAGGAGAGAATGAGGTGGAAATACCGTAAATAAAACGAATGGTAAAAAGGAAAAGATGGCAAATATGAGTACAATAGGGGTTTGATTAAAAAAAGGTTAAAATTTCCTTAATTCATAGCTTTGTGTTATTTCGCATGCTTAATTAATTGATGTTCTAATGGCTTTTTATATGTTTAAAATTGTCTTCATTGAAATAAAGTAACATTTACCAATAATTCTGAATTATTTTTTATCGGGACATGTTTATTTTTTTTCTGAATTAAATCGAATTGATTCCGTGATGTAGATTTATATTCAAATCATGTAGTTAAAAGTCAATTTTAAGAACAGTTATTTTCAAATTACAATAAAAATCCATTTAATTAGAGCAATAAAACAAGGACAGATTACCAAACCGAAATATTAACAGAGCTTTTCAATCTAGACGAATTGAATAACAGAACGAACAGTCCGAAGTAAGGCTGATCTGGCAGCAGAGTAGACATATTTTAGTATCAAAATCTTGTATTTTCTGTAGCTCTTAGTATTTGTTTGTAGTTAATTTTTTAAATTAATATTAAAGGTTTTTTTTTATTTGCAGTTGCCTACTTCTTACACGAAGTTTAAATACAAAAATTTAATATTTGTTTGATAATCTCTGATTTCAGTCAACAATTTTATGGCAGAGGCACAAAATCAAAGAGGGTTTTTATACTTTTATTTGCAAGTTATTTGAACTTTACTATTTCTTCGATAAAATTCAGCACTGTTTTTATTCTATTCAATATTCTTCTTTATTCAGTTAACCTTCATAATGGGATAATATTCTCTTTGGGTTTTATCTATACTATTCTATAGATTGAAATTATTTAAGCTGAAGACTAAAAATAAACTAGATAGAAAAACTCTTTTTAGCACTGCTCAACCTTCCTTCTAGCTTGCAATCAAAGTACAGGGTATGCCGGGAGTCGTGTGGCAAGTGCGACGGAACGCGTCAAAGTGCATTTGTAATGGGCTGACACAAAGATAAAAGCAGCTCGGTCCGCACTGAAAGTGTTTTGATTTATGTTAACGATTTGTCATCGGGCTTTAAATTGCCGACAACGCGCAAAATAAAAGAGAGAGAGGGAGAGAGCGAGAGAAATGTGCGTTATTGGAGCCAAGTCTCTGAGCCAACTACATAAGCAGCTGTATAAATTGCATCAAATTGTGTTTGTCATTTGGGTACGAATCAAAGTGGGAGAGGGACAGGGAGGGAGATAACAAGATGGGGTGTCGGGTGTAAGGTAAGTTGAAAAATATATAGGAATGCATGGCAGGACAGCAGACATTGTGTAACTATTTGCAGAGCAGGAAATGGAAATAAAAATGGCAAATAAAGCAGAGCGAAAGTTGATCTGATGAATGTGAAGCACGATGAGAGAGCAGAAGAGAAGAAAAATGAGATATGCTAAGAATGCTAGCAAAGTATGTTGAAAAGAAAACGGAAACTTGCAGCACGATGAAGGAATTCAACTTGACTCAACTGCAAGAGAGCCCCAAAAAAGTTGCCGAGAAATGCTCGCAATATTTTAAAGCCAAGTTAAATATAGAAATTTAACTTTGTTATTTGCATTTATGTTGCATTGTATATGTATTATATATTTATGTTATTTCTGCTTATATTAATAATGTCTCCCATAAGGAAAACAGAATTTATCTCGTATGCGAACGAAATTTCGCTATTTGCACAACAATTTGAGGTCAAATTCATTAGCAAAGCTAAGTGAGATTGACAGCATGTTGAATGAGGGATTAAAATAACAGTTATTTTAGTGAATGTCGACCTGATTTCGGGGCAGAGGGGGATGGGGGAGAGGGGAGTGCACTATTGCACTATATGCAATTAATCGAATTGCCAAATTGATTGTGGAAAGTGCAAATTGCTCGAGTCCATTAGGCATTGTGCGATGCTCCGATTCTCCTATTCTCAGATAAGTCGCTATCCTATGCGTTGCCCAAGCTGACTCAGTTTCCGCAGCTGGGGCAGGCTGCCCCTTAAGCAATCGTCGGGTGATTTGCAGTGCACACATATGCGAGGTAATTGAATCAAAACACCGATGCAGGAGCTGCAGAGGCGCTATCGCAGCTTTCGGCTTTGGAATCTGAGCTGCGTTCTGAATTTGATTCGATTTAAAAGACGCCGTTTGCCGCTTGCCACTTGCCACTTGCCACTTGCCGCTGCCATTTGCCACTTGACTTTGGCAGGGGATTGAAACTGAAAATGGAACTAGAAGATGAAGAAGACGAAGAAGAAGATGAAGATGAAGGCGTCGGCGTCGCCGTTGACTGTTTGCATTTCTGCTGGGGAGCGCACTTCATTGCGTTTGCTCTGCTGATAAGAGCGTTATTGAAGCGATTCAAGTGTTTGCCGAAGGCACGTCTGCTTGGGGGGACCAAGAGACCATGAGACTTGCCTAGCTCCCTCTCTCTCTAGATCTCTCTCTCTCTCTCTTTCAAATATTGACTCGCAGTGCAACTGACTCAACTGACTGAGGCAAGCGCTGCGCTCTGGCACTGACATTAAAGCCAATTCCTCATATCGATGCGCTACATTAGATATGCATGGCGCGGCGCGCAGCGTACTTGCCGCAGCCTGCCACAAAAATGCGTCCTACTTGAACTTGCCGCAGCATCAACGCGGAGCCAGGCATCGTTTTCAATTAGCGTTGCCAGCGGTTCCCGTCACTTCACTTAATTCAAATGCACCACTGTCACACATGAGTGTGTGTGTGTGTATGCCTGTGTGTGTGTGCCTGTGTGTGTGTGCAGACTGCCATGAGATAGTGACACAGTTCACAGTTGACAACGTCTCAGCTGAGCTGAAGTGCTCATCAGCACGCAAAGTGCTTGAAAATTGTTCAAGTTGCCATATATATATATTTAGTATGGCATGTGTGCATGTATGTGTACATATATATACTATATACATGCTATATAAGTGTGTGCAGGCTGCCAGTTTGACAGTTTCGCACAAGTTTCGCAGACCAAAATTGACGCGTTACGGCAATTTGTAACCGCAGCCAAGCAAGACGTAAACGAATTAGGTGGCAACGCCGAAGGTTTTCTAGTGAAATAGTGAATTCAATAAATACTCGTTTTAAGCAATACACATACAGTTTGGCCCACTGTGCGTTCAAGGGTGTGCTTGTGTGTGTGCGAGCTTGTGGAAGTGTCTCAACAATGTGCCTCAATTTCAGCAACTTGGAACGTCAGTTGCACTAAGCATTTTATAAAGTACTCTCAAACACACACACACACGCATAGATTGTGACAGACACACACATAGCGAGCCGCAGGCGGACCACGTGTCGTATGCGTGATAATTTGTATGTGCACCTGTTAAGCTTTAAACTGCCGCTGTCTCTCCCTCACTGCTCCCTTCGCTCTCTCACGCTCGCTCGCCCACTCTCGCAACTTTGCAACTTGTCTAAGTCGAGTGAAACTAACGGGATTGCCAAGTTCTTAATAAGTTCAACTTGCCAGCTCGTCGAAAGGCTCGCACGAGTTCAACACACGCACACACACGCAGACACACGCGCCGACATAGTAAGTACTTTAAGCTATTCCATAGCTAAGTCTGGGCTAAGAACATATTTATTCAAATTATTCCGCATTCTTATTCAACAACTCACACAAAGCCTTGCAAAAGTTGCCACTCTACAAGGTTGAGGAATGGCCTCAAATTCCATAGAATGTAAGTAAGTCTGTCGGGTCATAAAGAGAGGGTATGCAGAGAGCGAAGTGATTCACTGCTGGAGTCAAAGTTGCTTAACAATTACTTGAACAACATCAGCTTGGCAACTAGCTTGACTCTTTGAAATCAAGATTTCCTTTCCTTCCAGTTCAAGAAACTTTCACTCCCAACTTTCTTAAACATTGAGAAATGTTTATACCCGCTTCTTATAGGATAGAAGGGTATTATAACTTTGTGCCAGCTGTTTGTCTGTTCGTATAAAAAGCTATAATATATATTTGATCTCAATCCCAATTATTCTTGATGAAATGCCAAATACCAGAACAGTTAATTTGTTGCAAACACAATAACTATCAATGCCCAAATGAGTTCTTAAAATTTGGTTGCAATCGGATCATTAGCATAGAAGTTATTTAAGAAAGCATTTTAGGAGCTAGTGATTTCCACCGCTCCCTAAAGTATGCAACACAAAATGGAAATCGTTTTGTTCACGTGGTTAGCGGGTATATCGCAGTCGTGCGCACTCGCCTGTAGCTCTTGTGCTGGGTTTAGGTGTAAATTTAATTTTTTAACAACATTTCTATCACTTGCATAGCCTTTGCAATCCATTGCAATGAATTTCACAACATTTACCGACAAACTTCGCAATTAAATTGTGGCAAGAGACAGAGGAGGAGAGGCAGGCATACACAAGATACACTCAGCTTTCAATTAGCTTTTGCACTTGAGGAATAATTGGAAAATCACAGAGTTCACACTGCATATCGATAACTGACCTGTAACCCGATAACCGATGTTGAATGGATAAATGCATTTAACCACTTTGTCGTTTGCAATTAAAGTTGCTGCCCACTGCACAAATGTGGCAATGTGCCAACACAATATTGTCTACGAATGCTGAAACTCACTTATATCAATCATCAACTCTGTGGGCATGTGTGTGTGTGTGTGTGTCTGAGTGTGTGTGCGAGTGTGTGTTTGCTTACTATCTCAGAGTTTACAGTGTGGAACGAAAAGCTGTCAGGTTAACGAAGCGTCACATGACAGAACATGCACATATGCACAGGCCAGCGCACACACCCACACACACAGACACACACGCACACACACACTCGTTCATCTGAATTGCAAGTTGAACAATTTGGAAAGCTTCCATGAATCTGTTAACACTTTAACGCATTTTACTCAGCTCCTCCCGCTGCAATTTCGGCAATTTGTAAGGCTCTTCCTGCTGTGTTAAGTGCAGAAAAGACGATGGCAATTTGATGTCGGGGGGTAGTGGGGAGGGGGGAGGTCTGGGAGTCATAAATCATGCATCAATCATTCATCATCAATCATGGCTGAAGCCGTTGCTCTGCTCTGCTACGTGATATTTACGAGTTTGTCAGGGAATTCTTGCACGAATTACACGAGTGCAAGTGCTCGTAATTTGTATGCCATGGCAGCTCCTAATCCCCCAGCCTCTCTCTTTCCCACTCTCTCTCTCTCTCTCTCTCTGTCTCTTCTCCAGTATGTGTAATACAAGACCTTGTCCTGTTGCTGCTGCTGCTGGTGCTGCTGCTGCCTGTGCTAGGCAAAAGTGTTGCAGCCTTTTGATGAGCCCGAGAGGCAACTCGAAGCTGCCAGCCATAAATTACCCCAGACACAACGCTGACATCATATGGGTCCAGGCCTAGCTCGAGCAGTGCCACATGCCATACGAGTTTACCATATTGCCAGGCCCTTGCTTCCCTGCCCCGCCTCCCTTGCCACATCCCCTTCTACATCTTCCACATCATCATCAGCATTCGCATCATTGTGTGAGGGCGCAAAAAAGCGTCGAGCAACTGCTAAGTGCATAATAAAATTTTATTATTTTTCAGCTTAAATCGGAAATGAATGTCGTGCAGCAAATGTGCAGCACACTGACACACTCACACTCGCACACATGTGCGGGTCACACAAGTTGGCCAAGCGGGGCTTCTCTCCCAGCGGGAAAGCTGTGCTACTAATTGGGGATGGGAAATATTGTAGTTGGCGAGTTTTATCGATAACCTCGCTAAATATGAATACTAACATAAAATACTTGCAATCGAAATCTTAGCAGAACATTTTTTTATTTTAATGAGTACTACAATACCTTCGATAGTTATGTGCAAAAGTAAAAGATCGACAGTGACAAACATCGACAAACGTTAGCTTGAAACGCAACTAAACCAACGATAACACTCGTACCGATAGCTAGTATCGAGTCGAGTTTTGTCATTAATTTTAAATTGAATTTGTAAAGGAAACATTAAGCATTGAATGTATATTTGAATAGGCTCTCTTAAGGGTTTAGATGTAAAACTATCGCAGAGGGTACGATACTGATTTGAGACACAAGTTTGCAACGCAGCTTAGAAGACTTCTCCGAACCGATGACATACAAAAGGATATTCAGCATTAACAGTGTAGTCTAACAAATCATGTGCGACTCTCCGTTTTGGACAGATTTATCGTATTGCTGCCATACAAACAATCGGCCGATTATTGTTTATTGCTAAGATGTTGCTACCAAATTTTGTACATTGCACTTTTTCTATGCATTTAATATGCACAATAAATTTCAATACGAATTTACCACTGTAACATATTGCTGCCATGGAAACAATCGACCGAAGTGCGAGTTTTTGTATTTAGACGAAGAAATGACTTTCCCTTTCAGTGCCAATAAAAATTGGACAGTAATCGACGCATTGTACAATTTTGTATAACTCGTATAAGAACAATGGGGGAAAATAAAGCCTGGTGTTAAATCTTTCTTTCATGTGTCGCTAGTTATGACCTTAAACTGTTTCTTCAGCTATGTAATTCAACAATTACAAACACACTAAAAGCACATTTAAACAACTCGATTATTCCCATAATTCGGTATATATACTATCGATTAAACTGCTCTACGGCACTCAAACAAGTTCCGATAGTTCTGCAACTTTACTAAAACACAGCTGCACATCACTAAAACACAGGTTTACACTCGCAGGCAGTGTTACTCACTCACACACACACAGACTCGCAGACTCACAGACTCACTCAGTGGCACACGCAGTGGGGACGCACATGAGTGCAGCTCGCTGAATTTGCTGGCGATGCCTTTCAGCGATTCTTTCTTCTGCTGCTGCGAGTAAATGGCAGCAAATTGCATTTTAATCACATTGTTGTCCTGCTCTGGCATTCAGCTCTTGCTCGACAAGCACGGACACGTTGGTTTTGCCTTAGACTCGGCGTGCTCTGATGTGTTGCGATGCTCTGCGTGTTACTTGTGCTTCGAGTGCGTTTCGCTTGGCCTGCGAAGGATAATCGAGGCGCACTCACGCTGGCAGAGCCGTAACCGAAGTCGTAGACGTAAGCTGACCTCGGCCCGGTGGGAGGTAGCCTTGGAGATGGGGCGAAAGTGTAAACAGGATATTGAAGAAGAAAGCGATAGTTGAGGAATGAATGGCAGCAAATTAGAAGGAAAGTTTGTTTGCTGCAGAGGGAAATCAGTTCTGGCTCCCGTTCAAATTCTATATAGGGTTATCTTTGTTCTACAAAGCTTATGTATTTCACATTCAATTATATTATACCTTAAATATACTTAGATATTTGGTTATGAATATATCGATAGATCAGGAATGAATAGCAGCAAATTATAAAGGCATCTGCGAGAGATATAAGAGCTGATGAGAGAAATTACTTAATTAAATTACTTCGGTAAGTTATCTTTGTACTACACATTCTTTCCTGTCTCTCTCTTTCTCTCACTCTGTTAACACCTTAAATAGGCTTAGACATTTAAGAATGAATATGAGCCTGCGTTTCTTATCTTATTCATATTCCTTCCAATTTCATTTCCAATTTCTTTTTCCATTTCTCTACCTACAATTCATATTTCTATTCCTCTCTGTCTATTCCCACACGATTTCTAAAGCCCTTGCGCCGCCTTCGTCTACTGCTACTTCTCCTCCCCCTCTTCACCATTCTCCTCCTTCTGCATCTGCCTGTGCCCTTTTCTATTGCTATTCCTATCGCTAGTCTAATTTCCATTTCATTTTATTCTTCTCTTTTGATTAGTTTTCTTTTTTTACGTTGTCAGATTATGATATAAAGTATATTGGATAGAGACGGGCAAAAGCGCAAACACACACACACACACACACACACAGTCTATCGCCCTTCCTCTCTCTACCTTTCTCGCTCTCTCGCTCTGCCTCACTCGTGTAATTACCGAGTGTGTGTGCAGCGGGCCGACAGCGTATGCAGATTAGTTTCAGCTTTCTCTTTTCAGGGCAATGGAGCACGTTGCGCATACGACGCGTTGCACGCTGCCATTCGCTTTGACATTTTAATTAATAGCCCCAGCTAGCGCAGATACTAATGCTACATGCTGTCGCGTATGCAAGTGTGTGCCTCAGTGTGTGTGCCTCCGTGTGTGTGCCTCCGTGTGTGTGCCAGTGTGGGAGAGGGAGGGCAATATGCAAAAGAGATTTGAGCGCAGTTAAAATTGGGCATCGCGCTGTGAGAAATTACAATAAATGTATTTTGAGCCGGACAGCAGCATTTCAGCGAGGCCTTCACTGTGCCACGCCCCCCACAGTACACGCCCCGCCTGGCCTCAAGCAAGCTCGATGCTGTTTTGCGCGTTCTGTCTTTTATATTTAACGAAAGAGCAAAAAAAAAAAATGTACGAAAACTTTGCCGCAGCATTTTTTGCTGCTCTTCCTTTTTCTCTGTGTTATTTTTATACAGAGCGGGGTGTGTGGCAGGCAGGCAGGAAGGGAGGGAGGGAACTGGCGCGTGGCACGGGGGAAAGCGGATTTGTTACATATTATTTTGGCGCTGGTTTTATATAAGCCAACAGCAGCTCACGTTCCACTGGCAAGCGTGGTTCACCTCATGTTGGCCAGGGGAGGCAGCCGGGAGCAGGGGGAGGAGCTGGGGGTGGGGCATGGCAGAGGAACTTCAGCGGCAGATGGAGCTGGAGCTGGTTACGTGTGCGCAGCTAGAGATTAGCTAAGCAGAATTGACGGCCATGCAGTGTCTCCATGTGACTGTGCATGTGACTCTGCCTGTGTGTGTGGGTGTGTGTGCGAGGATTGACAGTTGGGAGGGAAGGAAAGAGGGGGCAGATCGCAGTGCCTGGCCTCGTCTTTCTATACATTGGAATTAGCCGCGTTAATAAAACGCCAGCGAGTGCGGCAGCCGAAAGTGGCATTTAGGGACTTTTATGGCCGCCCTGCCTTGGCCAACACCGAAAGTTTGGCTCGTTAAAATAAATTCTCGCTCAGCTCGCGCTTCTTTCTTCTCGCTATCGTTGTCTTTTTTTGGCTTTTTGAATTGCGCGATATTTACGCGCTTTGCTGCTTTTATGGCGCTGCTGGGGCTGCCAAGCTGCTGGGCGGGGGAGCAAAGAGGGGGGGGGGGGAGTTCTTTCATTGTTTCGCCAAGTTAGTTGGCCGCTGCGAGCAATTAAATGCCAGCCCTGTGAACGTCGCATTCCAGTCGAAACTCGTGTCCAAGTCGAGTCTGAAGGCGAAGGCGAAGTCGAAGTGCAGTCGAAGCTGAAGTCGCTTACCACGTCCAAGTTGCGTGCAAGTCGCGCTCTCCCACGGCTGATTGAGTTGCAGTTGCCGCTAAAAGTTCCCTTTTAGCAATACTTTCGATGCAACCAACTTAGGGGGGGTTAAAGGAGGGCAGCCAATCAGCTGCACTCGAGGGATGCCAGCTGCAGGGTTAGTGCTGGCTTCGCCAGTCTTAAGATAGTTCTGCACCTTGGCAGCAGACTGTGTTGGCAAAAGTAATAAATTGTTTTTATTATTGTTCACTGTTCGAGTTCGCTGTCGTGTAGTGTCGTGTTCGTGCTCGTGTTCGTGTCGTGCTCGCAGTGCAACTCCCCCAGTGCACGTCCCAAGTCATTTCTTAAGCATTTTCACCTCGCCAGCAGCACGTTCTCGATTCTTTGGATTACTTTTTGTTCTTTATATTCCCAAAAATATGCTTGATTTATTTGCCAAATGAGTTTGTCTGGCACGGCTGCCAGCTTGCTGGGGAGCATCTCTCCCTTTATAGTTTAGAGTGCGAGTGCACTGCGAGAAAAGATTATGTTCAGAACTCAGAATTCTGCGCGCAAATTAACTTATTTTAGATTATTTATATTAGATACTTATACTTATATTAGAAAAGTTCAGTTTAAGTAAACAAAAGAATTATCAACGATCAAACAATTTAAGAAAACATGGGTGCGAGCGGATAGTCAACATAGAAGTTATAATAGAAATAATTTTAAAAAAGCACTGATTTTAAAGCCTCTGCAAAGTATGCAATACTCTAGAGAGAAGTTATATATTTGTCGGAGAGTCCATTACTTTAGTTTATGCAATGTTTCGTCGACCCCATTCTCCTCCGACGTTTGATTAGAATAGATCACCATGAACTCCTTACTAGTCAGATAGCATAATCCATCAACTGTACATGTGTATATATAATAATTAAGGAACTTAACCCATAATATTATCTTTCAAGCTGCGCATTGGGTTAAGTTCAGAAGGAACTGAACGATTCCTAGTGATTATATAATAATAAATAAAAAGGAAACCTCAAAAAAAAAATGTTTATGTTCAGCGAGTCGCAATGAAATGTGTTTTTGAGGATTGTTCGACCGTACTATTCTCTCGGTCGACAAGCTGTCATTGCATTCAGTTCTCTTCTGTCAACTCTTCTCATTCGATTCTCTTAAGAACCTCTTAATTCTTCATTGCGGCACATTCAGTAGACTCGTCCTTATCGACCTCTAGTTGCATTATTAGTGAATCAAGGCTGTATTACCTTATTTACATTTGACTCATCAACCTTTATAGTAAGTTGCCTAGCATCGCATCTTAACACCTTTTCTCTCAAAATATGTTCAGTATTGTTATTGAGAACTCATTTCAAAGTGCACAACAATTGTTCTCAGTGCATGTTGTGAGTAACATCTTTGGCTGAAATCAAAGCACGTACAAGCACGTCAAGTGGAGTTTCCACCCTTCAAAAGCAATTTGGCATTGCGATGGATTCGCAATGAATGCGCATAATACACTTAAAAAAAGAAACATAAAGAAGCGAAAACTCGCGCAGATAATCGTAACCAGTTTTAATGGTCTCAATTTCCTGAGCTGATTGTCCCCTCTCTCCCTCTCTCCTTCCCGCTAATACCTTTAGGATATCCTCTTAATTATAATCGCCTGCTAAGGCGCGCCAAAGATGTTTCTGGCTTTTGAACATCGAGGCGGTGGCGCGGGAGGGCGTGGCTTAATTCTTGTGCTCGTCACGTGTGCGCCCCAAACGTATTCAGCGCAAATTTTAATGCTCTCTTTGTTTTAGGCTCAAGTGTTGCCCTGTGTGTGTGTGTGTGTGTGTGTGGGAGAGTGTGTGTCTGCTGAGTAAGTGCGAAACGGTTACACCAGCTCGAAAGAGAGAGAGAGAAAGAGAACGAGAACGAGAGATGGGAAAGTGGATGCGAAGGTCAATTGGCGATGGAGACAAATTAAGCTTTTTTGTTGAGGTTTCGCGCTTTGGTTTCTCGCTTAAACTTCTGTTCTGCTGTGCTGCCAGCAAATAAATTCAAATTAAAATGATAAAATTACAAAAGTAACACAAAGAAGTGGAGAAAGTGGGTGACTACTAAATACCCTGCACTGAAGTTGAGTTGAATGACAAGTTTGCTAATGAAAAGAGAGAATAGAACTTTGGGATTGTTGAAGATTGATCGTTGTATATTTATTTCAATTTGACCTATTTTTAATAACCTTTCAACATTTACATTAAACCTGTTATATGAATTTATTTTATTTAAACAATCTTGACCTATTAATATACTCATTAACCTATTCAATTTAATCTTTTTTATAAACCTATTTTAAAAACCTGTCTTGACCTTCTTATATAATTATTAACCTCTTCAATTTAACCTCTCTTACCTCTTAAACTTAACCTATTTTATGAACCTATTTTATTAAACCAATCTTGACTTACTCATGATGTATCAAAGGAATACACCATTGCAGGGCCTCGTGTAGTGCGCTTTGTGTCAAAGAAAGCAGGAGGTGTCGTCACGTGTGAGGAGGATAGACAGAAGAAACGAGGGTATGGTAGGAAGGTAGTAGTGGGAGGGGGTAAGAGAGGTACTTTAGGCTCTTTGGGGACGCACGTTGCCACGTCCAAGTTTAGTCACGTACAGCAAATCGTCTTTGTTGTTGTTGTCCTTGCGGTTGTTTTCTTTTTTTCTTTTTTCTTTGAGATCTTTTGTTTTACACATAAATCGCGAGCGAGTCCAGGCGACAACATTGTTGGCTCTGCCGCACTGTGCACAGTGGGGCCGTCTTGGCCTGCGCCTCACGGTGGTTCTGTGGCTCGCATATTTCACAATAAATTTTAGCGGGCCGCCAGCACTTTACATTAATTTTGCATTTCAGTTTGCCTTTTGTTACGCGCCGCCGATAAGCGGAAGCGCGACAGCCGAATGGAGTGGCAGAAAGACAGAGAGGGAGAGAGAGAGAGGGGGGAGAGGGAGTGGAGAGGAGAGGTGTAGAGCCAAAGGGAGACAGATTGACAGAGTGACAACTGGGCTGGAGCTCGTTGTGAATCCAGGCGGCTTCAGTTCGAGAGTGGAATAGAAAAGCGAACAGAGGAGTCAGATAAATGCAGAGAAAGAGAGGGAGACAGAGAGAGAGGAAGAGTGAGAGACAAATGATATGCGGCTGACATTTTTTGCGCTTCGTTTCCGCTGGTCACATTTGAATACGCAGTGTAGGCAGATTGCTTTGCTCGTTGTTGTTGTGTATTATTGTTATTGTTATTGTTATTATTATTATTATTATTTGCATCATTGTTGCTGCTCTGTCGTCCGTGCTCGACTGTGATAAATTGCGCACAATCAAATGGCCGCAACTTGAATTTAATGTAAAGCTAATGCGTTTCTGGGCAGGAGGGAAGTGCTGAGTGAGTGGGAGGGGAGCGGGGAGAACAGAAGGGGGTACTTTGCTAAGTATTATTTGCATGCAATAAGAAAGGAGTCTGGAACACAGTGGCAACAACTCTTTGGTAGATTAACAATTTATATTGGCCACAAATTGAATTGGATTCGATTTGATCGCAGAGCGAAAGAACTCAAGTGAAGTGGGGCAGGAGTGAGGTTAGATAAGGAGTATCGAAGTGCAAGCCTTGCTGGGGTATAAAGAGAGAGGAGAGTGGGAGGGGAAATGCAACTGCATTCTGTATTTGAAGAGTGCTTTTCACTGTCCATTTTCATCACACTCTCGACTCTTCAATTCACTTTCATATATTTCCCTTCTTTTCCTGCAGGGTATGCCACCGACGAGCACTCCCTTCACCCGTAGCAGGCTCACATAATTCCTATGTCCAACTACGATGTGTGCTTTAAATCTCTGCACCAGAAATTGTGTCATCAGCATTCGGTCAGAACGGGCCAGGGCACAGTGTGTGCAAATAGTTTACATACTCCCTCAATGGCCCGCACAACTTACGGTCAGCGCTTTGCATCCGCTTGTGACCCGAAAATATTCTCAAATTTAATTCAATTAGTTGTTGTTTTTTGTGCTTTACGACAAAAAAGTGCGGGAGGGAAGGAGAGAGAGAGATGGGGAGAGCGGGGGAGCACAGCAAAGGCATTTATGAGGTTCGGCAAATATTTAGTGGAACATTGTATCAGCCCAAAGTGCCGTTTTGTGGCCTGTCCCGGAAGAGAGAGAGGGAGAGAGAAAGAGAGAGGGAGAGAGAAAGAGAGAGGGAGAGAGAAGCGGGAGCAAAAAACAGGCACGTAAAGGGAAATTTAACATGTGTTCGACGTGCCCAACGAGGAGGGGAGGGGCGGGAGGGGGGTTGGGCAACGGGGCATTCTGTGGGTGGCCCGTTTGGCATATCTTGACGAGCTCATCTTGTGCCTTTTAAGTGCTCGTCCTACTGCTGCTGCTGCTGCTGGACCTCGTCGACCATTTCCCCAATGAGCGTTTTTGGTATGTTTTCTTTTCTTTTTTTTTTTTTATTTTTTGTATAATGTCTTGCTCCCTTTGCTCACCCCTCCTTGCATTCTTCATCTCTCATGCTTGCTCTTTTTTCCTTTGGATTTTTATTTATGTACTTTTTGTACTCGTTGTACGTTTTCGGTGATTTAACAAAATTGATGACTCGCTTTTGCCATGACGCGGCACTTTGGAGGCAGCCGAAGTGTGTGCGACAAGCGGCGAAGAAAACGTTGAGGAAAATGCTGAAAAAACGCGACAATTCTATTCAAAATTCATAGATGATGCTCTGATTTGCACACGGAATACATACGAGGGCAGGCGAAGTAGGACTTTGTATAAGACGCAGAAAGGATTAGGCGCAGGCCATGAAATATGCACAGAACTTGAAGATTTATATGCCGAGACGAGCTGGAAGTATCATAAATAATAATGGCCACATATCACGTAGAACATTTATGGCCTCCCCTCCCCACCCCGACAAAGTCTTGCGACAATTTAACAGTCCTCAAGTTTTCAATATTAACTCAGTCACAATGCGAATGTCAACAAATGTCACAAGCAGATGGAAGGAAAGAAAAGGAGACAGACGAACAGAAGGAAAGACAGGCAGAGAGACAGGCAGACAGGCAGATAGACAGACAGACAGAGAGAGAGAGAGACATAGAGGCAGAAAGAGAAACAGACAGACGAACAGACAAACAAACAGGTAAACAGATGGACAGACCGACAGAGAGAGACAAAGACAGACGGAAGGAACAGCGACGATTAGTTTTGTCAGTCGAGAATATGTTATAATATCATGTATACCCTCTGTGTGTATCTGTGTGGACAGCATTGAAATAAAAATCACGAACAATTCCAGCTAGTAACGAAAGTGGTGGAGAGAGAGAGAGAGAGAGAGATGCCTCGACGCCCTTTACAGGTTGCTGTAAACACATAAACGCGACTTTGGACCATAAAAATAAAAGCGCAAGCCATAAAAAAGCCATAAAAAGCGACCAAAGCCAAGCTCCTTGCGCGCTTCAATTTGTCGAAGTGTTAATCACGCGAATTCTTCAAGATTCTGTGAAATATGTTCTCGAATATTTGCCGTGATTTGCAGCGAAAACTGAGAGAATCAAGAATTGAATTGTATCTTTAAATTCGCAATGCCTATCCTCACTTATCCGAAGAGTTTTAAACACGAGTTAGATATTTCTGGCAAGGAGATTTATTGCCCGACTAGTCTGAGCGCATTGGCGCTTCAAGGCCCACGCTGCTCTTATTCATGCGCCGGTGATTTATTTCGGGGCCCCGAAAGTGATGCGCAGACAGTGATAAGACTGTCCGTCGGCAGCGCAGTTGGAGTGGTAATTAAAGCTGGCCGAGAACATTTGCAATGGAAATGAGCAACAGGATGAGAGGCGCAGGCCAAGGCTGCGTCACAGAAGGAGAAGGAGATGTAGAGAGAGAGAGAGAGAGAGAGAGAAAAGGAAGGGAAAGCGCAGTCGGGTTGAGCCTTTGCGGATGCGGCAGCGACCCTTTTGGGCACTCACGGAGCGGAAATTAGCTTGCAGCAAGGCGACACTTTGATTTCTCGTCCGGGCCTCTGGGCTGGGAATATTTGTGGAGCTCGCTTTGGATTATGTAATGAGTGGCGAGCCAGAGCGCATTTACCAGCACAGTGACTGACCACACTCTGCCCCTCTCCCGCTGCCTTTTCGCTTCGCACTCTCATTTGGCTCGCAAACGTTGCCTACTTATTTGGGCCAGCTGAAAGCCAAAGTATACGATGTGCGTGAGATTTAATTAGCTACGTCAAGGTTTAGCATTCGGTCAGCCATACCCTGTAGCTGGTGAGCGAAGGGTATATTGGCTTGAGAGTGAGCACATTGCATACTAGCTTGAGCTGCGACTAGTTCGCTCTGTTAAGTCTGAGCTCTGACTTCCTCTGCTCCCCTCGTTTCGGCTAAGTACAGGGTATGCTTGCGTCGAGCAGTCGTGCTTTTGCATAGGTAGAGCTCGGTTTTTATGTATTTCTTTATTTTTCTTTTTGCACACACATTAAACATCAAAGTGAGCGAAAGAGCAGCAAAACATTTAATTAAAGGACCACGGCAAGAGGCGCTGATGACGCCCACGTTGGACATGAAGTTTGGCAGGCCGCGAGAGAGAGAGGGAGGGAGGCAGAGAAAGACAGAGACGGATGTAAAGACGAAGCAGGAGAGGAGAATAAAGGCGAATAAGCGAGTCAGTCTACATGCCGCACGTGGCATTTGGCACAACCTCAAAAATCGGTGTCATGTTAATGACCGATTAACACAGCGTGTGCGCGTGCGTGCGTCTGTGTGTGTGTGTGTGTGTGTGTGTGTGTGTGCATGGCTGTGTGCAGCAGGTAGAAATGCTGAAAAGGTGAAGTGGAGAGAACTGGCGCTGTCGGCGGTCAGCTATGCAAATGGCTTAACTGAAAAGCTCCTTTGGGATGGCAGACACTGCAACTGTGACTGGAACTAGCTTATTTAAACTGTTTCTATAATTATATAGAATTATATTTTGATCCACAAGTAAGATTACAGACAAAGTTGGAACTACTTGTAGTTCGAATTGAAAGAACGGTTTGACTGACAGTATTTTATCTTGAAATGAATTTATATTGTATTTGCTTTTTAAAGGATCGGAAGATGCCTCCTCCTTTGTAAAGGAAAAACTGGAACTACTAAAGGAGTGAAAGAACTAATTGAACGACTGTTTGGTAGTGTTTATTTGAGACTGCTCACTTGGTTTTTCACTAATTAACCAAATGTACATTTGCAATAAAAACTGGAACTAGACATATTCAACTGAACCGGAACTCGCTCAAGTTAAGCCCCAAGCGAAACATGATTGATGAAGAACACGAGCGACGGCAGCACGAAACGGAACTAGAACCGAAAGTGCAGACGCAACACACTGTTGACCCTTGTGCCACGTCCCCCCTATCTACCCCCCTTGCTCTGCCCCATTCCTTTTGGCCATGCATGGTGGCAACACGCGCCGTGGTATCGTTGACTTTGCTGCTGGTCACATAACAAATTTAATTTCGGCACGCAAAACTTTCTGCTTCAAATGCGTCAATGCGTTTCGTTCACTTGGAGATGGAGACGGAGATGGAGGTGGAGGTGGAGAGGGGGTAGTGGAGGCATGGTGGGGTAGTCTGCGTTCAAGGGGCGTGGCAGCGATTAAGTCAACGCCAGGACGTATCACAAATGGAATTTCACGTTTGACGCGCGGCTTAAATGACCTGTGCGAATGAGGTGTGCGCCAGTGTGTGTGCCATTGTGTGTGTGTGTGTCAGTGAGGAGGTGTATCAGTGAGGGAAGTATATATGTATGTGTGTGTGTGTGTCCGTGTCAGTGTGTGCACGTGGAAATTGGATTTCGCTTTATGCAAATTTATGCGCACAGATTGAGTGACATTAATGGATGATGAAGTCGACGCTGGCGACGGCAACGCGGTCGCGGTCGCCGTTTGGCCAAAAACTAAATGTGAAAGAGTCAGACACACACTCACTCACATACACACGTACACACACACACACCTGCTCCCATTCGGTCTGCATGCGCTGCCTGCCTCCGGCTTTCCCTAAGGATGCGAGAGTCAAGCAACGTGACAGTGCAGGAGGCGGAAGCACTGAAAAAATCAGCAAATTGCACTCCGAGGACAAAGGCGGCACCTTAATTACGCGACAGGGGGTGAACGGGGTGGGCAGAGGGAAGGGGGGGGGAACTGGTAACAAAAGGCGAGCCAGAAGTTGGCCCAGCATCGGCATTGAACCGTTTTGTTGACTTGCTCGCTAACTTTCGCTTTTGTCACTTGCCTCCCCCTCGTGCCCCGCCCCGCCCCGCCCTCTGACCCTGCTTCTCCCGTCCCCCTCCCCATCCCCGTCCTTGCCTGCTCATTTGAATGGCAGGTGAGGCGCCCGCGACCTTGCTCATTATGCTGCCGCACTCTCTCCCTGCCACACACTCTCTCTCTCTCTCTCTTTCCCCTGCTCTCTCTCTCTTTCTGTCTGTTTGAGTTTGTTGTCGTTTTTAATTGTCTGTTTACCAGAGGGCGGCACCAGCAGGGAGGCGTGTGGGTCGCCCTGATTGCCACTCTTGGAGAATTTAATGCGCGCTCTTCACAATTTTTACAGTTACACAATTTTCCCATTCCATTGCTGCTGTTGTTGTTGCTGTTGTTATTGTTGTTTTTAAACATTTTGGAACGCATTTATTTACTTTTAGTTTGCTTTTTTATGCCCGTTGCTTGTCCTGCCTCCTGTCTCTCTCGCTCTCCCTCTCTCTCCTTTTCTCTTCCTTTCTCTTTGTTGTTGTCGTTGCTGAAATTTAATTAATGTACGGCATTTGTTGTTTCAATTGCTGGCGCTGCTGCCGTAGGGGATTCAGTTCACTCATTAGGCCGCTCTCCTCCCCTCCCTTCTGCCCACTTCGCCTGACGGCAATCGCATCGCGCTGAATGAACGGTTAGGAAAGTGCTTAAAAACACAATTAGCCTCCCAAGCAGCCAGTTCGCATTCTCTTTTCACTCTTCCCTCTCTCCTTTTCCCTCTCTCTCTCTCTCTGTCTTTCTGTCGCATTGTCAACTGTTTTTAATGCGGTCGCGCTTTTCTTTTTGCCATTTTCCCAACGCACGCTTATCCTCAATTATCCGCTGCTAGCCCCCATTTCTTGGTAGGGTGTCTCTTTGAATAAGCCCTGATTGAAATTCGGGCACGCAGTGTGTGTGTTTTTTTAAGAACCAAAGCAATTTTCAAATGAGTTTGTGCTTTCTTTTGGCAATTTGAAGCAATCACAAATTCGAAATATTATTTAAAAAATACATTCACAATCAACTCTAGTCATTTCATGGACGTTGAGAGAATGAGTGTTCATTCTGCATAATCAATTCATTATGCTAGACAAAACCAAGAACTAAAAGAATGTCAAGAACTGGAAGATCTGTCAACCATCTCAATTTGCGAACCACACTTATTTAACAATTTACTTTCAATATATATTAATCTGTTTGATATTCTTTTAAAAATCGGTTAATATTCCCTCTCGTTTAGCCGTCATGCACAGAACACGTGCCGCTCCGTAACAATTTAAACTGTATAAATTAAATCAAAATAAATTTTAGTCATCAAACAATTTTGTATCATTTTGTTACATAAACCGCCTACCACAACTCATGCTCATCACAAGGCTATAGAGTTAGTGGTAGAAAATATAAAGTAGAGTTTATTGAATGTGGTTATTCACCTTAACTATTCCAACGATTGTCTACGGATAGTCAGTATGATATTAAAGTTTACAAGTATATGAGGGAAGTCTTACATTAATATCCCTGTGCTTAGTTCTTTTCTAACGATTATACGGTCCTCGTGGACCCTGAATGCTTTATCCGTACTCAACAATTGGACGAACAAGAAAAGTATTTTTTTTGGACTATAATTTTGATTTGCAAAATTCACATTCCCATCGCATAAAGTTTGTTATATATATTCTGAATCACGTTCAATAGCCTAGCAGAGCTAAAAAACTATCGAGATAATGCTTAAGTAATAAATACATCCCTTCTTTGAAACAATCGAGGACAAGAAAATAACTTTTATAAACTAAAAAAAAACTTTCTCTCAGTAGAAATATCAGAAGTTAAAACATATTGTGAGTCACAGCTCCACTTATTTTTGTTTTAGAACCACGGTTCCTCTGCTTTTAAAAGAGTAGTAGCAAAACACTTAATATGAAATCCGTCACGCCTTTGTACAGTTCATATTTCTTTTAGGAGCTCGGATCGTAGTTACTTTTATAGCACGTCTACTGAGGGATTCCAAATCCACCTCAGGGTGCAGTCTTTTTAAATCGAAATAGTTGCGCAAATTATTTCATTTTCGACAGTGAATGCAGCTGGTTGTGTCGTCCAAGTTGCATTGCTCGAGATATAATATATATTTAAGATTATTTAGCTTATGCAAATAGAGTATTAAAGGAAGATATAACATCTACTTAGACAAGTAAAACCCAATACAACTCGACAGGTTTGTCTGAAATCGATGAATCCATGATGGAATTAGTCGAACCTTGCAAACTAAACGATTTCAAAATGATTTTCAAATTTCATTTTGGTTGTTTGGGCATAATTACATTGTAATAATAAAAGCTTAGAGAAGTCGTCATTCTGATTGACCTGAAATCAGTTCTACTAAGCTACAAATTACAATTTGTGGAAACGTAAACAAAAATCCAGTTTGTTTTTGTTTCTGCAATGAGACTTAATCCCAATAACTTATAAGGTCATTTAGCTAATGCTTTCGCGTCCGATATTTATAGCTTATAAGGCAATTGAAAGTCTTTGGGATTACTTGTGGATTTATGCTTGCAGTTTTCTACGCAGTAAGCGCTTTCCCTCGACTTGGAAAACTAATCGAATTTGTTGATTTTAATTTTTCTGCAAGTCATTTGGCAGCCTCAGCACGTCGCGTCCGACGGCAAATTCAATTACAAATAGCAACACTGGCTCGTTCAGACGATGGACGACACACACACACACACACCCTCGCACACACACTGCAGCGCTGACTGGACCTGAGCCTCATCAAATGAATTTGAAGCTCAGAAAGAATGAAAAGCAAAATACGCATTGGAAATTTTTTGCGTTTCTTTCTCCTTGACGGGGGAGTGAGGATTGGGGGGAGAGGTTCTTACAAGGGTGGGGGATAAGTGTGCACTTTAAATTTAATATAATTACCTCCATTTGGGAGCCCTTCTTGCCCATGGAGCCGCCACCCGTGTGGCCGCCGCTCTGTGCGGCATTCATTGTTGTGCTTTGGCTTTAGCTTGTTCTTGTTGTGCCTTCACTGCTCGTTCTCGTTGTAGTTGTTATTGTTGTGCTGTTGTTGTATCTGCAACTGTTGCTCCCGGAGCGGTCCAGGCCGGGCCGTAGTTGGGGTAGTTGGATCTGCTCGGGACCGAGTCGAGTCGAGTCGAGTCGCCTCGCGTTGCGTTGCGTCGCGTCCACTTGGCGCCTCGCTTTATTAACAGCTACGGGTCGCTCTGGGTGTATTGGTAATTATTACTGTGTGCTCAGCTTGGACTCGGCACCGGACGGCGCTCGGCCTCTCGGTGGTCTGTGGCTGAGGCACAAATTATGGGCAACACGCGTGTCGCAGCCAATAAATCCTGCGGCGGCTGCTGCCAATGTCGAGTCTGCTCGACTATGAAAATTTATTGTTTTTCCTTCTGCTCTTAGTTCATTTTCCTGCCTGCCTGCCTTGATCGAGTTTAAAGCTTACAATGCCTGAGTTTCGGTGCAGCACCAGCAGCAGGAGGAGGGTGCGCAGGCGAAGGTGGAGGCGGAGGTGGAAGCGTCTTCTGGCTCGGGCACCTGCGAATTGCGGTTAAGTTGGGCAACTTTGACGTTGTTTTCTGCACTTCGGCACGCGCCTAAGACGCAGCTGATCGCTTCTCTGCCTCGCACTCTCCCACTTCCCTCTTCTTCACTCGCTCTCCTGGCACTTGAGGATGCCTGGACAGAGACAATGCTGGAGCAGCAGCGTGGGCGGCTCCTGTGACAGGCGACAAGTGACGAGCGACAGCGACAGCGTTATAGAAACTCAACTTGAAATTTAAATAAGCCAACAACCACTTGCTGTATACGTGTGTGTGACTGTGTGTGTGTGTGTGTGTGTGTGTTGGTGTGTGTGTCGCATAATGTAACTATACACGAGCACTTGGAGCACAACTTTGGGCGCTCACTCCACGCAGTGTCAATCCCCACAGGGCTTTTCCATAGAATATCGCATAACCATGACTGCCAAGGGCTGCGGCACTGCGGTTGCGACCAGATAGAGAGAAGGGGGAAGGAGGGGGACGATGGCTTAAGGAAGGAGGGGTAAGAGGGTCGGGGTTGGTTGTGAGGTACTCGAGATGAAAGATGCCAATGGCCAAATTCCAAGACTGTATGCGAGTTGTGCTCGCTCTCCCTCACTCCCTCAATTTTCTATCACCCTCACTCCCTTCCCACTCTCTCTCTTTCTCAACTGTGTTGTGTCACTTCTTTTATGTATCAGCTTTAGTTTCATGTTTGAATTGATATATGAAAAACTTTAAGCAAATTCCTTTGAGACAAAAGTCGAAGAAGAAGATAAAGAAGAACTCGAAGAAGATGAAGCAACTCGTTGAATAATTTAGTTTAATTTCGAGTTTTGCACTAAACCAAACTGCATATGAATAATTGCAATAGTTGCCATAGGGTATGCTGTGTGTTCGCCAATCGTGTTCTAACATTTGAGTATAAATAAGAGACAAAGAAAAACAAAGATAGTACAAAAAAATATCAGTGTTAAAATTCATAAAAAATCATATCAATATATTTGAAAAAAACAAAAGATTTTGCTAATAAATTAAACCAGAGGCGAAAGCTACAGTCCGTAGGATACCCTAGAAGTGCCGTAAAGAGAACTTAACTCTACTTGTACGACACCAACAGATCAAATAATGTCTCTCTCTCTTTCTTCCTCGCTCTCGCCCTTTCTTGTTAGTGTTCCGCTTATACTTTCCTGAATAACTTCTGTGTTTGTTGACTGATTGCATAGAAATTTCAAGGATATATAGATATTATAGTCTGTTTGGTACAGGAAATTTGTACCATTTATATGTCAGTTAAATATCGAATTCAAATATTTAATTTTTGATTTATTGCGGCGTTGGGCGTGGCAAATTTAAAATAAACTTGATCTACACACAGGTTGCATAAACCTTCGTGCAAAATTTGAAAACTTTAGCTCTTATTTGGGCTCAGATCTTGACGTTCAATTTGACAGTCGAACAAAGAGACAATCGGCTCAATCGATCCTAAGCATGAATATATATACTTTATAACATCAGAGATAATCGTTCCGTGAAATTTATTAAAATCCAAGGCATAAAAACAATATTTTATACAATCAAAAAATCTGAAGAAGAAAACATTGAAAATCATTTATTGGAAACGAAAGAAAAAACTAATGAAAACAATTGCTAAACTGTTGGAGAAATGTGTTTTTGTTTCTATAAAATATTCGTGATTTATTCCAACTGCTTCGGGCCTTAATGGAAATTAACTAAACAGGCTGCAAGATAAGAGTGAAGATGTTCTCTTTGCCCGAAGTCGACTGTATTAAATGTAATTTATGTACAACATGAAGTCGTCTAATCAAAATGCTCAAAATTGGGGAATCGAACAAAGCTTGCTGGAAAATTGTGAAAATTGATTGAGCCGTCAGCGATTTATAGAAAATCATTTGTAAATGCTATTAAGTTTATGTGGAAGCTACCCCGCAACACCCTCCTCCCTCACTGCTGCCCCTCCTTCCCCTTCTTCTGCTCCTGCTTCGGTTGAAGTCTAATTCAATAAGGCAGCGCCAGGACGCGCAATGAACATTACTCAATACTCGGTACTTGCTTTAATTTCATCTCGCACAGAAATAAAACTCATTTCGCTTTGCATGTTTCCCACCTCCTGCCTCCCGCTTTCCCTCCCCCCCTCTCTTGTTGCTCTCGTTTCGCTTTAGACTTCATCAAATATTAATAAAGCGAGGCTGGCATAGAAATGTCCCTTAGCCAGGCATTTTGCACGTAGCATTTGAAGTTGATTCGATTCGAATTGTAGCCAAGAAAGGCAGAAAATCAGAGGAGAAACGAAAAGAAAAGAGCAGAAAAGAGGACGACAGAGACAGAGAGAAGGATAGAGAAGGAAGGAGGAGGGGGAAAGCAAAGCAAAATATGATGAAGGCAATTTGCTGTGTTGAGTTGACCCAAAGCCTTTGATAAACACACACGAAGCAGATAAAGAAACTGACGAGCAGAGAGCGAGGAAGGGGGAACACAAAGCGCATATAAGGGACCAAAAGGATGGCGGAGAAAGGAGGGGAGAAGAGGTAGGGGAAGGGGAAGGCGAGGGCGGGTCAGGGTCAAAGACTGGACTATAAGTCTAATGTGAACACTGATTGCCGTTGCTGTTGTTGCCTCAGTTGAAGTTGCCTTTGTTAGCTGCCAATTTGCCTAAAACTTTGCACAGAGATTTAATACTGCTCTAGAGGGGGGAGTGGAAAGTGGAGGAGGGATGGCTGATGCTGGCAATCTGAAAGGGAACTGCGAACGTTTCTCGTTTTTATGTGTTTGCTACGTGATTTAATTAGTTTGCGCCGCTTGGCCAAAAGGAATTTGTCTATGGCTAATTACCAAGCATTATTAACATATTGCAGCCCGTCTGGCAGAGGCCCAAACTCACGTACACAACAACAACAGCAACAGTAGCAACAGCAACAATGACACGAACAACAACAGAGAGTAGGGGGAGCGGGAGACAGACAGAAAAAAGACAACCGAACTAAACGATAAGCGCAACATCAACGCTTAACTATGCTAATGTGGCAGAAGAGGGGAAGGAGGGGGAAGAGAGAGAAGGGGGAGAAGAGGGAGCAGGATAGAAGAGCCGCAGATAAGGCGCAAGTCAGAGAGCAGACCGAGGGAGATGTGGCATGTGAGATGCCCGATTGGGGCAGTAAGTGAAGCCCATCAGAGCTGCCTGCCTGGTGGTGTATACCCCTCGTGCCTGCGCTGCCTGCAGGGTATGCCTCCACACACACACACACCAGCAACAAAGCGAATTTCACACCCAAAAACAAAGGCAAGCAGACGTAAGAGACTTCAAACTGCGGCAATCCACAATCCGGAATAAATAAGGTAGGAAATCAGCATGCAGACTGCGAGCTGGAGGAGAAACGCAAAGGGAGGTGGCAGGGGCTTTGCCTGGGGCTGATTCCGTTTGGTTTTAGTGCCTGGCAGCAAATAGAAAAAACAGAGAGAGAGAGAGCCAGCCAAAGCGGGGGCAGCTTTGGCAATCAGCGGACCAAAGCAGAAAACCAAAGCAAAGATTTGCTTCGGCTTTGTCTGAGCCAAGCTAAACTCTGGCAAGGAGAGCGCAGCAAACAACACCGAACTGGCAGCAGCAATTTGCCACATTTATTTAAACAATCTTTGGCAACGGACAGCAGGCAACGGGCAACGAGCAATGGGCAACAGGCAACTCGCAGCGGGAAAAAAGCCAAGAGAGAACCCAATTTTGATTGAGGCATTTGCTGGAAATGGATCAGATGGCGATGCGACTTTGATTGCACAACAACAAGTGAACTGTGTGCGTGTGTGTGTGTGTGTGGGTGTGGCACTCGCTGATTGGGCAGGTTGGCAAAGCCTTTTCAAATCCACTTGCCAAGCAGCCCCGTCAACTGTTCGTATACTTAATGCGATTGTCAGCAGCCTAATGTACATTTAATTTAGCTTTGTTTATGTTGTCGAATTCATTTGAAATGAGCCAAGCGATCTCAAGACATTTCGGAAGTAGTTTTTATTTTCAAATTCATTTGATTCATTTGCATAGCTGAGTTATTTATGAGTATTCTGCGGTCACTTAAGGCTTAAACAATGTTTCTCTTGATTGGAGAATGTTTGTCAGTGTTTCAAGATGTCTTTTATTTGTCATAAATGAACAACACATATTCCAATAAGGTTTCCCTTTTGAAATTTAAAGTTTTATTTCCACTTTTGTTTGCCCTTTCGATCAAGTGAAGTTCTAACAGAGAAGTAACTTCCTTTCACTCCGAACTTCGTTGGATTTGAAAATGGTTCAATATAGATAAGTAACTCTGTTTGCAATTTCTATCATTTCGAACTTTAAGGAGATGCCTTCTTCACTATTGAACATGTTTCAGTATGTCTTTTATTTTTTAAGTAAAAACAACACATATTTAAAGAAGGTTTTGCTTGGATTTCTTATTTGAAATTTAAAGTCTTATTTCCAATTTGATTTCTCCTTCGATTAAGTGAATTTCCAATACAGAAACTGCTTCTTTTCATTTCAAATCTCATCGAGTTTCCTTCTTTACAATTGATAATGTTTCAATATATGTTTTATTTCTTTTAAAGAACAACACATCTTTAAAGAATGCTTTTCTTCATTTCCTCATCTGAAATTTAAAGTCTTATTTCCACTTTGATTTCCCCTTCGATCAAGTAAAGTTCTGTTTGCCCTTCTATTCATTTCGAACTTCATTGAGTTGCCTTCTTCACAATCGACAATTAAAAAACTACACTCGAAATGCGCAACTAAAGTTTGCAATTGTTTTAAACTTTGGCATTGTTTGTGGCTCATTGTGTGTGGCCTTGGCACTCGCACGCTTTGAATTGTTCATTTAAACAATTCACTTTAATCTGCTTTCCATTCTGTTTCTGTTTTTCAGTTCGACTCTCACTGTCACTTCAAATGGCAAAAAAAATGCAACAAAAAGATAATTTCACGCAACATTTAAGCGCAGACCGCAGCAAACACAACCGCGGTTTCAATTTTGCGGGTGTGTGGCATGCACACACACAGCACACACAGCGCACACACACTCGGACAGACGGAATGAATTTACCGCAATGAGTAAAGGGAAATTGCAGCGCGCTAAAATTCAAACTGGCGACGATCGCCGAGCCGAAACGAGGACGAAGACGCAGGCGAATCTGCAGCGCGTATCACGTCGTCGTCGTCGTCGTATCACGTCGTGGCGCCTCGCGTCTCAGTGCGACTGCAGTTGTTGGCGTTGTGAGCATAACTGACGGCGGCCGAGCTGGCGAACGCACTTGGCGGCGTCGACTACGCAGACAGCTACGGCGACGGCAACGTCGACAGCAGCAGCGACGGTGGCAGCGGCAGCGGCAGCCTGAACGTTATCGCGCAGCTTCAACTGCGAAAGCTTTGCGGCAACATCTGCAGGGAAGCTTTTTGTGGCACGCAAGCTTGGCGCCAATCACGTGGCAGGCAGCGCGGAATGCGGCGAGCAAAACAAAAACGAGGAAGGTGAACCTGCTTGGCGCTAGTCATGCGTGCCACATGCCACGTGCCTCAGATGTGGCGGCAAGGATCGTAGTGGGGCAGCGCTTCCTCTCTCTCTCTCCCTCTCTCTCTCTCTCACTCTCTGTGCTGATCTGGCACTCGCATTGCGCATACGCCACGTTGCGCTAAGTTTGACAACTGCCCCGCCTACCGCCCACAGCATGGGCCGAGTTAGATGCCGAGTTCTTTGTGCAGCATGAGTAGCTTTAAAAATATAAATATGAAAGGGCGGGGCAAGGCCTTTGTAGGTGGGGGGAACCTCGAGCATTTGTCATGCCCGATAAGCAGTTTCGGTTGTTCAGTTCTTCAGTTCTTCAGTTCTGCAGTTGCTGCGTCGACAGTTTTCAAGTCAATTGAAAACACTTACAGCTAAAAGTCACACGCCAAAGTTTTGCCAACTAACTGTGAAAACTCGCAGACGCAGAACTTGACTTGCAGAGAATGCGATGGGGGGGAGATAAGAAGAGAAGTGGAAGAAGAGAGAGTTGCAGAGTGAGGAGGAAGGGGGGAGGAGGCACACTCAGCAACAGGGCTTGGCCATAAATTAACTTTCTCGTGGATTATCCCCTGCACTGTCCACCCTCTCGGCGCCTTTCAATTGCAGCCAATGTGTGATATATTTCCCTCTTGGCCGTGCAACGTGGCGTATGCTTAACGCCCCACACTGGACTCCACGTATGATTTATGTGCGCCAAACGGATGCTGGATGCCAATGACACTCGCTGTCGCTGTCGCTGTTCTTGCCACTGCTGCTGTTGTTGTTGCTATTGTTATTGTGGCTCTCATTGCGGTACCAGAGTCGAGAGCTTTTGTGGACTGCATTGCAAGCTCACAGAGCTTTGCGCCTCTTCCAGTATTTTCACCATGTTGCAGCAGCTTAACTGAGCTAAAGCTTTGGGCGAGCTTTCAAAGTCTCCTTGCTAGATCGAAGCAAGTGAAGTACGATGCGAGAGAAGCTCTACAAAGAGTCCTTAACTCAGTTCAGGCATTGCAGTCATGGATTTTGAATTTAAAATGGTTTGAAACTTTGCTTAAGCTGATGCGGTTTCTATAGTCAACGAAGATGTTACTTGGGATAAATGTGCCAAGGGATCTTTCGAAACAAAAATAATGAACTTCAAAACACTTTTTCAGTGGTAGCGAAAGGCTTAAGCCACCAGAATTCAAAGATGCCTCCCAAATGCGACCCCATGGAAGTCAAATTGGTTTACTTCCAATGTGTTGGTACCGGACATGGCTTTGGGTCTTAAAATCGTTGTTGATGATATAACAAAACTCAGCTCGGACAGAAGAATCTTCAGTTCACTGAAGGTCTGACTCATCTTAGCAGCACCATGTGCTGCATCCTTGATTATCAAAGCTGTAAAACAGCCTCCACGCGACAGAAAGAAGCAAAAGAATATTAAATATAGTGGAAGCATTGCCCTGAACAATATTCACACTATCGCACGAGACCAAGGGCAATGCTTTAAGAGAAGAAAGGAACCTGCAGTAATAAAATAAAATAAATAAAATAAGAAAGTGTTCTCCAAGTGTTCCACATCTCACACAAGCACGTGCTGAGATGTTTCAACCCCTAGTTCGCATCGTCAACACTAGCTCTTAGGTTCTCTGAACTCTCAACCTATAAGGGCCTGTAGACAGGCCTTTCAGAATACGCAGAGGGATCTTATTTGGTTTGATTATCTGCTTATTCCTCTGTAGATTGTAGCAGCTTAGAAGTCTCTTAGAACCAGTTCAGTTCACGGATCTCTCTCTCCCTCTCCTTCAAAAAGACTTTTGTCATATTAGTAATCGTCAAGTGCCTGTTTTCCTCATGGCCTGAATGGTTTTGTGTCCCGTTGTTTACAACAGAGTAAGGTCGTTACCCCTCCATGGTCTGTCGAGTCTCCGTCATATACTTAATTCTGACTTAATTTATTATGAGATCTTATTGCATGAATTAGTTTCACGAAAAGGGCAGAAGTATCACTCGAAATTAAGTCATTTAACTCGGTATAAAATGATTGCAGCTAATATCATGATACGCGGTTCACTACTGATAACGATATCGTATAGATTGACCCTATTTTGGGAAATTTCATACAAAAATGATAATTGTAAAACACTTTGCTATGGGTATGTAAAGTAAATAGGGGTAGACCCTTAGTAAGTACTTATTTCTGCAGATAACGTTGTACATATGTTAGTTGGAATTGGATCTAAGCACTAGAGAGAGAAAAAAGTCGGAATGGTCAGCACTATTTAAAATCCACTAATTATCTATGTGATAAGAACAATGCAGTGATACGCAGTTACTTATTGCCAGTATATCGATATTAATAAGTAATAGTAATAAACATTGATTGTAATAAGACTCGCCAATATAATTAAATTAACTATATTGCAACGTCAAACAACAAACAGCTCGTTCATTATTTTACCGGAACTAACATGAACAAATACCACATGGCCTAGAGGAGTTCCGGAAAGATAGAGGAATATATGTGTTTTTTAACTAAAATAAAATATATTCTTCAACAAAGTTGCCTTAGAAGGTGATGCACCAAATATGGTGACTTTCTCACATTCTGATTTACTTTTTATATAATTAAATGTGAAGGCTTCGAAGTACTTCTTTTTTCTGTGATAACTTCTTAATGTGATCTAGCTCTTCAAGTTTGGGAGCAGAGAGAATTCATTTGGAGGCAAGTTATGTGAATAAAGTAGATTAAGTCCCAATTGGAACCATAATTGTCCTAGTTTAGCCAACATCTATTTGCTGTACGTGTTTGAAAAGAGAAAAGCTTTCTCATCTCGAAAAAAACATCGCTTAAAATTGAACCAACTATTTTTCGTGGGAATCACACAAACTGAACTATTTACCACTTTTTCGTTTTTTGATCACTTCAAATGATCCAATGCTATTGTTTATACTTCGAGATTCACAGCCTGCAACCAAAGCTACCAAAGGTTTTTCCCAAAAGAAAACTAATGTTTAGTAAGGGTGTGAAGTTTCTGAAGTTTTTAAAAGGCTAAACGAATTGTTATCAATTTTTGTTTGCAAACTTAAGAAAGATAAGACTCTTGAAATCAGCCATAATCCTTTTTCAATGATATACTAAGTTGAAGATTCGCAGGACTATTCCCACCATTTAGTATGTAAATCTTGTTGTGTAGAAAAATTCAAAGGTTTCTCAAGCGAAATACCCCTTGACCTCTGACCCAATAAATTGGCTAGCAAACTAAGTTTATCTAAATTCGTTTGTGTGAAAACCTTTCAAACATTTACAGCACACGTAAAGCATTTTCCAGCACTTGGTTCATTGATTTCATTGCAGCTGATTGTTCACTTGTAATTCTTGAAGCAGTTGCTGTTGCTGTTGTTGTTGGTGTTGCTGTTGTTGTTGTTGTTGCTGTTGTTGCTGCGGTCTGTCGTCAGTTTGCATTCTTTCATCTGAGGTATTCAGTCGGTTTGCTTGCTGTCTGCTCCTTGTTTGGCATTCCCTCGCTGAATGGACGTGTACAGTGAAGCCTCGCCAAGTGACACAACTGATGCACTCTATGTTTGTGCATTATATGTTTATATATTCATATTCACATTCAGCTTGAGTTGCAGGTGAATATCCGTGGCACTTATCCAGCGACAACTGTGCCTCATTGCCACATTGGTAATCGTGTTCGTGCTCGTGTTCGTGACTGTGTTCGTGTTCGTGTTTGGTGCTCAGCCAACGTCAGAGGCATAAAGTTGTTGGAATTGTTCAGTTATTACGGAATTTTTTGTTGCTATTTTCCACAAGCTGCGCAATTCCCAAAAGGTGCAACAAGGAAATGAATTCAAGCGTGAGCGGAGCCAAGGCGCAGCCCAAGCTCTGCAAATTGAGGACTTGCTGTGAGGGTGTGTGTGTGGGTGTGTAGCTGCGAGCTATGGTTATCTGGGACAGGAACTGGAAAGGGGACGCAGGTGGGGGGAGCTGCGGAAAGGGACTGATGGCAGTTGCTGCGTCTAACGAATTCATCAACACAAAAGATGAAGATGAAGAAAAATGGCAAACTAAGGCCAGGATGCCCGACTAATACGTACACTCCCACAAACATACACACACCCACACACACACATGCGCAGCAAGGGAAATCGCTCGTTGCGGTGGCCCACAAATGGATGGCGGATACGGATACACTGCGCTGGGTTTGGGCGCAGCGCGGATGTGTTGACAGGCGTCTCCCTTGGACTTGCAGCAAATGCATTTGTTGTGTGCAACAAGCTGTCACAGTGAGACACCTCCCTCTGCAGTCTATTTTCAGCCAACACTCTCTGCCCGTCCCCTCTCCGCCTACTCTATTCCCATTTGGCATTTATGAGCTGTGCGCGAGTTTGATTCAATTTCATTCGCTAATCCCAGCGCAGTTCACAATTAAAGTACGACTGGGGAGCTGGCAATGATGATGATCGAGATGATGAAGATGCCGGGCTGAGCACAATGAATTATGACTGCATTTCTAGGACACGAGAAAGGCAGAGGGACAGACAGACAGAGAAAGAGAGAGTGGAAAGGGGCACAACTATGAGTTACAGCTGGGCAAAGGGATAAGAGCAGAGCGAGCGACAAAAAGTGCGAGTGAAATAATTAAAGTGCGCATTAAATATTTTGCTGCTCTACTTGTGATGAACACCCATTTAAATGTGCTCATCAGAGCGGGTATTTGGGCTTTTATAATGGAGAATGTGAACTTCCTGCTCTGGAAAGTGACAACTTCCTCTCTTTATACCCTTCGATCATTGAAAAGATTAACTTACTTAGTGCAAATGTATGTAACAGGTAGAAAGAGGCGTGGCAAAATCATTTTAAGGTTTAAAATTTAATTTAAAAATGGACTAAACAAGAGTTAGCTGATAACAGTTGCCAAGCATTGCCGTTAGAGTTGTACCGTTTAGATGAAACAATAAGATTTTGTTCAACGAAGACCAAAAGACGAAGACGAAGACTTGAAGACCGAAAGACTCAAAGACAAAAAGAACAAAAGACCAAAAGAATCGAACGAACTAATGCTTGAACAATTTTACGAACTAAAAGACTCGAACGAACGAACTAAGGAATGAACTATAGTTCATCAAAAAATGAACTAATGAACTAAGTCCCTGAAACGAACCCAAATCAACAACTCTAATTGCCGTACCATGCTCGATTTGGCGCATTCGAATGCATACCAAAATATCGTTTGTAATAAGGTACTTAAGTCATTATCGATAAAAGTGAGCTGCTGTGCAACACTGAAATGAAGAGCGTCACTTTTTGCAATAATTCGCACGCAGCAACACATTAAATTAAATCTTTATCTCTATCTCCTATTTCGTATCCCTATATTTTATTATTTGTTTTGAATTAGTAAAATTATTGTGTCTTATAGAAGGAGAAGTGCTATTTTTTGTGGAGCGAAGGCGTCTAATTGGAGACACAACATAATAATTCCTAAAATTTGTTAATAAGGCATGCCCAAAGTGGGCTGAAGGGCAGTTTCAAAAACGCGTAACCCGAAATTTAAAGTGCGAAAACTCGAGAAGAATATGCTGAAACAAAGATATAGAATATTAGCTGACCCGGTGGACTTCGTCCCACCTAGCCGTGATTCAATTCGAATAAATATAGAAAATATATATATGTATGGATCGCTGTGCACAAAAGGGAATGTGAAAATAACATCTTACCGAACAATAGTTTGTTAAATTTCTTCTAATTTATTCTCTTAATGCTAGGGCGTGGACAATATTCTTGGGTAGCCCATTAGCTAGGATAAACAAACTGGAGGGTTTACCCACCCGCGAGCATGCCACGTACAATTGACCATGTGAAAAGAATCTGGATTGGTGCCGGTAAGTAAACCGTTCAATGGTTCAGGTGGTATTTCAATCGGAGGTAGTTGGACCTTGCCAGACGCGCAACACATCCCGGCCGACTCCTTGTTGAATTTGAGAGCATGACAATGCGGGCATTCCTTGTCCATACCACCAATAGCGACTTTTGAATGAGCATAATATTCAATATCGGGCTCGTAATGGAATGCAAGACGCAGGAATGAATTTGATACAAATGCTCGATGCACCTGTTGTCGTTGTTGGTTACTTGTTCTGCGTCTATTCATTCTGGAACGGCTTAATTGTCGTTTTTCGACTACTACGGCTCAACTCGGCCCCTTTGCGTTTTCTCGGCATTGCAGCTGGTTGTCTCTTTTTCACTCCCACGCGTTGATTCTCGGTAATCATGCACTACAACAACTAATATTCTGAGTTGACAACTACAACAATGCAGGATCTGAAATTGAAACTGAGAGAGGTTCTCTCTCAGACAGTGTGCGCTTGCTTTGTTCAAAATTGGGAGAGCGCAGTTGACGAAATTAAAAAATGTTTTTGGTGGACAACCCTTATCGGTTAGGGTTAGCCGATTGCCTGGCCTATAGAATATACTCTCCAAATTTCATCAAAATCGGTCAAGTAGTTTCGGAGAAGTTCGGTTACTAACAGTGTGACAGCAGAATTTTATATATAAGATTCAGGGGAGTAGTATGCATATCACAGTCGAACACACACACCAGTTGTCGTGCTTGCATCACGTGTGCAAAGGGTATCTTACTGTCGGGTGTGTCCACTGTAGCGTTTGTCTGGTTATGAACAAAAAAGATGTCTCTTTAACTAGTTCTATGGATGAGTAGAATACATAATCACTGTTTGTGACCAGCTCATCTCGTTCTGCAGAAGTCGTGGCCAGAAGTCTACTCACATTTGGTTAAATTGATCAAGAGTTGACTAAATTTGTTAGAGAAAAAGTTATATTCAGAGTCAACCTATGTTTAGATATTTCTCTGGCATTGGCCTCGAGCTGTGCGTCAGGCTGTCCCAAAATGATTTGTCAACTAGACTAATCCCACAGTAGATTGTCAGCTTGTCAGAGAATGTTATGGAATTGCAACGATTGCTGGCTGCGTTGCTCGCCATCTGGCTTCCGTCGACGGGTCACGCAGCACCGAGGGCCTCAAGGTCCCATCGCCACAGTGTGGCCAGGGCCAGTGGCTTGGAGCTCAACGAACTGCGCAATCCGTCCGAAGGGAAGCAACAGCTGCAACTGAGTCTGAAGTTTGGGCCGCAATATCAATTGCAGAGGGCTTGCCTGAACCAGGACATGGTCAGGCGCATACTGCCGTTTGGCAGAGCGGCTCTCTCTTGTCCTTCGGAGAGGGCCAAGGATTGTGAGGGTCACGACAAGCCCTCGCACATCCCGATGACGACCATCAAGTACGACGATCTGCAAGAGGACTGGGATGATGATGACGATGGCTGCGACAATGAGGATTCTAACAACGATAAAAACGATAGTAATGATTCCTCGTGCCCCAACAGCAATAAAAGCTGTGGAAGTATCCCCACTCACAACCACGACAGGTACCAGCAGGGTGATGGCAGAGGCACCTTCTTCAAGGGTCAGAGTAGCAACCAAAATGGCAACGACAACAACGAGAACAGCATCAACGATATCAATCCGGAGTGCAACGACTTCAACGATCGCGCCGAGTGCCTCATGCGCAGGATCTGCATGAACGTGAAGGGCGTGTCCAACGATCTGCAGGCTCTCAAGACGAATCTCTTGCCAATGCGCATCACCTTCGCAAAAAAACCCAACGGCAGCCATAAGAGCAACCCCAGCGATGGCAGGGACAACAACAACAACAGCAATGCCAACAGCAATGGCTACGGCAATGGGAACAGCAATAGCAATGGCAGGAGCAATCACAATGGCAACGGCAACAGCAATGGGAATAACAACGGCAATGGCAACAGCAACAACAATGGAGACAGCAACAGCAACGGCAACAACAACGACAACAACAACGGCAATAATAACAACAACAGCAACAACAATGGCAACAACAACGGCAACAACAATGGCAACAACAACGGCAATTACAATGGCAACAGCAACCATAACGGCAATAACCACAACAACAATAACAACAACAACAATAATAACAATAACAACAATAATAAGAACATTGCCAACGGCAACAACAACAACAACAACAATGGAAACCGCAACAACTACAACAACCACAACAGCAACGCCAACGACAAGGCGAGCAAAGCCATTGCCCAAGCCAAGCTCTATTTGGACGAAGTTCAATCGTTCCCAGACTTTGACAGAGCCCAGGAGCAGCAGCAGCAGCAGCAGCAAGAGCAGGAGAATCCAAATGAAAGCGAGACTCGCCTCCTCGTGCCGCCCCTGCTGCAGATCTTCAACCATCGCTCCATCCTGCCCTGGGGTCTGGTCTCGCCCAACATGCACAGAGAGCACACCTACGGCCTCAACGACTTGCGACTCTCTCGCGCCGTGCAGGCTGCAGTGGCAGCGCGTGCCCGTCAACAGCAGCAGCAGGACAGCGATGGCAGCGAGCAACAGGAACATCTGGAGCACTTCAGGGAGAATCTACGCCGTCTGGTCAACAATCGCGATGCCATCGAGCAGCGCGTCTCGGGGCTGCTGGCCAGCGGCAATCAGCAGAGTCTACCTGCGCTAATAAGGAGCCAAGATCATTAGCCGAGAATGGAAAGCTTGCAGCTTGCTCTTGAATTAAGCTTCCTTTCCGTTTCTCTTATTATATTTTTTCATTTTTAAAGTTAGGTTTATATATCTTATATTTTCTTAATGAATTTTACCATTGAAAATCGTTGAATTAATTCACTTGAAAACTGCACGAAAGAGTGTGCTTGACTGTGATATATCCCCTACCCAACTGACAAAATCGATTTCTTAAAAAAAAACATCTTATTAAGCGTATTTTGTGTTGCATACTTTAGGGATCCAATTTATATTACATACATTTTCAGTTGACACTAGGTATTACTAAATACCCTACTTGCCTGTGGTTTAAAAAGCGAGCACATTATTTGATACACCCACTCTAATCTAGAGAATATTCAACATTATAATTATCAGTGGGCTCAAAGGGGATAGTAATTTAAAAAACCATAGATTATTATATTAAGTCTAAGTTCTTCCATTAAACTGCAAATTTTGCACTGAGAAACGATGAAAACCTTTAAAAGCGATGTCTCTAATCGTTGAAGTATATTTACATATATTCGTAAGTATGTATTTAGTTCTTAATCAGCATCAACATGGCAGTCGACTTCTCCATGACTGGGTGCTTTTTATTCTTGCACGCTATTTATAAATTGAAACGATTCAAATCTAACCAATAAAGTTATTTATGTTGTTTTACAAAACAATATATTGCAATCACAAAATAGTTATGTGAGGCATGCTGACAAAACTGCATCAAAATCGGTTGAAATGTATTTAACATGCTATAATATTTATATTATATGATTGAACAGTTTCATTTAAACAAAAATATGACAACTGTCAATCAATGAAGATCCTTCTCAGTCCCTTGTAGAACCGGTCGTAGTTTCACACTACTAGCCTGTCCATTTTGTAGGGCTTACCATGATTTAGGTCTAAAACAAGCCAATCAGAGAATCGATAAACGCAACTTAATTGGTTAAAAAATTAACTCAAGAGTCTCATAAAAACTTGTTATACATTTTCACTTATTTAGAATATAGAACTAAATCAAATGAAATCGGTTTTCCATTCCATCTCCTCTTGCATGCTCGTATCTTCTTATCGCATTTAGAGTCGTATGTTACATTATGCAACAGTGCTGTAACAAACCGAGGTACTATGAACAATCTGACTATGCATTCTCTGCTTCAACGTCCATTGCAATATAGAATATTCTAGCCGTCAGCCGTCAGAGGCGACAAGGGGAGTTGCTCTGGAATTCAGAAAAATGTGTCGTCCTTGTTGTCTACTTGGTGCAAGCGGACTCCTAGCAGACCATCCCTGCTGGCAGTGGAGACTAATAGGAGTCATGAGAAGAGAGGTGTCTTCATAACACACCCCATTCCGGCCGTACTAAGGTGTCACTCGACTCGTGCCGAAAGCCATTTTGCCAGTGGCTCCGGCAAAAAGCCCAGTCTCAAACGGAGGTCTCCGAGAAGTGGCAACCTCATTATCTAAAAGCCTTCCCCGGGTACTGAACGATATTATATATATACCTATGTACATATATATCAAGATCTACTTAGAAATCAAAACCTTTTTCCACTTTCACAATCTCAGTCGACCTTGAGCTCTTCGTCGTAAAGGTGCTAAACTGTTTACGAAACAATTTCTCGGTCAGTCTGTAGGACGCTCAAGTGTGCTTCACAATTCAAGTCTGCTTTAATTTTCTCAGGGAATCTACATTTACGTGATGAACTTCGGAAAGGTTTTGCTCATCTCGCTCTTCGTTCTCTCTCGCTTAATGTCCGCTATGAGCGCGAGCAGAAGGACCAAAGAGGAGGACGCATGGAAGAAGAGTAACGAGTGGTTCGATGTCTACAATCACGACGATCTCTATAACTACGAGGATTGCAATGCTCAGCTGGATATGCGTGATCTGGACAAGGACTTCGACTGGCGTGCCCCGTCGTCGAATGTGGTGGAGGTGAGACAAAAGTCCAAAGCACCCCTTTCGGCTAGGAAGGCTATAAAGAGGAAGAATAAAAACCCTGAACAAGGCAAGAAGAAGCCAGTGAGCAGCAAAGAGGTGAAGAAACCGAACTCCTCGAAGGAGCGCAGATTGCCGTTCAAATATCCTGAGGATGTTGAGCACGTCGTGGGTAAGCTCAAGAAATCGAATCAGAAAACGATGTAAATTGCAAAGGAGGAACGGGGGAAGTGGACGAGGAGGAGGTGGAAGAGGAAGAGGACAAGGTGCGCCCGGCTTGAGAACATCCTCAAGAGAAACTGTTAAATATATATATTTTTTTGTTTCGCTTGGAAATTAAACTGCAAATTCCTTTTACGGGGAGTCTGCACCATTCAATGCATTCCTCATCCATCCAATCTTCGCCGTGACAGAGACAGAGGGAGACAGAGAGAGACAGATGGACAGAGCGAGACAGAGACTGAGCAAATTGGTGCTGACGTTGACAGACTCCGGTGACAAATTAAGGCGGCAACTGCAGCGAAGACCGTTCCGTGCGGCTCTAAGTGCATTTGAGTAGGTAGCTATCGGTGTGTGTGTGCGTGTGTTAGTGCATGTGCGTGTACGTGTGGGTGCTGCAATGTGTGTGCGTGTGTGGGTGTGTTCTTGTTTGTGTTCAACTGCCAAGCGAGAACAATGGCAAAGGATTGAAAGCGATGTCGGCCGAGAATGTTACAGCCTTGCATTGTCCTCAAATGTTCAAGAGTGTGTGTGTGTGTGTGTGTACGTGTGTGTGCGAATGCATGTGGGCGTGTGGTTAAGTGTGTGTTTGTACTCGTGTGCTAGTGGGCGACTGTGCTTGCCAGCTTGAGCTTGGGTTCTTTGGAAATCGCTCAAAGCTATTTTCAAATTGTTTTCGCAATCACAACAAAATCGATTTGTAAATATTCGCTATTAACTTAAGCTCTACATCGGCAGCTGCCACACCCACACAGCCACACACCCATTCACTCGCACACACACACAGAGCCAGTCTGTGAGGGGATGACATAAAGTGCTCTTTTGTCTACTTGTCGCCTCGGTCGGCCTCGTCGCCTGCATTTTATGAGCTGCTCAGCTCGTGCGACAATTACAAAAGTCGCAAATTTCATTGCCTACTTCAAGGCGAGCCGAACGTCGCCTTCGCCTACGCCTGCGCTGCGTCGCCTTAGCTTACTCTGCTGGCATATTGTGATTTATTTCTGCTGATAAGCGCGAAAATTCAAAATCGATTCGTAAGCCCCAAATGCTTGTTTCCTTGCTCCCCACCTTCCCCTCACCCACACTCTGCCCTTGCTGGATTTATTGTGCTTTCTGCCGGCTCAGACAAGACAATTGTTTTTCTGTCGCAGCATGACAAACATAACCAAACGCCCCCGAAGAGATCAGCGAACCTTTATAAATGTCTTCAATTCGACTCAGAAGCCTTTTCCCCTTTAAGCTTCACCCAAAACTAACCTCAAAATTCAGTTTTTATCTTCATACAATAAGGAAAAACTTAAATGGCACAAAAAATATTTGGACCCAGGCGCATTTGTTATTCATAGCCTAGAACCAAAGACATTTTTATTGTCTTTGATAAGCAGCTGCCTGCCCTCCCCCTCCTGACTCTCCCTTGCGGTGCTGTCCCTCACAGCCTGAGGCTAAGTGGCAAGGTGGAGGGTGTGGGCAAGGGTCCTTGGGAAAGGTGTGTGCGCGCTCATCAGTGAGAAGGGACGGGCTTCGTCTGCAGCTGATAACCTGATGGAAATTCCTTTTCGGCTGCACGTGTTGAAACTCACTGAGTATCTCTTCAATAACTTGCTTATTTCCTCAGTTACCTCGAGCAAACTCACGTAAACTTAAGTGAAACTATAGTTTTTATTATAATTCTTTTATCGGGTTAGGATGACTGAATTTACTGAGCATACATGTTGTATAAAATACCTGAAAATCTTTTTTTTCAAGCTTTTATTATTATTTATTATTCTATTATCACAAGGAATCGTTCAGTTCCATCTGAACTTAACCTAATGCGTAGCTTAAAAGATAATATTATGGTTAAAGTTCCTTAATTATAATATATACAAGTGTACACTAGAGGAAAACCTGCAAAGCTGATTACGTTGCCTTGAAGAACTTCGGGAGTCTAAATTTAATTGCAGTGTTAACTATATTCTCAACTTCAGAAGTGAATTTTATTTTATATCATTTTCTTCCTCATTGCCTGTTGAATCAAATGAATTACAGTGTATACAGTTTCATCGATCACCAGGTGAGCTGACTCCGATAAACACTGTTGAAAGTATGGCATAGTTGGGATATTAATGGAAGTCTTTAATTGGACTCATTGGTAAATGGAGCGAAAGTTTACCATCAGCTTAAAAGAATCTAATGTGTGGAATGAGCTCTAACATACCAATCGGAAACGCCTTTAGCACTACTTAATACGAAGTATGTCTTATTGAATTGTTAAGAATTATAAAGAAGGTTTTCTTGTACATAAATATGAATATTATTGAACAATTTTGTTGACATTCGGGCAGATGCCCGATGCCCTTCATCACTCTCACCTCTATGGGTAATAGCCCTGATGATTGCTTTTACAGGTGGAGTGGAAACAAGCTTATCCGTAATACTCTTAAATCAGGGCAAAACGTAGTATAGTCTGTCTCTAGCCGCCGTATAGCTTATACAATCCTTTGTTTTAAAGCTGAGGAATCCACTAAAGTAAGGTTTTTCTTTTCCCAAGATTTTTCATTTGGAACATCGATGTTATTTCAGCTCTAACCCCACTTTCCGCACTCTTTAAACTCTGCCAACTTCTTGTAATAAGGGGAGTTTACGCTATGGGGTAGAAGAACCCAATTTACTAGCCCTGAGCCCAGTCGGATCATATGGAAGAGACTTACTGCTCCCTTACAATATTAATATAACCTATTAAAAACAATTAATCGCATTAGCATATCATAAGCAACAAAACGAATGTATCTATCTCTAATATAGTTGGAACATAAGTGTTATTCTTGAGCTAAGTCAGACTTGCAGTATGTGTTGAAATTCATTGTATTACTTGAGTGTATCATAAATTACTTAATCATACTGTAATTTATGAAGGCAACTTAGGAGTCTTTAAGCTAACGTTAGGTTTCATAGTTTTGCGTTGGTTTGATAAAGGAAACAAGTCTTCAAAGAGAAGTATTTGCTTTTAATGTGAGTCTTCGGTAGAAGTGCGCACTTCTGCTTCTTCTTTACCAGGTTCTTCTTAATCCTGTTTGTCCGCTTGTTCTTCCGCTTGTTCTTCTTCTTATTCTTCATCTTATTCTTCTTCTTGTTCGTCTCCTCGCTGTTTAAGCACTTCAAAAACTGCTTCGCTGTCACACCTTTTGTCTCTCAGTTTCCACTTTCGGTGCAAACGTCAGAAAAGAGAACATTGAGAACTGCAGTTTATGACTCACGCGGCTTGAGTTTGAGCACATCGATTGCCAATCCAGCATGTGGCGAGGAGAGAGTTTAACACGGCGAGACGTGACGTTAGATAATCAAGTCCTCTTTTATTTAGCCCCCTCTCTCTCACTCTCCCTCCCCCTCCCTGGCTTAGCTGGTGCACTTTATATGCGACACCTGTTTGTGCTGCAATCGAAACTGCTGTTTGGCACTTATCTCGCCTGAGAGCTGTGAAATCTCTTTGCGGACACTCTTTATCAGCTTATTGCGATGCTGCATATGTGCGTGTCTGTGTGTGTGTGTGTGTGTGCACACATGGCAGGAGTCCATAATGAAAGAATAATAAACATAGAAATTATTCAAGAAACACATTATTTCTGGAGGTTAACAGCGCCAGCCCGCGGCGTGTTTACCGTGTGAATGTGCAATGCCTTTGTGCGTGTGTGTGTGTTTGTGTGTGTGTGTGCGAATGCAAATATTGATACAAGCGTAATAAAAGAATTTCAATTGATAGAACTTCGTGACGACATTTACTTCGCGCGATTTCCGCGTCAACTTTTCTCGAGCCACGAAAGTTCTCCTGGAATCGAAGACTATAAATGGAATTCAAATTGCTGTTGTTGTTGTTGTCCTAGCGGAAACTCTGTTTATGAATTTCCATCTGATTTTCTACTTTTCAGCTTAGTTAGAAGTTTCAAAAATGTTCCGCTGCTCTAACAATTCTACAGTCTCATTTCGTTTGATTCCTCTCCATTCCGTTTCGTTTCACTTATTAAATTCATATTTACTTTGCACGGCAAAGCCACAGCCAGGGAGGGTGAGGTGCGAGCGAGAGGTAGGAGAGGAGTGGAGAGGGGGAGGCAGCTAGACTAGGCGACCGCGCACAGCGTGAGCGCTTTATTAAAACGTCGAACAAGTCGTTTTTGTGGTTTCCTTTAATAACGAGAATTATTTGCATAGCAGGCGCAACATGACGTATACTTGATGTGGCTGGACCTGACCAAGAGTAACTTTAAAGCGGCACACACACACACTCGCGCATACACACACACACACACACACAAATGTGGGTATAAATAGCACAGAGACAAAAGGAAAAGTAAAACTTGCCACACAAATGTCCCACTGCACTCGAGTTGCCTCCGCCCGGAGGGGGATGCAGTGCGCTGGCAAGGTCGGGCCTGCGTTGCGTGGTGAACTTGAACTTTGTCAAGCCAAGACAAACAGCAGCAGTGGCAAAGGCAGTGGGAGTGGCAGCGGCAGCTTTAATTATGGCAGACAACAGCTGATGCCATCCTTTTGGCCAAGAGTCGCTGCCATGGCTGCTGCTGCTGCTGCTGCACCTACGCGCAATTAGACCAAAAGCAACGCACACTGCACAGGCCAAAAGGACAGGCATGCAGGCAGTGCAGGCGCGCATGTGGCGCGTGGCATGTGGCATGCGAAATTCTATACACGCCTGCCGCATAAATTGTCATGCAGCGTAGGAAATGTTGTGCATACTTCGCGGCACGCATAATTCCATTCCCATTCTGCCGCGTTTACCTAACAGGCGAAAAAGTTTTCTATGAATTATGAGCATAGCTAGCGCACATAGCCTGCCTAACCGCACAGCCCAACCCCTCCGCCCTCCCCCTCCACAGCATAATCATATTCATGACAATATAATGGCGTCGTTACGAGGCGACTCTGAAAGCGAAAGTGACACCGCAGCAGGTAGTCAGCGACCACAGAAGTCGCCTTCCTCTCCTCGAGGCTGTCCATTAGTCAGGCAGTCGGACAGCCCGACAGACTTTTGTCTTACGGGCCCACTTCAACAGACTGTTTGCCCTGCCTCGTCCCCCCTTCCCCTCAGCTTTTGCCGTTCCCGCCTCCCTCCTTTTCTGCTTTGCCTTCGCTTTGAACTTCATAAATTCACTGAACTACGACGGACACAAGATGCCGCATTAATCATAACAAACTGTGTGATGGAATTGCCTGGTAGCCCCTGCTGCTCCCCCCCCCCTGCACTTACTCCCTCTCATCATCTCTCTCTCACTCTTCTTGTCTTCTCTGTCGTGCAATTAAGTTTTCAAATAATTCGTTTAATTTTCTCCTGTTTAAGTATGAAATTTTAAGCTCATAAGCTGCTTAAATGATAAAAGTATATATACAGTAAATGCGTGGTGTATGCAAGTGTGTGTGTCTGTGTGTGTGTGTGTGTATGCATGAAGTAAGCTGCCTACCGCAAATTACGCATACGCCGCATGGATTTTTTTTCCAATTATTTACATTTTGGGTTGTTCGGTTTGCTGTCCGCAAATAGTAATCAAAACTGAAGCAAACGATATATACAGCACACACACACACATACACGCTCTCTCACATACTAAGCAAAAGAACACCAAATTAATTAAAGATCTTTATCAGTTTTCACTTACCGAATGCTGCAGCAGCGTGTGGATGTTTTTTTTTACAGTTTTTGGTTAGTTTGAGTTTTGTTTTTGGTTTTTGTTTTTATGTTGACACAGATACACACACACAAGTACATAAAGTAGATATTGCATTGGTTTTGGGTGTGGATGAGTCGTTCATGTGTGTGTGTGTGTGTGTGAGACGGGTCGGGGCGGGGGGAGTAGAAGAGAAAAAGAATAATTTATTTTAAAATGATATTGCATATTCAAGTGGAGATTGTTGCGCTGTGTTACCCACGGCGCATCAATCGCAATAAACAATTCTTATACATTTCTGAGTAACTGTATGTGTGTGTGTTTGTGTTGGTGTGTGTGAGTGTGTGTAGTGTGGATGTAGGTGTGCATGCATGAGTTATGAGCTAGATAGCAAGAGATAGCAGAAAGAACACTAACTAGACAGGCTCCTGCAGAGGAGACACATGCGCTATATATATGTATATATATTTATGTATATATAAATATACATATTCTATATATGTATCTACTACTTACCTGATGTCAGGGGGGAGAGAAAATCTAATAAGGCGAAAGCAGCTGACAGGCAGCAAACGGGAGGGCACAAGCGCGAAAGCAACAGACGAGTGCGCTCGACTGCGATATGCCCGCTACTCACCTGACCGAAGCGATTGTGTTGCATACTTTACAGGGGCTTAGAAATTAGTAAATCTTGGAACTAGTTCATAAATAGATTTTATGTTTACTCTACGAGTGCAACTAAATTTTTAGAGGTCAATTCAGCGTTGATTGTTATTGTTTATTGTTTAACAAAAATAAAGTTAAGTGCATTAAAGATTTAAATAAATTTACAAGGGCGTCAAAAGGGGCACGGATAAATTGTAAAACAAATTTGATCTGCATGGGCATATTGACAGCAAATTTGGTCGCCCTATCTGTTATAGTCTCTGATATCTAGTTGTTCATACAGACACAAATTCGGAATACCCTTCTGCCGTACGTGTAGTGGGTATAAGGAGTCAAAGAGAGAGGTAGCAAGGCAGCGATGCCAGCAGGCATTGGCAACTGTTAAATGCTGACATCTATTGATTTTGACAATAAAATTCGAGAGACGAGGGAGGCAGAGACCGAAGAAGGGAAAGAAGGAACGGGAATGGGGACAGCGGAAAAAAACCAAAAATGAAAAAGGGTAAAACGCAAAACTTTATTTGATTGTTTGGCACCCGCAACCCCAACAAAAAAAAAACCAAAAATAAAGAGTAAAGCGACACAGGGCGAATAAACCAACAATAACAACAAGAAGAAGAGCAGCTCGGGTGTCTGCGGGAAGAGAGTGGGAGAGGTATATCTGATACTGCGCTTATGCCTCTGCAATCAGCTTTAACTGCTCTGCCATATTGTTAGACATTCGAGTGTGTGTGTGAGTGTGAGTGAGTGGGAGGCCTGTTGCCACAACCAAATGTCACGTTTCGTTTTTATTTCAATTTGCAATGTGCGAGCGAGAAGCCGCACAGCAACAAATCTGATTTTGAACTCAATCAAGCTTGACGCTCTCGGCTAACGGTTACGCCATATTGTACAGGTCTGTCCGTCTGTCCAGGTGGGTGTCTGTGTGTGCGTCTGTCTGTGTGTGTGCAGTGACTATAGAGACGAGACAACGTGGCCTGCATTTAATTCGATTAACGTGCCCAACGCTTCACTCATTGTCGGTACGTCAGCCTCCAGCCCACGACCACGACCACGACCACGCTGACAACACTCCGCACGCGCGTCATCGACAACGTCATTCTACTGCTGGCTGCCCCAACCTCTGCCTCTGCTGTCCGAGCTCATCAATTATGCGACACGCAACAAAATGCAATCGCTGCAGTGATCCGTATCATGTCCCTCCTCTGTCGCTTCCCTCCCTGCGGGCTCATCTCATTGTTTACGTGGAGCAAATCAATTTGCTAAATTGCATAAGTCAGCCAAGTTGCAACTGCCACGCCCACTCTGCCACAATGCCACTAAGCCCACCGCAGCCAAGGTTACGTTCTGCACAACTTGCAAACACTTTTTTTTTGCTGATAAGCAAATTTGGTTAGCGATGCACGAGATTAACACAAATTTCGATTACCTTTATGGCACATTGCTAGAACAGACACCCTCAGACACACGCATCCCACCCACTCCCCCTCCACACACACACACACACACACACACACACACACACACAGAGGACAGCTAGACTGTGAAGCACACGCACACTTACACACACACCCACAGAGGCGCATTAACATACTTGTTCTGCCATGCAGAAGCTGCTCTCTCGCATTTTCACAAGAAATATTTTCCATAAAAATTTCTTTGCTCATGTGAAACGAAAATCAAACAAGCAAAAGAAATTTGTAATGCAAAAGGCAACAGAAAATAACAAGGCACACAACGAATTCAGCATACTCTTCCTTTACTCAATATCATATGCCCAACTGGGCATCCATTTATTAATTTATTTCTTTTCCTTATAATTTTGTTCTTTCTTCCTTCAATCGTTTATTTATTTCTTTCTTCTCTTTTTTATTATTTTCTTTACTTCGTTTTATTTTATATATATATATACATATTATTTCTTTTTATTTATTTATTTATTCCTTATATAAATTTTTATAACCAATCAGTTTATTTTATTAATTTTTTTATTTATACTTTTATTTTCATTTATTTATTTTTTTTTATTTATTTTATTAATTTTTTTATTTTCTCTTCACGTTTTTTTTATTTTTTTAATTTTAAATTTTTTTTATTTACTATTGTGTATTTCTCTCGTTTTTTCTTACTTCATTTCTTTATATTCCGTCTTTTTTTTTATTAATTTATAATATCGATTTCATTTTATTTAATGTCAAACAGTAAGACAGGAATGACATTGGGATCAAAACTAATTAAATTGAATTTATTTTTTATAATTGAATAATGAACAGAACATTTTTTATATTGACCAAAAAAGTTAAACAGTCTTAAAAATTCATAAAAAAATTTAAATTATAGTTGGGATAATTATATATATATGTAGTTTCGTGTGAGGTATAAGAATAATAAAGTAATTATGAATAGACAGCTTGCTTACATAAATTGTATGCAACAAAATACAATTATTATTGTATATTATATATGTGTATAATATTAATATTATTATAGTTATCAGGATACTAACATTTCACGACAAATTAGCAGAAGGAAAAAATAAATAAAATGTGAATATATTGTTATATATTATTTTAAGATTTGAAATAAATTGAATTTTATTATTAATTAAATTACTTTCCTTATTTATTTTGAAATTATAAACTTGTTGCTACTCATAAACAATACAGTTATTTTGAGTCGAGAGCTTGATGTTGACGTTAAATAAATGAAATTCATTATAAATAAATATAAAAGAAATATAATTAATTACAAAAGAATAAATTAAATTAATTAAAATACCTATAAATAAATATAAATAGAGCCAAATAGAAATATATGTATCAGAATTTAAAATAAAGTTTATATAAGTATAATCAATTATGAAAATGTATTTAAATAAATGTAATCAATAATAAACAGAAAATAAATTGAAAAATTATATTACTATTTGCATATTTTAGCATACTTAACTTTTCGTTCCATAAATGTAAATTTAAATTAAGCTTTAATTTAGTTTAAGGATCAACCAGTTACGATATTTAAATCGTACAATTCACTGAGTTAAACTATACAAATTTAAGAATAAATCGGTTTTCAGCGCTACATTTATAATTTTGGTGAGAGTTTTAATGTTTTTATGTGTAGCTTGCGTAAATATTGGACGCTAGCCGAGGAGGAGGCTGAGAGGAGTGTGGGAGAGGTTGGCCAAAGTAGACCGTTGAGATTTATGACGCCGCCATGTTGAAAATAAGGTAACAAAAAAGTTGGAAATGAAAAAATTGCACAGAATGCTGGAAGCAAGAACAAGAACAAGGGGAAAAGAAAAAGAGCTATGCACACAGCACGTCGGCTTGGTGCGGATGAGGGCTGGGAGGGCGGAGGGGCTGGGATTAGCGAAGGAAAAGGGAAAAACTTGAATGGAACAAGGATAACACGACTGCATCGACAGCTGTTGCAGTTGCGGCTTTACCGAATTTCCGCCTTCTTTTTCTGTGTGCGTTTGTGTGTGTGTGTGTGAGTATTTTTTATGGAATATAATCAAATCGCTGCACTTGACACTTTAATGAGCTTGTTCCACACGAGCCCTGGTTGTGTGTGCCTGTGTGTGTGTGTGTCTGTTTGTGGTGTCCTTCAGCCATAATCGAGAGTGCACTCGCCATGCAGTGCATCCTACTTTATTGGCCATAAAGTACACCCACACACGGGCACACACACACACACTTGCACCCACGCCTCTTACTCGATTGAGTCGCATTCGTTGTTGTTGGCAGCTTCATGAAATTCGGTTACTTAATTAGAAGATGCCACTTACCTTCCCACTCAAGTGAAATGTACTTTATAGTACAATATACATACTATATATATACACAATTTATATATATATGCGCAGCATAAGCGCGCTCACTTTAGACTACAATTTGTGGGGGAGGGGGAAAAACTCTCTGAGCGAACAATGCCAAAAAAAAAGTTGGCAATTTTCTTGTTTTTTGTTTTCTTGTTTCTCTCTCTCTCTCCCTCTCTTTTATTTTCCTGTGTTTTACGTGCTGCAAGACGAAAGTTTCTAATTAACATGGCCAAGTCCGAGGAGGGTAAGGCGGGGAGAGGGAGGAAGAGTTTAGTTTTATGCCACGGCAATTCAGCCTTGTTGCACCCCAAAGTGTTTTACATTATTCAAGGACAAGCTCCATTAATAAGTGACTGCTTAGCTACCTTTTTTTCATAAAATTTACTAGAAAATACTGAAAAAACTTAATACTTTTAAAGTAATACTCTGCTTATTCGATGCCTCACTGCATAAATTCGCTGACTGTGAAAGTCAGCCTCAATGCATGAAATGAAATCAAAGAACAGTTTGATGAATCAATGAAGCAAACGAGATTACTTAAATCTGTCTAAATTGGGCTCTACAAATAATATGTTTATGAACTCCTTAATTTCTAATAAACAGAGGCCACTTTTATGATATGTATGTATGCATAAACTAGGCAGCTGCATGGTTACTTACACTATTTATTAAAATACCTTGTGCTCAAATGTTATAGAGTTTGTACTCTCAATAAAGACACAACATGAGAACGTTAAAATTAACATTGAATGAATGGGTATATACATAATAAAAGAGTGATGAGAGAAAAAAAACAGAGTAGTAGTAGCTTTAACCAAATAACATTTATGCTTAATAAAAATTGGTGTGCAGCATATCTAATATGTGATCATTATCAGCTCCTTAGAATTCATAATAAGTAAACTTCCCAAATTTAATTCACATTCAAGGTGCACAAATTATTTTTCATAGAACATCTTCTTTTATTTTTTATATTTATAAAAAATCGAATTGAAAAAATCACAAATAACAAAAAATGAGTTCAGAAAAGCTATGGTTAATTTGACTGTGACACAAGTTTGAAAACGCCTCTTTGCCTTTTATAGTCATACACATTTCATAGCATGCTATATGATTTGAGTACATCATGTTCTCATATTGGTACACTTGTTCACATTGTGTTTGCATGTTCATAGTGTGCTTAGCACTCATGCAACACAATTCAGATTCAAATGCATTCATTTTAACAACTATTAAACGGAGCATGATGTTTAGTAATTGTTGTAACAGTTCAGTATATATTCAAAATTGATTGCACTTATTCCAATTTTCATACTATTAAATCATTGATAGAATACTTCAGTCTGTAGAGTACTTTTGCAGGGAAAAACAATGTTTATATGTTGGGAAATTAAAAAAAATACCAACCAAAGATATGAAAATACTTAAAACTATACTCGAAAGTGCTATACATATTTCTAAATGGATTCCAATTAATAGAAACTTGTAAACTCAGACTTTCAGTCTGATGGATGGAGTGGCGATCTTAAGCATACCTTATAATAAACACCTTAACCGTAGCCATTACCTCTTGTTCCTGAACATCATCCACATAGTTATGAAAACTTAAAACCATTTTAGAACCGATTACCGATTAAAGAGTTCAATGCACGAACCGAGCGGAAGCGTGGCATGAACTCGACTGAATCGAACAATAAGATATATGGCTACTATATTTCTATGTCTAGATGTGTAGAGTTATATAGAAATGTGTAGTATACTCTAGGGCGCATTGGCGTGTCTTGTCTTGTGCGGGTATTGAAGACTTGAATAAACAGTAAGCTAGTATTAATTATTCACTACGGTACTTACGCTGCGTCAAGTGAGCAAGAGCGAATAGAGGAGGAGCGAGAGAACAAGTGAACGAGTAAGCTAGAGAGCGAGCGAGAGAAACAGAGAGAGAGAGAAAGAGAGAGGCAAGCGAGCAGATGCTGGTGTGTGGCTACTCGTAGATGAGATGCACTAAGTGTTAGTTGAATTAACGGTAAGTACAGTCAGACTCGAGCAGCTGTCGCTAATCTAGTTGGCAACTAATGAAATTTCAACGATCCAAAAACCAAAAATGGAACCGGCCAGCCTCGCGCCGTTTCGTTTGGGCGGCGAGAGGACAAACACTAGTGCTGCTGTCTTTATTTGCCAGAGAAAAATACTAGAGTTAAGTGTGAAAATGAATGAAGCAGATGGATGACAGGAAAGTACCAAGGAAAAGGAAAGGAAAAGTAAAACGGAAAGCCAAGTCAAATATTTGTCTAGCTAAAATGCACGAAAGTTCTTGGTGCGTTGCTCTCTACACGGCACATACTTATACACTATACAGTATGCGTATGTATTGATATATAGATAGGGCAGAAAGTATAGCAGATTATAGTAGTATTAGCAGTACAAGTACAAGTATAGCGTGGTAGTAAGTAAGTATGCGGTATATAAATGTAGATCAATCTAGGCATCACGCACTTTGCTACTTAGTTGAAGTTTGCTTTGGTTCTGTTTTGTTGTAAGTATTTTGTTTTGGTATTTGGTATTTGCAGTATATCTTTTTCTTTGAGTATTTGTTGTTGGTATGTTTTCTATGTTTCTCTTCAGCTCTGTACTCACCCCGATGCGTCCTAGCAGCAGGGCGTCCATTTCGCCGCCATTTTGAGCCACCGGCACCGTAGTTATAACCGATATGGTCGGCTCTTGTTGCGCGCTCAAATCGACCGACATTTTCGAACTAGTTTCTTCTCTCTTGGCGGCGCAGGGCAGGTGTGTGGGGGGTGTGTATGTGACTGGGCGTTGAGGGGTGCAACAGGGTGTGGAATAGCTTAAGCGACGGCTAAAGCCTTTTCAGTGTCGCGTGCTCAATTCGTTTGACTTGTAGCGCTGCTGGATGTGATTGTTGTTGCTGTTGTTGCTCTCAATGCTATTACTTGTGCTATAACACGATTGCTTTGTCTCTCTCTTACACACACACACACACACACACACACACAAAGACACAGATACCAAAATAACCTGAGCTGAGCTGCAACAGTTACGGCAATTGAAATGCAATGTTTATGCAAATGTGGCAAGGGATACTGCAGAGCTCGCGGCTGCCAACACGCCACTTGCCTTCTCTTGCCTCCATTCTCTTCCCTTCTTCCTCTTCAACTTATCCCCACCCATCTCTGTCTCTCTCTTTCTACGCTGATCCCGTCGAGTGCTTCTCTCATGCAAATGTGTTGAATCCGCTTAGAGCTTGGCACTCGTTTAGCCGCAGCTCAACCGCGTCGGCAGCTGCCCCGCCCCCGCCTCTCTTCGAGGAGCAGCGCAACTTTTAATTGATTCACTAATTGCTGGCAACAGCGACCAATCAAAAGTGCAGCCGCCACCAGTCGCCACTCCTCGTATTTGCCTAATTGGCGCGAGTGGCGACTCACAAAAGTATGCAACAAATTGTGGCAACCACTCGAAAAACTCTAAAAACTTTCAATTTCGGTCGATCAATCTGGATTGAGTAACCCACGGCAGTCTGATGGAAGCAGTATTCTGGCGTTTGCTCTTGTTGTGCTGTTTTCATTGCCATTTCCAATCGATTCGCCTCAAGTTTCTCAAGTATTTGCAACAATTTCGGCTGACAACGACTGTCACAAGTAGCAGACCGCGAGGCGTTTAGTAGCTGACAATACAATTACAACGACAATTACAATTACGATTGGAATTCTAATTCGAATTCAAATGCAAACTCGGAATGTAATTGGAATTCGAATTCGCATTCTGATTGTAATTCCAATAAGTCACATGCTAATTAAACTTGCCAGCCTAGAAAGTTTGGGTGAGCAGCTCTGCACCCTCTCCCTCTCCCTCACTCCCTCTCTCTCTCTGTCTGGCGAACGGGCTTCTGACAGATGGACTGACATGTCTGTCAATAAACACCCGAGGACGTATGACAGTTGACAGTGGAGGAGGGCCGCGAATGTTTGAAGTTGTTTGTGTTGCTTGTGGCATGGCTGTGCGTGTGTTGAGGGGGGGGAGGGTGGTGTGGCCCACCCCGTGGCTTCAAACATGCGAATGCTGTCGGCGACATATTGAAATTTTCATTTCCTAAGCAACAAATTCTTGTTTTCTTCGCCCCTCCCCCTCCTCCCTTCAGCCACAGCTAAGCGTGGCACACGCGTCGTATGCGCAATTTGTTAGCACTGAAATTGGTATTAACGGCATTACACGCGCTTTACGAGCAGTCAGAGAAGCGGCAGCAGACGACACGCTCCTAGCCCAGGTGACACCAAACTGTCCTGGGTATCTCTGTGTGTGTGCGTGTGTGTGTGTGTGTGCTATATGAAACTTGATGTGCCATCAAGGGTAGTGTATGTTGTGATAAACACGCGCACACACACACACACACAGAAGAACGACATTGTTGTACATACTTAAGAAGACGTTGTTGAATTAAAAATTGCATTGTTCCCCAAAGAAAAATGCGACGAGGAAAAACGTGCGAAAAATGTCTAAAAATGTTCAAGGAAATGGGGAAATATGAAATTCCCCGACAGTTTTTAAAGTGTTTTTATGCTAAATCCATTCGATATTTAAATGTGGAGAACTCTTCAAGCTGCTCATTGAACAGAGATTTACAAATTGGATTAAAATTGAATGAAAAAAAGAAGGGGAAAAAACGTTGCTTTTGTGTGTTCAATTTGAATATGCAAATGCAAATTGAAAAGGTATAAATAAAGCATTTGAACGTCAAACTTTCGTTTCATTTTAAATCAATTAAAAGCCAATTTAGTTCAAGTGTGCTACACTGCGTGAAGCTAGACTGGACTGGTTCAGGGAGTATTTTATTCAAAAAACCAGAGCGATAGCTTCAGTCAAGTGTGCTTGACTGTTTAGTACCCTTTTTACCTACCTGAATGATCTCTGACTTGGGAATCAGTTCACCCCTTTAAATGAATTAAGCCTTGCCATTAGAATAGAAGGGTAGGACAGCTTTGTGCAAGGCAATGTATGTAACAGACCAGTTTATGTCAGTATTAACAGATAAGTCGATATAGCCATATGGCCTGTCTGTCTGTTTGTCTGTTCGTATGAACATCTAGATCTCAGAGACTATAATGACTAGCACTACCATATTTGCTGACAATTTCTGTTATTATGACACGTAGATACAAGTTTGCTTAAGAATTATATCACGCCCTTTTCTGCCCCCGTAAATCAATAAAAATTAAACTCCAAGCGTAATTTTAGTGCACGACAGTTCATTTTGGAAAACACAATAACAATCAAATGAGAATTTTAGAGAATTAGCCTCATGAAAAACCATTTCGCTAAGCCACGAAACAGAATCAGAGACATTTATTATTCATAATTCTATAATCACTAGGAATCGTTTAGTTCCATCTGAACTTAACCTAATGCGTAGCTTAAAAGATAGTATTATGGGTAAAGTTCCTTAATTATTATATATACAGAAGATATGTATTTTAAAAATCACAAAGGTCTGGTAGATAGCGGGCTTTTTACAATTAAGCACACTCGATTAAGTTAAAGTGACAGTCACATTGATCACTGATCACTGCATATTAAAATTTAAGTCAGTTAATAGCTAATGTAAGTAAAATGATGTTGTTTGTAATAGAAATTAAATTAAACTAGGCTCTGAAATATATATACATATATTTTTATTTTTATTTTTTTCTTTTCTTTTTTTAGAGGACTAGTGCACTATTACCCTTTTTGGGCAACTTTACCTAATCTGTAACATATGTTACTAATTGTGAAGAATAGAGCGAGAAAGCACTTTCTTTCTTTGTTGGCTTTCAATTCATTTTTTGTATGCGATTAGCTGCAGTACTTGCGATGGGATTTTTGTCACGTTCATATTAAATCTTGATTATCGGATCGATCTGGGTAAAATTATAAGACATAGTGTGGACAAAGTTGATAGTCTTAGCTTCTATTCAGAGATGCAGATATATAGTGATACTATATGGCTTAGTCCTACTTTTTCCTATTGCTTTTTAATCATGTTCATGTGCATATTCCCTATTTATAATACCATTCCAGCGGGCATATAATCTTTTTTATTACATTTTCTTCGTACTATTGTACTAATTGCTTTCTTTATTCCCTTTTATTTTCCATTTTTTTCTCAGAGCAACCAATTGCTCGCCACAGTCACAGTAGCAGTTTAATTAATATTGTATTGACGCGCTGTAATTGAGTTTTGATATGTTTAATTTGCCTGGTGAGTGTGAAAGGTAAATTCCATTTTTAATTTCCCAAGTTTAATGAGGTTTTTAAGTAAAAAAAATGATTGACAAATAATTTCCTTTGAATTTCGTCAACAAAATGATTAGGAAACTTGGAGAGCTTTCTGTCTGCATAAAATCCAAGCCATAACTCAATGTAACGCGCCATAACACTTTGAGGCAAAGTTATTCCACATTCTAATGATATGTGTGAAGGGGGGGAGAAGGGGAAAGAGGATGGGAAGTGGTAGGAGAAGGGTATAAAAGAACGTCATCAAAACGAATGTTGGATTTACGAGGTGGGAAATAAATAAAAGTCAAAGTGAAGTGAAAGTGAAAGTCGTAAATTGCATAAATTCAGCGGAACGAGAGTGTGTTGCCCAATCACTTTGCGACTTTCACTCACTCACTACTCCCTCTCCTCCTGCCTAGGTGCATTTGCGGGGATCACCCTGGGCTGCTGCTGAGGCTGGCAATGTCACATGATTGACATAATTGCCATCGGGCTGTCCGCAGCGAATTGTGCGGCTAATTGAAATTGAACGACGGCGGTCAAGTGAGCCATGGCAGGCAGAGAAACGAAATGAAAGGAGAAAGAAAGAGAGAAAGAGAGAGGGGAAGAGGGACAGGAATATGGCAGCTAGCTGAATATCGAACTGTTCCCTGGGGATAAATTTGCCGAATATGACAGCCGGTTGACATTCGAGCAAGGCGCGGGCAGAGGCGACAGTTCGATGACATTGGCGCTAATTCAAAGTGACATCGGGCACCAGCGGTGGCAGCAGTGGCAGCAGTGGCACCACTGGAGGCGCCACATGCCGCATGCCACACACTTCGTGGCAGCATTTAGGGCACATGCAGCAGCAGCAGCAGCAGCCAGTCCAACGCCCACTTGAAAGGCGTGCTAATTTGGCTTTAATTTGCATTTTAATACGCAATATTCATGGCGAACATGCTGGCTTACACGGCGCATGCGTGATGCCAGCACTCCCGCGCTGCACACAAGTATTCGTATCAGCATAAATATGCAAATCAGAGAGGCCGCAGCCAGCCAGCAAAACGCCAGCGCGTTGCATAATTATGCAATTCAGCGCGGGCAGCAGCGGCAGCAGCAGCGCGACATGCAAACCCGTTTTACACATGTTGCGACCTTCCGTCCTCAGCCCTCAGCTCCAGCCTTGGCAGCAACTCCAGCTACTGCTGCAGCTGCTTCCTCTTCCGCTGGCCACCCTCTTCCTTGCTTGGCCATGCGGGGTATGCTCATTGGCGTCACAGGGCAAGGGAATTCTTCGAAAGTGTTCATTCTTCGAAATAAAATTCTTGCATTGCCAGTAAACAACTTTCTTCTGAGAATTCTCTTATTTGAAGAATGATATTTATGAATCATTTCCAACAGATTCAACTTTATTTCAAAGAAAACTTAATGAACATGAGGCAAGCCAAGACATCTTTTAATATTTCTATCGATGTTTGCCCTTCTCAACTCGATTGAAGTCAGATAGAACATTATTCGAACCACTCTGCTGCATGCCACCTGGCACAGTTCCCTTTGCTGCGGCGCATTGAACCTAGTTGTAGAGTTTTAATGATGCTCATCATGTTTTAATGCATGTTTCGGTTCTGTTCTGCTGCGAGTTGCAGAGTGAAAGCAGCGCGACCACACAGGGTAGTTGCTTGGGTTATGCCCCCCATTGGTCATTTGGCTGCGGCTGCTTTTTATTTTCGGTTCAGCGTTTTTTGTGCTTATTTTGCTCTGCTGCTACTGTGCCTTCTTCAGATTCCTCTGCTTCCTCTTTTTATTCCATGGTTGGCGGGCAAAAAGTTTGTGGCTAAAATGGCAGCCAAATGGTTATGGCCACAGTCAGCTCCGGCGAGGCGCGGGAATTATGCATGAGCGCCTCAATGCTCAGCCAAGTGCTGCGACACAAACACACACATACGCACACACCCGCACACCCGCACACACACACATACGCACACACCCACTAGTGCTGGCCGTGTGCCTTCTTGCATCCAATCGAAGCACTTTCAACTGTCAACTGGCGAAATGGGCCGCGGATCTCAACAGGATCTGGCTCTGGCAGCGAACAGTCAGCAGGAAGGGGGCAGGGACTTGGTAGGGGTGGGATGCGGGGAGGCAGGCAGGCAACGAGCAACAGCAGCAACAGCAGCGGGGCACGCATTGCCACATCAAATGCAAATAATTGGCATGGTCCCCGTCCGCAAATGGGAAGATGAAGAAGAAAGCAATGAGCGAAAGAACGAAACCATTAGCCACCAGTTGTTTGACAGCCAACCGCAGCTGTAACGAGTTTTGTTGTTGCTCTTGCTCTTGTTGTTGTTATTGCTGTTGTTGTTGCTATTGTTGTTGCTGTTGTGTGCGCCTTTGTTGCCCGCCGCCGGCTTTGTCTCCAAAATGGCCGCACATCATTTCCGCTTTGCGCTGCTTTTGCGTTTTTTCTTTGCTCTAATAATTTGTACTCGCATTTGAACTTGCACACAATCACCCACACTCACACACACACTCACACACACACACAGAGAGAGACACTCAGAAAAATGCTTTGCCACGTAAAGCCAACGGCAATCTGGCACGCTTCGTTAGGCTACTGTTGCATCCCTCTCGCTCTCGTTCTCTCTGCCAGCCCCTGGCCACGCCCACTAGACGCCGCCCACACTAAGTCTCTTCTCGCAGCGCAGAACTTTCACTTTGTTTTTCTTAATTAAATTGCAATAAGCAGCGGCAACAACAACAATAGACGAAGCACTTAAAGTGCCAAAGTTGTCCCGCCGCAGTCTTATTTTTTATTCCATCGCGAAGGAGGATGCCACAACTCATAATTACGCGCACTTTTCTAACACATTTGGCAGCCACGCCGCAGAACCAACGCCCACCATACAGGAGGAAGGGGAGGCGTGGCCAGTGCAGTGATTGAATTCGTTATTGTTTCCACTTTGCGAGGCCTCGCACGTTCTACACATTAACAGCTTTCATTGGTATCCCGAAAAATGATTGCATAAAGTGACAGCGAAAAGTATGCGCACAGCTGAAATTACGCAACGAGCCCAACTGGAGTCTATGAAGCCAAATAAATTATCGGGGCACAAGGGAGTTCCACGAGGCTCGTAATTATGTGACAATAGAGAGACTAAAGCGTATACCCTGCGTCTGCCTGATGCACCTGTTGGCTGGTTCCGACTTATTCATATCGCTCATCACTTTCACAACTCTGAACAACTATTGGATTACCTATACGATACATCGGTCCGATCCGGGTGGCTCCGACTTATTTACAGCAAGCAGCAATAAGAAGCATATGTATCAAAACTTATCGGGACACCTTAAAAGCTGAGTGACTAGTTTGCCTGCAACAGACAGAGACGCGGACAGACGGACAAAGCTAGTGCAATTGATGCTGATTCAGAATATTTATACTTTTAGGGTTAGAGATGTATTCACAGGTACGTTGAAAATTTCAATATACCCTATGCAAGGGTTTTTTTTTGATTTTCCTTTTTATTAGGCGTTGAAACCACACATTCTAAATAGGATCTTAACAACACATATCAAAAACAAATCTTAAAGAACCAAACCTGTCACGAGGATTACTAGCAGGTGGTGAGAGGGCTGGACAATTAACGAATCGTCTTGTAGAAACCCAGTCTTTTGAGGCGCCTTAACGGCCTAGCTGGTAGCAGTCTCCTTGCAAGTATACTGCGGTGTCTAACAAGTCGATCGTTGTACCTGCTGGAATGTCTACAGATCTGTTCTTCCACAGTGTGTAGATTGAGATCACGGTGAAGTGTGGAGCCACGCACGTACCAAGGACAGTTAGTTATCTGCCGCAGGGTTCGGTTCTCCTATGCAAGGGTATTAATATATAAATATCTTGATTTGAATGTAACAGTATTTTGTGTGGCATACTTTGCAGGCGGCGGTCTTTTTAAAATAATTTCTTGAATAACTTATTTGTTATGATTGCGATCGCAATCAAATTTTCTGATATCGTTTGGGGGTTGATAATTATTGTGTTTACCGACAATGAACTTTCCTGGACTTAAATTAAGCTTGGAATTAGATTTTTTCTCGAAACGTTATTTATGGAGAAGTAAATTCCTTTCTCTTTTCAACTTTAACTTTGCAGAATTTTCCCAAGAATCAATCTATTTTTGTTTGCAATATTATTTTGCTAGTGATTCTATAGTTGTTCATCATCAACAAGTTATCTATTTTAAAATATTAAAATTCTTTTATACATTACGAATCCCAATACCACTTTGAGGTGATAATAGAAAGACTACACTTCATAATTTCAAGTGCAATATACAGTGTGTCAAGTGATTCATTGCAAAGCGTGACTTACATATACACCAAAAATATATATTAAATTATCATAAAATAACAAAATAGCGTTTCAAAAGTTATCCTAACTGTATTAAGATATATAATATTAATTAATTATATTATTAACTAATATACCTGAAAGTCAATTTTTGCAAAAAGTTACTTGACAGTTAATAAATCACCTTTCGTGCTTTTAATACCCTCTCAAAGTAATTAAAACGTGTGTTAAGTTTTAATACATCCATTTAACTAATTGTACATTGCATATGCGCATACTGTTGGCAGTCAGTGTTGTATAATTCACGTGGCATTGCACTTCATTTCATTAGCCGCAGATTTGCAGTCGCACAACAACGCGACAAACTGAGGCCGCCAAGGGAGAATGGCCGAACAATTGGGCCAGTCAAAAGTGATGGAAGGGGGAGCAGGGGCGGAGGGGAAAGACAGCGACAGCTAGGGGGCCGAGCTGAGGCTGCACAGTGACACGCGAACAATTGCGGGCAGTTAATTAAAATGCACTTTTGAGTTATTCATATTTATTTGCCTTCTCGGCTGCCATGTGAGGGAAATGCATTATTAATGCCTTAGCTGGGACACGTGCAGCTATCTATGTGTCTGTGTCTGTGTGTGTGTGTGTGTGTGTGTGTGTGTGTGTGTGTGTGTGTAGGGCTGTGTCTGCTGCAACATTAATTGCTATGGCGACCTTGAGTGGCAGCTCGACCAGCCTGATCCCATGCCTTCCTGCACAGCTCCATTGCCATCCCCAATCCCATCACCATCACCATCGCCATCGCCATCGCCATTCCATTCCAGTTGGCAGCAACTTACGAGCGACCTTCTCCAAAGGAAACACAGCCCTTGCCAGGCTGGGAAAGTTGACCTTGCCATTGCCCTTGCCGCCGCCACGCCGGGGACGTCGGGCTGCCCCGGTTACCCTAGCAGGCTACCTGCAGCTGGAGGCCATTGGGATTTATGCGGCGCAACAAAACTGCTGCAATTTCTTGATGAGCCCGGGGCCTGTCAAACAAAGCGCCAGCTGCCTGCAAATCACAATCCCTTCTTCGACTCGAGTTTCTCCCATCAGCCTCGAGGCAAGACTCGGGCTTGTAGTCAGACGCACACACTCACACTCATATACACTCACCCACACAATCAAAGCCAGCATCTGTGAGTGAGACAATCCGAAAATTTCTCATCTTGATCAAAGACATAAAACCACAGACAGCCCGCGGAGATGAGGACAAAGTAATCGCAGAACTGGGAAGTTCTGTTGCTTTCTCTTTCCCCCTCTTTTCCCTTCTCTTTCTTTACTTTCAAGAAGGGAACAACAAATAATCATATGATACATTTTCTGCATTGCAAGCATATTTGGGAATTTGTCAATCTCATTCACATTTGTGTTTCCGTTCATGTTTGCACTTCGTTGTCTTCCCATCTCTACTTCCCACTTTGAGCTCAGTTTTGATGCCATCTTTAGTCTCTGGTTCTCGCTCTGTTCAATTCCCTTCACTCCTTTTAGTATTTGTTCCATCTCTAGTGTCATCGCTGCTTCCTTCCATTTATGTTTTCTTTACTATTCCCATAGCCATAACTCCCATCTCCTCTCCCATCAGTTTCTCCTTCTCTCGGTTTCCATCTCTACCTAGATCTCTACTTCTCTTCTGACTTTGAACCTCATTTCCCTTCCCTTTCCCCTTTCCATCTCTCAATCCTAGTGCCACCTCCTCTTCCATCCGCTTTCCTTCTCATATCTCGAGACAACACTTTGTATCGGAATTAAATTGTTCATATTGAACAAAAATAATATTTTGAAAATCTGCAAGAATTTGTAAATATCTCAAGGACCTTTTTGTGTTTGACTTTGACGGACGGACGAACTTCAAAAGCATCGCCTCGAGGGGGTCATCGGTCTGAGTTGAAAACGGGCGACGCATTCGCAGTCACATAATTTGTGAAACAAAATTGATGACCCATTTGGTGCCGTTGGCATCGTCATCGTCATCATCTATCTCTCCGAGCTGCACGCTCACATGCTTGCTCTCTCTCTCTCTTTCTCTTTCTCTTTCTCCCTTTCTCTGTATGTTTCTCCCTTTCTCCTATGTCTCTATCGGGCAAATCACTTAAGCGCACTTAATTATTTGCACAAGTTTCGAGCACGGCGCGTTCTCTGATGCTGTTGTTACACTCGGGATACCCCCTTCCGCCGCCCTGGCCAGCCCCTTGGCCGAGCGAGGCGACGCCTCTGTTATTGCTGTCAAGCGGGCACGTTTCACTTGCGTTACATTTCAATCGAGCGGCGCATAACGTGGCGTATGAGTGATATGACACGTAATCAATAAATAACGCCAAACGGCACTGGCAACTGGCAACTGGTAAGTGGAAAGTGCCGAGCGACGAGAGCAGCGACTGCGAAAGGGTAGCAGGGAGAGGGGAGCAAGAGTGGGAGAGGAGAGTGGGAGTAGAAGTGGAGGCAGAAGACAACCTAGTCCCAGTCAGGCAGCTGGGCTAGCAGAGTACTTAGTACTCATTAGGCCTACTACGTGTCCCAATTTCAGTTACAGTTTCAACTCCCAACAGTCTCGCTATCCTCCTCCACTGTTCCTCTTCCTTCCCCCCCCCTTTCCTTCTGCGTCCCACTCTCTCCTTGTGGCTGGTACATTTCATGCATAATTACTTTTTCATCCCGGGCCCAAGAGGAGAGTTCTGTTCACTTCATTCAGAGAAGAAGTCTCGTCAAAGTTCCCTCCTTCCCTCTCTCGCTCTCCCTTTTGGCTTTGATTCGGTTTTTTGGCTTGCCATGGGGCGTATGATTAATATGCGTGAATTAAGTCAAATCGAATCAATCAAGGCAAATGTCGCTGACAGACAGAGCTGCAAACAAACGAATGAAGGCCGAGCAAACGGGAATGGGAACAATCATGGCCAGAGCGCAGAGCGCGTCACGCTGCTCTGTTTGTACAGTGAGGCCTGGCAACGAGGCTGGGATGAAGAGCCAGCAGTGCTGGCTCCAGTGAGCAAAGGCCATAATCTGCATGGCAAATGGCAAATGACAAAATATTGCCCAAGTCCGAAAAGCCTTTCCAGGCCAGGCCAAGAGGCGCATTGCTCTAAAGTGTCAACTTCCGGCCTGGGCTAATGCATGTGGGGTCAACACCAACAGCAACAGCAACAGTACTCGGAGCAGCATCGCCTAGAGCAGCAGGCAGGGGGTAGGCAACATCAGGATATGGCATACAATGTGACACATACTAAACTTTTATTACACTCGCACACTCGCACTAATGCAATGACATTTTTATTACAGGCCAAAACGCAGGCGAGGCCTTTTTACTGCCCCAACAGTGGCCAAGCAGTCTCAGCCCTCCCCCTCCCTCGTGACACCCTCGTCTGAGTCGCACACACAATACCCTCACTGAGTCGCTGGGACCCAAGAAGTGGCCCGTCCAGCGAATGGTGTCAATTTTTATCATGTGCTCTGACCGTGAACCTACCATAGACATGCCCCGCCCACGTTTCCCCCACCCCTTCCTTTGATATTGCTCCTCCTTTCCCTCGCTCACTTTCCCTTTTTGCTCCAACACTCAATTCACTTTTTCCTCTGCCAGATCACAAAACAATTCATTTGGGGCATGTTGATTCACTCGTGAGATTTGGCAGAGCGAGAGCGAAGGCAGCAAATGTATCTTTAGGATACATATCTGATAATGTTGAGAATTGATTTTGAATTCAGTTGTGGCACTAAATAAAAAACATTATTCTTAGCTCTCCTAATGAGTCATTCAGATAAAGCCTGGTATATCCATATTTATAGATAACATACAAGAGATAAAATTGATGAGCAAGATTAGACTGGAGTCTCATACTAAAAACCTAGCGAGGAGGCTGAATACTACAGCCCGAAGAGAGAAACGAAAGGATAATAAGAAGATCGGGGCTACACATTATTATGTTATTCTTTATGATGTTGATGATCGTTCCAATCTCATTTTAAAATTTCGCAAGCAATAAACAAAATCGTTTCCTACAATCGATATTGATCGTTTGCGAGGATTTCATTTCTTTCTAACAAATCATTAAGGCATCAAAAGCAACAAATCCGAATAAAAATTTAAAATTTTTTTGAATGTTAATCAAAAATAATTTTTAAATCATATTGAAAATAAATTTTATTCAATAAGAACAGAATGTGTAATTAGATAATTTAATTAATTAATGATATAAGAAAATATATTATTATTATTTTTTTGTGTTTACCAATGACAGTTGACATAAAAACGACTTTAAAGTCACAATTAATCCTTATATGGTTTTTAAAAAGTACTCAAATTGAATTATTTGTTTGTTTTCAAGAATAACAACGTGAACAGAACTCTACAAAATCGATAGAAATTTTTAAAACTATTATTTCTAAGTAAAACATTAAGGGGTGAAAAGGCAACAAATATATATTTATATATATTTTTTGTACTGTCATCCAATGACAGTTTATTAAAAAATAAATAGAAAATCATTATACCATAAAATATAAATGGATAAAACTAATACAAATTAATTAACGAATAAGATTATTATATTAATTATTTTATTATATTATGTTTGATAAAAATTTCATTCCTTAATACATATATCTGTTATAGATATATGTATTAAGGAATGAAATTTTTATCAAACATAATATAATAAAATAATTAATATAATAATCTTATTCGTTAATTAATTTGTATATACGTTGTTATACGTTTTTATACATTGTCATATACATCGTATATATTATGTATCTTTATCGTTCTATTGCAATATACATCGTTAATTTCTTTATAATTGTTAAATATAGTTAAATACGGTTATAAATGGTTTTTATTTTTAAACACTCAATAATCCATCATCGTCACTCGCAATCTGTTTTAATCACTAGTAACCTTCTGCGGGAGACTTTCGTCCACAAATTGTTGTTCCTTTCAGCTACTGTAGGGTACTTGTTGGTGCCACACGCACCCACGTGGCAAATCGCTTCTTATTTCTTTTTACTTATTCGGCTTAGTTGGCGTTTATTTGATTTATGGCCAGGGTCGCTAGGATTTCAGCACGCGGCCAGATTCAGTATTACCAATCTGGATGAGGCTGGCGCAGTGCTTTTTGGCCCTAAGGCGAAGGTTGCCCGTCAAAGGGGGCAAGGGGAGGGAGGGTGTGAGGCTGATGTTGATGCTGCTTGTCGCTTAATTAAAATCGACACTAAAGCAACCGCCTAAACTCGGCCAATTTGCTGACAATGGAAGAGGAGGCAACGCGAGAAGCCTTCCAAGAGAGATGGGGAGGGTGATGGGGAGAGAGAGGGGAAGGATGCTGCTCAATTAGACGCTGAACGGGCATTTCGGTTGCGCCTAATTGAAATGTTCATCGCGGAAATACTAATAATTACATTTATTTGTTGAGTCTTTCTCCGCTCTCTCCCCCCTCTCTCTATCTCTGTCTCTCTTTCTCGCTGGCATTTAGTAAAAATGGCTTAACAACAATCTATGAATTTCAAATTTCATGTTTGCCCAAAATGTGGGCTAGCCACGCCCACGTACAAGAACATTTTGTTGTTCTGCTTCGCGTGCATCTTCGCCGCGTCCGCGTCTTTGTGTCCCCCTGCCACGCCCCCGTGCCAGACGCTTGACTGGGCTGAGCTGTCGGCTTTTTCACAATTTGAATATTTTAATATTAATGAAAAATGTTCGGGGCAAAGTTTCTTTGGCTGTTGCTACCAATTTGCGGCTTTCGCTAATGAAAATTAAATGAAATTGCTTAAAGAGCGGGGCGTGCATTTAGCATGAATTATTAGGTGACTTTTCCCCTCTCCCCCTCTCACTCCTTTCTCCCTCTCCATCTCAGTCTGTCTGTCTTACGCGGGCAAACAAGCTGAAGCTGTGCACACATAATTAAACAACTTACGACAAAGGCGGCAAAAGTTGCGTCTTACTAGACGAGGCTTCACTTTGGCCCCGTCTGGTTTCCTTCTGAGTACTTCCCCTTCCTTTTCCCTCCCTTCTCTACTCTTTTCTTCCCCCTCCTGCTGGCCCTTTGACTTTGATGTCAGGCAGTATGTTGCGCAGTTGCTGCAGCACCTCAATCTGCTTTTGGGCCACACGTTGCTCAAGTTTCAGTCTGTTTGGCCCAAGTTGCATAAATCAGTTCCAGCTGCTCACCTGACAGCTGCCTGCCACACACACACACACACACACACACACACACACACACACACACACAGGCAGGCAGGCAGACAACCTCTACAGTTTCTCCCTGACTCCCGCAGACGATTTGTCGATTTGCAAACCTTGAAGAAACTCGAACTGTTTTCGAATCGACCCGCATAATTGCTTGTTATTCATGATTTGGCCAAATGATTCATGATAAGCTTGTCAGCCCCAAAAAGCTGCTCATCTGCATGTCCACACACACACACACACACACACATACACACACGAACACACGCACACTAAGATAGGGGACCAAAAGATTCTTAACTTAATCAGTTTGTGCGAACGCAAAGTCCCCAAAGTAGTTGGGCAGTCCGTTTGAATGGACACTGCACTCACCCTGGCACGACTAGCACATACCCTGGCACATCAAAGCAGGCCCCCAAGTGATCGAAGAGTGGCCAAGCTCCCCCATTTATCACATTCACTCATCTCTATTCATTCCCTCCACTGCGCAGCTGAATCATTCATTAAAAAACTTCTCGACGCATTCACAAGTTATTCACATTTCGTTATTGGCTTTTGCTGTGGGTAAACTTTGTGACAGGCTCGGTGCCTGCACTGCCCGCAGTCATGTTTGTGTGTGTGCGTGCTACTTGCTGTTGACACTGCGTTAATCATACGCCACGCTGCACAGCGCCTGCACTGCGCACTGAGCGCTGCAATTAAAGCCAGCGAGAGTGCGCTGCACAGTCAACAATCAACAGCGCTGCGTCAGTTCATCAGTCACGGAACCAAGCATTAATTCGATGACTCCTGAGTGTCCATGTGAGTGTGGGTGTCCATGTGTGTGTGTGTGTGAGTGTGTTTGTGCGAATGCCAGACAAAGCCAAAGCCGGAAAATCAATGCTCGAGATTAACAATTACAATTCGGTCAACAAGTGCGAAGCGAGAGGAGAAAAAGCAGACACAAAGGCGTTGGCCATAACCATTTAATGTGAGACTGTATTTATGAGTGCGTGTGTGTGTGTGTGTGTGTGTGTACGGTGTCTGTGCTGCTCAGATTTATTTCAAGTGAGCTCGCCACTCAGTTGCAGAGCTACGCACAATACAAGGCCAAGATGGGCTCGGCTGCCATCGATAGTCATTGTTTGCGACACACACACACACACACACACACACACTCAGTCACATATACAGTCACACACTGGCGCACGCTTGCATGGCGTGTCAAGACCTTTTCGTTGAAGGCGCCCCCCAAAAGTTTTGTGGGCTACTTTTTATTGATGGCGAATATTACGCCAACTAAGCAAATTAAATTGTTTACATTGCTCGGCAAGTGTGAGGCAAATCCAGGGCAAAAGGAGGGCTACACGAAGGGGAAGGGAGGGCGGTAAGCCAACTGACGTCGGCCCACGAAAGGTAGCTGAAGACAGGGAGACAGACAGACAGAGGGAGACGAGCAGAGACTAAGGCAGCTGCCCAGCAACGAAGCAACGAGGCAACGAGATAGTGGAGCCAACAATAAACGACATAGACAATGCGACTCCTGGGTCGGGTCCTTGTCCGCTTGCCCCATCTCTGTCTCCCCCTAACCTCCCAATACTCTCTCCTTCCTGTCATATCCAGTATCCTCCGCACTGGAGACAAATAGATGACCACAACTTTTCATATTGTGCAGCAGACATCGACAGCAAGGGCAGGGGAGAGAAAGGCAGTGAGAGAGGGAGGGAGGGAGACAAAGAGTGGGAGGAAGGGAAGCCATATCCGTTGGGGCAACAACCGACTGCATGCAACGCCGCAAGGTCTGCGAAAGATTGTCAAAACAGAATCCGAAATAATTGCACGGCCCATCGATGTCGTGTGTCGTGTGTCGTGCAAGGGAATTGATTACAAATCGTACAAAGTAAATACGCGTTCAAGGGGGTATTCCTGTGAAATTGAATGAAACAAATAACGATTCTCGGCGAATTGCAGCCTTCAATTAAGATGAGAACTGGAAGGGGGCTGGCCTACCATTTCATAGGGTATATAGGGTATATTAACCCTGGCCAGATGTTTGCACCGCACCCTAGAAGGCATCAGTAGCGGGTATATCACAGTCGAGCACTCTGGGCTGTAGTTTCCGTGTTTGTCTCATTTCATTCTAATCCAATTACCATACACATATATAAAGGTTTGAATTTTAACAATTAGTTGGAAATAAGGATGTATCTGTGTATACATCCACACAGTATCGTTCAATTCTGTACCAATATTTGCAACAAGTATACGAACAATCAGATGAGATATGAACCTGCAAGGGTACAAAGGCTTCGCTATGCCGTAGGTTGCCTTTCGTTCTAGTTCTTCTCTTTCTGAAGCTGAGAATTATAGCTTGCGCTGTGGAAAAGTTCTCTCTGTGTGCGCGCAATTCAAAAACTCATTTGCTATCCGATTTCACACCAAAGTGGCTAAGTTTTCTTCAAGTTTCGCATTTCATAAGAATTAAGGGAGTATTGCTTGGAGATTTGCCATGAGGAGGGTGCAGATTAAAGCGAAATCTCCTTGAAAGACTCAAGTACTGAAAGCCTGCTCAAGTATGCATTTATTTTTAGTTTCTCTGAGGTTTCATTATATTTATAGCTGGACAGGAAAGCTTTTCAAATTAAGTAAAAATATTCTATATATTTATATCATATAATCATAAGGTATAATTGTAATTTATTATTGTGTTATTTAGTGCATACTATTCTCAAAAGTTGTCTGGCATTTCAAATGTTAAACAAGTTTCTACTTTCTGTTTTTGACTCTACGCTTTTGCTTCATGCCACAAATTGTTGCATGTGGTTAATTGAATTCGTACAAGTTGCAGCTCACTTGGTAAATTGTTTTAGCACAGTGCTTACACACTCTGTCTGTCTGTCTGTCCGTCCGTCCGTTTGCCTGTCTTTCCCACTGTGCCGTGCAGTTTAACTGGCAGCAGCTAAAAAGTATGCTACAAAATTTTATTGTCTGCCAGCGCCGCTTCCTGCATCCTCCCCCTCTGCGCACTCCTTGGGCGTCAGCCTGCTCTGACATATGGCCACGACGTGCACTCCATAAGTTTGCCTCTATATGTGTGTGTGCGAGTGTACCAGTGTGTGTGTGTGTGCCTGTGTTTGCGCTTTGTTATTAACTATGACATTGTTATCCTTCGGCTGCTGCTGCTCTCAGCCCTGACACACACACACACACACACACACACCCGCACACACGCTCAGCATCAGCGTTTTAATCAACACGATTCTACTTAGAGGTGCCCTGACAAGTTTTAACTGCATTAAAAGTTGAGCTGCCATAAGTGGCTTACATAATTACTTAAGCACACACACACACACACACACACACAGACAGGCAGGGGGACTCTCTCGCTCAGACACGCACACAGACACACACATACACGTGGGACAGTGTCAATTTTGTTTCTCATCTCTGACCATTTATTTTTAGGCGACAGGACAACAACACGTTGGACACTGAAAGGGCTAGATATCTTTTAGCTAGACAAACACCACGTTGTTATCATGTCTGTGTGTGTATGTGAGTGTGTACATATTTACGTGTGAGTGTGTGTGCCTTGGGGCAAGCCCACGCAGGCGAATTTGCAACTTTAACTCGATTTGCGGTTGCGGGCAGTCAGGCCTTAAGCCCTAGGTAAACTGTCTGCATATCCGAACTTTGTGTGTGCCTCCACATGTATGCGTGTGTGTGTGTGTGTGTGTGTGTGTATAGTCAAATCAAATGCAAACAAATCAAGGGATATAGGTATCGCAAAGCGCTTAAGCAGCAGAATATTGCCAAAGGAAAGCGAAACGACAAAATAGATGAGAAATTCGGTGAGCGTAAAAAGCGAAGCTCATAAAAGAGCTAAATGTAATATGATAATCAAGCTGAGTGCCTGCCCGCAGCAGCAACAAAGGCACCACACACACACACCTACATACACACACATACACCAGCACACACACAAAGCATTGCGTGAGCTACGCAGTCAGTGACCCCCACTGGACGAACAGAAAGTGCCATAACAACAATATCCCCAGCTGCCACTTGGCAACACCTTCTGCTCCCCCCAGTCCCCTGCCCTGCACTGCCTCCTGTCCCTTCCCCCTACGCCTGGACCCGCCCTCTGTGCAGACCATTTAAAACAATTTCTTTTGATTTTGCTTTGTATTTTGCGGTGCTCGCGCTATTTGCTTAAATGCTTATGTCCAATTTAACTTGGACTCGGGCGAAGGTGAAGCCAGAGGGAGAGAGAGAGAGAACAAGCTGAAGATGGCGAACGAGAGGGAGAGAGGGGGAGAAGGGGAGCAGTATAACAGACAATCATGATGCCAATGGCAACAAGATGGTTCTATTAACTTGCCCTCCGCCATGAATATTGCCCAAATGATTGCGAGGGCAGTGTGTGCCTGCACTCGACTTTGAAGCACCCTCAGCAACGAAAAGTATATTGATCGTATAACGTGGACTCTCATAAGTTATATCAAATGTGGTAGGTAATTGTTAGGGATTTTTATAGCAATTTTTTAAATTTTTTTTTTATGATACCTGGAGTTATCAAGTTTGGTATCCGTATGTGTCATAAATTTACGCAGATCGAGTTTGTTTTAAATACATAGATAAAAGGTGAATTCCATGTGTAAGTGTTATAAATAACAGTTCATGTTTGGTTAACAGAATTACTATCAACGCCCAAAGGATTTTTGAAATTTTGGTAGCGATAGGACAATAAATAAAAAAGTTTTTCATGTAATAATTTGATGAGGTATTCTAATTCCTGCAAATTATGCAACATAAAAAATGCTACAAATATAAGCTTTATATTTATAATTTAATTTTTAGCGGGTATATCACAGTCGAGCATACTTAACTATAGCTTTTGTGCTGGTTGTCTTATTTCTTATTTATTTTTATTATTATTTTATTATTATCATTGCTCGACTAGTTGTAGCTTTTGTTTATAGCGCTTATATTCAAGTAGATTTACGTTAAATACATATGCCAACACCACAAACTTGCTATTTATAACTTTTTAGCCTCATTCATGATATTGGAGCAAATCATTCTTAAATAATACATTTTAATCAATTTTACGGCACGCGAATATTAATGAATTCCCCAATATGTTTGAATATATAAGAAAAACTGTTTGACTTCTCAATGAAGAAGAACATTGAGCAAACTCTAATTTTGATATTCTCTTTCGTTCTCGACTGGCATGCTATTTTACTGCTTACGTTGTCATTTTCAGGCACTCATGACATTCATCAAAGTCAGAATATATTATATATAATGAGAAAATAGTTATGTTCCTAGTTTTTTGCAACTGAAATTTCCTGAATCGAGCAGAGATCCACCAATAAATCAATCTTCATCCAATACCTATTCCTAACAAACGTGATCGTGACTTCACAAACAATTTTCAACTCGAATATAGTAGAGTATATAGTATTATATAGTACATAGTATTATTTACAAAACATATACGAGGGTCGTTTGATAAGTCCGTGACTTTTTGAATAAAATATATTTTTTTCGTCAAAGAAGCGTTTTATTTCTCAACATAATCTCCTTTTAGCTCTATACATTTAGTCCAGCGTTTTTCCAATTTTTTTATTCCTTCCAAATAATAGGTTTTCTCAAGGCCCTCAAAATAGTCGTTTGTTTCTGTGATGACCCGAATCTCTTACCGCCGAGCCATTTCTTCATGTTTGGAAACAAAAAATAGTCACAGGGGGCTAAATCTGGAGAATATGCTGGATGGGGTAGCAGTTCGTAGCCCAATTTATGAAATTTTGCCATGCTGACACGAAATTCACTTTTTTCCATTTTCGTTAAAATTCACGAGATCGTCTGCTTTCAATGCCTATAAAACGCAAACCAAAAAACGCAGCTTTCTCAAAATTTTACAGTCAGCTGTTAATCGATAACTGCTGACAGGAGCAGTGTTGTATTTAGAGCAGGTGCGCGGCAAATACAAAAAGTCACGGACTTATCAAACGACCCTCGTATGTTGGTCGGGAAGAAATCTTCAATTTCGCTTTATAATCGTAAAGTATCAGTTTTGCGAGGGCACCTCAAAAATAAACTTAAATTGCATTTGGCATACGGGAGTCGTCATGGCAAGTATGGGGGCTGAATTTTGAATAAAAAACCAAAGACTTTCTTTGTTGTTGGCAGAAATACTAGCCAAGAATTCCAAAGAGATAAGTAGATAAGGATTTGTGAAATGGGTAGGGACGATAAGCCAGGTCTACAGCAATCTAAGTCCCCATCACTTAGAACACTAAGGATACTTGAAAACCCCAAACTACCTTGATTCGTGAATACCATTCGCATTTCGTTCGTTAGCTGCGGATGGATGATGCGTCTCTTAGACCTTCCATAGCATGTTATGCTGCGCACCATTCCATTTTCCTTACACTATGCTCACTCTATGCTCGGGCTTAACGAAATCGCCGCCACTTGACACTTACTTGGTTGCACTTGCACAAATGCCATGAAAAGGATTACAAGGCGCAAAGAAGTGCAGCAGCGGCGGCAGCTCCAAATGACGAATCTCGCTGACAGCAACAAGCAACAAGAGCAACAACAATGGTCATTCAAGTGCAAGAGCAGCTCATTGCCATGACCTTCGACCTCTTCGATTCAATTGCAGGGGCACTCGCGTCTAGTGGCCGAGCTGTGCTCGCATCCGGCTGCAGTGCAGTCCAAATCAGCGAGGCGGCAACTGAGTTGAGGCCACTGCATTCAGAGCGGCAGCAAATTGGCAGTTGGTTTGTTTCGCATTCAAGATGGACACGCAGATAAGGTAAAGGAAACCCAAACACACCAAGCCCCGCTCGCCCCCAGCCCCCTGCCCCGCCTTGCCTTTGTCTTTGCAGTTGTGTTGTAGCAGCAGCTTTTCAAACGGCCTGCGGGGCAATCTCCTGATTGGCATTGGTTTTAGCACAACGAAAACGAGGCTGAAACAGAAACAGAGACAGCGACAGAGACAGCGACAACGATAACTACAACTGCAAATACATCCATTTTCCTATCTCTCCATCTACCTCACTCTCTGCCTGTTCTCCTTTCTCTTTCTCTCTCTCTCTCTCCTTCTGGCTTTGGCTCCATCTCAGTTATTGCATGCAACAAGCTGCAAGCTGCTTGACCTTACTGGTTCATGGTCAATGTCAACGTGCAGTTGCCTCGTTAGCTCGCATATATCTCTCTCTCTCTCTCTTTCCCTCTTCTCTCTCCCCCGCTCGTGTCCCATGGCAAATCCTAGCTGAGTGTGTCTTTGACAGGCATTAATTGTGCCGCACACTCGTTGTGCATACACAAATTTGAGTAACTGTTAAACAAACGTAGCATTTCAGTTGGAAAAATACTCGCGAAAAGTTTGCCGCTCAGTTGAGTCAAGTTTTAATTGCAGATGCACACACACACCAGTGCGTGATACCCTGCATATGTGGACACACAACACCAAGTGACATATATGAAGCCTACTTTCAGGTGCTATCGTATTTAAATTGCCCAGAGAAGAAGATGCAAAATTCGTTGCTCAGCATTGAATTGCATTTGTGTTTCTATCTTAGCAGATTATCAATAAGAGATTTAGGAATTTGCTGAATATATCTTCACTCAACAGACAGTCCAGCGCTATGCGGGGGATTATAATATAAGCAATTGGAATGTTTGCGGGACTCGTGATAAATGACTTTGCTGCTCACAAATCATTTGCACATTTTGCGCAACGATTTATTTATGCGAATAAATAAATGAATAATTATGAATATGCATGAATATGTTAACTATTCACGGAACAGAGAACATATAAATTAGGCTCTGCTTTGTGTGGGTGGGCATCTGCAGGCAGAAGAACCACATGCGCTGCGCTCAAATGTAGGCAACACTTTTTGTGATCTCTTTCTCGGCTTCGCAGTGCGTAGAAGTTAATTAATTTATAGATGTAGATGCGCTAGTGTGTGTGTGTGCTGTTGGTGTGCTGCAAATTAAAAACGCCTCTTAGCTAGTAGTTTTTGCGCATTAAAAGCGCCATTACTTGGATTTCCGTTTCCGGTCACAGATTTTAACGACTCGTCATTGTCGCGCGCCATTGTTGCCAGTTGTTGGCCCCCCTCCCACACAGCAAGACAATGTAAACATTAAGTGACAATCACACGCCGACAAGGGGACGCACACACACACGCACGCACACGCACGCACTCACACACGCACACAGGGAGACAGGAGAGATAAACAGCCACAAAGCTGGCAATCATATTTTCATTCATATTCCTCCAGCTGACAAACGTTTCTTGGCTTGCATCTTTCGCATATCCAAGGGTACAGCTGAGTGTGAGTGAGTGCACGTGTGTGTGTGAGTGTGTGTGTGCAACACGTTTATTGTGCAGTAAGCTTTGATTTAGTGGCCTGTGCATCCGATAAGCAGCCTGCAACACACTCAACACTCGCGGTTTTACGCGCCAAAGAAAATGCCGGTGCACACACACACACACTCGCACACACACACTCGCACAATGACACTCGCACACAGACTCATCAGGCAAATGGCCGCCAATTTACACAAAATCTCTTCAGAGTAGCCCCGCAACCACAACTCAATGAAGTCCCATCTAGATAATGTTGTGTGTGTGTGTGTGAGTTTGTTGTATCTTTTAATTACTTTGGACTCTCCTTTTGTTGCGCGGCGCGCGCAATAAACAATATAACGATAGCAGCAACAACAATAACAGCAGCAACAATGAACAATGAACAATGAAAAAAAGAGAAACGAGAAAAAAAATGCGTAGCTAATCTAAGAAGAAGTTAGAACGCTCGGCGATTCTGCGTTTGAGTTACAATCTGATCGTAGTCGCGGAGAAGCGTTTAACAAGCGTTTAACGGTAAACGGGCAAACAACGAACTGAAAGCGTCTTAACGGTGCAAAAGCGTCGCGCGTCGCGTTCAACCGAAAATCCTGAGCATGTCAACACGCGCCAAAATGTTGCCAGCGACTGACGACAACGACGACGTCGACGACGCTGCCAACTGATGAACACACGCACACACTCACACGCACACAGTCACACACACAGGCACCCACGCTGACGATGGGCGAGGGGGCGTCATTCATTGAGAAAACCGAAGAGAGGCGCGAGCAGAGCAAGGGGAGCGGGGGAGAGGGGGGAAGGGGTGGCAAAACAAAAACCAGATGATTGCCACAGCTTGCGGATTTCGCCTCAACTTTGTGCAGCCCACGCAGCTGATGCTGTAAGCGCAGCTTTCAACGGCTTCGGAGCTTTCGCAAGCTCGCAAAGCTTTGCCTGCCACTGCGCCGTCGCAGCAGCTGCACAGAGAGCCAGCGCGGCAACACCTGTTGCATGCATTACCAGTAAGCGGGCTGCGAAAAAGTATTGCCAGTTGGCCTGATTTGAGTGTGAATATATATGCATAAGGCACTGTAGATGAATATACTGACATTCTTCTGTCAATTAACCTAAGAATAACCCAAGCAAGTTGCGCCATTTGCCGGCATTCAACTCTCTCCCTTTCTTTCTCTCTCTTTCTCCAACTCTCTCTCGCTGCACAAAGCTCGTAGCACAGCTTTCGCATAACCCAATGAACATTTTCGTGGGCACTTTGCTGCCTGTGCTTTGCTCCGCTGCTCGTGCTCAATGTACTCGTGAAATCTAACAGCTCCTGTTGCGTCGCTGTTAAGCTGAGCTTCAACCTGTTATTGTTCGCAGTTTCAATTGAAATGAAAGGGGATTTTCTTCGAAAGTCAAATAGAACAAGAGCAACAGTCGAGTGGAGTATCCTTGCCTTAAGAAGTATCTTACTGTACGATACTCTCTCCCTTTGGTTGATATTATAAAGTCAGAGCCTTATAATTGAAATAGAGGAGTGTCCTCGTACTACACCCCTTAAATGGTGTGCTTATACTTTCTTGAACAACTTCTGTGCCTGATTGTCCGATTGAATTGAGATAATTCCATCAAGTACATGCCAAAGTTCTAGAGGAGCCAAGAGTGATCAACTTGAAGATACCCTGCAGGGAGAGTTAAAAAAAATACCCCGAGAGTTCGTTATACAAGAGAATATTCTTGCATCTCATAGAATTTGTTGTTTTTATTACAAATTCCTTGACTTCTGGGCATGATATATTATTTTATTAAGGTTATACCATGATATGCACTTGATGTGTGAATAGTTTAAAACTAGTTAGTATTTTTCACATAACAAGACGAATTTAAACATATCTATGGAATGGAATGCTCGGGCAGGGAGTACGTGGCATCCGTAACTCGAAGTACACTTCATATGTGCAGTGTGTACTGAGATCTACATGCCAGACTTGGAGTCTCCAGGTCTTATGACGAGGTTCAAACAAACAGATAGACGGAAGGACTGACGGACATGGCTCAATCGACACGGCAACTGATCCTGAGCATGATTATAAAAGCTTTTCAAATATCTCCCTTCCACTTTTTTGCTCTTTAGTCAATGCTTTAAAAAATGTTAAAGTGATTGGAATTGGTGGAAATAATCGCCGTTTAGTTCGATAATCTGTCTCCATCTAGAGGGCAACATTATAATAATAGTACTACAAATGTTGATTACAATATCTAGTCATGCATTACGTCGTTTTGTATTGCCCGATTCGGGCTCTGTAGCGCTTTGTATTGTACATAGCCGCAAATTTCAAAAGACAAAAAAGTCGGAAGGGAGATGTTTGACAACTTTCTATATACACTTTGTGGAGTCTGCCACGCCTCCTCCTGCCTATTACAAACATTTGCACAAAGTTAGTTATTCCCTTTTTTGGTTATATTCAATAGTCGAAGGATATAAAAATAGCACTGGTTTTCATACAATAGCCCTCATTTCGGCCGATTAACACAGGAATCATGGCCTATGGAACCTATGTACTCCAGTGCACTATAACTATTTGCAGGCCGTGCGAATAAAGTCAATTTGAGTGATAAATTGGGAGTGTTTCTTTTTCAATTTTTTATTATTGGGTATTGCCTGTTTTCGCCTTCTTTTACATTTTGTTACTCTTAAACTTCTCAATGTCATGTTATGGTTGTGTTATTGTGTGTACTTAGAGTTAACACGTATCAGTTCATATTTATCCACTACATATTGTGCCTCGAAAGTATGATAAAAAAGTGGGCGTGGGCACACACCTTCTATGTGAAACACAAATCACACTTTCGGCAAATCATCATCTTTTAAGAACATAAATATTCAAAAGGAAGTACAAGTGAAATGCGATTGCTTAAAACAATTAAGAAGCCCGTGGGTCAAGGTGCAACAAAAAAGCTCCACAGATAGACAAACCTGGCTAGATTGACTACTCTCTTGATGATGATTTAGATATAATATACTTTATTTACTATACCGTAATAAATACATGAATGCATATATTATATACAGTAATATATTCATAAAAACTGCTGGTGAACCTCCCTCTACAAGGGTAAAAATACAAGGCTAAAAATATATTTGGTATTTTTTGCTTGACTTTATTTACTTGGATTTCATAATTGTTTGATATTATTGTTATTTATTTAAAATTATTATTAAAACTTGATGATTTTTATTATTATTTCATTTCGATGATTTTTTTACTATTTAATGAATTTATAAAATTATTTTTACAATTTGTGAGATGTTAGATTGCCTGAAAAATGTTAATTTTACTTTGTTTGCAAAGTTTGACCGTTTTCAACATAATATAAATCAATCTATAAGTAACATTACCTAAATTGCTTCGAACTCTCGTCAATAACAATTCAATTAATGATAAACAAACGTTAAAGTGATTCTTTCTTGAAGTCATTTCGATTATTTAGCAAACTGAATCTCTCAATAATTCACACCTAATTAGAAGCGCCTTTCAATTGGGTTCGCTTGCCTCCAGTTAAATGCCGGTTAACAGTTATTTATTTTCATTATTGCAGCCTTGTTGTGGCTCAAGTGAGAGTGTGTGTGCGTGTGCTGTTGTAAATCTTAAATTAATCATACGTCGTGTGTGCCGTAATAAATGTTTGCTTGCCCAACAAGCTTCCAATTAATTAAGCAAGCCGGCAATTTTCATCTTTACCCGCACCCGTACATTACTCATACGCAGCGTACGCCGCAAGGCAGGGGTTGGCAATGCCATCAATTGAGAGCAGCTCTTCAACAACAGCAGCAACAGCAACGAGACCAGCAATATTAAGCATTCAATAAGATATGAAAACACAAAGTTTCAAGTGCAATTAATAGAAGGCCAAGAAACTAATTTGCCTGCTCTTGTTGTTGCTGTTGCTGTGAGCACTGTGAGCACAGTTGCCACAAATGGCAGTTAGTGCAACTCAAGGGCAACTAGTTGAAGCGAGACAGGGATATAAGTAGATAGACAGAGAGAGACACTCACCTCGATGGTAATGTGATGACTGCGTGAACGGAAGTTGTCATCAGTGTTTCGAATGTTTTTCGAATCAATTTGCACGTTCGTCTGCATCGTGAATGAGTCTAAGTTGTACTCGTACTCGTAGTTGTATTCGTAGTGGTATTCGTTGTGGTATTCGCACTCGCTCAGTGCCTTTCACACGCGCCGCTGCAAAGATAAGATCAACTCTCGTTAGCCAAGAATGACATGCTTCCTCCCAGGCTGTTTGTGTGCGTTTTATTATCACACACACACACACACACACACACACACAGAGAGAGAGAGTGAGAAGTCGTTTATTAGAATTTATGAAATGCCTGGCCGCATAAGCAAAATATTCTCGTGTCTGTCGCCGCCTCATCATGCACATCAAGTGCAGCTAAACGTTGATTGGGGCATTACGCTCAATGGTGCGTGACCTTGATAACTAAGCACGCATACTAACTGCTTCCTCCACTGAAGCCCAGCCCAGACCAGCCCAGCACGGCCAGCACATGCTCCCATAAATTGTATGGCCAGCATATGGCAGCAGCCTCTTTTTACTGCCCGTCTTTGAAGTAACCCGCGCACTGACTGCGTTTAATTTAAAGCCCAGTCGGGCAGGCCGTGAGGCAAGCCAAGCCAAGCCAAGTCAAGTCAAATGGCAGCCCCGAGTCAAAGTGCCAGGCCAACTGGCCAAGTAAATGATGCTCAAAACGCCAAAACGTTATGCCTAGCGGCGGAAGCAAACAACAACAGACGGGATAGAAAAACTCGAGCAGAATTCGCAGTTGCTGAACTCTGAATACGCTTCTGAATGAATGAAATCATTATTTAGTAGAGAGTGAAATGAGTATATAATGCGAAAGAAAATCAGTGAGTAGTAGCATTTGATACAGATTTACAATAAACAACAGCCTGACAACCTATTAGATTTACTCTTTCTTTTCTCCGCTACCATAGGCTAGACATTATAACTTTATGCCCATTGGAAATGTATTAAACAGGCAGAAGAAGACTTGGCATACCCCACTATCTATATACATATATTTCTAATCACATCAACAGCTGAGTCAATAAAGCTAAGTCCGTCTGTCCATTAATCCCTCTGTCTTTCCGTCTGTCGTACGAAAATCTATATATCAGAGGCTATTAATGCGTGGAATTGCAAAAAAAATAGAGAAATATGTCTAAATATTGCAAATATTTTTTTAATAAAACTTTGCCACGCCCTCTGTCGCCCCTATAAATCGATGTAAAACGAATACCAAGCGGATTTTTAATACCAGACAGCTCACTTTTGGTAAACACAATAACTATCAACGCCCAATTGGTTTCTGTAAACTTATTTATAATCAGATAGTTAACTTAGCTTTTATTTAAAAAACAATTTTAAGAAGCCACTGATTTCCAATCCCTGCAGAGGATGCAACACAAAATACGCTGAATACACTTAAATAAAGCTTTTAAATGGGATTAGCTTAGTTCTATATTTAAGGCCACTTTATCAAATTAGAATTAATTTTAAACGAATATTAACATGTATATTTTTCACATAGATAGTTTATTAAGCTTGGCTATAACTTAAAAGCAATGTAAATCAAACGAAAAATGTTTGATATTGATCAATATTTATTTCGTCGCCTTGAAAATATGTTCCTTCTGAAGTGATAAACATATGCCTGCTCTATTTGCAATCGTCAACACATGACTTCTAAGCGGTGTTCGGGATTGCCTTCATTTCCTTCTGCGAATTTTCATTTACGGCCATAATCGAGTGGAAACGGGTTACACGGATTTTGTCAACAACAAAAGAACTCGCATAGGATCAAATGCGGTGAATACGGTGGTTGAATGGTGGTATTAAAAAAGTTTTTGGTCTTAAAATTGTTCACAATTTCAGCACATTTGGAAGAAGCTGTTCATAGACGGGCTCTTGGCGAAATTATCAATCAATTTCAAATGAGCTGCTTCATGGCCGATTTTAAGCTTATGTGTTGTCTCTCTAACACTCGCATGACGATTTTCGTGTTCGATTCAATTTGATTGTCTCAGATTGATGTCAAACGACAACAGGAACGAGGCATGTCTTCGAAGTGTTCATGATCAGTTTTAAGGGCTTTGTTGCAGTCGTCGATATGATTTCTTGATAGAATAAGCTTACCATACGTCCAGGTAAAAGTGTATGAAGAGTGATAAGGCTCAAATATATTATTTTATTAGGAGCATCAATGAGCAGGTCTTGAAGATTACGGCGTTAAAGTCTTCCTTTTATTCTTATCCCACTGCTGGCAGTTCTTTGGCTTTTGAGATGAGTTTCCAGTCTAACTTTGTCTTTGTCTTTTGCTGTCTGCTGTATTGTGTATCTTAAATTATCACCTTGAAATCACGTACCATATTCCAGGATTCCATGTAACAAGCATGTACAGTGATCATCATATATGTTTAAGAAACAATTCCGTACAACTGGTATACAAAATATTTAACATGAATCAAATTTCATTGTTTCATTTTGCAAATCCTCATTGTTGCTTCCCACTTAGTTGTTGCAACCTGTCTGCCCAAGTCGCCATGCCCCGCCGCATAGTGGCAATAAAAATGAAGAAACGAACACAGCGAAGCATAAAAGAAAACGCAAAATGATGTGAGAAATTTAGCCGTTGTTATAAGTTATATATGTGCCGTATATATATGTGATATACGAGGGTCGTTTGATAAGTCCGTGACTTTTTGTATTTGCCGCGCACCTGCTCTAAATACAACACTGCTCCTGTCAGCAGTTATCGATTAACAGCTGACTGTAAAATTTTGAGAAAGCTGCGTTTTTTGGTTTGCGTTTTATAGGCATTGAAAGCAGACGATCTCGTGAATTTTAACGAAAATGGAAAAAAGTGAATTTCGTGTCAGCATGGCAAAATTTCATAAATTGGGCTACGAACTGCTACCCCATCCAGCATATTCTCCAGATTTAGCCCCCTGTGACTATTTTTTGTTTCCAAACATGAAGAAATGGCTCGGCGGTAAGAGATTCGGGTCATCACAGAAACAAACGACTATTTTGAGGGCCTTGAGAAAACCTATTATTTGGAAGGAATAAAAAAATTGGAAAAACGCTGGACTAAATGTATAGAGCTAAAAGGAGATTATGTTGAGAAATAAAACGCTTCTTTGACGAAAAAAATATATTTTATTCAAAAAGTCACGGACTTATCAAACGACCCTCGTATGTACACACCATGCGTTTTCATATGCGTGCCTGTTTGTGTGTGTGTGTGTGTGTGTGCGTACGTGTGCTTATTGTTCAGTGGCTGCTGCTGCTCGGTACTTTACCTCGTCTCTAATGAATGTCCTGCGGCACTTTGCAGGCAGTTCCTGCTTATCAACGTTGCCAGCTTTAAAAACGAGCTAACATTTTACTCGACGGCGCAGCTGATAAGCAGTTGAAGAGAGCGAAGGAGAGGAGGTGGAGAGGAAGGGGGCGCAGAGGAAGAGGGAGCAGAGGAAGAGGGCGCAGAGGAAGCCTCAATTTGAAACTAACAAATCCATTAGATGCGCCACGCAGTTTGTTGTGATTGCCGATAATCGCGGTTAACAGCCGTCGACAAGGCGAACTGCGGCAGCGACTTTGTTTGTGACTATTTGCATCGCGTATACGCGATGTGGCCCAAGGCAACAGGAAGACAACGCAGCTGACACAGTGCCAACAGCGATGTCAGTCGTGGTCCTTACGGTCCCCCTTCCCTTCTTCTCCTACTCCCACGTTCCCCGTTCCCCGCCCATTTCCCGACCGTATTTCGCTCTGGCAACAATTTCAAATTTAATTTGCGCCTTTTTATTTATTCACAAGCCAACGCGACGAGGGAGTCGCATGCACAACTTTTCAGCCACATCTTCGGGCGAGGCTGGGGCAGCCTTAGCTCCGTCATCAGCTCCTGCTGCTCCTGCGCCCACTGCCACTCCGCATCCGGTGCGCGGCACACGCATCCTATTGCAAGCAGCGGCGACGGCAACCGTCATTCCACTCGAGCGCCAAGTGACAAGCGTCGTCCTGCGGCACCGACGGCAGCGGCTCAATTTGACGCGAGTCCTTGCACAGTCGAGCTGGCACTCCATTGGCGCCACTCACTAAGGATCGCCGACAAGCACTGCAACACTCTGCACACCTTGGGGCAGATGCACTTAGCAGGGCAAAAAGACACACAGACAGACAGGCGGACAGACGGACGGACGGACAATCTAGCAAGTTTTCTATGCAAGAGCTTTCCTTTGCAACTTTGATAAGGCAGTTCTGACTTGGGAGAACTTGACATACAGCGCTGTTCAATTTCTGTTGATATCTGGGGAAAAGTGGCGAGTCATGGCACATAAGAAACACATATACAAACATAAAAGTGAAACTATAATAAAAACATACTACAAATACATATATACCAGACTAAGAATAGTTTATTATCAATCGAAATTGATTTCTGAGCTTGGCACAACTTTGAAGGCAGCCCTTGATGGAGGTACTTTCTAAGACTTTGATGTGCATATTCAGTGTGTTATAAGTTTCATTTTGCTTTTAGTAGTTATCACTTTTATTGTTATTATTATTTTTTTAATTATTTTTATGTTTATTGCACTTATTGCTGGGGTAAATGTACTGCCACCTTGTTGATCTTTTCTTCTCTCTTCTGAGCTTGGCGCTGCCTTTTTATTTCAGTTATTTTAGGGAAATTTATCATTTACCTGAACAGTCCAGTGTAGGACCTTATTACATTAAGTTTCAAGAAGGTGCTTGCCCAGCTTCACTCTTCTTTTAAGAGTCAGTACTGAACCATCTGTACTCCATCATTTCACAGTCTGCACCTTCATTCACTAGTATATCAGCATCCTTATACCCTTTGTGCTGTTTCTGTATTCATCGTACAGTAGGTTGAACTAAACGAACTTAGTAAGTATAATTATAGCTCTAAATAATGGGAACAGCGTCCATCTCCGTGTATGTTTGATTTAGCTTCTGGCCTGCAAAAATAAATGCTTGAGGACTGTCCGATATTCAAGCTGATCACTTTCACAAAGCGATCGCCATCGATAACTATAAGTCCGATGTGGCTGATGACAGGCAGGTACAAACTAATGAATGCTAAAAATGCCGCCTTTACAGCCAGGCTGAGAACTTATCAAACAGCCCTCGTGCTTAGTATTATGTTAATTAAAGTATATATAATGAGAATGATCTGGCAATGCCGAGTCAGATGGCCTAATTAATAATCGACGGACTGGCAACGACATAAGTGAAGTAGAAGAAGAGCGAAGAGTTCTCAATGATGCCGTGAAGAGCGAAGACGTGAAGTGTAAAGCCGTGAAAGATCAAGGCTCAATCTATTTATAAAGACGATCATATCAAAGAATAAAAATTGATTACGACGCTGAAGAAAGAACTAACTTAGAACTAGAAGAACTGGAAATTTGGATATAAAACCATTTAATTAAATATTATAACCCATCGAGTATTTTCCACATCAACAGTGACTTTAAACAAACAGATTATATCCAAGGCCCACATATATTATAGTACATCATAAGTAGTCTTATCATTCTTACACTGACAGCGACCCTCTTTGCAAATCATTACAAATCGAGGTGCAACTTTGCACACACAGTTGGAAACTGTTTGCTGCATTGTTTTTTCCCCAGTTGTGCCCCAAAATTTGCATAGTCATGTTTATTTATGTTGCCTGGGATGCATAACTGGTTTGTTGAAAGGAGGAGGTGGGGCGGGAGGTAGAGGAGTGGAACAGAAAGTGAATTTTCCAGTTGCGTGATTTATAATTTGCCACAATTAAGCTGCTGCGAGTGCATTATTCATTCATATATTTTTTGTTTGCTCGCTTCCTGTTTGAGCACTCAAAGTGTTGCACTCATTACTAAATGTGATTATCCAACCGCTTCATTTATTTGCAATTCATATTTCCGTCGCGTTTGCTTATGCACAACAATTGATCAATCTACTCACCCATCCATCCATTTATTCATTCATTCATCCGTACATTCTGTCATTCATTCCCTCATTCAGACATTCATCCATCAATCGACAGGGCGCCCTTTTGTTGCGTTTGCGCCAATCAATGAGTGATTGTTGAGCCGTGACCAGGATGCACACGTATACAACCGCACACTCACTCTCACACACACTCGCACACACACACACAGGCAGTTGCAGGGGTCATCAAAATGCATATTCGAGAGCGTGTCCTCTGGCCAGCGGCGCGTTCGTTTGTTGCGCCTCTTCCACTGCATAAGTAATTAGTTCATTTGAATGGAGCACTCGTCTGTCCGCCCCTGTACTCCCCCCCTCTGCCTGAATGCAACAATTTAGGGAAGGCTTTTCAGCAGTTTTCCCCGTGGAAAACGCAGCAAACTAAAGCTGTCGCCTTTGTGGCTTTGCCTTGTGACTTTGATTCTCCATCGAGGCGCACCAAGAACCACATGGAGTTGTGGGCAAAGGAGGCGTATAGGGAGGGGGAGAGGTGTTGTCATTCCAGCCAAGTGTCTATTATCATCAACTCCCCCTCCCTTCACTGCTTTGCCCGTGATTTGCATGTGTGTGCGTGTCGGGCATATGTATGAGCTCATGCGAGAGGAGCAGCAAGTGCCTGGCAAGTCTGCCCAGTCTGCCTGGTCTGCATAATGACTTCATCTCGTCCGATGAACACGAGACAAGGCGACAACACGATACAGTCAGTGACCGCTACGGTGACTTAAGTTCCGCATACAAAGAGGCGTCGTCGGGCAGCGATGAAGTGCTGCAGCGAGGGAGTTCTCAAGAGATTTCCCAACTATTAAACCGCATTCGTGCAGGCCAAAGAAAATACTGGGGGATTGCCAAGTGCAGGGTATCTCATTGGTCGACTACCTCTTGGCGAGTGACAATTCATCTGGCAACTGGCGTTCTCTTGAGAACCATATTAACACCACAATCGAGACCCAATCCCAGCCATTGCTGCCTTTTGTGACTGATTCGGTTTCAGTTTCCACTTTCCACTCTTCCTCCTCCTCCTCCCTCCCTCACTCCCGCTCTCTCTCTGCTGCTCTCCCTCTAGCGGCATCTTTGCTTATCATTGTCTAGATAATAAACCACAGCGCTGGCAACCGGAGGGACACACACTCACACACACACACACACATTCACAGGCAGCAGAAGTTGCCATTGTCAGCGAGAAATGACTTTGTATTTCATTATTTATATTTATTTGTTGCTGTTATTATTGTTGTAGCCATAGCTGATGATGTTGTTGCTGCTATACCAGTTGCTGTTGCTGTTGTTGTTGTTGTTGCTGTTGTCGCTACAGCTTTCAGTGCAATAAAGCAACGCCAGCGCAACGGAAATCTTAGCATACTTAAGTGGGCGCCAGCCAAGGATGCGCTCTGGAAGGCCTTCACTTGTGGGCGTGCCAAGAGGGTGTTCGGGCAAGGAACAAGCGGAACGAGAGGTGGTGAGCCCGGAGAGGGGAAAGGGGTAACTGAGGCAAAGCGCATCATCTGCAGCGTCGACTGCAGCGAGACAAACGAACGCGCGCGCGCTCGACTAGTTGCCAACTTGGCATAGACAATGCCAAGCGATTGCTGCCCGAGTGTTGCCCCAGCAACAGCAGCAACAACAGCAGCAACAGCAGCAGCAGCAGCAACAGCAACAACAACGTTGCTAAGAACAACTTGTGTTGTTTCCGGCTTGGCAGCCACACGCGATAGCAGAAATAAATGAAATGAAATGAAATAAATACGAGTTAGCGCGCTGGCGCTACAGAATGGAGGAATGCCGAGAGAAGTGCCATGGAGAAGGATGCAAAGAGGGCAATGGAATGAGAGGAATGGACAGAGGGGAGTGGAGAAGAGGGGAAGGCGACTTGCACTTTCGTGCAGCATTCAGGCAACGCAGCCAGCCTGCATCATCTCAACTTCAATTGCCTCATCTCGCCTCATCTTCAATCGCCTAACTTGACATGCCTTGTCTGTTCCCCCGCCTTGATTCACACCTCCCCTCCCCGCTCCTGCCGCATTCTGCACTCACTTCACATCAATTTCGAGTAGACTCGCGAATCTTGATTGACAAATGAAGCGAATACTCGAACGTGGCGCAAGATTAACAATGGAATGGAACCAGCGCCGACTGACTGCACACTGAACACACTCTGCGAAAGGGGTTAATGGGATTTAATAGTCAGCTCGGGGAGTGAATACGAGTGAGTCCCAGTGAATACGAGCGAATACGAAGGCGAAAACTTAATGCTGTTTTGGCTCAACTGTCGAGGCACTGTTACAGCCATTAGGAAGCTTGCTAATCGAGAGCAGGTTGATAGTATTGCGGAGAATGTATCGATAGTTTGGTATCGAAAGGTTACTTATTTATGAAATGAATGGTTTCTTTTCTAAACTATCCATGATATGAGGAGGTATTGACTACCGTCGTGTACTATTGATACGAGTAGTACATGAACATAACATTCATTTGATTAGTTTCCTAAAAGCTATAAGTAAGCCGATAGTCTTTTATTAATATGTGTAGATTGATGTTACCTTAAGAATTGTGTTTAATCGATAGTTTAAGTTAATAATATCGATTGCTACGTAAGCGTGTTATCGAGGTGAAAAGTTAGACGAACATTGACTTTTCGCGATAACTGGCTTCATTTCGCTACTATCGGGAGTATAAAGAATTGTTGATTACATGCGTATATATTCGATAGTGCATGAACACTTATTTAATTTTGTTACCAGTATCAATCGGGAATTTATCAGTTTAATCAATTAATACTTGGCTGTCATTAAACAAGCGGTTACATATTTACCATATGTCATAAGTGGCTTTGCTGCACTATTCTGAGTGTCATTAAATATTGACTACTTGCGTGTACTATCGATAGTGCATCAACATTCATTTAATTCTATTCTATTATCGATAAACACACCGATAGTTCTGATATATGTTGATTTATATAGACTGTTGTATTAATTGTTTGAGTTGATACTATCGATTTTCACTTAGATGTTTTTTTGACAATGGAAATGGGGGAGAACATTATCTTATTTATGATACCATAGCGGCTTCCTTCTGCACTTTTAAATATCGAAAGAATTCGTGTACTATTGATAATGCATGAACATAACATCAATTTCTTTCTGTCACCGTTTTTAGGTAAATGTTCCCTTGCGAAGAGTATTTGATCTATACGAGGGTCGTTTGATAAGTCCGTGACTTTTTGAATAAAATATATTTTTTTCGTCAAAGAAGCGTTTTATTTCTCAACATAATCTTCTTTTAGCTCTATACATTTAGTCCAGCGTTTTTCCAATTTTTTTATTCCTTCCAAATAATAGGTTTTCTCAAGGCCCTCAAAATAGTCGTTTGTTTCTGTGATGACCTCTTCATTTGACCCGAATCTCTTACCGCCGAGCCATTTCTTCATGTTCGGAAACAAAAAATAGTCACAGGGGGCTAAATCTGGAGAATATGCTGGATGGGGTAGCAGTTCGTAGCCCAATTTATGAAATTTTGCCATGCTGACTACACACGTGTGCACCCGTGCATTGTCCTGATGGAACAGCACTTTTTTTTCGCCAAATGCGGTCGTTTCTGCTTCAAATCAATATCGAATCTGTCCAAAAGCTCTGAATAATGTTCGCCGGTGATCGTTTTACCCTTTTCAAGGTAATCGATACCTTGTGCATCCCAAAAAACTGTGGCCATGACCTTGTTGGCCGACAGACCCACCTTGGCCTTCTTTGGTGCACGTTCACCCGGAGAAACCCACTGTCTTGATTGTTCTTTGGTCTCTGGTGTGGTGTGGTGGATCCATGTTTCGTCTACGGTAACGAAACGGCGCAAAAATTCGTTTGGATTGCGGTTGAACATCGCCAAACACTCCTTTGAAATGGTCACACGGTTGCGCTTATGGTCGTGTGTGAGCAATCGCGGCACCCATCGCGCGGAAAGCTTTTTCATGTCCAAATATTCATGTAAAATGTGATGTACCCGTTCAGTTGAGATGCCTACAGCCTCAGCTACCTCACGCACTTTCATTCTCCGATCATCCAATATCATTCCATGGATTTTGTCGACGATTTCTGGCATGACGACCTCTTTTGGGCGACCTGAACGTTCGGCATCACTTGTACTGGTACGACCACAACGGAACTCAGTAAACCATTTCTTAACCATTGAAATTGATGGTGCAGAGTCCCCATAATATTTATCAAGTCTTTCCTTGGTTTCGGTGATGGATTTTTTACGCAAAAAATAATGCTTAATTAGCACACGAAATTCACTTTTTCCATTTTCGTTAAAATTCACGAGATCGTCTGCTTTCAATGCCTATAAAACGTAAACCAAAAAACGCAGCTTTCTCAAAATTTTACAGTCAGCTGTTAATCGATAACTGCTGACAGGAGCAGTGTTGTATTTAGAGCAGGTGCGCGGCAAATACAAAAAGTCACGGACTTATCAAACGACCCTCGTAGTTCGACTTGATATTATCAATTGTTACTTGAGTGTTATCAAGCAGTGTCTTCTTATCGCTGCTATCGCGAGTATAAAGAAATATCGATTATTGATTGCAGCTTGTAATATCGATAGTGCAAGAACAATAGTCCCTCGTAGATATTTTATACAGATTTATGTAAACTTATGAATAATGTTTCATCGATAGTCTGAGTTGATAGTATCGATAGTTATCGAACGAATGGTTACTTATTTATGACCTCAAAATCTTTGCTCTGTACCAAAGTAGCCAAAGCTTAAATCGATTACGTAAGAAAAGTATTCAGGGCACAATTTTTGCATCTCTGCTCAATTTAGACACGGATTTGCCTATTCTCAACGTGCCTTAGCATACCCTCACCCATCAGAGGTATCCCTGAGTCGGATAACTTCACTTTATTTTGCGCCACTAGCGCTTTCAATTTGCGTGCGATGCGAGCAACGTCAACAATGTGCGAAAAATAATTGAAATCGCAACAGCAACGGGAGCAGCAGCAGCAGACGCCCGCCAACAGACTCACCTGGGTGCCACGCCCACTAGGCGCTGGCATGCTAAGGGAGGGAGGCCATAAAGTGTAACGCGTGGCAGCCGCAAAAGTGACCGAAGAGGCTTCACAGTGTTAATAATAATAATAACAACAAGAGATTCGATCGCACTTTGAATACTTTATGAATATGCACACAGGGACAAATCAAAGGGCGCTACTCATGAGTGCACTCATGAATGTGCCCCCTGCCTGATGGCCATTCAAAAACCACTGCCGCTGGCATGCCAATCTTTGCAACTGGGTCACAAGGGAGAGAGGGAGAGGGGGAGAGGGGACAGGGAAAGAAGAGAGCTTCGTCGAGCTGTTATTGTTTTCATTTTCATTTTTCTTGTTTTTGTTGTTGTTGTTGTTATTTATGTTTTCATTTCGTACTTTTTTCTCTGCCTCCTTTCGCTTTTTTCTTTCTTTCCTCTTCTCTTTTATTTCGAGTGAGCTCTAAGAAAGTTGCACCAGGGGGAACTTTTCACGTTTCCCCTTTGCCCTTTGCCCTTCTCCTTTTTACCCTTCCATCTTTGGCATTTGCGGTCGCTCCTAATTTGCGAATTCCACCTACATTCGAACTGCGCAGCGACTGCGCCGCAGCTGCGCCAACGCTATAATTTGTCAGCTCGGCTTGCGGGATTAGCTTTGCCGACAGATATAGCTCAACTAAAGGGGATCGGCAAGCAAAAGGTGAGACAGCAAAGGTGCGTAGCAAAGGCGTCTAAAAAAGGGTCACACAGTGGGTGCAAATATTTCAGTGTCAGCATTGAAACGCTGTAGAACAGACCTCCCTACTCCCTAACCTACATGCACATATAAAAGCAGGGTATATCTTAATTGATTCATTTAAATTTTTAGCCAAAATTGGGGAAGGAAGGCTAACTTCAGCAAGTTTCTTAGTTTCTTATGCTCCTTCAATTGTTCCCATACTGGTGATATAAAAGCTTTATGGAGTTAGAGGTGTCTAAGCTGCGTTGTAAGAAACTTTCCATAGTGCATATACCCTCTGCAAGGGTTCAACTACTGAGTATCTCTAGCTGAACGCCTTCTGCTCTAGCTGCCACTAATTAATTATTCGGCAAGCAAACACTGTAGTTATGCATTAATTTGAAGATATTTGCGTTGAACTAGACACAAACAAAAGACTTTCTCCCTTTGGCTGACTCAAAGGTCAAGCTTTGATGTGCATGCATGATGAGGGGAGAAGGGGAACAGCTGAGAGAGAGGAGCGGGGAGGGGAGTATCAGACTGAGGTCAATCAGTTTGGGTTCCGCTCAGGTCTATAAAGAAAGTTTTCGGCAACATTGAAACATGATTCAAGTCGTTTACTTGTCTGTATGTGCATGTGTGTGTGTGTGTTTATGTATGTCTGTGTAACTTACCTTGACTCAAAAGGGTATTCAAAAATGATTCGCTCATAAAATCGCTTGACATTCGACACACGCAAAAGCCAAATAAAAAGTTTGTAATGGAATTTGCTACCTTGGCAGGGGAGGGGAAGGGAAGAGGTGTCTACCTTGTCAGGCATGTTTGTCTGTGTGTGTGTGTGTGTGTGGCACAGGTAAGTTGGGTAACCTGTGCTGTGGTTGAGTTGCCAACAAAACGAATAAAGTAACCAATTTGGCTGAACGATCTGCGTTAACATTCTCCTTGTCAGACTGTGCCACTTTGTCGGGCTACAACTGTGGCTGGCAAGCAAACACCCACACACACACATACAAGGTACATAATGGAGTCCCTGCTGCTGCCCCTGCTTACCCACTCCCCCCTTCTCCGCGTCCTGTGCGCTCTGCTGACTCCACGTTCATATGCAGGTTAATTTCATTGCCTGCACTCTCTGAGAGTCTTCATATTTTGCACATTTTGGAAGCGCGCCCAGCTTCCTGCTTACTTACTGTGCATGTGTACCATGTGTGTGTGTGTGTGTGTGTGTGTGAGTTTGTGTGGGAGTGTGTGTGTACAGACTATTAGTAGAGAGAGTTGCTGCCGCTGCCATTAAAGTAAATATGAACGAGCCCACAAGTTCCTGCCTCGCCTCGCGCCTCGCGCCTTGCACCAGATGCCGCCAACCGCATCCGCAGAAGGGCATGCTACGCCCACTCTAACGACACCAGGGCAGCTGGAGCAGCGCCCACGCATCCAAAGCACTCAGCTTGATTCCATTTGGCGTCGTCCAACAGTCGCCAACTTTGCCAACTGCAAATGCAACTGTTGCACTTGCGTTGCCATTTGCCACTTTGCACTTGCCACACGCGGCGCTGCAACTCCCCACAGCTCACAGATCCCAAGTCGCAATCCCAATCCCAAATCGCATCACACTGATTATTCGGGCAAATCTACGAAATATGCAAATGCTTTGCACAATTTCGATTTGCTGCCAAAGTTGCCAGAGTCCGAAATCGAGAATCGAAAGCAGAATGTAAACAATGTCGGCGGCAATAGAAAATGGGGCCAATGGCGCCCGATTGACCCGACGCATCATTGCCTGATATCCCACATACCCTACCCATAGCGGGGTATGCTGACTAGCCGAAGAAGCCATCGTATCAGTATCGAGTGTCTCGATTTTTGGCATATCTGTTGAGGGTTTTCCTATTGGGATAAATCCTCTCCTTCATCAAAGTCTCTACTGGAGTCTTAAGTTGTGGCAACTTGTCTCATTAAACAGTCGCATTGTACCATTTCGACTTGCTAGATTTATACCCTGTAAGTGGGAGTTTCTCTGTTATTGAGTGTCTACTAGATTGATGGCACTCTTACTGACATCTCTGATCCCATAAAATGAATACTTTCAGTATAAGCATCAGCAAAATTTATTCATGCTTCCTTTTACTGCATACTGGATATAAGTCAAACGGAGCAGGATCGAATCGATATGTATATGAGGATTTATATATTTTACAGATATTGCAATCAAACTTAATATTTTCTTTATCTTATTATTCTCGCTACTCATAAGGTAATTTCCTGCCAATTGTCTGTCGGTCCGTATCAAATTTGTTGTCAATAAATTTTGAAACCGAATTCCAATTAATTAATTAATTCCAATGTAAGCGCAAGACAGTTAATTATTGGTAACCACAATAACTATCCACGCCCAAATGATTTCTGTTTTAATTGCGATTGGATAATTAACATTGAAGTTATGAAGGAAATAATTTTATGAGTTCATTTTTCAATACAAACAATGCAATTATAATTTGAGGTTATGTCGAATTTCAGACGTGATGGCGAAATTCTGATTCTGATTTAGCGACCCAAAATACATATAACTGCATATGCCTGTTATATGTGTTATAGAAGTTATGTGGAAATGATCTGGCGACCTGAGTCAGATGGTCTGATGGTGAAAGAGCAAGGCTGACGCTCAATCAATAAATAACTACTATAATATCAAAGAATAAAAGATTAACTACAATGACATAAACTCACTAATTTTAAGAAACACACATTGAAGTATTACGAATAAAACTATTTTATTTAATACTAAAATCATCATATAGCTCAAACCGAGACGGATCGCAATGGTGTATCGTATAGCTGCTACACAAACTATCGGCCGACTTTCGTTATTTGTCAAAATATTGCAATCAAATTTACTACATCGGAATTTTATATACACCTATAATATGCATATAACATGTCAATGAGATCTTATCACTATAACATAAACATAGCTGACAGAGGAACTATCGACAGAAGTTAAGGTTTTTGTGTGAAGACTAGTTCTAATTTTAGAAAAAGACTCCACTCACCAGTGCCAATATATAAACAAAACAATTTAATTTTCGCCAATATATATCACGAGTTGCTGCGAGTGTGATAAATAAATGCCAAACGTTGCCGTGCTGTGCTCAATTTTGTGGTCATAATATCGTTAATAAAATAACGTTTGAAAATACTACAATATGTTATTTATTTATTCAATTTAATTTAAAGTTAACTATGGTCAGTCGACTGCTTAAAAGTAAAAACAATTAATTAACCTAATATATGTTAAATAGAACGTTTTTAATTAAAGGTAATAGTAAAGTGAGAAGAAAAGAGTTTAATTAGAATTTATTGGACTCAAAAAAAAACCGATAAAAAGCAGCCGCTCAATGAATGAAGGGATTCACATTTCCCAGAGTTGCGCACGCAGCAACACATTGAATTACATTTTTAAATATTGTTTCCTTCTCTTAAAGTGTTTTATCTTTGTTCTTATATAAATCAATATATTTTAGAGGCTAATAATAAGTGTTAATTAATAAGTTCAAGCAGAGAAGTATTCTTTTTTTGTACTCCAAATGCGTGTTCAAATTGGGGCCAGCACACTAGTAAAGGAACGATCGGAGTAGATGAGAACCTGCAAGAGTATAGAGCCTTCGAGGTCTCTTCATCGTTAAGAAATCCTAGGGGTAAGTGGGTATGTGACAGTCGATCACTCGCGACTGTAGTTGTCGTGCTTGTTTTTTGTATTTTTGATTTCTCCTCGAGCCGCGTCAAACTCATTTCTGGATAACTCGCAAATAATTTATGGTTTTAATGGAATTCTTTTATTTGAACCGATTTGCATAATTGAAGAAGCGAATCGAGCGAGTCAATCGAAACACAAATAATTGCCTCGATGCGTTTTCCTTCACTCGTTTTTGCTCCACTTTTTAGCTTTATGGTATGTCTGAATAATTGAAAGTCGAATAAATTCCTACGCAAAAACCGACGAACACAGAGCCACATTATGGATGGGAGTAGATAAAGTTGTGAATTTTATTGCGGCACACGAAAAAATAAATGCAGAAATGCAAATGCGGAAAGGAATTCAATTTCACAACCAAATTGCTCTACAATTAGCTCCCAGCGTGACCTCTGACAGATTGCCAGGTCCACAGAGATTGCAGGGGGAAAATGGGGGAAGGGGGGAGGCAGGGAGAGAGAAAGGTATTTGTGTAGAGGTGGATTGGCTTAACTTATTTATTGTGGGGTCGAATTTCACATTTAGCTGCAGCAAAGTGCAATGAGCAGCGCAAAACAAACTGCTGGTCGTTCAATTTGATTAAGCTGCCTCGGCAAAATTATGTCCGAGCACAGAGTGTGTTGGCGGGCAATGGCGCCAGCACAGACAGGTGGGCAATAGTTGAGTCTCTTCCCAGGTGGACCAACGGCAATCGCAGCTAAGGATTGTGGTTCCCTGTGCGAATAGTTTTATTGCCTCTCGGAGCAGGCAAAATGAACTGTTGCAGATAGAGAGAGAAGGCAAGATGCGTAGGAAGTTTAGTTCTAAACAAATGCAGAACATGTAAAAAGAGTTATTCTGCATCTAAATTGATTGGTTACTGGCAAATACCAAGACCATTCGAAGAGTCCAAGTTGCAGCATTTCGACTCAACTTATTTTTGGTTTTTCAAACTTATATTTTGTATGAAAACTATTTGATATTCAGTAAGTTTCAAAAGGTGTTGAACTTCTACAGGGTAACCATAGAGTCGTAACACAGTCACACACACAGACTGACACACACACACACACACACACATTGGCATTATTGCGGCATGGCAAGGCACGAGCTTATAATCAAATTAGTTGATCAGGTTAAACTCGTCTAGGAATCCCGGTTGACCTCATTTTTGTTGATCAATTTGATGATTGCGTTAGTCTCCTGCTGTTGTTGTTTGTTATTGCTGTTGCTGTTGCTGTTGTTGTTGCTGTTGCTGTCGCTGGCATTCTTATTTGCATGCTGCATGGCACATTTAAATATTCAACGTATTTAACATAAATAATGCGGCACGCAGCTTTACGTGTATTTCACATCAAAACCTCATTAAAATTTCAGTGCGCAATGTTGAAAATAAAAAGGTGACTGAGCAGAGAGCAGTGAGCAGAAGAGTATGAAGGGTGAGCAGAAGAAGGGAAGAAGCGATGGGAGAGGGGAGAGAGAGAGGGAGCAGAGCTGAGGCAGGTCAGGAGTGCGGGACGAGCTGCTGGCAGTGAGGAGAAGCCAATCGCACGCATAATCAATCATTTGTCTTGCACTCCCTTTGTGTGTGTGCATGTATATTTGCATGTGTGTGTGTGTGTCTGTGTGTCTGTGTGCTCATTTGTAAAGCTTTGCACCTACACACGAGGGGAGCACACGCGTCGCTCATACGCACCGTGTGACTTTGTGACACTTTGCTGTTGGCCTTGATTAATGCCAAAACGTTTGCACTTTCTCGCTGCCAATTTCGGTTATTACTGTTTGTTTTCTTGCTGTTGTTGTTGTTCATGATGTTGATGTTGCTTTTGCTGTTGCTGTTGTTGTTGTTGTTGCTCTTTGTTTTTGCATAACAAATCAAACAGTTGACAGTTGTCACTTGTCAGACAGTTGCACACACTGTCGCTGTCTCCCTATGTCCCTCTCCCTCTCTCCCTCCCTAACACCCTTCCTTCCCTGCCTTCACTCTATGTCCCTATCTCCCCATTCCACTCACACACATCGATTATTTAATACTTAATAATCGCGCTGCGGAATGAAATTTATTGTCAGCGACACTTTACGATGGACAGACAAATTAATTTATTGGCGCCGGCTCCGTCTCCATCTCTGTCTTCATCTCCGTCTCCTTCTCCCTTTCCATCTGCTGCTTTATCGTAATAGCAGATAATTAATTGGAAAATGTTTTGCCTTTTCATTTTCCGCATAGGTCGATGATGCAAATAAACTGAGTACTTGAAAACTTTGCAATAAAATCTCATTGCGCGACGCATTAAAAATGCAATCAAATTTTATTGCATTTCTCGCGCTTGCACTCTCCCTCCCTCTCCCACTCCCACTTTGTCACTCTCTATCCCTCTTTATCCTTCCCCCACTCTCTCTCCCTCGCATTCGCAACAAAATTTGTGCAACAAATAATTAATTTCATTACATTTCCCACTCGAACTACCACAATATGTTTGCCTATAAGAGAGCGAAGAAATGAATACCCTGTAATTGCAGTTGATGGGCTCGTTCTGTTACTCCCAATAGTAGCCTGCAATGTGTTATAGGCTAAGAACAACCCACCCGTGTGCAGTTTGTGCAGGGCATAAGCTAAACGTCTTCCAATTAGCCAACATCGTGTGTGCTACGTGCCCCAACAACGAAAACCGAAGCGAACATCGCAAGCCAAAAGACACTGTCTCTCTTTCTTTGTCTCTTTCTCCTGCTTTCCTGCTCACACACACAATACACTCTCGTGTGTGTCCAAGCCGTAGTTCATTAGGCCAGAGAATTAGCTCGTTTACACGCCTCGCAATTCCCAGTAAAGATTGGACGAGCCTTGGGCTTACGGCGCTTAACTACGACAAACATGCGCTAAAAAGCACCCAATTGCCAAAGAACGGGGATAGGGGAGGGGTAGAAAAAGGGGAAGGAGAAGAGTACAAAAGTTAAAGCACCGTTAACAATGTAACTAAACCGTTTACACAAAGACACAGTATGCTAAGCACCCCACGGAGTTTTCTACTCAATCTTTGGCCATAAAACAAGTACTTAAAAGTTACACGCCCACGCAAATATGCATAAGGCGCAAATGACATGTGCATCTGCATGTGTGTGTGTGTGTGTGTGTGTGTGTGTGTGTGTGTGTGTGTGTGTGTGTGTGTGTGTGTGTGTGTGTGTGTGTGTGTGTGTGTGTGTGTGTGTGTGTGTGTGTGTGTGTGTGTGTGTGTGTGTGTGTGTGTGTGTGTGTGTGTGTGTGTGTGTGTGTGTGTGTGTGTGTGTGTGTGTGTGTGTGTGTGTGTGTGTGTGTGTGTGTGTGTGTGTGTGTGTGTGTTAGTTAGGTGCATTTACCCTGCAACACTTTGTATGCAAACAGAAACAAACAAACACAAATCATTCGGCAGTTTGTCGAATTCTTTAAGATTCAAATGAGGAAGAAGTGCTGCCAAAGGTTCTATACACTTGCTGGCTCTTATATCCTCCAATCTTTTCTAAACTTGTTTTATATAATGGTTCAGATTATTATGTCTAGTGAAGAGTTAACCTATTTCTAAAATCAAAACTAGTATTGATTCAAAGTCCCTTAAATCGGACCAATCTGCCTCGTTCTGACTTATTTACAATTTGCGATATAACTGACAGACGTGGCTAGATCGAATCTACTGGTCACTTGAAGTACTCCTACTCCTCTCTTAACTGGAAAAACCGTTAAATTCCCAATGGTATTTAATAACTTTGATCAATTGATAGTATAAAACAATATCAATCAAGCTGTGAGACAAAAGGTTAGTTGAATATACGGACATGACTTAATATTGAATCTGCTTTTGATACCGAACAAGAATTTATACTTTTGTAGTAACAAACAAACCTGTATATTTGTTTGTGATTCACAATGGATCAAGAATGATTGATTGGAGTGGTAATATTATCAATCAATGTAGATTTATAGAATATAGATTAAAAAAAAAATCGATTAATATTTTTCTTATTTAAAAGTCGACAAAAATATATATAATTAGCATTAATTTGTATTCATTTTGATGCCTTCTGGTCACAACCTAAGAGTCAATGCACGAACAACTCGAGAGGTTTCTCCCCCCCCCATTGGGTTGCTCTTTTTGGACCAGATATATTATCTCAGTGTACCTACATCAATTAAAACAAAGTAAATACACGCATTCATTCAACTTTAAGAGACTCCTAAAAGCCTCCGTGTTTAATATACAGTTTCCATCTAATAATTTCACATTTCACGCCAACATCGCGATAACTTGCAGACACATCACAGCATAATTTCAGCGAGCAGCAGCATCAGCAGCAACAACAGCAAGCACAGCACCCACTACTCGTCCTTGAGCATAATTATCTGCTACGCACCTAAGCACACACACACACACACGCACACACCTAGAGAAGCATACTTACTATACCAGAACTAGGCCTATACCAGAAACATAAAAAAACAAGCAGCAAAGCCACAGTAGAGAGTGCTCGACTCTGATATACCCGCTAACAACGTGACCAAAACGTTAGCATAACTAGTATTTTATGTTGCATACTTTAGGGAGCGGGAAAAATCAGTACCTCTTAAAATTATTTATTAAGTAAGTTTTATGTTATTTACCTGATGGTCACCAAATTTTATGAAATTATTTGTGCGTTAATATTTAATGTGTTTACTTAAAATGATTTGTCCTGCACTTAAAGGACGATCGACTTACGAGAACGAAAGGAGACGTGGACAAAATCTAAAATAAACTATATTTATGTGCAACAATAAAACACATTGACACAAAACTTGGTAGCCTAAGCTCTTTCAGTCTCTGAGATCTAGATGTTCACACAGACAGACAGATAAACAAAAAATCAGACAAACAGATAAACAGATGAACAAACAGACTGACATGGTTTTATCCTGACGGCTGATTAAGAAACTAGTTTGTTAGGGCTGTCACGCCTTCTTCTTCCTGTAACATACATTCTCGATTGGTACAAAGTTGTTCTCCCCTTGGAAAGCGGGTATGAACAAACAAACAAACCCAAGGAAACATCCAAAGGAACTGAACGTTTTCCTTGTCAAAAACGCAATATACCCTGTAGCAAAAGTCAAATAGAAGCCATATGCATTTATGGCTGTACAAACTTTTAATTACCCTAGAGATTTATGTAGTTTATTTAAGTTTTATCAACTTGAAAGCATGCTGTCTCTCCTCCCCGTTGTCGTCTTTACAGGGTACAACAAGAACAAATTCTATGCACGACGAATTGGGGCCGTCAAGCACTTAGTTAGGCTAAAAGTGTTCTATTGTTTTCAACACTTGCTATTCCCCAGCTGTGTGAGTGTGTGACTGTGTGCGTGTGTGTGAGAGAGTGAGAGAGAGTGAATGCTTTAGTCGTTTGAAACTTATGCAGCCAACTTGTGGGAAAATCACACTGTGCTCGCTGTAAATGCTCTTAAAGATCAACAAGAAACGCGAAGGAGAAGCTGACAAACTGTAGATACCTTACTGACTCAACTGCCCTCAACCTTTCCTTTACATAACCGAATAAAGCGAACCACAGCAGCAGGCGATGCCTTGGCCAGGCTTGGCCTGTTCGCTTAAAGCGTTAGTCATTAGCACCTTTACAACAGAGGACTAAAAACTGAAAAACTAAAAACTGGAATTTGAAAACTGCCAAATGCCAGCAACTACAGCAATAACAACTAGTGCAGCAGTCACCAGACAAAAGGCCAGGAGATGTTGTAGTATTTTAATTGCACCGCAAGAAGGAGGAAGGACGTCGACACAGACAAAACGAACTGAAAAGGAAATATGTAAGGTAGGGGCAAAAGACGAGGCTGATGAAGATGGCAGAAAAACGAAGCAGCAGCGGCGGATGGAGGTGCAGGCGGAGGGGAGCACTTGAAGCTGAAATCGCAACTTAATTGTTGGACACTGCGGGCGTTTCGTGTGCAGGGCAGGGACCCTCGTGACGGGGCCGAAGTAGTCGGTGGCATTTCTGGGCAATGAATGAATAATTAAACTAAGAAATGCAGAAATAATTAAATATATATGTGCATATATAATTGAAATAGAGCCGGAACTCGGACCTGTACCCAGACAGGCTGAGTGTCTGAAGGCAAAGGTAATTAAAATGAACCTCTTGTGTGGCACAAAGCAGGACCACTAGTTGCAGTTCTAAGAATAATTAGAACTGAGCTAAGTATGCCACAAAACAATGCGAGTTTCTCCTGAACTTAAATGAGAAGACTTTCGGTCACTTGATAGAGAGTCTTTCATTCAGAATAAAGCTTTAGGTTTTAGAAATATGGAACCAATATATGGCAGCATGACGACTTTCGATATTTAACAGTGTCTTTCCCTTTATCAGATAATTTAGTATGAAAACACTTAATAGTTTGTATCATCCGCCACGAAATTCCGGACATATGTGTCACAACAGTGGCAGTAGTTAATTAGTAGTTAGCTTGCCACATTGAAAAGCTATCATCCTGAAAACACCCAACTGGGACAAGTTTCGAGATACATACATCAGAGCATTGACAGTATGGCATTTTGACGTATTTTAAGTTTTTATTTAGTCGAGGCAATACAACTGGCACAGCTTGCCAGACATATATGGTACAGAAATTACAGTATGTTAGCTTGTCTCATCGAAAAACATGGCATGTTGCCATATCAGACAACTTGATATAAAAACACCCAGCTGACACTAATATCCAGATAAATACGACACAACAAGGACAGGGACATACAACAGCATATCATGTTGCCAATCATCTTATAATTTTATTTCATTGATGACAGACATATATGGCACAGCAGTGATAATATGTTAGCTGGTCATATACAATTTCAGATCATGTCGCCAGTCAGAACAGACATCACTAGCTGCCAGATACATATGGTGAGATTGTCATGGAACGTATGTTGCCACACGTCAACTGGCACTACTTCCCAGACATGTATGGTACAGCTAACAGAATATTATTATATTAAATTTTTGACAGTACAACGAGCACAACCTGTCTGACATATATGCCACTATTTGCCAGACATATATGGCAGAACAGTGTCATACAAAACAGCATATCATATTGCTAGGATGTTGTATTTAATTGTTGACAGTACAACTGGCACTACTTGCCAGACATACATATATGGCACAGCAGTGTCATACACAGCAGCATATCATATTGCCATATATCAGGATATTGTATTTAATTGTAGGCAGTACAACTGGCACTACGAGCCAGACATACATATATGGCACAGCACTATTATACACAACATCAAATTATATTGCCATACATCTGATAGTCTTTTTTAATCTCTGACAACACAAGTGGCAATGTTTGCCAGACCAATATGCCACAGCAGTGTCATACACATATGCTGTTTGTTTCCATATATCAGGATATTGTATTGAATTATTGCCAGTAGCACTACTAGCCAGACATACATATATGGCACAGCACTATTATACACAACATCAAATTATATTGCCATACATCTGATAGTCTTTTTTAATCTCTGACAACACAAGTGGCAATATTTGCCAGACAAATATGCCACAGCAGTGTCATACATAACAGCATGTTTCCATATATTATTGACAGTAGCACTACTAGCCAGGCATGCATATATAGCACAGCAGAGTCATACTCAACAGCATATCATGTTGGCATATATCTGGTAATTTTATATTTTTTTTAATTGTTGAAAGGACAACTGGCGCTAGTGGCCAGACATATATGGCACAGCAGTGACAACTCAGCATTATTTTGCAGCTTTTCAATAAATCATTTTCTTACCTTTTTCCAAAGAATATCTAAAAATACTTGACTTTAAAAGCAAAACTTGTTCAATTAATTTACTGAAAAGACAAACAAGAAGAAGAGGCTGATGAAGATGGAAAGTGGAAGAACAACAAGACGAAAGAGAACTGTGTTTTTGATTCTGATGAGCAGAGCACTTGAAATATGTCTTGCAATGCTTCTCGCAACATTTCCTGTACAAGAAAGCAACGGGGGCAGGGAAAGGGGAGTTGGAATAGGACAGAAAGAGAGAGAGAGAGAGTTTAAGATAGAGATAGACACTTTCGTGTCGCTGACGTTGTCGTCATTTGTAGTGAATCCGTTTTGTGTTCCGAGTGCCACAAGACAAGATAAAGAATGTGAGTGTGAAAGTGAATGTGAATGTGAATGTGTGGTGCGCATATGAAAGAACACTTTAGTGCTCTATGCTCGTCTCAGTTCTGGTTTCACTCCCAGCTCCAGTTTCAGCTCTAGCTCTCGTTCTATTCCTAGTTCTGTTTCGCTTCATTGTTGTTCTTATGGTTGTATCTCGTTGCGTCCATTCAATTTAATGCGTTTCAAACCACGCGATTAACTTTGTCGCTCCCTTCCCTTCCCCTTCCACCACAATGAATAGTGGCTACGTGCCCTGCATTTGTGAGGCAGCTAAATTAGCAGCAACTACTATATTTAGCTGAGTTGTGATCTAAGTCAAGTCGCGTCGAGTCGCGTCGCGTCGCGTTAAGTTGAGTTGAGGCCAGTTAAGCATACGCCGCGTTGGCCGAGGCCAACTCGCCAAGTTTAATGACAATTGAAGCGCTGCCAAAAGTAAAACCCACATGACATTCGACAAGGGCTTAGGGGTCGAGGCAGATGTGCCTCTGCTCTTGCTGCTGCTGCTGCCATTGCCTTTGTTTATGCGTGTAATGAATGGAGGCGTGTCAACGCCCTCTGCCATCGTCGGGCAATAAAAGCAAAGATGAATTTTATTGGGAACAATTGTGAGGCGCCCCCACCGAACTTTATTGGCACATCATTTGTGTGTGGCATTGATGACCAGGCTGAAGCGTCTTGGCTCCCTTTGGCGCTGCCCTTCTCTCCCATTCCCTTCCCCCCTTCGATCCGCTTAAGAGTACTCAATTCCCCGGCTATAGAAGCATCAACAACATTGCGTGCCATAAAGTCGCAATCAAACCATCAGCAACCCGGCAACGCAACGGAAACTATCACAAACGGAAACGGAAATGCATACGCACACACACGCACACACCAGAGACAACTAACGACACAGACAGGCAAAATGATAAGCATATAAACAGACGAAATTGTAGCTCAACGATAGATGGGCCCAAAACAAAACGAAGGCAGTAAATGAGCGACGTGTGTGCAACGCAGAGAAGGCGAAAGCTCGACTGGCATATACCCTATAAGCTGTTAAGAGACAAATCCATAAGTGAGAAGTAACATTGCCTTTACCAACTGTCTCTCAATTGTTTTCACACGCATCTACCCGTCGATCGCTCAGCAATCTACAGGGTATCGAGTGTGTAGCGAATGAAGGCAAGTTTCCAACCGGATGGGCACTTAAGTTGGCAACAGCACAAGTGTGACTGGTCGTTTGGTTGCTGCATCTGGTCGAGTGAATTGTGAGTTGTTGCCCCAAAAAGGATGCTGCAAAGAGCCCAAGCGAGTTCGACAGCAGCTGCTGCCACAGAGCAGACGTCCCATCGCCACTAAAAACTGCTAAACTGTGAAAAATGGCAGAGAATACATTGAAAAGTGCCGTAAACTGAAATGGAAATTGAAATCGCAAACTTCTGATCAGCTTCGCCATTAAATCTTGTTCAAGTTCAAGTTCATGATGGGGAATGAGGCCTCGAGTGTCTGCTCTATTTAAACAAAAGCCACATTCACCTTACAAACACTCACATCGAAATATCCCCAGAAGTTGGAATGCAAATTGAAAATGAATTTCGTGGAGAAAAAAAGTGATTTAGCTATTTGAACAGCATTTCAAATGCAGATACAGCTGTAATTCGTTTGCCATTGATTTTGGCAGCATGGGAAAATTGTTAGTTTTCCATTGGGCTACGGGGAAATTGAACAGAAGCCGAAGCTGCCACAGCTGCAACACGCGCAGCGCCCTCTCGGCATGAAGCAATTAAAAAGTGTTGCCTACGTTTTCGGCGCTTGCTAGTGCATTCACTGCCGCGTGGGCAAAAGGGAGAGTGGAGGAGGGGGAGAAGGAGTGAAGAGCGAAGTAAACTGGCTGGCGAAATCAGCTCGCGGCTAAAACGGCTACATAAGCCATTAAAAATGTGACACAGCAGGTTCAACAAGGCGGGCTGCGAGTGGGCTGAAGGCGCGGGGGCGTGGCGCGGCAGGGCAGGGCAGAATAAACAGAGAAACCTTGCCGAAAAACAGCAAACAGGGCAAATCTCGAAAGGCTTAGCTAATGACAATTTAAGGATTTTGTGATTTTGTTATTTACATAAATTTACTGTCAAACGCGGGCGTGAATAGCAGCAGCAGCAGCGGGAACAGCAACGACAAGGCCAGCAAAAAGGGCTAAAAGTGTTTTTAAAGCCACGCAAAAAACATTATTAAATTTTATGCAAAACCTAAAAGCAAATAGAAACAGCACGGGAATAAAGCAAGCAAATAAAGCTTTGCAAGAGAAAAACTGTGACACCCATTGCATACACTTTGGAGCAGTGTGCTGTGTATTTATACCCCCTATCCATAGGGTTGTAGAGTATTATAATATTGTGCTCAACACAAAGTAGGTATATATGAACACCTGGATCTCAGTGACTATAATAGTTAGAGCTATCAAACTTGGTTTTAATACGTGTTTTTACTGCACGTAAATAAAGTTTACTTTAGATTTTGTCCACGCCCACTTCTGCCCCTGTAAATCAATTAAAACCCCATTACAAGCATAATTTTAATTTGGGATATTTCATTTTTGGTTAACTCAATAACTAGCAACTTCCAAATGATTTCTGTAAATTTGGTTGCGATCAAATGATTAACATAGAAGTTATGCCAGATATAATTTTAATGAATTTTTTTAAAATCCATGGCCTAAAAAGGTCGCTTTCTGCAAAGTATGCAACACAAAATCCTTTATATTATATTTATATATTAAAAAATTGTTTTCTTAGCTAAGTAACAGGTGTATTACAGTCGAGAACACTCGACTTTCGAGCTTGTTCTTTCAGTTTTTCGACTGCACCAAAATACACTGCACAAAAACAACAGTTAAATATTTGGTAAAGCGATTAAGGAGACAACAGCAAAGCTGAACTGTTTGATGGGTTTATTTTTTCAAAATAAACTTAAAATTTCCACGGTTAATTTGGAGAGAGAAAAAGCTGAAAGCTTAACTTTATTGAAGCCAAAACTAAATCAACTTCAAACGAAAGTTGAAACTTGCGAGTTTTAGTAAAATTTTCAAGTTTCAACAACAACAACAACAATAAGCGCTCTTAAAAGTTACCAACAATTTGCGCTCTATGTTGGATTATGCATACATATATATAGAACATGAATATGTAATTTTATACGAGGGTCGTTTGATAAGTCCGTGACTTTTTGTATTTGCCGCGCACCTGCTCTAAATACAACACTGCTCCTGTCAGCAGTTATCGATTAACAGCTGACTGTAAAATTTTGAGAAAGCTGCGTTTTTTGGTTTGCGTTTTATAGGCATTGAAAGCAGACGATCTCGTGAATTTTAACGAAAATGGAAAAAAGTGAATTTCGTGTCAGCATGGCAAAATTTCATAAATTGGGCTACGAACTGCTACCCCATCCAGCATATTCTCCAGATTTAGCCCCCTGTGACTATTTTTTGTTTCCAAACATGAAGAAATGGCTCGGCGGTAAAAGATTCGGGTCATCACAGAAACAAACGACTATTTTGAGGGCCTTGAGAAAACCTATTATTTGGAAGGAATAAAAAAATTGGAAAAACGCTGGACTAAATGTATAGAGCTAAAAGGAGATTATGTTGAGAAATAAAACGCTTCTTTGACGAAAAAAATATATTTTATTCAAAAAGTCACGGACTTATCAAACGACCCTCGTATATAATGCGTACATGCTCACTAAACTGCCCTCGCTTTATTTCTGTCAACTTTTCATAAATTAATTTGCATTTGAATGGCGGCCGCTGGAGAAGTAAATTAACTTTTTGAGGCACACCCCCCCCCACACACACACACATAGACAAGACCGGAACTGGGCGAACAGCCGGTCAACCTCTTAGCCACTGAAGGGTCCATTAGGAGACCTAAAAATCGACACTCCACAACATAGGCGTGAAGTTGGCCCTCATCAAGCGGCAACTCTGTTTTCTGTCTTTATTTTCCACTTCATATTGGAAAGTTTGGGTGATTCTAGGTTATCACAATGTCAGTACTAAATGGAAGTCCCAGTCTATTTAAGTGAAAAACGAGTAGAAGTGGGAGTAAATTTAAAGCGGGAGTTGAAGATACCCTGTATTAGGGGATTGACATTAGTTTCCTTAACATTTATATTATGTTCACTCAATCATCATTCATTAAGTAGATTTCAGCCAATTGTCAAGCGCACTATACTTCTACATTCCCTGTGCACATCTGGGTATACCCTATAATCATTTTTAACATAAACAGGGTATAAGAATTGAACTTAAAAAGATTCAAACCAACGACAAGTTGTCACTTGTGTGCGCAGTGCACGCATTAAACGTAATGCCATTCCCACAAGTACAAACACAGTCACACACCCACACACCTACACACACACATCCACACACACACCGCATATTCTATGTATACTTTGGGTATACAAAAAAAAAAAGAAAAAATAATGCTAACACCTTGATGACATATGCCAACCAACTTGAACGACAATGACACGAGACCCAACATACACCACGCCCAACTCCCACTCCCACTCCCACTTCCCCTCCCAACTCTTCCTGCCCCTAACTCCCAGCACACCTACACCAATCAGCCTCCCCAATGCTGCCGTTGTTGTGATACGCTAAGCGCTGGGGGAAATGTTAGTCCACATGGGGGAAAAGACAACGGAGGGCAGGGCAGAGAGGGGGGAGGAGCAGTGGGGTGGTTACGGTTGAAGCTGACGGCGCTTAGATAATCAAAGTGTGTTTAAAAAACAACAGCAACAACAACAATAACAGCGTTGACAACAACAACAAATACGAATAACCTTAGCGAAAAAAAGAAGAAGACAGTCAGATCTGAACGAAAGATAATCCCTAATATATCTGTCAATCATTTCTCACAATAACTTAGGTAGATAAGATTTCCATGTATATTTCAACTCGATTTGCTTGAGATCATAAACAATACCTAGATTATTGCCAAATAGTTTTGCAAACGAACAAAGTTGATACAGTGTGTACCATTTCTTATGTAGGTATTGTCACATTGAGTGTCTTGATTGACTTGCTATACCCTACGACCGTTGAAAATGGTCAAAAAAGGGTATACCAACCTTGTGCGTATGTGTGTAACAGGCAGAAGGAGGCCTGGGAGACCTAATAAACTATTAATATATTCTTGCTCTGTCTGTCTGTCAGTTTGTCTATCTGTCTGTTAGTAGACACACAGATCTCAGCTAATAAAAAATCTAGAGACACCAAGTTTGCCAGGCAGATTCCTGAATAATATACTATTATTATTATTAATCTAAGGTGTCCAGCCCACCGCACCCGAACGTCAATAACTTAATATTCAAAGTTGATTTGTAAGCGTCGTATAAAAATACAACTTTCCAACTTTAACATACACTAACTACTCGAGACACTCATTAGGTTATAGATAAATTAAAACAATAAAATTAAACAATTATTAATTACAAAAAAAAATAAATAAAGATACTAAGCTGATTGTAATATCTACGTATTCAATTTCAATTAGATCGATTAATAAACAAAAGAAAAAAAATTACTTAAGAAAGTATGAGCATAATACCAAATGCTTGCATCTTGCGAGAATAGTTTGCAAGTATGAATGAATTACAAATTAAACAAATTTGACTACACCGAACCATAGGTGGAAGGGTATCCCACTGTCGCGTGCCGCTCGACTGTTGCTCTCGTTCTTATATCCTTTGGAAACGTGATTTCAAGACAATTATTTACATGGAATCGCTTTACATTGTACATTGAAAAGAGTTCTTCAGTAGACTCAACTCAACGTATATCGCTGCAAATATTATGGTGAACTGGCACTATGTGACAAGACTAATTGTAGCTTGATGAGCACGGTACAGTGGGAGATTATAAACAACAACTAAGTCCAACACATGGCATACTTCGAATCCAACAATCTAGTTTCTGTACCTAAAATCGCCTAGAAATTTTATGTTAAAACGTGAACGAGGGCTACATTCCGCATACTCAAGACTGTACACCCTTGCAGATTTCTATATCCTCCGATAGTTGTGTTGTGTTGTGTATATATTTAATATTGTGTTTTGCTTTGATTGGCACTGATAAGTTAAGTTATTTTTAAAATATAATATCGTCTTCTTCAAAAACTTTCATTCTAGCCGATTGTCCCTACGGTAGCTATATGTTGTAGTGGTCCTATTCTGGTGATTATATAAAAAGAAAAAGAGCGAAGTAAATTTGGTTGCAATATCTTGACAAACAACAAAATTCGGCTGATAGTTTGTAAGGCAACTATATGATATATCGGTGCAATCCGTTTCGACTTATATACAGCGTGAAGCAATAAGAAGCATTTGCCACAGACAGACATACGGACACACGGACAGACGGACAAGGCAAGTTCAATTCATTGATACTGATTCAGAATAAATAAGGACTGAGATGTCTCTTAAGGTGCGTTGTAAACTTCTAGCCAAACTTCAAATACCCTTTGCAATGGTATAAAAAGAGGGTATATTGAATGGCCTCCTACTATAGATCTGAGATCATTTGAAAAGCAAAGTTACAAAACATTGAAGAGAGAATATATTCGTGCCGATAATAGTAATAATTATAAAGGTGACCGGCTAATGGATATTGTATTCAAAAACTAGTTTCTATAAATTATAGAAGACTAACTTTTATTAAATTATTATTGAATACTTCATTAACATAAATAGTATATTTTGGTTGGTGTTTGGTGGTTTGGTTTTGAAATGGCGATTCCTTTATGTTTGAAATACATCGGAATGGTAAGCCGTCTTTAGAAGTCTATAGTCCCACTCCACCAGACACATAAATATGATAATAAGGTATGATTGTCAAAGGACGTAGCTGCGTGAAAAGCAGAGAGTAGATATACCCTAGAGGATAATAAATATGTTATTCTGATATTATATTTACACCTGGGGGGAATATCCAACTAGTTATCTACAGTATCCTTTCAATGCTAAAGGTTGCTCTCCCAGTTCAAAGAGTATTTCCCAGTCATGCAGATGTTGCCAGGCCTCATATGGAGAGACACACACACAAGTAAGCATGTACCTATGGCACATGTGGGCGCATATCCCCATAAGTGTTCAGAGCTGTGAGTGGGGAAGGAGGAAATAACGAATAAACGAAAAATCAGAATCAACTGTTTACGATTTCATAGCCATGTTGCCTGTTTTTTGCTTCTGTTTATTCCGCTCTATCCCTCCTCCTCTCCCTCTTATTCGTCTCTGTGTCTGTGTCTGCCTTTTTGGACCGTTTTCGGCTGTTGTTGTTGCCTGTCGCCTTCGACTTAGCCAAAAAGCTACAATAAACCCTCATAAAACACACGGCAAATGGCTGGCGCATAGTTCAACGCAAGAGTAGGGAGAGGACGAGAGGGGGAGTGAGCAGGAAAGGGATGGAGGCAGTCGACCTGCAAGTGGATACGAGTGAAGCTGGAGCCAGGCGGCGGCGTTATTGCTGACGATGTTTGAAGTTGTTTTTCTTTCACTTTCGTTTCGGGATTTTTCTGCTTTCCTTCTTCTTTATTTTTTGCTTTATATTTAGGAGTTCATATTTTTCGGTGAAGAAAATTGGGAAATGCAATTTGTAAAAATGTCACGCGACTCGCATGAAATTGAAATGTGGCCGGGCAAAGAGCGAGAGAGACAGGCAGACAGAGAGGGGACTGGGCTAAGCACTGCGCTGCTCTCATTTGAATCGGGCTAAAGATTTAGCAACAAAAAGCATTAGGCAAAAGTCATGAAAGGCAACAACAACAACAACAACAACAAGAGCAACAACGAGAACCAAAAATGGACATGGCGCGTCTCTCCATGCGGGAGGCCCAACGGACGCGTCCGAGAGGAAATAAAAATGTAAATGTAACCAGAGGCCGTTGCCGTTGCCGTTGCCGTTGCCTAAACCTCAAATGAAATTATAACACCAAGTGCGTGAGTCTATGTGTCCGCGTGTGTGTGTGCGTGTGTATGTGTAGGTGTGCGTGAGGGGAAAGGCGGCACAAGGGTGCCGATGTCAACAATAATAACTAGAGGGCGGCAGGAGCGGAACTCGGGGGAGATATAAAATCTGTTCACTAGCCCGGGTCCAGGCCTAGGTCCAACAAGGGGGCAAAGTGGGGCCAGAGGATACAGGGTACCCCCGATCCTGCTGCTGCCTAAGTGAAATGCGAGTGCGAGGTTATAAAATTTGAGTGCAGTTGCCAAAACATTTGAAAATACCGTCGAAAATGTTTGCAAGACACGCAGCCGAGGCCTCCCTTAAACTCGGCCCTAGCTACGCCTCCCGGTTCTCCCTCCTCTGCCCAACCACGCCCCCTTTCGGCTTCCCCTAGAGAGCGCCTCATTGGAACCGCAATGCCGCCAAATGGTCAAGCCATAAAACAACAAAAACCCACAACAAATCTAAAACAAGCGCAAGTCGCAAATGAAAATGAAATACATTCACATAATTTGAATGCCAAAAAAAAGAGAAAATATACCAAACAAGAAGAAGACGAAAGGCATAATAAAATAAACAAAAAACAGCAGCGCCAACAAAAACAAGAGGGAGCGCACAAAATGATACCACAAGGTCAGCAATGAAGTCCAAGAAAATGCAAAAAAAAATAAACAAAAACAAAAAAAGGGCAGCAATTACTTGTTACGACTGAGTTCAAACTGTTTCATTCCGCCCCCTTTGCATTCGAATAGCCGAAAAAGCGGAAGGACTGAATTGATTCAATGGACTTTGAGAGAAGCCCCACAACACCCTGTGAACCAAGGCAAGAGTTGACAGAAGATCAACAATTCACTTCTTGTTTTATTATATTTATATGCAGAGAGTAAGAGATTGAAAGGCACAGAAAGATTTATCTGTCATACATATTATATATTGATGTATGTGTTTATATATATATATATAAGCCGGGAATCTTAACTGAACTAGTTTGACTTGTGACAGAGAGACGAACAGATTTATCTGAAATATATATATATATATATATATATATATATACACAAGTCAAACTAGTTCAGTTAAGATTCCCGGCTGTTTTTGAGCTAAGTACCTTGGTAAAATTAGGATTATGTACTTCTTGAAGCACACAGCAAGTGTATAAGTTTGAAAGAGTCAGATCAGACATACTAAAAATAACATCATCCCATTTTAATCCTTTTTTATAAACTTCCAAAAAATCTCCCATTTTTCAAATCAATTATTAAGCCATTGAACTTAAAGAAATGCGTGATCCATTAAGTTTATAGGAATATGCGTAACAGGTAGATAGAGATAACTGCTACCCCATAAAGTACGTACATTATACATGCATAAAATATAATATTAAGTACTGTGGTATTCTATATAACCAAAATTCCAATGAAATCGCAACACTTAAGCTTTGGATACAACAAATTCGAACTGAGGAATTTAACAAGCATCATACTCAACAACAATTCTTCCTTATTTGTTTCTTTATAGGGCACTATAACCCATTTTGGTCACTTAATCTAATCTGTATTTTATTTTTTTTTTAGAAATATTTTATGTCAACTCCCTGTCAATCAGGAGTTGAAGGTAGAAACCACGCCATCCCTCGCTAGGAGCCCCTGCATAGTCAAACGCCTCAGACGACTCATCTACAGGTGTCGGCAGTTCCTTCTTAGGTATTTGATATAAGAGCCTGATAAATGACATTGATGGGTGCCATTACTTATATGTATGTATATTCTCCAGAGTCGACTAAGCAATGTCTATGAGTTTGTCTGTCTGTATTAACACCAATATCGAAAAGACTATATTCAAGTGCAGAGCCATACATATAAAATTGGATTAACTTTTGGCTTACAATTTGTCTGAAACTCTTCTGTAACCTCAAATATTTGGTTTTCAACTTTTGTTGAGTTTAATAAATGTATTACATAGTAATGTACTTAAGAGGTAGTACTAGAAGTATGCAATACAAATTACACTAAACATACTGGCGCATTCAATATGCATGACCCTATATAGTCAAAGCTCAACTGTACCCAGTTGTACTTGCTTTATTCATCCATTCATTTGTCTTTAACTGATTGCAATATTCCATTGACCTATGCTGACAACAGAAAGAGTATTAAGCCTTCGGCGAGCCCAATCTTGTTGTGTTCTTTGGTTTTGGTCGAGAGGTTTCAGCTGTGAACTGATTCAGAAACCGCGTCAAGAACTAGGCCATAAACGTGCATGGATTATTAATTGACATATTTACTTAGCTTGTGTGATAACACATTATTAAACAAACAAATACCGCACGCACACACACACTAACACACACAATGACAATCAAACAATTTGTTTAAGGCATTCTACATTGAAAAAGTCGTTTGACTGTTTGCATTGCAACAAATTTAAATAAATTTCGCTTTAAACAAACATAAAGTTAAAAAAATATTGTATTCGCTTATTCATAATACTCATACTATAAAGCGCGACACTGACTACAGTTAAAAGCATTGTCAACATCGTAATATGAACATTTTATATTTTGTTTTTTCTTTTTTTTTTTGTTTTTTGTACTTTCGATTTAAAGCGCAACTCGCTACTCCAGTGGAGCTTTACTCTCCCCTTTTTGGATGGAGTCTGGAAATGGATGCGGGCTGGGATGTGGATGTGGGTTGCGGGCGGGGGCGGGGGCTGGTTGCGGGTCTTGGTGGCGTCAAATTTATGGCTGTTGGCATCGGGCAATGCAAATTGTCAACATTGGCAAACGTCAAATGCTTTTGGCGTGCGCCACTTTTAAGTGCCAGCAATTTTGACAGCGCCACAAATGCATAAAGCGTACAGACCAAAGGCGAAGCCAATGCAACGCCACCACCAACACCACCACCACCACCAACAACAACAACAGCAAGTGCAACTAGGCAAACAACATAGTGAAAAGCCACAACGAGTGCGACACGTCACAAATCATCTGATAGCATATTTGAGGAGCGAATCATTTCCGTAATGTCAGTCACGACCTTGGCATTTCTTTCACTAGTGACATTTCCTCTCATTGTCAGTCATATTTATTCTGTTTCTTAAGTCGTTCTGTTATCCTGATTCTGATGTTTTTGTATCTTAAGTTTTTTAACTTATCTTCGCTGTTCCTTACTGCTTCTCTTGTTTCTTTCTGGTTTTGTTTTTTCTGTACATGTTTGTTTCTAGCTCTTCTCTTAATTATTCCGCCTTTTCGATCATAAGTCTTTTATGCCCTCCATTTTTCCTCTCTTATTTTTCCCTATGTGATATTTTTCTGTCTTCACCAACATTGTACTTTAATTTCAATTTTTTCTAGTTTTCTTCCATGTGGTTTTTTCCCACTTATTATTTGCCTTCACTCTCTTTTCATCTCCTAATTGACAGATACCTTTTCATCACTCCTCCACAAACAATGAATGATTGAACATCACCTAAAATACCTATTGCGAATCGGGTATATTTTTTCCAGCAAATTTTTTAAGATCTTCACATAAATAGAGGCAAAATGACCAAAAATAACAATAATATATTTTATATAGTCAGTATTGCTTAATTCAATGTTATTTTTGTTTATATTATATTTATATTTTTCTCCATGTTATGTTCGCGTCTCTTTGCATTTACGTGTATATATTGAGTGAAAGTCTATCGGAAATTCCATATCGATACTTCACTTCAATAGCTTACCTTTATCGATTAGCTCAAGGGAATCGCTATTCACAGTGTGGCCATACAATCATGAGAAGCATCAACACTCCTCAAATTCATTATTCCTGCACCATATTTCGTTTGATCGAGGGTATCACAGCCATCTACCACACAATCTTCGTGCTTGCAACTTGTTTTTCACTTCTGCATTTTCTCTGCCTGCGTTTTTTAAGAGTGCGAAGGGTTTGTACCAACTCGTAAATATGAATGCCTAAATAAGTATTATTTCTTTTTTGCTCAAACGCAGTTGTAAATGCATGTGCCAGAGTAGAAAAAGAGACAAGCACAATAGAGAGACAGAGAGAGAGACAGGAGTAGTTAGAGGAAGTCCTTGCATTGGACTGTTTTCTGTGTTTATGCATTCAAATGACAGCATTGAAACTTAAAAGAGGACCGACTACACAGGAAGAGCTTGTAATGTCTGTTCTTGACTTTTCGCAAATTGCGAAATGCAACAAAAACAACAATAGGAACCATACAATAATGTTACCAAAGGCAATCAGATATGATAGTGTAGTTGTGCTTAGAAAGGAATTGAGGTCTTCAGATTGAGCAAGAATAAATGTCATAAAAACAAGATAAGAAGTAACGAGACAAATGTGTTTTTAAGTTAAAAGTTGGAAAGAAAGGCTATATTTTGAATTATTTTATTAGGTATATTTGAGATTGTTTTTGCTAAATCTTATGTGCAGGCCCGTAGCTAGACGAATGCAGTGCACTAGGGCCCGTATCTGCTAGGGGCCCCTGCTGCTGATATAAAAACACCAATGGAAAAACAACAACTAAGTGGAAACTTTATATCCAACTAGGTGTCTCTAGTATTAACAAATAATAGCTAATAATATTAGCTACTTCAACAGCAATTGATAATGAGCAAAGTTATATATAGAAATATACTTTGTGGAATCTTTCGGAGACACAATAATTGAAGTACAATTTTTAAAATATAGCATTAAAACATTTTTGTACTTAATTATTCATTGATTTTAATCTATTTCTTAAATAAGATTGGATTTTAAAAATATCAAACTTTAATTCAGTCGCTTGCCCTTAGTCGAGTTTAATTAAATAAAAATAATAGCTAAAAACAAAGGCCGGCACTAATATCAATCGAGAATAACAGAGAATATAATGTAGATTTAAAATAAACCCAATTGACGATTTTTCCAATAGACAATGTTTACCATATAATACGTATTTGGTTTCTTCACTTTGTTAAATGTTTTATGAACTAACATTAATACATACTATGTAAATTCAAAAAGGCAACTACAACGTGGGCTCCAAAAAACTTTGCACAAGGGCCCCCGAGACCGTGGCTACGGCCCTGCTTTTGAGCAAACAATATCACAATTTGCCTACCTGAGTCAAAGGTTTCTTGTTTATTTTTTACACTTTATGTTTGTATTTTTGTATTGTACTTTGCTTGCAACAAATCTTAAAAAAAAAATAAACAAAAAACAATGCGACTTATTCTCAATTCGCGAACCGTTACAGAAAGGATTTCAAAAATGTCGCACAATTCACCGTTGGCTCTACAGTTACAGTTTGAGTTCGAGTGCGCACTTCGGCTTCGGGTACGAGAATTCGAGAATCGCTTTTGTTGTAAATTTCTGTCTCACTACTGCGCTGCCCTCAGCGAGGCGCAAGCGAACGCTGGCGTTGTCGATGCTGGACTGCTACTTGTTGGCATTCGTCGTCGTCGTCGTCCTCGAACAGGCCACAGCCAGCGCCAACGCCAGCGCCAAGCGTCAGCAGCGCAGATGCCAAGCGCCAAGCGGCAGTCAGCAGGCGCCTGGCGCCAACAGCAACAGCCACAGCCACAGCCACAGCCACGGAACATAACGGGCCGACAGTCGGACAGATGCAACAGCAACAGCAGTGCCAGCACCAGCGCCAGCAACATCCTCGGCTCCTGTTGCCCGCCTCGCGTGCCACATCGTGCCACATCGTGCGTGTTCATTCGCAGTCTCTTTCTCGCATTCACTCGGCCAGCGAATTCGCTGTGCTGCACATTGTCTGCTGGGTTATGTGCCGCCACTTTGCAGCGAAAGCTTGCCGGCTCTCTCCTTCAGCCGGCACAAACAAAGCTTTAAAGCTATTTAGCGGCACTTTCGAATGTGTGTGCAGCCAAAGCTCAACTCTTATCAACACAAAAAAGCCGCTTGTCAGCTGATTGGCGGCATTTTTTGACCAGTCGGACGCTACACTCAGGCTTTGACTGTATGAGGCAATGAGTTGTCATCATACAGTGACTCACAGCATTTTTCAGCCAGCGTATATTCCATGTTTTAACAGCCTATCATTTTTATCAAAACAATTTCAACGCAAGAAATAATATTTCAATTGTACACCAAAATATTATGTTCCCACATAATTTAGTTTTTGTTTTATAATATTCTTAATGTATTAAAAATGAAAATAATTAATAAGAAACCAACAGCATATTTCAATCAGCTGCTTGTAAGCTTTTCAATGCAGCGGTTTATTTTGTGTTGTGCAGTCAAGTTTGATTTTAGACAGTTTTTTACAAAAGATCGTGCAAAAAATTCTTTTGGAATTATGGAATTCATATTGCAATATGGGATCACGGAAAAAATTATACAGCGAGAACTTGAGTCAAATAAAAATATGGGATTTGAAAAATATATCAACACAGGAGGAGTTCAACCTAGGACTACTGATTTAGAAGTCTGCCACGATAATCACTCTGCCAATGCCGAGTTATTGCTTTGCTTGGCGAAATTGCAAATAAATAATTTAATAAAAAAGTGTGTGATATTTGAATGTGTTCTTGTTGATGCTTTGAGCATGCATTAAACTCTTTAATATTTTCGGTATTTAGTGTCCGATCTTTTCAAAAAAATGCAGTATGTGACATAACTGTGGTTGTTTATTATATATTGTTGCTGTAATGTAACTTTCAAGTAGATTTTACTGATTTAAAGTAAAGAAAGAGGAGTGGCAAAATATTTAAAAAATGTTCTGCCTACATTACTCGTTTAGACACAGACTGTTAACCCTGAATTTTTTCTAAATCCATGGCCTAATTGCACTACGCCTCTTTAAAAGAATTTTTTTATTTTGAGTGCACTTCTAAACGAATTTGAGGTTACGTTTATACCAGTTTTGAGATCTGTGCACTCATTAACATCAATGTCGCACAGTCAAATATGAGTACAGTATTTCCGGAGGCACAAACTGTACATATTTAATACAGTACTTTATTTAATATGTTTTATTCATGTGTTTCATGTTAATTTAAACGTGAAATTTTTGCATTTTGCTAGAATTTCATTTATTTAAGTTTTAAGTTTTTTTATTTAAAGTTGACGATTAACAAATTAAAAAGATTTAACTTCTATGAAAATTAAAAGTAGATCCATATTATAATAGGTCGAAACCTATTTTAGCTATTTTTCCACTACAAATATCTTGTTGCAATTTAAAATAGCGGCATATAATGTTCAATATTTGAAACTATAGCTTTTTTAAAAGAAATTGGAAAATTTCAAGCTTGAGATAACTTCATGCTTTTTCCTTTGGATAGACAAAAAATATTGCATACAAAATGTATACTATTTTTTAAAAATTCAGGCTTAAAGCAATAGAACTCGATTTTTCATAAACATAGGAGCAATAATCATTTAGCGAATTCTTCTGCATTTATTTTAATTCGTATTTAAAATCTTATATTCAATCCACGGCCAGGCAAATCCTCTTTGACAAGACCACTAAGCAGTTAACATAATACAATACATATGGAGACTTTAAACAGTGATTAAGTTAGGTGGTGAACGATGAAATGTGGGTGGAGGGGGTAGGCCGCCGTTGCTTGATAAAAATAATAAACAATAAAATATAACGAAATAAATCGCTGGTTGCAAAAATCCCGTTAAACTGTAAAAACTATTTCAAAGTGAGTCGGTAAAGCAGTGCATTACCTGTGTAACAGCTGTTTCCGATGGAAAAATATCGCTTAAAAAGTACTTGCTATCGCTTAACGCAATTGTTTCATATTTCACAGCACTGCAAAAATAATCAAATTTATTATTTTTTTTGGTAACTATTTTGAAAATTATGAAGTTAATGTGAGAGCGTAATGAAAATTTTCAAAAATGTGAGCATGTGAGACTTAAGACATCGATGAATCGATACGTATCGATATACCAACGCAGTTGCTTGCACGCAGATGGCGCATCTCGAAATGCCTGCAGAGAACGAAATAAACGAGAGCGACTGCTGCGGCAATGGATGCACCAACTGCATTCTGGACAACAAACCAAAGCCCACTCAACGGGCATTGCTGGCGGGGAAGCGGAACGTGATACTCAGCTACGCCAAGTTTCGGCTGCTCAGCAACGAAGCACACGAAAGTGATGAACAAGTGCGTCTGCTGCACTTTGCCCACGCAGAGACCGACGACGATGGCATTTTGGACATTCCCCCGGGACATCATGTGATGCTGCGCGTCGCTTCTTTGGGCATACTGCGACCATATTCACCCTACTGGACAGACTTTGCGCGCAAAGAGTTTAAAATCCTTGTCAAGCTGTGGCCAGATGGACCCATGTCTGGCTATTTGGCAGCGCTGCGGCCCGAGCAACTGCTCGAGTTCCGCGGACCCATTGGAAACTATTCGCACGATGCGAACAGCACCAAGTCCATCATTATCATTGCACAGGGCGTGGCCATTGCGCCCACAATAGCGCTGGTGGAGCAAGTGCTGGACAACGAGGACGACATGAGCCGCATACGGCATCTGATCTGTGCACAGGATCTGCAGCACGTGTATTTCCGGCAGCGCCTGCTGGAGTTCGCTCAGTACTGGAACTACCGCAGTTCCCTCTACTTGGCACATAACAAATGCAGCTGTTGTGAGGGTAATGAGTCGTCCTCAGCGAAGAGGTGCGAGCAGCTGCGTCAGAGCTTGCGTTACAAGGAAACGGCATACGCGGGGCGTCTGGATGCTGATCAGCTGATCTCAGTTGTCAGCAGGCATAATGACGAACCCACAATTTGCATCATAGCGGGACACTCCACATTCCAAAAATCCATGCGGGATTTGGTCACAAACAACTTGAATATATCGGATGATGATGTGTACTTGTTGTGAATGGTAAGGGTATTCATCAGTGACTTAAATTATACTTAGTCTGAATCGCCTAATCTCTCCCAGCTGCCAAAGAAAAGAAAGATGATAAAAGATATAGACATATATATTAGAGTTCATGCAATGTTTGCCTTTATTACAATAAATCAATCGTGTCAAGATCGCTCAGCCCAGCAACTTTTGCATCTCAACATTGCCTGCACAGTTTTTAATGGGTACCCGCCAGTCAAGCAATCAGCAATCAATGCACAAAGAGAGAGTGCGAGAGAAAGAGTGAGGAGAGCGCAAGAGTCAGCTTATCGGAGAGAAGCGCGTTAAAACTCCCGCTGGAATCCGCAAAGCTGTTCGCGTTGCAACGCAGTTGTCAGTCACAAGCGGCACATTGAGCGGTAAACAACAGCTTTCCACACCATGGATCAGAGACGCCTTTCCCCCATGTATGCGAACTACGAGGATCTCCGCGCCTCGGAGGTGCCCAGTGCGGGGGGTACCAATTCCACGCAAATAACCATCATGCCGTCAGTGCAGCAGCAACAGGAGGAGCAACTGGCCAGGCAGGAAGTGCCGCAGCCAAGTGGATCTGGAGCAGCAGGTCGTGCCGCCAGTGCGCCACAGTACCGAGGCTTCAAGACCTGTAAGAATCCATCCCATCGATAAGATACTAATTCGGCAACTGTGAATAGCCCGATAAGATCGAGAAAGATTGCAGTGTGTCATAGAGATAACGATAGATTGCGCAGCTATTCCTGGAATTACTCCCCACTCGACAAGATCTACAGCAATTGCATTTCTCGAATATGTGAACGTAAACATTGAAATACCCGCGTCTAATTACGAGTCTGAGTCAGCAACCCGTTCTTTTCTTTGGTGTTGAGAAAACCCGATGCAAGATGTTGCTAGAAATCCTCTGTTTTGTATAGTTAATCGGACAAATCGAACGAGTTTCGTTTTTTAGCATAGTTTACTAAGATTAAATAAATAATTGTTTCCGTTTTCGAGTATTCTGTTATCAATGTATTCAAAGCTAACAAACTCTTGATTGTGAAAGTTGATTAGATGTTTTGTTTGAGTTCGAAGATAACAAAGTTTGGTTATATTTATTGTTTAGATAGATAAATACCTATGCTCGTCTCCGACTTTCAAGTGGAGTATATCATAATTTTAAAGATGTCTCACTCCTTCTATTGTTCTAAAGTTTGCACAGTCAGATATCTTTTAAGTCTTAGCATAACGATACAATGGATCATTTAATGCATAAATATTTTAAGGCATATTATAGAGTATGAGCTAATATGTATAATATTATTATATAGTCTTTAATTCTGCAAATAATGTCTTTACTCCCCGATACTTATCCATTATTTTCCATTCTTCCAGCTGAAAACGAACCCTTGGGGGTTATGGAGCTTCTGGTCACGATGCTGTCGGTTCTGGTCTTCATCATCACGTGTCCCATCTCGATTTTCATATGCTTCAAGGTGGTCGCGGAATACGAGCGCGCGATTATCTTCCGATTGGGTCGCTTGAGCGGCGGGGCTCGCGGGCCGGGCATGTTCTTTATACTGCCCTGCATCGATGAGTATCGCAAGGTTGATCTGCGTACGGTTACATTCAGTGTGCCGCAACAGGAGATGCTCACGAAGGATTCGGTGACAGTGACAGTCGATGCTGTCGTCTATTATCGCATTAGTGATCCGCTCTATGCCATTGTGCGCGTGGAGGACTACAGCACCTCGACACGACTGCTGGCGGCCACCACGCTGCGCAACATTGTGGGCACAAGGAATCTCACGGAGCTGCTGACCGAACGTGAATCATTGGCGCATCATATGCAGGCAACGTTGGACGAGGCCACCGAACCATGGGGCGTCATGGTGGAGCGTGTGGAAATGTAAGTGGCAGGTGAAGATATCATCTCTCCTTGGTACATCTTATTATTCTTTCGATGCCTTCAGCAAGGACGTCTCTCTGCCCCTTTCCATGCAGCGTGCCATGGCCGCCGAGGCGGAGGCGGCACGTGATGCACGCGCCAAGGTGATCGCCGCGGAAGGTGAAAAGAAATCGGCTAACGCCCTGAAGGAGGCATCCGATGTGATCTCGTCCAGCCCTTCAGCACTCCAGGTATGGGTTTACCCCCAGTTTGTTGCATCGGATGGAATATTAATGATCATTTTTCAACATTCCCTAGCTGCGCTATCTGCAAACGCTGAGCACCATCTCAGCCGAGAAGAACTCAACTATTGTCTTCCCGCTGCCCATGGAACTGCTGACACCATACCTGGCCAAGTATGCGCCCATGATGCAGTTGCCGCCCAAACCGCAGACGTCCTCGGACCAGCCCAACGATCAGACATTGCTCTCATATCCGCAGCAGACAATTCTCTAAGCCGATTGCGAGGCAATATGTTATCCTTGTCTGATATTTATACTTTTGTGTGTTATATACCAAATATATGTATCGTATAAATCGATATACAAATATCTATTTGTTCATTGTGGATATATTGTTATTCTTGTTGAAAAGATATCACACTTGTATCTGCCATTTCAAGCGCTGAGTCCTTTGTTTCAGCTAGAATCAGTCACTCTATATATGTACTATTTGTACTATACTATATATGTACTATACCACACTATATTCACAACTATAGTTTGTACCATTTAGTACCATACCATGTGAGTATGTATTAATATAATGTATTAGTTTGTTTACTGATCACGTTTCATGTGTTTCAGCTTTGTCTCATTCTGAGTTGTGCAAGTTCTTTGGGAAAGTCCAATCGAGAGTAGATTAACTGGCATACATATATACAATATTATATATGTATATACTTATGTAGTTTCTATAGGGTGCCCATTGAGTTTGCCACAAGAATCCCCGCGATTGTTCTTTACTCGGGCTTATCGATATATGCATTTCAATTACAAATTAGCCGGTTGCAAAGAAGCAAGCTCGCCTCAAGCGATTTCGTGACTAATGACAATTATCGTCGCGGGAGCCTCTTATCTACTTGCATATGTATGTATGCATACACGATATACTTATATACATACATATATCGCATGTGATTCACACAACAAATGAATAAATGTGCCAGCTTGCTAAATTTTAAATTTGATTATGTTATTTGTTTATGCGCCAAAACAAATTCGCAAAGATAATCCCGTGCCTTGGGAATCAAGGCATATGGTAAATGGATGTTTATTCAGTTTTTGTTAAAGAACAGTGTTTCAGTTTTATGAACAAGGTTGGTCAAAAATATATACATATGTTCATATTTTGAATCAAACAATAATGATTTAAGATCATACTTTCCTTACAATAATTTTAGTTCAGAATCATAGTTTACTAAATATTAGAATTCTATACTGGAGAGAAAAAGAAAAAAAGTGCAGAAATAATTATAGAAATACAGTAAAATATATATCATGCTCCATAACTAGCTACTTACCAAAACTTGACTAGTTTGAAAGTTTTGTATGCAGATCATTGAACTATACAAACTTTATAATTAGTAAGCCAATTTAAAGCACTGAATTGACACTCCGCGATGCACTTTGCTGGGTTCCATTGAAAAGCTTATCGCATGCAACTTATCGAGAAGAGATAAGCGCAGAGCAAGCAAGATAGCAAAGGGATTCAGAGGAGTTAAATGTACAAGAATGCATATGATCATATGTATTGTATGTACATGCACTATTTAATATTTTGTGCTCTATATGTATGTATGTATATATGCTTTTGGTGCTGTAGCAAAAAGGGATTATTGAAAATTTGTGAGAACTTTGTCGAAACAAATTTTGGGTTGTATGAGCGGCTTTTTAGAAATTTAATGGCTTTAAGACACACACTTTGTTATATGCTTGCCTCGCATAAGTATGTACATATGGTGTGTACATATAAAGTATTAACAGCTTCCCTATAAAGTAACAAATCAACTTATAAAGTATCAACAGCAGCAACAAAATAATCGACTAGGTCTGTCTGTTTGTCCGTGCCACCATGGGGAATTTGACCTGTGTTAGTGACATTAGTATTTAGTAATAACTCCTAATCTTAGTAAGATTTTTGATGGAGTTTCTTTAATATTATTATTATGAAAGTCTTTTGAAATATTTAGGATAAGTGGGTCTCCTTGTTTCCTTTTAACCCTTTAATACGACAAATTATTCGTATGGCAGCTACTCGTCATAGTTATCCGATTGAAGGAATTTTGGGATTGTATTAAAATGAAATACAATAAAACAATGTAAGAGACAGAGAAAGAGAAAGACCTGCTAGGCTTCATCAGGGAAGCAGAGCGGCTTTTGTCAAGATAGGGAGAGCCTTATAGGCACAAAAGATCATTCTGGTCGCACTGCCTCGCGCCTTCTCTGCTGGGAGACTCCCTCTGTCAAAATAAATAATAAATAAATAAATATAAGAGACAGTCAACAAAAATTGGCCGATCGATTGCTTGGCAGCTATACGATATATCGATCCGATCCGGCTCGGAACTGGCATAGGAATGAGCGGAAGAGATAAGAGACAGCCTGGGTATTATACCTCCAGCATACGAAAGGTAGTCGTTAGTTCAGGTTTAAAAATAAGATCAGCATACGGTTATCACTCGTCACTTCTAAATTAAAAAAAATGTCGGTATATTACTAACTACTTTATGGAGCATAAAAAAAATATAACTGAATTTCGTTAGTAAGTTAATTATAATATACAATTAAGATCCATATGTTCGTATTTTCAAGACATTAAGCTTTTACTGAAACCGAACTTATACAAGTGTCTGACTGATATAACTGTATGAGCAGAAGTGTGTGTGTGTGTACGTGAAAGCCATCTATCGGTTGCAGTCGAATCGTTCGATACTTTTTGAGTACTAATTCTTTTTTGAGTACAATAAACAGATTACCTTCGCAGTGAATGTCAATGTTTACCAAGACAAACTGATTTGAAGTTATTTGTGTTTTGCTGGAATACTTAATAGCAATGGGAAGTACAACTGCTTTAGTTAGACTATATACATATATATGAATATCTATTTGTCAAAGGGAGAACGAAGCACTTGTCTCACTCAATTCACTCTTGAGTTCCCTCATGTGACGCTAGAGTAGAGTGAGTAGTGCACCGTGTAAGCAGGCGCATTCGCTCACATTCATTGAGTATACGCAGCCACACTTGGTCGACTCACTTGATCAACATTATTGAATGCTCCTCTTATATACGTGAATTATTGTATATTTAACATATCTTTAATCGACAACAACAACAACAATCACTTAGGAATATTACAATAATAACAACAACAAGACATGAGCTTGGTTTACAGGCTTATGGTGGGAATGGTGCCATCATTGAGCCAGCGGACATTGAGTCGCTCGATCTGATGCTTCATGAAGATAATGCCGTAGAGCTCATACTGTATGTCCAGCAGCTGAGTGTCATGCGTGCGTGGCACCTTCATGCCCACCACAAGAGCCAGCAACGAAGTGATGATCATGAAAACAAATCCCTGCGCCATCAACGTGCTCTCGTCCACGGAATAGAAGTACGAGTTCTTCGAGTTGGCCACAAAGTAATAGTAGACGATGCTGGTGCTGACCAACTTCAGGGTGTACGAGGCGAAGATGATGCACTCAGTGTAGCGCAGATGAGTGACCTCCAGCTGCACCGTCTGCAGGCTGGAGTACGCCATGCCGAAGAGCAGCAGCAGGAACCAGAACGTCACCTTCGAGCCCGTCGTCCCGTAGATGATCATCCCGAGCACTGTGATCAGCAGCAGCAGCAGCTGCATGCTCACGAACTGCACCTTGGGCGAGAAGAAGTACAAGCAGACAATGGCCAGGACACTGCCGGCGAAGATGACCCAGAACATGGAGTCGATGTGGGCCAGGCTGTCCAGCCGCATGGCGTTGTTGAGCGAGAACCAGAAGACCAGGTAGATGAAGAGTGCGTACTGCACTGCCTCGGTGAAGAGCAGCAGCAGCATGACATGCCACTGCTGGTTCTTGGTCACATAGAAGAACTGCAGGCGCTTGATCACCTCCTCGCGCGACTCAAAGATGCTGCCATTGGCATTGGCAATGCGCAGGTCGTTGTCCAGACTGTTCACCAGGTCCACCGTGCCCAGCATATTTAGCACCTTCAGGCCAATCAGCACGACCAGCACCACCACCGATATGCACAGATAGGTGGCAGCGAAGTTCACATAGATGCCATCGATGAGCTGTTCCGTTGTGGGCGTCTGACCCGCATACTGATTCAGGTTCTTCACATACGCTGCTCCAATCAGACTGACAGCCGCCGCGATGCCCAGCAGGTAACAGCTGCAGCAGCCGGAAATCATCAGCGAGCGACTGCGCTTCGAGCTGATCGTGTGAAGGAAGCTATAGCCGGCCACAAAGGTCAGGCTGTGCGCCACATACGACATGTACGCGCCCACGTGATCTGTGCGGGGGAAAAAGGTAATCATAATTAGTAGAGAGTGAAAGAGAGGGTGTAATGGAAAGACCGAACAGACTTCATAGCTCAGATTAGAATCGAAAGAAGTACGAATAAACTATGAATTTAATATTACTATTATATCCTTGCTTATGATACAGTAGGAGACTCTTTAAAAAATATACGAGGTGTGTTTAATAAGTAAGGTGACTTTTAAAATTTTGCAGGCAATGTACTTTCGATTATCGATTTTGTTTCGTTTTGTTATGTTGGTACACTCTTGCCGAACATCTGTACCAAGTTTCAAGTGTATAGAATTTTTTGTTTTTTGTGAGATGAATAAAGGTTATGAGTGTTTTGCGTGCTCGGCGATTTTTTGCTAAATGTTGACCAAAAGAACCGTCGCATGAGCATCGCTCAAGAGCTGTTGAAGGACATCAACGATGACCCAAATTTACTTAACCGGGTCATATCTGGTGGCGAATCATGGGTATATGGTTATGATATCGAAACCAAAGCCCAATCGTCTCAATAGAAGAGCCCAGGTGAGCCAAGAACAAAAAAAGCACGCCAAGTTCGCTTAATGTTTTTCCACACTTCTGGATAATCGATAATCGCCAAATTAGTAAAGTAACCTTACTTTTTGAACACACTACATATATTCCATACTATTTTTTATTCATGAGAATCCACAGAGGAGTCAAACTAGTCCTGAGTTCGTCTGTTCCAACACAAACTAGTCCCACAATTTTTAAAACTATATTGATGAAACTTGGTACACATGCTTCCCTTTGCTACACGCCGTATATAAGTAGAATAGGACTGATAAATCGTTTAGCTGGCATACAAACTATCGGCTGATGTTTGTTCTTTGTCAAGTCAAGTCAAGTCAAATTTACTGTATCGAGCTTTTTATATATAGATAATACACATATAATTTCATTTCATCCAAATCAGACCACTATAAGATATAGCTGTCATAGGAACAAACGGCCGAAATAAAGGTTTTTGTATGAAGACCAATCCTGACTTAAGAAAAATCTGAACTTATCCGTCCAACTCAAGCTGAGACATAATATTCTGCACCAATCTATATCACAATTATAGGAGCTACTGGACGATGGAGTGTTAAGAAAAACATTCCCAGTGTTCTCTTAATTATTCATTCACTTTTAGCCTTCAAAGTGCCTTGTCATACAAACACCGTAAACAAAAGATGTTTATCTGTTTTATAGAGTATGTATAAATGTGTATGTGGAGTGTATAGTGTTTATGGCGGACTATTTCAACTGCTTCTAAGACTGAGATATCATGCTGAGATTTAGAATAAATCGAGGGAGGTCTGTGTAGATTTCTTATGTGTGATGTTAAGGTCTTTCTCTTTGTGAACCAGAGGGATCTACACATTTGAGTTTCGAAAACTAGTTACTTTATATAGAAAAGCAAACCAAAACCAGGTCACATAAGGGAATTCTGTGACGTTGGGAGACTGATAACTGGTATCAGATCTAAAGCAGACTTGGCAGACGATAAGAAAGTGATATTCCAGAAGTAATCGGACAAAAAGGTTGATTGACAGGTTGTTCCTTCTCTCTCACTCACCAAAGCCGTCGGCAAAGTAGAAGCAGCTGGCGATCAGGTTGAAGGCGCCTGCGACGAGCAACAGCAGCGGCTGCCAGTAGATGATGCACTTCTTCAGATACTTGATCAGCAGGAAACTGAGGGCACTGACCAGGGCCAGACAGGCGCCCAGTATGAGGGGTCCGTAGTCGATGAGGTCCAGATTGCGCTCCGCGATGAAGGCGCACATTGTGTAGCCGAAGACAAGGCCGCCGGGCAGAAAACAAAGGCAGGCTGCACACCGATTCCCATCGGAACGGATTGGCGGATTAGTCGGATATATGGATTTATATAATCGCCATCACACTCACCCACATAGCTGGGCGCGTATTTGAAGAACTTGAGCACGCATTTGCTCCAAAAATTTGACATCTTGTGTGTTTCTGTTTAGTTTTCTGTTTCTCTTTTTCTGGCCTAATGCATGTTTACCGATTGTGATTAAGATTAAAACTATATGCGAGTTTAGCGAAAGCGACGAGATCTCTTCGTTGGCGTGTCCGACGGGCCAACAAAGCCAGCGAAGACTGCGCAGCGCGCACCACGTTCGCGTCTGTCGCAACTGATTAGATAAGGCACCTGCATGATGACTAATCCGGGGCAATCAAGTGTGGCCACAGGCCGCTATAGTTATATATATTTATATATAGATAGCCATATATGCTTATAGCGTATATTTATGTGGATAAACGGATGGCCAGCCGATAACCAGCTAACCAGATAAGGCCCTCGGCCTGCCCGAAATTCAAATTTAAATTCAAATTCATGAACATTGATGTGTTTGTGAGACTTCTCTTCTTTCTCGCCTCCCACCAGATCCCCTTGGGAAAGCTTCTGTGGCCGATAATGGAGCCTAATCTCATTGTTTCGTCTCTGATAATACTAGCGGGCCGTCGTCGCCGTGAGCTCTTAAAAGCTCCCTGGAGGCAGCGCCTAAAGTGCGCTCTGCTTAAGTGGAACGAAACGCTTTTGTCTTCCTCATTCTTCATTTCCTTTGAGAGTGAGTCCTGCGCCCGCAGCAGGGGCCGGCGTTGTGTGACAGCCGGAGAGGGTCTTGAATGGGGTTTCACTTTGTTTACTTTTCACCAGTGTCGTCGGTTCCAAGGGTTGTCTGGCAGGCGCATGCTGTCATGTCGCTAGGTTGCTTCGCCCTTGCACGGCTCTCTGAATTCTGTGAACTCATTTCGATAGGGGACTCGAAGGCATTTCAGTAAAGATAGCTGAGCTTAGTTGCTAGCTAATCCTTACAAAACGAGGAAAGTAAGGATGCAAAGAAAAAAGCAACAATAAAATGGATAGACAAGAAAACAAATAGCACAAAAGGTTTTTGATTAAAAGAAACGTTTAAATTTAATAAATTTGTAAGTTTGTGTAGTTTTTCATGCTCTATCGATAATATTCTGGTTCTTAATATGTTGAAAGTGTACCTTATCAAAATATGGTATTATCAACCAATATTTCTGAAGTATTTCTGCCTTGGAAATGTTTATTTTCAGGATTGAAAATCGAACAGAAAAACCGGAATAGCTATTTGTGTACAAGTAATGCGGTTATTTCAAGAACAATTTTATTAACATTATATCAAAAAATGATTTATTCAAGCAATAAATACGGTACAGTTTTCGGATACATTTATATACAGATTTATTGATAAAATGACATATTGATATACAGTATAATTCGCTTAGCTGCATCGATAGTTAGCTGCATCGGCAAGATATCTGCATTATTTTTCCATTTTTTTGTGTGAATAGAAAATAGAAAATAGAAAAAAAAAATTAAGTTAGCTGCATTTTTAAGTTACCTGCATCGAGGCATTGTGCAAAGTACTCGAGGCAGCTAAGCGAATTATACTGTATTAAAATAATTATACGTTGGTACATTGACATATTGGTTCATATATATGTATGTATATTGATACATTGATATATTAATATATTGTTGATGTATTGATGTTTTAAAATTTTGATATATTGACTTATTGATATATTGATCTATTGACATATTGATGTATTAATATATTGATTTATTGACATATTGTTATATTGAATGATTGATATATTGATGCATCGATTTATTTATTTATTATGTGATATATTGGCATATTGATGTATTGACATATTGATATATTGATCTATTGACACATTGATGCATTGATCTATTGACATATTGATATATTGATATTGATATATTGATATTGATAAATTGATATTGATATATTGATATATTGATGTATCGATATATTGATATATTGATATATTGATGTATCGATATATTGATATATTGATATATTGATATATTGATATATTGATATATTGATATATTGATATATTGATATATTGATATATTGATATATTGATATATTGATATATTGATATATTGACATATTGATATATTGATATATTGACATATTGATTCATTAATTAATTGATTTATTGATAAATTGATATATTGACATATTGATGTATATATATGAAATATTTTGATCCATAGATATATTGATATATCGATTGGTTAGGGAGTCTGCATAGAGCTTCGCCTATTGTGACTTGCATTTGTGACGTCATGCGCAGAGAGGGGCACACAGAGTGTTGCCTACCTTTCGGGGCAGCCGAAGCTTGCGTTGCGTAAGGCCTACGACAAGAGAGAGTGTCGAACGAGAGTGAGAGAGAGAGAGACAGCCGACAGTCGACAGCAGGGCGAGGGATGGAGGGAGCGAGAGAGGAATCGCGCGTTTGCGCTTGTGACCTCAGAGCGCCCCCAACGTTTGCCAGACGACCCAGTGCCAAGCGAGACGAGCCGCGTTGACAAGCGACAAGCGACGAGCGCGACAGAGCGACATTTGTTTCCCTTCTGCTTGAGCTTCAGCTTGTGCCCGCCTGCCAAACGCTGCGCTGCAACTCTGTTTTCGGCTGGCGAGGATTACCAGGAGGCAGTGCAGCATGTGGTAGACACACACGCACAGGCACAGGCATCTCTCGCTCTCTCCCTCTCGCTGGCATCGCACACTCCTCCTGGCTGCAACATGAAACGGACTAACTTGGACCCTCATTAGGTGTGTGCGTGTGCGTGTGTGGCAGTCTGGCAGCCTGGCAGTGTGTGCTCCCGGCGCAATGTACGTGAGCATCTGGTGCCACAATCTGAATCTGAGCAGCCGCAGCCTGGTCATCGCCCTGGTTGTCTGTGTGACCCTCGTCTACTTCTCCTACAGCTTCAACGCCTGCCTCTTTGCCAGCCTCACGCGCACCCTGCAGCAGGTGAGTAGCCCCAGCTCACTGTCAACCGGAATCACCTCTCCCCTCCTCCTCCCCCCTTCTTCTATGGCACTTGCAGAGCAACTTACGCAATCTGCTAACACTGCAGCAGCAGCAACAGCAGCAGCAAAGCGCAACAGCCTCAACAGAAACTGTGCCCAGTGCCAGCTCCAGCTCCAGTTCTGTGTCCAACAGCACGCTCAGCTCCGGCCTGGGCCAGGCCATTCCCAGCATCGATGGCGCACCCAAGTACCAGATGCTGCGCCAGCAGGGACTGCGTCCCTCGCGCCATCTGCCCGACACGCTCATCATTGGCGTAAAGAAGAGCGGCACGCGCGCCCTCCTCGAGTTCATTCGCCTGCATCCGGATGTGCGCGCCGCCGGCTCCGAGGTGCACTTCTTCGATCGGCACTTCCAGCGCGGACTGCGCTGGTATCGCCACCACATGCCCTACACCATCGAGGGACAGATCACCATGGAGAAGACGCCCAGCTACTTTGTGACCAAGGAGGTGCCGCAGCGTGTCTATCACATGAATGCGGCTACCAAGTGAGTGCGGGGCAGGGCAGGGGAGAGAAGATAACCTGGGCAGGAAAGTGATCTCTGCACGGGATCTTGGGTACCTCGTGTTCGTATGCCAAGTTCTAGACTCCCTGAATCATCATCAACAGCAAATGACACGAGCTTAAAGACAGCGAATCATTTCTTGATGTTATCATTTCTGTACTTATTGGGAATATGATTCGAATCGAAATGCGGTGCATCGCTGCAAGCCTCCGATATGAGTTGATGGTCTGAAATACTTCGAATCTGTCTGTGTGTAGCACATTTCATTTAACTATTCCCTTCTATGCAAAGAGTATACTGAGGGTATACTAGTCTGATATATGTATAACATATATTCTGAGTCACCATTAAGAGCTAAGCCAATAGATCAATGTCAGTCAGTCAGAAAATTTTGAGCTAATAATTAAATATAATTTAGGGTCAGTATGTGTTATGCAGACAAAGTTTGTTTTAGAATTTGACCACGCCCCTTTTCGGCTTAAAAACGAATTCTAAGCGTAATTTTAATACTGGACAGTTCATTTTAGGCAAATCCAATAACTACCGACCCCTAAAAGATTTTTTAAAATTTGGCGATCGTATAGTTAGCAAAAAAACTATCTAAATAATAATTTTAAGAGTTGATGATTTCCAAACCGTTGCAAAGTATGCAACACAAAATACGCAAAGAAAAGGATTTAAAAAATTCTTTTCGTTCAGCTCTTATACTTAAGCGTAATTCATTTATTTTTGAAAGAACAACAAATGAAGAAAACATTCCTGACAACCTGCAGACAACTCTCTCATTTCCCCTTCAGAAAACGAACTCTTTAGACACCTTGTGATCTTAGCTGATTATTTAACTTTCATTCGATGTTTTTTTAAGTTGTCAATGTCTTTTTCTTTGGTTTTTTTGCAATCTTTAACTCTTTAGCAATCAAAACGGTGAAACCATGGTTTATCGTCATTTCCGACAATTGGCCTGTCAATCTTTGACATCGAAATTCCTGGAAAGAAATCGACGAAACCATAATTTCGCGTGATTGGCTATAACAGTTACAGCACCATAAACGCTATTCACATTATTATTATGTGTCGCCTTACCCAATTTATTATTTTCATTGTTCCTGTCCATCTTTTACTCAACCACAAAACAGTCAGAAAGTCTTTTGAACCCGAGCGGACTTATACAACAGTATACTAAGTATATAGTATAGAATACTCGTACTAAGCAAAATACAGATAAACAACGCCATCTATTGGAAAAATAATGGAATACTTTTTACTACACCTAAAACATGTATATGTACATATATGTATATACAATATATAGTTAGGGCTTTTGTACATCAATTTTCTCTTGAGATATGTAGTTCTTTATAGACACTAGCAAGCACACTCCTCTTCAAATCGTTTGTTAAATCTCTAATCCACATTTCTTCTCTCATAATTACCGCTCTAGACTACTGATTGTGGTGCGGGATCCGGTGACGCGGGCCATTTCGGACTATACGCAGGCGGCCAGCAAGAAGGCGGACATGAAGCGGTTCGAGCACCTGGCCTTCGTCAACGGCAGCTACTCACTGGTGGACACCAACTGGGGACCCGTCAAGATCGGCGTCTATGCACGGTATCTGGAGCGTTGGCTGATCTACTTTCCACTGTCGCAGCTGCTGTTCATCAGTGGCGAACGATTGATTATGGATCCCGCCTACGAGATCGGGCGAGTACAGGATTTCCTGGGACTCAAGCGTGTTGTGACCGAGAAGCATTTCTATTTCAATGCCACCAAGGGATTCCCATGTCTCTTCAAGTCGGAGGCACGCTCCACTCCCCACTGTCTGGGCAAGACGAAGGGACGAAATCATCCGCATATCGATGTCAATGCGATCGAGCGCCTTAGAGAGTTCTACAGGCCTTTTAACAATAAGTTTTATCAACTAACTGGCATCAACTTTGCCTGGCCCTAAGCCCGAGACAGTGACAGAGACGGCGGCAGAGGGAGAGAGAGCGAGCTAGAAAGAGAGAGACATGTTGTTGTTGCGGACGCAAGGTGCAACAGACTGATATTGTTGTTTGCATTTTTTATACATACCATTGTACTTATACATAGTTGATATATATACACCCATATACACATATTGTATACCTAGGCATACCGGATAACTATACCTATATACATGCATATAATATTATATACAACACGTAGCCGTACAACGTTCATGCTCAATTAGTTGTAGCCCGAATCGAATACGAATAATACTCACTCTGACAACGGTTCCTTCTCTTGACTCACTCACACAAAGCGCACTAACTACAGCTAGAACTGCAACTGCAACTGCAACTACAACTACAACTACTATTGCCTATACGTCATACCTTATAGACAGACACCTACATATACGATATACGATATACGCATAGAGCTTACTACGAATTCCTACGGAGCTGTTGGGATGCCGCCTCCGATAACGCACAACAAACGTACTGATAGCATTCACATTAGGCACACTCACACACACACACACACACACACACACACAGACACCACACACTCACATAGTTCAAGATCTAAAAAGAGCATAGCTAAAATTCAATTATTACATTTAAATAAATTAACTGATTTCATTAACAATTGATCGATTTCATTGCAAACTCTTTTATAATCCCGATTTCTGATTTCATTAACAATCAATCGATTTCATTACAATCTCTGCTATAATCCCGCCACGCCGCCAATTTTCCTATAGTCTGAGTTGACCCAGATGATGTCCTGACTACTCCGTGCCACACCACAGATCACGGACCCCCGATTCCGATAGCGTTCGCAGCGATGGCCTTTGGCGCGCAACTGCTTGACGTGCTCGTGCAGCATTCCGTACTCATATTGCAGCACGTTGGGCAGCATCTGGTGATGGAATCTAGGCGCATCGATGGCCTTCTTGATGTCCATGTTGCCACTCTGCTGCCACAGCATGCGCACAAGCAGTGGCACCAGCGCCGATATGATCTTTGTGCCTCCAGCTGCGCCCACAACCAGACGCACTTGCCCCGTTGCACGTTCTGTGACAATCACTGGGCACATCGAGGACATGGGACTCGCGGTGCTGCCAATCACATTCCTGCCCTCCACATGCGGCAGATCGAAGTAGTTGTGTAGATGTTTCATGGAGTAGTCGGACATGGCGTTGTTGAACAACACTCCCGTTCTTTTGCCCACGCGTCCGCTGCCGAAGCTGAGAGAAAGAGAGAAAAGGAGTATGAGCACATCCTTGAGAGTATTTCATGCAGCATCACTTACTAGAAATTGATGGTGCTGGTTACAGACACGGCATCGTTCTCGTGCAGCAGCGAGATATGTGCAGTGCCGTGCTCCGTGCGAGGCTGAATGTCCTCATGTGCTCCATAGTGCTTCGCATCGCTGAAGGTCTGGTCATCATCGATTATCCTGGCCAGTCGAGCGGCCAAAGCGGAGCTGGTCAGGTTGGCCAGGAACTAATCCGAAATCAAAAGAAAACATATTATTATCATCTCCTTCACATGAAAGCAACAAGGACAGCTACATATAGCATGTGTGTGTGACAGAGAAAGGGAGAAAGAGATAGGTGATATACCTTACCTGCTCTTCGGCTGCATCATCCAGCTGCCAGCGCTGCACAAAGCCGAATTTAAACGCCTCCACAATGCGATGAATCTGCAGGTCATCGAGCTCTGGGGCTGCTGCAAAGTCAGCACGATACTCCCGCAATATGCTCATGATGAGTCCAAGCACATGTCCACTGCCCGGTGGCGGTGCCACATGCAGGTCGTACTCATCCAGCGGCAGTACAACTGACTCTGTTAGCTTTGCACTCGAAGCGATTAGATCCGCCTTGCTTATCGGGCTGCCCATGTCGTGTAAGTCCGCATATAACTTGCTTAGCGACGATCCTTCGTAGAAGCTCTGCGGTCCCTGTTCGGCGAGCCGTTCGTAGGTCGCGCACAGTTGCTTTGGCGGCTGAATGTGACTGCCCATATGCCGGAATTGCCCCGTGCTGGGATCCACGAACATTTGACGCAGTATGGCATCCGTTTTGATCATGTTCTCGTTGAGCACGAGTGCATCGTACTGATGCTTGTATAGTGCATAGCCCGTGTGGCACAAGGCCACAGTTGGCCGGACCAGCTCTTCCCAGGGCAGTTTGCCGAATCGCTGGTGGGCCAACGCATAGCCCCGCAGCTCGGTGGGCACAGCTATGGACCAGGCAGACTGCTTCAGCTGCTGCTCGTCCTCGAACATGCTGTAGTTGTGGGCACCCAGAGATTGTGGTGCCAGTTCACGACTGAGTATGCTATAAGCCCGGCGCCCCTTGTGCAAATATATGTTCATTATCATGCCACCACCCAGGCCCATGCTCTGCATGCCGATCAGACCGTTGCAGAGCAGGGCAGCCAGTGCAGCATCCACCACACTGCCTCCAAGAGAGAGAGTGTCTCTGTAATATACAGATTTGTTAAGAATTATTTATGTGTGCATTGAATACAAAACCTTTACTTGGCAATACGACTACATTTGTCGCAGTCGGAGCAAATCGCCGCATGTTGGAATCGATGCAACACAGAACTCGAGGGAGGCAGTGGCTCCTCGGCATCTGGGGGAGTTCGCGCCATCTTCCGTTTGCCTAGGAATAATAATTTCTTATTTTCAAAAGGTTTTTATTTAATATTCCTTGTTACTCACTGTGCTTCTCCACTTGTCCATAATAAACGACTCCAATGCCCACAGAAAGTAATGCAAAAAAATAAACAATGTATTTATAGTTACATTGCAATTGCATTATTTACAAAACTTTTTTATTTTCGTGGAATTCGATATTTTGTTTGAAAATTCTACATTTTGTGCGCATTGTTTTTGTTTATTTCAATCGCAGGAATCGTAAACACAGCTGAGCAGGAATCGGTATATCGATAAGCGGCGGGGTAAAAAAGGGCTGCAGAAACATCGCTGTACATATCGATATTTAATTTTTCACTTTATGCGCATTGTTTATTTCACTCGCGAACACAGCTGAAAAAGAATCGATATATCGATAAGCGACAGGGCTGCTGAAAGTATTATTAAATTTGAATATTTTAATACTTCTTAAAACAAGTATTTCTTCGATATTGAGTAACGGATATTACTATATTTTATAATTATAAGTAGTCAAATAAGAGGTTATCAGCGATACAACATTTAACAAATATTTATGAGCTTTGGGCTATTTTTAACTCATTCGGTTTGTTATCTATTATTATAAAAAAAATTCAAATTAATCATGTCAATCAATAAAAACAAATTTATATTTGACTGATATGAAACATTTAACAATAGGTAAATAAATTAAACTCAAAGGGAATTGGTATAAGAGATACCTTTACAATAAATGATATTTCCATAGAAACCTTTAGTTTATTATATGTTAAAATAAACTTGAACATCGTTTAGTTAGTGTGGTCATTGAAAGTTTTTGCTGAGACGTAGGCCCGTAGCTAGGCTTGTGCAGTGTGTGAGTTGTACAAGCGGCCCGACCTGCCCCTTATACCAATAAGTTCATTTGTTCGCAAAAAGCTTCATGTCAGGTGTCTTAAGTTTAGACCGTATTATATTATAGTTTAGAATTCGATCGGGGCAACATTGATTAAATGGATTGAGAAAATTATAAATCGAGAACAAGGGGCCTAAATAAAGCTATCTCAAAAAACATTGATAAATTTACCACTAAGAAATCGAGAAAAGATTCGATGTAGTTATTATTATGTTTTTTAATTTTCGAAATGATTTAATTTATTAATTTATCTAGGCTATCATACTGTTTTATTAGACAAAGTAATTAAAAAAGGACCCTTCTAGATGTTTTGCACAAGAGCCCGCAATACTGTCGCTACGCCCCTGTGCAGAGGTCGCCAGCTGCAACCCTAAACCTAACGGAGTATGCAAAAGTGAGGCAACAACAAGAATTTGACCCAGACGTAACCTTCGCGGTCTCCGCTGCTCTCTTTGAGAGGATCTATGCAAATTGAAGTCGTGACGAGGTTCCCGTCCGCTGTTGATGATTTAATAAATACAATTAATGGCACCTTTGCAATTGGATTTCAGAAGGAGTTAACCGTTAATAGTTCCCAGGGATGCATTGTAATTGATTTGTGTTTCCGCTTGCCACATTACTGAATTGTAAATCCGCAACAAGTACTGCACACACATGCATATCTGAGTGTGTGTGTGTGTGTGTATTTGTACATGCAACAATCAGCATGGACATGAATGAAATTTAAAAGCCATAAATCTTGGGCTTTTATACGCAACGTGGCAATCAAATTAACCGAACACCAACAGGAAGAGACGGTCCGGTTCGTTGATCGTTCGTTCGGCACAGATCTCTGGCATCTCTGGAGTGCATGTAAGTGTGTGTGCCTGTGTGTGTTTGTGGAAGTTGATAGAATGGCCTGGCATGGAATGATGGGATGCGATGGCATCTCGCGGGAACATGGCAAGCTAATTCCAGCACGCGTCTCTCTAACTATGACGAAATGTACACACCGAATGCCTCTGACTGCGTCAAGGCACCTGTCAGACGTCAGCGGCGGCTTAACAGCTCAAATGACTCAACCCGCGAGGCGAGAGACAGAGAAAGAGAGAGAGAGAGAAAGGGAGAGATGCAGAATGGGGAGTGCCTGCTCTAGATTGTCAACAGTGTTCAACACTTTGGCAGCAACAACAACAGGCAAACATAATTTGCTGCGAGTATTTGTATGTGATGTATTTATATTTAATAACACTGTGCTACACGAGTGGGCATAAAAATGCTTAAACTAACGACAAAATTTAACGTTAAGTCTGCAACTAAAAGCTGCCTGCTATGACAACGGTACATGGACTACGCACGATGATAGGTAACACTTTCAAAAAGTAATCGAAAGGTGCTTTGTGCTGTCTGTGTTGCACAGTGTTTTGCCATCATCATCAGCATCGTTGACAACTGCGCTGCTGCTGGTGCTGCTGCCGCTGCTGATGTGCAGACGGCAGGTGCAAACAGGCGCATTGCTGGAATTGCCTTTTAATTGTCTCTGGCTGCTTTGATGTCTTCTCCCGGCATGGAAAGCAGATTTAGTTAATCTAGTCGGGCTTAGCGAACGCTTTCCTGTTGGACGCGCCGACGTGTGGACGCTTCTGAACTGTCATCGATTGCATCGCTCGCGGCACACGCGACAGACACCACCAGGCGACGAAGTGTTTCCAAAAAAAGAGTCCAACACTGAAGGGGGAAGGGGATGGGCCAATGGAATGGGGCGTGTTTTGCTGTGGCAAGTGACAACATTCTTTTTCGCGTAGATCCCGATCCCGATCCCGATCCCTGCATTTGCTGTTGTTGTTGTTGTTTATGTTGCTGTTGCTGCTGCTGGTGATGTTGTTGTTGTTGTTTTTGATTTATTTTTAAGAGCGACGGGCCCACCATTCCAGAACAATTGCGACGCATTTGTCGGTTCATATTTATAGATCGGCCCAGCTCGTCAGCCCGTCGGGCCCCGATTCGAGGCCATTTTCACAGTTGGTTTCGTTCAGTGCGCCCGTCGCTGCCTGTCTGATCCCCATTCCGAGATTCGAGATTCGAGTTCCAAGATCTTTAGCATGTGTTGACGCCCCTTCGTTTGTGCACTTCGCCTCAAACAACATGTTTCCCCTTAATTGCGTTTAATTCGAAAATTACAAACACTATGCCCGCGATTCCGTTCGATTCCAGCAGATCTGATACCATCTGCACTAATCTGGGGAAAATAGAAACAAATTGAAAGTAAACAGGGAAGAAACGAAAGTGCATCTGATACGTATAGAGTATATATACATATACCATGTATATATGGACAGAAGAATTGTTGATTCGGGTTCGGTTCACTGACTTAGTTCATTTTTGGAGGAGCTATAGTTTAATCTTTAGTTCGTTCACAAGTACTTTTGGTCATCGAATCTATTGTTCCTTCGGGTCTTTACTTTGTTCGTCGAAATGATCGAGAGAAACAAAATACTTGAAAACGAAAATAACAAAAGACCAAAAGAACTAAAGACTTAAAGACCAAGAACTAATATCAGGGATTTAGTTCATTAGTTCAGTTTGCGGAAAAGTGAAAGCGAACTAAACGGTCCAACTCAAATGAATAGTGCTTAAGTTAGTTACGATGGTAAAGCATGGATGGCAATTTTCGAATATGATAATTAACGATATTCGACATAATTATTTCTACCAAATCTAGGAATTATCCATAAGTTCGCTGTAAATATGGTCACCTTAAGTAACGATATTACTGTTTTAATATGATTCCTATCAAATATATATATCTATATAGATAAATAGATAAATTAAATTTCTTTTATAAATTTTTCACTTTTTAAATTATTCTTTTGTCAATTCAGTCGACTGCATTTAGTTGACTTTTAATTAATTAAATAAAAAAAATAAAAAATAAATATATCCTTCCTTCGATAATAACAATTGCGCATATATCTTGTGCTTATCATGGTACGGCGAGGATGGTTACCCTTATTTCCGACAATCGACATAATTATTTTTAATAAATCTGGGAATATATGTTTATGCAAGAATGGTAACATTAATTTACCATATTTCTGTTTAAAAATATTTCAAACAATTCGTGCTTACCTTCGAAAACAACAACTGCGAATATGTTTTCTGCCAACAATGATTAGGTAAAAATGGTCACCCCTATTATCTATATTTGCACTAAGTTTCATAATTATTTCTACCAAATCTGGGAATAATCCAATTATCGCTTCATTATATAGCTGCACTTTTAAATATACATATTAGCAAGGAAGGTCGCCTTAATTTACGATATTATACTTTAAAAGTGACACTTCCGAACTTTGCAATTGCTGTTCACACTGATTTGATGTCAGTAAATCTATAATGCCTCTGAGCAGGTCAGGTCTGGCCAGATTTATTGGTTTTAATGTTTTTGTTTAATGGTTTGTAGGTTTTGTAGGTTATCAGGTTGGCCCTGAAATTGTAGGTAATCCTCGTCGAGCGGCCTAAATCAGAGGCGACGAGAGTTATTCAGTGTTTTTTGTAAACTCACAAACGCAACAGCTCCGGGAATCCTGGAAAAAATCCACAAATTGAGTCAAAATTTTAAATGATATATATTTATTTAATCTGAAATATAGCACAGATAGACAAATAGCTAAGAACGGGAGCATGCTTCGGCTGGCATCGCGACTGCGCCTGCTGCAGTCCGCGGTGCGCATCGGCCAACTGCCGGTGAGGTCATACGTGTTGGCCCCGACGCTGCTCGACGAGAGGCTGCTGGAGCAGGCGCAGTCTCCGGTTCTGGATGTGAAGGTCTACTACAGTAAAGATGCCAAGGTGAAGCCTCCGCCGGCCGCTGAAGCCCCTGCCAAAGCCCCTGCCGCTGCCCCGCCAGACGGCGCCCCCGCACCTGCAAAGGCCAAGGCTGATGGGTCCAAACCGCCGCCCCCGAAACCAGCGAAACCGGCGAAACCAAAGTCGCCGCTCCTTAAGGACTTCAAAGTCTATCGCTGGAAGCCCGGCAGTGACCCCAAAATGCAGACCTTCACAATAGACCTGAACCAATGCGGCACCATGGTGCTAGATGCGCTGATCAAGATCAAGAACGAGATGGACGCCACGCTGTCGTTTCGCCGCTCGTGCCGCGAGGGCATATGCGGTTCGTGTGCGATGAATATCGATGGCACGAACACGCTCGCCTGCACCGCGCCGATCACCCGATCGACAAAAGCCTGCAAGATCTATCCGCTGCCCCACTTGTATGTGATGCGTGATCTGGTGCCCGATCTGTCGCAGTTCTACGCGCAATACGGCTCCATTCAGCCCTGGCTGCAACGCAAGTCGGTCGATCGGGAGATCGGCAAGCAGCAGTACCTGCAGTCGGTCGAGGATCGCGACGTACTGGATGGTCTCTACGAGTGCATACTGTGCGCCTGCTGCCAGACCTCGTGTCCGTCGTACTGGTGGAACAGCGACAAGTATCTGGGTCCGGCGGTGCTGATGCAGGCCTTCCGCTGGGTCATCGACTCCCGCGACGAGGCCACCGAGCACCGCCTGTGCCAGCTGGTGGACCCCTACAAACTGTACCGCTGCCACACCATACTCAACTGTACCAACACTTGCCCCAAGAACCTCAACCCGGCCAAGGCCATCATTCAGCTGAAGCAACTGCTTGTCGGCCTCAAGAAGAAGGGGAAGCCCAAGCTACAGACAGATCTGATGTTTCAAGGTGGGGGCTGAGCCACGGTCAAAATTTCGATTCAATAACATTATCGATTGCGATATCGTTTCGTATAACAATTACACTGCAATACACAAAGATACATTTTACGTTAGATTGGACATAACCGGGACTTGTACTCTACACGCAAATTGGCCAAAGCCATTCGGCCGTTTTACACTTTATCACACTTACACAATGCGCTCCGCATTCGACACTGATTCAAAAAACAGTTAGAGCTCTTTTACAAACAGAATGGACGATTAGTGAATGCTGAATACATTATTTTTGAATAAATCGAAAAATTACTTACACACCAAAGCCAGCCTCGTTGGGTACTCTATGAAGTATGCGAACAAATGAATTACTAAAATGTATGAATTACTCAATATACATTACGAGATGTGTTCAAAAACTAAGGTAACTGACTCAAATTTCGCGGGCAATGTACTTTCGATTATCAGTTTTTTTCATTATGTTGGTGGATTCTTCCCAAACATCTGTACCCAGTTTCAAGTGTATAGCATTTTTATAATCTTCGACCATTAAAAATGGTCAAAAAAGGGTATACTAACTTTGTGCAAATGTATGTAACAGGCAGAAGGAGGCGTGGAAGACCCCACCAAGTATATATATTTTTGCTCAGGATCACTAGCCAAGTCGATTAAGCCATGTCTGTCTGTTTGTCCGGATGTCTGGATGTCCAGATGAACACACAGATCTCAGCTATTATAAAAGCTAGAGACATGAAGGTTTCTGTTTATCCGGGACAGGTGAAGTTTATTTCAAATGTTGGGTGCCACGCCCACCGTCCCCGAAAATCAATAATTTAATCTTCTAAGCTGATTTGTGAGCGACATATAAAGGTCTTACTCAGACCATATTTAGCTAATTATAATACCAACATAACGTCGAAATTTCAATCCGATCGGTCAACAAACACAGACGATATTGAACAAAAACCTTGTTCGCTTTGATTTTGTAAACAGACCAGCAAGCTGTGACGTAATTGTAATCCTCATGTATGAAAGAAAAGGAAAGAGAATGCGAGCGCGTAGCGCTCTCTGTTGTTCTTCTCTTCTTTTCTATGTACACGCATTTTTTGCATTCAAAGCACACACATACAAACATTTGTGTTTGACCAATGAAATGCTACATGCATATACACGTATTTATATAAAGACGCATATAAAGGCTTACGTTACGATATTTCTATTAAGTAGTAGTATCGTACAATTATGGACTCTTAACGTTTAAAAAAATGTCGAAAGGTATCCCAGTGTTGCGTGTCGCTCGCCTGTTGCTCTTGTTTTGTTTGGCTATGGGAGGCGTAAAGGTAATAAGTGCGATTTTTTGCTAAAAAGTGCTACATTTTGACCAAAAGAACCGTCGCATGAGCATCGCTCAAAAGCTGTTGAATGACGTCAACGATTACCCAGATTTTCTAAAAAGGGTATATGGCTATGCTATCGAAACCAAAGCCCAATCGTTCGATCGGAAGAGCCCAGGTGAGCATAGACCGATAAAAGCAAGCCAAGTGTCAACGGTTTGCTTACTGTGTTCTTCGATTACCATGGCGTCAGGAGTTATCTTGAAGTTATGCGCCGTTTGGGAGGCAATACGAAGAAAACGTCCAGAATTGTAGAAAAACAATTCATGGTTTTGCATTACGATAATGCCCCTCAACACAAACACCACAATCGTGCCTCAGCCACCATATTCACCAGATTTGGCCCCATTTGACCATTTTTTCTTCCCAAAACTAAAAAGACCTAGGAAAGGACGGAGATTTGCAACGATTGAGGAAATAAAGACTGCATCGCTGGTAGGGCTCAAGACTATACTGATAAATGCTTATGAGAAGTGCTTTGAGGATTGAAAAAACCAAGGCCATAAGTGTATTGTGTTAAAAAGACAGTCTCCTTACTTTTTGAACACACCTTGTGTCCATTGTCTAACTTTCCGTATGAACACTTAGATCTCGGAGATCATAATAGCTAGGTCAGTCGCCTGTTAAAAAGTAAAAACAATTAAAATAAGGTAGAAACATTATACTTTATTTGTTTATTATAGATTAATTTTAGAAATTCAAAATCTTTATTATCATATTCATAATTATTGTCTGAAGATAACTTTCACTCCAGTCAATTTGAGCAACATTCACACATAATATGCTGAGTTGTGCAAGTAATACATCCTTGTCAATCTTTTGATAATCTTTTTGTCGTTTTATGATATGAGTGAAATAGGTGAAGAGTGAATCATTTGTTGTTGGTTGTTGGTTTCGTGCTCGCCTTTTCGATTCTATTTTCGCATATGCAGTAATTGAACTGTAATCCAAAAATAAGAAAAACACGAATTTCTGAATTTCGAGAGAGAGAGTGTGGAGAGAGAGATGGCGAATAGAAAACATTCGTATATCAGTCAAGGATTAGTTATACCACAATAATAAAACAATATGCACAGTGGGATAGACGAGGCCTTGAAATGTTTATGCTTTGGATTTTCTTGCAGTGTACGAACAAAGATTTCAAGTCTAAAGATTTCAAAGTTTAAAGATATCCAAATTGGGAGAATCTAAAACGCAAATACTCACGTTACTCAAAAGCAGTCAACAGTGAACGTAATGAATGCAAGTGAATCACGCTCCGTCTCTGTCAACGTTAGATGCTATCTATCTCCCTTAGTCTCCCCCTCTCCGCTGCTCTTTCCACTCCCTTTGTGAGTTATTTTTGCAATTAATCGCCCGACAATTTAATTCAACTAAGATTCTCATAAATGAACTCGCCAAAGCTTTCGCCTCATGGCGATGATAGATGCGTGAGTGTGCGAATGATTCATTGTGTGGGATGATCTTGAAATTCTATTGCGGAACTTTTCAGCGTTACACTTTACCAATTTTGTTGAAGAACAGAAGCTTTTGCCCTCTCTCTCTCTCTTTCTCTCTCTCTCTGCCTTATTCTGCACCCTCTCTTCCCCTCTCTCTCCCCCTTTCTTTCGCCGTGTTGCTGTTGCTCTTGCTACGCCAAGCAAATAAACAGATTGTCACAAAAATATTTACATATGCGTAAATCGGCGTCTCTCTCCCTCTCTTCTCTCTCTCTCTCTCTGTGTGTGTGGGTGTGCCTAGATGTGTGTGTAGGGTCTCACCACGTGCAACACACAAAATCAAAGCTGCGACGCCAAAGCAAAAGCTCCACTTGCTACGTCACCGACTCGGCGCACCGTAGGTGGCCCGAACGGAGCTTTCGGACGCCTACAAAAGCAACCCCAAAGCGAAAGCAACTTTGCGATTTCAGTCGCAAAAAGTACGTCGCCAGAACGCAAAACCGAACCGAGTCGAGACAAGACGAGACGAGAGCTGCAAGTACGCTGAGAACACGGCAAAGGAAAAGTAGGAAAATATATTTGTATTTTCGATAACTCAAAAGTCCACTAAAAATACGTTAAAACCAAGAAATAATTAATGAAATCAAGAGCGAAACAAACGTGTCGAGACGCGTCCCCTCTCTAGAAAGAGGTCTGCCTGAACCTGAGCCTGGACGCAGTTCTCTGTGCTCGGTTTCCAGTTACCAGCTCCCAGTTCCCAGTTCTCTCTGGTGTCCAGGGCTCAGGGCGGCGACGGGGGATGCAACGATTGTTTCAACATTTTTTTTACAATTTTGTTGTTTGTGTGCAAAAGCTTGACGAGATTTGTTGTCAGCCAAGCAGCGAGTGCAGCGCAGTAGTTGTTGCTGCTGTAGTTGTAGCTGTTGCTGTTGTTGTTGTGCCGTATTTGATCTATTATTTATGTTTACTCAACACCTGCACGACGAACCCGAAGGTAGCCAGAGCAACGCATAACGGGAGCAACGAACGCAAAGGGAGGCAAAGGGAGCAGCAGCAGCAGGCAAGGAAGCGAGAAAGGAAGCAGGAAAGGAGGCAGCAAAGCAGGCAGGAAGCGGAGGAGCAGCAGCAGCAGGAAGCGTACAGAGCACAGAACAAGTCACTAAGATGTCATGGAGATATGCAGTAAGTCAATGATGATTGTGATAATGAAGATAACATTGATAACACGCCGCTGACCTTGGCGCTCTGCCTCTGGTTGACCCAATTTGTCTGCAGCAGCAGTGCCACCAACACCTGCGAGTGTATAAACAAAAAACTGCTGTGTGTGTGTGTGTTCGAGTGTGCGTGTGTGTGTGTGTGTGTGGAAGCCTTGGCACAGCTAACCAGCGCAACCCTTGAAGAACATCCCTGCAAGCGCACAAGGCTCTCGAATGCAAATGCTCAACGGGGTGGCCGCTGCAAAGTTCAAGTGCCTTTTTATACAATGACACACACACACACACACACTACCATACATAAAACAACACACCTACATTAACACTACCACACATACACACTCACTACCAAACATTTTCGTATGCGTGTTTGGCACAATTTCTTGGAACTGTCGCCCAATTCTCTTGGCTGTAGGTAGCCATCTCACACACACACAACACACACACACACACCCTTAAATGGTATGTGCACACTCAATATCAATTTGGCGCCCAACGTGCCATGCTCTTGTTCAAGGTAGTGCCACAACTTATCAGTACTTCCATGTGGGCGCCCAACGTGGGGTGAAACACTCCACACACAAACATACATATTTACACACTCTTTCCTTGGTTAGAGCATACTCATTACAGCACGGGTCATGCATTTAGTACCAATTGCGGCTACTTGTGTAATCAGCTTTTGATAGCGTGCTGGCGCCCAACGTGGTAACAACTGCAGCTGCATTACAGCACATGCATGACCCCAAAAAGGGGATGGAAGCGGGCAGGGTATGCCCACCACCGTTGCGATGGGGCGAGGCATGTAAAAGGCTTTTGGGCTAAGCCTAAGCAGATTACTCATACGTCGCGTGGGCCAATTAACTTAATTATAAACGAAATTTTCGTGGAAGGTGGCCCGCCCCCCACCACCACCTTAGAACTTTGGCGCCTGCTGCTTTGGCCATGCTCCAAGCTAATCTTTTCCGCCTTCCCATGCACACACTCACACTCACACACACACAGACGGACACACACGGCGAGTCTACTGGGCATTTTGGAGTCGCATCAATCGAATTTGAAAGACGAATGCAAAATTAATTAAAAGCCATGGCAGCAGGGGCGCGGGAGGCTGGGTGGGTGTGGCACTTAGAGCCACTGAAGCGCGCCCCCGGGGCGTGCATTTAATTGGGCCCAGCCGTTTTGCTGGCTTCCGTGTAATGTGCATTAGAGAGAAGCTAAAAACAAAAATAAATTACGAAGAAAAAGACAATAATAAACAAGCCTAAAGCTACAGGCTGAGTCTGCTTGACTGTGATATACCAGCTAACCAACTGGCCAATGCGATTTCTTAAATATTTAACTTTTGTGTTGCATACTTTAGGGGAGTGACTGACCATATAATTTATTTCTTTCATAACTTTCAAGTTAATTATCCGATTGCAACCAAATTTTGAGAAATCATTTGGTCGTTGAAAGTTATTATGTTTAAAGAATTGTTCTGGGTTCAAAGTACGCTTGGTATTAGGCTTTTATCAATTTACGGGGAAAACAAGGGCGTGGTCGAAATTCTAAAACTCACTTGATCTGCGTGCAATAGAAAAACGTATTGATACCAAGTATGGTAGTCCTAGCTCTTATAGTCTCTGTGATGAAGGTGTTCATACGGACAGATGGATACACAGACTCGGCTACTGATGCTGATTACGAATATATGTGTTCTTTGTGGGCTCTGCCACGCCTTCTATTGCCTGTTACATACATTTTAGGTTGGTACAAAGCTAAAATACCCTTCTACCCTAAAAGTAGTGGGAATGAAAACAAACACTCTCACACAAAGCGCGATGGCTGAACTGAAATGTCAATGTCAGTGCTGGCTGTCAATATTATTGTTGCCACTGTTGTTGCCATTGTTGGTGCTGTTGTTGTTGCTTTTGTTGTTGTTGTTGTTGTTGGCTGAGCTGAGCGCGCTAATTGAACGATCGATAGAGCATTCGTTGTTGAAATATCTGCGATGTGGCGCTGCCCAGGCTGGCATTGCTGCTGCTGCTGTTGTTGCTGTTGTTGTTGTTGTTGTTGTTGTTGTTGCGCAGGCCTGGTCTATATACGGCCTATATATGGCCTATATATAGACGCGCACACTTAACAATTATGTACGCTCGCTGGGCGTGTGGGCGTATGCCTCTCTACTTGGTTGGCAGCTGTTGCGCCTCATTGAGCAAAAGCGAAAGGCGAAAACCAAAACCAGCAACAACAACAAGAACAACAACAACAACTGTGAAACCTGAGCGGCCACGTAAAAGCGAAATGTTGTCGCTGCAGCAGTTTCTGTTGTTGTTGTTTTTGTAGTTGTTGTTGTAGTTCCATTGTTTGAAAATGACTAAAAAAGTAAAAAACAATTATCACCAAAAAAACTAAACATGGGAAATCGAGGCTTGAGCTCGGGATTGCTGGGTATATGCGCCTCAAGGTCAGCTGCCTTTGCGGGTACTTTTTACACTGTAGAACCCGTGTACGCTCCTACAGGGTATGTTATAGTTTAACCTTTGGAGTGTGATTTCTATTAAGACCTTTTTTAAATGGTTTTCATTCAAAAGAGAACAAGTACAGCATATACTTACACTGCTTCTTTTTACAGAGTATACTTAAAGTCTACCCCAATCACAGTTTACAATTAGTCACGAATTGTGTCGAACTTGTCGCTCACGATCGCTTCACGTGCCCATCGCTAGTCGCGATTACCTTTCGAACATCTCAGAGCGCCCACACGCCTGCCTGCACCTCCCTTGCTGCCTCACGTTGGGCGCCCTCTCAGCCTTGAGCCAGCGCACAGCGAGCGAGTATATCATTTTGCATTCACTGCACAACAACAACAACAACAAACAAAACTTGTTTGACCCGATGAGCGCACCTTAAATGGCAAATTAAAAACTACTGCGCAATTTTCAATTTCATTTTCAATTTTCACCAAGTAGCACCCCCTTTTTCCTGCTTGCCCCTCCCCTCCAGTCCCCCTGCCTTCTGCTGCTACCTTTGTGACAAATTTCCTTTGGCTGCCAACTTTTTAGCCTGGTGGATTTTGCACGTGATGTCGCAGCGCATTAAAAAGAATCTCTTGCAAATCTTTAATAATTTCTTCTTGTCATTCCGTTTTTGGCTTTTTATTCGCTTTTATTTTGTTTACCTTTTCTCTTATTTGTTGTGCTGCCTTGGGCAGACTGTTTAATCAATAAGTTTGTCTGCAGGCCTTCATGTCAATGCAATTCGGTTGTCATTTTGTTTCGTTTCGCATACCCCGTTGAATGCGGCAGACGGGTAGAAGCGATTTACTGAAAGTTGATGGCACAATCAAAGGGTATCCAAGGTACCCGATGGTATCTTCTGTGCTCTCTTGGCCTGAGTCTGTTAGTTCTCTTCTTGGGTTTATCCAGATCCAACTTACAATATCTGTATCTGTAGGTCATTGTTGTCTTGTTTGGGTTGTTCTTTCAGCTTATGGCTTGTCTGCCTGATTTCTATAGGTTTATTCGGCTCTACAAAAGCGAATTCCGACTTCCCTCTTCCATTCTCCATTATCTCAGACTCATCTTTGTCGATTTCTATCAGTGTCAATGGGCACTAAATTACGCTTTATATTTTTGCGGGTCATCTTTGAGCAATTGGGAACACACACACACGATGGATGTACATACATGTACATATGTATATGTAAACATACATCGGCATGCAGTGGCTATTATTTTCAGCATGCCTGACGATTTTTCACACTTGTTAGGCATTTTTGATAATCGCTTTTGAGAATTTTCTATTTGCGCTTTTCCTCGAGCTTCTGTTGCTTATATTGTTGTTCTCTGACCCAGCAAGGCCAATGCATGCACAGACGTGAGTGTGCCTGCAAAATCTTGAGTAAATTCGTTGAATCTTCTTGTTGAACATAGTTCCATAATCCTATTCGATTTATTGACGGGGAAGGGGATTGCTTAAATGAGTTGAGGATTTATTTTAAGTATCAAGAGTCACACATATCGATATATAATTGGTTAAATATAAAATAGGGTTGTTGTTCGACTATCGAAACAATTGATAACTTATAGAATGTTCAATGGAAACTAGTGTTGACTTAGCTGAACAGTTTAAAAATTAAATACAACTTATTTCTAATTAAATAAGTATGAATTATACTTAGATTTTGAACAAACAATACAATTGCTAGGCCATGGATTTTGAAGAATATTGGTAAATGATGTGTGTCAAAATATAACAGGCTGATGGAGGCATCTCTGACATCATCTGAAGTATATACTCGTATATAATATATGAATCGGTATCAACAGCCGATTGAGCTGTCTTCCTGTCGTTTTGTCTGTATGAGCATCTATAACTCAGAAACTATAAAAGCTATAGCCATCAAATTGACTTGTATACATTGCAAGCAGTTAAATTGATTTTCAAAACACTGCCACGCCCATTTTTGTCTCAGTATACCAGTAATATATATCAGAACAGCTGCAATATAAACCTAACTACTTTAGTTGCGTGACACACATGACATATACCCTGCAATTTATTTCACTTAGATCGGACTGTAAATAAAGAAGATATTAAAGAATTGAAAGACTCCTCTCATAGCATCGACAGGCTTAAATAGATTAGAAGTTTAAAAACTCAAATTTGTTAGTATTTAATTTGATTTAAATTGGAATAATTAAGTGAAAGAACTGCTAAGAGCCAGTAGAAACCAATCAGAACGATAGATTCGTGTTAGTGATTGCAACTAAGCATAAACTGTGTGAATAAAGTGAAGCTTCTGGGTGGTTAACTTCTAATATAATAAATAGAGAGAGCTCCGAATTGTCAGATGAGTCAATGAACTTGAGTTACTATAGTCATATATTATATTATATACGTATATCATATAAATGCAACCATAGTTTGAAAGTGCCAGGCAACAGTTGATTAGCATTCAACCTGTTACCCTCCTTTGGCTCTGAATGCTTCTGACTGCAACAATTGCCTCGCGATAGTTTCGTGGCACAAGTTTAGCGAGGCGTGCTGGCCATTAGCTTGCCACAGCCCACCTCTGTGCGCTGCAGGTTGCACTGCCTGCACAGGCTGCACAGCTCGACCACAAAGCACAGTGGACAAAGGTGTCACACACACACACACACACACACACACAGAGGTAGCAAGCTGCCTGTGGCGTGCGCATTGTCAGCTCGATTGTCTCGCGATGACCTCCAAAGTGGCTTGGTCAATGCTTGACCTGACCCGTGAGCAGAGCAGTAGAGCAGCAGAGCACTTGCTCGGCTGACACAGTTTCTGGGCCGACGCGTCGCCTCGTGCAGGAAGTGTCGAACTGCAAACGGAACTGGCGACGGGTTGGCGAAGGGGCCAACGAATCAAATTGAAGACAACAGTCGACGAACATCCAACAACATCGACTAATGTGCACACATGCAGGTGTGCACGCGCGCGTGTGTGTGGGTATGTGTGTGAGCATATATATCTGGCTATAGCTTTGGCCGTACCTGAGTCCGTTTGGCACTGTGGCTATTAAAAGCAGACGGGCCTCAGTGCCAATAAATGCACACACACTCTTCGCTGCGGTGTTTGCACAGATTTGTCTGACGATGATTAAGTTAACACAGCCCTCAACCAAGTCCCCCCTCCCTCCCCCCGGCATCCCACTCGCCTTGGGGGCAACTTTGTCGTGTTCTCAGACTTTCCAGCTAATTGCCTTGTTATGCGGGCCTTGATTACCCCCCTTCTCTCCTGTTCTGCCGTGACTCATCGTGCTCATGCTCGTGATTTTCCGATTTATCGCGGCTCTTAGCGAGTGTTTTCCAACAACTAAGGAATGTGTCGAAAATTTCAGTGTGTGTTTTCATTTTGCAGCGCGTTCTTACAGCATTCACTGCATATAAACGTAATGTGCACTCTATTTTTAGTCCCATCTGCTCGGCTATATGTACACACACATGAATATATGTCTAGTATATAGAGTGAACACATCTCTGTTTGGCGAGCGGAACAAGGTCAAGGCGTCGGCAGTGGCCAAAAACCACAAACACAGACACACACACAGACACACACACAGACACACACACAAACACACGTCAATGGCCAACGACCACGCGGACGCCGACGCCTTTTTCTTAAATTCGCACCTGAAGGCGAACGCTTCGGTTGAGTTCCCTCCCCCCCCCTTGACCACCTGCAAATGGCCTTAAAGAAATTTAAATATTATATCACGTATACGCATCATCAGCACACTCACCCACCACCCACACCTGCCGAGTGGGTCTCTAAATAGATTCCACTCACAGGCAATTACTAGCGCGGACTACTGTTGCCGAGGCGACAACGTTGACAGTGCTATCACTTTGATATCTCTGGCGCACTTACGTGGGATTTGCATCGATTGTCTTCTATATTTAGCCAAACTACTCCCACCCGGAGACAGGATGAAAGTCTCCAGTGACTGCAAGTGAATGCGCAATTCCCTTGGCTCTTATTCAATCATTCCCAGTGTGCTATTGACATGAGAGTTACCTCAACACACACATACTTATGCAACACATATCTGTGTAGTATGTTATCGAACACGTTGTTCGCGGTGCACAGCAGGACCGTAACAAGGCGTCTGCAGGTTATGCAGTGCACAAGGGGGGGCCCTTCTACAAAGATTCATGTCAAGTTCGGTAACTTTATTTTGTTGTAAGAGCTAAAAGCTTGACGTTAAAAATCCACTGAGCATTAATGCATATATATTATATGTACTTTATGGGTTCTGCCACGCCTTCTTATGCCTGTCTTATGCATTCTCGGCCTCCCCACGGGTAAAGGGTTGAATAATTGTGAAGAATGATTCAATAAACTAGCAAAATCTTAAGTGAAATTAAAAAACTTTACAAAATCATAAGTAGAAGAGGGTCCTGAATATATATTCTGACTTTTCCAATCTTAAATAGAGAAAAATCTAAGACGTAATTCGTTTTAATTTATATATTTGAACTCGACCATAGATAGTCGGATATTAACAAGAGCAACAGTCGAGCGGCACGTTACACTGGGATACCCTTCACCTTTTGCTTGCACGTATGGAGTAAATAACTGAAGGATACTACTTCCCAATAGAAATAACGTAACTTAACGTAACGTAACATATGCAGTGTCTGCTTATGAATACGTGCGTAATCATAAGGCATTTCATTGCATGCTGCGTTTGAGTGCAAAAAATGCGTGTGCATAACAAAGAAGAGAAGAGTGACAGCTCGCGTTACATTCCTGCATTCTCTTTCCCTTTCTTTCCTACACGAGCATTGCCATGACGTCACTGCTTTCTGTCTTGCATAAAAAAGCCAAGTGAACAAGGTTTATTTAATAACGTCGGTGTTTGTTGTCTGCTGGGATGGAAGTTTGAGTAAGCTTAGTCTTGGTATAAATCAGAAAGTTATAACTTATATATGTCGCTCACAAACCGATTTAAAAAATTAAATTATTTATTTGCGGGACGGTGGGCGTGGCATCTAATTATTGATTATAAGCTTGATCAGCATACAGTACATAGACATCTATCTGCCAAATAAGATATCTCTAGTTTTTATAATTGAAGAATATATATTCTTTATATGGTCTCCCACGCGCCCTTCTGCATGTTACATACATTCGCATAATGTTAGTACACAGTTTTTGACCATTTTCAATGGTCAAAGGGCATAAAAGTATAAAACAATTCTTAATTTAATTAAAAGTAAATCAAGATTATAATAGAATATTTTTAAATTTTAGATAAGAGTGTATAACTTATAGTAGAACTATAACTATCTACAATATTTTAAGGCTTGGCAATTTCAAAAGGGGCCTTGAAATATTTTGCAGTGGTACCTCCCAAACCTTTGCTAACTAAGTTCAAGCTTAATAATTCTGGCAAAAATTTTTTTCCCTCTTTTCTCTCTTGTTTGTTCTGATTATTATTAGTAAATATCGATAGTTTTATATGGGATAGTCAAGGTAGGCAGAGTATACTTGATTTTCTATGAGTTCAAGTTGATGATTAATTAAAATATTTATTCTATTCTTGATTTATTTATTTATTTATTTTGTTGGTATCCCCGGACACAATTAAGACACCAAAGATTATTTATAGCATTAATTATGAGTTAACTTTCTATTATTATAATTATTTTTTATTTATTATTACTGTTATTATTATTATAATTCTTATTATTATAATTATTATTATTATTATTTTTATTATTATTATTAATATTTATACTATGATTATTATAATTATTTTTTTATTATAATAAATATTTTTTCATTAATAATAATTATTAGTTTTTTTTTGTTTTATTATTGTTATCATTATTATTAGTATTATAATTATATTCAACCCTTTTTGCAGCTATCCACAGACAGATACAGCAGCAGTATCGGCGATAGATATAGTCCGCACTATTATCAGGTTTGTCAGGCGTTATCGTTAACCGTTGTTCCATCTGTATGTGGCATATTGCATGCAAAGGCACGCACAGTGTTGTTAAACTTCGTTATGCGCTCACTAAAAACTCTAGCTGAGGCCATCAGTAATGCTGCTTGTTAACCAATACTAAAATGCCTCCTTCAATAATCAAAATGAAGACAATTTTTCTGTTTTCCATTGGAAATCGCGGCAACCTCGAAAGATATTGCCCATAAATCTGCTGTCAGCATAAACCTAATTTAAATTGTACACAAATGTCAGACAAACATAAAACTGATATAGTCTGTGTGTGTGTGTGTGTACATACTTATGCCAGAGATCAGTCACAATAGATCAACATCAGCAAATTGAAAAGAAAAGTGAAAGAACTTTTAGCAATGCTCAGATTGTTTTCGGCTTTTTGGCTACTGCTCTCTCAGCGCGACCCTGAACAAAACTTTTGCCAAACGTGCACAGCGCTGTCTTCCTCTCCCCCACTCTCTCACTCTCATTCTCTCTCTCTGTGTCGCTGTCTCTGTCTCTTGCTCCTCCTGCCTTTGCGACGGCGCCTCGTAGTCGTTGATTTTATTTGAATATGTTATGACAAAGCAGACAGCCGATAAGCAGAACTGAAACTTAGACGAGAAGAAGCAGAGGGAAGTGGGAAGAGTGAAGAAGAACGAAATGAACGCGAAATGGGAGACGAGAAAAGAGAAACAGAAACAGACACAGAAAGTTTCACTTTCCCATTGACTTTGGGACTGTCCCTGAAATTGGCAAAACAGACATGGACGAGACTCGCGTCATCACGGCGCTGCCAACGGTGGCACAGTGAGGAGGGAGCGACAGAGGATAGAGGTGGAGGAAGGGGGTGCGGCAGATGACCTTCGCCTTTAACCATAAATTTGCTGGTCGAGCTTTTGGCAACCCAAGCCAAGCACAATTGTCGCCTAGGCACAACTTGATGGCCATAAATAATTTTTCAACTGCCAAAACAAACACAAATTTACATTTCCGCAACGCAAAGTCTGCCCTGAATTGCAAGTCTCGCAGCCGAGACCTCTTCCTCCTTAGCGGGGCCTCCTCTTCTCCCCTCCCTCCGTTTCTCTTGAGACAAATTATCATGGCAGAGCGTGTCGGAGACGCCATCTTAGCGCGGCAAGTTTGTCTTCGATTTCAGATTTGTCTTTGCATATCTTTACACATGTCTGTTTTGTAGGCATATAGCCAGTATCAGTGTCATGAGGTCATTTCGACATGGCTGGGAGGAGGTGTGTGATTGGTAGCTCAACTTACGAGTTGTACGAGGAACATGATACTGGAGATGCCATCGTTGGCGTTGCTTGAAGCTCTTGAACTTCCCTGATTTGTCTAAGGTTCAGACTAAAATGTATAAGGCATATAAGTATTTCAAACATACGGATTACTTGTATATATGTATGTTCATTTTTATACCCTTGCAGAAGGTATGTTTGTGTTTTGGCAGCATAGGAAACATTTCTGACCCCATAAGGTTTATACATATACATATAAAGTCTATGTAGTCTAAATCAGAATAGTCAGAGGAGTAATACTAAGTTTCTCTGTCTATCAAGGCATTGCAAATTTTCTTCATTGGTATATTGTATATTTATATAAGTTATATCCGTATAAAACGTCATCATAACTGACCACCAATATATAGTTGCCACAAGAATAATCTAGCGAAATAAGGGACTTTTTTGATGGCCAGTAATCCTTTTCAAAATGAGTCTTCTTATCATTACCAATGAACATTTTATATGAACATTGTAGCAGGCTTATAAGATATTTTTCTATTGCAAGGGATATATTTATTTTGAAGAAGAAAAGCTTGTTACGAACTTTACAAATCATCAATCAAGTATATATTTTTTTGATCAGCATCAACAGAGGAATCGAAGCTTTAAAGCTTTTAAGCTTATTGACCCTTGGCACACATGCTTCTTATTGCTGCACAATGTAAATAAGTCGTAAGAAGTTGAATCGGATAAATATATCGTATAGCTGCCAAACCAACTATCGAAAGATTTCTGTTATTTGTGAAGATTTTACCAAATACTCATATACAAATATTTTATTCAAATTTGATCAATATAGGATAACTAAAACTTATATATAAAACTTTCCCATGCCAAAGGTATTCTTTCCTTCTCTTTTCAACCAAATTTATGTACCATTGTATATGTAGAACTAGAAAAGGCACATGTATAAGCAAAATCGGAAGATATGAGAGCCAAAATCTGAAGGGGAATAAGAAACTCTCTCTTTCTGGTTTTCAAAAGAATTAAAGTCAGTTAATAAACTTAGAACATGAATTAAAGACAATAATGACCACCGCAACTTTAATAAGTATGCTTATTAATTTTATAAATTTATAACAGAAGGGTTATATTACTTAAAACAGACCTCCTATTTATGTTCTGTACAAGATACGAGCATATCTAAGCTACTGATACTGCTTGGGCTAGCTTATTTGGCTTTTCAGTTAAAAAACACTTATGGAGTCAACTAACATATCCCAGTATCGTGCTATGTTTAACTTTTGCCATATGTGAATGTGCATGAGTATGGGTATTTGTTTAGATGTATGCATGGCCAGTTGAATGAATCCGATTGACTTCTTATAATGTTTATAAAGATCTCTGACTCAAAATAGATAAGAGCAAGGCGATTAAACTATTTGAGATCAGCATGTTTCAATTCTCATTCAATGATAAAACTATAATTCTAATTGGTTTCTTGCTGTCTCTCTTTCTCCCTCTCTCCTTGTCTTTCTGGCTTCCTTGCACAGTCGCCCAGCCGCCTGGAAACCTCCGAACAGACCACAGGACGCCAGTTGCAGCGCGTGCTGCACTACTCGATGGCCCCGTGTCGTTCGCTGCCGGGTCTGAGGCGTGCCGAGTGCGCCATACACGATGTTGACTGTGATGAGGTTTATCCGGGCATTTACATAGGCGATGCGTGAGTGCTCTCCCTCATCCTCTCTCTCACTCTCTTGCTGTCTCTCTGCCTTATCTAACTGTCTCTTTCTTGCTTGCAGCGCGGCGGCCAAGAACAAAAACTATCTGAGAATGATGGGGATCACGCACGTGCTGAATGCCGCAGAGGGCTGTCGCTATGGTCAGGTGGATACCGGGCACAGTTATTATCGGGATATGCCTAGCATTAGGTGAGACGGCAATAGCCATGCGGGGCGGGGCGCACTCTCACCCTCTCTCTCTCTCTCTCTCACACACGATTAAACATGATTTTGATTTATGATAATTTGGTCGAATTCATTCAAAATTCTGTTTCTGTTTCTGTTTCTCTTTTTATTTACTCCGCACCCACACGAATCTGTCACTGTATATGCATCATGCACACACACACACGCACTCTCTATCTCTCTCACACACATTGCCATCTGTCACTGTGGGTCATTGTTGTTGTTGTTGTGGTTGTTGTTGTTGTGCCGTGTTATTTGTACAGACGCCAACATAAGGATTGCTTTTTTAGATATATGGGCTTCCCCATGATCGACGCTCCCACCACAGACATTTCCCGTTACTTCTATGTGGCAGCCAAATTCATTGACAGCGCCATCAGCAGCGGCGGTAAGTGGGGCTTCCTCTCTTCCCCCTCTCTCTATCTCCCCCTCTCTTTCTCAGTTGCTCAGCTAATCAGACTCCCTTTCTTCACAGGAAAAATCCTGGTGCACTGCCTGGTGGGCATGTCCAGGTCGGCCACGTGTGTGCTGGCCTACCTGATGATCTGCCGCAAGATGTCCGCCGTCGATGCGATACGCACAGTGCGCATGCGGCGCGAGATTCGACCAAACGATGGCTTCCTGCAGCAGCTCGCCGATCTCGACATGGAGCTGAAGCGCAAGAACCTTTATCCCTACTAGGGCAACACCAAGATCCCCGACACAACCAAAGATATATAAATACACTCACACACTACACACTCCCCCACAACACACACACACAAACACACACACTCTTAGTTAATAAAGTTTATAATTGGCTGAAAGTAAATGTATTCAATTGTTGTAAAGTTGCTAAAAGAGTTTTAAACACAACACACACACACACACACAGAGAGACTCAAGTGCGATGTTTATGCGTGGCTCGATTGTAGGGTATCTAAAGGCTTATCAAGATTGTTGCACCTTTACTGAGTAAAGTTAACGAGTTCTCGACACTGTTTATGCGTGTCTTCGATGCGATGAGGATCGATTAATGTTCTACAACCTCACAGACTTTTACTAAGTAATAGTCTGGCAAAGAGCTACGCATAAGCTCACACACACATACACACACACACACACTACACCCTACTCTACCCTACCCCAACACACACTCCCACGAACCACAATAAGCGTTGTTCTAAACTATTTATAAAGCTAACGACTTAATGGTAACTTGGTCTTCTGATAAACATATGTGAATATATCACATGTAAAGCAAACTGTTCAAGAATCTGTATATATACACATGCACACGTGTGCACACATGCGCGTGTGTGTGTGTGTGTAGCCATATGATCGGCCATACTCTTCCATTTAGTGGGAATCAAGTTACACTCACATAGATACCTAGGCATAAAGCGTAGTTCCCCATCGGGGACTATCTTCCACACAATGAAACAATAAACTCACGAATCGAGCTATCCCCTGATATATTATATATACATATATACTCTAAACATATACTGGACTACTATACACGAATATATACTCTCCCCTATGTACACACAGACAGACAGACAAGGACATTGCATGCAGATTTATACACATATATATACATGTATTCCTACGATATTTTTTGTACGCAACTCTTATTTTGTTATCGATTGATTACGGTTCATGTCCTACCTGCATATAGCCCACATATATATACAGATGCGTATACATTCTATATGTGTAGTACAACATCTAAGTTAAGAGCGTATGTACTTAGGCCTATAAGACGAGCTGAACAAAAGAATAATCAGAGCGAGAGATATGGAGAGAGAAGAGAAAATAAATTTAAATCGAGAGATTACAACACAATGAAACAATGTATAGAACACAAATCGATATATATCCGTATCGTACATATATATATATATATATCTGTACCTATATATAAAATGCATATGCGATGTATGCAGCTGTGTATTGTATGATAAGTATATACAACAGGCGTTATATACACCCCTATATTAACATATACCTACGATATACACACGACATACACACATGTACACGTATGTATGTGTGTGCAAGCGGACACGTATGTGTCTGTATTCGAGTGTGTGTATCCAACTATTGTACAATGAAATAGCGAAGCTAATGAAAATTATAATAAAAATGAAAACCAACATCAAAAGGAAAAGGAAGAGAACAAGAAACGAGAAGAGAACAAAATAAAGCAAAAGCGAAAGCAAATGCATATTTTCTAGAACATGTATGAGCAAAAAATCCAACGGAGATCAAGCAGAGTTAACAAGAGAAGAGAAACAGACAACTCAAAAACAAAATAGCAAAGGAAATGAATGAAACCAAACTAAACTTGTCTTTAAGAAGTGATTAATAAAAAACAAAACAAAACATTATGAAAGATTGAACCATCATTTGTTTTGACATTACCAAAGGCGCTTATATCGTATTATATTAACTTGATATTTGAGTAGAGATTAATTAGTTGTCTCTATCGTGGGTATTGGATTTACTTTGAGGCTTGGATTCCGGTTTAGGTACCCGCAGTTTACTGGGCTAGGTTTAAGCAAGAAATCTTTTAAAGTGGAAGAGACTTAAAGTTTTTATTTTAACACAACAGTGGCTAATATTCAATTAGGTGTTGTGAAATGGATAGTGAACGTTTAGTTATATATATATTCTAGGTTGATAATAATTGGGTCGTGGCAGTCCACAAACGATATTTATTTTTAATCATAATCAACAGCCGAGTCGATATAGCCAAGTCCGTCAGTCCATCTGTCTTGTTCTCTGTCCAACTGTACGAAAATCATAATTTCAGACTATAAGAGACTACGAAAATATATAAAAAACTTTCACCTTCGATTAAAGCCGAATTTCAAGCGAAATTCTAATGCAGAACAGTTCAGTTTAGGTAAACACAATAACTATCAACGTCCGAATGATTTCTAAAAATTTGGCTGTAATCGGGTAATTAACAATAAAGCAATTTAAGAAATAATTTGAAAGAGGCCGCTCCCTGCAAAGTATGCAACACAAAATACGCTAAGGTTATTTTAGTCAGGTGGGTAGCGGGTATATCACAGTCGGGCACACTCGAATGTTGCTTCTTGTGTGCTTGTGACGATATATAATATTATTTTGGCAGTGTCCTATTTCGAGCATATGAATTATAAAGTTTTCGCCCATCTGTCAGCCTTCAGTTTTAGACGTATCTTAATAAAATCTGTCAAACGTGCTTTTTATAAGTCCAATGGACAGATTTTGTTCGATTTGAAGAAAAATCATTTATTTTTATGTAACAAAATATTGTTTTCTTGGAAGAAGTGCGGTATTACCCTTTTTGGGCAACTTAACCTAATCTGCAACATAAGAAAAAGCAACAAAACTAGAATCCCTTTGCCACGCAAATACTATGATGACATAAGAAAAAGGACCGTTGTGATGTTTTTGACATTAGTTCATCTATATCATGTTATCACTATATCGATTTAAAGTCATGAAGCATAGAGAGTATCTGAGACCAGAAGTGACTTAGCTCTGCACTTAGAAGTCCCTCTTTGACAGCTATAATGTCAATAAGCTCAAGCACATTATAGAGTTGAGGTTAGGCTCTGTGAAGCTGCATAGGGATTCATAAGGTTGCATATAGGCCACTGTATACTAGAGGCACAGCTTGGCGAAGTAGAAATGTAGGCATGCAAGTTGAATTAAGAGATACCACAGCAAGTACCAAGTATCTTCAGTATCTAACAGGTTTCTTTTGTATAACTGAACCAAACTGGGAACTATAATTTTAAGCAGGGCGTACAATAGATCTACAAAGTCGCTGCGAATAATCATAATGTTCGGTACGATCGTAATTAGCTAAGACTTTATGCTTAGTATTATTGTCCCAGACAGCTGAAAGTCCCTCTAGTTAGCTAACTACACCAAATTATACTAACTGCAGTTACTCCCCACTCCATACATGGCCCGATCTTAGGTCGCATTCCGTTCAAGTGCTGCTTAGAGCTGTTGGGCATCTGCAGATGCCACCCAGAGACGCGATAAGTTGAGCCCGAGGGATGGGGGCAAGTTAACAACACATTCTACTAGTCTCTTATGGTCATAAGTTATAACTTTTATATGCCATAAAAATCCACTATAAATATAGAGTAGTAATATACGAGGATGCTATACGACGTTGCGACGTTGTCGCCACCAGCTGGGAAACCGTTTAAATTTAATTTTGTTGCCCATACTTACAAATTGCCACTGTAAATCCAATTGCCGCACCGCGGGAAGGGGCATGCAACTCTTCCAGTGTGTGTGGCAGGTTGAGTGTGATTGCGGGGGAAGGGGAGGGGAGTGAGACACTGCACTACACAGTGTGTCGGTAGTCCGTTGTCGGTGCTTGGGGTCAGTGGGGCCATTATCTAGATATTAGTTGCGCCTGCTAACTGCCTGGCAACACCTGCAGCGGCATCGACTAGTTATCGGCCCGAGACTGTTGCTCGCTCGAGCTGCGTGTGTGTGTGTGTGGTGTGTGCGGTGTGTGTGTAAAAGCCGAGCTTGTAATTAAAAGAAATTGCTACCTGGAGGAAACTGCTCGAGCTGCTCGGCCTGGGCAGGGTCGGGGTGCCTTGGCTGCCTTGGCTGCCTGGTCGCTCCACCGCATAGTTGACCCTAATTTAAAACTATCAATAACTGCGCCACAAGAACACTCAAGATTGAAGATTTCGATCTCGAGCGCGCAGTCTAAACAATAAAATTAATGTCTCCGCTGGCTTTGCTGACCAGCAGGCACTTAAGAGCTGATCAGTTCCTCCTCGCTCCCCTCCCTTTCTTTCACCCTCTAGTATCTTAGTCGGTCTCTTCGAACAGGTAGCAGTCGTAAAAAGTGGTCAAACAACGACAACAAGCTGTTAGACAGGCAGTTAGGCAACAATGAGGCACAGCTCATATACCCTGTAGCGAGACAGTGCTCAATGGATTGTTGCGACGCAAGTAAAAGGGAGTGTCAAACTGCACAAAGGATCCTTCCAACCCGACGTGTGTTCTATTTTACGACTAGCCAAAGGCTTAGCCTAAACAGCTGCGATGTATAATAGGGAATAATATAATAAGGAATTATATTATATATTCCATTTACTGGCAGGGAATCATTTATAATGTGCGTATTTATGGTCAACTTGTAACAAAAATGCAAGGCCGACAGAGACAAGAGCAAGGAGGTGAATGTATGATAAAATGATATGAATACTATACATATTAACACTGGATTTAAATACTGTTTTGTTAAGTGTATTTGTAGGAAAAAAACCATAGATATATTTTTGAATATGCATTTAACATTGAACCACAATTATGTGGGTGAATTTCATATATGAATTATGATCTTTTTGACTGTTCTCTATTTTAATGTGCAGAGCTAAAAACCTTGAGGAAAGGCTAGCTGAACGTTTACCCAGGTTCCTATCTCTTCCATTTATATAAATATATATATGTAGTAGAATTGAATAATAATATGTCCACTACTGTTCAATTTTAATTGGTATTGATAAGTTAAGTTATTTCAGCAATCAAGAATAGTTTTCAAATAAAAAGACTCAATCTGGCCGATTGTTCCTATAGCATTTCTATGTAATAGTGGTCCGATGGCTAAATTCCATATAGATAGGTAGCTCTGTTATCTGTTCTGTTATGATCCGTTTGACTATTCTCTGTTTCTAATGTGTAGAACTAAACCAGAAAGAAAGGCTTATACCCTAGAGGTTTCTTATCTCCTCCGATAATCCCTTTAATAGTTTTATATGTCTATATTATACTACTTTAATAACTGTTTAACTTTGATTGGTAGTGATAAATTAAGTTATTTTAGAAGTAAAGACTAGTCTCTACTTAATAAAAAAAAAAAACTTAATATAAAAACTGTCCTTCAGGCCGATTATTCCATTGGCATCTATATGTTACAGTGGTCCAATTTTGATGAATTTTATAAACATAGTTTTTATAAAAATTGTTGTAGAAAATTAAGTTGCGATACCTTAAAAATCAACATAAATCAACCGATATTATGTATGGAAGGTACCCGATTTATCGGTTTGATCTGATCTTGTTCCAATTTATTGATAGTGCCACGACGAATAAATAGATAGAGCTAGATCGACTGCCCTGTTGATGGGGATTCAGAATATACATTTATTATATTATATTATAGGGTTGTATATATAACTCCTCAGGTGCGTTGAAAGCCTCAGGTGGAAATAAAGATACCCTCATCAGGGCTGTAAAAGTCCTTTAGTAGTAACACAAAGTAAGTTACGATAACAAAGGAAGGGCTAAAAGATGTAAGTCAAGCATACCCGCTCTTTGTAGGGTATAAAAAACATGGCACATCGTTTTCCAGGGCGTACTCAAGTGGCAAAGGCGTCCAGCGGCGAAAACTCTTTTCAGTTCTGGAGACGATGCGTTTTTGGCGTTTCAAAAAGTCGTGAGGCTTTTCTAGTTTTCCCAGACAGGCAGTGTTCGGGGCTCAGCGCGCTGCGGTTTCGGCTCGGTTTGGTTGTTTTTCGGGTCTAAGCTGAAGAAATCATTTTTCAAATGCCCTCGGCCAAGTCCCGTTGCGAGGGATCCCCCAACTGTGACACATGTTCCGCTTGGCAAATACTATTTAGTGAAGAACGATGGAGGGGGGAGGGGCGAGTGGGTGAAGGGACGAGAGTGGAGCGCACATGAAGCAATTATTATTATTAATAAGTTAGTTTTACTCTGCACGTGCGCCAGAGACGCCAAAGGGGGCAGTCAGACATGTGGGCAGGCGGCAGTAGGGGGAGAAGGGGGAGCTATGGGAAAGGGTGCCAGTGGTAGTGGTAGTGCTGCTGCCGGTGCTGGTGCTGGTGCTGATGCGCGCCAAGATTAAGTATGAAAAATGTTACGAATTTCCCTATAATTAATCTTCATCTGGCCGAAATGGACGGCGACAGACACGGAACGCAGCTCGACACCAGGAACCGAAACAGAAACAGAACAGAAACGGAACCAGCAGCACCCACACCCACACCCCAACTCCAACCCCCACCCCGACTGGAGCACATGCAAACGAGTTAAATAATAAGTGCACACACACGCACACCTAGACAGACACCCACCCATGCTCACATACTCCACGAACTACCCTCGCTTATTGCCGCCAATTTGAATTGTCCTTTGGCTCAACAAATAGTTGAGGGCAACAGCTGTGTCCGGGCAAGCTTCCCCCCCCTCTTTCTCACCCTCTCTCTCTCTCGTCCCTGGGGTCGGCTGTTAGGTAGGTTAATGGCAATGCAAATATATGGCAAGGATAACTATAACATAGCTGTACAAACAGTCGCAGTTGTTGCCAGTTGTCGGTTGTGTCGCTTGTCAGGATATATATGCGATATTTGTGCCATGAAGCGGCCAATATATATAGTACGTACTACGTACCATGCCATGCACATACATATATGTATGTATTGTACGTATGCATGTGTGTATGTGAGTAGGAAAAGCATTGTGCAATCAGCGCGAGGTTTCAGCTGGAAATTCGCTAATAATTCTTTAATGTTTAATTAGAACACTAAACTTCAGCTTCGACTATAAGTAAAATTCTTTTACAATCATGCAAATCAGTCTAGAATACTATATGTATGCACATTGTATGTTTTACGTACTCATATTGAAATACAGAGATAATCTTTATACCCAACGAAGTCTAGGGAAATCTTTTTGTCAAACGTTGTATCTAATGCTTTTACAATAAACTTCTCGATATACAGAGAGATAGAGGGTGAACTCTTTTATCCAATGTTATTATCCAATGTTATTATTGAATATCTAGATAAGCGGCTATCTGATGGGTGCAATGAAAACGAGAATCGAATATATTTTTTTCTTTATCTTACATTGGAAAACAAATAGAAAAAGTAAAACGCATCTTCTCACAGGGGCGCTAAATACTCCAGCTTGACATCGCTTTCATCCTCATTGCCCCGATAACAATTCCCTGTTAATGCAATTCTTTAAGACCAAAGTTAAGGGCCGTTCAAACAGAATCGATGAGGTTATCGCTGCTGTAGAAGCCAAGAGATTGCAATTTAACTAAGGTAATGTCAGGCAAAATGAAACATGCCAAGCTGCCCGTTTGAGAAAGGATTCTTTGTGGCGAACGATCCCCAAACGAAAAGTGGCGACTTTGACTGGCCATTGGAAATATCTCTCCCTGATTTTATCTTCTGGGAATACCTTAAAAACAAAGTTGAACAAGAAGAAATTCTAAATTTAACCCCAAACATTGAAATATGTGATTAAAACTGCGGGAAAAACTGCGGAAATTAAGGAGGAGGCCACTTACCAGTTATACTTATCACAAGGTAGCTGAACAATTCGAAATAGTAACTTGAAATAAACAGATTGTTTCCTAGTTATAATTAAATAAAGCTAAAACAAAACAAATCAGACAGTATTATGCCTATACTTGGTATTTATTGTAGCTTACTATTATTTTATATTCTACATTCAAAATATTCCCAAGGTCTTCAACTTGCAATGTTTTTTTGAACGAAAGTGTGAAGATCACTGAAATTAAAAAGTGTATAAATAACGTCTAGAGGTTTTTAGTCCCGCAAGGTAGAATGGTATTATGACTTTGTATATATTTAAAAACCTTTACGAGGAAAGCTTTGTTATTGAACCGTGATCAAGTATGTTTCAGAATTTGTCCACGACATATTGCAAATGCACCTAAAACTCTACAGCCTCAACTATTTTGACACGCATCATAATCAACACCCTAATCCAGTCTTGAATATTTAATTTACTAAAGAACGCACCATAAGTAGAAGTGCAGTGGGTATATCACAGTCGAGCACACTTGACTGTAGCTTTCGTACAGGATGAAATCTCCCCAATGTACCAACATAACATAATAAGGCAATGCAATGTGCCCTCTTCTTGTATTCACTATACAAATACAAGTGTTCATGTAAGTATGTGTACAGTATGGCAGGTATAGATTCTTCTTGTGCTGACAGATTTAGTAGCTATTCAATCGGGATAAATATCTGAATGTGGCAACAGTTCGTTTAAGTTTTTGTTACGTGCAAATCGATTAATATTTATGCACGCAATGAACCCAAACTTTTATGAATCGCACTCATTTAATCTGTGAGTATTTACAGCTTATTGCTGAGTCAGTCGCATCAGCTACAGTTATATAAGTGCGACTACAGTTGCAACCAATAGAAATGATAGACAGAGAGAGAGAAAGACTGGCGAGTCGGAGATATGAGCAAATAAATTCAAAGGAGCCAAGCGAGAGACAATAAACAAATTAATTTGACAGCTTGCGAGAATTTATGACAGTTATAAAATGCAAGATAAATACTATTAAGCTACTGTCTGCAAAGACAGTTATATACGCAAATATGTACACACACATATATGCATATGTGTGCATTCTATATATCCATGTGTGCTACTTAAATTGCCACACTGCTGGCTAGCAACATAGAAACACTACGTTGTTTCTAACAAAAGCTCGAAATCTCTTTGGATTTTGCCTCAGTGTGTATGCAACAAACAGTGTTGCAGTAGGTGTGGTACGAGCTAGATATATAGACATATAATCTTGCTCAGCATTGGCACATAAGACGATAAGGCAGAAGTCAGACTGTCTCTCCGATTGTCTGCTTACTTGCTAATATTATTTTGTTTTATTCATTAAAAACATTTTTAAGTATTTCTTTTTTCTGTTTTGAATATATATTTTTATTATTATATACATATATATTTATATATATTCCTGTTCTGACTTGGCAAAGAAGACAATTAAGGTAACTTTGACTGTCTCTTCGATTGTTTTTTATTTTTAAGTATATTTGTATAGTACATAAATTTTAAATATTTATATATATATTCTTGTTCAAACAAGACGATGGAGGTCAGTCTGGCTGACTTTCCAACTGTCTGTTAATTTTCAATATTATTTTAATTAGAATTATTCGTTTAAACTGGTTTACCTATGTTTCATCTTATATGGTAAGTTTTTTATGTTTATATACTTTCTTGTTCAGCATTGTCAAACAAGACGATAAATGCAAGTCTGATTGCCTCACTAAATGCCTGTTCAATTCCCAAACCAATTTCAATTAGTTTAGCTTGGTTTAAGAAACTTTTCAGTAATTCTCATGCAATATATATTCATGTTCGGCATTGGTAAACAAGCCGATGAAGCCAAGTTCAACTCAAATAGATTTTAATAAGTACACATATTTGACAAGCTTCTTAAAATATTTCAAACGAAAGTTAAAACATTATGCTAGACTTATGTCTTTGCAATGCGATGGCACTTAAGGCCTCTCCGCACACTTCCATGTCGCACTTGCGTAGTGTATGTATGTACATTCCTCAGGCCAGGCACAGTGCGCTGCAATGAATTATGTGCGTTGTAATTTGACCAAGTTTTTGAAGGCTTACACGACGCGTCGTGTTGGTTGGCTTAGTGCAAATATTAAATGTGATTTTTGAAGTGCACCACAGGGGATGGTGCAGAGGAGGCAGGGGAGGCGGTGGCAGGAAAGAACAGCAGTCACAACATGTGGAGGTGGAGCTGGTGGGGTCAGTTCGACTGCGGGGAGTGTTGCGGTTTGCCCGTTGGCTGCTCGACGAAGTGAAAAACAATAAATAATGCAGCCAATTAAAACTTTGGCTGTTTGCTTCGCACGCACAACAAGAGGCAACAACAGCAGCAACAGCAACACGGACACCGACAACACCAGCAACAACAACAGCAGCAGCAACAGCAGCAGCAGCGGCAGCAACAGCGGCAGCATCAACAACAACACTTGGCAGCAACACCCACATGCGCGCAGCGACTAATTGACAAATAACAGCAAATTGAATGCAATAAAGCACGCACTCACACAGGCAGAGAGAGCGAGATAGAGAGAGCGAGCGAGAGAGAGAGAGAGAGAGAGAGAGAGAGAGTGCGGCACATGTAGTATGCTGGGCATGTGCATTAACAATGTGATTGACTGACAACAATCAATTAAAACGCAAAAATCAATGCAGTTTGGCAGCTGAATGCGCCGAAGCAGCCCCGGAGGAAGCAGCAGCAGCAGGCAAAACTGAATCCGAACCAAGCAGAGTTCACTTGGATCTGACATGGTCTGGTCTGCTCTCTCTTTCTCTTTCTCCCTCTCCCTCTCCTTCCCATCCTCTCTCCTTCTGTGGCAGTTCAAATTATTATAAACTTCTTCACTTTAATGGAATTGTTATCAAAACACATTATAAAAAGCAACGAGCGCCAATAAATGCACTTTGTCAATGCCAATTCACACAATAAATCTACAGCCAGATAGCAGCTCGAGTGGACCCGGCAGCGTCGACGATGGCAATGGGTAACAGACAACGCCAGCTCCAGCTCCAGCTCCGGCATCAGCAGCAGCACCAGCTCCAGCTGCCGCAGCAGCATCAGATCCAGCCTCAGTCGGGGCAAGAAATGCATGCCGCACTCTCTCTCTCTCTCGCTTTATCTCTCCCTCTCTCTTTTGGTTTCTGTCTCTGTCGGGCACTCTGCATGGGCAACAGATCCAGGAAGCCAGTCAGGCAGTCAGACAACCGGACGGAGAGACAGCCTGGCAAAGCCAGACAGCCAGACAGTCGCTGTGAGTTTGACAGCTCAGCGCAGCAAGAGCAAAAGCAACAGGCACAGAGAGGCAGAGTCCACAGGTAACGAATACGAAATACCCTAGAAACAAGTAAACATTTGATTGTATTGGATGTATTCATAATAAGTTCTTGATTGCAAATCAAGTGAATGATCGTAGAAAGTGAACAGTAATGTATGTATTATATTCATTAGTCTTGTCGTATGATTAGATTCTACATAGTATTATAAGATACACAGCGATCACTTTTCTATACGTTTGAAATTTCTTCAATTAAAACTTAAGAGGAATATAAAATAATCAGGCCTTTAAGCAGTAAAGTAATGAGAAGAAATAGTCAATCACACATACCTACATAGAGTTAAGAATATACTCTTACAAAAAGAGAAAAGTATTTTTGAAATTATCAAGATATTTTCACTGTAATTTTATCAATATTTTATAGACTATCCTGAAAGATGCATAAAAAATAAAGATTTAAATTCGCTACAGAATAATATCACTAAATGAAAATTAACTGTATGAAAAAGAGACAACAATGGATTAAATCTAAAAACAGAAAAGTTCGAACAAATAAGAAGTAAAAGTATCTGCGAATTTGTAGATTCTGTGCCTCTGCCATTAAATTGTCGACTGAGAGCATAGGTAATCCAAACAAATCGCATTCACATTATTAACATATTATTTAATCTGTTCGTATAAGAAGAATGCAACAAATAATATCTAGAAATTCCTAAAAAAAAAGTAAAAGGCTTTGAAATTAAAAGGTTTATAAGCATAGGGCTAAAATTGTTAACCAATTTAAAAAAATTCATAATTAATCTTTTCTTCTAAATATAGATGGTTTATATATTTGCTCTGTGTTTTATAAAAATTTTATTATATATCGACTCATATTTTATAAATATTACTTGATTATTATATTATGAACATGGCTGAACATTGAAAATTAATACGATGATGAGTTGGGATTGTAAGACATTTTATTCATGAAACATAAGAAAAATATGTTTGCTTTGAGTTTAGATTAAAAGACTTTATTACAAGATTGAAAATCGTATTTTAAGAAGGATTTTCATTCACTTTTAAAACATATTAAATAGGTATTGTTTTAATGTTTTACTTTCTCAATATTCTCAACAAAATTTGATTTTTTCAATCGCATTTAATTTGTCATTACAATTAATTAGAATGCAATTCGACTCTAAATAAATAAATAATAATTTCTTATATTTCCAACTCTTTTTGCCATTTTATTTCCGTGTCTTCTTTGTGTGTACAAATCAATGCTGATAGTCTATATACCCGATGCCAAACTGGGCGCAGGGCATTGAAACAAAGCCGATATGAAGCAGACTTGCCAAGCAGCGGCAACAAAATGCACAACGAGTTTTGGGTTTCGTTTTCGAAGTTCAATCGTTGTGACGTTGCCTGCATTGTTGTTTGCCTCACGTTGTTATTGTTATTGCTATTATTGTTGTTGTTTTCTATATAACTGTTGTTGCTGCTGTTGGTTCTGCTAAGCTTCGATTTCCGGCGCACACTTCACGCAAAGAATCTGTTAGATACATTTGAATCTACGAGTATTTGGCTGAAACATTCGCAATAAATTCGTGCGAGCTTTTGCAGCCGATCTGAGGATTGCAAAGAAACAGAAAACCTTTATCCTGAAAAGATTTTGAGATACTTTTAATGTGCAACAGATATAAATAACATAAAGAATAAAGAAACACACAAGCAAAGGGAACCATCGATAATATTTTAATACAAAACTTAATTGGGAATCGGGATTAACAGAGGGCTGAGGGCACAAGATTTGGTTGCATTTTTGGGGGATCAAGACAATTTCCCATTACATTTTAGTACTCGCATAATGCGGAGATTAATATTTTGTTGGCAGTGCAGGCAGAGCAAAGCCCAAGTCGAGACTGAGGCAGAGACGCAGAGGGAGAGGCACGGGAAGAGGCCGCGGTGGAGGCTGTTTCTGGTTCTGGTACTGGTACTGGTTCGGGCCAGGCAATGACCTCGCGCCGCACTGACCACGCGTGCCTCTGGCCACATAAAACTTAAGTTCCAATTGGAAATTGCGCAGCTTCTGCTACCTGTGCATCCATGGCCAAATTGCAGCCACGCCCCTCAGCAAATTGCCTCAGCCTGGGCCTGGGCTTGGACCTGCGCCTGGGTCTGAGCCGCCGACGAGGCACGCACGGCAGTTGCGAGATGAAAGTGGATGCTACGATGCCCGTGATGCGATGCGATGCGATGTGCTGCCATGTCAATTGGCAGCACTTGAGACGGAACCTGAGCCAAGATCAGCCTGCTGACACCTTCAATTTGGTGCGCCGGCGCGACACTGCCGAAGCGCCAATGTGCCCCAATCCCCATTGTGATGCCGGTCCCAGCTCGAGGCTTGCAGATGCGATGCCTGATGCCAGGTGCTACCATTAGAGCTGATTATGCTTGCCCTGTCTGACACTTTGTTGACTTCTGCGCTGACATTTTGTGGATTTTGTCCGTTCTGTGGCAAGAACTATTTATTATACCCTTCCCATAACATATGCATGGGGAAAGGGTGAGTTCCGCCGAAGCAGAGAGAGATTATACACTAATGATCGGTTGCAGTTTTAGTTGATTCAATTTGCACATCTCAGGCAATATAAATACGTAGAGCTCTGCAAGTACGAGCGCTATAGATGATAAACTTGGAGGTACTATTAATATTATTACATATAAACCTGTTTAGATTTATAGTAAATTTTAATTATAGAAGAAGAAATTGCACACAAACTCTTTCATTCTTGTAGAACTTTTCTTACTCAGCTTTTTAGTGCTGCAACTTATAATATATCGCTTTACATTAATGAACTTATCGTTTACTATCGTCACTAGGATACTACAAAAATCAGTAGCAGATGCTTGGATTAGGCAGAGAACCGTTTTATTCTTCTAGTTTGGGGGATACTTTTTGAAATTTGGCATATCTAAGTTTGGTTATGCATAAAACTGATCTGCAAGTTTCATCAAAATTGAGGGACAAACTCAGTTGGTAATCCAAGAATCCATCAGAGGTTTACAGAGAATGAAATATAAATATCGTACGTAGATCTCTGAAAGTATAAGCGGCATAGATCCTAAATTTAATATGCAGGTTTAGTTTTTTCAAACACAACTTAAGTATTTTTCAAATCTGTAGTTCTTGCCTTAGGTAAAGAGAAAGAAACATTTATTTAATTTAGTTTAGTGAGTATTACATTAAAATTTAGCATAATTAGATATTCGTTATCCTTAAAACTGATCTGTAAGTTTCATTATGATTGAGGGACAAACTTAGTAGGTAATGGAGGAATCTGTCAGTGGTTTTAGAATGTGGAATGGATATAAATACGTAGATCTCTGGATGTACAAGCTCTATAAAGACTAAATTTGGCATGGATGTTTGGCTTTATCATATGCAATTCAAGTATTATTCAAATCAGTAGTATTTGTATTACCTTGAAGACTTCAGCAAGTTTCATTATGAATTTAGTAGCATTGTACTAGAGGAACCTGTCAGTGGCTTACCAAATAAGGCAAAGCAAGTATTTGCCAGTGCTATTACAGTCACTACAGGGTAGCGCCTCCGTTGGGTGCACTCGACTGTGGCATTTCCCTTTGCCAGGTTTTTCCTTGATGTACTTTTCAAAGTCGCCACGCTTCGTCGCCTTGTGCGCCGGCGTGCGAAATAGAAGAATTGTCTAAATTAAAGTTGGAAATTAAAAACTTCACACGCACCTCGTTGCGTTCGTAGAAACAGACGGACGAATCTCGAATGGAGATAGCAGAGCCAGCTACGCAGACGCAGGGGGGGAGGGAGTCGTCGTAGCTTGCTACATGCTGTGCAGGGAAAGGGGAAGAGGAGGAGGAGAGGGGAAACCCACGCAAGTCGAGTCAACGCATTTTGATTGACGACAGCGACGAGTTTGATAAGAGCTCGTCGTAAAAGCGCAAAAGAAATTAAACCGAAATTCCACGATTTTAGTTTCATTTGTCTTGTTCTTCCCATTGTTGTTGTTGTTGTTGTTTCTAGCTTGTAACGATCGAGGCCCGGCAAGTTTTTAATTATTTTTTAATTAACTCAAATGTGTCAGACAGTTTTCAAATACCTCAGCGATTTCAACTTTCAATTATTGTTCAAGTTTTATTTTCTATTTCTATTTCTTGTTGAGGCCTTTTGTTCTGGATTTGAGTTTTGGATTCCGATTCCAGTTACGAATTTTTAGGCAATGAATAATCACATAAATTCTGTATCAGCATCAGCAGGCGGGACAATTGAGCTATGTTTGTCTGTATGAGCGTCTTTAACTCAATTAAGAGCTACAGCTTACAAATTTTGTTACGTGATTTTTAAGAATTGCAAGTAGGTAAATAGTTTTTAAAAATATTGCCACGCCCCTTTCCATCTCTGTAAAACAGTAATATCTACTTAAAAGCTGCAGTATAGCTGCAATATAAGCTCAACCAATCCAACAACACCAGCAAACCCTTTCTCAGCCACTTTTTATGTAATTTATTTATTCGAAATCATAAGCAAAAATAGGAAAAAAATAGATAAATAATTTTCCAACAGAGTCTTCAATTTATTTCACAGGTACTTTCTCAAGTATCGCATGACTATCGTATGGATAATAATATAAACTACTGTAGCCCGCCTCGCGGTCATTGCCAGGTCGCTTCTTACGCTTTGGCAATTAGGTAAATCGACGTGAAGGCGCTGTCACGCCTTGGCACCTACTGCAGTACACATCCGCACTCACAGCGGTATATGTACATACATCCGCGACCGCAGGGCACCGCAGCGTGTCACGCGTGAGCGAAGAAAAGGAGGAAATGCGTGGAAATGCGCGTCGCTAACAAAACAATGAGAATGCGTAACTGATGATGAATTTCACGAGGCGGTCAAGTGGCCGAATAAGCAAATACCGAAGCTATTATACATCAATTCCCTGTCACACCCCCTCCCCCACTCCCTTCGTGCCCTTCTTGGCTTGACGAATTGCTGTGCTGCCCCTGAAAACTGAAGTGCAGCCAAAAACGAGTGCAGTCAGGGAGTGGGGGGAGACACGAGTGGTGATCAATCTTGAGAGCTTGCATTCATATCAAGCACACACACACACACACACACACACACACACACACACAGATAAAGATATATATCTGCACGTGTCTCCCTCTCGCTCTCTCTTTCTCTGTGTGAGCTCCTTGCCGAACATATTTCACATGTCTGGCAGCGCTTAATAATTTGACAGCTCGTTTGACAGATGAGCCCGCCCGCCTGTTTGCCACAGAGCAAGAGGGAGGAAAAAGTTGACCCTCCCCCTCTCTCTACCCCTCTCTTTCTTGTGCCCTGCCCCTTTGGCCAATAATAAATTAAGCCAAAAATAAAAACTGTAAACGGCGAAAAGGCGAGCGACAAACGCAATTTCGCTGAGAACTTGACTTGCATCGCAGTCGCAGTCGCAGTCGGACTCGAAGTCCGGCTTCAAGTCGGAGCTGTTGGCGGGCCTTAACAGCCATTAGCTGCGCAATTTTGGTAAGCCACACACACACTCGCACGACACACACACACACACAAACAGAGACTCGCGGGCAGCGACACGCATGAAAAATTGTCGAGAAACGCACACAAAAATACGCAGCAAGCAGCAACACCAAAGCCAACAACAGCAGCAAGAACGCTCGTTAAATGTTTTTGCATGCGGCAGTCGAGATAGAAAGAGAGAGGAAGAGAGAGAGGGGGGGGAGGGATAGTGACTGCGACGGGTAGCGTGTCTGCGACCAGCTGCAATCTATCAAGAGGTAAAACGCCTGCAGACAAACCACAAGGAAGCTGCAACATGCAACATGCAACATGCACACAGCGCAGGCGGCCAAACGTCAGCGAAGGCGACGAAGCGGCAGGGAGGCAGCGGCCAGCGGGCGTGAGGCGGAGGCGGGGGTGTGGCCCTGGGGGCGTCAAAAGCCCCAAAAAACGCGTGAAACAATTAAGAAAACATAAGAAAAAAAAGACGCAATGTAAACGGTAAAAACGGTAGTGTGACAGCGCACGCGACTACGAGATACTCTGTAGGCCTTTTGGCGAAGGAAAGACTTGATAAAATTATTCGATTTGTTATCGATAATTGTTGGACTGTTCGATTTATTTTGCGATGGTTAGTTTTAAATATGTTTTAGCCTGTTTTAACTCACACGGCAAACAGAAAGATTTAAATAATTGTGAGCATTGTGAGCATGGGCAGAGATCTACGAGGGTGGTCTAATATATTATATATCAGACATGACAGGGACAACATTATTTTAATCACTTTTTAGTAGTTGATTGTTCAACATTCTTTTATTCTAGATCAATACAATTCTTCTTGATTCGAGAGATTGTAAAAAAGAATTTTGTTTGTTATTATAATTATTCTAGCGCGACAAGTTTGAACTTATTTTTATTGCGCTAGTCACTTTGTTCTTATATATTTATTTATTTATATTTTTAAAGTTGACTGTACATGGTTTGCCGGTTATTAAATTAAAATTTATTAAAAGTATTTTACTATTTTATACTATACATAAAATTAAAATTGTAAAATTAATTGTTTTTATTACAATACAATTATTATTTTTCCAATTATTATTATTTACTTATCACAACTAATAACAATTTATACATAACAAGGATTGGAAAGAGAAGAAAATAAGAACGTAGACTTATGACTAGATTTTAAGGTGAAAGGCATGTAATGCCTTTCAACTTAATTAACCATTTCTCTTTAAACAAAAAACATTCATTTATAAATTCCATCAAGTGTTCCCAAGACGGTCGATGTTTCAAGGTATTCCCTAGAATATTGCTGATGGCTCGACAACTCTTTTAACTTTGAAACCCATACCATGAAAATATATAAATTAAATCAACAATTCAACATAATAAATATTAATAAAGTTTCTTTCATTTAAGGTTTTGCACCTAATTAGTTTTAAATTTTTATTGCAATAAGTTTGAATTATATTTTCAAATTATCAAGCAGTCGACTGATCATTTATATGAAAGAATTAAATTGAAAAATTATTCATCAGTCTAATTCTAATGGACTAATTGTTTTGATAATATTTTTTATTACATTAGTATTTTTAGCAGATTCTAAGTTAATATATAAGTTAGATTTCATATTGAAGCTTATTATATAACCGAAAAGTTCTGCCAATTTATAATTATATCTAAAAAGCAATCAAAAACTGATTAACTCAGACGTAATCTTCAATTGTTTGGTCCGAAACACACATAATACAACCTTCATACAGAGCTTCCACATATAGTAACCTGATTTTTAACCTATTAAAAGCATAACTCCGTCCAATATGCCCCACTGCGATAGGGGCGCACAGGGTAACAATAAGTTCAAAATGCATTATGCAATTGTAGAGAGCTTTAAAAATGAATGGAAGGCAGTCAGTCATTGATTGACTGGTAAACGGCAGGGGGTGTGGAAAGGGAAGGGGAAGGAGAAGGAGAAGGGGAATGGAGGTTCAATTGAGTCTCGCTTTGCTCCATTTGACAAACCAACAGATTAAACATTTCATGTATGAATGGGAAAAAAAAGTGTTTTAATGTCGAAACATTATAAAATCGAAATGCCAAAGTGCTTGACGCGTGCAGGGTATACAGAAAAAAGTGTGACGGGCAAATGGATTTATGTAAATATTAATAAAAAACACAGCATTACAATTTATTCCCAGCATGTCGTGTGTGCGTGTGTGTGTGTGTGTGTGACAAATTTACCAATTAAATAAATGCCAAAAATAAAGGGATTAATGCCCAGGGAATATGGTCAGCTTATTGAGGTAAACAACAAACAAAAGATTAAATTAACAAAATGTGCGAGAAATATGATTAAATATTATTTATCTCAGTCCGATTCCCATTCCCATTCCGAATCTGACTTCGACGAACGGATTAATGACACGTTCAGCGATGAATGACAATGGAAATGCAAATGCGAATGGATATGGAGATGGTAACTTTGAATGGCATCCACGATACATATACGAAGTGAATGATTTGTGAATGATTTGTGATGCGCGCTAAATTCGGAATGAGAATGAGAACGAAATGGGAAGTATAGCAGAACTTTGTAGAAAGTGTAGTAAGACGTTGATGTATTAAAGGTTGGAAAGTTTAGAAAATGAATGGAAAACCTAATCAGGTTGGTTAGAAACACCATACAAGGTACACATATAGCGTTTAAAGTATATCTCCTGCAATCCTGCATTTAAATTTAGTTTTGAATATCGGAAAATAAACAAGATTTAATATTTGTTTGTTTAAGTAAGAAGGAAAGACATTTGCAAAGATAGATTTGGATTAAAGAGCGAATTATTTAATGGGCTTGCCTAATTGTCTAGACTGAAAATGTAATTTTTCATTTGTATTTTGGATATACATAGACATGTTAAAATTTTTTAAATAGGATTCAACCAACTCATTTTCGTTAACGAGTTTAGATAAATATTCATTAAAATTATTGCGCTTGGCCCTCAATTGCCGAAAAATTCATCAGCTTTGAATGCGTTTTTCTGCCTGTCTGTCCGTCTGTTTGTCTGTCCGTATGACCACCTTAATCTCAGAGACTATTAAAACTAGAGCTTTTAAATTTCGTTTAAATATTTGTTATTATATCATGCACGTCAAGTTTGTTTTAGAATTAGCCAACGCTCCCTTGAACCCCTGTAAATCGATAAAAACCGAATGCCTAGCGTTATTTCAATTCAGGACAATTCAATATACTGAATTCTCATTGTACCTATTTTCCTTTCCTTTTGCAAAGAATTAGTTTACATACTGTAAGTGGTGGCACAAAATGTTGGCGCTGCAATAGTTCTATAGAGTAAAATTGGCTTAGCTTGCTCGATACTTAGCTGCATTGGTAAGATAACTGCATCATTCTGTGTATGAAATAAATATTCAATGCAACATTCAATTTATGTTTGCGGCATTGAAACCATTGCTGCTTTTGTGTTATTTAAAGTCATGGTAAACAATATACTAACTATTTCAACCTCCATAAGATGAAGAATATATGATTAACATGAAACGAAACGTGTCTTTATATCACGTTCAGTTCTGTTGCAATTTACTGCTGGAAATACACTCCAGGAGGAGAATCATTTGATACATCGAGATGTTTTCAAAAGTATTTCATTGTCAGCTTATTGAACTTCGTAGCTCTTAACGAGAGATCGATGATAACAAAAGGAGGACAGGTGCAAAACGGAAATGGAATGGAAAGTAGAAGCAGTTGAACAACAAGAAATGTCTCAATTTTCATGTTGCAATTCCAACCCGACGAGAAACAGATAGAGAAACAGTGGGGGGTAGAACGAGGGGGGGGGGAGTGTGGAGGGCGATAATTACAACAATTACGATTACAAGAACAACAGTGACAACAATTACAATTGCAACAATTAACGCGGCGCTGTGCAACGTGCAGCGTCGTGGGGCATGCGTTGAGCGTGTCGCAAAGGTGTGAAATGCCCCGAGAGGGCAGGGAAGGGGGGAGGGGAAGAGGTTGGCGCACTGAAATCAATTACGATGAAATCTTTGTTCTCTTATCTTTTTGGGTCGCTCGATGCACGTGACAAATGTGCTCAGAGGGCGGCGGCAGGTCGAACAAGGGCAGGGGGCAGGGGGCAGTGGGCAAGGAGGAGGAAGGCTCTTGGGTGATGATGGGTTGACTGCACTTTGCCTAAGTGCGTCCGCGGCAAGCAATAAAAATAATAAAAAACGGGAGACCAAAAGTGGCATGCGGCAAGCTGAGAAGAGCAGCAAGACAGAGACAGAGAGAGAGGGGGAGACAGAGAGGGAAAGAGACGGGGGCAAGAGTGTCTGAGCCGCAGCAAGAACCAAACCATAAATTGGACACATTGTTGATAAAGCGCAACTTTATATGTTTTATATGAAGCTGTTCATGTGTGCGTGTGTGCTGGACACACACACACTCACACACACACACTTACAGAAAGACAGGGACACACGGGCTCAACGCGCATCATGTGTGAATGGACGTCAGCGTTGGCGGCGTCGTCATCGTCATCGCCGTCGCCGTCGTCGTCGCAGCGCACATCAATGGCTTTCATCATCAACATTGTTATCAGCGTTGACGGCGCAACAACAGCAACAACAACAACAACAGCAACGAGCAGCAGCAGCAACACTTGCCATACTCCGCCTGCGACTCCAACTCCAACTCCAGCTCCAGCTGCCTCTGCCTGCCATGAAACGACGCTGGAAAATAGCGAAATAAAAACCAAGAAGAATAAATGCTGATAATGTTGAATGTGCCGCATAAATGCTGCTCAAATGACACACACACAGACACAGGCAGCGAGACAGGGACAGGGAGTGCCATGAGTGAGCGAGACAGCGAGTGGGTGTCAGTAAGCGAGACGCAACTGAATCGCAACGCATCGCAGACTGAGCTCAACTGCAGAAACAAAGCTGTCTCGGCAAGGACAGTAGGACAGAAAGAGAGGGAACGAGAGGAGAGGGAGCGAGAGAAAAGAGTGTGAAAGAGAGAGGTAGAGAGTGAGCGAGAGGGAAAAGCGCTTGATAGACCGAGTGTAATTGAGCGTTAGCACAATTCGCGCCTACTTAAAACAACCACAAATTGTCATCATCTTCTTGTTTCTCTCTCTCTCTCTCTCCATTTCGCTCTCTCTCTCTCTCTGTCCCTAATCAGGCGACATGCCTAACATAGTACTCCATTTTGTTATTGTTATATATTGTTGATGCTATAATTCCCTGCGAATACAGAAAATGATCAGTAATGGGTCTTCTAACTTTGCGCTTATATATTATGCACTGGGAAAGGCGTGGCATACTCCCTAGTGTGAATAACATCTGAACAACGATAGTCGAGTCAATTAAGCCATGTATGTCTATTTCTCTCACTCACTGTCTGTCCGTTTACCTGCCTATCTGTCTTTCTGTTTGTCTGCCTCTTTGTCTATCTTTCTGTCTATCTCTCTGACTATCTGTCTGTCTGTCTGTCTGTTCCTCTATCTGTCTCTCTGTCTGCCTGTCTGTCTGTCTGTCTGTTTGTCTGTCTGTCTATCCGTATGTCTCTCTGTCTGTCTCGCTGTCTTTCTGCACCTCTGTCTGTCTGTCTATCTGTTTGTCTGTCTTCCTGTCAGTCTCTTTGTGTGTCTGTCTCTCTGTCTGTCTGTCTGTTTCTCTGTTTGTTTGTCTACCTGTCAGTCTCTTTGTGTGTCTGTCTCTCTGTCTGTCTGTCTCTCTGCCTGTCTGTCTCTCTGCCTGTCTGTCTGACTCCCTGTCTGTCTCTCTGTCTGTGTCTCTGTCTGTCTCTTTGCCTGTCTGCCTATCTGTCTATCTCTCTGTCTGTCTCCGTGTCTATATGTCTCTCTGTCTGTCTGTTTGTCTGTCTGTCTATCCGTGTGTCGCTCTGTCTGTCTCTCTGTCTGTCTGTCTGTCTGTCTGTCCGTCTTTCTGTCTGTCCGTCTCTCTGTCTGTCTGTCTTTCTGTCTCTCTGTCTGTCTGCCTGTCTCTCTGTCTGTCTCTTTCTCTATCTAATATTCAATATAGTCTTTGTGGGCGACTTCAAAGTGAAGTTCTGTAAAGCAAGAAATCCAGTTTAGAGTGAGCTTAAAACGCACAAGAATTATTATATTCATACTACATTAATATATATTTATTGATTGGGAAAATGTGGAAGAAGCAGAGAGGCAGAAGAAGAAGCAATACAAGAAGAAGAGGTGGAGTGGAAGTAGGTGTAGTTGGGAATACTTTGAATAGCCCATAAATGTGACAATTCGCTTAGTTTGCGCCATAAATCAGGGATTAAGCTGCTTAATATACTCGCACTCCCCTCCCTGTCTGGCATATACATGCATGAGTGTGCGTGTGTGTGTGGGATGAGGTAGATGTATGTGCCACGCCCTGAAGAAAGTGGCAACTGGCGACAAAAAGAGGCAATGCAAGTTGCAGTGTCAGATCAGGCAGAAGACGAGCCTCGTTTCCTGTCTCACTGGAACAGTTGCCAGTTCTAGTTCCAGGGCCAATTCCAGAGTTGCCAATTCCAATTCCTGTTGCAGTTGCAGTTGCAGTTACTGTGGCAGTTGCAGCTCCGTCTACGTTGGCAGTTTGTCGTGGCTGCCTCTGTCAATTAAGTCAAATATGATCGAGTGTGCGGCGTCATAAATCTCATACGACTGTCAAATTTAGACAACTGCAACAGCAACAGCAGCAACAACAACTGCAACAACTGCAGCAATATCCAACTATGGGCACAATTGCTACTGCTGCTGCCACTACTGCCACTGCCACTGCAACTTCAACTGCAACTGCAACTGCCGCATTGGTTGCAATTAAGCGGCGCGCCGTGTGGCAATTGGCATAATGAGCCCGCGAGTGGCAGCTGAGTCGGCCAAGCCAATGTTGCCACAGCTCCGCCCCTCCGCCCAGCTCCATTCCACAAATGTGAATTGGGACACAGCAGCCGATTGTGCGCTATATGCATAGCTGAGTAGTAATCGTACGAGGGTCGTTTGATAAGTCCGTGACTTTTTGTATTTGCCGCGCACCTGCTCTAAATACAACACTGCTCCTGTCAGCAGTTATCGATTAACAGCTGACTGTAAAATTTTGAGAAAGCTGCGTTTTTTGGTTTGCGTTTTATAGGCATTGAAAGCAGACGATCTCGTGAATTTTAACGAAAATGGAAAAAAGTGAATTTCGTGTCAGCATGGCAAAATTTCATAAATTGGGCTACGAACTGCTACCCCATCCAGCATATTCTCCAGATTTAGCCCCCTGTGACTATTTTTTGTTTCCAAACATGAAGAAATGGCTCGGCGGTAAGAGATTCGGGTCATCACAGAAACAAACGACTATTTTGAGGGCCTTGAGAAAACCTATTATTTGGAAGGAATAAAAAAATTGGAAAAACGCTGGACTAAATGTATAGAGCTAAAAGGAGATTATGTTGAGAAATAGAACGCTTCTTTGACGAAAAAAATATATTTTATTCAAAAAGTCACGGACTTATCAAACGACCCTCGTATATAGTCAGCTCACCCTCATATCGGATTTGGCTTGGGAAAACTCCCGAACACAAGCTCAAAGTCTTTGTACTGATTGTGAAAATATATGCACTACACATATGATATAAAAGGAGAGAGTAAAAACAAGAACAACTTATACTTTTAGTGTGTTTTCTGTTGCATACTTCAGGGAGTGGTTTGGAAATTAATAACTCTAAAAAGTATTTCTTAAGTTACTTCCATGTTAATTCTTCGATTGCAATTAAATATTCAGAACTCATTTGCGAGATGATAGTTATTGTGCTAAGCAAAAATGAACAGTCTTGCTTTAAAATTGCGCTTGGCACTTCGTTTTTATCGATTAATGGGGGCGAAAGAGGGCGTGGTCAAATTCTAAAACAAGGTTAATCTGCGTGCGATTATAACACATATTGATAGCAAATTTGGTAGCCCTAGCTATCATAGTCTCTGAGATTAAGGTGTTCATACGAACAGAGAGACAGATAGTGGGGCAACACAGACAGACAGATGGACAAATGGACAGACAGACAGATAGACAAATGTCAAAGTTCTGCTCACTGTTTTCTTCGATTACCTTGGCGTTGTGCATCAGGGGTTCTTACCAAATGGTCGTACGGTCAATAAAAAGTATAATCGTTAAGTTATGCTCCGTTTGCGAGAAGCAATACGAATAAAACGTCTAGAATTGTGGAAAAACAATTATTGAATTATCGAACTTGGCGTGCTTTTTTCGGTCTAGGCTCACCTGGGCTCTTCCGTTGGAACGATTGGGCTTTGGTTTCGATATCATATCTGAAGCGATGCTCATGCGACGGTTCTTTTGGTCAAAATTTAGCAAAAAATTTAGCCGGGCACGCAAATCACTTATAACCTTTATGCCTCTCACGACCAAACAAAAAATGCTATACACTTTAAACTTGGTACAGATGTTCGGGAAGATTTCCCTTGAAATCTTTAAACTGATCACGAATATATACTTTACTTTACTAGAATCAGTTGCGGTTTGCACAGGAGTAGGCAGAGTTAGAGCTAGGTCAAACGTAGGATGGTAGGGATCTTCAGAATGTACTAAAGGCTCAATTCTGAAGAAGGTATTAAGTAGTGAGTCGGAAGAAAATACTAGATCCAGCATTGTACCATTGTTCATTTTTAATAAAGATAGTTCTGAAAGCACGCCACATACCTTCACACAAACTGAATGACTTCAAATGTTACGAAATTTGCTTTGCAAGTTCGATTCCTATGAATTCATTGGCCAACCATGTCGATTATGTCGAACAAGTCTTGGAAACTTGCGAAAAACAAGTCTTTTGAGAATGATTAATAAACTCGATAGCCGATATCGACGATGATTATCGCCTAAATTGTTGGTAATCGCTTATCGCATCGCGTCGATCGTTAATTGTTTTGCCAGCTCCATAAATAGCCGGCGAACAAGCCGAAACGGGCCTTTTAAAGCAGCTGTCGTCGAATGCGCGCGAATGTTGAACAAGTGCTCCAAATGACTCTGACTAAGTTTAGTGAATGCGACCAAAAGCAGCAACAAACAAGAGCAAAGCTGGATAATGAGAAAAGCAACTGCAGATACCCATTGAAAGTGAAGTGCATGAGTGTTGTGCGGCTTGAGCAATGCCTTGCATTGTCTGATGTGTTCCTCTTGGGTTGGGGAAGCTTTACAGAAGCGCATGGCTTAGATTAAGCTCTTATGATATACAAGAGAACTGAGAGTTCTATAAACTATGTATATACTGTACTAGTTATATATCTTCTTGATCCATAACAGCCTACAAAATGATTAACTAAGATTTTGGATTATTTCTTTGGTTTTCTTTTTCGAATTCCAAATTTGGCAGGTAGATTTCTTGCCGGCATACTTGGTGTGTGATTTGTTGTTGCTATTGTTGTTGTAGATTTGTAGTTTGTATTGTTGTTCGTTTTGTTGTGTTGCCGCCGTGAACGTGTAAACGACTTACGGCTCAGACCTGACTCAGCGCGCTCTGTCGAAGTCGGAGTTGAAAAGAAAAACGAAATTTGAATTTATAAATAGTTTAGATTTGGCCCGCAGCGCATGTGAATAAGTGAGTGTACTCACACAAACACTCACACTCACAGGCGACAACACTGGGCGTTGGCCGGCACGCTTGACGGAAATGGTTAACGCAATGCAACAGGTAGCTCCCGATATGGCTGAAGGGGGAGGGAGGAGATCTATGAGGGTTCAGTTCAGACATGACGGGTGAGGAGCTCGCTGGCTGAAGTCAAAACATCATCATTTTGAGAAGCGCAAAGAGAGGCGCGGTCTTGCAAGACCTTTTGAAAAGAGAAATTGCTCGAGTTTAGTAGTTGGTCAATAAAACTAGTCGTACTTTATGAAATTAAATTAAATTAAATTAAATTAAATTAAATTAAATGTAAATAATAAAAAATAAAATAAAATAAACATAAATTAAATTAAATCAAATTAATGAAATTTGTTTAATTTTGAACTTTAGACTAACTATTTTAAATTGATTTCTATAAATGATTTATTCTATTAATATTTCATTTCTTATTCAGTCCACTGCGCTTAGTCGACTTTTGATTGTATTAAAAATATTATATTAAATTAATTATAGTAAGTAATCATACAATACAACACTCCTTTATCAACAAGTAGTTTTTAAAGATTCTCAACAAGCAATTCATATTCCAGCGACACTTCTCAATTAGATTGTTTAGTCAAGTTAAGATCGTATAAGATGAGGAACAACAGGCGTTAAGGTTGCATAACCTAAAAAAAAAACACCCTATTTATCTGTAGTATTTTCATTTGATTTGGTGCTTTTTTATTTATTGAGACTAGGTTTTGAATATTCACAATATTAATTAAATGGTCACCATTATTGGACACAGTAAAACAAGCTTTCTTTGTAATTTTTCCATTATATTTTAGAATATCTCGTGTGGTAAGTACAGTAGTGATTTTTTTCATAAGCTTCTCAAGGCTCTGCGGATTGTTGGCAACCACATTGCTTTTAAAATAATCCCTCTAAGAGAAGTCCGTATCGATCAAAGCTTAAGATCTAGCTGGACTTTCTATATCGCCTCTTATTGAATGTACAATTTCCAGGGAATTAATTTTCTTTTTGGGTTCGCAATGTGCCATGTGTAAGTCTTAGTATAGCAGCTCATGATCCTCCAAATTCCCGTTGTCGCCACCAAGCAATGAATAGTGTAGTTACAGGGTGCCTCTTTACGATGATACGAGGGTCGTTTGATAAGTCCGTGACTTTTTGTATTTGCCGCGCACCTGCTCTAAATACAACACTGCTCCTGTCAGCAGTTATCGATTAACAGCTGACTGTAAAATTTTGAGAAAGCTGCGTTTTTTGGTTTGCGTTTTATAGGCATTGAAAGCAGACGATCTCGTGAATTTTAACGAAAATGGAAAAAAGTGAATTTCGTGTGCTAATGGCAAAATTTCATAAATTGGGCTACGAACTGCTACCCCATCCAGCATATTCTCCAGATTTAGCCCCCTGTGACTATTTTTTGTTTCCAAACATGAAGAAATGGCTCGGCGGTAAGAGATTCGGGTCAAATGAAGAGAAACACAGAAACAAACGACTATTTTGAGGGCCTTGAGAAAACCTATTATTTGGAAGGAATAAAAAAATTGGAAAAACGCTGGACTAAATGTATAGAGCTAAAAGGAGATTATGTTGAGAAATAAAACGCTTCTTTGACGAAAAAAATATATTTTATTCAAAAAGTCACGGACTTATCAAACGACCCTCGTACTTTCGACTAAATACTTGTTGAGGGAAAACAACTGAAGGACTCTTTTCAAAGTGCAAACTAATAATTTCGAACCGTTCTTTGGATGTTAAGCAATACATCATTTAAATTGTCTTGAATCGAAGTTTCCAAAACACATAAAATTATTGAATCCTACATTACCGATACAAGAAATGGGACACCCTGTATGGTAGTATGTTCTTTTTACTGCACATAACTTTTCCCACTTCGCATAAACTTGGAGCGAATAAATCGAAATTCCAAGCAGATCATTATTTTTCATTGTGATCGCAGTCTGTGAATGAAGTGAATAGTCTCTAGATGCCTTTCGAATACTATTCACATGTGTCTCGTGCTGTCCCTGTGTGTGTGTGTGAGTGTGCAATGAAAATTCGTATTCAAATTTAAAGTCGAAACCAAAAATCCACACAAAACCGGAGTCCAACTTTGATGTTTGGCTTCAAATGCTCTTTGCAATGCGATTGTTGTTGTTGTAGTAGTTGTTGTTGCAGCTGCTGTTGCTGTTGTAGTTGTAGTTGTTGCTCACCTGGTTGCCGCTGTGAACAGCTTGATGCCATCAGCAGATTGGAGCACACAGTGAAAAGCGACCAAGTTGCCAGTCGAAACTGGAGACGAGGCCAATGCCAGAGTCGCAGTCGCAGTCTCAGTCGCAGTCGCCGCTGGCAGCGCAGTTGGCAGCGCAGTCGATGTGGCAGCGTTATCTGTGCATTGGCGCTGGCCTTCAATCTATTTGCATTGTGTGAAACAATCCCTAGCTGCCCCGCCGTCCCCTTCCTCTCTGGGAGGGCACTCTTGCCCCACATGCCACGAGTCTTGTCCTCTGCAGGCGACTTGGCCTTGCTTTGGGCCTCAACTGTGCACCGACCGTGCACCGTTATCGCTGGGCATATTTGCATAACTATCGTTTCATTCCATCCCGACCCCCATTCACCATTCCCTGTGCTCCATTCCACTGCGTTCCACTGCATTCTCCATTCCACAGCATTCCCCAATCCCCCACACTCTCCCATTCCCCCATTCCACTGCATTCCGTGCCCTTTGGCGTCTGCCCCCGATTCGGATTCGGATCCGCCATTTGATGTTGACCGCAAAAGTGGGCAGCAAACTCGCAACTGCTGCGCTTTTTAGCATCGAAAATTATTGCAACTACGAGGGTCGTTTGATAAGTCCGTGACTTTTTGAATAAAATATATTTTTTTCGTCAAAGAAGCGTTTTATTTCTCAACATAATCTCCTTTTAGCTCTATACATTTAGTCCAGCGTTTTTCCAATTTTTTTATTCCTTCCAAATAATAGGTTTTCTCAAGGCCCTCAAAATAGTCGTTTGTTTCTGTGATGACCCGAATCTCTTACCGCCGAGCCATTTCTTCATGTTTGGAAACAAAAAATAGTCACAGGGGGCTAAATCTGGAGAATATGCTGGATGGGGTAGCAGTTCGTAGCCCAATTTATGAAATTTTGCCATGCTGACACGAAATTCACTTTTTTCCATTTTCGTTAAAATTCACGAGATCGTCTGCTTTCAATGCCTATAAAACGCAAACCAAAAAACGCAGCTTTCTCAAAATTTTACAGTCAGCTGTTAATCGATAACTGCTGACAGGAGCAGTGTTGTATTTAGAGCAGGTGCGCGGCAAATACAAAAAGTCACGGACTTATCAAACGACCCTCGTATTATTGAGAAAATGCCTGACTGCCAACCAGCCTCCCCCTGCTCCTCCCCCTTCCCCAACGCACACCCCGACTCGAAATCGAATTGCAGATCGAAAAAACAAAAGCAGAAACCAAAATACAAATTCGAATTGCCACTCAAGACTCAAAGCGCTTGGCAAATGAATCATTGAGCCGACGACGATAAGCGACTCAGCAGTCGCCGCTGTGGCTTCCTAGGTGCACAGTGGGGCAGAGAGTGATCTTTTGTTGCACCAACGCCAGAAAGAATTTTCCAATTGTTCCTATACGAGTTACTTATAATAGTGCAGAATTGAATGGAATGAATGTGTATATTGAATATTGTGGCTAACTTTGATTGGCATTGATGAGCTCAGTTGTAGGAGAACTGTCCTTTATACAAAAACCTTCATTTGGGGCGATTGTTCCTATGGCAGCTATATGTTATGGTCGTCAGACTTTGATGAATTTTAATATACATAAAAAATAAACATATAATATAGAATATGCCTGCCTGTCAGAACGTTCGTATTGATACGCGTACATCCACAGCTACCATTGAACCCATCGAATAATTTTGGTTGCTTTTCAAGGTATTGAATCAAATTTACTACTACGGTATTTACCTTTGGAACTTGATTGACAGGGACTTGACATAAATTCTTCTAAATTAAAATTCAGGTTAGTTTAAGTTGCCCAAAAAGGGTAACTGTGCGCAAAAAAAATAAATAAATAAAAAAATAAATAAAATGAATCGGAAATTAAACATAGGTTTCATAGAAATATGAATTCCCTCGAATTTTTAATCGATGTTTGGTAAGTAAGAAGTTAGAAGCGGTTAGAAATAAATAAAAATAACAAAAATTGTATACGTCCAGCTGTCTTCAAGACCTTGAAATTATGTTGAGAAATAATGAAAGGATCCAGATCGTACCAGACATGTTCCTATAACTTTTTTAATATTCCTAATCCGATAAAAAAGTCAAAAATTCTAACACGCTTGAGTTTCGACAGAATATTTACGCTTTTCTTAAATTTATGAATAAAAAAATTAACCATTTATGTTTATGTTTTCAAAAAAATCGTTTTTAAAGGAATAATCCGAGATTGACCGATATTGTTATCGAAAGGTAGACAACTCTACAAACAATTTATTATTATTATAAGTTCGTTTGTGTTAGTTAGTTTGTAATTGACATTTTTCGATCAAAAAATCATTATTTTTGTTCGAGTGCTTTGGTAAAAATGCTATAATTTTAAATCACCAACACCATGCCGCTTTTCTAAGTGGTTGAAAAGGCAGATGTACATTTTTTTCAATCCCTGATATTTTTACAATGGTAAGTTTACAAAGATATTAACTGTTTTCAACTGAAACTCAGAGTGTTAAAGGTGATGACAGTGTTGAATGCATTATTTGTTTGACATTTCTAAAAAAATGCTAAAAAAGTTCCATTGATACATTTTACACGATGATCTGCGTTAACTGGTAATTTCTATTTAATACAGAACTCATAGTCCTGCCCCACTGTGCCTAGTTCAATATACCAAAAGCACAAATTAAGCCAAATACAAAAAGAGAGTGAGAGAGGTAATTATATTATGTATATGTACTAAGGATATTAGAAATATTTAGATGTGTTTTCTATTGCACTGACACCACTGTGCTTTGACAATTGTCCCCAAAGTGCCCTTGAAAATGGCAAAAACACATGCAAGTGAGTGGAAGGAGGAGTGAAATGAGTTTGTGAGGGCAGGAGAGTGTGCAGGAAGGGGGAGTGCGAGGAAGGGGAAGAAAAGGAAGGAAAGGGAATGAGAGAGAGAGAGAGGCCGCCGTTCGGGAATTACGTCGCGACGTGGCGATGTCTCCGCCGACACAAAACAAATACAATCATAAATAATATGATTATGATACTCTTTGGCAGTTGCCGACGTGAGTGATGAGCGAGAGGGATAGACAGAGCAAGAGAGGGAGAAAGAGGGAGAGCGGGAGTTGCTGTGGCAGCAGCGAGAGCGAGAGAGAGACTCTGCAAAGACTCTGCGCCTGCGCATGTGGCAGCAATTGTTTTTGTTGTTGTTGTTGTTATTGCTGCTGTTGTTGTGCAACAAAAATACCACAAAAATACTACAAAAATACTGAAAATGAAGCAAGAAAAAGCTAAATGCGCTGGCAGCATTGCTGAAGATCGCGCATCGAAGCTGGAATCGTTTGACAATGTGGAATGCGGCGCGTTGTTGCACGTTTCGTTTTGTGGCAGCAGCACCAACAACAACAACAGCCACAACACTGTGTGCCTGTATGTGTGTGTGTGTCTGTGTGTGTGTGCCTTCAATAACTTTATGTCTGCAGCGCGCTCAACGCCAAATGCAACCTCAATACTTCATTTTTTTACCAAGCCAAACTTCGAACAGCAACAACAACAACAACAACATCTGCAGCAACAACAACAACAACGACAAAAAGTTATTTCATTATCGTGCCGTGACAATCAGTCAGCGGCTGCGCGACAGCAACGTCGACAGCGACAGCAACGCGTTGCTCGCTTTGTCTTTTTTTGTTTTTTTTTTGGGCTTCGGTTTCGGTTTCGGGCCGAGCCGGAGCCCGTTTTGGGCCCGTTTCGCTCCGCTCGTCGTCACGTTGTTCGCGGGTGTTAGCAATGCTGTACGACATGACCAGGTCCACTTTGGGCCATGAGTAATATTTGTTTAACAACTACAACAACAACAACAACAACAACAGCAGCAGCAACAACAACAGCAACGGCAGCAACTGTTGCTGTTGCAACGCCCTTTCTTGTCGGGCCGCCCGCATCGCATTTGGCCCATTAGCGGAGGTTTTTGAGGCGCCGTTTCTCCATCCCTCACTCTCTCTCTCTTGTTTGCTGTCTTTGACTTTCTTTTTTCCGCTCTTTTTCTTGCACTAGAGAGGGAGAGAGAGAGAGAGAGAGAGAGAGAGAAGAAAATATATATTGAAAATATATATGTGAAAAGAATATGTACATTGATCTAGATCGGATATATGCATGTATATATCGAGAGATTTATTGAGATACAGAGAGAGAAAGAGAGAAATATATATTTTTATTTACATAGAGAGTGAGAGAGGGTTAGACAGTGATGGAGAAAGATGAAGTGCTCTGTAAACAGAATCATTGTAAATGATGCCGAAGGTGCTTTACCTTTTCGGGCTCTTCTGATATCCTTCGATCGTTCTTGTACTAGACATATTATAATGCAGAATCGAACTTTATAGTGTATTGTACAAACAGACAGGGTTCGATTCCTCTGTTTATGCTGGTTCAGAATACATATACTTTGTGAGGCTCGAGATGACTTTAAAGATGCTTTGAAAAGGGTATAAAAAAATTAAAAGCGGAATGAAGAGCGGGGAAAGTCAAAATAGTTAGATCTAGGAAGTTAAAGAGGAAGAGAAAAGGAAAGGGATAAAAATATGAAGAGAAAAGGAAAGAAAGAGTGGGAGAAAAAAGAGAGGAAAAGCAAAGGAGAGCTAAAGGAAATGAGAGCGAGCTAGAATATAAAACCTAAGTTACAATTTGCCATCTTAGTAACCTTCCATAATGATCTCTTCACTATCTACTCTTCAGTTCAGTCTTATGCTCATAATTAAAGTACCCTACACCTAGTAGCCACCCTTTCCTTCTCACACCTTCCCCTCCCCCTCTCACTCCCCCTCCCCGTTCCCCCTAACATTATCGAACTTCAGTTTGTGTGCGCTCAGCAATATTGTAAAGCGCGTTCGCTTTTTTTGTAGACCTTTTTTTTTGGTCTCCATCGTTCGATCGTTTTTCAATGACGCCAGTCGAGTGTGGGCGTGGCACAGCAGTGGCGTAAGAAGGGAGGGGGGAGGGGGAACCACTGTTGTGGCTGCTGCTGCTGCTGCCGTTTTTTTGCCATTGTTGCTGATGGCATTTTTCAAATTTTGCGCATTTGTCTGCGCTTTGCATAATTTGCGCAGCGCCCAAGAAAATGTTTATTTATTTGTTGTTGCTGCCGCCGATGTTCTCGGTGTTGTTGTTGTTACTGCTGCTGTTTTTTGCCAGTTCGTTTTTTGTTCGTTTTCTTTTTTTAGGTCAGAATTTTGCTGTTCGAGTGCGATTTCTAAGCGGCAACAGCAACAAGAGCGTAACCCAATCTAGGCCCCAAAACAAAAAAGATCAAAGTTCGTTCGCAGAAACCGAAAGCAGCAACAACAACAAAGGAAACATTATGCAGCCGAAGATCAAGCGTATATATATTCACTATTCATGGGTTCCTGGGCAATACCTCAGGGTCGATCGCACTCGAAGTCAACAAAGATTTGCCAACAATGGGAACTTCAAATTGAAATTGAAATTGGATTGTGGATTGTGGACTGTGGATTGTGGGAGACCTACCTAAATAAAGAAACATAATTGCAGTTTGGTAATTCTAATCAGAATAATTATTATAATAAACAGTAATCATATACAGTATAATTCGCTTAGCTGCATCGATAGTTAGCTGCATCGGCAAGATATCTGCATTATTTTTCCATTTTTTTGTGTGAATAGAAAATAGAAAAATAGAAAAAAAAATTAAGTTAGCTGCATTTTTAAGTTACCTGCATCGAGGCATTGTGCAAAGTACTCGAGGCAGCTAAGCGAATTATACTGTATATATTGCAGTAAGTTGGTATTAAATTGTAAATTATATCGCGCATAATGTTTACTGCTGAGCAAGCAATTCTTGCAGTGCACTTGGTGGATGATATTATATCGTAATATAGTGTATGGCTGCTGCAGGGTTTATTATTACGAGGGTCGTTTGATAAGTCCGTGACTTTTTGAATAAAATATATTTTTTTCGTCAAAGAAGCGTTTTATTTCTCAACATAATCTTCTTTTAGCTCTATACATTTAGTCCAGCGTTTTTCCAATTTTTTTATTCCTTCCAAATAATAGGTTTTCTCAAGGCCCTCAAAATAGTCGTTTGTTTCTGTGATGACCCGAATCTCTTACCGCCGAGCCATTTCTTCATGTTTGGAAACAAAAAATAGTCACAGGGGGCTAAATCTGGAGAATATGCTGGATGGGGTAGCAGTTCGTAGCCCAATTTATGAAATTTTGCCATTAGCACACGAAATTCACTTTTTTCCATTTTCGTTAAAATTCACGAGATCGTCTGCTTTCAATGCCTATAAAACGCAAACCAAAATTTTACAGTCAGCTGTTAATCGATAACTGCTGACAGGAGCAGTGTTGTATTTAGAGCAGGTGCGCGGCAAATACAAAAAGTCACGGACTTATCAAACGACCCTCGTATGATCTTTCAGAATAATACTAAAGTTATTTTAAAGAATAACAAAACTATCTTTATGGCTATATTATTAGATAAATGAAGGCAAGACAGTTATTTTAGTCAGCTAAATCCGTAGGCTGCATCTCTTAAAAGGCGCTAACAATTCGTTTTGATAACTTTATGTATTGAGTGGCAAGGGCGGGGGGCGTGGCACCCAGCATTTGAAATAAATTTGATTTGTGAACAGTTCACTTGAACCTTCATTCCACTTTCCTAGCTATTTTAATATGTAGCTGAGATCTTGGCTGTTCAAACAGAGAGATTGAAAGGAGGACGGACAGACAGACAAGGCGTAATCGACTCTACTATTGATGATGAGCAATAATATACGAGGGTCGTTTGATAAGTCCGTGACTTTTTGAATAAAATATATTTTTTTCGTCAAAGAAGCGTTTTATTTCTCAACATAATCTCCTTTTAGCTCTATACATTTAGTCCAGCGTTTTTCCAATTTTTTTATTCCTTCCAAATAATAGGTTTTCTCAAGGCCCTCAAAATAGTCGTTTGTTTCTGTGATGACCCGAATCTCTTACCGCCGAGCCATTTCTTCATGTTTGGAAACAAAAAATAGTCACAGGGGGCTAAATCTGGAGAATATGCTGGATGGGGTAGCAGTTCGTAGCCCAATTTATGAAATTTTGCCATGCTGACACGAAATTCACTTTTTCCATTTTCGTTAAAATTCACGAGATCGTCTGCTTTCAATGCCTATAAAACGCAAACCAAAAAACGCAGCTTTCTCAAAATTTTACAGTCAGCTGTTAATCGATAACTGCTGACAGGAGCAGTGTTGTATTTAGAGCAGGTGCGCGGCAAATACAAAAAGTCACGGACTTATCAAACGACCCTCGTATATATACTTTCTGTCACGCCTCCTTCTGCCTGTTACATGCATTTGCACAAGGTTAATACACTTTTTTGACAATTTTAAATGGTCGAAGGTTAATCAAAATGAACCTACAGTTATCAGGTATGCTGCAGCTGCAACAATCAATGTCTCATTGGAACAATTTATACATATTGTATTTAAATATATATAGCCTTTTATTAACAGCAACCCTAGACCATTGGTCTCGTCGGCACCCGAAGTGTATTCTTAGATTCTCTTAACGTTCGTGTGAGTTTATTTATTGTCAGTAAAAAAGAAATGATACACGAATAAGAATTTTAATATCTTTATCTTATGAAAGAACACTTTTTGCCTATCAAACTGTTAAGGGTTAATGAAGGGTCTTGCTACAACAGTGCTAGAGACCACCTAATAAAGATTCATCAAGCTCTTGAGTCAATACCGAGGAAAGAAAGACTAAATGTTTCAGATGATCAGATGATGCCCAGTGTCATCTGCATAAGGGTACTTCCACAGGGTAGAAAGGTAACTTTAACTTTGTGACAAGGAGTATTGTATGAAACAGGCCAAAGGAGATGTGGCAAGCTCCACAAATAACATATATACTCAATCAGCGTCAACAGTCGAATCAACATAGTCATGTCTATCTATCTGTACTGTCTGTCCGTCTTTATGAGCGCCTATATCTCGGAAACTATTAAAGCTACAGCTATCAAACTTTGTAACTAGACTCGTATATATTGCAAGCAGCTAAATTGATCCTACAAATTTTTGCCACGCCTCTTTTCGTCTCCATAAATCAGTAAAATCTACATCAGAGCTGTTTTAAAGCTGCAATATAGACTTCACTATCAAAGTTGTGTGACACACATGCCTTACACTCTATTGTTAACATATTGTGTACATTTCATTATGATCGCATAGTTGATAAAGAAGATATCAAAAATTTTAGGGATTTCTCCCTTAGCATCACCTAGAACAACTTCAAATCCGCTCTCAAACACTTTATACACCCTTGCAGCCTCATTGATCTTAATGAAACTTGCCACACATGCTTCTTAGTGCTGCAGGCTGTATATAAGTCGTAACAAGTCGCTTCGGAACGATATATCGCATAGCTGTCTTACAAACTATCGGCTGAGTTTTGTTATTTGTCAAGTTATTGCCACCAAATTTACTACAACGGATATACTCTATACATATTATGCAAATAAAATTTGATCAAAATCGGATCACTTAAACATAAAGCTGCCATAGGAACAATCTGCGGAAATGAATATTTTTATATGCAGACTAGTTCTGTTTTGGAAAATAACCTAACTCATCAGTTGCAATCCAATTCCAAAGCGAGACAGAATATTAAATATATAAACCTTCCACTCAATTCTGCGCCATTATATATATATATATATATCACTAGTACAGGAACAATCGGAGAATAGAAGCGCCTGCAAGGGTAAAGAATCTTTGGCATACCAAGGAAATTCTTTCTTTCTCGTTTTTCTCACTGCCTTCGCTCAGTTGCCAAAGTGTTTTCCCATTTCCAATCAAAAGTTCATAAATATCCGCAACGACCTTAAAAAAAAAAAAAAAAAAAAAAAAGCAGCAGAAAGTTTTCCAGCTTTTCCACAGCGCGACCCTTTCGGACTGTGCCCATTCCCAGTGCGCATTCCCGTTATGCCTCTTGCCAGTTGCCAGTTGCCACTTAGCCTGGCCGAGTGTAACAGTAATCCAGTTGCAGCGAGGCGAGCATGCTCTGCGCCACGTTCGTTGCTTAAGTCTTTTGTTTGCCACGCAGATTTATGTGTCATTTAGCCAGCAGCAGCGGCAGCGGCAGCTACAACAACAACAACAACGGCAACAACAACAGGAACTGCAACAGCAACAACTAGCCAGGTACCTTCAGTGTCCAGCATCCGCCACTTGCTCCCCTCTCTCCACACTGTGCAGCTTCTGTTTCTGCTTCTCCTTCTCCTACTTCTGTTCCCTCCTTCGGTTATATTTCTTTTGCTGCTCCTCCCCATCCTTCTTCTCAACCTCCTCACCATCCTCATCATCATCCTTCTTCCCCTTGCTCACCCCATTCTCCCCCTGTTTCTCCCACTGCTCCACCTCCTTCTTCTGCTACTCCTTCTGCTTCCTTCTCTATCTTCTCCTGCGCTTCCTTGTCCCTCTTCTCTCTTCCATCATACTCTGTCTCCCTCTCCTTCTCCCCTTTGTCCTCTTTCTCCTTATCTCCCTCCCCTTTCTCCTTCTCTACCACCCCCTCTCCCACCACCTTCTTTACCTCCTCCTATACCACCTCATTCTACCCCTCCTCCTTCTCCCCCACATTCCTACCCTTCATCTCCTACTCTCCTACCTCCCCCCACCCCTTTCGCTGCATGCAACTGCAACCGCAAACAGCAACGCAACCTGCCGCAGCCATCTCGCTCGCACCCGCAGCAAACTCTTTTTCGTTTTGTTTTCCATTTGATTTTTGTCTGTTTGTTTGTTCGTTTTGTTTGTCCGTTTTCGGTTTAGTTGCCTCATTGCATTGCACTGCACGCTGCATTAGTTGTTGTTGTTGTTGTTGCTTGTACATTCCTTTGCCGCAGCGAACCGGTTTTACTAGCAGCAGCGACGGCAGCGACGCAGGCAGCGGCGCGGGCAGTGGCAGCGTGTTGCCATTTCAGAGCGAAAATTGTTGCTCGGTTACTTCATTTCGAAAAACTCGAATCGAAATTGAAAGAACTCCGCGCTGTTGTTGTTGCTGTTGTTGCTGTTGATGTTGCTGTTGTTGTTGTTGTCGCTACATTTTCGTCTTTTGTTTTGGTAGCATTTTTTGCACTCTCTCTCCCTCTCCTTCTCTCTATGTCTCTCGCTCTCTCTCTCTTGCAACTGGCCAGTCTGCATCCTGTCGAACCGGCTAAGCCTCCTCCTCCTCCTCCTCCTGCTTTCCCCCCTCTCCTTCCGCCCCTTCCCCAACTCGTTTCTTTCCTTTTTGCGCCTTAGAAATTTTCCTCAAAGTTTTCTTTAGCGAAGAATTTAAATAAACATTTTCCAACAAACTTCACAGCAACAGCAACAACAGAGACAACAACAACAACAAGAGAAGCAACAGAGCAGCGCAGCCAACATGTTCGCTCTCGCACCAGGTTCGATGCCCACAAGACACGTTCCACAACGAACACGAACCAGCGAACTGTTAACAGTGCCAATGCCAGTGCAGAGCGCACGTTAACAGCGCCAGTTAACAGACGCAACGTGTTCGATGACTGCGAGTTAACAGCGACGCTGTTAGGCCTAACAGGCTGGCCAGCCAGCAGCGCTGCCAGCAACAGCAGCGCGAGCAGCAACAGCAGCGCGAGCAGCAGAAGCAAAAACAAAGCCGAACCAGGCGGTCGTGTGCTGCGGACGACGGTGCGGTCACAATTTCGATTTCAATTGGAGTTTGTTGTGTTTGGACGTTTCTCGTGTGCTGCAATTGCAAACGCCGGTCGGACGTGCGAAACGGAAGGACAGACGTGACAGAGAGAGAGAGAGTGAGACAGAGCGAGTGTGAGAGAGAGAGAACGAGTGTGTTTTAACCGGTTTATTCTGCAAACGTCGCGACGCCCGCTTTAATTTTTTTATTCGGCCTCCTGCTCCTCCTCCTCCTCCACCTCTTCCTGCTTCTCCTCCTTAACCGAGTCTGTGTGTGTGTGTGTGCGTGCCTGCGGTGTCTGTGTGTGTGTGTGTGTGCGGACGGACTCCCACGCCACCACGCAGGATCGTCAGATCGACGGATCGACAGATCGGCAGAGATCGGGGGACAGAACGCGGTCGGTACCGCCCCCGCCCCTGCCCGCCCGTCGCAACTCGCGCTCGTGAGATTTTTATTTGTTTTTTTCTGGTGTGTGAGCGATGCAATGCAAATGAATAAGAAGTGCTGAGAAAGAATGAATGCAAAAGAAGAAGAATAAATAATCAAAGACATATCGAAAATCGAATCAAGTGAGAAATTTTGATAAGCGAAAGAAGAAGAAGAAAGCGAGGAAAGCAAGGCAAATTCTGTGAGATTCTGTAGCGAATGAGAGAAACAAAACACAAATTGAAGAAACAAACGAGAGTAGACAAAGTTGAGAACAACAACAACGACAACAAAGAAAAGTGCTGAAAAAAACGTATAACGAAAAGCGAAAACACACGTGAACGTGAACACGCAAAAAGCCAACAACAACAACAAGAGGAAGAAGAAGGAGAGCAACCACAAGCAAACGGAGAGAACGCACAACAAAAGGCGCAAAAGGTAAAACAAAATGCAATTTCTAACTGTTCTTCGCCGTCGCTGCTCCTCATTCACTAGCAAAAGGGCAGCGGCAGCGACAGCGACGCTGGCAGCGGCGGAGGCTGCTTGAACAGTCGCTACCTGAGCCTGCTGATGCTGCTGCTGCTGCCTGTGCCTTGTTCTCTCCTATCTTTCCTGTCTCCTTTTCTCTCTCCCTCTCCCTCTCGATCGCCGCACAGTGGCGCCTTTTGACTTTTTTGAACCCAATGAGATAATCGAGTGATTTAAATGGGAATATGAAAGAGAATTCAAATGAAACTTGTGAAATGAATAAGTGTGCGTTCTGCTGCGACTTTTAGATACTCATTAATTTGCTGTTCAAGCCAACATTTATTTCCCTGACCTAATAAAACAAGCCAACATAACAAACCAATTGTAACATGAAAATTAAATTTTAATGTAGTAAGAAAAATACATCAATTTATTGAAGATTTTCAAGTGTTCAAATAGCTGAATAATTAGTTTTTTGCTTCTTTTGTTTTCAGTTTCTTGTGATAATTGATTGCTATTTAATTCTCATAATATTTTGTTGATTGTTCCTAAGACATCTTTTAAAAATTATGCGGCAAGATTATATGTGACTAGTATATCATAACTTTAGTAAAGTTCTATATAATGCATATCATATATATTTTATTGAAGTGTTCATAATTTTGATAAAGTTCAACCCTTTAAGATGAGTTACTGTACAATTTTTGAAGAACAATGCAGTGAAGAACCCCTATAACTGTTAAAGACAAAGTCCAGAGTTTCTTAATATAATAAAAGAGATTCTACAAAAAACCTTTAGTTTGTTCATTGCTTCCTATATCAACTTTATTTTATAGTTGCCCGATCAGACACGGCGTCATCTACTGCGACTTTTCACTCATCTATGCACCTCCCCAAAATCTTCTTACAAAATTCAACTTCCGTCATATGAAATGTATGAAATATATAAAATGTATTACTTCAAATATATTTTTAGCTCAATAACAAGCTGAACAAAAGTAGATAAGTTAGCCAAAAGAAAATAATTAAATAAACAAATAAGTGAAAGTAGACAAAAGAATATAATTATTAATTTATTAAATGAATAAATTCCAAAATACAAATTATCATATGAACAAATAAATACAAATGAAAATCATAAATATATTCATTACATTTTTAAGAAATAATTAAACACCTTTTACTTGTGTAATTAAATACGAGTAAATGATAATCATTTATTAAATTTCTGCCACATTAAGTGTCAAAAAGTGCAACTGTGCAACGCATTGCTAAACGGCAGCGGCGCGAGCAGCGGCAGAGGCGCAGCGCAGCCACAATTTAAGGCTCAAGCAGTCGCAGTCGCTATTGCTACCTGTGATTGCTGCCGTTGTTGTTGTTGTTGTTGCTGTTGTTGCTGTTGCTGTGTGTGCGTGCAGTCTTGGACTCTCTCCCACTGTGCTTCTTCTGCTCTTGCTCTCTCTTTACCTTTCTCTCTCTCTCTGTTGATCGTCTCGGGGTAATATCATATTGCCATTACAATTTATCATTGTTGTTGTTGTTCGATTTGAAGTTGTAATTGCCGTCGCTGCTCTTGTTGTTGTTGTTGTCGTTTTGTGGCTTTGCTGCACCCCCGAAAAGTACAACAACTGCAGCAGCAGCAGCGCAGTGGCAGCGCAGCAGCAGCAACTATTTTGTATGTGCTGTAATTGAGCGTCAGGCCAATAAAACTCTGTCGCCTCTCTGCCGCTGCCACTGCCGCTGCCGTCTCTCTCTCTTTCCTCTCCCCTCTCTTTTGTGCGCTCTTGTTTTAACTCTTGTTTTTGGCAGTTTTGCAGCAAAAGTCGCATTGGAAAATTGGTTTTAGTTTTTGGCCGCGCCAAGTGCATGACATTTTAATGGCTCTCTGTGTCAGCCTGGCGGCGTGGGCGCCAAGGGGCCAAGGGGGCGTGTCAGCCACGCTTGACATTGTTAAGTGCCAGCTGGCTCTGCGCTGTGTGCGTGTGTGTGTGTGTGGGAGAGAATTGCGGATTGAGGTTTACTCTTAATGAGCCGCTGCACGATGTGTAGGAAATATAGCCAGACTGGCGCGACAGCTAGATACCCTTCAAAACCAGACTTCTTTACATCCAAATCTGTTCCAAATATACGAAAATCTATAAAGACAGTGTCTTCTTTAGATTGGGAACCATGAGCACTGAGGTGACTTGAGTGACTTCTGTCCGTTCTGTTTATTGTGCAGATATTTCAATATAATTCAAATTTGGAGACTAACATATTATCAGGGTTGCCAGCTCAGCCTTTTTCCAGACAGATTTCTCTCTAAATCAGTCTACAATTCTGACCTATTTTCATTGCTTTAATAAAACGTTTTTTTGTTATATTTTTAAAGAAATTGTTCTTAAAATAGACTTGAATTGTATACAAATAATTTTTCCGCGGTTTCAATTCGATTTTGGATCACGAAAAGGTACAATTTCAGAAATATTGGTTAAAATTGCCATATTTCATTTAGGACCATTTTAAAAATATAAAGAACCGTTGAAACAATATCGATGGAGCTTACAAAATTTACAAATCAATTAAATTTTAGGTTTTTTTTTTTTAATCCAATACCTATTGTCTTGTTTTTTTTGTATTTTTTTACTCAATTCTATCAGTTTTTACATGATTTTCAACCCAATCTACCTGTTTTTTTGCTGTATTTCGTTCTTATTATAACTGAGATCTCTGTGTTCACATGAACAGATGTACATATACACATATATATACAATGTGGAGTTTGCCACGCCTCCTCCTTCCTCTTACATGCATTTGCACAATGTTAATATACCCTTTTTTGACCTTTTGCACTCTATTAAAATACAACAACAACAACTTGAATTTTAGTGTCACATAATGCAGTTCGTTCCGTTAGTCGTCGTCCCATCCCACTTCGTTCTGGCTTCGGTTTTGCGGTTACTTTTATAGCCTGCAATTCCGAAAACGTAATTAAGTTCTTACATAAAATACCCACAAATATTCCCATGCAAGTTCGAAATCTTATTTTCAAAAAACCCGCAGAATTGAGCGCTCTCTAGGCTGGAATTCTTCACTGAGTTCTCTTCTCTCACGCATCTTCTTTGGCGAGTGCAGTTAGCTTAGAGCGCACTTCCTCATTTACTTCACTTCTTGTTCTTCTGGCTGTTTTTTTGTTCTCTCTCTCTGCTTCTTTTTTTACAAACATTACGCACCTTCTTTCTTTGCTTCTCATCGAACTCATCTTCCCCTTTCAGTCTTCATATTTCCGTTGCTTTAAACAGTTGCAGTAGATTAAAGATATTGACGATGATTGCTCCACATCTCTGGAGTTTATGTTTCTGTTGTGGGAAACTTGCTCTATAAGAAATGTATATTAAGAATCCAAATATATGAAAATTAAGAACATTTTGAACTCTAAATAAAACAAAATAAATGGAGAGATGTTTTCAATACTTTGGTCACTTTGTTCCTCTGCTTCTTCAATAGAAAACTACCTGAACTCGAGTCTTTTGTATTGTTTTTCCAAGAAGTTTGTGGTGGGCCAAGAATAGTTGACCATAAAAATGCATATACAAGGGCCGAATGGAGAAAGGGAGGAAGAGGAAGAGCGAGTAAATTGTTTGTCTCTTCTCTGGTTTCTCTTTTGCAATTTATCCCTTTTAATTGACTTATTAAAGAGCGCAAAACTTCACCAGAGCAACGTTTCGAATAACGCTTTTCAATCAAACTGCAAGATGGGCTAAAGATAAAGCCTGAAATAGAGGGAGAGAGAGAGGAGAGGAGAGGAGAGGGAGGGAAGTGGGGGCTCACTTTGATTGCTGATAAACGTTGAAACGTTTCCGCCTGCAAAAAGGCCTCGACAAATTGTAGAAGCCTCGCTCGGTTGGCCACAAAAGAGTTTTGTCATCTTGCGAGCTGGACAATTGCTCCGCTCCCACCAAGTACAGTATATATACGCACATATATACATATATATATTGTAGTATATAGTATGTACTGACTATTTAGTGCCAATTCACTGTCAGCCACTTGACCAAGTCAAGTTGTCGCCGTCGCTGCTGTTTCCTCCTCTGCGTGATGGCCTAATAAGTTTGTCATCGAGTTGGCAACGCATCTGTGTCCCCTTAAATTGAATAAATGTCAATGCCAATGCATAGAATGATAAGCAAAAAAAAACAGAGCTCAGCAAAAAAAAAAAAAAAAACAATAAAAAAAAAGCAGAAAGAAAGAACGAAAGAACGAAGCGAAGCTTGCAACGCCCCGTTGAGCAAATAGAATGGAAATTCTGATATTATTTACGAGTAAGTCATTCATTAAATGTGTAAACTAAGTTCAAGATAATGCGGAACGAGACGAGAGAGGGAAAGAGAGAAAATGTGACAATTTTTGATGAAGTTAAAACGAAATTCATCTACGAGCTAGAAACTCTGTGAAGATATTGTAAGTGGTTCAAACTGAATTATTTTCTGAGTTTATAAACCTTTTTCTAGAGTTGAACTCATCTTGGAAACTTACATAGCTAAAAGGTTTATATTTTGAGGTTCTATTAAGAGTTTACTAGTGTTTTTTCTAGCCTTAAACATTCCTGAGACAGTTTCTTGAGTTTGTTACTGGAACTAGTTTCTTAAAGAATAGAATTGTGTACTTAAATTATGAGATGAGATTGTTTAGCTATTATTAATTTTCCCTTTTATCATATATATTTTGCAATGCTGCTTTATTTTGATGAATGGATTTTTCACTTAATAAACACAATAGAGAAATAAATAATAAATAAATATTTTATCAAACAAAAGAGCCTTGTGCAGTTTGCATGTAAATTGAACAGCCTTTGAATGCAATTGAATTCCAACTAGAATATGATTATGGATTACATATATATATATATATATATATATATACAGTATAATTCGCTTAGCTGCCTCGAGTACTTTGCACAATGCCTCGATGCAGGTAACTTAAAAATGCAGCTAACTTAATTTTTTCTATTTTCTATTCACACAAAAAAATGGAAAAATAATGCAGATATCTTGCCGATGCAGCTAACTATCGATGCAGCTAAGCGAATTATACTGTATATAGAATATTACCTTGCATTTTGTGCTGTCGTTGCTCGCGATTCCTCAAGATTCTAAGGCAGAAATTCAAGACAATTGAATTCGCTCAGCATCCATTGGAGAGACTTCGTTCTTCAGTTTGCTTTTCTTGTGTTCCATTGTTGTGGGAGAAGTGGTTGAGGAGGAGGGGCGGAGGAATGTGCTTTGTGCGGAGCGGGAGCGTTAAAATTGCCTCTAAATTAATTTCGCAGTCAGATTTCTTGTTAACGCTTTGAAAAATTAAATATTAACAAAGCCAGAGGAACAAGGCCCCCCAAAAAGAGCAGAGAGCGAACCAATTCAAATACAAATCTATCGATTAGCTAAATGGCCATATCGAACTATGGCATGGAGCCTATTAACATGCTGATGGTGCCGATGCCGATGCCGATGATGATGGTATTCGTAATCAAGATATTCATAATGATAATCATAATGATAATCATAATGATAATAATAATGATGATGATGATGAGAAAGATGAAGCTGCTGGCGAAATGAATCAGCTCAATCTGGAAATGTCAACCATGTGAAAAAGAATGAGAAGGAGAGAGTAAGAGGGGGGCAACAGAACAGCGAACAGAATGTAATAAAAAATTTCTATATCTCTATATATATATCCGTATATGTGTGTGTGTGTGTTTGTGTGTGTGTGTAAAGTGCCGACCCTGGCAACATAAGAAATCACAGCGTTTAATCATTTAAAAGCATCTTTGTAAGCCAAGAGCAAAAGAAAAAAACAGAAAAAAAAGTAAAAAAAAGCTAAAAAAAAGCAGAAAAAAACAACGTTAATATAAAACAAAACGCGGCGAATGAACGCACAAAGCAAAGCGGCCAAGAAGCTGCGTCTTGATCTGGAACAGAGCGCAAAAAAAAAAATAAAAAAACACAGAACTGAAATGTTTTGAACACGGAAGGGGCAGCCGAATTCTGGCAGGGGGTGTTGGTGAAGGAGGGAGGAGTGGGAGGGGGAGAGGCAGGGGAGCGGATACACGACAACAAAGAAAGTCTGCTCGATTTTTTATTTGGTAAGGTCCCGAGCAACGATTGAGGTCAGAAAGGAAATGCGTCGCAGTAGGCGCGTGTCGTGCGCATCTCTCAAAGCCCACGCCCCCCCCCGCCGCCATCCCTCCTCCTGCCTGCTCTGAACCCGCCCTACGGCTTGATAGTAACCCCTGCTCCTCGCCCCTGCCACTGCCACTGCCACCGTCCATGTCCCTGCCCCGGTCCGATCCCGACCGAGTGTCGTCGCAGCTGCGGGCAAAGTTACAATAACTTTTGCCACAGTTTAAGCCGCCGTCTCTCTGGCGTATCTTGTATCTCTGTGTAGCCATCCCCCCGCCACGCCCCCTCTCTGTCTCTCTGCCTGCTGTTCCTGTCCGCTTTTGGCTCTTTTCTTTTTGGCAGTGTCAGTGTCATTGCTACTCGAATGCATTTTAATTCGATTGAGTATCTTTCGGGCCGCTTTTCTGCTTGTGGCTGCCCCACTCCCCCCTTCTCCATCCCCTTCTCCGCTCTCTTTCTTTTTCTGCTGCGAGTTTGGGAATTTTCGCAAGGCTAGCAAAAGTTTCAACTTTATTTTGTAGTTTTTTTGCTGCCTCTCTCTCTTTCTTTCTCTCTCTCGCCTCGGCACATAAATGGATTAAAACACGAACAAAGAAATTGAACTTGAGCAAGTTTTTTTCCCCCTCTCTCCCCACCCCTCTCTCTCTCTCTCGCTTTCTCACGACAAAAGTCATGGGTCAAACGGTTGCTACGGAATCCAGTGAGAGATCTGACAAAGTACTTGGCCAAAGAGTAACTCTCTATTAGTATTACTGATATTTTCTGTATATATTTTTTGTTTTTCACTAAAACAAAATAGAAAGAGAAGTTCCATCCGCTCTTTATACCCTTGCATAGCATTGGTTTTGGTATTACTCTCAGCCGATTGCTTCCATACAAGTAATATGCTATAGAACTTAAAAACATGTGATATAAAGTCGTCGGGACTTTTATAAAATGTATTTATAACTTTATAATCTGAATAAGTAATTCCAAGTTGACTTATTTAACAACTTTCAAAGATTAATGGTCTTCGAAAAATCTGTCATTTCGGCAGATTGTTCATAAAGTAGCTACATGTTATGATGGTTATAGTCTAATGACGTGGAAGCCTATCGATGTACTTAATTTGGTTGCATTATCTTGAAAAGTAACAAAAATGAGGCGGTAGGTTCAATGTGACCTATCAGTTCGATCAGACTCGTTCAGACTTATAAACGGCGAACAGCAATAAGTTGCGTGTGACTAATATGTGAATCCATATTCAAAATATATATTGTTTACACTTTATAGACATGTAATGTGCTCTCATGTGAGTTAAAATATAGAGTAAAATCAAAGTGAAGACTCCTATGAAACTATAGAAAAGGTTAAGTGAGGAGGGAAGCACTGATCATGTTGAGGAACTGCATAAGGCGAATTGAATATGCAAGTTAAACTCACATTGAGCTCATACACAAAATATGCATCGTTATATGGTATACAGTATAAAGATTAAGTGGACAAGGTTTTAGTAGACTTAGAGCTCCCATTAGTTTCTTAAACACGATAAAGAGTAAGTGGGGAATGTTGCAAGGGACTCTATTTATTTATTTTAATAACTTTGCATTATTTATTGAATCCAGTCAGAAATAATAAGACTTCTTAGTCTCTAATTGTTATAAGTTTACAAATCTTAATTACAAACAGTTGCGAACCCGCGTTAAACTTCTCGCAAGGCGATTAGGATGTGAGGTCAATTTGCTTTTGTACTTTTCTTTTTGTAGAGTTTTCTTTTCTCTCACGGATATGATGTTTAGGTCTCTTTGGATATGAGTTCTTTGAGCTATACCAGGGTGCTCCAGTGATGGTTCTCAGTATCTCTGATTGACCTCTTCGCTTATATCGATATCAATGTTACTAAGAAGACTTCTGGCTCACATGAGTCTCATAAAGAAGAGTATAATTGCTATGAACATTATAAAGAATAAGAGATAAAAATTTAAGAAGATTTTAAGTTCACATTTGGCCTCTTAAAAAAGAGTATAGCATAGTCTGCGTAAGGTTGAGACTTACAAATACATGAAAGGGGCTGCCTCTGCTCTTGTTTTCTTTCTCGCAAATATTGCACAAGCTCTTGGTTGCTCTGGGTCGCTCTGGCTGCCTTTGCCAGGTAGCATTCGCAGGTAGCTCTCGCATTACGCTTGCTTATCGCAAAAGTATCTAAGCACAGAGCAAAGCAGCAGCAGCAACAGCAGCAGCAAAAAGTCATTTGCAACAGCGGACGAGGCAAGCGAACAGGGGACAGTGGGCAGGTGGTCCGATATCTCTGTGGAGTCTTTCGCTTTGGTAGCGCCACCTGTTGTTGTCCACACTGATGTGACAACAAGGGGAAGGGGCAAGGGGGAGGGGGGTACTTTTGCCACTTACCTGTTTGTCGTGGTGCAAGTTCGCACAGTTTGTCGCTTTGTCGCTTTGTTTGCTTTGGTATCTGCGGGCGCTGTGGCGAGCACAAGCAGCAGCGAGGGAGGGTGGTACAGGGGGCGGGGGGAGCGTATCTAATGTGAGGGGGAACTGAGCATACGTCAAAAGTGAGCGCAAAACTTTGCCCGTCAACGTTGTTGTTGTTGCTCCCCTCTCACCCCCTCTCGTTGTCTTTCGCTCGCTTGCTTTGCACGTTCGCTTGCAGATTTTGTATCTTTAAGATACTTTTGCATCTTTTGCAACGAACTTTTGCCACTGCTGTTGTTGCTGTCCGATTTTGTAGAGTTTTTTTTTTGGCGTTTTCCTCCTCTTTCACTTCTTCTTTATCATCTCCTTCGCTGGCAACCGCAACTTGATCGTTAATTATTTATGTAAGATATTTTGATTCCATTTAAATGGCACAAAACGACAACAAATTACTTTGATTTCATTCCAGAAATCCATCTCTCTCGCTCTCTCTCCCCTTCTCCCTCTGTTCTGCTGCTCCCCCTTTGTTTCTGGCTCTGCAGTTGGCTTTTGTCTTGGGAACTCTTTTGCCTTTTCGCTTACCTCTCTCACACACACACACACAGTCTCATGGATACATTTGCATATCACTCAGGAATTGTTGTTGCTGTTGCTGCTCTCTTGATGGTCAACACAAGCTGACCTTTTCGTTTGCTTTGTAAGTAGTGCTAGTTGCGCCCCAGCAGGGACCGTATCGCATCGCAGCGCAGCGCGGTCACCCTACCTGCCTCTCTCTCTCTCGCTCTTCCTCTCTGTCTCTCTCCCCCTCCCCCTCTCCCTCGACTAAGTGCACTCCGCATAGGAATTCCAAGTCGACTTAACAACCATGAGAATCCCCGAGAGCTGCGAGAGCTCTGTAAGCTGTGTTGGTTGCCATGAGAACATGATCTCCTCATCTCCTCACTTCCTCGTCCTCCGCCCCCCCTCCCAAACAAACAAACGGTAAACGTAACGAACAAACGAATGAAAAAATACAATGCAACAAAAAGAAACTTATCGGAAAATTAGTTGAAAAATTTGCTTGATTTGTTAGCGAGGGAGCGAGGAAGAGATAGAGATAGAGTGCGAGACAGGGAGCGCACTCTAAACCAGTTCAACATGGAGCAATTAGCATGTGCGTGCTACAGAGTAAGGCAAAAAAGGTTGCCAGATAATGACATGACAGGTAATCACTATACATATTGTACAAATATATTACTCATTTTTGGGCATTATTTACATGCGTAAGAAGTGAGAAAAGAAAATCGAACAAGTCACTGAAAAGTTTTGTCGCGGCGTGCCAAAGATTTGATACTCTTCAGCGATTGTTCCTATGCCAACTATATAGAAAAGTGTTCAGTTTTTAAGAGGGATTTTGGGTGTTTTGATATATCAATATATAGAAATATATTAATTTACTTCAAAAATATCAGTAAATGGAACTATCAATACATCAGAATATGTCAACAACAATATATATGTATTTATCAAAATATCATCATATCTCATTCAATCAATATATCTATTATTACAACTATATCGAAAATATCGATTAATGCAATTATTAATATATAAAAATTTATCAAATCATTTCAAATATCAATTTATCAAAGTATCAATATTAAAAAAAAATCAATTAATGAAAATATAATATCAATACATAAGAATATATCAATATCAATATCAACATATCAAATTATATTACTTTATCAAAAATGTCAATAAAATAGAAATACCAATATATCAGAATATATTTATTCATCAAATCATATGCAAATATCAATTTATCAAACTATCAATATATCACCTTATATTAATATACCAAAAAATATCAATCAATGAAAACATCTATACCAATATCAATATATAAAAATATATCATGAATACATTAAATTATATTAATATATCAAAATGTCATCATATCAGATTACATCAAATAATATAAATATATCAAAAATATCAATTATTGAAAATATCAATATATTCTGAGTAATATATTGATATTGATGAGTAATATATACAGATAAATATCAATTGTAGTGGTCTCCCATTGTTCAAAACTAGCATACTCTCTGCAAGGGTATACAAAGCTAACTTGTTCTATTTCACGATTTTGTCAAGACTTATGCAAATACACGCAGACACCAAAGGCCTAAATATGGTGTATGGAATCTGCTTCTTCCACACCTCCATCTGCATCTCTCTCTCTCTCTCTCTGTCTCTCGTTTATCTCTTGCCTTGTAACCGCAGTTCGATCTCAAATAGTCGCACAACAATAACAACAATCGTTTACCCCTGCTGCTTATCGGTTTTCTCACTTTGCCGCCAACCCCTACTCATCGATCTTCTTCTCCCTCCCTCTCTCTTTCTCTCCCTTTCTTGCTGCCTTCCACATGCCACGCACTTTACTCGTCGAACCATTCAAATTTAAATCAATTTGATTCTGATTAGCCACACACGCAGTTTCTCGAACTGTTTGTCGCCCATGCTTGGAGAGGTTTTCTTGTTGTTCTTCTAGTCGCTGCTCAGCCCTCTTTTCCCTCTTCTCCCTCCAGTCTTCCCTCTCTGTCTGTCTTGCGGTCCGTTCTCCACTTACACATGTGTGTTTTGTACCTACTACACCTAGTAAATAAATTAGTTTTTATTATTGGGGAACTGGTTTCCTCTTTACTCTGGCTGCCTCTTAGCACACACTACACACACACAGCACACACACACACCCTGACACACACCATTGCCATCGACTTGCGAGTCTTCGGACCTCGCTTCGTTCAGGGCAGATCAGGCCTCTGGGTCTGAGGCGAAGGTGAACGCGCAGGCGGAGGCGGAGGCGGTGTCGGAGGTGCCACAGAGTCAGGTTAAAAATTCTTCACAGTTCGCTGACAGAACCTGTTTGGAGTCCGGTTCTCTAGGGTCTCTCACGAACGGACAACGACGAGTATTTTTTGCCTGGCTTCTGCCTGGTTCGCTTTCTTAACACTTTCATGATTTGAATTCAAAAATGGTCGACCGAGTCGGGACTCCTCGCGGGTTGCGAGTTGTAAAATCAATTAAATGGGGGCCCCATAAATCGGTGATCGCTCTCGATAGCTGCTTCCTTTGTGCCACGGCAAGTGCTCAACAAATTATGAGATATTTCGAAAACAAAATCAAAAAAAAAAAAAGAAAAAAACCCGCACCGACACGAACGAAGAGGAAAGATGGTTAAAGTGAGGGGCAACCCTGGCATGAAAGAACTCTCTGCGCTCTGTTTACGCTCGGTTTATGCGCCGTGTCTAATGACAATTTTGTAGTCATTAAATGTAATATATAGCCCACACACATACACTGACACAAACACACACAGACTTCATCAATATGTAAAACTCTAAAATATGCAATGTTTTTCCTTTTTTATGCCTTCTTTTTGTTGTTGCGTTGCGTTGTGTTGTGTTGTGCCAATTTCTTCTCGAAAGGACAAATTCGCAATTAAATGTCGACCATAAATTAAATGGCGTCTGGGTCAACAATAAATATGGCGCGAAGTCGGGGAGCAACGAAAGAGACATACAAAACAGAGCGAAAAATGGGTAAAGAGGCTGAAATGACAAGAGATTTAATACCCTTGGCATTTGAGATGGCAAATCGATATGTTTTCTGCAAAATTGCCCTTTTTCCTATAGGTTATGTGTGTATACTACAATATATACATGCATATATATTCTTGTTCAATGATTTCTACATATGTGTACATCCATATTATGTAGGTAGTTCTCTAGTTGTACATATTCATTATAAATTATAGATTATATGTGTAAACTTTATACATGCATTTACATTCTTCTTCAATTAATTGTATATATAGTGTATAAATGCACATGCATCATATGTATATGCATATATATTCTTGTTCAATTAAAGGTTGTGCTGATTTTTGATGCATGAAACAGCTTCAGGGTAGGGTTGGGAATCAAAATACTGCATACTATGTGAGTACTTCTCTAGTTTTATATATGTATTATATTTATTCCTTTTCCATTAAGTCTTTTTCTACAACTTTATTCAAACAATTTGTCTAAACATATTTATTGGAAAATGCAAAATTATACAAAATGTTCCCTTAGCCTCAAACCATTACCAATCCATCAATATATGATGGAAAGTTGTCAAACTGATGATAATGATCCTATATGCATATTTCAATCCCCGATTAGATTCCGATTAGGCTCTGAGCAAAATACCCTTTTCTACATCAGGCAATCAAAAAGTAGCTAAGGCCTGAATTCAAGCCGATAATAAGCATGTCGCCCATGGCCAAATGCCGCACTATATAATCATCTAAATACACTCGGATATATACAAATATACATGTATGTGCTTGTGTTTGTGTGTGTGTGTGAATGTATGTGTGCTTGTGGCTGGACTGGAGCTGGGGCTGAGCCTATGCTCTCTATAAATGATGATGCTGCTCATTTCTTGTGCATTGACGCGTAGTTTGAGTTCTTCGCTGCTGCTGTTGTTGTTGTTGTTATTCACAGTTGTTGTTGTTGTTATTCACAGTTGTTTGTTGTTGTTGTTGCTTGGTTGTTGTATGTGGGCCGCTTTTGTTGTTGAAATGCCGCTGATAAATGAGTTTTGGCTTTTTTGTTGAAACGACGTGGGAAAATGTGCGTTGATTTACATACAAACATACACTCACACTCACACACACACATACGCACACATACACAGTGTGTCACACACACTCACACTGGCATTCGATCAGAGCTGCAAACAAACTCAAAGTACACACAGAAAACACTCGAAAGCACTCGAACGAGTGGGCATCTTGAGACTGTCTGGTCCGACCTCGGTCGATGATGCCGGGCAAATCAATTCGAGACTCGAAATTCGATTCGATGATTCATCAAATCGATCAAATCGAGCTTTTAATTTAAAGTGAATTTGGCAATAATTTCAAAATGAATAGCTTCGAGTGCGTGTTGTGCCCGGCTGTGAGTGCCAACTGAGTGCACTCAATGACAATGTGTGAATACACCCACCCCTGAAAAATTAACATCAAATTTGTTTTCGTCTTGCACTCATGAATGTATTCATAATGCTGGGAAGCAGTTCGAATTGCTCTCTGAGAAATGTAGCGATTTTGCAATGAAGTAAGTGTTTTGTCTGGGCAAAACTGCACTCATGAGTGTATTCATGAATGGTCATATGAATGTTTATGTATTCAAATATGGTGAGCTGACCAGAGTTGCACTCAACTAAACGGCATGCATTACATATCGTTTCTATGAATGCACTCATGAGTGTATTCATGAATATTCATATAAATATTTATGAATTCAAATAAAGTTAACTGACCTAAGCTATACTTAATTAAATGGCGTAGAATACATACCGTTGTTATGAATGCACTTATGAGTGTATTCATGAATAGTTCAATGGGTGCTTATGTATTCAAATATAGTAAACTGACCAGAGATATATTCAAATAAACGCCATGCACTAGCAATCGTTGATATGAATGCACTCATGAATACATTCATGAACGGTCATTTTAATGTTTATGTATTCAAATAAAGTGAACTGACTGGAAGTATGTTCAATAAAATATAGTATATTTAATATAATATGTTATGAATACACTCATGAGTGTATTCATAAATGGTTTTTCAAATGTATATGTATTCAAATAGATCAAAGTGGACTAGAGATACATTTAAATAAACGGCTTGCATTTCCAATCGTTTTTATGAATGCACTCATGAGTGTATTCACAAATTCACTTAATTTTCGGGGCTTAGAATGCATTTATGAATAGCTGAATTACAAGTTATTAAGAGTGGCTATGGATACTTGTAAAAACCTCTGAATACTTGTGAATACCCAACGCATGACTCACGGAAACTAAAGCGTTTTTTGAGCGAACTCAAACAGCGAAGCGAACCACTTGAAATGTGGCAGACGCATGACTTGGCCCGCGGATTAGCAGCGACACCCGCAGTTGCCACACCCCCTACCCCTCTTTCTCAACGCCCCCTTCCCTTCCCCTGCACTGAGCACCTTCAGTGTCCCGCTAGCCATTAGGGCATTTGCCATTAAGCATTGCCCATTACAGCATTGCCCATTTCACAGTACTCCACCCCCGCCTCCAGCCCTGCCCTTCGCACACCCCTCCCCCGCAACACATTACCCATTGGCCATTACCCATTACCCATTAGCATTGCCATTACCTTATTACCTTACGTGGATTTAGCACTGCACGCTTCGGTTCAAGTGTCTGCCGCGCCCCTCATCAAATTTCGCACTCAGTGCTTCGGCTGCGGCTCAGGCTGCGGCTGCGGCTGCGGCTTTATGCCGCGTGTTATGGTTTCTTTTCACTCCTTTTACAGCACACCTTGAGCAGCAACACCTTTCAAAGTGGCAGCTGCTTGCTCCTCGTCGTCGACGTCGTCGTCGCGGAGCACTTAAAATTCCAACGCGCGAAATGTGCCGTCAAACGCGCGACGCACGCGCAGAGCAAATCAAGCTAAAAAGGGTATTCACAGAGCACTCACTCACCCATTCAGTCAGTCACTCAGTCACCCAGGCACTCATTCACTCACTCACTCACTCACTCTGTGCCGAGGATCACAGTCTCTCTTACTAATTAACTGTAAATTATGTCTCTCTGTGTGCGTGTGTGTGTGTGTGCGACTTATGCGCGTCTTGCAGGCGATTCGCGTTTTAAATCGCGCAAAACTGATTTGTGTGCCAAAAACGGCAACATGCCCCTTGCACCCCCCCCCCACACACACACTTCCATAGCCCCTGCCAGGCAATTCCTGTCAGGCCATAAATTGCGCACTTTCACTTTTGTTGCTGTTACTGTTGTTGTTGTTGTTGTCGTCCCCGCATGCGAAGTTTATCATTAGTCGCGCGCGTTTTGGCCGCGTTTTTCGGGGAGTTCGCTGCGTTTTTTTTTTTTCATTTCTTGGTGTTTTTTTTTTCTTTCTTGACTTCGTCTCTTCCTGCGCCAACAGCAACCACAATTGCCATTTGCTGATGTAGTTGTTGTTGCTGTTGCTGTTGTTGTCGATGCCGAAGCTGAGACCGGAAATTTTTGTCATTAGCTGGAAATTTTATTTTCGCTTCGTTTCGTTGGGATATACTACGGAGAGACTTACTACACACACACAAACACACACACACACATACATATATATTGTATTTTTTCGCCCACTTTTCGACTGTGTTTTCGTAGCTTTTCCTGACCTTTTCTCAGTGTGTGTGTGTGTGAGACATGGAGGCCAAAAAAAGGGTACAATCACTTTGTGAAGATGTTTGCCGCACAGACAACTGACGACGAAGCGACGCGAGCCAGGGCCGAGCATAATTAAATTCTAATTAAGAACTTATTACGCTTAATTACATTTGTTTAATCATCGTCATTACACAAGTAATTGAAATTAAATGCCGCTGCGTATATTGTGTAGTGCCCTTTTTTTGCTATTTTAAATGAATTTTTTGAAAAAATTCTCCATTTTTGTGTGGCCAAACTTCATTTGAGATGAATGAGTGGTCTCATTAAAATTATAATACAAAAGGGTTATTCAAAAACTGACCTTCAGTTATATACATACATATATTGCATTATATTTGCACATAAATCAAACATGATATAAATTTCTTTCCACTTTGATTCTCCCAACTCCATTTGATATGAATAAAATAAATACATAGATACATTTGAATTGTCTGTTGAACTCGATGAACCGAAAATAATTATAATAAATGTATTATGAAGTTAAAATACAATTGTTTTCCATTTTTAATTCAAACTTCAATTAAAGATTAAATGAGTCTGCGTAAAATGTTTCTAGTTATAAGTAACGAAATGACTTCTAATATAAATAACCTCTATGTTTAGCGTAAGTGTTGTATACTCCGGAGAACTTGTTCGGGAGTGACTTCCATCTAACAATTTCCCAAATAACTTCTACGTTTATTATCCAATCGCAACCAAATTTGTAGAGATCATTTATGCATCAACAGTCATTGTGTTTACCAAATTTTAACTGTCCTGCATTAAAATAATACTTGGAATTCGGTTTCTATTGATTAACTTGGATTAAAAGGGGCGTGATTGAGTTCCATTACAAACTTGATCTGCGTGCAATAATAACACCTATTGGTGCCGAATTTGAAAGCTCTAGCTCTAAAAGTCTCTAAGATCTAGGTGTTCAGACGCATAGACAGGCACTTAATTTGTTATAATACCCTTCTACCTTATTAGTAGTGGGTATAAATACGTTCCAAATTGTTCTAAAAAAAACGGGAAGAGTATTGAAGATTCTGCTGTCTTTTCTTTTCCTTTTTCTTTTTTTTTGATTTTATTCGTCGCAATTTTCTTTTCTATTTTCATTTTGCCTTGCAGTTTTTGGCTTGGGTGCTTTGCCTTTCCGCCAACATTTTTATCGAGCTATGCGAATAGCCTGCACCCCTCTCTTCTTCCCCTTCCCCCTTCCCCTCAAGCACCCTGTCCTCCGTCTGTCCTGGCAGTGGCTCCTGGCTGTTGCTTTATCATTTTTCTTCGTCTGCCTCCAGTTTTTTTTTGGAGCTTAGTTCGTGGCGACTTCCTCTGCCTGTGCTGCCTGCGCGGGACATACCCATACACTCACACTCACACTCACTCGCACACACTCACACTCATACCGGGATTCAGATTCGCATTCACGGCACTCGCATTGCTACTGTGTGTATGACGACAAATGATAAATGAATTTGTGATAAATGAAGCATGTGGCCAAAAGTTGAAAATACTTTTTACACACAGACAGAGAGGGAGATACCCACAGCGAGAGGCAGAGGGAGAGAGAGAGAGAGAGAGAGAGGGAAGAGACAACAAGCGATGGGAGGCAACTATTTACGCCTGGTCTCCTCCTGCTGCTGCTGCCACACTTTGCGGCATCTGTATCGAATTATGAATGGAAAGCGAGTTTTCCCAACAATGACAAACACTCATTAACATTGTCCCGCTCTCTCTCTATCTCTATCTGTCTCTCCCTCTCTCTCTCTGTCTCACTCACTTATTGGCCATTGGCTTTTTTATCTATCGCTTTGTTTTTTGTCTTGTTATGCAAAAGTTTGTCGAGTGATTGGCGTGATTTACTCTGGAATTGTTAAGGCGGAGGCATGCACGCTTTTGTCTTACTTTCCCCCTCTCTCTCTCTCTCCCTCTCTTTCTCCCTCTCGCTATCCAAGCTATTTATCTGACTGGTCCAGTGAATGAATGTTTTCCCTGTTTGTCCGTTTGGCGAGAAAGTAGCCAAACAAGTGACTCAGTCCCAGTCCCAGTCCCAGTCCCGGTCGAGTATTCGTGGAGTGGAGTGAATGCTTTTGAGTAATGCGGGTACCATTAATATGAATACGAGCACGACAAACGAATACACAACGAATGCTAGTTTCAGTTGTAAAGTGACTCACTCACACACTCAAACACACAACAATATGCGATTTTATTTATTATTCAATTCGTATTGTCGGCGATTTAATTTATTCATCGAGCTCATTTCGTTTTGTTCATTTCATAATTTGATTCTAATTATAATCTGATAAATGTGCAAATTAACAATATTTGATTCATGCATAATTGAATGTTATTCACAGTTCATACTGCCGCCATTTGCATATTCCCCGCGCGATATTCACGAGGCATTTGTGGGCATTCAAACTAATTAATTCAGAGTTGCTCGGAACATTGATTCATTTGGCATTTTTGAGTGTATTCACACATTGTTCGCAAGCAGCAGAGAGCGCTTGTGTGTGTTATGCCAGACAATCAGAGTGAATAGTACAATTATTCACACGAAGCTATTCAAAGGTATTCATGGTGTCTGAACAACGCTGCATAAAAGTTCATAAATTTGCTTTTTCAACTGCATAGGTAGCACGTATTCACGTGCATTCATTCACAGCAATTCATACTCATTCGCAGTCATTCATACTCATTCACATTCATTAACAATGGACTCCAATTAATGTCAACATCTGTTGTTGCCAATTTAGAAAACAGCTTTCAATTTTGGCCAGCCACGACCCAAGCTCAGTGTGCCACACACACACTCGCACACCCACACACACACACTCGCACACTCGCACACACGCACACGTTGACAAAGTTTCCCTCTCATTGCAGTCGTTGCTGCACTTAATTTTCATAATTAAAAAAGTTTACCTTGACAACCCCATGGAACGACGACAATCCCTAGCATAACCCATACGCAGCGAAGGGGTAGAGGGGTGGAGAGGGGGGTGGCAGGGAAGGGGAAGGGGTTACAGCGGGGCAGGCCCACCCGATATCCAATTCCAACGTTGCTGCTGCTGCCAGTTACGCACATTTGGACTGTGCCAGCGTTTTGTAATTAATTTATGCAAATAATCCAACGGCAGAGGGGGGGATGAAGGGGGAGTAGCAAAGGGAAAGGGGGAAGCGGAGTAAAGCGGGCAGGTGAGGCAGCAGGTGAGCCGCCTGTTGTCGGGTTTGCCGGGGCCAATTGCTTTGTGGCAAGGCACTCTCTCTGCCTGCGCTGGGGTCGACATCGCCATCGCCAACGCCGACGCCGACGCCGACAGCAGCGCTGGCCATGCGTGCATCGTGTGGCATATTAAAATGAATGACCCTTTAAGTTTGCGCCTTGGTGTTAACTCCCCCACGCTGGATTAACTAGACAAGTTGGCAAAACACACTGCGTCGAGCCGAGCCGAGTCGAGCTGAGCCAAGCCAGGCAGAGGCGAGCGAACCGTGCACTGAGCACTGAGGGGAACTGAGCCAAACAGCGACGCTCACCCAGTCACCTCAGTCACCCCTGTCGTTCCTTCTCCCCTTTTCTTCTCTTCCCTTCCCTTTCCCTTCTTCCCCTCCCTTCGGTTCTGCGCTGTCGTGAACTCTCCTGTTTCCCGGAACTTGTCATCATAATACGAGTGTATCGTGCGCTGCAGCAGGCAAAGCGACTTGCAACTTTTGCCTCCGCCTTTGGCACTTGCTGCACACAGTTTATTACATACTATGTTATACCCTATATACCCTGTATTGTGCCAAGGAGTGTAGTTACGATGTTGTAGTCGAGACAGTCAGTGTGCGAGGGAGTCTTAAGCTTCAACAGTCTCGATAAGACTCTTCTTCTTCATAGCAGAACTCGAAATTGCTTCAACGCATATTATATATATATATATATATATATATATATTTTATATTAATACAATATAGAGTGTTATATAGTATATTCGTATACCCTGTAATTCATAAAGATGCGTTTATTACCGCCACAGAGAGAAGGGAAATGCTATGCAGTTCAGTTGGGACAGTTTTCTTTGTTTTTTATGTTTTTTATCCCTAGTTGGTAGCTATGAAATTGGCTATAAAGCTATTATAGCTATTTTCTGTATACCCTGTAGTGCATACAGAGGGACTTATTACAGCTAAAGATTCGGGATCTACTCTAGAGCTTGAGTTAATACAGGTTTTGGTCTTTTTTGTGAAAAATCTCTAGATAAATGAGTATTAGATAAATACATACCCTGCAAAATAAATAAACCACATATTTTGAATACCCTTTAGTTCATACAGATGGTTTTCATACAGCTAACGGGTCCATAACTGGGCTGCAGTGTCAGTTGAAACAGTTTCATCTTTTTATACCGGCTATCCATTAGCTCTGTCCGTATGAAGACCTATATCTTCGAGACTATCATAGCTAGAGCTACCAAATTTGGTGTTATATCACATGCAAAAACATTAAGTTTCTTTTAGAATTTGCCCAGATCCACTTCTGCCTGCATAAATCGATAAAAACCTAATTTCAAGCTTAACTCTAATGCAGGAAAGTTCATCTATGGTAAACATTGTAACTATCAACGCATAAATGATACCTGAAAATTTGGTTGCAATCGGATAATTAACACATAAGTTTTTAAATAAATAAATTTGAAGGTTACTGATTTCTAAGCTCCACAAGGTATGCAACACAAATATAGAAGGTGTGTATCGCAGTCGAGCACACTCAACAGTAGCTTTCGTCCCTGTTCTAATCTGATCTCTGAATGTATGAGAGTTATAGCAATGAAATACCCTGCAGCATATGAAAGAGTGTTCGCAACATGGTGTTTTTTACAGGGCATTGAACAGTTGGTCAGGCTAGTTGCTGCGCCAACTGCTGTTTTGGGGCTTACCCTAGTTCTTAAATCGTGTGTGTACTTTGCGTTTCGGCAACTGCGCCCTTTGCAGCAAGTATTTCTAGTACTTTTTTGTTGAATTTATTATAATATTTTTCATGTTGTTGCCCTTCCCTTCCCCCTTCCCCCTCTTGGTACTTTGGAGCTGCTTTCGGGTGTTCTCGCATGAGCAAAAAATTAAGCGCGCTGACATTCGCTTCCTGGCCACGCCCACAACTAGCAGTACAAGCGGCCGCAAGCTCTGTCTGCTTTGGTTTCTGCACCCCCCTCTCCCCCTCCCTTTGTCTTGGTTTACTACTTTTTTGACCAGGTTAAGACACACACAATGACTGCACCGTTTCTTTCTTTCTCTTGACTTCCCCCCTCTCTCTTTGTCTCTCTCTCTCTCCTTTTTTGTTTTTCGGGCACAAAATTGTCAAACAAAGGACGACTAGGAGAAGGACGACGATGACGAGTACGTGGAGAGCCCGAGCCTAATGACTTGAGCTCGAACCCCACAGTGGAGCACACCAGAGCAGTATCAGTAACGCAAGCCCCGCAACTTCCCCTCCCCTGTTGGCTTTTTCGCGAGTCGACACGGGTCTCCCTCAGGTCCTTGGCGCCGCTTTTGTGCCAGCCTCTGCTACTGCTGCAGCCGCTGCTGTTGCCTCTCAATCAAAGCCACGACTTTGGACTCCCCCAAGTGAAACAACAAAAAAAAAACGTATAAAGAAACGAGGGGAGTAGCCTGCAAGGAGAAGGGAGTGAGGGGGAGAGGGGGACGACACTCGAAAGCCGAAACCAAACGAAACTAGCAACCAAACCCGACTGCGGTTGTTGGCCCTTTTTGCCAGTCGCGCGCCACGTGGGGCATGAAGAAACGTGGGGCAGCTTTGATTTGCCAGCAGTAAGTGAGCAAGATATAGTACGATATGGGAGGAATAAACCTTGAGTAGATATAGTGAACATGTCAAGGCAGATTCCGAGCTGATCGAGTGCCTTGTCTTGCAGGGTATACGTGGATGCAGAAGGCGCTGCCGCAGGCGTTGCAGGGTGTGCAGGCTCCCCTTCGCTTTGCAGTGGGGTTAATGCACTGCAGGGGAGCGTGCAAGCGAGAGGGAGGGCAGGGGGTGAAGCAGGGCAGGCAAAAGAAATAGCAGAAGCAGCAGAAGAATTATATAGAGAACCCTTGCGCGGAGTCAGTTCGAGTACTCGAAAGTGTGTTGCACCCGAAATGGCAGCAGCAGGTAGCGAACAGGGTGTCGACAGGGAGAGAGGGAGAGGGGCAGAGGCAGGCGGGGGGTGTCACAAGCAAGAGCACAGGACTCATATTAAAGCAGCAGGGGCGAGGGCAGGGGCAGTGGCAGGGGCAGCAGCGGCGGTCGCCTTCAATGTTTATTTTGCGTGCCAGGGCACTTAGCGCAATTTCCGTTCAGCTGTAAATGTATCTGTAACTGCAGTTGTAGCTGTATATGTAGCTGTATCTGTATCTGTATCTGTATCTGTGGCTGTATCTGTGGCTGTTACTATGACTAGCATCCCGTGGAACGCGCATCTTTTGTGCGTATCCTTGAGGCAACGCTTGAGCACTGCTTAATGCTTCATTAGCAATTTGTTGTGCGTGTGTGCCTCAGTGAGCGAGTGTGTCTCTGTGTGTGTATGTGTCTGTGTGTGTGTGTGTGCCACTCTGCCTGTGTCGCACTCCCACGCACCGCTGCCTACCTGCAGCGGGCATATCAAATGGCACTAAGCGAATCGGCCCTGGCCGTGACTATTTTTGTGGCCCGTCTGGGCCGCTGCTCGAGTGGCTCATTGTCAGTGTGGCACTTGGTGAAATTTGAGGCAAGTTGCTGCCGCTGCTGCTGCCTCAGCTTCAAAGCGACATCAAATGTCAAGCGACAAACGCCGCAGCGCAAACGCCCAGCGGCCTCTTCAGGCAGCCAAAAACAAAAAAAATGAGAAGAAGAAAATCAAAATATAAAGATGATGTAGGCAAGGCGAGAGTAGAGCGGAAGGGCATAGAGAGAGGGAGAGAGGTGGAAAGACAGAAGGAAAGTAAGAGAAGGAGGGAGAGAGAGATGAGAGGGGGAGTGGGGAAGAGGGGGAGAGCGGCAGCGCTGCTTGACAAAAGGCTCATTGTTTTGCCATATGCCCTGTAATCAAATATCAATGAATGGGCACCCGCCCCTCTCCCCCCTGCTAGCCCCCCCTCTAACATACGTTTAGCTGTGCCTCCCCTCCTCCCTCCGCCCCTTCCCCCTTCTGCTCTGACTTAGTGCTGCGTCAGCTAATTAGGCCTGGAGCCATTGAGAAAGATTCGACGAAAACCTTCGAAAAGTTGTCGCAGCTTTTGTGCCACAAGCCACAAGGCAACTTCCCTCTGTATGTGTGTATATGTGTGTGTGCGTGTGTGTGCGTCTCTCATGCATGCGAAAGCGTATGTCAATTGGCGTTGTTAACAGTTCTGGCGACTTTTAAGTGGAATCTGCGTACAAATCAGCAGTGAATGTGTGTGCATAAGAGCCCTGAATGAATGCACTCAGTTCAGGGCAACAATGTTGTACGGTACTATACTGTAACTATTGAGACCTGGTACACATAGGGGAAGAAGTGTATAAGGGTACTATACTCATTACAAACTATACAATTATTCAAACGGAGAGTGTACGTTCATTTTGGGTACATGTTTGATTGCTTGATGAATGCTGAGAGAGTTTTGAGTCTCTTTTTTATATGTAATATATATGACAAATACAACTAAAAGTGAAAGATTAAACTAAACATAACTGTAAAATAAGTAAATACATGTGTGCAATAATGAACAAAGCATGAAATGGAAGTATAGAAAAATCGTTCCACCTTTTCTGGAAGTGTCTTACAACTGTTCAATAGCTCACACGTATTCCCATTGAACTAAGTAGAACGTCTTTGCATTCAATAATATTTTACCATTCCTTGTACAATATTGTGAGTATCACTAAAAGACTGTAATGAAACATTCTGTATTCACTATCAGCTGAGTGAGTATGACAGGGTCGTAGCGACGGTCTCGTGGAGGGCCTTGTGCCAAACTTCTTGGTGGCCTCTATTGTAATTGGCTTGCTTATGCATAATACGATACAATGTGCATATTAGCTTAGTTCTTGAAACGTTTGAAAAGAAAGAAACAAACTCAATATTAATTGCATCGAGTGTTTTCTTCTTAATTTGAATGGCAAAATCGTCAATATTTTTAAAAAAAATATATATAGTATTCTGAGTCTTGAGTCCTTATTAACAGTTGATTGTATTGCTAATCCCTTAAATCTTTCTTGCCATATTGTTCTTGTCAATTATTATGTATTTACACTTTACCCATAAGGCAGAAGGTTTTTATGACTTGCTCGACGAAAATGTATATAACAGACATTCGGAAGATTGGCATATATATTCTTGTTCAGTATGAATATCAATCAATTTAGCACTATTTGTCAGTTTGAATGTTAAGACATTAACTAAAGACACTGAACTGGATATGGAACTTTCTGTATACAATGACTGGCTACTTGTTCCATTCTTCTGCTAGCGGGCGCACCTGGCAGATGGGGGCCCTTGGGCACTGCACACTCTTCGCTACGGGCCTGGAGTAAAAGTGATTCACAATGTAGAACAGAACACAACATTCACTCACAACAATTTTGAGTGCACATAAATGTGTCTTAAATGAAGTTAAAAGAAAACTTTGTATTACATTTATATTTATTTATATACAAACTGAGATAGCAATAATTAATTTATCATAAATGATTAATTTGCGTCTGCTGTGCATGTGTTAGTGTCTCTATGTGTGTCTGATGCTTTAGCTGCAGTTGGCTTGATTTAGTTGAGGACAAACAAATGCTTTAAATTTTCCACCAAACCGCCAAAGAACTGCATAGAGAAGACATGCTGAAAGAGAGAGGGAGAAAGAGAAAGAGGGAGAAAGGGAGAGCGGGCACTGAGTATATATAATAATAAAAGTAAAAATAAATAAGGAGAGCACGCTATGAAAATTGCAGTCGTAAAGTTTAATTGTGGCCACGCAGACATGAAAGACGGCGGCGAAGAGAGGAAGGGGAAAGGGCGGGGGAAGGACGCGCAAAAAAATGCAAATTTTTACAAACAGTCAACAACAACAGAAGGAGTCCAAGGAGCAGCGGAGCACAGTCAAAGTTGAAAAAGGCAACAGCAGAACAGAAAGAGAAACAGAAACAGAAAGAGAAAGAGGAGGAGAAGGAGAAAACGAAAATGGAAAACAACTCGCAAAGAAAGTGCATAAAATTTGCACAAGAAGTGTTAAAATTGTGCACAAGACGCATGCAACTTTAGCCATGGGGCAGGTTCGTCAACTCCCCAGAGAGAAAGGGGGAGCAAGAGGGGGAGAGGTGCAGCCAAGGTAGCGCAGCCAAGAGAACGTGGCCAAAAGGGCGTGACTAAAAATTGCAAAGAAGCTGAAGAACTTTTGCGCGATACAATGCTCTGAAAATTGTCAAATAAATATTTTTGCAATGGACATGCCAGGCGGGAAAGAGAGAGAGAGAGTGGCAAAGAAATGAGCAGGGAGAGGGAGGAGTTTAGGGGGGGTCAGTGGTTGACTACTGCTTTCACTCAAGCGTTAAACTGAGCGCAAGGGAAAGTGCAAAAAGTTTGCTCCCCCACACTGTTTTCTGCTTCTTCACCAGGTGCCCAGTGCAATGTTTCGCATTTCGGGGAAGAGTCCAAGGTCTGCCTGCCCTCAGTCCGCTGTCCCCTGTGCCCCTTCTCTCCTGTTCTCAGTTCAGAGTTGTGTGTGCTGTCGATGCCTATGCAGAAATGCAGCAAATGTCCAAGTGACATCAAAATTTACATTCGGGTTCAACGCAAAGGGGAAAAGTGTAAAGTTAGAAGAAGCCCGACTTGTAGATACTCTGCAATGTATTGCAGTTGACTATGAAGAGTAATGTTTGCTGGCATCAAGATGAAAGATAGATTAATAAAATAAATCATTAAAGTAATATAGAAATACATATAACACTCTTGAAAGATAACACAAGTGTATTAGAAAAGAAGGATAAGTAGATAAATATAGATGAAAAAGTAGATGAAGAGATAGGTAGATAGATATATGGATATATATCGGTAGTTAATCAGATAATGAGATGGATAACTAAATGGATAAATGGACAGATAGTCTGATTAACATTTATATATGTTAATTGATACATAGATAATAAGATAAGCACATAGATAAATATTTGAGTTGAATAGTTAGAGAGATAGACAGCTTAATAGCAAAATAGATGCTTCTATCCATCTAGATAGATAGAAGAAAGATAGATAAATAAATAGATATATGTATAGATAGAGGAATAGATAGATAAATAGATAGATATATTGAGGAAAGGCAACTTCATGTATAATAACAATATAATTGTACAATCTATTAGGGAGATAAGAATATAGATGAATCGATTTATGAATTGTCTTGCGAATACTGACAGATTATAAATATAACTATAACCTAATCTCATCTCTGAAAGTCGAATGGCTAAACAGTCTAATAATAGATAGCTATTTTTTAGTAATTTCTTCTTAAGATAATTATTCACTTCAGTGGCGAAACACCCTTTTTGGACCTGCTATTAGTACTGGGTATAAATATTACACAGAAATGTGAAATCGAAGCAGAAAAAGTATCCACGCAGACTGCGACGGGCCGACGTCGTCTCTGGGCCATGTGCAAAGTGCAGGCGCACAAAGTTGGTAAGTGCAGCTGACCAGCTGCGTTCCCCCCTCCCCCCGCCCCTTGCTCCGTGCATGCCCCGCATACCAGCCCATGCCACTTGCCCCTCTTCTTCTTGTTGCTGTCCCCCTTTGTGCGTCCAGCGGAGGCGTTGCGAATGCCAAAAGAGCAAAAAGTAAGAAAAAGAGGAGAGTAAATCAAAAATGCATAGCCAAAGGCATCCAGTGGGAGAGGAGGGGAGGGGGAACGGGTAGGTGGCAACTGTGAATTGAGTTAGTAAGCAAAGTGGGGCAGCAGCAGCAGGCGGAGGAGGAGTGGAAGGAGCAACTGCACTGCTCCCTGACATTTATGGCCCGCATTTATGTAATAACTACGAACTGCATTTCATATTTACTTGTATTTGCATTGGTATTCCTCAGTGTGTCAGTGTGTGTGTGTGGGAGTGCGAGTGTATTTGCATTTGCATTTCATTTGATTTCGCTGCGCATTCCGTATGCATAAAGAAAATGATATCGAATCGCAAAAGAACTCGACCTCTCAACCTTCTTCTGTACCTTCTTTGTTCACTGCGATATCGTTTTAGAGAGTTATTAAATTTCGAAATTATCACAAAAATATTCTCAGTTTTTAGCACTAAGTGAAACGCATTCCCTGTTCTAATGTTAATATAGTAATATTATGATAAAAATAATATAAAAAAGTAAGGGAGTATTCCTACATTCTTTATTTCGTTATTATTTCCCTTTTTGTATTGGAAATCATATTAACAATTTTATCTATAACCTCATGAGTCTCTTGTGTAGTAGCTTCCCCAAGATTACTTTTAGGTAGTTATAGTTTCATTATCTATGCAAATTGAAGAATATATATACAAAGTCTAACTCGAACTCTCCATGACAATCTATCTCAATATATCTTCTTTCTACTGCTTACCTTCAATCAACAATCTTTCTAAGTCTCTTTGACTGTTCACCATTCACTAAGATCAGCAAATCTTCCAGCAAAGTCTCAAGCTCAAGCTTATGCTCATGCTACATATCAAGCCTCCCCCCCCCTCCAACTTCCTCCTTCTCCTGCAGTTCACTCTGCGTGTTTTTCATGTGATGTTTGATTTGCGCTTGATTTATGCGCTTTTTAAATGGCAAAGATTAGACATTTGTTTAGCAATTAATTTCAGATGACACTTTGCGCCGTCGAGCATAAACAAAATACAAAAAAAAAAAAGAAAAAACAAAAAGAAGAAAAACAGAAAATGTGTGGAAAAAAAACTAAAGAAAATGAAATGAGGCAACGAAGCTAAGAGTCGACGAAGTCGATGGGGGAGACAGCAGACCCACGCGACATGAAGCGACGCCCACTGCGAGCGCTCTGTCTCCCTCTCCCTCTCTCTCTCTCTGCCTGAGTGTGTTCTACATTCTCCACTTCTCGGTGCACAGTCCACACTTCAGTTCTGCCCCCTCTCCCTTTGCTTTCTCCCCTGCTCGGCGAAGTCAGCTCATTCCTCATTGCTCAACATCTTCTTTTTCCGTCTTCACTTTTCGTGGCTTTTGGTGGCAGGCCAAGCGGGCAGGCGCTAATTAATTTTCTTTTAAATGGGCTGAAAGGGGCGGAAAGGTGCCTCGCGCGAGGGAGTGAGGGCGAGGCGACAGTCAGTGCCACACCTCATCAATTTGGAGTCCCTTTTTTATGACTTTGTCGCTGTCGTTATGATTGAATGCCCCTGCAGGTGGAGCAGATGAGAAGAGAGAGTGGGAATGGGCATTGAAGAGCCAGTTGAACAGGCAGTTGACAGAGTGAGAGGGAAAGAGGGGGGAGAGAGTAGCGCAGTGTGGAACAAGTTCGAGTGTGGAATTTCCCAGTTGGAAATTAGTTTACAAAAATAAAATAATATTCAAATAAAATGGGGAAATGGAAAAACATTCTACGAAACATTTTTAAATGTTTGCATTTGGCTTAATTAGCTTAAAAGCTGCAACAAGGCACAAACTTTACCCACGCTCTCGCTCTCCATCTCTCTGCTGAACAAAGGCACAGCAACAACAGTAGCAACATTGCCATTGCACAAAAGACAAACAGAACAAACAAACAACAACAGCAACATCAACGGCAGCAGCTATGGGGCAGCGCACAGTGGTGCGAGTGTGCTCTAAAATTATGTGAAATTCATGAAAACAATTAATGAGCTTTTAATTTATAATAATTACAATTGTTAATGGAGAAACTTTCTCTGTGTGTGTGTGCGTGTGTGTCTGTGTGTGTGTGTGACAACTGAGAGCTGCCACTGCGTTTGTCCAAGCCTGAATGAGTCTGAATATCAACTATGCTGTGGCATTTCTGGGACTCTCAGTAACTTGAGGTCGCATGACAGTTGCAGTGTTGCACACAGTTGTAGTTGGGCTCTATTTTATTTGAATATTATCTAAAAAATAGAACATAAATATATACTTTACATATATTTATATAAGATTTAAATTAAGGAAGAGTAATAATAATATTACTCAAAGAAGAGCGAAACTATTGCAATTGAACTGCTGTGGGGTACATTTTCTTATAATATATGTTAATTGTTTATAAATTAAATGCAAAAGCTTTATTAGTTCCTTTATTTATTATTAAAATTCTTTTGTTTGTTTTGAGGGTATGTTGACCTTATTTAATAACAGAAAAATACAAATTAACCTAACCTTACTGAAATAGTAAAGCAGTTCCTTTGCTTTCTTCTTTTATTCCATATTCTCTCTCTTTTCTCTCTCCCTCATTCATTCCTTCCATTTATCGCAGCTGTTATTTCTTTATCTCTAGCCATGTTTTAAGGCACTAAGGGTTCCTTGCACAGTGTGCCCAGCGCGGTAGTCAAAAGTCATACAAAACTTCAATTAAATAAATGATTTTATGAAATTAATTATGTATGAGCAAAAGGTAAAGAAATACAGCAAAATGGCAAAAACAAGACACACGCACACACACACACACGGACGCTCACACTCACACGCACACAAATGCAAATTGAAGAAAAATATAAAAAGTGTAACAGCTCGAGGAATTTTCTTTAGCTAAAAATGTAAAGGCAAAATTTAAAATGAAAATGAAAATGGAGGAAATGGAAATGAAAATGACATTAACTTGTCGACATGTCGTTTGTAGGCCCCTGCACTCCTCTCCTTCCTCCCCCCACACACACAAGCACACATTGAGGGAGAGACACATACATACGTGCACTTACTTTGTTCAAATTTGATTTGCTAATCGAAAGAAAAAGAAAAAAAAATAAGTTGAATTTATTTAGGTTTACAAAAGTGTTCTGGAATATGGAAATGAAATGAAATCAAATGGAATGAAATGAAATGAAACGAACTGAATCGAAGCAGTTCGAAAGCGAGTGCAATCGAATGCAAATAAATGTATTAACTCCCAATTGTGCGAGAGTCACAAGTAAAATTAGGTCAAAAATAGGTTTTAAATTAGGTTGAAAATATATTTTGAGGCAAATTCAAATTTGTGAGCAACAAAGTTATTAAACACGATAAAGATGCCCCACTAGGGAATAGAACACTCGTTTTATTTCAAATGAATACACATTAAAAAAAAAAAAATATTATATTATTAGAAAAATTCAGTGAGGAACTAAGTTATTTTATCCGATACAGATGAAACAAAAAAGTACATGTTCATCAAAAAAAAAAAAAAAAAAATTAAAAAAATTGAGATAATTCATTGTGAAAGTCTACGAAATTTGATTAGAAGAGAATTAAAAAAAAATAAAAAATAAATAAGGATCAGAAAAAAAAGTGAAGACTGATTAGGAAACTCTGCAAATTTGCTTAAAAATATTCGTCAATTTAGTATAAAATAAGAATTAAAAGGTCTTAAGTTATTTAAAAAGGTTGAATATATTTTAAGAAATATCCTGAAAGGTTCAAATTTGTTTTATCTGATGAAACTGCCACTACAGGCAGAATAGCACTAGTTTATACATTTAAAAAAAAATAGACATTATTTTATGATTGAGTTATGGTAACTCAATCATAAAATAAAAAGAAATCTTTAAATTAGTTACAAATGTGATTTCGATTGGTAAATTCAACCGATTCAACCGTCAACCCGAAACCAAAAACCGAATTAAAGTTGAAATATTTCAAAAATTCTCATTCTAAAATTACTGAAAACTACTGCACAACTCAAGCCAAAGAAACAAACGAAAATATTTGAAAAAGTTTTGCAAAATTTGCCATGAAAGTTGCCGAAGTTGAAGGAATTCCGATCTATATATTTTTGTGTATACAAATCGCAATGCAATTGCCCCATGAAATGAACATAAACAACGCCGATTGACTATTTCAGATTCCATTTCCATGCGCAGCATTCGCATTGTCAATTGCCACTTGCCACTTGGAGGGTGAGGGAGAAGGAGTGTGGGAGGTGAGAGGCGAAGGATAGATAGAGATTGCGATCCATTGATAGGGCACGACAGGGCAGGGTCAATTCGACAGACTCTGAACCGCAATTCGAAACTCAATTCGAATCCCAAATGCGCATCCCTTTTGACCCTTTCTCCTCCACTCTCCCTCCCCCCTTCTCTGTCTTTCTTTTGCCGCCTATATTTGGGGCATGCCAACATTTATTTTTACACAACAAAAATGTCAATGTACTGAGCGAGTTGTAGACAGAGCCGGGGAGAGACGGAGAGAGGGAGAGGGAGCTAAAGGTTGAATGTATTTAGCTGGCAATTTGAAAAGCCGCCTCGCTTTGGATGAAACATTATGCACACATTACGTTTGCACATGTAACATATGTGTGTGTGAGTGTGTCTGTATGTGTGTGTGCGTGTGTGCTGCACACATTGTGTACTTTTTGTAGTAAGTATCGCAATGAAGTCGCTTTGCCCTGCCTCGTTCTGTTGCCCCCGTTCGTAGTTTATTTATTTCGTAGTTTTTGTGCTGCATCATCTTCATTTCCGGCAACAGCTCGAGGCCGACAACTTCCTAGAGTTAAACCGGGCTCCCTCTGCCCCTCCCCCCCCCTCTCTCTCTCTCTTACGTCTCCCCTTCCCCTTTGCCTTGTACGAAAACATTTTGTTTTTATGCGCCACTTGCGTGCGGCAGCTGCATTAAGCTCTGCCTCCCCTGTTAGACCCACCGCAGTCGCAACTGGGTGGGTGACAAAGTGGCTGTGATTATGGCCATGGCCAACGTGGCAAAGCCAGCAGCAGCAGCGGCAGCAGCGGCGGCAATGAGGCAGCAACGGGCGGCGGCAAGCGTCTCCATGTTTAATTGAAATTGCCCAACGCACGCCATGACCATTCCAAGGTGGCGCATTAGTCGTCAGGCCCAACGCCACAAGCGTGGAGGCCCCCTGCCTCCCTCCCTCCCTACTGCCTCTGCCCTACCTCTTGCCTGCCTCCTCTTGCTGCGCCCCTCTTCTTGCCCCGCTTGCCTCCTGCTGTAATGACAATTATAAACAATTTTGATTGGCCTCGCCATTTATCAGCGACAACAAGTGGAGCAGCGTGTGCAGGGAGGCGCACAGGGCGTGGCACACCATAAAAAACAGACATCGAAGGCAATTCTACACAGTGCAGGGGCGGGGGAGAGAAGGAAGGTGGAAGGGAGGAAGATTCTTTCTGGCTTTGCCATTTTTCACTTTTTGGCCACAAAGCCTGAAGATGCCAACAAAGTCAGAGAGAGAGGGAGAGAGAGAGGTAGTGAGAGCAATGACAGATATGCTAGGGCAGGCATAGGAACACAGAGAGCTGGGTATGGGCAGATAGGGGGGAGGGGGACGCGCTGCTGCTGCCAATGATGTTGCAATAAAATGGGTTGATGACGGCGATTATGCGGCGCATTTTGCTCAGCGTCAGCGCATAAATTTCAACTCAGCACGACGCCCCTCTTCCCCCCACCCTCCCCCTCTCCGCCCACAACTCGCATACGGGTAGAGGAAGGCGTGGCCATGTCGGGCTATCGGGTGTGGGAGTGTTTTGCAACTGATAAGCATGCAAAAAGTTCGAAGGCAGCTTTGAAAATTCAATTAAAAGGCAGCAGAGCAGCAACAACAACAGCAACACGAGCAGCGCGTCATGCATCAATCAATGGCATCATCAATCATAAACCAAACATACACACACACACACAGCATATTTACTTATGAGCGGTTAGGTTTATATCGATGTGTATGTGTGTGTGTGTGTGTGCGATATCCATTCATGGTTTACGCGTGTGTCGCGTGGCAAAACTTTTACTAAGCAAGTCATTGCGCGCCTCACCACCTTCCACACACCCCACCCCCCACACACACCCTCACCCCGCACCCTCTTCCCCTAGGCTACCCCTTCACCTCACTCTGCACGCCTTGCTGCCCCGCGAACCGCGATCAAATTGATTAGGCGTCATTTTCGGGGCAGCCTGTGGACACTGCGACCGCAGAGGGGGCCTAACATGTGTATGTGTGTGACGAGCCATGATAGGGGAGAGGGGGCGTGGCAGGCAGCAGAAGAGGCGGGGCTGCCAAATATGGTTAGCATAATGCAGCCGCAATCCACATTGACAGCGATAGCGATGGCGCGATTTGTGCGTTTCCTCTGCCTCAGATTATAAAATATTTTTGGTGGCAATTGACACGTACGCAACGACAAGTTCAAACACGTCCACACACACGCACACACTAGCATGCGTGGTGTGCGTGTGTACGTGTGTGTGTGTTCAGGGAAATGAGTAACCAGCAGACCCTCAGCAAACCTTGATTATTAACAGATGTGTTTGGCCAACATAAAACGCATCAAATTCCAAATACCTCGCATAATTGTGGGTGCAAGGAAAGGTAGTTTAGCTGGAGGAAAGCAACTCTATATGGAGGAAGTAATACCTGTATAGCGTAGGGTATACTACACTACACATCAACATTATAAGAAGCTTATAATTTTTAATACAAGTTTATTATTTTTGTTTGTCTTGTTAAAGTATTTTGTTGAAATTTACTTTCTATTTGGTATTTTTAAAAATATTTAGTTCAATTATATTGCTTTAACATTTCAGTAAAGGGTATCTTAACTTTTTAATGAAGTACAGGCTTCTCTGGTAGAGGGCTGCATGGTCACATATAATCTATTATTTCAATTTCGAATACCCTGTAGATTAAATTGAGTTGAATTTAATGATAAACCTACTTAAAGTTTGATTGACTCTGTGCTTTCATACACGATTTATACGGTCAATGAATTGCTTGTATATCGTATATATATTCCGAATCAGCATCAACAACGTAGCAACCATTCCTGTTTTTTAGCTGTCTGTATGAGCGCCTATATCACAGGGACTATTAAAGCTTCAGCCAGCAAATATTAGTAACAAAACGCGTTTGCATTGTGTGCAGTTTAATTAATTTTAAAAATATTGCCACGCCCCTTTCGGCCTGTGTAAATCAGTTAAAGCTACTTCAGAGCTGCAATACAAAGTTGATCAATAAAGCTGTACAACACACTTGGCATACACTCCATTGTGAATGTTATGTACAAAATTGATTTAGATCGAAATGTAAACAATGAAGATATTCTAGGCTTTAATGATTTTCCCTTAGATTTTTCTGAATACGACTCAAATTGACTTTTCATCCTTTTTATATGCAACATCTGCATTTCATAGTTTGTTGCATGATGTGACTACAAAATGTTCTCATATTGCTACTCATAGTGGTCATACTTACTGTACTAAGCACTCATTGTAATCAATTCATATTCGAATGCATTCATTTGAGCTGTATCTAGAGAAACATTGATGTTCGCTTAGGCTTTTCATATAAACAACTCTCATTTAAACTATTTTCAAGTGGAGCCTCACAGTTCCCTGTGCTTTAACTTATTCAACTAAGAATGGGGATTCATTACACCCCCTCTTCATGTTGAGTTAAGGGTATCAATGTCCAACAGCAACTGCAGCACATAAACTTTAAGCTCGGCTGCAACTATGCTCTTCAATGTTGCACTAACGAGCTTAATTATTTTTAGAAACAAGATAATATAGAGAGGCAAATACATATTATGTTACTAAATCATATCAGTTATTAGTATCTGCCTCTATCAACATTGCGTAGCCATTCAATACAGATTTGCCTGTGAACATTCAGCTCATTATTTTCCGCCTCCTTCCCCCCTTCTGCAATGGAATTTATGATATATTTTTGATGCTCATCGCCAATATGTTATAAAGTTCACTTGACTAATGAGATGTAATCGAGTAAACCGAATATCCCGTTTCACATTTCCCATTTCCGATTTACGACCTCTGTTTGCTGTTTTCGATTTGATTTTCGATTACTATTACACTGGCATTATGTTCGGGGCCCGCCTAATTGCCCCTGGCTCGCTCGCATTATGATTGTTAATGGAAGTGCCGAGAACCGAACGGGAACTTAAATATAATAGAATCTGTATATGTATCTGTGGCTGTTGCTGTCACTTCCTTGTCTATCTTCTATCTGTATCTAATGCATGTTTATCTCTTTTCTTCTGCTTGCAGGTATGTCTCGAGTCATCATCAACCAACTAACGCACACACAGACAAGTGTAGTGTGTGTAAGCAAATTAACGGAAAAGTCTTGTAATGCAGCCTGGGCGGAAGGCAGACTGAGTCGACCTTTTGATACCCGCAACGCATAGCATAGAAGGGTATTTTGACACATTGCCAACTGGCGAACCTCACAAAGTGTATATATATATGCCTAGATTTATCCTTTAATCGACCGATTTGTTCGTATGAACGCATATAACTCAAAGACTTGAAGAGCTACAATTGCCAAAATTGGCCCCAATACGCCTTCTAATAGGTCCAGTTAACTTTCATTCTATAAAGTGGATATCTAAATAGATTTAGCCATTTATCGACCTTTTTGTTCGTATGAACGCCTATATCTCAAAGAGTTTATGAGCTACAATTGCCAAAGGTGCTCGCAATATGCCTCCTTATTGCACCCAGCTAACTTTCATTCTTTAAAGTGTATATATTCCTAGATTTATCCTTTAATCGACCTTTTTGTTCGTATGAACGCCTTTAACTCAAAGACTTGAAGAGCTACAATTGCCAAAATTGGTCCCAATACGCCTTCTAATAGGTCCAGTCAACTTTCATTCTATAAAAAGGATATCTAAATAGATTTAGCCATTTATCGACCTTTTTGTTCGTATGAACGTCTATATCTTAAAGAGTTTATGAGCTACAATTGCCAAAGTTGGTCGCAATACGCCTTCTAATTGCACACAACTAAACTTCTTTCGAAAATTCAACCACGCCCCCTGCCGCCACTGTAATTGAGAATAATAAGGAATAGCGAGCGTACTATGAAACGAAGTTTGTTTATGAGGGTATCTATTAGTCGAGTCACTCGACTGTTGTTTGCTGACTTGTTTTTTTTGCATATCTCTGCCGCTGCTTCTTCTGCTTCTCTCTTTTTTTTGGCGCGGCTTTTGGCTCTGGCCATCATCATCAGCAGCAGCAGCAGCAGCAACTGGCAACAATCTTTGTCGCACACACACACACACACATGCACACTCACACTCTGGCACACACAACTATCTCAGTGGCTTCTCACATCGCTTCGCCTTTTGTTGTTCGCCCAGACGACACTCGCGGTTTTAATGTGTTTTTAATGTTATTTCCATGACATGCCGCCAACATTTAAGCTCGGCCCCAGTCCCAGACAGTGCGACGGACAGGCGGACACGCCGTGTGCTGTGTGGGGTGTGTGTCTGCGTGTGTGTGAGTGCTGGGTGCAAGCGAGATGAACACATAGTTTGTTGCACGTTTTCCGCATACTCTTTTTTCTTTTTTGTTTTAGCCGCTTCCTTTCGCCCACATTTTGACTGACGACCTGCAAGGGGAATGGCTATGCTGGGGGAGGGGGGAAGGGGGGCCCGAGGCAGCCAAGCGAGTCGCTGTGGCAGCATTAACGTGCTACGTTGAAATATTTTGCATATTTACTTTGAAATCGCGCTCGCAGAGAAAGATTTGCAAAGTGTAGCGAACAAAAACAAAAATTAGCAACAATTTCCAATTTATTCGACTGGTCCGGCCTGATCTGGCCCGGCTCACATTTCGTCTGCCATTTCCGGCTTCAACATTGTCAATTTGCGAGAAGGCACTTCAAAGTTGCCCCCTCCACACCCCCGCCACCCCTGTGGCTACCCTGTAAAAATCTGTTTCTGATTTGTGCCCGTCCAAGGCTATTTAGCATATGCCCAGGGATTTGGCTACGCTTCGCTGACTCGAAGATGTCAGCCACTCTGTCTGGCTGTCTGCCTCAGTCTGTCTGCCACTATGAGAGTGTGTGTGTGTGGGCCGTGGGCGTGGCAGAAGGGGTGTCTCAGTCTCAGTCTTAGTCTCCGTCTCCGACTCGGCAGCTGCCAGGCCGAGTTATATCACGCTGATATTTATAGCACATGCAAGGTTCCTTAGCAGAAGCAGGCATGATATATTACTGCCATACAATATGTGGTATATATATGTGTATATATGTATATATATGATTATGGTTATATAAATAAACTGGCGATTGTGTTGTGAATGAATTAGCAGAACATATTCATCAATAATTGCTCGATAAAAAGTGCTCAGAGTTGCACAGTAATTTCATTCTCTCTCTCTCTCTCCCCTTCTCTCTCTTGTGTGGGAAGACCTATGCATGCACTGTGCGAAATTGATTTCGATAAAAGCGCTTAAGGAATTGATTGAGTGGGGGAAGTGAAGGCAGCTGAGGGGAGTGGGAATCCAATGAAATGAGCAACTTGTGTGCTTCGATATTACTTCACTTCAATTGCATGTCCTGCGGGCATTGTTGGTCCCCCAACATATGTAAAGAGTCGAGTCCCTCTGCAAATTGCCTACAAAAGTGTTCCCCCCCTTCACCCTCCCCCCACTTCACCCTCGCGTAACTAGCGAATTTTTTGTTTGTCCAAAAAGAAAATATGTGTTTTTTTTTTCTCTTTTTTCTTTTTTCTTTCCTTTCTTTTCTTTTCTTGGCTTCGCTTTCGCTTTCTTCTTTTGGTCAGTCACGCAATTAATTTTGCACGCTACGATTGTGGCTACCCTCGTTGCATTTAGTATGCCACTTCCCCCCCCCTCCCTCTTTTTTCTTACATCTCCCCTCCCCTACTGCTGTCTCCAGCCCTGAGTGAAATGAGCCCATTGCCAGCTGCTTATCCTTATTATTAGAAAAGTTTTATGCACATATTTTGCTAGCTGTTGTTGTTCTTCTTGTTGTTGTTGTTGTTGTGTCTGTTGGTGTGTGTTTGTGTGTGTGTGTGTTTGGGTGTATGCTAACACGCCCCCAACATGGCGTACGCCCCGTTTGTCGTTTGGCGGCTACGTGACTTGTTTGCCAGATGAATGCAAAACAGAATCAAACAAAATCGAAGTGAAGCGAAGTGAAGCGAAGGAGACAACACACACACACGCACACACACACACAAGGAACACTCACACACACACACGTAACTCACACACACATGCGAGGGAGTTGTCTGAAATGCGACGGCTGGAAAAACAGCGGAAAATCAACAGCAACTCCTACACGCACCCCTGCCCCCTTACCCTGCTCTTCACCCTCCACCAATCCCCCCTTACACTGCCCCTGCCCCTGCCCCTGCTACCGTTAATAATGAGTTCAAATTGCGGGGCAATAATTGGTGGCAAGAAGATGCTGCTGCCTCATCTTGGCTCAGCTCAGGCTCAGGCTCTGCGGCGGCCGTAATCATTTTATCGATTATTATGCGCTATATAAAATATAATATTATTATTATAGCAACATATTATTACGATTGCTGTTGTTGTTTGCTGTTGTCGTTGCTGCTGCTTATGCATATTAAACAGATGTTAAAATTTACACTTCAATTAGGGCAACTTGAGCATGAAATAAAAAGGATACAAGAACAGTAAAACGGGAGAAAGATCAACAGCAACAGCAACGCGTCGTGTGGGGATGGATAAGGATAATGATGCTTCAAGGAAAATCACATTTAAAGCGAAAAAAACGTTAACAAAACAAGGCAAAACAAGCAACAACAACAACAACAACAAAAACATTAAAAGCGGCCTACTTAAGAAGCAAAGGAATAATGTATTGAAATGAAATAAAGCAGTAGGCGAAAAGACAGAGCAAGAGAGATGCAGGCAGCTAGATAAGCAGACAGAGAGAAGGAGAGGGAGAAGGAGAAGGAGAGAAGAGGAGAAGCAGATAGAAACCGACACAGAGGGAGAGCAGGATATGCAGGGTGTGGGCAGTGCGACCCCTTGTTGAGCAGCAATGTGCTGCCGAATCGATAGTTAGAGATGACACTCGAAGCTGATCAGCTGATCAGTTCACGACTCGAGAGGATGAGATGGAAAACAGGAAAGGGAGAAAAGATTCACTTACAAAGGAGTTGACATCATTCATAAACTTCTATTGTACAATATATGTTATTATGGCAAAATCCCTATTGTTATCGCTGTTTTATCGATAGATGCATAAATTAAATGGATTCACTTACAAAAGAGTTTGCTTGGCATCTTTTGACCCTTAACTCAACTGAACTTTAAGTATTAACGTTCATAAAAAATTATCGAATCAGTTATGGAATTTAATACATTCTGGGTCTATCGATAGATTGATATATGATATGAGTTAACGTACTAATGAATTTAATAACTTCTTTTGATACCAATTTCAAATAAAAATCAATCATAACCTCTGGTATAGTTAAAGAAATATTTATCGGAATACATACATCCGAATCAGCTATCGAATTTAATAGATCCCTTGCCTGTCGATATATTGATAAATGAAATATATTCACTTACAAAAGAGTTTTCTTGGCATCTCTTCATCCTGAACACAAATATACTTTAAGCATTACCTTTCTCATCTAATAATCGAATAAGTGATCAAATTTAATACATCTCTGGTATATCGATAGCCTGGTTGATGAAATTCGATACAAAATGAAGCTATTTATTGAGCAATAATCCATTTCTAGAGTGCAATCATTAAGCAAATGTTAAACAAGTGAAAGATAAACAAAACTCTCCTGTAACGAGGCAAACAAATCGATTGCAATCGATCACATTGTTTATATTTATGCAATCGAGTCTATTACAATATAATTACACGCACACATACTAAACAAATGCAGCTATACATTTTGCCATAAATAAGTCTGTTTACAGCACAGTGCACTGAGAACAACTCACGAGGCACGATCGCATTTCCATCTCTAGGCGGAAGGGAAAGGGTCGCCTTACCTGTTTCTGCTAAGTTGTTATTATTGTTGTTGTTGTTTTTGTTTTGTTGTTGCGGCTAAAATTACAAGTAATTGAACCGAGAAAGAATGGGTGTGTGAGTGTGAGTGTGTGTGCCGCAACATGTGTGCGGCATCAGTTAAAAAAGCGACGAGGAGGGAAAAGAGAAAGAAAAACAGAGACGGAGGCAGCAGGCACAGGATGCAGTTGCTCGACTGAAACCCTGTGACCTGCGCCCTCATCAGCTAAATGTAACAACAACAATAATAAAGAACGAAAACAACAGCAACAACAACAACAACAGGATAAACATGAGTAAATAACCCCTACGAAACGGTGTCTGGCATCGGGGATAAATGGAATAAGAGAGGGAAGTCAGGCAAGCGCGAGTATCCAAATGGGATAAGGGGTACACAGAGGGTGAGAAAGGAAGAGGGGGAAGGAGGATGGCGGGAGAAGGGGGAGGGGGCACATGCTGTAGATGAAGCTAAAGATTTCGCAACATCATGTGGCGTGATCAATTAGCCAAGACACATAGCAGCTGCCAAGGATTGGATAACGGTAACACAAAACCCTCAAGGGCAACGCCCACAGAAAGATGAGCGAAGGATGAGAGAAAGATTTTCATGTTTTCCCATTCTTATTACGACACTAAACTCTGGGAACGCACCTCGACCACGTAGACGGAAGCAAGAACTGCAAAGGAGTCTAAGAGATTTCAGGAATCACAATGCAGATCAAGTGAAAAGGAAGTTCTTTTAGAACAGATCGATGGAAAGCAGATCAAGCAGGAAATTACACAGAAAATTTTACACGTTTCCAATAGTATATCGACTTGTGAAATATAATAGAACTACTGATTACTTATACTTATTTCCTTATAGATTTTTGTGGTTTCTTCCTAGTGCTTTCTTCCATCTGCTTCATTTTATCTACCAAAGCTATCGAATCTGAGTTTATAGGGAACATTCTTAAGAATTCTCGTATTTCTTAATAGAGATTTGAGGACTCTTTCTTCCATACATGTATTCTTCTTCTCAAGAACGAATAATCCAAAGCTACGAGGGTCGTTTGATAAGTCCGTGACTTTTTGAATAAAATATATTTTTTTCGTCAAAGAAGCGTTTTATTTCTCAACATAATCTCCTTTTAGCTCTATACATTTAGTCCAGCGTTTTTCCAATTTTTTTATTCCTTCCAAATAATAGGTTTTCTCAAGGCCCTCAAAATAGTCGTTTGTTTCTGTGATGACCCGAATCTCTTACCGCCGAGCCATTTCTTCATGTTTGGAAACAAAAAATAGTCACAGGGGGCTAAATCTGGAGAATATGCTGGATGGGGTAGCAGTTCGTAGCCCAATTTATGAAATTTTGCCATGCTGACACGAAATTCACTTTTTTCCATTTTCGTTAAAATTCACGAGATCGTCTGCTTTCAATGCCTATAAAACGCAAACCAAAAAACGCAGCTTTCTCAAAATTTTACAGTCAGCTGTTAATCGATAACTGCTGACAGGAGCAGTGTTGTATTTAGAGCAGGTGCGCGGCAAATACAAAAAGTCACGGACTTATCAAACGACCCTCGTATCATAGGAACTTTGTTTCCAGGAATTCCCAAATATGATCTCACAGCATTACCGACTCTGAGCTCTGTACAGACTCTGTAGTAGTGCTCATTGTAGGGACTTCTTTGCCTTCCATTCTTTCATTTGCTTGTCACGCCCCTCTGCTCTTTGTTCCCTTTGCCCTCAGCTCTCCTTTCCTGGAGGCAACTGAAAAGGGCGCACATATTTCACGCTCAATTAAATTTCCGTGCAGTTTTTGTGCAACATTTCTGTGGCAGCAACGCGAACTGGCGAACTGTGTGACCTGCAAATGGAAATGGACCATTGCTGGAGTCCACTTTGCAGCACCTGGCAGCCTATCGCCCTGCGCAACCTTTGATCCCCTCTTGGCTTGATATTTCTTTGGCATCAAGCGGGGAATTTAATTCGCATTGATTGCATTTCGAGCGTCGCATTGCGTTGCATTTTAAATAATGCCAACAGCTTTTCGAAAATATTTTGTGGCTCCCACAGGGGGGTAGAGATCGAGTCGTGGCAAAGTGTTGACTCTCTCTCCCCCCTCTCTCTCTCTTCCTCTCTTCCTCTTGCGGGATTGTGCATCACTTTAATTAAACAAATGCCAAGCGAAGGCGTCAGTTCAATTTGGCCACGCAAAAGGAAATGCAATACGAGGAATGCGTAGAGAAGCGAACTGTGCGTAAGATACTCGACACTGCGATACCCTGTTAATTTCAGCTTATGCAGATGATGATATACATACAGACTGGGACTTAGGTGCAGAATAAGGAAGTGTGGAGTGGAGTGGAAAGATTGAGCAATTTGAAGATGGAATAGACAACAAAATAGTTGAAAACATGCTGAACATCTCATCATCTTGCCAGCTTGTTTGTCCCCCTTTACAGGGTATGTGCTAGCACGAAAGTAAGCTGAGAACGTGGCAGCGAATGCATAATTATCACTGGCTCTCGCTGCCCCTGGCGCTACTGCCGTTGCATATTAAATATTCTCTCGCTTTTTATTATGGCCAATTGCATAATCACTAGCCCGTACGAAGGGACCAACAACAGGACTCACCCCCCCCCCTTCCACCCTCCTCTCTGACGTTATCATTTATCAGCAACAGACGGCGCTAATAAACAAAAGGACCTGCTTGCAAGGACCTGCCTGACCTCTGGCCTCCCTCTGCGCGCTCTCAACTTGCGCGTTAGCCAAGCGCAAATTTGTTTTCAAAAATAAATTACAGGCCATTCAATTGGGCGCAACGCTTGGCTCTGGCCAGCCTGCTCGACTGCCTGATACCCTGCAAACTAAAGTTTTATAATGCCTTGAGCTGGAATGCGAGAGAGGAAACAAGCACGAGAGCTACATTTAGATACGTAATTCTTCTACATCAAGCATATTTTGTGTTGCATACTTTGCGGGGCTTGAAAATTAGTATCTCTGAAAGTTGTTAAATAACTTCTATGTTTATTATCCGATTGTAACCAAATTTGCAGGAATTATTTGTGCAATGTTAGTCTTTGTGCTAACCAAACAGCCAGACAGTGGGCACTAAGTTATAATACCCTACTTCCCCCATGGGCAGCGGGTATACAAAGAGTGAAGCGAATGAGAGGGCAGTAGGTGCGGGGGCGTGGCAGGAGACTGTTAACCCCGTAGCTGTTTCACAGTTTCACAGTTTTGCAGGCTTGCTCGACAAGCTCTTTAATAAGATTAACGCATGGATTCCAGGGTATATAATTATGGACATGCACGGCCAGTGGCAGTGGGCAGTGCACGCTCTCTCGGAGTCGTAGCTGAAGTTGGAGCTGGAGCTGGCGCTGGAGACGGAGACGAAGAAGGAGAAGGCATAGTCAAAGCCAGTTCTCGGCCAGCTGCTGTGTCTACTTGGATTTTAATTATGGACATAATTATTTAATGAATACGTAGTGTGTGTGCACATATGCGTGCATGCCTGCCACTGTGTGTGTCTGTGTGTGTGTGTGTGTAATGTGGGTGTATAATTATATGCCGAGAGCGTTGTAAATTGGCGAGTAAAGCACAACGAACAGAAAAAAAACCACACAAAAAGCGAAGTTCGTTGCGAGATGATGAGCAGAAGAAGAGCGAGGAAAGGAGAGGCAGTGAGTGATGGTGTGAGTGGGAGAGGGAAGGAGGAAAATCAATTTAATTTTGATGGAAATGAAATCATCTTAAAATTCATGCAACGTTTTTCATAAATCGACCAGGCACCGTTGTATAATTTTAATCATCTCCAGCAACAACAGTAATGGCGGGAGGAGGAGGTAGAGGGGGAAGGCGGGAGGGGGAAAGGAGATAGCTACAGCATTGTCGGCGACAGAGGAATAATAATAAATAAACATATAATAATTGAAAATACAATTAGCATAATTGCAGGCCCAACTACAGCAAAGGTTAACACACCCGCGAAAGCCATAAGAAAATACAGTATGTGTATGTAAATGTACATATGTATGTGTGTATGTGTGTGCTACCTACCCACCTACAAACGTATATAATTAACATAATTTATATTTACACATATTTAGCCATCGCTGCGAGAGTTTATTCGACGTTTTTTCCTCCAGTTTTTTACACTTTTATACCCTGTAGAGGAGTTTGAGCTGTGAGAGATGAACAGCTTGCAGGCTTGAATGGAGCTACGCAAACAGCTCAGTTCTTACTGCTCTCTCAGCTGTGGATCTATGGTGACTGGTAGAACCTTCACTAGAGCCTTCTAGCGAACTCTGCGCCTTCTCTTCAGATTGTATGTCCCGTGTTGTAATCGCTTGAAAGAGTTTTTCCGGGATCTTATTTAGGTTGTTCTTGGTCCTTCTATGGAATTCCAGTTCTTTTTGAGAGCATGTCCCATCTATGCCAACTATTTCCTTCCTATATGCACGTGTACAGTATAAACTTTTATCAACACTTGTAAGGCAGCTATCGAACTGAAATTTAGTAAGTTTCCTTTTTCCCACTCAAATTTCACTATAATCACTCAATAAATAAGCGACTCATTTTGCTACCCCATTGAGCACCATACAGGGCATGCTGCAGGTGCATCAGTTCTGTACTTGACCATCGCTTGCCCGCTTTACTGGCTTAACGATACGAGGGTCGTTTGATAAGTCCGTGACTTTTTGTATTTGCCGCGCACCTGCTCTAAATACAACACTGCTCCTGTCAGCAGTTATCGATTAACAGCTGACTGTAAAATTTTGAGAAAGCTGCGTTTTTTGGTTTGCGTTTTATAGGCATTGAAAGCAGACGATCTCGTGAATTTTAACGAAAATGGAAAAAAGTGAATTTCGTGTCAGCATGGCAAAATTTCATAAATTGGGCTACGAACTGCTACCCCATCCAGCATATTCTCCAGATTTAGCCCCCTGTGACTATTTTTTGTTTCCAAACATGAAGAAATGGCTCGGCGGTAAGAGATTCGGGTCATCACAGAAACAAACGACTATTTTGAGGGCCTTGAGAAAACCTATTATTTGGAAGGAATAAAAAAATTGGAAAAACGCTGGACTAAATGTATAGAGCTAAAAGGAGATTATGTTGAGAAATAAAACGCTTCTTTGACGAAAAAAATATATTTTATTCAAAAAGTCACGGACTTATCAAACGACCCTCGTAGTTAAAGGATTCACACACCCAGTTGGAATTGTTAATAAGCCAAGTTCATTAGCAAACAAGCACGAAGTCTACAGTCGAGTGTGCTCGACTTTGATGTACCCGCTACCCATCTTGCAACTTCTATTGCATACTTTGCAGGGCTTGTAAGTCAATAACTCTTCAAATTATTTACTTAATAACTTCAATGTTAATTATCTGATTGCAATCAAGTTTTCAGGGATCATTTGGACTTTGAAAGCTAATTTGTTTACCAAAAATAAAGTGTGATGCATTTAAGTTACGCTTATAATTTGGTTTTTAACGAATTATAGAGGCAGAAGGAAGTAAAATACATTTTAGACATATATATTTATTAATTTGTATATTTAGTAGTCCTGGCTCGCATTGTCATTGTGATTTCGATCTTTAGATAGACGGGCATGTCTATATCGGCTCCTCTATTGATGCTGTTTGGGAATATATAGTTTGTGGACTCTGCCACGCCTCCTTCTGTCTGTTATATACACTCGTAATACCCTATTGCTACTGGGTTTAAAAAGAGTTTGCCTAGCAGTTGCTTTTATTAAGGTATGCGTCATGTTGTACAGTGTAATTGCACAAGCAGCAGCGGGCCTTTGGTTTGCCAAAGGACATGCGATATGTTCATCCTTATATACCTGGATTAAGCTGGCAAATTTAACGAATATGTCAATTGATATAAACATAATAAATATATATGGGACAGTGACACAGTTGTGTGCGAGTGTGTGTGTGTGTGTGTGTGCGTGCATAATGTGTGAAAAGTTTTCTCTTTTTTTTTAATATAAATTGTTGCCATTAGTTATTGATATTGTTTATCTTTCTGCCGGCTTCAAAGCACACACATATCAAGTTAGACATTATTTTTTCAACAACAGCAACAACAACAACAACAACAACGAGAACTGCAAAAAGCCAAACAGCGTGAAAGGAAATAAAACCAATAACTGTTTGAAAATAAATACCACGAAATGTTGCCATAAATTTTGTGCACAATTCTTGTTGTTGTTGTTGCGTCGATAAATTTTTATGAAATTCGCCTTTGCCGCTAAATCAACAAATCGCATATTGAACAGCTCGAACAAGCCGCAACAAAAACAAAAAGAGATGTAGAAAAAAATAGGATGAAAACCGAAAAAAGCGAAACAAAATAAACGAAACTAAATAAACATATAGAAATATAGCCGTAAGTGGCGAAGAGATTTCAACATAAACATTGATAATGTTTGTTGATAATGCAAATGCGGCCAATCGGCAAAGTGACAGAGACAGCAATAGAGCGAGAGAGACAGTGAGAGAGAGGGGGAGGTGGAGGTTTGGCAGTGGGCATTAAAGTGATTTGCAGTCAGCACTTGGGGCAACTAAACTGGAAGTGGAACTGAAGCTGGAACTGGACCTGCACTTGCAACCCCACAAAACAAACCCCTCAGCTTTGCTACCTTCCCCCCTGTCGCTACCCCCTCGCCACTGAGGCTGACTGCGTACGTGAGACAACAAGCGAGAGAGAGAGAGAGGGAGACAAGAGGCAAAAACTTTTGAATAACAAATGAGAAAGCAACGCGAATGCGGCACCGAGAGGCGGACCTGAGCGGACTTTTTAAGCAGCCGCTGGAGCAAGATTTGCTGCTGCTGATGCTGCTGCTGATGCTGATGCTACGGCTGCCGCAGAAGCCACAGCCAAAGTCAAAAAGTTAAGCACACAACGCGGCGTATACGTAATCTGCAGCTGTCTGATCACTCACACAGCAGCAGCAGCAGCTGTCTCTGCCTCTGCCTCTGCTTCGTTCGCCATTCGTCTGCCAGTCTCTGCTGCTGCTGTTGTCCGTCCCTCAAGCTGTCTGTTTATCTGTCTGTCTCTCCGTCCCTCTCTCTCTCTTTCTGTCCGTCTGTCTGTCTGTTGGTTCGTTTGTCTGTCTGACTGTTTGTTTGTTCGGTGGCATGCTGCTTAGCTTGATACGCCACTGAGTAGCAGATTAGTAGCGCTTATGCTTGCACCTACTACGTGGCCGCCACACAAACAAACCGCGCGCACACACGCACACACACACAGTGACACACACACACGCACAGGCACACTCAATCTGCCACATACTCGAAATGGTGCAAATCGCAGCTGTAGCCATTTCAGGTTGAGAGCCTGCCCAGCATACCCTGCACAGTGCCAAGCTCTGTGCTTACTCGTAGTTCTGTTATCGATAAACCTAGCTATATGAAATTCCTCTTCGGTCTACAAATCTAACTGTTAGTTTAAACCGAGCGTCAACTTTGCTTTACTTCAACTGCCTCTCAAAACATTTCATTAGGTTGCATGTTTTATTTGCATGGGCAGACTCTCTAGAGGATATTCCAACCTATAATGTTTTCAATATTACGTCAATTTAACTGCTGGTTAAAGAGCAGACAAGTAAAGGTCTTCTGTTAATATTTAACTGCATTAACAAACGAAAAGATATGCAAGCAAAGCTAAGTAAATCAGCATAAAGTAGTTCAACTTTTACTTTGACTGGCAGTTATACTTTAACTCTTACTTCAAAGAAGAAGAAGAAGAAGAGAGTGAATAAGCTAAGGACAAACTGCAGGCTAAAGCCGACAGTTAACTTGTTCACCAATCTGACTTGTAGTTAAACTTGAACTCTTTCGTTAAAGAACATTAAGGAATAGCTACAATTAGCTACCGATAAAGTGCATGTTAAATTTTAACCAACACAAATTTGAATGCTGTAGTGCGTCCAGTTAACAGAGGGTGTGTTAGTTTGACTAGCACTTTGTAATGAGATTTCTTTGGCTAAATGAATGATATACTAGTAATATAAGTTGTCATTTAGTCCAATCGTAAGTCAATCAATTCAATAAAGTATTTAGAAGAAGACGGAGAAACAAGGAGGCATCTCCAACTCCACAATATAATATGTTATTAGTTAGTCTGTATGGTTTACTAGATCTTAAGCATTATTAGAGCCATGCCTACCACATTTAGTTCCAATATATCTCCTCATTATTCGCAAGTTATGATTGCTTTAGAGGCATTTAAGAACACTTACTCTTGATGAGATAAATTATTTTCCTTATCAAAATGATTTTTATTTAATCGGATCATCAACATAGAAGTCATTAAAGTGTAATTCGATTTGATAGCGACTGACTTTTATTCTAATAATTTATATTGATTACAATTATAAAGTGTGGCCAATCAAATCAAAGAAAATCATGCTGCTTAACTTCTATTTTAAGAACAATTTCATTAAAATGTTCTTTTAGCAATAAACGCAGTACAAATCTATAGATAAAGACTACAAACTAGACAAAGTAAAGAGCCAGATCTGGCAGTTAAAAGGCTAGCCAGGCAATCCTGCTGTACGTGCTACTTGTCGTAACTACAGTAGTAACTCAAATAGTTGGTTCGCTTGGCGAGTGTATCACAGTCGAGCAGAGTGGACTGTAGTTTACTTGGCTTGTTTTGTTTTTGGCGCTTTTTTGTTTGTTTTCCTGTTATCCTTAGCTTCATCGTCGTCGTTCTCTTCATCGTCGTCCCCTTCGTCGTCGTCGATGCGATGTCTTCTCGCTGTCATCTGATCTCTGGCGCTGCTAAGTGGCCCTTTGCTGTGCTCCGTCCTCCGTCCTCCCGTCTCTGCTCCTGCCTCTATCTCCACCTACTGCAGCTGCTCTTTCTGCTGCTGCTGTACCTTCTGGTCCTCCAACTTCTTCCCTCGCTCTCTCTTTCTGTCTCTTCTGTTACCTTTCCCCTGCTTGCCTTGCTCGTCAGTCTCCTTCTCAGACGCATACAGTGCGCTTAACATACGCCCGCCATGACATGTCGCTGTCGCCTTCGTCTTGCTCCGCCGTCTTCTTCTGCTGCTGCTTCTGCTGCTGCTCGTCTTGCTGGTCTTCTTCCTCCTCCTCATCCTCATCCTCCTCGTCTTCGTCGTCGTCGTCGTCGTCATGGTTGTCTGTCGTATGCGTTTGGAATTTTTGATTTTGCCACATTGCAGTCTGCAGTCAATATGCAGTAGTCCAGCCGTACCTCCCCCCCCCTCGCACCCTGCCTCCCCTTCAACCAGTCTTCCTGCTTGACTACTGTGCCGGCCATCTTCATGTGCATGTGTGTGTGTGTGTGTGTGTGTTTGTTTTTCTCTGCATCTTCTTCTTCTCTTTTTTTGCGACAGCAGATTGAATTTTGATTTGGCGGGTAATTGAACTTTTACTACAGCACAGAAGAGCGACAAGGAAGGCAAGAAAGAGAGAGCAAGGCACAAAGAAAGAGAGAGGAAGAGACAGCAAGAGTGAGGGAGAGGGAGGGAGGGAGACGGGGCAGTTTGCTCTGCAGTTGGAAGGCTTCGCCTGGCGACTGGCGGCATGATTAATGGCTGGCAATGCGCAACGCACGATCTACGTTTTTGGCCTCATCATAAATTATTAAACAAGTCCACTTGACACATGCACACACACTCACACACACACACACACACACACACACACACACACACACACACACACACACACACATACGCTGGCAATATAAATGACCAGAACGAGCTGTAACAGCAGCAGCAACAACAACAACAACAGGAACAGCAACAAAACTGTACAAAACGCTGAGACGCGCTCAGAACACATTTTTGGCATGCTGAATGCGCCGAAAACGGTAAAAACGACATGGCTAAGTAGCCACAGCCATCGCCATCGCCATCGCCATGCACGGCCAGAGGGCCCCAGTCACAGTCACAGTCGCAGTCGCAGAGCAAGTCCCAGTCCCGGTCCTAGTCAGAGTCCCAGTCCCAGTCGCCGTCGCCGTCCCAGTCGCAGTCGCAGTCGAAGTCCCAATCCCAATGCAGGCCCGGAGCAAGGCCTTTTGTCGCGGTCTCCATTGCAGGCTGCATGTATAAATAAATGATGATATACTTACTTATAAAGTGATCAACGTTTTGTATAAATTGCCTCAAGATGGCCTGCCCCCGCTCCCCCTCTGCCCCTCTCTCTCTCTCTCTCTCTCTGTAGTGACTCGATAGCAGCGAGCAAACCGGCCGTAAAAACTGCATTGAGGACGTGTTTTTATCGACTGTGTGTGCGTGTGTGTGTGCTTGTGTGTGTGCTTGTGTGTGTGTCCAGGCTAATGTCATTTGATGCCACATCTACGTCTTGTTGCTGCAACAACAGCAGCAGCAGCATCTTTAATGTGGCATTTATGAAAATGAACTAGACGCAACAGCAGAGTCCCCAAAGCGAAAGATGTCAGCTGAGTTACCCCTCCCCTCCCCTCCACCACTGGCAAGCTTGCCTTCAGTCCAGTTTCCAATCTGAGTCTGAGCCCATTGTTAGCTCAGCTTTGCTTTATCTTCCTCCCTCTCCCTCCCTCTCCCTCTTAAGGTACAAATTATGTTGCACATGGGAATCGAAATTGGCATTTGGCGTGGCGCGGCGTGGCGTGGCGCGAGCCTCAGCTAGTTTTGCGATAAGAAACCAAACCGCAGATGACTACAAAGATTAGGCTGGACCCAGACACGGACACAGACACGGGCACAGAGCCAGCCCAGCTCGATTATGGCCAAGTTATGGCGCAAGCAGCCTAAAGCGGAATGGTTAATGAGAAGTGAGAAGGGGCACTAAGGGGAACTATGAAATACAATTAAATATACTATGAATTGTGATGAAATACTGCATATATATAACATATATAATACTAAATACCAAAAAATATTCTTTCTTTTATTTTAAAGATATTTGAAGTACTCGTATTTAGAAAACTTACTTGAAGTTTTCAATAAATTCTTTTTTTTCATTGAATTATTTTTTTTTAGTTTCCACAACTTTACATTCCCTTTATTTGGCAAAAGTGTAGCAGATAAACAAACGATATATGCCCTTATTTGTTATGAAGACGAGACTATATATTTGTGTGTATATATCACGCTATTTAACTAGTATTGTATATACTCAGTATATTCAAACAATCTACAGATGAGAATCTGAGTCCTAAGAGAAGATGAAGTGTAGTGTTCATATTGATGTTATACAGGCAATTCCTTTACCTATATATGGTACATAAGTACACAATACATAAGTATATATATAGTATGGTATATAAGGAGTGTATATATATTCAATATATAGGGTGCTTAGGGTGTCAGCATATAAAAAACTATCCATAATGAAATGAAGTCAAGCAAATTTGTTCGTGTCATGTTGCGTTCTTTGCTAGTCAGAAGTTTGCATAATCCAAAGCATTATATCATTTGATTGCACTCACCTCAAGTTGTTCAGGTTGAATACCTGGCTCTGCACCCCTACCCCCCTCTACTACACCCCTCCCCCAGCACTCCTCACCCATTCCATTCTTCTTCTTAGTCCTCCATTAGGTGAGCAGCATGAGGTAATTAAAATCAATCGATTGCACTCAGTACTGGAATTCATGGCGAGTTGTGCTGTAAATCAACTCGAGCGAAAGATTATCACGAGCTGGAAGGAAGAAGGAGAAATGAAGAGGCAGTAGGAGGGGAGAGGGGGCAGGGGAGGCGTGTCTGTTTATTGCTTGTCTCAACTGTTTAGTATGATATCTTGGCGATCAGACGGTGGCGATGATATCCAATTGATGCAGCAGGGGCAGCATACGCGTCCGCGTTGCAACATTCGTGTTGCAACATGCACTCGAGATAAGCGAAAAGAAGAAGGAGAGACGTGGAGAGAGGGGAGGGGAGAGAGGGGAAGCGATGCAGTTTGCCAGGTGAGCTATAATGATGGCCGCATCGTTGCAGCGCGAGTGTTGCCACGCTGACGACAATGGGGCGCGACAAGATAAGCTTGCACACAGAAAATAATAATAAATAATAACAACAACAACAACAGCAGCAAGTGGAATGTGAGAGGAAGATAGAGGGAGAGAGGGAAGGAGAGAGCGAGGAAGTGGGGCTAGAGACAGCAGGTGATACTGACTGAGAGCTTCGCTGCCTGCGGTTCGCTTAAGTGTTGCACACTGGGCGCTGCTGTCGTCTAGTATAGTGCAGTGTAGCTCAGTGCAGAGCAGTGTAGTGCAGTGTAGCTCAGTGTAGTTCGGTGCTGTGCTGTGCAGTGCTTAGTCCTGCCAAGGACACGACAGGCCATCGCTACTCGAACTCGTCTGACCAACGTCGTCGTCGTCTGCGCCGTCTTCGCCGTCATGTGGAATGCCAATTTAAATTGTATCCCAAAGGACAAACACAGTCTGGGACAGGTGCTTGCTTGATGATGTGCATGTGCCACCCCCCCCCCACTCTTCCTGTCTCTCATGCCCATTTGCCCAGTTGCTTCTCTTCGCTCGTCTCGTCCACTGATTTTTGCGCCATAGAAAACATTTTATGGCTGCCGCTTGCCACTTGCTGCTGCCTCTGCTGCTCATCGTCTGCGTCTTGACAGGACGCTCAGCTCGGCTCAGTCCAGTTGCCCTGTCTTCCCCCCCCCCCCCTCTTCCTCTCTCTCCCTTTTTGTCGCTCTGCTGTGCTTGTCTACCTGTTGTAGCTGCCTTGCCTTGCCTTACCTTGTCTTGCCGTGTCCTCTACCCCTCTCTCTGTCTCTCTCTCGCTGTCCTGCTCTTGTCGTCTGGACGCTGAATTTATGGGAAAATAACTTGCTGGGAATTTATGAAAACTGCGACGCCATAATAACAATAATCAGACTAAGTAGTGACCGCTGTCAGACATAAACTGTGCCCAGATAAACCTCTCAAGTGCTCTCTCTCTCCCTCCTCTCTCCCCCTTCCTCTCTCTTTCTCTCTCTGAGTTTCGCATAAAATGCTAATAGTCTCCACTGTGTGCTCTACTCGCATTTTAACGTGACCCGCACGGCTTAATTAGCAAACTGTCGCGTTCGAGGAGAAGCTCGACGCTGATGACGAGCAGAGACGACGCCACATTAAGATATAGCGGGGCTGCAATTGAGCCAGAGAGGGAGAGAAAGGGTGGGAGGGAGTGTGCCGGGTTGCCAGACCAACCTCGATTGCCTGGCACTATGGCAACTCCCTCACTCACACACACACACACACACACCTAATCGTATTCAACTATTTATGGGGTCAACTGGTTTGGCGACGCTGCGACTGGCGACATGTGAGCAACAAAGACAGACAAAGGGAGTAAGAGAGAGAGAGAGAGGGGTAGAGCTGTGGAGAAGTTAAATGCTTAATGCAATTTGATTAGTCAACCGAATTGAGGCAGTTAAGCTGCCTTTTTTCCCATCTAATTATGGAGAAAATTTAATTGCGGTGGAAAATCTTTTGTGTGCAGATTGCTTGTGCTCGCTCAGGCATTCACTGTTTGCCGAAGAAGGGGTGCACAGAGAGGGGTGTACAGATAATACCGCGCACTCGAAAATACATGCGATTAAAGCAAATTTCAATGGCAGAAAACATTCTTTTCTAAGGTTCTAAATGAGCAGAAGGACTCTCTGAGGAACTTTCAGGTCCGTAGCGAGGCGTGTGCGGTGCAGAAGGGCCCGCGTCTAGCAGGGGCTTCTCTTTTAAGAACTTTGCTAGAGGAAATGGGTGATAAAGCGAAGCAGAAGAGCACAGCTCAAATGTATAAATGGATTGCCAACATTATGAATCGATACTAAGATGCTACCAAATATAAAATATATTTAAATAATAATTCAAATAAATTAATAATTTTTTAACATATATATTTATATTATATATTTTCTAAATAATAATAATTTTTTTATTTATTCTTTATTTATTTATTTTTGAAACCTATTGATAATTTTGAAATATATTAACCAAGAAAAATTCAACAAGATTTCTTCCTTAAGTTCTACACACCCTATTTGAAAGCAAGTCAAAGACAACTGAAGAGATCTGAAAAGATTTGCAAAAGGGCGTCCGAAGCAGTCCTTACGGACCTGAAAAGCCTTTTGTTGTTCTGAAGATGATGATAGATTCTATATTGATTAACAAAAAAATGCATAGTTGAATGATGGCAATTCGTTTTTTAAGAATATCTTTATATATAAGATACTTCTAATAATTTAATTATATATTTCATATTCTCATTCGATTTTCTCATTCTATATTCTTAGATATTCATAATTAAAGGATATGCTCTATATTTGGTATATAATATGTTCTATTGCTACAAAATCTATTCTCCATAACTATGTTTATTTTTTGTTCATTAATGTAGAGACCTTAAAAAGGTTTCTTACCCTTCTCATTTAGTTTCTTTTCTTAAATTAGATCCTAAAAGTACCTTACTTCTACGAAGTCAAGTAAGTCTACGATTTTGTGGAAATCCATGGTTATATTTCTTGTTTATATAAAGTAATAAAATCAAAATAGGAATAAAAAACATTTAAAAAATGAGAAGGAGTTTCAGTTGTTTTGGCTTCAGTTTAGGTTAGGTGCTTCAGGTTAGGGTAGCTTTGCTGTTTGTGGGACCCTCTCACGTGCGACTTTGATTAGTTTTTGAGGGACTGATTTTGCCCTTTGGAAGGGCACGGGGCAGGAGCGCAGCCAAGCGCAGCTCCGTTTCCAAGCTCGTCTGATTCCTCGACGACTTCCAAGTCATTTGTACATTTGGCAGTTGAGACAAAGAGAGAGAGAGAGAGAGGGATAGAGAGTCTGCTCACCTGTGCAGCTGGCAGGCCCCTATCGCGGCACGCTCCACTAAGCCGCTAACCCTGAGCTGTGTCTGTGACTCTCTCTCTGTGTGTGTGTGTGTGTGTGTAGTTAGCCAAGACATGAAAAATTATAATAATGACCAGACAGGACGCTGTGCGGGGATGAGGGACAGGGGCCAAGGGTGACAGGCAGCACGCTGAAAAGTGACAAATTTTCGGTGTATTTTCAACACGCTCGCCTAAGTGACAGAGCGAAGAAGTAAGAGGGAGAGAGAAAGAGTGGGAGGGAGAGATGGAGGAAGTGCTGTCGCAGGTCGCTGGCCTCGCAGTGCGCTGCACATTTAAGCGCAAATTTTCACTCGTTCTTGACATTCATTGGTACTGCAGGCAGTGCGAATGAGAGGGGAAGGAGAGGGGAGAGGGAGAGAGGAAAGAGAGGAGGCAGGGGGGAAGGGGGGTTGACTGGCACTTGACATGCAGGCAAACGTGTTGACTCCGCTCGGGCATTTGTATGTGTCGCAACTTTTAATGAGCAAGCAAATGAAGTGGCTGCCACCGCAGCAGGCAGCATGCAGCAGGCGGTGGCAAGTGTCGCCACCAGCGACATGGGCCACCAATGTTTGCCCCCCTCTCGCCCCGCCCCTCTGCCCCTGTGCGCCTCTTCTGGCCTGCCTTGTCGCTGCGTCTCCATAAAAGTTTTGTGACAGTTTTTGCATCGCCTTTTTCTCGCCTCTTTTGCTCCCTTCTTCTGCTGCTTCTGCTTCCTCTTTATAGTTTTTAGTTTTTTCTGCACTTTTCAAAGTCAAGCTATGTGTGTGAGTGTGTGTGGCAGCTACAGAAATAGAAGCCAAAAAGGCAGCGGGCGTTAAACACAAAAACAAAAAAAAAAAAAAACCATAAAAACTCGCAAAAAAAACCGAAGAAAAAAACTGTACAGTTTTATAGAAAAACTGCAATTTTTTACACCGCGTGAGGAAAAACAAAAGTTTTTTTCGACTATACGCATGTGTGTGGGTGTATGGGTGTGTGTGTGTGGCTGCCACTTGATGTTGTGTGCCCACTCTCCAGGCAGCTCCCTCTTCGTTCTCCCCCTTTACTTGATTCCATTGCCGTCGTCGCCATACGCTCAAAATGACAAATTAATGCGAGGCTTCTGTTTCTGTTACAGTCTCTGCCTCCACCCCCACCCCTTCTTCTTTCTGCTTCGCTCCGCTTTGCATCGTTCCCCTTGCATCTAGCGATCGTGCCACACCGATTCTCGATGCAGCGTGCAACCCCGCTGGGTGGGCAAAATTGCATAAGCGTGCGAATGTTTATGACAATTCATGTGCCAAAAGAAATGCACACACACACGCACACAAGCACTCTGCATACTGTCATCATATGGGGGCGCTCTTAAGTGTAAAACATTATTTAAAACATGAAAGCAAAGTTTTCTTTAGAGTGTTTTCGATTTGAAGAAGTTATTTGCGAAATTTAATGGCGAAAATCTCTTAAGAAAATAATAAATAGATCGCTAATGTGGAAAATGCATTCAACGTGGCAAAGGATATGGAATATAAATATATATAAATCAGCTTTGCAGATCATTCATGAATATCTTTATATATATATTTTATATTTATGGATCCACACTGTAATATGATCTAATAGAAGGAAACTTCTCTAATTAAGGCTGAGTAATCAAAATAAATAACAACTCAACTTAGTCAAATCGAACAAGAATATATATAAAATGCAGATCATGTCATTAGCTTTTGTAAAAAAATCAAATAAAATACTTTTTAAAATCGGAAGGAGGAAAGGTGTGAAATGAAAGAAAAAGAACTGACTAGTTGATTGACTTATCTTGATGAGCTGAACATGAAGATATATATTTATAGATACATATTCATTCATAAGTGTATATTAAGTTCCTAACTCTCCTGACACCTTTTTTGAAAGTGACTGGATTATTTAAATATAATATAAAATTGTTATTGAGGTCAAACTCAACCAATCATATAATAAAATAGGCTAAAAGTTAGAAGATTTAATAAGCTTTCTCGTAGAAAGCAATTCTACGCCAGCACAACTGTTTAAATAATCTGATGAGCCACTCAAATTGACGAATAATGTTGCTCCACTCCTCCCGCTATCACGTATCGTGCGTAATAAATAGTGAAAACCGTCTTGGATCTCACAATTCGGGCTAACTAAGCAGCAAACTACTCACTCTATTTATGTGGGGCACTCATAAAGCTCTTCTGCCTCTGCTTCTTCTTCAGCTTCTTCTGCTTCTTCTTCGGTCTTTTGATTCATCTCAAGTGGCACTTTGCCAGCATTTCAACACACGACAGTCAAATCAATTTGTTGGCTCTGAACCCGAGTAAAGCAGAGCTTCGAGTACTCGCCCGCTGGTGTCTCTCCCCGATGTTTGTTATGTGTGGTGCCCCAGCTTGGCCCATATATCATAATGATGAGCATCCGTGGAAAGTTCTTTTTGAAGTGATCTCCCTCTCTCTCTCTCTCGCGCGCTTGCTTCTCTGCCTTTCTTCTTCTTGCTCTTTGTTGTCTCTCTGCTGTTGTTTGTCTTCAATCAGTTTCCCAAAATCTCAACGCGCTGTAGAAATTCTGTTTCTTCTTGTGTGCGACTCTTGGAGATTCTTGTGTGAGTCTTAATTGATTAAGCGTGAAATAATTCCTTTTGATTGACTTCAATTGAAATGAATTATTCTTTAATTGGGAGTGCGAAGCTTGGGCGCAAGTCCCACAAGCGGCATGCGCCTGCGCAAAAGGTGCCGCCCCCGAGGGGGATCTACCCCTCCCCCTCCGTGTGTCCCCTTCTTCTATTGCCGCAGTCAGCAGACATTCATGGCTCTTGCCTCATTCCTCATGCCTCATGCCACATGCCTCTCGAGCTGTCATCAATATGAATTGTGTCTATGCGGCAACAGCGGCAGCAACAACTTTGATTTGCTGCCTGCCGCCTGCGACGGCTGCTCCAAAAATGTTTTCTATAAATGCAAAATTTGCAAAAAAAAAAAAAAAAAAAATACAGAAACAGTGAAAAAATCAACTCGAAACAGACAACTAACAACAAAGCTCCCGTTTGGCTGTCTTGGCTGCCCTCCACTCCCCTCCCCCCTCTCTTATACACATCCACGCCCCCTGCTCCGCCTCCCTGTTGCTGTTGTCGTTGTCAAGAACAAAAATAATAATAAAATTTGCTGTCGCTGCGAATATAAACAGGCAATTTTTGTGCGCCGCTCCAAAAATGCCACAACAGCAACACAGGCAACACAAGCGACAACAACAACAGCAGCAACAACAACAAGAGCAATGGGAACGGCAGCTGTTTTTAATGTCTGCACAGGCGGGCGCCTAATGGCGCTCAACGGCCGCCAAAAAGTGATGAAGCAGGAGGAGCTGGAGCAGATGGATGAGGCACAGGACGACGGACAAAGCCGATGATGATGGTGACGACCCCATTGGCACTTGGACTTGCCCTCTCACCAGCTACCCCCCGTCCACCCCCCTTAGCTACCCCGACGTAGGCGTTGAGCCACCAGATTGTGACCAACAACAAAAACAACAATAACAAACAAGTGAAAAGGAAACAAAAAGAGAAAGAGCGAAAGAGAAACAGAAACTGGCATCGGAACTTTTGTCGCCGTCTGTGTCTGTGTCTGTGTCTGTGCCATGGATTTGTGGCTTAAATTGAAAATCATATGCCACACACCAGTCGCATCCGCAAGGCACCCAGCCCTGCCCCGCCCGCCCTCATTCCCGCTCATTGTCAGCTACAGTGTGGAGTGTGGTGGGGCGTCATTTGAGTCCAAATGTTTCTTTAATTGAGCGTCCTCGGTTCGTTCATCTGTGAACTAGCTATGGAGCGCACAATAGTCTCGTAATGCCTTCGAGAAGAAGCAGAAGGGAATGCTCAGTGAAACGGAAGAAACCAACGAGTTTTGTTTATAGTTCAAGAAAAATATTTTCAAATGTGAAAATAGTTAATAATCGTATGCCAATGGAAGCAACGAAGTAGGAAAGATTGTCCTTTGCATTGAGTAGTAGTAGTAATAGTTTTAGTGTAGTTAAGTACCAAAGTAATGCGAGTACCTAGAGCACTACCTTGAAATTTAAGACTTAAAACCGAGTACTAGAGTTAGGTAGAAACTCAAAAGAGAAAGGTGGTGCTACTCTACCTTTTTTCTGATAAGAAAGTACTTTTGTTCCACCGTTTTCCAAAAGAGAGTACTTTGGCACTACCTTTTTTCTGACAAGAAGGTACATCTGCAGTACTCTTTTTTGAACAGAAAGTTCTTCTGCACTAGTTGTTTTTTTTTTTTGATTAGAAGGTACTTGCGCACTATCTATTTCTGACCTTAACATTCTTCTACACATCTTCCTCTTGACTCAAAGGTGCTTCTTTCTTCAGCACTAGCTCTTTTTCTGTTTATAAGGTACTTCCGTTTTACCAATTTCTGAACTTAACATTCTTCTACACTTCTTTTTTTTTGACTCAAGGGTACTTCTGAACTACATTTTTTCTAAAAAGATGGAACTTTAGCACTACATTTTTTCTAAAAGGAAGCTGCTTTTGCAATAAAGGTTCTTCGAAAAAAGAAGGTACAGTATAATTCGCTTAGCTGCCTCGAGTACTTTGCACAATGCCTCGATGCAGGTAACTTAAAAATGCAGCTAACTTTAATTAATTTAATTAATTTTAATTTTCTATTCACACAAAAAAATGGAAAAATAATGCAGATATCTTGCCGATGCAGCTAACTATCGATGCAGCTAAGCGAATTATACTGTAATAGTTTTAGTGTAGTTAAGTACCAAAGTAATGCGAGTACCTAGAGCACTACCTTGAAATTTAAGACTTAAAACCGAGTACTAGAGTTAGGTAGAAACTCAAAAGGGAAAGGTAGTGCTACTCTACCTTTTTTCTGATAAGAAAGTACTTTTGTTCCACCGTTTTCCAAAAGAGAGTACTTTGGCACTACCTTTTTTCTGACAAGAAGGTACATCTGCAGTACTCTTTTTTGAACAGAAAGTTCTTCTGCACTAGTTGTTTTTTTTTTTTGATTAGAAGGTACTTGCGCACTATCTATTTCTGACCTTAACATTCTTCTACACATCTTCCTCTTGACTCAAAGGTGCTTCTTTCTTCAGCACTAGCTCTTTTTCTGTTTATAAGGTACTTCCGTTTTACCAATTTCTGAACTTAACATTCTTCTACACTTTTTTTTTTGACTCAAGGGTACTTCTGAACTACATTTTTCTAAAAAGATGGAACTTTAGCACTACATTTTTTCTAAAAGGAAGCTGCTTTTGCAATAAAGGTTCTTCGAAAAAAGAAGGTACAGTATAATTCGCTTAGCTGCCTCGAGTACTTTGCACAATGCCTCGATGCAGGTAACTTAAAAATGCAGCTAACTTTAATTAATTTAATTAATTTTAATTTTCTATTCACACAAAAAAATGGAAAAATAATGCAGATATCTTGCCGATGCAGCTAACTATCGATGCAGCTAAGCGAATTATACTGTAATAGTTTTAGTGTAGTTAAGTACCAAAGTAATGCGAGTACCTAGAGCACTACCTTGAAATTTAAGACTTAAAACCGAGTACTAGAGTTAGGTAGAAACTCAAAAGGGAAAGGTAGTGCTACTCTACCTTTTTTCTGATAAGAAAGTACTTTTGTTCCACCGTTTTCCAAAAGAGAGTACTTTGGCACTACCTTTTTTCTGACAAGAAGGTACATCTGCAGTACTCTTTTTTGAACAGAAAGTTCTTCTGCACTAGTTGTTTTTTTTTTTTGATTAGAAGGTACTTGCGCACTATCTATTTCTGACCTTAACATTCTTCTACACATCTTCCTCTTGACTCAAAGGTGCTTCTTTCTACAGCACTAGCTCTTTTTCTGTTTATAAGGTACTTCCGTTTTACCAATTTCTGAACTTAACATTCTTCTACACTTCTTTTTTTTTGACTCAAGGGTACTTCTGAACTACATTTTTTCTAAAAAGATGGAACTTTAGCACTACATTTTTTCTAAAAGGAAGCTGCTTTTGCAATAAAGGTTCTTCGAAAAAAGAAGGTACTTCTGCAGTACATTTTTTCAGACCAGAAGACACTTTGAAATTAAATACCAAAGTAAAACAAAAACATATAGAAAAAAGGTGCTGCTAATCTACATCATTATAGTATAGTATCCTCAAAGGGACCAAAGGGGAATATTCACAGCGTTAATAGGTTCTTTAGTTGTGTGACCTACATTCGGCAGTGTTCACATTCAGCTCTGATCTATATAATATGCTGGATACACAAATATCTTGGGGGGAGGGCCATAAATGGCTGCTAGAATATGCAAGGTCTCGCTTTAATTGACCTGTAACCCTTTGAGCCTATTTCGAACCAACTAAATAGCTCCGCCTTCAACTCAATCGATCAGAGTTGACAGGAGTCTTGATTGTAACAGTTGACTACCCTCAATAGAGTAACGAGTATAGAGTATAAATGCCACCATAACCAATCATTTGCTTAGATAATCAGCCTATAATTGGGTCCCCTCGCCCGCCTTCTTAGTACAATATATAGTTAAGATATACATGGGGCAACTGTAGGTTCCCGAATACGAAATGAAAAGGCACAAAAATTAACTCGAAACGTTTATGAATTATGCAAACAAAGTGGGGGCGTTTTTAAATTTCTCGGGCGCGGTCAAAGAAAACGAGTCAGTTGTAGAGCAAACAGGGTACCACAAGCTGGGAGGGGTAGACCCTCTGGAGGAGGGTCCACATTGCGCTGTCATGACATAAGCGTTTAAATAATACAAAGAGGGGGAATTGAAACAATGAAGGAACCTTTAAAAATGCACGATTTAGTGCAGTACACGAGGCAGGTACCGTCGCAGGGGGAGTGCTCGGGTGGAACAGGGGCAGAGGGGCAGGCAAACATGTGACATATGCGGCAATTAATGCCGTTAATTATTAAAGTTAACACCCAAAAGCGACATGCACAAGTCAAATAAATAAACACGCAGCCTGAACGGCAGAGGGAAAGTCACTGCCCCCCTCCCCTTCGGTAACCCCACCTGCCTGCGCTCCTGTGTAGAAGTGTCTCTGCTGGCGCCCCTTTCTGTCTCCGCCTCTGTTCTCCTGGCTGCCCCAACAATTAAGGACAATGCGTGCTAATTTCAAGCGAAGCGGCTGAAAAACCTGCGACCTGCCCAACTTAAAATGCTGCTAGGTGGAAGAGAAAGGAGGAAAGAGGAAGTAAGGGGGGTGGGAGAGTGTAAGGGTAGTTGGGAGGAAAGGTCCCCGCACATTGGTAATAATGATTTTTATTTATAAACTGCGGCGCTGCGGAGGAGCAGCAGCAGGAGATTCAGCAGGAGCCATGCGTGCCACATTGGGGATTATGTGTGGGTTGTGTGGGGCTAAGGCTAAGCAAGGAAAGGGGGAGGGCAGGTGGACAGCGGGGGCGTCGAGGTGGGGCAAGCAAGGGCAGTTGCCACATAAATAATTTACACGCTTCGGCCCCAGGCAGAGTAGCTGCTATTGTCGTTGTCCTTATTGTTGCTGTTGTTGTTGTTGTTGCTATTGCCACTGCTGACATAATTTTATATATATACTACACACACACACACAGACACACATGGATTTAGCTTCTGTTTTATTTTTTTGGTTTTTTGGGCAACAGGAAACAAGCAAAAGCAAACAAAACTTTAGCAATTTTCGTGCAACTTTTTGGCTTCCACTTATTTTATTTTCTATTTTCCTTTGCTTTGTCGTATAAAGGAAATGATGTGTTTGCTGCTGTTGTTGCTGTTTCTCTCCATGTGTATTTTTTATGCCGCTTTAGGGTTAACTTTGAAATGGAACCAACTGCAGCAGTTAAAACCACATACAAATCGAAGTGCGGCAGTAGTAATGACCCAAACTAAGCTTTATTTATCTCTCAAATATTTTTATACAATGTTAGAGCAGAGATATTTAGTATTTCATTTTTATAACAGATGTAACCATACACCATCCCACATAATATCGTCCAACCCCGTCCACATTTCATGACAAAGTGAATTAAAGTCGCACTGCAATAGCAACAAGAACTTCATCACACTTTATTTTATCTGCAGTTCTATGTACCTTATGTTATATAGATAAATCGGCCTTATCGCCAACGATAGATCTTCAGTTTAGTCCAACAACATTTGTCAAGTCGTTTAGCCGATCCCCCCGATCCACTTGAAAGTATTCACATTCAGGTTTTCTTTCTTTTGAATGTTCGATTTCCATTCAGTTTCAGATGCAATCGACCCTCAAAAGACTCTCAATCGGTTGCAGCTCTGTGTGGGTTGCCCCGATTTTGTTGCTTTGTGTTTTGTTAAATATTATTGTTAAATTTTATTGTCGTTGTCTGCACGACAATAAAAGCAGCACAAAAGTCTGACAACTTTGAAAACCGGCAGCAATGATGACGACCAACCAATGCGATCCCAGTGATCCCAGTGATCCCAGACATTGGCGACGGCCAACGCAATCCGAGTTCATTAGTTCTCATTAAAGAAGACGCTCAACGAAGTGGGGAAAAGTCGAATCGAATGATAAACGTATTTATAAACAAAGCGTTTTCAACAGAAACCATAACGAAATCAGTCTGGAATTCCGGCCGACAAAAACAGAGACAGAAAGGGACAGAAAGAGAGAGGGAGGGATGAAGTGGAGTGGAGTGCAGGAGAACAGGTTTCTGGTCACAGTTTGCGGTGTCCAATTGGGCAGCTAATGAAGCCTATTAATAATGCCGTAGATAGATAGGCGTATACATATAAAAACCTATACTATATGGCATATATACACCGTGTACGGCTCATGTCTTGCGTGTGTATTGCCATAATTTCGATAGTGAGCCGTGGGTGGTCACGCGAGAGCTGGAAACATTGATTCAATGAGCTTTTTGCTTTATCTATTGAAGCTCGAACTCAAAAGGTGCCGCAAATGGAAAGATAAAAAGAGTTGAGAAGCGCAGAGAGAGGCGTTAATGCCTCAGATAACGCACGAGCGTAAAGTCTGCAAAGTGTGTCTGAATTTCAAATGGTAGTGCTATTTTATATGGGCTGCCATTAGTAAAATAGAAGGTAGTTTGAAATTGAGTACCAATGTAAGACTGGAGCTCAGAAGAAGGTACTACTTTCTGACAAGAAGATACTTCTGCACTACCAAAAGAAAAGTACTTCTGCACTACCTTTTTGTGCGAAAATGCGACTTCTGTACTTCCTTATTTTAACAAGAAGATTCTACTGCACTACCTTTTTTCTTACAAGAAGGTGATTCCACACTATGTTTTTTTCTGACAAGGAGGAACTTTGCACTACCTTTTTTGGGAAAGAAGCTGCTTCAGCACTACTTTTTTTTCTGACAAGAAGTTACTCCTACACTACGTTTCTTTAACTTCTGCAATACTTGTTCTGCTATGAAGGTACTTCTGCACTGCCTTCTTTCTGAGAAGAAGGTACTACCTTTTTTACACTACCTGTTTTCTGACTAGAAGGTACTTCTACCTTATTTCTGTTCTAAAGAGGAAAATATTTCACAGAACGTACTTCCGGACTATCTTTTCTATACACAAGAAGGTACTTCTACACTACCTAAAAACATTATTTGGTTTTAAATTGAATACAAAAGTAAAGTGTGAATGCATTTTAAATTATGTTGCTATTAAGGTCGATCTTAAAGCGCAATGAGAAGCGCCGAGAGAGGCCAGCGTTGCTAAACAAGCATTAAGGGAGGCTGTTGAAGTGGCAGACAGTTTGGAAGGGGGATGTAGATTGAGTTGAATGAGAAGCGCATAGTAAGGCTGTCAAGCTTAACCGCCAGTTAGAGAGATAACTTATTTGTAGTGCCCGGTGCCGCAAACGAGTGCACTGAAGTGCATTTCGAGTGCACTCACAACGTATTCGCAGGCAGTCACAGACGTGGGGGGAGGGTGTGTGGCGAAAGGGGGAGAGTGCAGGCAATAAACTTGCCATGCTCAGCTCAACACACACACACACACACACATGAGCAGACGCTGCTTTTGTCGAACGCATTTTTATAACAATTTAATTATATTTATGTCGTTTATAAGGGGGAGAGGGAGAAGGACTTCAGGCGGGTGTCAAGCGGCATTGGCCAGCGCCATTGCAAAACGCATTCAAGCCAAAGTAATGCAAAGGAGCAGCGCTCTCTTAAGCCCGCTCTCTCCCCCTCTCTCTCTGTCTGACTGTCTCGCTTGCCCCCCTGTCGCCTGGTACAGGCAGCGCCAATGCACATAACGGCGTCCATTACACGCAACAGCGCGACAGCAACAACAATAACAACAAAAGCAAATGGCGTCTGGCTACACTGGGCGAAAGTGTGTGTGTGTGTGTGTGTGTGAGTGTGTGTGCGAAATTATTTTTATTATTTTACACAATTTTTATACGAGCGCCAAATGCGATACAACAAAAGAATTTTACAACAAGGCATAAATATTTAGTATATTGCAATTGCTACTTTTGTTGTTGTTGCTGTTATTGTTGTTGCTGCTGCTTTTGTTGTTGTTGCTGCAACTGCTCTTGTGTTTAATGAGATTTTTGAACTTTTCCATAAGCGCCTTAAGCGACGCTCGGTCGAACACACAGAGAAACTTTATTTTAATATTGCACTAGCTCACACACACACCCCTTCCAACAGACACACACACGCGCACACATGTGATATGTATAATATAAAGAGTGCTTTGTACTTAAAAAAAAAAACCATACATAATATTGCATTGTTATGCGCTGTGGCAACTCTGGCTCCAACTCCTGGTCTTGGTGGGAACTTTTTCCGTTTGCCAGGAAACATAAAACGAGAAAGGGGGAAAGTAAATCGCAATCGAGAACAAATTAAAATGCATCAATAAAAATGCTATCGATAAACCTTAGCAATAAACTGCAGCTGTACCATCCCTCTCACCCCCTGCCTCCCCTCTCCACACCCCTTTCAGTGCTGTCAACATTAATTGAACTCGTTGACTTTATTGTTACTTTTCCCAATTCACTGGCAAGCAAAAAAAAAACCTAGTTAATTCGCATTTGATTTCAATTATCGTTAGTAGAGCAGCACGAGGTATCGATAACAACAAGAGAATTAATTCATTTAATTCGTCATAAAATCGGCGTTTACTGAGTCACGCTAAATTAACTAACCACGTACAACTTTATTAAATTATGTTTTGAATAAAACTTTTGTGGAGATCCTGCAGCACATGTTCGACCAATCGAATACTCTATCGAATACTGCATCTGTGTAAAGATTTTTGATTGAAAGACTGACACTGTAATAGTGCTCACTATATAAAAATTCTCTTGACATTGTTCAACAATTTGCATAAGGATAAAGAAAACAATACTCCCACTGCAATACTACTTGTTCGCCTGCTACAGGGTATCTCTCGGTCATGGTACTCCTACGCGCACTGTTTTTTACCCTATGCAGGGCAAAAAGATAGCTGCAATTAAAAATGTTTATGGAATAAGTGCGATAACCGCAGCAGGGCAATTAACTTGCAATAGACTCATTAGCCGGATATGTTAGGATAGAGGATAAAGGACGCACTAGGTGGATGAATGCAGGCGTAGATAAAGCACATGTCAATAACTATAATGTACATAATTCTCTAGTTACCAATTAATATGCTCACTTTCTCTCTCCCTCTCTGTCTCTTCCTAGCTCTTTCTGTTGCAGTTTAATTGAAGTCGCTCGATAAATTTGGAATTCGGCTTTAAGGCGAAAGCATAAAGGAGACAACAGGAGACAGTCAGCGTACACAGCCAGAGGTAAGTGGCAATATTGAAGTTCTGCTATTGGCACTGGACATATTTCTCACTCCCCCCACTTCCCCCACTTCCCCAACTCCCTTGCCCCCCTCCTGGTGCTGTCAAACAAGCAACTGCTTATAATAATAATACGATTTATCAAATGCACGTAAATTACAATAAATTAAAGACGAAATTAATATTAATGGCAAAGGCTGGCCAAGACACACACAAACACACACACATGCACAGGGATACACACACATGCACAGAGAGTGAGGCAGACGCATAGCTTAGCTTATGTCCTCCTGCCTAGGCTGCCTTGCCTTGCCTTGCCCCCCTTTGTTGTTGTAGTTTCCTAGACAATTGCCAAATTAAGTGCATGCCTGGCCCCCTCTCTCAGTGAGTGTGTGTGCTTGTGTGTGCGTGTGTGTGTGCGTGTGCCTGCAACTTGACATCTTAAATATGAAAATCGTTCTTTTGATTGCAAATTTGCTTATTTGCATGGCATTTGAACATGGACACGTACCCAGCCCAATAATAGAAACACATTCCACGTCCCGTACCAGTCTCCCTCCTCCTTCTCCTCGTACGTATCCCCTTTGGAATCAGGCTCGTTCGCAGTTAATAAGCCCCGCATAGCCAACAAATTGCCTGCCGATTGCAAGTAGCTGGCCTTTGCATAAGACAGAGAGAGAGAAAGAGAGAGAGAAGGAGAGCAAGAGAGAGGTTCCAACAATACACCAGAGAGAGGAGCAACTGCAATAGAACTATTCGACTTGCCATGAATATCGAATATTGATCAGTCACTGGTCACAGTGCGAATAAGTGCGTTAAAGGGGAAAGGTAAATTGAGAAGATATATAGAAAATATCGTGAAGATATATTAGAAATTTGTTCAAGTTGCTCAGTTAACAGAGAATTTTATACTTAAGCTAGTTCAAGTCACTGTTTCGAGGTAATTTTCGCTTAAGTTATCACAGAGCAGAGAAAACAGTCAATCATTAAGCCGATTTCGACTCAAGCCGAGTTCAATCTCTGACTTATAGTCTATTATCGATTGTCACATATCGTTTACACAGTATTATAGTATTATAGTAGTAGTACAGTCACCACATTTAGCTTTCATTCACTTAATGCACTCGTCAACTTATAGTTTATTATTATTAATATATTATCGATAGACTTTTATCGAAATAAAAGTGGTATTATAGCTTCACAGTCAGCACATTTAGCTTTTAATCACTTATTGCACTCACTTGCTTATAGTTAATTATCGATAACATATTATCGATAGTCCGTTTTGGCGCACAGACTAGTACTATTGCTACACATTCACCACATTTAGCTTTTATTCCCTCATTGCATTGACTAGCTTACAGTTTTATCGATAATACATTATCGATAGTCCTTTATCGATAACAGATTAGTATTATTGCTACACAGTCCCCACTTTAAAGTTTTATTCACACGCTACACTCACTAACTTGTAGTCTATTATCGATAGTCTATTGTCGAAAGTCTTTTATCGATAGTTATATCGATTTTTTAGTATTATTACTTCACATTTACCGTTTTCAGTTTTTATTCTTAAGACGATACAATCATATCATACTTAAGCTTGCCTTTTATCATAGCTATATCATTATATAAACATTTCATACTGTACAACATATCACAGTTGAATGACACTCACAGTTTTGTCACTTTCACAGTCACGCCTGGTGCATCACAGTGATTGTGATCAACACAAAGGCTTCAGAGCTGAAACTGTTCAGTTTTGCATATTTGATGAGGCACCAACGCAGCGCAAGCTGTGCGGGAGTGTGTGTGTGTGTGTGTGGAAGAGGTTGCCAGTGTGTGTGTGTGTGTGCATGTGTGTGGGTAGTTGTGTGCGCACCTGTATCCATGAGCTCAGCGTTTCTAGCTTGTTGAGTTGCAATTTGGCTAACAAATTATGCAGCCGCAACAAGCCAATACAAAGAAACAACAACAACAGCAAGTGCACTACTGACCCAACTAAAGCCGGACTCCAGCGTGTCTATTCGTGTGTGTGCGTGCGTGTGTGAGTGCGTGTGGTGCAGCTACTCGGTTTGGTCAGATCCCCCTCCTCCCCCCCTCTTACTGCATCACAGAGTACGTCCCTTGTCTGTTAAATAATTGTAATTTATGGCATTTTACACAAATAAATATATGGAAATCAATAAATTTCCAACACACACACACTCACTCGCACACACACTCTCACACACACTCGCATGGTCAATTTCCCCCATTGAGACCTGCCCTGTTCGTTTTGGCTTTTGGTCAGGGCAGTTCATTTACACGCACTATAAATTGCGTTCACTGGGAGCGAGTCACTTGCCCCGCCCGCTCCCTGCCCCCTAAGCACCGTTCCTGACCAACTCCCCAACCACACTGTCTCTTCCTCTCTCTCTCTCTCTCTCTGTGTGTCTCTCTTCCCTCGCCTGCCTCTCTCTGCGATTCTCAAACAATTCTGTTATTGTTATTTTTGGTCTTTAACAATTATTTGATGTTTGTCTCCATTAAAGGCAACTGCCCAATAAACAGACCCCGTCCCGCCTCGCCCCGCGCTGTCCCTGGTTGCCCCTCATCAAGCTTCTCCCTGAGGGGCCCACACTGGACATTTACAATGTACATTTACCTGCACCATGGGCTGCACCTTTTTTCAATGATTGCATTTTGACTTTTAAATATGCACAATATTTTGCATTTCATTTGCGGTTTTTTACACACACCACACACACATCACACACCCACACACACACATGCTCAAATAGAGACAGACAAACACACAGCCAGACAGACGAGACACAAAGCACACATTGGTAAGCGCTATAATAACTCTGGCAGGAGCCCGCGGCAGCTTCATGACGAGTTGGCAAATCACGTGGGCGGTTCCAAAAACTGTGGAGCTCAAGTTGTAAAAGCGATTAATGCAAATGATAAATGAAACGTTGTTAAATAATTTAATTGATACACAGTAAAAAAAGTTAAGGAAATAATGATAATGAAAGAAAATGAAGAAAAATAAATTGATTATAAATCAAATTATTTATACATATTGTATACATATACAAAATAAGTCCGATGTAGTTAGTTTGGTTACAAATTTAATATACCGGCGTGCTTGTGCATTATTGTTAAGAAGCATGTGTTCCAAGTGTAATTACCTTATTAGCAAAATTAAATTGACTTATTGTGGAACTTTTTCACTTCTACCCGTTTGATAAATTAATTTCATTTAAAACATTATAAAAACCAATACAAACAAAAGATCGATGCAACGATCATTATAAATAAAGCCATTAATCGATTTGTCAACAATCGAGCCTCGCGCTTAATAACTAATTAATTTTTTATGCACAGTGTTTTTTTCGCTTGCCTTCGATTCTGAAATCATTATTACTTTTTCACGTATTTTTTTCAAGCAGTTACATTTTTATACCCTTGAAGGGGTATATCAATTTTGACCAGAAGCTTGCAACGCACGTGGGGAAACATCTGCGACCCTCCAAAGTATACACACTTTGTGTCAGCATCAACAGGGGGGTCGAGTTAGCACTGTCCGTCTATTCGTGTGTCCGTCCGTCCGTTTATTCGTGTGTTAGTCTGTTGCAAAGCAGACTAGTTTCTCAGTTTGGAAGCCATCTTTATAGAACTTGGCACATGTGCTTCCTATTGCTGCTCGTTGTTAAATAAGTCAAAAGGACCGTAATTGAACCGATATATCGTATAGATGTCATACAAACTATCGGTCGGTTTTCGTTATTTTTCAAGATATTGCAACCAAATTTATTGCATCGGACTTTTTTTCATATTTATAATATGTTTAAGAAATTTTATCAAAATTGGACCACTATATCCTATAGCTGCCATAGGAACAATGGGTCTGAATGAGTGATTTTTGCCTTTTGATGAGTCTTGATTGATTACTGTTCAATATACCTAGATTTATTCAATTCTACACCATGATATATAGCTTCTATAGGAACGATCGTTGGCGAAAGGAACGATTAAAGGGTATTCCATAGTCGATGTTAGCTTTTCTTTTTGTTTAAGTATTTTTTTGGTAGTTTTTGTGCAGATTTCTGCTGCTGCTGTTGTTGCTGCTGCTGCAGATAGTCATTAAGAATCGAAACTAATTGAATTGTGTCAAAGCTATTAAAATGTTATTGTCATCTGGCGTAAAAGTGCAATATGCTTATTCATCGTAGTTCCCCTCCACCCGCTACCTCCCCCTCCCCTTTACCGCACGCACGCAGAAGAACCGCAATTTTATTGAATTTGATTTCGATGTGAATTTATGACTCGCTGCGAATGAGTGTGCAAGTGCGTGTGTGTGCTGCGTGTGTGTGAGCTGTGTGTGTGTGCAGTGTGTGTTTTGTCGCTGATTAGACAGCACCTCTTCCCACTCCCCGCCCCTCTCCTCTCCTCCGCCTGCACACTCCACTACGAGCTAAGGCAAGGTAAACATGGGCTCGGCCTCCGCTTGGGCTTGGACACGGACTGACTAGGGTTGGGTTCCGTTCCGTGCAGCTCCTCCAAATGAACTGTTAGTCACCCTTTTTGGGCTATGTGTGTGTGTGGCAGTGTGTGTGTGTGTGTGTGTGTTCTTGCCGCCTGGTGTGAAATGTAATTATGGCGCCTTCTGACAGCCGGTCAACTTGCAACTCCATTCAACGTCCATTAATTTGGCCACACTTCACTTCAAACTGCCGCCCCAAGTTAGCAACCCCCTCAGCCGCTCTTCCCCCGCCCGCACGAGGCACATTCAGCTGCGCTTGTTGCACTTTTCTCGACTTTTCTCGGGTTCTTTGCCTTTTTTGTTTATTTTCTTTTTATATGTTGGCTCAGCTGGACATTGAGAGCCCTTGCCCCATGCCCCATGCCTCGCCTCCCCTCTCCCGAGTCCGGAACGCATTCCGTTGCTGGTCACGTATGATGACCCAAATGTGTGGCTGACTGCTTGATACACACACACACACACATAGCAGAGTGTCGCAGTGTTTGTTGTTTGTGTGTGTTTTTAATAAAATTTATTACACTCTCTCATGACAAACATACAGCACGCCCCACAACGCTGCCCTCTCCCCCCCTCACTCTCTCCGTGTCTCCCTCCCTCTCCTTCCCCCCACCCCCTTCAGCTCTCTTATTTGTCTAATAGAAAAATTATGGGCCAAGGCAGACGGGCACAAAAAGTGCAGAGCAAAGGAGAAAGGCCAACGAGAAGGAGGCAAGCAAGAGAGAGAGAGGAGGGTAAGGCAAGGGGGCGGGGAGCGGGGAAGACTCTTAATTTTTATACGCATTCCGCTGCCGTCGCTTCTTGCCGCGTCTGCCGTCGTTTGCCCCATAATTATAACATAAAATTTTTTATTGAAATGCTGAGGCATTTTCATTTACGTGTCGATCCCGGCGAGGCGTGCACGAGGAGTGAGCGAGACAGCGAGAGGCGTGCGGAGTCTATGCCAATAATAGTTAACGCTCGCACGCAACAGACGCAAGTGCGTGTGTGTGCGAGTAGGCGAGTGTGTGTGCTTAGTATTAGCCACACAAACTGAAATAAAAGTAATAAACATTAATTTTATTAATTTATTATTGCGCCAGGCGACAGACAGAGACAGCACTAACAAAACAAACACACACACACTCGCACACACACAGAGACAGGCCGAGGTCAAAGCATGAATGCTATAAAACCGCACAATATGCATGCGAGCGAACACAGCCACAACCACATACATATCATTTATCGTATATCGCACATCGCATATCGTATGTGCTTCGATTGACGCGTCGCTGCAAGAATGCCAGAGTTGCCATTAAAAATGCATGCGACAATCAGGCGAATTCGATTTGCCGTGAAAATGGACAGAGGCAGCAGTGGAAACATAGCGAGACGCAGCAAATATTTATTACGCTTCCAACCGGCGGTCAAATTTATATCTTATATAAGGGATATAAAGAACATAAGGTTCATTCATTAGACATGGAATGAGGCACCTTCAACTGATATATCGATGTCGATGCTACTTTGCAATTCAGAATGCAATTAGCATTCGACAGTAAGCGATATATCTCTAACAAAAAGAATTAGTGCGAATTTAAGAATGTTCCTTGCTGTATCATCGTTGTTCTTTAGGTGCGAGTTACTTTACTTATTTAATTTCAATTTTTGAGAAAGCAATCAACCAAACGACCTTGGTTTGTTTTACAGCACCTTACTCAGTTAAAAGGTACTTATAATGCCACGCACACATTAGAAAAACCCTTCACCGGTTTATTAGGTATTTCCAACCTTTTTTAAAAATCATTAAAAACGGATATGAAAGACTTTTTTAATAAAAGTTTATTATATAATTGATTTGAGAGGATCATCATAGTATTTTTGGTGAAATGTTTAGGATGATTCCTTTATAAAGATATTTTCTATACCCCATAACGGGTAACACATAATAATGAAGTTCAGGTAATACATTATTTCACATTGAAACATAGTATTTTGTGTAACTAGTTGAGACACAAATTAAAAAAAAATGTTGAGATACGTAAATTCGATTTAATATTTTATTGGATTCCCCATGCTATCTATATATATTCTCTTCAGGACTTACGGTGGCTACAGGCGCAATTTGCAGTTTAATGTTATAGGTAGAAAATATATAATTTTCTTATGGGGTGTTTGTATTTAGTTGTCCGAGTTTCCGAGTTTTATTTTGTCTTGAGTGACGACAGTTTTTCAAAATTAACAATATAAATTCCAATAGAAATCATCTTAAAGACCATTTTCAGACTTCGAGCTGCGCAAAAAGATTCTTTGCTAAAATTGTGACTATATTGAAACGTCAACATGTTTAAAATACAACAACAACATGGCAAAGGGGGTACTACAACCATAACAATAACAATTAATGCATAAAAGCAAAGACAAACTATGCACGGAAATTTCATTTAATAATAAAATGATATCATCGGTCTTTCTGTCAATTGAAATTCAATTGAAACAATAAACTGCAGATAATCGCAGAGTTAGGAGCGCGTTAGGGAATAGGGAGGCGGGGAGGGTTAGGCACGCATTAGTATACGATACTATCGGCAGTTGAGTGAGCTTGGCAGAGGCCAAACTGATTGTGCGAATTTAAAACGGATTCAATAAAACGAGAATATAACAAAAGCCCAAAGGATCAAAGGAGTTTAGCTCGTGCGAGTAGGAAAATAAACGGGAAAATGTTGCCACGTCCCTGGCAACATTATTGTTGCCGCTGCTCATTAGCTGCCTCATCAGCGAGGGGAGGGGTGTGAGGGGGGTAGAACGGGAGTAGTCCGCTTAATACCCGCACAGTGTCTGCACACAATGCCAATGTGTAATGGACTGAAGTGCATCAAATGGCACCGCAGCAACAACAGCAACAACGGCAGAGGCAGCAGCACATGCCGCACACACACGCCAATGTTGCATTAGCAGCAACAGCAACAGCAGCGCTATAACAAATCTGGTGCCCAGCATGATTCCTCCACGGTGGCTGTTGCTCCTCCATCGCCTCCTCCTCCTGGTCTAGCTCTAGCTGGAACTACTTTCCTGCTCTTCCTTCCCAGTTCCCATTTGACTGTCTGCGCCATTCTTAATGAAAAATTGCCAGGGCGTTATTTGTTTAATGCGCTTCATCAAACAAGCTGCGGTTGGCCATTTACCTAGAGCTCCCCCTAGACGAGTCCAACCCCCCAGCAGCCCCCGCCCTAGACTACGGCAAATGGCTGACGGTGCCCGGCGGAGCGATTCCCTTTGATGGTCGTGCAGGTGCCGGCTTTCAATTTGCTTTCAATCGGGTAAATAAAACGCTGTTAGCGAAAGAGCGAGACGGAAAATGTTAATAAATTAGCTGCTAGATTATTGTTACACACCTGATTATGCACATAATTGCATATGCATATGACTAAGTGCCCAAATCGGGGGCGCCTTGTGAGTCTATATTTGTTTAAGGTGGACAAAATGAAAGCGACTGCATTGTGATTGATGGAGAATAAGAACCTTAAGAAGAGTAATTTACATTTATTATAAACAAGAATGAACTTAAATAAGTAGCTACATTTGCTGCAGAGAATTGGGATGAATCCAGAAGAATCCAATCAGACCAGAAGAGCTCGAGCTAGTTAGAAAACAAACACCTCGAATAGAATATGCGAGTTTACAGTTGGATGAGAAGTGCTAAGACAGTGGAATAATTTTTAAAAACATGTAGGTGGATCAGGATTAGGGAATCACGTAGATAGACGAGTTGGTTATTAGTAAAAGGGAGTTTCCCATGGGAATTGATCCCGGTACTACGACCTAAGGGGCTTTTTTGTGCCTTAAGGCGACTCCCTAACCTGTTCTGCTTCCCTAGTTATCTTTGCAGTGTCTGCGATGTAGATGTGCAGATGCTTCTTTTTCGTACAACTGGTTCCCTTTCAAACAGATGCTTCCTCAATCATCCAAGGCTGGGCAGTCACAGGGAACGTGCTTGGTAGCTTCATCCTTCGTCCCCTTTGCAGATTCTTCACTCATGCCGAGTAAGTGTTACTACAACTTCTCGTAGTTCGAACACACTACACCGAATAGCTTGTGCAGGGTCAAGCTTGCACTACAATGAGGATGTGCTAGTGATGCTTTGTCATCACCATGGTCCGCATGGTTCCGTGCTTGGCTAAAGAGGGAAGGAGAGAAAACTCAAAGTCAGCCAATCATTTTTCTATTCACTGCCCTTTAATTAATTATCAAGCTCAATATTATGAAATTTAAAATCAAAATCTAGTATCACATGCATTGTAAATGGGCCCCCTCAATGTAGTTAACAATGTCAGACGAACCTGGAAGATCACTTCTCGACGTTCGTCGTTGTGGGATTCTTCTTTCGTCTGCTGGGGGAGGGAACGAACAAACGAAGGTGAACATGGAGACATTATTAAAAGTTTTATCGAGATCGGTTGGGTATATACACTCACCTAGGACAGGGCGGCTTGTAGTGTATGCGTGCTTTCATGCGTTCCATGGCTCTAGCGTCAGAAACATTTGTCTGCTGGTGGAACATGGCCTTGATGGATTTCTCCTTGCACCACCTGACGTGGTTATCATAGGCTTTCATATTGAAGCTGCGATTGCAGTATTGGCACTCTTGCAACTTCGGACTGGCGGTTCGACTAAGCGCCCTTGCGCTGAGTACCGGAGATTTCTCTTCCGGCTTCGGTTTAGGCTTTGCAGTAGTCGGCTTAGGCGGCGGCTTGGTCTGAAATCGAAACAAAGCGAGTTAAATCAGAAATATAGAATGAAGATGACTTTGTTTTTAATAATTACCGTCACTCTTGGGACAGCTGCCTGTTCGATTACCGGCACTCTTGTGTCCTCTGCCTGTTCGATTACCGTCACTTTTGTGACATCTGTCTCTTCGATATCCCTAGTAGAAATGGGTCTTATGGGTTGCTCAAGCTCAATGGGGCTGGGCAGTTTGATACTCTCATTGGTATCGCACCTCTTTAGATTCACCGCAGAACACTCCCTTTTGATGTTCTCAAGAGTACTGGCCGGTCTGATGTCCACGGTTACTTCTACTACGATATTCTGGGACTCATCTTCCTCCTTATTAACCTCTGGCTCCCTGTCCCATTTGATGACCACGGGTCTCCTTAGCCGTCCGATGTCGCCCATAACATGTTCCCTTTTAATATCACCGCTGTTGGTCCTCTTACTGTCCTCGATAAACTTCTTTCGCCTTGCCGCTTTAGTTAGTGGCACCGGAGTATTGATTGTAGTTTCCGGAGCACGTATGGGTTGCTCCTCGGCTTGTAATGGTGAATATTCAGACAGCGCGGTACCCTCGCGACGCTGGCGCGACGAGTCGAATACCTTGCGCTTCTTGGACAGTTTCTCGCAGATAGTAACGTGCTTGTTGATGACTTTCGGGTTGAAAGTGCGTCCGCAATGGGGACACGCCAGGAAATCCAAGATCTCCGCGGGAGTCATGTATTCCATTTGTTTTTGATATAGCTTGGAACGAACATGATTTATGTTAATCATCATAGACAGATATATTGTACTATGTAGATTTAATTTAGTTATTTATCGCGCGCGAAATTCACTAGAAAGAATAACGAACGGTACTTGATGTGTTTATCACCCGTTAGTGTAAAGATAAAGGGTGATAATCAGTGAATATTATAATAAATTTAGCAAAATGTTTTACTTATTATATAAAAAAATAGAAATACAAAGAAAATAGAAAAGTTTTTGCCTATGCTCGAACGAGGTGTTAAATCATACTGAATTTGGAATTTCTGGGACCCCGAAAGATGTTTACGTTTCGACAGAAAAAACTAGAATACTTTGATCAGAGCACTGCCATGCAGGAGAGCAGGAGACTTCGTCATGGCTTACCTTGATTCAAACTTCCATCTGCAGTGATAATTCGATTTGTACAGAGCCTGAAGAAGATCTTGTGCATTATCTCTCCTGTGTATATCTCTCTGTCTATTGTTGGAGCTGAGTTCCCAAAACATCGGCAGACTGTAAAACAATCTCTGCAGCCGTAAGATTCGTTCGACGGGATCATTTGAAAGCTGATGCGGATTTTATGGCAACTACAACTACACAGGCATCTGTGGGGGCATACAAGTATAGCAGGGGGCATGTCTACACAATGCCATGTGCCGCTTATTTCGTGCAGTGCAGCTGCGACTCATTCGACCCATTCGACAGACAGGCCCGACTGACTGAGAACTGCTTGAAGTCGTTCATTGCATTGGATGTTGAAATGGAATCGGAGAACAGACAAGGCCTCATACAAATTACGGTCTGCTTGGGGCACGGGCAGACAGGCAGGCAGGCAGGCAGGCGGGCAGGCAGGGGCACTTGACAGCAACAGGCGCTGTCGGACAGGCCTGTGTTGCATTATGGCGTTGCTCTGCCACCCCACCTACCCACACCTCCCTGCTGCCCCTGCCACAGCCTCTTTTCACGTTCCGGGTGCATTTAACGAACGCATTTTTCATCTCTCGGAACACTGTGAAGTGATTTCAAAATGATTATTTTTTGACACATGGGGCAACACCTGCATCGCATTTGACAGCAGCAGCAGCAGCAGCGACGGCGACGGCGGCGTCAATGTTGCAGCTGCCACAGATCCGACGCCGATGCCGCCGTCAGACTTCAATATGCATAAAATTCCCTCCACTCCCGATGTCGATAGGGGCGAGGCGACCCCTCTACAAGAGCATACATACGTGCTGTGTGTGTGTGTGTGTGTGTGTGTGTGCGTGTGTTGTTTGTGTATAATTATATAATTTGACTGCTGCAATTATGTTGTTCTTCGTTAATTGAAATGTAAACGTCATCATTATGATAAGACGACGTTGAGGCTCGCTCGCATCTGATGGGGATTGTGCCCAGTTCGTTCCCATTTTCGTTGCCGTTGCTGCTGTTGTTGTTGTTGTTAACTGCTGACGTTGACGTTGGCGTTGGCGTTGGCGTGCCACAAGCGTGCAGGCATAAGATTGACGATGAAGTCAACTGCGACGTCGACTGCAGCGCCGGCTGTGGCGAGCGTGTCAATTCTATTTGTAAGCCGGAAAACTGAACCGAACGAAGTTGGTGGAGGCGACACGCGAGCGCCACCTTTGCAATTAATGAACGCAGGGTTGCCACCAGGGCGGTCATTGCGCCACAGAGTTCATACATACTAAACGATAGCTATCGATAATACTTATTTTTGGGTTAATACTTATTTTTGGGTTATGTTCCATAATATTACATTTTATGTTTAAATTAAATTTAATTAGGCCAAACTTGTTTATATTAATATTATTAATTTATATTAATATTATTTTATTATTAAATATTAATTATAAATAATATTATTTATTATTAAAAATTCATATTCAATATTATTGCGATAGTTCTTAATGTACAAATTATATACAATTTTGCGGAATCACGCAACCTCTTATATCAAAGGCTCCCAATATCTAATCAGTCAAGCCTAATTTGTCTAACTTCCCATCATTAGATCCATATTAAGGACCGTATTAAAACTTGCTGTGGCACAAAAATTTACAAGAAATAATTAATAAAACTAATAAAATTGATTCTTTTTTCTTATTTTTTGCAAAATCATAAAAACTTTTAAGATATATCTCTTATCGATCGATAATACTGCCGATCTTTCAATCATTCTTGCCCCATTGTGCTTTTTAATTATCATGTTAATATATGATAATTATACCCACTTGCTTAACGAAAATGTATGTGACAGGCATTAGGAGGCGTGGCAGAGTCCACAAAGAAAAGAATTTAATCTTGTTAAGTATCGATAATGCTCAATTTATTTTAATTCAAGCAAATTCCAAGCAAAACAAACTTAGAATTTGTTTGGAAATTGGGACTTATAGCCGAAATGTAATATTTAACAAATTTAGAAAATTTAAATGCATCTTTTTTCATGTGTGTCGTTTAACTCTTCTAGATTGTTAAACTTCCATCATAATGTTCAATAATGAATGCTGATGGCGCACACAATAGTATCGAAGGTCAAGAAGGCCATCAAGGGATTCCCTAAAAACGCCTTCCATCGATATAATCTATACTATCGACGATGGTTATACTAGAGTTGTTCATTTGGGTTCGTTTCAGGGACTTAGTTCAAAGTTCATTTCATTCTTTAGTTCGTTCGTTCGAGTCTTTTAGTTCGTTCGATACTTTTAGCCTTTTGTTCTTTTGGTCTTCGTTGGTCAAAATCTTATTATTTCGTCTAATTTTGCCATTTTCCACCGCATTTTTTCAAATGTCGATCGTTATATTGAAAATATATTATACTTCATTCTGTTTAAATTCAAACTACAAACAAAACGCGCGGAAAATCGAAAAATTAGATGAATGAATAAGATTTTGACCAACGAAGACCAAAAGACTCATAGATCAGAAGACTCGACGACCAAAAGAACAAAAGACCAATGCACTAAAATCAGGGATCTAGTTCGTTGGCTCAGTTTGCGGATTAGTTCAACCGAACTTGGTCTGAACTAAACGGTACAACTCTATTATACAGGTCTACTCTGAGGAGCTTAAAGTCGTTCTAAATGAATATCTCTTAAACTCTTACAGCGTCTAATCGATGAGTGTGATGGCTTCGACATGGCAGGAACAACGATAGTTGATAGACAACTGAGCTTTTGCACAGGGCCGACAACACGTGTCGCCGTGACGGGCCTTAGGGGCGTCTGTCTGCTGATTCCACTCTTGCCGCATAACGCACACGCAGCTCCTTTGTCTTTAGCTTGTGCCTGCCCTTTGGCACATGCATGGGAATGTGAATATAGCCACATGCAAACACTCGACGCCACGCATGCATGTATCAATAAAGAAAAACTCGTCGAAGGCAAATAATGGAGCGTGCAACGCGACGTGCGTCCGTCTCCTGCAGGGGCAACACGTGGCGTGACAGATGCCACGCCCAGTCGTTGCAACACCTTTTTTGGCTTTCAACTGAATTCCGTTTTAAACATGCCGCAGACGCAGACGAGCAAAGTTTTCTTTGCCTCCCTTTCCCTCTGCACACCTCACACCTCTTGTCACCTGCCAACCTCTCCCCCGCTCCACGTCCTCCTCCTTCTCCTTCTCCTTTCCTGTTGACCAGAAATTTCACTCTAATTCAATTGGAAGTGCGAGCATTTTGCGTACAGTGCAGCGTGTGACAGCGACAGAAGCCGCGGGGGCGGAGGGGCACAGAGGAGCGTGGAGTGAAAACTTTTGCTATAAATGTGTGGGGGAAGAGACTGAGGAGGGGGAAGGAGGAACGTCGACTGCTTGTGGTTGTTACGTGGCCTTGTCCGAGTCTCTTTCATTTGTAATAAGTTGGCTGAGGGCATTTCTCGCATTGCGTTCGCCCCAAAATAAAAAGTGCAATCTCGTAACGAGAAGCCACGCCTCCAATTCAGCATTCCAAACCGACCAGTCACTCCTCCTCCTCCTTCCCAGCCGAGCCAAGCAAGCACCACTGACACCTGCGCCCGCTGTCTGCGTACGTGACATTTGGCGGCGCCACAAAAGCACGTAAAAGAAAATACTCTGTAAATCTGTACGTCATTTCTTTTTCCGTAGTTTTTGCCTCTGCTCTGCTCTGTTCTGTCAGGCAGGCAGTCGGGCGGCGTCTTACCCGTTATTCCCGTCTGCGTCGTGCTCCGGCGGTCGTTCATCGTCCTCGTCTGTCGCTTCTTCATCTTTCTCCCTTTCGTTTTTGTAGCCTTGTTTACAACTGCGTCGCCGGCCAAGCGCAAAAGTGTTTGTTGCCGCAGGACGATCGAAGACGGCGACTGTGACGTCGAGGAGGAGGAGCAAGGATGGAGAGGGAGCTCATGGTAGTGACTGTGAGGTCTCTGGTCTAGGGTCTGAGCTCTACAGGCCGCCTCTGTGTGGTATGAGCTGCTGGAACTGCCATAAATTTTGCTTATCTAAACGGAAAAATACAATTTGTAATTGAAAATATTTGTGCGCATTTTCACACACACACACACACTCGCACACACACTCACGCGGGAAAGTTGTTCCTAAGTTTGTTTCTGCTAGTTTTGCCATTTTCCTTGAGAATGATAGGGGATAGAGACAGGGGAGGGGGGGGGTGGATGAGCAGGGAACGGGAGCGAAAGTAAGGAGCCCAACTGGCCGCTCGATTTTTAATGGGTTTCCGTCTCTTTGTCTAATTGCCTTCGTGCCAAGAGTGAGAGAGAGAGAGCTGAACAGACAATCGGGCAGACTTTTGCGGTACTTGAAGAGGTTTCATTATGATGAAACTTGGACGGCAGAGAGGAAGGAAAAGGAGGGGGGGGGGAGAATATTTCCAAATTGGGAACTTGGGGAAAATTGGCTGACTTACAGAAATGATAAAGGCACAAGACATCGACGTTATTGTACAGTTATTTTCCACTTGGAACTACCAAGTTTCCCTGCAGGCCCTTATCCAGATTATTCTTTATGGCACTTGAAACTTCCTTGATAATTGTTCCAATTTGCAGTTCAATTGTTTAACTATTTAGATGTGTATGTTTGTAAACAATTATTGAAGTGGTGGCAACACTGCAGGCAACTATCGATACAATCAGGGTTGCAGTTGAGAAGAATACTCGAGCAGTGACGTCAGTCGAAGCAGAGTCGCAGAGAAGTTGTTGAAGGAAGTTGAAAATAGGTCAATCCGACCTTGGTCGAAAATATAAGTTGTCTTTGCGTGAATCAATCTGAGTTTGTTACAGTGAAATTCGAAGGTTGTTAAGTTTTACTATGTAAATATACCACCAACTATATTCATGAACTAATATCGATAAGCAATTAACTAAATTTTCAATAAATAGTTCATATAAAGAGTTAAACTTGTTGGACAATGAGGCTTATAGTAATACAACCTACGAAGAAAGAAGAGTTATCTGTCGATGCCTTGGTGTCACAGAAATATACTGTATTGTTTTTATTCCCAGTTCAGTTGTTTAATTATTAAGATATATGTATATTCAGTTACATGAAGGACTTGGATAATGCGATTTATAATTTACAATCTGCTAGAATTCTACTAGAGTTTCCATCAGTCGGTTCTTCTGTTCTCTACCGATATAACAAAGATAAATAAACGGTACTGGATATTTTTTATTGATAGGGCTCTACCCTACTTGATCGGCTCCCGTGAGTAGTAAGTAGATTTATGCTAATTTAGTAACAAGACAGAATCAAATTTAGCGAACTTATGCGACCTTTCGGCATTGATTGGCTGTATATGATGGCGATGATGATGATGGTGATAGTTAGCAACTGTCTGTGTTAGATATAGCACTACATGTGTAAAAGTTTCCAGCTAACGCTTCGACACGCCCACCAGGGCGGGGCGTATGCAGCGCTTGTGTAGCTTGTAGCCCAATTTGGTGACTTGAATCACTGTGTCGGCCTCCACCGTATCGTCCTCGGTCTGGTAGAGGGCCTCGTGGAGGTTAGGATCGAATTTCTCATTGATCGGATCAAGAGTCTCGAGTCCGTGACGCTTGAAGACCTGCAGCAGCGAGGCACGCGTCAAGTTGAGTCCCTCGTAGAGGTTCCTCAGGTCCGCGTTGCCCTTGAGCTTGTCCTTGGGCACCGCCTGTGTGGCATGCCCCAGCACGTCGGCCACATCGATCAGATCCTTGCAGAAGTTCTGAATGCCGAAAATCTTCGCCTCGTCGATCTGTTTGATCAGGCGCTTGCGCATATTCTCGCCATCGGCCAAGGCGCGCTTGTACTTGTTCAGCAAATCGCTGTGCTCCTCCTTCATGGCAGCCAGTTCCCGCGAGAGCCACTCAACATCCCCCGACCCCGATCCCGATCCGGCTGACTTCTGATCCTCCATCGACTCTTCCGACGTCAGCTCCGGTGACTGACCCGTCGATGGCTGCGCCTGCTGCTCCTCTTGCTGAGGCTGAGCCTGGGATTGCGACTGCGATTGCGATTGCGATTCCTGTTGCTGCTGATGGCCCAGAGGCTGCTGCTGCTGCTGTTGCTGGGACTGCTGGTTCTGTTGCTGCTGCTGCTGCGGTTGCGAGGGGGGATTGTGCTGCTGCTTGCTTGTGCTGTAGAGCTGCTGCAGAGAGTGTCGCAATGAGAGGCGCAGCCAAGCGAGATTTTGGGGCCGAGTCACGGCCTTGATGTGATCCACACGTTTCGTAAACATCTTCTGCTCCGTTGCTCCGTTCAAAGACGCGAGTACTCAAGAAGATAAGGAAAAGGTTCTTTGGGAAAAACAAATAAATAAAACGGGTTTCAACTTTTTTCAACAGAAAGCAACAAGAAAAATAAATTTTGACCGTACACTTAATGGAAAGCAAAGCTACTTGTCAGTGGGGTGCTGGGATTGCCAGTGTGACCGATTCCGGAAAACTACGACAGATGACAGATGATTCCCTGCATTTGTTTTGGGATATGTGAAGGGAAAGTCGAAGGTGCTGCGCAAGTTATCGGCAAGTTCGATAAACTTTGTAGAAAGGTTTCTTCGTTGTGTGCCACTGCAATTGCAATAGTGAAGAACTTCTGCACAACGTCTTCGGTACGGCCCTGCTTGAGAGGAAATGATAATTACAGCAGAAGGAATTAGTGTTGAACTGTTCTGTCTGCGATGGTACTTAACCACATCCAAATGCGGGAGTTAACTAACTGAAGTTCTTAACGATAACAACAGAGCAGCCGTACATCCTACGGAGTTAACCCTCCTTGTCGATCATACACGATTCCTTGTGCGAATCCATGTGGATCAATGGAATCTGTTGTCTGTTGCATTGGGCTGTGAGCTGCGTCTTGTAGTTGAACTAATGGAAAGATGCGGCCAAGATGCAGAGCTCCATCGGCGACCAGTGACTTCTTGAGCACTGTCTGCATCACAGAGTATGTGTCCATGACACCGTCAAAAACAGGCGCCTCAACATCATTTAATTTGTTTAATTTTAATTTTAATTTTATGTTTAATTTGTTGACTAAGACAAACTCCAGAGGCTTTAATTAATTGTGGGGCCTTGTTATTTATCGATTTGTCGATAAGTGTCCCTCTCACTTCACATTATCGGCACTCAGGCATTGAAACATGTATCGACTCAATTTGGCTGCTGCTGCAAGTGCACCCCTAGGAATGCACTCCACCCTCCCCCCCTCTCACTCCCGGTCCCTGCAGGCCCCTTAAGTTTCTTTCCGTGTACCTTCCTGCCTCACAAATTGCCGGCACTCTCTGTCTCAGTCTCTAACTGCAAATCGTTTTTAATGCGTTCTTAATTAGCCGCTGTCGCTGTGAGTGAGCGAGAGGTAAGGCAAGCGTGTGTGTGTGTGTGGGTGTGTGTGTGTGTGTGGGGTGTGTAAGTGTAGCTGCTGCGGCACTTGTTCGACATTTTCAATTGGCCGCATTACTTGAGCTGCAAGTAAATACAAGAAAGCGAGAGCGAGAGAGAAAGGCAGCCCACGAGTGTGGCACCACTTGGTGGCAGCAGCAGCAGCAGCAGTTGCTGTTGCAGTTACAGGCTACGTGTGTGTGCGCGCGTGTGTGTGTGTCGATAAATCCGCAGCATCGTTGAATGTTGAGTGTTTTAATTGTTTGCCACTTGGTTGGGTAAGCAATGGCAGCATGAGAAGGAGCAGCAGCAGGAGAAGGAGCAGGGGCTGCCGCATCGGAGCAGAGCGGAAGCGAACGTTCTGGCAAGTAGTGGCAAGTGGCAGGCGGCAAGTGGCAAGTCAAAGTCACAGCTTATGGCACCTTGTTCAACAAGTTTTTACCGTTCGAGTGCGAGTGCGAGTGCGAGAACGACATGGCCAAAGCTTTCGCAGCAAACATGTGTACACACTGAGAGAGAGAGGAAGGGAGTGAGGAGGAGGGGGGATAGGTGCATGCCACGCACACACGTGCATAGATAATGTGTGTACTTATGCTAACTTATATTCATATCCATAGCCAGCGCCGGAGTCGGCACTCAGAGAGGGAGGCCAGAGTCATATCCATATCCTTGTGCCAGCTGCAGCTGCCGCAAATTGCGGCACGACTTGTGGCATGCTCCGCTTTTATTAACTTTTTAATGCAGCGCCGCCCGAGCAAGTCCTCGCCACACACACACACAAACACACTCACACACCACTTCACTCCACCCCTTGAGAGAGTTTTGCTAGCTTTTATAAGTTCATGTTGAGCAGCTGCTTCAGCTGCCACCGTCTCTGCCTCTGCCTCTGCCTCTGCTGCTGCTGTTGCTGTTGCAGCTTCGGCTCCTCCTGTTCCTGTTCCTGTTTGCCTTCTGCAGTTTTGTGGCATTTTCGGTGGCTTTTCGGCTCATCCCTGGCATGCAAATGCCGCTCCAACTGCTGCAGATGCTCCGACTCCATCTCCTTCTTCTCCGCTTTATTGGCTGTGCAAAAGTTTTGCAAATTAATTACATTTTATTGGGCTGCTCCGGCTTCCCGCCTCCGCCTCCGCCTCCAGCTCCTTCTCGGCGTGCTTCAGTGGCTTCACGCCGGCTGGGCTGAAGTTCACTGGCGGTCAGAGCAATAATAACTTAATGCCCCCAAAAACAGAACGATAACACTAACAATAACAATCCGACAAGAACTAGGACAACAACAACAACAACAGCATCCATCAAACATCATGAGCAAGTGGCAGCACAGGCAGCTGCAGAGGAGAAGCTGGAGATGGTGGCTGGGGATGGGGATGGGGTCGGTGGATGGAGGCAGCAACCTGAGATCGGGCCTGCCCGTGCCGGCTGCCAGTTGTGAGCTGTTAAAATGGATTTTATGACTTTCAAATACGAAAAAGCTCATAAAAAATGTGCCACGAATTGACGACAGACCGGCGGGGGAAGGGGAGGAAGAAGGGCGGGGGCTGGCAACAATCATGGAAACAAGTACTTACTACGTCGACACCAAATGCGCGTTTTTATGGCTAATCAAACCTTTGCCACAGACACCAACTGAATTTACAGCGTTGCCACTGACGGCATCGAGCGATTAGCTGCAAAGTAATCAATGCCATGCATCCAATGAATTTCGAAATTGAAAAGACTTCGAAAATATGGAATGAAACAGATAACAGATAAATAGTAGAACGAGCTGAAAAACAGATCAAACAGATCGGAAAATTTCTATATAGACCGATGGGAATACATGTGAGAAGACTTTAATCAAATGAAAATAGTTGAAAGAAGTTTGGCAACGTTGCATACAGGGATGCCAACATACTCTCAAATAAAAGAACATATTAAGATGGAAAAGAATATGGAACGATCTCTATCGATTGTTCCAATAGTTTTTATATGTTTAAATGTGCATTTTTCAATTATTAAATAATGTTTCTTATATATTTGTTCTTTTTATGATTGAAAATCGTATGGAAAAGCCGGGATGAAGAGTTGTATATATTGTACTCCGATTTAAACAATAACATCAAACAAATCATATCAAAAGGTTTCATTTGAGCAGTTAAAATAGGACAGATTTGCGTTAAGCATATTGAATAAAAAATATTGATGTAATAGGCGTAAGGGGTGTCGCTTCCATTTGAATAACAATTCATAAAAGTTAATTCCATTTAATTTCTCAATAATGCGTTTAGCAAAAGTATATCAAGTGAATATATAAGCATCGAGAAATGCTTGAAAAGAGCAAATAAGTTTTTAACGAAAAGCTTGTTTGAGTGATTATTCAATGTAGTTGAGCTTTTCTTTGTTTTATATAAATTGTGTGATAATCAATAATAAATATCGATATGTGTGATTCTCTTTGCGAGTAATGTGAATGTTAAAAGGTTTTTCCCTTCTAGGCAGTGCAACTTAAATTTAAAACCAACTTTATTTGCTCAGTAAATATAGGAAACTTCTCGCCAAGTTTGGTGTCTCTAGCTTTTCAAATAACTGAGATCAGAGCGTTCATACAGACAAACAGACTCCTTAAATGGAATACACATACTTTGAGGGGTCTGCCACGCCTCTTTCTGAATGTTATACCCTTTTTGGAGCATTTTCAATGGTATTAAAATGGTATATCTTATGATAATGCAGCAGCATGTGTTCCTCTATATGTCATGATGTTTATACACTTACACACACCCACGAGCACACGCACACACGTGTGTGGGAGTGTGGAAGTGGCAGCTGTTTATGATGCGTTTACGACACGTCGCAGGACACATCGATATGTGCACAAAAAGGGGAGTGGCAAAGGGGGGAAGCAGGGACAGCATCGTTAAAGGCGCCCTGGTGTGGTGTGGGGCCCACGAAATCGTTAAACTAACGGTTCCCTGGCTAAAATAATAGTGCAACGTGTTGTTGTATTGTTGTCGTTGTTGCTGTTGTTGCTGTAGTTGATAATTTTGTTGTTATTGCTGTTATTGTTGTTGCTGGCGTGATTGCAAAACACGCAACAATAACAACAAAACATAAAAACAAAACTAAAGCAAACGACAGAGCATTTTTTCACTGTGTAGTGGGTGTGTGTGTGGGGCCGCCCCACGTTGGGCGCCGAGCATAAAAATAAAAAAAAAATGAATTTATTTGATTCGTTTGATGCTCGTAAAAATCAATGAAAACATTTTCGGGCAGCCGCCGCCGTTGCCACCTTTTGCCAATCTGTCTATAAGGGCCTCCCCCACCCCCTTCGTGCACCCTTCCGCTGCCCCTGCCCAGTCTACTGCTGTTGTTGCTGTTGCTGTCGTGGAGCTATTCCAATGAAATGCCGTCGAAAAGTTTTGAGCCAAGTTTCGTATGAAATTTGTTGCAGCCTCAAAACAAACTATAAAACGAAGTTTGAGTTTCTTTGAAACTGTTTTCAGTTGGCTTTTTTTTGTGTTCTTGTTTTATCTGTTGTTTTTTTATGAAGTAGGTAGAAAGGAATGTGTTTGAAGCCAGTTAATTGGATTAACACTGAAGACGTGCGAGTGTGCGAGTGTGTGTGTGTGGAAGTTTCAGAATGAAATTCGATTTATGACCGAAATGATTTAATTGCCAAAATGCCAAAGAGTTGTGGGACACGACAATGCGATGAGCTGACGATAGTTCCCATTTGCGGGGTCTAACTGGTTCAGTTAGTGTACCGGCTGAGGAACTAGTCGTCAAAGGAAGGTTGGAAGAGTGGAATAGGGCTAATAGCAGCTTAATGGAGGGCTTTCAAAGGAAATGGAATATTTTATATAAAGAAGATATTTATTTAAAGCTGTTTGAAGACTTTATCTGTTTAACATATAAGATATAGTTAGCCGGAACTGTAAAATTTCCGCAACATGTCTAACTATTCCTCGCAAAAACTTGAATTAGATAAGAAAGGGTTGGTTGAAAGAGGAGTTGAACTCTACTCTCACTCTAAATCAATAAATAAATAAAATAAAGCATATTAGTATACAAACAGTATTGCTAGACGAGCACCTTCTTGGTGTAAAGGAAATAGGGTTGACTAGTTCAGGCAAAATTGTGAATTTCCTTAAAGCAACTGGACTGAACAGGGAACTATATCCCCAGAAGGGGGCACAATAGGGCTTACTCGCAGTACATCTAACCCACAATGAATAGTAACAAAGTAGTCAATATACCAAGTACTTAAATCTCTGTTGGAAATATCCACCTTTAGAAGTGGACCAAGCTTATTGTTCTCATTGCAAAATGATTGTTTTTGGCACTTGTGCATTTTTGTTCCTTTGTACTTCGTATCCCTTCATCCATCAATGCTGAACAATGCATTTATCCTCTGTGGAGTTTTATCACACATTTTGTACAGTAATTAATTGAATAGATCCAGGCGAGATTAGTGTGAGAGGGTCAAGCGGTGATGCTGTCGACTCGAGTGAATCAAAGTTCAAGCAGCCTCTGTCTGTGCGCCCCTGGTAATTTGATCACTCCTGCTCGACTCTGGCATTAGCAGGTAACAGGTAGCCAGCCAGAGCGGGTACCTGGCTTTGTTTTAGGGACAGCAACAAGACAACAAGAGCAACGTCGATAACGAAGTTTTCCACATTGTCGAGCACACTCATCGGACTAATAAGTCCGGGCCAATCGGGCTGGGGCTTCGTTCGGTTCGTTCCGCTGGCATTGGCTTTGGCTTTGGCTTTGCTTTGGTCTTTTGCATATGGCATTGGAATCCCATCAAATGTAAACATGGCTCAAGTTGCCTACCCTGTGTGTGTGTGTCGGTGTGTGCGTGTGTGTGGGTGCAGCTAAATAAAATTAGCTCAATGAGCATTTGTGCAATCAAGTGATTTTAAACAACAAAAATTGGGGGCTGTAATCGAAGTTGAGCAACCCTTGCCCGAGACACCGAAACACCGAAAGGGTTGCCAGGCCCAGCGACCGCCCGACCGGATGCGGATCCGTGCACGGGGCTCCGGCTTCGACTCGGGTTGTGGCAAATAAATTTCACACATATTTGCACACTCACATGCACATACATGTGTACGCGTGTCTCTCTCAGTGTGAGTGTGTGTGCCTGTGTGTGTTTGTGTATGCAGTCAATAACTTTTCGCTACAAGGTCGTCGTCGTCATCGCCATCGTCTTGGTTGATTGTACTGGAAAGAAACGAAAACGAGTGCGCGCACCCTTTGAAAGTGAATACTTCAGCTCGAACGGCGACTACCCTGCTACCCTGCTGCTCCGGTACCCCCATACCCTGGCTATTGTGGCCACTCGCTGGGTGAGAGCATATGAAAATGCCATGTTATGTATGCTTAATTTTGTCTGGGGCCTCTGGGAAGGGCTCGAGTTATCTGCGTGTAAACAGGCGCAGGACAATATCGTCCTGCTTGCACGTGACTCATGGCTGGCTCGAAGTGAAAAGGGTTGTGTGGGTCTTCTTCCTGACTCCACTCACACCTCGAGTGTGTAGTTGTGGGACTTCAAAACTCGGTTGTCCTGACGATTATTGCAGTTCAGATCATTGGACAACAATTGACAATTGATTACGGCAGCAAACTTGGCAATTTGCAACAGTATCAAGTTGCCTCAGCTCTAATCGGGAGGCCCTGCATGAATAGAGAGGCAGAAGGACAAAGAGAGAGAGAGGGTGAGTGAGTCATTGTAGTAGGCGAGAATTGAGAGTCGAGTTCCAGTTACTGTGAAACTGCTTGAACTACCATTGTTCCGACCCAGAGTAACCAGTTCGCAAAGCAAGTTCAGTTGAAACCTTTATTTTATATTTCTTACAACTGGTTCATTATAAGGAAAGAGTTTTAGTATATTAAAAAGTTCTTCTTTCGCTAAAGAAGCAGATTTATATGAAATTTCCTCTTGAACCAGTTCGGGAACAAGTTCTTGTTGATTAAGTACAGCATAAAGTTATTTAAGAAATAAATGCATTTATAACTGTCCCTTTCCATTTCAAAGGTTACATTTTTTCCTGAACTAGTTCAACTAGGTCTCTTCTATCACTATACCAACTGGTTCATAATAAGAAAAGAGTTTTGGCTTACTAATTCATCCATCCCTTGCCATACCATAAGGTACCTTAATTAACTGCCTTTGCTCCGGAACCAGTTTAGCTAGGTCTCATATATCATTATTAAAGAAATATCTAACTGCCTTTGCTCTGGAACTAGTTCAACTGGGTCTCATCTATCAATATTCAAGTAATCTCCCATAGACTTCTTCAAGTTATTCATCACTCAAGCACCTCCGCCAACACTCACACTCGAGTCTCCTTAAAGTTGACATTCAAATCGTGAAATCTTTGAACTTCTCCCCAGACAAACATACTCGTACATCGTTGGGTGACACCTTGTAGGGACCTTCTACTCGTTCGCTACTCGTTCACATGTGTCTGTGTGTGCTCATTATTCTGATTATGTTCATTATGATGTTTATTATCATGGCGGGTTACTCTCATTGCGCTGGCTTTGCTTTCCTCAGACATTTTTGTCAATTTGCTGTGAACTCGCGTCATTTGCAAGGAACTGCAAAGGTAGCAGGGGAGAGTGGGGGAAGGGGAGAGGCGGGAGGGTGTTGTTGAAGAGTCGCAACAACGTTGGCTTGTCACATTTGCCACAACACGATTTCCTTTGACTGACAACCTTTTTGCTTGCTGGCTGCGGCTGCTGCTGCTATCCAAGAAGAGTAACCCACACCAAAGGAGCACACACACTCCCCCCCCCCTTTCTCTCCCTCTCTCTCTCTTTTCTCTATCTGGCAATCTTATTTATTTCTATTTTTATGTGTCGCACACGGCGCAGGAGGCACGCATTTATTTTGCTGCGCATTTCACTCCTTTCCCCCCACTCCAACTCACACACACACACAGGCACACACACTTACTCATGTGTATATACATATATGGTATATACATGTGTGTATGTGGAGCTGCTGCCAAGTCGTCCTTTCAGCTCCTTTGGCATTTCGCACGCGGCACGACAGTCTCCCAATTGTGTTATAAATTCAAAAATGAATAACGCACGTTTGCCTGTGGTTTAAAATTCTATTTTATTTTATTGCCATTGCCATTGCCCTGTCCCAGTTTCGACCCCTCCCCCCCCCCCCAGCACAGCGCACCACACCCGCGTCGCCTAGTTCCCTTCTCCCTGGAGTTGCTCTCTCTCGTTCGCTTGGGGCACTCGTTGGTTTCCTTTATGGAATGCTTTCACTTTTCACAACTGCCAAGTGAATTTTATTCAATTCTATTTTATATAATAAAATGGAACACTTTTAGCTCGAGTCTTTATTCCCTCTACCCCTCCTCCCCTCCTCCCCTCCCCCCTGCTTGGCTAACGAACTCTTTCCCCGCAAGAGGCGCTCAATTAAAACATTTCACTCTCTCTCTCTTTCTCGCTCTCATTCTTTTGCGAGGCTTGACTTTGCCTCGAACTGCAGCTTCAACTCGCACTCGGACGTTGTGGCGTCCTTCCCCTTCCCCTTCCGTACCCCTTACCTGCACCTTTGCACAGATGCCACATATATCAAAAGGCAAAAGTATTGCCAAGCGTTGCCTTTTGTGTGCGAGTTTTTAAAGCAGCTTAAAGAGTTGCCACCTTCGTCTCCCCCCTCTCCCTCTCCCTCTCAAATCGAAACGAGCATTCTGCGGTCTGCTCTGGCATTTTTTATGAGCTTTACTTGGCCCCTCCTCCTCCTCCTCCTTACTCCTGTCTTTGTGCCTGCCTAGAGTGCTTTATTATTTCCATGAACTTATTTTACCAAAAATTTATTAGCCCAATGCGGCTCAATCTCTTCCTAAAAGTAGAGCGGACATAGCAGGAACTAGTTCGAGCTGAGCATTATATGTGGATGTGGGGAACTAGTTCAAGCTAAGTCTAAAGTGCACACTTTAAAAGAATATTTAATCTAGTTCCAAATAGTAAACTTTGCCAGTGAATCTAAAGAGATTCGGCAAACTCTCATAGGAGAACGGAGTCATGAACTAGTTCCTCACGAAACCATTGAATACCATTGATGAACTAGCCGAATGTGACTTTTAGAAAATACTTATAGCTAAATATGAATATAGCGCCTTAATGGATCTAGTTAATATATGACTCTCTCTTAAATACTGCTTATGATGACTGTAGCTCTTTTGGGGAACTAGTTCAAATGTGACTACGAGGGTCGTTTGATAAGTCCGTGACTTTTTGAATAAAATATATTTTTTTCGTCAAAGAAGCGTTTTATTTCTCAACATAATCTCCTTTTAGCTCTATACATTTAGTCCAGCGTTTTTCCAATTTTTTTATTCCTTCCAAATAATAGGTTTTCTCAAGGCCCTCAAAATAGTCGTTTGTTTCTGTGATGACCCGAATCTCTTACCGCCGAGCCATTTCTTCATGTTTGGAAACAAAAAATAGTCACAGGGGGCTAAATCTGGAGAATATGCTGGATGGGGTAGCAGTTCGTAGCCCAATTTATGAAATTTTGCCATTAGCACACGAAATTCACTTTTTTCCATTTTCGTTAAAATTCACGAGATCGTCTGCTTTCAATGCCTATAAAACGCAAACCAAAAAACGCAGCTTTCTCAAAATTTTACAGTCAGCTGTTAATCGATAACTGCTGACAGGAGCAGTGTTGTATTTAGAGCAGGTGCGCGGCAAATACAAAAAGTCACGGACTTATCAAACGACCCTCGTATATTTGAGTACTACTTGCTTATGATAAATATAGCACCTTTTAGGAACTAGTTCTAATGTGACTCTGACTCTTTTGTGTGAACTCGTTCTAATGTGAGTTTTTATGAGTACTTCATGCTTATGAAGAACGTAGCACCTTTGAGGAACTATGAGTTCTTCTTGCTTAAGATGAATGTAGTGCCTTTGAGGAAATAGTCAACTTGTTGCTTAAGATGCGTGTACCACCTTTGAAGAACTAGTTCAAATGTGAATCCTTTCTTATGATAAAAGTAGAACCGTTAGGGAACTAATTCAAATGTACTTCTTGCTTAAGAACTAGTTCAAATATGATTCTATTTGCATACTTCTTAAGGTGGCAACAGCGCCTTAAAGCAACTAGCTCCAATGTGAATATATTTGAGTACTTCTTGCTATTGGTGAAGGAAGTACATTTAAAGAACAAGTTCAAATGTGACTTTATTAGTTCTTAAGGAACAGGTTCAAGTGTGTCTATTCCTGCTAATAACGAAGGCAGCACCTTCAAGGTTCTAATGTTCTAATGCAAGTTAGCAATACTTAATAGTCTGAAAGTATCTTTCTTCCAAACCAGCAGCTCAAGTGATAGGCAGACACAAGTACTCGTAGTTGCCTCATCATGTATCTGGTAGTTGCTGAAAATGCATTTCCACAATTGCATTAAGCAAGTCGAATTTTCTTTTCAATTTCCCAGGAATATTGGGGAAAAGTTGACACAATTTAGTCCTAAGTGGCGATGCACAATAATAATGGAATGGAAAACAATCGAGAGATTTATGCACTGAATTGAGTTCCGATACTGCAAATGGTATCACAAACTAATTGAGATAAACTCCAGCTTCAACTGCAACTGCAACTGCAGATCTGACTCCAGTAGGGGCACCCAAGAAGGAGCAACATTTTAATTGCGTGTGCAATTTCAAGTCGAGGCGAGGCGAGTCGATTCGAGTTTGGGGATAGTTGCAGAACTTGCCGGACAGTTAGGACTTTGAGATGGGTTGCTTGCCACTGTCAGACACTTACACACACTCACACTGATGCACACACACATACACACACTGATACAAATACACAGCATAATTAAATAACTCAATTTACTTTGCTTTGCTGCATGCAACTTGATTTCGCATTGATGGCTTTTCATTCTGTGACTCTCCCTCTGCCCCTCGTCTTCTGCCTCTTTGTCTGTCTTTCTCGCTTACAGTGTGTGCCATAAATATGCATATGCTAATTAAATCATCTCTTACTCACTCACTCACTCACTATTTCTCTCTCTCTCTCTCTCTCTTTGTCTGATTACAGCATTTCAAAGTCGGAATTGAGCTGGCAAGAACTGAACTATTCGATTTGCGGGTAAGTCCTCTTCTTCTTTCTCTCTGTACCCCCTCTGCCATTTGACCTCTGCCATCTGCCCTCTCCCCTTGTTCCGTCTCCCCCTCTTCTCCCCCCTCTTTGCTTGTTTTCTTTTCCATTTTATCAAACTTAAGAGAAACTTATTGGAATTTGAAAATGTCGACATTGACATGCGTCGTGAAAGCGATGTCAGTTGCGTCTCCATCTCCAGCTCCAACTCAATCTCCCATTGCATGTTGTCACCCAAGCAGCGGCAGATCCAACTCCAGCTCTAGCTCCAGATCCAGCGATGGCAGCCGCTTTTTATATCAGTTTTATTGTATTTTATGCCGCTGCAAAGTCAACCAGAAATCGGCTTAAAAATTCAAGAGCAACGATCCGAAAGATGCGTATCTCTTGTGGCTTTTACGTAGCTGTTCCCCCTGCTCTCCCCATCCCTCCTTCCTCTCTACATTCCCCCCTCCCTGCCCCTGGGGCTGGTGAAGTGAAGATTTTCATTTTCTATTTCATAAAGTGTCGTCGACGTCGTCGGGCAAAGTTTTTTGGGCAGCTTTAAGCGATTTTCCACGTAATGTTCGCTCTCTCCCCCCCTCTCTTCCCCTGCCCTGTTCTGCAGCTCCCTCCTGCTGATATGCATCTCATCTGTGTGGCATTTTATTGTCATTGTTTGCGGTCTGGCTCCGTCAGTCTTTTTGTTGTTGCTGTTGCTGTTGGGCGAAGTAAATCAGTCAGCAGACAGACAGACGGACAGAAGAGGAGAAGAGAAGGGAGAGCGAGGACGGACATGGGCACAAAAAGAGATACAGATACAGATACAAATGTATCTGTAATTGCGTGCAGCCCGTGCAGCTGCCTCGGCGACGGCGACGGCGACGTTTTGTTTATGATTTGTCAAGATTTTAATCCCCGAAAATGTGTTTTAAATTGCAGCGCCTACGATAAGAATTAGGGCAAACGGGCAGCGGGAAAGGGGAAATGGGGGATCCCAACTGTCCGACGGACAGACAGACAGGCAGACCGCAGATGAAGTCCAAGAAAAATACGCATAAAACAAAGCTGGAAAAACAAAAGCAAACTGAAATAAACAGAGAGAAAAAGCTGAAATTGCTGGCCAAGTCACTAGAGAAACAATAAAAAGAGTTGCAGAGTTGGCAGACAGAGGAAGGGAGGGAAAGAGAGAGAGAGAGAGAGAGAGGGGAAGAATACAGAAGACAGACATATGGCGAGCATAATTTGAAGGAAAGACGAGCCTGGGCCTCGTCCGACTGCGTGGGGAGTGCTAATAAATTCACCTTTTACCGCAAAATATTGCCAACATTTGCAAAAGACAAACAGCTAAAACACACACACACACCGGCACACACACACTGGCACACACATATGCACACCCCTCCCCCCACAGCACTCTGCCACACACATCTCCTTCATGCTTGTTATGTGTGTGGGCGGTTTTGGCCACATAAATCTCCCGGTTGTAGCCTTACCCCCTCTTCCCTTCCTCCCTTCCCCCTGCTTCGCTGACTTCTGATTGAAGAAAAGCCCCGAAGAAGCAGCTTCACCCTCACTCGCCTCGCCAGCACCGTCTTCTCCCGGCTCCCCTCATCCGTGCTGGTGTTGATTTTTGTCAACCTAATATAAAGCGCAAACAAAATTTGTGTTGGCATTTGGTTAGATTTGCCATTGCTTTTCCCCCTTCCCCCCCTTCTTCGCCTTTATTTTTCTTTTTTTCTTTACCCGAAAACATGTGTGTGTGCGTGTGTGTGTGTGTCGTAAATTTGTGTGTGTTTCGACTGGAGAAGATATCGCGATGCTGTGAAAGGATTTGCTTAGCTTTTTCTGGGTTTGCTGTTGCTGCTGCTGCTGCTGTCACAGTGTCTGCAAAAAGTATGTGCAGGCAAATTAGCTAAAGAAAAGAAGTGGAAGGAGAGTGAAGTATTTAAATTCATTGAAATTTATTCATTGCATGGGGGGGGAAGTATATCACGTTGATTTCTCAAGATATTTGCACAAATTATAAAAGTGAAAATTCCCTTAAGAAAAACCCTAATTCTTGTAGGAATTTTCACTTTGATCAGTGTGTAGAAGGGGTGCTATAAGTATAAGGCTTAGTTAATGGATGTTTATACCCCTTTTTGGGAGTAACTCTTAAGTAACTTACTTATGCCTTACAATGCCAGCACCCTCTTCAACTCTTTCTCTGCTCACTCACTCAGTCATTTACTGCTTTACTTTTTAATCTATTATTTACTCACTCCCTCATTTACTTACTCATTCTCTCGCAGGTTAATTTATTCATTAACCTACTCACTCACTAAGTAGCTCATTGACTCACTCACTAACTTGCTTACTCATTCACTCGTCAACTTACTCACTCACTAATGTATCACTCTTTCATTGACTAACTTTCCCAAGTACTTATTCAATTATTTCACTTGCTCACTAACTCTCTTTCTCGAATACTTACTCATCAATTCAATCACTCGTGCATTAATATTCTTGTTGACAGGTTTTGTTTATTCACTCACTCATTTACTCACTCACTTACTTTTCACTCAGTTCATTTTCACTAAGTAATTAGCTGATTTACATTTTACTCACATTTTAATCACTTTTTAAAGCAATCATTCATTAACTCGCTCACTCACTTTCCTGACCACTTTGTCTCTGATGTTCTCACCTACTCACTCTCTTACCGATTTACTCACCCAACCATTTACTCACTCACTCTCTCATTAAATAACTTACTCACAAATATGAGAGTAAGAACACTCATATTCGCACATTGACTCAGTTTTTCACTTGCTCAGTGATGTACTCACTCACTTAGCTACTTGCACTTTCTTTTACTGATTTACTCACTCTTTCATTTACTCACTCTTTGATTTACTCGTTTACTCACTCACTCACTTACTCATTCACTCACTAACTTACACACTCTGTTCCTGATTTTCTATTCACTCATTTACACACTCACAATCTCATTGATTTACTCACTTTTTGATGTACTCACTCCATCACTCACTTGCTAATTTACTCATTCACATATTCTCACACTTCTGATTGACTTAGTTATTCACTTGCTCATTGATGTACTCACTCACTTAACTACTCTCTTACGGATTTACTCACTCTTTCATTTACCCACTAACTGATTACTCTTTCACTCTCTCACTCACTATCTCATTCACTCGCTAACTTACTCACTCTGTTTCTCACTCACTCATTTACACTTTCACTCTCTCATCGATTTACTCACTTACCGACTTACTCCATCACTGAGTCACTAATTTACTCATTCACCCATAAGCTCACTAACTCCCCCGCTAGTTTACTCACTCGTCCATTCACTCACTCACTCGTACACTCATTAACTTATTCACTCGTCATACACTTATTCGCGAATTTTATCTGCACTTTGTTTGCCAAGTTGTGGCACACATTTCGAGTGCCAACCCCCCACCCCCCAACAGCCCCCTCTTTGTGGCGAAACTTCCACTTGAGCAAATCATAGTCGAGCAGAGAGAGAGAGAGGGAGAGGGAGCAGGAGGTACTGCAGGGACTTCTCGCTCACCGCAAGCAGGCAGGCAGGCAGCTACAGCCATGGCCAACTCAATAGCACCATCAGCTGTATGTTAATTAAAGTCATTACGTGAAGAGGCTGCAGCAGAAGGAGCAGCAGCAGCGGCAGAAGGAGCAACAGAAGGAGCAGCAGGATGTGGCAGCATGTCTGCAAGCAAACTGCGTGCCACACAACGAAATGAACGTTGCCTGCCACTGCCGATCCTCGTTTCGGTTTGGTTCGGTTGGGCTTACGTTTCCGTTTTGTGTGAGCCCCCAAACGGATGCGCTAAGAGGGAGGAGTGGTGGCATAGGGGGTAGGAGGGAGGTGTGGGTACTGGGGCAATAGAATGGATTGCCAAATTGGCCAATTTTCATATGCACGATGCAAAAGAGCTCAAGGCAGCGAGGAACGAGCACATGACTGACGGTCTCTGCTTGTGTGCGTGTGTGTGTGTGTGTGTGTGTGTGTGTGTGTGTGTGTGTGTGTGTGTGTGTGTGTGTGTGTGTGTGTGTGTGTGTGTGTGTGGAAATGAATGTACAAATGAATGGCTTCACTTGACATTGACATCAATGAAAACGAAAGGCAGGCGACGGCAGTGGGGCAAACCAAGGCAGGGAAAGGCTGGCAGAGGGTGGAGGATGGAGGGTGGAGCAGGGAGGCGGCTGCGGCTACGGGGGTGCTTGCCGCATGCCACGTGCCGGAAAAGCATTGTCCGAAATAATGAAACATGCCACATGCCGCACAGTGCTTCAGCCTCAGCGTCAGCTTCAGCTACGTTTTGTTTGAGAGAGACACAAGCGTAGAGGCTTCTAATGATGTGCAACATGCACAAAATGTGTTAATGAGCCGCACTGCCACGAGGGGCAGGGCGGAGGGTGGCACAGGCACAGGCTCAGGCAGAGGCAGTGGCAGCAACAGATACGTTTACAGCCTGGGCTGCGACTGAGCCTAATGAGCTGCGCCTGGCAAACCTGTTGCCCGCCAGTACACACACAAAGGGAAAACTAAACTCAGACTGAAGCATAATCTCAGATACGCTGCAAGACAGAGCCAGAGGCAGACACAGACTTGCGATGCAGTTGCAGTTGCAGTTGCAGTTTCCATTGCAGTTGCAGCAGCAGCTGCAGTTACAGCTGTGGCAAATTGCTCAACACAAACGCGTACACAGCAGAAGGGGGCGTGGTTGCCGAGCAACAGATCCAAGCTGAGCTGCTAAAATCAGTGCTGTGAAGTGCTGGAGAAACGAGTAAGTCGGGCGAGACTGGCAATTAGATACCTTAGATACCCTACGCCCTTTTTAGATATACTAAAAATCATCAAAATCAAAGGCTTCTGCATCTCAGTAATTTCTCACTTTTATAAATTTATCCAGGCAAACATATGTATGTCAAAATCATACTGACTCGCGGGGGCGGTGGGCGTGTTACCTTAAATATGAAACCGATCTATGCGTTCATACAGACAGAAGGGGTCAGCAAGCATATTTGTATATACTTTATGGGATCTGCCACGCCGACTTATGTTAACACATTTAATTGACTAAGCATGAAAATAGTGTTGCAAAGTAGATATAAAATATAGTACGCGACACTTTACCAACACTCGAATAGAATAAGAAAGAGATGATATGATGTATGTATGTATATAATATTATGTACCATACAGATATTACATTATATTATATTATACATTTATGTTAGCAAATCCTTCAGTCAAATTGTCGCCTGCTCCACTTCAAGTTTAAACTGGCTTTAGCACAGCATGTTACACAGGCATTTGTTTTCAGTGTGTATATGTATATGTATATATATATATAAATATGTACGTGTATATATACAGTACATGCCTCCATCTGGCGATGTCTCTATCGATGTTTTTCTATTAATTTCTTTTTCAAACATAATTGAAATATTCATTTCGATGCTAAAGTTTTGGCTATTTCTGGCCTGTTATTTCATTTATTTCCTAGCTCTGCCTCCATCTCTCAAACTCAATCAGCCAAATCAAAATGTTGCCTGCAAATAAACGCCAATTGTTGTTGTCGTTCTCGTTGTTGTTGCTGCTGCTGTTGTTGTTGTTGCTGTGGCAGGCGTCTATACAAGACCACAAACAACTCGTTAAAATTTGCATGTGCAATGCAATCGCCTAAAACAGAAAAAGTGCCCTAGTAAAAAAACACCGAAGTCGAAAATATGGCTTAAAAAAAGGCTAACAACATACAAAAAAAAAGCTGAAAATGGCTGAAAACATAAAAAACAACGTGGCTAACAAGAGAAGCAAATTCGACAGAGCGAACGCAGTTAGCAAACGAATGGAGAGTGCAAGGAGTGCAAGGGAGGAGTTCTGGAGGAGGGAGTAGGGTGGTGTAGGGTTGCCAACTGCATGATAAAAACAACACTAAATATTTTAGCCAGCCTGTTCCCGCTCTCTCTCTCTCTTTTGCCTATCAATTTGATATATCAATCAGCGTGGGAGAAAAATGATTGCTAGTTTTACTCATTGTTGTTGTTGTTGTTGGTGTTGCTGTTGTTGGTGTTGCAATTGCTCGTTGTTTGTAGTTCGTTATTGCTGTGAATTCAAATCGAAACGGAGAAGCATCACAAATAGAAGAAGAAGAAAATGCTAAAGAAACAGAACAGAACAGAACAATGTTGAAAAACTATGGAAATGCCAACTGGAATCTGTGCAAAGTTAATGCCAGCCTGGCCAGCACTTGCAGCCTTTGCAACTTGGCCTTGAGGCAGACGCAGCAGCAGGCACCAGGCAGCAGGCAGCAGGCTCTGCCTCAGTCTGCGTCGCTGCCTGGCTACGAGGATTAGCCGCCGTCGCCGTCGCCTTCGCCAGTGGCCACAGTCCGCTGCGCGCCTTCGCTTTGCTCTGATTGATTTATGGTCACGCTCATAAAAGTGGGTGGCCAGCATGAGCGGATTACAAGCAGAGTGGGGGAGAAGGACGGGAGGATGGAGGGAACAGGGAAGAAGACGAAGACAGCGCGCGGATCTCAGTTTCGGCTCTGCTATCAGTCACACACGCACAAAGCAAGCGCGAATGTAAAAACAAAAGTGCTTCAGCGACGCATTGCGGAGTTGCTGACGACGAGATACCCCGTAAGAAATAATTTAATATAGATTAGATAATATCAACTGGGAAGCTCTTAAATGTATTTGCCCTTAAAATGCCTGATGATTTAATGATGTTGTTAGTCTGCTTATTCAGAGAACAAGGAGATAGGAACTACATAGTAGGTATAACATTTATGTTATATAGTACAGTATGATACTGTATCGACATACAAATAAAATATATGAATTAAACTGGTATAAATTATTTACCTATGATTTGTTTTCGTTCCCCTAAACTCAACAATATCAAAAAACTTTACTGAAATCAAGAAATCGAAATTACGAGAAGTAAAAGCAAAATCAAGTAGAAGTTACATTCAGGGTTGCACAAAGAAAATAAAGAAGCACGAAAGCTATAGTAGAATGTGCTCGAGTGTGATAAACCCGATTATTTATATACCATATAACGGACGATGGCGTGGTCAAATTCTAAAATAAACTTGGCCTGCCAATAGAATTTGACCTTTTGTCATAAATTTATTTGGCTATATCGACGTGGCTGTCGATTCTGACACATTATATTATACATATAAAATTCTCGGGGTCTAAAACAAAGTTATAAAAACTCATGATATTTCCATAATTTATAGACTCCAATTCTTCGTCTATAAAGTATTAATATCTAATTGGAATTACCAGTTTAAATTTAACTTAATTTCTACGAAAGAATACGATTTAAGATTGTAGTACAATATTGTACATTAATTATAACATATAATATGTATATATAATATCATTATATCAATTATTGCTTAAATATGTAACATCATTTAGTATGTTATTATTACTTAATAAGGGATTTATAGTGCGACAAAAACTATATATATTATATATCCTGCTCCATTATCTGTTACGATTTTTATATGAGTTCTATGATTGTTCCTGGTCTGATTGACATTATCTCTATTATTTCGAGAAGGTGTTTCCTAGTGTTGTTAATCTCCTGCTCTGGCAGTTTGTATGTCTCACTTTGGATATGAAGCATCGAGAGATTGCTGGCATGCAACTACCCGCTCTATAGCTGGCAACTTGCAGGGTATGCAGAGAAGTTTGCCTTCGCTCGGTGGCTGTTAATAGCTTTAATGCTGTTTTATGGCATTCGTCGAGTGGCCGAACTGAGAACTGGCAGTCGGGAGTTGGAGAGTTGGGAACGGGAAACTGGGAGCTGCGAACGGGAAGGGGCGACTCGAAACTGGGACTTGGCATGCCAACGCCAAATGTTTTACATGCGTGTTGCTGCGTTCCTCTTGCTCCGGTGCTGCTGCTGCTGCCGCTGCTCTTGTTGTTTGTGGGGGCAACAATGTTTTGTTTGGCGGTCGCATAAATAAATTGGGATTGGGATCGGAGAGTTGGCGTTGCCCGCTTCCCTCCGCTGCTGCTGTTGCTGCTGCTGCAGTGCCGGCAAAGCTCATAATTCCAGCTTTTATTTGTGGGATTTTGGCATGGCATGTCAGTCATGTGTCTGCGACACCCTCCTGCCCCTCCTCCTCCCTTCCGCTCCTCTCACTCCTACTCGTCCGCCCGCATGGGCATTCGTAACGCTTTCAATTCCAACGCTGATTAATGGCTTTGTTTTCTCTTCCTCTCTCTCTCTCTCTCTGTCTCTCTGTCGACAATCTCTCACGCTTTACTCTCTTTCTTCCTCTTCCGCAGATGATGCGTCTTGGCCGTGCCTGAGAGTACTCAACGTCGGCGCAGAAACGGAATCCGATACGGAGAATCTTCCTTCGTCCAGCTCCAGCTCCATCACCAACAACAACAACAACAGCAACAAAATGTATCCGGCCAGTGCCAGTGCTGGTAGCAACGCCGCTGCCGCAGCTGCTGCCGCATCGAAGTATCAGAATCGCTGTGCGTCGCCACAATTCGCGAGCTTTGCGCCACCGCCACCAGCGGATTATCCTCCGCCGCAACAGCATCAGCAGCAGCAACAACAGCAGCAGCTGTCCGGGCAGACCACCTCGGTGGCCGTGCACAGTGCACCAGGACACGGCTCGATGCGTCATCTGCAGCGCAATCAGCTGACCATGAGTGGGCATGGTCATGGACACGGACACGGTCACGCTGGTGGTCATGCGGGTCATGCTGGCATGTCACACCCACACGGACACGGACACTCGCTGGGCCTGGGCAGCGGTCATCATGGCGCCTCAACAATGGGTCATCATCACGGCCATCGAGGTGATCTTATATTCCCGGACGACATGGACAGCATCGAGTTCTGCATGCCGGCGCCGCCGTCTTCGTCCTCACAGCAGAACGGGGAATTGCTGCTGCTGCAGGGCAACCACGGCGAAGCGTTCACGGAGCGCCGACGTCGCGGCCACAGCCGGCGCAGTAATCACAAAATGGATGTGGAGCAGCAGGTAAATAAACAGTTTGCAAATCAAAACAAATTACAATTTTATTAGAATTACGTTAGCTTACTTATTGGCATCTATATAAATGGTTGGCAACACTTTCAGTGTACAGTTCACGATCAATCGATAAATTTGACTTTTATGCGATGTTTGTATCGCGTCAACATTGTCGTTGCAAGTGTATTACCCATGAGTTGCCAGAAAATAGCAAATTGTGGTTAAATAATTTTAATTTTAACTTTACCTATAAATAAGATGGGCAGTCTTTCAAGAGATGTGGCATTTGCACTGTTTCGCTGAAGTAGTTGGCAACACTTTGCTGCATTCACAATCAGTCGGTTCATTAAGCGATGTATCAACTGCATCGTTGCGCAGCACACGATCAAGCGATAGCTTGTTAAACGATGTTTCGATTGCAGTTGCTGGTTATCGTAAGCCTAACAGATGTTTGTAACTGACAATTCCTTTTTTTTAACGTTTCTTACGTCGTTTTTGCTGCGCAGAACGTCCGCAGGTTTCTTTTTTGCTGCATGTGGCGTCAATCGGTTTAAATGTTGCAAGTCGGTTGCAAATCGGCTTAAGTCAAATCAATCGCATCAGCTAAATCGTTTCTCCTCCTCTTTGCAGGTGAAGTGGTCGCGCAAGAACATCGCCGCCACCATGGAGCGCTTCGAGCCGACGACCAACACGCAATCCTCGTCGTCGACCTCCTCGCTGGACTACGGCTTCGCTGCGGGCGTCATGACCCCGAGCAGCAGCAGTGCCACGCCCTCGCACGGGGCGACGGCCTCAACAGCCTCGCTGCATGTCGCCTACAATGGAGGAGCAGGCGCAGTGGGCGCGGTAGGCGGCGCCGGCGGACTGGGAGTGGCAGCTGGAGCAGGAGCAGGCGCAATGGGCGGTGCCGTCGGCGGTTTGGGAGCTGCTGGTGGCGCAAGCGGAGGCGCCGCAGCCGCAGCACCCTTCAACCATGTGTATTCATACGCCTACTACGAGCCGGGCGCAGCCAAATGCCATACAAACGTGCCCGCCCAGGGGGGCCAGGCGGGCAGCCTGGCGCACCACGGCCACTCGAAGAGTCCGCCACGCAACTCGATACGGGCGCTGCTCGCCAAGAGCTTCCGCTCCAAGTCGTCCTCGCACAGCGGCCAGTCGACATCGTCGTCTCCCAGTGCCGAGGAGCGCGACAGGCACACCTACACGACCCGGTACGGTACCACAGAGAACCTGTACGAAGAGGTGAGTGACCAGAAGATACGCAAGGTGCTCTCGGACAACCGCATCGCCACCTCGGGCGCGGGCAATGTCAAGGAGGAGCTGCGTCGCGTCCAGCACAACCATTTCCGGGTGCTCGACGAGCTCAACTTGTCCCTGGAGGCGCTCATAATGCCCCCCACGCCGCCAGACATCAGTCCCAGCCACGTCGGACCTGCCAGTGGCATCGGCTCCAATGATGTCATCACCCATGAGGCGCAGATTTCGGCCAGCGGCAGTGGCAGCGCTGGTAGCGGTGGCAGCGGCAGCGGTGGCAGCACAGTCGGCGCCACTTGCTCATCCTCGTCGTCGTCCTCCGCGCAAGCCAAGAGCCTGGCGAGCGGCCAGCGACCACGACGCGGCGGCCTCTTGGGCGGCGCTGCGGCCAGCGCGGCATCCAACTCGAGTTCCGCCTCGCACGCCAGCCTGGAGAATCTGTCGAGCACCTTGAACAGCATGGAGCTGAAGGATCACGCGCACAGCAGCTGCATCAACCCGGAGTTCGACGAGGGCGACCTGGACAGCGGCTTCAGTGGCAGCGGCAGCAGCAGCGGCGCCAGCTACAACGAGAGTCTGCGCTACTACAAGACGGCCACGCCCACCAGCCATAGCCACAGCCATAGCCACAGTCATCACAGCCAGCACAACGCCGGCCTGATAGCTATGCATGCCCAGGGCAACCAGAACGGCGGCGCTCACACACACACGCTGCCGCACAACCTGCGCAGCTGCCGCAGCTCGACGGCGTCGGGCACCTCCACCTCGAAGAGCAGCATGGCCAGCTGTGGCGAGGATCAGGGCATTGCCGGCATGGGCATGGGCATGGGCGGCATGGGCGTGCCCATGGGCATGGGCATGAGCATGGGCATGGGAGGCATGGGCATGAACATGGGCATGGGCATGGGCATGGGCGTGGCAGATGCACCCATCGCTGCCAGCAGCAGCAGCAGCTCAATGTCGCCCTTTAACTATCCGCGTCGCTGCTCGGCGGATCAGCAACGCGCCTCTGGACGCTCGATTGTCTCCGCCACGGGATCGGGCTCTGCATCCGGATCGGGATTGGGATCGGGAGTGGGCACAGCAACAGCCGTGACCATGGCCACCGGGGCGAAACCCAAGAAGAACTTCTGGACCATGAAGCCGTGATGCTACAAAAAAGCGCTGCGTCACCTTTGCAAGAAATTGAGCATTGTCATGGTGAGTAAATGGTTCATCGCAACCCAAAACCTGAACCAGATCCCCACACCCAAGAAGGAGTAGCTGTGCAAGAAGTGCAGCGAAGGAAGAATTAAGTTCGACTATGTTCTCGACTGATCTCATAACACTGAAGTGTCCTGAGACCTTTTTATCTTTTTGAAGATATCAGTTAATACATTTCATTTTTCCGAAATAATCGAGCATGAATACTATGCAGTTAATACCATATATATGTATATGTTCTTATAAAGGTTAAAACCCTACCTCAGTAAAGTGCCCTTGACACCTTGAGGGATACTCTTTTTCTCTTATAGAAGATATCAGTTAATACATTTCATTTTGATCGAAATAATCGAGAAGGAATACTATGCAGACAATAAAATATATAGTATTATGTATTCGATCTTACCACACTGAAGTGCCCTTGAGACCTTGAGGGATAATTTTAATATCTATTGAAAGATATCAGTTAAATCAATTCATTTTTTCGAAGTAATCGAACAGGAATACTATTCAGATAATTCCATGTACTAAACATTTATATGTTCATATATAGGTTATGATCACTCGACACTAAAGTGCCCTTAATAAGGTTTTCTGTGGAGATATCACATATCATTTTTTTAAGTAATTGAAGAATACTATGTACGTATATGTATATGTTGTTATATCGATTAAGAACTTTATCCTCTCAACTTGGAATGCTTGTGTAATATATATTTATATATTGAGAGAGAAAGAAAGAATCAGAATCTAAGAATCAGGAAAGGTTATACTATTATTAAGCTCAACTCTGTTCGCGACAAATCTCACAACAATGAAGTGCCCATGAAACCATGGAGCATACTCATTTCATCTTTATATAAGATATCAGTTAAATAATTTTCATTTTTTTCGAAATAATCGAGCATGAATACTATGCAGATAATACTTTACTATATATACGTATTTGTTCATATAGAGGTTAAGATCTTTCAACACAGAAGTGATCTTGAGAAGGGAGACTCTTCTTACCTTTCCAGAAGGTATCAGTTAATACAATTCAATTTTTTTAATAATTGAAGAGAATGCTATGGTTGTATGTACATAAGAACATATATATATGTCGATATATAGACAAACAAATGTATCCCCTCAGCTTGAAATTTAAGAATCAGTGAACATGTTTAAGTTGCAGATGGGTTTATTAAAGTTTATTTTCAGTAATGAATATAGGAAAGTTCAGTAAAAAGAAGAGGATTGAAAGTATTTTGTATTTTTAAATTTAATTTGTGGTCATTAATGTTTTCGATATTGTGTTTGTTTTGTATTCATTTCATAAAACTGTTATTAAATTGATTAAAATATATTTTGGGATAAAAAACTGAGTTGGAAATTAATCTAACCTACACATAACTCAAGCGTAACCTTCAAGTTCCTTATGACCCTTTAACTCATCTTTGTTATCACTGATTCATGACGTGCTATGCATAAGAGATTTACCTGAATATATTCATTTGGTATTTTTGCCTTCAAAAGTACTTTATTCATTTTGAACTGTGCAACATTGAAATGAATGAGCTGTCAAAATAGGAAAAACTACAACATTTATTCACTTTTATTAAATTGAATACTCAAAAACTGAACGCATTTCTAATGATTGATTAATTTGAATGCATTCATGCAGGTCTCCACTACGCACTCGCTTTGTCTGTTTCTCTTACAGTTAGGCAAACGTTTTTATGAATGTTATCGTTTATTGTTATCGTTATCGTCACTTCAGAATCCCCTAACTCCCCCCTCCCCCGCCACCATTCTCCCATTGGCAGCATCAATTTCAACTTTTCAACTTTCATCATAATAAATTTGCGGCCTGGCCCAGACCCAGACCCAGTAGCAGAAGCAGAAGCAGAGGCAGAAGCAGGCCCAGGGCTCCATTTCAAATCAACGAGGCATTTCCGCTGCTGACAGTAAGAGTGTGGGGGAGGGGGAGGAAGGAGGAAGTAGGGGAAAGGGGGAAGGGAGTCAGTGAGAGCTTCTCGCATATTCCCAAGATAATAAATTTATTAACAGGCAACAACAGCAGCAGCAACAACAACAACAACAACAAAAACATCATCATTATCTGCAAAGGCAGAGAGGCTTCGCTTCCATCCCCCGTCTCCCCGTCCTCTGGCCGGGTCGCAGCACCGCTGGCGGGTTCAACCCCGAAATGAATCAATTAAAACTGATTGAACTTCATAGATTTGCCTCATGTTGGTTTGCCTGCAATTGAAACTGGGGTAATACCGGATTCGGTCTCAGATTCGGATTCAGACTCGGACACGGACTCCGAGTCGGTCTCGGACTCATCATCATCATCATCTGCTGTGGGAACGCAGCGCAGTGCAGTGCAGCAACATATGCCCCCATTTCTTAGTCTGCCACAGGGATTACGAGTGTGTGTGTGTGCGAGTGTGTGTGTGAGTGTGCGAGCTGAACGAGGCCATTAAGGCGCCTGTTGAAATCGAGATCCGCATAACGGCATTAAAAGTCTTACGGCCTAAGATGCAATCCGGCAGCTCAATCGATTCTCGCCCTCGCCCTTGGCACCCTCAGCACATGGGCTTACTACCCTCACCCTCACCCTCACCCCACCCCTCTTCCGTCCTCCTTCACGGTCCTCCCTGGCCTGTGAATACTGTGAATAATGCTGTTATTCATTGCATTTCGTTATAAATCTGTCAATTTGCACAATTGTGCGTGCGCTTTATGCATTCGACAGGGTTGGCCCAGGGCAGTGCGGGGGATGGAGGGGGTTGCAGAGAGTGGCAGAGTAAAGGGAGAGAGAGAACTGGGACAGCAGTGGTGGAGGAGAGGGGGGGTCGTTATTGCAGTGTCGCTGCTTGAGGGAGCACGACACTTGCCTGAAGGAGAATGAGTCGCTGAGTTTGCATTCATGCATTCACATCCGCACTCACATCCGCATTCGCACGTAAAAAAATACGCTGTTTAGCGAGTGTGAGTGTGTGAGTGTGTGAGTGTTTGTGTGAGTGTGTGTTGATTTATAGTTGAGGCGCAACTAATTTGCCTCGAGTGTTAAGTAGCCAGCGTGTTCAAGGGGAGTGAGCTGCGGCCAGAGGCGTAGAAGGGGGCAGAGGGGAGGGGGAGTATCATGTGAGTGCAGCGACATGTGGGTGTGAATGAGTGTGAGTGTGTGTGCGTGAGTGAGCGCAAATGAAATGGAAAAACTGGCGCAGTTAGAAAACAGTTTGAATAAATTGAATTGATTCGAGTTGTTACATTCAATTGTTGCACTATTCGAAGCACACTCACACACAGACTGACTTTGCAATTGATTCATTTATTTATTCATCGCTGCCGTTCGCGCTTACTTCCCATTCAGAACTCATTCGCAATGCGCTGCGCTTAATTGAATATTCGATAACAATTGCGAGAAGACAAGAGTTTGCACTCGTGCTCTGTGGGTTATTGCATTCGTTCTCATTCATATTCGGGCGAACTTCGACTTTATTCTACTCATTGTTCTAGTCAGTTGCACTCGCGAGTGTGCGAATGTACGAATGTATTCGTCGCATTCATTGTCCACATCTGTGGACTCTCTCTCTCCCTGTCTCTCTCCCTGTCCCTGTCCCTATCTTAAAACGCTTTGTGCATAGTCGATTTGTTCTCCTCTCCTCCCTCCTGTCCCCTTATCCCTCCGACTTTAAATCGGGCATTGACGGGGGTAGTGGCAGGGAGGGGCGGTGGGTGGGGTTAAGGGGCAGCAGCTGAAAAGGCAACTTAAATGAAATCAAAAGAGAAACATCAAATGCCAAATATGAAAAGGATTCAAATGTGAATGGGAGAATGGGAGTGGGTGAGAAGGGGGAGGGAGGTAGCTACATAGTCTGTACTATATGCATACAGTGAACCCTCTCTTGGCGGACACTCGTTTTGACAGACATCTCTCTTAATGTAGAACTCTCTTGACGGACCTTATAAAAGACACCTTTCTTGATGTACTCTTCTCTTGACGGGCACCTCTCTTGACGGATATCTTCCTTGATGGACACTTTTTTTGACGGACACCTTTCTTAATGGGCACTGCTCTTAATGGACACCTCTGAACGTATCTTCACGGTCGCGATATGTATGGATCAACTTTGTCTCTCTACTTTTCCTGGCTTACTGTCCGGCCAAGAGAGGTTTCACTGTATAATCTACATTGTACGAGGGTCGTTTGATAAGTCCGTGACTTTTTGAATAAAATATATTTTTTTCGTCAAAGAAGCGTTTTATTTCTCAACATAATCTCCTTTTAGCTCTATACATTTAGTCCAGCGTTTTTCCAATTTTTTTATTCCTTCCAAATAATAGGTTTTCTCAAGGCCCTCAAAATAGTCGTTTGTTTCTGTGTTTCTCTTCATTTGACCCGAATCTCTTACCGCCGAGCCATTTCTTCATGTTTGGAAACAAAAAATAGTCACAGGGGGCTAAATCTGGAGAATATGCTGGATGGGGTAGCAGTTCGTAGCCCAATTTATGAAATTTTGCCATTAGCACACGAAATTCACTTTTTTCCATTTTCGTTAAAATTCACGAGATCGTCTGCTTTCAATGCCTATAAAACGCAAACCAAAAAACGCAGCTTTCTCAAAATTTTACAGTCAGCTGTTAATCGATAACTGCTGACAGGAGCAGTGTTGTATTTAGAGCAGGTGCGCGGCAAATACAAAAAGTCACGGACTTATCAAACGACCCTCGTATATATGCGATATATCACCAGGCAAGTCGGGCATGAAGATTCACTTAGCCGCAAATAAAAGAAATGAGCAAATCGCAAACATTTCAATTGCAAAACGCAGAGCAACAACAAAGAACAGCTGACAAACTTGTTGTTGTTGTTGCTGTTTTCTCTTCTTCTTCTTGTTTCTCTGCTCCCTCTTCCTCTACTTGTTCGTCGTCTACGTCTATGGCCACAAAACATACATTTACGTTATTTGCAATCACTTTTTCTCCTTCGCCTTTTCGGCGTGTTTTGTTTGCCAAATTCGACGCACAACTCGAGGGGAAGGGGAAGGGGGGGTTGGTGGCAGGGTCAGGGGTGGAGACTCGGGAGCAGTCTGCTTGGACCGGCGAGATTTAGCCATGCTGATTAAAATTGAATGATGGCCAGAACGGGCAGCAACAACAGCAACAACTGCGACAGCGACAGCGAGTGACACAGAAATTGCTCCAAGCCGAAGTTGCTACAAAGTCAGTCGAGGGTAAGTTGCCAGTGGGGGAGAAGCAGAGGGAGGGGGGTGGAACTAGCGATTGGTATTGCGTTTGGCTTGTTCTATGGCCGTCATGCCCTTCAACAATTACACACACACACACACACACACACACACTCGCACACACACGCGCAGGCAGGCGCAACATAAAGAAACCTTAACCCACTGATGGCGCCCGGAACGAAACCGGAGACATAACATAATAAATTTGCGAGCTAGCGAGCGGAGGCTTTCGTCACCGTGGTGTGCGAGTGATTGTGATTTGTGATTGATTTTGCATCCCATGTGAATAAATGGGGGGATTAAAACAGGGAATTGAGGGAATCAAACAATATTGAGTGATGAACTAAACCAAAAAAGTCAATTTGAATTAAATATTTTATTAAAGTAAGAAAAATCTTTGAAGGACATCTTTCTGCAGTTAAAACTCCTATAACGGACATCTCTATAAAGTTAAAACTCCTTCAACGGACTCTCTACAGTCATAACTCCCGTAAAAAACTTCTAACCACAATTAAAACGCCCAGTACAGTAGAGGCTTCTTACACTGACATCTCTCTGCAGTCAATACTTGTGTCGGATGTTACTATGCAGTCAAAGCTCCCTTAACATCTCTCTATAGTAAAACTCCCAAAACACACGCTAAAGTCTTATAACGGACATCCTCCAATGGCGTTCCCCTTTTTATACGGACACTCTTTCTACATTACGACGTTCATGTAATTTTCCGCATCCAGCTTGCTTACCTTTTCACTTCACGTTGCTGGAAAAGGCATAGGTTTGTGTCCGGCCAAGAGAGTTTTTACTTCAAGTTGAGTATGTAGAGTAGCTGAAACAAAGTAATGCTAGACACACAAAGGTAGCATAAAATATTGCTACTTTATATTACCTAACAGTAGTACTCTTTATATTATTATTTAATATAAATTAATATAATAATACATAATAATAATTTACAATACATAATGTTATATTGAACTTTATAGAGCAAGGCAAATTAGAATAGTTTCTACAATATATTCATTTGACTTACAAAACTTACTTGGTCAAAAAATGTTTATAAGCGAATCATTCAATATCGTTAGAATTCAGTTATAAATGTTATAAATGCTTCTCGGCCAAGTTGATATATATAGATGTATGCAGAGGATATATAGATATATATATGCATCCTATAACACATCCAAAGGACATGTTCATTTATGTATTTCGACATCTCTTTGTGTTGACATCGTCGCATTTGCTGCGCAGCTTTGCTCCACTGTGCGCTGGCAGGGCGCCAAGAGCCAAGACGGAATGGGAATGCTTGGCTGTGCAAGGGGCAAGGGAGGGAGGGTAAGGCGGACAATGGCAAGCGTAGCGCAATAACACGAGGGTGGCTCAACGGTGGCTCAGTCGGGCACAGCTTGGTGGTTGCTGCTGCTGCCGTTGCTGTTGCTGCTGCTGTTGTTGTTGGCGTGACATTGTCAGGCTTGGCCTGAAACTGCGCCTCTGCTTGGGGGTTGTCTGCAAATCACCCACCATTTGCTGCCTCTGCTGCTGTTGCTGCTGCTGTTGCTGTTGTTGTTGTGGTTTTCTGAACAGCAGCAGCGACGGCAGCAAGAAAAAGTGTAGTAAATAATTCTTTAAAGATTTAGAGACACTTGGCGAACAGATGCGTTGCCAGCAATTGCAAATTTTTATGAGATATACAGCGAACAAAGCCGGCTAGAGAGAGTGAGACAGTGGGAGAGAGAGAGAAGGGAGGCCAGGGGGATGGAAGCGTGCTTGTGTCGCTGCTTTTTAGCTATTTTTGTCAGCGCCATCGCCAGCGCCAGCGGCAGCGCCAGCGCCATAAGCAGGCCACATATCAAGATTAATTTTTTCCCGAGATAATAAATTCAATGCAGATTAAATGGCAGACCATTAAATTATCGACTCTGTGGCGGCACACAGAGGGGTGAGTGGATGACAGCAAGTGGGAGAGAGAGAGCGAGAGAGAGTGACAGGGAGAGGGTCCCCTTTGGATCGCAATTATATAGCGGCTTAAGCGAGAGAGAGCGCAATGGCAGATAGCGCCAGTGAGTGAGATTTATTTAGCGGAAGCTGCGATTGCGAACTGAGACTGGTTCGCTTTTGAACCGGTTCACTGCGTTCTTACTCGTTTTAATCAATTGTGTCCTGTGAAACACTTAAACACTTGAAATGCTGCTGAGCTTCTCATGTTCCCAACTTCATATTCTACGAGTACCATGAGTTTGTAGCAAATGCTCCTGCTTTAAGCCGGTTCGGTGAGTTATTCTTATTATTAAATTCAGTTAGTTAATTAGTCACAAGATAATGCCGTGAAAACTTCAGTATCGGACAACTTTCACAACTTGATAGCGCTTTGACTAGATCAACTAGATCAACTGTCAACTTTATTCGCGAGACGACCGACTACGACTCCTTCTCTCTTCTGCTTCTGTCCACTGGCAACACTCTCCGGTTCACAAGGATGCCAACTTTCTTGTATTGCTGGGGCTGCCACCCTGCATCAGAGTATCCCATCTAACATCTCTGCTGCTTCAATTTGCAGCGTTGCTCTTCCAATGACACGAGAGAATTACTTTGAGTGATCTACTTGGAAAGCAGTTCATCCCGTGACTGTAGTGAACTTTGTGTTGCTCCTTTGAATCGGTATAGTTAGTCTAACTTTTTGGGGAACTACAGCCATATCCGACTATAATCACAGACAGATAACCTGTAACTGTCCCTGGAATGTGCGTTGATCCATACTTCATAGAGACCTCAATCTTCTCACACAGTTGAGACACAAATTGCAAGGCTCTGCCAAATCAATTGGACGACTCTAGCAAGTCCTCAACTGCTTACTAAGTCACCATATTATGATGCCATGTGATGTTAAGGTAATCACTTTAAAATAAATATGTTGTCCCTTTGTTTGCTCCTCTTTCAACCGGTTCCCCTTTGAACAGGTTCAATTTGTTTCAGGTTCATTATATTAAAGAAGTGTTCCCACTTGAACCGTTTCGTTACACGATTTGAGTACTCTGTCCATTGAACCGGTTCACACTTAGTTAACAATCAAAAGCGAAATCGATGTGGTTCCTTTTCGAAGCAAACCGAACCAAGTATAGAAGAGCATTTAAAGGGGGCAGGAGATAGAGGCAGAGGCAGAAGAAAGCGTAGAATCAAAACAAGAAACCAGCGCAGACACATCAATTACTGCCGAACGGCAGGCGAAGAGGGGAAAGGGAGGGAAAAGGGAGAGGTAGAGCGGTCTATGACTAGACTCTGTGCTAGGCAGCCTCAAGCGAGAGCCTGCTCTTGTGTGTGTGTGTGTGTGTAAGTGTGTGTGTGATGTGTCCCCTCTAGCGATGGCAACAAAGAGGCCAAAAGGAAACCAACAGTTAAATGCAGGCGACAACAACAACAACAACAACAGCAACCACAACCACAACAGCAGCAACAAAGCCAAAAACAAAAGCGGCAAACCACCACCCAAAAAAGCTCTGCCTATGTGTGGGGGATGGTCACCAACTTCCCTTCCCCCTACCCTTCCTCTGCCCTCTGCATACTGTCACTATCTGGCACATCAATCAGGCAGGCAGAGACAGCAGCAGAGGCAGCGGCAGCGGCAGAGGCAGCAGCAAAAGCATCTCAAAGTCAATTTTTGGCAAACAAACAAAACGATTGACGCGATATCGAGGCAGGCAGGCACAGAGGGAGGGGAAGAGGGGAGAGAGGGGTGGGGGCAGCATCTACCGCAGCCAACTTCGCTTAATCAACGCTTGATGGCGGGAAAAAAGGCAACCACAAACACGGCACACACACGCACACACACACACACACACACACATGCAGAGAAACTGTCAAACGGCGAACTGATTGGAAAGCCGCGTGCGAAACGCGCCCAAATCGCGCGCGCTTTTAATGAGATGAGATTTGTAGAAATTGCAGTGCAACAAAAGCGGCAAAAAGAGAGAGAGAGAGAGAGAGGGACAGAGAGGGGCAGAGAGACTGGCAGAAATAGAGAGAGAGACAGAGACAGAGAGAGGGGAGAGACTGCGAGCTGAGGCTGACCGCACAATCAGTTTCCGTTTCCGCGCTGCACTGTTGCCATTTTGTTGTTGCCAGGCTAATAAAACAACAACAACAAACACACAGACAGCATGCGACACATATTGTTTTTCTAGGCAACAGCAGATGGATGGAGGTGGGGGAGGGGGGAGGCAGGTGAGGATTGGGCGCCCTAAAGGTAAACTGGTCCCGTCTCCGTTGGACAACGCAACGCGCAACGTGCGCTTCATTAACTGTGCAAGCAAAGCGGTAGCGAGAAGGTATGCACGCCCCCATAGATACCCTGTAATGAAGCAAACCATCACTTTGCAGCCTGCAACGACTGAGAGGCAATGAACGACTCGCAGAAGAATTGCTTGCAAGACTTACAGTTACCCTGTAATCAAGACTAGCAGTTGCCCTGTTATAATATGCGACTTGCAGATACTGCTTGCTAGCTAGTGCAACTTATATGCCCTCTTCTTGCTGTGCAGGGTATGCAGTGAGCTAGTCACCAATTTGTTTGGTATTCTTTTTGTTGCTCTGCTGCTGTTGTTGTTGGCGCTTCACACCTATATTTGTGCAGCGGCTTTTGTTTGGCCTGCCTTTCTTCCTCTTCCTCTGTCTCCTCTCCCTTCTCCCCACTGTCCCTCTCTCTGTCTCCTGCTCCACTTGGCTCATTTCGTTGCATTTGTTTCGTTCCGTTTGACTGTGAAGCATAAACAACAGTCTCGCGGCAGACACGACAACAACAAACAACAAGAACAACAGTGTGTTGCCCAGCTGCCAGTCTGCGCTGTGTGTGTGTGTGTGCGTGAGTGTGTGTGGGTGTTTGCCTGGGCTTGGCACAGCGTATTCCAAGCAAACAGTGGACGACGACGCCAAAGACGGAGCTGGAGTTGGAGCCGGAACGGGAGCCGGAGCTGGACGTGAATTGCTTTGCCAACTGTGCAGAGGCCGGAGAAGGCGCAGTCAAGGCAGCAGCAATGGCAGCAGCAGAGGGCTGCGCCCACCCATGGCGCCAATTTATGAGCTGTCAGAATTTTCACTAGTCCATGCAGGGCACTTTAAGTGCAGCGCCCTGAGAAGAGCGCTGTGAAAAAGTGCAGTGCACGAAAGTAGGCAACGCTTTTTATACGAAAACATGAAATTGATACGCGGAGTGGGAAGGCTGTAGTAGGAGTGTGTGTGGGGGGTGGGGGGGTGTGTGTAAAAAGCAAAGCAAACTGTGTAGGCAACAAGCAAATTGATAAGGCAGCTGCGAAGAGGAAGAGGAAAAAGAAGAAGAAGCAGCGCACGCAGGCGGAAAGAGACAGCAATAACCAGAGCCAGTGCGTATCACATGGCGTAAGCTGTCCTCTCTCTGTTCTCCAGTGCTCCTCTCCCCCCTCTACCCCGTCCCTATCAGTACGTCCCTCATCCGCACCACTTTCTGTTGTTCTTCCCTACTGTCCCTTTCCCCCCTGTGCGACTCTCCCCCTGTCCAGCACAGGCCCAAAGCATTCGAGCTCGCCCGCGCGGATCGTGTACATCATCAACTCGCCGCTGTTCGAGGCTGGTTAATAAATCGTAATTGCATCTGAAATACAGTAGTTCAAATGAATTGCAGTAATTTTATATTGATTTAATCTCGGATACATTTGTATCTCAATTCCACGCATGCCAATTTCCTGTTTGACCCCTTTCAATGCGATTTCCAGCCGTTTCTGGCGAATTTCTAGCAAAATATTTGTAGCTATTTGTGCGTAATTATGCCAAGCTATTTGCCTCTCTGTCCCTCCTTTCTCTCTCCCACCCCCTTCCTTTCTCTTTATCTCTCTATCTGTTGCAAATTGAGCTCGCAATTCTTTTAATGCCTTGAATCGTAGGCCAAAAAGTTGCCACAAAAACGGAGCCAGGGTTGCCATGGTGCCATGGTTGTTGCTGCTTTCATTACATTCTATGTTCATGTCACATGTGCAAGTGCCACGCCCCTCAGTGCCACGTACCCCATACGGGAAGGAGATGGTTAAAAGTTCAATGACGCATTTTGACGGCTTTTGACTTTTGGCTTTGTTGTTGTTGTTGCTGCTGCTGCTCTTGTCACTTTTATATTTATATTGACGCTTTTGATATTTCATTGTGTGTGTGTCTGGGTGTGTGCCTGGGTGTGTGTGTGTGCGTTGTCTGGCCAGCCGCCTGAGCTTCACAATGACCGACGAACAACTGACAGCAGTCAGCATCGTCCCCTCTCTGCTCCCCTCCTGCTCTACGCTTTCATTCATTCATTCATTCAGTCAATCATTCATTCATTCACTCAGCCATTCAATTTATCGTTGACTTAACTTTTTGATGGTTACAAAATGAAATTTATGGAAGACCCCAAAAAAGCGAAGCCAGCTCAGATATTGAACAGCAAATGAGCGACGGGGCGTATACCCTGTAATGGAGGCAGTACCAAGTTGCTGATTAAGAGTTGCCACAGTGGGGTAAGGTGCTTGTGAGGACATGAGTTTATATTCAAATGAAGCAGATTATGCAGAAGATTCAGAGTCTTTTTTGAGACTTCGACAACCTCATGTGGTTTACGCAGATTTGGAAGTTGGATTTCCTTTCTGAAACTGAACTGGATAAGGCGCTCTTAGGTCAGCAAGGAGTACAATAGGTCAACAAGGTCGCAGTACCAAGTCTTCCCAAATTAAATAATAATCATCTTACAGGCAATGTCAGAAAGTGCGGTTAGCGAAACCAACCACGAAGTGCTCTTCGAGCTGAAAGAGTACAGTGTACGTCTATTATATTGCTCTAATTCGACTGTACGATATCAAATAGGATATTCAAATACGGTATTCATATATACAAGTGGTATATACGGTGCCGCTAAGTCTAATTACAAGCGGAATCAAGTCATGCAGAATAGGGCGATGCGGCAAATCACAAACGCCTCTTGGTATTTCCGCACTGGGACCTAAGCCTGCACACAGTAGAAGAGCAGATCGGGCGCAAGAAAAGCCGATTTAGTGAGACTGCCAAGGCAGCGCAGCCAACGTCTTCTGCACAGCTGAACCTCTGAGAGGGCTCAAGTGCCAAAGACAAGGAGAGAGTCAAGACAATAGAGCAATACTAATGTGCTGCGAGGCAAATAAGATTTGTATTTCAGCAAATCGATAAGTTTGGCTGGCATTATAATAATTTACTGCTATGGAACAAATCAACAAATCAATCCAATATGGAGCTGTAACTATTAAAAAAGTCAAGGTCCGAATTAGAAACCTGGGAGAGTACTGGGGCGGCACAAGACAGGGTTCGTTGGAAGGCAGCAGTAGAGGCTCTTGTAGATGCCAAGTAGACTTAACAGAGGAACTAAATCACGTGATTGAGCTTCAGTTGGATTGCTGCGAATAAGTGTCAGAACATTACTTAGTACTTACCGGCAGGCAATAGGAAAATCTCACATGAGCCAAGCAACTTCCATTCATTCCCCTTAAGCAGTTAAGCAACCCCACGTCACCTGCCTGCAGGGTATGCAGACTGCTTTACCTTTTTTTATTTTGTGGCGGCATTTTCATTCATTGCCTTTCATACGCTTTCACACACACACACACACACGCACACATCCATCAGGCAGAGCAGTGAGCAAACAGGAGAGCAGGAGGGAGGGAAAGAGAGAGGGAGTGAGTGAGGGAGACAGGCACCGTTAACCGTTGCAGGATTCGCCCAAACTCCGTTTGGACTGCGCTGCTATCTCTGCTGCTGCTGCTGCTACTCCTTCTGCTGCTGTTGCTCCTGTTCCTTCTTCTCCCCCCACTTCTCCTCGCCCTTCTCCTCCTCCTTCTCCTCTTTCTGTGCTGCTGCTGCTCCTGCTCCTGTTGTCGACCTGTAGCTGGCCCTGGCAGCGTGTTATCTTTGCGGTCGCATCTTTAATGGGTTTTGTCACGTCGCAGACGCGTCTGCCTCCGACCACGCCCCCGCCCCTGCCCCTGACACTACTCCACCGCCCCTCCCCTCTACACAGTTATCTCTGTCCACTTTGTGTGCCTGTTTGCTGAGGCATGAAAAACGCACGTCGACATCAATAAACTTGAAACAAAAAGCAGTTGCCCAGGCACCTTTACCTCACACACATAGACACACATGCACACACACACATACGCACACTCATGTCATGTGTGTGTGGGTCGCATTTGTAATACATTTGGCTGGCTGTTTAAGCCGCTTTCGGGTTCGCTTAATAACTTTGGCGCCAAATGTCAAGCGAAGCTCCCCCCCCCCCTCCTGTCCTTCGGTGCACGCCGCTGTCCCTGCTCCTGGCTGGTGTGTGTGTGTGTGTGTGGCAAGTGTATCAAATTGACAGCCCGTTATGCTGTTGACTTTTCACAAATTTCCAACGTAATTGTTAAAGCTTGCACTGCGGTCAGATGCTCAAGACGGAGGTGTGCGGGAAGGAAGGAGGAAGAGAGAGAGAGAGAGGGAGGAGTGTGAGGAGATTGGAGGTAGGAAAACAGTTTCGCTTTACGATGGGTCTCGCTGTCTGGGCAGACACGCAATAAAATGATATTGTATATGGAAAGCAACAATAAATAAATTAGAACAAGGTGCCACATGCTGCTGCCTCTGTTGCTGCCTCTGCTGCTGTTGCTGTGGCAGCTGCATGCGCCAAATGTTGCAGATCGACGGCAGAGAAAGGAGGCCTCTTTTAATAATGGACTCACTCACTACTGCCCCAAGCACAGCACAGGGTGGCTCACTAGATGCGTTGTCTCTGTCTCTGTCTCTGTGTCTGTGCCGCCAGAGTCAGATGCAATTTATTGATAAAACTTGTGTGCCCCGACGGGGCGAGGTTGCAACCGGAGACAGAGAAGGAGACGAAGGAGGAGACAGAGACGGAGGCAGAGCGGAAGGAAGGAAGCTGGCAGTGAACGGCGGCGGTGGCGGTAGACAACTTTATGCGACCTTTAAGCCGTCATGCCGTTATGCTGTTATGCCGTTATGTGCGTTATTTACACACATGCACACACTCACACCCGAACACCTTTACACGATGTGTGTGTGTGTGTGTGAGTGTGTGTGGCAGACAGCAGCAGCAACAAATGCAACAAAACATTTGCCAATTTGTTTGCGACAAAATTTTGGCAACATTTTGCTGACCAACGAGAAGAGCGAGAGAGAGAATGTGGGGAGTGAACGGGGTAGAGGGAGAGAAAGAAGCATTGAGGTTGCCAGACAGCAGCGGAAAGTGGGAAGAAGGTTGAAGAGCAGAAGAGAAACGAAGATATTATGAGAGTAAACTTAATTAGAAATCATGGGAAAGAGTGCGAAAGAGAGACCAATAGAGGGAGGGAAAGAGAACAAGGGAGAAAGAAAGAGAGTGGGAAAGAGCGATAATTAAAGAAAGAGAGACACGCGAAAGAACAATATGAGCGAGCAAGAGGAAAATTCGTAAGTAAAGGATCTTTTATATGGTGAAATAAGATAAGAGCGAGACGCAAAAAAGAAAGACAAATAAACAGTAGAAGAATTGCTATAGACAGGAATATAGAAAAAAATGGAGATAAATTTAGAAAGAGAGATAGAGGGCTGGAAAAAGATAGATAATAGTTGAAGATTGGGAGAGGAACAGAACGAATAACACGATTATTTCTAATTCTTCAGCTAAGCTTAGCTTCGCACAAGATCATATTATGGTGCAGTTTTATACCCACTACACTTCTTTTTCTTTTGGTGCCTAAAATACAAGTTGCACTTTTGAATTTAAGAGAAATAAATAAATAAAACAAAAAATAAATAGTTCAATATGCCACTTCAAATCGTTCTGAGCAAAGCTCGTCGTGCTGTGAGAATAAAGAATGATCCCCTAAACACCAAGTTGAAGATCCGCACACTGACAGTGCAGCATAAGAAAAAGGCCCATGACCCAAATCCCAGTCATTATAACAGTTTATCAACGCTTAAAAATGTTCTTAAAATTTAGTTGCAATCGGATAAATAACAAATAAATTATTTAAGAAATAATTTGACGAGTTACTGATTTCCAAACCGCTCCTTGAAGTATGCAACACATAGTATTCTTGCTTGTTCTTGTGAGAACAATTCATCCTTCCTCTTAACTTAGCTTTACGCACAATTGTTGGATACAGAGTTGGTCTCTCATTCTGTCTCTCTGTCTGTCTATCGATAGCTCGCCGGTAGGTGGCGCAAGTGAATTGAGCATATTTAAGATATTAATGAATCGACATATTCGATGAATGCACACGCTAATTGGAAAATGAGTTCAAGTGATTTAATTAGCTGCAAACAGAACAGACAGTGTACTTTAATTATATAATATATTAAATTATTATGATATATTATTTTATTATGTATTTAATTATATATTATATTATATATTATTAACTTTATATTATTATATTATTTTACACGAATTAACGAATGTATTTTTTGTTGTTACAGGAATACAATACAAAGACTGCCTCATGCCACGCCATCCACTACTATCAGGCACACACCCATTCGCATCCTCATCCACATCCGCAACAGCGTTATCAGCACAGCAGCAGCAACAACATCAACATCGGTAGCAACAGCAGCAGCAACTCGATCCACAAGCAGCCACAGCAGAAGAAAGCCAAGTCCCGCTACGGCCACACTGGCCACCACAGCCGCCATTACAAGTACGATGCCGTCGAGGAATGCTGCCGTCCGATCTTCCACGAGCACTACGGTTCCTCGGCGGACATGTTGTGATGGGGCGGGGCTGGCGGGGCGGGGCAGAGGAGGCCGCGGGCGAGACTAAAGCAAAACGCAAGGTACCTACAATTAAATAACTACAAGGTGTTATACTATATAGACGAAATGGAAACTGAGACAGAAGCGGAGGCGGAAACGGAGGCGGAAACGGAGACGGAAACGGATGCGGAGACGGAGACGGAACTGGAGGCCGAAGATTAATGATGCATGGATAAACGAATACTTAGGTAGTTTCTTTTGCTAGGCATGAATGTATTCACACACACACTCACTACACACCCACACACACCACACACACACACACACATGCAGAACAACACGACAAAGCGAAAATAATGCAGTAAATTTAATGAATATCAAGTGTGGTATATATATAAATGTATTCTTAATCGATAAACGATAATGATAACGATACACGATTTGAATGTTGACTCTTCGATTCATATATACTTCCATATATGTGTATATATATGAATAGCAGATGAGCAGATCTATATGATAATACGATACGATACGATATTGAAGAAACGTTGAGACATCAAATGAAATGAAATGAAACAAAGTGAAATGGAATAAAACGCGCACAGCACGTGTGGAATATATGTATATTCAAAATATATGTATTAACCCCTTGATGCCCCGATCTGATCCGGCTGATCTGGCACGCTATAAATGTTAGATATAGATATATAAATACAATATATATATATATATATAAATATTCTATATGAGATGCATATTTATTCATGTACATATAAAACAAACGATATCCATTAACCCTCCAAAAACCCCCATAAACCCCCCCCCCCTTCCCCTCGTCCAACATATATAATCATGTACTATGTGAAATGATTTTTTTTTGCCTCCGATTAGTGTTAGAGAATCGAGAATTGTTACACAGATTTTTTTATATAGTAGACTAATCTAGGACTGGCCTGGCCTGGCCAAGAACTTGTCTAACCTAAGCGCATTTATCCGAAGAAAGTGGGAGATGAAGAAGACGAAGAAGAAGCAGTAGCAGAGAGCGGGAGATAAAGTAAAATATGGTAAAAATTATCATATACACACGGATATATAATAGATAACAGATATATATATATGAATATAACTATGTATGTGCAGACAAATTCAGTAACTTAAAGATACATATACCTATAACATATATATGTGTACACCCACACCAACACACACCCAAACACAAACACACACACACATAATACAATACTTTTTTTTTTATTTATAATCTAGCAATGCTTGTACATAAAAACAAAAGATATTGATGGAACGCCACATTTTAATTATAATACTAAATAAAATACGAAAGAGAACGAAAATAAACATAAAAGGTTTTTTTTTGAATACGCATAATTACCTAGTATTTTACCAAGTAAGACTTAAGATCTGAGTGTTTAACAATTGTAAATACAAACAATACAAAGCACGGCAAAGAAAGAGTGGGAAAGAGAGACAGGGAGAAGGAGAGGGAGAGAAGGAAGAAGAAAGTTATTTGTCCATCAACGTGAACTGCTCGAGTAGCGTATAGAGTAAATATACTAGAAAAACAGAGATATATCGCAAAAAAAAATAAAACAGCTAAAATCGAAGAGCATATTTACACACACACACACACACACGAATACACACGCAGACAGAGACAGAGAAAGAAAGAGAGAGAGAGAGAGAGAAGTCGTCGAATTGTTCACTTACTTATTGGAAAATGTGTCTTACAGTGCATCAATATACATATGTATGTGGCTACAGATATCTGTATATGTATCTATATATATCTATATGTACACAAGCGATGTATGCGCACACACACACACACACGAACATAGATAGATACGAGTAAATAGCGCATTGTAAACTTGTCAATATTGTGAATGTAAAGTGCATTTCTATCCGGCCCAAGAAACACCCTGTGCCCCCACTGTACTGCCCCCTCTTCACCCCACCCTCCCCGTACATGTGGTGCAACTAACTGAACTATTATAGGATTAATCGATAGAGTAATCGATGTCGAAATCGATAAGCACACAAAATGATAAGCTCGTCTCGACGCGTCGCCTCACAAGGTCGAGCGAAAATGCAAGCGGAATCGAAATCGAAAAGCCAAAACGAGAGCGAAAGCGAGGAGAAAGAGAAATTGAATTAGAATCGGGAGAGGCAACAGTCCGATGGGAGAGGGAATAAGGAAGAAGGGAATGGGAAGGTGCTTGCTCGTGTCGTGCTTTCGAAATCGCTTCCTCTGCAATTTTGTCAACTGCTGTTGTGTGCATGCACGCGTCGATATCGAAATCGAAATGAAAACGAAACAGCTATCGAAATCGAAAGGAAAACGAAAACAGAAGCTGAAACAGAAACAGAAACTGAAACAGAAAACAAAAAACACAAAGCAGAAACTAAGTAAGATTTTAAAATGAAATTGTAGCAATGAGAAACAGATAAACATGGACAGACAGCAGAGCAGAGAGAGAGGGAAAGAGAGAGAAAGAGAGAGAGCGAGAGAGATGGCTCTCTCCCTTTCTCTCTCTCAATCTGCCCTTCTCGACTCCTGCTTTAAGCATTCACACAGTCACACACACACGCACACACACATGAATATCAAATTTAAATTTTAAATTCTCAACTGCACTTCGCAGTGTTTTAAATGTCTACATAAACTTAAAGCGTAAAGCAAGAAACGAAAAACGTAAATGGAAAAACAAAAAACCGAAAAAACCAAAAACCAAAAACTAAAACGATAAAATTGAAATAATTGAAAGAGAAATGAATTGCATAAAATATTGGATTTAATAATAATGAACGAAACAAAACGAAACAAAAGAAGAAGAAATCGAGTAAGTGCAGAGCGCAATGCGAGAAACAAAAATTAATGAAATGAATGCGATGAACAGCGTAAATATTCAAATATCCCAAAACTTTTAACGGCAAACCGCATTTAGCACAAAGAATGGCATGCAACACACACATACACACACATACACACACACACACACTCACACTTGCACACACACATGATTGAAGACTCAGTTTGGCAGCTGCCTCAAAGTTTTTTGAACTCATTTCGCTGCGCTAAAAATAATTAAAAGTAATTCCGTTTGAGTGCTTTTATTTTGGACTTACTTTCATTCGATTTACCTTGGAATTTATTCATAATTATTCTTTAATTAAAAATGGCTTCAAATGTGATATTTTACAAAACTACAATGCAAACCACTAGAAGGAGACAGGGAGATAGAGAGAGACAGAGTGAGCGCGCGTGCCGGAGATGAATGAAGCGCGCGACGTCAGTAAGGGAAACACTGAAATCGACCACGATTCGAGACTAGGCAAGAAGAGACACTCACACACACAGACACCGAACCACACACACACATACACACACTCGCAGAAGCAGGCAGAGATATGTTGGCATTATGCTTGGGTAACGTTTTGGAGACGTTTGCACATTACATTATTGTCATTAACTTACGATTACTATTATTGTATTATTTAAACAACCCCACTGTAAGTAACGTTATGCATATTGATTATTAACGGAGAATGAGTGGAAAAATGGACACGAAACCGAAACAAAAACAGAAACAGAAAAAGAAACAGAAAAGAAAAGAAAACACAACGTTTTAAAAACTATACAATTAATTTATGGAGAAATTCAACACAAAAAAACTAAAAAAAAAAATGCAGAAAAATTAATAAAGATTTAAAATGCAAAAAAAAAAAAATAAAACTGCCTTGTTTTTTATTCTCGTTTTCTAAATATTCCAAAAAGGCGGGAAACAGTCGCTGTTAACAGTTAACAGCGCGCTGTTAAAACACGGTCCACGCCACGCGACCGAATGTGTGGAACGCAACATGTTGTGGCTCGAGCATGTTTGGCTGCATACTTTTGGGCTGTGCATGCATCGCCCGCGTTGCATACTTTTGCGCTCAATGGATTTTACGTTTACAGTGAAATGTTAAGTTCGAAAATTTCGCCGCCCCGCCGCCCCATGGCGCTAAAAGTCGGGTTTAAAAAGGGTTTTCATCCAAAAGAAACGAGAGAAACTCAAAAGTCAGCCTACCAAAGGTTTTCCTTTTCCTGGGCGAGCTATACACTTTTCGAACTTGGAAGCGGTGGGTACTGATCAATGAAGAAAACAAGAACGTAATCGAAACAGCCCCAAGTCGCTATCTGCACTAGTTTCGTTGCAATTTCCAAGTGAAAAACGAAAAAAAAAATGCCGTTATTCGAAAAAATTTACAGCTTTTTTGACGCTAACAGAAAATAAGCGCTGCTCGGTATGCAATACAATAACACATTGTTATCTGTGAATTATTCTGTTAATAGATACATGAAAATGTAAACATGCTGCTAAACAGCTAAGGCTCTGTTAATAAAAGCCATATTACGTCCAACTCTGACCTACGCCATTCAAGTGTGGGGTACCGCCTCCAAGGCGCAGCTCAATAGGCTTAGAGTTATTCAATCGCGAGCGGCACGACTCGACTATAATTAAGGAACTTTAACCATAAAGATGGAACTGAACGATTCCTAGTGATTATAGAATAATAAATAATTAATGTATCTGGATGTGTTTCGCGGCTTAGCGAAATGGTTCTCCATGAGGCTAATTCTCTCAAAAAAAAAGGCAGAAGATTGAAAAGAATTTTCAAATTTCATTGAAATTAAAAATAATTAAATGAAATTGATTAAATTTAAATAAACAAATGATGATTAAATTAATAAATGAGAAGAGGTTAAAGTTCTTGTTTATTAATATAATTTACACTAGCAAAACTCATTGTTGCCGATGCTACGTTTTTTTTTTTTTTATTTTTTTTTATTTATTTTTTATTTTTTTTTTTTTTAGCTACATTTGTTGCAGAGGATTGGGGAATCCCCAGAAAACCTAATCAGATCTGTAGATTATTGTTAGTTATTGGGATGATGTGTTAGTATTTATTAAGGAGATAGAACAGAGAGGGAGGATTTTGAGTGGAATACTCTAATTAGTCAATTGCAATCAGCACAGAGAACTCGGAGAGGATTGTGCAAGCAATGAAAGGACAAGGAGAGTGAAAGAAAATTACGAACACAAACATTGAATTGGTTAAGCAGAGTAGGGAAATTTATAACTAATTTATTAGAAGAAACCTCAACAAGACTGGCTGCAACTTAAGCGTCTTCGCTTCATTTTCTTCTTATTTAATTGCATTTTCGAATTGAAGTTCATAGATAAAAGGAGTCTTTATCCCAATTGCTTGTTTTTGCTTATGTATGGAAGCAGTAAACTGTTTTGACTTCTGCATTCCAGTGCAAGCAAACGTTATGTACTTCTCCTTTCGCTTTTTTAGATATCATAGCGTCTTCTCCAAATGGAAATGAGGGAACATAGACTATGCTATAAACTGATTGCAACATAAAGGTTGCCAGCATTGAACAATTCTTATAATTCAGACACTTCTTCTATATAAAAGTGATAAATAATGTGATGGGGTAGGTAAAAAAACGTATTCATTTTGTACCTTTAGCTCTTGACAAGTGTAAAGCTCCAAGAAATAACTGATTACTTCGATGGATTCAGGAAATATTCCTAAGCACACTTTGGCACACTAATTATCGAAAGTAAGCTTGAGGCGTTCCCCAACCCCCTTTAATTTTAATAGAGGTATGTACTCGTATGAGTTCACTCACCGAACACTAGCAAGTGAGTGAATGCAAATCGAGTTGAACTGACTGAACGAAGGTTATGAAATGAAGTTGTATAAATGAGCAAAACTTTTGAAGGGCTAGAACGACTGCTGGCCAAAATAGAGTGAAAAAACTCAGTAATATCAAAGGGCTTCCAATGTTCAAAACGTGTGTTAATTGGATATAAACCATATAAATTTCAAGAAAGAATTTAATGAATTTTTGCATGTTTCAATGTTCGTACAAAGATGGAGAATATATGTATTAAAACACTTTAGATGCGACGTTGTGTTCGACAGTTCCGTTATTGCGACTGATCGTGAGTCGAATGTCAAAGCATTCTGCGAACTGCAAGAAACGCATTGCTTGAATCATCTGTTAAGGAGGTCAGCAATAATGTTCGTGTTCTGTTACTACGATAGCTTCGTCTCAGTAGCTCTCGTACTAAGTCGCACACTTCGTGTTCGTTCGTTCGGTTGTTTCGTGAGTTGCATCCGATTGCATTCATTCATTCAAAGCAAGTTGGCTTTGCATGCCAATTCAATTGAACTCAATTCACATTGAACCTGCTCCATTCGAATGTGTCTTATACAGATGTCTACGAGCTATCATTAGTTATGACTACCTCGTGTTGTTAAGGTACTTTACTTTGATGAAGGGAGTCTTCTCGTAATACCTTATTATTATCATTTGAACGAAAATTGATCTTTTTAGTGTTACAATGTAGAAAGGGACGTGGCAAATTCTAAAACAAACTTGAGTTGCACTCAGTATAAAGACAAGTTGTCAATAAGTTTGGTCTCATGGACTCCTGACCTTAGGACAGAGAGACAGGCAGACAACTGTATGGACGAATAAATGAATAGATGGATGATTAGGAATCTATTCAGTTTGAAGTGTCTGCCACGTCTTCTTCTGCCTGATGCTTAAGTCATAATGCCCTTCTTCCTTCTGATTGATTGGACTTCATGCGATTTACTTGCTGCAGCTGCTGTTGCTGTTACACTCTATCGATATTCACTGCACGCTGCACAATTTCGCAATTAGTTCGGAGGCAAGAACTATGACTGTTAATGTTATTATTATATAGTATTATTAAATGCCTCGTCGTTAATTTAACGTTTGAATGGCCCGTCAGACATGGTTAGCCACGGCGCCCTCGTCCGGCCTTATTCGTTTGGCCATTGTTGTGTTGTGCCGTCTCGTGGCATCTCCTGGCATCTTTTGGCACTCGCCACTGACTTCTCTTCTTTTCGCTTTCCTTCTCTCCTTGTCTCCACTCTTCTCTCTGCTCTGTGCTACTGCTCAGCTGCTTGTCCAGCTGGAAAATCCGCTCCATCTCCGTCTCAGTCTCCGAATTTTGTTTTCTGCTCGCAAACTTATCCAAATAGTCGCATTATGCAACAGCTTCCCTCCCCCTCCCCCTCTTCCTCTACTTGTTTATACTGTTATTATTATTATTATTACTATTTGCACTAAGTCATTCCGCCAGCTGCCCATTTCATTATCTCGATTTGTGCCCGCCCAGCAATGGCCAGCGAGAGCATTTTAAAGCTTTATGTTATGTTTATTCTGTTTGATATTTTGTTTTGCTGCTTTTTATGTGGCAGCAGGCAGGGGCAGTGGCGGGGGCAGGGGCAAGGTGTGGCCGCTGTGGGCCCCAGCGCTGTGCCACTGTGGCACTGTGGGCTCGTTGCTGCTGTTGTTGTTGTTTGTATCTGTAAAGCAATTAATAATAATTGGCCCTAAAAACCCCTTTTCACTCTATGTCAAATGTGCGAGTGTAGTGCCCTGCGTGCGTGTGCCTCTGTGTGCCAGTGTGTGTGTGTGTGTGTGTGTAGGAGGAGGCAGGGCCACGACGCTGGGCCGTTGGGGGCCGTTGAAGTTGGCAGCAGCAGCAGCAGCAGCAGCGAGGGCTATTTGCAAATATTTACAACATCCGCTGCTCGGGCTACACAAACAAAAAGCAGCAGCAGCAGCAGGACACAGAGAGAAACATGTGTGTACCCAGCGAGAGATTCAAATAGCCACACATACACACACACACGCACACACGCACACACACGCACACAGGCACATGTGACTCTTGTGCGCGCTTTGGCAAATAAAAGTTCTGAAATGCGATTATCTTGATGAATTGGAATTTGAATTTTAATTCTCTGCTTGCGAGCAACAAAAACAGATACACACGATCCCACGCAGCAGCAGCAACAACAACAACAACAACAACAACAACAACAACAGGAATAACAACAACAGGGAACAGGAACAGGGAAGGGGAACAACAACAGTAGCAACAAGAGATATAGATAGAGCTTTAGCTACAGCGGGGCTAACCACTCCGGCCAGTTATCCAGCGACCCATCAAGCCCAATTGGCCACCAGCCCCTCTCCCCTCTCCCCTCACCCCGCTGACCCCTGACCCCTCTTCCCTTGTCTCCCCTTCTAGCCTGCGACCCTGCCACATGCCGTCGCCCCTCGGGGCAATTGGTTCGCACTTGTTTACCGAAAGTTCTCTCGCATTTAGCATTTACATTTGCCGGCAACACCCTGCGAACAGTTTGCTTAAGAGGGAGAGTGGGGGGGGGGGGAGGTTGGGAGAGGGACCCGCTTGTGGCCCAGTGCAGCCGGCGGCACCAGGTGGCAGCTGCTGCGGCTGCCGCCGTCGCTGGTGTCCGCTGACATGGTGAAGGCATCAAGTGCCTCGTTGGCTTTTCCCCATTCCCCCTCCCCCTTCCCCTCTTGTAATTGCATAACTGTCGAGGGCGTTTATTTTTGTACCCCCTTCTCAGTGTCCTCTGCATATGCATGCAAATGTATCTGTATCTGTGACTGTGACTGTGAATGTATCTGTATCTGTGTCACAGGCAATTCACGAAAGCATAAAAGTCAAATTTGTCGCATGCCCCACGGAGACACGCAGCCCACAGGGGCACAGGAGAGCAGGGGCAGAGGGGGGCGCAAAGGCAGATAGACGTGGCGTCAGCGGGGATTTCTGCCGTGTCCCCTAGTGACTAAGGCCAGGCCAGGTGCGAGGGGAGTGCGGCGGCGGCAGGTAATTGGCTCCGGTATCCATATCAGCAGGCATGGCCCGTCGCCATTTAGCCACGCACTCGCATGTTACGCATGCACCTCTCCCCTCTCCCCTCCCCACGCTCCACGCTCCCCTCTCCAACCTATCCCCAACCCGCCTGAAACCTCTGGCTTGGCAATTGGGACAGACTCCACTAACGGATGAGCAAACAAAACAGTCAGCTGAGGAGAATGTTGCAAGGGCAGCAGGGAGTAGCTGACAGGTGACATGAGGAGGCAGGGGGGGGAGGTGCAGCTACTGATCCACTCGGCCTGTGTCCACACGCAGAGGGGCGCCTAATGAACTCCAGTCTCGAGCTGAAGATGCATTTGTTGTTGCTGATGTCGTTGTGAAGTGTCCGTCAGAGATTCACTTAGGTCAGTCGAAGCATCCTCTGCAGACTAGATGAATGGTATCATTCGATTGAGACTCGTTCTCATGGCAGAGAACTGACGGCACTTTTTATGCTATATGCAAGTTTGTAACTGTGATTAGATCTATTATGGTTGTTATTTTTTGTAAATGGTTAAAAGTATTGCGACCAGAGTTTGTCCTATGTACCTGAATGTCCCTTCCTAGCCTGACAAAAGCTGTTCCGCTTCTCTCATGAAACAGAGCAAATCATTCATCGAGGAGTTAGTAATCTGTCCAGGGAAAGTGTTATCCATGTGCAGCGGCTTCCACCTCGTTCACACCAAGGCGGGGCAATCACAGATAATGTGTTTGATTGTGCAATCGTCTTCTTTGCAGAGTCTGCACTCGACAGCTGAAGTCAGATGCATTTTAACCAAGTGATAATTTACCGTTTGGTGGCCACTGAGTAGACAAAGATCCCTTCTAGAAAGCAAACTGGTTATTGGCTAGAGGATTTCTATGCTCCTTAGACAATTGCTAATAGCGCTAGATCATCTTATTAGCCCAGGCTTACACCAGCGATGAAACGGTAGACCCCATACATTACAAAAAGGTTCAGGTGCATAATCAGATCTTAATTGGATGTAACTGCAAAACTTTCTCTGGTAGACTTAGGTTACTGAATGAACCATCTTTTTCCAATCGTAAAACAATGCTTGGTTTAGTCTTCATAAATAACATAGTCCAAGGGGACATTGTCAGTGTTGAGCAGTTGACAGTGATAGTCGGTCACACTTCTCTGTTCCTTGCTGAATAAGTCGCCGTACTTCAGCACGTATACTGCCTTATTGTAAGCCCAACTACTATGCACGAGTATTTCCGGGTAAGGTGAGGACTACAACAAGCTGTACTGTATTGTTTCTAACACTAACTTTGCAGCTTAAAGTTAACTTGTTCTCAGTGTAAATGACAAAAGGAGGAAGCATGAGAGCAAGAAAGAATTGGACGACCTTCTTACTTCAAAGAGAATCTAAGATAAATGGATCTAGCATTCATCCACATAAAGTCCAAGCTGAATAATCGTAAATTACGGATTGAGGTGGTCACAGGGCGTGGCACCTAACCTTACGGACATGGCTGAGTCGACTCGGAATGAATACATTCAAGTGTATTCCACGACTGCCTGAAACTTATTCCATTCATTCTTACCTCCTTCGTTATGAGACTTGCTCGTTCTCAGTTGAAATGACAAAAGAAGAAGTAAAGGTTTGTAATAAAAAGAATTTGAATCACTTAGATCTTGAGGCGTCTTTTTGTTTCTAAATATGGCTAAGCTATATCTCCTTCCCTCGCTTCTTCCCCAGTTTTCGTTCTTTTACCCCTTTCCGGAAGTTATAAAATCGAATTGTCTGTCGTATGATATGCAATCGCTGAGATCTAGAGGATTTCAAGTGAGTTTAGTTTGTCATAATTTCGCGCTGTTGTTCTTTCTCTTTCTTCATCTTCTAAGTCATTCTCGTCTCTTTGCCTGTGTTCTTTTGACTTAGATCCTTTTCTTCTTAAAGCCTTCACAATTCTACAGAATGTAAAGTGTTTTTTCTGTGTGTTCTGTATTGCCTTTATCAGTCTGTCCGTCCCTGCTTCTCTTTCCTCCCTTTACACGCTCCTTTGAGAAAGCTCCCTTGGCAACAAGCTCCCACATTGCTGGATCCTTTGCCATATGCTAACCCCATTTCCTCCGCCATCACTCGGAAGGGGCTTCAGCTCTTTCTATGCATGGCCAGCTCCATTGGGAGCAGACACAGGTCGCCTCGGGGTCCTTTGCAGTATATTTAGATGCAATTATAACTTTTAATTCTATTTCCTGCTTTCTGCTACCCTCTATACTCTCTCCTCTCCCCCTGCCACTCTCCATAATTATCCTAGAAAAGAAAGACGCTCACATCGCTTCGTTTTTTTTTCTGTTCTCTGCGAAATTGGGAAAATTCGTGCGGGTTTTTCAATCAATTTGTGTGGCTCATTACGGGCATGTTTCCATCAGGGCAGACCACTCCCCCCTCTCTCTCTCTCTTTCTCCCTTCTTTCCGTTCTCTCTCTCGCTCGCACTTCCGCTAATGACCCATACACGCGCTGATGTCAACGAGCTCACTAAGCTGATGACCGTCGCCCACCACTGCAAGCAGCTCCGATAGCAGCCCCAAGCCAAAGCAGAGGGGAAGAAGAGGGGAGGGGAGCGGGATGGCTTTAATAGGATCCACTTTGTTTATGTGCATGCTAATTAGAGGCGAAAAACACATTTTTGCTGCCTTTGGTTAATTGATGAAGTGAAAAAGCTGCCCGACTTCCGCACCGCAAAAACAAAGACAAAAAAAGAAAAGAATTACAAAAAAACAGAACACACACCCCGGGAAGGGGAAAGGGGCGTGGGTGGTGAGTGAAATACTAAAAACACTCTGCAGCAGGCTGGCAGTAAAAGTTATCGGCCAAATGACACTCCCAGTTTCCCTCTGCTTCCCTCTCTCCTCTCTCCTCTTCTGCTGCTCTCTTCTTCAGTGCGCGTCGGAGTTTCGGTTTCGTTTTCAGTTTCAGCTTGCGACTCGTTTTGGAGAGTATGCAAATGAGCCCAAGCCCAAGTCCTTGAAGCACTCCTTGCCACGCCTTCCCCCGCACCCACGCCCCCAAGCCCCCGCTAGCTTGCTGCGGCAACAATGATAAATATCGTTTTAAATGACAAACAGGCAAAGATGTGCCAGGGCAATAATAAACCTGCAAAATTAATTGCTTTTAACCGCAAGGCGAGGGCCAAACTGGCCAACAAGGGGCGGGACAAGGGCGGTAGGAAAGGGGGAGGGGCAGAGTCCGAGGCAAGACAAGAGCGTAGAGCGAAGGAAAGTTCTTGGCCAGCACGTGGAATACTCTAATGCAGGCAATAGATGAGGTTAAGGTGAATCTTCTTCACGTTCAGTAAGCTATAAAGTGTATATGTTAATGCAGACAATAGACGATGCTGAGTTGAATCTACTTCAAGTTCAAGAAGGTATAAAGTGATATATACTATATATGCGTATATAGACAGCCAATAGGCAAGGCTAAGTTAAATCCTATACTATATATATAAAATGTATAGAAGAACTTCTTTATGATATTGTACCTGCAAGTTAGGCACAAAATTTAAATGAGGCGAGAGTATTTCTATAATTCAGGAAAGTATATACAAATATATAGTATATATGCAGGCAATATCTGAGGTTTATTTAAGTCTTGTTAACGTTCGTGAAGGTATATACTAATATAAACTATATATGCGTATATATTAAGGCAACGAACGAGGCTTATTTGAATCTGGTTAGAGTTCAGGAAGGTGTATAGAAGTATATACTGTATATTAATAAACAACTTGACTGGGATACTGTTGTTACGTGACTGCAAGCTAAATCAATGGAAAAGTCAGTACAAGGACCAAGTATTGCTGTAGTTCAGGAAGGTATTTACCATAAGGTATGCTCGGCATGTTGCAATAACCCATATTGCAGTAGATTAAGTTAATTAATTATAAACCGTATATAACATAAACTGTAGCATAATCTGTAAATAACATTAACACATTCAGCAGATGCTGTTAATCACATAACATGGTCGTAGAATAAGAATCGAGCTCAGGAGATATCGATAAATTAAAGCGCTTTTTGAGTTACTGCGATTAAAGCAAGACGTGCGACTTTAACTTAATATGACGAAAACTCTCTTAATTCAATAATAACAAGTCGAACTTATTATTCAAGAATATGATTATATTTATATAATATATTACAATATTTAAATGGATTATTATTATTTATTGAGGCGCAGAATTGTTTTAATTATTCACTTAATGTCAACTAATAGCAGTCCACTAAAAATACGATTATTAAAATAACATTAATGTCTTGTACAGTTAAATAAAAAAATTAATGTACGGGATTTGAAAAAAAAAGGTTTTTTTTGAAGTTATTCTTACTTCCTATGAAGGTATCTTCTCTTTAATAGTTGGCATAGTAAAATATATAAAATTATGTAATAAAATATTACATTATTCAATGCAGTTGTGATAATGTCTTTTAATGCTATTAAAGATAATTGATGTGAGGCACCAGATACATACATACACATATGTACTACTCGCTTCCGCTATATACTTGTGTGTACTCCCAAGTATCTTATATACTTTCCACAGCCACAACTTGCATAGATATCCTCGCAGTCACTAGAAGGGACCTTCAAGTAAAGTTAAGATAACTAAGGTCGATCAACTTGTGCAGTGAACTTTTATCAACTAATACATACAGCACGAATCGTGCTTTGTATCGCAGATAATACCAATACATAGTGTATAAGCTGCCCCACTCAATCCGCACAGCAGCAAGAAGTCAACTCTGTGGCTGGCAAAGTCATCATGCTCTGCTCGCTGCAGGGTAAACAAAGCGAATTGGTTACCATGTTCAGGCTTCTGTTGGGCTCTGCCTACGTCAACAGAGGCAGGGGGAGTGGCAAAGGGAGGTGGAAGATGCTTGAGGCTTGTGCTAAATGAAATTAGTTGGAAACATGTCGCCTCATTAGCGCAGAGCAAAAGTAAATCTGCCAAGCATTTGGCGGGCGCTTGGCAACACGCCTGACGGGCTGCCAGAGATGCTGCTGCTCCCTTCCCTCCCACTCCTCCATCTCCCTCTTCCTCTTTCATTCTCTATCTTTCTGTATCTTCTGCCTTCTGTCACTCTTTTCGCTGCTTTGGCAGGTAATTGCCAAGCTAATTGGTTGCATCAACTTCGACTGCGCCTATCGCTCTCCAAGCCCGATCTGTCTGTCATCTCCATGACGTGGAGCCCTGCGGCAGGTGAATCTTCCTTACCACCTAGTGCCCCCTCCCCCGTTCCCTCCAGTACGCACTGTGTGGTCAGCTGGCAACTGGCTGCGGTTGTGCCCTGCCTGCGGTCAGGTGAGCTTGCTTCGGCTGCCTCAGCGCAATGTTCTGACAATTATGGGGCGCAATTAACGCACTGCTGAAGGAGAGAGGAAACAGGGCAAGAGAGCGAGAGGGGAGTAGGGTTAGAGAAGGGAGGGGGGAGGGAGTGTGACTGCCTGTGACATGCGGCTTGTCATAAATTTAGTGGGAAATGCAATTGAATTTATTGTAATTGAAACTGGGACTAATGTGGCATGCCACATGAAAAGCTCAAGTGCGGTTGGCTTAACGCTTTAACTTGCCACACGACTCGTGTGCATGCTTCTCCTCCTTCGCTTTCTCCTCCTTCTTCCCCTTGTTCTTGCTCAGGTACGTGGCTGGCTGCGCTGGTGCATCTGCATCTTGCTGCAGCCTGCGCTGTCTGCATTGATTTTTCGCAGCTGAAGTCATTGACCACACACCGCATGTCGCACGTACAACAAAGGGGCGTTGCAGGGCGGTTTAGAAAAGGAAGGGGGGGGAGGGTCAAAGGCAGGGCGGAGTTGTGGGGCTGCCGCAGTCAACAACCACCAAAAGTAATCATCGCAAACGCTGTCGCCAAAGTTGCCAGTTGCAAAGGGCGGGACAGCCAAGCAAGGGGCGGTGGCGAGAGGAAGAGTGCAGGGGAAGGCAGGGAAGGGGGCAATGCCTTGGGTAGCTGTGGCGTCCAGCTGTGAAATAAAACTATGACGGCCTTTGGCCTCCAGCTACCAAGCAGCCTCGATGCGATTAACGTTTCAATATGCGACAGTTGCACCATGGAAATGGAACTGCCAGACGGCAACTGCGACTCCAGCTCAGACTCTAACTCGGACCCGGACTCCGCTCCGACTCGGACTCGGACTCGGACTCGGACTTGACTTGGCAGTGGCAATGGCAATGTCCATGGCTGCTGTAGCTGCTGTGCGACTCGGACTCGGACTGTTCCCATTGCCAGTTGGTCTCTGTCTCGGGGACCTCCTGCGGATTTGCGGATTTGGCTTTGGCCGCTGTGGCGATTGCATTCATAGAAAACGCAGCCGCGCCGAGATGAAAGGGAGGTTGCCAGCCATCTGTCTCCCTCCCTCACTGCCTCTTTCCCCCCTTCTCTCTTGTTGCTACGGGGACAAAAGGTCATTATAACTTGACATATAAAGCAGACATTCGCCATACAAAGAACTGCACTTTCAGCCACTGTAGAGGGGGGTATGGTGAGGAAGGGGGGGAACACTTGACGAGTAAGAAGGTGGCGGCTTATGGCGCCATCTGTTGTGTGGCAGTGCGGTCAAAGTCAAGCGCAATAAGCGACAAGCGACGGGATGACAAACTTGCAGATGCTGCTTACGAAACGTAACGTTCAAGTCTTGCTTACGTTACGTAAGCAACATCAGTGAAGAGTGTGAACTCTGACCTTTAGGGTTTACCATGTAAAAGAAATTGACAATAATATCTTTGGCAATTTACGGCAGAAGGTCTTTTTTCCCGTGCAGCTTATCAAATTAATCACCATCAATGTTTCCTATGCCCACTATATATATATATATTTATACACAGTTTTGTCATTAAACAGTCTTTATACTAGTATACAGTGTTTAATAAGCTCATAAGAGTCTTAATTTCCCCTTTTAAATTCTAGGAACTGCCCCTTACACACATTTTCGAAGAGGAAGTCATATTTCCCACTGTTATAATAAACAAAGTCATAATACCCATTGTTATATAATACAATGTATACTGGGTATAACAAATGAGAAGCACTATAGGCTAAAATTGTTTGATGCTTTGGCAATATTGTCAATCAAGTAATAAAGGCCCCAAAATATAGATTTCCCAAAAACTTTGCATGATTTTCCCAATATGAGGCCGAGGCAAAAGTAATTTGAATAAGATTTCTTCTATATATGAAATGTTTTATGAACAAATATTGGTTAATTATTATGGTGATTTTTGCACAAGGGTGTTTTAATGAAAATTTTACAATATTAATAAGGAAATTCCAAAGAGAGATCAGATAACATTGATTAGGAATTTAGACAATTGTTACTAGCTTGATGGACAGTCCCAGTTCGACTCATCTTGATAGAAATAGTTTGAACTACTGATCGGTTGTCGCATTAAGCAATTATGAAAAGTGTTCATGGGAAACAGAAGAAAGAAAACTTCTTAATATCGAATAGCCCGACAGCACTAAGTGACTGTAAGATCGAGTCGAAACTAGTCTCAGACTTAAGTGGATAACGGGGCATAAGGAAATGGAGTATCATGTGAATGAATGATGTAGCCGATGCCACTTTGAAGCAAAGACAAGAAAACAAACAAAAAAGTCATAAGAGTTAAGGAGATGATGGAAATTGGATGGGATCTGACACCAGGTCTACGCCAATTAAAGTTCCTCTAAGTTTAGTTAACTCAAACGTTGCGGGCAAGGAAAGCTAAACTGCATATGTTAACAAGAAAGTGAGTAATGAACAGTAAACAGCTGCTCTGACTACATGTATTGATTGCATTAATGTTAGTCAGGCAGTTAGGGCAGTTAGGGTTCACTCAACCCACATTTATTTGCCATATTTACTTTCAAGTCAAGGGACATTGTGTGCCGGGGAGTTGTGGCTGCAAGCGGTTACTGAATTTTGCAATTAGCCGACGGCAGAAAAAGCTCGTTGCGTCTGCTCGTTATGTTTACGTCAATCCACATGCAACGTTATGTGATGAATGACGTCGTTACGTGATGTGACGTGACGTATCGTGACGTTGTAGCTTATTAACGAACAGAGTTTTTCAATTAGTTCGCTTCCGTCAACAATTCAAAACAAAGTCACAATTTTGAGCTATTGCGCACCAAAGTGTTGATACCCTAATCCACATTCGTAAATTGAATGCATGGCAATTCAAAATGAATAGTAATGGCAGAGATATTTACTTTAATATGTGTTATATTAAATGATATAGATCAGCTTACGTATTACTTAATAAAAATGAATTAATAGATATATTCTTTTTATATTCAATATCAGTTTCATCCATAAAAATAAAGAGAAATAAATAGCCGAGCTTCACAAGGTATTCCTAAATGTCATATTAAAGTAAGCAATTAAAATAATCTATAACATAATTCAGTACTATTCCGTATTTCTCTAGGGTGATGTTATAATGGTCTACAGTCTCTCCAAAGTATGTCATACATTGCCTTAAATTTTAATACTTTATCATACAACACTACACTAGAACATACTATACAATATATTGTAGTACCATATCTGCCCGTATATATCCTGTAAATATACTTCATCATTATATAGTACGTCATAGGAACACACATTTAAGTAAGAATAAGACAATACAATTACTTATAAGTACTCTTGGAGAGTCAACAGGACGAGAGGCTCATTTTAGTATAGATACAATTTTACACCTGATATCATATGGAAGAATACGAGGCAAAACCTTTAGAATACATTAAACTTCTCTGATATTGTATACTATTCCATACTGCACCCTCATACGAGTATTACATATACAACACTTTAATTGTTATTATCTTAAACAACACTTTTATGCACAATAGCACCTATAATTGAATATATATATACATATATACCCTTCTACTCTGCTATTTTCAACGTTTTTCTATATAAATCTCTAATACATTAGATGTGTATCTCCTTTTATATCTTATCTTATTAAGTGCCACGTCATGTTCTTGAAGCGACTCACCTGCCCGAACTAACCTTACCCATTTCGATGTAGGGTATGTCACAGTTTTCTAACATGCTGCGCGTTGCCTTCGGCCATTTCGATGCTTCGTTGAGCCGACAAAAGCGTTGCCTACTTTTGGGCAGGCAGGAAAGCGCCTTTACTGCGCTGTGCTACAACTGCAAGGCCTCCCCCCCGTTTCCCCCTCCACCTGCTGCGCTCTCCAATGCTGTTTCCCCCTTCCCTCTCCCCTTCCCCCTTCCCCTCGGGCTGACTAATTAATAACTAATGATGTGCAGTGCGCTTATTAGGGCGCTCGCATACATTATCCCAGGCCTAATAACATTAAATTGTAACCGGTGCTGTCAGCTGCACTTACCCCCTCTCTCTCTCTCTCTCTCTTCCTGACAGCCTCTCTCTGTCTGTAGTGCTGCTCCCTTGCCCTGGAGCTGACTAACTGGTTGACTAACCAAACTCGTCGGCTGCGTGGCCAACTTGCTGCACACGCACACAAAGAAATGCAATTATGACAATCAAAGTGGACAAATGCAGTTGCAGTTGGGACAGGCACACACACACACACACACACACACACACACACACACATACTGGCACACACGCTGGCATACGCACACAGAGACAGACGCAGTCAGGTGTGAGCTGCTTGATTGCCTGGTTGCCTTGTCGCCGGGCCTGACAAATGACAGCTGCAGTGGCCCAGCAGACAGACGGACAGACAGGCAGGCAGGCAGGCACACGCATACACCCACACTCACTCACGCACGCACCAGTACACACTCTCACACACACGCACACTCGCTTAGGCTTTGCCGTCTGCAATGACTTGCTGTAAAAATCCACCAGGGACACTTTGATGCTGACAGGCACATCGATGTGTGCGGGCTGAGGCGAGGCGAGGCGAGGCGAGGGGGAGCAGGCGTGACACGCACACAAATGCACGCACTCAGACACTCACGCTCTCTCACACACATGCTCAGTTATTTAGAGCCACTTTAATTTCAGCCTGGGGAGCTTTGACCAAAAATGACCTAATAATAAGCGAGCAAGCGAGCAGAGCTCGAGCAGAGTGTCCCAGGTTATCCCAGGCAGCAGCTCCGCCTCCCCTGCTCCCCTCCTTCCCTCCCCCACTGCCATTCCATCCTTCCCTGCTCCCCTCCTTCTGCCCGCACTCAGCACATTTTCGAGGCCCTTGGAGCCGCACATACTTTAGATAAGCTCCATCTAATTTGCAACTAATTGCAGACCATTAAAATGCTCCCCCTGCTCTCTCTCTGCTCCCCCCGCGCCCATCCTCTGGCAGCGAGTGTCGCCTCCAGCGCAGTCGCAGTCGCAATCGCCGGGCTTTAATCCGGCAATTAAGGCATAATGTGCTTTAATTAACCGCTAAAATCTAAAAAGCACGCATAAATAACCAATTGACAGCAAGCTCTGCTCTAAACCTCCTACCCCCCACCTCCCATACCCCTTCCCTCCCCTCTCCCTCCCCTCTCTCTGTCGCCGTCTCTGTCTGGCCGTCTCCATTTCAGTTGGCAGTGCAGCGACAGCGTCGCGCCCATAAATTGAATTATGTTAAGCCTCGCATAATGGTCAAAATAACACGCAATTTGCGGAGACCCCAAAGTGCCCGCCAAACCGAGCTCAGGTTACGCCTACCTCACCACGCCCACGCACAAATACACACCCACACACCCACACACATACACACACACACGCACAAATCGATGAAACTATCCACAATGTAGGCGACTCTCCAGCTACCTTGCTGAGAAACCTTTTCCTCTTCTTTTTTTCCCCTCGTCACTTCACTTGCTGCCTTCTCCTCGACTGGCTCCTCTCTTCTTCATCCTCTTTCGGTGCTTTCCCTCTTCACCTTCTTTACCTGCTTCATCCCTTCTGTCCCTCCTGCATGCCTTCCCACCTCATTCACCCTTCCTTCTACGCGAGCCGAACTCAACTTTCATTTCCACTTCGCATCCGGTGTCAGCTGTCGACCTCTGCCTCCGCTTCCGCCTCCATGCCTCCTCTGCCCCCGCCTCTGCTGCTGTGTGTGCCCGTGTTAATTTTGGTAAAATCACTTAATCCTTTTCCATACTCCGCCTGCCGCACCCGTGCGCCATGTCACCTCCTTCCTCACATCCACAGCGCGGCCAAGCAAAGTCGCCATTTGCCCATTAAATGACGCGCGAATTTACATTGCCGCCCACGCAGCAGTAGACGGAGTGGGAGTAGGGGAGGAAGCAGCAGAGGGAAAGGGAGCGGGAGCAGGAGCAGGGACAGCAGCGGGAGCGAACCTGGCCAGGCCACGCCAAGTCAACGACATCGCCATCGACGACGGCGTTGGCTTCATTGACGCATTAGTGACGCGCGGCGGCGTATTTACCTAGGAATGCGTGTCAAATGCCGGCAGCAACAACAACAGCAACAACAGCAACAATAACAGCAATAACAACAACAGCAGGTAGCACTACCACAACAACAGCCACACACTGTAGCCCTCGCTGGCGTCACTGACCTGGCTCCAACTCCCGTACCGGCTTCAACTGCCTCGCCCTGCATTGCTCACCCTGCTCCCCCCTCGCTGACTTGAATTGATGCTGCTTACAAGCTGCCAACACGCTGCCCCCACATCCCCCTCCTTCCTCTCACTCCCCCCCTCATCCACTCCCAGTTCCCCCCTCGTAGCTCCTGCGCATTACTCTATTAAATTTAAATTAAAAATTGATTAAAACGAGCGCCAAAGCGAAGCAACGCCGCATGCGGCATGCGGCACTTGCCACGCAGCTGGAGCCAGTTGCTGTTGCTGTTGCTGTTGCTGTAGTCGAAGCTGAAGTTGGAGGATACACGCAATTAACGTTGCTCCTCCCCCGCACTCCACCTCCCCCCTCTCGCCGCACACTTGCCACACTCTCTTACATAGTTGCGGACCACACAAAATGCGTTGCGGGTAAGCGACTTTTGCCATGCAGCTGCCCAGGGGCAGTGGCTGTCAAGGGGGGGGGACAACGAGAAGAGGAGGAGAGGGGGGGGGAATCGTAGCAGGACGCTTCGCTAGCTGCGTTTTGGTAAATTAAATTTGCGCATTACGCAAATGAGCAAAGCGCGTAGGTGGGCTGCCAAGGGGGTTAAGGGGGGGGGGGGACAAAGGAGGTTGTGAGAAGGTTAACCCCTTTCGAGGAGGTGGGTAGTGAGGGGGGGGGAGGGGAAGGGCCGCCTAATGATCCTTGCTCCAATGTCAAACTGTTATAGCTGAAGCTGACTTTGAGGTTTTCCACAAGTCGCAGCGCCTTCCCCCGCACTCCTTTGCTTCCCTGTCCCCTCCTACAGTCTCTTTCCTGCCCCTCCCCCTGTCTCCTCCGTGCTTCGCAATGTGCTCTGTCAATGTGTTGCGATTTGATTGGATTTTTGTGGTCAGGCAGCTGGAAAAGTGTGAATTTATTTAAATGCCGGTGTGAATATGCTACAGAGTGAGTGTTTGAGTGTTTCGAGTGCGTGAGTGTTTGAGTGTTTCCAGTGCGAGTGCCCACAACATTACGTAGTTGCGGTGTTGCGTAATCTTGCCACTTGCCCTCCCCCCCACTTCCTCTTACGTCATCAGTCGAGACTCTAATTCCTTCTCGGACTGTTTGCTTCCCTTCGCTTTCCGCCTCATTAGGTTACCCCAAATGTCTCCAGACTGCACGAGGTGACACCGGAGTTGTCAATTTGCAGAGAGGTATTTCTATTGCTGAGGGCAGATGCACTAGACTTCTGCAGTATGGCAATTGAGTCACGAAGAGATGAGCACCCTCACTCACAATGATTGCGAGTGAGTAATTACAACACTCATTCATTGGATAGTGAGTACATTAGTAGATAGTCTTTCTATCTTTACAGCGTGTGGTGATACAATAAAGTCAAATGCAGACTGCGACCTCAGGTTTTTACTTTGATACAACAAATTTGTGGGACACAGTTCAATAGCCTTTTCCCTGCACTCACAGAATAAGTGCACGAGGCTTTGCTCTACGTGCACTTCTTCTTTGGGTTCCTTGCGCATCATTGCCCACGTGAATTAACTCATTTCATATTCGTTTTTAGTTCAGTCATTAATATTTAAGAATACAAAGAATCTCAATTATGTTCTAGCATTTATTTGAAACGAATATAACAAGCACGAAGCTGATATACCCACTAGCCACTGCACACTGACTATTCTCCAACGAGAGCAACAGTCGAGCGCACTAGCCAGTTGGTTAAACCCTGACCTAATCAAATGCCGTGATGAGTATCTGCAACTGTATGATACTCTCTGTCCTTTAATTCATAAACCGTGTTGAGAATACACTTACATTTCTTTCGCCTATTGCTTTGTCGCTATTAAGTGCAGTGTTTATTGTCCGATTGGATTAAAATTGGCAGGAGAGCTAGATATTTTAGTCAACTCAATAATTGTCGAAGTCAGTAAGTTGCATATTTTATAACTAGCTTACAAGTTGACTTAAATAAACTTAACTTTCAATTTGCGAGAAAGAAAGGCGTGACATCAAAAATTTAAAATAAACTTGATCTGTACATAGAAATCTCCGTGCCAAATTTGGTATCTCTAGCTTTTCTGAGGGCTTAGAACGACGCGTTCATTCAGACAGACATACGGACATTGGTCCAAAGACTCAGCTAGTAATTCAGAGGTATCGGCCACGCCTCCATCTGCCTGTTACATACATTTGCACAAAGTTAGTACCCTTTCCATCAATACTGTAAGGTATAACTAGGTACGGCATAGTTCTGCACAAGTCACCAAACTGTCCTAAGACCTTGTAGATCTACTGTGCCACTGCTGTGTTTTGGCTTCATATCCAGTTTAGCTTCTCTAAGGCAATCCATTATTTTGCCAGCACACATCTGCTTTATCTCGATAGCCCTGTGAAGGTGCTTGACACACACTACTTTTAAGAACCGATGCCGGAATTACTCTCAAGACGTGCTTCATTCTTTCGGGCGTGAATTTTCAGAGCCTTTAGAGCTTTTTTTACTATTCCTAGGTGTGTTCTTAGTCCTCAGTGATCTGCAAGTTGCCCTGTCGGTTCTGATCCAGCTTCAATATCTGCTCAGCCCAGTTGAGGTTGTATCATTTGCCGCAAATCTGGTGTCCCCTTCCAGTCTAATACGCGGATCTTTGATTTCACGTACTCTCTGATAGTGATTCGGCCTATGATGCAATACTACTCTGCTCCTATTACTGCACACTTTGGTCAATGTACATATACAATATCTCTTACCTTTTTCTGTCTAACATTTATCTCTCTCACCCATTTCTCAACCACTGTCTCACCCTATTTCCCCCCTTGTTTTTCAATACCTTACATCAATTTTCACTGTAGTTTCCCAGTATTCGATTTTAAGGTCAGTCCCACTAATGCAGCCTTGTTAATCCCGTCACAGTGCCTGCAATTTCCAATCCAATACCGAGTTGAAGGTATTGAACTAGAATGGATTATAAGTGGGCAATGCTTTATAGCCTAAAAACAACCTTATGCTAGAATACCAAGGTAATCTACCAAAACCTATCGATAAACAATTTGACTACGTCTTAGATAACATTGTGGAAGAAGGAAGTCGCTTGAAACTCAGTGCAATGTATCCTGATGTAACCAAAGGTTCATCGCCCCAAATTTGGTTTGTTTAGCTTTCATGCTCGTTGAAGCGTTCACAGTGACAGCTGCTTACGTACTCAGCACACTTACGTCTAGGTACTGAACTTACGTAGCAAAGACAGAGAGAGAGGGGGAGAGAGAGAGGGCGAAGGAGACCTTGCCACGATTATCTCTAGCGCTGTGGCCAATCAGTTTCATCATCTGTTCTATTCTTATACGTTGTATAAGCTGCTTAAGCTTTCGCGAGATACTGTCCAGTTTGCGCTGCTCAACGTTTCTCTCCCAGCTCTCCCTCTTCTTCCTCTAGCAGCTCCCCTTTTCTTCTGGCTGCTGCTTCTGTTCCTCTTCCCTCTCAACTCCCTCGCCCTGGGGTCGCGAATCATGTTAATTGTTTTGTTTTTTACGTATAATCAAGGCGGGAGACTCCTTGTATCGAGCTGTAAAACGACTCCTGTGCTGCGGACTCCTTCTGGCGAACGAAAGGGATAACGTAGCGGAAGGTGGCTTACGTAAAACGCAAAAAGCAAAGCCACCCTTACGTTAAGCGAGTTTGTTCAACCCGCAAGGCGAAGATGATGGCGAAGGCGAAGGCGCAGCAGCATCAACTTGCTTACAGCGTCTGTCTAATGAAGTCTGCAAAGGGGTAAGCCAAGGGCAGAGCAGGGTGGCGCAAGGGGGAAAGAGGGGAGTGGGGGGAGGGGATAATGTTGCTGTCAGCAATGCGTCGTGATTTCATTCGATTTGATTTGATTGAATTTTTGTGGTCTGCACAGTTCAAGACGAAGTCCAAGTCCAAGTCCAATTTGGTTGCCATCTTTGCCACCCCGTTTCCATTCATGCTCATTCTCCCCCCGTCCACCCTCTATTCCTCCACTCCCGCAGCTTTCGCGGCAATGTCTGTGCGAGATTTGCGTGTTCTTTTTATGTTTTAATTAAAAAGTGTCGCTTAGTGCGAGTGTCCATTTGACTGATGGCAAGCGCAGCCAGCAGACATGGATACGCAGGACAGGGACAGCAGAGAGGGGTGCAGCGGGAGAGGAGTGTGGGAGAGGGGGGTGAAGGAAGGAGAGTCATCGCAATTAAGCCGCCGTGTCGGGCTCCCCCGTTGCTCGACTTAATGAAAACGATTATCGACTGCGGACGAGGCGAGACGAGCAGAAGAAGAAGCAGATGAAGAAGCAGACGAAGCAGACGCACGATGACTTGAGGCTGGGGGCGTGGCCAATGGGATACCGACTTATTGCTTTACAAATTCTTTAATAAATTAAATGTCCCCGCTCCGCCTGCAGCCCTGCCTTGCCCCCCGTCCGTCTGCTCTGTCCACCTGTCCGCCTTGAAGTGAGCGGCATCAATGACGGCGACCTCCCGTTGATTGAAAGCAGCAACATTGGCAGAGGGGTAGGAAGAGGGGATGGCAGAGGGGGGAGGGTGCTTGCAGTGGGTTAGAGCGGAAGAGTGCTCCCCCAGCTTGGCCTGGACTGGCCAAGTTCATCAACAGTTCCAGTTCCAGTTGTGCGTCCTGGCCTCGACTCGCCTCGACTCGTCCGACTCGACTGATGGATTGCTGAACGCTTCGCTGCGCCAAATGGACGAGCAGTGTGTCAAGTAGCCAACAGCAGCAGCAGCAACAGCAAGAGGGGGGAGGAGGGGTGACTCTGCTAGGAGACACTCAGCGATACACGAAATTAAATTAAATGTAATTTGTCCTCGACTAGTTGCGGCCTGCGACAGCGTCGCATTTATCAAATGCGACTTGGGTAAATTGATTCGCCTTTGAAGTGGACCCCACTGTCCTCCCCCTACCACCATCCCCACTGTGCCCGGCTGAAACTTTAGCTGAAATTAAAGTCGAGGCAGTTGGTCACTTGGTCACTTGGCCACGCGGACGACAGCTCAATAAGCTGAGGGCGCGCGCATTGCGCATACGCCGCATGCGCCACGCTACATTTATGAGTGCACAAAATAAAGGCAGGCAAAGGACAAGAGAGTGGACAGGGGAATAGGGGAATGGGGGGGGGGTGAGGGTATGGGCACAGTGGGAAATTAAAACGAGCCACTCAATTACGCAAATTAAAACGAAAACGAAGCAAACAAACAAACAAAGCGAGCCATGAAATATCTAACAAAAAAAGGCAAAGAATGCGCTCTGTCCATTGTTATCGCAACCCCTCCTCCCCCCCTGCTCAACCCTTGCCTCCCTTCCTCACTTTAGCTTAGGGGTGCTCCTTTTTCCTCTCATTGTTTTTTTTTTACAAAGTAATAAAGTTCGCCAAAGTCGCCGTCATAAAACGCCTTCAATGACGCGGCTCAACTTGTTCAACCCTTGACCCAAGCAGGCTGCCTACCTCCCTCCCCTCCCCTGCTCCTTTTCTCTCTCTCCCTCTGCCATGCTGAGGGCCAATAAAATCAAATTAAAAGGCGCCAAAGTGTCACGATTATGAGACTTTAAGCGAAATCAATTAAAAAAGCGAAAGAGCAGAAAGCAGCAAAGCGAAAAGCGAAAAAGCGAAAAGCAACAGCAAAATGTGGGCAGTGCAGAGTGAAGAGGGAGCGAGTAGAGAGGGGGGAGCAGATGAGGCAGCCGAGGTAAGGCCAGCCAACTTGGCAGCAGTGGCGAGTCAAGTGGCCAAGTGGTCATCTTCGCCTGTTCCCCTCGCCACTGCTGGCCCCGCCACCTGATGTGGCCATGTGTCAAACTGTCGACCCTGTCGCCGGCGCCTCCGGGCGCTATTTGGGTGCGTCATGCAAATTACACGGCTAACAAATGGTCCGCTTCGCTTCGCCAGGTGCTTCAACATGGAGGAGCACAGTAAGTTAAGGCAGAGCAAGGGAAGACAAGGCAAGGGAAGATAAGAAGAGGGAAGACAGGGGGAGGAAAGACAAGGCAAACGACCTCGACGTGCCTCAGTGGCGGATAAGGATGCACCTTGAATACCCTAACTTTCTTTAGTTGGTTCTCTATAAAAGTTATGCTGATACGAGTCGATGCTTTATATCTCTTACTCACTGCGTGAAGAACTGTCTTACTCTCTTCATTCCACATTTCTCTCTTTGTATTCCACATGAAAACCCTCCTACTCTCTCTCATCTGCTTCTTCTCTGCTTAGTCTCTTCTATTCACTTTCTTACAGACTCTATTTGTATCATTTTCTTTCCGATATTTACATTTATTTCGAGTCAGTATGAAAGGGGAAATCGAACTAGCCAAGTCTATCTGTCTATCTGCCTATCTGTCCGTTCGTCTGTCTATCTGCCCGTCTGTCGACCATCCTGCATGTCTGTCTGTCACTCTACTTATCTACCTGTCTTTCTGTACATATGTTGCAAACAAGTCTCTTAGTTAACTAGCTATCTTGATGCATAAATTATTATATGTATTGTCTTTGTACAAATGCTTCCAATTGCTGCTCTCCGTAAACAAGTCGAAACGAGCCTGATCGGACCGATATATCGTACAGCTGTCGTTTTTTGTTGTTATTCAAAGTGCAGCTACCAATTACTTTAATTTTACTTGCTGCATCTATCTTCTTCTATACATAAAAAATATGTCTGCACAAATGGGATCAGTAAAACGTATTGTTGCCACATGAATAGTTGGGGGAGATGACGATTTTGTATGATTTCCGAAATGATTTACCTTATCTGTGCCTATCAAAGTTATACCGTGACCAGCGTACTCCCTTTCCTTTACATTCAGATTGGATAATGATATACTTTTTAAGGAACCACCATTGGTTGTGATTGACTATGATATGTCCGCTGCCAACCTAAACAAAAATATTTCCATAAGCATTCTACCTCCTTAATACACTTACCATATAATCTTTGTAAATACCACAGAACTTAAGAACCGTTTAATTGTTACAGATTAGGTCCAATACAAAATTAATATTTTAGTTTAAAAAAAAAAAAAAAAATGTTTTTAAAAGTAAAATTTCTTTTGCATATTTTAGGGAGAAGTTTGGAAATCTGCAGCTCTTGAAATCAATTCATAAATTACTTCTATATAAATTATCCGATCGCAACCAAATTTTCAGAAATTATTTGGGTCTTGATAGTAATTGTATTTATTAAAAATAAATTCTGCTGCATATAAAATACGCTTGAAATATGGTTATATATAAAGGGGCAGGTCGAATTCTAATACAAATTTGATAGTCGTAGCCAATATAGTCTCGGACGTCAAGATGTTCATACGGACGAACAGACAGTTGTCACAAAGTTACGAGGGTCGTTTGATAAGTCCGTGACTTTTTGTATTTGCCGCGCACCTGCTCTAAATACAACACTGCTCCTGTCAGCAGTTATCGATTAACAGCTGACTGTAAAATTTTGAGAAAGCTGCGTTTTTTGGTTTGCGTTTTATAGGCATTGAAAGCAGACGATCTCGTGAATTTTAACGAAAATGGAAAAAAGTGAATTTCGTGTCAGCATGGCAAAATTTCATAAATTGGGCTACGAACTGCTACCCCATCCAGCATATTCTCCAGATTTAGCCCCCTGTGACTATTTTTTGTTTCCAAACATGAAGAAATGGCTCGGCGGTAAGAGATTCGGGTCATCACAGAAACAAACGACTATTTTGAGGGCCTTGAGAAAACCTATTATTTGGAAGGAATAAAAAAATTGGAAAAACGCTGGACTAAATGTATAGAGCTAAAAGGAGATTATGTTGAGAAATAAAACGCTTCTTTGACGAAAAAAATATATTTTATTCAAAAAGTCACGGACTTATCAAACGACCCTCGTATAATACCCTATAAAAAGTGGAATGTATTGAGTTTCGATTTGAGTCAATCTACCAGTTGACGTATACATGAAGTGTGCTAGACTATTCTATACCATTAAGTCTAGCTATCAGAGCAGCAATCAAGGAGATATAAACCAAAATCTGCAGGGGGGTTAAACTTTCTTTTTTGGTTTTTTATCTGGTTCTCTGGTCTTCTACCTAAACTCATTCGATTTCCACGCACTTTTCCAAAGCTCTATCTTTCTTCCTCTCTCTCTTGCGCTTTCTTCAGTCTTGCCTGTCTTTCCCTCGTTTCTCTTCAAAGTTCCCATTCTTTATGGAGATCATTTCGGGGCACTTGAAAAATACTTAAAGCTATGCCAAAGTAAGAGAGAGAGAGAGAGAGAGAGGCCTTGCTACGAGGCGTTGGGTAATTAAATTATGGTGGCGCCTGTTGCCGCTAGATGGCGCTATAATTGACCCAGTTGAGCGGCCGCCACTCGTCGTCGCGCTGAGTAATTTCTCATGGCAAACAATTAAGCAGAAGCCGAAGCAGAAGCAAAACAGCAGGAGGAGCAGAAAGAGGAGAGCGAGAAGGAGAAGGAGAAGCTGAAGCTGATGCAGAAGTTCACCGCGTCGCGTCGCCTTTTGGGTTTATGGAAAGCGAGCGACGAAAATAAATGAAAAATCATATCAAAGTTGAGCTGTCCGACAGGAAGAGGAGGTGGGGATGATGTGTGCGTGTCTGTGTATGTGTGTGTGTGTGTGTGGGCAGCGCGGGAAGAAGGGGGGGGGAGTGGAGGGCGGAGGTGTGGCAGGCTACAGACAACAGGAAGTCAGCGGCGTGCTTCCTTTCAGCTTGGTGTTTTTCTTCATTTTGTTGTTGTTTCTCCATTCCTTCTTCTTCTTTCTCTTCAACTGCCTCTTCATCGTGTTGTTCGTCTTCGGTGTCTTCTTCTTCTTGTGTTCCTCCCCGTTCTCCCATTCGCACAAAGAAATATTAAATTAAGAAAAGATTTTTCATGCTGCTTGTTTTTTAATAACTCGCAACAACAATGGGAATGCCGGGAAAGCGGGGAAAACTGGGAAAACTGCTGCCAGCTGCGAGTCGCGTCTCTGGCTGCTGTCTGCATATGTGTGTGTGTGTGTGTGTGTGTGCTGTCGAGGGGGAAGGGGGGACGGTAAAATTAATAAAACTTTAAATTGTTGCTAAAGGCGGCGATAGGAGGGGAAGAGGGTGTAGCAGAGGGGCATGGGAAAGGGGTCCAGAGACAAGCCCAAGGAAGACAGACAAAGAGAGAGAGAGAGAGAGAGAGAGAAGAAGAGAGAGAGAGAGAGAGAGAGAGAGAGAGAGAGAGAGACAGAGAGAGCTAGTCTCTAGCTAAGTCACTGTCCCCTTCTTCCTCTCCGTCTGCCTTCATGTCTGAGGAATGTTTAATGGCCGCATTTCGTTTCATTAAAAATGCATGCGGCCCTAAAAGCTTTTGTTGTTGCTGCTCCAGTTGTTATCATTGATGATGTTGTTGTTCATCTTCATGTTGTTGCTCTTTTTGTTGTCAACTTGGCCGGCGAATGCGTGAAGCGCGAATCGAACTTGAGATTCAGTCCGCATGCTACGCACCCAAGCAATGAGCTTAGCCAAGCCAATCGAGGCCTTATCCTGCCCCTCTAACCCCCCCCACCCCCCTGTACCCATGCATATACTATATATATATGTATACCCCTAGTCCCTCCATGGCGCAGGTACAGTCGGCCAATCGACAGGGTCTTATCCTTTCGGGCGACCCCTATATCATTTGTGGGCGCGTCCCTCAATTTATTGTGCGGATGCTCGTGTCGGCTATTAATCTATTTTTATTTATTTCTACTTATGCTCTGCCCTAGCACGCCCACTCCCCCCCTCCCCCTCGTTCCTCTGCTACTCCTTCGTGTCCGAAATTATAAGCAATTGAAATAAATCAAAGTCCAATAGTAAAAACGTCGCAGGCGAAAACGAAAACAAAATGAAAAGGAAATGGAAAAGGGAGAAATAAAAACATAGAAATTCTCCCAGTGGCGTGCCAAGGAATAAATAACCATGCTACATATGCTATATATATATGTATATATATATTTTACCATGCCATATTTATTGTATAATAATATTATTTAGTTTTAGACAGAGCTAATCACATAATAAGCTCATGATTTATAATCGAAAAGTTGTACTCTCTTTCTTCTTATAAAGATTATATATCATAAGTATAGCAGCATTATATTGCTGATTCCTTCAAGACGTCCCACACAGGCAGAAGGGTAAATCAACAGTTCGGTTCAGTCCTCGCCTCGTTGTGCTGTCCCCAGGGTCGTATATGGCACCTCACATATGCCGCGTGAATTGCCCACATATCGTGACAAAATTATATGACCTCTGCAGGGCAATAAACGAAAATGAAACGGAATGAAACTTTACGCCAAGCGACAGTGCCGAGAACTTCCTGGAGCCGACAACCAAAGCAAATAAAACCTAGTGAAATAATCTCTAAAACCCATTTCCATTTTTATATACATTTGGTAGACTATATGATGTATAATGTAGATCGATATGCCCAACAGAATCAAGAAATCCATGTTGCAAGAGTTAGTAGCCTATTCATTCTGTTATCTGTCTTTAAAACTGATGTACCCAATCGAACAAATACATATAAAGTGCTAACCTATGCATACATACGAATTCATTAATACTTTATAATGTTATCCACACGAGATTAAAAGGTGATCATTACTTGTAAAGTATTAATTAGAGAATGGCAAATAGTCAGTGAGGGCTGAAAATAAGAAAAATGCGATATGTTAAAGAGTTGACAGGCTGTAGATATGTTGAAAGGAAGGCGCAAGATTGGTGAAGAGGGGCTAGAAAAGTTAAGAAGATAAGTCACAAGACTAGTAAGAAGGGTCGTCAAGAGTCAGATTGATTGTCGAACAAATTAAATAGACAAAAAGTATCTGTTCTCGAAAATACAGATAGATAAATGAATATCATGAAAAGATCAAATGTAATGTTGTTGTTGTTATAATTTTATTTTAAGCTCCGAACGGAGAAGCAATATTTCATAGAACCAAAACAAATTAAAATTGCATTCAAAAAATTATTTTTTTATTTATCTAATTTAAACCAATTCAAACTATGGTTAGTCGACTGTTTAGAAGTAAAAACAATTAATAGTCCCAATTGTTTGTACATTTTGAGCTACAAGTAATGAAATACTAATAAGTTTAAGCTTTTAAAAATTCTACGTTTTACTAATAGTGCATTTTTATTTCGGTTGAAAAATCGTTTTTCAATTGAGTCCCTGATCGCATCATTAAGAAAATGTGAAAAAGTTTTCTTTCTTATCAAATTTTTTTGATGAGACAACACTGGATACTTTAAAGAGATAGTTTCGTTAAGGCTGTTTATATGGCTGTTTTTTATGGAGCTTGAAAGATTATTCAGCTTAAATAAAGCGAACATTAACATATTATTGGTATTATGATAGCCTTAACATTAGACAGTTCTAGAGCTCTAACCTGTTCAATAGGTTGTCTACGAATTGAGTGGAAAGATAAATTTCTTAGGTCATATTATGTCTAGCAGTAACTTTTTCCAGAACTTTCTTTTCTCTATTCTTGTTTTCTTTCTCCCTCTCACTCTCTCTCTCTTTCACTCTCTCTCTCTTTTTGTCAGTTCAATTAGATCCATACTGTACTGTGAGAATCGCATAGAGAGGGGCTGACTCATTGTCGCATTGGTCGTGTCCGGCTAAACGATTTGTTAAAGATGCTTCGTTACCCTTGCCCCTCCCCCCGCCTCCCCCTTCCCCTCACCCCATTTCACTGAGTCAAGTTGCGTTCTTGTTCTGCTGCTTGTTATCCCAGAGTGTGTGTGAATGAGTGCGTGTGTATGTGTGTGTTGCTTGTGGAATTGTCTCTGTTTGTTTGAAGTGCCAAGCACAATTTATATTCCCCATTCTCCGTTCCCCATTCTTTCTCCTGCTCCCCCTCCCCACGCTATTCGCCCACATTTATTGCAGCAATAATTCATTTAATTTTCCTTGATTTACTTTGACAATGCTGAAGACATCTTCTTGCTACCCTTCCCCTTTCCTTTCCCTTCCTCCTTCTCGTCGGCGTCGCTTGTTAGCAGCGTTGCGGGAAATTTCGATCGGCGGGAAAATGGCGAGAAACAACCAAAAAAAAAAGCTAAAACTGGTCAAGCAGCGTGATGAGCGGATGAAGGGGAGGGGAGAGCGGATGTGTGTGAGTGGCAGGGGATGCCTTTGTGTGCGTGTGTGTGCGTGAGTGTATGTGCGCGTGTGTGTGGCACTGTAATTTATGCCACGTTTGCCACTTTTGTCATTTCGCTTGCTTTGTTTTTCCGCATTTTTCCAACGTTTTCTTGTTGTTTTTTGCTCGCATGTGTGTGCGTGTGTGTGTGTGTGTGTGAGAGAGAGGGGCAGGGGCAGTGGGGGGTCTGGGTGCGGCAGTTTGTTTGTCTGCTTTGTTTTATTGACACTTTTGATCTCGCTCAATGCGCGCTCGATTCATTTATTATGTGCGCCAGGACACGAGCTTGCCGAAATTTGCTGCCGTTATGTGCACCCTGATTGATACATGGACCCCACTGTACAGCCCATCCGCCCCCGTTCTCCCTCTTCCTTGTCATTGTACAGTGTACACCCCACTCGCACTACAGGCACGCCCACCTTTGGGCCTGGCGGATGTAATTTGTTGACAAATGAGCTACAATAATGTCACATTATCAGTTCATCACAATAAAATTATACGCCGTAGCTGAAGGAGAAGAAGGAGGAGGAATGGGAGTCGGAGATGAAGCAGAAGGTGGACAGATCCAGTGTGGCTGCAATTGCTGATTGCCCCCAGCAGCAAGCGACAGGGAGAGGGAAGTGGAAGGGACTTTGTATTCGACTTCGTCTTGACTGGTCACTTAATTGGCTGACCAGTTTATGGCAGGCTTGGGCCACACACTGTCTTACCTTCCAGGATGCTCGACAATACTTCACCATACCTCCCCCCTCCCCCTCCGGCATGACGCACACAAATGAAAAGCTGTTTATCATGACCCCCAAACGTTTGGCTTGTCATGAAGTGCGCATTAATTTGGAGCCCCGTGGAATGCATTAGCCGTAGGCAGCAGGCAAAGGGAGGAGGGCAGAGGGCAGCAGGCAGCTGAAATCTCCAAATCGGCATCGGGAATCGACAGTTGGCATCATCTGCCATTTGATATCACAAATCGAGCATCGCTGCCTGCATGACCGGCAGGAAAGGCGCCTTCTGCGCAGCGTCACATTCAAATGATATGCCAAAAGCGAAGGTCGCTTGCTGTACCCTGCCTCAAGCAGGGTATATATGTGCGCAGCTCATCCAGTATGTATTGTACTAGAGACCTGCATGAATGCATTCACTTTGCTGCACAGGTGAATACTGTACATGAACTCAATGTATTAGAGTTCTTAATGAAAGTGGGTGGCAGTAAGACCTACATAAAAGAGCTCAATTTAGAACACTATTCATGAACTCTTTGTACACTATCCATGTGGATTAAAGTACACAAACAAAATGATTAATTCAGGGTTGTTCTATTGTTTAATAGCTATGCATATACGAGTACTTTAAACAGGAACCTAGATATGCAGTTAAGAAACAAACAAGCACGCACACAGTACCCACCTGGCCAAACCGAGTTCTTTAATATCTGATTTCTAACTTGTGTAGCATACTTTGGGGTGCGGATTCGGGCATAGCTACGAAGTAACGATTTCTTCAATAGCTGCTAAGCTAATCATGCAATCGCAACCAGATTTTCAGAAATTATTTGGGAGTTGATACTTGTTGTGTTCACCAAAAATGAACTGTTCTGCTTTAAAATAGTGCTGAGAATTCGTTTTTTATTGATTAACAGGAAAAACGGGCTTGGTCAAATTCAACAATAACAACACGTATTTCGACCGAATTTGGTAGCTCTAGCTCTTATAGTCTCTGAGATCTAGATGTTCATACGGACAAACAGACAGTTGGCACTAAGCTATAATATCCTTTCACACAAAGGTTAGCGGGTATGAAAACTAAGCAAAGCAGGAGCATCAAAAAAGACCAAACAATAGCATGTAAACAAATATTTTTTCAATTTATTTGCCATAGGTTTTCATTTTTGACTGAACAGCCAAAACATCTTTTCAGATTCATTATAAACTGTACTTCAAATTGAACCTATTTAACTATTGAATTGCTCACTTGGCCTTTGAATGTATTCATGCAGGTCAATAGTATATATGAGTAGAATTTTCTACTTAGCTTATGTTTCACGTCCCGTCTCTGTTTGTTTTGATCTGTTCTCAGCTGGAGGTATCTGGCTTGATATCTATATATATTACATATGTTTTATATATGTAGCATACGTTATCTATTTTTTTTTTTTTTTTTTTTTTTTTTTTTTACAAAAATATTAATTTTTTATTGGACTAGTACACTATTACCCATTTGGGGAACTTAACCTAATCTGTAAGAATGAAACGGTTCTTAAGTTCTGTGGTATTTACAAAGATTATATGGTAAGTGTATTAAGCAGGTGGAATAGACTAATATGAGTATTATATATTTACAAGGAACTATGTTAAGTCAAGTGCCGTTCAACTATATGTTACCTATATGTAGCATATGTTAAATGCCTTCTTAACTTAGTTGCTTACCATTTGCAAAGCGATGTCAGTGCCTGGACAGATTTAACCTTAGTTCAACCCATAGAGAATCAATCCCTTCTAGGATAATCAATAAATAAGGTAAAAAATTGTTCAGTGTTGGCTAGCGAGGGTTTGCACAGTTCTGCAGGGTATCCGACAGTCGAGTGTATTGGCTATTTTACGGTTTCTTTTACGGGCTTATCTTACATCACTGTGTGTGTGTGTGTGTGTGTCTGCAAGGATGAGCAAGGGAGGCAAACGTGCAAAAAAGCGCTGCCTACTTTTGTGCAGTGCGCAGCTTTTGCGGCCAACTGTACCGACAAATGACAAATGCGCCAACGCCGCTAACTGACAGCTTGCAGCATTAGACGTGGCACAGCCGCCAACGTCGACGATGCCGTCGCTCCTTGATCGACAGCAGCAGCTGCTCTGCCGACAGACACAATCACTGAATGACAGACTGAATGATAGCGTGAATAAATGAATGAATCAATGCGAGCCGCGTCCGTCTTTGCCTCTTCCTACTCCTGCTCCTGCTCCTGCTCCACCTCCATCTTCGCCTTTGCCTTCGCCTCCGCCTCCGACTTTGTCAATGTGATAAATGCTAATTTAAGTCGACCCATCAAATGACGCCGCTCGGTAATTGCTTCTTACATAGACTGACACGCCCACTGCCCACCGCCTGCAGCATCAGCCTCACATCTCCCTGTCCCTCTCTCTCTCTCCCTGCCCTAAGTCCGTCAGCGTCATTAGGAACTTGACGCTTGTCCCGCTCGAACTGAATGTTTCTTTTTTCGAAAATCATCTGCAAAAGTGACAGAAAAAGAGCCTGGACTAGGACTAGGAGCAGGAGAGTAGACTGGAAAATGAGTAGAAGGAGACCAGGAATGGGAGTAAGAAGAAAGGCTAAAAGGAAAAGGGAGTTCCAGCAAAAGGGCTGGAGGAGGTGGTAAAGGAAAAGAGGCTGGAAAGGTCTGTCTATATGACGGCTTTATCACAGGAACTGTAAAAGCTGCAGCCACCAAATATTGTAACTAGCACTTAAATGGATATAAAACATTTTGCCACACCCCTTTCTGCCTCTTGATTTGCAAGAGTTCAATATTTAATTTGCAATAAAGAAGAATTAGTCGATCTAGCATTTTTCTAGGAAAACCTTGAAAACCCCAAACAGATTGGAAAAGTTTCACGATAGTAAAGTGTTATTAATTAGTAAAAAGAGAGGCAATGTCGCATAAGGTAAGACTCACAAATGCGAGAAGACTGCATTTAGATAGATATACGAATGGAAAAGGAGTGTCGAGAAGAGTTTGACCAATTTGTAAAGAGATAAGGCAGCATTCAATGTTTAAAATAGGATACAGAGTTAGTGTTGGAAACAAGAAACAATAAAGTAGAGTTTATTGTAGTCGCAACACAATACCTGGTACGGTTCATGCAGGACTTAGTTCGACCATCAATTTGGCAGAGATTAAAGTCATATATGACGAGTAGTTTACTACAAGTAAAACTGGCTCAGCAGGCGAACACTTTCAATGTCCTCTTGGACTAGGTTATTTGCAAAAACACATGCAGGCATAGTAACTTGAGTCTACCAGTCAGGCCCGTTGCGAGGTGTCTGCAGAGTGTGTATAGGGTGTAAAGGGCCCCCGTATGCCAGGGGTGCCTTGCTACTGGAGCAACTTGGCAAAGCTCTTGTTTACAGAATGAACCATGTCCAGTTCAGTGTCTTTTGGTTTTATTGATTGCTTAGATCTCAACGTTAAAATTGACGAACAAGGCTAAAGTGATCAATATTCATATATAACAAGAATAAGTGTATCACCAAAGGGGGACCTGCCACGCCTCCTGATGCCTGTTGCATGCAATTTCCATGCTATCACGTTAGCATTAGCATGTTTTAATTTCCTTTTGTCTTTGGGTAATTGTTAGAATATATTTATTATGTATTAATTATAATTAATTGATAATTATCAAGCACAAAGAGGCAAGTACGATTGAATGGATTGGCAATACTATAAATCGTCAATAAGAAGGTTCGAAATATGTATTAAATTATACTACGAGGGTCGTTTGATAAGTCCGTGACTTTTTGTATTTGCCGCGCACCTGCTCTAAATACAACACTGCTCCTGTCAGCAGTTATCGATTAACAGCTGACTGTAAAATTTTGAGAAAGCTGCGTTTTTTGGTTTGCGTTTTATAGGCATTGAAAGCAGACGATCTCGTGAATTTTAACGAAAATGGAAAAAAGTGAATTTCGTGTCAGCATGGCAAAATTTCATAAATTGGGCTACGAACTGCTACCCCATCCAGCATATTCTCCAGATTTAGCCCCCTGTGACTATTTTTTGTTTCCAAACATGAAGAAATGGCTCGGCGGTAAGAGATTCGGGTCATCACAGAAACAAACGACTATTTTGAGGGCCTTGAGAAAACCTATTATTTGGAAGGAATAAAAAAATTGGAAAAACGCTGGACTAAATGTATAGAGCTAAAAGAAGATTATGTTGAGAAATAAAACGCTTCTTTGACGAAAAAAATATATTTTATTCAAAAAGTCACGGACTTATCAAACGACCCTCGTATTTATAAATATATGTTGATAATTTTGACATTTTTTCTATGAATAGTCGATGATAGTAGTTTCCCTTTTTGTGATATGTTTTATGAAGTAATCCTGTGACTATATTTTATATTTATTAATATTTATGAGTATATTTATTAATTTATTGATTTATATATATTTATATTTATTTTTTGAACAAGTGCCCCTAATGCCATAGCTACGGCCCTGCTTCTAATGTAAAAAGGAAGTCTCGAGGTAGCTGCCAGTTAACACTTCTCAAGGCAAAAGTTGGAAAACTGAAATGTATCGATTGCTTAGTCATCGATACAGCAATGTCTACGATCGATAAACTTCGCTCAATGCAGTCCCCAAAAAGAAAACTCACACTTGGCATCGATTAGAGAAGCCTCCCCCACACACGCCCAATAGAATTTCCACAGAATTTCCACTGAGTTTCCACGTTCGCCTCGTTACATTGTTATAAATTGGTTTTCAATTGAAAAACGTTGCCTTGTCTCGCCTCGCCTCGGCCCAGCTCAGCTCAGCTGGCTGACCAACCATGTGCATATGCCTCAGTGGATCCCTGGCCTCACTGTTGCCTCTCATCCTTCCCTCCCCCGCCGTCTGCACACTCTCTTAGAAATTTGCTATTGACCATCATTCATCATTAAATTGTTTCGCTAACTGTTTTCAACAATATTCTCCCTTCCCTTCTCCATCTCCTCCTCTTCATCGCACTGTCTCTGTTTCCCCTCTTCCATTTTTTCTCTGCGCTTTTTTCTTGCGCGTGCTGACAAGCCGCTTCCTGTCGCCTCTCTTGTTGCACCCCTCCCCCTGCCACCCCCTCTTCTGCCAGCCACACCCCTTGGCAGAACAAAGGGCAGCGTCGTCAGCGTCGGTTTTTGCTGCGCTGCCAAAATTTGATGAATTTCTTTTTTATTCATTTGGGCCTCAGTCACAGTGCCAGTGTGGCCCCCACCCCTATTCCCACTCCCACTCCTCCCCCCCCTTCTCCTTTTGAAACTTTGCCTCGCGATTTCGTTTTATTTATTTTACTTTTTACGCTTCTTTTGCAACTTGCTCGACCCGCTTCTCGCTGTTGATGTTGTTGTTGCTCCTGTTGTGTCTTACAACATTTTTCTAATCAGTCAGCGCCCTCGTCAGCCCACTCCCCTCAACGCCCATTTAAATGCGGGTCCCTGATTACGCAGCCCGTGTCCAGGGGAGGGGGGAGGGGGCTGGGAATACGATTAACCAATGCGACCTCAATATGAATTTATTAAAATTGCATTTGCAAACATTTATTTTGGTTTCTTTTCTGTTTGGCATTAATCTGTTTGTTTGCCACGGGGCAAGCTGAAGGGAATGTGCCCCAAGGAGACTTGAAGAACGTTCTTTGCTGAAGAGGCAGTCAAATCTCTGCAAACATAACCTCAAACTCGATTTGTGCGACACTCCCTCAAAGATATTCCACTTCCTGCTAATCCCCTTTGCGATGATAAAAGGGACAATCCTAATGTGCATAATTAGAAAGTCCACATATCAGCTTAATAACCCCTCCCCACCCCTCCACACTCCCCTCCCCTTGTGCAGTGAACCGTTTGATGTGCCACAAATGGCGGCAAATGTTGCAAATTAAACTTAAAGCGAAAGTTTAAATGCAAAAAACGCTGACAAATGCGTTTCGATTTTGTTTGCCACCAGGAATGGAAAAATACTGAGAAGGGAGGCGAAAAGGTGAAGAGGGGGAACAGCACAAAGGGGGCACCGGTTCAGCTTCAGTTTTGGGAATTAAATTAAATTTCTTTATTGGCATTTTTAAATGTGCCTCCGCCTCTGCCCCTGTTTTAAAGGCAACGGGTCGCCTTGCTATATGGAACATTAGGCTAGGGTATATTCCCAAATCTGCACAAATATTTCCAGATACCTGCATATATATCTGCATATACATATATCTGCATATATATCTGTATTTAGAGTGTTCTCTGCAGAGTTCTCTCCTGAGTTTGCCAACATCCCCTCTGCCTGCGCTCGCCCTTTACAGGGTATGGCAGAGTCAAGCACAGCTGCTTGCACACACGCGCCTGTTACGCATATGCCGAGGAAGGTACAAAGGAAGGGAGGGGAGGGGGGAGGGTGCTGGGTGTTATGGGGGATGGACTGCCAAAGCAATCAGCAGCAATAAATGATAAGCTCGGCCAACAATGCCAAAGGCAGAGAGAGAGAAACTGTCACACACAAAGCGAACGAGACCCACAGTATCATGGCACAGCACATAAGTAAAGGGGGGAGTGGGGGGTGCAGTGTGTGGGGGTGTTGGGTGACTGTAGGCGGCGGCTACTTTGCAACAGATTTGCCACTAACGAAGCGCACGATTTCCAATAATGTTCGCAGTGTGTGCGGAGCGGATGCGTTTTTTATACAAGCAAAATAGAGAAACTGATACAGATACAGATACAGATACGGATACTGACACGTATACAGATACATATACACATACACATGCATGTACAGATACAGGCAATGGTCACTGCTACAGATACAAGATACAATCGGCACACTCATGAGTGTTGCTGTCTGAGTGTGCGAGCTACTCATAAAACGTGAGCAGGCTCGACTGAGTGAGGGGAAGGAAAGGAAGGAGGAGGGGAATAAGGGGGCAGCACATGTTAGCCGGACTTTGTATAATGAGCTCCCTTGTGACCAAGCTGATGTCGTCTCCCATCCCTCACTCCCCCCCCCCCCTCTCTCTCTCTCTCTCTCTCCATCTCTCGCCTTTTTATGGGTCCTCGCAGGCGTCAAGGTGAAAGCCACTTAAGGCCCCGACCAGCGTGTGGGTCCCAGTTATCATATGCCTGCAATAAAGTGACAGTTACAACAGCCACAACAGTGCCAAGGAGGAGAGGGGAGTGTGGCGAGAGGGGGAGGGGGGAGACAAGTCAAAGGACAAGCGAACAACTCGACCGCAAAACTTTTCTGAGGCCAAAAACCGCACGCGGATATCAAAATCAAAATTAAGGCCAGGGGGAGATGGGGCGTGGCCATGGGGCGTGCGGGCATTTAAAGTCGTCACTTAAAAGACCATTAAAGTGGGAGCAGCAGAAGGGTTGCGTTGGGAAAGAGAGGGGGGGGGGGGTAGCACACACTCATATAATGAGGCTCAACAAGCGCGGCAAACAGGCGAAGACAACTCGAGAAAGCGCTGTCTGTCTGTTTGTCTGTCTGTGTGTTGCTGCTGTCTCAACACAGCTACCTCTTTTCCTCTCCCCCTCCCTCCCACTCCCTCCTCACTCTGCTGCTGTGACTGGCCAGCCAGGCAAGGCAAGGCACATAAATTATTAATTGCAAAATAATTGCGAAATTGTGTTTGGCCAAGTTAATTTATGCAATAAAACTTGACCACAGCCCTGGCCGAGACTGGCCGACATACACAAACACACTGACACACACACACACACGCGTAGAGACTGCCCAATCCCAATTGCAACCCTGCCTTCACCCTTCCCTCGTGCCAACAGTTCAAAGTCCAAGTGCGAGTTTACTTTTAAGTCCCATTTAACCCGCCCTGCCCCCGCGCCAGTTCCACTAATGACTGCGAGTCGGAGTCCGCTGCAATGGAGCCAATTGACCCCGAGTGCCCCTCCCCCTTCCTTGGCAATAAGGCAATTACTTAGGCAGCAAGCGGCTAACGAAGTTACCAAGTACAGCAAGCATAGCAAGCCCATATTTGTTGCCAACTTTTCAACTTTAGTGGCCCCAAAGCGAATGTCCCGCTTCGATCCGTGGCCAGGAAGAGTCCTTCCCCGCCTCCCCTCTCTCATTGCTGTTGCAACTCGGGCAACCTTTCGCAGCTAAATTAGTAGAGTTTTATCCAATTAGCAAACCTTCCTCGATGAATGTGGCCCAGTTCTCATCTAACTTCAAGCGAAAGTGACGCGTCCTTTCTGAAGAAATGCAACTTCAACCCTGGCAACCCTTCTACTTTGAGGATACCTTGCTGCAAACTTATTAGACTGCTTGTCTCTATGTTAGACCCCACATAGTATATAAAGATATTGAGAGTTCCTTAGTTCAGGCTAGGTAAGTCTAATATATCTGATATGTATTTCACTCCTCTCCCTCCCCGGCGAATCCGATTTACTCTTTGTCTATGGTTAAAGTTGCTCTATCCGTATATTCCATTGGATCATGGGTAGAACTCCTTTTACTAGTGTATTTTCCCAGCTGGGTTGATATCTCTTAGTCACCTACAGAACCCAAACCCCATGGCAAAAGTCTTTATTATAAGGGGTATTCCATGTTTCATTTTTTAAGCACGTTGTGAAAACGAATTCACCATGCAAAATATGAAATTCAATTTGTTTTAGGCAATTGTTTAGAAGGTGTCCCAATAATGGGTGTATTTATAATATAAGCTTTATTTCGCACATTTATCTATTAATGGTCACAGAAGATGTGAATCTTATGCTCTTATAGATTCTTCTTCTTTTTAAACTTAATTCATAAATCAAAAGACAAGCCCGATACGAGACTTTTTATTCATTCAGCTCTGAAGTGGATCATTTATTATATTGATATACTATTATATATATTGCTAACATATTATATACACATATGTGAGAATGATCTGGCAACAACGATTCAGATGGCCTAAGTAATACTCATCGGACTGGCGGAGACTTGGGTGTAGAAGAAGAAGAGCGTAGAGTTTTAGTTTTTGACACAAAGAATGAAGACGTAAGGGGGAAAGACTGACGCTCTATTAAAAAATAAAAAGATTAACAACGAAGACCTTAAGACTTAAGAACAAACCTGTTTTAATAAACGTACTTTGAAATAAACCAATTAATTTGATACTAAAATAACCTTGTATTTTACATAATAACTGTGACTTGGACTTTAAACAAACAGTTTGTACCCAAGTCCCGCAGACATATATGTTAGTGGAACATAGTATTTATTAAGTAGTGATTAAATAAGTGCAGTTCAACAATAAATATAAATAAATGTATATTACTAGGTAAACTCCCATTTAAGAAGTCTTACTCAACTCCGGCTCATCTAAAGGATATAGATTTTTATTGCGAATATACTATTATTATTAATAATTATATTTATAATTGAGAATTCTTGGAAATTTCCCCTATATAGAAAACCACAAGCTTTAACTTATATGCCATAAATATTCCGACTTGTCGCCTGATGACTGGGCCACCTTCGATTGTCCTCGAGCAGAACTATACCCCCAATCCAAAATCCAATGGGAGTTGGACAACTTCTCAGAAATGATCATTGATAGTTAGAACAAGAGCAACAGTTCAGCGGCACGCGACAGTGGGGTACCCTTCGACCTTTTTTAAACGCTAGAGTCCATAATTGTAGGATACTATTTCGTAATAGAAGTATCGTTACGTATGCCATCATAAGCAAACGGCTGTATATGAATACGTGCATTTATCATTTCATTGGCCAAGCACAAATGTTTGTATGTGCGTGCGTTTGAGTGCAAGGAATGCGTGTGCAAAGAAAAAAGGAAAAGATCAACAGATGGCTCTCTCTTTTCTTTTCCTTCCTTCATGAGCATCGTAATGACGTCACAGCTTACTGGTCATCATAGCGAACAAGGTTTTTGTTTAATAACGTCTGTGTTTGCTGTCCCGGATTGAAATTTTTACGTTATGTCGGTATTATAATTAGCTCAGTATCCAACTCAGAGTGTTGCATCTTTTATATGTCGCTCACAAATCAACTTCAAAGATTAAATTATAAATTTGCGGGGGCGGTGGGCGTGGCGCCCAACATTTGAAATAAACTTCATCTGCGCCTTCATACCAAATTTGGTGTCTCTAGCTTTTATAATAGCTGAGATCTGTGTGTTCATCTGGACATCCTGACAGACAGGCAGACATGGCTTAATCGACTCGGCTAGTGATCCTGAGACAGAATATACATATATACTTTGTGGGGTCTCCCACGCATCCTTCTTCCTGCTACATACATTTGCACGAAGTTAGTATACCCCTTTTTGACCATTTTCAATGTTCGAAGGGTATAAAAAATGTTGTATATTGTAGTATGTTATTATATTGTATATGGTTTAATATAATGTATAATATCCATAAAATCGTCATAAAGATAATGTCTTAATAATAAATTTATAACTGACCAAGGTCTGAGAACAGAGCTGGGAACAAACAAGTAAGACTGACTAAATTTATTACCGACCCCTGTAGCTGAGTTGTCTGGGCTTCCGACTCACAAATGTCACCTTTACAGGGGTTCCGGGTTTGGTTCGGTTTTGGTTTGGTTATAGTGGCAACAAGAAGAACAATACAAGTCAAAACTGGCAACAATACTTCTTAAATCTAGTCAAATACATGGGTGGTTCCGTAGTTTCTAAACAAAAAAATTTATGCAAATTGTTACAGATACGAGTAATTCAATTCAAATAAGAATAATACAGAAATTTTTTTTTTTTTTTTTTTTTTTTAAAAAAGAGTAACAGTCGAGCGCCACGCGACAGTGGGATACCCTTCGATCTTTTTTTAAACGTTAAGAGCCCATAATTGTGCGACACTACTACTTAAAGGAAATATCGTAACGTAAGCCTTTATATGCGTTTTTATATGAATACGTGTATATGCATGTAGCATTTCATTGGTCAAGCCCAAATGCATGTGTGAGCGTTTGAATGCAAAAAATGCGTGTGCATGGAAAAAAAAAACAATGATGACACTTCACGCTCGCATTCTCTTTCCTTGTTTTTCCTGCATGAGCATCGCAATGACGTCACAGCTTTAAATTTTGACATTATGTTGGTATTATAATTAGCCAACTATGGTCTTACTCAGAATGTTGTATCTTTTATATGCCGCTTAGAAATCATTTTAAAAGATTAAATTATTGATTTAAGGGGGCGGTGGGCGAAGCACCCAACATTTGAAAAAATTTTATCTGCGCCTGGTGAACAGAAACCTTCATACAAAATTTGGTGTCTCTAGCTTTTATAAAAGCTGAGATCTGTGTGTACATCTGGTCATCCGGACATTCGGACAGACAGTCAGACATGGCTTAATCGACTCGGCTAGTGATCCTGAGCAAGAATACTTTGTGGGCTCTGCCACGCCTCGTTCTGCCTGTAAAATACATTTGCACAAAGTTAGTATACCCTTTTTGAACATTTTTAATGGTTGAAGGGTATAAAAAGGAATTAGTAAACTATAAAATCTTAATTTTTCTTCTTCATGTTTGCATTGTTTTTAACAATCATAAATTGGTATAAATTTCTCAGCTCGAATCGCCTGAGCCTTTTGCCAATCAAGAATGAGCTGGGCAATTATTGTTATTCAATTGCCGAAGAGAGAACTATCCATCCCAAAATATAAACAATAATACCCGCTTTAAGTTGTTGCCCCCTGCCTCCAACCCCCTCTTCCTTGCAATGAGGGGAGTCTGTGAGGTGGCTTGCTATCCCAAATGTTGCCAATGTTGCTGTTGTTGCTCTGCTGCTTCTTCTTCTTGAGCTATAAAATCAAAGCAGAATTTTTTTGATATTTCAAGCATTTTTCGTTTAAAATTCCAAAGCAGAACGAGACAACAAAAGGCAGATGGATACGCGCTCAGGCCGCTCAGCTAGCTCAGCCCGAGCTGTAACAACTTTATTGTTGCCCCCTGGGTATTATTATTGGTTGCCAGTTGCCTGTTGCCAGTTGTCAGTTATTGTTGCCAGTTGCCTGTTGCAAGTTGCAAGTTGCCTGTTTTCGATTGGGCTTAAAGTTTGCCTGCCCTCTGCCTGCTTGGCTCGAAGTTCGCAGCGTGCAGCGCAGCAAGCAGCAGCCTGCATCTTGCAGCTTGCATCTTCTAGTTTGTATTTTGTATCTTGTATCTGCGCATCGGCGTATCTTTGGAGCTGCTGCCCGGGCGAGCATGCAAAGCTATTATCGTTTAATTTAGCCTCAGAAATAATGAAGCATGCGAGAGACTTTTGTGCAAGGCACACACACGAGCACACACACACACTGGCACATTCTACCCGCTGACAAGGCAACCCCCCTCTCACTCCACTCGCCCCGCCTCGCCCACAAATCCAATCAACGCCAATTTGCAAGCAACTGGCAAAGGCGCAAATTTGCAATTTATTTATTGCAATAGTTGCTGTTGTTGTTACTGTTGCTGTTGCTGTTGTTGCCGCCTTTGTTTGTTGCTATTTTTGCAAATTGAATTCTCGTTTGCATTGCGATTTTGGCAATTCATTAACATTTTGGCTCGCTGCAGGCGGCGCCGCCTGGCAAAGCCAAAGCCAACTTCAAAATGCAAATAGGCAGCCCGAAATTGACAAAGTGACAAGCCAGGGGGGCCGTGGGAGGGGTGGAGGGGGAGCAGTGCAGCGACAGCAAGCATAAGAAAGCTGAAGCCAGCTGCAGTTGGGGTAGCGTAGAGTGGGAGAGGGTGGGATAAGGAGGGGGAGAAGGGAAGGCGGCGCTGTCGAAGGGACAACAGCTGTTGCCGCATTGCACTTAATTAGTTAATAAAGAAACGAACAAGGAGTCGAACAGTGCCTGAGGGCAGCAAAGTGAGAAGAAGGGGGAAGGGAAGAGGGAGGAGGGCACCAAGGATGCTGCAACATTTTCTCGTGTTGCAGCCTGCAGCAGGCCTGATATACGCGTATCTATTAGTCAAGCAAGCCGATAATCTGCAGCTGTTTTTGAAGTACAGAGGAGCTAATCAGAGAGAGAGATGGCGAAAAAGAGGAGTGTGAGAGAGGAAGAAAGTGAGATACATTAAGATAAGAAGAGAACGGGAACAGAGAGAGAAAGAGAGGGAGAGAGAGAGAAGAGAGGGAGAGAGAAGAGAAATACCTAAGAAGTATTCAAGTTAGAAAAGAAGGCCAAGATCACATGATCTTTGGGAACGTACCGTAGAGACATCTCCGACTCTATAAAGCACTTGTATTCTTCCACCCCGTAAATCGATTAGAACTGAACCGTCATTGCAATTTATATGCAGGTCAGTTGATAGTTGGTAAACACACTGAATATCATTGCTCAAATGATATCTGCAAACTTGGTTGCGATTGGATAATTAACAAGGAAGTTATTAAAGAAATTCTTTGAAGAGCTAATAAGCTGCGCCCTAGAGTATGCTGTAAAGTAAGAAATCATTTTGGACACGTGGGTATCGGATATATTAAGCTCTAAAGCTTGTTTCGGATTGTCTTCTGGTCTCTCTTATGGTCAAAGAAATTCACATAATAATTAGACTGCTCTCTATGTTTGTCTTGCATCCCCGATTTATATCAGTATAAGCTCATTATACCCACCCGCCGCATTACCCTACTCCATCCAAACAACTTCATTCGCTTCTATTCGCAATAATTATTTTTATCGCCTTCGTCCAACTGCAGAGGTAGGTGAAGGGGGAACGGGGGAAGTCCCAGGGAGATGAAGATCGTTAAACTCATTTGCAAGCTGGAATCAGTTCATTGTGCGCCCACGCACAAGGCAGCCACGCCCACTGGGACGCCGAAGCACCAGTTGCTCTTTATGGGAGTCACCCGGCGATTTGTCAATGATTTATGCGTCCGCGCGGGGCAACAGGTACGAGCGAGTTAGGTGTCCAAATTGGCCACGTCTCGCTGCCGGCAACAGAGACACCCCAGCACCCCCCGCCACCCCCTGCTGCCTGCAGCGATTGGCGGCAGTTGGCGCTAACTTGTGGCGCCTCGGCTGCGTGGCAAGTTGGCCACGGCTGCTGCGGGCCATAAACCGACGCGCATTTGCCATGCAGACCACGCGGTCTCCACCTGCCACGCCCACAGCCAGCAGGACACCAGGACGGCAGGACATGTCGCAGATGAAGGCAGTTGAAGGCAGATTCGCTTGCAACTGATTAAAATGCGTTCCGGCAACGATGTCGCCGCCAGGCAGCTCTGCCAGCACTGCAGCTGCCCACGCCGTCGCCGACTGCGCTGCATTTGCATTTATATTGTTTTGACCAATTTCTGCCCCGACATTATTATCATTTCGACTTCTTGCCCGACTTCTTGTGCTTTCTTTATTCAGCATTATTGCAAGCAGCCCTTGCAGGAGGAGGGAGAACGGGAAGGGGAGGGGGACGCGTAACTTTTGTCGTCTGTCCGAAAGGCAGCAGGAATATTGCAGCTCAAGATAGGTAAGGTATATGGATACGATAAGAATATATGAATATATGCAGCTGCTTGAAAGGCAGAAGATGTGATTTGACTGTACCCCAACTTGGTAATCCTTTTCAAGAGAAAGACCCTTATTAAACAGAAACAAACATGTTATATTATTAATAACTCGTATATATTTATTAATTGATGTAAGTAAATAAACTTAGAAGGTGGTCAACTTGATAAGGATCCACAAGGTACTTTACCATTGATTCTCCCAACACAACTTCCACGACTTGCTTATATACATATAATATATAATAGGAATGTACACTGTGTTACTTCATTCTCACTTTTTATACTCTGATGAAAAACTGCATCAGACTTGGGAGTATTTATTCTGGCCAGAATTCTGCAACGCACCTTAGTAAACTCCTGTGAATCTAAGAAGTATGTGGTATAAAGTATACAGTATACATATATACTCCATCAACTTCAATAGGGGAATCATATTTTGAGCCAGACGGCCGATGTATCGTATAGCCTAGGCGAAAGCAGGGATTGCAGTGCACTTAGGCCCCCGCCTGCCTGGGGCCCCATTCAGCTAGAAAATAAAACAAATATAAATATATATTAGCCAAGACGTTCTAACGAACGTTAAAGGTTAAATCGACCGCCATTGATACTGAAGAAGAGTATATATACCTTGTGGGATCTATCACGCTTCCTTATACGTATTGCATGCATTTTCAGCAAGTTAAATATCATTCTACACTACGGATAAAGGATTTACAAAGCATAATAATTCAAGAATGATCGAATGGCAATGTACATAGATCACTCAGAAACTATTGATGATTTTGCAAGCATAGAACCAAGAAAAATCAAGATGCACTTAATATTAAGTTTCACCATTTGGTGAAATGTTTTATGATTAAATTATACAGTACTTTATTATATTAAAAACAAACCAAATACAAAAGGCATTCCGAGAAATTTGGCACAGGGGTCCAAGGACCTTCGCTACGATTCTGCTGCCGTTTTTGTACTCCTACTGAGGGCATATTAATTGTGGCCAGAAGTTTGTACCGCACCTTTTAAGACATCTCAGACATTGTAAAGTATACATATTCTGAATCAGTATCGCCGGAGAAGACGATCTAGCCATGTCTGTCCGTCAGTGTGTTGAACCACAAATTAATCTCCCAGTTAATGAAACTTGGCACACATGATTCATATTGCTAAATAAGTCGGAACGAGACAGTTCAGAACGATGTATTTTCGAAGACATTGTATCCAAATTTACTATATTGGACTTTTCTAATGTACTAATATAATATGCCCAAAAAATTGCTGCAAAATCGGATCACTGTAACATTAAGCTGTCCTAGGAATAAGACGAAAGACGAAATTAAGGTTTTTGTTTAGGAATAACTTAACTTGTCGATTCCAATCAAAGTTCGACCTTACATTTTGCACCATTCACATGTGTTTCACTAGTATTGAAACGACGACTGCAAGGGCATAAAACCATCGGCATGCCGAATGTAGCTTTATCTTTTTATACTCCTGAGACATTGCAACTTAATTCGAACTGTAATTTTATATTTAACGGGACAGCTGAATCATTAAGCTGGATCGAGACTGTAGTGTTGTTTCTTGAAACTATCTCAGTGCTGGAAAGATATTCAGAATCGCATTAAAACCTAGTAACAAATACTCGATTATTGCAGATACAAATGGCAATTAACGCAACTGAACTGCACAGAATGCGCGACTTACTTGATTATGAAAGTCTTCCGTATGCGGGCGGTATCTGAGCTATCAGCTCTATAGGCCGATTGGGTGATTGGAGTGCACGATTGGTTGACTGCTCGATTGATTGATTGATTGATTGATGAATGAGGACAGTTACAAATTGCTGGCTTAAGTATGCGATGTGTAATGGATAACGAACTGTTCGGGCTGCGTTTGTTCTATTTCTTCAAGCACACAGACAGTACTCTTTGTGTGTGTGTGTGTGTGTGTGTGTGTGTGTATGTGTGAGTGTGTTAGTGTGCGTGTGTGTGTGACAGCGTTTTGTCATTGTCGACTGCGGTCCGCACAAAAATTGTTGGCGATTTTTATCATTTTAAATGGCGGCCGCAGAGCCGCAACAACAGCAAGAACAAAGCGAAAAATGACACAAAAAATGAGAGAAAAAGTCGGCCCAGTCAAGTGGGGCGCATTAAGTGGCAGTTTTCCGTGCTTTTCCGCTCGCTTTTCTTCCTTTTAGCCGCTTTACCGCTTCTCCGGCGACCCCACTACACTTTGGCGCTGTTGTTGCGATCTTACGCAAGGATTTGCATTATAATTTATTATGCGAGAATTCCACGCATTCAAGTATTCCCGCACCCATGCCCCATTCTAATTCCCCTTTCCCTTCCGTTTCCATTTCCATTTCCGTTCCATTCCACTTTCCTTTGGCTAATTTCGATGCGACGCGATGTCGGCGATAAAAAAACATTACTTTAAATGAGTTTTGTGTTTCACTTGGCCTGCAAGGGGCATAGACACTGTAGATGGAAACTGATGGGGAAGGGAGTGAGGCAGGCAGGCAGAGGGGTAAACACTTCTGAGGCGACAGTCGCAAGAAAAGGCGCCGAAATCCTTTGCTAATCTTTGCGTAAGCAAAATTTATAAATTATTTATATGGTCAGGTTGGAAGTGGGTGTGTGCGTATGTGTGTGCAAGTGTGGCCAGGTAAAGGCACGCTATTGTGCTACTCCTCTGGTGCCAGCTCGTCCTCCTCGGTCACGTGCTGGGATTAAAGCACAGAAACAAAGCGAGCGCAAGCTTAAAATGTCCCGTATTTTTATTACTGACGACGGGGATTCCCCCACACACAGTCAGCCTTATAAATATGCGAAAGGGTGTTACAGCTTATTACACAAAAATTTCATCAAACGTGCCGGTAGTGGAATGGGAGGCGGGGCAGAGCGGGGTTGAAACGTATGAGACCAATAAAGTTGAATTTTCCGCTAAAGTCGTGGAAAATCCAAGAGAAAAGCCCTTCGACAATTTGTTGAGCACAAAAGCGAACTGATAAAAGAGAAAGAGTGAAATAAGAAGAGTTGAATCCCTGAACACCTTCAAGCAATATCCGATAACTCGAGAGTTTTCGATAGCTATTCCTGTACTATCGATAAAATGCATTACTGCGTTCGTTCAAACAGAACTATCGTTAGGTCTACAAATTAATGTCTTTTCTCTCTGTTACTCAACTAACCTAAGCTATCTTTGGACTGAAAAGTAAAAGGAGTTCGTAGAGATCCGGTAGGACAGCTATAGCTATCGCGTGGAACTAAAAATTGACTTATTTCTACAGACTGTCAAGCTGTAGAACATTCATTGATATCGATATTATCGATGGTCGTTAAACAACAATAGTCGATAGTTTCTCTACCATCGTTTATATAAGTGGATAAACTAGACCCTCTCTTCTATCTATATAGTATCTATATCTATATCTATCTATACAAACTATTGATATGAAATCACAGTATCTGGAAAAGAACATGGGGTTGAGATTGCTTATCTATTTGGCAGGGCGACTAATCTGTGGAAGTACGCGATAGTATTGTTCCGAGAACTTGACAGTATATCAGCAATAATCTGTACGAGTTCTGATAACGATAGATGAACAAATCAATTTTGGTGCATTTTAAGATCTTGTAGTATGATGATGAGGATCGAAGAGTATATATCTATGATAACTTGCATTAACAAAATGAACTCTGTTATTGGTTCATTCAACTATTGTTTGAGCATGTAATAGATAGTTGCCTTCAATCATCACAGTCCACTGTACACAGCCCAATTAATTATTGCCAATTTATTATATCGCATTTCGCATATAGTCGCCCCCAATTAGCGACCCCTACAGGATAAGCCCTGGCAGACGGGCTCAGCTTCGGTTCGATTTCAGATTCCCATTTTCAATTTTCAATCTTTGCTTCTCTCACTCTCTCTCTCTCACTTGTCTACCTGGCGTTGCTTTCCTTCCGACTCCTCATCGGTCAGGAACAACCTACCTGTATGGGGAGGGGTGGGGTGGAAGAGTGTTCTTTGGTCTGCGGTTGATTCGGTTTACGAGCTGGCAACGGGAAATTGTTTAATTATTTAGTAACTCGATGCTTAAGAGCTTAACAAGCAGCTCGCTGCCAATGGCAATGCTTATGTTAATGCCCAGGCAGGAGCAGCAGCACCAGTAGGAGGAGGGGAGGAAGGGGGACGAGGAAGAGCACAAGCGAATGAACTTGGATAGGGAGCAAGGGGAATGGCCGCATAATTTGCGCAAAAATGTTTATGCTATCATTAAATCAGAGCAACGGCAGCAGCAGTGCCTCCTCTAGTCCCTACTGCTCCCTAGTTCCTCCCATCCTCTCCTTCTCGCACCCCTTCACCTCCTTCAGTAACTGCTCCTCTGCTACTGTGTATGGCAAAGTGTCAATAAATGTGGCCAAGTCGGAGTTCACGCCGCATCGCCACTATCGAGGCTTAAAGGCCTAGCCACACACCCGCACACAGAACGGGGGGAAGGGAGGAGGGGAAGGGAGGAGGTGGTTAGGGCTATGCCAACCGTAGGCACTCACGAACTGCTGGCTGTGCCGCCAGCTGTGTCCTTTCCTAGACAAACAATAAAATATTCAAAGTTTATAATGTAAATTAACCCAAGTTGCCCGGCTCGGCCTGGGGCCACGTTTCGGTGTGGCCGGACAGGGCCGGACTGGACTGGCCGTGCTCGACTTGCTGAGTCGCCCATGTTGCCCATGAATATACAATACTTATGTCTACCCTATCGCACTCTACCTCCATCTCCCCCCTCCTCCCTCTCTGTGGGGCAAACATAAATTCTCATATTGCGCGCCCTTTGCCCAGTTCCGTCTCCGTCTCCGTCTACTCGGCCCCAGCCAAAGGATTTGCTGCTGCTGCTGCTGTGGTCGGCAGCCTAATCAAATTATATTGGCCGCTTCGCGACAAGTGGACTGTGGACCCCATGGCCCTCGCACAGTGGGCTGCGCCCCATCGGCCAGCACAGTGGGACACGTGGGGTGCTGCTGTCGGGTTACGTTTAACGGTAAGTCGACACGCAACGAGTGCTTGAACTTTGCACTGGGTTTCGGCTGCAGCTTCTACTCCCCCAAGCCCACTCACTCCCTCCCTCCACTGCCCGTCAGCCACGCCCACTTTAAGTTGCCTTGTTTTACTTGCCGCTTATTCATCAGTGTGCCCAGCTCTGCCTTGGTCCGGGCATGATGAATGATTAGCAAACAGAAGAAGAAGCCGCTGCTGCCCGCAGGCAACTGCTCAAATTTTGCTCTGTCTCTGTATCCCATCCTGCCTCCCTCCCCCTCATCTTGCCTCCTTCCCTCCGCACCCTCTTTCGCCCAGCAAACGTCATCTTTCATTAGATTAACGATTGTGCTGGCCACTGGGTAACTGCCGCCATTGCTGCTGCTGCCCAAAATCAAATCTTCAACAATCTGTTCTGCCAAAATGCCCCCTCCCCTCCTCACCGACCCTTCCCTTCCTCCACACATGACAGCAGCGCTTCCTCGTCTCTGCCTGCAGCTCTGCTCCTGCTCCAATTCTGACTACAGTTTCGGGCGCTGCTCGAGGCCTCTGTTTGTATTTGTGTCCATGTCAGTGGCAAAAAAGAGTGTCAAATGCGTGCGGCGGCCTATGCCCAGCACCAACGACAGTCCGCCTGTCCGCCCTTCCACGCGTCCAACAGGGTCGGGCTTATGACCGGCCAACGACCAAACGAGTGTCAACTTGATCCTGACAAAGTATTTGCGGCTTGCCAGTCATTTTTAGTGCGCCCACAGATTCTGCCACGCCCCTACCCCTAACTCTCACCCACACCCCATTTGCATCCCCTCTCCACTGCTGTGTGGCCTGCAGTTCTGACATCGGCTCTGGGTCAGGCTCCAGCTCCAGCTCTGAGTCAGTTTTCATTCATTTGGTCTGCGGTGCGCGGCGAACACTTGTGAATCAGGCGGCGGATAATGTATAAATTTATGGATCTGCCTGAGTGTACCCAGCCACAATGTGAATAGCCTTAGCTGAGATTATCAAGCGAGGGCAGCAATGATAGTTTTCATTATCATTATCATTATCATTATCATTATCATTATCATTATCATTATCATTATCATTATCATTATCATTATCATTATCATTATCATTATCATTATCATTATCATTATCATTATCATTATCATTATCATTATCATTATCATTATCATTATCATTATCATTATCATTATCATTATCATTATCATTATCATTATCATTATCATTATCATTATCATTATCATTATCATTATCATTATCATTATCATTATCATTATCATTATCATTATCATTATCATTATCATTATCATTATCATTATCATTATCATTATCATTATCATTATCATTATCATTATCATTATCATTATCATTATCATTATCATTATCATTATCATTATCATTATCATTATCATTATCATTATCATTATCATTATCATTGTCATTATCATTATCATTATCATTATCATTATCATTATCATTATCATTATCATTATCATTATCATTATCATTATCATTATCATTATCATTATCATTATCATTATCATTATCATTATCATTATGATTATCATTATCATTATCATTATCATTATCATTATCATTATCATTATCAATATCATTATCACTATCATTATCATTATCATTATCATTATCATTATCATTATCATTATCATTATCATTATCATTATCATTATCATTATCATTGTCATTATCTGAAATTTTTACCGATTATTTGATTGTCAAAAGTGTCTGATATTTCGTAAAGCTGAAAAGGCTTATTCCTATTATTATTATTATTATTCCTATAGCTTTCAATGCATGAATCCATAAAAACTGGGATTCTTGTTCAAAAAAGTAATCGGAAAAGATTAACATTTCCCATTAGCACCCAGGGTACAAAGTTTTCAGCATGCCTAACATAGTCTTTAATCTCGTTCTATTTAAAAGTATCGTTGTAGTTATATTATTTTATTATCACATCATTGTATCATTGAACCAGTCTATATTTAAAACAAATACATTTTACTACCGATTCCATTATTCCAGCACAAACATTAGATCATCTGTTTATTGTATGTTCTGATATGGTACTTCAGTCATTATATCCATTTCCGACCCACAGCCAATTAAGCAAAAACTATAAAAATTCCCATTCATTTCAAATGCTTTCGCAGTAAACATTATTTAGTTTATTACATACTATAGTATCTATGTACATTAACAAAGACGTCAGGAACTACGTTTATGAGCTAAATAAAAAAAAAAAGCTAAAAAAAAACATTGCTGCTTAACATATTGATGATTTATGACTAATTTTTGCACAGGCTGCTGATGTTGTTGTTGTTCTTGCGCTAGTTCAGGCTTGCGGGTCATATGAACAAGCGAGAATAGCGACTCCGACTCCAAATCCGATTCCGACTTGAGGACACATGCACAGAAAAGTGAACAAGTTTATTTTGTTCTCGCCGACAAATCGCAACTAGTTCACACTTCCCACCCCTCTCTCTCCCGCGTTCTGACCATGTTTCTATTGCTTCTCCTGCTGCTGCTCCTTCGCCACATGACGCCTCGCCCTGGGCATGGCCGTCTCCAAGGAGCGATCCACATAGGCGAAGTTGTCCACGACGCTGACGTACAACGCGCCTCCCATCACGGCCAGGGCTCCTCCAATGGCAACTTTGGTCCACATGTTGCAAGGTTATCTTCGGTGCTTGTACTACAAAGAGATATTCTTCGATATGTGTGGAAGTGCGGCTATTCCTGCTGCGATGAGTGAACTTCTACTGGGGCTACGACTTTGCACTATGCGCGGCTCGCACGCCCTGCACAGCGCTTTATATAGACCCGACCAGGCGAGGCGCAGTGACTTCAGTTTCCCAGTACCCCTCTCCCTCCCTCCTGTTCTCTACCGATTACTCACGCCTTCTCCCTGCGGGTTTTGGTGATGTGCGGCCAGTCACGTCGTCCGAAGCTTTTGCCTCGCGCGGGCCACACTCGCATATCGCATCGCCCCGCCATATAATGCACTTCCTACACCTCCAGCCAGCCAGCCTAGCCAGCAAGCATAGCCACCTACCAGTCATTATCGATCGCTAGATTAGAATTTTCGCACATCGACGGCGAAAGCTTTTTCGGTTCGCCCAGTTCGCTTTCGTTTTCCTGTTCTTCGTTGGTTTTTTTTTGCAATGTTTTTGTTTGTTTATTCGTTTAGCTTTGTTTATCAAGATCTCTTAATCGCACCCGGTGGCATGGCGTGGCGGGAAGGGAACGGCCTCGGGGAATGGGGCCATGTTATGACATTATCGTCATAGACGCGCAATTTGCGTAAACATGCTAATAATCCCCACTGGCTGGAGGGTGCTCGTCTATATCTACACATGTTTTGGGAATGACTTTCAAAAGAAAATAGAATATAGAATATAGAATGTAGAATGTAGAATATAGAATATAGAATATAGAATATAGAATATAGAATATAGAATATAGAATATAGAATATAGAATATAGAATATAGAATATAGAATATAGAATATAGAATATAGAATATAGAATATAGAATATAGAATATAGAATATAGAATATAGAATATAGAATATAGAATATAGAATATAGAATATAGAATATAGAATATAGAATATAGAATATAGAATATAGAATATAGAATATAGAATATAGAATATAGAATATAGAATATAGAATATAGAATATAGAATATAGAATATAGAATATAGAATATAGAATATAGAATATAGAATATAGAATATAGAATATAGAATATAGAATATAGAATATAGAATATAGAATATAGAATATAGAATATAGAATATAGAATATAGAATATAGAATATAGAATATAGAATATAGAATATAGAATATAGAATATAGAATATAGAATATAGAATATAGAATATAGAATATAGAATATAGAATATAGAATATAGAATATAGAATATAGAATATAGAATATAGAATATAGAATATAGAATATAGAATATAGAATATAGAATATAGAATATAGAATATAGAATATAGAATATAGAATATAGAATATAGAATATAGAATATAGAATATAGAATATAGAATATAGAATATAGAATATAGAATATAGAATATAGAATATAGAATATAGAATATAGAATATAGAATATAGAATATAGAATATAGAATATAGAATATAGAATATAGAATATAGAATATAGAATATAGAATATAGAATATAGAATATAGAATATAGAATATAGAATATAGAATATAGAATATAGAATATAGAATATAGAATATAGAATATAGAATATAGAATATAGAATATAGAATATAGAATATAGAATATAGAATATAGAATATAGAATATAGAATATAGAATATAGAATATAGAATATAGAATATAGAATATAGAATATAGAATATAGAATATAGAATATAGAATATAGAATATAGAATATAGAATATAGAATATAGAATATAGAATATAGAATATAGAATATAGAATATAGAATATAGAATATAGAATATAGAATATAGAATATAGAATATAGAATATAGAATATAGAATATAGAATATAGAATATAGAATATAGAATATAGAATATAGAATATAGAATATAGAATATAAAATGTAGAATATAAAATATGGAGAGTACTGCAGGGTATTGAGCAGTCGTTCAGCCACAGGTGCTTACAGTATCTTCGCATTGCCTGCAGCGTGGTATGCGGGGCTAATGACGATAAAAAGTTATCGCCGCGACGAACTCTTGCACTGTAAATACTCACTAATCTGCCAGGTGTGAAGTGCTTGTGCAAATATGAATGTATAGGGGAGTGTGGTTGCAGGGGGGGAGGTTGATGAGGGTGCGGGAGTGAGTGCGACTAATGAATGTCGCTAACTAATGACTGTCGTAACAGTTAAACAGTTGCGCGAGTTGCATTCGCTGTGCATGAATCATTTTCCATATTCGTTTGAGCTGGGCGTGGCCACTCCTCTGCCCCGCGCCTCTGCCTTCCCTTGCCAGTGGACTGCACCCAAGTAATCTAGCTTAGCAAGTACAGAGTGAAGAGACTTGGACGCGTGTGTGAATACGCGTAATCAGAGACCGAATCGTATGAGTGACTGCCTCCACGAATGTGCTAATGTGTGTGTGTGTCAGTGTGTGTGGGTATTATGCGTCTATTCTCATGCATAATTGAAACCACATTCGAAACAGACGAGAACAGACGAGGGGCAGACAAAGCAGTCAACATGTTGTGCCTGCGATTAGGGGAATCAATGGCGATTCAGGATAATGAACTAATTTGCGCCGCCCATTGTTTTCGCCATTCGTTCGGCAGACAACCCTCTCCTCCGCCTCCTCCCGCTGTGCTGTCCACAGTCCTTTGGTCGCTGCGACTGCCCAAGAATTTGTGCGCAGTGTACACTACAATTTCAATGGGTATGCGATGGCGAAACTGAATTCGATGCGAGTGCATTGAACCGATTCGCGGCGACTGCTTTGCTTATCAATTAATTGTTTTAAAGAATTTTAATGAACACCCTGTCTGCCCGTGCGTAAACATGTCTGTCCCCCACCCCCCTCCGCACCTGGTTGCACCACTGCTGCTTACGTAATCGCCTTGAGGTTTGTCAAATCGGATTAAGAAGTCGCCCATTTTGCCTTCAATATGAAATTTTAAAGCAGCGAAATTTGCAGGAATTTATCAACTTGAGGCAGGCAATTCATGCTTCACATATACCCTGTATATAGGTGATATATATCATATTTAACAGTTAACTTCCTCGCCCGTACTTCCCGCTGGCACAGTGGGCGAACTTGCGCACTTTGCGCGCAAATTAATCGAAGCTCATCAAGCAAAACAAAGACAAGAATTGTGGGGGAAGAGCAATAGAAGGTAAGAAAGAGAGAAAGAGAGAGAGAGCTAAAGAGAGAGTAATAGATAGAGCAAGAGAGAGAGAGAAATACACAATAAGCTATAAGTGCTGGAGAGTGGGGGAAGATGGGGGGCGAGGCCAGTGTGCGGGCTGCGTATCTGTCTTGCGGGCGACAGCGTCGCATGCAGATAAACAGGCATTAATAATATAAATTTGGATGGCAGTGAGTGAGAAGGAGAGGGCGAGAGAGAGGGAGGGAGAGAGAGAGCAAGAGGGAAGAAGAGGAAGAGGTCTAACAGATTGCCTTCATTTCGCTCTCGGGCAACGACTGGGCGAACGAAAGGTATCTAGATCTGTGAAAGTATTTGCAACTAGAGAGGGAAAAGTATCTTTAAATTGCTAGAAATAAATGTATCTGCTAGGTGGAAAGGTTTCTGTCGTTAGCTGCACATGTACCTTCAACTTGCTTAATATAAGTGTATCTGCTAGGTGCAAATGTATCTCTAGCTCGCTGGCGTACGAATCTATATGTATCTATCTATAAATGCATTCAGACAGAAGTTCATCTTGCTGCAACAAACATTACTGTATCTAATGGCAGCCATAGTATCTCAAACTCATTGCTAATTACATCTGGAAATGTATCTGTTACTGCACAATAGCATCTGTTGGATTTCCATAATGTATATTCTGACTGTAGATGATTATGCTGCAGGTTCATCTGTTCGTTGCACTTGTAGATGTATCTGTTGCTTTCAACAACTGCAAATGCATCTGCAAATGTATCTGCTGCAGTTGCAATCGTATCCACAGCTGCTGCTGCTGCTGCCGCTGGGGCAACTGCAACTGTTGCTGCCATTGCTCATGTCTTGGCTGAATTCGTTGCATGCCTGGGGCGGGGCAGACGACGCGCTTGCCGCATGTAAAATTAAATTTCTTAATAAATTTACTAATACAGGCGCAGTAGCCAGGCTAAGGCAGGTGTAGGCTAGGCTAGGGGGAGTTGCGGGGGCAGTGGCTGGGGCAGGGGAGCAGTAGCAGCTTGTGGCGTCGCATCGGCATCGGCAGCGTCGCTCGCATCCGTTTGTGCCAATTTCCAATGCAAAAACGTGCAACGCCACCTGAGGCTCGCTCGGTGCCGCCTTCACCAAATGGCTTCTGCCTCTTCTACACAACACCAACCCCCCCTCCCCCTCTCTCCGTGCCATGCAACCCGTCGTATTTGTGCTGCGCTCGGTTTGTTCGCTTGCACTTCCTTCCGGCTGTCCTCATACGACGCCGACATCGAGCAGCGCAAAAAACCTCAAGTAAACAGACGACGCTGTTGCGGCTCCTTGCAACTAGCTACGGTCTTCTGCCACGCCCCCGGCCCCCCTCCGCTGGGCAAACCTCACCCACGTTGCACTCTCCCGTGCTCGCTCGGCACAAATTGAATTCTCGAGCGCACATTTTCCTTTGATTGTGTGCGTGAGAGAGAGTGCGGGTGTGTGCCGTTTGTTTGTTTACATCTCCCTCTCCCTTTCACTCTCACTCTGCGTGCATGTGTGTGTGTGTGTGTGTGCGAGTGTGTGTGTGTATTTGTTAATTTTCGCACTGGAAAATTGCATCAACTAGTTTACGACTTTTTTCCCTGCGCCTGCTAGCAACAGCAATAACAACAGCAGCAGCAACAACAGCAACAGCCGCATGACAACGTCAACAGCAACAACTGTTGCTACAAGAAGCAACAGCAACAACAAGCCAAGCCAGCGGTAAATAGCTTAACTGCTTGCAACATTTCGCTGTCAACGTCGGCGTCGGCGTCGGCATCGCATCAGCTGCCAGTAGCGAATTAACCATCATAGCAACAGCAACAACAGCAACAACAACAACAGCAGCAATAGCAAAGGCAACAACGGCAGCAACAACAACAACAGTAGCAGCAATAGTAACAGCTATGGCAGCCGCAACAACCTCGACTGCAGGTTAACAGCAACAACAACAACAACAACAACTTCGGTCACAGCAACAGCAACTTGGACTTCAACAACAACAATGTGCAAAAGGAACATCTGAAACAGCAGCAACAACAACCACAAGCACAATATCTGCAGCACAAGCACAACAACAACAGCTGCAATAATCAAAACAACAACAAGCACAGCAGCAAACACCAATACCAACAGCAGCAACCACAACGACTTCGATAACTGCAACGTAAGCAACAACAATCTTCGAGAACATCAACAACATTAACACTAACAAGACCTACAACAGCGACAACAGGCTGAGATATTGTTGAGATCCAAAGGAGCAGCAGCAACAGCAACAACAGCAGGAACAGCTACAACATCTTTGACTGCACCGGGCAATATCAGCAACCACAACAACAGTACCAACAACCACGCCAACAAGATCGACAACAACAACAAAATCATAAACAGCAACTGGAGCAACTTCAACCAATAAAGACAAGCACGAAAGCTACAGTCGACTGTGCTTTTTTTAGCGTCTTGTGTATTGCATACTTTAGGGAGTGGCTTGGAAATGAGCACCTCTTAAAACTACGTCTTAAATAACTTCTATACCTCAAAAGCGAACACAACAAAATTTTCAGACAACATTTGTGCATTGATATTTATTCTTTTTTTTTGAAAATTAAATGTTCTGCATTAAAATTAAGATTGGAATTCTGTTCAAATCGAGTGCGGAAGTGAACGTAGTCAAAATATAAAGTAAATTAAAAATTGCGTGAAATATTTCGACATTTTTTTTAATGCTTTTTTTTGTAGTATTAACCCTTATAGTCTTCGTGATCTATACTTTTATACGGACGGACAGACATACAAGCAGACATACGAGCAGACATATGAACAGACATGACTGAATCTACTCGGCTATTGATGCTGATTAAGAATATATATAGTTTGTGGGATCTGCCACGCCTTCTTTTGTTTGTTAGTTCGATTTTCTGTTGACACCAAATTAAAATACTCTTCTACTTTGTTTAACAACTGGAACAAAATCAGGCAGCAACAACAACAGCAGGTGCAGCAGCAGCAGCGGAGCAGCGCAGCCACAGCGACCGCAGGCTACGCCGGAGTGTCAAAAGACTGCGGCGGTGACAGCAGCAGCGACGGCGACGGCGACGACGACAGATCGCGTGTGTTCGCAGGGCTTCGCTGAGTTCGCACTCATAATTGGTAATACACATTCGCGAACGGAGGAATGCGGAGCAGGAGGGAGCAAGGCATGCAGTCAGTCCATAAACGGAGCACAAGGAATGTGCAAGGGAGACAGAGAGACAGACAGGCAGCGAGGGAGATAGAGTGAGCGACTAGCACGCATTTCAATTGCAATTGCAAGTGCATTACTGAGCTGCCATATACAAATCAATGGGGGAGTAAGAGCGAGAAGGAGAGAAGAGAGAGAAAAAGGGGTGTCGCTGCAACTGCTGGGGTGCATTTTAATTTATGAGCGAAATTTCGCGTATCTAATGCACAGCGAAGCTCCTTCCCCTCCTTCCCTCTTCCCCTGCTGCCTGCACTTTGTGTGCACAATTAAATTTTCAATGTAATTTCACGCGCAAATGCCTCTGCTGGCAGCGAGAGAGAAGCAGGGGAGGGGAGGGGGAGGGGATACTAAAGCGGGTCCTATTTAGTGGGCTCAGCGGGTACCGTGCACGGTGTGGATAACAGGCTACCCAGCCAGGCTCAGCCCGGCCCGGCCCGGCTTGTGCATCCCGTGAAGCGACATAATCATCATAATCGCATTGACACTACAAATGAACGCGTCGCCAGTCGCAGCTGACGGCAGGGGGGAAGCGAAGGGGTGAGGGGGTACTCCACATTCTGTGCTTGTCGATGTGTGTGTGCTCGACAAAAAAAAAAGAAAGCCAGGCAAAAAACATTTTTATGGTTTCGCCGTGTTTTGGCAAACGGCCCGATTAGCGATTCGTCGCTTATCAATTAGCACAGTTCGCCAGCTATCAAAGTCGATAAGGCGGAAGTGGAGCACGGCACAACGAGCACAATTAACCCCACCCCCCCCAACACACACACACCCCACACCTCTTGGCCCCTCACCCCTCAATATATAAATAAAGTATATGTACTATAGATAAATATATGTTTGTTTGTCGATTGTTGGCACACTTTGCAGAGTGCAATGCGCTGTGGCAGTGGGGTATGAGCTACAGGGTATTGTGTTCACTGTGTAGGGTATCAAACAAAGTACAACTTTAAAATAAGGTTTTTTTATCTCTCTGTCGATCATTTTATATATATATAATCTTTTTAATTACATATAATTTGTTTGTATTAAAACTGATATACCCTACAGTGTATATTTAATATTCAATTGGTATCAGGTTTGAGTGACCTTATCGAAAGATAGTACAACAGGCTTTTAATGACGTATAAACAACATTTTAACCTTGTTCATTTATATTCAACACTCTTCAGCACCTTGCACTTTCCAACACTAACCCAGAATTAAAGCTTAAACTGCCTATTAATGAGTTGATTTAAATGATGTATCAGCGCTGTTTGACTCATAAAACAATATAAAATATTGTATTTATGGCATAGAACAATGGTCCGAATTTTATTTTTCCTGAAAATATTGCGACAAGGTTTACTTTAGAAATGTATCAAAATTAATCAACATCGGATCAGTATAACATAAGTTAGCAGTTCCTATTAAAGTAAGACAGTTAATAACAAATATTTCTTAAATTTCATTAAAGACTGACAACTTTATTCTATACATTTCAGAGGCAGAATCAATTGGGAATAAAGATTTGCACAAACATGTTTAATATGCGCAGCAATGTAGGTTATAATATTTATAAACCTATTACTGCTATAAGAACAATCGGGAGAAATAAGAACCTGCAAGGCAAAGCCGAAATTCTCCTTTGAATCTAGTTTTTGTTTCTATCTTTATACATGTAGTCTTGCTACATTCAAATTCAAGTTATTTAATATATTTACTCATACATAATAACGAAGTTTAATACCTACATTACTCTGAGGATATCTTGTGTTCGGCACTTTGCAACACTTGTTCGATTCTTTTCCCACATCCAGTCGCAAATGTGATTATCAATTTGTCCAAGTTTACTTTAATGTCGCGCAGCTGGCAAAGGGCCGACAGAATATGAGCATCATTGTAAGTGTATTAGTCGAGTCTTTTCACAGCTGCCTTTCAGCCCCCTCCCCCACATTTCGCCACTTCCCAACACTCTTTTTGCGCGCCACACTCTCGCATTGAGTGCAGCCCATTGGGGAAACAAAGGAAGCTTCCGTTAGACAAGCACGAGCACGAGCACGAGCACGACCTTCAAGTAACCACGGACAGGAAGGGGGCGCTACCCTATTGTACTGCCGACACACTCCATCTAGCTCCTATACTCAACCCCCTCCCCTTTGAGTGCTGTGAAGTGTATGCGTTGTAATGTGCGTTAATAAATTTAATTTTAGACTCTCTCCCTCTCGGCATCTCTTGCTCTGCCACCCAGCACTGCCTCATTGGCATCCGGTTTAAAGTGTCGCCCGACTCGACTGAAATCAACTCGATTCTCGTTTTTATCAGTTTAATGGGCGGGCCGTAATGCAATTTGGGCGCCACCCCACGCCTAACCGCCCGCTAAGCGCCTCGACCGCATAGAGTGAGAGAGAGAGAGAGGGAGGGAGAGCGAGATGGAAAGGGGGTTGGGTGTAGATATGATGCTGCCGCTGTTGTGTAAGGCAATTTTGATAAATTTATGTGAAATACGCTTTCATGATAAGCTAATTAAATTCAATCGCTGTAACCAACTGCCAAAAACCAAAATGCCTCCTCCTTCCCCTTCCCCTTTCCCTTCCACACCCTCACAATCTCTGATACTTGCACCCTGCGTAGTGCCACTTGGCCCTCCCCCACCCGATTCAATTCCCAGAGAGGCGACGCCGCTGTCAGATGTAACTGTTAAAGCTTTGCGATTGCTTCCATATCGTTGAATCAACTGCGGATGCGAAGGCAACTTGCGCGAAATAACACTCGGGGGACAACTCCAGGGCTTCGACTGTGCGAGCTCGGGTCAAAAAGGGCTACAATTGACCTAACCTACTAAGCAACCGAATTACACTTTGAAATTTAAGCATAGCAGTTGTTTGAAGGTAAATTGGGAGTTTCTTGTACAGGAAACCTGCTCAGTTTGACTATAATCATACTGACAACCAACTGAATTCAGAAGAAAACCTATTGTTACCGACTTATTTACTTGACCGGTTAAACCTACGCCACTAAAACTAACCTAACTTATTAACCAACTGATTTCCCAGTGTAATATACACCATTGCGGGGGTCCCCGAAGATTTAATAAAGGTATGAGTTACGACAGTCATACACTAACTGCCATCAAATAAAAAAGCAATTAAACCATTAAGCCAATCGTAATTAACTTAATTATTTAAAACATATCTACCATTCAACCTATTCTCCTCATTTAAATACTTAAGGAACTTAAGGATGTGTATTTTCCCATCTATCAACTGATTTCCCTCTTCGGCGATTTGGAAGTCTCAGCAGAAGAACGATCGCACTTCTCTATAAAAAACCATACAATCTACGTATAATAACTGAAACCCAAACAGTGAGATAACCGAGCCAATCAACCAATCGTTCTCGATTTAATCACTTAATCGATTGGGAGAACATTGTTCAAATCGATTCTCTGCCAGGCATAAAATGGTCATTCGGCCAAATTGGTTTCGCCCCGTTGCACATTCTACTTCGCTCGATATCCGCAAAAGAGAGGAGCGAGGAGAGAATCGAGTTAAACAGTCGAAGCCGCGATATGGGGCTATTTGCCATTTAACAATGTCTAACGAGTGTAAATCAATGTGTAATTGCATAAAACATGCGCCATTAACATAATTATAATTAGGCCTGACATCATCACAACGAGCCCCACGCTCGACATCAAATTATATTCAATTCTCATTATTTTTAATGAATAACCAACCGAAAAACATACAACAAAATGCACAAAAGCGCAAAAAATAAAGGGAAAACGCAAACAAATTGTAATGCCACGTTTGCGAGGCGATGAATGATCGATCACTGCATGTCCTGTAAGTGCGATTGGGTGCAATTAATAATATATTCTATAATTGGTGACTAGGTTTGCAATCCAAGCACATCTTGCTTGGAAAAAATTGACCAATTTGGAATAGGGACACATATATTATTACACAAGGAGGTTAGGAAGTATATATAATATACTCGGTATCGTATGTGCAATCTTAGCTGAAATTTCCTTTTGAAGAACAGTAAGTCCGAACAGGAAACTATATGTTTCTTAATATGCACTAAATGTGCAGTCATTATGCAGTCGATACACCAGACTTTAATCAATTTCAAAGCTCCTAGCTAAATATCTCTCATCTCCCAACTGGAGCAGTCGATATACCCTTCCCATACACCCGGCAGGCACTGCAATTTAATAAAAAATAAATACCAAAACGAACACAACTGCACACACGCGGACACACACGCAGGACGTGCACACGCATGCAACGTGCAACTACTTGCTGCCGCTGCCGCTGCCCTTGCTTCGCTCCAGCCTTCCGCCCCCATCCGCCCCTGGGTACACTGGCATATGTTTGGGCACTCAGGCGTTATGCTGATTTGCATATTAAATACGGACTACAACATGAATACGCGCATTGCGATAACGATGATAAATCGACTCCGGCCAATTGGCAAATGTAGCGGGCTAATGACAAAGGATTCCAATTGGAGCCCAGCTCCAACTCCCCAACTCCCAAGCCTCCGCCACCCCCCTATCCTAGTGTCGGGTCACGGGTCGCGAATTCGTTACGAAACTCAGAGTGAAAAACAATTGAAGGTCCCGTCATGGCAGCGAGGCTAAAATAGGTGCTATTGTCCGTCGACCTTCGATTATAAATGGGAATCACGCTCTGCACTCTGAACATCGTAATACGTTAGTGCTGACTAAAGGTGGCTAAATATTTTATCGTATGTACCGTTACTGACTTGCAGCATTACAAACCAAGGAATCAAAGACGATACAGCGCCAGAAAGGGATTGATGCATCCTTGACTCAAATATCGCAATATCACATCGATAAAATATGCAGATACATTACGATCTTATATATTATTTTCAAAAGATCCTTTTAACCTTACTTAATCATTCGAATTTAATGTGAACTAAAGATTGTAGTAAGCCAGGTCACACCGTTAATAGCGATGAACAACATATTATACCTACGAGAATAGTGTATCGATAAGTTCCTTACAGAGCGACATTGGATGAATAGACTTAAAGGGACGAAAAAAGATTAGACCACAAAACGAACTAGTATCGACCTTTACAAAAGTTAAATGCTCCTCATACCTGCATTGCAGAAGAAAACAAAAACAGGAACTACAAAGAATATATGTATATTCTTCATCAGCATCAACTGCCAAAGAATATTAAAATTTGAAACATCAAAATTATTGCCAATATGACTGATTATTGAGCGCAGGTTTTATTTTTGGAACTCCTCACACCTCTTTTCGCCTCCTTGAATCGATACAAATCAATTTGCAAGCATTATTTAAATGTCAGAACGTCGATAATTACATTACATTTGCCAGCACAATTATTTTAGTTATTTGAGATACGATTTCCAGGCACTACCTACGAGGTATGCAATACAAAATCATGAAAAGGAGAAGTTGAAAGTTTATTTGCTTTATATTTACTTTTAATTGGACTCTCCCTTGGTACGTGCGTGGCTCCACACTTCACCGTGATCTCAATATACACACTGGGGAAGAACAGATCTGTAGACATTCCAGCAGGTACAACGATCGACTTGTTAGACACCGCAGTATACTTGCAAGGAGACTGCTACCAGCTAGGCCGTTAAGGCGACTCAAAAGACTGGGTTTCTACAAGACGATTCGTTTAGTGTCCAGCCCTCCCCTCACCTGCTAGTAATCCTCGTGAGAGGTTTGGTTCTTTAAGATTTGTTTTTGATATGTGTTCTTAAGATGCTATTTAGAATGTATGGTTTCAACACTTAATAAAAAGGAAAAATCAAAAAAAAAAAAAAAAAAAAATTGGAATAGTGCAACTTTACCTAATCTGTATTTATTTAGAAGTATCAAATTTAAGTTCCTAAAGTTGAATATATTGTTTTGGTGCTGGGTAGCGGGCACAGTATTAAATTTTCATAATAATTTTTAATATATAAAATAAAATATATTTTCGTAATTTGTGTTGCATAGTTTAGGCAGCGGTTTTAAAACCAGTATCTCTTGTTAATATTTCTTTTATAAATTCTATGTTAATTAAGCGATTGCAACTTAATTTTCAGAAATCGTTTGGGCGTTGATAGTTGCCGTGTTGATCAAAACTGTTTGTTCTGCATTCAAATAACACTTGGATGGATTTTTATCGGTTATGGGGACGAAAAGGGGCGCGGACAAAACCTATAACAAACTTGATCAGCGTTGCAGTAGATGTCAGATGTCCGTCTGATGAATGTTAACGGACTGCAGCCTTCATCTAGTTATAATTACTATTAATATTGCCTACCACGTATATATTACTTTATGTTATATATTACTATATTACTTTTGCGGAACGCATCAAAAATATTGTTTAAAATTCATCGTACAACTATTTGATTAAGTTATCGATATGAATTCGATTTTACTGTTTGCCCATCTCAAATCGATGCCCTTTTTGTGAAATGTAACGATGCAGCAGACGCGCTTTTTTATGTTGATCCTATTTTAATAAAGTTACATATAATAAAAGTGGTTTTGAGATCTTTAATGACGGTAGGAACTAATTGCCGGATAATATAATATTGTCACTTGTCACGTAATTGCCCCAACAACATATACCATGCTTGAACCGAAGAGAGAAAAGATTTTCAATTTAAGAAACTTCTCACAATTTGGCTCGTTAAATGTCGCATTGCAAACTGGTTCGCTGCCACTTACCAGCATGCGTCGCATCGCGTCGCACGCACGCGGCAAATTGAAGTTGCAACTTGCTGCAGACTCGCCTTGTTATCCGGCATTATCCGAAAACTTAAGCGAGATCATTCCCTGTAACGGTTATGGGGCGAGATAAATGTATTCATAGATTGCTTCGCACCATTCTGTAAACTTTCTCATGTTAACTTTTCTGTTTGTATTTTATTTACAGCGCAATCAAATTTAACTGTTTAAACAAGCGTTGAAAAGATTTCGATCCAACCACGCACACACACGCACACTCGCACACACACACACACAGATGTGTCAGATGCGGGCTGCAGTAAATGGAGAAAGCGTCGACGCTGGCGTTGAGAAAATGCAAAACAATTTCAGGCGAATTAGCGTAATTGTCTCGCCGCCGCCGCCGCCGCTGCTGCTGCTGCGCTGCCAAGACAATGAACATGAAGGCGAATGGCAAATGGGCGACTGCAGCGTCACAGTCGACGTCGCAGTCGCGGAGCGAAGAAGCAGCAGCCAAGCTACTTAATCCTCTAATTTGTGTGTGTTGCTGCCGCTGCCACTGTCTCTGGCTCTGCCACTGCTGTTGTCTCCTTCACCGCACACACACACACACACAGTTGCCGGCTCACGCCCTGCGGCCACCCTTCTGCGGGCGCCCCTGGCAGCAGCAGCGGAGGCAGCAGCAGCAGCGCTGGCTTCATTTGTATGCAAAAATGTAAACCAAAAAATCAGCGAGAATGTTAAATCCAACAAAATGCATTTAACACATAAAAATTTGCATAGAAAGTGGCTTTGGTATGTTTGGTATTTTTGTGCCTCTCTCTCTCTCACACACACACACACAGTGTGTAGAAAAGTGTGCAGAAAAGGCGAGAGAGCGTCAATAAGAGCAGCAGAAAATGAGTGGGAGAGATGGAGAGAGACAGAAGAAGAGAGACATAGAGAGAGGATAAAGAGTGAGAGAGAGAGGGAAAGTAAGAGGAAGAGAGAAGGAGTGTGAGAAGGGGGTGGGGGGTAGAAAAGCAAAGGGAGAACATCGTCGCGTTGCGTAGATTTCGTTTTAATTTCACTTTTCCTTTTACTATTATTGTTATTTGTTTAATGTATGTGCCGCTGTGCCACGCCCAACGCTAATCTGGCACTTAATTGCGCTTATAACGCATACACGCACACACACACACTCACAGACACACACACGCACACAGCAAATCCCGTTTGATGGCCGCCAACTAATTCGGCTTCTCCTTTCGCTGCACTTCAAGACGTTTGTGCTCTTCCTCTCTCTCTCTCTCTCTCTCCCTCCCTCTCTTCACTTTCCGTCCCGCTCTGTCATTTTTTGGGCTGTTGCGAGCGGCGCCAGAAAACTTTTCGATTGTTTTGGCACTTCTTATTAAGTTGCACCACACTCTGTGTCTGTGTGTGTGTGTGTGTGTGAGTGTGCGTATGTTCTTTTTCCGTGACAACCCACGCATATATTTGTTATTGCGTTATTCCTGCTCCTCATGTTTATACCCTGTAAAAAAGGGTATACTGGCTATAAGCAAATGTATGTTACTGGCAAGAGGAGACGTAGCAGACCCACAAGGCATAAACTTTATGTTTATTCTTGGCCAGAATCATTGTCCGAGTCGACGGAGCCATGACTATCTATCTGTCCGTCCGACTTTCTGTCTGTCTGCCTGCCTGAATGTCGAAAAGTGTCGTTCTCAGCTATCTATTACGTTTTGGAATCGGCAATTCTATGCTTTGTCAACGGTGATATGTCCCTTTCGTGGATATTCTACCAGGCTAATGGTTTCAAAAGGTGAAGGATTGATTTAAGAACAAATAATGGACATTTTTGAATGACTCAAGCAATTTCGAGACTGCGATTCTATTTAACTCGAGGCTTAAATTAAGTATACATTTAAAACGTCTTTTTATAGGGAACAAGGGTATTATAACTGTCTGTCATTTCTTATGAAAAGCTAGATTTAAGCAAATGCAGTGGCTAGGGCTACCAAATCTGGTGTCAATATGTGTTATTATTGCAAGCAAATCATGTTCGTTTTAGAATTTCGTCAAGTGGGTAGCACCGAACACACTCGACTTTAGTTTTCGTGCTTGTTGTGAAAATAAAACAGCATTTTTTGAAAAAATATCGAAGAAATATTTCAAATAAAAATAAATTGAAATGTGAAAATATTGAAAAGGAGTGGAAAAACTGGATGTATATATTTGTCACCTTCAATACCTGCTGAATAAAAACAACGGAATACTGACTTAAAAAATTTTTGGTAAATTAATTAAAGTTCATTATTAGATTTACTTATTATTTAAAAAATGTACTTAACTTATCAATGTGAACAGGTAATTTAGATATGAGATACTCATAAAAAAATCTCTTATATCATACTAGCCTTTTATTATTGTTGGATTATTCTCATTGTTTGCAGTCAAATAGTGGTAGTTCATGGCAAAATTCTAAAACCTGAGCAAAAGATTGTTTAAAAAGTTATACTGATAACCGAAAATTAAAACTTTCTTTACTACTAAATTGACCAGCACTGCATATCCACCTTTTCTATATATTTCAATCCAATCAGAAGTTGTTCAAGTCACCTTTTAAATTGTTCCAGTTCTATAAAAGAAAGGATAATGGGTATCTAGCTATCGGGCTCGCCTGACTGCTGCTCTCTTCTGGTTCTGGTGTCTTGTTTTATTTAGTTGTTTTTGGCCTCGCTTTTTTTGCGCCTGTTTTTTTATTTTTTTTTCTTGTATTCGTTGTTGGTGTGTGTTGTTTTTGCATGTGTTGAGATTCTCATGAAATTTGCATACAAATTGCGTCTGGCGCTGGGCGTTGTACACGGGTTGTACTGTAGCTGTAGCCGCCGTAGCCGTAGCCGGGCGAGAACTTTCCCCGAAACCGAGTTGGGCTCGCTGCCGCTCATTCATTCATTGGGCCACGCACTCTCATTGCCACCAAAGGGTTAAGGTCTCCATTCTCCCCCGCTCACTACCCCTCTCAACCGACAACAACAACAACAACATCTGGTTACTGTCAATTTTGTGGGCTTCTATCAATAATCGGAATTGGAACTGGGATTCGGATTGTGATTGGCCAAGCCCGCAATCAAAGAGGAATATTCGCTTGTATTCGCTTTATACGTATAAATTGAGCAATGATTTATGCGACATACACTTTAAAAAAAACATTGGGCTTTCTTTTAGATAATTTTAAACTTGAACCTTAACTTTTATACAGTGAATGTTAGATCAGCTTAGTTGTTTTGTTTGTAGTTTAAACGTTTCTTACAGTAAAGTTATTTTACTTTCGAATTTACCTTAATGAACTTATTATTCATATTAATTTAGAAATTTCAAACAGTCATTCAGGGCTGGGAAACTAATGATTGCGGTCTTGGTTAAAAAAGTTGTCCGAAGAAAAGTTGGCAGGATCGTGCTAGGTTGGCAGGGCTGCAAAAAGTAAAGGAGTCACAAGCGTCAACAGGAGTTGCCAGAAAGGTGTCAAAGAGTTGTTGCCGCGAGAGATTTAAAATTGAAAGTTAATTAAAAGCTAATATAGGAAATATTCTAAAAGAACAGATGCATTTTTATATAACATTAAAACCAAAACAAACTATTTGAATAAAGAAACCTGTTAACTGTCAAACTGAATAAACTTATTCTTCATAACAAATAAATCTTAATATTAAGGATTTCATATTATCTTATTAGTACCCTTTGATTACATTTATCTTATATCAGTCTTACATACTTTCGTTTACACCAAATTAGGAATAATATTCATTTTATATGCAAAATATTCACTTATATATTGATTTATTTATTACTTAATTTTCTATTTATTTACTTGAATTCATTTAAAAACAGTCGAGTACACTTAGTAAATAATGTAAAGTGATTTTAAATTTATTTTTCTTATAAAAAACATTATTTGTACACATTCATCTCATTCCTTTAGTCACAAATGTTTCTTAAAGTCTAACTAAATTGCTTATCTTTACTCTTATATATAAGATTAGTCTTTTATATATAATTTATTATAAACTCAAGAAATATATATATTTATTTAATTTTATGAGAATCTTTTCTTATTTGTTTATTTTTAAACCAATTTAAAGTGGTAACTCAACTGTTCTTAGTTGATGTTGAATAAATAAATTGCAGCGAGCACACTGTGCTCCGTTGGGTGCACACTTCTTTGACGCACTGTCTGCTCCGTCTCGAATGTTCTCGAGTAAACCTTTTGAAGGTACTCCGCAATTGCCAGTCGAGTGTCTTAATAACTTCTTGCAGGTTTCTGCAAAATAATTTAACAGTCAAAGCATATTTTCACACGTTATTATTGCTGAGCTCGTTCCATTGCACCAAAATCCTAGGTAAGAGGCAAAATCCTAGATGAGAGAGACAGCAATAGAGAGAGAAGGGCGAGAGAGAGAGAGAGGGAGAGACGGAGAAGTCCTGGGCGTGCTTGAGGAATTCCATTTGCCGAGTGAAGAAGCCACTCGAAGCGGTTTCGAGAGGAATTTGCGCTAGGTAAGCGGAAGAGGAGGATGGGAGTGGAGTGGAAGAGAGGGGAAACGTACAGCTTATCGCTCCATTGCTTGACTGCTATTTCATAAATAAACAGCGCAATTATCATAGGTAAACAACAACAGCAACAACAACAACAACAGCAGCAACGACAACAGCAAATAAATAGAAGAATAACAGCGCCAATAAAAACAAAAGTCAATTGCGGCGCTTTTTGCGGCCTTTTCTGTTTGTGTTTACGCAGCGAAGTCGCTCTTACTCTCTCTTCCACTCCCTCTCTCTCTCTCTATCACTCCCTTTCCCTCTCTTTCACTGTCTCCGTCTCTCTTCCTCTCCCTCCCAGTTTGCAGTGATGCGCCTAGTTCAATGAAGTCTTCAAATTAAGCGTCAACTTTAAGTTGAATTTGTTGTCCAACGATAAAGTTGTCGCTGCTGCTGCACTGCTACTGCGCTGCTGCTGCTGCTGCTGATTGCTTAAAATTCATAATGATAATAATAGTGCGTTGTGCACTAATTGCAGCTACAGCAACAGAAGGAGGAGACGGGGGAGGGGCAACAACAATAACATTGTTCACTTGCACTTGGCATCACTTAAGTCAACTGCAAAAACTTTTGCGCAATTCGCGTCATCAGAATGAACGCAGCGGGAGAGAGCAACAGAGAGAGGGAGAGAGAGACAGAGAGAGAGAGAGAGAGGAGGGGGAAGGGGGAGAGGGGAAGGAAGAGAGAGAGAGGAAGGAAGAGAGGGAGAGATAGTAAGACGCAGCAAGGCCTTGGCCGCTTACAGTGACACTCACGCTGCTGCTGCCGCAACTGCTACTCCCCCCTTGCCACACACACACACACACTGACCCACCTAACTGCTGCTGCCACTGCTGATCTCCCCACCCCTCCTCCACATCCACTTCCAAGCTGACTCTCTGGCTCATTCATTCAAGCATTTTGCCGCTTGCATTCAGGCGAAATTGTTCCACAAAGATGCGAGCACAGACAATGAAAGCAGCGCCCAACGGGAGGGAAAGAGAAACAACGAGGGAGACAGAAAGAGAGAGATAGAGAGCGAGGGATAGGGGGAGAGGGAGACAACACTTAGTGCAGCCCAAGCCAAATGCCCGCACTCCATTTCCATTCGTTTCATTCGCAGTCGCATTCGCATTGAGTGCACTTCATCGCTGCCTGCCCGTTTAGACGGCAGCACCCTCACCCCCTATCCCTCTCCCACAACCTCTGTCTTTGCCTCAGCCACTGCCACTGCCACTACATCTGCCTGCGTCGCTGCCCGTGGGCGCTGCTTAACTTTAACTTGAACTCTAAAATAACAACCTGAGTTGTTTTTGGCTTGTTCAGTTTTCGTATAATTTCCTTGCAGGTATTTTCATAGCTCTCATCACGCTGCCTGTACTCTCCTTCTCCCTCCCCCTCCCCCTCCCCCTCCCTTGTCTGTCTTCTCTCTCCCCCGCTCGGCACTTTACGTACTCTATCCTATCTGCCGGGCAAGTGAATGGAGCTGGGTGCAAGAGCAAGTGATGAAAACAATGGCAAGATGAGAAGAGCAGGAGATAGAAGAGGTTAAGGGGGAGGGGAGATGGGGGAGAGACTGCTGTAACAGGCATGGGAAAACAATGAGGACAAGAGCCTAAATGACTTGTAAGCAAGGGGAATATGCCAAACCTATATGTATATACATATATGCAATGTATATTATCCATACAACAAACATACCACGGGGCACTACATGCCATGGTTATCGAATGTGGAATATCGAATACGAACTGCATGTTAATACCTCAGTGAATGGAATTTCGCAGTAATTATTTTGAATAGATGTGTTGTTATAAAATACAAGTATAAGACATAAATACTAAATGCGTAGATTAATGTTGGAATACCAGCATTGTTCTCTTAATAATATCACTACACAACACTAAATTTATCGATAAGGCTTTAAGTTTCCATTGAATCTTGCGAATATCTGATTGAGTGTGCATGTGGTGCTGGTGTTTCGAGCTTACATTTCCAATACATATTATTATGAATATTAAATATATAGATATATGTTACTTTTGTAATCAAATATCAACACTAGTCTTTCCCACAATTGAAACAATTGATAAACCTGTTGTAGAATTTATTTACGACTTCAGTTCCAAACAAACAAATAGTGTATGTTATAATGAAATTGAATAACTTTGTAGATATGCAGTTTAATCAAAATATTATTATACAATAAATACATGATTAATCACTTTAGATTAACAAATTAATGATAAGCCTAACTATCAATTTAGTACGTTGAAACATCAAATCTTTATGTTTATAATATACTTATATAAAATCATTCAATGATAATGGAAATCAGGGAATGGTCTATGTATTTTATACTGTAGTAACCAGGGACCGAAAATAATGATTATTAATTTTTTTTTTTTCAATGAAAAAATCATCCACTTAGAATAGTCGGATAAGAATGAAGATTGCACCAGAAGGTTTTTACTGGCCTTTTGTGGGCAAATCCGAGGTAATCCCAAATTTCAGGATTTTTATTTTTTCAAAAAATAATGATTATTCGTTGAACGAAAAAAATTTCGATTACAGAATAACAATTATTTGTTGAGCGTTATTTTTTCGATTAATTGAAACGCTCAATCTCGGATTACTCCCCTCCCAAAGAAGTTTTTAGAAAAATTTTGATGCAGACTTATAGAGTTCACGGAGGGGTATCCATTTTGATTATTTTGTAATCCCTTTGACTATTGGTTTTCTTTTAAAATCTGTATTTTATTGCATATTTTGCTATAATATTTAGTCAGTTTTCTTCGACAACATAATTTTGAGTTCTGTGTTCGAGCTCTACAAAGAACTTTTAAAAGTCGTCTATTTATGATAACAAATATGATATGGTTGTTGTACTTTTTGCGTGGCTTTTAAAGCTAACCCATTACATTTGTGGAAGTCATTGCCTTATGCCTTTGAATTTAGAACCGAAAATCATATTGTTTTGGTCGTTACCATGAGTCAAAAGGCAAAACTCTTTTTCTATTGAGTAAGTCAAGGGCTCAATAATAATTAAAATGGATTCCACTAAAAGCAATTAAATAGTCTGCATCAAAATTTTTGTAAAATCTTTGTTATAAGAGGTGTAATCGTAGTTTGAGCGATATTTTTGATCGAAAAAATAACGCTCAACAAATAATCATTATTTTCTGAACGAAATTTTTTTCACTCAAAAATAATCATTATTTTTTGAACGAAAAAAATAAAACTCAGCACATAATCATTATTTGTTGAGTTGTAAGATTTTTTGAGTGATTTTTACGGTCCCTGGTAGTAACATATAATACACAGTAATATGAATATAATTATTAATATATATTACATTTAATATACAATATTAATTAATATTTAATTTGCGATATATCATGGCTCTACATGTTTCAGCTATTTATTCTCCATAAGTATGCAAACGCACAATGTTCAAGTTATTCATTTATCGATAAACTTAGAGGAGCTGCCACTGCAAGTTTTTAATGAACTGCAATCTGCTCTCAAGGTTCCTTCAATGAGCACACGTATGTGAGTGTGAGTGCGAAAGTATGAGTGCATTCATGAGTACCCTTTGTCACGCCGTGACTCCTGCAATCACCGTAGTTCTGATCGGTTCTGGTTAACTGTTATGGCTACTTACCATGGCTTTGCTGCGACCCGTGCTTCACCCACCCCTCTCCTACCACACACCTCCTCTTGCTCTTCTTCTGTTGTGTTCTTATGGAGCAGCGACTGCCTTGGCAAGCAATTTCAATGAAATCAAGCGAGCTCCAGCGAATGTTTTGTCCTGCTGCTGGCTCGTTATCCTTGTTGTCGCCGATGTTGCTTTTCCGCTGCTGTTGGTCCTCCTCTTCCTGGGCTTCACCTCTGCTGCCTCATGCCTTGTTACTGTTGCTGTTGCCCCGCAGCATAGTTTCGGCTCCTCTTGTTGTTGTGAGCTGTGCTCAGCTCCTCAGGTATTATCAGACAGCATTCCTACCCTGTAATCCTCTGTTGTGAGAGGAGTATTGTTGTGTAGGTAGTATTATTATTGTCATTATCATTATCATTATCATTATTATTGTCATTATCATTATCATTATCATTATCATTATCATTATCATTATCATTATCATTATCATTATCATTATCATTATCATTATCATTATCATTATCATTATCATTATCATTATCATTATCATTATCATTATCATTATCATTATCATTATCATTATCATTATCATTATCATTATCATTATCATTATCATTATCATTATCATTATCATTATCATTATCATTATCATTATCATTATCATTATCATTATCATTATCATTATCATTATCATTATCATTATCATTATCATTATCATTATCATTATCATTATCATTATCATTATCATTATCATTATCATTATCATTATCATTATCATTATCATTATCAGTATCATTATCATTGTCATTATCATTATCATTATCATTATCATTATCATTATCATTATCATTATCATTATCATTATCATTATCATTATCATTATCATTATCATTATCATTATCATTATCATTATCATTATCATTATCATTATCATTATCATTATCATTATCATTATCATTATCATTATCATTATCATTATCATTATCATTATCATTATCATTATCATTATCATTATCATTATCATTATCATTATCATTATCATTATCATTATCATTATCATTATCATTATCATTATCATTATCATTATCATTATCATTATCATTATCATTATCATTATCATTATCATTATCATTATCATTATCATTATCATTATCATTATCATTATCATTATCATTATCATTATCATTATCATTATCATTATCATTATCATTATCATTATCATTATCATTATCATTATCATTATCATTATCATTATCATTGTCATTATTCTTTCTTATTCTTTGCTATTATTAATTTATAAAACCTTTTCTATTAACATTGCCTTTCAATCTAAAACTAACTTTTCTGCGCAAGTGATAAAATAATTAGTTAATTACCTTAATTAATGTTGTCAATTAATTATACTTGTTATACCTGCAAAGTAGCTTACACAGGGTATCCCCGAGTACCACACCAGCTTCCTCCCACGTCAACTCTCCCTCTCTCTCTCTCGCTCTATCAAACTTTCCCTGTCTGTCTAAGAATGGTGGCATTTGTTGTTGTTATTGCTAAACGCTGGAATATTCCGCTACCTTTAGTGCTGCTACCTCCCTCTCCAGCTGCTTCCTGCTGCCCACTTTGCCCTTCCTACTGTCTGACTTCAGCAAGCGTTTTCCATCTATCTCCGAACTTATGTTGTCATAATAGCGTGCACCCGCTGTCCAAATTCGGCTCCTCTCGACTTGCCGAAGGCAGCCCATAATAAAAATAACAACTTAACTAAGTAGACAATGTTTCCAGTGTACGGGCAGGCGGGCAAGTATCTGTGTGTATGCGGATTGCCTTGACAATCAGTTGAGCAGCGCAGCGCAGCGCTGCAGTGCTTGTCAAACTGTAAGCGGCTTTGTGCAGCATCAACAACAGCAGCAGTAGCAACAGCGGCGCCAAGTTTAAGAAGTAGAACCAGCAACAGCAACGAAATGTGCATCAAAATGGAAGCAACAGCATACAACTAACTGCACAACGAAAAATGCAAACACACAAAGAACAACAACAACGAGAAAATAATAAAAAACAAGCACGAAAGCTAAAGTTGACGGTGCTCGACTCCAATATATCTGCTACCCACCTGTTTGAAACGATTTCCCAAGTGTATATTTTGTGTTGCATACTTTGGGGAGTAAATTATAAAGAGTTTTCTATATAAAGAGTTTTCTATCTAAATTAGCTCCTATGTTGATTATCCGATCGCAACCAAATTTTCAGAAATCATTTTGGCTTTGATATTTATTGAGTTTACCACAAATGAACAATCCTGCTTTGAAATCCCTCTGAAAATACGATTTTAATGGATTAAGGGCGATGGAAGGGGGCGTAATCAGAATCTTGAACAAAATTGACCTGCGTGCATAATTAAGACAGTTAGTTTTTTAGCAGTCTTATATCTTATTGAAGTTGAGTTCGAGATTTGTATGCGCATGGACAGACAGACAGACATACAGACAGATAGGCAGATAGACTGAGAGAAAGACAGACATGGAGAGACAGACAGACAGGCAGATAGACAGACAGATAGGCAGACAGACTGACAAAGAGACATACTGAGAGACTGACAGACAGGGAGCATGACAGACAGAGAGACAGACAGACAAACGGAGAGACAGATAGACATACATGCACATAAAGAGACTAACTGATGAACTGACAGATGGACAGACAGACGGACTTGGCTACATCAACTCGTCTGTCAATGCTGATTAAGAATATGTGTAGAGTGTGTCATCTGTCACGCATTCTTCTGCCTGTTAAATATATTCTAGTTCATCCTCGGCTGACACGAAGTCAGAATACCCTTCCACCTTATGGATATCGGGTATAACAATATTAACAACAAGAGCAACAGCAACATCGTGGCAGGCAGCGACTGCTTAAGCTGCTGCTGCGTGTGCTGGCGCTCTTAAAATTTGGTTTTTATCTAAGATGAACAATCTACCGCAGAGCAGAGAAGCAGGCAGTGCGATAAGGAGGGCGAAGGGGGCGTGGCAGGTAAAAAGGACAACGTTAACGTTTGATGAGTCGTTGCGCACCTTTTGCATTTTTATTGTGACCAACGCAGTCGCCGTTTGCAGCTTCAGCAAAACGATAATCCAGGCGAGAGAGAGAGAGAGAGAAGAAGAGGGAGGGGAAGAGAGGGAGCAAAGCAGCTGCCGCTGGCAAGTGCTTAATCTGTGTGCGGAAATACCGTTACGCAGCAAAGTGCCCAGCTGCGAGTTTTGAGTCCGACTCCGACTGCGACGTCGACTGCGACGGTGACTGCAGCGTCGACAGCGACTGGCCTTGTCCTGTTGCTGTTGCTGTTTAGTTAACTCAATAAATGAAAGTGAGGCAGGAGAGTGGGAGAGAGACAGAGCAGGGGGGAGGCCATCAAATAATCTCCCCCTCCCCCTCCCTCCCTTTCCCCTTCTTTCTCACTGCTCTGCTGCCAGCTCGTTTTGCGTTCTTGCGGTCGGAAAAGTGCTGACATTTGCGCAAATTTGCTCGTGCTCATTTACTTGTTTACGTTATTTCTCAGTGTCGACTGGTTGTTGTTGCTGTTCCTCTTGTTGCTGTTGTTGTTGCTCCTCCTGTTGTTGTTGTTGCTGTTGCTCTGCTTGTTGACAATTACACAAAAACTGTTAGCATTTGCCACAAAGCATAAGGACACTGTGTGCCGCCTCTTTGCAGTCGCCGTCGCCGTAGCAGTCGCAGTCGCAGTCAGCAACAGCCACAGGCGTAGCTGAGCAGGGGTGTGAGGAGGGTGGAGGGAGGAGGGGGGGATGTGAAAGATGGAAATCGCAACAAGCGACTAACCAACTAACGGACAAACTCATCAGCTTGGCAACTAACTAAACCACCCACTGTGGCTTGAGCAAGACAGACCAGCAGAGTGTGGCAACAGTGCAAGGGGGAGGGGAGGGAGAGGGGGCGGAGACGGGACGACAATGGCGACAGTTTCATGTCAACAATTTTGGAGCTACGAAATGGACAACAGTCAGCACTTTTGGCTCGTAAAACGGCTAGAAAGCAACGGGAAGAGAGCGAGTCACAGATAGAGCGTGTGTGTGTGTGTGTCTGTGTGTGTGTGTGTGTGTACTCTACTCTACTATACTCCCACCCCCCTTCCAGCACCTACCCAACTACACTGCGCCTCTGGCGAGTGTCCATTAAAACGTTAAAAGCTTCTTGAAAACGCATAAAACTATTCGCCGATTTCTCTTGCTCTTCTTCTTTTATTCGAGTTTCAGCAAGGGTGCAGAGAGGGGGGAGGGAGAGGGGAAAGGGGGCATCTCGCTCTCTTGCTCTTGCTCAGCTATTACTTTTTGGCAAGAAAGCATCATTAAAAGTTGAAAAATCAGCTTGCATTGTGAAAGGATTTACCAACTCCCTCCCTTTCCCCCTCTTTCGCACCCGTTCTCCCTTCTCTTTCGTTGTATTTTTCGCGCTCGCTCCTTTAAAAGATAACAAAAACAAAACGAAAGGCTTAAGAGAAAGAGAAACCTCAAAATATTTACGCAATTAGGGATAATTTTGTGTGTTTGTTTGCTTCTCCCAACATAGTTTTCCCAGTGTTCTGCAAAGTTTCCGGTTTCCTTTCGTTACGTTCTTTGAATCGGATGTTTCTCTGGTAAATCCGGATAAATCCTATGCAATGTTCAGAGTGCAGTTACGTCAGTATCCAGGAGATTTATGAACGAGCAAAGTTGAGTTGGAGCAACAGCGAAACTCGCCGACAATTAATCCTTAACTATACTTTAAATCGGTATCGAAAACATCGTTCAAGCTTTGCCGCATCCTCATTTCTAGGGCATTATTTAAGAAGTGAGGTTAAGTGGGAACTAAATGAGATTTAAGCGTTGGCTACAATCGATATATTGCAACTTTCTACTTATATTGATTTTGTTGCAACTCTGTTATGACTAGAATAAAGATTTTGAAAGTTACTATGCACTTGCAGAGAGATACAAATCTAATACTTTTGGGTATATATGTATATGAATTCTGAATTATCATTAACAGGAAAACCGAGCTAGCCTTTTCCGTAAGACTACGTTTCAACCTATCGGTAAATTTGTATTACTTTTCAAGGATGTGCAGCCAAACTTACGACACTAAACTTTAGTCTTTGTATATGCTTCTTAAATTACTTCAATATCGGGTCGCTATAACATATTACTGTCATTGGTTGAAATGGGGGCTTTTGTATGTGGTATTCCTATTTGGAATAACTCATCATTATTAAATATAATAATATCGTATGAACAGCTGAAACTCCAAGCAACTCCAATTAAAAAGATGGAGACATGTTTATTGTGTATTACTATTAATAATAATTATTACAAATATTATATTTATATTATAACCATTTAATTTGGATTTTTATACCCTTCGACCATTGAAAATTGTCAAAAAAGGCTATACTAACTTCGTGCAAATGTATGTAACAGGCAGAAGGAGGCTAAGAGACCCCACAAAGTGTATATATTCCTGCTCAGGATCACTAGCCGAGTTGATTAAGCCTTGTCTGTCTGTCTGTCTGTCCGGATGTCCAGATGACCAGATGAACACACAGCTGTCATTTATTATAAAAGCTAGAGATACCAAATTTTGCATGTAGGTTTATGTTTACCTGGCGCAGATGAAGTTTTGTTCAAATGTTTAGTGCCACCCCTACCGCTCCGCAAATCAATAATTTAATCTTTTAAGTTGATTTATAAGCGACATATACAAGATACAAAATTCTAAGTTTGATCATACTTAGCTAATTATAATACTAACATAACATCAAAGTTTCAATCCGATCGGACAACAATCACAGACGTAATTAAACAAAAACCTTGTTCGCTTTGAATTTGTATACAGACCAGCAAGCTGTGACGTCATTGCAATGCTCATGTAGAAAAGAAAATGAAAGAGAATGCGAGCGCATAGCGCCATTTGTTGTTCTTCTCTTCTTTTCTATGCACACGCATTTTTTGCATTAAAACGCACACACATACTAACATTTGGGCTTGACCAATGAAATGCTACATGTATATACACGAATTCATATAAAGACGCATATAAAGGCTTACGTTACGATATTTCTATTGAGTAGTAGTATCGTACAGTATCTATCCCACTGTCGCGTGCCGCTTGACTGTTGCTCTTGTCTTATCTGTCTCTGTTTTACTTAATGAAGAGTTTTGCGAATTGCACAGGTCAGTACTTCTGGGAACAGATGTTAGTTTGCTCAATTACGAAAATACCAAAAAGATGTCGAAGATAAGAAGACACACTGGGCGACAAACGATAGAAGTTAGCGCGATCGTCCGATCTTGCGAGTTGCAACTGGCTACAGTGTGAAAATGGCCGAGCATAAGATCACACTGGAGGAGCAGCAGCAGCATCCTGCGCTGTCTGTGGCCAAGGACCGCGGGGAGTTGTATGTGCGGCTGCGTTCAGGCTCGCGTCACTCGACCTACCGCCTGAGCCAGAAGGAGCTGCTGCTGCTGCTGCTGCTTGGCTGCTCGGCACTGATCGTGCTCTACGCCTATTGGGACATCAGGATGATGGCCACCCTTGCGGGAGAGCACAGCGATGGGGCAATGGAGGAGCCGCTGGCGCAGCGACTGGCGCGCGAGGTGCGTGTGGTCTGCTTCGTGCTGACCACGCCCAAGTACCACAAGTCACGGGCGGTGCACATACAGCGCACATGGGGCAAGCGGTGCAACAAGATCTACTTCATGACTTCCGCACACGACGAGGAGCTCAACGAGACCGTGGTACAGAAGACGCCGGACAAGTACGAAGTGCTGTGGGGCAAGACGAAGGAGGCCTTCACCTTCCTGTACGAGCACAAGCGGCACGAGGGCGATTGGTTCATGAAGGCCGACGATGACACGTAGGTGGCACAGTACACGGTTAGGCCGGAGATGTACCTAACCTGGGGTTCTCTTGCAGCTATGTCTTTGTGGAGAATCTTCGGCACATGCTCTACCCGTACTCGCCGCAGATGCCCATTTACTTTGGCTTCAACTTCCATTTGTTCAACTCGCAACAGAAGAACGCGGTAGGACAGCGATTTGCAACAGCTGGAGAAACTCTTTTACTTAATCTCTCACTCTCTCCCTCTCTCTTTCCTACTCTCTCTTTCGTAGTCCTACATGTCGGGTGGCAGCGGCTACGTGCTCAGCAGCGAGGCTCTGCGCCAGTTTGTGCACGGCTTGAACGACAGCAGCAAGTGCCGCCAGCAAGATGACTCTGCCGAGGATTTGGAGGCGGGCGCGTGCCTCTTCAATCTGAACGTACCTGCCGGAGATTCGCGCGATTCCAAGTTGCGCTATCGCTTCTTCCCCTTGGCGCCCTATTCGCAGCTCCTCTCCCACTACACTGGACTTGACTTCTGGTTCTTCAAGTACGCCTTCTACAACTCCCGAGCGGTAAGTTCTGCACTGAATCGAGATTGGCAACTTGTTCTCCACTCCTGTCCTAATTGTCCTTACAGTGCCGGGATTGTCTATCCAATTACCCGGTGGCCTTTCATTACATCGACCCAGACGACCTCTACGTCTTCGATTACCTTAGCTACACGTACAATTTGCACGGACGAAAGCCTGAGCTGGAGCAACTGCCGCCCAAGATAGCGCCTGGCAATCTCTACATACCCCCCTCGGACAATTAGTTAGAACTTCTTTTTTTTTTTTTGTTTTCTGTTGTAACAACAGATTATGTGGAACTATTTACATGTTTTGTACTATATTAATATTCTAATTCAAGTATTATTTTGGAGGTATTTAAATGGCTGAGCTTCCCTTGTGATCTATGAAAGAAAAATAAACCTATTTGTAATAAATCTTATCCCTGAATTCAAAATTAATTAGTGTTAATAAAACAATAATTATAATTGGGTAAGTTCTGACTTCAGACTTTTATTAGAAGGTCGGAAAACACACATACACGTATGACCCTCTAAATTGTTTTGCGTCCAGGATTTTATATCTTTTGAGAGATATTCAAATATTTCACAGTTTTTTGGGGTTACATTGAAGTCCAATCGAACCAAGCGAACCAAGTAACATATTATTGCATGTGTAAAATATCAAAATCATGACAACATCTGTTTGGGGGGTTGTATTAATTGTATTGTATTGTATTGTAATTGTATAATGAAGGTAAAAACAAAAATAAATGTTTGTATTAAACTCATAACCGTTCCGGCTTCTGGTTAATAGAGATTCCTATATATAAGATCAGAGACTTTCAATGTACGAGGGTCGTTTGATAAGTCCGTGACTTTTTGAATAAAATATATTTTTTTCGTCAAAGAAGCGTTTTATTTCTCAACATAATCTTCTTTTAGCTCTATACATTTAGTCCAGCGTTTTTCCAATTTTTTTATTCCTTCCAAATAATAGGTTTTCTCAAGGCCCTCAAAATAGTCGTTTGTTTCTGTGATGACCCGAATCTCTTACCGCCGAGCCATTTCTTCATGTTTGGAAACAAAAAATAGTCACAGGGGGCTAAATCTGGAGAATATGCTGGATGGGGTAGCAGTTCGTAGCCCAATTTATGAAATTTTGCCATGCTGACACGAAATTCACTTTTTTCCATTTTCGTTAAAATTCACGAGATCGTCTGCTTTCAATGCCTATAAAACGCAAACCAAAAAACGCAGCTTTCTCAAAATTTTACAGTCAGCTGTTAATCGATAACTGCTGACAGGAGCAGTGTTGTATTTAGAGCAGGTGCGCGGCAAATACAAAAAGTCACGGACTTATCAAACGACCCTCGTATTAGAAATGATTTATGGCACTTGCTTGCAATTGTTTGATAACGATACAAGTTATTTAAGAAACAATGTTAGCCGACTAAGAAGCACAAAATTATGCAAGACAATACGCTCAACATGGAAAAAAAACATTTCTTTATTATTCTCAGTTGAATTGAATTACTCGTATCTGTTACAATTTGCATAGATTTTAGAAACTACGGAACCACCATTTGACTAGATCTTAGTTACCAGTTTTGACGTGTATTGTTCTTCTTGTTGCCACTATAACCAAACCACCACTTTGTGCTTAATCCTAAATTGATAGCGATGACCTTTATCGGGGGCGCCGATTGATTTCATTGGCTCGAGTTGCGGTCCTTCATCCGTAAAACTCATTCGTATTCCAATATATTTTTTACATTTTTTTTTCTAGTAATTTTAAATGATATTAAATTATGTTGTTCCCTAATAAGGTGTTTCTTATTAATATTCAATAAGAAATCCTATAACTGTCATGGAAGCAACCACTTTAAATGATTTATAATAGGAGAATTCGCCTATTGCAGCCATTAAGAAAATAAAATACATTAAATATTAGTAAAGTCTGCACTGTTATATGTGTTACGTATTGGAACGATCAGAGAACCTGCAAAGTACCAGTTCGTTTGGCAGGCCTAAGATAGCTTTTCTTTCTGGTTATTCCTCAAGGTTTCATGACTTCCAAGATATTCAACTGAAATATCAGGAGTATTTTGGCTCCCTTTGGTAATTCTACATATTCCTAAATTATAGAAATGGAATTATTTAAACGCCCTTTAATTCTTTTGGTCTCTTTCCAACCGTGTCAACTCTTAGTTTTCGCCTTCAATTTCCACGAGGGTTTTCGAGTTTCCGTTGGCCGCGCCAAGTAAACAATATAATTTATCATTTTTGCAAGGGACTGGAGTGTGAAGTAATTCTAAAGATGGGCGACGACTAGCCACGCCCCCAGTCCACAGGAGCGAAGTCCAACTACGGCAAAAAGGAATCAAGCAGTCAGTCTAATAAAATCGAAACAGAGCGTTGTTCATGTGGAGGTGACTCTGATGTGCAGAGTGATACCCTGTAATTGTGGGGAAATCAAGTTACAGCCAGACACATTAAAGACCCTTTCAGACTAGTGCATGCTACCCCATCTGTGGTGCAGTTTACAGGGTATTGGCAAGAAAAGCAAAACTTTGACGCAAACAAAATTAACGGTAATAACTTGGACTTGGCCGTGCTGTTTGCTAATTTGCCCTGCATTTGCATGTATGTGTGTCTGGGTGTGCCAGTCTGTGTGTGTGCGTGTTTGTGTGAGGGTGTGGGCGTGTCCAAAAGGGGCGTACCAAATAACCGTAATGAAGTTTGCAAAGTTTTTGACACATGCGAAAAAGATGTCGATGCAAGGATCGAAAAAAACAGGAAGCAGCCGAAGAAGAAGAAGAAGAAGAAGAAGGGGAACTAGAAAAGGCAGAGAGGGAAAGGGGAGAGAGGAGAAAGGGGAGAGAGGAAGAAAGGGAAGAAGGCGAAGGGAGAGCTGATAAAAACACTGAAGATGGGACACAGCAAAAGCAATTCGAGTTGAGGCACTGCGGTTGCAGTGCGGTAAGTTGGGGGCGGGTCAGGGGCAGACGAAGGGAAAGGGCAGGGGGTGCGGAAAGCCAACCCTGCTCGACTGGACGCTGCTCTGGTGCTTCTTGTTGCTGTTGTAAAAGTGTTTTGCGCGTTGCCAAACGACGAGGCAAATATTTGCAAAGTGGCAACAGGAAAACTTGGCCCGGTCCGAACTTGGACGCGAGTTGCGCTTCCTGCTGAGCTCGACAATTTCTCGCAGCGACGCCCGCTGGGTTTTTGCCACTTTACAACACACACACACACACAGACAGAGACACTCACACATACACACGGATCCACACACACACACAGCCACACACTCTTGCAAAAATATTATTTTTATTAATGCTTCGTCGTCTGCAGCGGGCTGCGTCTGCCTGTCCGTCTCACAGTCCTCCAGCCTGTCCCTCCCTCTCCCCGTGTCCCCCCCCCCCTCAGCTAGAGTCTGTCTGTCCGTCTGCACTGTCCACTGTCGTTTGCCGGGGTGAAAATGTGTTTTATATTTGTCAAATAAACGAAACGCACACACGGCAAAGTATCGGCAAATTCTTCTGCAGCTGTCTCCCTTCCTCCCTCACACTCACTCTCTGTCTCACTCTCTCTCCCTTTGTTTCGCCAACGCGTTTTTTATTATTTCTTGTGACGCCACCGACGCCGCAGGAAGCGGAAATCGTGCGTGTAATTGAACGGACATTGAATGAAACTTGCGACGGCTGCGACTGGCGACGCCTCGCGAGGGATGCACACAGTGCGAGAGGGAGACAGCAAGAGATGGGGGCTGGGGAGAGGGGCCGCGTAGTGTAGGCATGTGCTCAACATTTGTGGTCAATTTTACGTGAGCTGTAAAAACAAAACAAGGCAGCCAGAGGGGGACTAAGAGGGGGGAGATAGCGGGCCAATAGACGCCACAAAAATGCGAATACAAATAAATATTAAGATGGCCAAAGATAAATTCGCAGATACATTTTGTTTTATGCTTTGCTATCGTGAATTTCTCATATTTTTTACTGCCTCAAGTACGTCGTTGCATGCCCCATCGGGGACGCAGCTGTGCGACCTTGAGCGAGTTTTGGGGAAAAGTTTAATGGAGCAGTTCAAACTTGGAATGGCTACGCAAATAGTTTGCTGGATACATATGTTGGAGAGATATCGCAGATGCAGGGATAAACTGAGGAAATGGAGAAAGGGGAGTACTCCTAGGAGAGCTCTTCGAGGTCGCTGTATATGCTATGTATTCATGTACAGTCGAGTGATATCGACATGACGCAACATCGTTTCGTGCACTTTGTCAACTTAGTCGTTGATTTCCTCTAGACTTTGTACGAGGGTCGTTTGATAAGTCCGTGACTTTTTGAATAAAATATATTTTTTTCGTCAAAGAAGCGTTTTATTTCTCAACATAATCTCCTTTTAGCTCTATACATTTAGTCCAGCGTTTTTCCAATTTTTTTATTCCTTCCAAATAATAGGTTTTCTCAAGGCCCTCAAAATAGTCGTTTGTTTCTGTGTTTCTCTTCATTTGACCCGAATCTCTTACCGCCGAGCCATTTCTTCATGTTTGGAAACAAAAAATAGTCACAGGGGGCTAAATCTGGAGAATATGCTGGATGGGGTAGCAGTTCGTAGCCCAATTTATGAAATTTTGCCATGCTGACACGAAATTCACTTTTTTCCATTTTCGTTAAAATTCACGAGATCGTCTGCTTTCAATGCCTATAAAACGCAAACCAAAAAACGCAGCTTTCTCAAAATTTTACAGTCAGCTGTTAATCGATAACTGCTGACAGGAGCAGTGTTGTATTTAGAGCAGGTGCGCGGCAAATACAAAAAGTCACGGACTTATCAAACGACCCTCGTATCTTAGTAAGGTTTCTTTATGGCATATAACTTATATATATCGGAGAATATACTTTATTGAAGAGAGATGCTAGACTGTATGTAATTAAAGGGTAACATTGAGTTTATCGGATTAAGTAACTAATGCCCAGTGGACTATTGAGCGAAAGAGTCTAATGACTACGCCGCAATGAAGGAATGAGAGGTTCAAGTGAGAACCGAAAGAGATGAATAAGCCGAAGAGTCCGACTGAAAGCTTGCTGGCCGAAGAGAACGAATCTATCCATCATGCTCCGGTATATATATTGAGGGTATATTCATTTTGGCCAGTTGCTTGCCACGCACCCTTTGCGAGGCTAATAAGTACATATTTTATATGCACACCGCTTATAAATAGGTATATAATCTGAATCTGCATGAACAGGGAAAGCAAACTAACTCTGTCAGCCTGTCTGCATATCCGTTTGTCCGTCTGTCCCTCCGTCCGTCTGTCTGTTGCAACACAAATAAGTCTCTCAGTTTAACACCTAAGTATCTTAATGAAACTGGGCACACATGATTGTTGCGCGTTATAAATAGGTCAGAGCCGGATGGGACCGATATGTGATATTTTGATACTAATATATACAAATAGTATTGTATCAAAATCGGACCACTATTTCATTGCTGCCTTGGAAACAATCGACCGAAATGAAGCTTTTTATATGAAGACTTCTACTAATTATTGCAATAATTAAACTTAACGGTGCCAACCAAAGTTAGGCATATTGACTATACACAATTCCAGTTATTTATAGCTAGTACTGGAACGATCGAAAGAGATGAGAGCCTGCAAGGGTAAAGAATTTTCGCTATGTCGAAGGTAGCTTTTTTCACGTTTCTCTGTGTATCTCTTTTCCATCCTCTGCCTTTCTTTTCTCCCTTCTATAGATGTAGGATCAATTTGATCTTAACATATACCATATAAGTGTATGGCAACTATGCTTCATATATCATTTCATATATGGTAAGTGAACACTTTATTTTATATGACTGAATATGGCACATCTTAATTATCTACTTAGAGTTGGCTAATCCAGGGTAATAAAGTGAACAATTGTCTATCTCTTTCTCTCTCCCTCTCTCTTGCTAGCTCTTTCTCTCTCGTTTACTACCTGTCGCCCGTCAAATTCATTAAGCAAATGAGAGTCAACTGGAGGTGGTCGGGAAGAAAGGAAAGGACGGACAGAAGGGAGGTGGAAAGGGCAAGCGGAAGGGAACCTTGAGACGGCGACTGGAGATGGCGACAATAAATAATACCGTATGGGGAAATCTACACTCATTTTTCAAAACATTGCCGCGAGCGGATGTCGGCGAAGAAAGGGAGAGTCTCGCTGATAGAGAGAGAGAAAGAAAAGGAGTGAAGGGAGGGGGTAGGGCGAGTCCCTTCGTGTGGGCAATGTATTAACAAGGGCAGCGGCGCGTCGTTTTGCTCATGCAGCTGACGAGGCTGTCGCTGCTGACGTCGCTGTCGCTGTCGCCATCGCTGCCGGCGTCGCTGTAGTCATCAACATTGTCATTGACGACGACAAATGTTGCCGTCTTTTAGGCGTTGACATTTGATAAATTAAACATTTTTGTTGGGCTCTTTTTTGGCAAAGGGGCCAAGACAAGCGGCAAGGGGGGAGGGGGGAATGGAGGGAAATGGGGGAATGGCAAGTGGAAACTGGGCGCCCTTGGCTGCAGCTCGCGTTTTTTGTTGTTGCGGCACTTTGTTAAATACATTTGGCTTTATTTGTTGCCAGTTTTGTTGTTGCTGCTGCCGAGTGTGGCGCAAATTAGAAAACACTTTTGACATTTGCTTCGCCCCGTCTGTCTATCCCAGCAGCCCCCTCCTCTCTTCCCCTTGGTTGTGCCAGGTTTACAGCCCCTCCCCCTCCTTTTCCTTCCCGACGCCAGCCTATTTCGTTAATTGAGCAGTCGCGCTCGCGGCCAAAGCTAAAAGTCGCGCGGGGCCCATCATGTTTCTCCAGCTCGTCATCTTCAGCTCTTCCTCTGCTTCTCTTCATCTCTCCTTCTTGTCTTTCTTATCGACAATGACGACTTGCTGTGAGCCGAAGACGATGCCAATGCCAATGCTGATCCTGCAAGGTTGCCGCCTTCAAAGTGAACGCGCTTTGAAGTCGGCACAGTGGCCTTCCCTTCCCCTTCGCTCCCAATTCGCACTCGTCGTGGCTCGAGCTGTATTTAATATTTATTAACAGGCTCTTTAACAGCGGCAGCTTCAAGGGTGAGCGGGGGGGGGGGGAAGGGGACAAGGGGCGACACACGGCACGAGGCATTCGCATTAGTCGCAGATGCAAGTCGCAAATGCTCAAACTTAATTACATATTTAACGGGGACCTTCCCGTCGTGCTCGTCTGCGTCTCCGTCTCTGTCTCTGTCTCCGTTTCAGTTGACGTTGACGTCGACGTCGCGTCGGGGGCATTCGCCTCGGGCGTTTAGTTCCCAGAATACTGTGCAATCTTTTAGCTTCAATTGAATTATCCCTTTTTGCTGAAGTAACTTTCCTCTGGGCTTTCTCTACTTTGCTTGTTGTTGTTGTTGCTGTTGCTTGACTCGATATGACACGTGTCAGACAGACATACTTGTACATACACGCCTACATATTTACGTACAGGTATGACATGTTTGTATGGCATTTGAGGCTAGTCATTTGTCATTTGGGACAGATACATATGACAGTCACTGTTAAAAAGAATTCAATGCCAGATATATATACTATGCCATATATGTATATATGCTTTTGCCATACACATGTCATTATTGTGTGATATATAAGATAAATATGACACTTAATCACCGTTAAGGTTAGTTCAATATTTAAAGTATGTAAATATTTGTCATACGTAAATATACTATGCCATATACATATGACCTACTAATATATCATATATATATATTCATATATAAACAGATGTGTGCCGTGCGTCGTAATACAAACGTATGTGTGCCAAGCCAGATATGTTCGACTGTGTACGCCATATATACATATGTCATTAATGTTTGACATATAAGATATGTTAAATATGACACTTAATCACCGTTAAGAAAAGTTCAATATTTAAAGTATGTTAATTATTTGTCATACATAACTATACAAAGCCATATACCTATGACAGATAAACATGTAAATTTATCGCTTCCGCGTGCGCAACACAAACGAGTATGTCATAAATGTGTGACGTATTGAGAAATTTAATATTGTTCTATGATTGCCCCATTGTTACAGTGCCACTTGACATACATACATACAAAAATAGTAACTCATACCATAAGTACAATAGCTGTGTATGTACAGGTGTGTCATTAACTTTTTGGTATCGGGGCAAAATAACCGACATACGCTGCGTCACTTTTGTGCCATATAAAATATATTTAATGCAATTTGCTTCATTCGTCAGAGCATTTCTTTAATATTTTGAGAGATGTATGACGCTTCGCATGAAAGCTCAACCGGCCCTCTGAAATATTCGATTCTCTCAGTGACAAAGGGCGCAAATTGCGATTTGATAAGGTTTCTAATTAAGTTGCTTAATTGGCTTACGCACTTGCCAAGAGTGTCCGGATGGAAGCACACACACACACACACACACACGCACGCACAGCTACTACTTACACTACTTACATAGTTGAGCATAATTGGACAAAAGATCAAGCTGAATTTAGAGTTATAATCAGACGCAACTGCGAAAGCTAATCAATCAGCGGGCCTATTATTAGGTACATATATCCTTGCGGAGGGTATATTAATTGTATTCGAAAGCTGGCAATTCACCTTAGGGACAGGTGTCTGACCTATCTATAAAATATATACAAATTTTGAATCACCATCAACGTGGGAGGGAAAGTACAAATGTCTGTCTGTTCCCCCGCCTTACTGCCTATCTATTGCTAATTGGTCTCGCAGTTTTAGATTTATATTGATGAATTTTGAGTTACAACTTTTGGATACGATATATATTGGCAGCGTGCATAAATAAGCCATATCGTTTCGACATTTCTTGATATTAAAAGTTTTATCATCTTTTTATTTATAATTTATTAATTTATAAAACTAAATTTATACAGCTTTGAACTTGAAAATTAAACAAGTTTTAGTTCCTCATATTTTCTTATTAAATTTAAGTTTTATTTGTTATTTTATGGAGCTACATTATTTTCATGATTTAATTTTCCCTGTTAAGTTCTTGAAGTGATACCATTCCCTATCTGATATGAATCTATATATGTAACATATGTTCTATCTGATAAGAACAATTGATGGAAATGTGAGCATTTGTTTTGTTTATTAAAAAACTCACTTTATTACATATAACATAATAAATTTAGTTAGTTAAAGTTGACTAACATTTATTATCCATATTTATATAAAATCGGACATCTTTATCCTGTAGCTATTGAAAAAGCGATTTTGGTATCGAAAGGATTTATGTTCCAGCAGTGTATTGAGTTTTTATTGCTGTCAACGAACAAATGAATATAGAGTTAAGATTCTTTCTACCTTTATACAGATAAACAATTTTTATTGTATGAAAAATCGGCTGAGATTGATGAGGTTGATTATACATATATACCTTATACATATATACCATGATTAGTCGTTCAGTAGCGTAAGAGAGGGTCAACTAGAGGGAGAGACTGGGTAAATTAGGGACAGGGGAAAGAGTGAGGGGGACACTGAGTAATTAAGTCAAGCTCACAAAATCGATTGATTGAGATGCAACTCGAGCATGAGAGTAACACACTAAGTACATTCCTCTCCCTTCCTCTCTGCCTTCCCCCCTTCCTTCCTCTCTCTTTCACCGCACTCCCTCCTCTGCGCTCCCCTTCCAGCACTCACACAGGTGCACTCGCTGTGCAAATGTTTTTGAAAAACAGCCAAAACTGGCGCTGATTGCTTAGAGCCAAATGCAATTTACGCTCAATGCGCACTCATTACAGTTCGTGGGGCGTGGCAGGGGAGGGGGGAGGTAATAGAGGGACACCATGGGACACTGGCTAAACAAATCTGATTAATAATTAGAATCAAATAGAGAGAGAAAGAGAGGGGGAGGGGAGGGACGTGGCCAGTTGGTTTGCTTAAGCCGCGCGCGGCCCAAAATTAAAAATGCCCCATGGGACCGAGGACGAGAACGAGGACGAGGACGAGGACGTCGATCATTGTTGGGCGTTGTGTAGCGCAGCAGACAAAGTCGCGAACGCTTAAGTAAACTTGAGGGAGGAGTTGAGGGAAAATGGGCAAATTACTTCACTTGCGCTGCCAGAAAGTGAAAATGAGGCCAGCTGACAGAGAAGACTGCATGTTGCTGCCCTTTCCCCCTTCGCCTGCCCCTCTTCGCTGGCCAAGCACTTGACACTCCTCTGCCAAGCCCTTGCTAGTATTTGCATTGTCCTTCCCACTGTCTTGAGAAGATTAAAAATTCGCGAGTTTCTGCAGGATTAGACAGGCGCGGGGGAGGGTAAGCAGATGCAGCTGCAACAGCAGCGGCACAGATTGCAAACAAATCAAAGTCCATTGAGATGCCGACACGGCCAACTAGAAAGACGATGAGGAGAAGTCGCTGCCTGCTGCTTGCTGTGTGCCGCATCAAGTTTGCAGCGTGGTTCGAGTTGCCACGCAACATGCAACATGTTGCAAGTGTGGATTGTAACTCGGCCGTGAAGCAAGAAAAGCACCCACGACATTGCGAAGAGATAAAGTATGTTATTTGTAGTAATTATAGAGAAGATACATCACACACACGCGAAGACATGCCGTGTGTGTGCACATGCAAATGAATTTACAATAATGACAATAATTACGATATGTTACAGTACATTCCAGTGCAAGTACACATAGTAGCTCTTGATTAGTAGCGCACAAAATGGGCTTAAGGTTCTTAAAATCAGTTCTACGATTGAATGCCAGTTTTTTTAACATATGATTGGATCTGTTCATTCCCTTAAGATTTGCATTGGAGAACCCCTGAATTCCCCGTGCTGAGTTTGAATGACTTTAAGCTTTCATATTAGACAATACAAATTTAATTGAATGCATGCGAATATGAGTTACCAATTGATATTATTCAAATTTTAAAGTGATGGACAAGAAAAGCTTTGATCACTCAAATTATCTTATGGGTTTCCGACATAAGCGTTAACTAAATAACATTTATCTTCAAAACGATGATATGCTCTTAAATTAAAACACAGAGAAACACATTTTATATGCGACTACATCCAACAATTCTGCTTCTACGATTTCTTTTCCCCTTATCATAAACAAATATTTTCAGACTTCACTGAGACTTTGGTATCAGGGCTGCCAGGTCGGCCTTTTCCAGGCGAAGCTGTCCTTTCATGGTTTTGCCAGCCTGAAAAAATGTCCAAATGTTCTAGTTGCGACTTGATCATAATTTATATAATATTGTTTTTTAAAATGAACATGTAATCACATAATTTGTATACAAGTCCTTATTCCGGGATTCGATTAGATTTTTATACCCTTCGACCATTGAAAATGGTCAAAAGAGAGTATACTAACTTCGTGCAAATGTATGTAGCAGGCAGAAGGAGGCGTGGCAGACCCCTGTATATTAAGTATATATACTCCTGCTCAGGATCACTAGCCGAGTTGATTAAGCCATGTCTGTCTGTCTCTCCGGATGTCCGGATGACCAGATGAACACACAGATCTCAGTTATTATAAAAGCTAGAGACACCAAATTTTGCATGAGATTTCTGTTAACTAGGCGCAGATGAAGTTTAAAATGTTGGGTGCCACGCCCACCGCCCCCGCAAATCAACAATTTAATCTTTTAAGTTGATTTGTGAGCGACATATAAAAGATACAACATTCTGCGAAAGACCATACTTTGCTAATTATAATACTAACATAACGTCAAAATTCAAAGCTGTGACGTCATTGCAATGCTCAATGAAAAAAAAGGAAAGAGAAAGCGAGCGCGTAGCGCCATCTGTTGTTCTTCTCTTCATTTCTATGCACACGCATTTTTTGCATTCAAGCGCACACACATACTAACATCTGTGTTTGACCAATGCACTATGGGGAATTTGACCAGTTTTTTTACAAAAATGTGTTTTTCAGAAGTATGCAGTTTTGCAGTATTTTAGGGAATATATTAAAGTATCATACTCCACCATGCAAATGTTAACTTAACAGTCCTATGTTAAAATATCAGCTGTTAAAGTCAGCAATTGCAAGCGAACAGAACTTGCCCTCATTGCGCTCGATATTGAAGTGGAACTTTAAATTCTTAATTTTTCAAAGTGCCAATCTTAAACGCTCATAATTGAAATGGATATTTATTTTTAGGGTTTTTACTGTGCGGTGTTATAAATAGTTTGATTATTTAGAGCGCGTTTTTCTAAAAATTTGTACATTTAGCGAGTAATGTTTACGTGTAGTTTAAAAAGATAAATTTCAATTTTGAAAGGATCTACAAGAAAATGTTCAAATTTGTTCAGCAGGTGTCTATATGCATATTGTGGAGGTATCAATTCCCTATTCAGATCATCTAGTCTCTAACTGCGTTTTTTGCGGTTTTTTGAAAAATTCATTTTTTAGCAAGCAACATATCAATTAAAAAGCGTAATTGTGAGAAAGAAATTCTAATATTCACTTTAATTAGTGAGATATCAAAATAAAACTTAGCATACATACTTGTTATTACTTAGCACTTACAAATAAGTTGAAGAGAGGCTGATCGAGCCAATATATCGTATTGCTGCCATACAATCTATCTGCCGATTTTCTTATATTTCAAGATATGGCTTTCAAACTTATACCATATTACTTTTTACTATCTTAAATATAATCTCAAAACTTCATCAAAATCTGACTACTATAAAGTGTAGCTACCATACAAATTATTTGTCACATGACGGGTTTTCGTTTACATAGAAAGGATGGGGCCACACCCACTTTCTAAGGACTTACGTAATAATATAAAAAAAAACTCCATCCCTAAATTTTACTTAGATCAGGAGTTATTAATTAATGAAAAAAAAGCATGCCAAATTCCCCATAGAGCAATGACATGATACATGCATATACACGTATTCATATAAAGACGCATATAAAGGCGTGACTTGCTGCATGTCTTACATGTGCCCCAATAAGTATACAACAAATAATTTCGTAGCGAGAAATGTTTCAAAAAAAAAAAAACATTTATTTGACTAGATTTTTGTTAACAGTTTTGACTTGTATTGTTCTTCTTGTTGCCACTATAACCAAACCACCAACTTTGTGCTTAATCCTAAATTGACAGCGATGACCTTTATCGGGGGAGCCTCTTTCTAATAATGATAGTTGTTGATTTTGAGATTATTATTAAGTGTGGAAAGTGTGCCATGCCTTCCCCCGGGATTCGAACCCGGAACCCCTGTAAAGGTGACATTTGTGAGTCGGAAGCCCAGACAACTCAGCTACAGGGGTCGGCAATAAACTAAGTGAGCAACTACACATATGTTAACAGTCTTACTTGTTTGTTCCCAACTCTTTTCTCAGACCTTGAGCAGTTATAAATATATTATAAATATATTATTAAGATATTATACATTATATTAAACTATATACAATATAATAACATACTATATAACATTTTGTACACCCTTTCGACCATTGAAAATGGTCAAAAAAGGGTATAATAACTTTGTGCAAATGTATGTAGCAGGCAGAAGGATGCGTGGGAGACCCCAGTATATCAAGGTTTATATTCCTGCCCAGGATCACTAGCCGAGTTGATTAAGCCATGTCTGTCTGTCTTTCCGGATGTCCAGATGAACTCACAGATCTCAGCTATTATAAAAGCTAGAGACACCAAATTTGGCATGAAGCTTTTTGTTTACTAGGCGCAGATGAAGTTTATTTCAAATGTTGGGTGCCACGCCCACTGCCAAAGACCATAAATAGTTAATTATAATACCAAAATACAATCAAAATTTCAATCCGATCGGACAAAAAACACAGACTTTATTAAACAAAAACCTTGTTCGCTATGATTTTGTATACAGAGCTGCAAGCTGTGACGTCATTGCAATGCTCATGTAGGAAAGAAAATAAAAGAGAATGCGAGCGCGTAGCGCCAGAGTAACCTCTTCTCTTCTTGCTCTCGTTTATCATAAAAAGTTAAATGTTCAAGGAACAAATATTTCAGAAATATTGCCAAAGTTCGAATTTGACCATTTTCAACACATAAAAAACCATTAGAACATTATCTTTAGAGCACGAAGAATAACTAAATTTGCAAATATGTATATGTATGATGTTTTAGCCTTTCTTTTTTTTCTTCTTTTTCTGTAGTCTATCCGTATTTATACCGGATACCAATTGGGTAGAAGAGCTTAGAAACTTCGTGCAAACCGAAAATGTATTTAACGGATAGAAAAAGCCGTGGCAGACCTTACCATATTCTATATTCTTAGTCAGCATAAGTAGACGAGTCGATAGTCTATCTGTCTGTCCGTTTGAATGTCCAGATCACAGTTACTAAAAAAGCTAAAACTACGAAAGGCTCATCAAGTTTGTTTTAGTATTCGACCACACCCCTTTTCGACCTTGTCGATAAAAACTGAATTGAAGGAGCAATTTTAATACACGACTGTTGATTTTGAGCAAACACAATAACTTTCAACACGCAAACGATTTCTAAAAAGTTAATTGCCATCGGATAACAGGTATAGGATATTTGAGAAATCGTTATTTTAAAGTTGCTCCCGAATTTGCTCCGCAAAATATGCAACACAAAACATGACAAACATAGAAGAACGTTTTAATGGGAAGAAGGTAAATTCGAGTCAAGCACACTCGACTGTAGCTTTCGAGCTTGTTTCAAACGTTAATCAAGTTTAACAATTTTATGGTGTTCGAACATTTTAAGGATCTTAAGTCCTCAAAGTAAGAATAACTAATCAGTAGTTTCATTTATTTTTCACTTCTGGGCTCTTCAGACTTCTGTTCACTATATTCCCTCTTTGCCGGCTTTTTCGGAGTGAATTTCAGGTAGTCCAAGCTCGTGGCCGCCTCGTACTCCTGGACAAGCCCGTCGACCACGTCCCGGGACTCATCGAGCTCGCTGAGGTCGTCCTTGAACTCCCGTCGGAACTGATCGAGGAACGCGCGACGCTTGCGCAGCTTGTCATACTCGTTGAGAGTGCGCTCGAAGAGCGAGCAAATGCTGGTGTTGTTGGCCAGCATCAAGCCCGAGACACGGTGGCTGCTCTGCACGTACGGCGAGGAGCGGGAGAGGGCCACCTGAATGGAGGCGGGACCCCACGGTATGAACTGTGCCAGCTTGCGCTCTCTGATGCGCTGCAGCGACTTGTGCACCTGGGTGGGATCCACGGCCCCCTGTATGATGTTCAGTATGGAAATGTAGCAATGATGGTTGCTCTTGTCGGGCCCAGTCGAGACCATCATGTTCTTGGGCTGCAACAGACGTCGCATCACGTCCAGCACAGTTGTCTTCGGGACGTTGACAGTCTGGAGGATATGGACAGTGGAATTATAAGCATACTCCCTTTGGGGCCTACATTCGTAGTCGTCTTACCTGGGCACTGTTGAGGTTGGCGTCGCTGCTAAGCGGAGTGTAGCCAGTCATCAGGAAGTGCAGCTTGGGCGTTGGTATCAGCGGGGCCGTCAGGCCGATGAGGTTGTTGTTCATGTACGAAGGGTAGCGCAGTGTTGTGGTGCTCACACTCATGATGGTGGAGACCAGAGTGTTGATCTGGGCGAATGTCGGGTTCTGCAGGTGCAGGCGATCGCAGGCAATGCGGTTCAGTGCGGTGTTGTCCAGCACTACAACACAGTCTGCCGCGGTGGCCAAGCGACGCAAAGTGAGCATCGAGTTGTAGGGCTGCACCACCACGTCGCTGATCTCGTCCTGGTTGGGAAATACACTGTATGTCTGTATGAGCTTCTTCGGAAAGCGTTCGGCCAAACGTTCCATTAGAAACGATCCCAGCCCGGACCCAGTGCCGCCGGCAATGGAATGGCACAGCACGAACCCCTCAAGAGAGTCACTGCCCTCGGCCTCGCGGTCGATGATGTCGAGGATTTCCTCTTGCAGCTTGTCGCCCTGGCTGTAGCCCGATGCCCAGTTATTGCCAGCACCTCCGCCGTGCTTGGACAGATATACATTCTCCGGGTTGTACAGCTTCGAGTACTCCGACGTCATAATGTGGTTGATCACACGAGGCTCCAGATCCAGCAACACGGCACGCGGTATATAATGGTCGTCGTCCGCCTGATAGAAGAACACGTTCTTGTTGTCCGTCCAATCTGTGGCGAACTCCTCCAACATGCCACTCTGCGAGATGCCGTGCTCGAGGCACAAGCGCTTCCAGAACTCGAAACCAATTTGGTTGCCACATTGTCCCAGCTGCAGAGTTATTATTTCGCTTGGCATTCTCGCTGTAGAGGATTTCAGAGATCTTCAATATGACTGCTTAAATATATTATGTGCTTGTGTCTGCGATTTGATGGCAATTGACTCAAATTGAAAGTACAAAAAAATGATATTTTTGATTTTTGAAGTAAGAACGAGATTGTCAAGTTGGAAAGATAAACTAGTTTTGGCCTACTTCGGGAAACCAAAGCTAACTTGTTCGTGAGACACTAAAATTGTCAGTGTGACGGATTCAGAGCAGAGTTGCCAGAAGCTTCGACCAGGCTAGATGAAACCAGTACAATGAACTACGAACTATATTGAACTGACGTAAGGAGAACTTAATATTACAACAATAACAGATCAGGTGAAGTTCGCCTGCCTTCCCCATTAAATGACACATTTATTGCAATATTTAATGGTATTTAACTAAGAATTATACTAGAAGTATATCACCAGAGAAACAGACACACTATAATCAGAGCCCACTATACGAAATACAGGGCTGCTTTAACTCTTCCCTACTTTAATGTTGTGCTCACACTTTCTACGTACTTATAATAACTTTTGGGTTTATTGTCCGATTGGATTGAATTTCGAAATGGAGGTAGTTGTTAAGTCAACTCAGCTTATGTTAAATTCAAAAGGCTGTGTCCTTTCTAACTTATTAATCAACTTGAAAAATTAACTTATTGAGTATCAGGGGCGTTGGGCATGGCACTCAACATAAAAATAAACTTCATCTCCGCATACAATGCAGGAGCCAAATTTGGTGGCTTTTATTGGGATTCTACGTTAAATAATTAAATAATTAGACCAGATTTGATTTGTAGTGATAAATTAAAATGTTAACTTTCATTTAAGCACCAGCAACCAGCCACTCTCGTGAGTGTCAAAATCAAAAGAGCAAGTATACACCGCGTCTTTCATTTTAGGTGTGACCGAATAACTTAAGAACTATAATTTTGGTACTTTTTTGGTATTTTATTAAATACTAATTCGGGGATATTTTAGCTTCATATTTCAACAGCTCTAGATTTTATACAAGCTAAGATGTGTGTGTTCATACAGGACAAACGGACAGAGGGACAGGCAGACAGACGCACATACAGACAGAGGGACAGAAATCGACTCAGCTAGTGAGCCAGATCTTGATTATACTATTTATACTTTGTGGGGTCTTTCACGCCTCTTTATGGCAACGTAAGTATGAATTGAGTGTTCAGTATAAATAATTTTTATAATTGCTGAGTTGTAAATATCGATTCAGACAACTAGAAAAAATGGCGGTAAATGATTTCATGTATGTAATTCAAGTTGCTAAGGTGCTTTTAAATACTAACATTGTGTCTTTTTTAGGTGAAGCGCATATTATAAAGATCATTGTCTGTTGAAAAAGTGCGTTAACTAAACGTATCATTCATAACATCTATACTTCTTTTAACACAAACTTGTATAAACACAAAAAATGAATAGCTATTAAACTGTAGTTCATTCTACAGTTCATTAGTCAAAACAACAAGCTTATTAGAAATTTAAACAAACTTAATTAGTTAGCATTTCAAAGGTCGAAGGGTTTGAAAATTACGAACCATGTTATCGAGGCAATAATTTTAATTGGAATATTCAAAGGTAAAGTATTTCCCAATAATCCCAGCAGATATGACATACGACTTCACAAGTTTGCAACTTCCAGCTGTGATTCGCTTTTAGAATGACCATCAACAAGGCACTAGGACAATCGTTGCAGGTATGTGGATTATATCTGGAGAAGCCAAGCCTCTCACATAGTTAGCCATATGTGGCCTATTCACGCGTCGGATGGAAAGTAAAAAGGGCATTGTGTATCCGAAAGCACTCGAATGAAATGGTTAATCGAGCAGCGAGCCACGACGGGATAGCTATGAAGGAATAAAGATCAAAGATAGCTTAATCTCTCCATTGTATATGTTCTGACTGTCCATGAACAATATATAAACGCCATCTATTGTAGTGGGTATATATAGTATAGGAACAAGCAGAGCCGGCGCAGCAATCGAAAAAGCTTTCCCAGCAATACAACTATTCATATATTTCTCTCTCCCTCTATTCATTCTTCCATTCTCTACACCTCTCTTTCTCCCTCTACCTCCCTCCCTCTTTCTCTCTGTCTCTCTCTCTTGATAAACCTCTTGGGATGTGATGCGCATTCCGCTGGAAAATCTCTGAAAAGGTTGTCAACATTCGAGAGGCTTCTGTGACTGCGAGACAGCAACAGCTTAAGCTCGGATTTCTCTGCCATGAAATATGCCCATAAATATTTTCAGCTCACAGCAAGAGGAGATGAGGGGGTGTGGCAGCCGCCCACGAGTGAAAAGTCATTGAAAAGTGAGGCCCGAGCCCAGAGGCCTCTTGCAGAGAGTGCACAGCGGCAATATGGCCAAAAGTCGGACATGTGTAAGCAGAGATGACAACTGTGGCTAAGCCCAAAAATCGGAAGTGTCTGCCACCTGCCACCTGCCTGCCACAATGATGATACAAGGAGGGTATGTCCAGAGGGGGGGAGAGGTAAGGGAGCAGTTGCAAAGGAGCTGGCGCTGTCAGCTCTGTTGCTGTTGCTTGCAGCTCATCTTCTAATCGGCCCCGTTGTAGTGGCCTTTTCTATTTCTATCTCTCTCTCTCTCTCTGCTCTGTCTCTTTTCCTTATGCTTTCCCTCCGTCTCTCTCTCTCACTCACTCTCTCTCTCTCCCTTTCTCTGCTTGCGGTTTGCCTATCAAAAACTTGAGTCCAGCCCGCAAACTTGTCGAGTGTCATCTGCAGCCCGCTGTCCTGCTGCTGTCCTGTCGCTCTGCTGACCGTCCTCCCTTGCGGATGCGACATTATAAATTGTAATTAATAAATCAAAACAACAACTGCAACTGCAGCAACAGCAGCAATAGCAGCAGCAGCAGCAGCAGCAACAACAGCAGCAACTGCAACAACAGCAGCAACGACAGCAACCGCAACGCATCCAATGGACACCGAGAAATCAAAGTGTATTCTCCCTCTCCTTCTCTCCCACTCCCTCTCTGCCCCTTTCGCTCTCACATTTCGTGCTGCCAACAAAAATATTTGCCATACGTTGATTTTATTTTGCATATTTCGAGCTTCTGCTGCTGCTGCCGTTGCTGCTGCTGCCGGCCAAAAGTTGCAGCCGAAACTTTTGTCTAGTAATAGAAATTATGACACAACTTTGTTTCTGGCATTTGCCAGTTGTTGTGCCACACACACTCGCACACACACACACGCACACACATGCTGTAAAACAAACTGAAATCGCTTTTAAATTTGGCAAAAAGTCTCTCTCATTAACGCCTCTACGAGGGGGTCACTCTCCGCCAGCTGCCCCTTCTCTCACCCTCTCGCCACCCTGTCAAAAATCAAACGGAAATTAAAACGCTTTTTCACTTCCCCTCCAGCCCCGTCCCCTTCCGCTGCAGAAAGACGCCTTTAGCAGCGGGCTCTCCATGCAGAACGCATCATTAGGCCAACAGTCTAGGCTTTGCGGGGCAGCAGCAGGAGAAGGGAGGGGAGAGCTCTTTTTGGAACACAGTGCAACTGAATATCCTTAAACACGTATTCGTTTACTATTCACATTCGTATTTGTATTTGTAGTAATATTCACAGTCGTATTCACCGTCATATTCCTTGTCGAATTTGAATTCCGCTTGCGAAATCGAAAGAAGCCCAGTGTCAAAGCCCCGACAGAGCTGGCTAAATTGCTAAATGCAGGCATAAAAATGCGCCACATCCTGCCACACACACGCACACCCACTCACACACACTCTCACCCAGCAGGACATACACACTCAAATGGCCACAACGGATATAACGCAAACAACATTTTCCCAACAACCAAGACCAGAGCAACTGCCCTGTCGCGACGGGTAGTTTGGCTGTCATCTTCAAGATGTAACGCAGCACAGACCCAGCAAATATACACATATATATATTTGATTCGACGTAAGAAAACCTGAATTAGCAACACTGTTTTGCCTTCTCAATTTATTCATTTATTGAAGCTACTCAAAACATTTCAATAAATATGAATAAGAGACAGAACGAGACAGAGGGAGAGAAAGCGAGAGAGTGAGGCAGATAGAGGGAGACGGACAGAGAGAGATACAGATAGATATGTTTGTCGTAGCTTACTTGGAACTATCTTAAGTTGCGACTATCCGTAAGTCCTAAAGAGATTTACATTTTTTACGGGTATTTCAAATAGGATCGCGCAGAAAGGAATCGAAAACCTTTGACTTATTGTAAATAATGAAAATGAGTCAAGAAACATATTGTTTATAAATAATACAAGGCAAAGCGAAAATTTCGTATGCGAAAATAGGAAAAAGTACCTTTAGAGGATTTGCAAAGGTTTCCTGGAATGGTCGAGGATCACTTCTCCGCTTTTAAGTCGTTTTCGTGAGGGACACCTTCATGCCGGGAAAATTCTCAAACCAAGAACCCAAGAGAGCCCATATTAAATGTAATAAGATTAAAGAATGCTATCTAACTAATTTAGTTTAATATTTTGTTGTATACATATACACAATAAATACTGTACTTTATATTTGTATGAAAGAACTCACTAAAAAATATTTTTTACTTAAATGCTTAACTTAAATCTAAAGCAAGTTCATTTAAGTGCCAGTCAATAGCTTCTAAATCGATATTGTATTTGAAGTTGCACTTGATTCGCATCGTTTATTCACTTTATTCAACTCATAATCTTTTTAATACTCGAGTGAAAAAAATAACGATTCGATCGTTGGCATAGAAGTTATTTATGAACAAATTTCAAGAGTTACTCATTTCCAAACCGCTCCTTGAAGTATGCAAAAGAACGAATACAAAAAAAAAAGAAAAGTTCTGTATGTATTGCACAGTCAAGTACACTCGATTGTAGCTTCCTTACTAGTTCGTTTAGTTTAACTGTCCTTTCGAAATGAACAATATAGATTCATTCAAACTCAGATTTGCATTGCGGGGTATCCCTGTAGTCATCACTCACCTCACGTATTCCACAGCTTGTTTTGCCTGTGACACGAGATGACAGCGCGATGCGATGCGATGCGATGCGATGTCGACCATTTTGTAGCTACCCAGCTATCGCGTGTTCTTTTTCACTCAATCAGGTTTTCTTTTCATTCCCCGTGCAGCAAAGTTGCATATTGAAGGGTTGATTGGTGCAGAACATCGAACATGTAGACTGTAATCTAAGTGATAATACTTAAATCAATTGATTCGATTAATTTCAAAGTTGATCTTGATCGTACTTTAAAGGAAGCTTTTGATGCTTCAAGGGTACAAGAATAAGGAAAGATGCATATAAATACTTTAGAAAAAATAAAATTTTCATATTTCCTGTTGTTCTTTCAGTTCTCTTTCTTTCTAAGAACCTTCTTTAGTACAGCTAAAAGATATTAGAATCCTTTCCGATATGGAACCTTTGAGAGCTCAAAGAAATAAATACCCCAGGGAATGTATTCACCTTCTTTTGCAGCTCCCCTTTTCGATAGGGCACCTTCTTTAGCACATCAAAGTATAGCAAAGTGGGGCCCTATGCACTGCGCAACCTCTTGTGGCTCAGAGAAGTGAACGATATTAGAAGTACCTTATAGGGAATGCCATCCCTACTTACGTACTATACACTTATTCTCACTCCCCTCGCACTCACTTCGAGGGCATCTTTCGGTTGGGCACTTTGTTATTTGTTTGCTTCCTCATTTTGCTGTTGCTGTTGTCCAACGCACCCTTCACCCGCACACAGTGCTCTCTCTACGTCGCTCCCCTGTCCCTCTCTCTCTTTCCTCTTCCCCTTTGCCGCCCTTTCGCCCTTGTTGTGCAATGTTGTGTAGTTAATGTGGCGTTCTAAAACGCAGTAGCAGCAGCAGGAGCAACCAACGTTATAATATATGTAAACACTCAGTTGCACACACACAATACACATACACAGACACACACACACACTCATACAGAGAGACACACAGACTACGCAGCGCTTTTTGCGTAGTTTGTCGTTGTTTTCGCATTTGCCAAAATAGAAAAAGTGCAAAAAGTGGCAACTCTGTTGCTCTCTCGCTCCAACCAATGCCAGACTGTCCCGGTGAGAGTGGCCGTGTGTGTGTGTGTGTGTGGTTTATTGGGTGTGTTTGCAACTTCATTTTTTGTCTGTTTGCTCGCCTGCTCCAACAAGTGCTAATATAAATGTTTGCCAGCGCAGGAGACAGAGAGATACACGAGAGGGAGAGGGATAGTGCAAAAGAGAGTGAGACGGAGAGGGAGAGAGAACGGTAGAGAGTGATAAAAAGTCCCCAGTAGCCACTTGAGAGCTGTCCAGCAACTATTTGCCTCACTCGCTTGATCCTTGATCGTTCGCATATCTCGTCCTTTTTACGGTCGCCAGAAAAAACACAAGAGAAAATAAATAACGCATAAAATAGAAAAGAAGCAGAGCATGAGGAAGTAGAAGTGGCAGTGGGAGTGGAAGATGTAAGCAACGCTGAAGCAGCCCCACTCCTAAATACCCTGTAAATAGCTGTAGTCTGTGATTGACAGACGAAGTGGGTGGCGTACTTTGATTGTTGTGCTGCTCATTAGTTTGGATTAAGAACTCAGTGGTAATAAGGGTTTGGAGTAGCAGACGATATTAGCTTAACTGGAGTATGAAAGAAATATATATAATATACAGGCAAAGAAGCAACGAGATCGAAGAGAGATAAAAGGGTCACAGAAAAGTTGAAGGAAGAAAGAGAGAATATATACCTATTATATGCACTGCACACTGTTAAACAGACAAATATATAGAACGAAGAGGCATTAAGAATAGTAATGACGGAAGAAGAGGAAGTACGAGCAACAGATGGTGAAGGAGAGACTTGCAGGGAGATTGCCAAGACAGACTAGAAGGAAAAAAGGCGAACAGGCCGAAGGAACATGCTGTTAACATAATGTTAAATCGCATGGTACTATGTTAAATCTTATGTTATTAGTCGATGCAGTATTGAAAGTTTATGCAGTTAACGATAGCCATGTCTATGTTCCTGTCGATAGAATAGTGTTGAATAACGTTAAAGGAGCGATATGGCAACTAAGCCAAATGGACAGTTTGAATTTGTGACAAGACAATGAAGACAGTCAAGACATTGAACAAGTTTCATTTAAAATCAATAAAGTTTTATCTTCACAATGAGTAGCTATGTATAGGCAATGCACACTGACGCTACATACCCTTTTCGTAGTAGACGCAATGTGTGTAGGGTATTAAAATAAGCGTAGCGAACCCGCAAAACACTCGCCATATATTTTACAGACTTTGTTGCTGTTGTTTCTGCTGCTGCTGCTTCTGTTGCTGCTGCTGTTGTTGTTGTTACTAGCGCTGCTTTTGACAGTTTTGTGTACTGTCAATTTGAGCATAGTGTGTAACGCTTATATTGTGCACACCCACACCCACACACACACCCACACACATGCAGGCAGCAATATCGTATTTGCTTTGTGTGTGTTTCCTTTAAAAACATCTTCAATTTTTCTTGCCTGCACGTTGAGTTTTCCTTCCTTCGTTCGTTTTCTTTACTTTTTTTTGCCAGGCCACTGTGGAGCGGGGGATGTTTGCGAGGAAGGGGGCGAGGGGAGGCGGGGGCGGGGTTGCTTGCAGGGCAAGTAGAGCCCCGCCAGAAACTTGTATTTGACAGACCCTTGTCTTCATATGTGCCACAACTATCGTCGTCGCTGTTGTCGTCTGGTTGCCAACGCCACAGCCACAGCACCCCTCCTCTTCCCCCGTGCTTACACCCTGGCATCCCCGTGCCCATCCTCGCCGCTGTCCTGTCCTGCTGCTCGTTATTACATTCAGTTGGCGTTGTAAAAAAATATCATTATATGCGCCATATATGGCAGGTTTGTTCCCCCTTCCCTTATCCCTTCCCCCTCACCCCGCCCCCTGTCTTGAGCTCTCTTGAGCACTGCATAAATTGTCGTCGTGGGGCTCAGGCTGCGTCCATAGTTATATGGCTATATGTGCTGGGCGTGGCAGCTGGGATGGGCTGAGCTGGGCTGGGGCATCCAGCGGGGCGCCTCGCAGCCTGCGTCATCGCATTTGCACTGCATGATTGATCGTTTACAAATAAGCGAAGCGCCGCAACGGGTGGCAAGCCAAGTAGCAGGGGATAGGGGGTGCGGGGGGTGCAGACAAGGGGGTCGCATGATGGGGCACGGTTTAAGCAGCTACCGATTGCTTGTCGCGCGAATGATAATGATACTATGAGGCGAATTTCAAATTTCACAAGCAGATAACAGGAGGAATACTTACGACGCTGGCAGCACCAACTGCCAGATACCCTGTAAGCGAGGTGAACTCACTACGAACGACTGATTCGAGAGAGATGTATGAAGACATCCATTCTGTGCTTGATAGTGCTCTGCAGGTGTACACTGCCTTAGAATGTACTGTACTGTTACTGTACACTATTCTTTAAAAACTCATCAAATGAGTGAAAGTGAGTGCAGTATATATGTATATATATATATATATACTATAATGTCTATTATACATCAGTACACTTCTAACAGGATTGCATGTCATTAATAAAAACCCTTGCAGGCTATTGTATTCTAGTGATATGTTTAATGGTACAGAATATTATACCTACCTTTGATTGTCTCTCACAAGTTAAGTTATAAAATTATTAATTATTAAATGGCAGCTATATGTTATAGTGATCCGACTTTGAAGACATTTTATAAGTATATTATGTACAATACACAGAATAAAACCGATGCAACATCTTGACAAATGACAAAAATCGGCCGATAGTTTGTATGACAGCTATAGGAAAAAATAAGTCCGTCCGGCTCGTCCCGACTTATAAACAGGATGAAGCAATATTATGTATGTGTGCCAAGTATCATCAAGAAAGGTTGACCTTTCCACAGACGGACACACGGACAGGGGTAGTTCGATTCCTCTGATGATGCTGATTCAGAATATAAAAAACTGAAGATGTCTCCTGAAGTGCGTTACAAGCTACGTTGCAAGGGTATAAGAATGGAACTCATATTAAAATGAATGAATATTCTCTCTCTTGAATGGAAATATGCAGGTCTCTAGTTGGATAGCTTAGTTAATTTTTCTTTAACTCAACTCATTCCCCCTTAATTGCTATCAATTTCGTTGTATCAATACAGAATATGAAAAGTTGCATATTATATGCTAATTGAAGTGTAAAGCTAGTGTATCCATCAATATAAACAGATATATATATGTGAATAATAGTAATTACAGTGCGTTTGGCATCTTTCTCACAATTTAAGAGTGTCAGCTTTCATTATCTACAAGATCTGCTCATTAATGTGGAGGCAGTAAGGAATGCAAGGTCTTAAACAGTTTCCAGTTGAACAATCTCCCCAAACAAAGACAATTCGTTACTCATTAGTCCCCTCATTCCTATCGTGCACTTACCCCTCTCTGTCTTGCTTCCTTTCTTCAGCTAGAGAGCATGAAAAAGTGCTGGCAATTTCGGGTGAAAATCACTCAAAGAACCAAAGTGCTGAAGGCCAATTAAAATCGCTGACGAGTTCAATAAAAAACTTGGCGCCATTTAAAGAGCGCCGAAACAGTTAAGCACTTTGAAGGCGGCAAACTGAGTTTGCCCTGGCAGGGGCGTGGCGAGGGAGGGGCCTTGGGCGGAGGGGCAGGCTGGCTTGTCAAAAGAAACAGGAAGAAGTCATTTGGCTTATTTAGAGCCCGACGTGGGATGCTTGCAACACACGCAACACACACGTGTGTGGCAGGCACATGAGAAAGATGTAAGCGTAAAATAATTAAATTGTCAGTGGCAACCAGAGGCGTGGCAGGCTGGCAGCAGGACTCGGGGGGCAGGGAAGGGAGAAACTAAGCAGGGTTGGGTTGAGTGTAGCGAGAGGCTTACCAAGCTCCAACCAACCAGGCCATTAGGCGGCTAAGAAACCCTTTTGCCGCGTTGTCTACGTGGATAAAGACGGCGGGATGAGGCGGATGTGGGGATGGTGGGTTGGTGGGTGAGTGGGTGAGCCGCTTTCTCTGGGGCGTCATCAAAATAAATGCCTGTCATTAAACAAATTGTCGCAATAAATCTGCGCATTTCAAACTGAACTGCAAAGTAAGAGGCAGCAAAGTGCTGCAGAACAAGAAGGAAGGGAAGTGTTTGTAAGACTGTTGACGACTGTTTAATACCCTGCACAACAATTACATGTTCTTTTCCACCTCGTCAGGCTTACATATATTTTTTTTTAAATTATTAAAACAAGCAAGAAAGTTAAGCTCGACTTTCATATAGTAAATTGCTAAAATAAACTTGATTTGCTGGTAGTATATTTTAAGGTCTCTGAGATCTACATTTTTATACAGACAGACAGACAGACGGTTGGATGGACATGGCTTTATCGAAACGTCTCTCAATGCTGATAAAGAGTATAAGTAGTGTGTGGTGACTGCCACGCCTTCTTCTGCCTGTTATATTAATTTTCGGTTGGCACAAAGTTCTAATACTCTTCTACCCTATAAGTAGCGGGCATAAGAATAGTTGTTGTAAGTTCTGATCAACTTAGTTTAAATATCTTTAATACATCCGAAAAAGTTGATGTCTCATGCCATAGATGGTCTGATGAAGTTAATTTAAAGATACACCAGGGGTAATAAATTACACTTTAATTGAACTAGCCTAGTCAGAAATATATATGTTCAACACGATCGATCAAAATACTCTTCTAGGCCAAAGGAAAGCCTAGAACAAGGAGAACAATTCAATGTGTGTAGGTTGCCGATCCGCGCCCAGAAGGGGAATGTTAGTACGTGGTTAGTGGCGTCTCCTGGCTTAGTAACTTGTGGTAAAACTCTTCGGCATTGCTGCTGCCCATCATTAGCCTCTCGCCGAGCACTTTAATTAACTAATAATCCCCGTCAAGGAAATCCTTTTCCCTTCCCCCCGCAAGATGCAATAAAAATAGCGCCCATTTACCCTAAAAAAACAACCGCAACTGAAAATATTCGAATACATTTTAATAGCTGCTTTATTCGAGACTCTCTCTCTCTCTTTCCCCCACTCAGCGTCGATCCCTTTCTTCCATTTGTTCTCTGCTCCCCTGTCTCTTGGCTTGTTACTGTTCCCTCCTCCCCACTTGCGAAACCAAAACAAACAGAACACAATCAAGTTGACAAAAGGTCGCTGGACAAACAGCAAAAGCAATTAGAAAATGGCGGCCAAGTTAATTAAGCGCCATAAAAACGACATTTTCTGCTGCTGCCTCTTCTTCGCCGCCATCTCATCTTCTGCTCCTCCTTCTTCTCCAGCCCTCTGCCTCATTCTTATTCGTGTTGTTGCTGTTGTTGTTGTGCTGCTTAAGCAGAATGTTGCCGGGCTCAATCTCAATAGATAGGAATCAGCGGCGGAAACGTTAAGAAAGGCATAAAAAAACACGCACACACAGCCTGCTCACTCTCTCTTTCTTACACACACATTATTCGCTCTCTCTCTCTCTTCTCTTTCTCTTATTCTCTCTTTAGGCTGCGAAGCATAAATTAAAATACATAAAGCATGCGAATGGTTAAAAAACAAGGCCACGAGAGGAAGACAAAAAGATAGTGGAGGAATGAAGCAAGGATAGGGAGAGAAAGCGAGAGAGAGACAGGGAAAGAGAGACTGCGAGAGAAAAGGCTCGACCGGGGTGCCCTGGCACATACATCACCCGGGCATTGGGAGTGGGCGTGGAGCGGGGGAGGGGGCGGCGATAAGAAGGCATTACAATAAAAAATAAGTTGTTCGGGCATAAAGCAAAACCAACAAAGACCGAAAACAGCGCGACAACTCACCAAGACAGAGAAAGAGAGAGAGAGTGAAGAGGGAGCGGGACAAGAAGATGAAGAGGAACAAGTTCAAGTTGGCAACAAATTTATGAGCAAATTAATTGAGATTGGAAACGCAGAAAGAAAGCTAAAAGGCAGCAAGAACATCACAAGAGGAAGAACACTAACAGCAACACGCACACGCAGAGACAGGGACAGACAGAGGGAGAGAGAGAAAGAGAGAGAGAGAGAGAGAGAGAGAGAGGCACAGCGACAGGACATGAAGACGCAGTGGCAGCGCGACAGTTGAGCTCGTGTCCGCTTGTTAGTGGCCACGCTCCAACTACAGCGAGAGAGTGATGGAGAGGGGAAGAGCCAGGGAGGACTTTGAGTTTGCAACTTAATTGAGAGACAAGTCAATAAACAGGAAGCGAGTGCCAGGCTAAAAGTCAAAGCAACCGAAAGAAAATACAAACGAGACGCGAAAAAAACACTAAGCATGTGTGTGTGACAGAGACAGAGATAGGGGGAGAGATAGAGAGAGGGAGAGACGGGGACAAAGAGAAATAGTGGGACAAGGACAAGTTGTAGAGAGTCGTAGAAGAGTTAGAAGAGTTTCCTAGCCGGCGCGACTTGCTGCATGTCCTACATGTGCCCCAATAAGTATACTACAAATAAATTCGTAGCGAAAATTTTTTTTTTTTTTTTTTTCAAAAAAAAAAATTTTTTTATTATTCTCATTTGAATTGAATCACACGTATCTGTTACAATTTGCATAGCTTTTATTTAGAAACTACGGAACCACCCATGTATTTGACTAGATTTATGTTAACAGTTTTGTCTTGTATTGTTCTTCTTGTTGCCACTATAACCAAACCACCACTTTGTGCTTAATCCTAAATTGACAGCGATGACCTTTGACGGGGGCTCCTCTTTCTATAATGATGACTTTGTATTTTCATGTCCATAGTTGTTTTGATGATGAGGTTGATTATATATTAAGTGTGGAAAGTGTGGAAGTGTGCCATGCCTTTCCCCGGGATTCGAACCCGGAACCCCTGTAGTAAAGGTGACATTTGAGAGTCGGAAGCCCAGACAACTCAGCTACAGGGGTCGGCAATTTAACTTTACACATTGCTTTGGAACAGTTGTAACTCTAATGTCTAGGAATACACATTCATATTCAGTTCACAATAAATGTATTAGCAGTAACATTTCTCTGTTAAGTGGAGCTAGCGTTTGTTTACCAATCTGCAGTATAGGGCTTGATCGGGCAAGACACGAAATTGAGAAATGAATATATACAAACCATTCAAACAACCTTTCAGTCACCAGCAACATAGTTGTTTCTTTTGGTAATTGAAAACAATATAGTAATATATATTTTCTTATAGCCTCCCTCTCTTTCTCATGTTGTCCTTTTTACTATTTTCCTCTTACTAGTTTTCGTTAAAAATCCTTTTTTCTATTGTTTCTCTCCCTTTTTAGCATCCTTTAATGTTTTTTTTTCATTCTCTCTTTGTCTAACTCTCTCATTCTCCCTCTCTATTTATCTCTGATGCATCTTCCTCATTTCTATCAGAATTGCTATTGCACTTGCTTAAGCTTACATAATTACAGGGTATCTGAAGAGTCGCTCAAACAGGAACACAGCTTACCAGAGGGTCCAGCCTGCATTTTGTGCAAGGAGACCAAAACTCGAGAAGAAGAAAGAACTGCACAAAGTGTGTGAAAGAGAGATAGTTGTGGGGGAGAGATAGAGCGAAAGAGAGAGAGAGAACTCCCGACAACGGCAGCTGAGCACAATAAACAAATAAACCGATAAATCTTGTGCCTCTAAAGTAATGCGCCAACTCTTCTTCCTTCTTCCCCTAAGTTACTTCATCCCTCAGCAAGTCCCGCTAATCCACACTCAGACGTGGACAACGGACATTGGTTGCATGAAATGGGATGAGGGGGGCGTGAGGGGAGCTGGACTCGATCGTCGAGGAGAGAGAAACAAAGCAAATCCCAGCGATGTCTGCATAGGCGACTTTTATGCAAGGCAATCTCTCCTCCTTCTTCTCCAGCAACTGCTTCTTCCTTTCGCTGCTCTTCCCCCTGTTATTATTGCTGCTGCTGTTGTTGTTTTTGCGGCTCTGCGTGCTGCTGCAATTTGTGGTGTCGCTTGCCGCCTCCACTTGATCCATTATGCTTAACAGCCAGCAGCAGGGAGGGGGGTGGGGATCAGAGGGGAAGGCAACAGTGGCAGAGATGCTGCCGCTTCTTCTGCTGCTGCTGCTGCTGCTGCTGCTCTCTTGTTGTTGCTGTTATTGTTGTCATTAAAATTCAAGGCATACAAAGTCATTAAATTATACGCGACATCTTTTGTGAGCGAGACGAAGAAAGAGATAAAGATAGAGGGTGGATAGAGGGGGGAAACAGTGGCAGCTTCAGTCGAAAGTGTTGGGCGTTCTTAGACAGATTGCTGTTGTGCGCCGTTGTTGCTGCTGCTTACTGCTGTTTCTGTTGCTGCTGCTGTTGTTGTTGCTGCTGTGTAGCTGTGAGCTGATTTCGCAACGCGTCGCGCATACAACGGCGACAGCGACGCCGGCAGCGACGTCAGCGACGCAGCCTCGTGATGCGATTAAGCAATCAGCCAAATTGGCAGCAACGCCAACTTGAAAGGAAATTACACGACGCGGGGCAAAGACAGGGCAAGACAGGGGAAGCCAGGGCCATGGGGCGTGTGTGTGTGCGTGTGTGTGTGTGTGTGTGTGTGTGTGTGTGTGTTTGTTTGTTGTGTGTATTAGCTACGTGCAGATAGCTATCGCTTGCCGCCGAAGATGCTGCTTGGTGACGTCATGCGGCAAAACAAACACACAAAGTCAACTCTCATTATAGAATCATAAGCAGCGCAGCGGAAGACGAAAGCGAAGAGGGAGAGGAAGTGCACGGAGCGGGACGGGAAGACAGCAAGCGAAGCGACAACAAACTGCAATGTCGAGTGAAATGACACGACACACAAAAGTAATGAGTTCGCATAGAGGTCAAGGCAAGCTCAGAACGAAACAAGAATTGCAATTAACCTAATGGCAGATCAGCAAAAGGAGGGAGATGGATGAAGGGAGGGAGAGGCAAAAAAAGGAATAGTCATAAAATGACATTATGATATTATGATATTATGATATTATGATATTATGATATTATGATATTATGATATTATGATATTATGATATTATGATATTATGATATTATGATATTATGATATTATGATATTATGATATTATGATATTATGATATTATGATATTATGATATTATGATATTATGATATTATGATATTATGATATTATGATATTATGATATTATGATATTATGATATTATGATATTATGATATTATGATATTATGATATTATGATATTATGATATTATGATATTATGATATTATGATATTATGATATTATGATATTATGATATTATGATATTATGATATTATGATATTATGATATTATGATATTATGATATTATGATATTATGATATTATGATATTATGATATTATGATATTATGATATTATGATATTATGATATTATGATATTATGATATTATGATATTATGATATTATGATATTATGATATTATGATATTATGATATTATGATATTATGATATTATGATATTATGATATTATGATATTATGATATTATGATATTATGATATTATGATATTATGATATTATGATATTATGATATTATGATATTATGATATTATGATATTATGATATTATGATATTATGATATTATGATATTATGATATTATGATATTATGATATTATGATATTATGATATTATGATATTATGATATTATGATATTATGATATTATGATATTATGATATTATGATATTATGATATTATGATATTATGATATTATGATATTATGATATTATGATATTATGATATTATGATATTATGATATTATGATATTATGATATTATGATATTATGATATTATGATATTATGATATTATGATATTATGATATTATGATATTATGATATTATGATATTATGATATTATGATATTATGATATTATGATATTATGATATTATGATATTATGATATTATGATATTATGATATTATGATATTATGATATTATGTGATATTATGATATTATGATATTATGATATTATGATATTATGATATTATGATATTATGATATTATGATATTATGATATTATGATATTATGATATTATGATATTATGGTATTACGATATTACGATATTATGATATTATGATATGATATTATGATAAAATAATTAATGATATTATGTTGATGTACTTAAGCATAGAGATAATCCCCACTACTGCGACGCCACTGATCCCATATTTAGCAAGACTTGAAGTTGTCTGACTATTTGTAAGAATAGCAGCTGTCAATAAGCGCGGCTTATCATCGCATTTTTAGGTTAAGTGCACAAAGCTGACTCGAGATTTGAACTGTCGTCGGGTGCACCCACATGCAACAGAGCCGAATCGGAGGCTCCTCCATCTTGAGTTTCCTTTGCTGCTCCACTTCCTCTTCGCTTCGCTCTCGCCGTTTCTTGTGGGATTTGCCTACTGCGATGGCTGCAGTGCGAGGGACCGCAAGTTTACTTTGTCTGGCGACAAGTGGATCAATTTGTTTGGGTGATTGTTTTGTTTGGGACTCCCTTCTGTTGCAACATCTCCTTCGTTCTCAACTCCTATCATCGCTCCCCTCCCGAAGACCGTTGAAAAGAAGAACGAAGGCAAATGCAAAAACACTGAAGATGTTGCTTAGTTGTTGTTGTTGTTGTTGTCGGTGCAGTCATCGCAGTTGAGCCTTCGATTTGCTTATGCGCCTGGGGGGCGGGGCAGCACTCGAAAAGCCAAAGACGAAGACGACGTGGACGTGGACGGAGACGTCTGCTGAGCACACAAAACGATGTTTGTTATGGCAAACGCGTGAGAAAGGCAACAACGACGAGGAGTGTTTGCCCAACGGATGCGACAAAACAGACAGAGAAAGAGCTGAAAGTCAGAGAAAGCGGGAGAAAGAGAGATAGAGCGAAGGAGAGGGAGGGGGGCTGCGGCACACGCCAAGACAAATTATGCTGTTGATAAGCGCGACAATGGCGAAGGCAGCGACAAGACGGGTGGTGGAGAGGGGGAAGAAAGACGTGAGGAAAGAGTAGGAAGGGGCAGAGAGTGGTGGCAGGAGAGGGAGAAGCACACTGGGCAGCATTGGCAGCAGAAGAATTTGTAACTGATGCTGACACGCGCGCAACCGACTGCGCTTTGTTTATCCCTCCGCACTCTACGCCTCTGCTCGTGTGTCGGTGTGTGCGTGTGTGTTGTTGTCTATTTTGCAGAGAGCCAACGACCCGGCATCCCATCGCATTGAGATTACTTGTTAAAGGTTATTTAACCCATTAAAAAACGACACACACACATGGGACACACACACATAACACACACGCATACTCACCCATGTGGGGACACACAAAGGGCAAGCGCAGCAAATTGCGCATAAGGATTAAGATGACAAGAGGATAACGCAAGAAGGCGCAACATTTTGTCGATTGTGTTCCCAACTTGCGACTTGCCAAACTTATTAGAAAACGGAACAAGGCGCTGCGGAGAAGTGCAGAGTGGTGGAGAGGGGAAGGGGAGCCGCGTGTAAAGGGAATCGTCTATCAAGCGTAGCATCTTTAGTAAGCAAATGGGCTGGTGGGTGAGAGTGGGCGGGGCAAGGGCCGAGTATGCATAAATCATCGAGAAAAATAAATCACAAAGAAGGGTGCACTATGGCTTGGGGGGTGAGGGGTTAGCTGAGTTGTGTTTGGAAACTGGGAAGGGGGTGGGGCGAGGGGAAAGGGGTAAACGAAATAGAAAATCTTTGCAAAACTCTCGAGCTCTAAAAAATTATTAATAATGCAAAGGCCAAAAAGGGGGTAGAGCTGGATGGAGTGGGTGGGACCAGCCATGGAAACAGGAGAAATACGATGGGAATGAGTTCACAGCACTCGTTTAATTTGCGAGGATAATAAGTTGTTTATTTCGACACTATATATGACCGATCCTAGGTCTATATAATTTATGATGGGAATATAAAAAATATTCAATGGTCTGATCGAAAAGAAAAGAAAGTTGCAATATTTTTGATTATGCAGTTTTTTTTTTTTTTTTTTTTGTTTATTTCATTCACAAAATTTTCTATAATCTAATGAGCATCTATAGTTGTTTCTTCTCCAAGACTACTTATAATATAATTAATAAGTAGTTTCTTCGTGAGATGCTGTGGATTTTCATTAAGAAAGTCATCGAATCTACACTTTATAAGAGGCCTATAAAAACAGATTCGACAATTATTCTTCCGCTTTCAGTAGCATTCCTTCTTCAATCATGTACCTTAACTAGTAAGAAAGCTTTTTTTTTCTTTTCTTTTCTTTTCTTTTATGGACTACTACACTATTTCCCTTTTGGGCAACTTAACCTAATCTGTAACAATTAAACGGTTATTAATTTCTGTTTCGCGTTTTTTTGTGTAGCATACTTTGGGGAGCTTGCGGGAGTTTTTTTTAAAGTTATTTTTTTATTTTATATTGGACTTATGTTACACTTTGAGCAGCTTAATGAAATCTGAATTTTATTTTAATTGATTTATGTCAAGTTCCTGTTTTATAAAGTCTTGAGGGATAAAACCGATCCCTTCCTCCGAGATTCGAACCCGGAACCCCTATTTAAGCATCCCAGACGACTCATCTACAACGGTTGCCTTGCACGGGAGTAGTCTCTTTATAACGATTTCTAGAATAATTTCTGCGTCAATAATCCATTGGCAATTAAATTTCGTTGGAAGAAGATTCCGACATTGCCGATTTATTCTCTGACCTATGGAGACAAATCAATAGTCAATGATCTTGGTATCAATCAAAAACTAATACTCAGAATTAAGTTGTTTTTTCGTTAAAGTGTGTCGAAGGGTTGAAACTTCCAATTTGGGTTATATATGCGCCATCTACTGCATTGTTGCTTAGCTTATAATTCATTAAGCTTAGGTAAGTCCGCACTACCCCACATTTATTTCCTTTTGAAGCCTTTTCCAGTTATATTGAAGCAATTCTCATGCTTTATAAAGGAATTGGTTAAGGTTCGACTGTTGCACATCCTGCTTACAGTGAACAGGGTCTGCGAAACAAATCTCACCCTGGCTGTACGGGTTACACTCCTTTATGGCTTGGACTTGTACTTGGCACATGAATCAAGTGCTGCTGCTGCCCCACTCTGCCCATTTTAATCACCATAAATCCATTTGATGTCCATTGTAGAGTCGAGTCGAGTCGAGTCAAGGCGGCAACAACTTCAAAGTCGGCCGGGGCCATTCACAAGATAAAGTTCTCCCCTGCCCCTCCATGCCACACTGCCCCACGCAACACTCTCGGCAAGACGCGGAAGCAGAAGTGTGGAGCGTGGGAGGGACGGAGGTGGGGGAGACCCACAGCGATAAGACGACGATAGCGACGCCTACGACGAGGACATCGAGCAGTTTCAGTTTTTGCCGGCAGCACGACGAGCCACATGCAAATGAATCCCAACTCGAGCAACGCCACCTCCAATTCTCATTCAGTTCGCCCACGCCAAGTTGCCTCCTTCCTTGTGGCCCACGTTGGGCGCCCGCGCGCGAGTTTTAAATTTATGCAACAGGCTTTTGGCCCATTTGTAAATTATGCGCTGTCATAAAGCAGAGCAGCGCAACGCGACAGCAAAAGCAACCCGCCTTCCGCTACACCCCCGACCCCCGTATATTCCCCTTGCCACGCCCCTGAGCCACTACTCCTTTGCTGCTGTTGCTGCTGCTGTGGCGACAATGTCCAACCGGTTCGATAGCAACGCTGCGCTTCGCAGCGCAAAATTATCGAGCCCGCCTGCCTGAATGCACGGCATAGGACAGTGCCGTAGAAGGCGCACGGAGAGGGGTGCGGGAGGGGCAAGCAGGCGTGGCCACTGAAACGGACCTCAGCCAGGGCTGCATCACGTACGGGCATATAATTTTTGCCAAATCAGAATATTTATGCGTCTAGCCGCGCAAGCCGAGACACAGTGACGGGGCGAAAGGGGAAGGGCGCAAGGGGGAAGGTGGTTGGAAGGGGTGTGCGAGAATCAGCGCATAAAAAAATTACAGCACGCTTGAAAAAACGCGACAAAAACACGCAATGGATATGACTTTTATACAAAGAACAGGCCGGCAGTGGTGGATCAGTTGCATGGCGGGGGGAGAGGGGTTGTGGAAGGCTTCCACACAGGAGACAGGACACGGTAGACAGGCGACAGGACACTGCAATACACACAGGCCAGTGCAGAGCCGGGACAGACCGGCAGACAGACTGACAGAGAGAGAGAGAGAGAGATAGAGATAGACAGACAGCCATGACGGTCGATGTGCGACGGCTGCCGCTGCCGCTGCTGCTGCTGCTGCTCATTGAACGCATTTGCACTTCAGCCTGGCCAGCAGCGCGTCTGCGGAATGAAATCTCATTAGTTTCGACAAGAAACCGTCAATGCGTAATTGTCAGCTCTACAATGTGAATGCAAAGTGCGGCAGCCAAGCACCAAGCATCATTCTAGAGGACACATCTTTAAACAGCATTAACATATCTTTGTGTATCTATAAAAATTAACATTGACATGCTCTGTAAAATAAGCATAAGAAGGGAAACTCAGTCTGTTTTTGGCAACGGGAGAAACGGGGCCCACAAACATAACCCCTTTTGGGCGGACACTAATTTACACGACACTCGCCATCTTTTTTCCAACCAAGAGTATGGTTCAAACGCAGTTTAATGTAGTGTCCGCTGCAAGGAGTTGTCCTTTACGGGAGTTATCAGCTTTAATATTCGTATACAATGGAAAATCAGTCGGGCGAACACTAATTCACTCGACCTACAACATATTTTGTTCAAGCAAGAGTATCATCCAAACAATGTTTAAGTGCAGTGTCCGGTGCAAAAAGTTGTCCGTTAACGGAGATTTTATGCATGTTTTTTCATGACGACAAAGCCTTTTGGAGCTTTAGATGTGTAACACCTGAATAAAACTAATGGGAATAAGTTAGTAATTAGTAGTTGATGTAGGCAATATAGGTTTGAGTACTTATTCTGTAGTGTGGTCACACTGATAAAGCGACACCAAGAAACGAGACGCGCAATAGTTGTGAAACAACGAACACTGAGATGACATTAAGCCTGTTTGAATACAGTAAGTCAATCATCAAAAATATTATTATACAAAACTGCAATTATCGATAAAACATTGTAAAACATGTAAGCTATAAAATCATCAAATTTATTTAGTAACACTTCCTCAATATATAATAAAAAAATGTATACTAGTTTTTCAATATAATCTTAAATAATATACCGAAGTGAACATAAAAATTGACCTTCTTAACTTTTCTTTAAAATGTTACAATACAGAAATCGACATTTTTCGAATGTTCATGTGAAATATGTGAGTTTAAGTTGATCAATTTGAAGTTAGAGTGACCGTATTCTGTAAGTAAAATGATATTGTGTGGTTCCTACATTTTCTAGAACAGCTGTAAGCCTTTGGGATATCCAAAGGGAATTCACCTTAATTCTTTCTAAAGTAGAAATCTTGTTTGAAGACGCTTTACTGTTGCTTTTGCTTTTGGGAACCTCTACTGCAAGTTGCACAACAAACGATTCCAAAAAGAATAACAGTGTAGCGAGGTTTTTGTCGCCCACATGCGAGTTCAATAAAAAGACAACTACGACGCGTTCGAATGGTGTCGAGTGTTCTGAGCGGGGGCGTGGGCAAGGGGGGCGTGGCTCTTGTTCAACCAGTGGCAACAATTTAAAACATTGTTACTGTTGTTGTTGTTGTTTGCTGCAAACGTTTTTGGCACTTTTGGTTTGTGGCCAATTTCGAGCAACGCAGGCGGGCGCCAGCTGTGAAAGAAACGAGTGGGAGGGGGGGGGAGGCGTCGAAGAGTGCATGGTCAAGGGTCTGTCATTGCCTCTGCCACTGCCTCTGCCACAGTGGCCGCACTCGCCGTGCAAACATGTGGCAATTCTGCGGTCGCACAAGTTAAAAACTTTGCACAGTGCGACCCCCCCTCCCCTTCCCCCATGAAGCCATTCCCTGCTTGGTTTCCAGTTGTTGGTAGATCGTTTTTTGCAGTGCATGCACCCACTATCGCTCTGCCCCTCTCTCTTTCACTCTTGTTCTCTCTCGCATTGATTTATATTTAATTCAATTTTTATTGTGCTTAAAAAATTGATAAATTATTGCATAACAAACGGCGCTGGCGGGCCAAGGGTCGCCTCCATAAATTGGCAGCCGCCTCGCTGCGTTTGACAGCCGCCAATGCAAATTGGGGTTGCGGCCGGCAGCGGGGATGCTCGCAGTGCTGCCACACTGCTAAGGGCAGTACCGCATGCCACATGCCGCAGCTCTGCTGCGCGTCCATCTATGTCTCCATCTCCAACTCCATCTCCATCTACGTGCTCCCAACGGCCGCAAGATGTTGACAATGACACTGAACGTGGCACACACTACTTGACGACGCACACACACCAGCGCATGGTCAAGGCGGGCTAGTGGGAGAGAGGCAGAGCGACGTGAGACATATCCGCAATGTCGCCTCGGCTGTGCAAGTGGGTCAAATGACGCGCGCGTGATATGACAACATCCGGTAAATAGGATTAGTTCTAGTGCAAGCCGACAGGCAGTGCCTGGTCGGGGGGAGGTGTCTGTGGAGCCAACTTTGCGAGCAACAGCTGCGTGCGCCGAGCTGAAAAGTATGCAATGAAAAGTGCGAAACTTGTGTGCAAAGTGCGTGGCAGCTAGCGATGAGTGCGTGAGCAGTGTGAGACGCGTGAGTGGCATGACCTAAATAAGGAAAAAGGCGAACATATATGGTTACTTCATTCAAAGTAATGCATAAGCTCTTTAAACAAAAGTAATTCATTGAATTTGGATAAAATTAATTTTTTTTAATTATTTATTTATTTAGAAGCGATGAATCCATACAATGCAGTAAAAGTAACATAACAGCGCAATTAAAAATAAATAGTAAAACCAAACCTCGCACTAAGCATGTGAGGACTTACAACTTTGTCTCATACATATTTCGAGGGGGTCTTTAGGATTGTCCAATTGTTTTGGCGAATTAATAAATATACATTTATTATAATCTTAGTAATGATTATAACAATTTATACTACAATGGTATTGTACTAAAAATAGCAAGATCAAAAGTTTACTGTGTAAAAAGCAATTAGGTAACTAACTAGTCAAAAGATAACTTCTTGGTTTGTCGCTTGAAAACTTAGTTCTTCTACTAGAGCCTTCCATCGAACTCTGTTTTGCACTGTCTGTTTAGCCGTGTGCTGTATTCGCTTGGGACACCTCTATTAGTGCAGATCTGCTCCAGGTTGCCTTTTAGTATTCGCATTTGTCTGCTTCCATGAGTATTCGAGTCCAGTGCCATCCAGACGATGCTGCTAGGGTATCTCTAAGAGCATGGCCTATCCCCCTTTCTGAGCTCTGCACTGAATATTGCGCATATGATTCTTAGGTATTTGTTGCTATAGATCGGCAGTATCTGCGTTAATTTATGTCTGGTTTGCGTTTATCTCGACCCCGATTTACTAGCTAGTCCGGTAGGGTCATCTCTTGTGCTCTGAACTGACTGACTGAGTTATGTCGTCTGTGGTAAAAGAAAATACAAAAAACTTTAAAGAATAAAACAAATAATAAATTACTGAAGTAAAGGCAATAAATTGCGCTTGGAAAAAAAGAATTAGATAGATGTTCTAGGTATATGTAAAACATATATAGTTATAGCAAACTCTATCAGCCCTACAACATATAGTAAGACTATGCTTGCATGAGTTGTACTGTTAAAATAAGTAAAGGATACTAAATATAAAATTTGTTCAAGAAATTTAATTTACTATTTTTTAATATCTCTCATTTTATTCATATATTTTTGTATTAGTTGTTGCAATCTTGACTGTCCATGTAGTTTCAATTCCAGCCTTGCTCACGCACCCATCTCTAGGATCGTGGGACACGCTGTAAAAAACACTCATAATTAGATTATCATCGGGCTGCCGTTTCCTTTTAAACGTGATGTTTGTCCGGCTGCGTTTACTTCCTTTTAGTTTGCTCTCGTTCTTTTTTTTCACTCTCCTTTGGTTTTTCATTCAGCTCGCAACTTTTATTTATTTTATGTCACGTGCCCATCCCCAAGCAGGTCGCAGAACAGTGTCGTCTTTTATAGGTATTTGTATGTATGTATGTATTATATGTATGTGTGTGTGTGTGCTGTTTGCATAACCAAGTTGAGCAGCTTGAGCGCGTCGAGTCGAGTTGAGTTGACTCGACTTGGACTCCTCCATTCATTACATAATGCTGCGCGGGTTTAATGTTTTGTCCAGAAGAAGCGGACGGAGACCGCAAAATGGCAACACCCGCTACTTAGACGAAGGCAACACAGGGAGGAGGTAGGACGAGGGGGAGGGAGGGTCGAGCTGGCGCCATGGCATTTAAGTCACGTAGCCATGTTGAGTAATGCGACACGTTGCCATTGATGGCCCGTTGACGATGAAGTGCAAGTTGGAAATAGAAATAGAAAATGGAATGGAAATGGAAATGAAAATGGAACTAGTAGAAACAGGAGCAGAAACGAGAGCGAGCCCACGTCGCTGCTGTCTTCTGTGCGCCTGTGACAACCACTGTACGGCCTGACAACCCCCCCCTCCTCATGACCCCATACCCCGCATCTTCGCTGTGAATATCTGTCTGTGTGTGTGTGTGTGCGAGTTGCCATTGTGACAAGCACGCTAAAGTCAAGTGGCAGCCATGTGGTAGACTGCTGCGGGCGCCACTTGCCACTTGCATGACATTTACGAGCTGCCACCCGCACCACCTCCGCTTGCAACCCTCTCCCGTGCCCCCTCCCCACCTCCTGCCCAGTGCAGCTGGAAGAACTGTTTACTTTTGATTTGGCGCATTGATTAGCGCTCTCGGCCAAGTTTGCATTTCGCTTATGCACCGCGAGGCTCGCGCAGCGTCCGCTGCTCATTACCAACGTGCAGCTTGCAGCCTGCCACTGAAAACTTGCAACTAGCAAATTGGCTGCGAGCAGTGGCACAATGTGCCAACACTCAATGCTCGGCCTCATCTGTCGCCCGCAGGTTGCAGCATTTTGCTGTCGCTGTTGCTGTCGATTGTGCAGCAAGTTTAAGGTGTTGCAAGTTGCTTCTTGCTGGCAGTTGCCGTTGCAGGCAACTTTTGCATCAATAACTTTGCATTTTTATTACCCGGAGACAGCGACAGCCTCCAGCCCCGACTGCAGAGCCATACGCAGGTGTTGACAGAGGCCAAAGTGGCCAGGCTGGGTGGGGCAGGCAGGCTGGGGCAAGCAGCCTGGGGCAGGCAATAAGCGTGTGCACGCTTGCATCGCAGCGCTAATCAACAGGCTTGCAGGCAAGGCAGCTACGCAGCACCACCCCTCGCCAGACCACAGCTGAAGGTGTTAGTGTGCATCTGCCAAACTGCCTAAAGTTGCCGAGTTTCTAAGTCAGTTAAGTACTTTCCCTATGCGAAGTGCTTAGTAACGATTTGTGGAGAAAGTAATGGACACGCAGGTGTGAATTGTTGCAGAAATAGTTCTAGAAAAAGTATGAGAAAAGGAACTCAACGAAGATGAAAGAAGAGGAAGAACCTGTTGGACAAATAGTAAAGGCATAAACAAATTTGAAAAGAAATCTTAAGTGAACCAAGTAGAAGTAGAAGAGGTAGAAGAAGTGGCTGAATATCATTTGAAATAGCGCAAAAAATAGTATTAGTAGATGTAGTGGAAGTAATATAAGAAGTATATAATATAATTGAAGTAGCCAATTATAGAAGAACGTAATTTGATGCAGAAAACATAGTATTACAGAAATTGGTTAAATTAGCAATAGACATAGAAAGTGGTATTTGGGCAGAATTTCTAGAAATGGTGATTACAGAAGTTGAAGTAATACCGCTTATAAAAGTAGGAATCGGAAAAGTAAAAGGAGTAGTCAAAGGAATTTAAGAATAAGTAGTAGGAATGGATGAAGAAGTTGTGATTGGAGAATAAGAACGCGTAGCATAAGGTTGTAGTAGTAGAAAAAAACGTAGTAGTAGTAGAAGAAGAATTAGTAGTAGTAGTAGTAGAAGTAGTAGTAGCAAAAGTAGCAGTTTTTGCAAAGTAGTAGCAGTAGTAGCAAAAGTAGTAGTAGTAGCAGAAGTAGTAGTAGTAGAAGTAGCAAAACTAGTAGTAGTAGTAGAAGTAGTATTAGTAGCAAAAGTAGTAGCAAAAGTAGTTGTAGTAGTAGTAGCAAAAGTAGTAGTATTAGCAGTAGTAGTAGTAGCAAAAGTAGTAGTATTAGCAGTAGTAGTAGTGGCAAAAGTAGTAGTAGTAGTATAAGTAAAGTAGTAATAAAGCAGTAGTAGTATGTATTAATAAATGCATTACGAATAGTAGTAGTAGTATAAGTAAAGTAGTAATAAAGCAGTAGTAGTATGTATTAATAAATGCATTACGAATAGTAGTAGAAGAAGAAGTAGTAGTAGTAGAAGTAAAGTAGTAGTAAAGCAATAGTACTATTAATAAATGTATTGGGAATAGTAGTAGAAAAAGAAGTAGTAGTCGTAGTAGTATTAGTAGTAGTATTAGTAGTAGTATTAGTAGTAGTATTAGTAGTAGTATTAGTAGTAGTATTAGTAGTAGTATTGGTAGTAGTAGTAGAAGTTAATACTATTGGGAATATTAGTAGAAGTACTAGAAGTAGTAGTACTATTATTATTATTAGAAGAAGTACAAGTTGTAGAAGTAGCAGCACTCCAGGATTATCGTTAAAAGGAGTAGTCGTATAAATAGAAGTAATAGTTGTTGTGCCACCAGTAGTAGTGTTTGTAGTAGCAGTAGTAGATCTTGTAGTAGTATGTATAACTAGCAATCGTTTCGGACCATTATTGGCAGTATTGTCATTAGAAGAGCCAGTAGGAATACTGCTGCTACTAATAGACTTAGAAGCAGAGCCCAAAGAGCATTCCTAGGTCGATCTGCTGCAAGTTGTCAAGCATTCGGGGATAATTGGCAATGCGCCATGCCGTCTGCAATTGGCCTTATCAGCTGACTGTCAGCCCGGCTCCCTGTCTTGGCCCAGGACTCTCTTTCACTCTCCGCTGCCTGCTGTCACTCGTCTGTCGTCTGCCAGAAGTGCAGACGCAGATCACACACACTACACACTCTGCACACTCGCACATGCAGGCAGGCACAGTCGGTGAGCGCAGTCTTGTGTGTAATAGGCAAATCGGGTAAACGGGAATGTCGTTTGGCCGAGCACAATGCATACAGCCCCTGTGGCATGAAGGGGGGCCGAACGGGGCGGGGAGGAGTGAGGCAGGCTAATGTGTTTAATTAAATTGTCTTGCCGGGAACAGTTGGCACAGTTGGCCAAACAAATTGCTACACGCCAGGTGGAGTGGGCAAAGCAAGGGGGTGTGGCGCTAGGAGATGCATCAGGGGGGAGGGAGGCAAGCGAAGTAGTGGCATGAAGCAAGCAAAGCAGACGCTGCTCAGCTCGAGGCGTTCAATTTGTAGACACGTAAAAATCTTATCACAAACAAAAACACAGCGAGGAATAGATCCGCAGATAGAGCTCTGGCCTGAGGGCGGGGGCAGTGTAGGGCACGGCAGGGCAGGGGGCTGGCAACCACAGTGAGTGCCACGCCCGGCGATAAGCCGTGCACGTCGTCGACATTCTCGCATTTGTCGTCATCAGCTTCTGGCTGGGCGGGCGCTCACGTACCGCATATAAATAACATTTCGATTTGCCGTATGACAAACCGAGCCAAATGCCACAAATTATGCAGGGCATCCCCTCCCCGGGCATTCCCGCTGCTCCACCCCCGCCTCGACAGACATAAAAGGAATGTAAATCGAGGCACTCGACGCAACGTTGCGCATACGACGCGTGCGCCCCCAAAACCCTCGCATAGTTTTAAATGTCGTCCTCGACTGCGACTATGGCAAAGATTTCGAAGGTTCTCCAGCCCTTGAAGTGCTCCATTAGCGTAGCGGGGGCGGCAGCGAGAGCGAGAGCTAATAACAGTTACCGTAAGTAGCTGCTACTAACGGTAGTTGCTGCAATACTCGCAATGGCCCTGGCAAATTGGGCCCTGAGCCCGCTCGTTTGTAGCGCCGCGAAGGCAACTTCAGCTTAATTTGAGTGCCCACCCCGAGGCACTTTAACAGCTTGCCGCAACCTCAATGAAGTGGCTGCAGTAGCAGAAGTATACACGCGCCCCTCGCCACATACATATATTTATATAAGCATTCATATATATGCACTCATTATAATCCGTTTCATCTACGATCTTTGTAAATGTTGAGCTGCGAAGAGAGGCAGCACTTCACAGTGTCGAAAATATAATCACATTTCACTGAGGTTGCTTATCAGTATTGAGGTTAGCTCTTTTAATCTAAAGTTGTCTTCAAGTCGTTTCCAGGCTGCAAATCAAAGGGAATATGAATAATAATAATTAATCATGTTGCTTAATAATGTATGAAATGCTTCCTAAGTAAATAAGACACAAGGCAAGACAGTTCAAGATTTAGACTGTTTAGTTGAGTAAATTATCATATTGAAAAGGAAATAGGGTGCAGAACTAGGGGTTTTTCATTAACAGCCAATTCGATATAGTCATGTCCGCCTATCCGTCCGTCCGTCCGTATGAATGTGTAGAGCCCAGAGACTATAATAGCTTAAACTACCAAATTCAGTATCAATAATAAGAAACTAACTTTAAGCTTAATTTTAATGCTAGGCAGTTCATTTTCGGTACACACAATAACCAGCAAATCTCAAATGATTTCTGAAAATGTGCTTGCTGTTGGATAATTAACATAGAAGTTATTTGAGAAAATATTTAAGTGTACTGAATTCGAAACCACCCCGTAAAGGTATGCAACACAAGGTATGCAAACGCTCGACTGTAGCTTTGCTACTAGTTGTATTTCTATCCCACTTTAATATGCATAAAGTTTAGTTATATTCCTCTTTTGTACAGACTCTAAATTTAAATTAAAACCCAAGTTTGTTTTTGTAGAGGAACCTTGGGAAGGAGTAAGAAAAGAAGCTCTATTTATAATTCTAACTAGCTGACCCAAGTTAACATTTTAAAACTTCCAACAGCTGGTACCTAACGTAGACCCCTCTCGTATTTTTGTGGCTTCCCCCAAAGGTTTCTTGCCATAGTACCATAGATCGATCGCAATTACTTAACAGACTTCGTTCCTCACATTTAATTACCCAATTCGGTTATATGTTAATAATTGATCGGCCTTCAAACAGATCTAAATTGACGTAAGTAATGACTCGACTACCCTAGTCGAGTGCAATTACTTAGTATGTCAGAGTAGATGAAGGGAAAAGGAACTCAAAGAGACCCAATGACAATTCATATTAAATATCAACCATTTTTCTCGAACATTTCTCATTCATTATCGAAATTTACGTTGAATTGAATATTGTTCGCAGGATGAAAGACGAGAACATAGAGAAAAGGCAAGAAAGAAAATGTTGAGGAAACACTATCAGAAATGTCACTAAATACGTCTGGCGACGAGCAGCCAAGAGGCGCCGAGAGGGGCCTAGAAGAGCCGGAAGGAGCCGGGAGGAGCCGAGCGGAACGACAAGGAACGAGAGACCTAATGGAAATGTCACTCGCAGCAAGGCATTTTATTGTATCGAAACGATGGAGAATCCCATTGTAATCGAAGACACTTGTTTACGACTGCAAGTGCGACAAGGGGGGAGCAGCTGAGGGGGTATGGGAGTAGGGGATGCGATGTGTACAATGTGATTTACATTTGCATTGTGCCGGAGCTGAAGGTTATAATTTAATATACAATCGGCTGGCTATTGATTATGGATAGCATCGTGTATGTGCGTGTGTGTGGAGAGTGAGAAAAAGTATGTAGGAGGGAGAGAGACAGTGAAAGATGAGAAGCCTGCGATGATTGTGTTGTTTAATGAAGCTTGATGAGCACTTTCCATAAGAATTATGATGTAAAGTGCAATTCTTGACTCCCTCCCCCCCCCCCTCCATCACCCTCTCTGTCTCTCTCGCTCTATGCAACTTCCTGGCACGGGGCGGCCTTATGGCATTCCATTACCTTGACGCAACTGGGACAAGCTCGTAAGCTACTTGCAAAATGTGTTGCATAGTTTAAGGCGCAGCAGCAGCAGCAGCCTGCGAGGGACAGGAGGTGGGAGAGCAGAGCTTGCCAGCTTGCAGCAGACGCAGCGCGGCTATCAACTATAGTTGAGGAAATTACTTTTAACATTTCGAATGCTCGCTGCAAAAAGGGGGCGGATGTAGGGGCCACGGACGGTGAGCGGGGCGTGGCAGGTCGGGGCAAGTCAGAGACAGCAGCCAAGTCGGCAGTCGGCAGTCTGCAGTCTGCAGTGGGCCCAAAGTATATATTTATATACATATTTAAGAAAAAAGAGCAGGCAGCTGGCGGTGGGCAAAGTGAACAGGGGGGAGGTGCACGGGGAAGGACAGGGGCAGGGGAGAAGACGGGCAGAGTCTGGCAGAGAAGGTAAAGCAAATGAAAAACAGGAAAATTATTTGATTTTTATGCATTTCACTTAAGCAACAAAAAGGGCATGCGAGACACGAGGGCAGCGAAGGAGAGGAGGTTGCGAGGAGGGGACAAGGGGAGCTAGAGGTGACATGGGGCAAGGGAAGCAAGAGCTACAAGGGGGAGTTAGAAGAGCAAAGGGAGCAGGAGTTGCAAGAGTAGCAAAATCAGCTGGAGCACCAAGTTTAACAAGAGGAGCTTATGCAGCAAGCAGTTGAGGGGGAATGGGGGAATTTGAGGAGGAGCTGCAGGGGCTGCTGGAAGCTGGAGGAGCACAAGACGCAGGAGCTCGAGAGCTGAACTGAAGAAGCACGAACAAGCAGAAGTCGAAGCTCAACGTGGATGACAACGTGAAAGAAGGAAAGGCCAAGGCGGGACACGGCGACTGTGGACTGCGAACTGCGACTGTAAGTAGCAAGTTGCAAGGAGCTTGCAGCAAGTAGCAAGTAGCAAGCAGCACAGTCTGGGCGCCGCTTCGTCTGGCAAGTTGCGCCTGCATTATAGATGAAGTTTCGTGCGAGAAATAAAGCAAATAAATGCAATCAGGAATAATAATTCGAGCAGCAGTCAAATAACTTGATTTTCCATAACGTTCAGCGCCTGCGACGCATAAACAACATTTTCTTTAGCCAGCTTAGCCAAGGCAGCGCGAGAGACAAAACGAGATAGAGACAGGGGAGTAGAAAGGGACAGAGAGAGAGAGAGAGGGGGTGAGTGGGGAGGAATAGACAGTGGATAAAGTTGCATGCGCTTGGCTCGTAAATAAAACCCAAGTGTATCTTCAACGTTCCCTTAAGTAATGCGACATTGCCAGTGAGCCACACGCGCGCCATACCCTGTAATTGCGCGGACAGGCCAAGTGACAGTTTAATTCGCTAAATGCAGTTTTCGATTGACTATTTGAAGGCGGCAGCAGAGGGAGAAGAAGACTTCAACGGAGATTAACTTTTTGGTTTTTCATGGGCTTCATTTTTGGGATTCAACTTAAAGTTTAATAACCCCGCAAAATCATTATCATGATCTGGATATGTGAAGTATGCAGTAATATGCATGTATTTTGGGTCGCAGAACCCGAATCCACGGTTAGACTTTTGTCATCACGTTTAGATTTCGTCCTAACCTAAACTGAATAACCTTTTCATAATGAAAATCCCGAACTGTGCATGCGATATCAACATGTGTCAACATGTAATTTGACACTTTATGACCGACTTCGAAGTCAGAATACGCCCTAAACACCCAAGTTTCGACTTAACTCAAATTTTCCTTATTACGCTTGACTTCCAACCTAACCTCAATATGTTTTATATATCATACAAAATATAATGTCTTTGTAAACTTAATTTAGACACTTGTTAATTTTGACATTTATTAATATTATTAATTTGAGTCTTTTATAAGTTAGCACTCAGTTCCTTTATAATGTTTTTCTCTTAAAGATATTTGAGATTTTATAAGTTGGTAATAATTAATTGTACGAAATAGAGTAAAAAGTTGCTAGGCGAACCTAAAAAGTAAATGAAAATGAAATTAAATAAAACTAACAGAATTAAGTGACATAATACTTTAAAACAAAAAATTACCCTCAAAATATACTTATTTTTGCATGGGTTTCATATTGTGTTAAAAAGCTTAATAAATAAAATATAGCCAAAAAAATTTGAACAGATAAGTTTAAAATAAATAAATTATGAAATTTTACGTTTTCGATTTTAAATTATTTTCATACCCGAAAGGCTAAATCTCAGAGACTATACAAGCTAGGGCTACCAAATTTGGTGTCAAGTTTTGTCAGATCAATGTCTTATCATCAATATTTATTTCAATTTCAATTTATTTCAAATGTTGGGTGCCACGCCCACCGCCCCCGCAAATTAATAATTTAATCTTTTAAGTTGATTTGTAAGCGACATATAAAAGATACAACACTCTGAGTTGGATACTGAGCTAATTATAATACCAACATAACGTCATAAGCGCCATCTGCTGTTCTTCTCTTCTTGTCTATGCACACGAATTTTTTGCATTCAAATGCTCACACATACATACATTTGGGCTTGACCAATGAAATGCTACATGCATACACACGTATTCACATAAAGACGCATATAAGGGCTTACGTTACGATATTTCTATTAAGTAGTAGTATCGTACAATTATGAACTCTTAACGTTTAAAAAAAGTGCGAAGGGTATCCCACTGTCGCGTGCCGCTCGACTGTTGCTCTTTTTTTCTATTTAAAAACCAAAAAAAAACACATTTCTTTATTATTTTCATTTGAATTGAATAACTCGTATCTGTTACAATTTGCAAAGCTTTTATTTAGAAACTACAGAATAACCATTTGACCAGATCTTAGAAGTGTAGTTACCAGTTTTGACTTGCATTGTTCTTCTTGTTGCCACTATAACCCAACCACCACTTTGTGCTTAATCCTAAATTGACAGCGATGACCTTTATCGGGGGCGCCTCTTTCTATAATGATTATTTTATATTTTCATGTGCATTGTTGTTGACTTTGAGATTATATATTGAAGTGTGGAAGTGTGCCATGCCTCCCCCCGGGATTCGAACCCGAAACCCCTGTAAAGGTGACATTTGTGAGTCGGAAGCCCAGACAACTCAGCTACAGGGGTCGGCAATAAATTAAGTGAGCAACTACACATATGTTAACAGTCTTACTTGTTTGTTCCCAACTCTGTTCTCAGACCTTGGTCAGTTATAAATATATTATTAAGACATTATCTTTATGACGATTTTATGGATATTATACATTATATTAAACTATATACAATATAATAACATACTACGATATATAACATTTTTTATACCCTTCGACCATTAAAAATGTCTAAAAAGGGTATAATAACTTTGTGCAAATGTATGTAGCAGGCAGAAGGATGCGTGGGAGACCCCAGTATATCAAGTATATATATTCCTGCTTCTGCTTCCTGTCCGGATGTCCGCATGTCCAGATGAACACACAGATCTCAGCTATAATAAAAGCTAGAGACACCAAATTTTGCATGAAGGTTTCTGTTTACCCGGGGCAGACGAAGTTTATTTCAAATGTTGGGTGCCACGCCCACCGCCCTCGCAAATCAATAATTTCATTTTTTGAGCTGATTTGTGAGCGACATATAAAAGATACAACATTCTGAGTATGACTATTCTTAGCTAATTATAATACCAACATCACGTCAAACACATCAAAAAAAGAGAATGCGAGCGCGTAGCGCCATCTGTTGTTTTTCTCTTCTTTTCTATGCACACACATTTTTTGCATTCAAACGCACACACATACAAACATATGTGTTTGACCAATGAAATGCAACATGCATATACACGGATTCATTACAGAGGATATAAAGGCTTTCGTAACGATATTTCTATTAAGTAGTAGTATGGTACAATTATGGGCTCTTTACGTTTAATAAAAGGTCGAAGGGTATCCCACTGTCGCGTGCCGCTGGACTGTTGCTCTTGTTAAGAAATCGTTTTGGTGGATAGCGCACTCGACTGTACCTTTTTTGTTAGTTATCTTACACTCTTGGGCGTGTTTTTTTGTGTCGTCGCTTCTTCCATATAACTCGTCCCTATGATTCTTAGAAATACATAAGGCTCTTTTGTTTACAGCAACTATCGACTATTTATTGAAGTATTTAATTAAGAATGAAAATATAACTAATCAAGAGCAATTATAAATTGCGTTACCAACACTTTAATAAATGATTCTTTTTTCAGAAAAGAATCTTATCAAAGCAACAAACAAATTGAACATTCTTACAACTGATTTATAATTCACTATAATTAAATTAAACATTTGCAAGTAGCTAAAAAAGAGCTTTATATTACTTTTCCAAATAAAGACTTCAATCTAAAGTTAAAATATACAAATCAGATATCCCAAGGTGTCCGCCAATGTCATTGCCCGATTTGCATTTCCAGAACTCCCAAAATAATCAAATTTGCCGTTAATTCACCCGAGGCTCATCTATAATTTATCGCAACATATGTTCGCATTATCTGCCTGGCTTGGCTTGGCTGGGCCCGGCAGAGTATTCGAATGGAAAAGTTTTTGGCATATGCCGCAGGCCCGAATCACCCTGTTGCCCCGTTCTCCAGTCGGCTCCAAGGAGGCAATCTGCTCTGGCCCACTCCCCTCTTGCATGTGATGCTCTATCAGTCGACGAATGGAAAAACTTAATTATGCATGGTTAACACGAAAACTCAATAAATTTTCAAATAAATTCACAAGAAAACGTGCGAGTGAGATAGCTACACACAGAGAGAGAGAGTATGCATATGCGAGTGAAAGAGAGAGAGAGGTAGCGAGTGCGCGTGTGTGTGTATGTGCGGTCTATGCAAATTTTATTTGCCAAAGGATTTTTCATGAAGTTCCATGCCTCGGCCGCTGCCGCCGTCGACGTCGCAGTCACTGCCTCAGCTGCTGCTGTTGCTGCTGGCGTTGCATTTAGATTTATTTGCGACGTGTGTGTTATGTAAAACCTATTAGGGCGCCACACAGAGACCAAGCCAGGCCCGGCCAGGACAGAACAGAGCAGAACAACCGGGGCGAGCTCAGGTCGAGGCAACAGGCTCAGGCGCAGGGCAGCTCACGTGTGCCCACGCTGGCCATTCAGTTTACCCCACTCTCCCCATCCTCCATTTCCCACTTACCCCTCCCCTGCCACTCAACTGTTGCACCGCAGGCAGAGAGGACGACTTTGGGCCCTGTGCCCGGCACCTGGCAACTAATCGCCCTGTTGAAATGGCTCGCACAGCCGCCAAAGTAAGGCGAATTTATTGAGTTCTCATATTGAGCAATGTTATAAAAATAATGCGGCAAACAAAGCTCGGCAACAACAGCAACAGCAACGAGGGAGGCGAAAAGAAAAGCTGAGCTCATAAGTGCCCTACACTCTGCTCGCAGCTGTGCATATCAGTTCACGATAGCTATGCGTGATACGCTTCTTACTTTCTGTTTGAATTCTATTATTGTGTCTCTTTTCCACTGTTTGTCTCACTTCTCTATTTGCACTTCTTCCACTTTCTTCTCATTATTTCCACCATATCTCTTTGTCCGTTACTGCATTTGGTTTCTTTGTTGTACATTATTTTTTGAGTTTTCTGTTTCTGCTGGCTTATTATTCTCTTCTCTTCTTCCTTCACTTTCCATCATTTTCTCTCTCCCTCACTATCATTGTCATTTCCCTCTCTCACTCTTTGTCTTGTTCACGCTTCTTCGTCTTCATTCGTGTCATTAAATACCCTTCTTCTCTGTACATTTGCAATTATTCACAATATTCTCTATTTCCTCACTCTTTGTATTCCTTAATCACTCTCTTTCCTTGTCTCTTTGCCACCTTTTTGCATTCTACCACTCGCTTATCTCTTTCTACATATTAACTCTGCACATCTCTATATCTCTTTTTCGTACTTTCGCTCCATCTTTCTCTTTGCTTGCTGCCCTTCTCGCTCGCGTTATCTTTCACTCATTATTTCTTTCAACTTCGCTCTTTACTTCAATCACTCTCTCTCTCTTTCTTTGCCTCTACATTTCCATCTTTTTGTGCCACATCTCTTTATCATTCTTTGCTTATATTTATCTCTCCATTTCTTTCTTCACTTCCCTTTGACTTCTCTCCAACTGTCACTTATCAGAGAAGGTGATATCAATGTCGCTGCCAATTCTAACAGCACTCCGCACAACTGATATACTCAGTGCTCTCTCTCCCTCTCGCTCTCTCTCTCATTCTCGCTGTCTCTCGCACACTGTGCGACTTAAAATACTTTGCAAAAAGAAACAGTGGCAAAAAGTGAAATGAAGCCGAAAGGCAAATAGAGCATAAATTACGCAAATCCAACACGACACTCTGCAGGCGCTGGCGTCGACGTCGGCGTCGGCAACAGCAACGCCAACGAAATAGTGCCGGACACCTTAATCGTGTGTGTGTGTGTGGGTGTGTGCGTGTGTTTGTGCGTGTGCATGTGCGTTTGTGTGCGAAGTTAAGCTCACACACTGCTAGCACAGTGGGAGTCAGAGACAAAACCAACAAATAAGTTAAGTCAAAGTCAAAAAAGCAGGCAAACAGAGAGAGAGAGGGAAAGAGAGAGAGAGAAGTGAAGAGTGGGGACGGCAGGAGAGACAACAACACAGTGGGCACTGTTGCGGTGCTGCACGAGTGTGTGGCATGCAATCAGGCGCCAAATGCTCAAGTGTCTCATTGTCAGCATGTTGCATGCAACACGGCGACGGCGACGGGGACAGCGACGCCAGCGTCGATGGATAATAAAGTAAAATGAACAGCGAAAGCAACAGCAGCAACAGCAACAGCAATAACAATGGCAAAAATGTTAAAGCAAGTAAATAAACATTGTGTGCCATTATCAGGCGCTGCCACAGCAACAACGACAGCAACAACAACAACGAGTTGAACAACAATCTGCAGCAGAGCCAACATAATTTGCAGTTTCAACTGAGAACAGTGGCTCGCAAGCTGAGCAAGTGCAAGCATTATGAGGCGGTGCCTGACTTACAGATACCCTGTACAAAAACACCATTAGTTGTGTCAACTGGGAATGGGTGGGGGTGCTTTGAATGATTTAACTTTAAGACTTAAAACAATCTGTCGATACTGTATACTTCGATATAAGACCCTAAATTATAATATATTAATGAGCTAAGAGATAAAAAATAATATAATATCTGAATAACAATGGTATTGTGTTGATATATGTATTACCAACAATACAAACTCTATTTTCCTAACTTCAAACTTCTTTTCTTTCTTTGCATGATTTCGAATAATATCGGTTTAAATGCCAAGTTTACATACGATGGTCGTTTGATAAGTCCGTGACTTTTTGTATTTGCCGCGCACCTGCTCTAAATACAACACTGCTCCTGTCAGCAGTTATCGATTAACAGCTGACTGTAAAATTTTGAGAAAGCTGCGTTTTTTGGTTTGCGTTTTATAGGCATTGAAAGCAGACGATCTCGTGAATTTTAACGAAAATGGAAAAAAGTGAATTTCGTGTCAGCATGGCAAAATTTCATAAATTGGGCTACGAACTGCTACCCCATCCAGCATATTCTCCAGATTTAGCCCCCTGTGACTATTTTTTGTTTCCAAACATGAAGAAATGGCTCGGCGGTAAGAGATTCGGGTCATCACAGAAACAAACGACTATTTTGAGGGCCTTGAGAAAACCTATTATTTGGAAGGAATAAAAAAATTGGAAAAACGCTGGACTAAATGTATAGAGCTAAAAGGAGATTATGTTGAGAAATAAAACGCTTCTTTGACGAAAAAAATATATTTTATTCAAAAAGTCACGGACTTATCAAACGACCCTCGTATTATTTGTTTAATAAAATAAATAAATAAATTAATATTGTAGTTACATGTAATTGTATAGATAAATAAAATAGGTAAAGTAAATAAATTGAACAAAATAAATAAAGTAAATTAGATAAATAAAATAAAATTATAAAATAAAGAAAATAAATTGCAAAATTTAAATAAATTGTATAAATAAAAAAAAAATATAAAAAAATAAGAGATTAAATAAAAAAAAAATTTCATAAATTAATTTATTAAATATATAAATCGAAAATATAAAAAATATTAATAAAAGAATAAATATGAAGGTAAACATATAAATATTCAAATAAACAATTGTACATAAATAAATAAAAAACAATGAATATAATAGAATCTGTCAAGAAATTCTTAATAATTATTAATATATGTATATTTTGTTATTGCGTGCTTAGTCATGCTATGAATATTATTAAAGTAAAGAGATATATATATGAACACAACATTTTCTACTTAAAATTTGATTAATGTTTAATATACGCATAATATATATTTAAATTATTCGCGCATTGCAAATTTCGCTTCAAATGAAGATAACCAATTGTAAAGGTATACGTATAAATGAGTACACCCCATTTGGTAAGCCAATTCAATGGGTGCTGTTGGCAGAATGTAGAGAGTCCAGAGTGGAAAACAACAGCGCCGCACAGTGATCGAAAAGCAGGCAAAACTGAAACAGTTTTGGGATATAGAGAATATGTTTAAAATAATAGAATTAATACAGTTAGAACTGGCAATAATTATATGGTATTTAAATATATTCGAAGTATGTATGCGATATGCAGGTGGGGATATATAGTGTGTATATATAGAATGTATTCCAATCGCAGCATTGCAAGGCATTGTGCGATGGTAAAGACAGAGTCCAAGTCCGGGCGCTCAGTCCGGATATACCAGCGAACCTGATACCGTGTGTGTGTCTGTATGTATGTGTGTGTCGGCGTGTGCACCTTTCTCACTCACTCCTGCCCACTACTCTGTCTCTTTTCCTCTGCTCGTGCTGCCACATGGTTGAACAGTCAATGGCGGTGCAGCCGAAAGGCGGAAGTGCAGCCGAGCAACAGCGTTGCAAGTGTGCACTGCAACAGTGTGTGTGCGCGTGAGTGTGTGTGAGTGAGTGTGTTTAGGGCTGTGCGTTGGTTCGAGTCGGCTAAACAAAAGTGGCATAGCAGAGGAAGAGGGGGAAAGGCAGGGAAAAGAAGAAAAAAAGACTCAAGTTGACATAAAAATTGAACAAACTGAAAATGATTTGTGTGGCCCACACTCACCCACACACACACACACACACACATTCAGGCAATATTTTATTCAATACACAGACTGTGTGAAAGAGAGTGGCAGGCAGAGGGAGGGAGGGAGGGGGGAGACCTGCACACACTTCTGGCAAATCAAATAAATCGCTTGCATTGACGCTTGAACGATTAGGAGACGAAATGACACAAGCGACTGAAATTTTCATTTATGTGTTCTGCCATCTCCCTCTCTCTCCCTCTCACTCTCTCTCTCTCTGTCTCCTTCTTTCTCTCCGTGTCACTCCTTCATTCTTTGGCATGACACAATTCGCAGTTCATTGGCCCCGCGGCAGCTGCAGTTGACGCCATTTTTTGTTAGATTCATTTTGACCTTTGGCCAGAAAAAAGGAATTAAGTGAAGATTTTTAAATTCTGCCAACCAAAAATGTTACATAAACAGCCAAAAGGAGGCGTGGTAGATTCACAAACTATTTTATATACACTTTTAATTAACATCAACAGCCGAGTTGATATGGACATGTTAACTGTTTAAGACAATGTCCAAAAAAAGTTCAAAATTTAACTAAAATGTGACCTGGAACTCCAGTTTTAACGCATCATAAGCTTGTTAAAAGTCAACAGATTTTTATCTGCAATGACATTTTGTTCAAGCCTCGCCTGTGTGTGCTTCCCTTACTGAGCCTTCAGCAAATTCCAACAATTTTAATTTAGAATATTTGCAAATTTGCGAATATTTATCCCTGTTAGTTTAACCAAGAGAAGATAAAAAATTAAAAAAATATATTACAGTATATCACGTATTATTCCTGAATTTCGTGGATTATCTTATTGACAATTTACCTTCACAAGGCTTTCGACATTATATATCGCCATGAAAACTTTAGTTATGTTTAATTGATTTTTACTATTTGCATGTTAGAAGAGAATAATATTGCAATCGCAGTCCCTTTTATGCTGCTTAAAATTTAAAAGGCTTAGGCAGTTAATGAAACTGAGTAAGAGCCCCATGAGAATCCTTACAGGTTATTGTGAACATGCCGTAGCGAACTAGAAAAAGTGAGTAATGAGCTATGCAGATTCAGCGAATTGAATCCCGAGACACCTGGGCACTTGCTCACAGTCTGCTCTTTAAATAGTGTAGCGGGTAAGGACCTTCTCAAAGTGAACTAGATAAGGTCGAGCACTCCAGGCAAAATGATGAATTTCCTTACAGTGTATGAAATTGTTAGGAAGCTAAAAGCACAACAGGAAGTTTAATAGATCTTGAAGGTCGCAGTACAACGCCGCAACTTAAATAATAACAGTGTCGTTTCTTAGTGTTTTGTCGTGCCTGCAGCTTTGCTTTCAAGTCTCGAACGCCCATCAATGAACACACACACACATACGCACACCTACGAGCACATACGAACACACATATATATAACTTAAGACTTAAGTTAATCGGCAAAAGTTTCGTTTCGTTTCGTTTCATGGCTAATAAATTTTCAAAGGCAGCATTAAGGTTAATAGGACAACGCAAGTTGGCCCAATTGGCCAAAAAGGTGTTTTCCGACACTTTGCTTGGCCTGGGCCTGCTTGACTGGTTGACGATCTCTCTTGGCCCGCTCCTTGCCGAGCTCTATCGTTTTGGGCCTAATTAGGAGCCAGCCAAAGTCATGTGAAATGTGGCCATTGATTATGATGAGCCCGCGCACCGTTGGCGTTCTAATGCCAAACACTTTTGGCCTAATGCGCTGTGGCCCCGACTAGGTCTGCCTGTGTGGGGGTGCGCGAGTCTGCGAGTGTGTGTGTGTGTGCTGTGGCTGAGGCTGTGGCTCAACTGGGATATTGGCCGGCTGCCACGCATTGCCGCTACCGATACCCGCCAGTCTGGTGGGGGGTGGGGGGAGAGCTCGCTGAAATGCGAGGCACGCTGGCAACAGACAATTTCCGGTGCACACAAATTGGCAACTGGAGCAGCTCGGCAACAGTGGTGCAACAGTGCAGCAGACTATCTGGGCCCAGTGCCGGCCAACGTTTGGCCAATGTAATTAATACCAACATAATTATATTTGGATAACACAAACGTAATCAAGATTAATTGAGTAACAGCAGGTAGTTTGCATAATTAGAACTCGCCTGCCAGCGCAGACGGCTCGAACAGTGGTGGAGCGTGGCCAAGGGGGGGAGGCGGACGGAGGGGTGCAGGCAACACTCGATGCCGGGCATCCTCATCCATCAGGCATGCTCCGGCTGCGTTGCCACAGCGTTGACTGTCGACTGTCGTCGGCTCGTTTTGGCCATGGCCAAAAACATAATTTGCAATTTCGAATGCTGGATAGAACCCTTGCCGTCTCTCCCTGTCTCTCTCTCTTTCTCTCTCTCTCTCTCTCTCTCTCTCTCTCTCTCTCTCTCTGTCTCTCTCCTGCTGTGGGTCTTGGCCAGCGTGGCACATCGTCATCGTCGGCCGTCGTCGCCTTGTTTTGGCTCATTTGATTACAAAAGGTGAGCTGCACTTGGCCCTGGCAGACAGTCGTTGTGCTGTTGCTTGTACCCAGACAACAATTAGCAGCTGGCTGCTGCATGCCACATGCCACATGCCACTTGCCACATGTCGCCCGCCACCTGCTGCCCGCTTGCTGTGCCCTGCCGACGACTAATGACTTCGGTTATGGCACTCAAACCACCCAATTGACTCTCCATGTGAGTGCTGTGAGTGCATTCACAAGAGCACAAAGTGTGTTGCCACCTTTTGTTGCAATTTGCTGTTCCCGTTTCTTTTGTCTGGCAATTTACACATGTGACCCACAATGCGAAGCATTCCTTGTATGTATTTGCAGCTCTCTAAGCTCTGCATTGCAACACAATCATCGATAAGTCTCGATACCAGCAGGTAACCAACATCATTTCATCTCAAAAAGAAACCGAAATACTTCCAAAAGCACAAAGAAATGTTACATAATATGTTATTTTATTCCATATAATAGTTGCTCACTAAATTCACCGCCGACCCCTGTAGCTGAGTTGTCTGGGCGTCCGACTCACAAATGTCACCTTTACAGGGGTTCCGGGTTCGAATCCCGGGGGAAGGCATGGCACACTTCCACACTTAATATAATCTCAAAATCAACAACTATCATTATTAGAAAGAGGCGCCCCCGATAAAGGTCATCGCTGTCAATTTAGGATTAAGCACAAAGTGGTGGTTTGGTTATAGTGGCAACAAGAAGAACAATACAAGTCAAAACTGGTGACTACACTTCATAATTCTAGTCAAATACATGGGTATAAAAGCTATGCAAATTGTAACAGATACGAGTAATTCAATTCAAATGCGAATAATAAAGAAATGTTTTTTTTCCATGTTGTGCGTTTTGTCTTGCATAATTACAGGCTGTGCATCTTTTTTTTTTTAAGTGAAAGAGTATTATTTATTATTCTATAATCACAAGGAATCGTTCAGTTCCATCTGAACTTAACCTAACCTAATCCTTAATTATAATATATACAAGTGTACACTAGAGGAATTATGCTGTCTTACGAGTAAGGAGCTCATGGGGATGAATTCTCTTCATACGTCTGAGGGAAATGGGGTCGACGAGATCATTCGCCAACGTGTTCGGGTGGGCGGTGAGTCTGTCGGCATATCGGCTGCTGTGGAAATTTATTTGATCTCCCAAAGGGACAATCTTTAAGTCTCTTTCGATGACCCGGTTGCTCACGTACCGGGGTAGTCCAGATACATGTCGTGCCGCTCGCGATTGAATAACTCTAAGCCTATTGAGCTGCGTCTTGGAGGCAGTACCCCACACTTGAATGGCGTAGGTCAGAGTTGGACGTAATATGGCTTTTATCAAGAGAGCCTTAGTTGCCATATGGAGTTTGCTAGAGTGGAAGAACCAATCCAGCTTTTTGAGTTTCCATGAGGATTTGGCTCTAACTGCAGTGATATGGGCTTTCCAACTCAGGCTGTGCATCTAATTCGGCTAACACGTTTTCGTAAATTATTTCTTAAATAATAAATAATAATATCAAAGAATTGCAAGCAAGTGCCATAAATCATTTCTAATACATTGAAAGTCTCTGATCTTATATGTATGTAGGAAACTCTATAATACATACATTTATTTTTATTGTTACCTTAATCATATAGAGCATATATAAACATATTAAAGCATATATCGCATGCCCAGATCAGGATTCTATATCTTTTGGGGCATATTTAAAGGTTTTTCAGTTTTTTGAGGTTATGTCGAAATTCAGACGTGATGGAGAATTTCTGATGCTGGATTCGGAATCAGCGACCCAAAATACATAGATCATGACACTTTTTTTTTTGTAGGCCTGTGTAATACAACACCCCGAACAGATGTTGTCATGATTTTGATATTTTACACATGCAATAATATGTTACTTGGTTCGCTTGAGCAAGATTGGACTTCAATGAAACCTCAAAGAACTGTGAAATCTTTGAATATCTCTCAAAAGATATAAAATCCTGGAATCCGCAAAACAATTTAGAGGGCCATATACGTGTATGTGTGTGTTTTTCGACCTTCTAATCAAAATCTGAAGTCAGAACTTACCCAATTATTATTATTGTTTTATTAACACCAATTAATTTTGAATTCAGGGATAAGATTCGTTATAAAAAGGTTTATTTAAAACTTATTACGACTCCGAGACACTTTCATAGATCATAAGGGAAGCTCAGCCATTTAAATACCTCCAAAATAATACTTGAATTAGAATATTAATATAGTACAATACATGTAAATATTTCCACATAATCAGTTGTTACAAAAGCAAAAAAAAAAAAAAAAAAAGAAGAAGTTCTAACTAATTGTCCGAGGGGGGTATGTAGAGATTGCCAGGCGCTATCTTGGGCGGCAGTTGCTCCAGCTCAGGCTTTCGTCCGTGCAGATTGTACGTGTAGCTAAGGTAATCGAAGACGTAGAGGTCGTCTGGGTCGATGTAATGAAAGGCCACCGGGTAATTGGATAGACAATCCCGGCACTGTAAGGACAATTAGGACAGGAGTGGAGAACAAGTTGCCAATCTCGATTCAGTGCAGAACATACCGCTCGGGAGTTGTAGAAGGCGTACTTGTAGAACCAGAAGTCAAGTCCAGTGTAGTGGGAGAGGAGCTGCGAATAGGGCGCCAAGGGGAAGAAGCGATAGCGCAACTTGGAATCGCGCGAATCTCCGGCAGGTACGTTCAGATTGAAGAGGCACGCGCCCGCCTCCAAATCCTCGGCAGAGTCATCTTGCTGGCGGCACTTGCTGCTGTCGTTCAAGCCGTGCACAAACTGGCGCAGAGCCTCGCTGCTGAGCACGTAGCCGCTGCCACCCGACATGTAGGACTACGAAGGAGAGAGTAGGAAAGAGAGAGGGAGAGAGTGAGAGAGTAAGTAAAACAGTTTCTCCAGCTGTTGCAACTCGCTGTCCTACCGCGTTCTTCTGTTGCGAGTTGAACAAATGGAAGTTGAAGCCAAAGTAAATGGGCATCTGCGGCGAGTACGGGTAGAGCATGTGCCGAAGATTCTCCACAAAGACATAGCTGTCATCGTCGGCCTTCATGAACCAATCGCCCTCGTGCCGCTTGTGCTCGTACAGGAAGGTGAAGGCCTCCTTCGTCTTGCCCCACAGCACTTCGTACTTGTCCGGCGTCTTCTGTACCACGGTCTCGTTGAGCTCTTCGTCGTGTGCGGAAGTCATGAAGTAGATCTTGTTGCACCGCTTGCCCCATGTGCGCTGTATGTGCACCGCCCGTGACTTGTGGTACTTGGGCGTGGTCAGCACGAAGCAGACCACACGCACCTCGCGCGCCAGTCGCTGCGCCAGCGGCTCCTCCATTGCCCCATCGCTGTGCTCTCCCGCAAGGGTGGCCATCATCCTGATGTCCCAATAGGCGTAGAGCACGATCAGTGCCGAGCAGCCAAGCAGCAGCAGCAGCAGCAGCTCCTTCTGGCTCAGGCGGTAGGTCGAGTGACGCGAGCCTGAACGCAGCCGCACATACAACTCCCCGCGGTCCTTGGCCACAGACAGCGCAGGATGCTGCTGCTGCTCCTCCAGTGTGATCTTATGCTCGGCCATTTTCACACTGTAGCCAGTTGCAACTCGCAAGATCGGACGATCGCGCTAACTTCTATCGTTTGTCGCCCAGTGTGTCTTCTTATCTCCGACATCTTTTTGGCAATTTCGTAATTGAGCAAACTAACACCTGTTCTGAGAAGTAACTACTATTGCGAAAAAAGGCATCGCACAATGTAATTATGACTATTTGCAATTCGCAAAACTTATCACTATGTAAAGCAGAGACAGATAAAAATAGAACAGCAAGAAGAGATACAGAAATTTATATCACTAACATAGAGTCGAGACTCAATGCATGAATGAACTCATTTCGGAGCAACAATAATGTAGAGTACTATACTGTACTTAGTTAATATGCGGTAGCCTTAAGGAGAATGTATGCTGCAGGCGGAAGCAGGCGTGGCAGATCCCACAAGTTATATAAATTATATATTCTTAACCAGCATCAACAGATTCTGCATCACATTATTAAAAAAGAAGAAAAAAAATTTAAATTAATTTTAAAAATGTTCTCGCTCCCTGCAAGGTATGCAACAGTCAATACGTTTAAAATCGAAGATATATATTTATTGTATTTGGTCTGGTGGGTAGCGGGTATATCACAGTTGGACACACTCGACTGTAGGTATTGTGCCTTTTTAACTGAACTCAAAACTAACTATTTAATTATTTATAAAATTCAAATGAAACGGACACTCGTTTGAAATGATAGCTAAGATTAAGTTCGATAAAGAACACCAAGTATTGAAAGCTATACTAAAAGAAATTTCGAAATGATAAATGCAGGCAGTAAATAATAAACAACGAAATGGAAAGCCTTTCCACTTATTCTGTTAGTTTTCAACAATCGTTAACAGTAAAAGGTATTGAACTACGTGCCATATATATTTTTTCTTCATGGCAAACTACTAAAATCGCAGCATGCGTTCGACAATATTGTATCAATACCTGCCCAATACTATGAAAATCGAGTAAATAAGTGTAATTATTCACCAGGAAGGGCAAAATACAATATTCGCTTATACTTACTGAGAAAGAACACAAAAACGTGTGGGTTAGAACCTTCAATAGAAGTACCTTAGTAGTACTTAGTAATTCTAGCAGTACTTTAATTGTGATGATCAGAATCACTCCTAATTTATTTTTATTTTATTTTAAGTCGATCCATGATCAGCCGACTGTGTAACAGTAATAACAATTAATAAACCTATATTTTGAATTATAAAGATAAAAGTAAGAATTTTTTTAAAAAAGAAGGTAAAACCTTAAATGACAAATAGAACTACGAGGGTCGTTTGATAAGTCCGTGACTTTTTGTATTTGCCGCGCACCTGCTCTAAATACAACACTGCTCCTGTCAGCAGTTATCGATTAACAGCTGACTGTAAAATTTTGAGAAAGCTGCGTTTTTTGGTTTGCGTTTTATAGGCATTGAAAGCAGACGATCTCGTGAATTTTAACGAAAATGGAAAAAAGTGAATTTCGTGTGCTAATTAAGCATTATTTTTTGCGTAAAAAATCCATCACCGAAACCAAGGAAAGACTTGATAAATATTATGGGGACTCTGCACCATCAATTTCAATGGTTAAGAAATGGTTTACTGAGTTCCGTTGTGGTCGTACCAGTACAAGTGATGCCGAACGTTCAGGTCGCCCAAAAGAGGTCGTCATGCCAGAAATCGTCGACAAAATCCATGGAATGATATTGGATGATCGGAGAATGAAAGTGCGTGAGGTAGCTGAGGCTGTAGGCATCTCAACTGAACGGGTACATCACATTTTACATGAATATTTGGACATGAAAAAGCTTTCCGCGCGATGGGTGCCGCGATTGCTCACACACGACCATAAGCGCAACCGTGTGACCATTTCAAAGGAGTGTTTGGCGATGTTCAACCGCAATCCAAACGAATTTTTGCGCCGTTTCGTTACCGTAGACGAAACATGGATCCACCACACCACACCAGAGACCAAAGAACAATCAAGACAGTGGGTTTCTCCGGGTGAACGTGCACCAAAGAAGGCCAAGGTGGGTCTGTCGGCCAACAAGGTCATGGCCACAGTTTTTTGGGATGCACAAGGTATCATTCACATCGATTACCTTGAAAAGGGTAAAACGATCACCGGCGAATATTATTCAGAGCTTTTGGACAGATTCGATATTGATTTGAAGCAGAAACGACCGCATTTGGCGAAAAAAAAGTGCTGTTCCATCAGGACAATGCACGGGTGCACACGTGTGTAGTCAGCATGGCAAAATTTCATAAATTGGGCTACGAACTGCTACCCCATCCAGCATATTCTCCAGATTTAGCCCCCTGTGACTATTTTTTGTTTCCAAACATGAAGAAATGGCTCGGCGGTAAGAGATTCGGGTCAAATGAAGAGGTCATCACAGAAACAAACGACTATTTTGAGGGCCTTGAGAAAACCTATTATTTGGAAGGAATAAAAAAATTGGAAAAACGCTGGACTAAATGTATAGAGCTAAAAGGAGATTATGTTGAGAAATAAAACGCTTCTTTGACGAAAAAAATATATTTTATTCAAAAAGTCACGGACTTATCAAACGACCCTCGTATAACTCAAACTTGTTGTATGCAATATTAGTTTAGAAATAGTACACGCTTGATTATAAACTTAATTCGAGAGTATACACTGGGCAAAAAACTATTAATTTGAATGAGTCAGTATAAACAACAAGTCAAAGCTAACTTGGCAAATAGCGAAGACAGAGTTGGAAGAAATGTAAATTACCTAGCCATAAAATGAATTATTAACCAGTTTTTAAAATATCGTACCATATGTACAAAGTCTAACATATAAATGACCTATAAGTAGCATATTTGTCTTTTTACAGGGTATTTGGCAATCGATAATAACCCTTTCCCATTCGTAACAAAGGCAGTTGGGATAGTTTGTGAATAATAGTTCAAACTAGAAGTTCGACTGGGACAGAGGGAGAAATGGGAGGGCAGAGGGAGGGGAAGGAGGACGCAGGGAGAAATGGAGCCCACGGGTGGCCGAGTTCAGTGGCCCCACTGGCTAATCCCGTGCGGCAGCTGTCACACGGCGTCCGCTCGTGTTGACATTCGCCATGCAAAACCGCTCGACAATCGTAGAAAATTTGTTGAAATTTGAAGGCATTTTCAATTTATCAAAACGGGCGGCGGATAATGCAGAAAGGCAATGCCCAAAACAAAGGACGACAAAACAGACCGAAACGGCATGGGGCACACAGAGAAAGCGAGGGGGGGGAGGTGTGCAGGGTTGGGGCAACGAAGCGACACCACACAAAACAGCTGGGAGAGAGAATCTCTCAATTAATCATGAGCGACATGTGGTCCTCTCTGGGCGGACCGCCGAGCGCGAGAATAATTACAGATACGAGTGTAGCGCATACGCCCCGGTGCACACCCCTCTCCCCCCTTCTCCACTCGGGGGGGCTAACAAATAGCTGCCATAATACCAGCGAACCGGCGTCCTGGCCACATCCTGTCACGGCTCATTCCCTTCCTCCAGTCCGCCACGCTGGACTAACAGATTCGCATTAATAAAATAGAATGCAGTAAGAAGAAGGGAGCACTACACAAAGTACCTATGCTATATGTGTACTATGCTATATAGAATGTTATGTTTGCAATAGCTAAGGCCAATTTCTTCTCTCTGTAGGTGTGGGCGTGGCCGTGGGCGTGGTGGGCGTCGTAGCTTGCCTCCCTTCCGGTTCGCAGTTGCTCGTCACAATAAAAACGAGAGCGAAAGCAACCTTCGGTACGCAGAAGGTTCTACACCCTGCAGGTTCTTACCATACATGCTACGATCGTTCCAATATAAGTTATAAATTGGTACAGAACTGAATGACATTGTGTATATTCCGTATTATGTCTCACATTGATTTCTAAAATCAGAACTAGTCTAAATACAAAAACCTCCATTTCGACCGATTGTCCCTATTGCAGCTATATAGAGTGGTCCGATTTTAATGAAATTTTATAAGCATACTTTATACATAGAATAAGTCAGATTTAGTAAATTTCCTTACAATATCTTGACAGATAACAAAAATCGGCCGATAGTTTTTATGACAGCTATACGATATATCGGTCCGATTCCGCTCATTCGGACTTATAAATAGCCTGCAGCATTAGGAAGCATGTGTGCCAAGTTTCATCAGGATATTTATAGAACTGAGAGACTAGTTTGCGATTCAACAGACGGACACATGGACAAACGGACAGGTCTAGTTCGATTCCTCTATTGATGCTGCCTCAGGCTATATATACTTGTGAAGTTGGAAATGTTTGCTGAGGTACGTTGCAATTTCCTGACTATAGTTAATATACCCTCTGCAAGGGTATAAATATTGTAATCTGGTCACGGAAGGCAGTTGCAGGCGTGGCAGCTGCCAGTATGGAATAACAATGTACAGTAAGAAACAAAGCAGCCGCAAGTGGTCACTCTGCATTTATCGCAGCAGTTCTTTCTTCTGCCAATCGAGTAACAGTGTAGAAGTTAACTCGAATGAATACTAAAAAATACTAAACCTAAAATTGAATAAATAAAGAAATGCAAACAATTTTCTGTCGGTAAATGGCTTTTATTTGCTCGTCGATATAATTGGTTTTTTCTTCTTGCCGAATATTGTATTTTATCTGGCAGTATTTTATTTCTATTTGTATTTTCTTATCTTCTAAGTGATGCATTCGAGTCGCAGCAACACAGAAATGTGCTGCCAATTAGCTTTTTATCTTCGATCTATTTATATATACACGTGTGCAACCGGACATACATACTCACATATACACACATACCTCTCTCCCTATTTCTCTCTCATTGCCATCTTCTCACCTTGTCTACAAGTTGACTTATTTCACTCTGCGAGCACGTCATAAAGAATTCCATTTGCCATTCAACATTAAACTGAAATGCACTCGAGGCGAGCCCCACCCGCACTCCTCCCCTCCCCACGTTCAATTGGCCCAGTGCCCACAGTGCTTTGTTCTGCCCGCCACCTGACCGAGCGACGCGAGATAACCTCTTCATGGGCGGCTGGGCGTGGCTCCAGTGCGCGCAGCGAATTCATAAAAATAAACCAAAGTCAAATGTATAACAGCAGATTTTTTGCAATAATGTTAGCTTTTGGATTTTACAAGCGCCCAACACAGCAGCAACCGGCATTTGTCTTTCCATCTCCCACCTCCCTCACATTCTCCGTCGTGCCCTCGTCCCGATTCCCTACAAGGCATCCTATCCCGATGCTTTGCAGCACTGTTTGATTGGCGCTGCAACTGAAATTGTTTCCCTAGAGGTGGACGAATATTGGGCATTCAAAGCAATATTGCAGATGACTTTGAGGTACATTTATTTCGATTTTTTTTTTTATGTATCCATTTATGTTTCAGATTGAATATCGTATGGTTGACATAGATACAATAATTATATATCTATCAATTCATTATATATACATATATTCTTGATCAGCATGAAAAAGTCTCAGAGATTATAGAAGCTTGATCTGCCAGATTTGGTGACAGTAAGACAAACTCCCTATTACACGCGGCTCAAATTTGCAGGTTGGACCTTAGGAGACATCTCCGACCCCGTATCATCTGAATCAGCATCAACAAAGGAATCAACAAGGATCGAACTAGTCCTGTCCGTCTGTCTGCGCGTCCGTGTCTCGTTCTCTCAGTCTTAAAGCTGATGAAACTTGGCACACATTCTTCTTATTGCTGCACGTTGTATATAACTTGGAACGAGCTGGTTCGAACCGATATATCGTATAGCTGCCATAGAAACTATCGGCTGATTTTTGTTGTTTATCAAGATATTGAAACGAAATTTACTATATCGCACGAATTTTATACATAAAACATGCATATCAAAAATTTCATCAAAATCGGAGCACTCTAACATATGCATAGCTACCATAGGAACAATCGGTCGAAATGGAGAGTTTTTGTATGAAGACCAGTTTTGATTCTAGAAATAACTAAACTTATCAGTGCCACTCAAAGTTGGACACAATATTGAATATCAAAAATGCCATTCAATTCTGCGCTTGTACCATATATATCACTGGTGAAGAAAGATAAAAGAGCCTTTCGATCTGGTTAAAATATATATTCACTCTTTTATTTGTTACATTAATAATTTAACTTACATTTTTACCCATTGCCAGTTTGGCACTCTGCACAACTGCAAGCAATTAAGTAGCGCACCTTGTCCACCTCTAGCATACGCCAAAAAAACGCACCTACACCCTCACACACATGCTCGGACACACACACATGCTCAGACACAAGCACACAGGCTCACACACATGTTCGCACACACACACACTGAGCGAGACATCAAACGTGCAAACATTTGCCATATTTTTGTAATCAAAGTAAACAATCCATTTAACCAAACACAGACGCAGGACATCGCACACACACACACACTCGCAAATACCCTACCGTATGTGTGTGTGTGTCTGTCCAACTGAATCGACTGCAACAGTGGCACCTGAGCGGCAGCTGTTCTGCTGTTCTGCTGTTCTGCTGTTCTGCTGTTGCCCCAAACGGGCATCTTTGGCAATTGCGCTTCATTTTCGATTTTACTCTCGCGCCCACTCTGCAGCGCCCCCTGGCGGGCAACGACTTAGCAAACATTGATGTACTGTAGGGGGCAAGGGCTTCTCCTTGTTATTGTCACTCGGCATGTCTGTCCGTCCATCTGACTGTCTATTTGTCTGTCTATCTGTCTGTCCAGCTGCCTGTCTGTCCACCTGGATGATTTAGCCAGCCACAGTGCTGCCATTTAGCCAGTCAGGCAGTCAGTCATCATTTTTTGCACCACGGTGCACCGCTGCACAGTGGGCAACGGTGCAGGGACGCCGTGTGGCGTCTTCGTCTCGTCTCGTCTCGTCTCGTTTTTTATGCAAACAGCATTTGAATTTGAAATGAAAACGCCAACGGGCAACGGGCGCCTTTGCAACTGCAGAGCGTATGCACACAGCTACCCTCCCCCCCTCCCACCACCCTCTTCTTTGCTGGGTTTCGTCCCGAACTCGGACTCCTTCTGGGCACCGTGGTGCGGCGTTGCATACTTTGCAGCGCCATGCGGTAACTTTAGCACTGATATGACAACACTCCGTGGCATCTGTGTCCATTGGCATTTTGTTTGTAAACATTATTCTCCACCACCTCCCCCCGCCGTTCTCACACATGTGTGTGTGTGTGTGTGTGTGTGTGAGTGCTCCGTCTCTGGCTTGGTGTGTCTGCAAATAGTTTTTACTGTCGACAGAGCCACACAAACCCGAACGCAGCCAAAAGGCAATAAAAGCAATGCGCCAACTTTGTTATTACGTTTTTATACCGCCAACAAACACACCTCGCATACACACACACACCCACACCCACACACATGCTTACAAATATGTGCACAATGTGTTGGGGAAGGTACTGTGGGGGAGGGGGGTGGTGTTGTAGAGCGCGCTCGTCTTTGCATAGTTTTTATGTGCTAAAAGAACCAACTGACACACCTGTTCAGCCAGATCCAAATGTCCGAGCTGATGTCCCGTCGCTGTCGCTCTCGCTCCGTCTCGCTTTGTCTCGCATTGTCTCGCTCTGGCTGCCACTATTCCTGCTGCATTCGTTCTTCAACATTTGCATTTCTAGCTGCTTCCTCTCCCTCTCTTTGTCTCCTCTCTCTCTCTCCTGTCCAGCTGGCTTTTATTATTTTTGGTTAGTTTGCTGCATTACAAAAATGTGAATGTGTTGACATGTTATGATTTCGAATTTAATTCAGCAGCAAGTGCAACGAGCAGAGCAGGGGGCGGGGCACTTGGCACTGCTGTTGAAATTGCCATTTTGCCCTGTCAGATGCAAAGCGAGGAGCGACAAGAAGCCAGCATTGTCTGTGTGTGTGTGTGTGTGTGTGGGAGAGTGGGAGCAAGTTACCTAGATAATACTCTCCCTTTGTTATTGTGAGTGGAATGCATTGACGATCAATCTCTTGTGAAACGAAGTGCATTCAATGTTCACACATACTTGGACTGCTAATGAAAGATAAAATTAACTATTATAAATTTAACTATAGTATAATACAAATATAATTCGAGAGTTAACTTATTGTTTTCTAATTGGAAAGCTGCACTTACACACGGTCTATATTATATACTTACATACATACACGTATGCTTGTATCGAAGATTCGTTTTTTGTTCATTATTTGATTTTGATTTTAAGTTCAAGACTTTCTTTTCGTCTTCATCTTTCAAGCAACACTACAACGCAACTTGCGCTACACTCTGTCAATATGTCAGCTTTCTTCTTGAAATTAATAACACTCATAACTCATTTTATTAACAATATTTATTAATCACAATTAATTGTTGATTCCATTTCAATTTATGTTAATTCAATTTGCTTCAACTTTCAAGTCTTTCACAACTAAATAGTTAGACAACATGAATGCATAAGTCAGCAAATACAATAATCACACTAAGCAGAAAAGCGCTTAGCTCAATACATATGTATGTTTGTTTTAATTTAATTTTAATTTTAATCTGCAATAAGTCTCCAATCGCAATCTGATGGTAATTGCTGTTAAATAAGCAGTCAAACCCAATTATAGTTGCATTAACATATGTTCTAACACATATATATGGACAAGTTAGGCCGTTTATAAAATAATTACGCAATTAAAAGTCCAGGGCTGCCAACTCAACTTATTGCAAACAAACTTGTCCCTTCATTTATTGACTACCCTGAACAAATCTCAAAATCTTACCGTCTAAAAATCAGTTCTGATTTTTTGTTTAAAAAATGTATTTTTATATCATTTAAATGAAACAGTTGTTGAAATCTACATAAACAACTGTACACAACTCTGTATACCGGTCCCTCGATTCGAATTGAATGGTACAAATATTTCAGAAGTATTAGTAATATTGCCGGATTTCGACTAGCAGCAATTTCAACTTCGAATGAATCGTAAGAACATTATCTATGGAACTTACTAAATTTATGAAATATTCGCCCTTTTTTAATCAAGAAAACCTATTATCTTGTCTCTGATCTTATTTTCCTCTTGACTATCTTTTTTTTGTCAGTCTATTCTGTTTTTAGTGCTGCTTTAGCCTTATTCATAACGTAGTCTATGTAATTAAATAGATGCTAATAATCGTTTAAGATGAATTCTAATTAGATAAGGTTCCTTAAACAACTACGTTTAATAAGAACGATAACAATAATCTAAGCAGACAAAAGTTCACAATAGGATTGAGCACTCAATTATTGTGAATTGGCATTTGAATCACAATTATTGTAATTGACGGGTAGTTGCATCGCATTTAATGCTCGTAAATCGAGATAATGTGCAGAGGGGAACTGTTGGAAATCCTGTCAACATTGCCCGAGTGACTGAAATCGAAGCCGAAACCGAATCTAGACGAAATCATGTCGTAAGCAAGGCGTAATCAAGCAGCGACGGGCAGGTGGATCAATTAAATGCAACAACAAATTGGTTTCCATTTATTTGGCTCCTGTTGTTGACTCGCATCAACATCAGCAGTGCAACATGACTCCGCCTCGAGCATGTCCTGGCACAGGCAACTCCGAGAAGAGGAGCTCGGGACGTGCTCACGTCGTCACGGACGGACGAACGGACGGACGGGCACAGAATGTGTCACTTAGGTGTCAAATGGCAAAATAAATAAATAAGCTGCTGTTGTTGTTGCTCTTGTTGTTGCTGTTAAGCAACTCGTGATGTTCATTCTGTTGTTTGCGAGGATGCCTTTGTTGTTGTTGCTGCGACTATTCCCAGTTGATGTTGTTATCATTGTTGGTATTATTATTATTATAGTCATTGTTGTTGCTGTTGCTGCTGTTGTTGTCACGCGTTTTCAATAATAATCTCTTGTCTTGGGCATAAATGTCGCATTAAAATGTCACGCACTTGTGGCTTAATCACGCCAAAGGATAACACACCCGGATGGGTGGATGAATACGACGTGAGCACGCGAGGATGTGAAGGAGGACAGGATGGGCCTAGGGCCGGGGGGTGGTCCAGGATAACAGCGCACGGACGGCACAGGCAAGCACACTTCACAGTCATCCTTGACATGCTCCTACACATCCGCGTGGTTATCCACTTGCGACGCCCCACACGCCCCCACTTCCTCGCACACTCCTTGTGCTTGGACCTGAACTCAACTTGGACTCGCCACTGTTGTCGAGGCCTCCTGGTCTGATCCACTTCAATGCCTGCGCTGCGTAGGCAGCACAGCGAGTGGGGGGAGGGGAAGAGGGGGAGGCGTGGCAGTGAGGCTGTGCGGGCTTAAGTTGGCATTACTTGTTTGCGGTTTTTATTATATTATGCTTGTGTCAAATGGGCTCAGCGCTGTCACATCCTTGACTGCTGCTAGCTCAGCGTCCTGTCAGCTAACTCTCAACATCAGCTTGCCACACCCCCCTCCCCCTCCCCCTTCTCCTAACCCCTCATTCCACGCAGCTGCAATCCTGCTGCTCGACGTCAGTTATTACACATTGCCAACGTCTTAATGTCGAGTGTTGTTCGCTCCGCCGTCGCTGCTGCCCCTCGCCAACAGGTGGCGCCAGCGACAAGTGTTGCTGCCACAACTCCGCTACTGTTGTTGTTTGTGTCTTTGTCACTCGCCGCAAGCTTCTCATTACGCTTTCAATGCGTGGCAAAAACTAATCATTAATCAGAAGTGCGCAAGCCGCAGAGCAGCGCATATACTCCTCGTGTGTCCGCCCTGGCTGTGCAGGGTATGCCCGGTTCGGCCCTGCACTGCAGTTGGCATCTGCACTTGCAATATTTTATAAGTTAAAGCACGTTTCAGTGGTTAGGCCACTGCCCCTGCCCCCGCCCCTCCACCTTCTGCACCTTGCTTGGGTCTGCAGTCAACTGCTTGGCCGCAATGAAGTTGCAAAGTTTATGTGCTGAGCGTTGCCAAATGGAAAAGGATTCGCCGCAGCTACAGCCACCCACGCAGCACTTTTCCTTAACCTTATCCACCTCCTTCTACACCCACCCGCCTTCTTTTCATAAGCCATAAGCAAAGCCAGAGCGAATCCTTCCTTGGCTGAACTCTTTTGTGGTCGCTTGGCAAAAATTGAATTATAAGCCAAGTCGCTGCCGGGCCTTGCACTTCCAAGTGCTGCCACGCCCCTCTGCCCTCACTTCCGCCCTCCAACTCCCCCTCCCCCAGGCCATAATGACCGTTTTTGCGTTCGGGCTAATTCGATTACAAGTTGCAAATGTTTATTAAATTTGCATTGTCAATTAAATGCGGACTGTGCAACAAATGCGTAATTGTATTAGGAACACTTAGAGCAGTTCCCCCCTCCCCGCCCTCTCTCTTCCACCTCCATCCCCAGGTCCATCCGCAACAGCCGCAGCAACCCGCCTCACCCCCTTCCAGTCTCGCTGCAAAGGATCAATTTGCTGACCCTTCAATTTGCCAACAATTTGCGCAACGCCCACTTTGGGCTCGCTCTGCATAATTTGTAATTTCGCATCGGATTTGCTTGAAACTCTTCCTTGAGCTCGTCGCCATCGCCAAAGTTCTGTTCGCCGCAGTGTCGCCAAGCCAAGTCCAAGTCCATGCCCATGTCCATAGCCATGTCCATGTGCGTCCTGATGAAAGGCCAAGTCGAATGCTCGACTGATTACGTTGGCCACTGCAAAAGTTTACGTATGATTTGCTTGGAAAATTGAAATTTGTGGTTACGCCAAATGTCCATAACCTGAACACAAAACCGAGCAGACACCCCTTGTCTATCCCCCCAACACACACACACAACCTCCTCTGTGCATGCGCGAGTCGAAGTTTCTATTCGTGTCTGCCTTTAGTTGCGCAGCTCGACAGTTCGACAGCTAAACAGCTGAACAGCTGAACAGCTAGACAGGCACTATTAGTTGAACATTCCACATCCGGCGGCGCTGTTTGTTTAGCAATTTGCCATTCGCCATTCGCCTCTCGCCACTCGCCACTTGCCACTCTCCATTTGCCATTCACATTTTAATGGCATCAAAATTGACCGCAGAAGTGCCAAATGGGCAGAGAGGACTGCCTTGCTGCCTTGTAGGGCGAGTCTTAATGACTTTCTTGCATAAAACAAGCACGAAAGCTACAGTCGAGGGTGCTCGACTGGGAATACCCGCTACCCACCTGACCAGAACGATTTCTTAAATGTATGACTTCTATGTCAAACATATTTTGTGTTGCATACTTTAGGGTGGAACTTCGAAATCAGTTCATAATTAGAATTTGTTAATTAACTTCTAAATATCCGACTGCAAGCAAAATCTCAGAAATCATTTGCCTGTTTATAGTTGTTCTTTGTACCAAAAATGAATTATCTTACATTCAGAGTACGCTTGAAATGCGGTTGGTCAAGTTCTTTAACAAATTTCACCTATGTACGTGCAATTATAAAATATGTTCAAAGCACTCATATGGTGTACTACTCTCACCATTGCTCCTACTATTGTTACCATGAGTATAACCTGAATTGTTCCAACCTATGTAAAAAGTTTTCAGTTCCATTTACTATTCCTTAATCCAGTTTAAAATGACTAAATCAGTACCTCTTTATATATACTATACTTCTGGTACTTTTCTGTTAATTGTATCTGGGTTTGTACCCTGCACTGTTCTCAGTGCTGTTTTGATACTGTTCCCCCTTATGTTTCTCAAAGTGTTTATAATTCTGTTCCCTGTTGTGTCTTTGATACTGTACTGATTCTGTCACTGACCCTATACTCTTACTGGTACTATTTACTGTATTGTTACTAGTGCTGTACCCGGTACTGCTCTCTGTACTGTTTTAGGTACAGTGTCCTTTACTGTATCTGTGACACCTACACTTTTTTATTTCTGGCACCGTATTTATATTTTTTTCTATACTGTTTCAGGTACTGCACTCTGTAATTTCTTCTGCTGTTTTCCTCAAACTGCGATATTAACCCTTATATTCATTTTACCGGGTATAATTAAATTGTATTTTTGCAAAAAACTTAAATGCCTGGAGCTGCTCGAAATAATTTTGTTAGAATAAAAAACAGAACAAAAAGTTATTTTTGGGGATGTCGCAGTTTTTATACCCTTGTTAGTTATTTTCTCCGATTATCTCTGATTTTTCCTATACTAGTTGTATAAATAGCTGCTATTTCTGGACTATATACTAGTAGTTTAAATAAATCCTATTTCTGGACATAGAGAAAGTTTTTATAAAAATTCTGTTTTCTATCTGAGCTATAGAATATAGTTATAAGTATATTTAAATATACGTGAATATATTTTATTTGTACGTGTATATAGCAAACTTTCAATAAATTAATAATATAATTCTGCTAGAAGCGTATTTAAATCTAGACTCTGTTTTTATTTATGTATATTTATACATTTGAATACTATATATATAACTGTATATAGTATTAGGCAATGTTCACGCACACTAAGTGATCTGTATACATGATTCAGGGCAATGTAACTGGGACAATAAAAACAAAATGAGCAAATTAATAACAGCAATCAAAAGCAAATCGTATATAACACATTAGGGACTGTATGAAAATGATGAGCTGCCAAATACCCTATAGCCAGTAGTCTAAACACGTTTTCCAGCATGCAAAAAAAAATTAATGAAATCTACGAAGGTGTTTTTATTAGTTACACTAATTACATTTGATCTCTGACAGTAAAATATGTATTAATATAATATAAAATACACTTGTGTATTGCGCTATCAAAATAAATGAAATATACTATATCAAACTAACAATTTGTCACTTATTTTTCTCACACGTTATAAAAAGTATTAAGCAATTTGAATCAAATGTTTCGCCAATTACCCAAAAAAAAAAACATACCCTACACAGACAAATACAGAGGCTTCGAACTGCCCGATGATTGCATAATGACATTAAGTACAAACACATGGGCTAGTTCAGCGGGTGACTTCATTTCCATCGCTTCGCTCGGACAGTGTTAACGTGTTGCCAGCCGAAATGAAGCTTCAACTTTTGCTCTTGACTGTGGTGAGTTTGCAGTTCGAGATTAGAATATAAATCATTTTTTAATTACTATACTCACCTGTATGTCCGCAGATCCTTGGCACCTCGCTGGCTAACTTGGCCGACGAATGCCTTGCCGTGAATAAGGTACTGCGTGCCGATCTGGAGGCTCTCTCGCCCAACACACCGGCCGAGCGTGTCCCACAGAATATAAAGTGCTATGCCAAGTGCCTGCTGAGGGACTACATCGGCCCGAACAACAAGTTCGATATGCTGCGTGTCGGGGACAATGCCAACGCAGAGGAGAGGCCAGTCATGGCACGCTGCGTCCAGCAATTCGATAGTGTGAGTACTAGCTCACCCTGCGACTATGGCTACCTGATCCTACAGTGCCTGACGTTGGCCTCATCTCCCACGAAGACTGGCAACTAAGCTTAAGACACAGTCTCATAACTTCAAAATAAATGTTGCAAATATTTCAAACACTAATCACGAATCTTATTCTAATTTAATGGAGTTTACTAAACTAAAATAATTTTTTAGGTTTATTTTGATCAAGAATATATTGTGCAGATTTATTAAACTGTTTTATAGTTTTGTCCTTGAAAGGTTTTAGAACTCTGATGCTACATTTATTTAAATAGAGATGGCGCTACTGATCGGGCCATGTTTAAATATTTTTTTAAACAACAAATTAACTTTCTAGAAACATTTCTATCCTTACAGCATTCCAAGCCCGAGTGGGCTGCCGATATAGAATTCCCTTGCTAAAGATCTTCTTTTGTCTCTATTCTTCCACATGGAAAAAATTTATAATTCCATTTCTTAATAAGGTTAACAAGCTTAATGCAACCATTTATAAAGGTATCTCCTTTTCGACATTAAGTCATGAAACGTTTTTTATTCACAACAAATTTGCTGGAGCTGACATTCTTAGATGTGAAGGGTTTTCAGGACAATCTTTATACTGGCGCCATTAATACTGATTTTAGTAAAGCATTGGACTCAATAATTAATTCCCTGCTGGCACTTAAAAAGAAACTTCTCGCTTTTTCGCCAGTAAGTTGAACTGCGATCTATTTGGCTGAAAGAACTCAAAGTCCTCTATAAAAAAAAACATTCTAATACTATTAATGCAACAGCTGGTGTTTATCAAGGGATCCGTATAGGTTTCCTTCTTTTTTCATTCATCATCAATGATGAATCAAACGTAACTCCCTTACTCGTATGTGTGCAGGTGATATTAGGCTCTGTCATTCTCTCCTTCAAGCCAACCTAGATGGTTTTTAATCATTGTGTAGTGAAAACGTATAAAATCTGATGAACCCCTAATACAAACTATTGACATTCTGGTCTAAGGGGTTTGACGATCCTCATTGGTGTACCTCACTTGTTTGTCCAACTCTTGAGTAAGGGTAATACGTTTAGTATCCTTAGAAGAGCTCGCCGATCCAGCTTTCCGTTGTTTGCCATGCAACGCCTTAACTGGAATGTTAATGCAAAACTTCCTCCCTATACTAATAGACTTGAGTTCCTCAATTCAGCTTTCTTTTCTAACTCTTCCCTTTCTAATCAGGCCTTGTGTAGTTTTTATTCATAACCCTTTAGGAGTCGATATTGGATGTGTTGACCTGATCAGTTGTCATCATTTACCCTACCGTCTTGAAGGTCGGTTTGCACTGCGCAAAGTGTTCAGGGTATTATGTTATTTAACATACATATGTACCTATATTAGGACTCCAATTAGCTATTCCAAACGCAAAGTAATTCATTATTTAGTACGAATAATTACCCTAACCTTCATCGAAACACCTGTACTTCGCTTTATTTTTCTCTATTTTCATACAAAGATCTTCTTGTCGCAATGGTATCGGAGAGCTCTTTCCGACAGATTGGGATTTCAGGAATCGGCGTGTATTATATATTGAATGGACCACTTGATTATACATTCAAGGAGAGTATCAATGTTCCTAGAATAAATATGAGTTTTAATGCATCTTACTGATCTGATATTTTTAAAGCTTAGAAAATCGAAATTAAATTTCCATGTACTTATATCATATAAACAGAATTATTCCCCACTGAAAAGCATTTTGAATATTCATAAACATTTGTCAATCATCATTCAATATTCAGTATGAAATATGCACATAAATAAAATAGACATTTCTTAAATTTGCAAAATGCTTGGAAAACAAATGATATTTTTTAATAAGGATTGTTTCTTCAAAGGGAATCTCTCGATATGTAGCGGTAGAAATGGATCCACTGAGTTACATGAGGCACTTGAAAAAATACTTTGATGATTTATTGAGATAGCAAACATATTGAACATATGCAATCTTAATCTTGTTATAATAATGTTATTTTGGCATTTGCTGCTGTTCTCAAAACTCGTCAGAGCGTTCAGTTTATAAAGTTATTTATATAGTTTAAGTTGTAGTAGTATATATATAGTATGATGTATAGTATGTATGGTATATGCCTATGTACATATTGTGAATTACGATTACGAAAAAAAAAACAAGAAAAGACACTACGGCGGCAAAATCTTATCACATGACAGGTATGATATATTCTGTGATATATCGTTGTTGTACATAATGCTTGGACAATGCCTGGAGTATGCTGAATTTTAGAGAGATAGTACAGTCAAATCAACAAGTAAAATAGAAAACAAAAAAAAAATAGATTACTATAACTAGATATACAATAATATGGTATGGTATATGGGCTGTCCGTCTGTTGCGTTCTATGTATGCGTTGTGTGTGGTGGGCAGTAGCCAGTGCCCACTGTACGCCCCCACTCAGCACCCACTTAGTCTACTGTCTTTTTGGTAAGTATTTTGCTTTGCTTTGCTTGCTTGCTGGATTCGACTAAAAGAATGTCCGTTTCACACACCCCTTCTTCTTCTTGTTATTGTTATAAATAAAAACTAAAATTAAAGCACAAAAATTACCACAAAACATTCATGAATATAGAGAGGGAGGGGGATGAAGCTGAGTGTGTGTGAGTGCATTAAATAAATCGTAAGATTAATAAATAGAGCAATGCCCTCGCGATGCGATGCGATGCGATGCGATGTCTTCGTGACAAACAATTTGTGTGATGCTTCCGTTGGAATTATATTATATATATATATTATCAAAGGTCAGTCGAGTCCGATGTGTGTGTATGGGGTAATGTGGTATGCAGATATATCCCACTCCAGTGGCTACACTTAGCACACGAGACGCTCGTTGGCGGGCCGAAAGATCCGATCGTAGTTCTCGATCAGCACCTTGGCGATCATATTCATTCGACCGATATCGAAGTTGATCTCATTCGCGGCCAGCAGGCAGGGACCCCACACGATGGCCAGGTTCGAGGCAGGCATGCGATTCGAGGCAGACGCCGCAGCAACACTGGAAGAAAGCGGTGAAAAAGAGAGATCGGTTAGAGAATTTCAATATATCATATGTTCACATTGGAGACCTGCATGAATGCATTGAAAAGTACTAACTAATCATTCATTAAAAATTGGGTTCAATTTTTAAGCTATAGTTTTACACTCTTGATACTCGTTTATTTTAATATTTGGGTACAGAGCAATGATTTTAGTGTGCATTTTATAATTGTACAATGAGTATAGAAAGCCCATATCATATTGTTGGCGTGTCTTCAATGAGGCTACGTTGTTTTATTTAAATTTTATACATAGACTCCTGTTTGTAATACAAGTATATGTATGGTACAGTACTACAACTCTGTACTCTTAATTTGTATTGTGTACAATGTTACAAAACGACACTGTAGAAAGAGTTCATTAGAGGGGAAAAGAGCTTCTACTGTCACTCCCCCTCAGCAAGAACATTTAAATTGCTGCGCTCATTTTATGAGTTCCTTTAAAATGAATGCAGTATAACTAGTGAGTGCATGCATTCATGCAGTTCTCTGGTACATATATTAGATATTATTTAAATAGAAATTACTCATAAAGTAAATTTTCCTCGTATAGAAAATTACTTCTTGATATAATCAGCTTATGAGTTGTGCTATAATGTAATCAAATCTTCATCTTCTACGACTGTCTCTACAAGACTCGACTCTTTTTTATAATTCTAAGCCTATTCAATATGCAGAACTTCTATTAACGAGTCTCCCTTTTCAAGACAACATATTAGTCCCTCGATCTTTGCAGATCTATACCTTCCACTTCCACTGTGATTCTATCAGTTGTACATCCTATATTCTTGGTCCCGTTTCGTTCCACTTACTTGGTCAGATGTTTGATGAGGAAGCGCAGTGTGTAACGATTCGGATCGGGCATCTCATCAAAGGCCACACGCATCCTCTCGATTGCGGCGTCGTCGGTGAGGGATCGCCCGAGGCGCTCGTAGGCCTCCTGTGTGATCAGTGGGGCGGGCAGCTCGCGGAAGAATTGCTTGTGCAGGCTGGTGAGTGTGTGTATGTCGTCGGTCTGCAGCAGGCGTGGATCGTAGAGATGCGTCAGCTTTCGCTTCAGCTCGTCCACCAACACCTTGTTGCCCGAGGCACGATAGAGACCGTCCTGTTCTATGGCGTCGGGTTGCTCGATGATGCTGCACACGTCGACTACGAACCGAGGCACATACGGATGATCGGTCATGTTCAGTTCCAGCGCATTGAGGCGGGCCCCGAACAACGGATACTTGGACTGCTCGTCCAGGCAGAGACTGTTCGCCTGACTGCGGCGAGAGCGCGACTTCTTCTCGCTCTTTGGCGATCGATTGCTGTGTCAGATGGAGAGATGAAACTGGTTAGTTCCTCGGGCGATCGTCAAATATATTGAAAGTACTTACAGTCGGAACACATTGCTGTTTACTGCAGCGCGATGAAGTGTGGGCAGGCATTCAAGTTGGCGGCACATGGAAGAAGAAACAGAATGTAAATGATTTGATTAGTCGAGCTCACACTTTATACTGTATATATTTGTAGATATAATGGAATAATTTGGACTAGACAACCGACCTTGTGTACATTCTGAGAATCGCCTCCGCATCTCTTACGTATCTCCTTCTCTCTGTCTCACTCAGTCTCTTTGCCTCTCTTGGACACTTTATCTAACTCTGCTCCCTCCGTCGGACTATCTTCTCTGTTTATCACTCTTCTTTCGCTCTTCTCCTCTGCTCTCCCTTAACATCAAGATGCAAATCTCTCAGCTACCTGAACCCGACTGTGTCTGCGATTTCGACGGCGATTCGCAGTCTAGCTATAAATATTTATGGCTCGCATTCTATATGCTTTATAGGGGCATGGGGGCTTTTACTTGTGACTTCCATAGCGATAATGCGCCGCTCTCGCCTGCATTGCAACAACAAACCGCAGACTGGAATAGCAGCTGAGCTTTGCATACACACCACACACCACACCACACACACACACGCACTCACACACACATATACCTGCACACCCACCTTCCAAGATTCCCCAGCGTAAGGCGTGAATCATATTGGCGCTCTTCGCGAATTCCAACAACGATTCACACATAAAACAAAAAGTGAAACTTACGCGACTTTCAGCAACTAAAACAGGCAACGCGATCTAACGATACTTCCCCCCAAAATCCCCCGGCGAACCCACGCAGAAATTTCCCCCCCCCCCTTCTCCTCCGGGCAAAGTCATGTTCGAATTTGAATTCGCTTTCGCATTCGCGTATTCAAATTCCGATTCCATTCATAGCTTACGCTAAGCATTACTTGGTATTCGTGTGACTGTGTGTGCGTGTGTGTGTGAGGGTGTGTGCTGGTGAGCGTGTGGTTGCGTGTGGGCGTGTGTGCCGCTGCCTTTTAAGGTCGTGCTGAGTAGCCACCAAACTGGTCCCGCCTCAGACTCAAACACAGACTCAGCATCGCCATCGGCATCGCCACCTAGACCGAGTCGTGCTCGCAGTCGCAGTCGCAGACTTCGGGGCGCCGCAGAGCATTATGTGAGCATCGGGTATTATAACCGTTCCATTACCGATTCGATTCGCATGCGATAATTGGTTATTTATAAACGGTTAATGCACTCGGTTATCTTCTTCTTTATGCCTGCACCCGAAGTGTGACTCACTTCAGCAGAAAAGGGGAATATCTCCGACTGAGTGTTATGGAGTCAAAGAAAAGTTATTCCCGCCATGAAAGTTGCGCTTGTCAATAGAAAAGCAGCTTACATAATTGCAAAGTGGCCACAGTGAACACTCGATAGAGAGAACTAGCAGGGGTTAGCTTATATACTCTTCATATCACATGTGAGCTTTTATACGCAAAGATATTGGAGGGAATAAGAACAAGGCAACGAAATCAATAATATGCAATATATATAATTCATTTACAAATAATTATGTTCCGAAAAAGAAGATCAATCAATAATATACAGTACATATTAACATTGTATATTCCAAAATAATATAACAACAAGTAGATGCAATTTCCAAAAGCACTTTCGTGTTGGTTAGCTTTTTCGATTTTCATGTTGAAAGAAATCGAATTTCAGGTATATTGTATAAGAGATTCATAAAATTCTATACAGCCGTTTAGGCTTTTATAGACGCCAATATACATAGTTGATATGTAAAGAAGATAACAAGAAGATGCAATGTCTAAATTTATGACTAATATTTACTCATTCAGTCAATCATTCATTCATTTATATTTCTGCATCGTTCTTTAATGTATCATGACTATTTTATGATTGAATCGACAGCTTTATTGATTGCTGTGGGATTTCTGTGCATCATTTTTTGAGTCTTATCTGTCCATCTTCTATCAAGATTCTTCAATTATCTTCAATATAAACAGACTCATCTTCCACTTGAAAACAGTTCAGTTACCATCAAAAGAATGATGCAGATTTAGATCTATATACAACATCTACTCTTTCATTAATCAATCTATCTTCCAAGTGAATACTCTGCCAGTTGCACTTGGTGCACCTTACCGAATGCACACTGTACTTCGAGCTAAGCTAAAAAGTTACAAAGAACTCAAAAAACTCAGCTCAAAAAGCCAAGTTCAACTCTAGTTGAACCGGTTCCACTGTACAAAGACTGAAAGGAATTTCCGACAGTTGCTTCAACAACTTTGCTTGCTAGTTAAGTAATCACAACAGCCACAGCCCCCTTCCCCCTTCTGCTGCCTCTCCCCCTCTAGTCGCCTTGGTCACATTTGTTAATTAAATTTAGCTAAAAGGGATTGCAGTGAGGGGGTAAAAGAGGGGCGGAGTGTAGTAAGTGAAGTAACTCACATTTCATGCGCATACGATTCCTGATTGACTTCTTGTCATCCTCGCCGGGAATGTCCACAAGGTTGCCGCTGGAGGCGCTCTTGTAGCGCTGCAGAATCGTCGTCTGCTGCGACTGCTGCACCTCGTTGTCCTCCTGGATCTGCTGGGCACGCAGGATATCAGTCACTGGCACAATCTGCAACGGAAGACAAGGCACGGAGAGAACACATAAATATTCAGTACAGAACAGAGACACGGGCAGAGAGGGAATGAGAAGCTGTAGCTGCAGTTGCAGCGCGTATCTGTATCTTGCAGATACAATTGCCAGAGGGAAGGATTGCGATTGCGTTTGCGATTGCGATTGCGATTGAGATACAATTTAAGCAGCGCTGCAAATTAATTGCAGCTTTTCGTGCCGTTTGTCGTTTGCCAGCGATTTTTCCCCATTTTCCACAGATTTTTCACTACTTGTTGTTGCCTCCCTTTTTCTGGTACTCGTTCTCGCTCTTGTTCTTGTTTCAAGTTGCGTTTTGTGGTCCCATTCTCGCTGTTTGCTCTGTGCGCGTCTTACCGTTGTAAGTCGCCGCTTCGATTTGCCTTTGCCAGTCATTTCTCTCGTTATCTCTTGCGCTCGCCGCGGCGCGCACCCAGCAGCGAGGAATGAGAATGATAAGAAATTGAATTCGATTTGTTGGGAAAACAAAAAACGAATTCCAAAAAAACAAGTAAGCGCAGCAGGCGACGCGTGCAATGCCAAACGCGAACGGTTAATGTGCCCAAGATAACGGAATGTAGAAAACTAGCAGCGGAGAAACGGAATGGAGAAAACTGACTGTGTGTGTGTGTACGAGTGTGTGTACGAGTGTGTGTGCGAGTGTGTGTGCTCCGAGTGCTACGGCACGCTCACGACTGTAGCGCTCCCTATCGCCGAACTATAAGCTGCGACGTATGTACAGCACAACCACCCACAGCCCCACCACCCACTCCCCCTTCCACTCACCTGATGTACAGACATATGTCTTATATACACGCTGATATTTCTTGGCCCCCACAACATAAACAATGCGAGACGGCACATAAAGCTTTGTACGCACACAGCTCTGGCCAGCTGCCTAGAAACGGGCTGCAAGCAGAACATGCTTACATATCTACTACCATTAGATATAGTCGCGTATATAGGTGAAAATCAGCTGTAAATACTAGCTACGACAGCAGTTGGCAGCTTAGATTACAGCACACACCCACACACACACACACACACACTCGCACACCCAAAGTCAGTCTATAGTTTTCGCATTCCAGGAATTAATCCAAGCAGCTGTCGCTCGCTTCGCCAGTACCAGAGACCGAGAGCGAGACCGAGCGAATTGTAAACACACATTTCGAATACTTTGTGCGACTGTCACGAATTCGTCTAAACAACCAACGATAGCGAAGCGTTGCGTAATCAGCACCCACAAACAGCCCCCCTCTCAGTCGGTATCGGAATCGCAATCGGTATCGACATATGCATTTTTGAATCTCCGGAAACTTTATCACGCTTTCGTGCGGCAAAGCAAGAAAATGCATCAGTTTTCTCTTTTTAAACTGAGATCATCTTTAGATTATATATGTTCTATATATTTAATATATATACTGTGAGAGATATGTGCTGACATTTCTTTAAAATATACTATCGACTACTTTTAATATAACCAATGTCACAATCGATAGAGAATTCTATCGCCTACAAACAATACAAAGAATATTACAATCGATAAAAGAAACTATCAACTACTTGCAATACAAAGAATGTTACAATCGATAAAGGATACTATCGACTTATATCGATACAACAAATGTCACAATCGATAAAAGAAACTATCGACTACTTCCAATACAAAGCATGTTACAATCGATAAAAGATACTATCGACTATTATCAATACAACGAATGTCTCTATCGATAAAGAATACTATCGACTGCTTTCAAGGCAAAGAATGTTACAATCGATAAAGAATACAATCGACTACTATCAAAACAACGATACAACAAATGTCACAATCTATGAAGGATACTATTGACTCATGAATGCTACGAATGTCACAATCGTTAAAAAATACTATCAACTTCTATCGATACAATAAATGTCAATATCGATAGAGATAGTAGTTGTCTATTATCAAAGCAACAAATGTAACAATCGAGAAGGGATACTATCGACTTCTATCGATACAACAAATGTCACAATCGATAAAGAATACTACCGACTACTACCAAAACAACGAATGTCACAATCGATAATTGTTGCGACAGTTCAAAGCAACTTACTACGCTGCAACAATATATCAACAGCTTCATCGCTATCATATAATAATAAATATAAATATAAAATAATACATCAGAATAAATAATACATATGCAGTTTTTAAGAGCAACTCTTTAAAACATTAAAATACAGACATCTGTCTACATTTATCTGCCAAAAGCTTTGTATTGTAAAGCTTATCTATAAAATCTTCCTATCGACACTATTTGGGCGAACTGCACTGTGCTTTATCAGCGCAAATTAGAAACTAAAAAGCGCGAGATTATTATCAATTTTCTGTTTGTCTTATGTGTTAATGTTATGTTTATTTTTTAGGTTTAAATCGCTTTTCTTTTCTGTTTGTTTATGCATAAACGAAACACGCGAATATTGCGCAGTTGTTTCTATTGTTGCTGTTAGAATTGGGCTGTGTTCTGGTCAATTTTAGAACATTCGCTCAATACGCTATTGTCTTTCGCCTACAGAATACTATCTGTAGCCGTATCTGTTTTCATATCTTTAACTAATTCATTTGCTGTAAATGTACCTGTAACTGTTTGAGCAATGAGTTCCGAAAATGAAATTAAATTAATGCATTGCACGCATACATCAGTCTGTTGTTGACGGCTTGGAACCTTTTCCTATTGTTGTTGCTTGTATTGAGCTATTATGTTCTGAAGCAGGGTGCTAAAAAAGGGGATACTGCTACACAGCTATACATTGCGTGATCCATAACTTTGACAGTTGTTAAACTATTCAAGACATACATAGAGTATTTCACTGAGTCGATAGTAGGCCGTTTGTTATCGTTTGCTCTAAAACTTGAAATTATTTGTATCGAAGCAAGCGATGCTAAGCTAGCTAGTTAGTAAGTTACTTAGTAGCTGACACAATTTTGTATCGTCACATTTTGTATCCGATCACATCTCGAATATTGTCGAAATTCTTTTCAGTTTTACATTTATTTTTATTCTGAAATATTAAACATTTTTTTAAAATGGGCAACAATTTTAATGAAGATGAAGAGTTCAGGAGAATAATGTCGCTCACGAACGAGGAGGCTGTTAGCGATCTGGAAGACATCCTCCAGGCACTGCAGGTGCTCAAGGCACAGTTGGTGACGCGACGTCTACAGATGGACAACGAACGAATTGCGGACAAACTGGAGAAGACGCATCAGATGAACAATCTATACGACGATATGCTGATTGAGGCGCAGCAAAGGCTGACGAGCACCGACGAGAAGATAGCAGTGATCGAAAGTGTAAATCCAAATGATATTGAGAATACTTCGGAGACTAATGAGACCCAAGAGACTGCAGATACCTTGGAGCAACCTTATACTAACACCGATACCGAGTCAGTGGTATCTTCCACTGATACTGATTCTACTTCTATTATCAGTAATACTTCTTATACTGACTCTCTTACTACTGAATCTATTCATACTGATACTGCTTCTTATACCACTGACTCTTCCCAATTGGGCTCTCCTGTTGGAACATCGCGGAGCCCGCTGGTGTCGGACGATCAACCTTCTGGCAGTGCCCGCAGCTACCCGTAGCCCACAATGCGTTACTCAGCAGCCACATTGGGTTCTGCCAAAAGCTCCAGGCTCCAGCTCGCTGATTTTTGGTTTGTTATTTAATTTGTGTTGAACAATTTTTAAATAAATTTAATGGATCCGACCTCGAAACGCGGCCACACATGCTCACCCAGCGAGTGCTTGCTCTGGCTGTGTACTTGTGTCTGTGAGTCGAGCTGCGGATCAATGTATATATCTATGAACAACACATAGTTGCAATAAGGTCGCAGCTTGGTAATTGCAGCTCGCCATGTGATTCACTCGGCGCAAACAAAAGCGGCGCTTTTGACCTGTTGTCAGTCTTGTCTATTGCCTCGCTTTGTTTTACTTCGTTACGTTTCATTTCGTTTCGTTACTTCTCTTTTTGTTTAGTGCCTGTTTCTGTGTTTGCACATCTATTTGTCTTCGGTCTGCCGCGACACAATGTCAATGCAGTCGGGCCAGACCAGGCCAGGCCCGGTTAGTAGGCAAATTACAGTTACAGCCATTGAAACCTCTGGCCCGGTAGAGTGTCTAATAAATAAGTAAGCCACATTGTCAGTATTGCTAATATTGCCAGTGCTAAGCCAACATCGTGTGGGCCCCCAACAGCCTCGAAGCGACCTCGACCAGCCGGAGATATCGCATTATGCGCGAGCTCTTCGACTCTTCGACTGGAATCAGACTTGACATTCATATTCAAAGAATGAGCAGATGGAGCAAACATCAATCAATTATGGAATCCAATTTGGGCACTTGTCATAACATTGTTCGACTGGTAAAGCTACTTTTATGTGATAGTAACATAACTTATGGGTATCAGGGGTTTCCACTTTACAATAGTTCAAATGAATGCATTCAAATTTCAATTGAATAGGTTCTAAGCACTCTATGAACACACAGTGTACCAACATGTCAACATGTATGTCAGAATATGTGAAATGTTTATGAATAAATAAGAGGAAAGGCAATTCAAAACTTGTTTCCCCTCGAAGTAACCATAGCTTCTCTGAACTCTTCATTTGTACATTGTGATGTGATGTTTTATTTGAAGTACTGCTAACAATCTGAACGATCCTTGTAGGTTCCGATGTGCCCCGATCGTTCCTATACCAAATTACATATATTACGGTGCAGAATTGAATAATGTTGTAGGCATTCACTAAAAGTTATAATAACTCGAGTCGCTAGATTTCAACTTTTCATATAAAGATTATTGTAAACAATGATGACAATGCTGCAAGCAACTATTGATAGGATCAGGGCTTCAGTGGGCAGGAGTAATCGAGTAGTAAAGGAGTGTAGGAGAGTAGTGAGAAGAGTTGAACTAGATAGTCACACATTGAATAGTCTCAAAGAAGTTGTTCAGGAGGCGGATAGGTCGAACACTCTTTTAAAGTTGTCGATCGATGATATGCGAGAATATCCGATTAATTAGTGTTAAAATGAAACTGATGTTGACTTTTTATTTCCCTTATCCTAAGTGTACTATGCACTTTCATTCAATTACTCAATATTTCAATAAATATTGCATCTTATTTCCAACTGATTGGTGTTCTGAAAGCTATAGGATGTAGTTGTCCGAATTATATATAATATCTAGCAACAACCTTATACCTATCTTTGTATATGATAAGTTCAATTTCAAGCTCACAGAGTTAACTCAAAACGCGACTTAAGATTGCGTATTATAAAGCTCGCCATACTCAACTCATGGACCCAGATCTTAAAAGACGTTACTCAACCTTCTTCAGCTTTATTTATCAGCAGAATATTTTGCAATTTACAAGAAGTTTCCATCAAGTTCCGCGTTGTGAACTTATTATCTTTCTGGAACCCAAAGTTAAGTGATATAAGCACTACCCGAATGAAGAAAGAAATATAAAAAAAAAACAAACCCAATTTCGAGCACGATAAGTTTGTGTAGCAATTTTCAAGCTCTACTGGTAATATCCGGCCCCTCAACTATTTATAGCACCCAAGCATCGACTTGTTGTTCTCTGTTATGAAACGACAGAGAACTTCGGGGCAAACAGAACCCAACCAGACCGAAACAAACAAGAAAATTAACAAAAAAAAAAAAAAAAAAAAAAAAAACAAGAGGCTCTCCAGCTCCAGGTTCAGGTCCAGGTCGAACTCCAGCAATAATTTGGTACGTAAAAAGTGTGCGGAATAAAGTCAACAGGCGATTTTACAGAAATATTTGACTAATGATTAACCAATTAAATGCTGATAAATGCGACGAGGGCCAGCCACGCAGCGGGGCAGGAACTTAACGACAGCATAAAGAAAAAGAATAACGTAGAGCCAGATACAACAAGAAAAAGACGAACGAAAAAAAAGAACCGAAAACCAAACTGAGAACTGAGAAAATGAGAAACCGGTTCTCAAAAGCCAAAGCTGATGGGGCAGCACCTCTCGAGGGGACGAAAAGAGACAGAGAGACGGAGGGAGAGAGAGGGGGGACAGTGGGCAGGGCGACTTGCTGATATGTTATACGAGTTGTTTGTATGCAAAAATAATTGTCGCTGCCTCGCGAATGTGAATCAACTTTTCGGGGGCCCCAAGACCAACCAAAACGAAACTAAATAAAAAAAGAGAAAAAGAAAACGAAAAAAAGAATTTCCATAGAATTTTTCGTGCCGCTGCAGCAGCGTGAGGCAAATGCAGCAAAATGCAAAAGGGAAATGATAATAAAACGTAGCACACAAAATAAAATGAAACGAAACGAAAAACGTGAGAGGCAAATAAATAAAAATACATGCATAATGTGCACAGGGAGAGGGAACAAAACAACAACATATGATATAAACAAAGTGCAATAAAATTACAACTGGGCCCCCTCGCTGGGGACGACAGCGACAACGACTCTCGCAATACCCTAACTTGAAGAGTTAGCCAAGACAGGAGAGACAGAGAGTGCAATCGATTTATGAATTATATACAAATATATTATTATTCTAATCAAACTTAATGTAAGAGAAAATCAATAGAATGTTTTATACATATACGTCACAATACAAAATAATTCAAAGAAATGGAGGCATAAGAAAGTGATTAAAGAATAAGAATATTCACATTTTCATAAACGAATATCTTATGATTTAATTGGCATTAAGACTCGCAGCAAGGTCAACAGCAAGGGATGCAAGATAAAAGGCAAGGAATATCTTATAATTTTATAAGGTTATAAGAAGCGTAGTATTTATAAGCAAATAGTAAAATTAAAAAAAAGAAAAGAATGCAAAAAGAAGATCATGAATAAGAATTTGCACATTAAAAATAAATATCTTGTGATTAATATTGACTATTAGACTTGTTCTAACCAATAAGTATAAGTTTAATAAAATAAAATAAGAATGAAAAAAATAAGTAATAACTCTACAAATATAATATTAACTTATAGAGGGATTAAAAGAAGGAGTTGCAAGTTGAAGATAATGAATAAGAAGAATATAAGACATCTTGTGATTTGAAGTCGTAGTAATAGTCGATCTTCATAAGTTACTATTCTTGTAGATATAGTTATCAAGAGTGATTATTGATTATCGGGATTATGTTGCTTATGCAGCACCCTTATTTTTACTTATGTATGCACATATACTTGTCAACTTTCTTTATCACTTTTTTTCTCTTTTTTGTAATGTTCCAATAGTTATATATTGTTACATATTGTAATGCTTATAAAGTTATATACCTTGTGAGGTTTGGTTTAATCATTCTTCGAGTGAATGAAGTTGGTATACAGTTCAATGCATTATGAATATATAAAATAATATATTACTATCAAAAGGCAATCGCAACACTTGCTGTATGCACGTGAATTGATACAGCTGAAAATGAAAATCTCTTCAAAGGTGAGGGTATTCCCCAGTTGTGTATGCCCGAACGGGTGCCTAACACATTCCGTGTGCTGAGTGCAAAATTTTATGCAAACGCTGAAACTGTAAAGTACCCGGGACTGGAGATTGGAAACTGGGCTCGGGGTCTGGGTCCGGGACAGCGAACGGGCCTGAGGCGCGCCCCATCAAAGCCAAAGCCAGCGCTGAAGCTAAAGCAAACAAACAATCGAATCACCCGTTACACTAGCAAACAAACTCACACACACACCGACATTCACATGGAGACACTCACACACACACATGCACGCTGTGGGGCACTCGAAACACTCACATAGACAGCACTTGTCGCAATTTGCAGCGTTTAATTGATGGGGCCGCAGCAAAAACAATGCAATTGAGGTTCCCAGCGAAAGACAGAGAAACACAGAGAGGGGAAAGAGGGGGAGTGGGGTGGTGGGGTGGTGGCTGCCCCGTTGCACTTACCATGTCTTCCTCATCCTCGCAGCAATTGACATGTTGAAGCTGCTTTCGCCACGCCAAGACGGAGGGCGACATCAGCTCAAGCCGCGCATTGGAGCGCACGCGCGTCTTGCGGCCAGCAGCGCCGGCGGCAGCGACGCCACCGCGTTTGCTGCTCGCCGCCGACGCCAGCAGCGCCAGGACCCACTCCTCGCGCAGCGGTTGCGGTATCTGCTCCGACATGTCCTCGCCCTCAGCCTCGCAGCTGCATCCGCTGTCGTCGTTGTTGGGCGTCGCTGTTGGCGCAGGCGCTGACTGCACTGCTGCTGTGGGTGGCGGCGGCGCAGGGCGTCGTATGCGCGTCATGAAGCGCTGATAGAGCTGCGCCCGCTGATACTCGTAGAAGATGGCGCGATGCTTCTGCGGCTCCTCCAGGCTGTAGATGATGCAAATGTTGCGCAGCAGCGGATGCTGCAGCAGAGGTGGCGGCGACGCAGCGCTGTTGCTTGTTGCACCCTGTACGCTGACGCTGCCACTGCCACTGCCACTGCCGCTGCCACTGCCACTGCCGGCGCTGCTGATGGAGCCCAGTGTCGCCGTGCTGTTGGTCACCGTGCTGCCCACGCTGAGTGTCTCTGCCTGCTCCCGCTGCAGCTCCCCCTCCACGTGCTGCGCTGCGTCCGCTTTCTCGAACATGAATTCATCATCGGTCTCCCAGGCGCCGTGATCCATTGACGCCGTTGGCGACGGCAGCGGCGTTACAGCTGGCGTCGCTGCTGTCACTGTGTGCTTAGTCAGCCTGTGACGCGCCCCGGCAGCGAAGGCTGCTGCTGCCTGCAACGCTAACGTTTCTGCCTCGGCAGCGTCTGCGCCATCAGCGTCTGCGTCTGCGTCGTCTTCGTCGCCGTCGTCGTTGTCGTCGTCGTCGTCGTCTTCGGCGTCATCTGCGTCATCATCGCTAAGCGATTCGGCAGCTGTGATGATCTCAAAGTCTTCATCAGCACCGTCCGGAACCGGCTCCCGAGTTCTGAACTGCCAGATGGTCTGATAAATCGACTCCTCCCCATCTCTTTGTCCATCTCCATCTCCCTCTCCTTCTGCCACTCCTTCTTCCTCCTCCAGTTGCTGCTTTTCTTCTCTCAATTTCCTCATATCAATCTCCTTCGGGGCTGACTGCAACTTATTGTTATCGTTATCGCTGTTGTTATCGTTGTTGCTGTTGCTTTTGCTGTTCCCTAAGATATTCCCGTTCCGTGGCTTGCTAAGCGCCGTGCTGGGATTACGCATTGGCACTTGAGGCGCCGGACGACGCACCTTTATAACACGATCCTACAAAATCAAGAAATCAGCATCTCTCGTTCTCTCCACAAAGAGTCAAACAGCAACAACAGCACTTTGGTCTCACTTACACAACCGCAATCACAATAAAAAATAATTATGGAAAAAAACAAGTATACTATATACTTTATATATAGATTATACTATATATTATAATATTCACTATTTATATTGGCTTGGGGAATAAGTTCGTTTAGGTTTTCTTTTCTTTTTCAGTAAATTTCATTAAATGAAGATGTATTAGCGATGTAGAATGATCACTGTTCAATTTTTTGGTCAATTCCCGACCTTTTTGGCAAACCGCTTCCTTGGAAAGGTTTATAAACCCTTCCTACTTTAAATTAATTTCTAAATACTAGGCAGATCATGTGGTTTCGAGGTCGAAGTGACTTTTTTTAAAGTTAGGAAACTATTATTTTGTAGATCATTTTTATGTTATGTACAAGTTGCTTATGTCACAAGGTCAAACGCAAAATGCCAATATTTTCTAAGCTTCAAAAGTATATTACGAAACAATTATACGAGTAAATAAATATAATATTGTTGTAAAGCACAAAATAATACACTTTTTGTTGGAACAAAACTCTTTCAAAAATATCAAAAAAAAAGGGTTTTAATAAAACTCTTAAGAAAATAAACCGAGCGAGCTTATTCCCCAACCAAATATAGAGTTAATAATATTATATAGAATATAAAAATACTCTTGTACAATACACACACTGTATACTATACTATATAATATTATATTTGTATAAAATATAGTAAATAGCCGCGAACACACTTTATAAATTCGAACCGAGCCGCAGTCAAGAACACAATGCCCGGAATATTGTAGTTGAGTTTAGAGTTAGAGCAGAGTGGGAGAATATTATTAATACATTAATGTTTCTTATTCTCATTACATATATCCAAACAGAGTAGGAGAGAATCAAAAGTTAAATATTGCTTGTTCTCGTTATATCCGAACAACGAATCGAGCAACGAACAGAAGTTCTCAAATATGTTTGCATTACCGAACGTCATTTCGTAACGTAACGCGTTACGTGAGCACAAAGAACGTTGTAAACAGCCTTACGTAAGTCGGCTTTAACTATATTCACATATTTGTACACATATATATGCATGTATATATAGTTTGTACATCACATATCACACTAATCGAACAACTGTTTTCATTTCACATTTCAAATTCAATTTACAGTCAGTTTCCAGCTGTTTCCAGCTGTTTTTAGCTGTTTTCTTTTAATCACTTCGCTCGCTTTGTTTTTTTGCTTTGTATGTGTGTCCGATAAATGCAAACACAACTCGATTAATTGCCAAAAAATTATCGTGTTTGCCGAGCAAAACAATAAATAAAAACACAGAAAAAAAACACAGAAAAAAAACACAGAAAAAAACACAGAAAAAAACACAAAAACATAAATGTTTTGCCTTGGGTTCGTCTCTCTCTCTCCCACTCTTTCTCTCTCTGCACTCAATCAACTACCGTTATATTTTAATAAATCACTCTCTGCAATTGCGGCGCAGACGAAAGTGAATCCAAATTGCTGTTGCTGTTGTTGTTGGCAATTTGTTCATAATGAATTTTTCAATTGTTGAAAATTGTTTTTTTGCTATTGACCTGCGCTGTTTGCTGCTGCTGTTGTTGTTGTTGTTGCTCGCAATTGACATTGCTGCGCTCCTTGTTGTTGTTGCTGTTGCTATTAATGTTGTTGTTGCTGTTGTTGTTTTTGTTGTTGTTTTCACTGTCATCGCAGCTAGAGCGTTCAGCGTCACCGCTCTGCTTGGGTGCCGCCATGGCAGCGCTGCCGCTGTCGCTGTCGCTGCCACACACCGATCGCGTCTCTCTTCCGCTGCCGCTGCCACTCTCGCTCTCTGCTTCTGCTGCTGCTTCTACCGCTGGTGCTGCTGCTGTTGCTTCGCTATCGCTACCGACACGTCGTGCGAGCGCAACGTCGTCACTCGCTGGCGTCGCTGGCACAACTGCCAGCTCCAATAACGGCGGCCCCAATAGCTCTCGCTGTCGCTGCCTCCGTCGCAGTCGCTGCCAACGTGACGCTGACTCACACTCAGCATTGTTATTGTTATTGTTGTTGTTGCTCTCACAGAGTCGCCGATAGCGGCGCAGCCAGCGCTCAATGTGGCTGTCACTGTCGCTGCGCAGTCGCAGCCGCTGTCGACGCTGACCGTGCAAAAAGGCGCTCAACAATTTCTCGTAGCCAAAGTAGCAAACGACGCTGACGTTTAAACTGGCAGCGATCGCGGCGCTCTGCCACATTTGGCCCAGTGAAATGCGCTGCGCTGCGGCAGCGACAGTTCTTGTTGTTGTTGCTGTTCTCGTTATTGTTGTTGCTATTGTTATTGTAGTTTCTGTTGTTGTTGTTGCTGTTGTCGCTGCAACTGCGCTGAGTCCGCTGAGGAACTCAGTGACAAACGCCGCGTCATGCCGCTCATTGATGCCGCAGCGACGTCGACTGCGATCGCTGAGCTCCAGTTGCTGCTGCGGCTCCCGCTGCTGCTCCCTCTGCTGCTCCCTCTGCTGCTCCCGCTTGGCCAACAGTTTGCGCTTGAACTCATTCACCGCCTGCTGCTGCAATTCTAATGCCGGCGCCGTCGCAGTCGCCGTCGTTGTTTCCTTCGCTGCCTCTGCCGATACACAGCGTCGCAGCGTTACCAATTCCGCTTCACGCTCCCTCTCCCGCTCCCTCTCTCTGTCTCGCTCTTGCTCGTACGCCGGCGGCACGCTCTTGGGCTGCTGGCAGCCGACGCCCCCGTTGACGTCGTCGTAGCAGTGCAGCTCGCGTCGCAGCGCATTCATCCACTGGCAAATGCTCTCGTTCAAATACAGCGCCGACTGCGCTGCCTGCGCTGGCTGCTGCAGCAGGCGCATGCGCGAGACACGCGGCTTCTTGCGCGACTGCGCGACAGCCTCCCCCTCCCCCTCCAGCTCCACCTCCAGCTCCATCTGCGTATCCGGCTCCGTCTCTGTCTCCATTTCTATCTCCTTCTTCGTCTCTGCCGCTGTCGCTGCTGCTGGCACCTGCTGCAGCTCTGCCGGCTCCGCTCGCAGTCTGCCGTAGATGTGCTGATCGCTGCGACTGCACTGCAGCTGGCGCTGGCGCTGCTGCTTCAGCTCGCAGATGCGCTGCATGTCGAACGTCTCCTGAGTGCGAAACACCTCGTCGACGTTGTGAATGATTTCCAGCGAGCCGCCGCTGCCTGCGCTGCTGCCTCCGCTGCCCGCGCTGCTGCCTGGCTTCGCCTCGCGCTGGAAGAGGCGACGCTGCAGCGAGCCGGAGCGGTTCAGCTGCTTCAGCGAGCCAAAGAGCCGCGTCAGCGTCGCTGCACTCGACCTAGAGTATCCGAGCAGCGTGCGCGACTTGCCAGAGGCTTTGCCGGCTGCCTGCGCCTCTGGCTGCGCCTGAGCCTGCGCAGGTGGCGTCGACGCAGCAGTCGACTGCAGTTGCGCAGTCGCAGTCGGCGTTGTGGAGGCGGCGCACTCGCACTGCTCGCTGTCGCTGTAGATGCCGCGGCAGAGCTCGCAAATATTTTCGTAAATGTTGCACTCGCTGCCCTGCGACGGCGCTGGCTGAGGCAGAGGCAGAGGCAGTTCCGGTTGCTGCAGCGCTGCAGCCACGCTGCCGCTGACAATGCACTGGCAGAAGTGACAGTAGCGACCTTGGGCGGCGAAGACGCCATAGCCGCAGCCGCGACACAGATTCTCGTAGATCGCCTCGCGGCGAAAGTATTTGCGCAGCTGCTGCGACGTCGCCGACACTGGCAGATTCTCGTAAATGTGCTGCGACTGCAGCTGCTGCTGCTGCTGGCGACTGCGCTTGTTGCGCTGCTGCTGCGACGCCTCGTTCTGATTGGAAACGTGCTGTTTGTTGTTGTTGTCGCCGATTTCACTTGTGTTGTTTGTTTTGCTGCCGCTCTTCATTTCCACTTGTTGTCGAGGCATTTCTTTGGCCTTCCTTCTCGCCCTCTCTCTCCTCCTTCTCTCCTCTCTGCGCTCTCTCACGCTTGCTATCGCACGACGCGTTTATCGCACTGTTTGTTGTTGTTATTATTATAGTATTGCTGCGTCATATTTTATTATTTACGCAGAATCAACGACGCGACGCGAGAAGAAGACAACAAAAATGAAAAGAAAGAAGAAACGACAATTTTCAATTTCGTCTTATCTGTTATGCGCTTTTAATTGATGCGAGTCAACTGTCAAACGGTCACTCTCCCACTCCTCCATTCTCCGCTCTCTCACTGCATACACGCACTCTTTCGCTCTCTCTGCCTCCCTTCCTCCGTCACTCATTCACTCACACAGCATACGCACAGGAATGCACAAGTAACTGCACTCTGCTCTCACTCTTGCCCGCTCTCTCTCTCTCTTTCCTCTGTTCCACACTCTCTGCTGCTGCTTATCCGCTTAACCCTTAAGTGGTCGCGCCATCGAGTGCAATTCACTTTTCTTATCATTCACAATTGTTTACAAGAAAGTTACAATTAAGATAATACCAACTGTTCTGCGAACAACGATTTTCTAGCAACTCGACACATTTATCATCAAACAAACTATCGATAAAGCGATAACGCGTGCCTTACTAAGGACGCATTGCATTTCATTAACCCTTTAACCGGCATAAAAAGGCGCGCTTTGTGTTCCAGTGATGCCAGAAATTAAAAAATACACTTACACTTTTCTTCAATTATTGATCTACACGAAGTTTACAATGAAAAAATATGTATATCCTGTATATTTCAAATATACTGAAAAATCATTAATAAATGTCTCAACTAAATGAATATACGACTCGGATCTCCCAAATAAGTAATTGAATAATTGGATTAGTGTCTTTTTTTTTTGAGATAAATAAAACCAATTGTTATCGAAAATGTCACACTGGTCATTTCAGCTTAAAATTTGTTTACGATATGGGGACCTATCGGAGGCTATAGCTCCTAAACTAAGCCGAGAAGGAAAATATTTTACATAATATTTTCGGCTCATTTTGCCGAGATCTATGACAATCAATATTCAAACCTTAAAAACTAACATACCCCCAAAGAAGTCCTTTTGCACATTTTAAAAAAATGGAAAGAAAAGCGATTTGATTTTTTACAAAACTGTTGGAGTGAAACCAAACCACAAAGTGCAAACCAATTATGAGTCATTATTAAAGTAAATACAGAATTTCCCCTATTTTAATATGAGTATCATATTGTAAGCTAAATTAAAATTTAAACGGTATGTTGCAGATAAGGGTTAATGTTTTCAATTGCATACATATGGTTAACAATAGAATATACTTTAAAATTGTTTTAATTATTCGTTAATTGAGAATCAATGCAACCCTGCGCCACCCGGCAGCACGACTAAGGGTTAACGCTAACAGTTCTTAATGCTTTTCGAGTTTGTTTTGTTTGATGTATTACATGCATTGTTATTGTTTCTCTGCCGTTGACTGTTTCTGTTTCTGTTTCTGCTGTTTGCCTTTTGTGCTTTGAAGGCAAACGCGATGAGTCAGAGAGAGAGACTCACGGCGACGGCAACGTCCAACAAAGCATGTCGAGATGTGTCGCCCGCAAATGGCTCTAGGTCGGTGAGTCGTGCGTCCCGCCCGGTCAGGGGCGTGCCCCAGAGCGTCACTCAAATTAAATGCCCGGCACAGTGCGTAACAGCGCGAAGACCCTTGAGACAGACAGACAGAGATAGAGAAAGAGAGAGAGGCACAGGAAGAGTGGAAGAGAGGCAGCGAAACTGGTTAGCGCCGCTGCGCAATGTCAGTTGCGTAAGAAGTTCTCTCACCTCAGGCGGCCTCACCTACGCGTCACAGGTGCCGACGCCGCCGCCGACGCCGCCGCCACCGTAGATCGTGGAATGTTGGAAATGATCTTCTACCTGTTGCTGCACTCTATTGACCCTGTCTAGCTGAGGACTCGTCTACTTCTTATCGGCTTTCTTGGGTACATTAGCATTGAGAAGAAAGATGCTGCAAGTCCATAATGAAGATCGTCTCTACAGGAAGTGCCTTTGAGCCACTTTACTGGTGACTTTACTGACTATATAAGAGTGTATTATTGATTATAATCCATAGATTATACAAGGTATACGGTCTTTATAAGGCTATACATATGTTGAATTTGAATCTAAAACTATAGGTAATTTCTATGTGAAAAGCAACTCCACTTTGATGATACTAACAATCTTTAACAATCCAATAAATTATATACTGTGTCATGCCCTACATACACACAAATAGACATACTTATATATATGTATATATACCGATATATACATACATATGTATGTGCAAGTATTCCACTCATAAATCTGCTATAAGCCCCCTCTCGACTGCCTTCTCGTGCAGTTCTCACATCGTTCTAGCAATAAATGCGTAAATTAAAAACTTTTAACTGATCTACAAGAACTAATCGCTCCGGGTATACCACAGCAGACATACCACTTATAACGGCAAGATTAGAAATGCATTTGCTGGTGCAAATTGCAGAAGATAATGATAGAGGAAAGCGCGACAATTCTCAATTGCACTATGCTATGTATGCTTTCAATGTGAAACTCGATTAGTCTTCTCCGACTGTAGAATGAGTGTAGAATGCTTACATATATCACAAAAAGAAAACAAAGAATATTTAAAAATATATAATGCAATAAATAATATATATATTGCATACATATATATTAAGCTGATTTTCAATTCCAACTGTCTCTCCAAAGATGTCGCAAATTCAGTCAGGCCTTGCATACTTTTAGGCAGTCGTGCCGCGGGTCAAGATCAGAGTTGACCCACAGCATACGATCTGCGGTCTAAGAGATCTGTGCAGTGATCTTTCTCGCCTAGACGTCTAACTAACGCACTAACTGCGCTTATCGCGGCAAGAGGTCGCAAGCAATTGACCTCGTTCGTTCCAATTGGACTGGCGTGAAGAGCTGCGAAGAATGACAAAAGGAAGAAGAAGAGGGAGAGGGAGGGAGGGAGAGGGTTTCAGAGAATAGGGTGCTATCTACCAACTCAAGTAGCGACTATTTTGTCATGGAAATTGAAACAATTGAATTGCCTATGGCGATGAATCACCATGAATACCCGTTGCCGAGCAGTATTCACATGTAAAACGGGCTTGGCTCGGCTCGGCTCGGCTTGGTTGTTCACATGCGTTGTGTGTATATTCTATATATTCTATATATGCACGAGGCCTGTATGCACTGTGATTTCAATGATCCGCTTGATTTCCATATTGTTCGTTGATCTGATCTATTACGGCACCAGATGCAGAGGCAGAGGCAGAGCGGGTCTTAGCACTTGTGTAGTTAGTGCAATTGCTTGGTATGCTTATCAGTCCACACCCACACCCACTCACACACACATCCATACATACATGTGTTGATACATATGAGTATATATATTCGTGAACTAATGCGTGATTTTGAGCTACTGAAACCGGGAATTGGGAGCAGTACGCGAGTTCAAATCAAATTCTCATCACATTATATCATAATTCACAATAGCACAATAACAAAAATGTATATTCACACACACATATATATATCAATTTATATGTTTTTTATATATAGTTTCGAAAAAAATGTGCTTCTATTCGTCGAGTGATAAGCGAAACTCACACGGCGCTTGTAAAATGAAAACAAAACTGAATTCCAATCGGTACCTCGCGCTGAAGGCAGAGCGGGTCTGTGGATTCCCGGCTCGGTCGGGTCTACATACATCTACATATGTAAGTATTGTACAATATCGGGGCTCTGAAAGTCGAGCTGCGAGCGCGACGCGTTCGCGAATTTAACAGAATATCAACTGAAATTGAACTCAAGATGCCGCGCCGCATTTTCTTGGGTGGCGGCGTCGACGGCAGCGGTCGCAGTCGCAGTTGCTGTTGATGCCGATGCCGATGCTGACGCTGGCGCTGCCGCCGACCCGGTCACCCAGCGGACGCGACTGCTTCAACACTGTGCAACAAGTTGGCCCTTTTAGATGAATCATCAATGGGTGTCTTCTTGGCTTGCTGCAGCATTAGATCTCCAACTGGGAGGATTGAGATCGTTATAATATGATATCTAGGAATGATATAGAAGCAGCTAGTATATAATTACTTGCGATATGTAGAAATAATCCTGCTTGTTACATATGTTGCAAAGAATATCATCAGGTGTGGAACTGCACTAATAAATATACTTAACTTGTTATTGAATTTTCCATATTATATAGGCACTTTATATGTACTTAGTACGACCAACTATACAATAATGTCAAAGCTAAGTTCATTATTCAAATTAGTTTTAGTTTGTCTTAAGTAATTCCAGGTTAATCAACATTTAAATATTCAAATAAAAAGTGCATTATTGATAAACGCTGTACAAAAATAACAATATGTCATTGGATTAAGTTACATTAATCGATTCAAAGGGAAAATAAGTCACAAATCTATAATCTATCTTCATATTGTATATAGAAATTATGTAGAGAGATATATTTGAAAGTAGAAGAAATGAGTGAATGAGTCAATATTGTATAACCTTCTATATACATATCTGTCTATATATGTTGATGTCTGAGTAATTTACAAATTATATAAATAATGCAGACATAGGATGTATGACATGGATATAGGAAAAACATGTAGTTTCGAAATGTTGAAATAATATTGCAGTCCAAAAAAGACAAAGCCAGTGAAGTGGTTTATACCTATATAGAAAGACTTTCTTCGCCATGCCGATTGTTATATAACCTAGCAGGTTCGTATATCTCCCGATCATTTCTATGCTACTGATATATAATAGTTCAGAATATAAGGACTACGTTTAAGTTTTAATGACACTGATAAAATAATTATATATATATATAATTAAAATTGGTCTTTATACAAAAACATTTGTTCGATTTTGGTTAAATTTTATATATGCTATTTATATAAATATATATGTATTTATATATAAGAAGTTTTATGAAGTAAAAGTTGTTGCTTTCCTAAATATATCCGTACAATCCAAAATAAATATGACTTAGTCTGTTTAGAGAGCAAAACTTGTTGCACAGTGTAGGCAGCAGATCCACATGGGGAGGCGAAGCTGAACATGGACAACATGTGTCTGTCTCTATCCATGTGTGTGTGTTTGTGTGTGTGCGAGTGTGTGGGGTTGGGGCGTGGCAGCGACAAAGACGCTTTTTATGCTCGACGCCCGTTGCCTAATTAAGCATATCGCAACTGCGGGCGTTGGGTGCGGATGAGGCAGCAGCAGCAGCGACAGCAGCCGCGACATCGACAGCGGCAGAGCGGGGGTAACGAGTACCGCTTAATCGGGTAATCGGGTAATCGTGCTATCGGGTAATCGGGTAATCCAGTAAGGCGTGTCACCTGTGCGGAAAGAATTCGAGCAGAACAAACGAATTTTGAAACGAAGAAGGAATTCAATTCCATTGGGGGAAGAGCACGAGGCTCTAGAGTTGAGGGAGATGAAGAGCGACGGGGAGAAAGAGATAGAGAGAGAGGAGATCTGCAAGGGGAATTTAACCTGAAGGCAACATATGGCACTGGTTCGGGATCGGGACATAAAGCAGTTTATAACTGGAACGCAGCGCGGGCTGCACAAATAAACAGAAGCAGAACCTGCACATTAAATGCAGCTGCACGACAACAACAACAACAACAGCAGCAACATGGAGCAGAAGCTGCAACAGGCAACGATTTGGCTTGGGAATATGTATAGACATATACATATATACACAACATATATGTACATTCGTGCCCATAGTAGTGTCTGTGGGGAGAGAATTGAAGAATCGCGACGGCATCGCGGCCGCTTGATCTTTGAACTAAATTAATTAAGCACAATGAACGCAATTGTTGTTGCTGCTGTTCCTGTTGTTGCTGCTGTTGTTGTTGTTGTAGCTGTGCATGCTCGGGCAGCATCGATCCCTCCCTCCATGCATCCATGCAACCTTCGCCTTCCCTTATGAGTAGAGTATGCGCGGCATGCCCGACCCGCAGCAACGTCTTGACGATCCCCTCCCCATGGCACTGTACGGCATCGCGTTTTACAATCTCCCAATAGTATATCTATTTTATTCGAGATTCACATTTAAAACGATATACAAATTTAGAAAACATTCGATTCACACTAGACACGTGTCAATTTAAAATTTGTTCACAATTTATCCAAAATAAAAGGATTGAGGGTAAAATGTCGCTTGGTCAAATACTAAACTACGTGCCAAATATGTATGCATATAGAAAACGTTATCAATTTGGGGGGGGAGATTCTACTGGAACTATCGTGTACTCTTCATACTGGGTTTACTGAGGCGGAACAATTTGCCGCAAAGCCAATACATACATACAATAATGGGTGGTCTGCCTCCTGGGATCGAAAATCTGACAGGGACTGTTCTGTGTTCGCTTTGACTATAGATTGATGTCAAAATACTGTTTAGTTTGGGGAAATACTAAAATAAATAATGTTGCAAAAGGGTTGGGGGAGGGGAGGGATAAGTAGGGGATTGGGTAGCGGGATGTGTCTTTGGTTTTTGTCGATTACACGAAATCGACTATCTACATACAGCTCTGAACATACACACACGCGCAAACATACTGATATTCAATGACTACAAAGGAATCCTGGTGTGGGTGCCGATATCGTCGGTCAATCCTGTGCTTGGATGTTACATATCTAGTGTTCTTTAATAGGATCTTGATATGCTCCTCGGCATATGTACTCTGTATATATCGGCAGTTGGGGTTCCATTAAATATATATGTATCTAACGGGACCCGTGTTAGTTTCTATTTATATTGTTGGCTCTATCGCTCTTTCTTTTTTTCTCTTTTTCTTCGAATGGTTTTCACATGTTTTTCGGCAGTACTTTTCGGTTTTGTTCTTCGTATTTTAATCATGTTCTTTGTCGTTCCAGTTTGCTGCAATGTATTCTTTGAAGAGCTGCAAATTTAACATTAATCGATACGTTTTCTCGATTGGTATTTTCAATTACACTCAACTACTTCAGCCATTAGCGGTGAATTGATGCTTTTGATATCGGTGAATTGATGTTTTTGATCTAAACTACTTCGTATGACAACTTAATACATAAATAATTAAAAAGTAATTATAAGTAATCAATACTTCTAGTTATTTATAAAGAAATTGACTGTCGAAAAAAGGAATTTAAATAAATTGAACTAGCTTTAGCTAATTCTGAACTATTCGCTTCAAAACTGAAGGTATGACTCAGCTTCTTGTCAAGTCTAATTACTATACTATTGCCTAATTACTGAAGTAATTAAAAGTTTTTTTGTAAAGAAAGTAAAATTATTAATGGCAGTTGAAATGTATTGAACTAGCTTTGGCTAATTCTTTACTATTTGCTTTAAAACTGAAGGTATTACCCAGGTAACTCACTGTGGTCAAGACTACCTGCAACCTTGCGGATGAGGTACTTCCTAGTTACTGAAGTAATTGAATGTGTATTTATAAAGAAAATGACTATCGTAAAAAGTCATCTGAATGAAGTGAACTAGCTTTAGCTATTTCTAAACTGAACTCAAGTTACTAACTGTTTCTTGGAAAGTCTACCTGCTACCTTGCGGATGTGGTACTCGCTAGTTTCTGAAGTAATTGAATGTGTAATTGGTTAATATTTACAGCTGTTGTTTGCCCGCTCCATTAGGTCGAGTGCCAGATATTGTTGTTGGCCCCGTTAAGCTCCCAGGCGCCTCCCTGTTGGGGCACTGCCGCCTGCTGCGCGGACGCCTGCGAGTCCCCGTAGAAGTTCTGCCAAAAGGCGGGCACATTCACGGGCACACTGTAGTATTGGTAGATGGGCTGGTACTGCAGCCCGACCGGGGTCTGCTGGTAGATGCCCGGCATGCCGGCAGTGGTGGCAGCGGCATAAGGATTGATCGGTATATTGCCGATAGCCGACTGCGGCTGTGCGGTAAAGTAGACGGTGCCGTTGGTGTCGATGATCTGCTGGAATTTGGGGCGAACCTGCTGGCGCTTCACTGCAGGCGCAATGTTCAGGAGGCGATTGCGCAGGATGACGCAACGACCGATCGACTGCAGCCGCTGTGCCTCCTCCTTGGTCTCAAAGGTGACGAAGCCGTAGCCCTTGTTGAAGCCATCCTGGTCGACGATGATCTTGGCGCTGCGCACTGTGCCGTAGGTGCTGAAGACGCACAGCAGATCCGACTCGGTGGTGTCGTGACTGATGCCGCCGACAAAGATGCGATTGGGAATGACGGTGCCGAAGATCGGTTGCTCGGCAGACCCTGGCTGGATCGATGGTGGTGCCGGCGAGGCGATTGTCGAAGCATCGCTTGTTAGCAGGGCCGGCTTGTTGCTGGTTGCCTCTGCTGGCGTCTGTGGCACATCAATCGATGCCATCTTTGGTGAATGTCTTAGGCGTGACAGGGGCACAACTTTGAGGGTATTCTGCTACGCGAAAGCGCCCTCGTTGTGGACTGGCTGGGAATCTCCTTCTCTCTGTGGAAGAGGTTCGTTGTGGACCCAAATGACTTAAAAAGGTTCGCTTGAGGTCGAACAGGCATATGCTTGTGTACATATAACGGGATGTATCGATACCCGTCTCGATAGTTCTTATCGAAATCAATAATCTTCTGTCTATAATACTTATACTTATACTTATACTTATATATACATATACGTATACATATATCAATCGGTATCCAATTCGATTGTTGCTTTAGGCAGGTCCGTCGTTTAGTCGCTATTTATCACAAATCGTGGGATTTCGTTATACTTTCTTTACTACGTACTATTGATAGCTTAGTTTACTATTTTCAAATAAATTTGAAATAATCGAGAATTTCAAAAATTGAGAATTTCCAAAATACCTCATTCGTTAAAATACAAATTTGAAATGAATATCACAATAGATGACCTAAAAACCAAATGTGACAATGATCGGATCTGATTTCGTATATACTACGATTAGTATTTTCCAACAAAAACAACATAAGATCGGCTGTATATATCTCTTTGCTCAAGCAGCACACATGGTTCCTTTCGATTATTATCGATAGCATTGATTGCAACACAATTATTAGAATTTTTTTTGTATTTTCTTCTTAGTTGGAATACTTCAACCAAAACACTTCTTCTAGAAGAGTAATGGACACAACAAACATACATATATATGTACAGTATATATATTCATATATAGGTTATATCTGATGATGTGTTAGAGTATTGGCTCTTCGAGATATTGCGCGTCTTTCCGTTCACCCGTTTCACATGTTTTTCGCTTTCAATTTCCGCTTTTCTGCGGGTCATGTGGCCCTCTCTGGCCAAAGGGGTGTTTCGGGGAGCAGACTGCGCTGCGCAGCTTCGCCGTCGCTGTCGCTATCGCCGTCGCCGTCGACGTCGCTGCAAGACGCCAATGAGAACGTTGCCGGGCAATATGATTATTATTGTTGTGCCTCGCGTTTTTAATGAATTTTATTAGGCGCGACAGCAGCTCAGCCCAGAGATCCATTGCCAGATATGCCAGATGTATGGTACATACTGGAACAGGGAGAGAGGACGGAGTGAAAGAAGAAGCAGCAGCAGCAGTCTCTCAAATTAAGAAGAAATTCAATTCTTTTCGATATGTCCCCTCCCCCCTGCCCATCCCAGCAGTTCATCATCGAAACATGAGTCACGGCTTGGTCTGCTTAGGGAGAACATAATATAATAATAATAATAATAATAAGGTACTTTGTCAGGCTATTGAGTCCATTCATTACACCTCAGTCAGCAAATGTGAATCTCTTTCTCAGTCTCACCTTGGGGACGTGACTGTGATCTATTCAAATCTCCCTTTTACGGGCTTCCCTCAGCTTATCAGAGACTACGTGAGTGTCTCATGATTCTGGGGAACTTGTAAGCGCTGCGAGATAAAAAGATCTCTAGGAAACACAATGAATAATCATTAGCACCCTAAACGTTGGCCATATATGATGAATAAAGCGATTTCATAATAATTTCACAAGATATATAAATCAAACGAGTTGAATGACATCTCTCAAAAAGGAACAGAACAGAAGTATTTGCACTTTTATAGAGATGGACAGCTTAACATGCCAAAAACGTTTTAGCTTAAGAAAGATATCATAAAACTTATTTGAAAATCATCAATTTTATTATAAGTTTTAGCTTAAGAAAGATCTAAAAGAACCATTTTAAAAATCATCCATTTTTCTATTGTGTTTATCATTTTTCTTTATGTTGTAAGTCCAACCGGTTCGGCAAAGCTTATTGCTGAATCGCAATACGTAACGTTCTCAGTTCAATAACAAAGCCAGTAACCGTCTTACATAATATCAAATGGTTAGCAAATAGGAAAAAGTTCCTTGGACTAGTTATTTATATGGGTTGCTTATACCACATTTGTGTGTTGACCTTATTTATAGTTATGTGCGGTAGTGCAGCTGCAGCTGGGTGTTATATTAATGGGTAAATATAAATATAAATACAGATATAGGGTGCATGTCTTTAATCGCACAATATCGATCAAAGTGAGTCAGTTGAACGACTTCAAAGGGAACATTTCTTTATTTCCGAATTGCCACAAAACTTCTCAACTTCTTTTACAGTATTAATAGATTTCTGTGTGTGTGTGTGCGTAATGGCAACTCAAGTGTCAATCAAGCGGCTACTTGTGTCGCATTAACAAACAGCAGCACGAAAGAAGCAACGTTGTGTGTCGCGCCGAAACTTATATACTCTGCGATCTGATATGGTATTCTGTACTTGTACAGTTTATAAATTATTAAGAGTTAAAAGAATAAGAGAGCTATGTATATATAAAAAAAACTTTATTTCTATATACAAATATATATATTAAATTTAAATGCTTATGCTAGTTTCAGAACAATTGTTTGAAAATGTTCAACTAATTTCACTTTTGTGGGTCAATTATGCAATTATATATGTATGTATATTTTAAAAAGAAGGAGTGATCAACTGATGGTTCAAGAATATATTCATATGTCACATGGGTTATGAGATCAGCCTTTCACCTTAAAATTCTTTCATCTAGCGTAAAAAAATATCTTCATTCGACATACATCCACATATCTTACATACAAATCGTAAATCCGATTATTCGAATTGATTTTCAATCATAAAAATGAATATTTCCGAGAAAAAAATAATTATAAATTATACATATGTTGTTTAATATTCCCATATTTTGAGAAGGAATATTATGAATGTGGTATTCTAGTTGCGAAAGTTATCAATAGGTTCATATATGTAAAGCGATATATTATAACTTGCATCACTGAAAAAGCTGAGCAAGAAATGGTTTGTGCTACAAGAACGGAAGAATTTCTCCATGTATAATTTGATGTTAGAATAAAAGTAAACAGGTTTATATGCAATAGTTAACATATGAAGAACCCTTACAACATTATCGGTAGAGCATGGAAAATTACACAAATTTAAAAAACATATAAATTACAGCCTAATTTTATTGAAGAAACTATTTTCTTTTTATTTTTCTTTATTTTTTTTCTTGTCTATCGGTTTTTTTTATATCAATAATTTTATAATACATTTACTTCCATTTTTATAGGCAAACTACTTGTCCGATTATCCTTTGGAGACACTGTATCATTTTATTTGTAGGGCAGCCCTAAAGGACATGCATACATGCATTTACATACATATATTTTGAAAAGAGAGAACGAAAATGAGAAAAAGAAAAGGAAAATCAATAGGAAGGCTGTATAAGAATGGAATATCGACTGGTTCAGGAATCTTTATATTTTGAACTCTTTAGAGAGACAGAGACTTGCTTTGATCGAGAGAAACTGATAACCTTGCAGAATAGGCTAAATTGATAATGCAAGTTTGCATTCTTACTGCTTGACAGACCTCTGCAGGGTTGCCAACTTCTCCGACTTTTGTTAGGGTATTAAATAAATGTAAAACAAGAAGAGAAACTGCTTTATGTGCAGCATGAAGTGTCATTCAAATCAGAGCGAGAAAATGAGCTGCATAAATAAAGTGGAATGGAAATGGAAATAATGTGCAGTGTAGATGCGTGTGTGAGTGTGTGTGTGTGTGGGACAGTGTGTGCTTGCAAGCTGATGACAAAATTGTTTTACGCGCTCGAGTTTTCAAATTGCATCTACCCCTGCGCCAACAGCGACGTCGCAGTCTACGTTGACTGCGGCAGCGGCGTCAACGAACCTGATAAAGCTGCCACAGGCGTCGCAGCCCAGCAATGCGTGCAGTGCGATTTGCAATGTAGTGCAAGCGCACACACACACACACACAAACATGCATTTGTGTGTTGTGTATCTGTATCTGACACACACACACACACAAACACAGATAGCTCGACTCAGCTCTTCAGTTGCCGCTTGGTGGCGACAAAAAACGCGCACAAAACGCGTGCGCAGCACGTCTGCAGCAAACGCGATTAGTCACAGCAAACTAACACATACAGAGACAAAAAGACCAACAAACAGAAAGATACAGCAGGCAAAACAGACAGAGAAAGAGAGAGAGAGAGAGAGAGAGAGAGAGAGACAATCAGCACAAAAAGTAAAGCTAAACACGCAATGCAAAACATGCGCAATGCATTTTCAAGTTGCATCAGTGCACTCTGCCGGCGCACAGTGGGCGAAAAGGGGTTAGGCGGGCAGCCATAGACACACACTCACACAGACACACATACACATTCACATGAACACCCATGCACAATGCAAGCCACTGTGCGCGGTTGGGCGCTTCTTGGCAAACCATTTTTCAGTATTTCATTTTTATATTGCACATTTCCGAATTCTTGATGCTTCCTCAAGCTTTAATTAATCCGCGAGCCATATGTCGTTTTGCAACACTTGAAGCTCATAATGTTGACAAATATCTGTGCAACAAAAGTGACAGTAATATGTGTGATATACTGAGGGGCTTTGAAGAGTCCCCTACTCGCATCCAATTATCAAAGTTCTTAGGTTGCAGTAATCCGCAGCACATTAGTCGTTTTGCAACACTTGAAGAACACTGTGCTGCTGAATCATAGATTTTTTTGTGATAAATATTGATATACAATATATGTATATAGTCAGAGGACTTACAGAGTCTCTTTCTAGAGTATCGTTCAATCAAATAAAACTACACCGATCCTCAAAGCTTTTATCTTGCAAAAGCCACAGGTCCAGCCACACTCGACCAATGTTATCATTTATTTTGTGTTAAATGATACACATAACATATATAGAAATAGCCAAAAGTAGTCTCAAAGATTCTAAAAAGAAATTTAGCTTCAATTCAATAGGTATATATACCCGGCTTCCTGAAACCTTATGTTGGCATCAATCCGTAAGCATTTTGCAACAGTCAGTGTTGGCAATGTTGCACAGAAAAAAAAAATACATTTTAGATTAAATCTATATTAAATAAGGAGCTCTATTAAAAGTCTCTTAGTCTTTGAAGTACTTCCAAAAACTCTAAGTACGAGTTAATCACATCACCTGGCCATATGCACTGCTGCCAAACTTCTTCTTCGTAATCCAAGCAAAGCTATTTCCATCACTTAATTAATTACTAATGTGAATTGAGGCATTAATACTAATACTTATTCAATAATTTGACTACTCAGTTACGGACATTAAAAAAGCTAACTACCGCATTATTTTCAACTTGCTTAATTTAAAAATGACAAGCCTGGTCTACTTGATCATTGAGAACTTCTACGGCTGATAAGTAACTGAGAGGAAAGCTTGGAGAAGCAGTCTTGATAGTCTGCAACATTTTTAAATGGAATCGCTTTGGAATTTTACTCGCAACAGATGCGGTTAATGTGAAAAAGATTCTTGAAAAATGTATATGATTATGTGAGAGAAGGAATAATATGATATTAAATAATTATATGGTAGGAAGTTAAATACTTACACAAACTGTGATTGATTCATTAAATAACACTTAAGTTTATAAAATAAAAATAAGCTAGTCAATTCTGACCACATATTGCAAAGTTTAACCTTACTATGGAGGCACCGCTGAGTTCATGGTGGTTAACCTCAACGTATGAACTCTGTACCCCAATGTTGACTAACTTACTTTATGCAATCTCAGCTAAACTGAGCTTGCAGAGAAGTTCAAGCATTCATTCTCATGTTGCCCCATAAACAAAGGCAATTCTTAATTTATTCCGATCATTATCCAACAGAATGAATGGGTTGATCTGTGAACCGATGTGCTAAACGCATCGAGTTTGTTTTCCAAAAATGAAAACCCCAAATCGGCTTGGGAACTCTCGGATGAACCGAATTGAATGGAACGAAATGAAACAGAGCAGGGCACGGAACGGAAACGTGTTTCGATGCGGTTTCACTTTCTCTCTCTCTTACGGACTATGCAAATTTGTCCGAAGGCAGACAATAAAAACCGGACGAGAAAGGCACGCAGTGAAATTTCTATCTAGTATCTGATCTGTATAGCCTTCGCATCTCAGTGTCTTTCTATCTTTTCATCAGCCAGAAAGAATACGCGACGCAGATCAGAGTAGAGACAAGGCGAGGCGAAGCCAAAGCCAATCTTTGTTTTGCATTTGGCGCATAGATTTGGCACGCCTTCACAACTCTTGAATACCCTAACCCAAAAACCACTTTGCCTTGGCTGCAATTAGCGCTTAAGAAGTTTATAGTTTTATTTGTGGTTTGTTCTTTCTTCGTGATAAAGAGGTTCAGTCATTGTTCAACCATATTGGGACATATCCGAGGGAATAATGGAGTAAGCAACTAAGAAATCTTAAATAAGACTGCCCTTCACTGCTTCACTCCTCCACACTCTGTACTCATACCCTTCTTCTCATTATAGAAAAGAAGTGTGACTAAGTTCGGTCCCATTAAAGCTTATCGTTGAGCTGAATATACCCTGTACTCTCAGACGTCACAGCAAATAGTTAAGGCTGATTATTAGTCATCCATTGAGCACTGCATTAATGAACTTATAAGGAATATAAAATATATTCTTCTATTGTATATATAAACTTGATTTGCGCATGGAAATCATTCTTTGTTTGCCATTTCTTTTTAACTTTACCTCGGCTGATGATACAATATACCAATGCAATAGTATTGATATATGTGAATTGATATACCTATGTTATACAATATATATATGCAGCATGCTCATAATTGATCTTCACTCACCGTCTGTCTTCTTAGGCGACTCTCCATATCGTTCAGATCCAACATGGATCGGGCACGAAGACTGCTCTCCTTCTGCTGCACCGCCTTCTCCTGGCACTCACTGCAGGCCTCGGGCAGGGGGGAGGTATCCACCTTTATATCGGGCAGGGTCAGCAGGAGGACGTTCCTCCTACTACTACTACTGCTACTGCTGTTGTAGCTGTAGTTGTTATTGTTGTTGCTGGATGAGAAGTGATTGTTGTTCTGGCTGCCACTGTAACTGTGATTCTGGCTGTGACTGTGACTGTGCTTGTGATTCGCGCTGAAGACCTGCGAAATGCTGCGGAAGATGGTGCGGTATCCCCGCTTGTGCTCCGTGTCCCCGGCCATGGCACTGATCCGCTCTCCCTCTCTCTCTTGGTCTCTCGCTCTTTAGCTGTTTATCTCTCTCTCTGGGTGGCTGCAACTGTTGTCGGAGTCAGTCAGTATTACGTATACGCACACACACACGCACACGCACACACACGCGATTAGACGAGGCGACGCTCGTGGTTTGCTCGCAAGCAGCAGCTGCCAACTGATTTTCTTGGCCTTTGTTTTCGGCTGTCAGCGTCAAGAGAACCGCCAACAACAGCAGCAGCAGCGGCAGCAACAGCAGCAGCGACGCGACGGCGACAGCAGCAGCACCTCAAAGACATTGACGACGGCGACGGTAACTGCGACGGCGACGGCAACGGCAACAGCCACGTCTTATCAGGGCACACGACTGATAAGCTGCACTTTTAACGGTAGTTTTGGGCCGCTTGCAGCGCGTTGAAGTAGAAAATCAATAAAACTCCCGCCGCGATTCACAAGTGAAACACGCACTCAGACTCGGACAGGGCTGGGACGGTCAGGAACTGCAGGTGGGGAACTGCTCGGACTTGTTCCAGGCGAGCAACTAAAAGCAGAGCGCGAAACCCAACCAAATCGCATAGGCGCCAGCGCCAGCGGCAGCGACGGCAGCGGCTGCGACAGCGACGCCTAACGTCACCGTTGTTGTAATCGTTGTTTTTATTTATTTTTATTTTTATTTTTGTAGTGTTTTTTTTTTCTTGCTTCTTCTTTTAATTCTCTTTTTTGTTTTTCTTGCCGTTGGGTTTTGTGTGCTTTGTGCCATTGATGTGGTTGCTGGCGACGCGTTGCTTCTAGACACGGTGCACAGTGGTGCAAGTGGCATTTGTTTGGGCCAGCAAGCAGGTCTGATTTAAATTGATTTTGGATATTTAATTTATTGCTCCCTCTGCTCACTCGAAAAAAAAGAATAAAACATTATTGTAAAGGATTTCCTTGTGGCATCGCACCACGGTGCACATCATAATAAACTGTGTCTAAAATAAACTTTGCTTATAAAGCTCGAAATGTGTACACAAAGCATTAAGAAGCACAACACTGAACAAAAAGTTAACACGCGGCAATCAAAAAATAAGAAACAAAAAAAAAAACAAATGTTATACTAGATTATAAACTAAAGAATTTGCAGTCGAGAGCCGAGTGTCGACCGTCGCTCTTCGGCCCATTTGTTATGCTAAATACTTTTTGGGATAATACGAACAATCAGAGACTCTGTTGACAATGTTGATTAACAGGAATGGCATGCAAAAGAGAAAGAGAAGAGAAAAACGAGGGTAAAGGTGACTGTGGGGTAAACCTTAGCCACGAATCATTGATACCATAATTGATTGGGAATATAGATGCATGTGTACAAATATGCATCTTCTATTAAGATTTATTAACATATGTATGTAATTATACTACATATATTAAAAAAGAAATAATAGAATCCTCATGCCATATTTTCATCATGAACTCAATTACTCGCCAATATGAATATAATTGAATAATTATTATTATTTAATCATTATTGATATCCCCACATTTTACTGCTGTCCCTATTGAACCATTTTTGCCAAGAATTAGGTCACTACAATTTGAAATTGAGAAAAACAATAGAGAAACTTAAAAAACTGACTTTATTACATATAAGACTAGACTTGATTAGGAATAGATCGTTGCACTTTTGCGATAGTATCGTATGAGAACCATAAAATAACTGTGCAAGGAGGAAAGAATAATGAAAACGATAAGTTTAAAATATATCGTTAAATATACAATACAATTGCATGGATAAATGATAAGTTGGCGACAATTTGGTCAAAATTAAATCAAATACATTGAAATAGATACTCAATTTATTGAGCTATTTTATTGAATTTAATTTTGTATGTTGCACAGGAATGTAAAGAACAGGTTTTCAAACAATTCTGCAACAAAATCTGAATTTATCAAAATATTTCGATATTTCGCAAAAATACGACGATACATAATATACCTCTTCTATAGATAATGTACAGGGTATACAATGAGCAACAGTTGCCAAAGTGATGCTAGCACGAGTCAAGCTTTCTCCGGCACATACAAATGGCTCTGACACCACTGTGCGCCTAATGTTTTACACTTTGCGGGTGTTTATCAATGCCTACGGTTATTGCCGCCTATCGCAATGTACCCTTACGTCATGTGCGGGTGTGTGTGTGTGTGTGGGTGAGTATATGTCGTTGTTGTTTTGCGGGTGTGCATACGGGAGTGTGTGTGCGTGTGTGTGTGCGTGTGGGTTTGTATATTGTTTGAATTGATGTCGAGCACTTGATTTGTTTGCCTTTTGCCCGCTGCAAGGCAAAGGGCTGCAGCAGCAGCAGAAGAAACGAGGTAGCACCACGGTTAACCGATAACGACGACCAACTTGACTAGTTGCCAAGTTGCAGCCGCAACTTGCAGCGGTGGCGGCGACAGCAAATGCAATTCGCGAGCTCGTCACGTACGCGTTTTAATTAAATGCTGCACTGAGGCCGCCGCTCGGCTGGAAATGTTTGCGATGCGCGCCGCGAATCGAAAACGAAATCGAAATCAAAACAGCAACAACGCGACTACTACGAAGACACTGGGGCCACTTGGCGGCTTCCCGGTTGACACACGACTAAGCGCAACTGAAACTGGCCCAGAAGGCAGCGAGGCAGACAGAAAGCCGGCAGCGGCAGCGGCAGCGGCAGCACCAGCAGCGGCAGTGGCGGCAACAGCAACGGCAACGGCAACAACAGAAACCCAAATTCAAATTCAAATTCGAAATCAAAACACAAAACAAACAAAACAGAAAGCTGAAAACAGAAACAGAAAACCGAAAACAATAAATACAAAATAGATGTAACCAAAACTAAAGAAACTGCCAGCTAGCGTCGACTGCGGCTGCGACTGGGCGGCGACTGCGGCAGCGACTGCGGCGGCAGAACGGTCGCACCTCGGTTGGCGGCCCCCGCAAAGCAACGCCACGACCACACGTTGACTTTTTGAATAATATTTACATTTATTGTGTGCCGGTGTGTGTGTGTGTGACTGTATGTGTGTGCCAGTGTGTGTGTGCCAGTGTGTGTGTGTGCCTGTGTGTGTGAGGCGGCCAAAAAGCCAGTTGAGTTGTTAACGTGCGCAAAACAATGTCGAACACAAGCAACAACTGCAGCGTCGCCGTTGCCGCCGCTCCGCCTGGTGGAGCAGCCACTTACGGGGGGCAGGGGCATGGGCAGGGAAGAGTAGCACAATAAATGACGAAATTACATGTGGAAGCAGCAGCAACAGCAACGGCAACAACTACATAGGCCAGTTATAAACAATGCACATTAAAAACTGTGGCAGAAGCGCAAACGAAAACGACAGCGGCAAAGAACGCTAGCGACTTAAAACGCTAGGAAAACGCACTCTCGCGATCTGTGCACGTGGTTCTGCTTTCGAAAGCACTCACAATGCTTGAATGAATACGGGTCAAGCGAATTACGATTGCAGTTCTGCCAATTGAGCTTCAATCGAGGTGAATTTAGGTGCATAGAGAATTCATTTCAAATGATTGTTGTGATTTATATGAATATTTCTAAATTAATGAATCAATGAATCTATGAAACAATCAAAATGAATATATGATTGCTGAAATGCATGAGTAAATGAATGTATGAAGTACGAATGTATTAATGCATAAATGTATGAATGTATGAATGTATGAGTGTATGAATGTATGAATGCATGAACGTATGTATGTATGAATTTATGAATTTATGAATGTATGAATGTGTGAATGTATGAATCTATGGATGTATGTATCTATGAATCTATGAATGTATGAATGTATGAATGTATGAATGTATGAATGTATGAATGTATGAATGTATGAATGTATGAATGCATGAATGTATGAATGTATGAATGTATGAATGTATGAATGTATGAATGTAAGAATGTAAGAATGTATGAATGTATAAATATATGAATGTATGAATGTATGAATGTATGAATGTATGAATGTATGAATGTATGAATGTATGAATGCATGACTGCATGAATGTATGAATGTATGAATGTATGAATGTATGAATGTATGAATGTATGAATGTATGAATGTATGAATGTATGAATGTATGAATGTATGAATGTATGAATGTATGAATGTATGAATGTATGAATGTATGAATGTATGAATGTATGAATGTATGAATGTATGAATGTAAGAATGTAAGAATGTATGAATGTATAAATATATGAATGTATGAATGTATGAATGTATGAATGTATAAATGTATAAATGTATGAATGTATGAATGTATGAATGTATGAATGTATGAATGTATGAATGTATGAATGTATAAATATATGAATGTATGAATATATGAATATATGAATGCATGACTGCATGAATGCATGAATGTATAAATGTATAAATGTATGAATGTATGGATGAAAATACGAATGTATGAATGTATAAACATATTATTGTATGGAAACATGTTTTAATGAATGAGTAAGTGAATGTTTAAATGAATAAGAATTTGACAGAAGATCAGCCAAGGTTATTACGGAGGTAAATATTCTAAATAATTGGTGAAGTAAACTTAACATTTGATTGCAATAGTGATTCATCATGCAACGATTACAGCATGCTGTGAATATAGTCTCAACTGAACAATTTGAAGCGATTTGAAGCAATTCTTGTTTTTAAAACGGCACTTAGACATTTGCTTTTTGATAGAACAGAAACAAATTCTCGATACATAAATTATCTGTGAAAATAAAGATAGCATATCTGAGCAATGGCGATGACGACTTCCAAATGCACTTTAAACATACCAAACGGTGAAGAGGGCACGAGCGGGAGCAACGATTACTCGACCCTTGTCAGCGATCGGGATCGAGAGGAGGAAGCTCTACAGCTGCGCAATGTGGTGGATCTCCCTGCCGCAATTCTCATCAACTGTGCCACCTTTTGTGTCGCCATGCTTGCTTCGCTGACAATGAAGCCTCCGCCGAGATCTTTATAAAGTGAACCTTAGAAGAAGTAGAAGAATACGCATAGCCACTGAAGCATAATCATTTTTATTTAAGTTTCTTGGCGAGTTTTAACAATCGTTTAAATTATTAGTAAAAGAAAGAAAAGATAATTTCACATTAAGAGTTGGTATATATAATAGAAAACAAGAACGAAAGCTATTTTCGGCACTTTGCCGAAGGTTCTACCCAGGGTCTTATATCCTGCGATCCTTCCAATGCTTGTTATTTATAATGGTGCGGAATGGAATGGTATAGTGTGTATTCAATATTATATCACACTTTGGAACTGATAAGTAATTTTCTAAACACGATATAATGGTTCGATTTTAATTAAAGTTTGTATGCATATTCTGTATATAGAATAAGTCCCTTGTAGTGAATTATGAATTTGCAATATAATGGCAACCGAAATCGGACGATAGTTTGTATGGCAACTATACGATATATCGGCTCATTCCCACTAATAAACAAAGTGCAGCAACAAGAAGTGAGTGCATCGAGTTTCATCAGGATACTATTAAGACTGAGGGACTAGTTTGCGACGGACACACGGACAGTCGGACAGGGCCAGTTCGATTCCACTACGATACCAAATCACAATATGTTACTTTATGGGGTCGGAGATGTTTCCTAAGGGGCCTTGCAAACTCCTGGCTAAAGTTGATATACCCTCTGTAAGGGTATTAATATGTCTAACATTGGAAACTAATCATAGAATCAAAAACCTTAAATAAATTGCGCTGTAATCATTCGTTATATTAACGCTGAACCAGGCCTTCAGGCCTTTGCATTTAGATTGTATTGCAGCTATACGATATATTGGTCCGATATACATCGCGCAGCAAACAGAAGTAGGTGTATTGAGATTCATCGGGCTGCCTTAAAAACTGAGGGACAAGTTTGCGCTACAAAAGAAAGACACAAGTACATAAAGGCAAATCGACAGACAGACACACGGACAGACGTACAAGGCTAATTAAGCTCCTCTATACTGATTCAGAGTATACTGAACTTTATAGGATCGGAGATGTCTTAAGCGTTTCAAGCTCTTTCCAAAATTAATATACCCTCTGCAAGGATATAAAAACGTATTTACCGGGCTGCAGACGTGCCACAAAAACTTAAAATATTATTTAGCAGTAAACCGCAAATGTTATGTTAAATTGCATGTGTCATTCTTCTGTTAACGCAGAGCTATCTATGATCTTAATAGAAAAATACGATATATTATGCCCACAATGACCTACCGACTAAAACTAAATATACATTTGTATTTGTTGATGGGGGAAAATAAAAGATATACGTTTTTGAACAGACACAAAACACAGCGAGCTCCACAGGCAACAGTTGACCATTCACAGTAACCACAGGCGACATGGCAGTCAAACTCTCCCTCTTCCTCTCCGTCTCTCTCTTTTTTCCGCCACTAGCTACTGCTAGACGTGAGTCTCGAGAAGGGTTTGAGATGACGAAGTGCTTCGCGAGTCGCGCATCTCGCAGAGTTCCTCCATGAGATCCCGAAAGAGCATAGGGTTCACATTGACGCTGACCTTCATGAGTAGAAACCAATCGCCGATGGTGAGATTCCTGAACACATGCTGCACATGCTGTCGCGTCATGTAGCGCAACTGGCTGCGGATCATCAGTTCCCGGAGAGTCCGGCTAAGCATCATAGCCAGGCGACAGAGCAGATTCAGACCGGACACGATGGCCATTAGCAGGAACCAGCACCACAGGCACACGAAGATCTTCTCGTTGAGTATGTTCAGTGGCAAGATGCAGAGGTTGTCCATAATGACGGCCGTGCCGCTGGCCCCAAACTTGAGCACCTCGCACTTGGCTATCTTGGGGAAGACCTGCGACGAGATGCGATTCCAGCGATCCCAGTCGTACAGCGGTATCGTCGCGAGGGCGTGCATATATTTCGTCCAGAAGCCATTGAGGAATACCTCCAGTGTCATTATGTTTATGATCTATCAGAGGGAGAGAGAGGAAAAAAGAAGAGAGGCTGATCGATACTGGCAATTGGGGGACGCGACTTACTCACGCTGATCAGAAAGTTGAGCAGCTCGCAGAACACATACTTGGCCATGTAGCAGTAGTGCATGTCCTCGTAGTCTGTGGTGAAGTACTTCACCAGCAGACGCAGCCGTGTGTTGTACGTTTGCTCCGAGAGCAGCGCCTCGCCCACCTCCGAGCAGAGTTGCTCGAGTCGTTGGCCCTCCCACACCTTCCACAAGCAGGAGGGAAAGTAGAAGACAAACGCCTGGAAGAGCAACAGAATGATGACCCACTGGTAGTAGCGTAAGTAGACGCGCTCTGTCTGGCCTCGGATCTCGGGTCCCACACCCTCGGCTATGGACAGGGCGCGTGCGTATTCCTCGTGGTAGTCCGCCAGTCGCCGCATGCTCAGACGCTGACCCTGGCGAACGCTGCGCATCGTGGGCATCGTTTGTCGGGCACTGAAGTTGTCCAGCTTGAGTATGTAGGTGCCCATGGTCCAGCAGTAGGATTGCACATAGTTGATGTTGCGCTCCTCGCTGATGCACTGAATGGGATCCCCGAAGTACTGACGCGCCGACAGCAGCAGGGAACAGGTCAGCAGGATGACCACGGTGCACTTCGAGTGGATGGTGAAGACGGAATCGTAGATGCGTATCGATTTGAATTGCAGGTACTTGGACAGCGGCTTTACGGCTGAATACATTTCTTCCGCCTCTGCAAAGAGTTGCTTGAGAACACTGTCCAATTCTTATCCTCAGCAACGGTGGAGATGCGCCCCAGCCGTCCACCGCCTCCGCGTTCGGAGGTTTTGTTCCGCGCTCGCTGAGCTCCCTCTCCGAATCGATGTTGTTCCTTAAGGGATCTTTGGTTGCAGCTCGCCCCGCGACCCCTTTGATTCCCTCTGCGAATTGTCTCTCTTTGTCTCTCTCTCAATGTCTTCGCAATATCTCACTTTCAGATTCAGTCAGTCTCTGCCTTTATCTCTGTCTGTCTCAGTCTGTCTGTCTTGTGCTCGTTCTTCTGTTGGTCGTTGGGTAATTTTGCTCTTTCAGTACAACTTCGCACACTCACAGGGAAGCCAAAGGGTAGCGACACAAACGGAATGTTGATTGTCGCTCGGCTTTACATATTCGTTTGTGCTGCCCCTCATCATTAGATTTACTAATTTCATATTCGTAAAATGTCACTTTTTGCTTACCTGTTCCCCCACCCCGTCTGCAGCTCTCGATAGTCGATGACAGCTTTCCATAGCCTACCTAGGGAGAACCCTGATGAAATTACATTATCATGTGGTGTCGTCAGCACCCGAAGTTTGTTCGTGATTCCCTTATTGTTTGTATACACTTGATACAATTGACGCGTATGTCAAAGTCTACACTAAGCTATGCATGTCCTACGGCGCGACCACCAGGTATCATTTCATTATGGGAAAAACCTTCTGCCAACTCCAAAGTTGATGATAAAACAAACACAGGGAACGCAACAAATATACGTTTTTCGGTTTATATTCAAGGGAAGTTGTCCTTTTAAAATGCGAAAATAGTCGACTTCAATCAGATCGTTATGTTTGTAAAATGTGTGTGCAAAAAGACAGTTCGATCTGATACATAGTTTTCCAAGGGGAGCATCTTGAACCCACATGCTCCAGTGCCAATTCACATACATCTAACATTGTGCAAATGTATGTAACAGACCCGAAAATGTATGTCATATGTGGGTGTGTATGCGCGTAACAAATTAAACCAAGCTGGTCATAGATCGAAGGGTATCCTTCGATTGAGATCGACTGCTTCTCCTTTTCTTTTTTCTGTCGCATAGCCACTAACCATTCATTGCAGTGCATTGTGTACTGCGGACAATTTCGTTCGTTAAATTCCGACTGCGACAGTTGGCAATGCCACATTAAGAATTGGCAACTTTGCATAATGCATTGCATACTTTCAGGCAGCGCATTGAAAGCAGATTCCGGTTTTAGCAGAGAACAGCACCACTTACTTAGAATAACCGATGGTTCAGACACTCGAATGCCTGTGCGATTTCAGTTCAGGTTTTTGCCGAATCGGTTGCCAAAGACTTCCGTATTTTTTGATGTTTTTATTGAATTGTGATTGAAACATACCACTACACAGCCTGTATACAAGTCCTTACCCCGGTCATTCAAATCGCTTACGCTGAACGAGCTTTTATCAGCTTTAATTATTAGAACAAAGTTGAACAAGCTTCAAGTATTTCGAAAAATTTGACGTAAATTGCAACTTTTCGATCATGCACCGAGAATGACTATATTATCAACGCATTAAACATATATGTAAATTCACGCTGGCTTTAACTGATCCTCTTTTTTCCATTTTTTATCCTTTTTCTTCTGGAGAGTTTCCTAGAGAGTTCACCTTGTGGCACAAACATTCGAGCTAACTCACATCAATTCATTGCATTTATTTAGGGAAACAACTATAAATGTAGATTTACAACTAATAATTAAAGTTCTACATAATTCTCGTTTTGTATTCAGCCTTAATTAATTTATGATTTCGCCAACTCCACTTGGTGCTCGTCGCACGTCCTCAACCCCGCACGGACTTCAATTGCCAATTAGTCCAAGTTCAAGAATCCAATTATTGAAGGTATCTGCAATTAGCAGGCGGGAGGAAAAGCCATTAAAAAACATAATAATAGTTACAATAATACGAAATGACAACACCAACATTGCGCACGCATGCATAAACTAATTAGCATAAATCAAATTAATTTATATGATTTCTGGCCCTGGGCATGACCAGCGACACCCTAAAAAATAGCAACCACCGCGTTGTCAATAGAATTAAAAATAATAAATATGTTCATCGAGGAGGAATGCGACGTGGGAGTACCCTTCATTAAAATGTATATTAAAATTTATGTATCTTAAATTTGTGTCAGATAAAAGGTGATGAAAATAAATAAATGGTAAAAAATACCGAATTCTTATGCATGGTACTTATTACAGGGTATATTATGAATATCATTAAACTAAAAAATGAACGAGTAATAATAATAAATAAAAGTAAAACTCATAAGCCCTTACTAATCAATTGATTTCAATTACAAAACATGTTTTTAAAATATCAAAAACAATCGCAATAAAGGCTTTGTGAACGTTTGTAAAATATTATTGAATAATTATAAGCAGCAAATTATTTAATTCTAATAGACACACTCCCAGTCCAGGTGGGACAAGTGCTTAACTATTTATGGCATGTACTCTATGATTATAATTATTATTAATATGATTGGTATCAGCGACAGTAATCCTTGGCCACGACAGAGAGAGGTGAAGAACCTTGTTCGTGCCCAAATTGCAATTAGCATCTGATTCATTTGCGCTCTATGCGAACTTTATCGGAATAATCAAATTGTTGGAGCCATTACAAACAAATCTACGAAGCTCGCACACACACACACGGACAAACACAGACATTAAAAGTTAACGATCGCTGAGCGGTGTTCCCTGAACTTGACCTCGATGACAGTCAACGAAAACTACAACAAACACAGAAGCACCACTGACAACAACAACCACAACAACAACAACAATTTGTATGGGCACGTCACGAACTGAACTCACAGCGCGATGACGATGGATCCTAAGTTCGGAGCTCGAAGTTGGTCCCCGCCTTGGGGGCTGACAAAGGCTGATCGAGCGCAGAACTCGAAACGAGACTTAAGCAACTTGCTTTATGAGTCTATGTTGTTGTTGTCGCTGTTGTTATTGTTGTTTGATTTCAAGTCAATAAATTATGAAATATTTTTTATTGTTTGCTGCCAGCGTATTTCTGGGTATTTGTAAGCAACTCTGGAAGGCGCCTCAACGGAATGCGAAACACGAAAAGACGCGGAAGTTCTTGACGTATCCAAAAATGAGGAAAAAGAGTTAATTACGCATTCTGCGTGGTATCTATCGACGATGACGACAACAAAGATCATCATCATCATTATCGACATCTTGTCTTTTCGTTTTTGGCGGCTCACTTGTGTAAAGCGATGGTGACTTGCGACTTTTCTCGACAAGTTCCGCAACGTTGGCCACGATAATAATTAAGATACTGGAGCGTACAGTCTCCCTGCCCTGCGATAGTCGAGCGAGTTTCGGCTTGTTCTGGCCAGATACAGGCCACAAGATATTCTAAACGTGGCTCGTAAGATTCACAGCCAGAGATAGAAATACAAAGATACAAAGTCTCAGCAATTTCATGCCTGACAAGTTACTCAGTATTAAGCTGTAGGATACTTTGCCAATAATTAAGATACTGCTCAGTAGATTTCTATGCACTTCAGGCGTATCTGTAAGATACGAAAACAATAACAGTTACAGCCCGAGATACAAAGTACTCGAATTAAAGTTCAGAAGGGATGCATCAGAAGATGCTTGAGACAGCAACAAAAATATAAAAGATACTTCAAAGAACATTACATTGAATATATATAACTTTAGATTTAAGTATCTTGGCAATAGATACACATACATTTGTATCTCTTGCATGGTTTGACGTTTGCATATGCCCAAATATATATTTAATTTATGGCATTATTGTTAAGTATTTTGCCTTGCCTCGTCGGGCAGGTGCCACAATCACCATCGCCAATTGGCCCGGGTACGTAGCAATTACGGAACTTCAGTTTGAACAACGTTTAGTTAGAGTGGCTAGTTAGTTGGTTAGTAACCATAGCCAAATTGATGTCTGGCCATTTACAATATTTGTCTGCAAATTCCAATTTGAATTCGGTTCGGGACTGGAAATAGACCAAAGTTCGATTTTGCTTGGCCAATGTGATATAAATTAAATTCATTGATAACTGGTAACGCCAGATTTGAAAGGTTGCAACTGAACACAAATACAGATAGAGTCTTGAACACGTTGCGACATTTAGAAATAAAGATCTCATTAGGGATCATATTCAAGTGATATATAATGCAATTAAAAGAGGGGCGTGGTTTAAGGAACCTATAAGGAATGATCGTACTTGAATAGGTACCTTCGTTGGAGTAAGTACTTACTAAAAAAATGTATTTTATCATTTCGTTTTTTGTATGAGTCAATCGCCATCACATCGTTTACCAGTAAGAAGGGAATTGTAGGTACTCATGAGTGGGCTAGAGAAAGAAGTATCACAATAAAAGTTCTTAAAAAGTTACCCATTAAAAGGTGGTTCGTCAGAGTACATGACTAAAGTCCTTATCCATATCAGCATAAATAGGTGGGTAAAAGGAGTATCCATTAATTGGTGGGCCGAAAGAGTACTCAACTATGGGTTGGTGGAAAAAGTACCCACAAGAATACCATTATATAGGTTCCCATGAATGGGTTGGTGAAAAAAAAACTCATGACTAGAAAAGTTTTCGTTGAATTCGAGGGAGAATACGGTAACTACCCATGTAAGTAATCGTATAAGTACATTAAGTATGGCTCATCGACACCCTTTAAACGAAAAGGTATGTTTAGGTTTCCCAAAATGAAGAAACCTAATACTTATTCCTGGTAATATATTGAAAATATCATCAATAGTTTTTGAGAAATGTATATATTCTTGATCAATATTAATAGCGGTCAATTTAGTCCGACCGTTTGAATGTCAAGAAACTCAAGACACCAAATTTGTAACTGAAGTTTTATGTGCACGATAGCTTTGACTACTTGCGCCATTTAGTGGAGCGACCCTGGTAAGCCGGTTCCTCTACACGCCTCGCTACGGGCCTGTAAGGAGCCTGGAAATACCCTACTTGAAAGGTACCTTCACGGTCAAGCCTTATCAATAGGCCATGAGTGAACCCCAACAGCACAATCGATGCGATTCACGTTCACGTGCATGGGGGAATCCCAGGCCAGCCAGATGATCATCATGGTAATGATCTCGCGGGTCATTAGGCTAATAAGCTTGTGGAACATGCAAGTTGGCTGACTAAGAGCAGTGTCGATTTCCGCACGAGTTCAACTGCATGTTAAGGTTGACATTACCATAAAGTCGAACACAAGGAAATCGCACCTACTTCAACACGCATGTGCTCGAAGTAGTTCTACGAGTCCAAGGCACTAGTTGGATATACCAAGTCAAGTTAATGGAATGCATTAACTCTGATCTACTTCCATGTTATGTGCACTGACGAGGATGACATCACACTTGAACTCTGCTCCGACGGAGATTCAAGTGACACAAATATATAATATATATGAGTGTATATAATTTAAGGCCCTGATTGGGAAGATCAATTAACGTACTTGTGATAACAGCTGGCGCAGCTGCCTAGCGAAATTTCGATAGAAAACAATTGGAATTGAGATTGGAATCTATTAAACTGGTTTGCATGCGGTTTCAGTCGGATATTGAATATCTGCTAACCTTAACCTGCTCTCCTACATTCCCTGCCCCCCACCCGTCCCTGCATCCACTTGGCACCTCAACACTTTTGAAGTTCGCAAACGGAAACTGTTAGAAAAAAACAAAAGCTGAACAAAACTGAACAAAAACAAATTATTTCCGTATATCGCAAAGCCTTAATTGATCAAATATGCTAATGTTTTTTTTTTTCTCAAACCAATAAATCGTTATGTTTTATCAGTTTTTGTCTCCCTCCCTTCTTCCTTCTCCCTCATATTCGTCTCTCAAGACCTGCGATCGCCTTGACCGTGTGCTGTCTGGGGCCGAGGCTGCTAATTGGTTGCCACGATCCGCGCTGCATGTTCTGCGCCTTCCGTTTCATCGATATCGATTAGCCGAGCTATGTTAAGAGAGTTGCACTTGCTCGCCATCTACGTTCTACCCACCTTGGTGACAAAATCATCCTCGGGCTGCTCGTTGGGCGGCGACATTGTTGATCGCTTGTGGACCGCTTGCGGATCTGCTGCACGCGTGTAGAGTCTCGTCTCCAAACTGGATTCCGCCTCAGTTGCAGCGACAACTAATTGCAGATGAGTATTATTTGCACAAGAAGACCATAAATTGTCATTCTCTTGTCGGGGCACACCGGAACAATTGCGAAAACAAAAAAAAAGTTAACAAAATATCCACGGAAATTTCTTGCGAATTCTTCGATCTTCTCTCTCTCTTGATCTGTTCTTGCTCTTTGCGCCTTCCGAACCGTATCGACTTGCGTTTGCTTTGCAACTGACAACAATAAAGCCGAGCGCCAGCAAGTTCAATGCGTCGTCGCCACATCTCGAGCTCAGCTTCGGGCTCGTTTCGATTCGTTGCCAATCGACTTGACTCGACTCGGCTCGGCTCGGCTCGACTTGCCTCGACTTGCCTCGATGTAGACCTATGGCGAAACTGGTTCTAGTTCTGTTTAAGTTTTAGTTTGAGTTTGAATTTGGTTTTGGAGCCGCGTCTTCGCAGCGTCTGCGGTGCGTCAGCGTTCTATGCCTACGCCTCTGTGCACAGTGGGCCATAATTATTATTATTGTTAGTGAAAAGGGGGATCAGTACTGCGACCTATAATATCTTTCACACTCCTGATGAGCTTATAGATAGATTATCTCTACAATATCGAGATGGTGCCTCCCTAGTGCTTCACGTCCCATTCATTCAATACATTCAATTTGTATTTAAAAGTACTATAAAGGTGTGGACTGCTTTCTTCAATACTGTACTCATTCTTGACAGTACAATATTGAAATCAATGAGTACATTACCTGTCAAAACATGAAAAAATATAACATTTCATTCATTCACGTTCGTTTTCGCCGACCCCTGTAGTTGAGTTGTCTGGGCGCCCGACTCACAAATGTCACCTTTACAGGGGTTCCGGGTTCGAATCCCGGGGGAAGGCATGGCACACTTTCCACACATCAAAAATACACTTCATCTCAAAATCAGCAAACAACTATGCACATGAAAATACAATTATAGAAAGAGGAGCCCCCGATAAAGGTCATCGCTGTCAATTTAGGATTAAGCACAAAGTGAGGTTTGGTTAGCGGCAACCAGAAGAACAATAAAAATCAAAACTTGGGAAGTCCACTTCTAAGATACGGTCAATTACTTGGTGTATACTTTCGTCGTTTATAAAGGCTATGCAAATTGTAACAGATACGAGCAATTCAATTCAACTCAAATGAAAATAATAAAGAAATGTTTTTTTTTTTTTTTTAATAAATTAAATAAATAAAAAAAAAACATTCGTTTACAACTGTTCTTTAACAAACATAAAAGCTACAGTGAAGTATACTCGACTTCTTTAACATATATTTTTAGCGTATTTGTGTTGCATACTTAAGGGAAAGGGTTTGCAAGTCAGTACCTCTTAAAATTTTTTCATCAATAAGCTCTATGTTGATTATCCAATCTCAAATAAATTTTAAGAAATTGTTGGTGCGTTAATATTCATGGTGTTTACCAAAAACGAGCTGTCCTGCATTAAAATCAAGCTTGGAATTCGGGTTTAATCGATTAACGGGGGCGTGAAGTAATAACACATATTGGCACCAAATTTTGTAGCCCTCGCATTTATAGTCTCTGATATCTTAGTTTCGAACAGATAAACAGACAGTCGGCACAAAGTTATAATACACTTATATCCTAAGAGTATTAATATACAGTAAATTTGAGTACTTTTTGGATATTTAACACTTAATATTAAACTTTAATGCACATTTGGGATCGTGTCTATAATTTGCTTAAGTTTCAAAGGTAAAGACCTAATAAGTTGGGTAAAACGATCAAAATACTTTAAGAAGTGGTAAAATAAGGACACCCTATTCAAGAAGAGACATCAATAAGTAAACATCATGGTGGGTTTCTTATACCGAAAGCTACGCTACATACGTACATAGCTAGTTATTAAGGTTGGCTCAAAATCGTAGATACGTTTTCCTTTATTCATTCCATTAAGACAACACATACATTAAACTAGAAAAGCCCTTAAAATATCTTAAAAAAAATTTCCCTATATCAGGTTTATTAAACTTTTATTTAAACCGAACGCAATTTAGTTAGTAAATAATAATATATATAAATTGTAAAATAATTAATTTACAAAATTTGTGCTTGCGCTCCACTGTGCCGCACTACTCGCAGCAGCCGCTTAAGTACAGGTTCTTGTTAATGTTACTATTATATTTACAATTCATAGTTATGGTTATTATAATCGTAATTGCGGCTCGACTACACGAGACTGCTGAGTCTGAGGCTGACAAACTGTTGCGCTCTTGTGCTCGCTGGGCCTGCGCTGACGTCACTTGAACTTGTTGCTTGAACTTTGCGCCCGAAGGTGACACAGACACAGTCACGAGGTGGCGCGGCAGGTGGCAAGTGGCAAGTGGCAGACAGCAGCCAGCAGGCAGCATGCAGCATGCTGCGCAGGCGAGTTGCCAATCGCCCATTGACTGTTAGCAATCGCCATTTGCCTGGCATTTGCATTGCAAAACGCCGCTAACTTGCAGTAGCAGCAACTGCTGCTTGACATTGACCATAAGTGGGCACACACACACGCACACACACACACAGTCGCACTCTCAAGTGTCGTGCAACACTTGCACAGCACTTTTGCAACGCGTTGACGCTGCCCTTGAAACGCGCAACGCTGCGCTGCACACACAGCACGTTGCACACTGTCGCACAAATGTCTGGCTTCTTGTTGTTGTTATACACGCTGCTGCTGCTTATCATGCAGTCTGTTATCATGTCTGTTATCACTTCATGTTAATCTGCTGTTATTATACGAGTAGTACTGCAACATGTGTCCGCTACATAGAATAGATATCGAGCTAATCGCGCATTATCAAAAACATCTGTTGAAGTTGAGCAAATGCAATCAAAAGCACCGAATACTTAACTTAATTAAACTGGAACCAGAAATGAAACAGCAGTAAAAGCATTGTATTTACTCACTAATTAGGACTTTAAAGAGCAACTTGAATGTCCACAATATATCTTCTCTTTTTCACCCTGACACGAGTGATCTAACCTTGCTCCCTTCACTTTAGCCAAAAAAAGAAAAAAACTGTTTAAAAGATTTCAACAATCGCATAATACGAATTAGTATTCTTAAGTATATATATCGTATATCATTCTGCGCTTTGTGGTTTTTATGACTTATGTGTGCTTAACACAATGACAAGTTGTATGATGGCCATCGGTTTTGATTTGAGAATTTTGATTTGGACTCACAATTCGATTTGACGCAGCAACAAGTTTGAGGCGTTTCTAGTAACACTCATATACCCTAGAAATTTCGTATCCCAAAGGGGGAGGCTTGAAAACTCCCTCGTCTTACTACCTCGACTGTAATAAAGTAAAGCGATGGTATTGTTAGACGATGCAATATATTATATGTACAGATTAGAACCCTTTGTATGGTGCTTAAATAAGTAAATAAATTTGCATTTAGATATTAGAGACTTGCATTTATTTATTTATGTAAAGTTGGCTATAGTCAATTATATAAAAGTTTTAATTGAAATATAAAATTAAATTCAGAATGAATGAATTCACTTCAGATAAACAATAAAATCGTATTACACTGTACTCATTATTTCCTACATTATTCATTACAACAATCATACAACAATTCAAAGAATTCAAAAAAAATTTGTACCTTTTGTTTTTTGTATACTTCCTTGAACTGCTAAGAGGTGTGAATTGAATTTGGTACACTAAATAATGAAAGGTCAAACTTATCTATTGTCAACTTAGTCATTGTTGTTCATTTGACTTTTAAAGCCAAACTAACTTTGTTTCATAATATTTGTAGAAATGTATGATAGAATTCCAATTCGGGATTCCAATATCTAAGTAATATAAATTGTTTGCGGCAAAGGTCACCGCAAATCGAGCTAGGGAGAAACGAAAACATCAGAGTTTATTCATACTAAAACATGTAATTAATTTTACTTACACAATAGAAATCATAATTGGAAATCTACAATTCTACTTGTTGCTTTACTTTTGTTACCACAAATAATTTCTCAACAATCTTAAAAAAAAATACCATGAAAGATTGGCTTGTGTATATATATATATTATTATAATGTCCCAATAGTTCATATCAATCAGTTCACACCCATTTACAATTCTGAAATGTTCTTATTTGTTTATTTAGAAAATAAACAGTAAAGTAGTTTGAATGTCTACTAATATGCTTTGCTCAGAAGTACTGTACATTAGTGTACCAGATATTGTACCCATTTTATTTATGAATAGTTCCTTTGGCGTTTTGAATGAATTCATACAGTAGTGTAATAGATATATACTTACAATTACATATAGATATGTATATAGTTCGTAGAATGTTTTTATTTTTCAGATTCATATAAAATTGTTGACAATATTTAATATTTTATATTCAACTGACTGTTATCAGTCTCTAACCAGTTGTCTACAGCGTATCCCACAGTCGAGCTCACACGCCTGAGTTGCCCCAGTTGCCACTTTTCTATTTCGAGCTTAAGCTTAAAGCTCAGATTTAGTGTTGGGGTTTGGTTTGGTTTTGAGTTTCAGTTTCGGTTTCGAGTTTTTAAGTTCAATGTAAACATGAAAATCGACTGTAGGCCCGTCGCCGTTAAGCCCCTCAATTAGAACTGGCCAAAAGCAGCAGCAGGCGGCAGAGTTGGAAATGCTTGACTAGGCGGCAATCGGCGGCAGCCACTCATAGTCCAGTAATTATCAAAACTAAGTAAGTAGCTTGTGTGTGTGTAATTAAATGCTAAGCGTTTCGAGGCCAAAGCGAGCTGAAAGAGTGCGGAGAGGCGGGGAGAGGGAGCGGGCGGAAGGAAGGGGTACTCCTCTCACAGTGCTTATGACTCTGACATTAATAATGCATGTGTATTTTGATTTAAAATTTGCACCAAATGCGCTCGCATTGGATTATAAATAATAAATCTAAGAATGAAGACTGAACACCCCTAACCCCTCCAAGCCGACAGGAATGAAAACTTCTGATGGACACGCTGTCAGCGGCTTAACCCCGACCTGTGCGTGTGTATGTGTTTGTGTGTGTGAATTACAACGGTCAATCGATTGACCCCGTTTCGAGCCAAAGAGTATCAAAAGGTTTCTACAACTTTACTTTCGCTTCGTTTTCGCAACCGGATATGAATCAAATGTCTTGAGAGTCTTTAATTATTAAACCACTTTCCCGAAAGTGGTTTGGTAGAGAAATTTCAACAAAACTACAGCGAAAAAGGAACTGGGAATGTGAAAAGAAAGGACTCAACACCTTTGGTTATTAGCCCAAAATTAGCTTTAACTGTAACTCAGTTTCTGCCATCTGTAATCGACTTTAATGAAAATTCTCAGATAAATTACTGCACACCACAATGTACAGAGTATTTTATAGTTGGGTAAACTTGACTGTAAGTGTCTACCCGCTACCCATAGGGTGTTATAACTTTATGTCAACCGAAGACGTATGTAGGCAGTAGGAGTCATCTCTGACACCACAAAGTATATTTATAATCAGCGTCAGCAAGCGAGTCGATATGGGCATGATCATCTGTCCGACTGTACGTATGTCAGTCTATCCGCCAGTCCGACTGTCCGTCTTTCCGACTGTTCATATGTCTGTCTGACAGACTTTCCGTACACGTATGTCCATCTGTCTCGGTGTGTGTGTATCTTGAAATCTAGGGGAGCTAGTCTTCAGCTAAGTCTTATTGTTCGGTGCAGATCAAGTTAATTCTAGAATTAAACCACGCCCCTTTCCGCTCTCGAAAGTCGGTCAAAATGTTATTGCAAGCGTGCGTCTATTCTTAAAATCGGAAATTTGTAAGCGCAATAGCTCTTAGCGTCCTAATGATTTCTACAAATTTGGTTGCGGTCGGCTAATAAACATTGAAGATATTAAAGAAATTATTTTAAGGCTTTACTGATTTTCAAGGTTTTCCCTTTAACGTATGCAACACAGAATTTTTTAAACAAAGTTAGGGATCAGATTACAAATTATTCTACAACCTAATGAGCATCTATAGTTGTTTCTTCTCCAAGACTACTTATGATTTAATTAATAAGTAGTTTCTTAATTAAGCAAAGTAGTTAAATATTAAAGAATCGTATTGAACACGTGGGTAGTGGATAAATTACAGGCGACCCCACTTTAATACAATATAATAAGCTGTGCTTGTTTTAACAATATAAAAGTATAATCTTATTAAAAATATAATTGAAAGAACTATCGAACTATCCAACTATCATTACGTTTTAATCATTTTAAAAATCAAAATGTGGTAAGTAAAAAAAGGGTATTTTCTATGTTTGGATATTATCTAATAAAGACAAGAGTATTTACTTTATGAGGTCTCTTGCGCCTCTTTCTGCCTGTCACATTGATTTTCGCAAAGTTTGTATACCCTTTTGGATCATTTTCAATAGTCGAAGGGTGTAAAATCAGCATCAAAATCCGTTGTCATGCCCTTTTAAACGTTAATATTTATTTAATTTGTATTCCACAATTTAAGAGCATTATTGGATACAGTGTCACCTAAGTTATTATCTGTTGAGGGTCTAACATACTTTTGCTAATGGGAAATGGATCTGAACCCAGCTAGTCATGCTGATCGGGGAATATGTCTACATATGGGGACACGCTTCAGGGACGGGAATAACATCACACAACATCCAAAGGTGTTTGACCAGAGCAGACCAAAATAAACCCAAGCTATAAACCATAAAGATGTCTACAAATTTGGACTGTAATTGGCTAATCGGTCGATCGATAATCGCCTGAAGATACTACGTACAACACTTGGAGCTATGTATGCCTAATCTTAACTGGCGCAAATCTATTTAACGACTCATCAAAGTGGCTCGTAAATGCGCTCCATGATTTACGATAGATTATCCGTGCGGAATCGAATCGACATTGCAATGCTGATAAGAACCGATTGGCCCCTGCCCTGCTGAAAGAGGTCTTAGACCCGACTATAAATACGGCGAGTCAAGTCGAAACTGAAAACCACAAAATAATTGGGGAAAATGAAGAACGCCACCGCAAACATTGTAGTCCTGGCTCTCTGCCTGGTCCTGGGCCTGAGCCACGCCCAGCCACTGAGCCCACCTGCCCCGTTTGAGGCACAGCTGCAGAGTGTGGTCGACCTTATGGTCCAACTGGGCGAGTCTGCCGCCAAAACTCTGGTCCATCAGTACGAGGAAATTGTCGTCGAACCGCAACAGCAACTGGAGCAGGCAGTGGAGCAGGTGGAGGCGCGTCGTGAGGCAAGTCCACAGTGTGTTGACTCACAGGAAGAGCAGCTCGCACGCGTCCTGGATATCGCCCACGAGGAAACCCATCAGTGTGGCGTCATTGCCGCCCACGAGTCTGCGGAAATTGTCAGCGATGTTAACAAGGCCACGCAGCAGTTGGTTTACGGAGGCTACTCCCTGGGCCGCACTTACCAGAAGTGCCAGAACTACAAGAACTCTGTCCTCAAGCAGTCGTGCATGGCCAAGTTCTACATCCAGGCCACAGTGTACCTGGTGAACGCACGCTCCTCCCTCAAGACCATCAGCAAGAGCACCAACGAGCGCATCCCGGCTGTGCTCACCGACGGCAATGCTTGCACCCACCAAGCCGCTGAGGATGCCATCCAAGCCATCGAGCTGATCAATGCCGAGATCGATTCCTGCATTGCCCTGAAGGCGCGTCGCTAGTGCCAGCGCTGTTCCTCTAATCAAAGCATGAATTGTATCGCTGTTGCCCAATAAAACTGAGTGCACTACGAGTTCTTTTAGCATATATCTTCTTGATCATGTGTAACTTATTTAATATCGATATCAAAAGTCAACATATTATTCGATTTGTTGATGCAGGGGTGTTCAACCAATCTAATCAATTCAGTTGTTATATTATAACATATAACTTCTTGATCAACAGGAACTTTTTTAATATCGATATCGATAGTCAACATCTTATTCGAAATGCCACTTCTATTCTGTCTTAAAGGGTCTTCAACCAATCCTGTCCAAGGATTAATTGGATCTCGGTTGCCAAATAAAACTAAGTACACTACAAGTTTGTTTGAGCTCATAACTTTCTGATCTTAATTTATATCGATATCGATTGTCCACATCTTTGGCGACATGATACTTACATTGCTTCTGTCATTCTGTTTCATGGGGTCTTCAACGAATAGTCTTGGCACCCTTATTTCTTTGTTCTCTTGCTACTTTCCTTTGCAGATTTGGTTATAGCTGAAAGAAATGTTTCATTTATTTTCAAAGAAATACAATTGTTTATACCCTTTGACCACTGAAAATGAAAAAAAGGGAGGCAGGCGAGCATAAAGCATGAACGCCATTTTTCGAGAATATTTGGAAGCACGCCCATGTATTTATGAATATAACAAATTAAACTACACCGAAACATAGGTCGAAGGGTATCAAACTATCGCGTGCCGCCCGACTCTTGATCTCGTTTTTTTATATCTTTTTCGAATTACCGTCAAACTCAATTTTAAGTTTATGTTACATATTTATTTCGACATGAACAATACAATTAACTTCCGCTTATTTTTGAGATTTGGCATAGCTACAAAAAGTAGATAAAGTTTTTCCAAGATTACCACCAAATTCTTAGCGAAACTTAAAGTTGAGATTCACCACTGCGGTTTACTTTTGGTTATTTTAAAGCTATAGAAAAAACTGAGGATTCTGATTCTTAGGAAAAAAAACTCGTAGCCATGAGTATTTCAAATAAGGACCTTGAATAATATTCAGATTTTATTAATAATTATTTAGAGTCAATGATGGGCAGTCGACTGTTTAAAAGTAAAAACAATTAATTTACCTAACTATATATAAGTTTTGAATTAAATATATAAAAGAAAGAAATATTAAATAATAAAAAACTTAAAAAAGAAAAAAAGAAGTTTAATAATAGAATCCAACGGATTCAAAATTGAATTGAGAAATTGCACTATTCAAGTTCAAGTTCAAGCTCATTTCGATATCATTTAAAAACGAGTAAATAAAGCTTTTTAGAAACTTAAACCATAAAAGCTGTTAGCAATAAACATGTTCGATAAAAGATTTGCGCGTAAATAAACTTGTGGAAAAGCTTTTGCAAAGCTGTTTGCAAATGTCTGTAAGTTCCGAAGAACTTGCAGCATGTTGCATGCAACAACCACAATAAGCTCTTAACATATTTTCATACCTTTTAAGCATACATCACAGAGCTTTTCGCGCTAAAACTGGCTGAAAAGCTGCTGCACAACGATTGTCGCATGAGCTTTAATTTCTATACGGCGATGAGCTCGCAACATGTTGTATGCAACAAAAGTAGTTGTATTGCCTATCACGCGGTCTTTCAGGAAAGGAAGTAGAATAACTTAAATGTCCTTTACGATTTTATGCATTTGGGTTGGGTATTTTGAATTTTTGGTATTTTTTATTTAGGTATGAGTGTTTGGTATTTTCAAACTTCATTTTATGAATAATTTGCATTTTCTTGCTTTTAATTTATGTATTTATAAAGTACTTAGTATATTCTTGTTTTTATTTATGAGAACTTTGTGTGTTCTAGTTTTTATTTATAAATGCATGGTATTTTATTAGTTTCAATATTCCAAATTTGTATTGAGTAATTAGTATTTTATTGTTTTTTTTTTTTTGAGAGTGCTTGGCTTTTTCTTGTTTTAATTTATAATTTTTTGGTATTGTTCTGAATTTATTTATACGTGTTTGGTATTTTCTTGTTTTCATTAATGAGTATTTAGTGTTTTCTTGCTTTTATTCACGCGCGTTAATTATTTTCTGTGTTTTAGTTAAAAAAATTTTGGTATTTTCTGTATTTACTCATAAGTATTTGGTATTTTCTTAATTCATGAGTGTTTGGTATTTTCTTTTTCTAATTTATAATTGATTGCTAGTTTCTTGTTTCCCTTATGAATTTTTTGTATTTTCTGGTTTTGATTTACAAGTTGGTATTTTCCTGTTTTAATTCATGAGAGTTTGGTATCATTTGTATTTACTTATTTTATGATTTATTTATATTTCGAAAAACATTCGACTAGGGGCTGCCCACACTGAGCACAACTCTCGCAAGAGAATTCAATCGCTTCGCTTGCAACATGTTCGATTCGCGCCTCGCGAACATGTTCGAGTTGGCTTCGCCGCTGGCGACACTGTCCCACGCGCGTTGCTCAGTTGACATTTGCAAACGCGACGCTGCAGTCGCTGGCGACGCTCGACTCGGCGCTCTTTGGCTCGGTTCGTTTGTTCGCCAAGTTAGTGGGCGCTATATTAACAACAATCCGCAGCAGCAGCAGCAACAACAACAACAAAGAGCGAAAGACAATTCGAAAAGAAGGCGTTAAAGTAAAGTTCACATTGCAGTTGTAGTTACAATTCCGCTGCTGCTGCTCTTATTGTTATTGTTGTTGCTGCTGCGTTGGCGGCGCGTTTAGAATTTCGCCCCGCTTCGCTCCCCCGCGTGCTACACACGCCATTTTGTCGGCACCGTCCGTCCGCTGTGGGTCGCATGTGGCAGAAGATGGAGGCGAAGTTTGCGCTCTCAACGTGAACGCGAACGCGAGCGCGTATGTGCGTGTGTCTCTCAGTGTGTGTGTGTGTGTTTGTTTTGTTTTGTTCGAGTGTGCTGTGTGTGTGTGAGAGAGAGAGCCTAATCTCCATTTTGTTTTTGTTTTTGTTTTTGGTTTGTTGCTTTTCGTTGTTGTACTTAGAGTATTTTTAGTGCTCGCGTGCGAAAGACGGTGTCAAAGCGAAACATTTATGAGAGATGTAAGTAGAAGAAGCAGAAGAAGAAGAAGAAGAACAGCAACAGCAAGAATAAGAACGGGAAGAGGCAAGCCTTGAAATGTGCCAAAATAGGACGAAAAACCTAAAAAAAAAAAAAACAAAACAAAAACGAAGTGAAACGGAAACATGAGAAAATCAATGCGCGTAAATGAGTGTGTGTGTGTGTGTGAGAGTGTGCGTGTACATGTGCGTGTGTGTATGCGAATGTGAGAGCCAAGGAAAATCCATAAAATGCGCTGTGAAACTCGTCGCAGTCGAGCTATGCGAATAATTTATGAGATTGAAATTAAAGACACAAAAGACGCTTTCAAAGTGTGTCTCTGTGTGTGTGTCTCTCTGTGTGTGTGTGTGTGTCACATGCCCAGTAAGCAACCGCAAGTAGCAAGTAGAAGCAGACGAAGATGGCACAAAGAGCGCACAAATTATTTCTTGGCAACAGCCGCAGTGCAATGCCGAAATACGCTCACACCCATTGGCCCACGCCCGAGTCCCTCTACACCCCCTCCCCTTCCCTCCTCTGCGACCTACCTCTCTTGGGGCCACTGCAGAAATGTTGTAAACATGTGAGGCCGCTGCCAGCGTCGACATTGGCCGACGGCAGCGAGAGTAGTTCACAAAACAGCTGATCTGCAACACACACACACAGACGGACACACAGAGACACCCACAGAGACACACACACTCCCACACACTCACTCTCAGCGAATACTTCGAATCAAGTGTGAATTATGCGAATATGATTCGATGCAGTTCCAATTTCCATGCAAATAACTTTGAGTTGCGCCTAAAAGTCTGCTACGAATACTTGTAATACACACACGCACGTGCAGAGCTCGGCCCATGTGTGTGTGTGTGTGAGTGTGTGCGCCTTTCACAACGACTCAGCATCTTTGAGACACTTAGTGCAGCCACTGTGAGAGCAGCTTAGTACACTGAGCGAAAGCAGTGCGTGCACAATCGATTTTGTTCCTTATTATTTCCACAAATTTTTTTCAAGTGCCAAAATTGACAGTGTGCGAAACCTGCAAAAAAGAAACTTAAATTTTATCTTGAACTGAAGTGAACAGCCCTAATCATAACAACTAAGCAGCATTGTTATCAGAATTAAATCAATCAGCTTTTTGTTTTGCAAATTGCTTAGCGCATTCGCTCAGTGTAGCTCGATGCGAAGGCCGTGTCCTGCTCAGCCTAGCCCAGTCTGCTACTTGTGCTGCTCTCATGCCAATCAACTTAAGTATGTTTAACTTTGTGCAGCTACCCGCACAGTGTGACGAAAACAACGACGACAGGAGCAACTGAAGCGGCAGCCAGCCAAGTAGGGGGCGAGCAGGAGCAAGAGACAGAGACAGAAAGAGAGAAAGTAAGAGGGAGAGAGAGAGTGAGTGAAAGCAGAAGAGCAGTTGCAGCCATCGCCAAGTTCAAAATCATCGCCTGACAATGACAAAGCGCTCCGCTGGGCGGCAAGCTGCAGCAACGTGGCGCCCAACAGCAGCAGCAGCAGCAGCAGTGGCAGTGGCAGCAGCAGCACCAATCAAAACAACAGCAACAGCAAAAACGACAACAACAGCGAGCAAAACAACAGCAGCATCATCAACAACAGCAACAACAACAACAACAATCAATGAACGCAACACGAGCTGGCGACGCTGCAGCACGTTGCGGATGAGCCGCGTCGAAGCGCTGCACGCCTCGCTGACGGCATGCGGCGGCGGCGGCGGCAGCATGTCCTGCTGCATGTGGCTGCTCTACGTCCTGTGTCTGCTTGCCTGTCTCTGCTGTTACACAGGTAATTATACCTCCACACCCCCTGCCGCCCTGTGTCCCCCACGAAGCTCCTCTCGGCTGTCACAGTTGATTAGCATAACTCGCCAATTTCCATTCCATTTTTTTTCTTCTCTTTCATTTTTGCAGTCACTTTTTCTCCTCTCTGTCACTTTTCCGTGTCACTGTCACGTGTTCTGTTCGTTTCTTGTTGTTGTTTTCTTGTTTTTATTTGCATTGTTCACGTTCATCCTTTGTTGCATCCCCTGCAAGTCGTGACCGACAGATCTCTGACGTGATAGCAGTAACGTAGTAACCTTACGTTCTTGCCTGCTTGCGTAATTGAGTGTGAGTTATGCCATGGACTGTGTGCTGAAGAGTACTCTGAGATAATCTACGCTATAGTGCACTATATGAGTCGTTAAGGAGTATCTTTTCGATTGCCAGCAACTGAACTTGGGCACTATAATAGAGTTTAACCTTCGGTTGTGTTAAGAACTAACCCAACAAGTCGAAAACTCTTAACTATATCAAGCATTAAAACAAATTTATATTTTTCAAACCCGCTACCCATAGGAAAGAAGGGAAAACCTAGATCTCAGAAACTAAAAAAGGTAGACCTACCCAATTTGGTGTCAATATGTGTTCTTAGTGCACGTAGATCAAGTTTGTTTAAGATTCTGCCCCCGCATATCGATGTTACCTGAATTACAAGAGTAATTTTAATGCAGGACAGTTCATTTTTGTTAAACATAGTAACTATCAAATCCCAAACGATTCTTGAAAATTTGATTGCAATAGGGTTATTGACATAAAAGATATTTATGAAATAATATTAAGAGTTTTTAATTTCCAAAGCGTACCTCAAAGTATGCAATACAAAATGCGCTAAACATAAAAGATATATATTTAAGAAAGCGTTATAATCAGGTAGATAACGGGTGCGTTACAGTCGAAGTTGTTTTTGTATCTATTTTTTTTAATATTTCATTAAGGATCAGATAGACAATTTTATCTTAAACCCAATGAGTAGATCAAGTAGTCGCTTCTCCAAGACAGCCTCTAAGTAGGTAAAGTGTCTTACTCTAACTTAAGTGTACGTTTCTAGATATATGCATTATATGATGCAGCATATAATTACAGGGTGTTACAGGGTGTTACAGGGTGTTTGTTATTGGTTGACAGAACTTGAAAGTGACTTTATTTAAGACGCCTTATTGGCTTAGCCGCGGTATTCGTCGATGGAGGTATACACGTATATTATTGTTGAACGTTTAAGAAAGTATCATTAAAAGTATCGTAGATGAGTGCTGGATTTCAACCTTTTTCGAGACACATCGAAATTCACAGAAATAAGTTGAACCAGCTTCAAGCATTCAATTTTAACTCAACTTTGGAATATTTTAAGCGACCTAGTTACAAAAATTAAACGAGAAAAGTCTTATTCCGCCCCGGAACCTAATTAGTTCAAGGTCGAGCGTTCTATCAGGATTGCTTGCAGGAATCGAAATCTGCTCGCCTTCAAGACAATAATAGCATAATACATTTGTATGTGCGTATGTGTGGGGACTATAAAAAAATAAATATATGTGACATTGAAGGTAAACGATTTGCATCGCCATTAGTCGATAATCAGCTCAGTTTCAAGAGGTTGCTCAGCCTGAGGCAGTTGAGCAGGATATAAAAAGGGCAACTAATAAATATTGCACGGAACAATTGGCCGAGCAGTAGAAGGAAGATATTTTTAATGGCAGAGTCGTGTTCAAAGAGGGAGGCTGCGAGGCGGAAGCTCAAGGAGCTAGGCAGCGTGGCGTAGGTCCGAGTGAGGGGAAGGTACTTTCGGTACCAGGACAACAATGGGCGACAGCCTTGACTTTGCACATGCAAAAGTCGATGTTGGCTCGTTGCGTTTTTTTGTTATTGCCGCCACGATTTGCGCTGCTTGTTTTCTGGTTGCCATGTCGCACCTGAAGGAGGCGGGGAGTGGGGGCATGTCACGAGAAGGCACACAACAATTTTTAGCACTTGTGACGACGACGACGGCGATGGCAACACCTCGACTGCAACGACGACGGTGGCGCAGCATTAAAGTTGCAAGTGGCCAACAATTTGAGTTGCCATGAACTGTGTCACAGCAGCAGCAGTAGCAGTAGAAACAACAACAACAACTATAAACAACAGCGAGGGGCAGGCAAGCGTATTGCGCAGGCAACTGAAAAATAAAAAGTGCCGTAAAAACATTTTGCAGCAGCGCATCGAATACAAATGTGAATGCGAATGCGAATATGAGTGCACACTTAACCCAGCGAGTCTATTCACTCGGCTGGTGCTTCAGAGTTACCATGCATACTACAGAATATTTCGAAATTATGCTGCCAATTTCTATAGCACTCTTTTTGGGGCATTCTAACGCATGCTTTCCACGCAAATTGTGCATGAACAGTTGAAGGGCTTTATCATGTACATTCCTATATAAGCTTTAATATATACAGCTTTTTATACGTTTGAATCTATTCAGCTTTATTGAGTTAATTACTCATGTAAGCTACACTGGAATTCATTTAAGTCTTTCAATAAAATTTTAGAGAAAATCGCATCAAATGGAATTTTAAACGAATGGAAGGTCTTTCTTTCAGAAACAACACATAAAATTCGCAATCTTTATTCAAATTCCCAAATAAACAGAATGTTTTTTGAGCACTCGAACATGTTTAGGACAAAAATCGAATTCATCTACGACAAACCCTCTTTATATGTTAACCACCTGATTAGTAGATCTTTCCTTTCAAAATTTATTTTCATAATCCGTCTAAATAATAATTTAATGCGCTATAGATCAAATAAGTTATTATCTCTAGAAGTGCAGCTTACAAAGTATATAGGCAGTTCGTTGCGATGCAAGCGAACTTTGGCGAACTTCTTCGTGTTGTTATTGACGCATACAACTTTTTGGCAAACTACTTTTGTGGCATGCCATAACGAGTCGCAGCAGCTCCCACGTGACCGTGCGGCATCGGTATTGGCATTGGCTTTGCTTTTGGTATTGGTATACGGTTAGTTTTCATTTCGTTTGTTCCATGCCGTTTCTTCACTTTCTTTCGCGTTTCCTTCCGCTTTCGCTGAAAGAAAAGTGAATGGGGTTTCAAAGTGAGCTGCTTAAAGACAAATTCGATTGGCCTGCTAAACGTAATTGTGTTGCCCCAAAGAGATCGAGCTTAAAGCGAACTAATTACTTGGCTATTTGTCAACACTTAACCGCATCTTACATAAAACTTATGCCTCAAACCCTTTTGTTGCCTCCATCACGCTGACGACAGACAGACGGACAAGGGAATGTCCAGACGGCGTCGAATCATTTCGGATCGATAGATTGCGCCTGCTTTGGATGCTAATTATACTGGCAAACACAAGTGAGCAATCGAAACATGCACACACACACACAGACATACACATTGGCTCACACTTGCACACTAATTTCAAATGGCCATTGGCAACGATAATTGCGTTGATAGACGGGCAATCAAATCCCTTTCAAAGCATGTGCAGAGCTCCATACAAAATGCAGGCGAATGTGTCATTCAAGGGTGTTGTGTACTGTGTGCCTGTGTGTACATGATACATATATATGTGTATGTCTAACGATTTACAGCTACTCGTTAGTGGCCTTATCGTTTAAGTGTGATGTCGGAATAGCAGGGCAAACAATAGAGCGACAAGCAGTGAGTGGGAGGACCTTAGAAACTGCAATAAAGTGACGAGTATTAAGAGCCATTGGCTAAATTGAGCAGGGAGTAGCTTACATCGAGTAGTTTACAGCGAGTAGCATACAGCAATAAGCTAAGAGCGAGCGGCTAACAGCGAGTAGCTTGCGATGAGTAGCATACAGCGAGTAGCTAAGAGAGAGTAGTTAAGAGCGAGTAGCTTACTGCGAGTAGCTTACAGCGAGTAGCTTACAGCGAGTAGCTTACAGCGAGTAGCTTACAGCGAGTAGCTTACAGCGAGTAGCTTACAGCGAGTAGCTTACAGCGAGTAGCTTACAGCGAGTAGCTTACAGCGAGTAGCTTACAGCGAGTAGCTTACACCGAGTAGCTTACAGCGAGTAGCTTACAGCGAGTAGCTTACAGCGAGTAGCATAGAGCAAGTAGCATACAGCGAGTAACTTACAGCGAGTAGCTTACAGCGAGTAGCATACAGCGAGTAGCATACAGCGAGTAGCATACAGCGAGTAGCATACAGCGAGTAGCATACAGCGAGTAGCTTACAGCAAGTAGCTTACAGAGAGTAGCTTGTAGCGAGTCGCTCACAGGTATTAGCTTACTGCGAGTAACTTATAGCGAGTAGCTAACAGCAAGTAGCTTGCAGCGAGTAGCTAAGAGCGAGTAGTTCGGAGCAAGTAGCTTACAGCGAGTAGCTTACAGCGAGTAGCTTACACCATGTCGCTCACAGGCATTAGTTAAAAGCGAGTGGCTTATAGCGAGTAGCTTACAGCGAGCAACTTACAGCGAGTCGCTTACAAGCATTAGCTAACAGCGAGTGGCTTACAGCGAGTAGCTTACAGTGTGTGGCTGATGGCAAATAGCTGATGGCGAAAGGTGATGAAATGGAACTAATGGCGAGGAACTGAGCACCGAGTAGGTTGTAGAAAGAAGTTTAGAACTAGAATCCTATAGAGTGTCGCTTACAGCGAGTAAGTTGCACCAAGAAGCTTTAAGTTAGTACTTACCTTGTAGAAAGCAGATTAAAGCAAAGATCTGATGGGGAGTAGTTTACAGCGAATAACTTGACGCAGGTAGCGAGTTGTTTGGAGCTGGTAGTTTTGTTACGAGAAGTTTCGATTAATAAGCTTGAAGCGATAAGCTTGAAGCCAGGTAAAGTACAAGTAGTAGTAGTTTAAAGTTAGATTGCTCATCAAGAAGCGAATAAATGGTACAGCTTAAGAAGGAGTGAAATTAATAGTAGACTAAGCGAATAAGACTGTTTAGTATAGCGATTTCTATGTCTCTTTTCTTTCTCTCTCACACACGCTGTCTCGTTTGCTACCGGTAAGTTGCCGCATTGCCCATGCTCGCACATTACGGTTGCCACTCGCGGTCAACGCGACGACAGGCAACACAAAAAACACACAAATGGCGCATACCGCTCGTTGGCAGAAGAGTGTGTAAAGAGAGGAAGAAAAGGCGAAAGCACGTGTGTGTGGCTGTGCGAGGGAAGCGGCGGAAGCGTGAAAAGCAAGTGTAGGAAATTTGCATTGCATATGCCGAGGCGCACGTTTCGTGTTCCCACTAATTGCATTGCACTCAGCATTCAAAATGGTTTTATAATCTTCGCTTCCGTTAACAATTCACCACTGATGACGACAGCAACAAGAACAATATGAGAAAATAACGACACTAAAAGCAGAAACAACAAAAACATCGACAATAGCAACAGAACGAGGACTTCCTTCTGCTTAGCACAAGGCATTTCCACACACACCCATACACACACACACACGGAAAATCTCATTAGTGACGACCGATGATTACCATTACCTAGAATCATATACACTCTCACAGCCACACACACACACACACACACACACACACACACACACAGATTCACTCTCGCACAGTGGGGCAGGCACAAGTGCAAGAGCTGTCGGGGCTGTTCAGTCACTCAACGTCGTAGCCGTGACACTACCTGACACGCCCCCGAAACCAACTCACGCCCAACACTTTGCACTTGCCATTGCGTGCGAGCCAGTCCCTGTGTGTGTGTGCGTGTGTGTGTGTGTGAGTGTGGGTGCACCACAATTGTAACCATTTATGAACTATGGCGCAATACACGATTGTCGCAAATTGCCGTTGAAATTGAAACGACAGTTTGAAGGGAAGGCAAATTGAACTTGACTCTCGGGAGAAGCAGTCGAAAATCGTTACAGCAATTCCAGATTATCAACCAGTTGCGACCACAAAAGGTCACTGCCGAAAGGTCAGCAGCAAATAGAGGAATGAATTTATTGAACTGAACTTGGGAAAGAGTTGAAAAAGGGGAGTGCTAAAAATGTAAAATAAGAAAAGAATATTTAATAAAGTTCTCAGTTATATCATATGAAGAATATGAATACGAATCTATACTAATATGACTAAAAACTATATTTGTTAGGCAAGATAATTGAAATATTATCGAAAACTTAAACTATGGAAAGAGCTTAAAACGGGTAGTGTTGAAAAATTTAATGTTTGGTTACCTTCTCAGTTTTATCATATCAAAGCGAATATGAATTACGATTTATATCGAAATATGAATTGATATCATATCTTTTGAGTAAGATAATTGGAATATTAGCGAAAGCTTCCAACATAAAATATTGAACTCAACTAGGGAAAGATTTTAAAACGGGTAGTGCTGTAAAATGTAAATTATATTGAATTCATGAAAACCTTCTTATTATTACCTTATGAAGAAGAATATAAATATAAATAACATATACTATATATTTTTTAATTTATATTATATCTGTTTCGTAAGATAATTGGAAATCTTGAAAAAGAAAAGGCTTAAAATGGATAGTGTTGAAAAATCAAAAGAAAATTAAATATTTGATAACCTACACACTAATATCAGTTAAAAACAATGTGCATACTAATGTTTAAATATGAATGAATATTATATCCTTCAAGTTAAGTAAATATGAGAGAAAGAAAAAGTTAAAGATAGTGTTGCTAGTAGCTAGTGTTGAAAAATGTTAAATTTATAAAAAAGATTCAATGACCTTCTCAGCAATATCATATGAAAAAGAATATGAATATACATATGTAAATACGATTTAATATTATATCTGTTAAGCAGCCTCCAATTATTTAAAGAAATATCTCGAATTGTGCTGGAATGTGTTCGTTTGAGCCTTTTTAATTTGCTACTTACTTCAGGCAAAAGTTTCGCCTTGTACGCTATTTATAGATTTTGAAAGAACTTTTAAAAGAGAGCCAGAAATAAGCTTAAAATGTTCCGTTATAATGCCACGCCACCATGGATCCTGGAAGGGATGGGCAGGAAAATTGATTTTCTATGAAAATAGAACACTGGACGCTGGCGACGCTTAATCAGCTTTGCGTTAGACGTTGCAGCTGTTGCAGGTGCCAAGGGAGATGGGAATGGGAGAAGGGAGAAGGGAGATGGGAAGAAGGCAAAGAGAAGGCGAAGAGGTCACCAGCTAAATGTCATAACAAAAGCTATTTTTAAATGAGCCGCTTGGCTGCACATAAAGGAGCACACAGGCAGTCCGAGTCCCACCTGGGTAGGAGGGGGAGGAGGTGCCTGGTGCCTGGAGCCTGGAGCATGGAGGATGGAAAATGAAACAGCCAAGCCAAATGGCGGCTCACGCAAGCCAACGGACATTAAAAAGTAATAAGCATAATTGTGAAATGTCGCCATAAAAACAGTAGAGCAGCCATGAAATGCAGACAGCAAAGCGAGAACAAGAGAGAGAACATAGCGAGAGAGAGAGAGAGGGAGAGAACGGAACGTGACGTGACGTATACGGCCCGTTGGCCCAACTTTGACCCAGGGCAGGCTAAGCTGTTTGCTCGACTGCTGGCACAAAAGTCGAGCTATGGTTTTTAATTATTCAACGATCTCAAAAGGGGCTCCAACACAGACGTTGACAGCGACTGTGACGTCGGCAGCGGGTAACAGGCAGCGGGCTGGCGAAACGAAAGCAAACAAACAAACAAAAGGCAATGGCAAAGGCCAAACAGCAGCGCAAACAACTGCAGCGAAATTGCAGCAGGCGACCAAATGACGCCGCCACCCTCCCCGCCCTCCCCATCCCCATTCCTTTATGTCCACACCAAGTCCACACCTTAAACACCCTGTGCCAATTGTCCGCAGCCGTAAGGGACGCGGTAAGGAGAGTTAAAAGTCTGGGGCTGCTTCTCCCGCCGCATGACGCGTCAGTGGTTCACAAAGTCCGCTCGAGTTGTGCGGAAGTTACTTACAACTTAGAAGCATGTTACGAGTGCCCCACCGCGAGTGGTGCAGCAACTGTTACCACAAACTGTAAATGCAGTCAGCTGGGAATGGGGGCCCACATACATTGGGTGGCTACACCACGCGTGCTCAGCTGCTCTCCGAACTTGCAGCAAGTTGCAGGTTGCACGTAAAAAGCTCTGCGACTGGCATACAACATGTGCGTCGACGTTGCAGCAACGCGCCTAGTTCGCACCAAGTTCGAGTTTCTTTGCACTCGAGTCAAGTAATGTACAAGACAATATACTATATATCAATTTACCCATTCCTTAAGATTATCAAAAACACATTCCTGTCTATATAGATTTAACATTTTATTTAAAGGATTTAGTTCACAAAATTAATTTTGAAGTTTGTACACCTGTTTTTCAAGGTTACACGACGAGTCTATGATTATATATATTTTTTTCTTGATTCTGTCCAAATATCGGCTATATTTCCTTGATATACACGACTTTTATCCGGCTTGATTTAAAACAATTTTATATAAATATTCTGATTTAGTACGACTATGGATTTTATACTACTTCCGTGTGAGGATTCTGATATTCCAAATTAATATGCACAATTTTGTAACACGATTCCAACTTCATAGATTAGCTAACCAACATTTTGCTATATTTCGTTTATGCTTCTGTGTGTTCTTGTATAACGATTCCAATTCGATAGCTCATTCTGATACTCCAGATTAATATTCACAATTTTGTAACACGATTTCAACTTCATCATTAACTAACATTACTTTGGACTGCTTGCTATTATTCGTTTATACTTCTGTTCTTGATATTCACTTCAACTTACAACAATTTTGTATAACGATTCCAATTCGATAGCTCATTCTGATATTCCAGATCAATATTCACCTTTAAATTTGTAACACGATTCCAACTTTATAGATTATCTATTCAACATTAAATATAAATTTTTATTGGCTTACTATATTTTATTTTTACTTACTATGTGTTTATTCCGATATTCCAGATTAATATTCACAATTTTGTAACACGATTTCAACTTCATCATTAACTAACTTTATTTTGGACTTTTATCTGCTTGCTATGATTCGTTTATACTTCTGTTCTTTATATTCCAGATATTCACTTTAACTAACAATTTTGTATAGTGATTCCAACATTATATTTCATTGAGAAATATTTACTTTACTTTACAATAATTTTGTCCAAATGGTTTGAGGATACTTGATTTTGCTTTACATTTTTACATTTATGATTTCGATTCTGTTCCAAAAAATTACCATCCACTCTGAAGGGTGGATATACACTACATTGACATTTCTTTTACTTCATTACGATTCACAACTGCTTTTTACATCTGTTTTGTACAACTTCAACTACTACATCCAGATTCTGATTACTTTCACTTTAATTTTGAACTTCTGCTTACACTTCTGGGAGTGATCAACATAAATCACTAATCATTAATTTAAATTCACAGCAAATTTTGTACATCCAATTATTAACAGTTTTCTTGAACGTCTTATGGCAATTTGTAATCCAATTTAATTATTTTCTTGATTTTATATAAAAGCTCTTCAATCTAAAAAATTCTTCTGTTTGATACATTAACTTAATACACATCCATATTCTGCACTTTTTATTTAATTTGTGTTCTGCAACTTATTCTTTAACTACTCCAATTCGATCCCATCCTGCGATAGCTCATCCAGCTATGTTTTACATTGTCCTGTTTGTAATCATACACATTCTTAATTCACTTTATACTCCAATTTCATCCAAATGTCTCGAAATTTTATACACATTTAATCAATACTTTGCAATAATCCAATCATCTTTGACAAATAATATCCTTATTCTATCCAGTTTATAAACAAATTCAATCCGACTTAGTATTAAAAATTTCCTTACGAATTAAATTGATGCAAACTTAAAAAACTGTATCGAAATTTACTAAAAAAAAAACCGGCACTGTACAAATTTTATCAAATTTTTATCAAAACATCATAGACGATCGATGATTATCAGGCTCTTTAATCTGAAAATCTGAAAAACTCGAGTGAACAGGAATTGCGAAAACAAAACAATTTCCAAAAAGAATTTTAATTTCAAAACCAGCCAAAAATTAAATTTTTTTTTTTGTTCCGAACGAGGCGCTCGAGACGAACTGAATGAACAATTTCTATAAGTTTTGTTACCCCATCGAGTCGGTGGAAAGCAACGCCTGCTGGGACTTCAATTTAAATCGGACTTTCTCATTCAATTTCTCAACCCCTCTCTCCCTTTCTCTCTCTCCATACAGTGGCACTGGAGGAAGACTGCGTGGACTTTCAGGGCAACAAGGTGAACCACGGCATGCTCTACGTTCCCGGCCCGGGTGTGTGCAGCCTCTGCGTTTGCTATCACTCCGAGCCGCTCTGGTGCAAGGCCATCTACTGTGATCCGCCCTACGTGAGTGAAAAGATTCCCTAGCATTTGATATATATTGAAGCACTTATACGATTTCTTGTCTCTCCTTCTCGACAGTTCTGTAAAAACTTCAGAGTGGGTGAACGTTGCTGCGAGTTCGAATGTCTGGATCCACCTGGCGAGGATAAGCTCTATCAGGTGAGTACTTATCATATATGTATATAGAACACATAACTGAACTCTGTGAGATTTCAGGAACGTATGCGCAAGCGTGCCGAGATTCTGGCGGGCAACAGCACCGCCAGCCACGTGAAGGTGGCTCCGCTGGCCATGTCCACCATAATGCTGAGCTTTCTGGGCAACGGTCTGCTGCTGGGAAACTTATAACTTCAGATGACATAGCAACTGTTATCGCTGTGTGTGTGTGTGTTAGCTCTAAGTACGTGTATGTATGTCTGTTAACACTCCAACCCCTCGTCCCTTCTCCCCCTCTCCCCCTCACGCCTCGACCCTCTTTCGAATGTTAAGTAGATAGCGGGAGAAGTTGGTTTTTGTTAACTGTCCCCCAATGTGGAAGCTTGTTACAATGTAATGAGCAACCGAGAAAACTGCAGCTAACAAATTTATATACACCTAGGTGCATTCACAACAAATCAAGAATATATATATATATACTATATACAATAGATATATACCAAGAATATATAGGTATATTTATATATACAATATAAAGAACAGCAAATGAAGTACTACAGAACAATACGTAGGTTTTCAACTTATACTCATGTACGTGCTGCATATACATACATGCTTGCGAACATGAATGTATATCCCTAGTCTTATGTAGGTACAATAATAATGCAAATATGAGAACCATCACAGTACAGTGCCGTGTGCAGTCCCAAACATGGAGAACTCATGTCTTTAACTAGCTTCTAAGTCAATATACTTGTAGTATATGATATATACATATATATAGTGACTCCCCTCCCCCTTCCCTTTCCCAGGTACGTGCATGCTCAGACTGTACATACGCGTATAGCTGCCTAGCTCTATATAGCTGTGTACAACGGATCGAACTTGTTGATTAGTCTATAACCAACTAAGAGAATGAAGCTGGATCATCCAAATGATTATATATGTATGTGTGGTACATGTTACTTATGTACCGAAACTTTATGTGTACGCACTTAGGAAACCTTTTTTAATACGACATCAACACACACACACACACACAGATCACAAGGCGATACCGATCCATATAACATCCTTCGCAGTTAAACTCACCTAGTGAAATTATTCATTTCGATATATTCGCTTGCAACTTAGTTTTAACCGTATCTGTTTCGATCTGGGATTGTAGTAACTTTTGATTGCAATAACTCAACTGTAGTAAATTACACATATCATAAAATACACACACACACACCAACACCCACACACACACACACACATGAACACATTTAGAGAAAGATTTATATATATATAATCGTATATATTTTGCATTGGTGCTAACTCTATTATAGGCTAAGCACGATCCTCAGAGAACAGACACACATCACACGTCACGTCGTCTATCGTCTTGATTCCAAATCAAACCAAAGCCCATATCATCTCGCAAATCAACTAGAGAAATGATATACTATCTTAACCCTAACTAACTCTAAAGCTACTAAGCGAATAACTAATAACTTAAACCTTAAACTAAAGCTAACGACTTTGATTTCATCAATATAATCGAAACGAAACTCAATTATAAAACCCTTAATAACAATTTTAAATAGAAATACAATTTTAATGAGAATTCTAATAGATGCAATCAATCTCCGATCTCCTTTTAGTTTTCTTTCCATTTTCGATTTAGAACTAAAATTGTGCTTGATATATGGATATGGATATTATGTACATATATGTGTGTGTCTGTACCATAACCGACTCTTTCGATATCGCAGGACCAGGAAAACAAAACTAGAAAAAGGTTACAGAAATTAAAAATATATAAATCTCTCCCAATTAAATTCAATCAATCGATAAGGCGTTGAATTCAAGGCCTCTTCCCAGAAAGATCTAGAATATATATAGAATGAGAATTGGAAATCCAACACATACACACACAGTGACACTGACACACAGAACCATGTGAATATGTACACACACTAAGGAGTACGGCTGTGACCATTATTGATTGCGCTTGCAAATCAACCATAAACACAACTGTAAATACGAACAAGGTTGAATAGTATGAATCTACTGAAAGCAGTCGTAGCTAAGCGAAGAATCCGCAAGAATTCTTCGCCACAGCGACAGTTCTGCCTTCTGTAGAGCGAAAAGTATTTTCATCGATTCTCGGCTCGCCGAATATGGGGAAAACCCCTTGGGAAATGAAGTGCGTGTGTTTATTTGGACGGGAAGTACGGGAATAATGAGCTTTACGAATCATTGGAACAACACAATCCATATTCGATCTGTCTCTCACTCTCTCCAACTTCCTCTCTGTCGCTTCGCCGCAGGGGTATTTCGCAATGAACATCCACAAATAACAAATAACAATTAACAATAAATAATGATCTTAACTGAATGTACAATTCTAATGCCACAATATCTGACCAATATGCGAACATATATAGTATATTTATGCATACAAAAAACAAGAACTAACTCATTAAGATGATAAATTGACAAATTTTAATAGCATCCAGCAGATCTAATATGCAAATCGTAAAAAGAACGCTTTAAAAATACCTTAATTAACGAATACTTTAATAATATACCAAAAAAAAAACAAAAACGAAAAGCAAATCAATTCCGATTTATATAGACTTAATAACAATCGCAACCAAATTGGCTTTAATTGACAGTTAATAATATTATAATAAAAGAAGAAGTGAAGAAAATACATAAAGAAAACGAAAATCGTTTAATCGTAAAACAATTTCAACATTTACCTTGAGGACGTCACGTCACACTCATTTCTAAAATGGTACGAGTCGGTATTTTATAATATCTCGGTTCTTAGATAGCTAAGTTCACAATAAATAATGAATAATTAATAATACCTAGTAATATTTACAAAAATCCGAACCCGTCTAACGCTTTGCCAGAAAAAACCTCTCTTAACGCCCAAGGGCAGAGAACACCCTGGGCATTAACTACTTATATAAACTAAACTAAAATATATATATATATGTATATTCTGTATGAGATTAGTCTAGATCGAACGATATAATCTTGTAATAATCTTGTATTTTGTTTCAAGTGCAGCACTTGATCAGCCCTCAAATACCTATTGAAATTCATTGAAAAACAATTACCAAAACCAAATCGAAAAGTGTAAAACCTACACAAATTAGAACTGTCATACCAGAGTAAACTGCAAGCCACGGCCTCACTCAATTTATTACTATTATAATCATTTATCGAGAGGATTTCAAATCATGTATATGCATATTTAAAGAATATTCAAAGTACCAGAGAATTTTAACAAAAATAAAAAAATATTTTCACAATAGCTTAAAAAAAATGATGCTGTTTTATTTCAAGTGGATTAACAGTGGTTTATACTTTAAAGCATACGGTTTTCCAACCTATGAAAGGTTAAATGAAGTTTCAGGATTCGGTTTAGCTTGCTGAGTTTAAAAGAACTTCCTTGACTACAGTAACATGATAATCTTTGAATCTTTTTCAGCTGAATTTTGGTATCTATATGTGTTTTTATTGCAAGCAAATCAATTTTATTTCAAATTTTGGCCACGCCAAAAAAAAAATACATTTTAAGCGTAATTTTATTGATTCATAGCTCATTTTTAATGAACAAAATAGAAACCCACGTACAAATAATCTCTGAAAGTTTTCTTGCAATGGAATAAATAACATAAAAGTTATTTAAAAAATTATTTAAATGTACTGATTTCGAAGCAGCTTCCTGAAAATATGCAACACAAAATACGCTAAGGAAGTTTTTTAACAAATCGTTTTGGTCAAGTGGGTAACTGGTTTATCACAGTGGGGCGCGCTCGGTTTTAACTTTCCTACCAGCTTCTTCAGTTTTAAAAATGATGATCTCCCAAGCTCGCCAACTTCATCTTTGCCACGCCTTTCTTGGTTGGAAAGTCCATAATAAAAGATTCTAGTTCGAGAGGTTGTCTCCTAGCTTTTAAAGTAGTGAACGTTGAAACTTCTTCCAGCCTGTTTTTCTGGGATTACGACTATGAGCGGAACAGATCGTATTCAGTGCGATGCTGAACTGAACCGTCCTATGAACTGACATTGACTGATTTACAAAATGCTTTCTAGTAAGTTGGTCTAGCCCACAAGTGATAGGCTCTCATCACGAATGACGCTTCACACCCGGTATTATATACATGGTAAAATCATCAAAAGTTGGAGGAAATTATATTTTGAGAAAAGTCTTTATAGCCGATGAATAATATTGCCAATTCTTCGCATCATTCTTACCCACTGTGCTTCGCAAATAAGCTCCAAGATCTTCGGACTTGAAGTATTTGGCTTATCTATGTGCGAAAGTGGTCGCGACGTGGGTGCCATGCCTCCCAAAGTTTTCTCCATGTGTGGATATTCCAGTGGCTTCTCTCTTGGCTGCCCCTCCGTGGGCTGCTTCCTGTGGCGCGTTTGAGTGCCGACAAGCTGTCACAAGCTCTCCTTGAAATACCTTAAGGCATCTCCAGCGGTGTTGCTTGTATTATTTATATTTTTGTTCCCCCGAGCTGCGGAGAAGTATGCAATCCGCCCGTGGCAGAGATCCGCAGTACCATAGTAAGGTTGTTTGAAACATCCATCGACTCACGTCACAGGTTAAGACCTTGGACCCGCAGGAAGCAGTAACCACTGGGAAGCTATGAGTCGACATCACGCATGACAAAAGAAATGTAGGTTAAGACCCTTCAGGATAGTTCATGATTACCACTCACCCAACTTACTTATAATCCGTTCTATTGACTTGTGGTCTTTGGTACAATATCGAGAACAGTCAGATTAGAATTAAAATCCCAACAACCTGGAGCCACCACAATTCGAAGAAGAGACCAGACAGCACTTTCCATATTCACATTTATTAAATACTATACAGTGAAGATTTTCATTTTGTTCAGCCATAGCGAAAAAAAACCAATTTCGAAAAAAAAAGTTATACACTTAATACTAGGAATTAAAAAAAAAAAATTCACATAGGTCTACAGTTGTTAATGGTGTTACAATTTTGTATTGTTGTAGTTGTTGTAGTAGTAAGCTTAGTTTCAGTTGTTGGTTCGTCAGATTAACCTGGTTTAACTCTCTCTATAGCATAATGCTCGGTTCAATAACCGATTCGTGATTTCCACATATATAAATAACTTTAAACTTAGTCGAAAAAATCATAATCGTATAATATAGAGATATATGTATGCATATACATATATGTACATACATATCTCTGCGTGTGTAAGTTAATTTAAGATTTAAGCATATATGTATATATATCATAATAGTATCCTTAGACTATGTACTAGATGTAAACTTGAATTGGGGTTTTGCGTATTGCTGATGATGTTTCGAATACTTTGTTCAACTCTCCTCTCTCTCTCTCTCTCTCTCTCTCTCTCTCTCTCTCTCTATCTCTCTCACTTTCGCGCGCTTTCTATCTCTCTCTCTTTCTCTCGTTATATCGCACTTGTTCTTCATTCGATTCGCCTTAGTATTTAATAGTAATTTACGTAGCTTAACTTTTGTTTTCCATGTTCGTTATGTTTAAAATACAAAATCGTAAAGTTTACATATCGATTCCTTTCGAGCCGAGCTTAAAATTCCAAATCTTATACGAAAAAAATACGAGTTTAAAAAGTACTGCGATAAATTGTACAATCGATGGAGCTATGCACTTGATAGTGTTACATATGCTATATATAATATATATCGATACTAGCGTATTACTATTGCGTAGCAGGGAGACTGATGGGCGTGGGTGAGGGGGATGTAGTATTAGGGAGTATATCGGGTATGCGTTTAGTCATCATTTGAAATCATTATCATACAGTTGGCCTTACTAATTTTAAGCTACATTAACATTACGTACACAGTTCTATAATGGTGGCGAGGGGCCATAGCGGGGAATGGGTAATGCTTGACAAGGTGTCCATTTAAGTGTATGTGTGTGTGTGTGTGTGTGTGTGTGAGTGATGCGCCCAGCAATCGCTTGGCTGGTTAGACCAGACTAGCGACGCTGCTCCTCCTCCTCATCCAACTACTGCTGCTACTTGTACAGGACCAGCACGGGCGAATAGAGAGGCGGCGTTATGGAGTACGAGGGCGATAGCAACGAGCTGCAGCTACTTGCGCCATCCCGCTCGGGGCAGTATTTGCTTGGCTTGGGCCACTATTGTGCGGCGCCCGCTTCCTTGGCAGCGGCATCATTCGCGGCCGCCGGCAGCAAACTGGCCTCCTTCATGGACTCAACTTTGGCAACGATTTTCAGTGCCGGACCCAGTTTCATGCCCATGGTATTGACCAGATGATTCTCCTTGACCAACAGCAGCGCCTGTCCATCGATCTCCTGCTGCACAAACTCCTCCACATAGTCCTGGCAACCGGGCAGCTTGCGTATGAATTCCGCCACCTCATCCACATTCCAGCTGCATATCGAGGGACGTTCCGCCACAGCATTGGCGCTGCTGCTGCTGCTCGGTGTGGGCATTGGTGCTGCTGCTGCTGTTGCCACCGCTGCCGTTGCCACAGCAGCCACATTTGCTGCCGCAGCTGCATTGCAACCGCCAACGGATAACGCTGTCACAGCCGCAGCTGCTGCAGTTGGTGTTGCTGCTGCCGCCGCCATTGGCATCGCAGCCGTCAGTTCGCCCATCATTATAGCTGGCTCCGCGGTGGCAGCAGCAGCAGCTGCAGCGGCAGCCGCCAGTGCATCCGTCTGCATCTTCTCCTCGGCGGCCAGAGATTCATCGAGTTTATCGGCCAGAGCCAGTGCATCGGGTGCCACCATGCCGACAGCGCTGCCATTGCTGCTGCCGCTGGTCTTGGCCAGTCGCGCACAGCCGGGCGAGCAGTAACGTTTGCGCTTCAGCTTCGTGCGATGCTCGTGCTTGCCACATTGCTCGCACGCGACCATGTCCGCTGACATGGTGGCTACACCCACTAGCTGTGCCGTCGCCATGCCCATGATGGCAGCTGTTGTTGTCGTTGTGGTTGTTGCCGCCGTTGCTGTTGTTGCTGCGGTTGTTGTAGCTGCTGTCACTGTGGTGATGCCCGCCTTGAGATCCTCCTGCAGCGCAGCCTTTTTCTCTGAAACAAGCGAATGAAACACATAAGTAAACTGTCCATGAGGAAGGGGAAGGGGAAGGGATTTTGGATTTGAATCTGGAAACTCACTTGGCGGCTCATCATTGCTGTCCTTATCCGCATAACGTTGCCTAGTCACCGGGAACGGTTCGTTTGCCTCCTGTATGATGAAGCCATCGATGACATGCGTCAACACATTCGGCTTTATCATTGCCTTGGGCAAATCTTTGCCATTGCTGCTGCTGCTGTTGTTGCCAACGCTGCTGTTGTTGTTGTTGTTGTTGTTGCTACTACTGTTGCTGTTAATGGCGCTGCTGCTGTTGTTGCTGTTGGTTGTCGTCGTTGTGCTGGCTGTGCTGCTGTGGATGCTGCTGGCGCTGCTTATGCTGGTGGTGGTGATGGTGTTGCTGGTGTTGCAACTGCCGCTGCTCGAACGCAAGCCAATGCCAGCAATGCCATTGGTTGTCGCCGTGCTAGTCACCAACATTGTTGAGTTGCTGCTGCTGTTGCAGATGCCTGCAGTTTTGCCATTGCTGCTGTTGCTGTCTATCGTGCTATTGCTGCTGCTGCTGCTGGGCAGAACAGCATTGCTCTGCTTCAGCGTTGGCAGCGAAACCGTTGCAGCAATTGTTGCCGTTGTCGCCGTCGTCGATGTTGAGAATTTCGTGGGTGTCGCTTCGCTGGCATCGCCATTCATCAACGTGTCCGGCGTGGCCCGCGAACTGCTCGTGGCTGCCTCCATGCTGCTCTTCGCGGCCTCGTGCAATGTTGCTGCTGCTGCTGCTGCCGTCAGCGGCGCATCGATGGGCACCAGCGTTGCCGTCTGGTGATGCAATTGCAGTTGCTGTTGCTGATGATGTTGCTGCTGCTGCTGCTGCTGCTGCTGTTGTTGCTGTTGCTGATGCTGCTGCTGTTGTTGCTTGACTGTATCCTGCGTGCTGCCAGCAGCAGCAGCTGTTGTCGTTGCCGCCGTCGTCAGTGTGGTTGCCTTGGTGGGCGTGGCAGGCAGCGAACTAATGCTATTGCTATTGCTGAGTGTGACCAGCGCCGTGCTGACCACAGCGCTGCTCACGGGCGGCGTCGACGCTGCCAGACCCACTGTGGCATTCATCATGGACGTCATCGCCAGTATGGGATTCTGCGTGGGAGATGCAGCAGTCAATGTTGCATGCGGCGTTGTGCTAACCAGTTGGTGTTGCTGTTGTTGTTGATGTTGCTGCTGCTGTTGTTGTTGCTGCTGCTGCTGTTGTTGATGCTGTTGCTGCTGCTGCTGTTGTTGCTGCTGCTGCTGCTGATGTTGCTGTGTAGCAGCTGCAATGCTCGCCGATATCAGTTGCTGCTGCTGTTGCTGCTGCTGCTGATGTTGCTGTTGTAGCTGCTGTGCCTGCAGACTTGCCACCGTGCTGCTGGTAACCAGCGGTCCTCCTGTTCCCTGATTGCTGATGGTCACCACGCTGCTGGTGGGCAGCGAGTTGCTCGTCTTGGCGGTGGTTTGGAAGACGGCACCCGACGCAGTAAGTGCCGCTTGCAACGCACTCGATGTGGCAATGCCAGCGGGTGTTGTTGTCGAAGAGACGGAGAAGGGCACGCTGTTCAGCAACTGTTGCTGTGCCGCCTGCTGCTGCGCCTGCTGTTGCTGCTGCTGCTGTTGTTGCTGTGCCGCCTGCGCTTGTGCCTGTGCCTGTGCCTGCGCCTGTTGTTGCTGCTGCTGTTGTTGTTGGGTTGCCGTCTGTTGCACCACAATTTGCTGTATGATATTCTGTTGCTGTTCGCGCTGCTGTTGCTGCTGCTGTTGTTGCTGCTGCTGTTGCTGCTGCTGCTGTTGTTGTTGCTGCTGCTGCTGCTGGGCTTGTTGTACCTGCAACTGATGCTGCAGCAATTGATTGTGCAACTGTTGCTGCTGCTGCTGCTGTTGCGCTGTAATGAACGTGTTGGGTGCCACCTGCAGTATCTGCTGAGCTGTTGCATTCGTCAAGGTCTGCTGCTGCTGCTGCGACTGCTGCTGTTGCTGCTGTGCCTGTTGCTGCTGCTGCTGCTGTTGTGCTTGCTGCTGCTGTGCCTGCTGTTGCTGCGCCTGCTGTTGCTGTTGCAGCTGCAGCAACTGATGCTGCATTATCTGCTGCTGCAGCAGCTGTTGATTCTTCAATTGCAACTGCAACTGCTGCTGCTGCTGCTGTGCATGTTGCTGCTTATCGACGCTGCTCGCCTGCAACGTTTGTCCATTCTGTAGTGTTATGGGCGTGCCCGAGGTGCTCATGACGACCATTCTGTGGAGAGAGAGAAGGCGGGAGTTTAGTTTAGGCACATGAGCAACTGTTGCTGGTTTGGTGGATACTCACTTATTGCCCGCCGTGGTGACCACCTGATGCAGACTGGCCTGCTGCTGCTGCTGTTGCTGCTGCTGCTGCTGCACGGCCAGGTGCTGGGTGAGTGCTGTTGCTGCTGCACTATTCACCTGTCCCGCCCCGCCCGCCTTTCCTTGCGTCACCTGCCCGTTCTCCGTCTTGAGCGTTGGTAACGCCGGCCGCACTGGCTGCTGCTTGTTGCGCATCTTGGCCTTGAGCAGGCTCTGGTTTTGTGCCGTCTGCGTGGACACCGAGCTGGCGGGTCGCACCTGTGCCCCGTTGTGTGGCAAGATGGGTGCGCCAGTACGTTGCAATGCCAACTGCTGTTGCTGCAGCTGAGCCGTGGCCACTGCAACTGCCTGTTGCTGTGTGGCCAATTGCTGCTGCTGCTGCTGTTGTTGCTGCTGTGCATTGGCCTGCTGCTGCTGTTGTTGCTGTTGCTGCTGCTGCTGCTTGGGCGCCAAGGCATCCAGCTGAGTGCGCGCCTTGGTCGGTGTCTGGGTCACATTGCACTGAATGATCTCTGCAAAAACGAGAAAGAGAGAGAGAGAGCGTGAGAGAAAGTTTAAAGATTTCGATAGTATGAGATGGCCGCGTGACACGAGAGTGGACTAGTGAATATGAAGTTGCTCGGTTTACTAAAGTTGTTCCGATTTGAAGTGCAATTTAAGAGGTCTACGTAGATAAATGATGAAGAACCAAGAAACCCTTTAACAATTACTTTGACTCTGGAGTTAGGAACTAGCCTTGAAAGGTTCTTCTTCGTCGGAAAATCGGTTCACAGCTGGTTTAACTGTCATCAAGCTGCCTCGGAGTTTTTCAACAGCAGAACCGAAACCTGAACTCTTAAGAACAGAGCGACTCACGCAAGTTTATGCCGTAGAATCCGAACTTCAGTGGTTCATACTTTACTCAACTGACGAACCGGTTTCTTGCACCAATGTAACATTTCTATATATTGAAGTTATCTAACTGCAACTTAGTTGCACAACAACAGTAAAGTTACTTTCGTATTTGAAGTTGAAGTCGTTCGACGATTAAAAACCTGGTACAATGAACTAGCTAAGTCTTTCTAGATTCTTTTTCCTTTTTGGTTCCTTGGAAAACTTTACATGCGGTTTACTCATAAGGATCGGTTCGCTTTGCTTTTAGATTCAACTGTAAATCGGTTCGTTTAAGAAGGAAACATTCAAGAAATCTAGAGGATCTTCTTTTTTCTGAGTACATTCTGTTAGATTTCTACTTCAAGAACAATTTAAACACTCTGGAGTGGTTCAACAATTAGAAAAACGGTTTAATAAAGACTCCTTTAACAATTGAAAGGAAACAAAAAATGTATTGCGGAGCTAATAACCAATAATACAGTTTGTATGATTTCAACTGAAACAACAATTGAAACACTCTGGAATGGTTCGAGAATTAGAAAACCGGTTCCTTTAATATGTTCAAACAAATTGCAAGAATTAATGAACTCTAGATCAAGAACTCTCAATAGTACCCAATAATACAGTCTGTTAGATTCCAACTTCAACAACATTTAAAACACTTTGAAGTGGTTCAAAAATTATAGAACCGGTTCAATAAAGACTCCTTAAACTCGTTCAAACTAATTGTTAAGAAAATACATCTAGAAGATTTTCCTAATGCGGAACTAGTGCCCAATAATACAGTTTGTTAGAGTCGGTTGGAGCGGTTCAACAATTAGCAAACCGGTTCAATACAGACTCCTTTGACACTTTCAAACAAACTGCAAGGCTTACAACCGTTGTTTCTCCATTTCTTCATCCGTTTTTCTTCTCCCACAATAGGTGCAACTGTGCGAACCGGTTCAATCATCGGTACTTACGATTCTGCTGTGTCTGCAGTGCCTGGTGCGTTGCAGGCTGTTGGATGAACATGCCCGATGTGGCATCCTGGCCGCGCAGTATGATCGGATTCGGTCCGAAGTTGGGCAAACCATTGTGCCAGAACCAGGGAGCCGCCAACTGCATCTGCTGCGTCTGCCCGGTAGTGGCATTCTGCAGTGGACTGATGAGTTGGGCAGCCTGTGTGGCACTCACTCCGGGCAGCGTGGACTGTGAGACCTGAACGCATTGCTGTGTAGTCGTCTGCTGCTGTTGCTGCTGCTGCGCTTGGGCCACAACGCCGCCAACTGTCCCACCACTTGCCGCTTGCACTGTGTTCGTGGTGGTCGTCACCTTCTGCACGACCTTCTGCTGCAGCTTGCTCTGTCCATCGGCCACGCCCACGTTGACACCAACACCCACTTTGGATGCTGCTGCCGCACTGACAGCCAATGCTGCCGCTTGCTGTGCCGCCGCTGCCGCTGTCAGCTGCTGTTGCTGTTGCGTCAATTGTTGCTGCTGCTGTTGCTGCTGCTGCGTCAATTGTTGCTGTTGCGCCGCCGCCTGCTGCTGTGCCGCTGCCTGTTGCTGCTGTGCCGCCGCCTGCTGTTGTTGCGCCTGCTGCTGCGCCACCATCGACTGCAACAGACTCTGTTGCTGCGGCGAGTGCGATATCACGTTCACCGGCGATATGAGCAGCGTCTGCGGCGACTGACTCGACGGTATCGCATAGGTGCCGCTCGTGAATCCCGCCTGCCCACCGATCATCTGCTTGGCGTTCTGCGTCGTCGTCGTTATCATCTGCGGCCCGCTGCCCTGGAAATGCTTGCTGGCAATCACTTGGATGGGAGGCTGCCCCAGGCCGGCGGGCAACAGGTTGCCGGAGACAATCATTTGCGGATAGATGAAGTTTGATGGATTCACCAATTGCAGCGTTCGCCCGTTGCCCCAATCGCTGGGCACGCCCCCAGTGGCGGTCAGTTGCATGGGCGACATTGTGCTGATTGCCGTCGAGTGTTGCTGTTGCTGCTGCTGCTGTTGTGCTTGCTGCTGCTGTTGTTGCTGCTGCTGTTGCTGCTGCTGCGCCTGTTGTTGCTGCTGTTGCGCCTGCTGCTGCTGCTGTTGCTGTGCCTGCTGCTGTTGCTGCTGCTGCACTGCCGCCACCGCTGCCTGTTGCTGTTGCAGTGCATTTTGTTGCGCATTCGCTGGACTTGCAGCACCCGCTGCTGCTGCTGCTGCTGCCGCTGCTGCAGCGGCCGCAACATCGCCACCTGTTGCCGCTGTCAACTGCTGCAGCTGTATCTGCTGCAACTGCGTGGTCTGTGTGGCATCCAGCAAGCTTGTGGCATGCTTCAGTTCCGTTGTGGTGCTACTCGTGCCCGTCGTGTGTGTGGGAAACTCCTGCTTGACCTGAATGGCTGCATACGGATTGCTGGCGTAGAACTGCTGCAGTTGCTCCGGTGAGATTTGCAGTGGCACCGCCGCAGCGGTTGCCACCTGTTGGGCGGGGCTCTGTGATTTCTCCAGTGTGCTGCTTATCGTGTGGCACGCAACTGCGATGCCACGTGATGTTGGTGTGCTCGAACGCGAGCGGGACGAGCGCGATACGCTGCGCGAACGTGCAGCTGAATTTGTTGCTGCTGCAGCTGCTGCTGCTGATGTTGCTGATGTGTTTTGGCGTCGCGACGAGGGCGGCGTGTTGGCCAAGCTGCTGGCAATTGTTGCTGGTGTCAGATTGTTTTTATTTAACAATGTGTTGTTGTTGTTGTTGTTGTTATTGTTGCTGCTGTTGTTGTTGTTATTGTTGTTCAGCTGGCTGCTGTTGTTGTTGTTGTGCGTGGGCGTCGTTGCACCTATGCCCGGATGTGGCGGACTGGCAAAGTCGTATTTCTCGTCGAACGTTATTCCCGCTTTCTGCGCGAGCGTCTCCAGGCACTTCAGCGGTCGCTCGACGCTGACAATCTGTTGCTGTTGCTGCTGCTGCTGTTGCTGCTGTTGTTGTTGCTGCTTTTGCTGTTGTTGCTGTGCTGTTGCTATTTGCAATTTTTCGCTGTTGCTGCTGCCGCGTATATTCGAATTATCCTTCAAAGGTTGCGCAGTCGATGCTGTTGTAGTTGTTGCTGCTGCTGCTCCTGTTGTTGCCGCTGTTGTTGTTGTTGTTGCTACTGCTGCTACTGCGCCTGCTACCAATGTTGTTGATGAAGCTGTTGCTGTTGCTGCTGTTGTTGTTGTTGATGATGTTGATGTCGCTGATGATGATGATGTAAATGAGTTTGTTGTTGTTGTTGTCGTATCGCTTTCAGTGTCCGCTCTGAGTGGGAAGAAAAGAAAGAAAAAGAAAAAAACAAAAATTTGAATTTAGTACAAAAATTGCAATCGGCACACGCACACGCACACACACACTTCCACACAGACACACACACGGACACACTCCCACACAGAGAGGCAAATGAATATCACACACTTGGAACGCTTGCGACGGCGTGCGGCGGCATGCATCGTTTGGCCAAAACAACTGCAAAATGCGAAATGTCGAAACGAAAACAGAAATGCAACAGCAAAAGCAAAAGCAAAAGAAGAAGAAAGATCAGTGCAAAACAGAACAACAAATGAAGAATTAGCAAGAGAAACTGCAACGCACTATTAAACGGAAAACAAGTTGGCAGCACCCGCCAACAATTGCAGGCGCAACAACAACAAGAAAGCTTTGCCAAAGCGTGGGCGACACACAATCGTGCTCTCGCACTCACTCACTCACTCTCTCACACACTCACTTGCGCTCTCTCAACTGCTCGCAGCACTCTCTCTCTCTCTCTGTGCACTCTCGCAGAGCATAAGCAAGTGAGAGCGCCAGTAAGGTGAGGCGAGCGTCACTGGCCAAGATCATTCACAGTTATCGCACCTTGTGCTAAAGTTATTTGCATGCAAAATACAATTTTAAATGTTTTTAACGTGATATTTGATATATTAATTCCATGCAACTTATCTTAGTAATTAAATAAAATTATTAAATATATTTATTATAAAATAAAATTCTAAGAAATCTGATTTATTTAAATAAAGGTTGCCATAACACTGATTTATTAGAAAATTCACCTATTTTGAGCCTGTTTACTGATTTTTTTTGAAAAGATCTCACAAATCTTATCTGGCAACCCTCTAATTATCTTCTCTAAATTGAAATATGTACAAATACTAAATTGATAAATTATTTAGGAAATAATAATAAAAGTAATTAAGATTTCAAGATTTGTTAAATATTCACACGTGTGAATTTGCAATGTGATATTAGGCCATGGCAGCTGTCATCATTGACCCACATACATAACTGTAAATGTGGCTTGACACACACAAGCACAGACACACACAGATGCATGCAGGTAAGCAGGTCATCTGCGTGGGAGAGTTGCCATGCACTAGGCCGGGCAACGAGCTCGACGACTATTTATGGTACATTTTACATATTCTGCACTCTGCACTCTCCCCCCGCTGTGCCGCCCCTTGACGTTAGTGGGAAATTGTAAACAAGCAAAAAGGAGTCGAAACCATTCGGGATGACAGACAGGCAGACGGGCAGACGGGCAGCGGGACAGAGACAGCGCTATGTTGGCGATGCAATTGTGGGAGTAGTGAGAGGATAAGTGAAGAAGATGCATGCAAAATGCAAATGTGCATGCTGTGTGCGTGTGTATTGGTGAATGTGTATCAATCGAACTGGAGCACAGTGCGTGAAGTTTGGCAACTGTGCAGCAAATGTATGTGTGTGTGTGTGTGTGTGTACATCTGTTCTTATCCTGGAAATCGAATGCTTTAACTAACGTACGAAATGCGGCAACATGGCAACAAATGTTACCGCTTTATTCGTGTAGAGTCGTGCGGGTCGGAAGTTCAAAGACCCACAAAAGAAAATACAAGGTTTCATAATTTAGTAGAGAGAGGAAGAGGAAGAGGGAGAGGGGATAGAGCCGGCGATCCCTGTGAGGCATGTTGCCTATGCTACACTCAGCTTAGCTAATACAACAGCATCGTCGCAAAGCCCGCGAGGCATATAAAAAATAAAAACAGAAGGGAAATAGCAAAGAAAAGAACAACAACAGCAACTACAAAAAGGCAACTACGAAGAAGAAGAAGAAAAAATGAATCGAAGCTATTAGAGCCGGCACAGCATTAGGGTTACCCCTGGCAACAGGACACTCAGTCCACCAGGACAGAGGTGGGTGGGAAAGTGGGCAACGAAGAGGAGGAGGAGGAACAGGGCAGAATGGAGTGCACAGTGGGTGAAATTTGCAGGCAGGCAGGCAGGCCGGCAGGGGTGGTGGGTGCTGCTTCATGCACCACCAGGGTTGCTGCTTCTGCTGCTGCTGCTGCTTAGGTCGCACGCCCCCACCAAAACCACCGTAACGCGGGCAAAGAGCAAAGAGCAAGCGAAAGCTGGCGCGAACGAAGAAGGGAAAGAGTGAACAGAAAGAAACACAACCACAAAAAAAAAAAAACACATCAAATATCAAACTGGCGACTAGACGTGATGCCAGACTTAGCACCGAAGCATCCTTCTCGACAAGCACAAAAAAAAACTTGCAACTCAAGACTGGTTTTCAAGCTGTCTGTGTGTGTGTTGGTGTGTGTGTGTGAGGGTAAGGGAGACAGTGACAAAGAGCGAACGCGTGAGTGAGTGAGCCCCGTTCGTTGAGTGGTTTCGCCACTGCGAGGGGGTCCTTCTACTTCTCTCCTTCTCTCTCGCTCTCTCACTCTCCGGAGTCGCGTCTAACAACAATCAGCCACACAAGCATCATCAATTTTATTTTCAGTTCGGCCCCAGAAGATTGATAACAATGCCGACGCTACGACGACGACGAGCATGCGCCGCCGTCGAAAGCAAGAGCGAGCAAGCAAGATTGAACAGTGTCTGTGCGAGTGTGGGATAGAACGAGAAGGAGGATAGAGCGCGCGCAGCTCTATTAGGCTAGGCCGTTGGAGTTTAATAAGCAGCGGCAAAGAAGAGAGCAGGAGGGAAAATAATACAAATAAAACATGAGCAAATTCTCAATGTGGCGGGAATCATGCGTGCAAATTTCGCTCGTCGGGCATTAAACCTGCACACAGAGGCAGAAGTAGAGGGAAGAGAGGAGGGAAGGCAACGAAAATAGATGACTACATATTGATTATACGAACGGGTTTCATTTCTGCAGCCAGCAACACAACAAACCCACACACACACACACGCACACTGTGTACGATGCGAATTCAAACACATGCGAGTGTTTCACACACTATTGCTGTCGCCCTTGTCGCTGTTTCCATTTAATACTCTGCAGTGCGAGTGAAACAGCAGTATGACGAGCACAGCTCAAACACACAGACACACGCGCACACACTCGAGGAGTGAGGAGAGCGCGAATGTGAGTTGAGCCATAGAGTTGCCAAGTGACAGCAAAAAACGAATGCATCAATAGTTGATCAACCCAATTTGCAATCACAAAACTTGTTAGAAACATGCTAAATTCGCTAAGTATTGTTTAAATTGATTGATGTGCATTTTGTTTATAGTAGTTGATTATTCAACTGGAATTTTCAAAGTAAAGATTAATATTTTTAAAGTGAATCACGGGAATTAAGAGTGGAGAGAGCAACTTTTATCATATTCAATAATAATAATAAATAAACATAAATAATAAAAAAATATATGTTTGCAAACATTTTATTTAATTTTTTTTTTTTGGCTGACTGATGGCAACACTTTCAATGCGCCTTCAATTTTGTTTACTTCGTACTATGGGGCCCAGGCGCGGGCGACTGAGAGCGACCCAGCAAGAGAGAGAGAGAAAGAGGCGCGCTCCATTGCCTGCTGGGTTGTGTTGTTGCTGCCTGCAGTTTCGGTTTCGGCCAAAAAAATGTTACTTTTGGTTTAGAACTTTTGCTTTTCAATGTTGCTGCTGCAAAATAAAGGAAAACCAACCACCAACGAAATTGCGAACATCACACATGCACATGGCATGCATTGCGAAATTTGCTGAGCACGCGTGTATGCGTGTTTATGTGAGTGTGTGTGTCTGTGTGCTCAAGACTCGGCGACTGCAGCGCTGCGACCGCCGTCGTGTATTATCAACAATGCAGGCAAACGGTAGCAAAGCAAATGGGGAAGGAAACTCGTTTTGGGACTTGTGATTTTTACGTGCTTTGAAAGAAGAAGAGTATTTAAAATACAAGTACGTTTATGATGGAACACACACACGCACGCTCACACGTGTATATGTATACGTACATGTGCATGTTTTCATATTTGTGCACATTTGTCATATGCCGCAGCAGTGTTGGAAAACGTACATAGCACAAATGAGCTGCGCGCCAAAGACAGCACTGCAATCATAATATCTGAATGTCTGCATGCATGCATGTGTATGTGGCTGTGTGTGTGTGTGTGAGTTACACCAAAAACAAAACAAGCAATAAATAATTATGAATTGCAAGAGAAAACCAGCACAACATACATAAACAACGGGACAACAACACAGCAGATTGCAAAATCAGTGTGTGCACAGCACATTATTATTTCCTTGACCATCGAAAGAGAGATAGAGGGTCACACTCGACGCGAACCTGAGACGCGACTTCGTCGTAATGTAATAATAACAAATATAGATGTGAAAGAGGAAGAAAAGCGCAAAGAGAGATTCGTTCGTTTTATGCGTGTCTTGTGACAGAGGAGACAGACAAAAAACAGAAGAAGAAGAAGCAACGTTAGTAATAAGCAATAATAAACGCGAGTGCATTGACACACATATACACGCACACACACGTATGTATGCGTGCTTGTTTGTATGTATGTATATTAAACAGTGCCTGCGAGCAGTTCGCAACTGAAATGTGAATTAAAAACTAAAAACAAAAAAAAACTTAACGAAACAAAAATACCTTTTTTGCATAAACTTCAATGCACGACGATCCATTATTTAAAATAAAAACAATTTGTATAATAAATTAATAGTATGCATGCGGCGACGTCAGCGGCGACGGCAGCAGCGACGACGACGACGACAGCGAAGGCAGCGGCGTTCTGTTGTTTGGCTTAACTGCGGCTACGGCTACGGCGACGGCGACTGCGTCTGCGACTGCGGCTGCTCTGCTGTTGCGGCTGCTGCTGATTGTTTTTATTGTTGTTGGCAGCATATTGCTGCTGCTGCTGCTGAGTTTTTTTTTTTAAATTCTCGTTTTATTTCAGTTAAGCTTTTGTGTTTCTCTGTTTTTTGTTGTTCGGTGAATCTTTGAGTTTGTTTGTTACATTAACAAATACGAAATAAACACACACACACACACACACTAACGTTTACGAGTACAGGCAGTGAACATATACATATACAGATATACACACATATAGAAACAGGCAAAAACGTAAACTCAAAATGTTGTTGCAAACAACAACAACAACAGGAAAACATACAAGAATGTACACAAAAAATGTCTCGCCGAGCGTCAGCCACAGTGTCAGTGTCGTTCTCGTGTGTGTGTGAGTGAGTGTGTGTAGTAGTAGTAGTAGTGGTAGTAGCTGTAGTTGAGTGTGTCTCTGTCTGTGAACGCTGTCTGAGACTGACTGCGACTGCGACTGAGGCGTGTAAATGAACGTTTCGTGCACGAGAGCAATAATTAGTACATACTCCACTCGCTGCAGCAGCTGCGTCGACGGCGACGACGACGACGACGGAGACGGCGATTCACAATTGATGCAGTAGCGCTGCCTGGTTTAATTCATTTATTTGTAACTGTATTTACTATGCTGCATAGGCCAAGCACCTGTACACGCGATGTGTGTGGGCGGCAGCAGGGGGTTTTGGGGAGGGGGGGTGCTGAGAGGTCGGGGTGAGTTGTCTTTTTGCACTGCGACTTCGACGGCGGCGGCTTCGGCTTTGGCTCCTCTTCAGCTTACATAAAACGCGGCGACAACTCTAGCAACATAATTTTTGTTAGGCGGCACAAATTCACTGCGCGCGTCGGCAGCGACTGCGACTGTGACTGCGACGCCGGCAGCATATCTTTTCACTTTGCAGCATGTATCTTGTAGTTTTGTTGTTTGTTTCTTGTATTTCAATTGGGTTGCTTCTTGGTTTTTGGTTTCTCGAATTTGAATTTGTTGTTGATTATTCGTTAATCGACAATGTAACGTTAAAAAAATATAGATAAAAAATCCAGATGCTAATCAACTTTGCGGCGCGGCGACTCTTTCTCTTTACAGCGTGCGTTTTCGATTTGTCTTTAGGTTTGCATGTATGGGTGCGTACGTTTGTGTTTGTGTTTGTGTATCTGTGTGTGTGTGTAGCGCGTCGCGTTGTATCTTGTGGCTCAGATCGGCGCGAACGTGCGAGCGATTTCAATACCGTACGCTGCCAAGTTGAATTTCAGACTAAACCGAACGCAAGACGGCGACAACTCTGTCGAAACAAAATGAAGCGACAGCGCGCATGAGTGTTGGTGTGTGAGTGTGAGAGCGCTAGAGTGTGTGTGTGTGTGTGGTTGATTGCGAGGAGGGTTGGTAGGGCAGCTGAACGAGGAAAACCAGTTTCTCAAACACACGCACAACATTTCTCTATAACAAATGCGGGCGTGCGACTGCGACGCCAATAGCTAATCTCATGGTGATGGCAATGTGCGAGAGTGCGACAGCAGCAGGCACCACCACACGCTGTTCGCTATGTTTTGTTGTATGCGCTTTGGGGGTGTGTGCGAACGAAAGAAAAAATCTACACGACAAAAGAAAAAAAAAACGAGGCTACACAGCTGGCGGGCATGTGTATTGTGTTTGCTTTTGCTTTCGCGCCTGTTCTACGACACTCATTCATACATACTTACGTGTACGTATGTATGCATACATGTATGATTGCCTGTGCGCTGTCAACCACCCTGCCCGCTGCTGCTGCTGCTGCGCTGCCCCAACCACCACTGCCGCCGTCTCTGTCGACGGGCAGCAGACCAGTTTCTGTGTCTGTATACTCGAATGTCGGCTCATCGTGGTTGTTGTTGTTGTTGCTGTTGCCGTTGTTGTTGCTGCCGTTCTGCTGGGTTGCTTGCTATACTTCATCTTCTTTTTTCGATTTCGCATTTGCCACCACCACCACCATCGCACACAGAGCATTCACACACACACACACACACACATATTTGTGGTTGTTGGTTCATACATACTTACATACCTGAGTTGACTGGCAATCGACAGCGGCTTTATTTTATTATTAGTTTTGCTACTCTCGGCCTCAGTCGGGTCTCTTGCTGCCTCTGAAAGGGGAGGGGGCCTTCGCGCATAGAGTATGCGTAGCGCAAAGACAACAACAACAAGAACAACAGCAACAGCCACACAAAATGCTTTTCGTTCGCTTTCGCTAGCTCGCTCGTTCGCACAGTGGCCATCGTTTAATTAGTTTTATTTGAAATTCGGAATGTTCTTATTTTCGTCTCTTTTCACATGCGCGTTTTTTTGGGTATTTTTAATGGGTTGTGGTTTGACATTTTCAGTCTCTTTGATTTACTGCCCACTGTTGCACTTTTTTACAGTCAAGATATTATTTTGTTGTTGGTATGCGTACAACATGAGCACAGTGGCCATGTGTTATTGCCCCAATATAAACATGGTTGTTTTACAATCAAACATAATTTTAGGTTAGATTAATTATAGTACCGTAAAATAAAATAATTACTTTATATTATTCAATATATACATTGTAGTATTTAATTTTTAATTTTTATTTATAAAAATGATTAATTTTGTGCAAATGTGTGTATCAGGCTAAAGGAGGCGTGGCAGACCCCACAAACTATAAATATTTTGGTGTTATTTATCTTGTCACAAAAAAATAATACCTTGACTATATTAAGTATCTTTTGTGCATAAATAATAATAAATAATAATTTATATAGTTTTTGAGTCCTTGGCTTGTTGGCGCTGCAGCTTGTGCAATTGCACGAGTGTATGTCGCTGGTCCATATATATATAAATAAATAATTAAAATATATATATAAACCTAAATTAAAACACTTACTTTTCTTAAATATAAAAAATACTATAACAAATATAGTATTCAAGAAAAATTATATCACTTCAATGGAAATCAATTCATTTTTGCAAAAGAAACCTTTGCAATGCAGGCAATTTTCGATTCCATTCAAAACGTTCACGATTTAACACCACTTGCACCACTGTGCCTTGTCGGACACTCTGGTATTCCATTTTTCATTTTGTTGTTGCCTGCCCCGTGAGTGCTGTGTTTGCGTGTGTGCGTGGGCTCTCTTGCATGTACACGCTGCTTGTGTCTCTGTGTGCGTGCTCCGCTTTGGGCTGTTCTTGTGTCCGACGTTCATGATTATTTTGCGTTTGCCTGTATGTGTGTGTGTGTGTATGTCGTTTGTCTGTATGTTCGTCTCACGCTGCTGCTGTTGTTGTTGTTGCGCCGCTGCTGGCAATGACAGGCGACGTTGATGCGATGTGCACGATACATTTTGGCGTTTCGTTCGTTCGTTCGTATCTTTCTGTTTCTGTTTCTTTTTTTTTGTTTCGTTCGCTGCCGTCGCCATATTATTTTTACGCTTGTTAAGTGTTTCTGCCTGCTGCTTCTCTCTTCTCTACTATGCCTTTTATTTGCTTTTTGATTGCGACTGCCTGAGTGTGAGTGTGTGTGCGTGTGTGTGAGTGTGAGTGCTGATCCGGCTTCATCTTTGACTGGACTTTATGCATGTATTGGATTTTTTTAATGTTGTTGGGCTTTTTGTTGTTGCCCACACTTCGTACGTAGTTTTTTCTTATTAGTTGCGGGACGTTGCTGCCGCTGCTGCTGCTGCTGGTGTCGCCGCCGCCGCCGACGCCGTTGTTAGTGCCACGTTCAACTGTACAAAGAGTCGAGCGGAGCATGCGCTCTTTTTTTCGTTTACAATCATTGCCTTTAACTCGTTGGAGCTTACTTTAGTTTCCGACGTTGCTCCTCTCCTTCTCTTGTTGTTGTTGCTCTTCGCTGTGGTGGGGGGCGCCGCAGTGTGAGCGAGCGCACGAGTGTATGTCGCCGGTCTGCATGTCCATGCGCGCGCGTCTGTGTGTGTTTGTGTTTGTATGTATTGTGTTTCGTATGTTTCGAAAAATGACAAATGTATAATCAGCGTAAATTGCTTTGCGCGTGCTTTTTTCACTGGCATCAATTTGCTTAGTGCGCGCGCTCTCTCTCTCTCTCTCTCTCTCTCTCTCTCTCTCACTCTATCGCTCCCTCGCCTGGCATATCGTTTCGTTGCTCTCTGGCTCGCTTGCTCTCATTAGCACACATTAGTATGTGTGTGTGTGCATTGTAAAAGCCTCACACTTACACACACATTAGCACTGGAATTGTTATCGTTACGTTGTTGTTGCCTTTGTAATTGTTAGAATTTCCTACACCATTTTTGAAAAAGAAACCTTGGATTTATCAACATCTGCATACACTCACACAAACACACACACACACAGATCCAATGGCCTGCTGGGGTGTCGTTCGGGGCGTATGAGATTGCGTCGAGTGTGTGTGTGTGTGTGTGTGTGTGTTTATTCAACTATCAAAATGGGTTGATTGCGCTGTTGTTGTTGTTGTTGCTGTAGTTACCTCTGCCGCTGCTTTGTTTCTGCCGTTGCCTCTTCCTTCCTTCCACTGTAATGAAGTCTGGTTGCTGAGGCGTGGTCAGCTGAACAGCCCCTGCCACCGTTCTCCTTTAACCTTTGTGCGACCCTTCTTCGATCTGTCATCATCGAACATCCCCTTGCTGATATCGAGCTTCCCTTCCCAATTAGCGTCCCTCTGCTTGTTATTCCCAACTGCTGCAGGTAACTTGGTGGCTCGTGCGACCTTTGTATGCGCTACCATCGCATGCGATAAGGGGAATATGCCTCTGCTTGCACTGCTGCCCGGGGCTAACTTCGAATCGACACAGATAAGCAGGCTATATAGTTACATAACCTCACTATGTAGGTGATGTGGAGGTCTTCCAAGCTCAGATTTTATTGGTATTCATATCTGTGATTCCCTTCCAGTAAGCTGTTATCGATAACGATAACTGGCAGGTTTAAATATTAATAATAGAAGCAAAAAAAAAGAATGTTCTTCGTATTCAGGCATTATTCTGTTTAAATGTAAAATGCTATTTATCCCTTCACTTCATAACCTCTGACCCTCGAGAGGGATTTTCGCAAGAGTCTCATCGTGCAGAGCGAACGAACTGTACCCAGCTGGGACAAGGGTAACAGGCAACGAAAGGGTTGAACTTTGACACCGACCACAACTCACACACGCACACGCACACGCACACACCCTTCTTTTCTCCATTTTACGCAATGCATCGAACGCGTTTCTAAAACAAATATCCATCAATTACCCCCAAAAGCGGCACTATTAAGTTCTCTGTGCGAATGTGCAACCCCTCAGCCTCTCGAGCTCGTCAAGGGCTGTTTTTTGACTTTCCCAACACAAACCCGAATCCTAACTCGAACCCGAACCCTAAATCGAACCGGACGTACGATCTGCCTGTGTGTGACAACTGAAGAATGCTTGAAGAAAGCGAGAGTGCGATTGAGGGTGGTTGGGTTCAGATTATATATGATTTCCAGGGAAGGTCGACTCGATTAGTGGGAGCTCAAATAACATTGGCAAAAGCATAAAACCGCGAAAAGATCAGTGAATCGAAGTTGGGGGAACAATTTTAGAAAATCCGCGAAAGACTGGAATTGATAGGGTTGAGGGGAACTTGTATACTTTAGGGTAACTCTATCGGATTTACAAATGACTTTCCATAATCGCTAAAAAAGTGGCAAAGGATGATGGTTATAATTTCTAAACCACGATGAAGCAAGACATTTTGCCAAAATTGGGAATAATGGGTATATATGTAGATTTCTTCTAATGTAAAATAGAGAATAAAGTCGATGTAATAAGAAGAAAATTGCTTTATTTTGAAGCATAAACCGGTTTAGAAGATGGGGCCGCAAAGGAATTTTACAGAAAGTCCCTGAAACCTTAGCCCTTTCTTGCAACAGACAGAATGAAACGTGGCGGACCCCACAAACCATATACATATGTACAGCCGAGTCGATATAGGTGCGAATGTCTGTTTGTCCGTTCGTCCGCAAAGCTTAGATACCAGAAACTATGAAATTATATATGATATATTATATACGAAAATTTGGTTGCCATCGGATAATTAACAAAAAAGTTATTTAAGAAATAATCTGAAGAGTTCATGATTTTCAAACCGATCCCTAAAGTCTGCAACACAAAAAAAACTGTGTATTGAAGATATCATTTCGGAAGGGTAGGTGTTGGGTATATCAACATCGAGCACACTCAACCGTAGCTTTTGTGTTTGTTTAGGATGTCTTGGCACCTGCGTGGCAAGGAATTGATGAAGTCATGGGACAGTGATTCTCCCACAGATGTGATTGAAATGTTGGATTTGCATTTGCAACACTCTACTATCCATTCCCCCACAAGTTTTCATTAACACTTAGATCTGCTGACTGTACAGGCCATGACCTTAGGTCAACTTTTGGCAAGTTTACTCGTGTGCTTTGGGTCTTTAACCTGTTGAAACATCCATCTAATAGGTAATTCCCTATTGGCAAGTTTCACTGTTTTTAAAGTGTACTTGGGGTCTAACGCAGGGTTGGGTTCGATGTACTGTCTGTCTGTCCTTTCATCACTTCATAAATTATCTGCCACTTTGCGATGGGCCGGTTTAGGTGACTTTTGGCAAACCCAAATCGCGCTCTACCATATACATATTTTAATTATGAGCGGTTTTGTTTTTGGATGACAAACTTCTTCATTTTGTTCTGTAACGCCACTTCATTCAACCCCAGAGCCCTTTTATACCCTTGCAAAGGGTATATTAACTTTGGTCATCAGTTTATAAAGTAATATATAAAGATAAAGTATAATATGTATATATGTTCAGGGGAGTTGATGTAGCCATGTCTGTCGCAGCGCAAACTAGTCTCTCAGGTTTGGAGTTACCTTAATGAACGGCAACGAGCCGGATCGGACCGATATATTGTATAGCTGCATATATAAATAATATCATAAATAATCATCAGTCGTGTTTTGTTATTTGGCAAGATATCTACTACTACAAATTTACTACTTCGGACTTTTTTCACCACTATATATAGCATGCACATAAAAATTCATCGAAATTAGATCAATATAACATATAGCTAATATAGGAACAATGGGCCAAAATAAAGGTGTTTATGTTAAATAACTTAGCTTATCATTGTCAATTAAAGCGAGACATAATATTGAATAAACAGAATAAAAATTGTATTGGAACAATCGGTGGAGATAAGAACCAGTTCGGCAGTCCGCATAGGCATAGTTTGAAAAGTACTCTTGCATGTGTTGGGGTACCTTAACCCTTTACGCTTTTTATACCGGCTACCCATAGCGCAGAAGTGTATAAAAATAGAAAATTTCCGTTAAAGGCATAAGAAGGCGTGGCAGACCCCACAAACTATATACATATATTCTGACTCAGCATCAATCAGCCGAGTCGATGTAGACGTGTCCGTCTGTCTGTCTGTCCACTCGTATAAAAACCCCTCGTAAAAAAAAAATTTGGTGTCAATATTTGTTATTATTTCACGCTCATCATCAACTGAACCATACGCAAAATTTTAATGCAAGACAGTTTATTGTTCGTAAACCTAAAAACTACCAACTACCAAATGATTTCTTGAAATTTGTTTGCTGTCGGATAATTAACATAAAAGTTATTTAAGAAATAATTACAATGTACTGATTTCGAAGCCGATCCCTGAAAGTATGCAACACAAAATACGCACTGAAATTAATTATATTGTTTTTAAGAAATCTTTTTGGTCAGTTTAGTAGCGGGTATATAGCTTTCTTACTAGTTGATTTGCATTCCCTTATCAATTTATAGGATATAAGTCCTTTCCTTACCAAATTATATAATATACATCTTTTTCGAGTTCATAAATAACGAGCGGGGGAGTAAAATAATGTGCCGAAATAATGTAATGATAAAAAACAACATTCTATTGAGGTTTCATTAAATTGATAGAAATATCCCATGAATGTTCAATTTGTTGAATGCAAATGTTATTGTAGTTATTATCTTAATATATATAGAGAAGCTGATTAAACTATTTTAATTTAAGGCTAACTTAATTGGAGGTGGATTAGATGACAAATATTTAAGCCTCCTCTTAGAACATCCTTCAAATAAGAATAAACTACTCAGTGTACATCCGTCCGCCTTACCATACTGCCAACACCTTCTTCCGCTACCGACCTTTACCTTAAACGTAATATGGCGTTGTTATATTAGATCATATTACTTAATTTCAGACATCAGCTGTGAAGTTCTGCTTCTTTTTAGCAAAGTTTAATTACAGCAACCGGTGGTAATCCCTAGGCAATGGCTTTTCAGTTTTGCTTGTCCAAAAAAAAAAATGGTTCTTGCCGATCTTTTTTGAACCACTACCCGTTTTTGGGCAACTTACTCTACTCTAAATTTGTATTTTTAATTAAATTAATGTCAAGATCCTGTTTTTAAAAGGTCTTTTGGGTAAGAACCGTGTGTCCTCTCCCTGGATTTGAACCCGGAACTCCTGCATAGTCAAACGCCTCAGTCGACTCTTCTACAGGGGTCGGCACTACAAAAGTGTCTTCAGTTCCAAGGTTACTTCGCAAATCCATATCATGCGCCGAAAAAAGCAAGTTAATGCCCTAAAGCACACCTCAAGTAAAGCTAAGAAAGGTCTTGCGGACAATAATTTTTATATCCTGGATTGAACATCTCATCTATCCAATTTCAACTCCATGTGGATAAAAATTGAGCACTGATTGGACCACAAGTTGAATGCAAGTTGCGTAATGAATGAAAAATTGGAAAAATTGACGTCAATATTTGTCCTGTAATTTTGTTGTTCAATAGAACCCAAGCTTTTCTTAAAAGTAAAGGGAGAGCAAACAAAGTATTAAAAATAATTTAATTCAACTTTTCTTCAGGATCTCGCGGAATATTTAAATTTTTTATGCCTATTAATTTACTTACCTTTTATCGTTTTTATTGCTTAGTAATGCATTTTAGAAAAATTTAAAACTTCATTGAGGACCCACATTCACATGTCTTAAGCGTGACTGTGACTAATTAATTCGTCTTATCCGATTTTGAGATGTCTAAGATTTTGTATTTAAGCAGTTTATGGTACAAGTACATTCTTGCTATTTCAATATTATCGATCTTTTATACATATAACTCGATACTATACATTAGTGGAAGATTTTAAAAAGTCTACATATTTTATTAAAATTGTTATTTCGGTCGATCATATTATTATTTATTATTGAATTTATTTATTTATTGAATGGGATAATAAGGAACCCATTGATCCAACATTTGATGCAGCAAATTGGGCAAAACCTAGAGAAATCCAATTAATTAATTTATTTATTTATTTAATTAATTTAATGTCAACTATATGCAGTCGAATGAATTGACAAAAGAACAATTAATAAGTGAAAAATTTATAAAAATGTAAGCATAAAGTATATATAAAGCATATATAAAGGTTTTAAAAGATCTAAGATTATTTTAATTTTATTAAATTTAATTTTAATTTAATTTAATTTAATTTAATCTGGGATAGACAAAGATATAACCGATCCAACATTTGTTGCAAAGAATTGGGGAAAACCCAGAAAAACCCAATCAGATCAGAAGAGTTAATAGTATTAGTAAAAAGTTAGTATATGTTAAGACATGCCCAACCGACCGAGGGGCAGTGTCATAAACGCGAGCATGCAGAAATAGAAGCTAAGAAAAAAATAGACAGGCGTTTCGAGGAAAATTTAACTTCTACCTAGGTAGGACAAAAGTTTCAATTTTAAGGCTGGTACAGAGTCTGTATTTGTTAATATGAAGGAGTACTTATTAAAATCAGAACATAATACCCTGAATGGTTCATGCAGGGCATAGTTCGATCTACAATTAGGAAGAGTTAGTGGTAAGTAATTACGGGTAATTCTACATGGGACGGCGAAGTTTAACTGGCTAACCAGATCAACACTCTCAACGTCCCCTTGGATAAAGTTATTCATAAAAACTACACCAAGCATAGTTCTACGGTTAGCTAAGGACGGTAAATTAAGTAATCTAAGTCTATTTGTATAAGGAGGAAGTCTTATATCTACATCCCAGTTGAGACCTCGCAAGGCGAAAATTAAAAAGTTCTTTTGTTCGGATTCAATACGGTCCCTGTGAATCGAGTACTGAGGACACCAAACGCATGATCCGTACTCCAAAATTGGACGAACAAGTGAGGTATAAAGGGTCTTTGTTAGATAAGGATCGTCAAACTCCTTAGACCATCGCTTAATAAAGCCAAGTATTCCCATAGCCTTATTGACCATTGTAGAAATATGTTCCGAAAACTTAAGTTTACGGTCCAGACGGATACCAAGATCGTCAACTAAGGCAATTCTTTCTAAGGCACAACCACAAAGTGTATAGGATACCAACTCAGGGTTGGTTTGGTAGATTGTCATAAATCAGTTAAATCAGTAAAGGCAATGTTAGTATCAGCTCAAAATTGGGAAAAACTTTCGCGCACATGCAGATTGACGAGGGATACAATTGCCAGAATAATTAAGAAATCTCTTAGATCAATCATTTCTAGATATGTGCGTCGGATACAATTTTCTGTGGTCCAAACATAGTGCAAAGGCTCAGGAAGTGTTAGTAAAAAGTAGTTACGGGTGATTCTACCGGGACAGAAAAGTATAGTACTGATCCTTTGCTTGCCAATTTTGATAAATTTCAAAGATTCAAAATTGAATACAAACATAAAAACGCAGTGATCGAGTCGATTATCTGATATGCAGTGCGCCTGGTTGCAATGTCTTGAAAAATAGAATTAGTTGGCACTTATCTCTTACGACACATGGCTTTGATTCGGCACGTACCATTTTATCTTACTCAGGATCACTAGCCGAGTCGAATAAACCATGCCTGTCTTTCTGTCTGTCTGTCCGGATGTCCGGATGACGAGATGAACACACAGATCTCAGCTATTATTAAAGCTAGAGACACCAAATTTAGAACGAAGGTTTCTGTTTAGCCAACGCAGATGAAGTTTATTTCAAATGTTGGGTGCCACATCCACCGCCCCCGCAAATCAAGAATTTAATATTTTAAGCTGATTTGTCAGCGACATTAAAAAATATACATACAACAACAGTAAGACCATACTTAGCTAATTATAATACCAACATAACGTGGAAATTTCAATCCGATCGGAGAACAAACACAGACGTTATTAAAAAAAAAACATTTTTTTTTCGATATTGTACCAAAATTTTGAACGTCACTGTTACCAATTCATACTCAAAAAATGAACTGAAAATCGGACAATTGTCAGTAATCAGTGAAAAGTGATGAAAGAACAATGTTAAAAACGTTCAGCTATTATACAGTGTGCGCCATTTCTTATGTCGCCATTGAAACATTCAATAACTTGTTCACTTCACAACATTTAACTTGTCTTTATATGTTTTGAAATTGTCGACAATGTTAACCCTGTATAGCTTTTCATTAAAAGAACGTGCCGAATACATTTGTTAGTACATTGAAAACAGTCGATCAGTTGTCTTAACTCAGTGTATATCGTCGTGTATCATTGTAAAGATTCACCCTGTGACAACATTATTCCTCGCTTGAAATCGATTTTGTTTGAGCATGGGAGAGGAGTAGACTATGATCAACCCGTTCACCAACGCCTAAGGCCAAGATATGGTATATAGTACAGCACCTTCAAAACTACAGTTTCTGCAACGAAATTGCCGTAATTATCATAATTAATATTTATTTTTGGTTAAACTAATGAACATTTACAAAAATATTTAGTAGTTTGGATTCATTGTGCAAATCTGCTGCTCAACATCATTCCATAAATTCTCAATGGGATTGAGATCTGTTGACTGAGCTGGCCTCTTGTGCTAATAAAGGAAACTTATAACGGTATATTGTCTTCAGCATATGACAGCGTTATATTAGTATCGATATTTTTACAAACCTGCGAGTCATCCGGGTGTCTATCCCCCATGCCATAAAAACGCTACCCAGATCATTACGTTTCACCATCGTGTTTCATGGTCTTCAAAGTGTGTTGTGGGTGTGTAAATGTTGCATGTTGAGAGGACCAAAGCGCTTTCCGTCAAATTTAAAACGGCAAAACGAGGTTTCGTCACTTTGCCTTTGGTGAACTGCGGCCTTGTCACCTTCTAATGGTTTTGGAAGAAACATTTATTCCAACATTTTTATTTGTTTCTTTTTGGATCACGGTGGAGATCTCGCAACATCTTAAAGCATCTTGCAACATGCCAGCTGTTTGGCAACCTTATAATCCAATAGTTCTCATTATTTCAAAAGGCCTCAGTGCAAAACTTTTTTCTAGCCATAATTAATGGACATTTTTGTTTAATTTTTGTTAACTTGATTTGAAATGTAATAATCATTAAAGGAACGGAAAATTGTGTATTGAAGTTTGCTGCAACCAACTGTGTTAGGTTTGTGACCATCGCTGTATAAATACTCCTTAAATTTCTGAAAAATCGAAGAATTAGATGTCTGAAATCATTAGGATTTGATGAGTGAACAATGTCAAACACTTGCTGTCATTATATTAAATATAGTTAGTATTGGAACAAAGGGAATTTTAACACACATGCGTCGAAGGGCATCCTGTTGTCGCGTGCATTTTAACTTTAGCTTTCGCCTTTGTTTCTTGTTGTACCCTTGCAGGGGGTATATTATTTGGCCTGTAAATAAGGGAGAACGAGCTGGATCGGAAAAAACTTGGTTTACACAATTAAACCTGCTCTCAACCAATTAATAAATAATTTTTTTTTGTCCATTTCTGGATTAGGTGGTCCTCATTTGATGGCTTAAGTTAGGCGTGTCGCAAGATATGAGCTTTGCTAAACATCCGCTCAGATTCAGATTTTCGCAAACATATTTACATAAATGTGTTTCTAAATATTTTTAGTTTTATCTAGTTGCATAGTTTACCGTCCAAAATTCTGAAGGACTATCTTCTGTAGATATATAGGAAGTGACCATACATTATAAAATAATGAACGCCAATAAGGCGTCCTTATGAGAATAACTTAAATCTTTATTCATACTTTAAGTAAAAATCTAAGAAAATTTGCTCATTTTTCAATTTGTCTGGACTTTTGCAATTTTTTGTAATGAATCTTTGGAATTGCTTGCAAGTCAACCCAAGGATGCAGGCTTTTAAGATTATCTTAATTGCCACTTGAACAATTTCCACAATGATTGTACTTGATTTTCCCAATTTACAATGTTATGTTGTATTTCTAATAACAATAATTTATTTAAACGGTAGATTTAAGAGATAAGAAACGAATTACCACTTCAAATGTAAAAAATTCCAAATATAATTTACTTTTATACGAAAAAAAACAAATTTTGGCATTGATTTTAACAAATTTTAGCAGTAATCTCGGGAGTCCTGAGTCACGCAAATTTTGCAATTTCATTTCAAGGTAAAAAATTTTCCTTTGTGGCGCATTCTTGTTTTCTGTTCATTAGCCACTAAATTTTTTCTATTTGGTAAGATCTTGGATATTTGATGGCCAATCCAAAACATCTTATTATTTATATTTGAGCCAATTTTTAGTCTCGTAATGGATTTAAGTCCTTATTGACCTTAGCTAATTACAAATATTTTGCAATATTTGCCTTTGACAAAAGTGGGTTTCGTCTGATCATGGGTCTAAAGATCTAGTCGTCATTTAATCTACGTGCGACAAGAATTCTGGACAGGTTTAGGTCATACACGTATTCGTTATTTATTTCCGCCATGATTTCGCATAAAAACGAACTATTGCCTTGTCTATAGTTTTATCATTTTTTTATGGTCTTTGCTATCGAACCATAGTTTTTGTTAAAAATTTTGGATTCGGTTTGATGATTGTAAGTGGATTGTTAATTGCATTGCTCGTTTTAGCACAAATTTATTTAAAAATTATAAAAATAGTAAAATATGACAGAAGATGTGATCTATGCAAAAGGAGCTGTGTCATTATAAATTGTATGTCAATAATGTGACCGGCAAAGAAGAACCGAAAATTGTAACGGCATAATTTAAAGCAATTTCAATTAATTCGTTTGGTAAATGCAAAATCACGTAGGAGAGTGAAAATAAACATAGTAACAGAATTTAAAATTCTTTCTTCTATTTTATTAAAGTTTTTCAGTCCTTCTTTTGCTTTTATGCATTGCTAAAGTGTACATCACTTCACAATAAAAGAAATATTTTGCGTTTAAACGGTTTTGTTACAATTATTAGTTCAGCTTTTGTAGACCGATAAAATAAGCTGTAAGACACTGTATTTCCAGAAAAATATGCGTACTCCCTCAACGCATAACATTGATGGCAAAAATGTATAGATGTATAAAAGCTGTATATATGTATATGTAATAAAGACATGGACTTGGTTTTTTTTTATATTATAAACACTTTTATTATTATTAATATTCACAGGTTCGCTCGAAATTTTGTCAAACCTTGACGTTAGGCATGTTTTGAGTTCGGACTCGCATTTGAACGGTCAGAAAATAATTGGAAAATGAAAAAATGCATGATAAGAACTTTTACACTTTTTGACGCTTACATATTGGAGACCTTTCATTGCGGAATTATTGCTTAATTTGTCTTACAGTAGAAAAATATGTTCTTGCGTGCTATAGAGTAGAACACTTAATGTATACAGGTAAAATCATCCTTGAAATGATTCATTAAAAACGTTTTGAAAATGATTGTCCAATTTAGAAAATACGATTGGTTTTTTTAGAAATGGTCACCAGAACATGTGGGTGCAAATCCAGAAAGAGTGAAAAACTATTATGTTACAAGAAAAGTTGTTCAAAATATAGTTGAAAGCACCATAAATTCTATAAGTTACGTAATAAAATCTGTGGATTTTTCTCAAAATACTAAGAAATTCGTAGTAGTTTATATTCGTATAAAAAACTCGTAACAAACTAGTAAGTTATTTAAGTTTTGATTTTATACTTCGTGGACTTTGTTAAAGAATGTGTTAAGAAAAGTAAACAAAACCAACCCTTTGTGTCGATAGCTCCTGTGGAATTCCCCTCTTTCCATTCCTTCCGCTTGGGGGTCCTCTCCAATAGTTAACATGAAAAGTACAGTGCCCAATTCCATTAAGGAAACTCACCGGCGAAAATTTTTTCTTTCGACTTAAATATGAAAATGTGTCAAATTGGCACAAGAGACTGATGCGTGTTAAATAATATAATATGTACGCGTCTCAAATTTTATAAGTTACAAACCCATTATTACAAAAGACAGTATATGCCCACATCAGAATTCTATACCTTTGGGGCATATTCCAAATTTTGCTTTTATTTTCTTGCGGGGCTGTGTTATCTTAGTACCAAGACATTTTAAATCATTTCGATGTTAAGTTGTTATTTTATTTAGATTGTTTGTATATACAAGTTGTGTCAAAAACTAAGCTGACTTTTCAAATTTCGCTGGCAATGTACTTTTTTTTTGTTTTGTTATGTTGGTACACTCTTTCTTTTCTAAAATTGCTAAATTTTGACCAAAAGAACCGTCGCATGAGCACCGCTCAATAGCAGTTGAATGACGTTAACGATAACCCAGATTTACTCAAAAGGGTCATAAATGGTGACGAATCATGGGTATATGGTTTTAATATCGAAGCTAAAGCCCAATCGTTCCAATGGAAGAGCCGAGGTGAGCCAAGACCGAAAAAAGCACGCCGCGAAATTTGAAAAGTCACCTTAGTTTTTGAACACACCTCGTATGATTCTTTGGATCGCTCAAAATTTTATAAGTAAACAAATTTTCTGTTCAAATTAACTTGAGAAAACATTAAATAGGAATAATGTTGCAAATCATTTTAAATAAAGAAAGATGTTTGTTATCATCACTATTGTGTATTTTTGAATTTATCTCAATAAATCTAAGTTTATAATCCAACTACATTTATCAATTAATGGGAACAATAATAAATATTTAAATTTATTAATATTATTATTTTTTTTTTTTTTGGGAATTAAAAAAACAGCTGCCAGCGTCATAGTATTTATTATTATCTAATTTAATTTCCTTGCTTGCTTTCATTTAAAATAAATCGATTTGTGGACACTGTACCGTCTCGACGGATCACAGTCACACTACACATCAAAACCAAATATGGACATGTAATTTATGCATATTAAATTTAAATACAGCCAAATAATTAATTCACCTAAATTCATAGCAAAGACAACCAATATAAATATTTAATTTGGTCAACTTGAACTTTATTATAATTCAATTTAATTATTCAGTATGAACAATTTTTGTACACTAAGCGAAAAGTTATGAAAGCAGGAAAAGCAAACTTACAAAGCTGGGGTAGTTTACATATGTATTTAGTACGTTGTTTTTATTTCCTACAACAAAGAGTTTTAAAATCAGAATCTTTTAATTGGTTCTACATCTGTTCAGGAAGTCCCCTTATTATATCAATAATGTTCGTAATGTGTTTTAGATTAAATGTACAATTTTTAAAAGAATATTTACGGTACATTGCAAGTCTAGTGCTGTATATGTATATTTCCGCTGTTATCGCACTAGAGATGATTGCATTCTGTCGATAAACCTGTCGTCATCTTGTATGCATGATTAGATAAACACTAATTACATCATCCGTTGGCTGCTAGCAACGGTCGCCATTTTACTTTCAATGTGCGTCGCGCTGTCATCGCGTTGACTTCGTTGCCGACGTCGACATTGTCGTCGTCGTCGTTGCTGTCGCTGTCTAATTTCAGTCGACGTCAGTTCGTGTCGCCGACGCGAGACTTCGTCCAATACAAAATGCCGACGGCGAACAATGGGCGCGCTGCTCGCTAGTTCGGGGTGGGTGTCAACCAAAGCGACCAGCATAGTGGGATAGGGACGGGAACAGTGGCAGCTGCGCTGTGGGAACGAGACAGCTATATGCTCACAATTCGTCTCGTTGGTGGTGTGTTTCGCATGCGATGGGCGGTCCGTGGTGAGTTGTGGCCGGAACGAGGTGAGGGGCACGTATAACAGTTGCGCATGGTTGCTTAATTAAATGTGTTACTACAAATCAAGCAAAACATTTCAACCAAAAGCAATTATTTGATTTGTAGTGTTTTAATAATTAATATCATATACAAATATAAAAATAAAATTTTTTGTAATTGATTAAATTATTTTAATTATTGGATTGAGGCATTATTGAGTAAAGATTAATAAAAATTAATAAATCCCTATATTAATAATGAAATACAATACTTTTTGCTTAATGAATTATCAAATATATCAATACAATAGGATACACATGAAATCAGAATTTACTGATTAAATAAATTACTATTCTAGGCCTTAAAAACATCTCTTTGAAAAGATTAACTTAAACATTTCCTGGATACCAAAAATTTTATTATAATCGCATTATATCAATTATGTAATAAACTTTGATTTTTAAATTTTATGATAACTGATTTTGGTGAGAAAAAATTAGAAAATAAAAAAAAAGAATGAATAATAAAGCTTTTAGCATTGAAAATAAAACTCGCTATCAGAGACTTATAAAAATATAAATCAAACAAAAAAAAATAAAGTGAGTCATAACCAAAAGAAAATAAAAATCTCAAGAGTTTTGCAAGAGACTTTTTTCAAGAGACTTTTGTTTAAAAAAAAACCCTTAAACATAATTTGTATATATAAAACTTATAGCCGTTACAGTCTATATTTTAGTTATGACAAATAAAATTCAAGCTACTACAAAAAAATGTTAAATAGGTGATACATTGGTAATTGATTAAAATGTTTCTATTTCTTTAAGTTTACATTTTATGCAGATTAGAAATCATAAAACCAGAATAAGTTATGTGTCATTATTTTTATAGTCATTATATAATTTTTTTAAAGGTAGCATTTTCATTTAACATTTGATTTCTTCAGTTTATTACGGACGCAGAAAAATAAAAATAATATAAATGACTGACAAATTGTTAAAAATTATAAAAATTAATCAATAAAAGTATTGGTCAAAACAATAGTATTCAGTCCTTGGTCATAGGACTAGCTCAGATAATTTAATGAGTATTGTCTAAATATATAAGATAACTCCTACATTGCATTTTGGAAATATTTTATGTTAATTCAAAAGAAGAAATGAGCTTTTGAAAATTGCCATGGTTAAATTGAGATGCTTTAAATGCAAAAATCAAAATATTGAAATTTTTAATTATTTTTATTTAATAAATAATCATTACTGTATAACATGTTTGCAACTAGCTCTTCAAATTAAATTAAATATACATAAATATGAATGGAATAGATAAGCAGGTTAGATTATTTTGATTCGCACAAGTTTAATTAAATAGAGCTTTAAAAATGCTTTTAAAGAACTAAAATAAACAGAAGAGCAAATCGACTGTAGTTTTGAAGACTTAAAATACTCGAAGAGAGCATACAATTATAATATATTATATTGTATAAATAAGGTTAATTAAATCGAACATACAATTCGAATACTTAAATTTTGATCTTTTGAGGATACAAACGTTAAACGTGCGTCTCGCCCAAGCAGAAACGTAAAAGCTCACAGTTCATCCGATTGACCAAAGCTTGGCGCTCAGTAGCTTTTGTTATCGCACTTCTTCGTGTTCTCTCGCCGTCGCTGTTGCTCTCGCTCTCGTGCTCTTCGCTCTGCCTCGCTTATGCTCGTCTCGTTTCGATTTCGAATCCGCTTTAGTTTTAGTTTTGCTTTCAGTTTTGTTTTGTTGTGTTTACGATTTACACGAGAGCAGCAGAAGGAAATACAACTCAAATAAATACGTATTTACAGACTAAACTAGAAGAGTCTACCGCAGGTGCATACATACATATATACATACATAATGGCTAAGATAAAAGATGTTTCGATTTACTTTGAGTGCAATTTGAGTGAGTTGGGTGTGTTCTGCACCCCGCTCCCCCCTCCACCACTTACACTTCAGTTATTTTCCACAGAACAGGCTGAAGGCTATGCAAATTGTCGGCGCGTGCGGCGTATAAATATATATATATATATATATATATATGTGTGTGTGTGTGTGTCCTCTGCTTGCCTGTCTCTGTGTGAGTTCTCGCTTTGCGTGTGGGTAGAAACAGGGGCGGGTGTGGGGGCAAACGTTTTCTGTGACGCCATTTGAAACGTGCATGTGTGAGTGTATTTCTATGTGTGTATGTGTGTTTTTATTTTGCAATATTTAACGCATAAATAAATAAAAAGCAACCGCAACTAATGAAGCGATAACAAATCTGATTGTCATCAATTTGCATTGAATTTCAGTGCTCTATCAAGTGCCTCTCTCTCTTTATCGCTCTCACACACACGCACACATGCGCAATACACGCGTACTTATACTCGCGCACGACTGACACAAGCCAAACAAAAACAAACAAATAAACATTCGACATACACACACATACGCTCTCACACACACGTAGTGCCGCTCTCTTTTCGGCAAAGTCGACATGTGGAATGTAAACTAAGAGCAGTGTGAGAAACAGGGCTGGAAAGCTTTCAAGTTTGCAGTGGAAACTTTGCGATCAAGTGACAGCATTAAGTACAGTGGGCACTACTCTAAAATAGACAGTGAAAATTAAGGAAACATTTTTATATATTTATTTAATGTCCACCAAAAACGGTCGACTTAGAAATAAATTTAACTGTTAATAAAATATAATATTTGAAGTAAATTAACAAGAAAAGCATTAAATTTATTAAGTCTTAATAATCTTAAACTTTTTAATATTGTTAACTGTAAATGTTTAAAAGTTTAAGATTACAATGAAAAATAATATATTTATTTAGACTTGGGCTTAAAAAGAATAATCCTATTTTACATTTATTGCAGAAGATTGAGTAGATCCAAGAAAACCCCATCAGATCAATTGTACATATACATATTAGGTCGATTAGGTCTTAAATTAGCTGGACTGTTATCTAATTCCATCGAGGATTATCATTATTTAACTATAAAGCTTAGGCATTACATCGGTCCGTCGTTAAATTCAACATATTTTTCTCAAGTATAAATATTCTTTTTATCAACTATCTAAAGTTTCAAAATAAATCCCTATATCGAACATGCACATATCAGGAACAAAGTTAAGCCTCTCGAGCAGGAAATATTTGAAAAGCTTTCCGTACAGTAAACAAAGAGATAGACAAACAGAGGACGGAAACTTCCTAATGGATTTACTATGTTTGACCGAAATGACTCGAAACTCGGTACCAGTTCGGATGATATGGAAATGATCCATGGGCGACCTTCATTTATCTTAGCAGACCACCAGAAATAAATGCCCGGTAACGAGGCGCAGGTAACGAGCGCAGATTGTCGTAAATGAGTTTATGATTATGCAGTTTTTGTCGGTTTTCGGTTTTCGGGTCTTGGCTTTTGGTTCTTGGAATTGTTTACACGACGGTACGAAAGTAAAGTAAACGCAGTCAGTCGCGGTCATAAAGATATTGACTTTAACAGCACCCGCTGTTTGGCCCGAATCTCTTCCGAGATCAAGATCAACTGAGATCGTGGGATAACTCGATCTCATTGTTTGGCAAGCAAATAAAATCCATCCGAGTTTCGCTAATTTCTCCAGACGAGCATTCTCTGACTGATAACGACACTATAAAGCTATTTATAGATGTATGTATGAGTTAGTACGAGCAATTGTGGAAAAGTTCGGTTCCCCTGTTGTCGTCTGTGTTATCAGTATCGTCTGTGCATCGGAGGAGACCACAAGCTGTGTGCCCAGTTATTAGCGAAATTTGGTGAGCAGCTTACAGAAAATTCGACAGGCTCAAGGATCTTGATCAGAAATCACAGGAAATCGTCTGGAAGACATATGTACATATATATTTCTATCAGACCAGAAGATCCATGTGTTTAATTTGAAGTTCCTCATTTCTTATTAGTCGTTTTAGACGCAATACACAAGTCCCCGAAAAAAGAATTCCCCGGATTTATCTATCACCTATTTTCGGGCACCCAAAACTGTCGACTCTCGAATACTGTATTAATAAGTGGTTAGTCAACGTATAAATGCTGATAATACAAGATTTTTGAATCTTAGTTATAGTATAGTAGTCCGATGATGTAAAATTGATAAGGTTGTTTTTTGCAGCCATACTTATACATATGAATGTTTACAAGTAGAATTATAGTTTTATACAGAGAGAAAGAAATTTAGGAATGATTAAATAATTGTGGGGAAAAATAGAGATAGCATAAGAGGCTAGAGAACTGAACGAAATTGGTATTATGTAAGGTTAGTTTTATTTTCAAAGAAACGAAAATTAGACACTTAAAGATTGTCCAAACAGTAAACTGAAGAAATCTATATAGGAATGTATATTAATTTATAAAGATTTGATAGGGGAATCTATGTATAATTTCATACATATTTGCTGATGTCATAATTGGTATTAGATACCTTTATTTTGTGAATTTCTTTATGAGCTGCATACATTCTTTGAAGCAAAGTAATTTTAAAGGTCTCCCGGGAAGTTTTGCACCAGGGCCTCGCTACGGCCTTGTACAAAACTAAATATTAATAAACACATATAGTTATTGAAGACTGAAACATAAATTTGCACTTAGTTAGTATACAGTTCGTTGACAATTTTGAATAGTCGAAGGGTATTATTACAATTAATATGATCACTAATCGATAATTTGCTTTATCTTTTTAGCGAAGCACCTTACTAACTTGCCGTCGACCCTCTTCCCTTCCCACCAAGTGTTACATCCCGCTGCCGTCCGCCGAAACACCTGCAGCTACCATGCGCTTCCAAGGTCTCCTGCAACTGCGCAGATTCGCCGCGACCGCCGCCACCCTGCGGCAAGCGGCGACGCGCACACAGACACGCACACACACAACGATGCGCACGCTGGCGAGCAGCGCATCGCCGCAGCCAGAACTGACGCAGGTAAGCGAGAGTGAGAGTCACAAAGAGGGAATGCGAGAGGGAGAGGGCAAGAGGCAGTTGCTGCGCCCAAAAGTGAATGAAAGAGAGGGAGGGAGGGTGCGAGCTCTTCTCGATTCTCTGTGGTGACTTGTGTCCGCTGACGCTTTTGTTGCTGCTGCGACTCTTGGCCCAATCGCTGTCGACTTGTGCAACACATTGCAAATGGTGGTTGGCCAAAAAATGTACCGCTATGTACAGTTGTGCACGTGAATGGCAAACAAGCGTACAGTGGGCAGTGGGGTGAACAATCACTGAAATAAGACGAAGCTTTTAAATTTTTGATATTATTATGGCTACCCCAATGAACGAAATAAATCTAGTTATTCGAGTTACTTGACAGACTGAATTTAAAATCATAACTTAGAAATCTTGGATAAAACTTCTTTATTTAATTTGTTTTAGGCTTATTGTTTATTGACTTGAGTCAAACCTCAACCATTGCACATTAATTATATTAATTAATTAGTATTTATTTTCAACCAAAATCAGTCGACACAATGATTATACACATATTAAAAAATAGAGCATAGATAATAGATTTTACAAAAAGTTTTCAATTGTCACACCTACAAATTTCTAAAATCAATAGATCAAACCACAATCAAGAATAAGAAGTATACGAATAACTCAACAGCAAACTAAACAAATACTAAAATATATTGTGTAGATTATACAAAGTTTTCGTAATCAATTATAATTTTAAATATAGAGACTTGAAATTACCGTGGTGTATTACTAAAAGTATTGAATGTCGGTTGTCTTACGTCTTTTAGATTTAAAGAGATAAAAATAACTAATTTATTGATATTATTTTGCTCAAATTGCACTAACTCAATCGTATTCCGACCTAGTTTATTGATTTTTATATGCAGTTAATTATGATGTTTTTCTTTCTTCATTTTTTACGGTACGATATTGCCTTCAATATTTTAATAGCAGATTATAAAACACTATTTTACATAAAATAATCACAGCGATTCAATCAACGTTAATCGATTATTAAATTGTTGCGGAAGGCGTTGAAAATTTAAAAAATATTAATAATAATAAAAAAAAAAAATTGTTCAACTAAGCAATAACAACATTTTTAAAATTCTAAAAAAAAGGACTTTCTTCCCAATGTGCAAAGCTTTATCCGTCAAGTTTGAACTGATTTCTCAGCTAATCAAGCAATCAAAAATTTGTTGCTCTTCCTTACTATCGATTTTCAAACATGTTGCAGAACGTATGTTAAATATAAAATTCACAGATTTGCTTTTACAATATTCGATAACAGTTATAAAATACAAAATAGTACACACATGTGTATGTTTTAAGCCACTTTATATGATCTCTAGATGGTGCATTTATGATATTGCACTTTATTTGATTCAACACCTAAAATGTTTTCCCCATTTATTTAAAAAAAAGGTCAGCTTTGTAACCTTAAAACTTGAGACTTCCTTTGAGAAGAACTTTCGTTAAGTTGCGAGGTTAAGAAATTGAGCACAAAATAAACTTTATTTACACGTACGATTCTTGCAGATCTCGGACAACGTGACGCGTGGCAACTACGCGCAACTGAACGACAAAGACGTTGCGCACTTTGAGCAACTGCTGGGCAAGAATCATGTGCTCACCGAGGACCTAGATGGCTACAACATATGCTTCCTGAAGCGCATACGCGGTGAGTTTACCTGAAAGAGATAGTGAGAGAAAGGGAGACGGGGATAAAGAGAGAAGAGCTTGATGGGATTCTCCATTTGTCTTGCAGGCAACAGCAAACTGGTACTCAAGCCGGGCAGTACCGAGGAGGTGGCCGCCATTTTGAAGCACTGCAACGAGCGGCGGCTGGCCGTGGTGCCGCAGGGTGGCAACACTGGTATGGTGGGTGGCTCAGTACCCATTTGCGATGAGATTGTCATCTCACTGCAGCGTCTCAACAAGGTGCTATCGGTAGATGAGGTCACTGGCATTGCGATAGTCGAGGCCGGTTGCATTCTCGAGAACTTCAGCGAACGGGCACGCGATGTGGGGCTGACAGTGCCACTGGATTTGGGTGCCAAGGCGAGCTGCCATATTGGAGGCAATGTGTCGACCAATGCTGGTGGTTTGCGTGTGGTGCGCTATGGCAATCTGCATGGTTCGGTGCTGGGCGTGGAGGCGGTGCTGGCCAACGGGCAGGTACTGGACCTGATGTCCAACTTCAAGAAGGACAACACTGGCTACCACATGAAGAATCTGTTCATTGGCGCTGAGGGCACACTGGGCATCATTACAAAGCTGTCGATGCTCTGCCCACACGAGTCGAAGGCGGTGAATTTGGCCTTTTTGGGTCTGAACTCTTTTGACGATGTGCTCAAGACATTTGTCAGTGCCAAGCGCAATCTCGGCGAGATTCTCAGCTCGTGCGAGCTCATCGATGAGCCCGCACTGACTGCGGCGCTGCAGCAATACAGTTTCCTCAAGTAAGTGTTGCCTCCCCCACCCTTAGTTCAGTCAGACCTAATCTATTTGCTGCTTCCTCCGTATAGTGCCCCTATAACTGGATACCCCTTCTACATGCTCATCGAGACTTCCGGCAGCAATGGCGCCCACGACGAGGAGAAACTTAACCAGTTCATTACGCTGGGCATGGAGCGTGGCGAGATTGTCGATGGCACTGTCACTGGCGAGCCCGGCAAGGTGCGAGAGATCTGGAAGGTGCGCGAGATGGTCCCACTGGCTCTGATCGAGAAGAGTTTCTGCTTCAAGTACGACATCTCGTTGCCACTGCGCGACTTCTACGGCATTGTCGATGTGATGCGCGAACGCTGCGGCCCCCTTGCCACCGTTGTCTGTGGTTACGGCCACTTGGGGGATTCCAACCTGCATCTGAACGTGTCGTGCGAACAGTTCAACAAGGAGATCTACAATCGCGTCGAACCCTTTGTCTACGAGCACACGTCCAAGTTGAAGGGTAGCGTGAGTGCCGAGCACGGCATCGGCTTCCTCAAGAAGGATTATCTGCACTATTCCAAGAATCCCGTTGCCATCGCCTGGATGCGCGACCTTAAGAAGATGTTCGACCCCAACAACATCCTCAACCCATACAAGATGCTTAATTAATTTCGATTCTGCATATTCGATATGTATATAAATATATTTTTTTTCATAGCAAATAAAGTTGAAAATTCATGAGTCTCTCTTGTTTGGTGCCAGTGTGCGAGCTTTGGCGGTCGTAGCTTTCGCTTGATCAGCTGTTGTGGCGGCTTATCGCTTTCGCTGCGTGATCGCTGCACGCCCGCCAGAACAGAGGGCGGCTCAAGGTGGTGGTGGTGTGTTGGGCTGTTGTTTGGATCGTGTCGAAAAGCTTGAGCGCTGCTAGAGATGATACTTTGCTACGTGACACGACACCTGAATGTGACTTGCTGTTGCAAATATACAAACTTTTTCATCTTTATTGGCTCATTGAAGTCATCCCTAGAATAGCCTCCAAATGAATAAAACAATTTGTTTTGTTTGCGATCATGACATAATAAATACAGTTTTCAATCTATTTTGTAGATTGGTTTCTTTTAAATATTTTATTCCCTTAATTGTAGTAAAAGTGGTACAATCGGTACATTAATATTGAACATTACACCACGAAATATATAAATTAGACATAGAAAGCATGAAAATAATTTATGGCTTAGTTTGTTACACAACAAGATAAGATGGAAATTGAAATTGAAAAATTGTTAGTCGATAATATGAAATTTAATTCAACACTTTTTCTTAACATATTTTAAACCTACATAATTTTTGCTTTCTAAATTTAACATGGATTTAAAACTTTATCAAATTTGACAATTTGTCAAAAAATAAAATAAATTAAAATTTTCTGAAAACTTAATTTTAACCTAACTTTGAAAACTGTGTAAGCCCAGCCCTGGCTTGTGATCGTGTCACGTCCGCAGGCACGCGATCACGATCTCACATCTAGCTGCAAAGCTCTGCGGCTTTTCTGCTTTTTCCCATTTATCGTATTCGCCGTGCAAAACAAGCGGCAGTTTCAGTCGACGAACGCGACGAGCCAGACAAGGCGGCACAAACGGCACACGGCGTTTTTTTTGCGCTTTCGATTTTTTTCGTGTAATTTTTTTTTTACAAGTTTTTGTTGGTTTTTTTTTGGCATTTGCCCTACACACATAAGCAAGAAACAGAAAATGAGCGGGTAAGCAGAATGGGAGAAAACGGGAGAGAGCGAGGGAAACAAAAATGCCTGTAATTCGAGTTTATTATGACGTGTTTCATTATATGATATTTAATATTAATTTTGCGTTTCTTGCACTTCTGTTTTTCTTTTTTTTTATTTGGGCCATGCAGAACAGCTGATATTGCACTTATTGGCCTGGCCGTAATGGGCCAAAATCTGATATTGAACATGGACGAGAAGGGATTTGTGGTCTGCGCCTACAATCGCACCGTCTCGAAGGTCAACGATTTTCTAAACAATGAGGCCAAAGGTACCAAAGTGATTGGTGCTGACTCATTGAAGGACATGGTCGCCAAGCTGAAAGCGCCACGCAAAGTAATGCTGCTTGTCAAGGGTGAGTTGTTGTTGTTGTTCTTTCTATTTGTTGTAAATCGTAGAATGAGTGTGTAACGGCGTGGAGAGACTCGAGTGATCAGCTCATGTGTGTTCATGTGCGTGTGTGTGTTTGGTCTTCGTGCGTGCGTGTGTGTGGAAGTCAAAGCAAAGTCATGCACACACCAATTGCAAAGTAAAGGTGTGTGTGTATGTGTTCGTGCTAACTCGTGTATTAATAAGTTCAAGTGCACTGTGTGGTGACACTAACAATTGCCAGAGTGAGAGAGCGCATCTGAGTTGAGTACGGCGAGAGAGCATGAAAGTGAATTGCCATTCGGTTTTTGTTGTTGTTTACCTGTTCAGTGTTGTAAATGTGTTGTCAGTTGCTGCGTATAGCTGTCCTTTACTCACACACTTACCGCGTGCAGGACACAAGGCAATTCACATAAAAATACCATTCATACATACTGTAAATACTGCTTCAATTCATAATATTTATGCTTTCGCTAACGATAGTTGGCAACGCTGCCCACTATCGATCATTCACTTTGGCTCGATATCAAGTTGCGTTTATCGTTTAAGCTAGATATGCAGCTCAAAATCGTCAAGCAAAACTAGCTTTCATTTTAGCGGTTACACTAAATCACATTGACATTCATATAATGTAGGTCAAACACTCGAAACACCAGAACCGCGCAGGTGCCTGGCACTTGGGTTGAGATCTGTGCATCCGATAAGGGTCTATGCCCTTGTTCGGCTATCAAATGCTATCAAAGTGTGTGTGCGTGTGTGTGTGTTTGGTAGTTTTTTCGCCGTTATCTCTTTAAAGCGCAGAAAACGTAACGACTTTGGGCCGACCTTAATTGAAGGTCAATTTAACTTTCAGCTAACACACTGAAGTGCAGCTTTCACACAAATACAAGCACATACAGATACGCACGTGTGTCAGTGTATTAGATTTAGCTAGAACGTTGTCTCTAACAATGACTTTCTAATCAATTGACCTTGTCGTCTCTATCTCTCTCTTTCTCTTCCTCTCTGCACAGCTGGCAGTGCAGTGGATGACTTCATTGATCAGCTGGTGCCCCTGCTGTCGCCCGGAGATGTGATAATCGATGGCGGCAACTCAGAATACCAGGACACATCGCGTCGCTGTGATGAACTCGCCGCAAAGGGTCTGCTCTATGTGGGCTCCGGCGTCAGTGGCGGCGAGGAGGGTGCGCGTCATGGACCCTCGTTGATGCCCGGCGGACATGCCGCCGCCTGGCCACTGATCAAGCCCATCTTCCAAGCGATCTGCGCCAAGGCCGACGGCGAACCCTGCTGCGAGTGGGTTGGTGATGGAGGTGCAGGCCACTTTGTGAAGATGGTGCACAATGGCATCGAGTACGGTGACATGCAGCTGATCTGCGAGGCATATCAGATCCTGCAGGCGCTGGGCCTGACGCCGCCACAAATGTCCGATGTATTTGGGGAGTGGAACAAGGGCGAGCTGGACTCGTTCCTCATTGAGATTACCCGTGACATACTCAAGTACAAGGACCAGAAGGGATACCTGCTGGAGCGCATCCGTGATACTGCCGGCCAGAAGGGCACAGGCAAGTGGACGGCCATCGCCGCTCTGCAGTACGGCGTGCCCGTGACGCTAATCGGCGAGGCAGTGTTCTCGCGCTGCCTGTCCGCCCTGAAGGATGAGCGCGTGCAGGCCAGCACTGTGCTCAAGGGTCCCAGCTGCAAGCCACGCATTACAGATCAGAAAAAGTTCCTGACAGACATCAAGAATGCGCTCTACTGCGCCAAGATCGTCAGCTATGCCCAGGGATTCATGCTGATGCGTGAGGCAGCCAAGGAGAACAACTGGAGTCTGAACTACGGCGGGATTGCTCTGATGTGGCGCGGAGGTTGCATCATTCGCAGCGTCTTTCTGGGCAACATCAAGGAGGCCTACACCCGCCAGCCCGCGCTGTCCAACCTGCTGCTCGACAGCTTCTTCAAGCAGGCCATCGAGTCTGGCCAGGAATCGTGGCGCAATGTGGTGGCCAATGCCTTCTGCTGGGGCATCCCAGTCCCAGCACTGTCTACGGCTCTCAGCTTCTACGATGGCTACCGCACCGCTAAGCTGCCCGCGAATCTGCTGCAGGCACAGCGCGATTACTTCGGCGCGCACACCTACGAACTGCTCGGCGAGGAGGGCAAGTTCCACCACACCAACTGGACGGGCACGGGCGGCAATGTGTCGGCCAGCACCTACCAGGCATAGAGGAGCAACATCGGAGCGTACCCCTCGCTCTCGCTCCACCACATGCATTCCACATACTCCACAGACTTGTGCACTCTCCTCCATGTCATTGATTCGTTGTTTTTCTTTCGTTGGAGTACTTTACTTTAGGGTAGCAGTACTTAACTATACAATATGTAATTAATTAAAGTATACAATACGAGTATATCGTTCCATTGCAATCCATAGCACGTAACTGTTTCTGTGTATATAGCATACGTATATTCATTATTAAACTGGTGTTATGCTACTACTACAACTACAGATCGATTCTTCTTCTTCCTCTTGCATATGAAACGACGCAACTAACAAAGAAATCAAAAGCAACATTCAATTATAACGAGTCTTTCGAGTTTTAGGCCGCCCGCGCCGGCTATTGTCCAGGTGCCATAAGGTGCCTTGGTATGTGTGTTTGGTGTGCTGTGCTGTGCTGTGTTGTTGTTGTGTTTGTGTGTGTTTGGGGTGCAACGGAGACCAAAAGGCCGAGCCCCTCAGTCGTCGGATGGCCGCAGTGTCTTTTTCTGCTCGATAACCAGCTTGTCCGTCGTGTAAAGATGACCGATAATTACCTGCAGAAAGGCAGAACACACTGTTACTCATGTTGTTGTTGTTGATATTATCGTAATCGCCTGAGTTGACGTAAATGCGACCAGCTCGATGCGATAACAATTAGGCAATGGGCCTGTCAAAACATGCACGCGGTACACACGCACATGCACACGCACACACAGAAATACGCATATGCATGTGTTTGTGTATGTGCACGTATACATGCACATTTGTATGCACCGAGTACAGCTGATTGACCGCTCACTCACCTGTCGGCGAATCAATTCCAAACTCTGTTTGGCACTGGCAACTTGACGGTCGATTTCCTTGAAATCATTAATCATCTTATTAGCTCGAAATGTGTCGCGGATCTTGCGTGCTGCATACATTCTGAGCAAGTAGAAACATTGAGGAGGCACATTCAGTATTCAGTATTATCTGCTGTTATTTCACAATAAACGGCACTCACCTGAAATTATAGGATGGCAGCTTTTCGGATTCACGCAACAAATTGCGATACAATGTGATGGCCTGGCGACGTGTCGACATCTCTGCAGTTAGTTAAATCTTACAATTTAATGCTGGTTTTAATTGATAACAGCCCAGTTGATTATTATGGTGGAACCGTACAATTTAGTGATGCTAACATAAAATAAAAACGATGCAAATGTATCGATAGCTTAAAGGCGCATTGCACTGCCTATCGATGAATCGAAAGCAACAACCACGCATGCATATCGATATTTTCATACAGTATATTCGTGGTATTGTGGTGGCAAGTCGATCAACAAAAATACCGATTCAAAAATAGCAACGCATCAACGTGAAAGCACTAAGCACTGAACACATAGAGAACTCAAACAGGGGGTAAATCTGTTTTTGCCAGTTTTTCGATCGAAGTACCCCAGAGCCCGAAGCATTGAGAGTTGAGACTTCGGTTGCACGCTCGGCCGGGGTACTTCGATGTTCGGCTCTCAGTACAAACAGCGCATAGGATTAAAACTGCTTCAGTCGCACAACGACAGCGGAACGTAAGCATGTTCGTAATTCTCTGCGGTGTGCGATCGTTTCAATGTGTGCGTGTATGTATGCACATGCTGGCATGTGAATGTATGCGTTGCTAGTGAAGTTTGACAACAGGCAAATGCTTCGGCCGGCGCGCTGGCAGCCTCAAGTCAATTTTGTGTTTCGCCGTCTTGAGCAAAGAGACTAAGAACAGTGGGCAAAGGTGGTTATCTTGCGGAGAAAATTTAAGACTTTCGAAAACATATGGCATGCTACATGAGAATAATTTTATTTAGTAAATGCATATTTGTGTATTCACAACATTTTGATTCGCAGATTTTGTCAATATTAGTAAACACATGAACCAAAAAGAAATGTAGTCACATAACTTTTTTTTCGATATTATAAAATTGCACTACAAAATATAATATAATTGGTAAAGGTTAAATAGCTGCCTACATCTTCGATTTTGTTTAAATTTTTTTCACTGATAGGGCTATATTTATCAAGATTTTAGGTGAAAAAATTATTTGGTGGTCGCTTCTAGTTTTTTTTTAATTGAATTTTGAAAATAATTAAATTTACATGTATTTTGTTGTTGCCTAAAATCTTGATAAATATTGCTCTATCAGTGAAAAAAATTTAAACAAAATCGAAGATGTAGGCAGCTATTTAACCTTTACAATATAATTATATATATCAATATAATATTAATTCAATCTACTCAATATATTATAAATGTTCCCAAATATTAAAAGTTATTGCCACCAAATAACCATTTTAGCTCACTGTAATTCGGTCTCTTGGCTTTCGATGGCAAAACAAAAACAAGACACACAGATGATTTCACGCTGGCCAGGCCCGTAGCTAAGTGTGTACAGGGTCTGTAGTCCACAAGGGCCCCCAGCTGACAGAGATGTCGGCTACCGAACATAGATAGGTTTTTAATGTTAATATATTTGGATAATTCAATTCCCTCAGTAAACACAAATAAATTCATTCATTTTAAGTAAAGTAATATAACCAACGGCCCCGAGAAGTTTTACACAAGGCCTCGAAAAAACCTTTGCTACGGCCCTGCGCTTCAGTCGTTTTACTCTCGATGGCGAAACACAAAATTGACTTGAGGCTGCCAGCGCGCCGGCCGAAGCATTTGCCTGTTGTCAAACTTCACTAGCAACGCATACATTCAAATGCCAGCATGTGCATACATACACGCACACATTGAAACGATCGCACAGCGCAATAAAGTAATTAATTATTAATTATTTAATAATTAATTAAAACTAATAATAGAAACCAGTTAGAAATGGACATTTTAAAAGGTTTACTTCACACAAAAAGTGGGTTAGAGGAAAATTTAGAGCCTTCTGAAAACCATATAAGATACTTTAATAAAAAAATATATAAATTTTTGTTACACTTATACATTAATGTGTATAAGCAATTTAAAAAATATAATTTTTTTTATAAAGTGAAAAGAAATTAAAAACAATGAAGCTCAAAGACAGTTAATTTAAACATTTATTGTTTTATTCTTTTTTTTATTGTTCTTATATTTAAAAAAAGAGTACGTAGATCTACGTATTTCAATAAAATTGTGCTACGGAAAAACACGTAGATTTTGGAGCCAGCCTACGCAATTTATAAATTTTGACTTGGCAGCCCTGGTACTGAGAGCCGAACATCGACGTACCCCGGCCGAACATCGAAGTACTTCGGGCCGAGCGTGTAACCGAAGTCTCAACTCTCAATGCTTCGGGCTCTGGGGTACTTCGACAGAAAACTTGCAAAATCAGATTTAGTTTGAGTTCTCTTTGTGTTCAGTGCTGGGTAATGGTGGCAAGTCGATGAACAAAAATAGCATCGATTCAAAAGTATATCAAAAGCAACTCAACGTGAAAGAGATAGAAGCTTCTGCTAGCTCTTTCACAACCGTGAACGGTCACATTAGCCTTCATAGGTCCAAATGAATTTCGCAACACTTGCCTGTTGAAGAAAACAAGAAGTATTTGTGCTCTCGCTAAAATTTGCAAAAAAAATTCAAAGCCAGCATGTAAGTAGAAACCAAAGTACTCTGCAGACAGCAATTTGCTTGTTAAACGACAATATTTGCGAAAAGTCAAAAAGTGACGAAAACCACGAGGACGACGACGGTTTCATTGGCGGCGGTGTCGGCGTCCCTTTTCGCTAACGGTGGGTGGTCTGCTTTGGGGCCCTTGTAGTCCTCGTCTTGTGTCTGTGTCTGGTCCCGGTGATGGTCTATTATGTTCACGAAAATTCTAGTCAAAAAACCAAATCAACTGTTGGCCCCAAAAGAGTCGCCAAAGGCTGGCGTCGCACCATCGGCGATGCCGCGTGTTAGCGCAGGCATTTGTCTATTTTTTGCTAAAAGCAATGTATAAAGCCGGATTATTGAATGTTACCTTCAAGTCCATGGGAATTGTAAACATTTCGCATAATTTGCATTTGGAAATGCCAAAAACTCAGCCCACAAGCGTGCGTTTAATATAATGAAATACTACTATGTGAGTGAGGTTATGTGACGTGAAAAAGAATTGTACGTCATGTTTTAGGCATGTGTGTGTGCATGTATGAGTATGTGCGTCCGAATGTATGTGTCTCTGTTGTTCATACGTATGTTTGTATGTGTGTATAAGTATTTTCAGGTGTGTGTTTGTCAGTGCCATGCGATGCGTTTAAATAATGCTAGTCGATTATTTTGTTTATTAATAATTCATTACCATTCTGTGATTCTATGATATTTTATTAACGAGAATATCGACGACGCTGCAGTTGCACTTGGCTTTAATTCATCCTTTGTTTCCTCGGCTCACGTTTTGGCGCGCTTTGTCCGCGTCTGTTGCAGCGTTTTCCAGTTCCTTCTTCCTTCTCGCTCTGACTCGTGCAGGGTTGATTCTCTCTCTCATTCTCTTTCGCGCACAACATCGTGCCTATCCCAAGCGTGGCCAGGGGTGTGTGTGAGTGTTTGTCTTAAGATGCGTTTCTGTGCGTGCCTGGTTCTGGCTCGTTGCTGAGTCAGTTTGAAGGAAAGCATCGAATTTCAACAATTTGTGTTATGGTTTGCTTTCAGCCGAAGCGACGACTCTGTCCTTACATTACATTTATTGTTTATGCAGGGTTGCTTTACTTGTTTACAAATTATATGTCAAAAAAAGTTTTAAAATTTTTGCATTATATTTGAAATGAGGATGAATTGTTTTTAATGTCAAGTAAAGATTTTGCTTTACTTGTTTATAAATAATATATCCAAAAAAAAGGTTTAAAAGTCTTGCACTTTTTTTTTGGAAAGTGGATAAATTGTTTTTAATCTCTTCTCAAAATCGTAAGACAGGCTCAGTAGATATACTGATATATCAGTTGATCAAGTAAGCCTACTAATAATTATTATATGTTTGCAGCCTTTCATTAGTGCAGATCTTGCAATTACATATTTATATATTGTTAGTATATTTCCTTTTGTTCCGGTAAATTGGCGGGTACAATTCGAATTACATTTTTACATCGACGCGAAACTCCAATCACGTGTAGTAGCAGTAAATCAGAAACATGTGAATTCTAAAATAAACTTGCAATTTATTGATTTTAGTATTTCTTGTGCGTAACATTTGCAAGTATCATTGTGCAACTTTCATAAAGATGGCAGCAGCAACAACAACTGCAACAATGCTGACAGCCTCCTCACACGGCATCATCGCATGCTACCTGCCTGCTCACTCACACACACACACAAAGCATGACGCTCAAACGTGCTGCTGCTGTATTAGAGAGTGAGAGGAGAAGAGCAACCAGGGTAGAAAGAAGGCAACAGCTGTTGTTATCCTTTGGCGCGCTTTGCTGTGGCTTTGAGCTGACTGCGTCCGCATCGCACTGGCATTCGCAACGTGAACGTCGCACAGACAACACTGATACCAACGCCACTAAATCGCAGTTCGAGAAAATATATATTTCTTTTTAAATTTATTTAAGTGAAAACCTCAAGTGTAACTCATTGTGCAATTCTCTTTGCGACAGCAGCAGCGGAAGGAACGACAGCAGAAGCTAAAGAAGAAAAGAACATCAACAAATACTAGAACAACAACAAAAGCAGCAGAGCGCCGTTTGTTTGGTTGTTTTTTTTTTTTTAAATATATTGGAACTATCTGCTCGTAAGGAAGGCAAGCATCATGGCTCAGGAAGGACAGGATATGCCCACATTCAAGTGCGTGCTGGTCGGCGACGGTGGTACCGGCAAGACAACATTCGTTAAACGTCACATGACCGGCGAGTTTGAGAAGAAATACGTTGCCACACTGGGAGTCGAGGTGCATCCGTTGATCTTCCACACCAACCGTGGCGCGATCCGTTTCAATGTCTGGGATACAGCCGGACAGGAGAAGTTCGGTGGATTGCGTGACGGTTATTATATTCAGGGACAATGCGCTGTCATCATGTTCGATGTGACATCGCGTGTCACCTACAAGAACGTCCCCAACTGGCATCGCGATTTGGTTCGTGTCTGCGAAAATATTCCCATTGTGCTGTGCGGCAACAAAGTGGACATCAAGGATCGTAAGGTCAAGGCCAAAAGCATTGTGTTCCACCGAAAGAAGAACTTGCAGGTGAGTAAGAAGATGCCAAAGAAAGGCATTTGAGATGTGTGTAGAAAGCAAAGCAAAACAGAGAGAGAGATTAGACAAAGAGCAGGAGTGAGTACGACGTACTATATGCAATATATGTAGAATCGTTTATCTAGAGCTCTTGTAGAAATGCTGGAGTCTCTCTCTCTCTCTCTCGCTCTCTATGAGTTAGTTTCGCCTTTGCACATGCAGCGAGTCTTTCTGCAGATTTCTAATCATTCTCCTTGTCTCTCCTCCAGTACTATGACATCTCTGCCAAGTCGAACTACAACTTCGAGAAACCATTCCTCTGGCTGGCCCGCAAACTGGTTGGCGATCCGAACCTAGAGTTTGTGGCCATGCCAGCACTTCTGCCACCAGAGGTCAAAATGGACAAAGACTGGCAGATTCAAATTGAGCGCGATTTGCAGGAGGCGCAGGCGACCGCCTTGCCCGATGAGGATGAGGATCTTTAAGCATTAGTTAACGACAGCATGAATTACCCCTGTAACATAAAACGAAAAAGAAAAGAAAAATTAAAATTCAAGAACTAAAACACCAACAGCAGTCAGCAACATTAGGGTAAACAAAACAAACATATGCCCATATATGTATCTATATAGCTATATATATACATTTATCTGTCAATTTGGTTTGTAACGAGCACGAGTAGAAGGTATTACCAACGGAAAGAGCACGCTACACACACGCAGACCTCCCCTTCCTCTCGCTTTATATGTTCGTCTTTAATAGAGTTGCGCTGCTGCCCCACAAATTATAATTTAATTATGTTAACGTAATTCAAATATTTTGTTCATTTTTTTTTTATATATATACATATACATATGTGCACCGTTGTTGGAATTGGAGCTTTTGATATGTGCGAGAAAGAGAAAGAGTATGAGTAAAGCGATGGATTTATATCTTGGATTATATTAGAAAAATCTGAACCTTCGGGACATGTTATTAAAAGACAGCAACAACATCGTCAGCAATTAAGGCAAATTAATGTAAAGAGAAGAAACACAATAAAAAGCTAAGCAAGAAGCGAAAAGAGAAACAAAACAATGAATGTGGAATACGAAGAAATATCGCTTGTGTTATTCATTTCTCATTTTCATTTGTAACTGGCTAAACACACTAGATATAGTTAGAGAGTTAGATATAGATAGATTAGATATTGTATACGATCGATGTGCGATATGTGCCGATCCTTCGTCTAGGAACACTTGACGCAGCAGGCGGGAAAGACTCCGGTGAACCGTTGCTTGTTCGCGCAGTTGACCTTGTGCTGGGAGCAGCTACAGGAAGGAGAAGAGAGAAGAATGGAAGAAAGGGATGTACACCAATGGATATGCTTGAGCTTGCTAGATACACTTACTCCTCGACAATGGTCTTGAACGTATCGGTGCAGATGGCGCGCTTGAGGCACTTGCCCTCTTGGCCAAAGTCCACATAATCCTGACCCTTCTTCAGCAGCGGCAAATACTTGAGGAAGATCGTCTCATCCTCCGCATTGCGATATGTGCAAACAGGCTCGCTGGCTAGAAGAATTGTATGTGGAGAGAGTTACCATGAGCACTGTTCCTTGCGAGGGAACTGAGATCTCTTACCACCCTCGCTTAAGGGAAGGAGCATCGCCAGCATTATCACCAGCACCATCAACGTTGAGAAATTGCGCATCTTCGCGGGGATTTGTGGACAGCGACTGAAATCGTTGGACACGACCAGTTTGCCATTTATAGTCTCAGGTTTATCAGTGCTCTGTCCGCGAATTTGCAATTCAAATCAACTCACTCACTCACTAACTCACTCGCTCTCTCGCTCTGTCTCTCATTCGCTCGCCGAATTTGTAGAATAATTTCCCTCTTGCCATTTCGCTCACATTGTGCCATAATTCCCGTTTTTAATTGCATAATTGCCTCCGGGGCATTTAGCTCAGCCCTAACTGTTATACATCGTCGTATACTCCCCCAAAATCGGGCAGGGGGATGGAGGATTCTGATTAACTTAATTGCATCAAGGCACATCAATTGCCGGCGCCATTGTCAAGTTGTTGCTCCAGAAACCTTATAGTCCCATTTTGCTATATACATATAGTATAGTAGTGTCAGTGGTACTAGTCGAAGTTGCTGCTCTAGCAGACAATCTATTGTATATGTTGCATATATTATGTACTTCGAATTGACTCAGTTTAAAAACAGATCTGAAATATGAGGTAGGTATGGTAAGTACTGCTAGACATAGTGTTCACTGTAGATGATTTTTTTACTTTTGCTGCCTCTGTTATAAGTCAAACGATTGTAAAGGAAGTTTATATCGGTGTGATAGATTTTCTATATAAAGGAGACATATAGAAACTATTACCAGAGTTTCCTGAGGTAAGGTTTGCTGTAAAGTTTACCTTTTATAGCAACATCAAAGAGAGATCATGAAATCTTTAATATTTTCATTAGTTCTAACGATATTGTATGATAAACATGAATTGTATACAAGAATATTAACCTATTTAGGTTAATTCTGTCCCGAACAGAAGCTACCTTCGGTATGCCTAATTTTGGCTATCATATCCTCAGATAATTCCTATACCAGTAACAGTACAGAATTTTATGTATTCATTACTAGCTATTATAACTCAACTCTTATCTTTTTTAAACCTGATTGTTCCTATGAAAGCTACACGATATTTTCATAAAGAAACCCTCACTTTGGACGATTGTTTCTATCGCATCTATATAGATGTTAAAGTAGTTCTAATCATACAATATTATTTAAATTAAAAAAAAAAAACAATCAGAGATAATGAGACATTTCAAAGTGCTTCGCTTTGTCAATCTTTTGATTAAAATGTCGATTTGTATTTAGGTTTAGAGTGTTATCAGTAAAGGTACCTAAAAAAAGTAAGAAAAGATTTATAGAATCTCCCACAAGTATAACATAAAACCCCAAAAAATCAATATCAAATTTTCTGAAGTCGGATTATAAAATCATTTCCGGATACGGCTATATACATACATAGTATACTACTTAAAAACATGACTGCTTTAATGGATATTGTACAGCAAGTAGCGCTATTGTTTTCCCCAATTTATAGGACGTGTGACAGCTGTTTATAGGAAAGACTTGTACGTATATATAAAAAAACCTTTCGAAATAATATAGTTTTTAATGAATATATAGTTCAGTTAATAGGACAGATTTTAAATAATGAATTCTAGGTACATAAAAACAAACTTTATTGAAATATATATATATATGTATAGTGGTTTTTATAACGAGAATATATTAAAGTCAAGGCTAGATATCGTTGGTCTCGGGTTCTTGGCAAACCAACTTGGGACAGCACTGCGGAAAGGTGCGACGCATATCGGAATCGATTCTACAGTTCTTTGTGGGCACCAGATTGTGGCGACCGCAGCTGAGGATAGACAAAGGATATAGTACGATGTCCTTATAGCATTTGTACATACATATATGGAGCGAACTTACTAGCCAATCTCGAGAACGTAGTCGGGACGGCAGTAGATGGACTTGCAGTGTCCCTCGCGGTTGATGGGCTTGTAAGACTGCAGCTTAGGTATGGCCTGACGCAGTTCCTCGAAGTAGCACTGGCCAGGGTAGTCTGCCAATTTGATTATAAATATATATACTCTCTTTCTTTCTTCCCTCTCTCTCACCTGGGTGCACCGCATTGGCGCGATAGCCGAGATCGGCGTAGGCGCCGACGCAGAACAGCGCCAGCAGCAGCAGCAGCATCGGGACTGCGAGTCCGTAACCCGCACCAGCACGCAGTGGAATTATCATTGTATTCTATGTATTGCTATAGTGTGGTATATATGATATATACAAGTTGATATAGGTATAATTTGGAAAATGGATTCGAACTTTATGTTAATTTAACAACTTTAAGCGCGAGCGTCGAACGTGCGACTGACTTGATTACAATTAATAGTTGTTGCTTTTATATAAAATTAATAATAAACATTGTCACTGTATCTGTTGCTGTTGCTGTCGCTGTCACTGTATCTGTATCCATAAGTTCGTGTATCTGTATCTGTAAATGGGGCATGTGCGTCGCGACTTTTGTTTGACGACGACGACGACGCGTTGACTTAGCTCTTGTTTGACTTAATTAAACCCCATCTACAATTGCCGCCCCTGCTTCTTGGTACTTCCCCCCTCGTCACTCTTGGCCATCAAATTAGCCCGAAAGCGAGAGTGCAAGGACGCGGGGGCGTCGCCAGTTCGTGACCAGATTCAAATCGGAACACTTCTGCCTTTATATATTGTAGCATATTGAAATAAAACAAGAGCAACAGTCGAGCGGCACGCGACAGTGGGATACCCTTCGACCTTTTTGAAACGTAAAGAGTCAATAATTGTACAATACTTCTACTTAATAGAAATATCATAACGTAATCCTTTGTATGCGTCTGTGTATGAATACGTGTATATGCGTGTATCATTTTATTGGCCATTATATGTATGTGTGCGAGTGCGTTCGAATGCAAAAAATGCTTGTGCATAGAAAAGAAGAGAAGAACAACAGATGGCGCTACGCGCTCGCATTCTCTTTCCTTTTCTTTCCTACATGAGCACTGCAATGACGTCACAGCTTGCTGGTCTTTGTACAACATCAAAGCGAACAAGGTTTTTGTTTAATTGGAATTTTGACGTTATGTTGGTATTATAATTACCTAACTATAGTCTTACTCAGAATGTTGTATCTTTTATATGTCGCTTGCAAATCAGCTAAAAATATGAAATTATTGATTTGCGTGGGTGGGGGGCGTGGCACCCAACATTTGAAATAAACTTCACCTGTCCCGGATAAACAGAAACCTTCATGCTAAATTTGGTGTCTCTAGCTTTTATAATAGCTGAGATCTGTGTGTTCATCCGGACATCCAGACATCCGGACAGACAGACAGACATGGCTTAATCGACTTGGCTAGTGATCCTGAGCAAGAATATATAAACTTTGTGGGTTCTCCCACGCCTCCTTCTGCCTGTTACATACATTTACACAAAGTTAGTATACCCTTTTTTGACCATTTTCAATGGTTGAAAGGTATAAATATTCCGGTGCATTCAACTGTTTTCTGCCACTAAACTGGTATCTGACTGGAAAAATGCTAAGAAATAATGCTAATACGATATTTCAATGAATAGTTGTATTTTATTTAGCTTGAGACCCGCCAAACGCACAGCACTCTCGTTAAGCTGGTTCAGAAAACTGTGGCAAGGTTGCACAGCAATGGCATTATTAAACGTGAAACCTTTTCGAGTTTCGGGGATTAACAGGTGCAAACAAGTGAGATCTTAAAGAGACAGAGACAGGGAGAGAGATCAGCAAAGCAAATGGAAGTGGAAAGCGCAGGGAACGATAACTGCGAATGCCGCATGTCGAAGGTGGTTTTATGCCGACTCAATAGATAGTTCGATCCGTTAATGCCCAAGTTACTTCATTTGCGCAATCCAGTTAACTATTCTGACAAATGCCCATTAAAGCTGCTCACAATGACTCAATAACGTATTAAATCGATGCCTTACACCATCAACTTATGTAATTATACCCGCTAGCCATAGGGTAGAAGAGTTTTTAAATGGTTTGCATTATAAATGTCTGTCCTTCCGTATGAACGCATAGATCACATAGAAAGAGCTAACAAGTTTGGAGTCAATTTGTGTTATTATTATCGTAGCTCACCTTATCCGCCTTCGTTAATCGATAAAAACCAAATTCCACGCTTAATTTTAATGAAGGATAGTTCCTTTTTAAAAAAACAAACAAGCCGTCAACATCTAAATGATTTCTGCAAATTTTGTTGTGATCGGACAATTAAAATAGAAGTTATTAAAGAAATGGTTTTAAGAGTTACTGATTTCTAAAGCGTTACCTAAAGTATGCAACAGAAAATGCACTTAAAATATAACTTACACATTTAGAAATCATTTTAGGTACACTCCACTCTGTTCTTGTTACATATACAGTACATGTGTACAGTAGTAATCTTTGCCATAATCAAGTCTGTTAAGGCTTATACTTGATAATATAGAAGCTAAAATCAAGAGCAAGATCGGGCGCAAGCCCCTAAGCCGCAATACAATAAAGAAATGAGAGACTCGAGTTGCCCTCGAAACAAAGACAGAACCGACAAACAAAATAAAAAACTGAGAGTTCAGCCAGAATTTAATGACTATATTTGTACTATATGTACTATATAAAGTATGTGTGGAGATGAGACGTGTGCGCGCTGTGCTGATAATTTGGTAGTGCCTTGCGTTTCCCATATAAGACAGAACAGTTCTCTCAGATCTCAGATCAATGCAGAACGGAACACGGAACTCGCGATGTTTCGATGGCAGATAATAATTCTCTTGGCGATGTTCGCTTCGGTGCTCGGCTTTAGCATACAGTATCGCGGCAATACCCGACACCCCAGTAGGAGCTAACAGATCAGGCGATATCAAACATATAGATAACAGATTTCTTTATCTTCACAGCTCTTAACGACCATTGTTACTACGAGGAGCTGCAGCTGGCCGTGCCGCTCAATGAGACTGTCTTTCCGGTGAATCAAGTGGACTTTTGTGCGCAGGTCTATTGTCGAGAGGATTATGTTCTTATGATCAGACAGTAAGTATCTGCATATATGTATATACCTGGATAGTTCATGATCTTCTAACTGATCTTCCTGTGCTTCCTCCAGTTGCGATCGCATGCAGTTGGCCAACGGGTGCTACTTCACGCCCAACGATTACTCGCTGCCCCATCCCGCGTGCTGTGCCGAACGTATCTGCCCCAACTGAGCTGATCTTGCAATACATACATATATATATATATCTAAAGCTTACTGAGCTAATCTTTCTATACATTTATCCACAACTTACTTAGAAAAAACCCGCTAAAAACTTGTTTTCCCATAAATAAATCTAGAAAACAATTTGAGCACTTGAATTTAAATCAATTTAGCCTTAAAGTTGCTATAAGTTTTATAGCATCTGACAACAGAGAGAGAGAGAGAGAGAGTGAGAAAGGGAGACTAAACGAGATGGACAGAGAGACTGATAATAAGTTAGGCTACAAAGTGTTTTCGCCATAGTTTTAATTGCGATTTGACGCCCCCTTCCGCCCCTCCATGGGCCCAGCCTACTGATACACTCAGCCTGATAGACAAGGTCAGGCCCACTGATAATCCGCTAGCACTGGGTGCCGACTATAAGTTGGCATCGCTCGAGAGTGCCTGGCTCAGTTAAGATTAGAGACAAGTCCGAGAATACACAGCAAGAGTTACCTAGGATGATGCAGCCAGTGACATTTGTGCTATGCGTTCTGGTGCTGGGCGCCCACGCACTGCTAGTGGCAGGTGGTAAGTAGAGGAAGTCCCGCCCCCACTGCCTTCCTACCACGACTTAACCCCACTTTGTTGCTGCTCGTAGTCGGCTGCGATTACCAGGGTCCCATGCAGGTGGGCGAGAGCAAAACCACTGGGGACTGCATACTGACCACCTGCTCGGCAGATAACGTCATCGAAAGCAAACCGTAAGTTGTTGTTGGTTTCCTTCTCCAACTCTAATCTTTGCCGCCACCAGATGCGCCTTGGTACTATATCCAGAGCCCTGCAACGAAACCCAAGATCTGAGTAAACCTTACCCAGAATGCTGCCCCAAGTGCTAAAAGAGGCCTGCTTGAATAAATTCCTTGTGGGACCTTTAGAAAAACCCATAAATTTGTCTTTATTTCGATTCTGGTCGGTATACATGTTGCATGCTTATCGGGTCTACGGCACTAGCCATCCATATACCTTATATCGTATAACGTATAGTTGTAAAGTTGTGTGCTGTCTCAGAACTTGCCAAATACTTAGTATATACAGATACGGATCAATCCATTTGTGAGCTGTACAACATCAAAGCACAAACACACACACTTCAACACAGACCCATAAATAGCGGCTGTGATGCGTCATGGGGCAGGTGCAACTTAGCCTAGACTTAAAAGTATACAAATACAAGAGCATATATATCAGAGTATATATGCACGTATATATAATATATATGTGGTATATATATAAAAAATCGTATCGTATACAATAAGTGTATACTACATATACATAGCTATATATATATAATGTGATGTACAATGTTATTTAGAACTTGTATAACCTGAGCTAGTCTAAACATTCTTTATCTATGGTCCGGCGGCAACCAGAGTTGCCAGTTTTGTAGAGTTATTCGGATAGAGATAGAGCGACAAAATAAATGAGTATATGAATTGAAGAAAAAACAAACTGAACGAACTTAAAATTCGTAAAATTTAGCTATTGTTTAATAATCAAATACATAGGTTTTATGTGCTTAAATTAAAGTACGGGCTAAACATATAAAATGACGGTACTAATTCCTCAATTTCCTCCTCCTTTTGTCAAACTAATCGAGTTAGTTAAATAATTTAGTTAATAACTCTGCGAACTCGAGCAAAGTGTCGTGAACATCGCTGGATTTGATTGCGCCCTTAAAATCATATTTAGCTTCCTAATCGAAAGTTGTTGAGGAAGGGAGAACTCTCCATGTTTCACCATGCCCATTCTCAACGACGACGACGGCAAGGACGAGACTTAGGTCGCCTGGTCGGAGGAGGAGGTCTTCAGATGCGGCAGGCCGCACTCCTCCTCTCATTGGCGTGCCGCACGCTCCGTTTCCATGAGGCACTCGCGCACCAAGATGCGTGCATGAACAATTCCGCGCTTGAGCCGCTCCGTCGAGCTGCGCGATCCTGTGTACGTTGGCCGTATGTCGCGACCCATCTCCTCGATGACGGCCAGGAGCTGTGCGTATTTGCTTAACCCGTTGCCTTGGGCGTTCGCATTGCTGCCCACGGTGGGCAAATTGGCAGTGGAGGTCAGCGGTGTTGTTATGTTCGCCGATGTCTGCGTGGTCACCACTGCCGGCGAGGTCGATGGAGGCGGGTACTTGAGCTGCGATTGTGTGAGATTCAGGCCAAGATTGCTGACGTTCATCGAGGTATTGTTGCCATTGCTGTTGCCACTGTTCCCATTGCCCAGGCTACTGCCAATGTTGCTGTTATTGCGGCCATTGGACGAGGAGGACGATGACGAAGCGGCCGCAATGTTGGCCAGCGATAGAGCGGCGGCAGCGGCTGCGGCCGCTGCTGCCGACGATGAAGCCGACGGTGTGGCAGTTGTGTTCGATTGTTGCTGCAGCAGCGCCAGCTGTGCCTGCAGAAACTGTGGGGAATATTGTAGGGCGGCGACGGCGGCGGCTGCAGCAGCTGTTGCTGCTGCACTGCTTTGTGCCGCACTGTTGCGATCCCGCTTGCTGCTTCCTCCAGTCGCATAGTCTGTGGCAACCATATTGTTGCTGCTGCTATTGTTGTTGTTGCTGTTAGAGCTGCTGCTGCTGTTGCCGCCACCACGCGAATGATGTATCGCGGATATTTGGATTTGGGGCTGCTGCTCGCGCTGTTCGCGCTGCTGCTGGTAGTTGTAAAAGTTTTGTACTTGGGAACGTGGTATTGGTGTCACTGTGACGTCACTTAGCTTTGATTCGACAGCTTGTATGTCCATGATGTCCATTCTGCTGCTGCTGCCAAACACGGCGTGCCGAACAGTTAGATTTTCAGTTGGCAATGACATTCGCTGCACTAGAGTGCGTACTTACCAAATTGAGTTTGCAAGTTGCAAGTGCTTTTGTAGTGTGTGTGTTGATTTTAACGTTTTTCGTTGCAATAATTTACGCTTTCTACGCACAAACAAATCTATTGCAACCACCACAAACAAACACGTACACAGGGTTAGTGTTTGTGATATCGGTGTATCGATATTTCATTTGTTATTTGTTGTCGGCGCCGCTTCTCTTCTCTACTCTGCTCTCTTTGGTGAATGCACTTGCAGAACACACAAAAAAATACCAAAACATACTAGATCCAAGCGAGCAGCTGTTGTGAATTCGATTTCTTGTGTTCGAATTGTTGGGTGAATTTCAATTTAAATGGAAGTTAATATTTCTAGAGCTTAGAATATGGCATAGGTTTGTGCATTAATAAATGAAACATTAATTTAGAAATATGCATTTATTTCCAATTGAATTCTAACGGATAACACCTTTGCGTGCCAGTGCTGTGAAACGCACCACTTCACTGGCTGGCCCCAAAAAACAATGGCGAAGCAAACTGTGAACTAAAACTCTGTTTCGACATCTGGTCGCTTTGTACATTTTATTTCAAACACACTCTTGTGATATCTAGTTGTGATTAAATCCGGAAATATAAAAGAACCCTTTAAAGTTATTTTATGGATTGTGCTATCAAATAATTGCAAAGATTCGGCGAGCGTGCTAAAATTACCGAGTGTGTCGAGGTGAGCGTGTGTAGCTGCAAAAGTTTGTGTATTTCGTTGGGCTGCAACAACGCCAAGCAGTAGCTGCGGCAACGGCAGCGGCGTTGGCGGCAGCGGCAGTGACAGCGGTACTATAAGAACGTTTTAGAAGTTTGCCAAATTGTCAATTACATTTCTTCCGTGTGTAATATGTAAAGAGCTTTGTCTTTAACTGCCTGCATGCGTCGTCGTAGCATCTAGTTGTGTATGACTGCGTGTGTGTGTGTGTGTTTCTATGTGGGAGCCGCAGTTGTCGTCGTCAGCCATTGCATGACGTAAAGCTGCTGCTGTGGCCTATACAAAAGCGTAACGAACATATGTACGTATTCATATGTGTGCGTGTGAGTGTGTGTATGTTCGTTGTGCTGTGTGTAATTAGTAACGTAAAGCTCGGTGGCATTGATTAGTTAATGTTTTTAGTTGTTGTTTGAGTTTGGAACCAACAAACGCCTTATATGCATATACACATGCATATGTACTTGCATATGTGCATGTTACCATATGTATGTAATGCGTGTGTGTGTGTTCGTCTGTGAGCCTGTGTGACTGTCGCTATGTGCCGCATATGAGAATAGTGTTGCACAACGCTCAACTTGATGCACGCAAAAAAAAAAAAACAAAAACCGCGCACAAATCACAATTGGTTTTTCACTTGGCGGCTTTTATTCCGATTCCTATTAAGAAAAAAATGTAAAACATACACACAAGCACACACACAAAAAACATGCACTCAGCTGTGCAAAGAGTGTTATCGATAGCAGTGAGCGAAAACAAAATGACAGTTGAGCATTTGAATTTTGTGTGAATTCCACGCACACATACGAGCACGCACACAAACGCACACTCGCATACGCAGAGCGACGCGGTGTATTTTTGCGACCTCGACATAGAAGAAGCCAAAGCCAAAGCCAGAGCAGTCGTCGCCATTCCTTAGCAGCGGCAACAACAACAGTAGCAACAGCAGCGGCGAGCAGCAGCCGAAGCCAAAGCTGAAGCCGTTAGTCAGTGAGCGCAGCCATTTTTCGCTGTATATAAATATATACACATATATATGTATATTATTGTTGTTGTTGTTAAAGTTTATTGTTGTTGGAAACCAACAAGAGTTATTGTTGTTTTTGTATGTGAAGTGAGTAAGCTGCAACTAGCGCGCGACCTGCAACAGCTCAACTTGATAATTTGCTATATTTGTGTGCACACACACACAGACACACGCAGATGCACACATGCACACATAAACAAATGGCAGTGTGTGCCTGTGTGCATGCTGTTACCATACAAACATACTCATTTGTTTATTATTTTATACTTAAAACAGAGTTTGGCACATGTAACCAAGCAGCTGCAGCCCGTCGAAACGGAAAGGCGAAATTGCAATACACTCTGAAGAAATCTACTAAAATAGAGAGACGGAGAAAGAGGAAAAGAAGGACAGACAGACAGGATCTTCAGCATTGTCTCTGTGTGAATAGCAACAACACCAAAAACAAATAAAAACAAAAAACAAAACGGAAAACGGAAAATACAAGGAAAGAAACATAGGAAAAACAGGAGGCCACATCAAAAATTGAACAACAAAAATGGAAATGATCAACATCGGACAGAGTGTTAAGATCAAACGCACCGATGGCCGTGTTCATGGAGCTGTTGTATCGAAAGTGAATCAGTCCGGCCAATGCATCACTGTGGAGTGGTACGAGCGGGGCGAAACCAAGGGCAAAGAGGTGGAACTGGAGGCCATACTAAGTCTAAATCCAGAGCTAACGCAATCCTATGCCGAGGCTCAGCATACAGCGCCCGAACCAAAAAAACAGGCAACGGCACCCAATAATCTATCGCGCAATCCCACACAATCTTCGATTGGAGGCGGCGGCGGCGGTGGCGGCAGTAGTAGTGCAGCCAGCCTGACCGCACGCCTTACCCTGGCCTCCACTCAGCTGCACAAAATCAACGAGACAAACAGCCAAACGGCCGGCAGCCAGTTGGGAAATAGTCAAAGTTATGGCAACATAACGGCGGCCAATACAGGGGGAGGCGGTGGCGGTATTGGAGGTGGAAGCACTGGGATGTTGCGTCCCAGATATACGCAGATATCAAGCAATGCAGGACACACGCGCATCAGCTCCGCCAGCAACATAATGAACAGTGATCGTGCAAATGGTCGTGGCGATGGCATCTCGACAACAACCACAGCATCAGCCCCAGCAGTCGCAGCAGCTGCTGCTGCAGCAGGTTCGGGAGCCGGAGGAGCATCGACAGCATCAACAAATAACTCCAATAACTTGACAGGCAATGTGAGTGGTTCACGTCGTTCGCATGCCCTCAAGGAGGTGGAACGGCTGAAGGAGAATCGCGAGAAGCGTCGGGCACGTCAGGCTGAGATAAAAGAAGAGAAGGTGGCGCTTATGAATCAAGATCCAGGCAATCCCAACTGGGAGACAGCGCAAATGATACGGGAATATCAGAATATGCTTGAGTTTATACCCCTTATTGATGGTCAGGCAGTCGATGACCATCAGATCACGGTGTGTGTGCGCAAGCGTCCGTTAAGTCGCAAAGAGCTGAACAGAAAGGAGATCGATGTCATCTCTGTGCCGCGCAAGGATACCTTGCTGGTGCACGAGCCGCGCAACAAGGTTGATCTTACCAAATTCCTCGAGAATCACAAATTTCGCTTCGATTATGCGTTCAACGATACGTGCGATAATGCAATGGTTTACAGGTGAGTACAGTTACCGATCCTAAAAAGGATCAGAGGAATAGGTACTGTTGCAGTGTGGATTTATTCTACGAACGAGGAGTAGGATAGTTAAATTGTTGTTAATGCTGTTAACTGTTACTGAAGAATCAAACATGAATCCAGCAGTAGAGTAGAGATGCTGATACTATAAGGATACTATAGCCAATATCATAGTACTAACTAAGCCACGATGGTTCATTTGTGTGCTACGATCTGTGGGTCAAATTGTTGTTTATACTGAAGAGTTTCTTACGATTTGAAAGCCTTCAACAGATGGTAATCTTCAGCTTGGCCTTCAACTCTTTAGCAATATTTCAATAAATTGTTATATAGTTTTCATTTTAGTTCTGTTTCTGTTTGTGGAATATCTTTCACATCCGATCTTAGTCGCTGCTGCTGATATTCTTCCTGAGACAAACAGCTGTGCAGTTTTCTCTGCTTCTTCATTCACTTTGTGTAGTTGTTGTTGTTGTTAATCAAGTTGTTGTTGCGATTGTTGTTATTGTGTTGCGTTGGCGACACACACACACACAAGTTGCGCTCAATAGCAACACAGCAAACTGACTCACACACAACCACACACACACACATACACACACATAGACACACACATTTGCTTGGAGGCGCGCAAACTCAAAGCGTTCGTTCGCTCCCGAAATAGCCAAGTTTCGTTGTATGACTAAACACCAAAGTTGTCCGTCCGTCTCCCTGTCCGTCCGTTTCTCTGTCTGTCTGTCCGCCAGTCTCTTGGCTTGGCTTGTCTGTGCGTTTCGTTCGTTTTGTGTTCTCGTTTCGTTTCATTTTCTTTCTCGCTCTCTTTCTCTCCCTCTCTCTTTCTGCCTCCTCCCCCCTCCCTCTCTATCTGTGTATTCGCCTCAATGAACTTGCCCGAGTCCAGCTTTGATTTCTCATCGAACTCTCTAAAAAACCAACGAAAAATTATTGTTTATGTTTTGTTGTGCGTTTTGTTTTGCACTCTTCTTCTGTCTCTTTCTCAGAATCTTTCAAAAAATAACCGTCGTCGTCTCTGGCGTCGTCATTGTTTGGCATATTTTATTTGTCATCATTGAGTAAGAGAGAGAGAAATTATTAATCGAGCGTGAGTGTGAGGCATAAACAAGTGTATTTCGGAGGCTTTTGTCTGCGATCAATCGAGTTTTTCGACCCTCCCTCCCCTTGTTGCTTTCTTCTTCTTCGGTTTACCTTCCTTCCGGTAGATTTTGCATGAGTCAATGGCATAAAAACTGCTGCGCCACGTCGTACTTGGGTAACGGTGAAACCTAATCATCAGTGTGATAAGCAAACCTCCCTCTCTCTCTCCCTCACAAGCTCTCTTTCTCCTTCTCTCTTGCGCTCTTTCTCCTTCTCTTGGCCCTCCCCCTAGGCTCTTCCTCCAGTCTCTCCAGACGTTGACTTTAATAACAGCCACAAACCACAGTGGAAACCAACGAATTGGCAGTAAATGGCTTTAAAGTGTTTAAAACTATATATTTATATATGTATATGATATATGAGGTACTCCAGACTGTGTATGAGACATACGATAATTATATTGATTAGATTAACAGCAATTGCTAGGAGAGACTTAAGTAGATTGTCTGTTCTTCTATTGTCATGCTGTGCACACACGAATTGATTCGCAGAAGGAGCTTCATCATCTATGTATATAGTGTTGAAAATTGTGTTATACCATGATCAGTTTAAAAGTAAAGCTGTTAAGCTACTATGACTACTTCTACTCTACAGCATATCAGATTTCTATAATACTGGTACCCTTGCAGGTTCTTATAACTCCTGCCGTTCCTATATTTATAATGGTGCATGAAATTTCATAGAAAATCGGATCACTATAACATAAATATTCTAATATAAATATAGAAAATGTTTGTTATAATAAATTTGGTTTCAACATCTTGGCAAATAACTGAAATCGGCCGATAGTTTCTATGGCAGCTATACGATAAACGATCCGATCCGGCTCGTTACGACTTATATACTGCGTGCAGCAATAAGAATTATTATTATTATTTATTGTTTTTTATTTCCCCTTAAAATTGATTTTAATTTCACTAAAACTTATGACATAATATTTTATTTATACGGAGTCTAGCATTAATGCGCTTTTCAACTGCATTATTTAACTATTTGTTGTTCTGTTGTTTACATTTGATATTTACAAGGAAAAGTGGGAAGAAAAATCTTGATTTGCAATTAGAATTATGTGTGTCAAGTTTCATAGCTCTAAAATTTAAAGAGACTCGTTTGCCTTTAAACAGACGGATACACGGACAGACGGGCAGGGCTAGTTCACATCCAATGATGGCAATTCAGAATATATATACTTTATAGACATATCTATAGAGTCTGTTATGAACTTCTGGCCAAATTCAATATACCCTCTGCAAGGGTAGAAAAGAAATTCACTTTGTAAATAAGATAGTGAATTAATTCTTAATAGGAGCTGTGGAAGTGAACTGATAATATTACGATAAATCCATGCACCAATCACAGGAATATATTGGAATTAGCTATATTTCAGGTTTAATTAGGTAATACCAATACTTTCTATAATGGATAGGGAGCAGGTAACATAAGTAGTACCCATTATTAATTGATATACAAACTATAGGAATATATCTGAATATGTTGTAAACAACTACTTCACAAGGTTAATTAGTTAATGCCTGATTGATGTATAAACTTTACGAATGCAACTTGGGGTTAAAGCCATAGATAAACGTATCAGCAAGAGGAGCCAAGAAAAATTAACTTTATTGAACTCTTATGTATTCATACACATTCTAATGATATTAATCCCATTCCACTCTTTGAAGGTACTCGGCCAAGCCGCTGGTGAAGACAATCTTTGAGGGCGGCATGGCCACGTGCTTTGCATACGGCCAGACTGGATCGGGCAAGACGCACACCATGGGAGGTGAGTTCAATGGCAAGGTGCAAGACTGCAAGAACGGCATCTATGCCATGGCCGCCAACGATGTGTTTGCCACGCTCAACGGTACGCGTTATCGATCCCTCAATCTGGTCGTATCGGCCAGCTTCTTCGAGATCTACAGCGGTAAGGTAAGCACAGAGAATCCTTCGATCGATCGATCAATCAATCAGCTGTGCGTATGGCAAGCTTATCCATCTATCTCTCTGTGTCTCAGGTGTTCGACTTGTTGGCCGACAAGCAGAAGCTACGCGTGCTGGAGGATGGCAAGCAGCAGGTGCAGGTGGTTGGCCTCACCGAGAAGGTGGTGGACAGTGTCGAGGAGGTACTCAAGCTCATTCAGCATGGCAATGCGGCGCGAACATCGGGCCAAACATCGGCGAATGCAAACTCATCGCGTTCTCATGCCGTATTCCAAATTGTGCTGCGTCCCATGGGCAGTAGCAAGATCCATGGCAAATTCTCGTTCATCGATTTGGCGGGCAATGAGCGAGGCGTGGATACCTCATCGGCGGACAGGCAGACACGCATGGAGGGTGCCGAGATAAACAAATCGCTGCTGGCACTCAAGGAATGTATTCGAGCATTGGGCAAACAGTCGATGGGCAAACAATCGGCGCATTTGCCTTTCCGTGTCTCGAAGTTGACGCAAGTGCTGCGCGATTCCTTCATTGGGGAGAAGAGCAAAACCTGCATGATTGCGATGATCTCGCCGGGTCTGAGCAGCTGTGAGCATACGTTGAACACGCTACGCTATGCTGATCGTGTTAAGGAGCTTGTTGTAAGGGATATCACTGAAATTGGTCCTGGCGATGGTGGTGATCCGACAGCTATGATCGATGAGGAAGAGGAGGAGGAGGAAGAAGAACTCCTCGACGATCAGCAGCTGCAGCAACATCATCAACAGGGCGGCATTGGAGGCAGCGGATCGCATCATCTACATCAACAATCGCTGCAGCGCGGCCATAACAACAACAACAATAATAGCAAAAACGGAAATGCCGCCAACATGGATCTGGCGATGCTTAATTCGCTGGGCGTAAGTCAAAGAGAGAGAGAGAGAGAGAGAGAGAGAGAACTCTAACTGAAGTTCAATGTCTAATGATGTTTCTTTCCCTTTTCAGGAAAACAACATGTCAGCGGAGCTGATTGTGCAGCATCAGGCAATCGATGATCTGCAACAGACCGAGGAAATGGTCGTCGAATATCATCGTAGTGTCAATTCGACACTGGAGAATTTCCTAAACGAATCGAAGGCACTCTACAATCTGACCAACTATGTCGATTATGATCAGGATGAGTATTGTAAACGGGGCGAAACAATGTTCTCGACGCTATTAGATATTGCCATACAGTGTCGCGACATGATGACCGAATATCGCACCAAATTGGCCAAGGAGGAAATGTTGTCATGCAATTTTAAGCCGGCAAACAACAAGCGCTAAACAAACAAACACACAAAATTTAAAAAAAAAAACAACAATAAACCAGAGCCACTAACAACAACAACAGCAGCAACCACAACAGCATTAGTAGCAGCAACAAAAACAACAAAAAGAAAAACAACAACAACAACAAGTACACACATGTCGGCTATAAATGGAAAGATTTTACTTTGCACTTTAATTTAATCTTTAAACTTTATTTAAACCGGGAAAAATGAAACAAAATCTTTAGTTAACGAATAATAGCCGACATATATGTCCTTTTGTTGTTGTGACTTTGTGCACACACACGGCATACACAGCAATGCACACACACACACACACACACACACACACACACATGGCCACAGCTCAGGCTCATGACACATTCGCTTTAAAGTCTTCCCCTGCGGATCTATTCAAGTCGAGCATAACATGAGCAACACTAACACATGAAACAAGAATAAGAAAAAACAACTGCTGTTTTTTAAACATTATTTTATTATATATATTTTTTTAACCATTCTTGGTCAATTTCAAGCAGCATTGAAATAAAATTTCATTAGTGTGTTCATTAAAGTAACGAATTTTGCATTACTTAAAAGACTTTACATACACCATCATTATCATGATCATGATCACGATCACAAGAGCGAAACGGGCTGCTGCAGTCTGTCTCGCTTCTTTTCGTTTCGTTTTCTCTCACTCCACACACACACACACACACACGCTGAAGGAAAGAATACAACTTTTTGCTTAAATTCTTAACAAATAAAAGGAAAATGTAAGCGCAGAAAGAAAGAAAAAAGACATTTATTTTGTACATACATAACACACATACACTCAAACACACACAAATACACACTCCTTATCCTACATAAGATACGCATGGTAATATTTGACATATTATTGAGATTCCATTGGTGTGTATGCGAGGCACGCACTCCCCTCTCACCCCCTTTCTCCTGTTTCTGTTTTCGGTATACTTTATAGATATATAATTTTACACTTGTATTTATTTGATGGAAGGCCACAAAAACTGTATTTAATTTGTATTAATAATATTACCCGCACCAAAATGAATCTATCTTAAATTGGTAAATTACATTATTCTCATTAATCATAATCATTGAAGGTATACACATAATATTAATAACAATAATAATAATAATAATAATAATATTTAATAATATCTAAAACATTTCGTATTGTTTATCGCAAATTGACTCGCATTAAATAATAATAATTAAATTATCATATTTTATATTTTAATTTTCTGTATTTCCCCTTACGGGCTGAATGAATTAAGTTTTCCAGTTGAGCTTAGTTTTCCTCATTCTGTTTGAAAATGTTTTTTTTTTTGTTTTTCAATTTTGTGTACCATATTTAAGTGATCTTTTAATGCAGTTGAGATTTTCGAGATTTGTTTTATTGCATTTCTTTTAGCAGATAAATTACGTACTAATATTTATTTTACATTTAATTTGTGACTAACAAACAAAGACTCACACACCAATCCATGCACACTACACACACACACACAAACAGACATATAAAGACAAAGTACTAAAACGAATATGGGATAGAAACTCTGCTTATAAGAAATGAACAATGTGCTCCCAAATTGCAAGAGAATAATGTTGTAGCTTAGCCTTATAGATAGTGCTTCTCTCTATTAAGATACTTAACCAATCCAAAAAATGTTTAACAACTCTGTTATTGATTATTGAATTTCTCGAGAGCACTAAACACGATAATAATCCCCCTTTCCCCCACAGAAAAAGCGAGAGGGCAACCAGTCCTATTTACTACGTACATACTATATAAATATATATATATTAAACTAACCATATTTTTTGACCCAAACGCTAATAAACAATTAAAAAAGAATCGAAAACATGTTAAAAACAAAGAAGAATGACAAAATAATTATAATATTAACAGTAATAGTAATGCCGCTGGGCAGAGTGCTTCGATATTACACACTATAAAAGAAAATTGTTAGGATCCGGACTCTAATAATGTATTATTAAATATAAATATTAATTTATATTGTAATAAAACTGAATATAAATTTCGATTGTTTAATTATTTTGAGTGGAATGTGCATAGTACAATGTTGGGTAGAGTGCTTGTATAAGGTTCAAATTGGGCGCCGGCTGTATTTAGCTCCAACAGTGTTGCATAATCACAAAATGTGTATCGATTAATTATTTGTGTGTACGTAACATAAAATCTCACTAAGAAGTCCGCCAATTTGGCTATTGAACGACTAATAAAACTAAACAATATAATTGAACTGCATTTTAGCAGTAGTAAGTACTTTAAAAGTGCAATACAAATGCAATTGTCTAATTTGTGCATAACGCGTTTGGATTTGTTTGGTATTTTTGCCGCTTGCTGGATACGGTCACACTCGCGGACTGCTGAGAGTCGCAAAAACTTTCGTTGTGTTTTGGTCTCGCAGTTGTCGTCGTGTTGCGCGTTTCGTGCTCAGTTAGTGAGTGAGCTCTGTTTATTTTATTTGTCTTTTGCGTGCACAGCGATCAGTGTTCGTTATTAAATCGCATTAAAGCAGAAACAATAATAATAAAAACAGTATTTATAACGCACGACATACACAACGCACGCAGCGACAGCGTACAAAAAATAAAATACTATATTATTTTTTTCATTGTTTAGATCATAAGTAAAAGTGAAAAACCGAAATTCAATTTCAAATCAAAATACTGCAAAGAAAAGAAAGGAAACACAAATAAATATACAGTGGAAACAGTGGAACGAGAGCGTTAGAGAGAGAGAGAGACAAGTGCAATTTAGGGGTTGTAAAAATTTTCAATACAGGTGCGACATAAGGCAAAGGGAGAGGGAGCGAAAACAACAACAAGCAAGACAAGAAAAAGGAGTAGAAAATCGTGAAAACTCGCAACTCGTGCGTGTCCAGCGTCCAGTGCGTGTCCTGTACGCCGCCTCCGCCGCGTGCCGCGTGCCATGCGTGACCTCGGCACCAAAATGGCCGAGCTTAAATTCGAGGCTCCGTTAGCTAAGTTCGAGGAGACGGACGAGTGGGGCGGCTGTGACTTCATCTCCAATCAGAATGTGCTCAACGACACGCTGAATCTGAATCTCAACTCGAATCGCAACCTGAAGGATGCTGGCAATGCCAAGCAGCAGCAGCAGGACAAGCTGCGTTTGCTCGAGGATGCGGTACGTGATGCGCACATCAGCAAGAATGGCGCAGCAGCCGCTCAAGGTGGCAAGGAGGCTGCCACAAGCCCCAATTGCAACTCGCACAATCTAACGGAATTGGGTCTGAACGATGTGGCTGCCGGCTTGGCGGGCATTGGCGATGGCTTGGACAGACGTGGCGGCGTCGGGGATCATGTGGACAACTTTACTGAAACATTTGGCGGCAGCCTGGAGGATCTGGTGAATACGTTCGATGAGAAGATTACCAAATGCTTCGGCAACTACGAAGAGAATGTCGAGGAACTGGCACCGGTGCAGGTGCGCAGCCAGGAGGAGATCATGAATGAATGCCAGTGAGTATAGTATGATATACATGGTCTAGTATAGTGTGAGATATTCCCGGTTGGAGTCGGTCTCTTGCAAGATGGAACCGGTTTCGACTGTTTTGTTATGTAAAATTGCATTGCGCGATGTTTTTCTTTACGCTTTCCAATTTTCCCAACTTCCCCTTGCCCCCCTTTCCGGCCGCTTTCCTCCCTCTCTCTTAACATACATAAGCAGGGCGCATGCGTCATTCCCTCCCCCAGTTGGCCAACCCTGGCGCCATACAACGACGTAATCCTGTCCTAAAGGCGGTTTGTGGCAGTTGGGCAGGGAGGGGGAGGGTTGCTAGCATTGTTGGATCGATAAAAGATGTGCTTGCTATAAGTATGTCTGACTCTGAGTGCTGTTTACCGTTGCTGCTGCACTGCATCCCGTCGACGAAGAGCAGCAACCCTTGACCAAGCACTGCGCCCCCTGCTGAGTTAGCGGAAGCTTAACCCCCTTTGCACTTCCCAACAACAACCTTCAGGCCACCCTCGACGGCACTGTCCCACTTGGGGCAGCACGCACTGCGTAAAAGTTACAAAGGGAGGGCGATGATGGTAGAGGGGGGGGGGTGATTGAGGAGGATGTCACAATCAGCGCCAAGTGACGTTTGTCAAGCAAAGCAATTCAAGAGAGCCGCAATTGGATGCGTTCTGCGATGTGCGTAAATCATAAACAACAACAGCAACAATGACAACAAAAACAAGAAGAAGAAGAAAGAGAAGAAGAGTGGAGCGAGCGATGCTTGACCGCTGATAAAAGCACTTTCCAGTGCATTTCCCTGCTGATCAACAAGCAGTCTGCAAGAGAGAGAGAGAGCGAGAGGGAGGGAGAGCGGAAAGCAGGAAGAGTGCAAACTGAATTGACAGACAATTGAGTCGAGCGAGAGTGTGTGTACTGCTCTTTCTCTTCTCTTCCTCTCTCTGCACTGCTTGCTTGCCATGCAAATTGAGTAAATGAATTGTTGTTGTTGTTGTCTGTATGTCGCCATCACTGACATCAGCTAATAAATTTGATAATCGCGTGCAGCGATTGTGTGTCTGTGTGTGTGTGTGTGCTCTTTTTGAGTGCTTATGAGTTGCACACAGGTGGAGGCAATGCAAATAAGCAATTATATTGAATGCAACACATTCGCATTCATATCGTGCCATGCTCGTGAATAATTATTTATTAACGCAAAAGCTCGTACAGTGAGTGTGAATGCCTGTTCGCATACTTTATGCATTCACTGTCTCCATTTAAAGTGGAGCCAGGCTCAACTCGAATCGTGTGAGTGCATTCGTTTTGCGTTTTGCACCATATGGCAACCTGCCTAATGTGAGTGCATTAAGTATTTACCACACTCTCTCTAATAATCTCGCTCTCCCTCTCTCTACACTTCCACTCCTTCTTTCTACACTTCCACTCCACTCCTCTCTTCTCTGTCGCTGTCTGCTTTGTTTTTGTAAGCTTCCCACGCCCGTCGTCTGTCAGCTTAGCATTGAAGCTGCGGAGAGAGAGAGACGCACACACACACACACGCACACACACAGTCAACGTTTGCACTTTAGCCTCTCTTGAAGCTGCTCTCACGTCATATGCATCTACTATGACTGTGTTGCGTTGAGTGTTTTCGTTTTTTCTATCTCTCTCTCACCGTTACGCACTGCAGTTACGTTGCAGCTTTACTAACTGTATTTGCCCAACACTGCTTTGTTTTTGTGTTTGTCTCTGTTCTTGTTCTTGTTCACCTGTGCGTAGTCAAAGTTGCACTTGTCAATATTTGCTTGGATTATTACAGAGAAAAGAACTCATTCTGTTCCTCTCTCTCGCTCTCACGCGAAGGTCGACTGAGCGTGTCATATTTAACGAAGGTCTCAAAACCCAACTGCGTAGTAAGAACGCGCTCTGTTGCAGCCTCTGCTGCTGCTTTGTTGTCTTTGATCTTGATTCCAGATCGATTCTCTTGAAAGAACACGTTCAGGTAACGCTTGAGAGCAACGAAAATAAAAACAAAAAGAAAAAACAAAACAACCGCTGAACACATCTTACTGAGTACACTGAGAAAAATGTTGGTTAGAACATGATTTGGCATATGTGCGTCACGTTATCGATAATTAACACTATCGATAGTTGTTTTCTTTGCCTAACAGCGCAATGTTAACTGTTCTTGTTGTTGTTGCTGCTCTTGCTGTTGTTTTGCTGCATGTGGCGGCAACATAAAACCAACCGCATTTGTGCCACTTAAAGGCGGCTGACCATATGTGCCAATGCAATAACAACTAGCGCCGCATATGGTCAGCCAGGCCCGGCTAGCCAGTTGGCCAACTGCTTTCGGTGCCACTTTCCGGTTTACCACTGTCTGTGTCTGTGTTTCTCTGTGTGTGTGTGTCATTTGCATGAGAGCTGCGCGCGTGGGACACGCGACGCTGACAACCACAATATGCCGCACGTCTTCCTTCTCCAATCCCTCCTCCCCACCCCCAGGTAGAGCGCCTCTAATGCAATTTCCCAGTGACAGCAACGTTGACATAACTGATTTAAGAGTTTGATTTTTCCAGCTGCCGCAATCAAACTTTTATTTTCTATTGCTTTTCTTTTACTTTTCTTCTTTCTTTCTGCTTTGGCTTGTAATTGTCGCTGATGCAATTGACAGTGGCAGAGAAAGAGGTGGAGGGAGAAGCGACAGTGACTACCTCAGTCTTGTCATTATTTCTCTAATATCTTTTTTCTAAAGTTCGCAAACGATAGCAGAAGGGGAAGGGGGGTTGTGCAAATGGCTTCCAAAAGTGTGCGACCTACTTGGGCTCCCAAGTAAGTTCAATGTCCTGTCGCCAGATCCTGCCACTTCTACTGGAATGCTGCCGCAGAAACTTGTTTAGCCTGAAGCGAAACTTGATTTGCGACTGTTTGAAGAAGAACTTGTGCGAGAAGAGGCTGAACTAAGTAGACAATTTGGCATGTGAATGCCTTTTAAAGAGGATTCCAATTAAAGACTGCATGCCAATAGGCAGGCGAGTAATGGTAATGGAAAGGAATGGGAATGATAAATAAAGGAATTCCAAGAAGTTCCACAATTATTTTCCTTCTCATTACCTCTTCATTTACTCCTGCCTCACTCATAATCAATTACATTACAATAATGTAATTAGGTCGCAACTCGATTTAATTATGGGGAATTGATTGCAATTAGTTTGTGGAAACTTGTTATGTTTTCTATTCTATTATAAATGTTATCCTAAAAGCCTCTGCAGCCTTTTGAACTTGCTAATTGAATTGAGCCAAGTTCAAAGCCAAATTAAAGTCAATTTCCAATCGGGTTAGCGGTGAGTGTGTTCCCCGTTAATTCGCTCGCTGATTGGGTTTAATCAATTAGGCAGGCAGGCGGGCTGCAACTATTAATAGAGTTCAATTTATGGCTTACATGGGGAGAGAGAGTAGATGCCCACCACATGGGGATGTCACAGGAAGTCCCTCTTGCTGTTGCTGTTTCTGTTGTATCCTTGAAAATATGCAGCAAATACACAAGCAAACATGGGGCAGAAAGGCAGCAACAACTGTGTATGTGTGTGTGTGTGTGTGTATAAATATAGACAGGGTAGTTTTGTGTGTCCCTCTGCGGGTCGTATGAGTCATGCTCGTGGCACAACATGGCGTATGCGTGTTTTGTGCTGCGCCAGCAAGTTTGACACATTCGATTGCACAACTTGGACAGGCCTGCTAACAGGCCTCGTTGGGTGGTTGTTGCTTGTTGTTGTAGTTGTTGCCACTGTTGCTGTTGCTGAAAGTCATTTCCTACCCAATGAGACATGCATGCGCAAAGGACATTAACCTTTTGCACTGTAGAAGCGTCAACTAATTGTCCTGTGTGCACTGGCCTGCCAACCTCCCCCACACACAACCCTGGCAACCCAACTGACAAAGTGGGTAGGCCAATCGCTGCCCACAAAAGATATGCAGATACATATATACCGATACAGATACAAAGATACAGATACAAATGACTAACGCACTGCGAATCGACTGCGAATCGACTGCGAATTGGACAACGCGTTTGCCCCTCGCAGCTATTACATCATCCAACAATGGTAAACAACATTTAGGCTGAGTTGGAGAAGCGGAGGAAGAAGTAGCAAAACCATAGAAAGACCAGGAGAGAGGGAGAGTAAGAGAGATAGAGCGAGAGGGAGGTAGAGGAAAGGCAGTCAAGGACAACGCCAGGCCGGCGTCAGCAAACGCGACTGATTCGATGTTGTCGCACAGCGAATACAAGCGAATACAGTGAGTGTGTGAGTATGGGTGTGTGAGTGTTTGAGTATGTGTGTGTGAGTATGAATATGAATTGAAATTAAATTGAAAAGGGGTTTAAATGGCAGCTAAATTAGCAAATGGCTTCGCATGCGGCACATCAGACCTGCCACTTGCCACTTGCCACATGTTGTCCTTGAGCAGCAGCAGACCAGTATGATTCAGCTGCAATGAATGGCAACTGCAAAAATGCAAATGAAATTTCCCGGAAATAAAAGTGCAAAAGAGATGGCAAACAAAAATCAAACAAAACGATGAATAAATCATGATATAGGGTATTTAGGGAAAATTACAAAAGCTGAAGGTTATAGACATTTATCGAGGGAAGTATTCATAGATGGATAGAGTTGTGATACATATACAAAACGAACGTACGTTTATTTAGAATCAAATGAGTTTCCAATAAGAATATAAAATGAACATAGAATCAAATGAGTTTTCAATAGGTATCGTGTTCAAACGTTGCAAGTCGACTGATATGGCTTAGAATATTTACATATGTATGCTATATACAATAGCGACAATATTGGAGGAAATATTAGTGATAGTAGCTACAATCGCTCGTAACTACTATCGAATTGTGACTACTTTCTGTACCAACTACTAACTGTATTAACTACACGAAATTAGAGCCACAAAAACATCGAGAGTGGCCCGTATCGGTAATAATCAACATTTAGATAAACATTTTGTACATGTTTTATTAATTGTTATTATATGGCAAATACACTGTAAAAAAATATAAAACAAACAATAATAGCAACCCGATTTCTTTAATTAATATCAGTAAGCAAACGTGAAACGCGATGGCAAAAAAAACTATCGATAGTTTCCGCAGCTCAGCCTTAATTGTTACGAGTATCAACAGCAAGTGTTTTAAATAGCATTAGTAACTACTATGGACAGCAACTTCCATTGAATTGAGACTATTTTTGACAGCAGTTACTATCGATATCTATTTTTATCGATAGGAACTACTTTAAATGGCATTAGTTACTATTATGAACAGATACAACTACTATGGACAGAAACTATTATCGCTAGAAACTGTTATCGATAGCTACAACTATCGACAGCAACTATTATAGACAGGAACTACTACCGATAGCTACTAATTTCACCAGCAACAACTATCAATGGCTACTACAATCAATATTCACTTCTAGCGATAAATACTACAATCGATAGCCACTTCTATCAATAGCTACTACTATTGGCAGCTACTAGTATTGATAGCTTCTACTATCGATAGCAAGCAGCCAATACATACGACAGCAAGTGGCGGCTAGGCCTTCTCGAAATGTTCTGCCATTCAATGAAGTTTTGTTGCCCCCGAGTAAATGTTAAATTTGTTTGTTTTGTATTTTGGCACCATTATCTGTTGTCGTTGTTGCTGATATTCGTGTTGGCAAGTCGCAATTGGAGATACAACGTTACATTGATTGCCTTTCGTTGCTGCCTAAGCCGCGTTGCTGTGTGCGTCGGCTTTTTCGGCTGTTGTGGCTCTTTTCGGCTGTTATTTTCGCTATTTATGGGCCACATAACTGAGACTGAGCGATTCGTTGGCGTTGTTAATGCTATACGCGAAGCCATAGCACAGTTGTGCCTCTCCTGCCCCCTCCCGCCCCTCGTTTTCTTTGCCCTTGTGGCTGCCTTTCGCTAATGGCCTATTTATATATCTAAAAAAAAGAGGAAAATAATTAACTTTAAAACGTGGCAACGACACGAGCTGAAGCCACACTTTGAGTGCGATTATAGGGTGGATATAGTGTGTATATGTAGTTATATAGTAGGGGAAATCAAATTGTAGGGAGGAAGCAGCAGCAAACCACAAGAAGAACACGAAGATGCTGCAGCTGCGAGAGACCACAAGAACAATTGTCAACGCTTGTGTCCCCATTTGTATCTTGTCTCTGTTGTATCTGTATCTGCATTGTGTATCTGCTGAAATTTGTGTGCCAACGCAAAGTGTGAACAACTAAAATTAGAATGCTTTAAGGTGTTTGCTGCCTTTTCTCTCTTTCTGCTCTGCCTCGCTTCAGTTCAGGTTCAGTTTTGGTTTCAGTTTTGGTTTCGGTTTCGGTTTCAATTTCAGTTTAAAGTTCCTGCTTCTCTAGAGCTCAGCATATGCTATATAGTTTGTATATTTATGTACATATATGTTGAGGCATCTCGGAGGGCGCCCAGCGAAAGTTTCTCGGACTCTGGCACTCGCACAATGCACAATGAAAAGGAAAAACTTAACTCCCCCTGCCCGTGCTGCTGCGCTACACGGCTATGGTGCGGCATTATCGCTATCTGTGTCAACTGCTTAATGAGCACACTCAAAAAAGCTCTTTTAACATAATATAACAGTATTGTAGAGTATATTAAATGCCTGAATTATCTATGAAATACGTACGTTTTTTTAATATTCGAAGAGAGTATAAAAGAACTAATGATACATAAGCTCCACTCAATACATGACAAAAAGATCAGAAAGAAAGAGAAAAAGATCAACATCACTCCTATTATTTTGATAGTAACTGTACATCTCTTCCGCTTGACGCCAATTTTCACTCTGTAGGGTAAACACAGTTCGTTGTACTCTTGCGCGCACTGCGACTAACGCCGAAAATTAAATATGTGAATGTTGGCGCTGCGCTTGAGTGAAAATACGTGTGAACGAACCGCAGCAGCAGTGGCAGCAACAGAAACAGCAACACCAGCGTGCTCCCAAGTCAATTCCAGCACCCCCAAATATCTCTGCCCCTCTCTCTCTCAGAGCCCTCTGCGAGTTCCCAAGTTGTAGTTAATGAGGCAAAATCGCCACATCCGCGACATCAAGTCAGGTTTAAAACATAATCGAATCGAAAACTAACTTAATTAAGTATGAGCAACTGGTGGGATAATTAAACGAAATTATGCTGACTGTGTGGGAATGGTCAAATAATAAAGAAAGAAGTGGAAAAAAGAGGGAGATGTAAACTTAAAAGACAGAAATAAAAATCAAATGATAAAGAAATGAAGCGGTATTCTGCCATAAATACCCATAGGGTAGAAGGGTATTACAACTTTGTATCATTCGAAAATGTACATATTTAACAGGTAGTGGGAGGCGTGGCAGACTCAACAAACTATTTATATATTCTTAATCAGCCAAGTCAATATAGCCATGTCCGTATTTTTGCTTGTCTATCTGTCTGTCCGTTGATATGAAAATCTGGATCTCTCTACTAAATTTGCTGTAATGCAGAATATTTATTTTTTGGTAAATAGAAAAACTATCAAAATGATTTCTAGAAATTTGGTTAAGAACCGATAATAAACATAAAAGTAATTTAGAAAATAATTTTAAAGCGGTACTAATCTGTCAAGCCGCTCCCTGCTAAGTATGCAACACAAAATGCGCTAAACATAAGAGTTATACATTTAAGAAATTGTTTAGGTCAGGTGGGTACCGGGTCACTTGAGTGTATCTTTCGTGCTTGTTTTGAATAGATTTCGAAAAAGAAAGGTAAATTGGGATTTCAATTCTCTTGCAACTAGGCCGTTGTCAGTATCTACTCGATTATAGCCGATAAAAAATTATTTACAGAAGTAACTAAGGTGCTCCTTATCTTTAATCTCATCATCCATCGCTAGCGAATTTAGAAAGTCGTTTGTTTTCGTCTTGGGACAAACTTTTCATTACTAAAAAAAAAAACAAAGAAGAAATGTGGAAATGGAAAAATAGAAAAATAAAATAAATTCCGAGAACAATCAACGACGAGAACGACGCACGAATTCCCTAACTGTGGGTACATCTCATATCTCATGAATTCAGTGTATGGTACCTAGCTGGTTTGCACTACACGTAAAGATACCCTAGAAATACCCTAGCAAAGCGAGATGACAGAGAGAGAAGAACTGAGAGGCAGCGTGGGCGAGGAAGCGTGAGTGAGTGAAGTGAAGTGAAGTCAAGTGAATGAAATGGCACTTGCGTTGGCGAATGAATATTCATCAACGTTATCATCATTGGCTGCTTAATCATCATCATCATCATCAAAGTAGTCATGTGGCGCTGTCGTCTGACTGATTCATCAGTTGGACACAAATTGATTGCGTTATCTAAGTACCGCAATTAAAATTCATTTAAAATATTTACGCATTCGTTTCGGCTCAGACAGGGAGATACAGAGAGAGAGAAAGAGAGAGAGAGGGGGAAGAAGGAGGCTAAAGGAGTTGGGGATGAGCTCATTTCGTGGGCGTCGACAATAAAGCCGACGTTGAAATCGAAACGAGACGAGACGAGAGATGCTAATTGTCGCTGCCATACGACAAATGCCCCAGGCATATCATCATCAGCTCACACACACACAAACAGATCATATCGGTCAGGGTTAGACCCCAATATGGCTGCAGATAACGCCGCCAGTTCAGCATCGCGCATCTATCATGGTGTGTGACGAAAGAGTTCAGGGTTCATTCAGCTGTTGTTGCGTTGATTTTACGCTTATGATAAGTGCCCTGTATAGTGCGCGGGTCTCTGCAAAGATCTACAGTGTGGAAAAATAATTAAGAATTATGTGTGTATGGCCCGAGAATAAAGAATGGGCGGATCGGGGACTCGGGGACTCGGGGAATGAGAATCGCTTAATTGCCCAACTTGATGATGGAAATTTCAATATGAAATGTGAAACGTCGGGAATTTCTGGCATACGAATTGAAATTGTTGTTTGTGTGTCGCTTGGTAATTTAGTTGATCGTTTTAGTTCTATTTTCGATCGTTAAGTGGGGCACAACTATCAATGATATCATGGATGACACAAGCATTAATTCTGGGACTAGAAAGGTTTTATTATAAGAACTACAGATGTTTTGTTTATAATATTCTAAAGTATATATGATCACTTATGTATATAGAACTGTGTTCGATGATCGATTATTTCATTTGACTTGAGCTTAAGAAATGCTCATGGGATCTAAGCATTTCTATTTACTTTAATGTAGTTCCAGCGTGTCTAATAATTTATACGACGCTCCAAAAGTCGGGCCCACACACACACACTCACAAACACTCAGGTAGATATAGATCGCTTTATTCTATATGCAGCTAAAGAGACCTACATAGAAATCGGTTGGCGGCCTCGACACATACCAAAGCGATCCCATGCACCATTTATGTATAGAAATATATCTAAATATATGCTGTGTGTGTGTGTGTGTATATGTGTGTTCTGTGTGTGTTTGTGTGTGTGTGTGTGTGTGTGTGTGTGTGTGTGTGCGTGGTAGACATTTATTTACCTGACGCATTTCCCGAGTGTCGCAAACGATTTGCGCGCTTCGCTTGTTTCGCACATTTTTCATCTTTGGCCTTTGCCAGTTGCTGTTTGTTTTATTTTATGCGATACCCTGTAAGCAAGTTGACGATGCGAAAGGGGTGTGCTTAATTTGGATGCCAGAACTGAGTTGGGTTTTAAGTAGCTCTGCTTACTATGCATACTGCAGGGTATCACGCAGTCGCACCTCTTAATCAGTTATACGCAATGGAAACGAATGTGCACAGCTTAGGCAAAGGCATTGTCTGTTATATTAATTTTTACAGGGTATTTCATAGTCGAAATTGTTAGTTTTATAATGTATGTTCTTTATTTATTTAGCTATTTGCAACAATTTGTTGTAGTGTATTTACATACATTCTTGCAGGGTATTTTTATATACCCATAACATCGTCTAGCCAGCTACCCTAACTGGCATGTTAAGCATACAAGTTTTTCGATTATAAATCGCTTCATATGAGTGTATTCAGTATTCAGTCAAACGTCAAAACCATTTCGCGCATGTCGCTTTCCTTTTGTACATTCCGTATGAATTTTCCTGCAGCTAAATCTCATTTATTTTTCCGATTTGTATTTACACATGGCAAATGGTGAAAAAATACACAGAGTGAAGAAAATCAAAACAAGAAAAATTATAGTATAAATCGCTCTGGCAAAGTCAAGAAACATATTTCATTTCCAGCGGATTGAAAAGAAATCATGACAGCACAGATTCCTATGACGAACGTCATAAAATAATGTAAATACTCATCAATTTTCTCGGACAATGAATAATGTTAGCTATGAATGGTAGGGAATGAAAATGGTAGAAATGGGGAATCTTTTTAGTTTTTTATTAGTTCCTATGTCGAGCTGACTAAAATATGTTTTAGGTTTAGGTTTACAGATAGCTTGATTTGTGTATAGATTATAATTAAAATAGTATACATATAGTATGGGTATGGCGTAGATATAGAGTAGGTATAGTATAGGTATACCTTAGGTATTGTAGGTATACCAAAGGTATAGGTAAAGGTACTATACTAAAGGTACTATAGGAATACTATAGGTACAGTTTAGGTGTAGTTTAGGTGTAGTATAGGTATGGTATAGGTGTAGTTTAGGTGTAGTATAGGTATGGTATAGGTATGGTATAGGTATGGTATAGGTATGGTATAGGTATGGTATAGGTATGGTATAGGTATGGTATAGGTATGGTATAGGTATGGTATAGGTATGGTATAGGTATGGTATAGGTATGGTATAGGTATGGTATAGGTATGGTATAGGTATGGTATAGGTATGGTATAGGTATGGTATAGGTATGGTATAGGTATGGTATAGGTATGGTATAGGTATGGTATAGGTATGGTATAGGTATGGTATAGGTATGGTATAGGTATGGTATAGGTATGGTATAGGTATGGTATAGGTATGGTATAGGTATGGTATAGGTATGGTATAGGTATGGTATAGGTATGGTATAGGTATGGTATAGGTATGGTATAGGTATGGTATAGGTATGGTATAGGTATATTATATGAATAGTTTAGGCATACTATAGATATGTTATAGGTATAATATGTGTGATTTTTCTCGAAGCATTGTTCAAACAGTAGAGCAATCAGTTCGAGCATGTGATTTACTTTTATCTACCTTTAGTTTGAAAGAAGAAGAGTCGACTCTTCCCGCAAAGACGACGTCGTTGCTATTTGAATGAGATTCAGAGCGCAGCGATTCGTTTGGGCAACTTCGTGATCGAGTTGTCAGTTGTTTATTGTAAATTGTAGCAGCCTAATCGCTCAAGTGCAAAATGCTCATCATCAACAACAGCAGCAGCAGCAGAAGCAGCAACAACATCTCAGCATCAATTGCTCAAATGTAGAGCATGAATAATTATGGGAAAACAACAACAGCAACAACAACAGCAACAACTAAGACAGCACACTGACAACCGAAAGACGTCCACAAAATGCCGGGGCAATTAAATGATTGGCATTGATCGTGAAACTCGATAGCAATTGTGCCGCAGAAATTTACATACTTGCCCCAGACAATCTGTCTGACGGACGTCGAAACTGGGCAGAACGCCAACTGAGCTGCAACTTGAGCTGATCGCACTGTGCGCTCACTTGCCTCTGCCTCTTGTCGGGCTTCCGATCTCTCGGGGGGAGGAGAGAGAGGCGATAAACAGTTTCACGAAGTTTGTAATACCCTTGCGGATCGCTTGGTATATACCAGCTAAGAATAGAATGTGCGAATATGTTGTGGGGACTAATTAATAGACTGCTTGCGAAGTCTTTGCACTAGATTGCAATTATATTATGTAGTAAAATGATAAATAAAGCATTATTCTAAATTGTGAGTCGTTATTATAATCTTAAAAACAAAGAGAAACTTTATTTTGCTTACTTGTTACATGATGTCTGTTAATTATCAGTAACGTTAATACTTTTATTCACGCAACGATGTGCAAGTTGCCTCTTATATCTTTTCGATATCTTCAAAAAGTCGTGTGCAGTTACTTAAGTAGTTCCAAGTACAAGTTATGCATGGCACCTTATTCAAAATAGATAGCAATATTGGTTTAGTGTTATCCGAGAGAATGTTAATTAATTTCGACTGTTGTCCCATTATCCTTTTCAAATCCCAAGTAAACTGAATTAAATTTGACTTCGTTTTGTAAGCAGCAAGTCAATTTCAAAAGCAACATATAGAGTATAACGCTTTGTTTCTATCAAGAAATCATAAAAGGCAATCAAAATTGCATAGGCAGCTGTAAGATAGTTTCCCATTGAACAGTGTGTAACTTATATATGCCTATATACGCACACATATATAATCAACCACGCCTACTTTGACATCTGACTGTCGCTGCTGCTGCAATATGTTATCGCAATTGCAGCCCATTTGCATGACGCGTGTTGGGGCAACCAAATGAGGCATTTTATGTGCCGCTTAGCCAGCTCGACCCCTGCTCCTTACCATTCCCATGCCCTGTGCAACTTCCTCTCTCCTTTCTCCTCCCTCTCCCTCTGCCTTTTCTCGCTGTTTCTCTAGTGCTGCTCTTAAGCCAGTCAACAGCCACGCGGCACTTGGCAGCGTTTTGTGCCAGTTTTTTTTGCTTGTGCGGCACAGCGAATTCGCATAACGAGTGTCGACGTCATTGCACTTGCATTGAATACCCTGTAATCGCGGATAATGCCAGTGGGTAAACACATCTAATATTATCTTTTGAAGGAAGTAAATTTGGGATAGAAATCAATTAGTTTTGATCAAGTTACTCCTGCTGTAGCTTTAGCCTCCGATTTCCAATGAAATTTCTCATATTTTATAATGTTTTGTTTTCAAATACTCGGAATACAGCGAAATATTGCGGGGTATCTTGTGGTCGTAGGCAGTTAATCGACTGTAGACGAGCTTAACAGCTTCTTGTTGCCGTTTATTCTTCCTCTTCTTGCTCTTCTTTGTCGACAAGTACATGAAAGTACATGAAATACAACAATAACAACAAGAGCAAATTTTCCGATCCAAAAACTCATAAATAGCCAAGAAATTCTTTGTGCCGCGTTTCGCCGGGTGCAGCAGCAGCAACGCGCAGTCATAAAGAAATTCCAAAGAATTGTCGGCGGCGCCTCTGACCTATACTTATTTTTAAAAATATATGAAACATAATCAAAAATACTTATAGAGAAGTCAAGAAGACTAATCCATAATTGCCCAGAATATATATGGCATGTGATTTATTATAATTCTCTCTTTCTCCCTCTCTCTCTCTATCGTGTAGAATGTGGTGGACCATTACTGGTAACTTTGGCAACATTCTGCCCATCGACTGGTCCAAGTCGTACACACGCCAGATGCACATGCCGACCCTCAATCTCGGCCAGAATCGTACAAAGCAGCAGCAGCAGCAGCGCAACCAACAGCAACAACAGTCGCAGCAGCAGCAGCAACAGAATGGAGCACAAACTCCTGGGGATGAGTTCAACGATTTGACCAGCGAGGATGAGGCGGTTGCCAATGATCTGGACATGCATGCCTTGATATTGAACGGCCTCAATGGGGATGTGGATGAGCCCATTAAGACAGTCGAGGAGGTGATCAAGGAGATCGATGACATTATGGATGAGGCCGAGAGTCCATTGGACGAGCCAGAGAACTGCGATTCCGAGGTAATTGAGAAGGCGCGTGAAGTCCTTGGAGCGCCCCTCTATGCCGAGAGTAAGTTGCATCACATTTCTTCAGCTCTATCAATGACTCAATCCCCTCTTTCTTTCTCTCGACTTAGAGCTACAATATCTGAGCAGCACACAGTTGAATGAACTCTATATGGAGATGGAGATGCTTATCCAGGAGCTCAGCGAGACACTGATCAACGAGCTGGCCCTACGCGACGAACTCGAGTTCGAGAAGGAGCTGAAGAACTCATTCATCTCGCTGCTGCTGGCCGTGCAGAACAAGCGGCGACAATATCACGTCGAGAAGAAGCGCGGCAAGTTTCAAGGTGCGTTGCAAGCTTGGCAATAGAAGTAAAATAATACTATAAAGTAATATATCTAATCATGTTGCACCTTTGGCAGGTCCCGAGCCCAAATACTTGACTACCGTCATTCCGTATCACCTGGAGAATGGCACGCCCAACAATCAATCGCTGCAGGTGTTGATAAAAAGTGAGTGCGACAAAACTGCAGGGCAGGGTCGGAAGGGAGAGAAAGAGATAGAAACTTTTAAGAGAGTTCTCAATTCTCTATGGATGTGCGAGTACTTGCAGCTGTTTTTAAAGTTAGTCTAGACTGGGAGATGTCTCAGATTAGCCTGTAGTTACTCGTGGACTGTCTAAATTCAAAACGTTGTACAGGGATCTTTGCAGTTGGAATGGGAAAATACCCTAGGTCTACAACAATCCACGTCCTTTCTTGACTGCAAAAACCCTAGAAGGTATAAGCAGGCAATCAAGCTAAGGAAGAATTTACTGCGTGGTTTTTTACAGGCCTCTTTATAGGCCATTGTAGGGTTAGGAGCCACCTAAACAAGCTAGGTATAGTTCCTAATGGGGAATGTAGATTCTGCGAACTATAGGCAAACACGTCTGAGCACATAAGGGGATTATGTACGGCGCTGGCCCGTATGAGATGAGCAACATTAGGAAAGCATCTTCTCAAAGTCGAAGAGATAACGTACACTTTATGAAAATTTCTAAAATTCATTAGGAAAACTGAACTGATAACGGAGCTTATACTCAGCAGTGGTACAATAGATCTATTAGGTCGCGGTACATTTGCCATTACTAAATACTAATAATAATTTTTGACAGAATATACATAAGTCCAACCATAATCCTCAAGATTTGTCGATGTTAATCATATCACGAAGGGAACTACATAATCCCAATAATCAGCTTTTGTAAAGTCTGCTGCGAAGCATAACTAAATAAGATACCGTGTAACACGGATCAGAACCGGGAAATGAGGAGGCAGATATACTGGCAAAAGCGGGACTAGATAACACAATAAAAGGGACGGATATAGGGAAGAAAACTATCAAAGAAGTGCAGGAAAATTATTGTATAAGTTTATACAAGAAAAGCTGTAATGATAAGGTAGCTCTATGCTCAGCAGGGTGACAATAGATCGCATAAGTTGCGGCACAGATAACCGAATCCAATAACAATCGCATTGCAACTTGGTTGCAACTTGCAAGTAGACTTTGATCGAATGACAGACAAGCAAATGATGTTATCTCAGAGCAATTTCAATTTGAAAACGTAATTAACTTTCTCTTCTTTCCTTCTCGTTTTACAGTACTCAAGGCCATCAATGAGGACAGTCCGACGGTGCCGACACTGCTAACGGACTATATACTGAAGGTTCTGTGCCCCACATAAACATACAATGCGTGCTGCTAGCTGCAACTATAACCACAACAACAACAACTACAACAAAGGGCAAAAGCAACAACACAAATACAAGAATAACAACAACAAAAACAACAACAACAAGAAGAAGAAGAAGAACAAGAACAACAATATACGCTCTATCTCTCTGTCTGTGTTTATACAAGTTATATATATACTATATACTTTATGATTAGTTATATTAAACAAACTATTTGAAATGTAATGCAGAATGCAAGCAGACCCAGACTCCCTTCCCCTGGTAGCCCCATAAACCCCTCCTTAATTGCCGCATTCCCTCTATTCGCATCCCGTCAGACAAGATAACTATCCAGTAGAATCGAAAGAGAAGGGAGAATCGCGTCAGCAACAAAAAGAGAGGGACAGAGTGAATATGAAAATGAATGTGTTGAAGCAGGCGCAGAAGAGTTAATACTCGAATCTATTGAAATTCTTAACTATACGCTAAACAATTACCATATTGATAACACAAAAGGCATAGTCGAATGTTGTTCACAAGGCTAACAGGGCCACCCCTTTCCCTGCAGAAGGGTTGTGGCGCCACTATAAAGCTTCAAAATAAATGTAATATCTAGAGTTAACACACACACAAACACACACACTCACACTCCAACGCATATATGTATTGTACCAACGAGAAGAGAGAGATAGAGAGAGTGAGAGAGACAGCAGATCACACGTTCTGTGGCAGTCAAAGGAAGGGAACTCGCTCTCTCTCTCCCTATCTCTCGCAGTCTCTATCTGGCTCTCGCCTCTCTATTTTGTCTTATCGACGCTTCACAACAACCGATACCCACATTCGGCATAGCATAACAGTTTGCAGGGTATCCACTAGCATTGCTACCACATACTACAAGCGTATAATGCTCGTATAAATGAATATCTATCGTAATTTGTATGTATAGAAAGAAAAGTGAAAAAGATGATAACTTTAAGCGTCAGTTTATATACTTGTATGTTGTACGCGTACACCCCTTTGCCTATGTATGTCTGAGCATGTATGTGTATGCCCTATATATATACACTATATATGTTCGTGAAACTGTCAGATGTAAACTGTAAACTGCTTTTGGCTCTTGCTCTTGCTCTCTATTTGCTTCAAGATGTGCTCCCAACGAGTTTGCATTTTGCTTAGAATCATCTCAACTGAACATCAGGTTTATTATTATGTACATTTATACATATGTTTGTATATTGTATGCATTCGATTATATATATATAGTGATTGTTTTTTTAAATTTGTTACAATTTTATATGATTTTATTTTATTTTTTTTTATTGATCAACGCTTTGCATTTTGCTGTAGCAGATCTGCGCTAAATCTGCAATTATTCTATGATTACGTTTATGATTACGATTACGATTATGATTACGAATATGATTATAACTACGTTTACGATTACGTTTATCGCAATAACTGAACATGAAGATGGAGATGATGTGCTCGATGGGGCGCGAGGTGTGTGCGTGGCCATAAAATGCTTTTTGTTTGTTTTCGAAACAATTTGATTTAAATTTTAAAATGTAATTTTAATTTAATTTGCATGCGATACGCTGTGTTATTTACTTTTACCAAAACAATACAAAATACGATATACACACACACATACATATACAAGTATGTAACTGTAACTGCAACTATACACACACATACAGATATAAACAACAAAGTAATAAGAATAATAATAAAAAAAACCAATACAAATAAATAGTCTAAAATTCAATCAGGCGCACAGGCTTTTATTAACTTAGCAAGATATCGAAATCAAGCATTGAATATGTATGTATATTGATATATACATTCATAGATACCACAAATATAGCTTACAATCTAGCCGGTATATCGGACAGTCCAACAACAACACAAAATGAACAACATTTATATCATGTTTTACATTTCACCTACAATCACAACAATTTGTTAGATGTTTATCGTATATGTATAACGTATAGAGGGTCTGCAATTGCTAGTCATTTCGGCGATTTCGGAGAGAACTTACACCACATTCAGAGAAAATCTTAGGTACCTTTAATAACGAACAATTTGCATACATCAACCTTAACGTATATAAAGACAACTGCATAAATGTTTACGATTCACATGTGAAGAAATACAGATATGATCGCGCTTTATAAAAACTAAAAACAAACTTGATATTTACTAAACTGCAAATATATATAAAAAAACTAGTAAAAAGTTGAGTGCATTTTTTTTTTTTTTTGTAATTCAATAAATAAAAATAAATAAAATTTCTATATAATGATAAAATCAAGTAAATCACACGTAAATTCAAATGTATTTGTACATTTCATTGAAGAGTCCATGTTAAAATCGAGAGCAAAGTATGGAAATTATATTTATTTGATAAATTAGTAAAAAAGCAAAATTGAGAAAAAAAAAATACGCAGAAAACAAACAAAACTGCATTATATATGTATGAATATGTATATGTGTACCTATATATGTATACATGAAATGCAATGCTCTATATACAAAAAAAAAAGAAAAACTTTTAAATTGCTTAAATAAACCAGATAAAAAACAAAATGAAAATAACGCATTTTAATTTGATTCCATTTTTATATCTAGTCCAATTGGAATATCAAAAATGAGCACATTGTGTGCAGGCAGTGTTGCCCCATCGCCGCAACAAAGGTTGCCGGATGTTGTGATAAAGGGGCAGCGAATCAATGGTCTACTGCTGAAGCTATAAACATCAGCTGTTTCTGTCGGTAAAAAAGAATATTTATTGTTGGCATTATGCACTTCCGATACATTTGTAGGGTTGCCAGTGTGTGTATCGGGCAAGTGTTGGGAATTCAAATAGATCGCGCAATCTTTTTCGGCTGGTGTGTACACACTTTTTATGCCGTCAGCAGGTCACATCGAACGCTGAATGCCTGCTATCGATAGCAGTCGTGCTCGATAGCTCCCATCACTACGACAACTAGCCTTGCCTATCCATAGTTTTTTTTTTGTATCCAAACAGTAAAATAAGTTTCAACAAAATCATCTACACATAAGTTTAATTTTTTTTTTCGTTTAGTGTAAAATTTATTTATTTTTTAAGTGCGCGTTCAATAAGAAAATGTCATCGCGAAGGTAAATCCAATAGGAAAAACGAAGTACACACACATATACACACACTCACACGCACACGTACACACATGCACAGAAGTGTACGCACACATGCACACGCACCTCATATGTACCATGCACATACACTCACACACGCACGCACACTCGCAAACACACGCGCGCTCACACACACTCGCTCACTCACACACATTCCCATACACACGCACCTACACATAGATACACTGTGCTGCTATTTACATATGTATAAGTATATACAAAATTCAAAAACCAAAGAAAAAAGGAACAACAACATTGAGATAAAAAAGTGCAACAAAGTGCTGAAAGTAAATTGCCTCGCGGCAGCGTCTGCTGCTGCTGCTGCCGCTGCTTCTAACCGTATCCCCCTGGCCTTCCCTTCTTGGGGCCTCAGCTACAGCTGTTGCTGTCTGCCAGCCTCTGTTGCTGCTGCTGCTGCCGCGGTCTGAGTTCATGCTGCTGCAGCGGGACAGGGTCAGAGGCAGGTGGCTAGGTCAGTGGCTGTTGCACTGCTTGCGGGTTGAGGGTTGCGGATTGCGGTTTGCGGGGCACCCAGTAAATTGTGCGCTGTGTGTTAGCTGGAGATACATATGCGCCCCCGATCGCGCGAATTCAGTCGAATTGTTTGCCCCTGGAGGCAGGCACGCACGCACGTACACGGCTCACGAGGGGCACGAGGGCGACACCCTCGCAGGCCAGAGGTCTTTATGGCTTTCGCTTGATTGCTCTCAATTTAGTTGGCACACAAACACAGACACAAATGTATAAAATGACACCCACACAGCTAGCCACATCCTGTGTGGCATGCACCCTCCTCTGAGTACGTGTATAGTCGAATTGTCGCTACATTATGTCTGTATGTGTCCTCAGATGGTTCCACCCAACGATAACGGGCATCGAAGCTGAAGCATTACTACAGAAACAAGGTTTCGACGGTTCATTTCTTGCACGACTCTCATCCTCGAATCCGGGCTGCTTCACCCTCTCTGTGCGTCGTGGCAACGAGGTTACACACATCAAAATCCAGAACAATGGCGACTTCTTCGATCTTTATGGAGGTGAGTCAAGTGTGGTCAAGTGTGCAGTGCTCGCAGTGCAGTGTTGGATAACTGTCTTTCTCCATCGCAGGTGAGAAGTTCGCCACACTACCCGAACTGGTCCAATACTATAGCGAGAATGGGGAGCTGAAGGAGAAGAATGGCCAGGCCATTGAGCTGAAGCAGCCGCTTATTTGCGCTGAGCCCACCACGGAAAGGTAAGTTACGCTCAACTGTTATTGCCGCAACCCACCACACCCTCCTTGGGTGCCTGCCAAATGCTGTTAACAGTGGCTCCAACAGCAGTGCTAACAGGAGTCCTAACAGCTGTTGCTGTTATTGTGTTTACGTTTACGGTCCGTAATGCGCCCGTGCTCTGCTGTTGCTGTCACTGTGCAGCTGATGCCGCGGCCGATGTCGCCATGCTGTCTATAATACACATACCCATACACTCACGCATGCTAGAATACATAAACGTAATACACACACGTGTATGTATGTATGTATGCATGTGTATCTGCACCTGTATGTGTGCGTAGTATGCATATCTATGCTCTCGGGCTCGCCATTCCTTGACCCAATTCCATATACCCTTGCCATGCAGTGTTGCTCTGCTATGCCTTGATCCACTACTGATTATTATCTGCAGTTATTAAGGGAGTATTTTCAGTTGGAATGTTTTTATAAACTGTATAATATGGGAATCTATTGTAAATTGTAAAAATCATTTTAAGAAAATTAAATTAAATTTTAATGGAAATATGTTTGCAACGAAGCTGGTGATCGCGCAATTTCCAGGCGGCACAGTGGGCAAAAAGTCCTACTCAACATAGATTTATAAATGACTCCCTTAAAAATGGGTTAGTCTTTGGTGTATTTTAACACACCCACCCTGAAAATTCACCAAAATTGCATATCTAAATTCATTTATCAAACTATTCTTTATTTTGCACAATTTTCGACGATTTAATAATTGTAAAATTCAGTATTATCAGTTTTTACTATTTTTCCCACTTTGTGAATTATTATGAGGTGCCAGATCGCTACGTTTGTAATATCTTATGGCTTAGTCAGTTAGAGATGAATAATCTTAGATGACATGCAAGCACAACATCTTATATGAATATAATATAATATATTCGCATGCACGGCATTGCATGAATCATATTGCAATCTTCATATCATCTCCAGGGTATTTGCATTTCGTCACCAGGCCCAATGTTTTTCCTTGTTTCACTTCTTACTGTTAAAAAATACAAACATATGTGCGTGTGCATAGTTGCTTTGTTATGCGAAGGTTGTTGCACTTTTCTGTGTGTACTCAAAAATCGAACTGTGCGTTAAATCAACTGATATAGGGGAGCACAAGCACACACACACACGAACATACATATATAGAGATAATGCTCGTAAATAGCGCAAATCAGCTGGCGATAATTGAACTGCAAAACTGGATTGAATAAAGGGTATACAAAAGGCGAGGGTAATTCAGTTCAGGCAACTAGAAGTGAAGGCTTTGCTTTCGATGCGCGATAAGTCGAATCGATCGCATTGCACTGGTAATTATATATACGATACTCGTATATGTATATTTAAGTTATATCTAATCGAAAAGTGCCTTAACTTTGCACTGAAGTCGCCCAAAAAAGAAGGGCAGATTAGTTTATTTATATATTTATATCGATAAGTGATGCAACAAGAGTAGGGCAGATAAATATAAATATCGATAAGCGCTCTCGGACTTTCTTCTCTCTGTTTGTGAAATGTGTGCAAATAATAAACATTAACATTTATAAATATTACTGCAAACATGCTAACAAATAACGACAAAAACAAATTGACGAATTATGCTGCGCGAACAGGGCGCAAAAGGAAAGCTTACACACCTTTCTGAGGGGGATGGGGGCACGAAGGGGCGATCGCGAGCGAAGCCAAGTGACGGCGCTGCCAAAGCGACGCGCTGTCTGTGTTGATAACATTGGCAAGCAGGTAACAGCAGGCACGTGCAGAGACGGTCCCTGCCTTAGCAGTGCACTGTTAACTGCGGCCGGTCAATGTGCAGAATATTTGTGTGGCTCTGTTACTCGTACTGTGTGTGTGTGCATGCGTGTGTGTTTGTGATCGTTTACAAGTTTATATGAATTTTGTGTGAATAATTTCTAAATTCGATTTAAGCGTTGCTCACACACACACACAGGCACACACACAGGCACAAATACAGGCACAGACACAGGCACACATACACCGACACCCACAAGGCATTGCCCATACAAGCAGTGCATTGTGCGGTTGCCGTTGTTGTTGTTTTTGTTGTTATTATTTTTATTGCCTTTTCAACCCACACACACACACGCACACAAACATGAACATTTTTGTTATTTATTGCTTATTAACATTTTTGTTCCCTGACTGTCAAATATTTTATTACAATGGCTCACAACAGTCAAACTGCCTTCACTCTTCTCTCTCTCACACTCTCTCGCTGTCCCACTCTCGCTCTCAGTGGCTTTTGTTAAATGTCTTTCCAATTTGTTGTGCATTGTTGTTGTTGTTGTTGCAGTTGCTGTTGCTGCCTCTTTCCGCATCCTAACGGTCAGCGAACCTTTGCCACGCCCACTGACTTTGACCGTCTGCCAGCGCTGGCTAATTTTGGCTGCCAATTAAAATTACCCGCAAAAAACAAGAAGAAGAAGAAAATGATGCAAAACCCGAATCGAAGTTCGAACTGCAAATCGATAATGATCGTTGCCTTTTAACTGTGTTAAGTGCGCAACGCTGACGCTGCTGACGACGTTCAGCAACCCTCTCCAAACCGTTCTCCTTCTGCTCTTTGCCCCCTCCCCCCAGTCCCTTGTGGCATCATCCACACCCCGATAACCGTGTGACGTTCTGTGGGTCGAATTCGAATTACGATTGTGAATTGCGAATTGCAAATGCGACTTTGGTTATTTTTAATTCGTATTTATAAATCGAATTCGATTTGTGCTGAGACCGAGAGACTGAGACTGAGACAGAGGCCTCCCCCAGATGTGGTTCGCCAACGTGACGTCTTGCGGCCATGACGTCGTTGCATCATCGGGTCTCTCCGCAATTAGCCTGATGCATTTCCTTAGCAGGGTGACGAAGCATATTACTTGCACTTCTTGTGATCGAACTTTGGCACACACACACAGACACACACACGCATGGCAACTGTCTCACACATGAGCTACGTGCTTCCGCCTGGGAAAAAAAGCTCTGCTCAGTATGCAAGGCGTACACGTTGGGCCTGTTAGGCGACGCCATTTTGGATTTTGCACGCTTGTAATGTGCTTTTATGGCCTCAGAATGTGATGTAATACATAGGCCTGCCTATGGGGGGAGGGTGTGTGTGGGGTGCGTGGGGTATGTGCTGTTGCCATAAAGAAGCCCCAATTTATAGTCCAATTGAGCTCGTGGGATTCACACTGCACGAAATTGTCAGCAAATCAATGTAAACGAGTCGAGGGAAACTCTTTGAAGTTCGAGTAGAGTAAGTGGCAGGAAGCAAGTGCTGTTAGCAGCTACTTGTATACCCTGTAAGAGGGTATATTGGTCGAGGAAGGAGGTTACTGATCATGTTATTGGCACACAATAATATATGAGCAAGGAAGTTTTAATTACTACATGTTTATGAAAAGAAACAAAATGATATAATATGACATTGTGTAGTAATTTTGATATTTGTTTTTATAAATTTATTGTTGTAATAAATTTGTACTCACTTTTTAAAGATATTTTCAAAAATATTAAAAAATATCAATAGTTCCATGGTCATATAAATGACACAGAAAATATGTTTTGTAATATTTTGTTAAGTTTGCATTAATTTTAGTAGATTCAATATAAATTGTGCACCGAAAAAAATTTGTAAGAAGGTCAACTAAGAAACGAACTGAACGAATTAGACCAAGTATCAGATAAGGTAGGTAAAATCATGTATTTAACTGATAAAATTATTTAAGATGCACTTACATTGGTGGAAAGGGGTCTAATTTATTTAAAAAAGAGCAATATACGAAAGCAAAGGTGTTGAACAAAAAAAAAAAATTATGAATAATATAAATCAGGTGTATTTTGAAAATTAACAGTTTATTCAGAAATACATCTAATAACACCATCAAAAACTTTGTCGTAAGTGGTTCTAAAGGAACAACATAATGAAGAAGAGGTATTCTACAGTCCATACTATGCAAAGTTAGCAATTGAGGTAAGAACGAGATTGAGCTAGATATAACTTTGAGATTGAAATGTATATACACTATCTGTATGTAAACTACTTATTTTATAGGGTATCAAGGAGTTGGCTACATGGAAAACTTAAAAATTATTTATGCAAATTGAAATTTAACTTTTTTTTTACTTGCTTTAATAGTAATCACAAGTGTTTCTATATTTATTAGAGAGTAGATTCTCCGCTGGGAATTATTTGTAAACCACAGCGAAGATTACTCATTATGCTGTGAATATCGTTAAATAATTTTAGATTTGCCAATAAATAAAATAAGAACATATAAGCAATGTTATAACTGATTTGTTAATAATATGGGGAATATAAACCCCAACAAGTCGAGATACCTTCTTCTCTTTTAATTCTATGCTATCTAAGAACTGCTTAGATATATGTACGTAACTCGACCTTATCTTGACTCCAACAGATTGTGAAAGTCATTAAGGAACTCGTTAAATTTCATCAGATTTGATGATCCCATTGACCTTTGCACCTCTACGATAGTACAAAATCAAATAACGATATTGACTGCGAAATGACAGACCGAATTGAACCGAATAACGCGACTCGACTATAATTAATTATTATTAATTATTTGCACTGCTGTTGTTGCTGTTGTTGTTATTTTTATGGGATCGAGAATGTTTTGCTGGAACGCAACACACTTAATAGTCGCAATTAGAATTGATAATTGTTAATTGCAACACTTTCTTCTCGACAACGTTCAACTCTCTTCCTCTCTCTCTCTCTGGTGCACATTCTACAGGTCTTAAGTGGCGACCCACTCAGATCACTTGAGGATAGTAATCAATCAGGTTTTCAATTTTCAATTTGTTTTCTCGTTAGATAATCGTCGGACGGCACACACCTGATGTGAAATGTTTTCGATTTTCGCCATTAAGACGCGCCTACAAATGCCTTATGAATTATGCCATGCACGTCGTCAGCTGCTCTCAGCCGCTGTTCGCCCCCGTTCTCTGCCTCAGAATCGAATCAGCTCGTGTGTATCTGTATCTCTATTGGTATCTGTATCTTACGTTCAATTTATATGCAGCTATAATTTTGATGATGGTGATACCCAGTACCGTTCCCTGCTCTACACTGTACTCTCTACCCTCTACCCTGATCCCCTCAACCCCTCGTCAGCGTTCTGTGCTGCGTGTCAGTTGTCACATACGCCAGATGGAATCACTCTGTTGACACTCTCTCGGTGTGTATGCGCACACATCCTGAGGCACCTCCAACTGAAGCGATGCGATCAGGCCATAAGAATTTTATCACCTATTTATTTGGCCCATTTAACCTGTCGCCGTACCGCGATAAACCCAACAACAACAACTGCTACGCTGCTGTTGCTGTTTATGTAACGATCACGTGATCAGGCATGTTGATCCAAGCTGCAGTGATCCAATCAATCTGATGGCTCGCACCTCAGTAGGTAGTTCCCCAAAAGGGGAAGATCACAAGATCGTCACTTATGCACGTAACTCCGATCAAGCGATCGCCACTGATCTGTTAAATATCTGTTTAATAGACTGACAACCCTTAACTGACTAACTGACTGACAGGAACTAATACGCAAAACAACAAAAACAATATAATTACAGTTAGTTAAGTGCTGATCACTATTGCGATCTAACTAGATCTCTGAAGAGTGAAAAATGTAAACAAATTTGGTTTTTTGTTTTTTATAACTTCTCAGAAATTACGAGACCAACATTGAGATTACAAATCTCAGTTCTTAACGATAATTGACAGTCTTTTAAACTGTATTGTGGAAGAACGGACCTTATAATCAGTAGTGGGTCCAAGGCGAGATCGGTTGCAAGCTTGTTAGAATGCGTGGTTAACTTAGTCAAGTATTTACCTTTCTTTCTGTTGAGTTATGTAAAGAAATGAATAGGAAATTTAGTAGATCGCATCCCTGATCTTAACCTAAACCTTGTGTAACTAAAACGAAGATTAATTGAAATTAGAAACTACAAAATGATCGATCATTAAGAAAACAAACATGCAATGCAATTTAAGTTGAAGTGATCTCGAGTGCGCGATTTGATTATGCGCTCGAATTAAGATCCGAGATCCGTTTGATTTGAAGTCTCTTGAATTGCCTCCGATTCGAAGTCGCACTCGCACTCGGAATCGCACTTGCATTTGCATTTCAAGTGCCTCGGCTCGAGTACTTCCCGGACTCGCAGTTAATCGCGTCTGAGAAATGCGATGCGTGCGCACGAACGAACGAACCGAAAACAGTTAGATGGGGAGGATTGATTGGAGGTCTGATTGGGGCACAGCTCTAGCCAGATATCCAGCTAGATATAGCTATAGCATGGCTATATACAGAGGGGGAAAGATGGGCAGAGGAACGTGTGCAAATTGTATCCTAAATGGCTTGGCACACGATTTGAAGCGCACGGCACGAACGTGCGGCTAACCGCAAATGGACGTTGACAAAGTCCGATGGGAAGACAGACGGACAGGTGGACAGACGGACAGGTGGGCAGACGGACAGAGAGAGAGACGGACAGTTGGCGCATGATTAGCGATTCTCTCTGGTAAATCCCTCACACGAATTCGGAACAGAAAAACGTGTGCAATCATCGAGTCGACAGCAGCGAAAGGTTGTCCTTGGCAATAGAACGAGCACCCGGAAGAGAAAGCGCTCATGTGAGTAGAGTTGCTCCCCCCCCTCTCTCTCTCTCTCTTTCTAGTCATGTGTCTCTTGCTCGCCCGGCAATAGCTGCTGAGCGGTTTGAAAGCAACGTCGCAATAGGGACTTTTAACCTGGTTTACATTCAATCAGTGGGAACTGCCTATTGCGCACGTAGACCCGAAAACAGAGATCTCAAGTCTGAATACCCGCTTGCCACAGATATAATATAGTACAGATACTATAGTATATAGTATATAGTGCACACAATGCCCGTCTATATACCCGCCCGAGCTAAACGCTCTGCTCGTGCAGCTGTCGGAGTCAAGTGAATAATAATAGCACTCGCCAATAATTGTAATTGTCAATTGTCAAAAAGGGCCATAACTCAAAGTCAGATAATGAACACCACTGCGATCTGGTTAGTAGAGCTCTTTTGTCTGTCAGGGGGCGTGGTAGCTTACTTTGTACCGTAAATTAAGGCTCTCAATTGGGGGTGTGCAAAAAAAAGGGATTGCAATACAATACATAACAGCAATTTTACTGATTTCAAATGAAATAAAATATTACCAAACTTTTGCTAAAAAAATGAAATATGTTAGAGATCTGTAGAGCATTCCAGTTACATCAAGTTAGTGTCTGTACCCTTCGATCTTGAATCTAAAGGTCACAAAAGCGAGTGCTCAATTTCAAGACAAGATCTTAGACAAAGAGAGATGAGATCACGCTAAATCCTTGGAATGCATTAAGACTAACTTGACTCACAGTTGAAACAGCAAAGTTGTTGATCATCTTTGGAACTTTTGTTGCATTAGAAAGATTGCATCAACTGTAACATCGGATCAGGTAATTCCAGTTAGACTAATTTCAGTACTTAGAGTATCTACGTCTACTTTACCAGAGTTCTAAGCAGATCGTATCAGGGAAGATCGCAGCTAGGCAGTTACATATATACTTGTATGTAAATGTGATGCAAAGGGTTGCCAAGGTTGGTGGTGGCCAAGTTCAAGGCGAGAGCACTTGGCTATTGGTTGATCGAACTGTGATCGAACTGTGATCGACGGCCATCGGCTAATAACCCCAGATGGGCCCACAGGGGCAGCTCAATGTCAAGTCCCACTGAACACTGCTCCAGACAATAAACTGGACTGGGAATCGTACACAGGCGAGGATCGTGCAAGGGGAACGGAGAAGAAGAAGGTGAAGAAGAAGATGTGATCGTGGGGCAACCGAATGCGTCGCATAGTTTCGCGGCTTGCATATTAAGCGTCGCCATTTGCGCACAACACACACACACACACAACAATAAAAGTTATTAACAATAAATTATGTTTATTTTCATGCGATCGTTTTGGGGCTCTCTCGTTGTTATTGTTGTTATTGCTGTTGCTGATCGTGCCCAAAAGCGCACGCTGAGGTTTTCTTATTGTTATCATGATCATCATGGTGATCATCATTGTGATCATGATCATCGTTATATTATTACGACTAAGCTTGTTGTTGCTGTTTTGGCTGGCGTTTTGGTCGACCGAAGGTCGATCGACACTGCGAAGTAACTTGAATGCATTTGGTGGCCCTTTTCATTTGATTCGCGTCACCTTCCTGGTCTCTTCTTCTTGCCAAATGTGTCTTTGGGAAGCTGCGAGAAGTTGCTCTCGGTTTCTGGAAAGATTTGCCAGTTTGTTTACGATCTGTAATAGACCCACTTTCTGCCACAAACTCAGCTCTGCAGACTGCGCAGACTTGTTTTTGTTTGTCTTTTCGCCTCCTCTGTTATTGTTTGTTATTATTGTTTTTGTTATTATGATTATTGTTGTGTTTATTGTTTTTCCCCAAGAGTTGTAAGTTGAGTGCTTTGTTGTTGTTGTTGGCCAAGTTGATTAATTTTATTTGTCGTTTGTTTGCGTCTTGGAAACATTTTCATTCTAAGCTTGCTTCCAACGAAATTTGATGAGCGATCGCCAAGCCAAACGGTTTGTCATCGCCAACTGCGTAACCCCCCCCCCCCCACACAGGTAGTGTGCCGTAGTCGGAGTCGGAGATGGAGGGAGACCTGGCCGAGTCTAGTGCTGGCGCACGTCGTCGTAAGAGCCGAGAAATCATTCTCTAAATATGCGCGGCACGTTCCGCCTCTGACGTCTGCGCCTGCGCCATAGAAGAGCTTTTCGCAGTATCTCCCTCTCTCTCTCTCCCTCTGTCACTCTGGCGGTGTCTCTTTTGCTCGCACTGTTGCTGTTTGCAACACGAAAAATTGCCCGCATTGTTAATCGGTTTCAATTTCATTTCCGGTGCCGGGTAACAACAACAACAACAACAACAACAACGACAGCAAGCGGCGCTTACACACTGCTGTACCATCGCATCCCACCAGCTTATGCCCATATATAGTACAAGCATAAGCACACACACACACACACGCACATTGGCGGGCAGGCAGGCCTCTGAATGTGATTTGGGGCTCTCTGATTCATGTTCCAAGTTGAGCGCGTAGCGTAGCATTTAAATAGCAGCTAAGTGCACACAAATACACACATACATGAGTAAATATGTGTATGCATGTGTGTGTGCGTGCATAATTTAATTAACTTAGTCACAGTCGCCGCGCAGTCGCCATCCTGCTTAATCGACAGCAGCAGCAATGCAAAAGTAAAAGTGCTGATGGGCAACTTTCAAACGGTTCTCTGTTCTCTGTTAACTGAGCTGAGAGTGCTTTCACATGACATTGGCTCGTGGTACCTCTTGGTGTTTGTTGTTGTTTCCCTTTCAAATAGCACCACTCTGCAAGCAGTGCAACAAGCAGGCCAGGAGCAAGAACAGTTTGCAACTGCTTTCACGTGACATTGTGTTCACCTCCCCAGTTGGTGTAGTTGTTGTTGCACTGCTAAAAGGAGTTTAACTTTGCAGACCCCTTTGAACCCCTGTTCAAGTAGGACAGGAGCAAGAACAGTTTTGTACTGCTTTCATATGATATTGTGGTTGGTGTAGTTGTTGTTGCATTTTTAAAAGGAGCTTTCACGTGACATTGGATTGAGTTCTCTTGATATAGTTGTTGTTGCACTTTCGAATGGCTTAACTCTGCAAGCAGTGCAACAAGCAGGACAGGAGCAAATGACATTCTTGACTCTTTGTTGTTGTTACACTCAACTCTGCAAGCGGTGCAACAAGCAGGACAGGAGCAGTGACTGCACAACAAGCAGCAGCTGCAGTAGCAGCAGCAGAGGGAGTAGCAGCGACTGCGACTGCGACAGATGAGAAATGAAAACAATAAATAAAACATGAGGCTGACGCCAACGCCCCCACAAACAAGGTAACAACGATGACGATGGCTGTGTGATTACATTGCGCTGACATGTTATAACCAAGATTAAGACGAGTTTCGGTGCGAGTTCGAGTCCCCCCGAGTGTGAGTTGGGGGTCTCCTGCCGCATTTAATACAAAAGGCGGCGCACGCAGTCGGGCAACATTCATTCATTCACGAGCACACGATCTGAGCGCTTAGAACAGAGCGGCAGAGCACAAGCACACACACACACACACAAACCAGCAGCAAAAGAGACAACAAGCAAGTCAAGAACAACAACATCTCACAATAAAAACAACAGCGACGCCAACGACGCGACGACGACGACGACGAGAGCAGCAGCAGCAAAAGCAACAGCAATAACAGTAGCAGAAGCAGAAGCAGAAGCAGCAGCGCCGACGCCAACGACGACGACGACGACGCGCATACGAAGTAGTCAGAGACTTGAGCAAAAAGCTTAGCACTTGGCTGCTGGAGCTTCATTCTCGAGTTGCGGTTCAACGACGACGCAACACACAAAGCAGTAAGCTAAACAGACAACGCGCGCCCAAGCAGTGCAAGCAGTACGAGTAGTGCAAGCAGTACAAGTGCGTGAAGGCGGCTCAGTTAGCAGTTTGATTTGCAATTCCGATTGCAATTTTCCGATAACATAAAGAGACAAACAAAAGCAAAACAAAAGCGAAGAAAACAAAACAAAACTATATAAAAAAAAATTAAAATCGCGATTAATCTATTATGCCTTCGGCCGGATTCGTTTTCGAGCATTTAATTGCGGCACAAACGCGATTGGACGACGGTGCAGCAACAACAACAACATCGAAGTCGATATCGAAATCGAAATCCTCATCGAAAGCAGCAGCAGCAGCCAAGGCAGCAGAGGCGGCAGCAGCAACAACAACAGCAGCAGCTAAGGAGAAGAACTTTCTGTCGGTTCTCAAGAAAATTGTGCAATAAGCGACAAAAACTTGATTAATATTTACAAATATTAAACAAATGCCGAGCAATTATTACTAGTTTTATTCGAAACAACAACAACAGCAATTGATCAAATTGAACAAATTTATTGAGAGTGAATACGAGTTGAGCTCGCATTCAAATTGTTAGTGCTATTCAAAGTCAGTGAGTGAACAAGTTCTTACATAAACAGCGACAACAACAAGAACAACAAGAACAAGAAGAACCTTAAGAATACCCCCTTCTATACAGGGTGCTGTGCAAATATTTTGTTTTTATTTTGTTTGCGTTGTATCAACAAGTGCGAAGAAAAGTGTGCATAATTTGCCTGCAACAACAGCAGCAACAACAACAACAAGAACAGCAGCAACAACTGCTGCAACAACAACAGTTACAACAACAGCAACAATGCTCTTCAACAAGTGCCTGGAAAAGTTGTCCAGCTCGCTGGGCAATGTGGTCAATCACAAGCTGCAGGAGAAGCACAGCTACAACAACAACAGTGCACAGCAGAGCAACAACAACAACAGTAGCAGCAACAACAACAACAACAACAACAATGAGTACAACAAGCAAAGGAACTTCGAGTACGAGCGCGCAATACAGGCGCACTACGGCAGTGGCAGTGGGAGTGGCAGCGGAAGGGGGCTCTCCAAGTCGCACTCGCAGTCGCACAAGAGCAGGCACAGCAACAACAACAACAACAGCAGCAGCAAGGCGGCGAAGGCGACAAAGCGACGCAACACGACGATTGCAACAACGCCGACAACAACAACAGTGACAGTGACAACAACAATGAGCAGCAGCAGCGAGTGCAAGGATTGCATGACTCACGACGAGCTCTCGAGGATCATACGCGGCGTGGCCAGCAACAGCAACAGCAGCAGCAACAACAACAACAACAGCAGGCACAATGCCAGGCGATTGACCACGCCCATCTCATCCACCGCCTCCTGCTCCTCGTCGGGCAACTCCTCCACAGAATCGCTGCACAGCAGCTGCTGCAGCGACGTCGGCAGAGGAGGACGAGGCGAAGGCAGACACAGTTCCTACCCCGCCACGCCCACATCTTGGTCAGCATCACCGCCCAGTTTTGGACAAAACTTCAGCGGCTCGATGGACACACTGGCGCAGCTGGCGGGCATGCGCGTCATGCTGCATGGCTACGAGTAAGTAGAGGCGACTAAAAACGCACAAAAAACGCAGGGAAACGCAGGGGAAACGCACTAATTGCGTGCGATTAAAAACGCGTGCGCGTCTGTTTGTTTGTTTCGTTGGCGCGCGCGGCTTTGCTTTGAGTGAGGCGCGTGCGTAGCACAAATGAAATGATTGTGGCTGCGGCATTAACAACAATCTCTAATAAGCGCAAAGTGAGAGCAACAACAACAACAAGAGGAACAACAGCAGCAACAACAAATTGTCATGTGCCGAAAATTGGCAGACAAAAAAACGAGTAAATATTTAAACAATACTGAGGCTAGTGACATTCTAATAGATCGCCCCAACTGACAGATACATATCGACACATATCCATATATAGAGGGAGACAGAGAGCGACAGAGAGAGAGAGGGAGAGGGAGGGAGACAGATCATTCAATTTGTTTACGCGTTCTTGAGCTCTGAGGGTAAACAAGCAACACGGCGACGTTGATTTTCCGTTTCGATTTCGTGCTTTCTTGTTGATATTTATGATATATCGATATTATGGAGCGGCATACCCTGTGGGCAGTAAACTGCTTGGGCATCTGCGACTGTCAACTGCGTCGCAATATTACACCGCAACTGGAACTGGACTTTCCAGACTAGTTTGCACGTTCTTCTCAGCCAATAAACTTGTCAATTTACAGGGCATCTGTTAGTCACACATTGCCGGGTTTCTTATTGATTTTTGCACTTAAACTGCGACAAAGTTCTAATGAAATGATCAACTCTAAACACACACACATAAACAGACGCACAGACAGAGACAGAGGCAAACTCATAAATAAGTAAATCACTTAGATCGCTTATCTCGCATCTCTACCTGGAAATTCTCCTTGAATAACTGGCACAGCTGCCACTGGCACTGCTTGCTGTGCTGTGCAAACTCTGCGCTGCCTTATCTCTGCATCTCTGTTGTTGATGTTTGCCAGAGATTCTCAACAGAGATTCTGCAAATTCTTTCGATTCTTTGCACTGTGTCGTCTCGTCTCGTCTCGGTCGCCGACTTATCAGACACACAGACGCGCCTGTCCCCCCTTTCCTTTTCCCCACATTTCCCTTCCCCATTCCTCTTGCTAATGATGAGCATTACACTGTGCACTGCTTGAAAACTGCATGTTCATTGCGCGCTGCACTTCCGTGTCGCAAGCACGAAAGCAAGCAGTTAGCTGCTTAGTACTAGTTGTTTTGCACACTGGGTCACACTTGCTGTTTCGCTGTTTACCGTTGCAACGTTCCAATTATGAAAGCACATCCCTCTCTCCCTCACACCTCTCTCTCTCTCTGTGCTTGGCCTGCTTGCACTGCTTGTAGGCTCGTTTTCCTTGAGAAACGTTAATTGTTTTGCATATTATCGTTAGGCAGGCAGCCTCAACTACTCGCGATCTTTTAATGCCTTTTTTTGCGTATTTATTTATTTGCTTTGTGTGAATTTCCGTTTAATGCATTGCACAACAAACAACTCTGCCTGCTGCTGTTGTTGTTGCTGTTGTTGCTGTTGTTTTTATACGATTCTGCTAAATAAATAAATATGCTTTAATTTGTGCAAAAACGAAAAACAGAAAACAAAAAAATTAATGAGTTTTGTTTTTGTTTCTGTGTTGTTGTTGTTCTCTAGCGCGTAGAGCGATGTTCAGTGGTTGTTGATGCGATCTTGATTTAACATGTTTTAAGGGCATTGCAGCCTGCATTACCAGCAGCCAAGTTTCTTCCTCCTTGTACTCTCGCTCTTTCTCTCTCCCCCTCTCTCTCACTGACTCTGCCTCTGCGTCTGCGCTTCACTGCGCGCTTCGCAGGTGCGTTGGCACACAAAATTGTCAACTTGTGACAAATGATAATTTATGCAATATACAAACAAACAAAACTGTAACTGTCTGTTGCTGTTGTTGTCGTTGGTGTTGTACAAGCATTTGCCTTGCGTGACTGCGACGGCGACGGCGACAGAGGCAGCGCTGTTTGTTGACCTTTTCGGCATTCGGCAATGCGTCAATTCATGAATGGCAGGCAGAGGCGGCGTAAAGGCGTTAAGGCATCGCTTCCTGTACCTGTGTGTAACTGTAACTGCAGCTATAACTGCACTCTGGAGCCGTAATGGGGCACGTGCAGGTGTGACTCAGTGATACCCTGTAAAAGGCAAACAGGAATGTTTAACGTCAAAAGAGACTGAGTTTCATGATGATCTTCGTATAACGATGAACCTCTATATCTTACTTGTTTGTTCAGTACTTGAGTACGGTTCATGCATTAGGTGCTCTTAGTACTCAGTTCACAAGGAAAGAAACCTTTTTAGTACTTGCTTGGGAGGTAAATTTAAGACTTCCTTCTTATTTTAAGTAGACTTCTTTATATTCTTGCATATCGTAGATTCATTATGGACTAAAGAATTGACTAATGCCCTTAGACAGTATTCATCTGGTTGGTCGATTGCTCGGACTCTTGTAGAACTACCCCTTAGTACTTTCCACGAACTCTTTCTGATTGTGTGTCGAACTATGCCCTGCACGGACCACTAAAATTATTGTGTTCAGACTATAATAAGTAGACTCTACTTCATTATATAAAAGCTCTAATTCTGTGCCATCTATTTTTTTCGGTCCACCTGACCTATTCTTTATCTTAGTGGGGCGACCACTTCATTATACATTCATTGCATCCATCAATGAATTTATAAATTAAATACCTTCCGATAATTAAAGGGTATTGCGTTTAGTTTAGGCAGCTCACACTCTCAATGAACTTTGATTCGATGTTCGACCCCTTTCGAACCCCCTCCCCTAACAAGGCGTCCAAAGGTTGCACATGATTCCTTGAGATGTGACGCAAACAAAGTCGAAAATAAATTTGATGGCGCAATCAAAGAGAAAGACAGAAATACTACACACTTTTTTTTTAACTTGTAATTGCTTTCCAAAGTGAGCATTAACATTTTTCCGTTACTTGAAAAATATAAAAAAATCAAAACAAACATGTGAATAACAATTCCAATATAAATAGACACAGCGAGAGAGAAAGAGGGAGAGAGAAAGAGACCGAGAGAGATGTGCTAATTTGGTCGACTGGCCAAAAATCTGTCAATTATTCTGTTGAGTCACGAAGAGCCCAAGGAAAGGAACAAGAAGAAGGAGAGTGTGGAGAGATAGAGAAGAAGAATGCGCAGTAGAAATGTGTGTGTGCAAAAGTCATTAGAATAGAGCCGCAAAGGGAAAGGGAAAGGAAAAGGGAAACGAAGATCAAAACTGTTCCAGAAGTTACTGCAGGCTGACCGAAAGGTGAGTGCTACACAACGCAACTGGAGTGAGTGAGAGGGAGATGTATTCTATGTTTGCATACACATTTCATTAGCATTGACAGCATTGATTAATTGATTTTGTTTCTATATTTAAGTTTGCACTGCTTGCATGCAGTGCATAGCTACTGCAGTGTGCCTCTTAATGCATCTGTACTGCTTTAACTTCATACGAATGTTAGTTAAATGAAATTCATAGAAGTATCGATGTTGAACTATCGACACACACACACACACACGTGCACACGTACGTACACATAGATATGGTCAATGTCATTTCCGGTGCTAAAAATATCAACACGACCGGACGGACTCTTATCATTATCATTCCTATTCCCATTCCCATTTCCATTCCGGCTGAGCCACCTTGAGCATGTAACAGCATTGAGACGTATTGTAATGCATGCTAAGTCGGCGATCTAACATATATTCATGTATCTGTATATAGAAACTCAATTGTTTATATCGCTGGCAATACATGTGCCTATAAATAGCACTCACACTTGGACACACGGAAGATAAATAGTTTGATTACCTGGTGGGGTGTGAAATCGGACTCGATTTGCCACAAAAAAACAAATATATATGTTGCTCTCTCTGTCTCTCTCTCTCTCTGTGTGTGTTGTATACATAACGCATGAGTTTGTCACTTGGGCACTAAACGGAGTGTTTTATGACAACTATGACCCCAAGACTGTCCAACTATTGAATCGAAACCGGCTTAAGGACAACTCAATTCGATTGATTTGTACGCCCTCTACCCTCTTCAGCTGCCTCTTCTTCACCCAATACTCTGCTCTGTTTACGAGTCTTGTTCTGAATAGCGAGAGATGGCGACGAACTCTACGATTGTTACTACCTACTGACAAACACGTATACACACACACACACACACACACACATACACAGACAGAGAAGAGAGACATACACGCATGTTGGCCCAACTAAACTGAAACCGAAACCGAGTTGAAATTCAAAATTCAAAATCAGAATTCAAATTCAAAGCAAGTTTATTAAGTTAGTGTTATTTATGCAAAATAGAACAGAGCTGACTCAACGAGCTCAACATGGCAGAGTGTGTATGTGTGTGTTTATGATATGAGTGTGTGTGTACATATACATACATATATGTGTGATCAGATATAATCCAGGCATGAATCTGTTTTAACAAAGCAAATCAAAAGTGAAGACTTGACTTGACTCTCGCACTGCTTGACAAGCCTACACTGCTTGGCTGCTTGACGCTGCCTGCTTGGGCGCTCTAGCAAGCAGTACATTTGAGCAGTTGACACCTTTTCAAGCCTTTTTCGTCGGTCTTTTTCTGTGTCAAACAGTCCAAGTCTTTGCACTCAAATGCCTATGCTTGTGCGTATGTGTGAGTGTGTGTGTATGGCATGTGTGATGTGTCATGTGTGTGTGTGTATTTATGACAATTGCCGGTGTGTGTGTATGTTCAGGACAAACAGACGACGGCAAAGCCTTATATGCACCACATACCATAAGTAAGTCCAAGTGGCAACAACAACAACAACAACAGCACTAATTATACCCTTGCAGAGGATATATTAACTGTGGCTTGAAGTTTGCAGCGGAGGTGGGAAGACCTCTCTGACACCATATAATGTACATATATACTCTGAATCAGCTTAAGAGATGAATCGAACAAGTCCTGCCCGTCTGTCCGGTTGTCCGTTTGTCCGTGTGTCCGTCTGTTGCCACTTGAATTATTCCCTCAGTTTTAAAGCTACCTTCTTGAAACTTGGCAGACATGCTTCTTTTTGCTGCACACTGTATGTAAGTAAGAACGAGTTGAATCGGACCGATATATCGTATAGCTGTCATACAAACTATCGTCAGATTTTTGTTATTTGTCAAGATATTGCAACCAAATTGACTGCATCCGAATTTACTCTACACAGAATGTGTCTTTGGAATTTCATTAAAGTCGGATCACTATAACATATAGCTGCCATAGGAACAATCGGCCGAAATGAAGGTTTTCGAATGAAGACAAGTTTAGATCATAGAAAGAACTTAACTTAAAGTGAGATATAATAATCTCTGTCATGTACAGATATAGGACCGATTGGAGGATATAAGCAACTGGAAGGGTATAGCATCTTCGGCATGTGGATGATTGCCTTTCGTTCTGGTCTAACTTGCACTTTTCCACGTCGTCGTCTTTGTTGTTCTTGTTGTTGTTTACCTTGTCTGTTCTCTTGTTGTTGTTGTTGTATGTGTTGTTGTTGCCGCATGTTGTTGCATTTTTGCGCTTGCAATGCGAAGCGATTCAATTCAATTCGATTTGTATTCGTATTCGTTTTCGCACTCACATTCGTGTTTCTATTCGTGCTTGCATTTGTATGTGTATTTGTGTCGTATTTGCTTGTATTTGTTTTTGTTTTTGTTTTTGTGTGTTCCTACTCGTTGCCATCGTTGTTGCTGTTGTTGTTGTCGTTTGGCACTTTAGCGCGCCTCGCACATGTTTGCAGTTTGTGCAGTTCACAGTTGCATTTGAGGCGCGCACGTAGCACAACAAGCAGTGCACACAGTGCACAGTACAGCAGTGACAGCGAGAGTGAGCGAGAGAGGGAGAGAGAGAGAAAGTGACAGAGGGGGAATCGAAACAACCGGTCAGCGATAGAGTCATTCAGTCATCTCCCACTGGAAGACGGTTTAGGTCAATGGATAAACAGATGAATTGATAAACACGCAGAGAATTGATTAATTGATCGTATTGCTAATTATTGGTTTTCTCTTTGTTCTTCCATTGCAGATGGTTTCATGGCAATCTTTCTGGCAAGGAAGCTGAAAAATTGATATTGGAACGTGGCAAGAATGGTTCGTTTCTTGTGCGTGAATCTCAAAGTAAACCTGGTGATTTCGTCCTCTCCGTGCGCACAGACGACAAAGTGACGCATGTCATGATTAGATGGCAGGTGAGTTCGCCCTCCAATCCCCCACCCTTTCCTTCCATCCCTTCCCTTTCCTCCCTCATCAAATCTAGCGTTACAAGGCAGTTCAAAGTTTCCGAGATTTGCCAAAATTACGACTCATTTTGCTAGTGTTGCCTACAAATGCAAATCGATTTTGTGTAGTCAGCAACAGCAACAGCAACTTGTAAGCAGCGCCAGCAACAACAATAACAGCAACAGCAGAGAAGGCAGTAGCCTAGACAAGTATTGTAAGCGACTGGCCATAAAGTTCCTCATCGCTTGACCTTGAATTAGCAGTCGATGCATATGGCAATTTATGTGTCTGTGTGTATATTCTCTCTGTGTGCGTGTGTGTGTGTGTGTGTGTGCTGTTTGTATTGGCAACGTGTAAATACGTGGTATTTGTTTATTGTCATCCCCCGTTAAGGGGATAAGTTCAATTAAGCAGCTCACCTCGTGGCGTATGCGTAATGCATAAAGTGCGCACTGCTTGCTAGAGTTGGAGTCGCCATGCAGCCTGCACTGCGCACTGCTTACAGGCAAAGCAGTCGCTAAGCACTAACATTTATAATTACAGGCTTGGAGACTGTTATACAATGTCTACTTAAACCTGGCAAACCCTCATGTACTGCGTTCTACACTCCTAAACAGATACAATACATACACACAATCATGTGGGTGTGTGTGTGTGTGGCTGAGTGTGTAACAAAGTACAGTAAATGGGCATTATTACGCTCTTGTTGTTGCTGCCTTTTTTTGACGCCATTTTACAATAATATTGTACTATTTACATGAGCGACACTCGTTGAGCACTTCGAGATTTGACATTGCGGTCACGTTTGCACTTTTATTAGCTAATTGTGTAGCGTTTTTCAATTAAATTTATTGTTGCGGTTCAAGCCGCGGGCTCACGTTACCTCGCAGTCACAGTACCTCGCCTCAGCAGAGGCAGAGGCAGAGACAGAGGCAGAGGCAGAGGCGGCGGGTATGCTCGACTCAACAGGCAGTGGGCTGGAAATCTCCCTTCTTCTCCTTTTGAAATAAACCTTAATGCATGTTAAATAAAATTGTTGCTTACTTATATCTCTTTCTTCTCTTTCTCTTCCCCTTCTTCAGGATAAAAAGTACGACGTGGGCGGTGGCGAATCGTTTGCAACACTCTCGGAACTGATCGAGCACTACAAACGCAATCCGATGGTGGAGTCCTGCGGCACTGTGGTGCATCTGCGACAGCCCTTCAATGCCACACGCATAACCGCAGCGGGGATCAATGCACGCGTCGATCAGCTGGTCAAGGTGAGTAAAGAGACGAGGCGAGGCAAGAGATGAGACTAGGCAAGACAAGAGACTAGACAGAGACGAGACAAATCTATAGAGGCAAGACTAGATATAAGACGAGAGACAAGACTAGATAAGAGAAGAGAGACAGGAGACAATAAAGAAGAGACAAGACACAAGGGATAATAGATGAGGGACTAGAGGAAAGACGAGACGAGAGACGAGACAAGGGTTAAGCCTAGAGGCAAGACGAGAGACTAGACAAGACAAGAGACGAGAGAAGTGAACCGAGAAGAGTCGCAACGAGAGATCTCTCCTTATGCTAATCATGTGATCTCTGATTCATTCCTTGACAGGGCGGCTTCTGGGAGGAGTTCGAGTCGTTGCAGCAGGACAGCCGAGACACCTTCTCGCGCCACGAGGGCTACAAGGATGAGAACCGCCTGAAGAACCGCTACCGCAACATATTGCCCTGTAAGTGCCCCTCAACCCCCCCTCTCTCTCTCTCTCTGGCTCTTTGCTGATGAGCATTCGCTACTTGCAGATGATCACACGCGCGTGAAGCTGCAGGATGTGGACCGCAGCGTGCCCGGGGCGGAGTACATAAACGCCAACTACATACGCTTACCCACCGACGGCGACCTGTACAACATGAGCAGCTCCTCGGAGAGCCTGAACAGCACGACCTCCTCGTGCCCGGCCTGCATGGCGGTGCAGACGCAGCGCAACTGCCCCAACTGCCAGCTGCTGAACAAGACGTGCGTGCAGTGCGCGGTCAAGTCCGCCATTCTGCCGCTGTCCAACTGCGCCACCTGCAAGAGCAAGATGGACTCCCTGAGCAAGCACAAGCGCAGCGAGTCGCTCTCCGCCTCGGCGAATGCCTCAGCGGCGGGCACCGGCCCCGGCACGCCCACCGCCAGCGGCAGCAGCTCGACAGCTTCAGGGCTCAACGGCTGCCTCGCTGCGCTGCTGAAGAAGCACTGCGGCGACGCCTCGCCGCCGCCAACGGCAGCAGCAGCGGCAGCGGCAGCAGGACTCTTGTCGTCCAATGGCGGCGTCTCGGGCTCGCAGCTGAGCGTGGAGCGGGACATGTTCAAGACGTACATCGCGACGCAGGGATGCCTGCCGAACACGAAGGTGGACTTCTGGAACATGATCTGGCAGGAGAACACGCGCGTCATTGTGATGACCACCAAGGAGATCGAGCGCGGCAAGACCAAGTGCGAGCGCTACTGGCCCGACGAGGGCCAGTGCAAGCAGTTCGGGCACGCCAAGGTGCAGTGCATCAAGGAGAACTCGACCAACGACTACACGCTGCGCGAGTTCCTCTTCTCGTGGCGCGACAAGCCCGAGCGCCGCATCTACCACTATCATTTCCAAGTGTGGCCCGATCACGGCGTGCCCACTGACCCCGGCTGCGTGCTCAACTTCCTGCAGGATGTCAACCTCAAGCAGAGTAGCCTGGCCCAGGCCGGCGAGAAACCGGTAAGGCAACACCCCGCCAGAACACCCTGTTGGACGATACTTATAAGACTTTCTTCCACTCTCTCTCGGACAGGGTCCCATTTGTGTGCACTGCTCGGCGGGCATTGGACGCACTGGCACGTTTATTGTGATTGACATGATTCTGGATCAGATTGTGCGCAATGGTGAGTAAACACTTGGCAGACACTGTGGATTATCTGACTGATCAGACTGCAGACAGACTGTTAGCAGTTGATTCTTGTTCAGTTCAGCGATTACGTTCAACACTTTCATTCTTGAAGAAATTATAATTTAGTCTTTAGTTTGTTCTTTAAATCTTTCATTAATGCATTCGTTTGACTCTTGTTCTTTTAATCTTTCATTTAAATTTGGGTTTAGTTAGTGTTTATACCCGCTAGGTAGGGTAGAAGGGTCTTATAACTTTGTGTCAACCGAAAATGTATGTAGCAGGCAAAAGAAGGTCATTATCGACGCTACAAATATATGTTCTTGATCAGCATCAATTGCCAAGTCGATATAGCCTTGTACGTCTGTCTATCTGTTTATCTATCCATCTGTCTGTCTGTTTGTCAGTTTGTCTGTCTGTCTTTCTGTCTGTCTGTCTGTCTGTCGTGTGTCTGTCTGTCGTGTGTCTGTCTGTATCTTGGTCTGTCTGTCAGTCTTTCCATTTGTCTGTTTGTTTGCGAATTCAGATCTCCAAGTCTTATAGTCTCTAGGACTACCAAGACAATATGATGAAATGTCTAAATTCTGTGCGCTGATCAAGTTTGTTTTAGAATTTGAATACGCCTTCAACCTTACGCACTCTTAAATTCTTAAAATCTGAATTTCAGGCGTGAATTCAGTGCAGGATAGTTCATGTTTGGCAACCTTAATTATTATCAACACTTAAAATATTCATGAATTGCTTGCGATCGCATCATTAACATAGAAGTTATTCAAGAAACCCTTTTAAGAGTTACTGTTGCCAAATCACTCCCTGAAGTATGCAACACAAGTACGAGCGCACTTGATTGTCGCTTTCGTGCTTATTGTTTCTTCATTCACTTTGCAGATTTGTTCAAGCAAACTTATTCTGAGCAAATCAAACAAAATGCAGTGCACTCTAAACTGTCTTTTATTGTTGGTAAAATTGGCGAAACAACCAAAGAATTTAGTGTGTGTTATTTAAGTATTTATTAGTATTTATTCAGTATTCAAGTTATAGTAAAAATTTGTTTATGATCTTTCGATCCGTATAAAAGAACTTTCAACTCAAAGAATCAGGCGTAAATACTTCTAATGAACTTGAGTGAATCGAGTGATGCTGAACAAGAATATATATATGTAACATATGTACCTTAAGGCGTCTGTCGCAGCTCCTTATGTCTGTTACAAACTGTTGTACAAAGTTAATATACCCTTTATCAAAGATGAAAGGGTATAGAAACTGTTGAGTTGCCCGACCAGACAAATCAAAGAGGCTTCTCTTCTGCCTTTCCTTCCCATTTCTCCACAAAAACTGTCATACTCACCACTGTTATACTGTTCCATTTGCACACAGGCCTCGACACCGAGATCGACATTCAGCGCACCATACAAATGGTTCGCTCGCAGCGCTCCGGAATGGTCCAGACGGAGGCGCAGTACAAGTTCGTCTACTACGCGGTGCAGCACTACATCCAGACCCTGATCGCACGCAAGCGCGCCGAGGAGCAGAGCATTCAGGTCGGACGCGAGTACACCAACATCAAGTGAGTATAGACGAATACCCCCTTGAGGGAATGCGGGTACTCATGCGTGCACTCGTTCACTGTTCACTGTTCACTGTTCACAGGTACACGGGCGAAATCGGCAATGATTCACAACGATCTCCACTACCACCAGCAATTTCTAATCTAAGTTTAGTTTCGAGTAAGGGAGCAGCTTCTCCGGGAGCAGCAGGAGGAGGAGTGACGTCAGGCGGGGGCGAGCTGCCGATGCCAGCGGCGGCAACTGTTGGTGTTGGCAAGCACGCCGGCAAGTTGCAGCCACCGTTACCGCCGATGGGTGGTGCCAGCAACAACAACAACAGCTGCAGTAGCAGCAGCAATGGCAGCAGCAACGGCAGCAGCAGCAGCAGCAACGGTAGCGGCAGCGGCGGCAGCGTAAGCATTGGCAGTGCCAATGGCAACAGCAACATTCTTGGCAACGGCAACGGCAGCATCAGCAGCGGCAACGGCGGCGGCGGCGGTGGCAACAACATGCGCAAGTCGAATTTCTACAGCGATTCGCTGGCAGCACTAAAGCAGCAGCAGCAACAGCATCACAGTGATCTGCAGCATGCAACAGCAGCGGCAGCAGCGTCGTCAGCAACAGCAACAGCAGCAGCGGCAGCAGGTAAGCAGAAACAGGTCATGGGCCGGCCTGGTCTACTCAAGTTGCTCACCAGTCCCATAATCTTTCAGCCAAATACAAAAACATTCCCAAAGACATGAGCAGCCTGCGGCAGCAACACGCTGCCTATGCTGCTGCGCCTGCGCTGCCGCCGCCACCGACGCCGCCGCGCAAAACATGACAAATGAATTTCTAAACCATAAGCCAGATTCACCCACACCACAGCAACACTCATACAACACACACACACACCAACACCAACACCAACACACAGCAAGAGCAACACACACACATCAATACACAACACACACACACACCAACACACACGCACTTTCTTACCTTGCGAGCGTAGGCCGAAGTTAGAGCGCAATTTCAAAACTAATTTTACGTTCTTTTTTACGTTTTACGTTTTTTTGTTTACCTTGTAACTGTTGTGCGTAAGAGAAGTCCCCTATTTTATTGTATACACACGCCCCCTGCCCCCTGCCCCTGCCCCTGCCCCTCCACACAGACATTGTTTGTAGTTGTTAAGGAAGCAAGATCGATGATCACTCGAGATCCGATCGGATCACAGAGCTTCGATGATGAGGAGCAAGAGAGCATATTGTTTTAGTGTCGTAAGTGTTGATAAACAAACAAAAGAAAAACAAAAACAAAAAAGAAAAAGAAGAAAAGCGTTGATTGTGATTCGAAAAACGGCGTTAAACGATAAACAGATTAGAAACGAAGCAAAGCAAAGCAAAAAGCAAAGTAAAATAGAACAGATCTGCAGAAGTAAGCTTAGATTAAAGCGCGAACAGAACCGTAAAGGAACAACAAACAAGATCAGAGAAACAGTTGAACAGAAGAACATAGGAACAGAAGAACAGAAGAACAGAGAAACAGAAGAACAGAGAACAGAAGAAGAGAAGAACATTTGAACAGAATAGCGGTAAGCGCATAAGAGAAGAATCCGTAAGAGAAGAATCGCAGGAGAGGTTCGCATTGTCTTGATAAGCTTGAGGAGTAGAGTTAAGCCCCGTAAGCCCTTAGTCGTAGGTTGATTATGTGCATAAGCAGAGGGTCTATGCCCCGAACCGATTGTTAAACCCGTGAACCGTTTTATCACCCACTGTTTTCCCCCTATTTTCAACACAGATTCCGCTCTCGTTTTGCGAGCTTTCTTTCTTTATTTCTTTTATGATTTAATGCTGTTTCCACCACGTCTCGTAACCGTACCCCTAACTGTAAATGTAAACCGTAAACCGTAAACCGTAAACGTAACCCTAACTGTAACCCTAACTGTAACCATAAATGTAACTGTAATTGTATTCTGTATATGGTTTATTCGCTCTCCCATTGAGCAATGTATTTGCTTTAGTTTTACTGTTTACTTTTACCCTTTACCATTTACTCTTATCTTTTACCCCCTACACACACCCCCGACGGACGTACCGAATATACATGTATAACTTATCAACCTTATTGTGTTACATTTTAAATGGTAGTCGATAAGGCATTACTGTACCGATATACTATATATATATACACTATTATTGCTACGATAATTATTATATGTAAATGCGTTTTTTTTTTTCTAATTTTAATGCTTTATTTGACTCGTGTGTGCATGTGTGTGCGAGAGAGAGAGAGAGAGAGAGTTGACACTCACTCACACTTTAACGCATACATACATACACACACACACACACACTTATACACTGTGCACACACAACAGAGGAAACACAATTTGTAAATTAAATTAATTTTTTTTATTTCTATTTAACGGTTTTCGTAAGTGCTTTAAATTGTTATTGATTTTGCAAACGAAAAGAGAGAAGAAAATTGAAGAAAAGAATAAGAAGAAGAGAAGAGAACACAAATTATATTTGTATTTATACACATAAAATAAACATTTTATATGAAATAATTTCAAATGAACACACAAACAAAAGCAATATATGATTTTGTCTTGTTTTATTTAAATCTTGATTTCGATTTCGATTATGATTTCGATTGCATGCACTTGTTTCTTTCAGTTCATTTGGGTTTTTCGCTTCGGTTCCTTTATGCCTTAGAAAAAGACTTAAGACTTTAAAGACGCCCCTCGCGGGGGACGCCGTCAAGTTGGAGTTTTCCTAGCAGGAGCAACGTTTCAGCCAATTATCTAGCATCTGATCACTCGATATAGTTAGCTAGGCCTTATGAGGAACACCATCCCCAACAGACACGCACAAAGACCACAACCATTACCACCATCAACCCCACCACCAACACCACCACCACCAACACCACCAATAACAACAGCAGCAACAGCAGCAGCAACAACAAAGCAACAACAGTGGCAATAAAACAAGCGCAACAAGGAGCAGCAAAACTCCACAAAACCAAAATAGAAACTGAAAAAGCAATTGAAAATAGCAAAAACATGAAGTTCGCTTCATATCGTATATAGCTCAAACCAGAAATCAAAAGTCCAGAACTCAAAAATAGCAACAAGATCATACAGAAGATCAAAGAAACATATTGATAAGCACGAAATATAAAAAGAAAAAAAAACCCAAACAAAGTTTCAAAACAACAGAGAAAGGAAGAAATGTTCGAAATCGGCAAACAAAAGCAAAGGCCAAGTCAATCGGATACAGATATAGAAACGATATAACAATAAGCACTACCGTGTTCAGCAACTTGATTATTAGTATCTACATTTTACTTAAATACGATTAGATGTTATTCACTATCGATATACATTTGCCCAAGACAGCAGACTCCAAAAGCAAAAGCGAATGAAAACGATAATGAAAATGATGAAAATGAAGTCTGTCGGCAGCTGGATCGTATATCTTTAACACGCTTAACATATACATATATTTGTACATATGCATACACGTGCCTATATATGCACGTGTATGTATGGGTTTATGAACTGATTAATGTACTTAATCTTAAGTTGGGTTCCTCTAAGTTTTCGGTTTTTACTTCGTCGGACCTCCAAATATTCTCAAAAGCAATTTCAAAGTCCTTAGGGATCGGGTATGTGCATGCTATTTATACACAGACCCACATATGGATATATACATATGTACTATATACATGGATGCATGCACAGTTAACAAGATACGCACACAGTCAGCTTACCGACACCGCAGGGCGTACATATATGTTCGTACATGGCTGCTCAAATTAATAGCTGTGCAACTTTCTATTTTCGAATGATCAGTATAAAGTATTTGCAAAACAACGTTTTTACAGATATTATATTTTTCCCATTAACCAACTGTAATTAACTATTAGCAAGGTGAATAATCCAGAAGGACTCGATAAGAAAAGGAATACTTTTTATACCCCCTTTTGAGCTGATCACCAAAGGTTTATTAAGTAATGAAGAACAAGGATGACTTGGTTGAAGGCTTAGGAATGGGGACATAACAAACACATCTATTTCTAAATTGGTGAATTGGTCTTGAAACACTTTTATAGATGCTTTAAAATATATTATTTTTGAAGTCGAAAAGCAACGGGTAAGTTGTCATTACTGATCGATGTTTGTACTGTGATGTTGACCAATACTTTTCATGTCAAGACCTGCTCCGTATATTCGATTTTTGGGGGGTTTCCAATCAATAATGTCTTCATCGGAATAAAAGCAAAAAAAATATGTTCAACCTAGTGAAAGATTGAGGTTTTTTCGATTCGTTTCAATATCTTGGAGCTTAGCTCAAGGCAGAGTTTATTTAGAACATAAAAAAGGAAAATTTTAAAAAATTCATATAATATTCCTATTAAGTTCTATTGGTGGAATTAGGAAATTTAGGTGATAATAAAATCTTTCTATATAGTGACAGATATAAGCTAGCTTTATTCAGCTGAACTAATATAAAGCAATACCAACTAAACACACACAACTTAGTTTAAGCTGATACTTAGATATTGTTTCCTTATCGTGTGGATAATTCTCCTAATTTATAGTAATTATTAGTTTATGGGAAAAATATAATATCTGATCGTCACTTGCTTTACCATTTCAATACTGATCGTTTGAGAATGTCAGTTTCCACTGCTATCAACTTAAGCAGCACTGTATATGCGATATGTACACAGATATTTTACCAATATACCATATGCCATTCATATATACCATACCAGATACTTCGTCAACATATATTATACAACCCATATATATGCCATATATTATATAAATCAATATATATACATACTATTTACTATTTACTGACTAACCGGAGCCTGGCTTCGCGTCTAGTCGAAACGAGTGGAATCGGTCGACGCGTCGATTGTTTGTTAATAGCGTCGTACTTAGCCTTAGCGTTAGTTCTCAACTGCCCTGATCATCCTGAACCGAGTAGAGCCCAATCAAATAGCCATATACTACCTGCAGATATACATGAGATTATACACGCACATATGTACATATGCAATATACATATATACAGAATATAGAGCATATACAGAACCTATACTTATAGTACTTGTAGAATCCGCAATTGTGCAATTGTTGTTATCGGGCAATCGCACAGCCTTTTATTAAACTATTTACTTAGACCTAGTCAATGGGATGGGCAATATAAAGGTGCAGCGTGGACAACTGGAACTGGAAAACTCAAGGATCGAGAATTCGCACACCTGGACAACTGGACAACTGGAAAACTGAACAACTTGAACTAAAGCAATGCCAAAGCACAAAAAGCCGAAACACCAAATTAATTCTTAAGGGAGTTAAGAGGAGAAAACCAAAACCAAAAGCAAAACCAAAACCAAAATACCAAAACGGAACTCATAGATTAAATCAAAAACACCAATTTCAAAACGCTTATCTAATTACTAATTAAACAATTAACCTAACAAGGATCGAAGTCTTCATAACGAAAAGCAAACAAGAGAAACGATAAATCAGAGAGGAGAAACCAACCAAGCAACTACCATTACAATCCAAACACCAAGTAGGCAAAACGCTATATTAACTATTGTACTTAATTAGATATTTTACAATTGTAACTAATAACGAACAAACAGCAACGGTATTGCTCCGATTGGAGCGCCGATTGCGAATGCAATCGATTACTTTAGGGGGTATCGAACGGAAGTGAATACCAACTTATGCATTAGTATTCTTATGCAATAATGCGTGCGGAGGCAGTCGTGCTCTCGCTCTTCAGTTCACGTATCCCTATTTTAGCATACTTATCGATATCGCCGATAAGTTAAAGCAATGATTGCGGGAACTGAAGGGCTCCTCAGCTGAGAGCATGGCTGTTGAATCAATCGATCGATTTATACTTCTATATATATTGATGCTTAGTCGATTAACAGCCATAGATTCTTAATCGATTTGCAGCTATTGATTATTGTGTTTTTGCAGGCACAATTTAGCCACAATTCATGCGAATACACCTCATGGCGGTCAAATCTAACTTTTTATGCCTCAGTTCAAGTTTACCTAGTTAACTGTTAAACGAATAGTAAGGAACATATTAACCTAGTATATATATATATACATATATACATGATAACGATGATACGCACACGTACATACTCGTATATTTGTGAAGTGAAATGAACGCACATGCTACGCAATACAACGCAAATTCCAAGAGAAAGGCAAGAGAAAATATACATATATTATAATTCTTAAATATTACGATATTACGACAATTAACCGAAGAAAAACAAAAGAGAATCGATTACTTTTGCAAAGCTCTTATTGAATTATATATACATACACAATGTGTACTATACATCTAACGAAATATTTAACTTTTGTATAGCTATCAAGGTATTGTTAACATATTGCTGACTACTCTTAATCGAAACAGAGAAAGTTACACGAAATGCGAACGAAACAAATGAAACCAAAGGTAAAAACGTAAACGGACCCACAATAGAGAAGTGAACAAAACGAATAGAGAAGGATAGGCGAGAGTAAGGAATCTCTCTCTCTGGAGAGAGAGAGAGAATGAGGAAGAGAAGAGAACACACATGAGTTATTGTAGCTTTAATGAGAACATATATAGACGTAACGAAACGTTACGTAACAGTTAATCAAATTAATAGAGCAACCCAAATTATATTCGTGAATCGTTGTAAATGTTAAAGCAACTATGTGTTAAATGATATTGCAAACAAGCAAACGGTAAAATTCTCAACAATAAAATGAAGCTACAAGTTCATAAAAAATGACAAAAACATTACGAGCATAGCTAAGAAAATCCAAAAAAAAAATAAAACAAAAAAAAAAAACAAATCCGAAAAGGAAAGAAAAAAACAAATGATAATAACTATACTTATTACAAATTTTTGTGTCTGCATATTTGAAAACATACAACCAAATACAGAAAGCCGATAAGGCATATATATACATCCATACATACATATATTATTGAATAAACAATATTACAAATAAACCAGTAATCGACAGTCGAAGTCTTCTTATTTATTTGGGTCAAAGGGTGGTTCTTACAGTGGTTTATGTTTAGAAATGGATATGGCTACAAAAATCTACCAAAATGGGATGATAGTTTGAAAATTTTTAGAGGAATCATTTCAAAATAAAATATTCAGCTTTTTAGCTCTGTTATTAGACTTTATGCCAACTAAAAAGACTACGGCTCTGAAGGAAATACGGATTTCAGCTGAATCGATGCAAGACTGATCGAAAGGTGTTCTTTCTGATCAGTTCATATTTAGAGTTATGGTAAAATCATTCCTATTTCTATCGATATGCCAGCTTTGCTTATTAAAGTCAATTCATGAATTCATCCAATAACAATCAACCTGTGAAATAAGCTGTGAAACTGTTACCGGAAGTGCCGGTTAGGACGTATAGAATTATACGAAGATTATTAAAATTAAAAGGTGAATTTGAATTTTTTGCAGGCTGTTTACATTCGATTATCAATATTTTGTTTTTGACGGACAGATCTCTAGTCATGGCTCCAATTTGGAATAGTATATTGTTTAATCAACAGAAAAGGTACTTAATTTTTACTTAATTACTGACTTCTTAAAGAAATAATTAAAACAATATGTATTAAATATTGCATTAAAATATAGAAGGAATTTGAAATGTTCGGTGCCATTCGGTGAGTACACTTTGTCTAAAATTGGTTTAATTAGTTTATAAGTATTACAAGCGTTGATTGATGATGATAAACGATCTGGAGGTGCAACCATGCCAAAAAGCCTTGAAAACATTGAAACAGTAAAACAAATTGTGCTTGAAAATCATCGAATTACTATTAAGGAAGTTGCCTAGGATGTTGATATATTGATCGGCTCATGCCATTCAATTTTCTAGAATCTTTTTGGCATGAAACGTATGGCAGCGAAGTTCATTTTGCATGATCATAATGCAATAATTTACATATCAATACTTGTTCGCGATTTGTTTGCCATAACCAAAAGCAAAAGCACCGTTTTCACCTTGCGACTTTTTCCCATTCCCAAAACTGAAGAAACCAATGAAAAGTAAGCGGTGGTTAGAAGAGTTGGCGCAAGTGTATTCCACCCGAGTATGAATACTGTGAAGGGGATATTGATTTTGTTGAATAATAAATGAAAACAAAGAACAGTCGAGCGCCACGCAACAGTGGGATACCCTTCGACCTTTTTTTAAACGTTTCTACTGCTTAATAGAAATATCGTAACGTAAGCCTTTATATGCGTCTTTATATGAATACGTGAATATGCATGTAGCATTTCATTGGTCAAACACAAATTTTTCTATGTGTGTGCGTTTGATTGCAAAAAATGCGTGTGCATAGAAAAGAAGAGAAGAAAAATATATGGCGCTACGCGCTCGCATTCTCTTTCCTTTTCTTTCCTTCATAAGCATGACGTCACAGCAAGGTTTTTGTTTAATAACTTCTGTGTTTATTGTCCGATCCGATTGAAATTTTGAAATGTTGGTATCATAATAAGCTAAGTATGGTCTTACTCAGAATGTTTTATCTTTTATAAGTCGCTCTCAAATCAGCTTAGAAGATTAAAATTTTGATTTGCAGGGGCGGTGGACGTGGCACCCAACATTTGAAATAAACTTCACCTGTCCCGGATGAACAAAAACCTTCATGCCAAATTTGGTGTCTCTAGCTTTAATAATAGCTGAGATCTGTGTGTTCATCTGAACATCCAGACATCCGGACAGACAGACAGACATGGCCTAATCGACTTGGCTAGAGATACTGAGCAAGAATATATATACTTTGTGGGGTCTCCCACGCCTGCTTCTGCCTGTTACATACATTTGCACAAAGTTAGTATACCCTTTTTTGACCATTTTCAATGGTCGAAGGGTATAAAAAGTATTTCTTAAAAAATCAAAATTCACCTTTTATTTTAAACAAAATAAAATGGCTCCGCCACACCGTCATCTTGGAGTCTCTGTGATACTCCTCATCAGGTTTTGAGCTTGAAGTGTTCTGTATGTGGGCCTATCTTTGTCCATCACTTCCGCTTTATCTAGGCTAGATTACGTACATTCTCATTGAATGCCATCTTATATATATTGTTGCTCATGGAGCGGGAGGTGCTCGCCTGCCAGGAGTCGAAGCAATCTCGGAGCTTCTGGGGCAATGCCGTGGCCCACAGCGTCAGCCAGAGCACGCAGCTGCCAATGATGGCTGTGGTGATTCCAAGCAGCCAGTACTCGCAGCTGGCAAAGGTGCGATCTTCGGTGACCACGTGCTGCAGGATGCCAACGATGGCGCTGTGGCACAGCCCCTCGATGCGGCACCACAAATTGGTCAACATGAGATCAAGTGTAAGGCAGCACAGAAACGTCTCCACGGCGAGCCGACTCAGGATCGAGCTGGTGCAGCACCAGCGCGGAAAGATGTGCACCGTCGTCATCGCGGTCCCAATGCTGGCGATGAACAACCAGCTCCCTAGCAGTGGGCCCGGTGAGCAGCGGCCTAGTAGGAAGTAGTACGACACGCCCATGACGGTGTGCAGCAGCAACGCCATTGTCAAGGCGGATAGCGATACTTTCTCCATGGCCTCGCGTTCCTAGATGCCCCTGTTCCCCACTCCTTGAGTCCTGCTCAGGTGTCTGTTTATTTTTTCTTTTTTTTCCGACTGTCACTCGGTTAACCTTAGAATTTTGATTGATGTGTTGGTGGGTGACAACCTTTGATTACGGGCTCGAGGCAGACAGAACGGACAAGGCATGCTGTGTATTTTCCCATTATACCCTGTAAGCACTTTAGACGGGTGTACGCACTTGAAGGCAATAGTATTTCAGAATCATTTGCTAGCTATATACGATAAGTTAGTACTTGTTGCAGAAATCGACTTGCTGCTTGGTGATGGCAAGTTCTCTGCTTTGACTGGGGATAATTCATATATTTTAGCAAAAAACTTCTCAGTTTTCCCAAAAACTAAGCTTGCATGGATTTCTCCAAGATTTAGCTTTAGAGGAGATTATGATTTACGAAGAATTCTTTCTTAAAATCTACAAACGCTTGGAAACTTGATAATACGCAGAGCGGAATGACAGTTCTAAATACTTTGGCAAACATAAAGCTTAAGCATAAGCTTTGAGACCTTTAAAAGTACTTTTGTTGTTTGGGCTTCATAGCAAAACTTCTCAGGGGTCTATGAGTAGTAGTTGCTTGGTGTGAAAAGATAATAGTAGATACTTAACTATAAAATTCTGAATCTTACAAATATTGCATGCATTGATATTGGCAAATATCCCATTCTTTTTGAGAAATCTATATTATGGTCTTATTGCAGTAATTATTTCCCTAATTTGGACACTGAAATCAAATCAATGAATGCAATCGCACAGGAAAATAGGGAAATCGGGTCTGTTTGGTTGTGTGAACATACAGTTCTCATTTGGTTTCAAAGCTGGCCGAGTTTGGCAGGAAGATTCCTGTACTATCCGATGATCAAGTCAAGTCAATAATTTTTAAAGTCGATTAAAAGATACTTGTTTCCTACTTTGACATTGACTAAGCTGATTAAAATATCTACGTATCCTCTAAATTTGATCGGAGAAAAAACACAGAAGCTATTCAGGAAAGTATGAGCTGAACACCAAGTGCTTGTGTCAGCTAACAAGGGTCGCAGGAATGCATGAATTGACAAATGAAACTACACCGAAGCATAGGTCGAAAGGTCCCACTCGACAGTTATTCTCGTTGTATCTCATGCATGCCAAAAACAATGAGAAAGCATATATAATTATAATGTATTATATTTAAGAAATTGATTTATTAAGTAATGGGCATTCGATACTTAGAATTTCTTTCTTTGTTAGTCGCCACCCTGGAGTCCTTGTATATCGCACATTCTGCACATTCCTCGCTACGGCCCTGAAGAAAATACCGATTCAGAGTAACTGTCATTAGCCTACAGACATAATGATGGATCGTGTTTTATCCGAGTCATAGCTGTATGTCGTTATCAGCGTATTATATCAATGTTAAAATCTTTAAAATTCTATGGATGCATAGGTCTGTAGTTTCCTTACTTGTTCCTTTTTTCGTTTCACCGGGGCCTAGACAGCCAGGATCCTTTCTGGAACGCACAGCCTTCATACGCCTAGCTACAGGACTGAACAACATGTTTAAATCTAACAATAAATATAGAAGATGATCAAGAAATACTATGTTTCCATACTGAGAAGGAGTGGAGGACAAAGTTTTGGTTTCTATGAATGAATTCATTCATTTAGTTATCAAAATTTATGTAATCGGAGAGGTATTTCACGATAAAATTTAGTTTGACAAGTAGGGTGGGGCGCGGCTATAGCTTTCGTGCTTGTTTGAAGGGTTCTATGAAAGTTGCACCTTTATTCGCTCAACGATATCGCAAATTTGGCAAAAATTTATGCAGCTCTCCGGGTGGCATTCTATTTATTGACCCGATTGTTCGAAGTTTATCACTGTCACTTATCGCCATCGTATATCATATATGTTATGTATCTATAAAAAGGGTAAATAATCACGCAAATTAGTTTGTTTGTTTTATATCACTTTATTTCAATTTGATAATATATCATTAATGTGTATGCATCTCTATAGAGGGGTGTATATAGCACATACAAACATACATGTGTCTAACATATATAAGGCTACAATATCGGCAATGCGCATCGAAAAGATTACATCGTTATCTAAATACAGTTATAATTAGAATTATGTGTATATTGTATATGGTAGTATATAACTCTACGCGTAGATATACAAATATATATCAGTTATATCAAATACAAAAAAAAAATATGACCACACACAAAATGTTCGAAATGTTCCATCTTAAGTACGTACTCGACGCTGCGTAGTATCTATAAGGATTAGTCCCATGCTAACTCTATGCGTGTGTGTGGGTGTGTCTGGTTTAGTATACTCATAACGCATATGCTAGTTAGCTTTGCTGTCTCTTAAAATACCCTGTGTTATTTGCAATATTATTTTCTTTTATTTTTTTAATTATTTGGTCATGGCATCTACTTTTTGCAACGTGATTTATTGCTTTCCGTTTTGTTGTCCATACAAAAATTGCCCAAAAAATTCCCCATCTCGTATACAAGTAAATTTGTATATATAGTAGGTGTGTACATAGGTAAGTCTGGCTTTGATTGGCAACATTCCCATTGTTTCCCCAACTTTCCCTTTTAGTAGTTTGCATATATGCGATATATACGACGATCTCTAGCGAAGTTATGCTCGCCTCTGTCTCTGGTGGGTTTGTTTGTCTATCGCTGTCCCCGTCACACTGCACATCTCTCTCTTTCTCTCTCCCTTCCGTAGGGGGACATCTAGGTGTATGCGATATATTCGTGTTTGTGTTGGCATTTCAATAAATTATCCAGTTCCATCCACTCCTCACTCTTAAGCTCTTTCCCTATCTCTATAAAAAGTATGTGTGTGTGTGTGTATATAAGTATATATGCATATCAAATCGGTGCAGAGATATATCAAATTCAATTCCAATTGCACTTCACTATAGTAGGTGGTTCGTGTTCACGTTAAGGTTGCTTTCGGCTACGGTTCGGGTTTGTAGTTCTTGCTAAAGTGCGTACAAATATCGATTGTGGTCTATCGAGTTATCGATGCCACCCGACAGGTTGCTCTATCTTGTTTGTATTGTATTTCTTTCTGTGTATTTGCATTCTCAACTACAAACTAACTTATCGACTATCTTTGAACTATCACATAAAAGTTCATTCAAATAGAAATTTAAGAGAAAGGGAAATAGAGAAAAGGGGGGGAGGGTGTTTAAGGTTAGGTAGAGAGAACATAATACAGCCCATTAGCTGTTATCGCTTTTAGATTAAAGTAAAACTGGCGCTGCTCTTTTCTTTCTTTCTTTTAAGGTAATCAGAGAGCCAAAGGAAAGACGAGGTATTCGCGCTCTCTCCCTCTCTTTTCCTCTTCTCCTCTTTCCCTGCGCCGTTAATACCCCCAGCAAAGTGTCTAGTTAAGTATTAGGTAGCGTATGAGTTATATGTGTTATATGCTTGATTTCCGCTCGATTCGCCCAATCCTCGCTTGATCTTTGGCCCATCATTGCAATCATCTACAGCTTGACATCCTGCGCCGCAGACGGCGTTGTCGTGGTGGCTGCGCCAGCATCCTGTGGAACGTGTCCAGCATCCGCAGTGCGTCGACGCGACTGAATAAATTCCACAAGGTACTCAATGCCCCAGGCTAGGGCGCAGATCATGATGCAGACGCTCTGGGTGTGGATGCAGATCGGGTAACTGTCGGTAAGGTCGCGAATGAGGCCTGCGAGAGGGAGACATTGGTTAGAGACTGACAGAGAGAGAGAAAGAGGGGAAGAGAGGGGGACCTTACCAATCAAGGGACCAAAGCTGATGACGAAGACCGCCTTGCCCACCAGATGCCAGCCAAAGGCCGAGGGCAGCTTCTCCAGCGAGCAGTACTCGGAGACGGTCAGGGTAAAGTTGCTCAGCGCGGAGCCCCGAAAGAAGCCGCAAATCGAGAGCCACCACATGAGCTGCGTCCAATCCGTTTGCTCGGCCATGACTGCAAAGGGGAGGAGGGGGGAGAGAAGGGAGAAGTTAATACACAGTGCCAGGCCAGCGTAGTCCCTCGACTGTCTTGTCTACTCACTGGAGCGCGTGATCGCCACAAAGATGATGGAGACCAGAAAGATGGTGCGCTTCTTGATGGTGGTGCGATCGAAGATCGGCGGCAGCACAATACGAGCTGCGATGTCCGTGATGGCCGTGATGGACAGACAGTAGGCCACGTCCGCCTTGCTGTAGCCGAGGTTGGCAAAGAAAAAGGGCGTGACCATCTTGAAGTTCATCTCGGCCACATAGAAAATGGACAAGCCGAACAGGAGGTTGAGGAACATCTTGTCCTTGAGCATGGCAATGTCCAGGAGATCGGCAAAGCGTCGCCAGAAATTCGGTTTCTTCTTCTTGGCCTCCTCGTCGGCCAGTTCGGTTTGCTGTTTCTCCGTCTCGGTGGGTTTCATCTTGATGAAGCTGTCCCGATGTCCGCCCAGAATGCTGCCCGTGGCGGTGCCCACACGGCGCAGCTGGCGATCGTTCTGCTCGAACTCATCGTCACCCGTATTCAGATGCACCTGCAGTATTGACCCGGTGAAGTCCATGTACGAGAGGTTCGAGGTCACAGAGGCCTTGCGGCAGCGCAACTGCGTCGCGTTGATCTCCTGCGAGGAGTAGCCCCCACTGGGACTGCCCACATCGGCGGACTGCACGCCTGCCAGCGACATGATGCGCGGAAAGGTGGGACGCTTGGTCAGACCAAGCCGCGAGCCGTTCATGGTGTTCATGGCCATCTCGGAGTAGTTCTTGCGCATCGGATTGTGCTTGTTGAAGAGCAGCGTATTCAGTTCGGGCAGTGCATCCTCCTCGTTGCCATCTTCCTTGATCACCTTAAAGTCGGGCGCACCTGCTGCAGCTCCGGCCCCGCCTGCCCCCATTGTGGGCGCCGTTGCCGTTGCCTGCGGCTGCGGCGTGGGCAGAGTCGATATGCACATCAGTTCCTCGTCATCGAACTCCTCCTTCATGTGCCACTTGACGGGCTGCAGCAGCACCGAACCAACAGTCGCATTGAGTGCCACGCCCGCCAGCAGCAGCACCGCCCCTCGAAAGCCATAGCTCTCGAGCAGGATGCGCACCAGTTGCGGCATTATCAGCATCCCCATCGCCGTGCCCGCCATGGACAGCCCCACGGCCTGGCCACGCTTGTGCTTGAAGTAGTGATTGAGGGCCACAAAGGCTGCCGAGGTGGAGAGTCCCACGCCGATGCCGTTGATCACACTGTATGTGCTCAGAATGTGCGCCATGGTCGTGGCCGGCGAGGTCAGCGCCAGGCCCAGGCCACAGAGCAGGGAGCCGGCGATGGCCACCTTGCGGTATGAGAATTCCTTCAGCAATGGCCCCACGAACAGGCCGGAGAAGTTCATGCACACATCCATCGTACTAATGATCACAGCGGCGCCGGTCGTGCCCACTTGGAGATCGCGTAGGGTATCTCCAAAGAGAAGGCCGAACGAGGGCTCAATGGAGCGCGTTGCCAGCTGCATGAAGAGAGGAAGAAGAGGGAAGCGATCGTCGATTATTAAGGGGAGAGTTTAGATATTTTATGCAGATCTAAAGCTGCATAAAGAAGGGAAGAAGAGGAATAATATCGTGGATCATTAAAGGTAATATACAGATACTCAATAGTAACCCAAGTTATTATATATTTGCTAAGGAAAATTGTACGATTGAAAGCAAATTGGTTCCGGTTATCTTAATGATGTTAGTTATATCAGCTTAGGAAGAATCATTTCATTTCTTTTCGATTGTATTTCAATCTGTTTTATACACTAATAACATTTCTTCCAAAGACCAGCTGCATGCTCAGTTAAATCGATCAAGCCCGCCATCCACAGGGTAGTTTATTTTTGATCACCATCAACAGAGGAGTCGGTAAAGCCCTGTCCGTTTGTCCGTATATCCGAGTGTCCGTCTGACCATCGGTTGCAACACAACTAGTCTGTCACTTTTATAGCTATCTTGATGAAACTTGACATATAATCGTCTTATTGATGCACGCTGTAAATAATTCGGAATGAGCCTAATCGGACCAATATATTGTTTAGTTGGCATTCAACTTATCGACGGATTTTTTGTTATTTTTAATGAATTAACATCTGCAATTATGATTTCAAAATTGCATTAGAAGTAAACCTCTACAACATATGATTCAGAATATATACGATATACTTTTAAGGTTGGAGATGTCTTCTGGCGTACATTGCAAACTTCTGGCCAAAGTCAATGACCCTCTGCAAGGGTATTAAAAAACACTAACAACTAACCTTTTTACTGGCTAAGAAATCGGTTATGTCAAGTGGGGTATATACAAGTTAAGTATTTCTATGCCTATCTACAAATAAACTGAATCTTTGGCAGTACCTATGATATATAAACTAACATATCTAGTGCAGCTATAACCCTCAATTAGGAAGCCAATAGCACATCCCGTGGAGGCAAGGGATTATTTATGGCTGACAATTAGCTAAGTGCTTATCGGGTCGTGATTTATCGGTCACAAGCTGCACAACGAAAGCACATGCCAAACAGATCATAAACAGGTAAAATCTTGCACAACAAAAACACATGCCAAACAAATCATAAACAGGTAACAGGTAGGAATTGGGAATTGGAGCTGACAGTTAGATGGGCCGGGAACGTCACCATTATCACATCGCGACTGATAAGCCCCGACACTGAAAATGAATGTGAGTATCAATGCGATATCTCAATGCACTCGAAGTTGACAGCGCTGTGAAGCGTGCAGGCACCCTCTAATCCCGTCTGGCCTCCGCGCCGCAAGCGGCGGCCTCCGCGGCGTGTCATGCGAGAGCCTGATGATTTCCGAGGGCATTCGGCAGTGCCTCTCTCGGCTCCGAAGGGCGGCATGGTAACCGGCAAAACCCTGAACCATCAACCAGTTGGCTACACAGCATTAGGAGGCGAAATCATTTGTATTCAATTGTTGACAAGAGAGCTTTGCGCCCCCTCCCCGTGCCCCCTCTCGCGGCCCACTCAAGACCCGTCCGCCAGAAACCCATCGAGTTATAGCATTGAAATTCTGCGCTGTACATGAAATATGCATATCAATTGTGAACTAAGTCGCTGTGGGCGATGCGACTTTGTTGAAATTTTCAGAAAAACTTTAAATGATCTTTAATTTTGTGACGAATGTACAAGGTCTTCAATCGAAGAGAAAACGAGTCTGCACCTTCTTCAAATGATCTTTAGACAGAGATGTTTATTTATTTAATTTAATTTAAAATGTGGAAAATCATAACTACTTAAAAATTTAATGTTTGGAATTCATACTGAGATAACAAAAAAAAAAAAAACATTGACATCGAGTAAGCAAGAAATACTCGTATTACATAAATAGGTCGTTTGGTCATGAAGCAAATAAAAAAAAAATAAATGAAAAATTATAAATTTATAAAATAAAAAATTTGCATTTCATTGGGTAATCCTTAGTCCCCAAAGTTTTGGAGTGAATACCTAGATAGTTTCACTGCCTTATAAAAGATATAGAGATTACAATAGGTAATCCTTGATTTTATTAACATTTCCCCAAAGTTTCGTTGTGAATACATTCTATAGTTTCTTCGCCTTATAAAAGCTATATATATTTCATTCTTATCTTTAGAGCGTTTCCCCAAAGTTTCTCCACCTTATCAATAGTTTAAAAAGTTTTCTTGTCCTACTTTCGCAAACAGTTGAACTTAAGATTTCCATTCCAATTTTGACCATCCAAACATGTATTGTATCTCATGTTTGACTGGTCGATTAGTTAGTATTTTATGTTGTTGTTGTTGCAGTTGGTTTTATTTGGTCGCTTATCGTTTATAACCTTAAGCGGGTACTCGAAAACTGTTGCTATTGTTCTGACGATGATATTGAGAAAGATGATGATCGTGATACTGAGGATGATGATGATGATAGCGATGACGGCGATGATATTGATGATTCTTGAAGTGCTTTATTTGTGCTTTTGCAACACGATTAAATTATTGATTGTGCTGTTATTGATTCGTGGTATTCGCAGTCGTGTGTATTGCTTTTCATTTCACTTAAGGCGGGGCTCCCCTCTGCGTCGCGTACCGTTCTGCTGGAAATGCTGGCTAGATGTTTTATGGGCGCTTCATTCAAAATGTTAATTGCTTGATAATTGAATTATCAGCAATCATAATTGAAACTGGGAACGAGGTAAACAGAGCCAAAACACGCGCTCTCCTAATGATAGAGCGAGCGCTCTCGAAATAGTCCGCGACACCAACGATAGTTGGGCTGGTTGCCTGGGGCCAACTTGGGGGTTTCTATGATAATTGTTCGCACTTTGATTTCGTGTCGACGATCCACATGATTCGCTCTCCGTTGTTTGTCATTCCCCCTGGCACCCGCGCGGTTATCGCTCACTTAAATTCGCCGATTTGTTTCAGATTAAATATGTTATACGTAATAAATTCTTCACCATACGATCATTTATTGCAGTCGCTTATCTCGTCATCGATCTCAATGCCAATCGGACTTTCCAATTGGCCCAGTTCAAGTTCCGTTTTCGAATTGTTTGTACTTCGCGTTTATGATATTATTTGCCCATATACCAAGCACAAATCACATCCATTAAGCTATATAAGATGCCTTCTTCTCTCTCTCTCTCTCTCTCTCTTCGATTTATCCACTCTTATCATTGTTGTTTCGACTTTATTTCAGATCAATATAATTGTAGTATATTGTTTGTTCTCTCGGTTTTCTATATCTTTCTTGCGGCATCCAGTCTTATCATTCTCTCTGCGATTGCTTTTCGTGTTCATGACGAGATCTCTTTAATTACTTTTCGAAATTACATCATATTGTCTCGCCATTTACTGTATCTCTCTCGCTCTCTCTTTCTCTCTCTCCCTCTCTCTCTCTCTGATATAATGTCTGGCAAACTTTGTGTTCTCCCATTCGTAAAGTGCAAATTAATTTTTGCTTTTCTATAATCACACATCGTTTTATAGCACATACATATATAGATATACAACAACATATCGATATATATATATTGTATATATATATATATATTTTTTTGGTTTGTTTCTGTTTTGTTTTCTCTATTGGCTTTGCTATTTTTCGACGGTTTTAGCGAAAAACAGCAAAAGGCAAACAATAATAGAGAAATGAAAAAAGCAAACCCGATAATCAGGAAGGGGTGCTAGGCTTGTGGGGGGAGGGAGTACAGAGGAGGGGTGGGGGGCAGACGGGTCACTTTTCAAACGGGGTCTCTAAGCGACAAGGCGTTCTAAATCAGCTTTTGATTTATATTTATTGGCCCCGTTTAACTACGAGGTGAGAAAAGAGAGGTGCGAGTAAGCGGCAGTGGGGAGGGGTGGGTGGTGCAGGGGGAGGGGTCATTTGGAAAAGGGAATTGTGCACAAGTCAACGTTTTATGATTCGTAAACATTTGTGCAATATTTTCCAATCTAATTTACAGTTAGTCGCGTCGTGTGTGTTGCTGGTTGCGTGAAATTAACGTGACATTCGGATGTTCGCAATCTATATACAGTAATACTAGCTATAACTTAGCTTACTTTATAAATATACACCCGTTTTATACTACATGCATCTATGCAGGCGTATTGGGACCATATTACTTAACAGTAACTAGCACACCAGGCACGTTGTCCCACTGCCCACTGCCCATTGCCCATTGCCCACTGTGCAATTCGCAATTCACCCCATTCGCCAATTACCCTGTGCGCAGGTCGCGTTTGGCCCATTTAAACACGGCTAAAGCGAGAGCTGTATGTGGTAAGTAGTCTACAGATATAGGTATATGGCATATAGTCTACTATATATATCTATATATATGGTATATGGTACAAACAAATGTCGCTAGTTTTGTCACTCTCTAGCACTTTCAGTTTTTAGCATTCGCATACCCTGTAAGTGTAGGTTGTATGGGATGGAGTAGTTTGCACTCTAGAGGGTTGATAATATTCCAGTAAATGTGTATATATATATTTATAAACATTTTTAATAATATACTTCATTTTAAGTGATTATCGCCTTGAAAAACCTTAATATCGTGCCCAGTTACCATTCCATTTTAATATATCTCTTTTTTACTATCTCCCTTCAAGCCTGTCGATCTTAGCTAGCATTAGAGGTAAGTTGTTATATATGTTAGTTAGTTGTTATATCTTACGTAACTCTTGAGACGAAGTTCTTTTTAAGATGAAGTTCTTTGAATTTTGGCCATAAACCAATCAGTTTTTAAAAATATAATGGTGAACATAATTAGAGTTTTTCCCGTTTTAAGAGTTTGCACTTTACAGGGTTGATAATATTCCAGCAAATGCGTATATTTATTTATCAACATTTTTAATATATTGTTTAACTTTGAGTGATTAGTATGCAGGCGTATTAGGCCTTAGTCATCCTCTTCTGCTTCGAAATATGATTTATATCGAAAATTCGTTGGTTTTTAACAATAAAACTGCTAAGGGGTAAAATATATATAAACAAAACCCAAAATAGATTACACATTGTATATTTCTTATTTAATTTTATGTAATAATTTTATTTAGAGCCAACTTGTTTATAAGACCAAAGCATTTTAGACTTTGGTTTATGGTTGATTAACTGTCATTCGTTTTAATATTCCGCTATACGTGTACTTCTTCCCCTTAGTGCACTTATAGTCCTTGAAGCAACTCAATCATATTTAATCACACCTTGAGCCGTTCCTGCGAAAATTGCCTCTAAACTGTGCAGTCAACTAAGGTGTTAAAGGAACATTATAATTATGATAAATTGCCGCTGCATATGAAATAAGTTGCAAAAGGAATGACTGTCTCTCTCTCTCTTTCTCTCTGCCCCTTTCTGTTCTGGGACTTTGCACAACTGCATTGTGTCGTCCGACATCGGAATGACGGAAACTTTCTGTGGTCAAGCCATGTGCAAAATATTCTGCCGATAATTATAGGTTAATTATCGACTAAGTCTTGGGGAGTTGCAATTGGGTTAGCACCTGTCACCTGTCACCAGGGTTTGCGGTTTGCGGTATTCTAATAACTAGTTGCAAGAACCAAATTGATGGTGAGGGCTGAGAAAATGTTCTAACCGAACATATGTATAATTGCTGGTTAAACTGTATACTTTGTCGTTTATCTGTGTGTTATCGATAGCAGGAAGCGCAGCATCGATGCACGCATTTCAATTGCTTTGATTGAAAACTATTTCCCTAATGGAATTCGATTGAGACTCAAATTATTCCTCCATTCAAAGGCCATGTAGTCTGTGTACATGTGTATACATACATACATATGTATGTCTGTATAGTGTGTGCGAATGTGATCACGTGTACGAGTGACGTCGCGAGGCTGGACGCTGCGGGTCACTTCGATAAGTGTTTCGCAATGTGATTTTCGGATGTGAAACGAGGAAGCAGAGGGCACACAACACAGACAACAGAACACAGAACACGGAGCACACGCGAGCACGAGAACGCCTCGTGGTCGGGATCTTCGAATTGCGTTTAGTACAGAGACTTATCAGGTCGCGGTCTCTTTCCCAATTACCGACTCACAGTCTTGCCCAAGATATGGGGGTATTAGTCGGCCCAGACAGTATCGCAGTAGCGCTATCGTTTCAACTGGCTCCCCGACAATGACGTCGTCCCCAGGCCGTCGATGACGTCGTCGTCGTTGGGCAGTGTCGGACAATGGAAGTCCTCGAATCATCATAATCGTAAATCAAGCAACCTTCTCTTCGTCTTCGTCATCGTCATCGTTTCCACTGTGCTTCTTTCCGTTGTTGTAGTTCCTATTGCTGTTGTTGTTGAGCTTTCTATCGATTTCCCATTAACTTTTGCGTGGCATTTTTTATGCTTTTAAGTTTTGTGTCATGCTGTTTTCTATATGTATCTAGTATTTGTATATATATAGGTATATATCCCGTATTTTCAGGCAAGCATGGACAGTTGCTTCCCCCCCTTGGCACGCCACTGTCCTTCAAAACGTGGAATTTAACATTTCTGTCGTATCATCACTCAAAACTGCGATAAGACCGACTGAGGTGGAGACACACGCCACAAGCGTGTGAGGGAGAGAGAGGGAGAGAGAGAGACAGAGAAAAATAGTGGGGCGTGTGCTTGGCCCATTGAGCTAAGGGTTCGTCCGATGAGGCGCAGTCACCTATAATTACACCAGTCTTAAGATACGAGTATTTATACATGTATCGTACATATATAGTGTAGTCGCACTTCTTGGCCCTCGAAAATAGAACTACAAAACGAGTCGTGCCAGCGAAAGCTAAAAATATCCCACGTACTTCAGATACATATTTAATGCCAGTATCTTTGGCATTACCCAAACCCAATTTGATGATATAATGCCATTTGCCCAGCTCGAGTTGCCTCACTCAATCAATGATTGCTTGTTCTGTCCGATTGACAGATTGTCAGATTGTCACGGGGAGTATCTGTCGAATCGGTACTTAAATTGGAATTAATTTTGTAATTTCTCTATCTGCAGATAGCGATGGCCATCAAGATTGCAATAAACTTTGTCATTTTCCAGTTAATTCGATGCACGTCTCAGGCCCATGTTCCAGCTGAGGTTTTTGATTCAAAAAGGGCGAGACCAGTCACCCCACAGAGTTACACAATATGATGAATTAGGTAACGTATGTATAAGTACTATATATAATGTTATAAGGCTGTTCTAGAGACCTCAACCCAGTCACATGCCCTCTTTCAGCTTCTCTCTTCATTGAGTCACTTAAGTGTTTCCCAAGTTCTAAATCAACTTGAAATAATCATATTTCATTGGCTATATTCCTCATAACTCTGACAAATAATCAGTTATAGTTAAGCATCCCGATGTTCTTCTTTTGAAGAGCCTTGTGAGTCTTCCCCCGACAATAACAAAACAATCATCGCGGTTCAATGGCTTTGCGGGTTCGGGTCGTGTTCGGGATCGGTTCAATATTTGATGCTTTGCCGCGAACTTATTCATAATTAAAAGCAAATTTACACATTGTACTCTTGCTCGGTTAACGAGCTTGTTCCGATATCTCTCTGTGTGTATATGCTATATGAAAATGGCCTTAAACTTGAGAGGAACGAGACCAGAGACCCCAGAACGATACCGATATCTCTTTGCATTAATTCGGTTTTGGGTTTTAATTCTCTTTCCCTTTCTGTTTCTGTTTCGCTTTTGTGTTTCGTTTTCCTCACTCTGTTTTTTGTTCATGTTCATTTGCGTTAATTGAAAAATGCGTTTTGTTTAATGGCACATGGCTGGGCCGAGGGGGAGGGGGAGAAGGGAGCTCGGGTTCACTATACGGATGCCTCTGAAGATCGATGGTAAATAAATTTGAATTGAATTTGTTGTGTCTGTTCGGGGTGTGTGTGTGTGCGAGTGTGTGTGTGTGTGTGTGTGTGATGGCAATTGAAGCAATTAACTGTGAAGTACATTTCACTAGCGAAAATGTGACTGGGAAACGGGGAACGAGGAATGCGAATGCGACTTTTGACTGGTCCGCCTGATGCCAAAGCCGCTGCCGCCTGCTGTTGCTGCTGCTGCTGCTGCGCTGTCGCCGTCGCAGCTGTTGTCAAACATTTCAATTAAAATGTCGCCAGTTGACCATAAAAAGAAAAAGCAGCAACAACAACAACAGAAGCAACAACAACAGCAGCAAAAGCCGCAGCAGCCAAATCGAACTGAACTCGAGTTAAATTGAACGCTTCAGCGGATGAGGCGGGGTCCAGACGGGAAGAGGGAGAGGGGAGGGGAGGGAGAGGAGTAGGCGCTCACTCGGGCTGCGCATGATCGCAATCATGTGATTTATCCAGATACACTCTCGCACACACACACACACACACACTCGCACAACAATTGTAAGCGATCGTCAGTCGATCAGCTTGGGCTGCAAACGAGTTTTGGGGCAGCAGCAGCAACAGCAGCAGCAGGAAGCAAAATGCAACAACAGCAGTTGCAACAAAGTCACGTGATCAACGGAGATCATCAGCTGCCTCAACTGCTATTGTTGTGCGCTTGTTGTGATACCCTGGAATTGCCTGTCCAAGGGGCATGCTAGGCTCTATGGAGACTGCTGTGACTGAACAAAATGAAAAGATGGCCCTGACTGTCATCGCCTTGAAAAACACTTCAATATCGTGACAAGTTCCCATTTCAATTGACTATATCTCTTTTCTACTATATCTCTTTTTTACTATATCTCTTTTTTACTATATCCCTTTAAACCTGTCGATCTCAGCTAGCATTAGAGATAAAGTTCTGTGAGTAATGTTGACTTCCCTTTATCTTACGCAACTCTTGCTTATTTAAGACGAAGTTCTTTGATTTTAAGCCGTAACTCAATCAGTTTTTAAAAATATATTGGAAAATAGTAAACTAAATTAGGGTCTTTCTCGTTTTAAGAGCACAAATAACACAAATAAAAGACTTGGGCCTGTGCCCAAAAGACAAAAAAAAAACAAACAAAAAAAAAGTGATTTTGAACCTCACTTAAAATATATAAATAAATTACTGTTTTTGAGACTTTCTTCAACTATATTCTAAGTTATATTGAAATACATAAATAATACTTTTTAAATGTCAACTGATTTTTATAGGGTATCTCAGCTATCGATCTGGTGCAACACTTGTTCTTGCTGGGGCTGGCTGGAGCTAAATGTAAAACCTGATTGGCAACAGCAGCGCCACGGCCAGCGAGCAATGTTGTTGTTGTTGTGATTGTTGTTGTTGTTGTTGTTGTTGTTGCTGTTGTTGTTGTTGCTGACTGTGTGCAGTGACTATTGACATTGATTGAAACTCATTGCAGTTGGCAACAGAGAAAGAAAGAGAGCTTTGTTGGATAGCGGGGGGATGCACAAAAGTCAGAGAAAGAGAAACAGAGAGAACGAAAGAGAGAGAGATATTGAGGCGCTGTGCACGTGCTGGCATCGGGCCAGCAGCTGAGCCCGCTTGGCCAGCAGCAGCTGTTGGCCAACTTAGCGCGATGCTGTAAACTGGCACCATAAGCGACGCCTAGTCTGGCGCGTGAGTTGTGGATTAGGAGTCGAATTCGCGTCAAGTAGCCGCAACGAAATGCAAAGTGTCTACCCTGCCCCCCGCTACTTTCCCCTCACAGATCCTTGCTCATTCAATTAACAAGAATTTCTTTTCTTAAAAAAGGAGGCGATTTGTCTCGATTTTAGCAATCACTTGCGATGCTGCGTTGTTTACTTAATTCGCAGCTATCTGGGGCTATTGGATAAACAAGTATACCCTGTAGAAAGAAATCCGCTGACAGAGGGTAAGCCAACTCATCAGATTAAGCACTACTGTATACATTTTTATGAAGTGTCTTAAGTGCTTACAGGGTATCTCTGCGCTCAGTTTCACACCTATTGCAGTGTTTTATTTTTGGACTGAACCTGCAATCTTTGACTGTTGTACCTGACATCGATCAAGTGTGCCAGACATTCGCACCTATTGATAAGGCCCTAATGGATCTTTGAAAGCACGAAATATGAAAGGATTTGTTTAGAATGCGATTCCCAGAAGGTGAAAATAAACTGTGCTAAAGATAAATGTAAACTTGACAACTAGATATGCAAATTGGAACATTATTCCATGACTATTTGCAGTTCTTCAGCTTGCAGTGCATAATTTCGAATGCAAATTGAAATTTCTGATTTGGTTTCGACTCATTTACAGCAAATTTACTGCACAGATTATGATAAGTGGAAAATTGGCTAATTGCGGATGTCCACAGATTGGGGAAGATGATAATGTAAATGATATGCGAGTATACAATAAGTTGTGCAAGTATATTATTTCTTGGATACGATGTAGAATAGGGAAGAAGTATCTAGCCAATCAGCTCACATTGCACTTCCTTAAAAAATAAACAAATACATTGTTTTAATTTCTTGTTCTTTATATAATCGGACCTTGTTGATAAAGCACAAAATACATTGCTTACCAAGCCCGTTTTGACAATCATTTCTTTAACTTTGGCTTAAGTTCAACAAGCCACAAATGTCACAGAAAGTTATATTTTCGAATTCGTTACGTAATCGGACATTATTGATAAAGTACAAAATACTCTGTAAATCTCGTCTATATTGACAATCTTTTCTTTTACGTTAGTTAAACATTTTTAACACGTGATTTATATACAGTGTTATATTTTCTTGTTCGCTATAAGATCGGGCAGTAATGATCAAGTAAATAATACTCTACCTATCACGTTAATTTAGGTTTAAGATTTTTCGCATATTTTACAATGTTATATTTTCTTGTCCGTTATAATTTTTGACAGTGTTGATAAACTAAAAAATACTTTACATATTCCATTCGTTTCGACAAACGTTTATTTTACTTTGGTTTAATCTCTCATGCTCCCTTTCGCCTCGTGATGTCATCACCGCATCAGCGGGGTTAACTGTGTGCTATAAATAATTATAGCAACTGTTCATTAAGGAATCGTGCTAATTGACTTGGTTCAATAGACCATTTTGAATGTCATTGCGATTCCTGGCCAGTTACCCAGACTGTCATCGTCGTCGTCGTCGTCGTCGTCTTTGTCGTCATGGAAGCAGCCCAGTTCCGCCGTGAGCGCAGACAATGCGAAAAGGTGCTAATCGACGCGCCGCTGATAAGAGCAGCAAGCACTAAGAATAGTGGGAAGACAAACAGAGAGGGACAAAAGTCCAAAGGCAATAAAAAACAGAAAAGCAGAAGGCAAATCAATGACGATATTTGCCAAGTTGCTTTGATTTCGCTCAACTGGCGCAGCGACAATGTGTTGGGCGAGTGCGAGTGACCGAGTGGGAGCTCAAAGGGGTAAACTTGAGGAGGGGAGAGGTGAGAAGTACCCAAACAGAAACAGCAAGCAAATTGTCAACAGGGCAGCAACAACTTCTGAGGTGACAGTGAGTCCGTCCATCGCATCGATATAATTTATGGGTAAATAGACGGACAACACAAGGAAGGGGAGGGGAAGGGAGATGGGAAAGAAGACCAGCAGAACCAGGGGAGATGGGGAAAGGTGTAGGCCGCGACAAGGCGAGCAAAGTCCAATGAAAAAATCATTGGGTTTTCATTTTGTGTTATTCAAAACTTCAAGCGGAAATATCTGCCCGAACCGATAATGAACAGTTATCAATTGAGTAACTCACAGAAGAGGGGCACCGAGAGAGAAAGAGAGAGAGAGAGAGAGAGTAAGAAATACAGGTACTGCCGTTGATCCACTATAATGCACACTCGACTGACCGATAAGCGTTGCAGATCGTCGTATCCATTGAAAGTCGACGCGACCCGCTTTGTTCCGCTGAATGCGGCAATTGAGCGATGAGCTCAGAGAAACATTTGTAAATATCGTTTGTACAACGAGCATTTAATATTATATATACATATATATATATACTAAATCGAATATATACGATGGTATATACGTATATCCATTCTCTTTTGTTTGGCATGCAAAGTGATGCAATTCGATTTTCAATTTGCGCACTGGCCAAAACTGAAGCGAAACCGCGGCAATCCGATTTGAAAAGCAACCGAAAACGATTCAGGGGCTTATCGGGTTTACCATAGCCCCCAAAAATGTACATATAGACTCTGCTTTCAAGGGCAGTTGAGGCGATAATATGATAGGGGTTCGTTCACCAAAAGGTTTTATGTTCAACATTCGCTCTTCGCTTTCTACAGAAGTCGCGATAAAGTTTCTTCAGTTCTTGAGAGGGTTTTTTTTTACCATATTATGCACAGTTATTTTCCCTCCCCTTCATCGCCTCCATCTCGTCTGTCTGCGTAAATATTAAAACAAATATGAACAAATTCTATTGTTTGCTTGGCTCTCGAGGCCAACAAGAAAAGCCTCTCGATAAGATCTATAAACAGTCTGGAAATTGGATGCTACTTAACACCCAACTCGTATTTCTGGCATCTCATTACATAATCCACGATCGGGTTTTAATCGCTTGGACAAATATTATTGCCACGTTTACGAAACGGGTTCAGAACCAGCGATTCGCTAGATATGCTCGATATGGAAATCGAGTTCGAAGCTCTTTGGGGTTACGCAATGCGTGGCCATACAACACCAAAGGGTCATTGGATTTAGGTAGGCTATGTGCAGCATTTATTATTACCGTTGCATAAGGCTCGAGGGCTGATTGGCTAATTTGCCTCGTAAATGATTTAAAAGCGATTAGAGAGGGTGTTCCAAGCAGACGATACACCTTGAAGGGAAGGGTAGACTGGGCCTTAGCTGGAGGTGGGGAAGGGAGAGGGCGTAAAGCAGTGCGATTAGTGGGCCACTGTTCTCGGTCATATAATCGACTGATTCGCGCTATCAACGGCACCTTCGGCGATTATTCATCGAGCTGATGTTGCCGTGATAATCTGTGAATGTTTTCTGTTTTCTGTTTTCTCTGTGTTGTTTTTCCTCGTTTTTTGCTTTTGTTTGCTTCCTCTCTCTCTCCCTCTGTCGCGTAGTATTACGCCCATAAAAATGCAAATATAAACAAGTTGCTATTGCCGTTGTTGCTGGACATATAAACGGGGGTAGAATTTGACATCAATTAAGTTTTATGATCGCTTTACTTATTAATTTGCGCATCTTAATCGTCCCGAAAGAGAAGCTCTTCCTCCCGGAGATTTGGGTGTGTGGGTGTGTGTGAGCGGGTCGTGCGACCAATCAAGGTAGCATCGTAAAGCCAAAGTTATCTTATCAATGGCTGCTGCTGTTACCAAGCAATTAGTTTGGATTTCGATTCCAGAAACCAAGAGTCATAAATAGTTGACGATAGTAGGGGTGGGAAGGGGAAGAAATCTAGAAGGGAAGGGAAGCAAGAGAAGAATCCCTCACCAAGGACCTTCATCTGTTGCAATCCCAGTGCTCTATTTATCTGCAGGCTAAACGATGTTTGGGTCACAGTACAATATTCACACTCTGCCTTCTCATTCTTACTGTACCTGTCTCTGTCTATTGTCTCAGTTCTCTGTTCTGTTTTCTGTTCTTCCTCCTCCGTTTACTGTGGCAATGTCGGGCACAATTTGCTTGCGTTTCGCTGCGCTGCTTAAATGTGTCAGATACCATGGGGTGTTAGATATAAAGAATGCTACGAGTATTCGCGGGATGCTCGACTGGCAGATGCCCCGTAATATCTTATTTATTTATTATTGATTTTATAGATGTTGCGAGTATCTTATCTGAAGAATTTCTCATAGAAGGCCTCCCAGTGGAGCACTAATCCACCCCATTTACCGAGTATTAAAAGTACTCAAAATAAAAGCACAATGCGAATACAGATCTATCATATGTATATACTTTATAAGTACGTAGCATACAATTCGCATCCAATAGGAATTCGGGGGTATCTCAATTAGATTATATCGATCAACAGAAAATACGCGTCAATAATGGTTAATGAATCCATCAGAGTGAATGGGTGTGTTTCAAATGTCAATTCACAGTGTGTTTCATTCACACAGTGCCCTGATCGATCGGGCGATCTATCGATGTTCGGCGATACCGATGACAGACAAGCCTAGGCCATACGATTTGTATACGGATCGACTTTTAATAGTGCCAGATATTGCAGTACTTATATGTTTATTGGATCAATAGAAGTGTTCCTGCTCCACATGAGATCGTTAAGTTGATTTCCTTGTGGGAACTTAGTTGAGTCAACAAACGATTTTTTATGGGACCGATTGTAATGCTCAACGGGGATATGTGATAAGAGCCGGAATAGAGTTACAATAGACCCGTATAACAACGTACATTAGCCGATATTACAATCATAGAGTGCACTAAGTCTTATCGTAAACATGTTAACAAACTGTATAATTCCAGAAACGGATACTAAGCGAGCGGAACTAACCTATGCCAACTTGGGCGAAGTTCTTGGAATAGTTAGATATACTTTTAAGATGGATAGTTTAGTGGGAAACGTAAAATACTATTAGTAAAGTACAAGGTGTAATATAAATATATAGTAAATTGTATAGTATATGTTATATTACTGTAAATAGCACAGTATATAGGAAATTATATGGTATATATACGCATATTTTAAGAGGTATTCAGGAATTGTGTATTATGATATTAGGATATTGGGAAGAAAGAAAGAAGTGCGGATGTATCTAGACAGATCTTAGTCAGTACTTAGTTATGCGTTTGATCTTTATGCTGATTTTTGGAACTTACGTTGACCAAGCTGACGCCGAAGCAGGCGACCCAACCCCATCCGCCATCGGGTGCGACTTTTCTCGGTTGTTTTGTCGTCATTCTTCCTCTGGCTGCTTCTTCTTCTTCTTTAGTTGTTTTAGTCTGTTTTAGTTATTGCTCCCTTTGTTGCTGCTTGTGCTGCTGCGCTTCTCGTTTGTTTTTGTTCTTTTCGCTGCTTCTTCTCCGCTTTGGTGTCAAATGTGCATATAGCGCATATAGCCGAGAATGGAGAGTCGAGAATCGTGAATCGTCTCTATATGTTGCACAAATATATCATGCGTGTGTGTGTGCGTGAGTGAGTGGGGATATTTATCGCGCTGTTCTGCGGCTGTTTCTTCTCCACTTCTTCTCTTGCTTCCTCGCTTTGTCTCTTAATTTCGGGTTCTCGTGTTTTGTTTTGATTTTCAAACGTCGCGCTGGGATTGGAGAACTTTTTGTGAAACGACGCGACGCTTCGGGGGCGGTGGGTGTATTTTACCTGCTTCTTCTTAATCTTCCTCTTCTGTTGTTTTAGTTTACTTTTTGTTGATTTATTTTTATTTTAAAGTCTTGTCGCAGACAACAGGAACACGCACACAAGTAGAATAAGAAATGCGAGAAATAAAACTTAAAAAAAAAACACAAGAGCAACGCAAAAAGAAAACGAACAGGAAAAAGTTGAAGAATTCGCGGCGCTTTGAAAATGTTTTTGTCAAAGTTCTTTATGCTCGTCGTTGTCGTTGTTGTTGCTGTTGTATTTGTTGTTGGTCCAACTGATGCCAAGGTTATTTTTTTGCTTAATTTATTTTTATTTACTTTGTGGTTGGCGTTGTTAACAACAAATCTCGAGGATTCGCGGCGTTGTTGTTCTTGTTGTCGCTCTTCTCCTTCTTCTTCTTGGCTTGTTCTTTTTCAGTTGTTCTCTCTGCTCGAGTAGTTCGTGTAATGCTCGCGTTGTTCTGCTTGTTACTGTTGTTGTTTATTACTTGTTTCTTGTTCCTTATTTATGATTAGTTTCTTTATTGTTGTTGTTGTTGTTGCAGTTGTTCGTTCTTATTGAGGTTGGGAGATTTCCCGTCCGCCTTCTTCTATTTTCTCTTGGACTTTTCAAAATATTCAGTTACAAGGCACGTCTTGGCATGAAACGCAGACGAAAACAACACGATAAAAAAAAACGAAAAAAAATCGCGCAAAATGTGTACGAAAAATTGTATAAATTTTAAATATTTATTTTTGTGTTCTCTCTTCACTGTTCCTTCTTGTTCTGCCCCTCGCTTAGGCTCGCTTTTCGTTGTCAAGTTTTGTCGTATTTTCCAGCTGTTCTGCCTGTATTGTTGTTGCTCTTGTTCTATTGCCTCTCTCGCACGTTGCTGCCTCCGTCGTTCTCAGCGTATGCTTGACGTTTGCCAGCGCTGTCGCTTCGTGCAACGCTATTTATTACAAACGGGGGTGTGGGGGCCTGGCCGGGCTCTCCGCATCGGTTCGATGTGTTACGCGCGACTGTTCAATCGATACTGACTGCCCGCCGTCGACACTGACTGACGGCCGCCTCTGCCGTATGCCGTCGTCGCCGCCGCTGACGTCGCCGTTTGCCGTTCGCCGTTCGCCTGGCCAGCCTGGCTAGCTGGCAGAGAGACAGAGCCAGAGCCAGAGCACGTGAGAGAGAGCGCACTTGCTGAGAGGGGGCCACCTGGCTGGCTCTGCCTCAGCTCAGCTGAGCCGAACTGAGTCGAACTGTTGTTGTAGTTGTTGTTGTTGCTTGTGTCATGATCGCGTTCTAATGCTGAGAGCGTAGCCTGCTGTTACTGTAGCTCCTCCGACGCGCTGCAACCCCAAACGGCGGCAGCGAAAACAAAAACAATAAACAGCAGCAGCGCCAGCGGTGACAGAACAAGAGCACCAAGCAGCAGAGGCGGCGACGGCGGCGTTGACTTTTTGCTGCCTGGCTAATTACGCGTCTGGCAACTCTTCGCTGCTGCTCTTCGCTGCTTTCTTTGTTTAGGTTTGCACACATGCCAGCACCTGTGTGTGCATGTGTGTGTGTGTGTGTGTTGGTGTGTGTTGGTGTGTGCTTTGTCTTGGCCATGGCTGGCCTGGCGCAGCAGCAGCAGCAGCAGCGCGTTGCATTGTGGCTGCTTCTTGCTTTCATCACATTGTTTTCACTCCATTTATCCACTGACTCAGTTGCGCAAACGCGTTCTCTGCCTGTGCTCCCTCTCGCTCGCTCTCTTACGCAAAAGGCAAACAAACAAAAACAAAAACAGCACTTACTCACTCCCGCTCTGACTGCTAGCCCAAACACTCTCTCAGTGCCTCTCTCATTCTCTCTCTTCCTCTCTGTAACTTGTTGCGCGCCGCTGTTATTGTTTTTGTTACGCCTGCAGATCTTGTGCTCATTTTGCTGCCAGTGCTGCCAGATACATTTTAGAGCGTCCTATAAGGATTGGCGCAAGAAGAGCAAACAAACGTGTAAAGGATAAGGAAAAGGGGAAGTAAATACGACTTTGGTATACCCTGCACGGAAGAAGATTCCCGAATTTACTTTATTTATTGCCAAGAGCAAAGTAAAATGCCAACAACAAACATCAAACGAAAACAGCAACAACAACAATAACAACAAATACGACAGAGACGGGACGACATTGAGAGTCCGAAATGGAAATGAACATTGAAAACCAAAATGAAAATGAAAATGAAAATGGCACACGGCGCATCGCGGCACATTCGCTCGATTTGTTGTTGTCTTTTTGCCAGTGCGTATTGTTGTAACGCACATTAGTGTGTGGCATGTTCCTACACACATGTGTGTGTGTGTGTCTGTCTGAAAACTCTGCTCCCCCTTTACAGGGTGTACAGTCGGGTCGCCCTGGCGCCCCGGTGCGTCTAATAAAGAATCGATAATGAGAATACAAAATTCACAACAAGCCTCGAGGAGTTTTAGGCGCACACAACATATAAATTTGTACACATACATATGCATACATACGAGGGTCGTTTGATAAGTCCGTGACTTTTTGAATAAAATATATTTTTTTCGTCAAAGAAGCGTTTTATTTCTCAACATAATCTCCTTTTAGCTCTATACATTTAGTCCAGCGTTTTTCCAATTTTTTTATTCCTTCCAAATAATAGGTTTTCTCAAGGCCCTCAAAATAGTCGTTTGTTTCTGTGATGACCCGAATCTCTTACCGCCGAGCCATTTCTTCATGTTTGGAAACAAAAAATAGTCACAGGGGGCTAAATCTGGAGAATATGCTGGATGGGGTAGCAGTTCGTAGCCCAATTTATGAAATTTTGCCATGCTGACACGAAATTCACTTTTTTCCATTTTCGTTAAAATTCACGAGATCGTCTGCTTTCAATGCCTATAAAACGCAAACCAAAAAACGCAGCTTTCTCAAAATTTTACAGTCAGCTGTTAATCGATAACTGCTGACAGGAGCAGTGTTGTATTTAGAGCAGGTGCGCGGCAAATACAAAAAGTCACGGACTTATCAAACGACCCTCGTATTTAAGTACATACATACATAATACTCACATATGTACATATGTATGTATGTATGTGTAGGGTGTACATTTGGTACATTGCCGGCAATTCCTTCCTGACTCTACTCTTACTTGTTGCACGCTGTGTGACGGCATATGCTGTCACTCACACGAACAAACACACACACACACACACACACACACTGATACATACACTTACTGGTGAGTGTATTGTGTTTTTTCATAAATAAAATTGCTGAGTGGCGCTTTAACTTGAGGGTGGTTAGTGACGCAACAGCTTGAAAGTACACACACACATCACACGCACAGACAATACATCCCCAATCATATCCCACAGTCGAACAATGAGTACCCTTTGCTCTGTATTCCGGATAGTTCCATTGCTGCTCATATCACTTTCCTACAGGGTATTCGATAGTCGGTGCTTGCTACTTTTTGCAGTCAAATTAAATAGAGCATACTTGTCATCAGATAAAAGCCCAGTAAAAGCTAGTTTCTTAATGCACACCAGGAATATGTTTTACATTCTGCGAGAGAGAGCGAGAGAGGCATAGTGGGAGAAGGGAATGCAAACGCACCTCCTTATAAGGCAAGTGTTGCAAACACAGCTTTTTTCCCTCTTATCTAGCTTTTTTATGATTTCATAACAGGACAATTACGAACAGGAGCGTACAGCTAAAAAAAGCTTTATTTACGAATTCTTAGCTTTTTTACCACTTTAACCTCTCATGCAAATTTTAAATAAATTGTTTTAAATTACGTTTAGTTCTTGGTCATACTTATAGTAAAAGTATCTGCCCTCTAAAGCACTTTGAATGAAATAAATTGGAACAGTAGATGGAAACATATTTCTGAGATTAACGCATTTAAAGAGTTTAAAATGAATTAATTTTGACGTTCTTTTAAGGACTGCAAGTTTGATCCGCTGTCAATGTGGCTTAAATATATTTTTCAGACTTTCCTTTACGAAAAACACATTTCTGAAAGCGAAAATTGAACAAAATTTAGTAAATATCATAAAAATAAATGAAGAAATATTAAGAGAAATGCTTTTTAATGAGGAGTTTGAGTTCCCTCACTTCACGTAAAAACATTTGCGTTTCTTTATTGAATCCTACGGAATTTGATTCAAAATGGAAGCTGGTTTTCGAGAGGGTGGTGCCCCTCAGGATCTCGCACTGTCCTGGCCAAACAGAGGTCTATTAGTGATAATGTAACGTATTTTCTTTAGTTTCAAAATTTGAAATTGCGCCAAAGCCTTTGTTGACATGACTCCGTTAACTTTAACATTTCTCTGTTAATATACAAAAAGGATCGTGCACATGCTATTCGTTTCACGCATCACAAACTTTTAACGAAGGCAACATCAAAAAAAGTAAAGCATACTTTCATCACACTTTCAGCATACTTTATCGTCACATATTTTCAGGCTGCAGATTTTAAATATCTGACATGCAGCTGCAAATTCGAAAATTTTCCCGCCCCGCCGCCCCCTGGCGCTAAAAGTCGGGTTTAAAAAGGGTTTTCATCTAAAAGAAACGAGAGAAACTCAAAAATCAGCCTACAAAAGGTTTTCCTTTTCCTGGGCGAGCTATACACTTTTCGAACTTGGAAGCGGTGGGTACTGATCAATGAAGAACTCAAGAACGAAATCGAAACAGCCCCAAGTCGCTATCTGCTCTAGTTTCGTTGCAATTTCCAATTGAAAAACGAAAAAAAATGCCGTTATTCGAAAAAATTGACAGCTTTTTTGACGCTAACAGAAAATAAGCGCTGCTCGGTATGCAATACAATAACACACTGTTATCTGTGAATTATTCTGTTAAAAGAGGGAGGCAGCGATAGATTTTCATGTAAACATGCTGCTAAACAACTAAGGCTCTGTATTAAAAGCCATATTACGTCCAACGCTGACCCGTAGGTGGCGTAGCATTCAAGTGTGGGGTACTGCCTCCAAGACGCAGCTCAAAAGGCTTAGAGTTATTCAATCGCGAGCGGCACGACAGGCTACCCTGGTACGTGAGCAACCGGGTCATCGAAAGGGACTTAAAAGTTGACCCTTTGGGAGATCAAATAAATTTCCACAGCAGCCGATATGCCAACAGACTCACCGGCCACTAAACGATTCCTAGTGATTATAGAATAATAAATAATAAATGTCTCAGTTTCTGTTTCGCGGCTTAGCGAAATGGTTCTCCATGAGGCTAATTCTCTCTCAAAAAAAAAAAAAAAGCCGCAATGTCATGCGATCCCATACTTAAAAAAATAAATAAAACAAACATAAATAATAAAGGAAGAACTTTGCGGAGAAATAACCTATCATCTACCATGCGATTTTTAAGTGTACCTCTTTAGATGTAGCATTAAAAATTACAAAAAGAGAGACTTGTGACCTCTGGCACTGTACCTATGCTAGTTATATAGTATAGTATATAGTATGATACGTGAACAGCTCAAATCGTTAAACAAAAAATATTTAATTCTTTGAGGAAATCTTTATTTCTGTCTGACTGGTACTATGAAAGTTATACGCGTACATAGTTTACCTATTTAGAAGTAAGTATACATACATGGAATTCTGTATAACTTTCTTTGCAAATGATAAGAAAAAAGGAATTCTTCATTTAAAAATCCTCAACTGGCAGTGTGTTCTAATAACAGTCATATTTTGGAGCTGTCAGATTTTTAGGAAATTCAATAAGTATATAAAGTATAAAGTATATAAATTGTCAATATTTGAAACAACAAAAATCGGTAGATGTATTCTATAGAAGTTATATGATACGGGCACACATGCAACGTTTCATCAATATATCTGAAAACTAGTTAACATTGTGCAACCAAAACACAAATAGAAGACTAGTTTGACTTCTCTAGTTACCCTTTGCAATGATATAACAACAAATTTAGGCCAGTACTTAAGTTATAAACATCTACTATGTTTGTCAGATTATATGTAACAGGCAAGGGAAGACATTTCGGACCCTGTATACATATGTATCACCATCAACAGGCGAGCCGATTGAGTAATTTCTGTCTGCGCCTATGTCTCTGAGACTTAAATAGTCAGAGTCACCAAATCTTGAAACAATACTTATATAAATTGCAAGCAGTAAAATTTGTTTTCCAGCATTAACTTTTTTTTACCTCTGTGAATCAGTAAAATCTACTTCAAAGCTGCATTACAGCTACTATATAAACTTAACTACCACAATTGTGAAATATCATTTAATATTTGTGAGATGACCTGATCTACTCAATCAAGCACATGGCAATTAATATGCTGCACTGGCTCAGCACGGTGGACTACTAAACCTCAATTCCACCATACGACGGTATCTAAAATTTACATCTTATTAGTGTTCTTTTTTATCCCTTCACATGCCTTGCTTGACTATGTTTTCTTTTTATATTCTAAATAGCATATGCATTGAATGGAAAATCCATGGCCTTATACACAGTCAAAGATTGACTGTAGCGTTCGAGTGGTTTTACTTGTTTCTTGTTTAATTGTTTCATTACATATTACATAAAATGTACAGTAAATATTTTAAGATCGCATAAAATTAATTCATAATAATTAAGTAAAAAAAAACGTCGCAGAGTTAGGTCAGCAATTGAAGGGGGTTGCACACAAAAAATGGAGAAGAAGGCGAAGAGCTTGACGAACTTGACGAATGTCCTCGAGCGAGGCTCCTCATGACTCTACTCAGTTATCCCGGATGCCAGTGCCGTAGTTGGCGCCGCCGGCACGATTCAACGCCTCGCGGAACAGCTCAATGTCCAGCTCGGCCTCCACGCCGGCCTGCAGTTCCACGGCGAAGTTCTGCAAAGAGAGAGAATGAAAGACAGGTGAATAAGACTCGTGAGAAAATGAGAGGAAGAAGGTCGCACTCACGTTTAGCACATCCTTGATGAGGGCCTTGTCGGTGGACATTTTGGCGCGCTGTATGACGCCAACCTCCTGCCCGATCCAGGTGAGGAAAATGAACTTCTTGCGCTTGGACATCTCGTCGCCCATCTGGATCCGAATGTAGCCGAAGGCCCGCTCCGAGTCCCCGAACTGCTGGCGGAACTCCTCGAAGCACTGGCCACGCTCGTGGACAATAATTTGCGCACCATCGAACTTGAACACCGCCCACTCGGTGTCTGTGAGATCGGAGCGCACATCCTCGTAGGCCTCACGGATGGCGTCCTTGTCCAGCGACGTCGCCAGTGGCATCTGCAAGCAAAGAAATGCCAAACAGCTCGTCAGATAAAGAATCTATAGGCATGTGAACAATCCGACAACCTTTTTGGTCAGCCGGAACTGACGAAGCAGACAACTTCCCCCCTGCCGCCGCCCACATCCTCAGCCCCGCCCCCTAGTACTGGGTTCATTTGCCACGCGATTCCGTGTCCATGTTTAATGCATGCAGCGCATTGAGGCAGCGCCAAGTATCCGTCAGATACGGGCGCGCGCGCGCTTCACTCACAAGCTCAAATACTTTCGATTTCGCTTTCGTTTCGTTTCCGTGCCATGAGCCAAAATAATAAACAAACCGAATATAACAACAACAATTGCAATTACAACAAAGTTAGCAACAATAATAATAACAATAACAACAGTCGGAGCAATAAATGCATTTTGCACAACGAAAACTCTTCAATTTGTTGCATAAATTATTACAAATTGTTGCCCGTTACTCATTTGTCGAATTTCCTTGAAAATGCAATTCAATAAACTATATATGTTCATACATATTGATTATATATATTATATATACTGAATGAATGCCGCAACTGACACACGCCCGAAGGCTGCACCTGTGACTAAGTGAGTTAAACTTATTGAAACTCTCAGGAAATACTCTACAGAACAAGGAATTTTTTATATATTACTATTATTTATTGTGGGGAATATGTACTGCGACCTAGTACGATCTATTGTCTACTGTCTACGGTTCGACTTTTTGTCGTTTTCCCCGAATAGGTGCTTGCCTAGCGATACGTTTCTTTTGGGAGCCAATGCCGGACATACTTCCGGCTATGTACATATTATACCATATAGCTTATAAATATGTACATATATAGTATATAATGTTTAATTCAATCAAAATAAGCCATACTTTTTCAGACTTTACTTGGTATAATTGAGTTAAACTTATTGAAACTGCCAGTGAGGTGTCTTAAGTACTCTTTAAATTTAAAAATGATGATGTTTTGACGATCTTTGTAGACTATCATCCATGTAGCTGATCTCGAGTCACCTGTAAGGTTGATAGTATTATAAATATTATATTATATATAATATGATATCAAAATAATTCACTATAATTTGGCGACAGTACTTGGCAAATCATTGCTCAGTTTGACAAAGAACAAACGCACAAAACAAATATTGCCACAGTTTGCAGTTCAGAATATATGTACCTGTATATATATAAATATATACTTATACACGTATGTAATACAGTGTACGTGAGTGTACATATTGATTCTAACGAATCGTTAAGCCAAACTTTTTAATCAGATTAAAACGCTGACAAATATAGTAAAGTAAAAAGAAAGGCAGCTGAATCAAAAATAATTGTAGGAAGCTTATCATGTCGATCAAGAATATATATATGCACATATTTATTAACTCTGTAAGTACCTCTCTTTCAGTATTTCATGCTAAACAAAGAATTTTCTAATTGAGTTGGGACTCATGGTTGAATCAGCGATAATACCGCAACATACTTCGGCCTCATCAAGAAGTTAATCGAAGAGCATCACAGCGACAATTTATGGAACCCAAAACAATTGAGACGCCTCAAACCAGCATAACATTAATTTGAGAACAGATGATATATGGATCGTTTCGTATCGCATCCATGAATGTTTGCTGACTGTTTTTATAGCTTCACTTTCGATATGCCTGTGGAGAGTGGTGGAGTGTGGGGCAACCTTTTCGAAAGTATCTGCGGCTGATCTGGTCCACTGCAATGGAGATTTATGTGTGCTCTGCTCTGCCCCATTTGAACACAATTTAGACAGCACAGTTTTCAATCAGCAAAGGAAAATGAAACGGAAAAAAACGGAGAACAGAGAGCGGAAAACAGAAAACGGAAAACTGAAACACAAATTGAAAACGAAAAACGGTTCGCAGATACATTTCTGTTGTTGTGCTGCGACAGACGACAGACGACAGTTGGAGTCGCGTCGGACGCGAGATGAATGATGATCTATATGTGTTTTATTTGGGTTGCTTTCAGCTTGCTTACGGAAGAGAGGAGAGAGCGAGAGCGAGGGAGAGAGTGAGAACAACGAAACTGTCGCCATGGGGGCAAGGCGAAGGTGGATGAGGAGGTCTGGGGGCGTATTGGGGAAGCGGCTTTCGGTCTGCTGTCTTCTGTTTTCAGTCTTCAGTCTTCGTAATGCGTTCATTGACCGATTTCGTAGCGCAAGAGTTGTGAGAAAAATCAATTAGAAAAGCGATTTAGAAAAGCGAAAAGCCCTGAAAAGCGAAATATCCAAACAGAAGAAGACGCAACAACAATTAGAAAGAAAGACGAGAGAACTGAAATTATTTAAGCGATGACTTTCACGACGCGCTGAATTAATTAACCAAAAAAAAAAAACAGAAAAAAAATTGAATAAAAAACCGGGAGCATGCGAAGAATTCTTGGGGCTCGGAAGAATTGTGCGTTGCGAACTGTGCCAAATGTCAAGAGAGAATGGAGCAGAAGAACGAAGCCGCAAACGCAAACGAAGAACGAAACGAAGAACGGCGCACGTAGAGGAACGGGGCGAAATTTAACCGTTTTGCGGCAATTTGCGCGCTTGGCCAATTTGCAAATTTGCCGTATGAGAAATGAACATAGAAATAGAGTTGGATAAAGCCGACAACACATAATATAATACTATATGATGGCACTTTCGGCATGTTGACGATATCATAACGGCAATTTCGCCGGTTTATGATAAAAAAGCAGAGCTGTCCCGCTTCAGGTTGCCGCTGCTGCAGGGGCGCGGCAGATTCGCCTTCAATTGTAGAGAGGGGTGTGGAAGGGGTGCCGGGTGTGGTTAGCGGGTGCAGCATTGACGCAACGCGTAATCTCAATACACTATTCTCCAGATAAGCCGACACATCGAAATTGATTTACAACCGTCAACGAAGTCGAAGACGAAGACGACGTCGACGACACTTGTTTGTTCTTCTCGCCTTTCTTCCGAATCAGACTCTGACTCTGCCTCTGCCTCTCCCTCTTCTGTCGCTGCCCCCTCTTCTTCTTTGGCTTCACGGCAATTAGTCTCGGCCAAATTGAGCATTGCCACAACTGTAGTTTTTTTCGGTCCCCCCTCGAGGGTATGTTTTCCAATTAAGTGTACGATAAACTTCCAAACCGAAGTCAAGCTATGCAATGTCCCGTTAAAGCGATAGATCGATAATAAACCAGGGTTGTTCCCCTTCTCGTATCTCGACAAGACACATCTCTCCACTGATTTGCTGACAAGTGCATTATAAACACAGTAAATACATATAGTATGTATGTACAGCACATGTACAGTTGATATGACCTCACAGCACTGCGTTAACTTTATCTAATCTCTAGTCATTAGCTACTGTGATCCGCGGAGCGTCATTAGCAACTAGACAAACACTTTTTGGAAATCACATAGTGAAGTCTTATAGTGTGTTCTTATAGGTATTACAAAGAGTGTTAGGTAGTAAGAGATAATTAGAAATTAAATAAATATTTAGTCAGATTTTACAAGGAGATCGAATGAGAACATTATTTGGCAAACTAGATTGTTTCTTTCTTTGCTTTACAGTTCAACTTGTAAACAGAATTCATCATAGTATATTTTTATCATAATACATACTACATTCCTATATTCCGCACTTGTTTACTGATCAGTTTCTCAGCTTTACGTGGTAACTGCATGTCGAGCAACATTTATTGATGTATTCTCGCTTTAATTAACCATTTGTTGCCTTCAAAACGGCAGGCGATAATAAAAACACATGAATTATATATAGAACCGATATCAGACACTCTCTAAGTAACGGTTTATACGTATTAATATCAGATATATATGTGTTTCTGCCTGTGTGTGTGTGTCAGCAATTTGTTTGGCCGGTGAAATAACCGAAAATTGTGCAGCGAAAGCAAAACTGCTGTCTCGATAAACGATATACATATTATATATAAAGTGTGCAGTGTGTATAGTGTGTGCAGTAAGTATGTGTACATGAACATAATCCCATCGCATGCCATGCATAAGTGCGGGTCTATTTCCTTCCATGTTTACTAATACTCTTCAGATAAGCGTCGAAACAGTTCAACGAATTTCCAGTTCGAAGGAAAATGTTGGTAATGGCAAAGCCAACCAGTTGTTGTTGCCGGAAAGGGTATGGAACAAGTATTATGAGTGTGGGGGGTGGGGGTGGCTTAGAGAGATTAATTTCAGAATCGAATGTGACTCACAGCAGTCAAGGCGCGAAAACATAAAGAAACGCAGGTTTTCTTGATTTATTTCCCCATTCGATTCAACATTTATCGATTATGAGTAATGTACGGATGCCGGAAACGGAACACACCTATGGCGTAAGGCAGTGTGAGGTTATGTTCGTTTGAGGTTTAGCTGCATTGCATACCAAGTAGCTTTATTTTTATATATTTCCCATTTTGTTGCTGAGCTTATGTTATCGAAATTGTGTCGAATTCTCCTTTTGTTATCCGTAAATTCCACTGCAGTTAGTTGCACACACGGAACTATCGTATCTCCAATTGATAAACGCCGATAACAATGTCAATTATATAGAATAATCACTGTGTGTGTGTGTGAGGAAGGTATCCGATATCAGAACCTTCCCAAAACCCTAAACGATCGCAACACCCTCATAACTTTTGCCACAGGGTTTTGGGTTTGGCTGCGGGTGCGGGTGAGGGTGGCTAGTAGGGGTGTACTGCGGTCGGCACAATGTGGTCGCCTGATCGGATGGCCGGGTGGATCAACTGTCGTTGACTCGTTGGCGCAGGGCGACATCTGTTTCGGTTTGTTTTGCGCATATTTATTTGCGCGCGCTCGAAAACATTTTTAAAATGTGCGAGAGAAAAATGAGGCAAATAAAGAACGCATCTAGAGGAGCCAAGGGTGATCAACTGCAAGATACCCTGCATGGAGAGACCTTGTTGAACAAGAGGAAATTCTTGCAATGAGTCCTCTGAATAGAGAATTTGTTTGTTTTTATTACAATTTCATTGACTTCTGGTATATGAATATATATCTAATACCTTATAAAAGATATACAATGATATGCACTTGATGTGTGATATATATATGTATATATATATATATATATATATATAAAGCATTGTGTTTCTGTACTGCTTGTAGTCGCCAAGATCCACACTACAATAGAGATTCGGGACATTTGACTCGACTGTTTTCATTGTTCTAACACGGTACGCCCTTCTCTGGCCATTCCCCTTTGCAGGGTATACGCAGCACTAACTGCAACTGGCACCAAATGCTGCATGAATCATTTGCCTCGCGCGACGGAGTCAAAGGAAGGCAAAACACGAAGGCAGGCGAGGCCAAGGCGGGGTTAGGAGCACTGGGTGGGGAACAAGGAGAGGGAGGGGCGCAGGGAGGTTGCTTGAAGGAGGGGGTATCAGTGTTTTCCCTTTTATTTTGTAGTCGCACATTCGTTGTTTCACTTGCTGCTGCTGTTGTTGTTGTTGTTGCTGTATGTATTAATAATTCTTGAGCTTTAGCGCGTTTTTGTTTTTAGCTTATTCTGCAGTCGAGCACAAAGGAACTCGTCATGTTGTTGTTGCTGTTCTTCCTCATGCAACTGACGCTTGTTGATTTATGTGAGTGTGTGTGTGTGTGAGTGACTCACATCGCATATTGCAAGCACTGGAAACAAATCGCTACCCAAAACTGGCGCATCAGGAAGCGCAGCCAACTTCATAAGCACGCGTTACCCCAGCGCATTATTAAGTTGGCTGCGCCTGCGCCTCCGCCTCCGCCTGCACCTGCTGCCGCCCTCTCCCTCTTCCCCTCCCTCTCGTCAAGCGAATCACAGTTAGTTGGCGCGCAAACAGAAGTCGCCGCAATTTGCGTCCATGATTTGAGGGGCAGACACGATATTTAATATGTATTATTTGTTGGCATTGATATCGATTGTTGCTGTCGATGTTATTGTTGTTATTTTTTTGTATATATTATTATTTTATTACTGCTGCTGCTGCAGCCGCTTGAGCGCATTTCGTTTCAATTTTCATGGCTCAGCCCGGGCCGGACTTATTGATTGAGCTGCAGCCGTAAATGGTGCGTTGCAATAGCCGATTTGGCCTGAACATATATGCGATATGCACACATGTATGAATGTATGAATGCATGAATGTGTGTGTGTCAGCTATAGTATGTGGTATATGGCTGCCAACAACTGGCAAACTCGGCGACTCTCTGATTAAGTCTTGAGTCACGATCTGTGACGCCTTCGCAGCTGCTGTGACTCAATCGAGTAATCGAATTGTTGAACTCGATGATCTCTCGACAGTTCAATCGAATCGAAACGTATCGAAGGCAACGTGCAAGGCAAAGGGTCCTTGCCCTGGTCAAGAGGAGGGGGAAGGGAAGGGGAGTGCGCTTTAGTCTGGTCCCACTGTGCGCACAGTCTGTCTGGGCATTTGGCATTGATAGTTCCAACCACAACAGTTGCTCGATAAGATATAGATATACAATCGTGCCTGCACATTATACAGATAGATATTCTATACACATGTGTGTGTGTGTGTGTGTGTGTGTGTGTGTGTGGTATATATAGAGCAGCGCTTGAACTTGATATGCATCGTCATGCGGCGGCGTCGCGTCGCTGTCCCGAAAACTCAACCCTTGCGCGCATGCTGCTGCAGCCTCCCCCGCATACCAAATCCATTTTTATCTTCCCCGCTCCCTCTCCATCTTCTTTCTCCCCTTCGCCGTCCTCTGCGTCTGTTTTATTGCCTGCCGAGGCAGTGCGACCGGGGCCGAGCATGGCTATTGGCCCTGGCCCTGGCCCTGGTTCTGGCGGCCGGTTCTTCTTGGAGTGGAGTCACAGTTATTTAAAGTCCAACACTTGCACACGCACACACACAGATAAGGACAGAGGGAGAGGGAGAGAGAGCGAGGTACGCAGACAGACGCACACTTGACTTTGGGTTTGCGGCTTCAACTTCTTCTTTTGCTCTGCAGCTCCCACTGGCGTTCTCCCTCTGCCTCCGCTCTGTCTCTGTCTCTGCCTCTCGCACTCTTTCTCTTCCCTTGCGCTGTTTGGCTGCCCCTTTGTCGCATCTTCTACAACTCTAATTCTTTTTGCTCGTCTTTGGCCGCACTTAATATTTCTTACACACACACACACACACTCGACACACACAGACAGGCACAAAGAGAGTTCGGTATGCATGTGTAAAAGTGTCTCTCACCCTTCTCGGCTTGCTCTCGACGATTTGTTCAACTTCAATGCCGTCTGACATGTTGCTGGCTGGGATTGGGATGCTGTTGGTGATGCTGCTGATGCTGCGCTGCTGCTGCTGCTCTCGTTGCTCCCTCTGCTGCTGCAACTCAAATGAGAGAGAGTTCAATGAATTTGTTCTCCTTTTTCGGCCGCTTGGCGCTTTGTTTAGTGCGTTTTCGGCAAGTGGGCGCACTGAGAGAACACACAAGGCGCGACGTAACGTTTGACGTAACGTGTGAGGAACAAGAACGGGAAAAAAAAGGAACAAAAAACGTAGTTCAAGCAGACGAAACGAAGGCCAACAAAGGCAAAGGCGAAGGCAAACAAGGCACAGACAAGGCACAGGCTAAGGCAATGCAAATGCTTTCAATCGGAGTGTCCGACTCCGTCCGACTCGCACGAAATGTTGCTCACGAATGCGGGCCGGCAGCGCGTGTAACTCCAACGAAGTGCCTGACGCAGAAGCAGCGCCAAGCCGCGGCGCGGCGCGGCGCAGCGCAAAGCAGAACGACGCGACGGAAAACGAAGCGAGCAGCGCAGCGCGGCAGCCGGCAAACTGGCAGCGCAGCCCAAGTGGGGAGCAGAGAGCAGCAGCAATATTGGTGCACCGTGAGAGAGAGAGAAAGATATAGGGTTAGAGACAGCCGGCTGTGAGAACGACTGCGATAGCGACGCGGCAAAGGCGATGGAGACTGCGACGGCGACGACGGCGACGACGCCGCCACCGCATTTGGTTTTATTTTCAGTTTCAGTTTCAGAGTTGAAAGTGCGCGGGCAGCGACGTCGACTGCGACGTTGACAAAATGTGTTTGGCCACTGCTGCTGCTGCGCCTGTGTGTCTGCGTGTGAGTGTGTATGTGCATGCGTCTGCCCCTCATGTGTGTGCGAGCGTGCGTGAGCGTATTGAGGATGCGGCAGCACTGTGCAGCAGAATTGCGTTACTTACGAACATCTTCCACTCGCCCCCTTTCCCTGTCCCCCACTGTCGAGTGTGCATTTCCTTGCACTCAAGTATGATTTATTGGCTTAGACACCGCGTTATCGATAACAATTAACATTAACATAATCTGTTGGTCGAACGATTGCCCCCCTTTGTTCCCTTTGTTCGGTGGGTTTTTTCGGAAATACACTTTATTTTTATTTTTCCTAGCAATCAAAGCAAACTTTCCTACAATTTGCTTTGTTCTTTTGATGCAGATAACCCAGTTTTGCCAGAAGATAGCTCATGCGGCCGTTTGTTCGTGAGTGTGTGCAAACATATCAACCATATAATCATAAAGTATGAATCAGCAGTCACGATAGTTCTAACGGGGCTATCAATAAATGCAAAGTAACTGTAGCATACCTTTGTTTGTCTTACTTTATGGCTTTATATTGTAGTTTGCTTCACCTTCAAGGATAGACCTGGGCCGCAATTCTTTGTCGGACACTGTGGGCCGGGGCCGAGGCCGAGGCAAGTTGCCAATCGAGAATCGAGAATCGGGAATCGACCGGTCGGGCCAATCGCAAATTCAGGTGTAGGCTTAACGGCATCTTCGGCTGGCAATCGGTGCCGCATCAGCCTTGACGGGACCAGCTCAGCCAGAGAAAGAGACAGACCGAAAAAAGACAGCAAAGTTGAAGAAAACGAAGACGAAGACGAGGACGAGGACGGAGATGGAGATGGAGAAGGAGATGTGGAGACTGGCAGCAAAGCCGGGCACGTTGCAATCAAGTGCGCACGTACTACATATGCATATGAAAGTGTATGTGCGTGTATGTGTGCGATGCAATTCGGGTCGCTTGGTCGGTCGGGCTTATCCGGTACAGAGCTTATCGTCGTCACCGTCATCCACGTCGCTTTATCAGGGGCGGCGCGTCCGACGCAGCGCGAATCAAGCAATCAAATTCGCTGTACAGCGCTGCCCGCTGGCGAAAAGGGAAATATGCATAAGGAAGGGAAAAAAGATTAAAGACACAATAATTCATTGAAAGGAGAGAGTTCGCGACAGAGAGAGACTGGACGGCAGAAGTAATATGTGCGCGAATTTCTCTCACTCTCTCTCGCCTCCTTTATCTTTATCGCCTTTCGAACTTGTAATATATCTCTTTGATTATGTGGATAAAGAGAATTGAACATGTATCTGAAAGAAATCTGTTATATTTTGGCACATTTACGTGCCAGCAATGTCGACCCCATTGAGTAACGAATGACAAACACATAAACAACAACAATCAAAGCAATAATTCGCTGTAGTTTGTTGCATTTCTCACATTTTATCTGGCAGTTCTATTTTAAATCTAACAAAGCTGTATTCTACGGGCCTTATCACAATTCCTGGGTACAATGCAGATAATACACATACATTCTAAACAAACAGTTGGCATAACACTTGCAGAAATTAGCTCGACCCACAGCTCTAACAGTTGCTTGTATTGAAAGGCGTGGGGGAGAGAGAGAGAAGCAGCGGTTTTGTAGTGTTTAACTACTGCAAGACGAAGAAATGCCCTGTAGATGAAAAAAGTAAGTAAGGAATATTATTTCATATGGCTCTGCACATTTTCCGTTAGGAAAAAGATTCAAATAATACGCCAGGGCTGCCAACAGTCTGCAACTCACAGATAATCATTTTGGTATTTTTTGTTAATATACTGCAATGTTATCGATTTATATAATGTTAACATTTTGTATGTTGTCCCAAAAGTTGAAAATTATACACGTTCTCTTACGTTAGCTAATTTTTGTAAAATAATATATTTTTATTGTTAAAAACTTATTCATTTGCCCAACAAACCACACCGTAAAATCACTTACCGCTCACGGTCACACTGAATAGCCGCTGTTAACTCAGTAAGCTCACTAAGCACTGAACACCTAGAGACCTCAAACAGCTGGTAAAGTTGCTGCCACTTGTTTTTTCGACCCAAGTACCCCAGAGCCAAAGCATTGAGAGTAGAGACTTCGATGCAGGCTCGACTGGGGTACTTGCTTGTACGGCTCTCAGTACAAACAGCGCATAGCATCAAAACTGCTTTAGTCGCACAACGACAGCGGAACGATAAGTATGTGCGTACTTCTTTGCGCTGCACTATGGGGAATTTGGCCTGTTTTTCGTACATTAATTAATAACTCTTGATCTAAGTAAAATTTTTAAATTAAGTTTTTTCTTTATATTATTATGTAAGTCATTAGAAATATTTAAGGAAAGTAGGCGTGGCCTTAACCTTTTTATTTCAACAAAAATCTGCCACTTGACAAATAATTTGTATGGCAGCTGAGATCATATTAAAGATTATATAAAAGTAAGATGGTACCAGTTTAAAAGCTATATCTTGAAATATAACAAAAATCGGTCGATAGATTGTATGACAGCTATATGATGTATCGGCCCGATCTGACTCATTTATAAATTTCAAATTATAAAAAGTATATATGCTAAGTTTAATTTTGATATCTCACTAATTAAAGAGAAAATTATGTTTTCTGTCTCACAACCTCACCCTTGCTTACGCCGCAATCACGCGTTTTTATCGAGATGTTGCTTTCTGAAAAATGAATTTTCTCAAAAAACCGCAAAAAACGCAGTTAGAGACTATATTAACTGGATAGGGAATTGATGCCTCTACAATATGCATATAGACACTCGCTGAACAAATTTGAATATATTTTTGTAGCCCTTTTCAAAGTTGAATTTTTCTTATCTTAAACTACACGTAAACATTACTCGTTAAATGTAATAAATATCCGTCTCAATTTTGAACGTTTTACATTAGCGTTTTGAAAAATTAAGAATTGAAAGTTGCACCTCACTTAACAGTCCAATGTTAAAATATCAGCCGTTAGAGTCGGCGTTTGCATGCGCACAGAACTTGGCCTCATTGAGCTCGATTTTGAAGTGCAACTTTAAATTCTTCATTTTTCAATGGATATTTGTCTTTAGGGTTTTGACTATGCGTTGATATAAATAGTTTGATTATTTAGTGCGCGTTTTTCTAAAAATTTGTACATTTTACGAGTGGCATTTACATGTACTTAAAGAAAAAAAATTTCAACTTTGAAAAGGGCTACAAAAAAATGTTCAAATTTGTACAGCAAGTGTCTATATGCATATTGTAGAGCCATCAATTCCCTATTCACATCATCTTATGGTTGTGAGAAAGAGAATCTAATATTCACTTTTATTGGTGAGATATCACAATGAAACTTAGCACACATACTTTTTATAGTTTATCACTTATCACTTATAAAAAAAAAATGAAACGAGGCGTATCGGACCGATATACCGTATAGCTGCCATTCAATCTATCGGCTGATTTTGGTTATATTTCAAGATATAACTTTCAACTTATATAATTTTAACTTATACCGTCTTACTTTTATATGATCTTGACTATGATCTCAAAGCTTCACCAAAATCGGACTACAATAACGTGTAGCTGTCATACAAATTATTTGTGAAATGACCGGTTTTGGTTTTAATAGAAAGGATGGGGCCACGCCTACTTTCCTTAAATATTTCTAATGACTTACATAATAGTATTAAAAAAACTCCATCTGAAAATTTTACTTAGATCAAGAGTTATTTACTAATATGAAAAAACAAGCCAAATTCCCCATAGTCTGGCAGCATGAACTTAATTGTGTTTCGGCGTCGAGAGTCACGACACTAAGGCACAGGACCGTATCGCCAGTTTAACAGGATCCATAGTTTTACTATTGTTTTGGTTTATGTATTTACTAATATAACCAAATCTGTGAATCAAAACAAAATATTGTGAATACACAAATATGTACTTCCTACCCTTTACGTTTCACTTGTTCGTCCCATTCTCGAATACGGTTCATGCGTATGGTGTCCCCAGTACACTATTCATAAGGAACGCATCGAATCTGTACAGAAGAACTTCCTACTTTTTGCCTTACGCGGCCTTAACTGGGATGAAAATTTGAGACTGCCTTCCTATAATAGTAGACTTCTGTTACTAAATCTGCCTTCCCTAACTAACCGCAGAACCATGCTAGGGGTCTTATTTATTAACAACCTTATGCAAGGTGACATTGACTGTGAGGCCTTGTTAAGGCAGCTACACTTCTCTGTTCCTTGCAGAACAACTCGCTATTTCCTTCCACTAACACTTCCTTATTGTAGATCGAACTATGCACTGCATGATCCTTTCAGGGCATTATGTTCGGACTACAATAAGCTCCAACACATCATAGCTAGCACTAACACTATCGCTGCTATGAAGTCCTTAATTCTTGCCTATCTAGTACGTAATTAGTATTTGAATCTTCCTCGATTTTCTATTCTATGTTTTTTCTTTTTTTTCCCCTACTTGCATGCCGCGTTCTATCGCCTCGTCTTTTTTATTTTACATTTTTTTCCACATCGCGTTAATTTTTACTCGCGTTTCTATTCGCTTTTCTACCGCGTTTCCGTGTCGTCCGTTATGCGACGGTGCCTCTCGGTCGGTCAGGCGGGAGGTGGACTTCGTTTGGGTTCCGCGCGCAACAAGCATCGGCTTGGTGTCGTTGGACCACTTGCTAATACAGTCATTGTATTCAACGTCCAATAAAAAAAAAATAAAAATAAAAATAAAAATAAAATTATTCTCATGTTCGAAAGTCTTAAATTTTCTCCGCAAGATAACCACCTTTGCCCACTGTTTTTAGTCCCTTTGCGCTCGACGTCGAAACACAAAATTGGCTTCAGACTGCCCGAAGTATTTGCCTGTTGTCAAACTTCACAAGCAACGCATGCATTCATATGCGAGCTTTTGCATACATGCACGCACACATTGAAGCGATCTCACGGCGCAAAGAATTGCACACATGCTTATCGTTCCGCTGTCGTTGTGCGACTGTTGCAGTTTTGATGCTATGCGCTGTTTGTACTGAGGGACGAACATGCAAGTACCCCAGCCGAACATGCAAGTACCCCAGCCGAGCCTGCAGCCGAAGTCTCTACTCTTCGAGCTTCGGGCTCTGGGGTACTTGGGTCAAAAAAACAAGTGGCAGAAACTTTACCCGCTGTTTGAGAACACGTAGAGTTCAATGCTTAGTGGTTAGCTGCTAAGCTAACAGTGCACTGTTAAACATGACGAACAATCGGCTATCGATATCTGCAACGTTGGCGCACACTTTGAATTCGAATTTGAAACTGTTTTTCTACTGTTTTAATAGCGCTTGTATTTCTAAATCAAAGCAAAAAAATATGTAATTAAACAAATAAATAGACAGAAATGCACACTGCCATCACACTCATAGTCCTTGCACGATGTCGGGCCTAGTGCACGGCATTTGAGCCCTGCGGCTGAGTGCCCGTCAGAGTTGCTGCCTGCTGCTGCTGCTGTTGATGTTGTTGTTGCTTGTGTGAGAAATCAATGCAGGCACCTGAAGTCAGGTCAATCTCCTCAGAGTCAGAGCCATCGGATCCCTCATCAGAAGTGGGCGCTAGGGCAGCCATGCCCCCTAAATCCATCTGAGAGACCCCGTGCGCCGTCGGCTCCTTGTACAGCTTCAGTTCTGTGTAGGTTTTCGACAGCTTCTCATGCTCTGACTGTGGATGCGACGGCAGCTGCTGCTGCTGGAATGCCGGATGCATCATGGTAAAGTTGCCACCGCCTTGTCCATTGCTAAGTGGCAACTCGTTGACACCCGCATCGAGCGACTCCTTTCCGGGCGTGGTGCTGCTTGCCGAAAGATTCTCTGGATTCAACTGATTGCTGCTGCTGCCGGAAGCACCGTTTGTGGGCCGCTGACTAGGGCCAACAGCAGCTCCGCCGCCACCGCCAGCGCCGCCACCGGCCAAAACAGGGGGGCGTGCCCAGACTGAGGCAGCGCATCCGCCAGGCATCCTGCAGCAACTGCAGCCGCGCCTGCTTGCGCCACTTGGCTCGTCGGTTCTGGAACCAAACCTGCAAAACGAAACAAGGACGAAACGAAGTGAGCACGTCTTCTAGTGGCGGCAGGATTTGCACTTAATGCACTTGCATCAGAAGGCGCAAGGAATATAAAATTTTTCGATCAGGCAAAGTAAAAATACAGATTATTTAAATTGTTTTTAACTTTTCATTACTTCCCCTTGTGGTGCGATTTAACAATAAATAAGTTTCAAATAAGAGAACCAAAGGTTTTAACAAGGATTCACTTTTTCTGCAGCATACTTATTGGGGCTGAAAATATGTTACTAAATCACTAAAATCAATTTACTTTATTGTTTCAAACTAGCACTGGAGCTGTGACGAACCTCTTACAATATTGACACCTTAGAAAATGACTTTAAAAAATAATATATAACATACATTTTTAAATAAATGTACATTTTTTATAGATTAATTTTATTTTATATATTTCTTCTATTTATTTATTTAATGCCAACGAAAGTCAGTCTGTATTTTTAAATTAAAGTTGAAATTATAATAAATGTAAGTTAATATTAAAAATCAATGAAAACATTTAGAAAGTTACAAATAATAGAAAATTTTCTTAATCATATCAATTCATTTTTAATTTATTTAACACCTTCGATTTGAAATTAAAATTAATGATCATAAAGTAAAGTAAAATTAAAATTGACAATATTTAGGAGTTGAGAACTGACATAAAAAATTTAAAAGTTTTCAGTTTAGTTTAATTTTAGTCTGCGAAAATACAGAACTAGCTAACCCTAAAACTCTTCCTGTGAACTTACAAATCAGCATTATCGATATAAATTGATTAAGAATAACGAAGCTACTCTAAAACTGAACTTGATCTTTTTCAACGTCATCTGGTCTATATGCGATGTGATCGGATTTGATCTGTATGGTTTCTAGCTGGCGAGGAAGGTTTCTTTCATACATTCTTCGGCCCACTCGCTGTGATTCACCTGGACGCGCGCCTCACTGAGGCTGATGCGCAGGGCGACCTCCTCGCGCAGAAAGACATCGGGATAGTGGGTCTTCTGGAAGAGAGCCTCCAGCTCCTGCAGCTGCTGGGGCGTGAATGTGGTGCGATTGCGTCGCTGTCGTCGTCGACCGAACATGTACTCCGTGAGCAGATCGCCCGGTAACGGCGATATAAACGGTCCGGCCATCGGTTTGAGTGATTATAATATATAATTTCAATATAATTTATAACTTATTCAATTTCACGCACACACACACAATGATATCAATGGAAATTGTTAAAAAAAAATATTGTTAGCGCGCGACTGTGAGAGAGAAAAAAATTTATTTGCCTTGTGGTTGGTAGCGACCTGCGGGCTGCACGTTTCGCCAGCGACTGCGGAAGTGCAAGCAGCATCCTGTGGCTTTTATGCAGGCGCAGGCAGCGCAGCCGAGCCACTGACACTGCCTGTGTGTGTGTGTGTGGGTGGGGAATGCCTATGTGTGTGTGAGTTTTGTGCCGACTGCGCCTGCGACTCGTGTATATTTTCTGTAATATAATTGTAAATAATAATTGATAACTAGTTTGTAAATAGTGTTAAATATTAAATAAAAAGTGCAGTGCGCTTTTAGGCGCTAATTATCATAATTCACTGCTGGGACTGCGCTTAACATTGCAAATCGCATTAACATGTCGCCCGACTGTTAAAATGCAAGCCTCTGTTCTCTCGTGCTCGCTCGCTCTGTTAACGAATTCGCCACTCGCCATCTCGCTCTCGACGGCGACCACTTAGAACGGCAGGTGGCAAGGAGCGCGCGCAGCCTCCGTGCGCTGCGCTCGCTCATTCGCTCGTTGTGGAGCGAACATAAACAAATACAATACACAACAATATGCTGGCTAAGTAGTACACACTCACACATACACACTCACACCCACTTACACACATGCTCGGCTGCTGCGTCGGCTTTTATTGTTTTCTCGTTTTGACTTCGTTAAATTACGGCACAAGCACAAAAACCTCATAAGCGTTGTTTCCTTTCCTAGAGCGCCCTGTGGTGAGCATTGCCTCGCACAGTGGGTCGAGTTGAGCGACAAAGTGTGCAATGGTTTGGGGATATTACTCCATCTAGAATCGTAGCAAACTTGCGCTACGATTACTGCGGGCAATCCTCAATAAGGCGTCCTAAAAAAACACACTTTTAAAATCTTGTCAACCAACAATAAACAGAACACCCTGTAAATATACATATTTGGTAGGATTAGACACGTAGGTACTATTGAAGTAGTCTAGAGAAGTAAATCTTCTATTAAATAGACAAAAAAATGTCCATTTCAAAAAAAAATATTTGTTGAACAAAATATAATATAAACCAGAAAAAATAACAATATTTTTCAGTCTGTTTAATATTAATCTAAAACGTGTGAAAAGAATTAAAACTAATTGTATTATATGTGTTTATTTAAATGCTAATGATTCTAATAAAAAAATTTAAAACAAAAAACTACGAGGAAAGGACCTTCGTAGGTTCTTATCATATCCGATCGTTCCAATACAAGTTATATTAAATTGTGCAGTATTGAATGCTATTGTTGTATTCCATAATATGAATCACTTCGAGAGGCACTGATAAGTTAGGTTATTTCTAAAATCAAAACAGGTTTTTGTACGAAAACCTTTTTGGACGATTGTTCCTATAGGTAGGTAAATGTTATAGTGAACCGATTTTGATTAAATTTCATGTGCATATTATTTTCTTGTTTACCTCTTTTAATTATAAATTTCAAATAGAGATATGGTCAGTCGGCTGTTTAAGAATAAAAATAATTTGAAAGGCTAATCCTATTTATTTTTAAATTTTAAATTATATATACAAAAATAAAAATATGGAACAATTTTAATTTAAAAAAAATGAAACATTAAATAAAAAGATCATTATCCGAAAAAGCCAAATAAGACCATATGTTGAAAATATCTTTACAAATAACAAAAATCTGCCGATAGTTTTATTGGCAGCGGTACGATGTATTGGTCTAATCCAGCTCGTTTCATCGAGGTATCTTTAAAACTGAGAGACTAGTTTGCATTGCAACGGGCAGATGGACGGACGAACTTACAGAAAGACAAACATAGCTAGATCGGCTCCACTGCTGATGCTGATTCAGAATATATTAATATAAAATACAAAATAACGAATATTTTTTATACTTAATAATGGTTTTCTATAATAATTAGAATATAAAAAAACTTTTTGAAATTTAATTATCGATTGCCTTATTTCTATTTTTATTAACTGAATAGAGTGTAATTTAAAAGTTGTAATAATGAATATTTCTTGTAAAAAATACTCTATTACTGCTAAATACATTATACACATATGCAGAGCAGCAAAACAACCCAGAACAGTGGAACAGAAGCAATAAATCTTGCATGAAATATACATGAAATATAATATTTATTTCTAAATTTAAAAAAAAAATAAATAGATAATTGGGTAAAGGTTAAATAGCTGCCAACATCTCCGATTTTGTTTAAATTTTTTCACTGATACATGTATGTAAATTTAATTATTTTCAAAATTCAATTAAAAAAAAAACTAGACGACCGACAAATAATTTTTTCACCTAAAATCTTGATAAATATAGCCCTATCAGTGAAAAAAATTTAAACAAAATCGAAGATGTAGGCAGCTATTTAACCTTTACCCAATTATCTATTTATTTTTTTTTAAATTTAGAAATAAATATTATATTTCATGTATATTTCATGCAAGATTTATTGCTTCTGTTCCACTGTTCCGGGTTGTTTTGCTGCTCTGCATATGTGCTTGCATTCATTCCTGTGTGCATGTGTGAGTGTGTGTGTGTGTGATGCACCTGTGAATAATAAAATTCAAATCACTTAATGCTGCCAGCAGCAGCGCAGCATCAGCAGCAGCAACAGCAACAGCAGCGTCGGCAGCTAAACAATACGGCAACACCCCGTTCACACACACACAAGCACAAACACACGCGAAGGAGAGAGGAGAGAGAGAGAGAGAGAGAGAAGGACAGCGAGTGAGCGTCCGCAAAGGAGCTTTCAAATGAGGTTGCCACCACAGCTGAAGCAGCTGACAATAACAATAACAACAATGCGCTGCCAACACATGCAGAGTCTGTGCATGCCTGTGCCTGTCTGTGTGTATGTGTGTGTGTGTGTGTAAAGCACAAATGAAGGGATGTAATTTTCTCATTTGCATTGCATTGTTTCGCCTGCTGCTTTGTTGCTGCTGCTGCCTCTGCTGCTGTTGCTGCTGCTGTCGTCGCTGCGCCGCGTCGCTGTTGCTGTTGTTGTTGTTGCTGTTTGCCTGCGCTTGCGCTAAAATTATATTTATTTATTAATACTGAGGCATAGGCGTGGCAGCTCTCTCCTTTCTCCAATCTCCCCTTCCCACTTTCTGCCACCCCTCTGGTAACTCTGCTCGGCTGCTTGCATTATGCTCTGTGTGTGTGTGTGTGTATGTGTGTGTGTGTGTGTGTGTGTGCTTGTGTGTGCGTGCTACTGTTGTTGCTTTATTTCATTTGCTTCTTTTGCGCCGAAGCCAATCATAAACGAGCTCAGCTGACAGCCAGAGGAAGACAGTGTGTGTGAGTGAGTTGCACTGTGTGTGTGTGTGTGCCTGCCTGTGTGTGTGTGAGGGTTGACCAACTAGATGAACGTCAGCGTTGACAGCGTCTCATTGAAATTATGAAAATGATTTCATGTTGTTGTCTTTTGTCTTTTGTCTTCAGCTTCCCTTGCTCTCGTCCTTCCACTCTTCCTCTCCCTCTCCCTCTCCCTCCTGCTCTGCTTTGCCCACGGCTCGCCATTTTTAATTTTGTAATTTGATGCTGCTGTCGTTGTTGTTGTTGTTGCAGCAGGAATTCATTAGGCAACGCGTTTCACCTGAGCTTCGTCTGCTGCTGCCTGCTGTCCCCTTTTTACCACTCTCCTTCTCCTCCTCCTCCTGCTCCTCTTCCCACTGCTGCTTCTCCACCTTCTGCTGTTGTTGCTAATCTGTGTTTATATTTCCCTCTCCTCCTGTGTCTGTGTGTGTCTGTCTCTGTGTGTGTGCGTGTCCATTGTTTTGTCGCGCTGATTGGTCTTTCACTTGCCACAAGTGCCGCTGTATGTGTGTGTGTGTGTGTGTCTCTGTCTGTATGTGTGTGTGTGTGCTACTTTGTTTCGCTGGTGCTGTCTCGCTCGCACTCGCCACTTTCTGCCTGTTAATTATTTATTTTAGCTGCCATTGTTGTTGTTGTTGCTGTTGTTGTCGCTGCATTTTGATTAAATATGTTTGCAACACGTGCAACAGAGATACAAACAAACACACACACAGAGACGCGGCTATGTACAAACAAAATGGCGACTAGCCAAAACAATTTTCATTGCATACTTCGGGGCGTTTTTCATGCACTGTTAACAGCAAAACGGGAAGAACTATTAATGCGTAGTATGCGATTATGGAAGAATTAAAATGATTTTTATTTCACATACATCCTACAGTTATGTTGGCTTTATAAAGGGAACATTACATTAAGCACATTGTACATAACCTAACTGAAGATCGAAGATGAATCGGGCAGATATAGTTAAGCTTATCCCGTGTTGGGCAATAATAGTGCACAGCATTTGCAGTCATGTTCAAAGATATTAAAGAAAAAAAGTGCCAAAACTTGAACATATGTTACTCGTATATGTATTCTTGCATGCTATAATCTTCTCCGATCTAAATCTTCTAAAATTGGGCAAGTATCCGCTAACATCTGTAATAACTCTAATCGTTGGACAGCAACCTAAAGGTTATAGTTGTCAGAGATTTATTTAATGGGATAGGTTTACTTAGGTTATTGTTTAATTTTTATAGGTTAGAAGTTGATAAGTTGAGTTATTCCGAAAATGAATGTTGAGGTTAGTAAAAAAACCCTCATGACATAGTGGTTGGATTTACTGAAATTCTATCGCATCAAATATGTATCGTGGGCAAAGATTCATCAAACAAATTAAGTTAAATACATATGAAAATCAATGGTCGAAGGGTATAATAAGTTTAAGTGGAGGAATAAAAACAGAAAAGATTTCCAGACAGTAAGATTTGGAGATTTTTAAGGCTAGAAGTAGAAATATAAAGGACAGATCTATCCGGAAAAATGTTAATCTGACGTCTAGACGGACAGATTCAGAAAATATATACTTCACAAGGTCTAAGATGTCATCTAAGGTGCTATAAACAGAAAGATGAAAAGGAAGTCACTCTTAATTTGTAATTAACAAGTGAACATGCACATGAATAGAAATATATATTCTTAAGAGGTCGTCCTGGTCAATTATTCGTCTTAATTCAATCAACTGCATTCATTTTCTTCTCTGTTAAGCTATGTAACAATTGGCCACAAGATTTGAAAGTTAATCGAATTGACTTTATGTACCACTGCTATATCTTTAAGGAAATCGGTAGATATATAGCACATTATGTTCTCATAATGCATTTAAGCTGTTAGGAGTCTCAATTCTCTCGACCCTTTCGCTTCAGGGTCATCGGGGGTCGTGTCCTCCTCGAGGGAGTTGAGGGGAATTGCCTGTGCTGCTGTCAGACAGTTTTCCATATACATCGGGCTTGCGTTGGCGTTGCAACGGAATGTGGCAAGCAGCGTGCTGCATGTGGCATGTGGCAAATTAGCGCTCAATGTTAACATTCGCCCACATTGTTGCGCTGTGTTAATGCATTTGCATTTGTTGCTGCCCCTTTTCTCTCCCTCTCCCTTTCTCTTTCTCTCTCTGTCTCTTAATACCTTCCCCCTCTTTCCCCGTCCTGACGTATACTGCATTGCAACTGAAACGCTGCGCTACACGCAGTGCGTCTTGTGCAACTCCTTGGGAGGCATGCAACTGTCTGCACCTCGAAATCTTTCCATCTCCTTGTACTCATTGAAAATGATCGAAAAAGAGTAAACTAACATTCTGCCAGTAACAGGTAGAAGGAACCCAGAAAGTATATATATCCTTGATCACTATCCGAATCGATGCCTGAATGAACAAACAGCTCTCAGTTATCATTAAAGCTGGAAATATAAATTTGGCTTGAAGGTTCCTGGTTATGATTCAATGATACAGCTTACTGCGATCTTATTGTAATACCATACCTAACGTTGTCAACATAGTGTTTGAAAGAGAAATATGGTAGGTACATACATAAGTAGAAGAATACTATTTATAACCTTTAGGAACTGTTAACGAATTCTTCCTGACTTTCGGGATCACTACTTCTTCTTCATATCTATTTTGGCTGCACTTTCCTTTTTTGCTCTCTGTTTTCTTAGTCTAACTTTCCTTTTTTAGTTTCTTCCTTATATCATTACTTTCTTTCTCTCCTGCACCCCTCCCTAAGTCTAGTTTTTCCTGTTATTTGAGTATTTTATATTCTTTCAATTTTAATTCATAATCGTATTTATTTTCGTATCTCCTTCTCTCTGACCCTCTTCCTACTTTATTACTGCTTGTTACCCGTTTACTTCCTCTCTTCAGTTCCTCACTTATTCTTTGATTGGTGCTGATTTTTTCTTTTCCTGCTCTTGTTTTATATCCTTTTGTTTCTTTTAGCCTCCATCTTTTTCTCCCTGCAACTCTACTTATGTGAAAATGAATCTTTTTGTCTTTCTTTCCATTTGTATCATTATACGTGTATATTTATATTTGCATGAATCTTCTATTTTTCTATCTTTTTCTCTTTCTCTCTCTCTCTCTATCAATGTCTCTGTCTCTTTCTTCTTTCGCCCCTTAGTCACAACTGTGTTTATTATTCCTGAATTCTTCCTGCAACTTCACTTTCCTTTCCTATTCCTAGATTTCTATTGTTCATTCCTTCATTGCCTCTCTCTCCGTTTTCTTTATAGCTTCTTCACGTGCGTAGCGCATCACCTAGTTCGGCTATGCCTGCTTCTTTTGCTCTTCTCTCGCGTTCGTTGGCGCTTCTTCCTTTTTTAATTACTTTTTTCAACTCATTTTCTTTTGTGGGGCCTCAGTCAGTCAGCCGCCTGCCATGACGAGTCCTTGCGCTCTGTTGTCGTCCTCCTTATCGTCATCATCATCATCATCATCATCATCACCATCATCGTCGCCTCCCATCATCATTATCGTTGCAGTTGTTGTTGTTGTTGTTGTTCCTTTTGCTTGGCTGCATTTCAGCATAAATTCAGTTTCATCTCAACTCAGCTCAGCTCGTTGTCCTGACAGACAGCCGCCACGGGCAGCTCACTCTACCCCTCTTCCACCTCCTCCTTCGCTTCCTCCTCCTCTGTTGCTGCTCCACCTTCTCATTCTCCGACTCAAAATGACATTGTGACGATGCAATTAGTATTATGAAAATATTTCTCATGTTGTGTGTTTTCACTTTTCTCTTTAGTAGAAAAGCTGATACCCTGTAAAGGCAATGAAAGGGGGGTATATAAATGCGACTAAATGTAATATAACTATGCAACATTCTTTTAATTATTTTGCTATCCCCTGTTCTCTGTTCTTTACAGGGTATCTGTAAGTCGGGTTCTTTGGCGTTTAGCTTTCTTCTAGACAGCGAATGCAATGAAACTATGTGGAACTGCAAATAGATAAAGTTGCACAAAAAAGTGAATATTACAAGGTATTCACATGTCGATCATCATTCAATGAGAGGGTATAAGCAACTGCTTTGCGTCTTCTGAAGAAGTGGTAATCCATTTGGACTGCTTCTTCGTTTCTTCTCTTTGTCGCTATCAGTTTACAGGGTATCTGCTAGTCGTGCATTTTATTTGCCAGTATATTTACTAATCTAAGGCTAAAAGCTTCAATAACATTTAATTGACCACTTTACTTTTACAGGGTATCCCATTAGGCGAACATCTTTTTGCTTGCAGCTTAGTTTGTTGTTCTCACTGCAGCTGCTTGCCCAGACCACGCCCCCCTCCCCCTACCACTCTCCCTCACACACAGACAGATATAGTGAACGAGGGAGAGGGAGAGAGAGAGAGGAGAGAGAGAGAGGGAGACAGGGACAGAGCTAACTGGTGGCGCGCCGTGTGCTTTTGTGTGGCGCTGATTATAATTTTGACGTGTTCGTTCGTGTCTGTTCGTGTTGCTACTGCGCTTTGCCGTGCACCTGTCTCGCTCCCCCTATCTCTCTCTCCCTCTCGCTCTCTCTCTCTTTGGCTTTCTTTATTGCTGTTGTTTTAGCATCGCATTCGGCGCGTGCAAAAAATGTAATTAACTTAATGATTTCCATAAAGTGCAGCCCTGTCCAGGGGCGGAGCGGGTTGGTTGAGGTTCGCCCAGAGGGGAGCAGGGGATGCAAGGTGGCAATGGGAATGGGAGAGGGCAGGGGCAGTGGGGGATGTGCGGAGAACGGATTTGCCTTCGCCCACGCTACCGCATTATTGGGGCAATTAAAATGATTACAAAATGCTGCAAAATTTATCCGACTTTTTGCCCATTTTCCTTCTCTATCTCTGCTGCTCACTCCCTCTCTCTCCCTCTCGCTTGCTCTTCTCATTGCCGTTGTAGTTGTTGCTAGTCCTAGTTTCATGCGTAATGCGTTCTTGGCTTGGCTAACGAAATTGCCATTGCAATTTACCTCGTCCCACCTCCCTTTCTCCCTCCTGCCGTCCTTCGCCACGCCCCCTTTCACTGTGTTTTGCAGTTGTTTTTCATTTTTGTCTGCATTTCATGCGGAATGACAAATCATAATTAAAAATTCCAATTAACCACCGTCTTTAGCCACGCCCCCTTCCCACACCCCCTCCGTGTCGAGGCCGCCCCTGGCAGCGCTCTATCAGCAGCATCAAACGCAAATTTCATTGTTGATTTCGCCAACCAAAAATGTTCGACTTTACTTTCGTGTCCCTTGATGCATTAACAAAGGCAAAGTAAGTCTTTGTGCAGAAGGGGGGAGGGGTAGAGAGAACAAGCAGATACAGGGGGAGAGACAGGGCAGTGTGAGAATTTGAGGAACTCCAAGTGTGAAATATCTTCTAGTCCATTCTTTGAATAATTCTGAATAGTTCTCTATGTGGAAGCTGAGATACATTTGGAGGAAGTAGAACTGACCTAGATATTTGTGGGAATATATGGGGATAGAGACAGTGAGGAGGTGGGAAAAGGGGAATGATAATCATCACGAACAAGACGAAAACAAGCAAGAAAATGTGTTAGCCCAATCGATATATGCTCGATTGATATCGCATATAGCCACTACCCTCCTTATCGTTCACCAAATTTATTTCTTTTTAACTTCTTTGCTTGGCTTCCTTATATTGCATACTTTCAGGTGGCGCCTTGAAAAACTGGTCTCTCACTTAAACCAAGTACGACGCAGACTAGATAGCATCTCATCCCAAAAGCCAAGCCATGAGAGTTGGAAGAAATGTCAGCCATCGGACCAGAAGATAAAGACTGCAACGCCTCCTCCCACCTCCTTAAAAATTGATAGACCGGGACTTGACATAAAAGCTTCTAAAGAAATAACACAATTATAGTTATATATATTAATCTATATATATTATTATATATTAATAATCGTTTAAAATTGATACAGGTTAGATTAAATTATCCTAGTTCAAAATAAATAAATATTTACTCTTTAGTGCGATCGAACTCTGAATGCCTTTTACTCCAATTAAAACTGTCGATGACAATAAGTGTTGCCACATCGTAATGTTTAATCTCAATCTAACAAGGTAACCAATTAATTATTATTATTATATCTACGACTAACATGCGTGAACGTGCTTTTATAGTGACCCTTACTGTTATAGTTAATACACTCCTTTACAAAAAAAGATATCGATTTCTTTCGATTCACTTGTGGAATTTCTAAAATAAATGTGACCTGACAAAACATAACACATAATATATATACAACACATTAAATCAGACACAGTGGCAGTAAGTTTGCAGCTCTAACTTTTGTTGTACTTCAGATCCATGTTTTATTTCAGACGGTCATCGACTTTTAATGCCGGTCAAGAATATATATTTCATACTTTTCAACAAATCTTTGAGAGTTTGGTACGTAAAGATAATGAGCGATAACGAGATATGAAGTTGAATAAAAATAAGAAACAAGTAAAAAAATAAAGACAGGTTATATACCTTCAAATTTGAGCTCAGGTTCCTGTACTTAAAACAATATACACACTTACGATATATAAAGACAGGTAATATTGATTGTCTGTTAACACTGATTAAATACTAAAATGAATTTTATTTAATACTTCGTGTGTTGTACACATTTTTGGTGGGCACAAAGAAATAATACCCTTCTACCCTGTGCTTCTCAGATCTTCAATCCCTCCTAACTCTGCATGCCTGACGTGCTCTACAAATATTGATAATCCCTATATAATTATATTAACTTATATCTTAATCAGTTCTCCCACTATCCATCGACTAATAAATGCAGCGTCAAATGAGATAATGCATATTAAGCCCTATAGAGAGCCCCCACCAATTGCAATCCTGCTTTGTTAGTTAATCAAATTATCCGTTATTCCTGTTACAATTTACCGTGCACTCAAAAAAGGCATCATCCACACGCCTGAGCGAACATTCTCTTTGGCATTTTGGGCCAATAAAACGCAAATATCGCAACTCAATCAAAATTGCAACAAAATGCATTTTCATTATGGGCCCGAGAAGTGCGGGGCGGGGTGAAGAGATGCCGCAATGCAAATGCAATCAATATAATTGATACAAGTGTGCGTGAGTCCCTTTGTGTGTGCATGTGTGTGTGTTGGCCTGGTTGAGAGTTCGTTGCGGATTCCGTTGAGAAATGCAAGAGAAAATAAGTAAAGAATGCAAGAGTGCAGGTCACTCGACTGTGGAGCACCCTGTAGTCAAAACTGATAAGGTAAGTACCTAATTGATAAAGATAAACTAGTGAGATGTTATACAGGGAATACTTCTTAACGAACCTATAACTTGCTTCATCCTGAGAACACTGTGGGCGTGGCACCCAAACCGTACCTAGACTGAGGTACCTTCATGTCAAATTTAATTTGATGAGTTGAAAGATTGAAGCTTTTTAAGTCTGGACTGTTGAATGCATTGACAACCAGGCAGATGGAGGTAGTCAATCTACTAGATCTATACGGTAGGAGGTACTGCAACGCCCTAAGCCTCGAACAAAGCATACCCCATTTGCTATACCTACAAGGTATACTGAATGCAGAGAAAACTGTGCAAAATGCGTTATAATTTACAAAATTGATTTGCAAAATGGAAAACCGCCGCCTTCCCTTCAATCTACCTCTCACCCAGTCTTTACGCCGCCATGTTGATTTATTAAATCTCAATGTGGCAACGTCTTTCCACAACGCCTCCCACGCCACATTGCAACTGCCTGCCGCCCCCTCATGGAGGAAGTAACCGAGCATTATTACCATAGGCCGAGACAATGCACACCGTTCGTTCTTCATTGTTTACCGAAAGCGAGTCATAAAACTACTAAACAAAACAGAGCAGAACCGAGAGTGAGAGAGAGAGAGAGAGAGTGGGAGAGAAGAGAGAGGAATACGCCCCCAATATATCCCACTCCTTTCCTTTCTTGTCCTGCTCCAATCCCCAGTCGAATGCAGTCAGGCAAATGCACGACCAGATGGGGAAGGAGGCGGAACTCGACTGCAGAGCATGCTTAGGTAGTAAGGGCGAGGGCAGGCAGGGGGTGGCCAAGGGGAGGGCAGGAGGAGTGGGGAGTGGGGCGTGTGCTGCGGCAAAAATTAATCAAAACATTGCATAAAGGCAGCAAAAATAATAACAATAACAATGTAGAGCGTCAGGCGAAAAGATGCCGACAGCGCCGAGCGTTGACAGAGCGCACCAGCTCCCTTTCTCACTCTCTCTCACACTCTTGTTGTCTCTCTCTCTAGCTGGCTTTCATTGTGATGATGATGATGCCACTGACACAAAAGCAGGCAACAACTGTCGACAAGGATCTCATTTGTTATCCTGATTACGTTGGCGCCTTGCGACAAGCAGCACGACAGAGAACACGACAGAGCAGGAGGGAGCGAGAGAGAGTGAGACGGCGTGCAAATTAGAGCGAAAGAGAAGGTTGATGCAAAGGAGGAGGGGGTAGAGCGGGAGACATCACGTGAAGACAACAAGAAACAAGCAGAACGAAACAAGCGAAAGACAAATGCGAAAGCGAAAGATGCTCTTTGAAGGAATGATATATGGTATAACAAGATGGTATTATCTGGGCTAATTTATTAGGCGAAGAGAATTCGGGGTAATACCTCATCTATTAGGTATACCTTATCCTTGTTATTCAAATTAACTCTTACACTCATCACCTATGTTAATATTTAACTCTCTACGATTCTAATAATCTTTCATTTTTAGTTTTTATTTGATGGCAAATTCCCAGATTGTATTGCCAAGGAACAACACTAACATTATAAAAAATGTTAAAAATTATAATAAAGTGTTTTTTATTTTTAGCCGATATTATAGCATTATATGTATAAATATATTGAAAGATCTTAAACAGCTTTAGTACCCCAATAACAAATGAAGGTTTGTAAGATGCCATTTTAACTTTCAAAAGGCTTATGCGATGATGGTACTGGTTAATTATATGCACTATTTCTTTATTTACATGCAGTAATTGACATCCAATATGTCTGTTTCTGTTTGTGTATTTAAGCTCATCTCAAAAGATCTTAAACACGAATACGAATAATTTGCCTTTACTCTTTCACTTTGTAGACATCCGGAGATATGTTCAACTCTAGCAAACATAGTCCACTCTGAAATTGAGAATATAATATTATAATAACGTAACTTTGCCTAGAATGTATCCCAAAATGTTGAACAAAGAAATTCAATCCACAAACGATTTCGTTTATTAAAAACTCGATCAAAGCCCAATAGAAACGTTATGGCCCTGGAATGTATGCTACATTTTAACTTATTTTGAAAGCCAAATTGAAGTGAAAATCTGATTTCTGATCTGTGCTATAAATTCGCGAATCTAAAAGCGGAAATAGGTCGCGTTTGTTCAATAAATGTTTCAAATCCAACAGGCAATTCGTTTTTTATTCACTTCCTTTGGCGTTACCAATCACCTGTTGTAGATAAGAGAATCAGCGCTACAAAGGGCATAAAAAAACACAGCAGACAGAGAAAGAGATATGCAGAGAGAGGGGGAGAGAGAGAGAGCTGTGCCAGCAGTAGACAGGATGAGAAGGCAGTCGACTTGCCACTAGTTGGCAGCTCCACGGCCACACAACAAGGCTTGTGCCCGCAGTTGGCAACGTCTCCTCGTATACCCTCCCTCTCCCCTCCTCTCTTGCCAAGCTCGAAATGTTGCCACGTTGTTTTGTTTCTTTGGCTGAGCTGCAGTTGCTGTCGTTGTTGCTGTTGCTGTTGCCTGCTGCTGATGTTGTCTGTTTCGGTTGCAAAATGAAATCATAATATGTAATCAGAACTGCGCTGCCTCAGCCCCCGGAAGCACCACCGACAGCTGTCCGAACTGTTTATTATCCTTGACAGATGCCGACGACAGTTTCCAACCGTGCAGCAATAACGAGATGATTGTGCAACTCGATTTTGCATCAGGTGTTTTGAGATAAGGTACACCAAATAGTCCCAGTTCAACTTATCTGTAAAACAATAGTCTCAACCCTCCAAATAGTCCCATTCTATCCCATCTTTTGGGCCAAGTTTCAGCTTAAAAGCTAAAGAACCAAGCAAAATGAAGAGAGAAAAGATACTGAACAAGTTCAAACAATGAATGGCATCGAATATGAATTGATTTGAATGAGTGCAAGGATATGAGTTAGCTATAGTTTTTCGGCACTCTCAATTCGTACATCATGATTTGTATACCTTTGCAGAGGGTATGTTAATATATACCATAAGTTTGGAACACTCCTTATGTGCCATCTCCGACGTTATTATATATAATTTCTGAATCAGCAGAGGATTCGAACTACCTATGTCTGTCCGTCCGTCTGTCCGTTCGTCTATACGTCTGGCTGCTGGGAGGGAAAAAAGTCCTTCTGTTTTTGAACTACCTCTGTGAAACTTAATGAACTTCTTTTTGCTGCACGCCGTATATTAGCTGAACGAGTTTAATCGGACCGACATATCGTTAAGCTGTCAAACAAAGTAATTGAAGACTTTTTATTTATTTTTTTTTTCAAAATATTGCAACCAAATCTACTTCATCAGACTTTCTCTATATAAAAAAAATGCATACATAAATTTCACTTAAATAAGTAAAGTTATTTCGAAAAGCTATTCTGGTCTGGGATCAAAAACCTTAATGTCGTCCATTTGTTCCTATAGCAGCTATATGATATAGTAGTTCAATTTTGATAAAAGTATATGTATATATATTCATATATTACTCGTATATATACTCATGCTGTGTATATAGAAAAAAACCAATGTCTTAAAGTTGGTTGCAATATCTTGGCAAATAACAAAAAAAGGCCGATAATTTGTATGGTAGCAATACGATATATTGGTTTAACTCGGCTCGTTCCGACTTACATACAGAGTGCAGCAATAAGAGTCATGAGTACCAAGTTTCATCAATATAGCTTTAAAACTGAGAGACTAGTTTGCGTTGCAACAGACGGACACACAGATACACGGACAGGTGGACAAGGCAATTCTAATTCCTTTGATGATATCAGTAAATCTCCTGGCCAAATTTAATATACCCTCTGCAAGGGTATAAAAATGAAAATATTAAATTCCAATAAAAAACCTTCCCTCAAATACATAACTCAGCAAGATAGTTTCATACTCGATCGAAACAGAAATAGACTGTAACGAATTACGTAGGACATGCAAAATTGATTAAAGCTGGTTATCAATCGATACGGTTGAAGATTTCACTCGAAGAAAGTAGAAGAACGTATAAAACAGTTTCCTAAATACGGGGATAATATCACACCAGAGTTCCACTATATTATTGATAGATAAGATCCACATTATTATAACTTAGTTGAGTTGGTCAGGATACGTGCGGTACATCAAGTACACCCTTGGTATGTTTAGTTCAGTGAAGTTGAGTTAGGTTAGTTTTGAATCGGTTGGTTTGTTTAAGATTAGCTAAGTTAAGGTTCATTAACTCATCATGATGTTGATGTTTGTTGGCTAAGCTGTTAAAGCTTTACACCCATCTAAGGTACTAATCACTATATGATATCGTATAATATGATGTGATTCTCAGCTGTGTCGACACCTTGCTATAAATTTGGTCAAATTATCCCATTAATCAGCGGCTAGTTCAGCGAGAAAGAGAGTGAGTGAGCGCGAAAGACTGCGTTACCCAAAGGCGGAACGAGGGGGAAGGGAGAAGGGGGTAATCGCCTTGAACTTGAGCAACATTTGGTTTGATAATGAAATCAGAAACAATAAAAAACAACATCGAGAATAGCCAAAAAAAAAGAAAGAGAAAGAAGCGAATTTAATTAAAACAAAGCCGAGGCAAAGCTCGACAATGGCATATCCAGGGGCAGAGGAAGGGGGAGGGGTAAGTCGAGGGGGGGCAAATGTTAGTGCAATTAATTAAAAAACTAGAGGCCCGCACAAGCACACATGCACACACACACACACACACACACACACACACACACACACACACACACACACACACACACACACACAGTCGAGCACACACATGTGGCATATGTGCATAAAAAACATGAGGAAAACTTTCAAGTGGGTATGCACGACTTGAAGATATTCTGCACTTGATCAAATGCCGCGAGAGATTAAGAGGTATTTTAAAGTTTGAAATTGAACATAAACTGATCAAGCGACTGTGCACGACTTGCAGATACCCTGCACTTGAAGCTCAACTAGTTTAGAGTAAGTAGATTTCAAGTAGAAATGCAAATTCCTTAGCTATTTCTGTTTGATTTCCTTACTCCTCCCTCGTGCATACCCCACTCACTGCCGTCTGCTGCACAGGGTATAAAACAAGCTGAGCACAAATTAAAAAAAGTTAAGCGTGGTCGCTGAGGCCGATTCTGATGGTGATTCCGATTCTGATTCTGATTCAGCTTTCAGTTTCTGCTTTTCCCTCTCACTCTATCTCCGTCTCTCTATCTCCCCCTTTCCCCCTTTTGTATGTTCTTCGTATTGAATTGAAAACATTTTATGCATTTGATTTAATCAAAAGAGAAATTCAATGCGAATGCGAATGCAGGCACTGTACAAAGACAACAACATCAACAACAACAACAACAACAACGGCAGCAGCAACTGAGCAGGCATTGAAATCAAATGCAAAATGGCATTCACTCATACACTCACTCATTCACTCACTCACTCACCCGTTCATTCAGTCATTCACTCATGCAATTTGCATTGTTTGCGGCTCGAGCAGTGCGACATGTGCAGCGCTACCGACCCGACCCCATCGCCGTTGCTGACCGATAGCAGCACCCTCCTCTCCCCGCTACCCCCTGCCCACTTCTCGCTCCCCAACAGTCCGTAGAGGGCAGCACCTTCAGCGGGAATTGAACACAATAATAAAGCAGAACAGAAACAGAAACAGAAGAGAAGAGAAGAGAACGCTCCACTGAATCGACGAGTTCATTTTCACTTCATTTGCAGTTCTGCGAATCAGGGTGTGAGGTGCAAGGAGAAAGAAGTACGAATAGTAGAGCAGAAGGAACACGAGTCGAAGAAACAGTAATTGCGTAGTAGAGTAAAAATAAGATCCAGAAAGAGTGGTAGAACGAGTATAGACAGAGAAGAAGTAGATTGGTAGAAAGAGTAGTAGAAACAGGAGAAGAACAAGTAAAAAGAGTGTTGTAACAAGAGCGTGCTCGACTGTTATCCACTACTTAAACATATTTTCAATATTCTGTTTTCAGTTTATTTTTTATTGCATATCCTTCAGGCAGCGCACTAACAATTGGAACACCCCTTGAAAACTATTATATATATACATATACACTTTTGGAGTCTGCGACGACTTCTTGTTTTCAATAACGTTTTAGGTAATAATAATATTAATAAGACGAGGAGAAATAGTTATTGTTAGAAGATAAGAGAATAGTTGAAAAGCAAAGAAAAAGTAGTGATAGAAAAAAAGAAAGTGAAGTGTGGTGACAAAAGGCAAGTGTTAGATTAGTAACATATGTATGTATTTAACAAATAAAAGTTGAAATATAATTATATTTTATAATGATATTGTTGAATTCCTAATAGAATTTCCTTGCATAATGTCTTTCTAGAAACATAAAGTAATCTGATTATGTGTTACTATTCGTGCTTAAGCTGACTTTATTGTATTTTCTGCCCGTCCAATGACTACTGCAGGTTCTTCTTGTAAATTTTGATTGCGGGACCTTAGCAAGACAAAAATTTTATTCTAAAATTTGCCAAAAATTTAGGTAATTATAGATTTACTTGGGCGGTGAGCGTGGCACTAAAAATTTTGAATACCTTGATCTGCATATGGTATGTACATAAGAACCTTCATGCTAAATTTGGCACAGTTTGCTTCCATAATAGTTGAGATTGGCATTTATCTAGACAGACAGACAGACTTGCAAACACACAGACAAACAGACAATCTGACAGACAGAAACACACACAGACAAACCGACATACAAACAAACAGACAGACAGACGCATATGTATACTGACAGACAAACAGACAGACAGACAGACAGACATACAGACATACAGAAATGCAGACAGACATACAAACAGACAGACAGACAAACAGATGGACGGACGGAAAGACAGACAAAAAAACAGACAGACAAAATTACAGAAAACAAGAGCAACCGTCGAGCGGCACGCGACAGTAGGATACCCTTTGCCCTTTAAGTCCATAATTGTACGATACTACTACTTATACATATATGCGTCTTTATATGAATACGTGTCTATGTAGCATATGTGTCAAACACAAATGTTTGTATGTGTGTGCGTTTGAATGCAAAAAAATGCGTGTGCATAGAAAATAAGAGAAGAACAACAGACGGCGCTACGCGCTCGTATTCTTTTTCCTTTTCTTTCCTACATGAGTATTGCAATGGCGTCACAGCTTGCTGGTCTGTGTACAAAATCAAAGCGAACAAGGTTTTGAAATGTTGGCATCATAATAAGCTAAGCATGGTCTTACTCAGAATGTTTTATCTTTTATAAGTCGCTCACAAATCAGCTCAAAAGATTAAATTATTGATTTACGGAGGCGGTGGGCGTGGCACCCAACATTCATCTGCGCCGGATAAACAGAAACCTTCTTACCAAATTTGGTGTCTGTAGCTTTTATAATAGCTGAGATCTGTGTGTTCATCTGGACATCCGGACAGACAGACAGACATGGCTTAATCGACTTGGCTAGTGATCCTGAGCAAGATAATATATATATTTTGTGGGGTCTCCCACGCCGCCTTCTGCCTGTTACATACATTTGCACAAAGTTAATATACCCTTTTTTGACCATTTTCAATGGTCGAAGGGTATAAACAGACAGACACACAGACAAACAGACAGATAGACAACCAGACAGACAAACAATGTTAGTATTCCCGTTTTTACCCATTCAATGGTATAAAACCAATCCAGGTCGGTTGAAATGCAAGAGTGACAGGAATGTCATGAAAAAGGCCTAAAAAGAAGGTAAACTAACATAAATGGCTCACCCAAGGAACATCAAATGAGAAAGATTGTTTAGGTTCTGCTTATGTGCACGAAGATTTTATAAACTACTACTATACACATTATATTATTATATATAATTATATTTTGCAAATATGTCTTGCCAAGTAACATTCTTATTTAAACATTTATTGACACCAGGATATATTGCATTAATCTATTGTAGTAGCGACTTGTGGAGTTTGCAGCACAGTGTGGCATTATAGCAGTCACAAAGCTGTGTAGCACAGTTGTAGCACACATTAGTACAGTGTGAATAGCAGACAAGTGGAGCTCCATCTCAGATATATGATCTTTCTACTCTGATTCCTCTACATTCGCGTCTGCCCCTACCTCTGCGCTTTCCCTCCCTCTGCCTGTCTCTGTCCGTTCTTTCCTCTCTTCCGATGTTTCTTCCTCATCTTTCACTTTCAATTCATTTGCTGCTGCTAATTAACTTTATCCACGTGATAGACCATCTACATGCTGTCCGCTAATAGGGAATCACAGAGAGAAAAAGGGAAGGAGAGTGAGAGAGAGAGAGACGTTCTCATATGCGGACGCTGAACTCCTTCTCATCTGTGGGGAGTGGGGGCATTACATCTCCATTACATGCCAACTTTTTGCATTCACTTGTTGTTCCTTTTCTCCGTCTCTTTCTCTCTCTCGGTCTCTCTCGCTCTTCTATTTTGTAATTTATTTGCCGTTTTGCTTGTAATTTGTTACAGTTTTTAATCTTGCATTGTTCTAAGCAGCCGCTGACTGACAAACTGACGGACGGACAGACAGACAGGCAGGGAGATGGACTGACAGACCGTCTGACGGAGAGTTGGTCAGTGGGCGGGGGGAAGGTGGCGGTGGGCGCGGCCGCAATGTAATCAACGTCATAATCAGCGACGAAGCGCATTCGCATCTGCATTGTCCTGCTGCAGCACAGGAGTCGCAGTCAGCAAGCCGAGACCACCCACTCCCGCCCACATTACCACTCCCACTCTCTCTCTTTCTCTCGCTCTCTCTCTGCCCGTCCTCCACCGAACATTCCTTGGCATGTCCGGCAAAGAACGCAGCGCTTGAGAAACTCATTGCACGCTTGCAACATGTGTGTGGAGACTAGAGAGGAGCAAGAGAGCGTGCGTGAGAGCTGCACGTGAGTGTGATGAGTCACGGCGATAAAAATTACAGCTGCGTCTTTGATCTTGAACACTCTTTGAGGCAACTTTGAGTTTTATATTCAAGTATAACTTGACATCATTTCGATGTTTGTAAACATTGATATCTTCAACAGCTGTTCTTTAAGTCTTTATAAAGTGAACTTTGGCTGGAGTAATATTGATTATTGAAACATGATCTTTGTTTTGTCTGACTCTTATCTCGGATTAGAGTAGATATCACGCACAGTTGTCCTTCCTGCAAAGATATCATCCTTCGCTTGGCTACTCAATGCATGAGCTCTGACTACCGACTTTACTAAGTGCATATATAGTTAATATATATACATCGGATTCAGTCTCCTTGAATTAGTCACCCGTTGTGCTATCATCAACATTATTCGCCCCCTTGCAACACTAAGCTTGCACATTTTTTAATTATCATAATTTTACATAGTACACACACACCCTCCCACACACAGCCACACACATGGAAGGAGAGAGAGAGAGAGAGAGAGGGAGAGTGGGAGAAATGTGGCAACAATGGGCCAAGGCGGCGCTTCGCATAATTCATTTGAAAGCGCACAAAAGGCGCACATGAAATTGAAATGAAATTGAAAAACATAAAATAATAATAAAAGAAATAATAATGAAAAGCGAACTATGTGAGCGAGTGTGTGTAAATGCCGAATACAATAAAAATAATAATCAACAATGCCCTCACACACACACACACCACACACACACATGAGTTCACATTTCAGTTTTGTGCTTTTTAATTTGCTCTCAACTTATTCTTCTCGAGCTTGCATAATGGACGAGGGTGTAAAATATGCGGGTGATTCTGGTAAAAAACACATGAGAAATTGAAAACAAAAATAAATCACACAAGAACGCGCCAAATCGAATGAGCGCAACTAACACATACTACGCGTATTTGAAGTGATTACGGAAATAAGCTTTTTTTGGTACTATTTCAATTAAATTTGGTACAATTCGATAGGTACAGTTTGTGCTGAATATAAAAGAGAGAACAGAAAACATGTAACATATGTATATTTAAAATTGCAAAATAAGATTAAAAATTTAATAAAATAGTACAAGGTGGAGAAGCTTACATAGATATATGCGTATAGTAAATGATGACCAAACACAATTACAAATAAATACATATGTATACAAAATATTTTATATTTATTTTATTATTTTTTAATTTTTTGAATGGAAAAATAAATTTTTAAAATGGAAAAATAATGCAGATATCTTGCCGATGCAGCTAACTATCGATGCAGCTAAGCGAATTATACTGTACATAACTCCGTTCTTGATCAAAGCAAATTCCCGTATTGGCACATGCATACAATTTACAGGGTACAATCAAGCTCGATAATGAACTGATTAAACCAAAGGCAAAATCTTTTTATTATGGGTACTTTTTTCCAATTCCAATTTGGCAATGGATTCTGATACGATTTTCGCATTATATATAGAAACCTATTCAGGCAAATGTTTTTATTATTGCATATTCCCAGTTGTATTTTGAACTTAATCAGCATTTTAAAAATGAGGGGTGTGTGTAAATCTGTCTATACGATATCTACATATATGTGTCAATGTGATATTTATCTTTCTATGCACTTTCCAGAGAAAGCGGCAGAAAGGAAAGGTGCGTTTATTGCTTTGCATGCAAATGCGAATTTCTCATTGATTGTCTTTTTGGCGCTCGACTCGCTTTAAACTGTTACTTGCTTAGCTCTCATTCTTCGAAAGCACCAAGCACAACGAATAAGTTATGAATAATTAAATAGTCGATACAATTTAATTCCAATATCCATTTTATTTTAAAATAAAACACACCAGCCTCAGCAATGTGCGATAAACAAAATTGCAGTGTAAAGAGTATTCGAAATTCGAACTTGCTGTTAATGGAGACTGTAATCGGGCCGCCCCCTTTACAGTCGGCGAGTTAACAGCTGCATCACTGGCCCGCGTAACCTCTAGCCCTTTACAGTTGTTACATTTGGTACAAATGTACCGCAGATGACACTGGTTGTACATGGAATATGCGACATTTTATATGTATATACACGTATATAGACATCAAAATCTTTCGCACTATCCCGATTGGCTTTTGGCAAGCGCAACGCTTCAACGCGGACAGCGCTGCCGAAGCCAGCTGCGCGGCCGATAAGCTAGCATTTTCAGCATTTATTTAATTTAGTTTCAGTTCGGTTTTTGTGCTGCGCCCATCTGCATGCGCCGCTCACGCTGCATGCGGCATTCGGCATTCATACGGAACGCCACAAGACGTTGACATTTTATTTTATTTTATTTTATTTTATTTTATTTTGTTTTTGTTTTTGTTTGTGCTTGTGTTCGTGTTGTGTTTTGTTTTCGTTTCGCCTTTTGTACGATTTAATTGAACTCAATTTGATTGGACTCTTGGCTGCGTCGCTTAATCAAAACTGCAAGCAGGCCAAACGGTTAAAGCGCGACCCATTTCAGCATGCAGTTTAACCGTTACACTTGCTGCGCTCTGCTCGCGCTGTTCCTTTGCGCAGCAGCCGCGCACTCAGTGGCCGCCGACGACAGCAGGGAAGCTAACAGCGGCGGCGACAACAACAACAGCAGCAGGTTTGTATTGCATTCGAATGAGCCTTTAACGGGCAACTTAACAGCTGTTAAAGGACCACCGACTTAGCAGTAGGTGTTTTCTTATGCATCTAAGGGCTGCCAACTTAGTGTTTAACAGATGTTGGAGATCCGTTTAATTGAGTGATGAACATAGGTATTTACTTATGTTAAACTTAAACTTGCGGAACTCTGTAAGTTACATATGTACATATGTATGTTCTGTATGTACATTTCAATACATATATACATCTATATATGAAACTGCGTAGTAAGTTTAAACATCAAACAGTGTTTCCAACGTGTATTGTCCACAACTTTCAGCATAGGTTCATTCAGCAAGAGATTTTCCAGGGCAAATATACATATTGTTTACTGTTTATGTATTCCTGAACTCTTTGCATATGTTAAGTTAATGTGGACATACTTACATAAATTTAAACGGAACTTTACTATCTGTTTCCGCATACAATTTGCTTTGCAAATTTTATCCAAGAATACCCAGTTTGGGGTCTCAGGGTATTTCCACTGCCAGTGAACTCTGCCCTTCTGCGGGCTTCAGTACTCCTAAGTGAGTGTTCCCCTTCTTAGCTATATAGATATATAACCTCAAAGACAATCTGTTGCTTCTCCTTGGGTAATCCCCCCTCTAACCTCCTCTCACTCCACTCTTTAACCGCATGATTCTCTTCGCTTCACTCTCTCCCTCCAGCAAATGGATCTGCGATGCAACGGAACTCTGCCTGCGCGAGGGAGAAGGACCGCCCCCGGTACCAGTCACTGCCGGCCAGCAGCCGCAACGCTTCGAGAGCCAACGCGACTGCCGTCTCTCATGCGGCAAATATGGCTCCATTTGGCCCATGCCCAGCGGCGAGTGCAACTTGTCGCACGAGCGCGTCCACTTTGATCCGTGGAAGGTGCGCTTCAATGTGGTCGCCCCGAATGCAGTTACGACGCAGTTCCTGCGCGAAACCAACCGCCTGTTTGTGAGTAATCTCCTCAAGGAGTGCATCCGCAACTGCACTCTGGGCGACAGCAGCAAGGAGGTCCTGGTCAAGGCCACTGTAAATGTCAGCAGCCTGGTGCTGGACTGGAACACCGATGAAAGCTATATGATGGTGGTCCGCACCACCGAGACGGCCACCTTCGTGGACATCAAGGCGGAGACAGTGTACGGCGCCAGACATGCCTTCGAAACGTTGAGTAACCTGGTCACAGGCAGCCACTCCAACGGGCTGCTCCTGGTGAGTGCGGTCCGCATCGCAGATGCTCCCGCCTACCCGCATCGCGGCTTGTTGCTGGACACCGCTCGCAATTTCCTGCCCTTGCGCCAAATACGCAGCACACTCGATGCCATGGCGACCTCCAAACTGAACGTGCTGCACTGGCATGTCGTGGACACGCACAGCTTCCCGCTGGAGATCACCCGCGTGCCGGAGATGCAGCGCTATGGCGCCTACTCCAATGCCCAGACTTATTCCCGGGCGGATGCCATCAACTTGGTGAAGTACGCACGGCTGCGTGGCATCCGCATTCTGCTGGAGATCGACGGACCATCGCATGCGGGCAACGGTTGGCAATGGGGACCGGCGGCGGGAATGGGCAACATGTCCGTCTGCCTGAACCGTTCGCCGTGGCGCAACTTCTGCGTGCAGCCACCTTGCGGGCAGCTAAATCCTGTCAACGATCACATGTACGCAGTGCTCAAGGAGATTCTTGAAGATGTTGCCGAGGTGGGGGCGCCCGAAGAGACCATCCACATGGGCGGCGACGAGGTGTTCATACCTTGCTGGAATCACACCGAGGAGATAACCGCCCAGATGCGCACACGAGGCATGGATCTGAGCGAGGCAAGCTTCCTGCGACTCTGGTCGACATTCCACCAGCGCAATGTGGAGGCCTGGGATGACATCAATCATCGCATGTATCCCAGTGTCAGTGAGCCGAAGCCAGTGATCCTCTGGTCCAGTCGACTCACTGATCCCCAGCATATCGAACAGCTGCTGCCGAAGGAAAGGTTCATCATCCAGACCTGGGTGGCAGCTCAGGATTCGCTCAATCGAGAGCTGCTGAAACGCGGCTACCGCCTGCTCATCTCCACCAAGGATGCCTGGTACCTGGATCATGGCTTCTGGGGCAACACCAGGTACTACAACTGGCGCAAGGTCTATGAGAACGTGCTGCCAATTAGCCAGACTGCCAGAAACATGCGTCAGGTGCTCGGCGGTGAGGTCTGCATGTGGAGCGAGTACGTGGATCAAAACTCACTGGGTAAGCATTCTGGAGACTCCCTCCCACCGTTGTCAATATCTTCTGACTCTTCTCCTCCTGCAGAGGCTCGCGTCTGGCCCAGAGCTGGTGCCGCTGCGGAGCGTCTCTGGTCGAATCCCAAAACGTCATCACACATGGCCCAGCGTCGCTTCTATCGCTATCGGGAACGTCTCATTGCACGTGGCATTCATCCGGACGCAGTGATTCCCCACTGGTGCGTGCTGCACGAGGGGCAATGCCTCTAGTAGGGGAGCAGCGAGATGTCAGCCTTCACGGACATAGATAATTAAGTATTTATGTCGAGCTCATGTACTTGATGCGTCAAACTGAAATAAACCCAAAGATTCCAATTTATATTATTTTTTTGTTGAACTCATTTTCAATTTAAAAACCCGCACTCCAGTTGGCACACTATTTAAATTATAATTTTGTTTGTTATCGATTACTTCCACGCTATTTTTCAATGAAATACCACAAATCTTTGCAGCCCTCGCACTGTTCAAATTAACATTTTGTTTGTTATCGATTACTTCCAAGGTATTTTTCAATGAAATGCCACAAATCGCTCCAGCCCGCGCACTGTTAACATTAACATTTTGTTTGTTATTGATAACTTAAATGAAATACCAGAAATCGTATGAATGGCAACTCTTCGCCGCCTTTGGTGCGCTTTGCAAACTTTGTCAACTCTGGAGCGATCACAAAGGTAAATAAATATAATGAGTAACCGGGCCCAACAAAAACAATAGAAATTGAGCTCAGATTGAATACATACGTACATGGACAAGATGCGTTTTATCAACTGCGCGATTTATTTGCTGTGCTCTCTGCTGCTGCCCTTTGGTCAAGCCAACAGCGCAGAGAAGTCGGAGGGCGACAGAGCGGGAGATAATATCAACAACAATGCCGCCGTGCTGCCCGTTGTACTGTGGCATGGTATGGGCGACACTTGTTGTTTGCCCTTCAGTCTGGGCTCCATTAAGAAGCTCATCGAGGAGCACACCAATGGCACCTACGTACGCTCCTTAAAGATTGGCAGCAACGCTGTGCTGGACTACGAGAGCGGCTTCTTCATCCACCCCAACAAGCAGATCGACTATGTGTGCGAGCAGCTGGCCAAGGATGAGCAGCTGACCGATGGCTACAATGCCATCGGCTTCTCTCAGGGCGGACAATTTCTGTAAGTGGGCAACAGGATTGCCGATTGGCATAACTAAAATATTCTTATCCATCCTTCTTTCGCCTAGACGCGCACTCGCCCAACGTTGCCCCAATCCGCCAATGCGCACGCTTATCAGCCTGGGCGGACAGCATCAGGGCGTCTTCGGGCTGCCCAAGTGCCCCACGCTGAGCGTCAGCAGCTGCGAGTACATCACCAAGCTGCTGAACTACGCCGCCTACGAGCAGTAAGTGCAGCACACAGTGCAATGGTGTCACAGGTGGCTGTCATTCCTTCTGTTTGCAGATGGGTCCAGCAGGCCCTGGTGCAGGCCACCTACTGGCACGATCCGCTGCACGAGAGCAGCTATAGGCTGAAGAGCACCTTCCTGGCCGACATCAACAACGAAGTGTACGTCAACGAGGGCTACGCAGAGAACCTGAACAAGCTAAAGAAGTGAGCCGACAAACTGAATCGAGATTGGGGGGAGGCGGTTTTGCAATCCTCTTATGCCTGTTGCCATTGCAGGTTTGTCATGGTCAAGTTCCTCAACGACACCATTGTGCAGCCCAAGGAGTCGCAGTGGTTTGAGTTCTACGAGCCTGGACAGGACCAGCGCATATTGCCGCTCAATCAGAGCAAAGTCTACAAGAATGTAAGTGTAACATTGACAATTGCTATACAAGTTCATGTATCTATCTTGGTTCTATGCAGCTCGGTCTGGAGCTGATGGATCAGAACCACAAGCTGCAGTTCCTCAACATCGAGGGTGATCATCTGTCAATCTCGCGAGAATGGTTTGTGAAGCATCTGGTCCCGTTGCTACTTGAGCGGCACTAAGGGACCACGCCCCGAGAGCGAACAAAGGAAAGCTTTACTAGCAATTATAGAAAGCAACACTCCTCGATACAATTCTATATGTATATATATAGCCGATATACGCACGAGAACATACAGGCAATATAGTTGTAATTAATAATTTCGATATTCTGTTTAGCATACAAAAATGGTTTACCTAGTTTAAAACGCTTTTTACATTGGTTTTTTCTGTTTTCTGTTTGTTTTTTAAGGATATTAAATAGCTATTAAACATTTCCGAGAAACATTCAATGCAAGGCAACCGCGTGTTCCGACTCGATATCTACATACATATAAATAAAGGTATATATATATATTATTTATATATATTTATAGCTCTATAAAGAATATATATATATATATGCATACATATATATAGAACGCATTATGTGTAGTAGCTATGTACATGAGGCAATTAACAAGAGCTTATCGACAACCATAGAATTCTAGGATTACAGGAGGATTTACATTGGACACAGAGTAGTATAAAAAGTATAGATAGAAACAATTTGATATATAGCCAGAACCAGCGAACCGAGCAAGAGAGGAGAGTATGTTGTGGATAGATAGACCGATCGGGGCAAGCACATCATAATTTGGACTTGGTATTCGTATTGCGGGCGAAGAAGATCTCTGGATCCTTATGCGGCCTCTGGATCTCGCGATAATTGTTCACTATCTTCTTGGACCTGTCCTTGGGACATGATTGCAGATTGCGGAACACGCTGACCTGGAATGGAGAGATGTAAAACCGTATTGTATGCACTCTAGGTATCTCTAACCCTTGGCAGCTACGAACCTGACCGCGCGACACGTAGATGGGCGTGCGGTAGATGATCCATGTGACGCTCTCGAAGTAAGGCGCCGTTGTTAGCGAACCCTTGTACGTGTAGTAGTGTTTGCTCAGCTCCTGCAGGCCTATCCAGGACAGGCAGTCTACGAATAGAAAAAGAGTTAAGGCAGATTAATAAGTTGTTACCCCTTCTCGGGCTATCCCTTCGCTGGCTACTCACCCGAGTCGAGCGATGCACTCGTGTGTATCTTCTGGACAATGCGTATTCCCTCTGTGATCTTCTTGAACTCGGGACAGTCCTTGTCGCCGCAGGCCTGTATAAAGAAGGCGACAACTGCGAGTCCGTCCGGCTTGTTCTTGGCCTCGGCAAAGTCCTTGTACTTGGCATTGTAGTGGACAGCGTGTGCCTCCATCGAGTACTTCATGCCCTCCAGCGTGTGCTCGCACCCCGACTCATCGGAATCGGACCAATGAAAGTGCAGCTGCTCGAACACATACATGTCGGACTCCAGGGCACCGCCAATTATGTACGGCTGCTGTTTGCGCTTGCTGAACGTGACCATGGCCGAGGTGCCGGTGTTCTGAACACGGGCCACGCCCACCGGCTCCCAGTGGCCATGATATTCAAGCGGATCAACATCATCAATATGCTCGATGGCACGATTGCTTATCTCGATGGGCGACTGCACGGGCATGCTATACGCTAAGCTAAGCTATCTACGCTACGTGGTCTCCTCCGCCTCCTCCTCCTCCTCGTGGCTCTAGCTGCTCTGACCGCTTTATGTGCTGCCCGCCTGGCTGACTACGATGGTCGATCCTCTTGTTTCCTTGTCGTCCGCCTATGTAATGTGGACGTCGTTCAGATATTTCTTCTTCCTCAGCTTGTAGACACGCCCGCGATCGTCAGCGCTGGCGTCGTCCAAGTGCTCGGCTGACAGAGGTGGCGCTTGCGGCGGCGACGTCGTGATGGCGACTGTTCCTCTCGACGCCGGCGTGTGTAAGGAAATGTGACGGCTCCTGCTTTGGGTGCCGTCTGTCCGTCTCTCTCTTTCTCACTCTTTCTCTCTATCCCTCTCTCTTTCTTCGTTCGATTAGCCTTGCGCCCTCTGAGTGTGTCTCCGGCTCAAGGGTTAGCTGCAAGAAGGACATGATGAAATTATTAAATTATCAAATGGGTAATTGAAAGTTGCAGCAACGAAGGCAAAGGTGAAAGGATATCGGGTGATGGGATTGCCTTAAGGCTTGCGTGACCATGTCATCATCAGACTGGGCCAGCAACAGCTTCGTCTCGTTGTTTGCCATTGAAACCGACACCTCCAATGCAACCGCCACCCCTTGCCACACCCCTTACCCCATCCTCGGCGACTTGCTTGATTAGCGCCTCGAGAAATTGAAATGCGTGAGTAAATAGCTTTGTAACCCAACTAACAACACCGCCCCCCTCTTCCCCAACTGCCACTCCCCTCTCTCAGTCCCGGCTCTGCAGTTCAAAGTTCGCGCAGCGCGTTTTAAATATTCAGCGAAACCTCAATTTGACCCCTGAACGACGCCTTAATTTGTCTTGTTTGCACCTCCATGCGGGAATCTCCCCCATCCCTCTCCTGCCCACATCTCACTATGGAGCAGGACAATTGCAGTTGATATCGATTCGTTATCCAATTGCCGCTTCGTGCATGTTTCATTAGCGACAATTGACAGATTGATGAACCACAACAGCCAAGCAAGCGATGGTCGCGTGCTCCGCAACGTTTAATGGCTCAATTGAAGAAGGAGAATAAGAAGAAGACGGAGGAGACACAAATAGCTCTCCTCGACTCGACTGGCCTAACGTGAAATTAATAAAAGTTCTTTGGTTTTGTCGCTCAACTGAAAGATAGTCAGACACAAATTGCCGCTTTTTGCTTATCAGTTAATCACGCAGACTGCGTTTATGCGGTGCTAAATCGTGATAAGCTTGTGACTGCATTGAATGTTTAATATTGTGATTTATGCGATGGAATAAAACAATAATACCTCTTGAGAACTAAGTGATCTGTCTTGATATAAGCAATTATAATCGCATTTCTATATCTGCCTTAGATTAGCCAGTTGCTTAAGGTAAAGCCATTCCAATTATAGATTATAGCACTCGTTATGCTATAAAGCTAACTCTTTTATAATGCAATAGATATTATAATAAAGGAAAAGCACTGAGAAACCTTTATGAGAGCCAACAGATCTACTAAGTTACAAAAAATTCCAAACAATCAGATTCCGAAGATCAGATATTATTGTAAACCATAAGGCCCAAACAATGTAGAAGGGAATGTTCAATAGTTCAGATCAGTAGATCAGCTAGATTTTAAAAGAACCCACATAACGTTAAAAGCAATTATATTATTTTTGTAGTAATATGATAACCAATGACAACTGGCATATCTTTAGACTAACAGAACATGCTTTAATATTGTCTCGATCTACCCAATATCAGCTGTTTGATAAGGAAAAGGTCATCTCACAGCACCTTAAAAGTAATAATATAATATAAATTATATGTATTATAATAAAGTAAGAGTACCTATAAAGTCGTATAGCAACTACAAGTAGCTGATCTATAGAGTGGAAAAACATTCTATGTATTTGTTTCAATCTACCCTAGATAATTATATTATATGTATTACAATACAGTAAAGTAAAAGAAGATCTATACAGTAACAGAACGTCACATCACGTCAAAAGTGATTATAGCACTTATTATGGCATAAAGCTTAGTCTAATGTTATAATAATGTACATACATTCGTAAAAAGAGTTTATGGATCGTAATAAAGTACTTAAATAGCAGATAACAATAACGATTCCCATGCAACAAATACAATGAAAACTGTAAACTGTTTACTGTAAACTGAAACTGGACTTTTCTAGTCTATATGGAAAAATTAGTTGTCCAACGTTTGAGATTCGTATTAATTAACAAGTGTTCGGGGCGGGTAGAGGTAGAGTAATTAACAAGTGCTAATGGCAGCCCCACAAGAGTTGGCCATAAAACATTTCTTTATAGCACCTGAAGATTATGGCACGTCATGCACATATGTACTAGTAGGAACATGCAGAGCCATGCACACACGCACACACACACACAATTGTAACTGTGCATGTGGATCAACTGATATGGGGCGTAAAGCAAAATGCGATTTTAATTGACATTTATACAGTCCCCCCGAAAATTGCCCACTCAGACGTTATCGGGCGTAGGTATGTTAAATATGTACAATATGTACTATATACATATAGCCAACACCGGGTTTACGACTGACACTGATATCGGTGGCGAATAGAAATAGCAATAGGTATAGTCGAAGTGTGCGCGATAAGCCAAAGACGCCGATTCTGCGGTTCGATTATATAGCCTGATGCCAGACTAGCCGAGATACATATACGTGCTTATATATATACTGTTCTATGTATAATTTAGATATATGGTATGTGTGGCAGTCTCTTGATAGGTTTCTCAGGGAAATGTTTTGTGGGTGTGTCGTGTCGGCGTATCTAATCTGCCGTTCGGCATCTAGAGAAACTGCAGGCGGAGATGATTGTGGGGTCGCCGCGGCGCGCCTGTGTTGCCACGTGCGTCACCTGGAACCTTCAAAAGGTAAATTCGCATATCGTATCTGGGGTAGTTGCATGGCAGTTTGCCATAGCTCCGATTTCCGAAAAGATATCTCTTCTATTCATTATCATGTTTACGTCTTCAATAACTTTCCATTCCTAAGTTTCCACTTGTTCTCTCTTATTATCGCTCTTTCTTCCTCCCGTATTACTCACCATGAAATAGACGACAAAGTTCAGTCTCATCACATTCTTGGAATTATGTAAATACCTGCAATATTTACCCGACACATTGGTGATAATTCTCAAGTTCCCTTTAAATCAGTCGCTATGACAAACTATGTATTTAATTATATACTTGCCATTACTGTTCCGATTGCACTGCGCTATCGTTTGCTTTACACACTTGACGATTGCCCGATAGTAGACACGATAGTTCCAGTACAATGTCCACACATGATGGACCTGCATATCATTCGCCACACTCTCTTGTACCCCAGAAATTGATTCTAATTTTGGCATTATATATTTTATCGCATATAACAGTAGATATTTGTATAAATACACTCGACGCATGTGTATATCTATGTGTATGTGTGTGTGTGTGTGAGTGTGTGCATACATCATAGATAGGGCAAATATGAGCACGGAACAAACTGGAGTGCAGACCACTTCAGACTTAACTGGATACGTCAGAGCTCTGAGGTCATGTGTTTTCCAACCTGATTGATGGATCAGCCAGGGGCGATTTAAAGAGCAGCGCGAAAGCGGATGATAAGAACGCACGCTCGCTTATCATGGCGAATGGGAGACATTCTCTAGTCCAGTCCCAGTCCCATTTCCAGCACAGCACCCCCTTGTCATGCGCCCTCTCACCCACTTGCTTGGTGTGTGAGCGTGTAATTACTTAAGTGCGAGCGTAAATACTATGATAAACCTTATCAGATAGATCAATGCTGCAATAGCCATGTAAACGAAAATAAAACAACTGCAAGGACAGTCAAAGAGCCAGAGAGAGGGGGCGAGAGAAAAAGAGAGATAGTGGGAGTGGGAGTGGGGACGGGGACGGGAGTATGAGGAGTGTAGGGTGTCAGCCAAGAATAGAACTCGAGACCTGGAGGTGCCATGCAAATTGCCTTGCTACGCAATGACCTCATCCACGCAAGGTGTGCGTTATGAGAGAGCGGCAATAGAAGCAACAGGAATAACAACAACAACAACAGCAGCAGAAACGAGGCATCAATCGACCAAATAACTAATCCAGTCGAGCTTAGGCCGCAGCCAGACCGGCTAATGCTCTGTAATTGCGCTGTTAAACTCGAGACTGCAGCTGCGAATCAATCGATGAACAGCTGCTAAACAGCAGCACCATATGAGCGCAATATTTAAATTCATTTCATAATTCACCGTTGTTGCTGTTGTTATTGGTATTGTTGTTGCTTCGGTCATCACATTATAGAGGGTATTACGACGAATGTGATGTGCGACAGCTGTTTTTTGCCGCTCCTGCTGCTGTTGTTGCTGCGACTGCTGTTGGGGCTCTGCTGCTCTCTAAGCAAATCAATAATTTAGCGGCAAGTGCAGGGTCACCCATACAGAGAGATGACCTTCGCACAGGCGTATGGTCTGGGAATTGTGTGCGATTGGCACTGGGAAGGGAGAGATTCAATTCCATGTATTTTTGCCCTATTGCCATTTACACCTTGTGCCCCAGAGCCTTTTGAAATTTTGAAGCGCAATTAAATTGCTTGCAATCACTACGACAGTTACAGTTGGTGTTGCTTTTACTGTCTCCGGCGCTGTCACTGTCACTGCCGGCGTAATGTAATTGTATTCGCCATAGTTGTTTTTGTTGTTCAAGTCCGCGACAGACATTTTTAATAACTGTGATGCTCACCCGACACACTTAAAATAATAATACATATTTACATACTTATGTACCATGTATGTCAAGCAACTTATCTGCACACACACACACACACTAACACGCGAGTGTGTATGTATAGTACATACATTCATCAGTACATATACGTATGTATGAGTAAGTCTCATCTTATTGTTGGTATTTACCTGTTGATTTTGATTTGCCTTTGCGTTTGCCCTTAGTCCACTTAGTTCTTGCTTTTGCTGTCGGCCTGCTTCCAATTGAAGCTTTTAACTTAAAAAAAAACAACTACAAATAATCTATGCAAATTGAATTGCAAAAAACAACTATGTATGTTGACACTCGCGCACCCAATTTCTGTTGTTGTTATCCGTCTGCTGCTTGTTGTTTTTATGTACTCATACGTGTATGTATGTTCATATAGAGGCGTATTTATTTGGACACAAACGTAACAACTATTACCGCATTGCCAGCAAATGCGTACGGAGTATAAAACCGATTTAAAACAAAAAAATATTCACTGAGCGAGGACAACGAGCGACGTAGTGTTGACAAAAACTGAGAGCAACAAAAACGACATGTTAACTATCAGTTTGAAGTACTGCTATTAACAGCAAAATCTATTAATGTTAACTTAACAGAGAGAATTGCTAACATTTTCTAGTATACTGCAACAGTGACAGAAATGTGTATCGATATTATTTTCTTAGCTTATCAGAGATATCCAATTAACACTTTCGAAAGTATTATAAACTTTTTACAAGAGCAATAAGATATTGTTTAAAAATGTTCTAATTTAAATAAAAATATTATTAATTTTTCCTGAAACAGGAATGCAGAAATCTAAATTTAACACCAACATCAGGCAGAAAACTTTGTTTTGACAGTTGAATTTTTCCTTACGTTAAAAACGAGGGAAGTGTCATTAAATTAAAAAAAAAAAAAAAAAAAAAAATACAAGAAATTTTTTGTAACAAATTCATGTAAAGGACACAAAAACGTAATTCATAAATTTAAATTTAAAACTGTTGCATCGTTTTGCAGCCATGTCAGTATTATGGAACTTATCGATTACGTGATATCGGCATACAACGCAAGTCTTGGTTTTAGTCGCGTATTTTTCACCTTACAGAAACATTACAATTCATATATTTTTTGAAGGGAAATTTCGCTGCGCTTCTGCAGATCATTAAAAAGTCTCGATCAAAGATTATAAAGCGATCAGATATTGACCAAAAGGTTTTTCACATTCACAACAGTTTCCAGAGACTTCGAGTTTATCAATAACTGTGGTAAGCATGCGTCATAAAGAAAATGATTTCCTAGGGAATTGAAATTGAAAAAGACGCCATTGTCGTCTATTGCAAACTGCGAGACAGCGTTTCACGTTCGTAAAAGAAAGAAAAACAAAAGTGTGTGTTTAGATGCAGGTAAACAAGCCGATAAAAGTTAGAGAGTCTTCTGCATTTCGAAAAGTTATTAAATTAATGAAATGTACATAAATCCATGAATAATTTACCCTTTTCTACGTACCCTCATGCTACGTACTTACATTACTCGCTTGAATGCACAAATACACACACAGAAACAGGAAAAAAACCATCATGCAAATGCATGTGCCGCCCAAATGTAATTTTTACTGACTTATGTGGTTTATTATTTGCTTGCAGATCAACATGCCTACCATCCGGTTGCAGTCGTCTGATGAGCAGACTTTCGATACGGATATTCAAATCGCCAAGTGCTCCGGCACCATCCGAACCATGTTGGAGGATTGCGGCATGGAGGAGGAGGAGAACGCCATTGTGCCCTTGCCCAATGTGAACTCAACCATCTTGCGAAAGGTGCTCACTTGGGCTAACTATCATAAGGACGACCCGCAGCCGACAGAGGATGATGAGAGCAAAGAGAAGCGCACCGACGACATAACGTCATGGGATGCGGACTTCCTCAAAGTTGATCAGGGCACACTTTTCGAATTGATACTGGCGGCCAACTACTTGGACATTAAGGGTCTTCTCGAGCTGACCTGCAAGACCGTGGCCAACATGATCAAGGATAAGACTCCCGAGGACATTCGCAAGACGTTCAACATCAAGAAAGACTTCACTCCCGCCGAGGAGGAGCAGGTACGGAAGGAGAACGAGTGGTGCGAGGAGAAGTAGAAAAAACTAGTCGCGCAGCTCGGCGGGATCCTCATATGCTGCAGGAACAGATGAACATGCTGTATACAGGGATAGGGATACAGGTTTAATGCATTGTATGAGCATGCCGTGCGCGCTAGATTCGGTCGCTTCGTTAACTAAGATGAAACATTTGAATAAAATCAAACAAAATGTAGAAACAAAAAACAACAAAAAAACAGCAACAAAACATTACAATTACAATTACAAATTAAAATTAAACTATATGATAAAATTGTATGTTCAAATAAGCAAAATCTACTTACAATAGAAAAATATGGAATAATCTTTTACATAGAACCCATGGAGAGGATGCACACATACATTAACTCACTTTTTTCATAATATAGCGGGACTCACTGCTTGCCTAGAAGAAGAGAGACCCTGCGCCCAGCTTTAAGGTACCCGAAAGAGTATTCAAAACACAAAGTCAACAGCAGCAACAGTAGCACCCGATAAAGATCAGAGTTAACATCCAATATGTAGAATATAGTACATAGTATAGCACATATACAATATACATATATGCAAAATAACACCAATCTCTAGAAATAGCATCCACAAAGTGCTGGTAATAATGGATAGCCGATATTCGACATATGCGAGATATCTCAATAAATATTAAACACAAAATCTCGATTTGTAGCGCCTTAATAGCAACTTTGATATCCACTAGCTTATCTAGTAGTCTCAGAGAACTTATTAGTAATCAAATGCCTCTACCGGAGATGCTTTCTGCCAACTGTTCAACAAACGCCGCAAATTTTGGTGCAGGGTCTTCGAAACCAAATTTAAATAAATATTATGTATATACTCAAGAAACAAATAAATAATAAAAAACAACAAAAAAATGAAACAAACAAAGGAGTTTTGATCTACAAGAAAGGGATTAAGAGGGTGTTTCCCATATTTTCAACATTATTCAATTAATTTCAATCCCGTCTAGTAATGGATATGCTCATGGAAAAAGGAAGGGAACTACTTTAGAACCCCATTTAATGCATTGTTTTTGGGACCATAAAAGGTTCAATATTTCTGTGATCGCGGCGGGAATAGCAGAGAGACAGTATTGCATACCCTTTCATTATTTTGTTAGGATACATTTGCAGCTTGACTCTTAGGACAAGCTCAGCTTAACTTATAAAATATTTTATCAGTTGGAATCTTTATTGATTCATGTGATGGATTCAGGCCCGAAGCTAGGCAGATGAAGGGTATACGGTGCACAAAGGCCCCCGACTGCCGTATATGGCACACCTTCTAACATATGCGCAATGAGTATAAGATTTGGCATGTAATCAATCCATAACAAGAGAGTTGGACATTTAGATTACTCAAGAACTATATAAAAAAAAAACTATAAAAAAAAAACTATATAAAAAAAAAAACTATATAAAAACTATGTTCATATAAAATTGAGAAAAAAGTTGTCTACTGTTGTGAAGTATTTTTTGGACAAAATACACTAGGGGCATTGGTGAAACTCATTAGTCGCTGACATTATTTTCGTTATAACATATGATTGGGAGATCCATTTCCGCAATGTATTGTACCCCTGCTGAGCTTGTAGGTGCCTTATTAATCGAATTATTCGTAGGAAATCAATGATTTTTCTGGACCGCACTCTATTTCGAGAATGTTCCTTCTCTTGCTGGAAAGAGACATACATACTGAAAGTATGGATCCAGGGAATATCATATAACTTTATCAGAATGATTTTAAGCATGACACCTTATGAAACAAAAGAATTTCTCATGAAACAATAGAATTTATATATTGAATTTTGTTTAACATCTCATCAGACAGGCATATCTTGCCCTCTCGCTCTAATTGCTGCAGCTGTCCTTGTCTTAGCCATGCTATGTATTTGCCTGTTCATTCTAATACGATATCAATTTTGATTTTTTTGTTTTTAAATTTTATTTAATTGTTTTAAACACTACAATTAATTTGTTAAAAGGCCATAAACAAAAATTTTTGTTCAGTGTGTTTTGTGTAGGTGTGTGTGAGTGTGTTGTCGTTTAGATGTTGCTGTATCTGTATACGTCTCTGTATCTGTATGTGCTTTGTTTATGCGCTCTTTACATCAATTTGCAGTTTATTTTTTATTTTATTTTTTTTGCATTTTGCTTTTTGTTTTCTTTTTTGCTTTTTGTTTTCTTGTTTTCTTTTTTGCTTTTTGTTTTCTTTCTTTCTTTTTTGCAGTTTGTTCTGTTTTCGCAGCTGCGGGATTAATGTAGACAATAATAATTTCCTGGCTCTTAATTATTAATTACAATGGCAAACGATAATTACAGTTGTAATATGTTTTCACATCATGCATAATGCTGTTATTATCTTTTTGTTTTTGCTTTTCTTCTTTTTGTTGTTGCTTTACTTCGCTTTTAATTGTTGCTAAATCAAATAATCATTGCATATTTTATTTATGCATTTCTCTTGCTTCTTGTTGTTCTGTGTGTGTGTTGGTTGTGAGCGTGTGTGTGTGTTTTAAGTTGTGTTAGTTCTTGCTCGTTCTCTTTTAATCCTTTTCCTTTTCTCTTCTTTTTGTGTGTAGCATTTTTAAATTTTTTTTGCTTTCATTTTGTTTGCATTTTTTTGGTTGTTTTTAAAACGTTTTTCAATAAATTATTAATAAACAATTGAAAGGTGTTTGAAATAAAGATGTGCATGGCAAACGATTTGCCGCTACGTTTTCTTTCATTTTTTCTTTTTTTTTTTTTTTTTTTGATTTCTTTTATCTTCTGTTTGCTCTTTTGTAGTTGTTTTTTTTTCTCTTGGTTTTGTGTATTTTTTTTCTTTTTCGCTTTATAGCTTTTTGTTTTTGTTTCTATCGCTTCAATGAGGACGTCAATTCAATGATGGCGAATGCGCATCATGCCAGTTTATCTCGATGTTGGGCCACTTGGTCTGGAGACAGGTGACCATCGGGTTCGAGGTGCATATCGACTTCAGATCGCCCTCCAGTAATATGGCCGATCCGCTGTAGTAGCGCACCTGGCGGAGAGAGAATTAGTATTAATTAATATGATTTATAATTTAGAACTTATCACATCATAATGTATAAATATGTATATATTGCTCAGGCACAAACATTAACATTATATCGCCTGTTGTATATGGGCTATGAATGTAATTCTTAGAAAATGTTGCAAACTATACATCTATGTACATACACAATATATAACTCATATTCCTATTTTGCATAGAGAAGTTACTTGATCATAGTACAGTTATAAAGAGTTTTTTCTAGGCTATTTTAACAACATTTTGCGGCTCTTCTTGTTTGCTTAACAAGAAGAAATGCCACATTTGGCATGTCCAAGGTGTTATACTATTGAAGGTTTCGGCTTTAATCCTCAACAGCTATAGATAGCTATATATAATAATACAGCATTTTAAAAAATCGGATATGCATGTGTATTTTGTTAATTATTACTGGGCAAATATTCTTCTTATACTCACTACCCGTAGGGTAAAAGGATATTGAGACTTTGTGGCCATTTTCTGTGCGTCCGTATGAAAATCGAAACAGAAAGTATAATATGTAGGTGTACCATATTTGTTTTAAATTATTGATATAATCGAGCGCAGATTAACTTTTAAATTTCCAATTCCAAGCGCAATTTTTTATGATAATCTCAAAATTTCATACTGACTGTGTCTACGAAAGGGTAAAGTCTTTATAATTTGACGTAATAAAAAAGTAGACGTATAGATTTAACTGTACAACTTTGATTACCAATGAAAGTTCGAAAAGCACTGCGGGATTTTAAAAATTCCACAATTTGGCAGATTGTTATAGTTCTCCGATTACGATGAAAGTTTAGAAACATTTACAAAATACCTATGTACAATAGTTCACTTAGTTGCTATATCTGGTCAAGTTTCCACGAGATAAGTCTTTCAAAATAAGTTTTTTTTTTAATTTATGATTCATTTAATTATGTTTTTACTGAGAAACAGTCAAGCTGTGGACAAGTACACCTTTCGATATACCACAGAAAGTACAGACTTTGAACTTACAAATTCTTCAGAATTGCAATTCGAATCTTTCTATTCAAGCCCCATTAAATCAGATTAAATTTGGTATTTTAACTGGTATTTAGCTGAGATACCTTAATACAATCCACAGTTATTTTTAATGCATGCAGGTTCCGGAAATACACAATGGACTTTTCGTAACTACCCTTGCTAATTTCCTACTCTTTTCCATATTGACTTTACTCAACGCGTAAGATATGCCAAGATGACTCAGTTCGTAAGTGGGCCTTACCTTATTGTTGTCATTGGAACCTGGTATGCCATTGTAGTGCATCAACTCAAATGTGTCCGGTGTGGAACGGCGTTCCAGTGGGAAGAACTCGTCCATGAAAGCATTGAGTAAGATAATGCCGAGATTCTCTGGATCCAAACGCTTTTGCATCAAGCTGACACTGTACAAAAGAAAGAAGGCATGAGTGGAGAAGTAATTGAGTCGGAGATGGAAGACAACTTACTATCCTGGCTCACTGACCAGGTTTAATGTGGCCAGCACATCACGGAGCAATGTACTCGATATGAAGTTATTGCCCTCCGGATCGTATGACTTGAAGATACGGCGTCCCGTCTCCGATGGTGTCTCTGGCGAGACGAGCCTCTTTTCGTTGCTAAACAAAACTGAAAACGGAAGGGAAGAGAAAGAGAGAGTGATGAATGTTTACAATGAACAACTCGATTAGTTGGAATTATATTACGCACCAGTTAAATGCGTATCGGAGCCCATTACCCAGACCGGGTAGCGTGGGTTTTTGAAAAAGGAACCCACTGTACAGTAGCGCATCTGTTCCATTAGGGTGATGAATCCAATGTCGCTCTGCTCGCAAATGCCGCGCAGCTTGAGGCCGCCAACGTCCTGCTCATTGTCCCAGACATGGGCGACAGCGCGTCCTGTTAGCATCAGATTGATCAGCGACTGGGCCCCATAGCCATATGTGCTGTGTATTAGCGGCTCCGATGTGTCCGATATATCGGATGTCACCTTCTCTGTGCCCTTGGTTAGGAATACCGAATACATAAACAACAGCACGCCATATGTCTTTGAGAGCTGCTGATAGTTTTCCATGTAATAACGCGCCACATCGCCGATGTGCTTGAAGTGCAGCGTGTGCAGGCGCTCATGAAACTGATCTGGTGTTAGCTCCAACAGACCCAAGCGACTCTCCAATGTGGCAGCTGCGTCCGACTCGGATTCACCAGCTCCAACTCCAGCTCCAGCTGCAATTGCAGCAGCCTCAATTCCAGCAGCAGCCCCGGCTCCAGCCCCAGTTGGCACCTCCACCTCTGCCGCCTCGACGGCCGCTTCGACCGCATCTGCATCAGCAGCAGTTGGCGGTGTGAGGCGTCGCTCTTTGGTTGAACGCCGTTGCAATGTGACAATCTTATAGCGCGGCGCACGGCAATTCTTCAGTATGTTGCACAGTGCCTCAATCAACAGGCTCTGGCACTTTTCAGGGGGCAGCTGGCGAAGAGACTACATTGAAATTGTATTGCAACTGCAGAGTTTAGTGATGAGGTTGGTGGCTGGGGGTGGGGGATGCGATGTGATGTGTTGTGATGGTGGGTGGGATGGGTTGGGATGGGACAGGGTGGAACGGAACGGAACAGATGCTTACCTTGGTTAATTGAGTGCCTGGCATGTCCATGATAATTATCTTAAGCAAATACGCCTGAACGGGCGCTATCACAGCACAAGGACCGCCCTGTTTTTGCACCAAAGCCGACGGCTCCACATCACTAAAATCAAAGCCTACAAGAAAAACACACGCACACACACACACACAGAGAGAGACACACACAGATGAGCACAGTGGGTACACAATCGCATACAGATGCAGGGAATATGCACGCATGCATACACACACACAAACATGACCAACACCAACACCCACACACAGGCGCGCACTCCCACTCAATAGGTATGTATATTGAAAAGCGCGCGCACCAAGTATTTCGGATGGTGCTGGCCATGGTGGCCATGGTGGTGTGGGTGGTGCAACAGCGAGAACTTACCTTGAGACCAACGCTTGAATACATCTTCGCGCACACTGTCGCCCCACAGCAACTGCTTAATCTCGCGCAGCTCACGCATGTCGCTCTCGTTGAGGAGCTGCTGCAGCTGCAACTGCTGTTGTTGTTGTTGTTGCTGCTGCCGTCCTGCAGCAGATGGGCCTGTTGATGATGGTCCGCTGCCACCGCCAGTCGCCATGGATAATATCTCTTGCTGCTGCTGTTGTCCTGCTGCAGTGTTGTGTGTTTGTGATTCCAAGGCTGCTGACGCCAACGTCATCGACGGCGTACCTGATGCAGTTTTCGGCGAGGCGCAATTTTCGCTGCGCTGCTCCCGTTCGCATGCGTCGCTCATCTTCGAGTCCAATTACTTTGCTGAAGGACGGGCGGGGGAATTCTGGGTACGGGAACGAAATCACAAAATGTATTCGCCTTTATCGAAATCGAAATACAAAAAACGCAAAGCCAACTTATTTTAAGGTTGGCATTTTTTTGGGTATGCAAAATGCAACACTACTAATTACATTGCAGCTGTGTTAACAGTATGTTATGCTGCTTGGCTTCTGTTAGAAATGACAGTTATGCTCGAGTGGTTCCGTTCAGTCGGTTAACATTCGAATTGTTGTTCAATAAGAAATTATTCTTGCACTGGACAGTAACATGGCACAGCTATAGTTTTATTAACTTCGACTAACTGTAGATTTCAAATTAATACCATGCAAATGGTGCAACTGAATGAACAGGTTCGGCATTTTCAAAGCACAATGACGTCACTTGAGTCGATTTGTTCAATTGAAGTTCCGTTCAGAGAATGCGTAACAGCACTGGTCGTTCAATAGAATGAAAAGTGCAGCTGTATGTAACAGAAAATGTTAAACATGTTTTGAAAATTTGAATAACCGTGGAGTATTTAACTATTTATTTTGTTATTCTGGACTTAAGACTGGTAAACTACACAGAAATAAAAAATAATTTTATTATTTTTTGCGAATTACAGCACTATATACGCTAATGCATGAAATTATGGGTGCATACAAACTTATCGATAACTGAGCGTATAACAGAAATGCAAGAGATGCAGTTGCATAGCAGCATGCATATATGCACCTATTTTTAAAAAATTAATCGACTCATCGGTCAGTCACATTAATACTTGGTCACACCTTCAAAAATAAAGGCAAAAATCATATTTTAAGCTATGCTTGGTATAATTTATACGCTCTTGATTATTATTTGATTTTTGATTAATTTATCATTTTTATTTAAAAAAAAGCTACCGACTCATTTCTATTCCTATTTTTAAAATAATGAAGAATATTGTTTAGCAGATTTGGATGTGTGGACGTACTTCAAGAACATCACTGAACTATATCATTATTTTCTTTAACCCTAGGATACAAGATTTTTCCTTCCTTAATTAAGGAAAATTAACCTATAAAGAGGAAACCAATATATTTTACTTATCGTCAGTTACAAATCGAATAAGGAGCGATTTATTATTCGATTGACGTATCGAAAACAGCAACTCTGCGATATCGATAAGCTAGAAATTTGTTTGTGTTTACGGCGGTAAAAACATCTGTGCGCGCGATGGAATTAAAATTGATACTACCAAAGCGACCACTGGATGATATTGATGGCCAGGATGACCAGGGATTCGATTCTAACTTAAGGAAACGTCCAGCAACACGGATTTACCATTGTCGAACGTGCCTGGTGGCCTTTCCGCGCTTCCTGGCCTGCCGGGCGCACGAACAGCTGTGCCTCGCTCGTGTTGCTCAGCTGCATATGTGCAGGTACTGCCTGACGCTGTACGGGGATGAGCAGCTGCTGCTGCGGCACATACAGCGCAAGCACGTGGACGGACGTTACTTGTGCCTGCAATGTGGCACGGCGGGCAAGCGCTACAGTACACCGATATTCCTGTACAAGCACGTCGTCTCCTGGCATGGCGAGCACTCGTTGTTCTACTGCGCCATGTGCGCGGACAACTGCAACGATGCCAAGGCCTTTAGCTCGATGGCCGGTTTGGTGGCGCATGCCGAGAGCGAGCACCGACTGCGCCAAAGCGACGGCAGCGTTGTGGATGACACGGAGGATCTGGAGATGCTCGAGGAGAACATCGATGAGCTGCTGCCCACCGTTGACTGGGACGACGATCTGACATTCGGTTGGCCCATGGACCTGGACAAAGAGTCCTGCATAGCGGATCCCAAGCCCAAGCCCAGCGCCTATGTTTGTCCCATTTGCGCTAACGGTTTCACCGGCAGCATCAGCCTGCTGAAGCATATTGAACTTTCGCATCAGCGCAATCCGCTTGACTGCATCTTCTGCGAAAAGTCACATAAGAATCGCGAGGCAATACGTGTCCATCTACAACGTCAGCATGTCCTGCTTCGCGCGCACATCTGTGAAGTCTGCAAAGCGGATTTCACCACTGCCGACCATCTGCTGAAGCATACAAGGAGCCATCATTTGGAGCGATCCCACGTCTGTCCCGAGTGCGGCAAATCCTTTGCCCAAGTCTGCCATCTAACGGCGCACATGCTCTCCGAACGGGGTCACGTCAAGCACATCTGCAACCTTTGCAATGTGCAATTCTTCCGTTTCATAGATCTGACACGGCATCTGCAGCTGAAGCATCCAACTGTCCATGAACAGGTGAATCCTTCTTGATGTTGCTTACTACAATTAAATATTTATATAATTTTTACACTGTTTTTAATTTACAACCATTTAACTAAGATATGTACCTTTACTCTCTACTATATTTCATACATATTTTAATATGTAGTGCATCTACATCACTAGTTTTCTATGTATACAATATACTTAAACAGTTGTATAAATATCGAAGCACTATAACCTATGGCTGAAAAAGGAAAAATCTGTCAAAATGAGGCTCTTGGTGAAGACAATTCTTTTTTTTCGTAATAAGTCAACTTATCATTAGCAATAACTGCAAACTATGTATTTTTTCCATTTCTTTAAAATCGGACCTTCGATATGTTAAATAGCTTTCTTTCTTCGACTACTGCAAATGGGCAAAAAGTCGTTCCTTTTTCAAATTTTATGATTCAATAAAAATCCAGAACAAACTCACGCTCAGCAAAGTTTTACAAACACGTTGCAAACATTCCAAAAATTCAGAAAAATATTAATATATCCAGAGAAAACAGGATCCTATATGTCAAATTTAATGCTCGGTTAGTGATTCCGACCAACATAAATGTGATACGTCTTCTTTTGCCTGTTACATACATGTGCACCTAGATAGTAAACCCTTTTTTAAAGTCTTTATTCGAAGGGTGTGAAAACCAGAAACTTCCGTCACATTTGTTTCACGTGAATCGATGATAAATCAAAGCCTACTAATGTAAATCGAAAATTTTCGGATTACAAGCAAAGTATTTGAGTCATTTTGAGTTCTGCTTCGACCTATTTGTATATTTAGATGAATATATTTTGTATATATCATCCCCTATCCTCGGAATTTCAATCCGATTGGATTACAAATATTGAAGTTATTTAAGCCATAATTTTAGATTTTTCTTTTTTCGAATCTGGCCGAAGGGTATCTCACTGCCGGGTACGCCCGACTGCATATTACGTTTGATTCATCGTCACTTTTGCCCAACTCCTTTTAAACAGTGTTGCTAACTCATCGTAATCCAGTTGGCTAGTTAAATCTAGCCTTTTTTTAACGTTAAATTGCTGGACAACATTGATAGTAGTGGACGGCGGGAAAGTTAGCTTTATTTTATAATATTTTTCTAACATTAGCCTGTACACACGCACTGTTAATTAACAGCGCACCTGCTGCACCCACCACGCTCTCTCTTCGCTTCGCTCACTTACATTAACAGTAACTGTGTGTGGTGCGCTGTGTGAAGAGAGTAAGAGACGATTTGATCGCACAGCAGCCCGGGTAAGAGAGTGTGTCCGTTACGCACTGAGCACTTCAGAGCGCAACAGCGTCAGCAGCAGCGCGGTGAATAAATTAAACGTTATTATCATTTAAAGTCGCGCACTTGGCCCACACAGACGACAGTTTTGAACGAAACATCGCCAACATCGGCGACATCGCGTGCGGAGTAACGTAAAAACGAAAGATCTACGTGTTTTTTTTTTAGTTATTTTTGTTATTGTTACCAATAATGTGCGCACTCTGTTAGCCCGTTAGCTCTGTGCCTGTGTGTGTTTGACATTTATTCTGGGCCAGCTTCAAAAGTTATTACTTAAGATCGCGTAAGTGCATTCCAAACAAAAACAACAACAACAAACTGAACCGAACTGAGAGTGTAGAGAAGTTGAAACAAGCAACGATCGCGACCCTCAAAAGCCAACAACATTTTGTTATTGTTTTTTGCTCTTAACGTTTTTGATTTGTTCATGTTTTTGTTTTTCTTTTGATTGTGTTTTATTTGTTAGTGTTTTTTGTGTTTTTGTCAATGTTTTCCATTTGGTTGCTCACTGACAAGCGGGCCTAAAAGCTTTTGTGCTGCATTGTTGTTAGTTAGTCGAATCGAGAACAGAGTTTTATCAGTCCAGTCATCGGGTAGTTGTTATTGTGATTATTGTTGCTGTTACCCAACGATCTGTTGCCCGATGATGATTGGATTGGGGAAAAAACTCCCGTGCACAGTGTTGCGCTTGAATAACCCTTGTGCGAACGTGTGTGTGTGTGCGTGTGTGTGTAGGTGTGTGTGTGTGGGTGAGTGTGTCTAAACGTGGTTAAAAACTCATAGAAATGTTTTCATTTATTTATAGGCAAACCCGCCAAATGCCACATGCAAATTGAATTAGCGAAACGCGCACAATGTAATTGAATGTGAATGAATGTGCGAATTGCAACTTGAATTGTTTTCTATTATTCAATAACTCGAACTGAAAAGTTACAAAGTTTCAGAGTGAAAACCTGTAATACCTTCAGTTCTCGACTAACTAACGTAATTTGTTTTCGTTTTTATGCGACCAAAAACGTGGAATCTGAAATGTTAAATATCGCGAACCAGTTATTGAGATTGAAACCAGCTTGCACCTGAAATGGATCGGGCTTTCCTGAATGTCATTCACATTTCTCTAATCGACTCTCGAGCTTCGAGTTCTGATTGGTTGCGCCTTGGATTCTCCAGTTGAAAGTTACATAAATGCGCTCTCGCAGCGGTCTCCTCTCTTATCTTCTTTCTTTCTCCCCTTTCCGCAAATGTTTTCCTGGGTTTATGCCCTCAGCCCCGGTCACCCACCCACCAAGTGATCACTTTGCTCTAGTACCCTCGGGGGAGAAGGAGACGAGACATCGAATCCATAATTTATCTTATGAAAACGCCGCAACAATGTAGCCCCTTCCCCATTTACCCGTTCTCTCCCGTTGCAGCCTCTACCTCAGCCACGCTTTAGCTGTGGCAGACATGTTGTTATTATTCTGGCCCCTGATAGGGAGAGCAAGAAATGCCTGTTACAATACCCTGTAAAAGTGTAAAGGACCTTACCAAATTAAACATTTTTTATTTAGTCAAGTTTTTAAAGGCGAAAATAGTGTTTAAGGCAAGAAAAGATAAGAAAAAAGATATTTTTAAAAATAGCGTAAAATCCTAAAAAAAAATCATAACAAAAAATTTAACTGCATCAATTTTTATAGAAAAACTATCAGACACTTGTTATTAATACTTATTTTTGATTTCAATATGCTTTTATCAAAGGAATAATGGAGTACATTAATAATTGCAATATCAATATAAGCCGAAAAGAAGCCAACTTTATTTCCAAAAAATAAAGAATTCCCGCTTCATTCCAAAATACCCCAAACTGTGCTTAACAGTCTGCAGATTAACATTTTGTTGCATTACAGTGCTTCGATTAGTCCTGCATATAAAAAATAGCCCGAATACGCAGTACTGTCTACCCCAAACTGTGCTTAACAGTCTGCGGATTAACATTCTGTTGCATTACAGGGCATCGATTAGTCCTGCTCCACGCAGACTCAACAACTTCTACTTGTTTTCATAATTGTAATTGATTTGCATTCGTCGTATTATCTGCCTTCTCTGTCTGCGGCCCTTTCTACAGTTGTTGCTATTGTTGCTGTTGTGCTGGTGGCATTCTGCGCATAATTGAAGCTGCGCTGCCGCTTGGCACTCCTGCGAAATGTGAAATGACGCTTGAGGCGCCTCTTACTTACCTGGCAACGGCCAACTGTGCGGGCAGTGACGCACCTTCGAGCGATGTCGCAGCCGGCGACGGCGCCGCGTCGCTTTTAACCGCAGCAGCAGAAGCAGAATCAACAACAGCAACAGCGATCGGCGGGAAGAGACAACAAATTAATTAAAACGTGCTTAATTTGTAATCTGTACGCAGAGCAGGGCAGCACCAGAGCCGGTAGCAGAGGCGCAGGCAGAGGCGGAGGCAGAGTGAGGAGCAGCAGCGTCATAGGCAACGGCATTGGAATGCACAGCATGATAAGCACACACACAGACATGCTTGCATATGCAAGTGTACGTGTGTGTACTTACAAGTATGTGCACGTATGTACCTTTTGTCTAGCTGAGCATTGCGAAAGCAGAAGACAAAAAGAGACATCGATTGCGTTGCAGTTAACAGAGTGCTGCCGCGACCTCCTTGACACGGGCTGCCAGATGGGTCTGGTGGAAATCAAAGTAGTAATCAGTTTGAATCTAAAAAATTCAGTAGATATGGCAACCCTATCCTTGACAACCGTCACAGCAGCCTTGAGTCATGCTAGCAGCAGCAGCAGAGGCCCGTGCAGCGCGTTAACAGCGAAAGCTCTGGCAATTCACCTCCGCTTCCCGCTCTTTAGTTCCTGCAGCCACCAAAATGAATCACTCAGGTGTTCGATTAGCAACAGACGACGAACAGCGAACAAAAGAGGCAAAAATAACAGCAATCATAATAACTTTGGCTTTGTCATATCAATCAGCATTTGTTTGCTCAATGGGTGCAGAGAGAATGCAAGTGTGAGTAGAGCAGGCGATAAAGAGATAAAGAGAGAGAAGGGGAAGAAAGTCTGACGTGTGCGCATTGATAGCAGGCAGTGTTGTTGTTGTTGCTGTTGTTGTAAAAATAAACACTTGTACGCGTGCGCCTCTGCTAACGGACATAATTATAGCTGTTTGCATTGTGCTTTAAGCTAATCCGCACCGTTAGCTCTGCGACTGCGCGGCTGCTGTTATGCTGCTGCAGCTTAAGCTTAAGTTGTTTTTAAGGCACAGACACAGAGGACAGTGAGAGAGTGGGAGAGTAAAAGAGAGATCTTAGTATTACAAGTACACCCACACACATGTGTGCATGGTATCAACCATTTGTTTGTGTGTGTGTTTTTCACTTCTGGTTTTTTCGGTTTTCTACACCCTCTGTAAACACATTTGCCGATAGCGGGCATATTCAATTTGTGCAAATTTACGTGTGGGGGCGTGACTGATTTATGTAAACTTTGCCTCGAGGGTATCTGTGAGTCGAGCACGCTTGTGCTGAGTACTTTTCTCATAATATCCCTCGATCACTTAAAATGGTCAAATAATTTTGTGCAAATTTACATACATACGTGACAGGCAGAAGAAGGCGTGGGGGTCTACCACGAATCAAAGTATATATATTCTTGAACAGGAACACTTGCTTTGTGAATGTCTTGTGAACACATATATTTCAGCTATTATAAAAGCTGTACACACCAAATTTGGGATGAAGGTTCCTGTATACCATACGCAGATTGAGTTTATACAATGTTTGGGATACCCCTGCAAATCAATAAGTTAACTATTCAAGTCGACTTGTTTACATACCTAGCTAATTATAATATAATGTCGACTTCTGAACACTGAATTTACTCTAGTCAGCTTAGTCTCCAATGTGTGTAAGAGAAGAAAAAAGAAAACACGATGATAACTAAGATAAAACCAAGAAAAACCAACAAAAACTTATTTTGTAGTTGTAATGACTCAGTAAAGAAAACATAAGTAAAGAAAGAATAGGTGGTAGAAGACTGTGTCTTTGGAAGGGTATCTTGCAGTCGAGCACGCCCAACTGTTGGGTTTGCCTGGTTCCTTTTATTATCGTGCGTGGCATTCTTTGGCTCGCGCGAGCTTTTTAAAACGATCGCCCCTTGTGGGGGGCCAGTTTGCATATTGCTGCAATTTATGAATGAATTGCAGCGCATTGTTGTTGCTGCTGCTGCTGCTGCTGCGACTGTGGCTGCTTAGCTGATAAACTGCCTTGAGCCTCGCTATCAGCGTTTGCAATGTTTTTGTTTCTGCTATACGCGAGCATTATCGGCAATCAGCAGCGACAGCGACAGCAGCAGCAGCAGCAGCTGAAAGTGAAACGCGCTCACTGACCTATAATAAGAATTTTCATATTTATGCATCGCAATTCGCACACACACACACATATTTGCAAGAACAAAAATACACTCATGATTAAAACAATAGGTACACTCTGAAATGGAGCGACAAAATTACCACTGATATTCATGGGAATGATAGCGAAAAACACGTTCGATTACCTACAATCACTTCCAAGAAGTCGTAAATGTGTCGCTCTGTTTGATTGTTTATCCCTTTTCCTCACCCCGGCGAATACCACTAGTTCTTTGTACAATATGTAACAAAATCTACCCCATTGCTATATTCCCCTGGCGCATACTATGGTAGCACTTCTCTTTGCGATTCTCCCAATCAGGTTAATATCTTGTTAACCTCTACAGATTGTGGAAACACTAACTCCCTTTAACTACTGCTCATTTTGGGTGAAAATAACCTTTGAAGATTGAAATTTAAGCCCATTTCCCAGATAATTGTCACAAGGCATCTCTTTCACTAATTTAAATATATATTATATATTGTATTACATTATATTGCCGGTTATATAAATTGAGATTTTAACTTTTTGAGTGTATTGTTATATGTTACATAAATTAACAAAAACCACTAATGTTATAGAATTACTAAAATTGTACCTATTTTTTTGATCAATCAAAATTTGTGGTTAGTTCACATTTTTTAATAATAACTTATGGTTTAATGACTTATAACAAAAAAGAAAAAGTAAACTTATTTAAAAATCCTTTGAAGTACGGTAAAAGTGACTCTAAGTTAAAAGTGTACCTATTAATATAATCATGAGTGTACATGCAATTTAATTAAAAATCATGCAGTGCAAGTTCTTCCGATCACAATGGAAAACCCTCTTTGAGGTTTGAAGGATTTCAATTTCAAAGAATCCCATTTAATTAGCCGAGCAGTTTTCTGGCCAAGCATTTAGCTTTTAATAGATTTTCTGTTGAGTAATCGTAATCATTTCACAAACGAGATCGGATATAAGTTATAAATTCCATGATTCACAGGAGTGTAAACAATTTGAGTTTAGTTTATGATATGAGTTGGTTTTTTTCATGAAACAAGCCATCAGTTGAGGTAAAAGTTAAAAATACCATCACTTTCTTCGTTTCTGTCGAAAATAAGTTAAGTGCCGTTTATTACTATCTTCAAGTCGGGTTATTCCAACCGCGTCCCAAGACCGTCCACAGAACGTCTTGGAATTGCAGATAAAGTGCATGGACTGGAAATGAGGAAGCCTTTTCCTGTTCTCTTTAAAATACCCTTACATTCGAGCAACTAATAAAAAAAGAATATCATATTTAATAAGTCAAACATGGGATTAGATAAGAACACCGTAGAACTTTATGGCGCCGCAATCCAAGGGTATTTAATCTTCGGCACCTTGAAGATAGAAGCTATTCAGGGCTCGAGATTGTAAACACCATACTCGCATATTTCAAACTACGCCATGCCTCCTTCCACCGTTTCCTGGCAGCGAAACAAAAGAAACGCGTTACTTTATCGGGACGATGATTACATTAAATCCCGTCGAGGAGGGGGAGGGGGAGGAGGAGACCCTCTTGGTCAGCTGATTTACGAGCCAATGCAAACCGGCCAAGAAAACAAACATTGTCCATTCATACCGACAGCAATTGAGCAATACCCTGTACCGGAACTGCTTGCGATGGGTATATTGAGAAAGTTTTCTTATTCTTCTGTTCTATTATTCACACTTGTAGTTTATTATAATAAGAAAAAAACCTGTTGTGAGTGCCGACTAATCGCAAATTATAGGGGGAAGTTTAGTGACGATTATAGGAATTAATTCAATTACAGTAATTAAAGATTTGCAATTCATTGCGAGCTTAACGATAGTCGACGTACGTGAACACATGTCGTACGTGAGCACATGGCTTGTGTTACCAATTCTAATCATTCCTAGAATACGAGGTATGCTCGAGTCGAGCATGTGTGCGCATTCTTAATGTTTTGATTGTCATGCAATCGGTTTGATGATATTCCGATTGATATGCCTGACGCATAATTGTGCATACACAGACACACACACACACACATACACACACGCACACGCAGACACATAATCGGTATGCCGTGTGTAATTTTGATAACGCTGCACTTGTTGTTGTTTCAATTCCATTGTTTACTTTTGTATCAATGTCAAGTTAACCATAAAAGGTTTTGTCATTTTCAGTCAACAACAGCAACTGACCCCAATTCATTCTGCCTCTGAGTGGGTGGCTGCCATTGTGAGTGTGTGTCTAGAAAGGGGAGGGGGACACACACCTGACTCTTCATAAATAAATCAGAATTAGAATCAGAAGCAGAAGAAGAAAAAGAAGAAGAGCAGACAAATCTCCAGTGACGTCTTCTCACTTGCCATAAATTTTGGGCCGTAAATCATCAAAGACGCGACAAGTGAAAAGCTAGAAGAGCAAATAGAAAGAAGCTTAACTTACTCTCGTTCTCTTTCGTGCGCTCTCTCGCTCTCTTCTCTTCAGTGCAGTCAACTCAGCTTTTATTCCGTTTCATAATAGGACAAACAAGAAACTAGCTAGCAGTTCTTTTCAGCTTTTTTTTATGTCATCTGGCTTTTCTTCGCTCAAAACTTGTGGCAACACTGTCTCCATGTTAATTAATCCTCTCATGCTTCCGTTTCTTGCAGGCACCATTAACAGTGAGCGACGTTAGTTAACAGTGCGTGCATGCGTTAACAGCGCACTTACAGTTCACAACCCCCACCAACATTACCAAAGATCCAATAACAGCAAGCTAACAGTGCAGCGCTTAGCAATGACACAAACCCAACACACAACACGCAGCTGCAGCAGCAGCAACAGCAACAACAATTTGCAGCGAAGTCACCTGCAAAACAACAACAACAACAACAACAACAGCAGCAAATCAACAAAATTCGCCACATTGTTGTTGCTACTTCTAATCAGCTGCCACACAGCCGCTGCGGCAACTGCGCAGTCGCGTTTCTACCATACAGGTCAAGAGACACAGGTCAAGGTGCGTGCGCAGCGTGAGACATACGATGCAGCGGCGGCAGCAGCAGCAGCAGAGGCAGCGGCAACAGAGGTGACGGGCTGCTGCCAAGGCGCAGCAGCTGTGTCCGTTGAGCCTGTCACGGTGAGTAGCAACACAGCACAGCATATTACCCCCTACCCCCCTCAGCCTAGCACCCCCATCAACCAGACTTGGCGCCGTCGAGACGTTGCATATTTGGGTCAGAGCCCCAGACCCAGTCCCAGTTGCAGTTGCAGTTACAGTTGCAGTTGACAGCCTCAGCCTCTGTTTCTGTTTCTGTCTCTGTTTCCCACTCCCTCCCCCGGCCCACTCATTTGACTGTTGACAGTTTACTCTTTGATAAGGCGCACTGCGAATGGACAGCGGCGCCGCTTACTGCACCCCCCTCTCCTCTCTCTGGTGCTACTCCAACCTGGCATTGATAATGGCCGACTTGATGCCAAAGCAAATAGCTGGAATTATGCTTTAATTGGGCGTTACTCATTGCCTGCGTTGCCTTCTATTTGTTCTCGCCCGGCGCCAACGACGTCAATTAAAAGATAAACCCCCCACCCCCTCTCGCTTCCTTCCATGCTACGCCTCATCCACCCCGCCGCCCACAGTTGAAAGTTGCAGAGGAAATTTGGCGAGAGCAATCTGTGCAAACTGCGACAGTTCTAGATACAAATAGAGGGCTGAAGAAACATACAGATACAAATACAAATACATATACAAATATAGATAAATATAGATAAAGATAAAAGTGAAGATAAAGATACAATTACACTTGCCGATTCAGCTGCAAAAACAATTAGAAATACAAATAGAGCTGTTTTCGGTAAATACGATCGGAATTTATTGGCCTTATCAGGCTTCCGCCTTTCCCAGAACTGCGTCAAGTTGAACAACTGTTTGCGCAAGTGGCTCACAAGCTCTTGGCCAAGTTTCGATCATGACTCCTCCCTAAGTTCAGTTGGTATATACAATAATAATATATAATATGTATATGAATAGTGATTCAACAATCTTCGATACTTGAAAGGGATTACTATGTGAAAGAATGAATGAAAACCTTAACAAGCTCCAAGCCAAACAAATTCTAAGCCAAGTTCCCTCATAACCCTTTCCTAACTTCAATATACCAACTAAAGATCATCTATATGTACAGATTTATACGATCCTTGTAAGTTTAAAGGGAGCAATTAAAAAAATAATTAAGTTCTTCAAGAAATTATTTGAAGGCGATTACAAAGGTTAAAAACTAAACTTTACATAACTTGTTTACCTAGTTTACCCAGTTTCCTTGAGACTCATTCCGCACTGCAATATATCAACTTAATATCATCAATACATATTGAATTAAAGAATGATTTTTTTAGGTTGAATAACGAAACTCTTCAAACATTGACTGATAACAGGGAAGAATCAAGATCAACGAAATTCAGATTCAGTTCTATGCCCGTTACCTTCTCCTAGGTTAAAGGTTCCCTGACTTCTGTTTACTATTCAGTATATATTATACAATATGCATATATGTACTGTATATACATTCAACAAACTAGGAAGGTCGAAATTAAATGAGTGACGAACACTTTAATGACTTTGATAACATGAATGAAAGCAACATCAAGTTCATCGAAAGTACCTTGCAACACCTTCACCAATGTGTCACCTTTAACGTAGGCAACTCACCATACCCTCTAATATGGTATACACTCCCAATTTCAATATCTATTATCTATATTATGCATAAACATCTAACAAATAAGGAAAGTCGAACGGGATTAGGACATTAAATAAGTAACAAGAACTTCTATGAGTTTGCAGATAACAGGCATGAAAGCAACATCGAGTTCATCGACAGTAACTTACAGCACCTTGTCCAATGTGTCACCTTTTACTTAGACAGCTTAGTATACCCTCTAATAGAGTATACCAAATCTGAGTCAATCTCATTCTCAGCTCAACAACTCGTCAAAGCTCCTATCAGGTTATTCCCAATCGCAATTAATCTCCATCTCAGCTAAGCAATTTCACGCAACGCTTTCTCTGGCGCCCCTGAACTTTATAAGCTGAGTATATAGTACATACATAGTTAGTATGTATATCTACGTAAGTGTTGTAGGTATCATATATGCAGCTTAATTAGTTAGCCACTAACTGAGTTCGCGGCGACACGTGGTGAATCACGGCCACGCGAAGCGAACAAATCGTTGTCCGACGTCAATGCCGTCAACGGGGGGACGTGTCAATTGGTCAATCGGCCATTGAATACTCTACACATATGCCATATACATAGAGTGAGGTATGCTTGTGTCGCCCAGGGATCTCTCGCCGTTGAGTCACCTGGCCCAGAGCGTGGGCAAAGAATATTCAAACATTTCTATGCGGCGCGCGTGTTACTCCGAAATTCCAGCTATGCTATGACTAATCTATCGGATCGTATCGTATCGCCAACGTCAACAGACGCACAACGGATCGTAGTTTTCTCTTCCCTCTTGCCTCTTTTCCCCATTTTATTCTCGGTTCTCTGTTCCGCCTTCTCTGTTGTGTCAAGTGTTTTGGCTCTGAAGTTTTCACTGTTGTTTTCTTTCTCTGGCTTCTGTTTCGCTTTTGTTTTGACTACTTTGCACAAGTGTTTTGACAGACTATCGTTTGACTATCGCATAGATAAATAAGCTAAGAAATGTGAGATGCTTGTGAAGTTAAGCCTATAAGTTATGTCGATCATGTTTTTTAAGTTCAGAGTTACTTTTACTTCTAGTTGGAGTTACTTTTTATGTTGAGGATCCTTAGCTAAATCGAAGTTGTTATAATCCTAGATTATACATTCTTCTTTCGTTTTTTTTTTTCTCGATAAGTAAATCGATCTATGTCATATCGAATTAATGTAACAGTTGGACGAACCTGATCGTAAGATACCCTTCATCCAGAAAATGTTAGATGGAATAACCTCAATGCTCATAATTCGGTCGAATTAAAATCTGAAGGGTAGTGGGATATAATATTCATCTATATATGAGTTGAAGAAGTTGACTAAAATAATTTGCTTAGTAATCGCAATTTACTTATTTGCCTGGGCGGTAGGCGTGGCATACAAAGTTTGAATTTAACTTGATCCGTGTATGTTATATATGTATGTATAAGTACAAATGCGGTGTCCCTAGCTGTGGTAGTTGCTGAGATCGGCTCACTTATGCAGATAGGTAGAAAAATAAATAGACAGAAATGTAAACCTGATTAAAAATGTATATATTTTTATTTTATGGAGGCTGCCACGCCTCCTTCTGCCTGTTATACTTATTTGCACAATGTGAGTATGTCCTTTTTTTAGGGTATAATAATGGATAAGCCGAGTTTTCTAGTTTCAGTTCCTAAGGTTAAATCCTCATATAAAATAAGCTTGGTATGCCTTGAGTTGGTATATACACAAAACTGGTTTGGTCCAGAAATAATCTCCATTTTAAAACATATGTTATCCAGCTGAAGATTCTTACTATGTAAAGTAATTTAAACTATGGTAAATCGTCGATCTGTAATATTTCTTCTTCACTCACTTGCTAAGATCCTTGTTTTTATAAGTCAAACTAAGCTATGTTGAGCCCACGATCAGATGTGTATATTCTCTCTCCTTGGAATACTTTATCATATTGCTGAGGATCCTAACTGCGTCTAACGATCTGTCATTCTCATTATACCTTACTCGTTCCTCTGTTTTCCAATTTGGATCATAATAACTACAATAAACCACGATCTTTATTCTTCTTTACAGCTCTCACTGGAGCTGAGCAATGTGACAGCCGAGTACAGCGACAACGAAGGCTCTGGCGAACCTTCCTCCAAGGGTAAGTGAGCTGTGCGAAGTTTGCTTCGGACTTGACTAATCAACGATTTCTTTGCAGAGAACTTCAAGCGCAGTGTGGCACGTGGTAAGTGCAACTTGTGTCCCCCCTGAGGCTCCACTTGCTAATGATCCAATTTCCATTTGCAGCTGCCATACGCAACGCGACGCCAGCGAGCTGCTCGCCCCAACCCACCATCGTGGAGCTGAAGCCGCTGGGAGAGGCGCAGGGCGGGGAGCAGACAGCGGGCACGGTGTATTACTCGCCCGCCTGCACGCGCATCAATCGCTGCAACGGCTGCTGCGGCTCGACACTGATCTCGTGCCAGCCCACCAAGGTGGAGACGCTGCAGTTGCGCGTGCGCAAGACGGAACGCCTTGGGGCGACGAGCAAACGAGGCTCGGCCATTGTCAGCGTGGAGCAGCATCTGGAGTGCAAGTGCGACTGCCGCATCAAGGCCGAGGATTGCAATGCGTATCAGGAGTACCGCAAGGACTTGTGCCGCTGCGAGTGCCAGAACACGGATGCGCGCGACAAGTGCCTGGAGCAGTCGGAGCACAAGTACTGGGACGATGCGAACTGCACCTGCGCCTGTCGCTACATTCAGAGCTGCACCACCGGCACCAACTTCGATGAGACGCAGTGCAAGTGCACCGATGTGAGTGGCGAATGACTCCGGGCCCCTCTCGACCCCCGACCCCCAGACCCGGTTGCGGTTTCAGTTACGGTTTATGGCAAACCCATCAACGCATCCCGACTATTGATACTGCTCTCGTAGTCATTCCCCTGTGGTTGTGGTTCAGTTTCCTCGTCCTGCTGGTTGTGGTTGTCCTTGTAAACCGATGATATTAGCTTTATGATAATCAATAATCTCATACAAATGGGAGTCCATAGGTTCTTACTTAATCTGTATTTGTTTTATCTCTATTTATATACCTGGAACGATTTCATTGTCCAGTCAGTATTATTCATAACAATTTGCTGCTATTGTTTACCACATCTCTTTAATCCTAACTCCGCATGTATTTCATTCGTACTTACGAAAGAAAAGTAGACTTATTTATTTACAATTTTGGAAACTTATCGAGTCACGATATACCATGAAGACTATATACAGTTAATCACGCGATAGTTGTCTGATCCTTTGGCGTCTCGTTTCCCTTGAAACTGCTGTTTACTTCTTTTGTTCTATTGTTTCTCTTTTATGTTTCATTTTAGATCAAGAGTTTCGAGTATTATTCCTAAAACACACATACACACACACACACGCATACACACACAACACGCACTAATGCAGTTTGTTGTTGTCTTAGGCAGCTTTATTTCAAAACTTAAGATTTCAATTGGTTCTAAAGAAACGTTACTTAAAACATAACTAAAACTTGCTTTGTGATATAAATTGGTAATGAACAGTTCGGGAAGTTGGTAAGAGAATGTATATAGTGCAACTATATAGTGCTTAGGATATGTAACTTAATGCTAGCTGAGTTGAGGCCAGACAGAAAACAACAACAACAACAACAGCAACAACATTGTTTATTGTTGCATTGTGTGAGTATTGTCACGTTTTACGTTCATGTTAACCCTCTATTGCCCCCTATTGCATGTGCTTGGAAATGGTTTCCCCTCTCTCTCTCTCTCTCTTTCTCCCCCTCTCCCCTTACCCACTCTAAATCACGCAACTAATCCCATTTCATGCTATTCCCAGATCTGCTATGAGTATTTCCCATATATAAAGAGAATCTCTCACTAATCTCGCTCTCTCTCTTTCTCTTTCCCTTTAGCCATCGACACCCAGCGATTTTGCAGATCGTCGCCGCTTTATCGTGCAGGCTGTGGCCGTGGAGGAGGACAACAGCACCCTGTATAGCGTCTAGGCGAAGCGACAAAGGAGTAGGAGGATGAGGAGGAGAAGGAGCAGCTTCGTCCTGGCGATTGTACTGAACCCAACGCGAATCCCTTGAAAGTGCGTTTAAAGCACTCTGATGATATATTTATGAACGATCCAAACTATAGCTTTACTACCCAAAACCCAAACCCGATTAACCCCCCATTCCTTCCCCCATCGATCATTTGCGCATCTATATACAGTATTTTTTCGTAGCTCGTTTGGTTTGTGCGGTATTTTTTAGATGATTATGTAAACTATTTGTATATTTCATTTACATTTATTGTTATACTACTTGAGAGGAAGTTTGTTTCACTTCCTCTGCGTACATTCCGTTCTGTGTTTTAAATAGTTTCGAATTTTAAACATTCTTTTCACGTTCTACGAATAGTTTTAAATCCTTTTGTTGTTCGCCCACGCATCGCACGATCGCAGTTCATCTTTTGTCAACTTTAGTTTTAAGCTTGCTTACGTATCGTATAATATCGTAATAATATAATCTATATATATGTACATTAATTCAAATTGATGTTGTGAAATCAATAAAACTAATTCAAAATTATGCCAAAGCTTTATTGTGGAATTCTATTTAGTATATATACAATTAGATATCTGTATGTGGTTATAGAAAGCCATCAGTTGCTTATATATAGCATAGATATTATATATAACATATATATGAGAGAGAGAGGGAGAGAGAGAGAGAGAGAAAGTGAAAATAGTCCAGTCGAATTCCATCGATTCAGAAAATGCGAATCATTTAGCTGGCTTTATCTTTCCCATATGCATCAGAGGTATATATATCAAGTCGTATACTATGCGTGGATCCAAAGATGCGAATCATTTAGCTGGCTTTATCTTTCCCATATTCATCAGAGGTATATATATCAAGTCGTATATTATGCGTAGATCCAAAGATGGCCGCATTCCGATGCCATAAAACTCGCTAAGTCGTAAGTGTCGGAGGAACCTCGAGACGCGTCCGTGCTCAAAGATAGCTCGCAATCGATAGTTCGACCAGCAGGCAGATAATGCCAATAGATAAGATTGAACTTGGTTATAATATATTGGCGAACTATACAGTAATCTTCAAGTTGCTGGCCTCCCCCCCTTCCATCGATCTCTATCGGTCCGCTTCGCTTGCCTATAAATAACCCTGCCGCGTGTTGCTATAAAACCTGATGAACCTCCCTTTGGGGCTTTTCAGTTCTGGCCAAGATGTTGTCCAGCGTGTTGCTCGTTCCCGCTCTGCTGCTGCTCGGCAGCTTCAGCTCCTGCTTGGCTGCCCCCAGTATCGATGGTCGCGTGGTGGGCGGAGTCGATGCCAGCCAGGCGCAGTTCCCGCATCAGATCTCTTTGCGCTATCGGGGCTCACACAACTGTGGCGGCTCCATTGTGGCACGCAGCTGGGTGCTGACGGCAGCGCATTGCGTCACCACGACAGACAGTAGCGGTGCCCTCGTGGCATATGCTCCCACGGATTTGAGTGTGCGCGCGGGCTCGAATGATCGCTTCAGTGGCGGCGTCATCAATCAAGTTGTGGAGGTCATTGTGCATGAGGACTATGGCAACTTCCTCAACGATGTTGCACTGCTGCGCCTGGAGACGCCCTTCATCTACTCCAGCAGCATTCAGGCCATCGCTCTGCCCAAGCAGAACACTCCCGACGATGTCGACATCATCATCTCTGGCTGGGGTCGCCTCACCCATGGCGGTGATCTGCCCCGCTATCTGCAATGGAATACCCTGATGTCGCTGTCACGCGATGAGTGCCAGCAGCGCATCAGCTATGGCTATCCTAACATCCTTTGCCTCATCCACGAGGCCAACAATGGCGCCTGCAACGGCGACTCCGGCGGCCCGGCGCACTACAACAACGAGATCGTCGGCATTGCGGGCTTCGTTTACGGCGGGTGTGGCACCAGCAATCCCGATGGCTATGCACGCGTCTTCAGCTTCGTCGACTGGATCAAGCAGCGCATCGAGGCTTAGTGCCCCACGACGATGCATGCCCACAATACCAATAAAGTTCGCAATTAATATCATCCATCTCTCTCTCTTTCTCTCTTTTGCCGTCTCTCTCCGGTTCGTGGTTCATAATACTTAAGTTTAGAATTCTTCAGGATTTGCCCCATTTATTGTTGAGTAGATCGTGAGTTAAGACTTGGTGTATATGGTACAATTGAAATGGGATTTAGTTTCAACTAGAATAATATTGGAATCACGAATATAGTTAAGGTAATCATTATCATCATCATCATCATCTTCAGCTTTTTCTCCTCCTCCTCTTATCTTCTCCTCTGGCTCCTTCTCCTCCTTCTTGTCTGCAGCCTACTATGCTTATCATAATAGTCGCCATCTGCATCGTCCTCACCCGCCCTCGGGCATTGCATGTAGATCTGTATGTCCAGTCTATAGCTAAGCTGCCCGATCGGATCTCATTTCACGTCGAGCGTGCGCTGGAACATGTGCATGGCCAGCGACCGCAGTCCCTCGCTGACAGTGGGCACATTGCGTGGCAGGTCGCTCTCACGGGCAGGCAGTCCACACAGCTGCCGGCGCAGCCGCAGATCCTGGCGAGCACACAGCGCACGACTGCCGGGACCGCAGACATTGCCCACCATGCGCTGCCGATCGATGGCTCTCGTGCGCAGACCTAACTGGACGCACGCCAGTGGTTCCAGATGCTCGCTATCGAAGAGTTCCCGATAGTCGTGCGCCGGCAATGGCTTGACCACGTTCAACTTGCTCTCCTGGGGTTCAGATTCTGGTCTAGTTGGCGCCAGCTGCTGCGGCTGCAGCTGCTCCGGCAGCAACTCCGTCTGCTCTGGCTGCAACTCTGACTGTTGCTCTTCCTGCTGCTGCTGTTGTTGGAGCAGCAGCTGCTCCCTTAGTTGCTCCTCCTTCTGTTGCTCTTGCAGCAGCAGCAGTTGCCGCTCCTTCTCCTGCTCCAGCAGCAGCTGCTCTCGCGCCTCGGCAAGCACACGCTGGGCATACTCGGTGCCCGCCATGGCGAAGCTGATGCCCATGTCGAGGAGCACTCGATGCGGCTGCCAGCGCTGCTTGGCCGATGTGTCGCGGTCGCGTCCCTGCAGAGCAGCATAATCGGATGCCTGCTGCCTCGTCTCGGCTATCAATCCCTGCCAGTCCACGCCGAGTGCGTCGCCAATTCCTGCAAAGCAAATGTTTTTAATCAGTCGGAACTTTTGCTGTCCACTTTCTCTTGTTGCTCTTACCCTTGTGCCGCGCATCCTCCTCCAGCTCGCCGTCGGAGATCTCCTCGAAGTCCAGCACCTCATCCACGCCCTCAACCTTCAAGCCTCCGCTCTGTGACATTGCACTGCCCCCAGCTACTGCTCCCGCTGCTTCTCCTCCTGCTCCTGTCTGTGCAGCTGCTACTGCCGTCGGAGATGCCGTCGGCGACGAAGACGAGGCCCGCGTTTGTGGCTCACATTTGATCGCCTCCTCGCTGGTGGAGAGCGCATCTGTGGACACTTCCTGGGTGCCAGCCAGAGCTCCGTCCAGCTGCAGCTCGCACTTGGGCTTCACCTTGTCCGTCTTGTTCAGAATATCGTCGTCGCTGTCACTGATCTCGCTCAGCTCGCCGTTGGGCTTGGACTCCTGTTTGAGCAGCCGCAGTGAGGAATCCAGCGCGGAGCTGCTGTGCTCCGTGGCCGAGTCGCCACCATTGGAGCTGGTCATCAGTTCTGGTGTGCCCGTTGAGTCCTCAGAGGCTTCCTCCTGCTTGATGTGCGGCTGCTTGCTCACCTGCGCGAGTATGCCAGGATTGGTGGTGGCATTGGCAGCACTCTGCGCCGCCGCCTTGGCAGCTGCCACAGCTGTTGTTGCCGCTGCCACAGCGCTAGCCTGGGCGGCCGCATTGCTTGGCTTTGCGGGCGCATGTTGCTGTTGTCCCCCTCCCTGTCCTCCCGCCGAAGCAGTTGCTCCGCCTGCGCTCCCAGCTCCTCCTGCCGCTGAGCCTGTGGCTGTTGAGGGCATGTGTGTATGCTTCTTCAGGAAGCTACCTCCGCCGCCGTAGGGCAGACGCTTGTGCGGAAAGCCACGCGAGCTGGCCCCACCATGATAGCCACCGGGCGGCTGCACTGGCAGTGTCATCAGCGGCGGTGGATGCGATCTGTAGCCACGCTCGCCATGCTCGTGGCCATGTCCACCACCGCCACCAGCGCCGGCGCCACCACGTCGAAAGCCACGTCCGCCACCGCGTTCGCCGCGCGAGTGCACATGATGATGAGGCGAGGAGGAGGGTGGATGATGCGACGAGGATCCCTGTTGTTCACCGCCGCCGCCGCCGCCATTGCTGCGGCCAAAGTTCGTTGGCTCGTCATTGTCTCGCCAGTCGCTGTTGGATTGCTGCCACACTCGCGGCTTCTCGCGCTGATCGTGCTCCAGCCAGGCGGGCTCGTTCTTCACCTCGACAACGACCACGCCGCCGCCGCCACCGCCACCACCGACGCACTCATCGCGCTCGTCGGCATCCCAGTCTGGCTCCGAGGCGGAATGATGCTGCTGCTGTTGCTGCGCCGACTGCTGCGACGGCGGCTTTGGCCGCTTGGGACCACCAACAAATCCGCTGGCTCGTCCTGGTGTTCCATTGCCGTTGGCACTGCCGCCACCGCCAGCACCAGCTCCGCCGCCTCCTCCTCCTCCGGCGGTATCCTCGTCCCACTCGCGCTCCCATTCGGCGCGATAGTCCCCGCGTGCTGGCAGCCTCTCGCGCTCCCTCTCCCTCTCCCGCTCCCGCTCACGTTCACGCATGATGCGCACCCGCTTGTCCACATAGAGTGCATCCTCGGGGTCCATTTCGCGATAGTCGCGCATGTCACGTGTCTCCAGCCACGCCTCTCGCTCCCGCGAGTAACGCGCGTCCAGGTAGGCTCGCTTGTAGGCGCTGCAAGCGAAGGGGAAGGGGAAGGGGGGAATTAATAACAGAGAGAGAACTGGGAAGATAGTTAGCTGCACTTGGAGTAGCTGCAGACAGAGGCATCTACTGACCACAGCAGGCGTTGGCACTTACCGCTCTCGCTCCTCCTCGGAGTAGATGTCGCGTGGATCTCGCAGACGCGGCGGATAGTGCTCGGCAAGGGGACTGAGCTCACGGCGCCGCTGGCCACCATAGCGACGCATCTCGTCGAGCAGTCCATGCCGCTCGGCCTCAATGAACTCCTGCTCCCGCTCGTAGGCCTCCAGCTCGCGCTTGTCGCGCACATGACGCTCAACACGCTCGACTGCCTCCAGGGAACGCTCGCGGCCGCCATAGGGCATGGCCATGTCGAGATCCCTCACACCTGCCGCACCATATGGCTTCTTGCCTCCCTCCTCCTCCTCGGCCTGGCGACGCATCTTCTCGCGCGCCAATCGCTCCCGTTCCCGCTGCCGCTCCTGGCAGCGAGCCAGTGCCTCGGCCCGCTCCTTGTCCCGCGCAGCCTCTCGCTCGGCCCGCTCGCGCTCCCGTTCGCGGCGATCCCGCTCACGCTCGCGCAGCGAGAGATCGTCGTGCCGCTGCAGCTTGTGCTCATGTCGCTGCCGCTCGTGCTCACGCTCCACACGTTCTCGCTCGCGTTCGCGCTCACGTTCGATGCGCTCTCGCTCCCGTTCACGCTCCCGTTCTCGCTCCAGCGACGGAGTGCGTCCTCGTGTCCGCGTCTGTATGATGATCTTCTCGCGCGACATCAGCTGATGATGCATGCGCGCAGTGGGCGCTCCATTGGCACCCAGGCCCGAGCCGGAGGCTGATCCGGGACTCTTCTGTCGCTTGCCCACCACATCCTGGTGGATGCGTATCTTGGTGGTGGTTGTGGTGCTGCTGGAGGCACCTGTGGGTGACCGGCTGCTGCCCAACCGATGATGATCCCGTTCGCGATCGCGCTCCCGCTCCCTGTGCACACTGCGCAGCTTCTCGCGCTCCCTTTCGCGCTGCTCCTTGCTGGCCGCTCGCAGGTGCTTGCGCTCCGCGAGCTTCTTCAGCTTGGCCTGTGTGGCCGGCGAGAGGGCGCGATGGCCGTGTCCACTGAGCGCCGCAGCTGCTCGCTTCTTGAGACGCGCCTCCTTCAGCTTACGCTTGATATGGTTCCGCTTGGCCACTAGCTTCTTTTGCTCATGATCTCTGTCCCGATCCCGCTCCCGATCGCGCTTGTCTCGCTTGCGTCGCTCGTCGCCCGACGAGCTGCCCGCCCGTCGGGAGCTCTTCTTCTTGCGATGATGACGCTCCCCGGCACGCTGATGGGGATGTGGATGGGGATGACCATGGGCGCCGTGATGATCGCGCTCCGAGTCGGAGCTGCTGTACGAGCTGCTGCCGCTATCGGTGTCTGTGCTGGAACTGTCACTGCTGGAATGGGCCGCGTGCCGCGACTTCTTGTAGCGGCGCATTTGCTCCTTGGCCTTCTTCTCCATCTCCATCTGGTCACTGGACGCTTTGCCCGCACTTTTCCCGCGCTTTTAAGACACTCTTGATACACTGCTCACTGTTTATTTTGATGATGTTGTTGTTTATGTTAGTTATGTTTATGTGGCGTCGTTTATTCTGCAAAATTTAGAGTTGTCGACTGAACGAAGCATGTTTCGTTAAGAAAAAAGTTATTACAGCTGCGCCTAACAGTGGCTGTTAAGTACGACAGCTCTGTTAAGTGCATGGATATATCGAAATAGTTCAAGTGTTTACAAGTTAATTGTAACGAATGAAATGCTGAATGTCACTAAATATTATCTAAATACTTTTTTCACTAATTTGTGCGGCGTTGGCGTAAACTAGTTCAATTGAACAACTCTTGGGGAACTACGCACTCAAAACCGATAAGCGATAATTTGTTGACGAGCTGCGCCCGTTTGATCACAGATGGCGCTATAGTATTTGAATTTAATATGAAATAAAATAAATTTTAATGGTACGAAAAAAGTTAATGTTTTACTAATTATTTGCTATTTACATGTATTAGTAAAATTTATTGTACATTTGTTTACCCTTATTATTGTGCATTTGTTTGTTTTGTTACACCATCATCCCATCCATCCGCCCACACTAGACCTTGCGCAATTGCTCTGGTACAACTAACGGATTATCGCGACGTATTTGATCGCGACCGTTTGACCACAGATGGCGCTATAGTAATTGAATTTAATATGAAATAAAATAAATTTTAATGGTACGAAAAAAGTTAATGTTTTACTAATTATTTGCTATTCACATGTATTAGTAAAATTTATTGTACATTTGTTTACCCTTATTATTGTGCATTTGTTTGTTTTGTTACACCATCATCCCATCCATCCGCCCACACTAGACCTTGCGCAATTGCTCTGGTACAACTAACGGATTATCGCGACGTATTTGATCGCGACCGTTTGACCACAGATGGCGCTATAGTAATTGAATTTAATATGAAATAAAATAAATTTTAATGGTACGAAAAAAGTTAATGTTTTACTAATTATTTGCTATTCACATGTATTAGTAAAATTTATTGTACATTTGTTTACCCTTATTATTGTGCATTTGTTTGTTTTGTTACACCATCATCCCATCCATCTGCCCACACTAGACCTTGCGCAATTTCTCTGGTACAACTAACGGATTATCGCGACGTATTTGATCGGCGCCCATTTCGCGATAATCAAAATTGCAATCGTGACGATCGCTGTAGCGATGAAAGGCGCAAAATGTGCCGCCGCAACGACAGGAATATCCGCCGGTTATACCAAATTTCTTGCCACACTTATCGCAGCCTTTGCGCTTTGCCTGTGCCTCCTGATTCTGGCTATTGTCATTTTTGCTAGAGGCTGCGTCCGCATCATTGGTATCCAGCCCGCCCTCGCCCTGCTTTGGCTGATGTATACCCTGCCCCGACTCCCCCTGCTGCTGCTGCTCATCGATCTGCTGCTGACGGTTCTTCTTTCCATGCACAGCGTCGCCCAACTGTGAATCCAGGCCCGGACCAGTGACGATGCCAGCACCGATGGTTGACCCTGTTGTACTATTGCCAGTTGAGTTGTTAACAGCGACAGCTGCGGCGGAAATAATATCGGATGAATTCGAGTTCTTTTTCTTGTTTTTCAGTGTGCGCGATGTGCTGCCATCGTTGGAGATCGACTCAATTGGGTCCTCCTTAGTTTTTCCAAAGTCCCGTATGTTTCCGTTTTCCATTTTAGCCGATTTTTAGATTCGTTCGTCAAAGCTTTCTGTTTAAAATTTGTTGAATTTTGTTACCCAGTTCTACTGTCACTTAGAAGCACATGAACGAATATCCAGCTGATTAATGCGCATCAAAATCGTACTACAACAAATCTTTCCACAAATGGCAGGAGTCGCAAATGCAGTTGCTGTCCCAGTCATCGCAGGCCCAGTCGCCGGTGCATTCGCTGTCAGAAGTTGACATCTAATTGCGGGCCATCATTCTGTTACATGATGTCAGAAACCTTCCGGTTGTCAAAATAGAACCGTCCTGCTGTGACAGTGTGTTATCGATTGCAGTAGACTGTAGGCAAGTATTCAAATAAAGTATTTTTCGTCCGTTTATCAAAATCGGACCTTCGTCCTGCTTTGTCAGTGTGTTATCGATTGCATCCGTTCGACTGCGCAGTTAACTTTTCTCATGTCGCGCCGTCAACATTTACAATGAAAGGTGAAAGAAAGCGAAAGCAGTTGCAAATTGCATTATCTGTTTATGTAGAATATGTAGCATGCATTACTATATGATTCTACGATTTCAGCAGAAAATTGTACGCTTCAGCAGATACAGTTTATCGCGCTGCTATCAGATAGTAAAGACTGCATGCGTACCTAAATAAATAATAACCCTTTACTGACATGCATGCAGGCAAATAAACATGTTTATTTACACCTAAGCAAATATCTAGCTATTGAGAAAAGAGGTATACAAACCCATAACCCATATGAATAAATAAGTACGAAAGCCCAATTTCTTTATGCACTTATTGTGGCGATATTTGCCACAGGTTTATTTACGTCCGGCATATAATTAATATTACAGAAACGTAAGAATTCTAAATTGGAGTTATACATTTCAACAATGATATACACGTATATGTGGAATCGGCTAAGCATTGCCGTTGATGACGTCCTGCATGTGACGGCGATACCAGGTGCCCACGGAGGAGCGCAGGACACACGCGAAAGCGTTGTAGCACCATTCCCGGTTGTTTGCCCGCTTTGCCTGCTGGTTGCACCTGCCGATGGCATACATCGCCTGCTCGGAGTTCAGATTCCGTGGTCCCCCGAAGACGTCCACAATGTGCACTGCATCGAAGCCGACGTTGTCGTTCCAGAGCTGCAGCTCCGTCCAGAAGCAGTGCACGTAACCTCGCACGGCTGGCGAGTTATCGTACTGCTGATGCTCCAAAGCGATGCGCTGCGCCGAACCAATGCGCTCCTGTCGATAGCAGGCGTCGCGTGCGGCAAGTAGCCTCAGCGATGGGGGGGACCTTGTTGGCGGTGCGACGGCAGTTAGAGGCTGCCAAGTGGAATCGATTGTCGATAAGTATTATAGCGATGATACATGAGTTGGTTATCGTATGGCCCAGAAACTAACTGTACCTTTACCCCCAGAACAGCAGAGCATCTAACAGTCGACTACGATGCAAATGTTCTCTATTTCCCTCCGCCTCGTACTATTTTTAGTCTCATAATTTAAATCTACATATTGCGGTAATTGGTGCTCAATTTGCCGAAACAGGTTTATAGTTAGTCGGCTTGTCGCTGATATAACTTGAGTTGTAAGCTTGACTCTTGAGCACAGCAGGTATTCCTAGGGTATTCCTCAATTATTCGTTTTCTGCCCACACATATCGTGTCTTATTATTTTTAAGTGATATCTTATCTAATAGTCAGTTCAGAAAGTAAATATGCAATAAACTCGATAGAAGATCGAGCTGAACTGCCTAAGAAGACAGTTCGAAATTCCAGCTGCAAATTTGCCCAGTCTACTGATGATTTTGCTTACCCATAAAGATATAAATAGAATCAACGTTCGTATTATTGTCATCTTGGGTAGAGCGATGAAACTGTTCTGAGAGCAGCTCGAAGCAGACGAAGCTATGCAAAGGCATCCGCGACGAGGTTTACTTATTGCCTGAGTACCCTTATCAACAGGAAGATCAAGCCTAAGGGAGAGTACAGAACAGTGGGACAGAAAAGAGAAGTATCTCGACAATCTGAGTGTAGTGTTGTACTCTAGTATCGTATATAACAGCACCTTGTGTAATGTGGTACAGTGACTCACTAACTGAATAGAGGGTACTATTACTTCCGTAACAAGTAACGTAGGGAAGATATGGACCGTCTGGGCATTACGTCAGCTCCGGGTCAGGACCGTTACAAGCGCATTAAGTCGGGTGTGTGGGTGCTGAGCGATATTCTTGTCCAGTCGATTGGGTGGGCAACGTAAATCGTATGGGATGGATGATTGGATTGGCAGTCGCAGCTGCGGTTCGTCATCTGTTTTATGTTAACGGATGCGTCGCGACTGCGAGGGGGAGGCGTAAGTATCTCTGTGTGGCACAAGTAGTATATTCTCGGATACAATCTGTATTTTGCGCCGATCATCTATGTAGATCATGTGCAATATGGAACGCAGCGGCAACATTTTCCCCAAAGATTCCACGCTCGCCAATTGCTTGTAAACAACTTTGCCTCCTTCTGGGTGTTGCTTCTTCTTAGCCGAATATTTTATATTTAAGTATATACATATATATTCTGTTTCTCGCTTTTTTCGAAGATCACAAATCGAATAGCAAATCAAATTGGATTCGATTGGACAGGCAAGCGAAACGAGCGCAATAAAATTGATTGCGTTTTATGTAAGTGTTTAAAATCAAATAGAAAATTAGCAAATCTCCTCAGCGTCGAACTGAAAGGGGGCCAACGAAGGAGGGTACGTGTGATACTGGCATCTGGACATGATCAGCATGCAGCAGGCAAGGGGTGGAGGAGACGTGGGACATGGCTTGCTCTTTGAAAATTTCCATGTTCACATATTGAGCACATTTGACATTGAGATAAACGAAGTTTGGCATGTCGCCCCCCACGAGAAGAATCGATAGATCTGGGAACGTGTGAGGCTATCGGCAATCGGCAATCGCCCCTTGCAGTCGGAATGAAGGACACTGCAAATGTCGTCTATCGGTAATTTCACTACGGTATAATTCCAAGTGCCTTGAAGGTCTTTTGCGGTACAGTGCCCACAACTGGAATAGGTATCGATCGATAACTAATAAAAGAACACGCAATTCGACAAGTCGACAAGTCGAATGTGAGAGCGCCTGTCAACCCTAACAGGTAGATGAAAATCACATTCAACAGATCCAACAGATGCGATAGATCGCAGTGTGATCTGGCGAACTGATCTTCGCTCGATCAACGAGTGTGAATGCAATTCGTGGGCAGGTTGACTGTACGCAGGGTGCACTTACGATGAAGAGGCGGTTACAACGGTACAGAGGGCGGTGTGGGCATGACAACTCAACGCCAAATTTGCCGCCATCAACTGACGCCGTCGTCGTCGTCGTCGCCGTGACAAAGTCTCGCAAATATTTTAATTGCAATTTTTTTTCTTTCACAGCGCTCGTCGCTTTTCGCTGTGGGTCGCATCGCATTTTCCTACCTTAAAATTATAAGTAAAATTAACAAATTTTAATTGACTCTGAAAATTAAAACAGCAACATTGCGAGCCGCCTGCACATTTTCAGCAAATTTTCATAGATATTTGTGTAATAAATTGCAAAATATTATTTTAGTTTTAAAACACACGAATGCGTCCACATGGTAAATATATCCTGTCAGTGCAGCGCCCAGTGGGGCATGCTCAGTCGGGGGCGTCGCTCGTAACAACTGTGGTTTACCGACTCGATATGTTTGTGGTATATTTGAGAGCCATATTAACTTGATGACTTGGTGAATTATTTTGAAATTGCGTCAGAGTTGCCATGTTAACGAAGAAAGCAACAATGAAGGCATTTAGGGGTTCTTCAACCTTCTGGGCAGTAAAAAAGTCCTGCTTTTGATTCGATGATTAGTTTGAAGATTTATTGGAACTTGCAATTTAATATTTTAATGTACAGTACTTAATCAAGTTCATTTCACTTGTTAGAATTTCAATAGCGGCACAGTAGCAAATAGCAGACCTGCTGTACGATTTTACATAACTGCAGAAAATCGTACGCTGCAGATGATACGTTGGCACACTGCTATCGTAAGCAGATAGGCGACAGGGTACGTTATCACGCACCTAAATCAACAGTGACCCTTTACTGATATGCACTGAATCAATAGTAAATAAGGACCCTTTATCGCTACGCATGCAGATGCACAATTTCGCACCATCTGCATGCCATAAATCAGCAGACATCATTAGACTTAGATAGTTAACATTTGTCTTTTATCATATATTTAGAACCTAAGTAAATACCTAGCTTGTGAGAAACGTGTATATAAACCCCACAACGAGGAAAATAAAATCAGTATGAAAAGTAACTCTCACTTGACTACTCATTCTTACTCCGCAGCCCAATTTGTTTTTGTACTTATTGCGGCGACCTCTGCCACATGGTTATGCGCCTGGGGCAAGCAAAATTAATAATATAATTCAATAAAATACAATTGATATTACTTCGACGTTGAGTGATATCAATTCAAATCTAAACAGCTGCTTTTTGCTTTTTGAAGACCTTGCATAGACGATAAGCTGCAAGTTGCAATTTTAAAGTGAAATCAAATAATTAAAATCGTATTAAAAGAAGTTGCCAAATGCTACCGGAAACGTAGGATATATGTATGTAAATGCTTGTTTATAGAAAAATCCCGTCAATTTTAGATAAAACATGAATTTCTATGAAAATATCTTAAGAATCTCAGAATCGGTTTATCGTACTTCGCTGGAAAATATTATTTAAAAACTTATGTTTAAATCTAACGTTTATCGGTAAAAAACTAAAGAAGCTTGTGGTCCTTCGCCTTGAGTAAAACATTTTAAAAGTTGAAAGTAACTGTTCATCGGCAATATGTCTTCGTTTAAAGACCTTTTCCGACATAAGCGCTTCCTGATATAATTTTTGAATAGTTGGAAAAGCATTTGAGCCAATAAAATCTATGAAATTAGTTCGAATCAAAGTAGTGTGGAGAAACAATATATAGAAGTTGGCGGATAGTACATACATATGTATGTACTCGTATGTTTGTTAAGTGTATGTATAATATATAATATATGTAGTAGTATAGTATATGTAGTAGTGCAACATTGCATTAATTTATGAAGATAGTTCTACCCTTTTCTGCAACTGTGCTCTCTCATTGTGTTTACATGGTATGCTGTAGTCGAGACAACTTACCTGTCAACGCGCGCACTTGTTGTCTTTGGGCATTTACACCAATTTGTTGCATTCAGCCCACGCGACGTTTGCTTGTTCTTGTGTCTGTGTCAGTGTGTGTGTGCGGCAAGCGAGTATGTGTGCTTAGATGTGGATTGTGTTTGTGCTGTTCATATTTGCATCATGTTTGCAATTGCAGGAAAGGGGGTATGCATTAAGGAAATAACTTTGAAATGCTATATACCACATAGATACATCTACCTGATCAACTCCATATCAGCTGAGGTGTGTGTATTAAGCTGATAACTGATATTATTTTAAAAGGAGTAGAGAGTGGAGAGTGCATATCAGTATCGATTGTAGGGTATTCAACAGTCGTTGCCTCACTTGCTTTCATTTCTTTGCCACAACGGAAGCTGCTGACGCTGCTGGGCTCGAGTGGGGCAGCATCATCAGGCCAGGCCAGGCCAGGCCAGGCCAGGCCAGGGCTGGAGTGCGGCTGCGAGGGCGGGGGCAGGGCAGACGGGGCGGGTACAGTGGGCTGCGTTATTAGGGCGACAATATTTGACGTGGACGGTGACATGGCGATGGCGTTGGCGCCAAATTCTCAATTGCCAGCGGCGCGTTAAGCAAGCGCGTGAAAGCGCCAACAATTTCCACTGCTTGTTGCAACAGTTGTTGTTGTTGCTGTTGCTGTTGCTGTTGTTGCTGCTCTTGTTTCTTTGCTCGTGCAGGGTATTTGGCATTTTGCAATTTCATTACAATATTACGATCTCTCCTATGGCGATCGCAATTAATATTAACAGTTGAACAAGAACCGAGCACACGAGTCGCTCTCGCTTGATTTGTTTGGCATTTATTTCAATTTTATTAAATTAAAGTTGTTTTTGTTACGCCAGTTGCAGTCGTTGTTGCTGTTCTTGTTGCTGGCAGCGGAAATCTTTGCGCATTGGCAACATTTTTAGCCAATTTGCTGCCGACGTGAGCCAAAAAGTGCGCGTGAGTCGTTTGTTTTCTGGTCAGAGTCAACGGGTTGCGCAAGGGGAATGCGGGAGGGGGGAGGGTATGGGTATGTAGAGCGACAACAGGATTCCGTTTTTCGATGCTCATTCATTCAGGTAGCTCTACACTCGGCTACTAGACTAGGGTGTTATTAATTACACATATATTAATTTGCCTCCCAATTACCACCACCTAATCACACGTTGCCCAATAAGGCTGCTGCCTCAGCTGACAAACAGATTTCCGCTTGTTGCTGTTGTCGTTGTTGTTGTTGCGATAATGCCAAATGCTGCCAGTGCTAACGTCGCATAACAATTCATTTGTATACCCTTGCAGAGGGTATATTTATTTTGGGGAGCAGTTTGCAACGCACCTTAGAAGACATCTCTGACAAAAGAATATAAATATATTCTAAATTAGTATCACCAGGGGAGTCGATCTAGCCATGTCCGTTTGTCCGCCTGTTCTTCTGTCCGTCCGTCCGTCTGTTGGAACACAAACTAGTCTCTTCTAATGAACCTAATGAAACTTGGCACACATGCTTCTTATTGCTGTACGCTGTTAATAAGTCGGAACGAGCCGAATCACCCCGCTATATCGTATAGGTGCAATATAAACTATCGGTCGATTTTTGTTGTTTGTCTAGATATTGTAACCAAATTTAATACAAAGAATTTGTTCTATGTATGTAAAATGCATATAAATCCATCATAACATATAGCTACCATAGGAAGAATCGGCCGAAATGTATGAAGACCAGTTCTGATTTTAGAAATAACCTTACGCATCAGTGTCAATGGAAGTAAGATATAATATAGAATATACACAATAGTTTTAAATTTCGCACCATTATATGAATGCACAAAACTAGTATTGGAACGATCGGAGATGAGAAGAGTATAAAACTTTCGGAATGCCTTTCTTCTATTATTATTTCTATTAATTTTAAATCAGACTACTATGGTATATATATCTGTAACAATCATGGGACAGTGAGCTAGAAATAAAGATGTTAAAAATAAATTGCAAATTCACAGCGATTTGACTTATGATAGCTGTTCAAAAAACTCATGAACGTTATTATAAATTTGTGTAGGAGTATAGGAACAACAAAACAAAATAATTGCCAATATTTACAAGGGTATTTAACCTGTAGGCATTCGGAAGAGCGCATTTCCTTCTGGTTTATTGTGTGTTTCTTCGTTAAGTCTATCGAGAACACTCAACGAGCGTATCGGCAAACTGAGCGTGCAAGCACACACACACGCACACACACACACATAGCAAATACAGAGAGAAAGAGAGAGTGGGTTAGAGCTCTGCTTGGCTCGTTCTTACGCCCTGCTGGTGAACACATTGAAGGCAGCCCATTGTCCCTATCAAAGTATTGTACTTAGGCCGTAGGTACATGTGTGTGTGTATGTGTGTATGAGTGAGTTGATAAGAATTAAGAATAAGAATAGAAACCTTTGTTCCGCGAGCTGTTCACTGTATTTGTACATTATATATAAATAGTATATATAAAAATACATACATGTGCACACAAATCACCCTCCTCGATCAACGAAACACCCTGTTTCCCAAATTCATGCCCATTATCAGCTCCCAAAACAAAACACAGCTTTACCTATCCCAATACAAGCTACTATAGCCAAGAGCCATTATCAACTGAACCTTGTGACATCAGTTTACAGATTTTGTATTATTTCCGCTGAGTAAACAAAAGAGAACTGAACCAAATTAGGATTAACCTTTACTTGTCTTAGTACGACAATCTTTATTCATTGGAAAGCGAAACTTTGCTTTAAGGGTTGTGTTTCTTGATCAGTTGTGGCTCGTTGGGGCAGTCGAAAGTCACCTGGATGCCATCTTCCTTGATCCAAGGCTGGGACCAAATGTCAACGTTGCAGATCTTCGTCGCACCAGTGCTGTCGGCCAGCTCAACCCTGTACGAGTCCTTGGAACCGGAAACGACTTGGGTTGTGGCCGACAAGACCTTAACAATCCTGTGTAATGGTAAAACATAGTTGAGCTACTCTTTGTGAGTTGAGCACTTCTGCATTAACTTACGTGTAGTTAGGTCCGTCACCGGCGGCCAGCTTGGCCAGTGATGACTTCAAGACCTCAGTGGACGCAGCGAACTCCTCAGGGCTCAGCTCACGCGGTGCTCCGAAACCTCCGAGTTGGGCGGAAGCACCCATAAGGGCAACGGTGGCGCACACTAACAGAATCTTTGCGACGAACATGTTCAACTTACGGACCTCGTAGATGGACTGAAGAGAGCCGAGCTTGCTCCACCCTATTTATACGATCAACGGCCGAAGCTTATCGCATCCCAAACGTGCCAGAAGCTTTATTTACTTGCGGCGACCCCAGCTAATCGACAAGCAAACATTGGGTGTGGGTTTTTCCCTCGAACTTATAGTGCACTGTGGCATCATAGAAAGAGAGCGCAGTATGGTCAGCAAGAGACAGACAGCGTGGGCAGATGAGAGACAATAGAAGGTGATGTAGTTAAGCTATAGCTCTGTAGGATAACCTCTAGAAGATAACCCACCAATTTATGTATAATTTCATTGGTGTATTTCATTGTTATAGTATTTTATTTACTTTGTATACCCTTACACAGGGCATACTCAATTTGGACTGAAGTTATAAAATATATATTTTTGATCAGCAGAGACAGGCGAATCGAAACATCGAAACATTGTTGCAATCTAAAAGTTGAAATGAGCCAGATCGGACCTATAGTGCGATAGTGTTAAGCTGTCATACCACCTACGTATGTATATAGGTATGCGAAACAAGGAAGAACTAGTTCTATAAATCGAACAACTAAACATACATATATGGTACCAGGAAAAGAAATAATCGGTCGAAATGAGAAATTTTGTATTGTTTTCTAAATAACTCGGCAGTTACAATCGTATTTATAAAGTGATCTATGTCTTTTATAATTTTTTAATTTTCCCAAATTTCACAATCAGGAATAGTCAATAAATAATAAAGTAACAAATAAAGATTATCATCAACGCTTACTTAAAGGTGTTCAAGAATGTAATGCTAAGAAATCTGTTAAATTATATAATAAATAACATATACATATATAATATATAATCAATTCCGATTAAACCCTAATGTTGTTAGAGTATATGAACATCAGTGTGCAGAACAAAGCCTTTGTGCTTTTTTTATTTATTTATATATTCTATTATTTTCAGACTGACGATTTCGTTTGGATTATCAGCTATGTACATATGTAAGTGAAACAAACCTCTAACTATCAATAAGTCAATGTTTACATTGTATTTGCATGAATATATATGTATGTATTTGTATGCCTGTACTACCTGCCCTACACTGTTATCTCCCTTGAACCCGCTGAGACTTGACATCACGGAACACTTTCGGTCATAATTGCCGGATGAGGTCTTAATTAAGTGAATAATTGATTAATTAACTGAGAATTACAAAACACAGAAAATAAAGTGCGTAATCGAGCGACAATTGTAGCAATAATAAATGTAGAAAAATTGTTGTATTTGCGATGAAAACAAATACAAAGAAAAATACAGACAAATAAATAAAATCGTATTACACACACACATCATCATAATCATAATGCATACAATGTTTGCACTTGCCCTGCACTGCTCGCCCCGCGTTTCGCTCAGTGTAGCAGTGTAGAAATAGATTAGCTGGTCCGTGCTGAAGCTTCCTGGGAGCTGTCCACTCGAATGCGCTGCAATAATTATAGGTAAGTTAGTATGGCACGTCGCCTATCCATCAGGCAGACATTGTACAGAGCACACGGGCAGGCAAACAAACAGGGCAACCTATGTCGGATATAGACAAGGTATATACACGTATGCTCTTGTGCTGGGCAGGCGGCGACGATTAATTGCCGATCGCATCAGCGTGAACAAGAGGAACAAACATTTCTGAACAGGAATGTCAAGCGATTTAAGCGCTTTTCCGCTGTGCCTCGCCCTGTCTCCCCTCCCCCTACACCCTCCACCCTCTAACCCGTAGCAGGAGCATGCCCCGAGGTGCCGCCTTCGCTGTTGCTCCAATCGCTGCGACATTTTTGGCGCTACTCCAGCGGCCTGTCAAAATTGCACAAATCCGTGACGATGCCTTCGCTCCCGAATGGGAATGGAAAGGGGTAGCAGGAAGGGGGGAGGGGGGGGGGGGAATGCAAGGCAGGAGGGAAGCGGATGGACGAGCATCGCTGGCTGTCTGTCCATTCAACTTGCTCGACTGCGCCCCATGCAGGCGTTCAACCGATCTCGGACTCGAACTCGGGTCTTGGCCCGGTTGAACCATTGCGATCCATGGCCTGCCCACACACACACACGCGGCAGCTTCAGCTACAACTGGTCATGTGTGTAGAGCAATCCATCCCGCAATAGACATTCGCAGCCGTCGCTGTCAGCCATGGATTGTGGCCCCGTTAATCTTGCCAGATCTCTGCGCCTAACACTTGTAATCCGCTTTGCTTTTTTGAGTGCGACGATGCCTCCGCCAAGTGGCGAGGGTGTCTGGTGGATGCGAGGGAGGAGGGACATCACAGACATCTCGCTGGGGCGTAGGTGTAGTTGCACTCCGTAGACCTCCGCCCGCTCTTCCCTCCTCTACATTTACCCCTCACTGAAAGCAGTTTGCACTCGTTCAAATCGTGGCGAGGGGCACTTCGAGTAGTTACAGGAAAGTTCGGGCGTGGCTGTTTAGGGCATAGGTACATAAATAGAGCATAGGTAAATAAATAGAGCATAGGTAAATAGATGGAGCATTGTTACACGCATAGAATACAGGTACAAAAAAAGAGCATAGGTGCATAGATAGATCACAGTTACATCGATAGAGCTTAGGTACTTAGAAAGAGCATAGGTTCATAGAAAGATCACTGGTACCAAGATAGAGCATAGGTACATGAAAAGAGCATGGGTACACTGTAGTGTTGGGTAATCCTAGTTCAGTTTGAGGAATAAGTTCGTTCGTTCGTTTAAAATTAATGAACTAGGTCGTTCATTTAGTTCAATCGTTCAATTTTAAAACTTGCTTAAAGGTGCTTCAAAAAAAAAAAATGTTATGAATTTATTTCATACAATGCTCTCATTGAAAATTAATATTAATTAATTTAATTATTTCAATTTATGTCGAAAACACTTATACATAATAATAATAAGAAATAATAAAGAGTTTATAAACAGATAATATAGTAATTTGAACTACATATATTGAACTATAAAGACAGACCTAGTTCGTTCGTTCAGTTTGGTGAATAGTTCAATTTAGTTCGTTTGTTCACGAACGACACAACACTAGTACACAAATGCATGCTCCAGTTGATGATCTCTTGCTGAAATCTTTTAAAAGCACCATTTTTTTATTTTTTTTTATTTTATGATATCAAATCGAATCCAAACTGTCCATTTTTGTTTTTGTTTCAAAGCAAAATCAAAAATGTATTGACATAGTTTTTCACACTTGAAAAAAGTGTGTAGTAGTAGTAAAAAGAAAGTAACAATTTCAATTTAATTTTGTACAAGTCAAAACCCAATATGCTCGGAGAAATCTGAAATTTAATTTTGCACTCAAATATCGTAAGGTGTAGCAGGTTCTCACGGGGGTTTCTCGCACAGTGTAGCCGCAGTTTCATCATGATCATCGTCACGATCAAGATCATGCTCCGCCTCATTATGAGCAATTCTCAAATGCGCCCGCATCACCTCGTCTTCTTGCTCGCGCTGCCACCGTTCGCAACGTTTCGTGGCCGCAGCCGAAATGCCAAGTGAGTTTTCGGCTTTTGTGCGAAACATTTTCCGACATTTTCCGACATAAAAATCATGTAAAGCTGGAAAACGGCGACAGTTTGCAAACGGCAGCCGGGAAATACGCGCCCAGTTAAAGAAAATAAGAAAGCGAAAAAGAAAAAGAAAGAAGAACGAGCGCAGTAAAGAGACGACAAACGAGGATCAATAGATTGAGAAGACTTAAAGTAAACATCGCGAGACTGAAGCTTTTCCTTGAGGGGATTCTCTGTCCGTTTGCGGCTTTAAACAACTTTTTTTTTCGGTTCTTATATTGTGATTGTTGTGCTCTGTCGATCTAACGGTACAAGTAGCTTGCGAGTGCTCCCACTAGTCGTGAAAATGATCTGCCCGAAACGCACGTCGGAGCTGCTGGATCTGCATCTGGCACCGTTCAAGGATAAGGATCCGGCCTGGGAGGTGGGTGTCTCCAAGATCGCCGGTCGCGGCGTCATGGCTACGCGCAATCTGAAGCGCGGCGAGATCATCTTCACGGACAGCCCCCTACTGATTGGCTTGGCTGCTCACGAGGAGGACTCACTGAACTCGTGCAGTGTCTGCTTCAAGGTCCTGCCCGACACGCGCTTCATGTGTCGCCAGGGCTGCGGCCTGCCTGTGTGCAGTCTGTGCGCCAAGAAGAAGCAGCACAAGACCGACTGCGACATGTTCAAGGCGTGGGGCCCCAATGAGCCCGATGTGGCCAACTCGGTGATCATTCGCCTGCTGTGCGTGGCACGTGCCATCAACCTGAGCAAAGATCAACGCGATCTGATCTATTGCCTGCAGGCCAATCTGGATAACAATCATCGCACCGAGGTGCGCAACGCAGCCAAATGCTTCAAGAACTTCCCCACCGACAAGAAGCTGATCGAGATCATGAACCGCACCGTCGCCGTGCTGCGCACCAACGGATTCGACAAGACCAACGATCGCACCACCGACAACCAGGAGTTCAACTATCGCGCCCTCTATCCGCTCTTCGGCGTTATGAATCACGACTGCATTCCCAACTCGTACTACACCTTCGACGAGAAGACCAACAACATGATCGTTCGCGCCGCCGTCGACATTGTCGAGGGCGAGGAGATCACCACGACGTACACGAAGCTCTTCACCGGCAACATTGCGCGACATCTCTTCCTTAAGATGAAGAAGGGCTTCACTTGCAAGTGTCCTCGCTGCTCTGACTCCACGGTAAGTAGGCGATCCATCTAGATCGTAGATCGTAGCTCGTAGTAGAAGCTGCAATACTTTCAGTAGATTTACTTGTAAAGTACAATACGAGTTTCCTCGAAATTTCATGATATTCGAAATGTTGAGTTTGTACTAAATCAAAAATAGAACTGCGACTTATCAGTTCTAAGAAAAGTGTTCAATAATAATTGTGGTTGCTTTTATGTAAAATTCGATCTGTTGAGTCAATATGTTAGTTGGTACAAATAATTGTTGTTTAGTTTAGTATATCAGTATTTCAGGAAAATACAGCATAATAAAAATATAGTTTGTGTATTGTATGTAGGTTTATCGGATAACGACGCAAGTATCCTTGAAATTCCATAGACTTTAGAAGCATGCAAAACGATCAAGAAGTGCGATTATATGTACTGTATAAATGTATCAACATTTTTGGGTATTATGTGCGCTTACAGTAGATATAAATCTATAGAATACAGATTAACATTTGAATTTCAACGAGTTCTCTTTCCATTTACTGTTTCACATTTCGCGACTTGTACAGGGTATTGGGCCAGCGACTCTGCCTGTATTTCGCAAGATTGTTTATGCGCTCGTTTGTTGCTCGCTTAACTCAAATTGCAACTGCAACAAGTATTGTTGGTGTTGCTCTCCCCAGAGCTTTGACTTGATGCATCAGCATCTCACCTCATTCCACCCACCCATCCAGGCGTTCACTCCCTCTCCCTTCCTTTTCCGCACACTGCCTGCCCGCTGGCCTACTCCATCACATTGGGCAGGCAATCGAGTGCGATGATTGATCGAACAGCTGCATAAACTACTCACCACTTGTTCAACTACATGCTGCGTGTGCCTGTGCTACCCCGTCTGTGTGTGTGTGTGTGTGTGCGTGTGGTGTGTTTGTTTTGTTTGTGATTCGCATTCGCACGGCGCGAGCTAAGCAGGACCGTAGCAACGGTCCCAGGGGCACAAGTGTAAAACTTCTCTGGGGCGCCTATTGTAATTGACTTGCCTCAGAATGTTGTATGTACATGTTTGGTTTTTAAAATCAAGAAACTTAATACAAATTAAATTAAAATAAAAAATCAATCTGTCTCTCTCGAATTTGTATTGGTAAATTCGTTAAGAGGTTCGGAGATATCTATTTTTTGGGACCTCTTACTCTCGATCGATAGTATTGCCAATCTATTATACCCCCTAACATCAGAATAGAAGGGTAACATATCTTTGTGCCAGCAGACTATATGTGAAAAAGGCATAAAGGGGCGTGGGCAACCCCACATCGTAAGCATATCATATGTACACGCACTAACCATTTTACTTTTGGTAGCTGGTGCCCTTTTGCCCCACACGCCCTGTACACGACCCGCTACGGGCCTGGAACTAAGACAGTCTGCATGGGAAATCACAATTGATACCCCAATGAAAATGTGGAGCAACATGCATAAATTTGGCATATTATTTCAAGCGATCCGCAATTCGATCCATCAAAAGCAAAGTACAGTTAGTTAGTTATTTTTCTTGTGCTTTGCCTGCCTCCTTCTGCCATTGGGAATGGCAATGGGATGCAAACAAAGCGAATGCACATTAAGGATTTCCTGTGCCCATCGCGATTCATCCGAAAGCAATTAAACACACACACACACACACACACACACACACACACACAACTCTTGCTGTTGTTGTTGTTATTACTGTAAATGTGCTGTTGTTATTGTTTTTGTTGGCCGGGCCATAAATTTATTCAGCTTCCAGGCGCAACAAGTGGCAGAAACAACAACAGAAGCGCAACAAAAGCAAAACAAACTCATACATACGTGTATGTGTGTGTTTATTTTTAACAGCTCAGCCGTTCAATTAAATCACAAATAAATATGTACATATTTCGATTCCAAAAAAGCTTTTAATTCGCGTGAATATTTCTCAACAAATTTCGCATGTTTTCTGTTTCTATTTATGCTGCACACACACTCACACACACACATGCAAATATTTAGTATATCTCTCGGACTGTTGATTTGATTTTGATTTTTAGATATCATTTTGATCTGGTGCTGTCCCCCTTCTTACTCACCTCAACCCACCTCACGAGGCGAGGGACGGCCCTCGCCTTGTTGTGTGTCGCGCGTTTTATGACTTTTAATTTTTTTATTGGCATATCTCATGCGGGTGTGCGAGGGTGTGTGAGTGTGTGTGTGAAAATAGATTTTTCTTGGCCATGGCCATAGTCAGGGGCAGTAGATATAGGCACGTCCGCTCTCCCATTCAATATGACATTCAGCGTGTAGTACAAAGTGGCCCGGCTCTATAATAAAAACTATTTAACGCTTTCAAAAATGCCCGAATAATTGCCAAAATCTTCATCATGGCGCTTAAGTACATCATTCATCAACAAGCCTGTGCGTGGGGGCAGGAGGTTGTGGTGGCGCCTCAAGTTCATTTAGTTCAGTGAACTTTCGTTAAATATGCTCCAAAGGACCGGCAAGTGTCACAGTGATGCGCAGCGATAGATGTTAGTTCTGTTAAAAGTTATCGATCACTTGAGATTGGCAATGTTATATTTGAAAACCAGTATATCAAATAAAAATACCAAGCGGACATGCTTAACATCAGTTAATACTAACGACTTTATCAGAGATGCACCTGATAAATAGGCACATTTCAAGAGGAAATCTTGACATTTTACGAGGTAAACTTTGTAGTCAATGAATGCACAAATGAATGCGCCTTTAAGTAGCTACTCCAGATATACTCGGCACACATAACTCACGGATTATGTTCGATTAATTTATTACTGTCGTACTTTTGGCCGAAATTTATTGCTTGCAAATTAGCACAGAAATATTCAAAGACCTCGAAGACTGAGCGAATTGGAATTAACGAAAAACGATGACGTGGCTAACCTTGGAAACGGGGGCATGATCGAGCTAAAGCTCTTGGATTTGTCAATCCGGCGTAGCGGCGCGATCTCCTCCATACCTCATACCTCATACCTCATACACCATGCCCCATGCCACCCATCGACTCTCGACACTCGACTCTGTACGTTAATAAGCATCATGTTTTTTATGTGTCAATTTATTTATGATCTGCATAGAAGTGTGCATATATAAATTGCCCATACGTATAACATATATCTGTAAAAATATTTGAATACTTGTAGATATAGCTAAGTGGATGAGTAGATACATATATATATGTATACATATATGTTTTGAGAGTGTATTTTTAGCTCGAGGAATGTTAGAAATGTGCGAATCTGAATCGCTTGAATGCCACTTTTCAATATACTAATCCGCTCCCCCTACACCGATCTTTAATCTCGATTTCTCCCTCTTCCCTCTGCAGGAGAAAGGCGCTTTCATATCAGGCCTCTACTGTCGCGACACCAACTGCACCGGGCTGGTGGTGCCGGAAATCTCGGGCTTACCGCATCCCAACTGGAATTGCCTGGAGTGCAAGCAGAAGTCCACGCATGCGCAGATGATGAAGTCGCAGGACTTTGCCAGCGGAGCCATAAACGCCAAGGCGAATTCGAATTCGCTGCGCACGCTGGTGCATTATCTGAACGAGAAGAGCGACAGCTTCATACCCAGCAGCAACTATGTGGTGATCGATGCGAAGATGTCGGTGCTGTCCCGGTTGGCGCAGGGCCGCGAGGATTGCAACGACGAGCTGGTGGCGTCTACCCGGCTGCGCTACAGTCGCGACATTGTGCAGATCATGGATAAGCTTGGGTTGGGTGATTCGCTGCTGCGCACACAGCTGGAGAAGCAGCTGCAAGAAGAGGAACAGCGTCGTGCCAAGAAGCAGCAGGAGCAGGGCGAGAAACAGCGTCAGTTATCCGAGTTGGAGGCGAAGGCCGCCGAGGCAGATAAGCTGCTTGCCGCTCTGGCGGTCGAAGGCGATGCTGCAGCGGCGCCACCAGCAGCTGAAGCCGCTGCACCGAATTAGGCCTAAATGGGCCACATGCGCATCCCTAACTGTATCCATAATCCGTTTTAGTTTCCGTTTGCGTGTCGTGAAGTTAATATATCGTAATGGTTTCTGTATCTGTTTCCTTTTCCGATTCGTATTTCGAATTATTTTCTGTTCTCCTCGTCTCGTATTTGTATGTGTATTTATTTATAATCAATTAAAAATATATATATTTACATACTAAACTTATGCATATTTTTCTTTTTTCCTCTTTTCTTCATCATCATATTTTCTCTGCGCTCGATTTCCCTCGTCGCGTTTTCAGGGGCTTTAGCAGCGATTTGTCAAAACGTTTCCTAATCCCAATGTCAGCAAAGTGTTCTTTTATGTTTGTTATAGTTTGTTATTGTCGCGTATACCCTGTATATTCATCGATTGTGAAGGGAGGATGCATTAAGGTAACATATAACAATATAAACAAAGCTATAGGGTTTTGATCCTGAATATTTTTGAATCATAGATGATAACGGATAATTCAAAACAACCATAACCAGGTTGCTATATGTATATGTAAAAATATTTTCCGCGTACCTTAGAAACTAGGACTATTAAAATCAAATTCACTATATTTTATAGACCATAGATCAATATCACTTTTAGTTCAATTTTTTACTATTTCAATTTGGTACTAGTATTAATAAAAGCAAGATTTGATTATAGATTAGAAATAATAATTATAAAATACATTTGCGGATGCCTTTTACTGTAAGTTGAAGGGTATACGACCTTCTGTCGAAGTTAATCTCTCTTTGTTGATTATTTTTTATTCATATTTCGCAAATGTTAATTTTCAAAAATTGAATTTCTCGCATTTGGGATTCTTATTTTCTTTTATTTGCCATAAAAAGTTGCAGGCCGTTAAAGTTGGCGGTCGCATCTATTTTGGTTTCGACGACGACGCCTGTGGCCAGTGCGGGAGGTGGACAGTGACCGGGGAAGGGTAGGGGTGGCCGGGTGGGTTTATTAATATACCATTATTTATACCAGACCATATAGACCTGTAGACCGCATAGAACTGGCGACTAGGCGACCCTGTAAACAATGTAGCGTATGTAAAATGCACGTTGAGCAAATTGTTTCCCTGCCGCCGAACATAATTCTTATGCGCATCGGAATTCGCCTCAGAAGATCGGATGATATGCTCAATTATACGAGAATTTCATGGTTGCTCGAACAGATTAACGGTCGGCGCGGTTGCATTTCACTTTGTTGCAGAACTATTGCACTTACAATCGCAGTACACCGTGGCCGATTAATCGACTACTGATATAATGAAATACAATAAAATAATATTAATCTTGAATGGTTTGTTTGTATTATTTTAAATCAAATACAGTTTTTTTATAGTATTTTTTAAGGTAAGTCATTTCCATCAGATGGAACAGTTTAAGGTTCATTCGTATGTTATCGAATAACTATCTTTCAATCGTTGGCTTCTTATTTAAATAGTTTCTGTTAACCTCAGTACCGAAGATCTGGCTGCGATAGTAGCAGACTTATCAAAAACTATATTTGGTTATCTATGAGTTTTAGGTTTTATTATTTAATGTTTGAATCAATCTTATTAATTAACATTGATTATGAGTACCATGCAGACTACGTCTTATTTCCTACAAACCATAATAAAATATCGCCCTTAATCGGAATTAAAAATATGAAATTAATTACTCACGAGTCGCCACAAATCGATAACATTTGTTTCTGAAGCTAACATTACATAAAAACTTTATATATTTTTTGATATAAGAATAAGTTGGGATGTTGGGAAATTCGCAAATATTTAAAGATTAAAAAAAAAGTATGAGGAAAATTATAGAGATACCTGATCTGCACTCATAAACTCAAAATGGGAATTTCTTTAAGACAGCATTAGATGTTGTTAAAATGTAAATCTAACAGATAAAGGATTAGAGCATTCGATTCTCACTCTGAACAAACTTTCTGTCCCCTCATTGGTGTATCTTTCATGGCATGAGCTGAAGTTGGAACTCCATTAGGCACTAAATGGATAAACCGTGTCTCAGGTAGTTGGACACTCGTTAAGAGATGATTTCTTTTATGGTGTCAACAGCACTTGCCGAATGCGATAATATATTGCCGTGGCTATTAAAGTATGCGAGATGATATATGCCTTATAATCACATCAAAATCTCCGCACGCAAAAACAATAAACTGCCATAAATATTTGCTATAATAACAACAACAACGAAATAATCACGGGAGCTAAACAAATTCGAGAGCTTCGGAATCGTAAATAAAACTATAATAAAAATCTTAATAAATTATGCCACATATAGAATGACGATCCGCTGACTGCTGACTAGCATTGTAGTATACACGTATGCCAGCCAATTCATTTCGCGCAAGAATGTGTGTATCTCCTCATCTTCTGACCACCTTTTCCCTCTGTACGACTCTTGTCTGTTCTCGGAGCAAATATGTCGCCGGTCGCTAGGCGAGAAAAGAAGAACTCACTCCCTCAATTTGTCGCACATGCTGCCTAATCACAAATTGCTTTTAGCACCGATCTAGAACGATATACGAAACACGAAAGAAATATGTCGCCAGGGTGAGGAAGAAGGCATCCACAGTCGTGAGGGGGCTGATTAATAGGCTCTCTCTTTCTTCCTCTCACTCTCTCTCCCTTGCTGGTTGTTAAACGAAACTAATCCAGACAGAGTTTATAATTTGAAGTATTGAAAACAAGGGGTGGACATGAAATAATCATTACAAATATTTCAGTTTCATAAAATGTATAAGGAAAAGCAATTGTATTCCACATAAAAATCTGATGATTCTTTGAAAACTTTTCAAAATTGTTTGGGACTGATTATCACAAAGCAAGTTAATTGAATTTAATTAATAGGTTAATATAATTATGTTGATTTAATTAATTAAAATTTAATGATTTAAGATTATGATAAACAAATAAATTGGAAAATTTACAATAAACTGAATCTGAATAATGTAAAATGCATAACTCGTGAAAGATTTAAAATTGTATTACATTATATATAAAACAGTCTAAGGATTGAGCACATTCCCAACTTAAGATGAATATATAATTATTGATGATATTGCAGTGGGTAAGTTTCTAGAGAATGCACACGAAACGGTACCGGAAACGGTAGTCGCCGCAGTTAATCATTTCAATTGCCAATAAATCGATCGTTAGTGCTTCCCGTACCCCTTTGCCCATTCCCATCGCGGTCTAATTTATTAACCACGTGGTTGCTGTCAAACTGAGTATATTAGCAATAACAAATGCGCACACTTCCCTGTGCCACCACTAGTCACTTCCAGTTCCACTTCCTCGCATCGCGTCTAATTTATGCCCTTTTAATTAGCCAATTCAATTGCCAAATTCGAAAATGTAAAGCTATGAATCCATTGGCAATCAAAGAACCACGGGGGAAGGAAGTACTCTTTCATCGAGTACAGAGTATAAATAAGCTGGAAATAATTATTGCAGTTTCCGCTGTCTCTGTGATAAATGACAATCGTAAAAGTTTGACATTTACAAAACCGGTTTGTAGACTGTGTGGGCAGAGCCGATCATTAAAATTGCTACAATTTATAAGAAAAATATTTACATTGTTATTCTATTCCTTCCATTTTAAACAACATTTTGTAGAATTTGCTTTTTATACGAGATTTAGTACAAAATTATTATTCATTTAGGAATTCAACATGGCGGCTTCAACGGTTGGTTGTTAAATACTTCTATGCGAAAAATGGTCCTTAAGCCTTTTTTAACTAACCAATTAACTTAAACTAACTTTAAAATTATGAATAAATTACTTTAATTACCAAATTTAGTTTCCGACGGAAAAAAAGAATTTCTTTTCCAAATCATTTGGTATGATGTTAATAGAAGCAGTCGATCAGACCCTAGTCTAGTAATAGTTCCGGATAACATAGTTCAGAAATAAACGCGTTCAAATGGTTTAGAATGTATGAAGTTCCGCTGAAGCATATTTGTTCTATACGATGTCGTGTCTATGTATCGAAATATTCTTTTGGTCACATATTCTACAATAACAGCTTAGATTTTTGCCAATAAAAGAAACTTAATTTGTAATTAGTTAAAATTAAATTTTAGATTAATCTAAAATTTAATTTTAATTAGAAACCTCCTAAGTTAAACCAGCAAACAATTTCCCATTGATCATATTCATCTTTCAAAAGTTCCCTCTTGTTGTTGGCGTTGCCAGATCAGAATATAACAGTCGATCGTCTGCCAGTTTAACGGTTGATTTACGCTTTGACAAGAGCTTCAGCGTTGGCTCGAGCTTTTCGTGAGCTTTTTACACTGTAAACTTTAAGTTGAGGGGGTGAACCATAGAGCGCGATCGCATTTTACAAACACGACAACAAAACAGTTCACCACACCCATTGTGCCCGCTTGTGTGTGTGCCTTACGCCGAGCGTCGTTCTCGGCGTCAACGTCGCCGTCGCTGCCTACGCTAAATACTTCTTAAACAAAAAATTCAATGGGCGAAAATCATTTAGAATTGTGCGTTTCCAGTGTGAAGACCGATTTCTGTTCAATTCGTTTTCTTATTTTCTGTTTTTTTTTTTTTTTCAAATAAAACTAGTTTTGCTATATTTGATATTTGTGCTACGGTTTCTCGAGATACAAGTGCACTTTTGGAAGCAGCATAAACAGAAATCACCCCACCAAAAATCAAAAGGTTTGTGTGCAAACGCGAAACGAAACTGTCGATCAGAGACAGCTAAACTTGCTGATCAGCAAGATCGCATACAAATCTATGCATGCGTATGTATGTGTGTCTGTGTGTAGATAGAAGATCATATACATATGTACGTACGACGTACCTTATCTGTGGCTATGTTTATAAAACAGAAGTTGAGACGATTTCGAACCGGTGTTTGGCAAGCGACATAGCCCCACAGCGCATATATAGTATATATACAGCTATTCGATTATCACATTAGCATATTATGATGCTTTGGTGCGGCGATGTCGCAATCGGGAACTAATATTATCAAGTCGAAAATGACAATCGGCTGTAGCTTTATCGCTGCCCCGATTGCATTCAGCAGAAAAACATCACTATGTATAAAACACTCCCCACCCTTCTAGCCCACTTCTCCTGCTTCCTTCTTGATGTCCTAGTTGATTTTTATGAACAGCACGTACCCATCAACAATGTAATACATTTATAAAGCGCGTGTTGTGATTACGAGAAGAAAGACGGGAGGGAAGGAGGGTATCAATGAAGAAACGTGTAGCTTGATAATACGAGAAATCCATATTGATAATGCGCATTTCCCCATAAGGCTTTGCTTCGTACCGAAAACAGCTGAATTCTTTCCAACTTGTTTTTATTATTCTTGTTCTATAATTTCCTTGACCTTTGCCAAACTAGTGCCAGAAATTTTGACTCATAATATTCAATTAAGAAGGAACGAGAGACGATAACAGTGAAGAAAACAAACAACATATCATATGCGCACTGGACATTGGGAAACTCTGTAGACAGCTATTCATGCTTGGGTTCTGGGGAAATGTAACGAGCTGAGAGATAAGCCCGAGTAACCTATTTTCCGATAAATGTTATGTGCATTTGCATGCTTAGTTTGCTCGAGAGGAAGAGATAATACTATAATACTTTGAATATGTATTAAATATATTGAATAATACAAGACTAATGATCTATATATTATAGTGCTTGTATTAATACAATATATTAATTACTATAATAATAGCTCCCTTGTCAAGAACTTTCACTGTTCATTATGACTTTCTCTCAATATAATAATGATACACCCCACCATGCAGGGTACTGTATAGAACTACAATCAATTTATGGGAATTAATACTTTTGGGCACGTAACAAGAGCTTTATTACTCAAGATTAGAAAACTAAATTAGAAAGAAGGGCAGCGCAGAAAAAAACAATTCGATTTGCGGGCCGACGTTTAATTTTCACTTGTTTATGGTATAATCTGAATCTCTTCCGAATGCGATAACAAACACAAGTCTCTGTGAACTCATAGGGGGTCTTCATCTACGTAGATAGGGGAAACTGCCTGTAGCAAGACGTGGCGCGAACACACAGTCTCAATTTAACCTTGACTCTTAATAAGGCCTCGAGAACATATGGGCGTACTGTATACACACACACACACACACACACACAGGCACACGTACATTTTACAAGTAGATGAGATAGCTAGTTCTATATAAAACACATAGATACAACAATCGGTTGGCAGGCCAGCGAGCTTATCTATCGGCGCAAGTGTTCGCCATCGGCATCGGACCACGCCCGCTTGATAAGGTCCCCGACTTAAAACTTAAGGTCCCCCCATTGAGATTAGATTTGCTCCATTTACACACAGCATACGTTTTACGAAATATGCGTATATACGTGTATACGGAGTGAGATAGGGATACAGTGCCGCAAGACAGTCCACTTACGCTTCTCAATTTTTGCAGCAGTTCCAGTTACGCAACTCCCCTGGTACCAGCGACATGAGTCCACCGGCCTTGCTGAGCAAAGACACGCCCGACATTGAGGTAGGTCCACAATGCCAAAAGGGTGCACTGAGAGAAATAAGAAAGAAAAAAGAAAAGTACTAAGAAACAAGAAAAAAGGTATTCAATAAAATTCATACTGTATTCAACTGTACTCATCTTGTTGTCTGATGCAAAGACTGTACAATTTATAATACTGCAATATTATATAATAATATAGAAGACATATAATTGTTTAAAAGAAATATGCAATATACTTATTTAATAAAATATACAAAAATCTGTCAAATCATGAAAGTCAACTTTTTATAGTTTTTCACTATATATTTTCGTTACTTGTATTGAATGTATATTTAAAGGTATATATTTCCTGAACAATCGTGTCGAAATACACAATTGGTACTTTATTAAATATATACATATATGTTCTTTAATAAATGCTTGTACAAACTACCGTATCTCAGTATTTCTCTTAGTGAATATTTGTATTAAAAAAGTATATAATTTCCTGAACAATCGTGAGGATCAATTGATACATTTTATATACATATGTTAATATACCTATAAATATTCCTGTACAATCTACCGAATCTCAGCATTTCTCTCAGTGTATATTTGAGCAACAAGCTAATATGCGTTTTGAACTCCTCCTGCCCCTGTAGGATCTGTTGGCCCTCAATCCGCGCGTGAAGACACAGTGCAGCGTCGTGCCCACCAACCAGACGAAGCAGAACAAGAAGCACTGGAAGCGCAATGCGGACCACACGGCCACCCCTTGCACCACGCTGTCGAACAACTTCGAGGACATCAAGCACACGACACTGTCGGAGCGCGGAGCACTTGAGGAGGCCGCGCGCTGCTTGAAGTGCGCCGATGCGCCGTGCCAGAAGTCCTGCCCCACGCAGCTGGACATCAAGAGCTTCATCACGAGCATTGCCAACAAGAACTTCTATGGTGCCGCCAAGGCCATTTTTTCGGACAACCCCCTGGGATTGACCTGTGGCATGGTCTGCCCGACCAGCGACCTCTGTGTGGGCGGCTGCAATCTGCAGGCATCTGAGGCAGGTCCCATCAACATTGGCGGCCTGCAGCAGTTCGCCACGGAGGTATTCAAGCAGATGGGCGTCCGGCAGCGACGTTCGCCGCACACCAAGCCGTTGGCGCAGCCGCACAAGAAGATCGCCGTGATTGGCGGCGGACCCGCCTCGCTCTCCTGTTCCACATTCCTTGCCCGCTTGGGCTACGACAATGTGACCGTGTACGAGCGCCGTAGCTACTTGGGTGGCCTGAGCGCATCTGAGATTCCCCAGTATCGTCTGCCCATCGATGTGGTCAACTTTGAGATCGAGCTGGTCAAGGATCTGGGCGTCAAGTTCGAGCTGAATCGTGCGCTGAGCACCAAGGACCTTACCATCAATGTAAGTCCCACTAGGGTAGCCTCTGCAGGGGTGGAATACTCCTAATCTAAACGTTCCTGCTCCTCCTTCTTTGCTTGCAGGGATTGCTCTCCACTGGCCACGATGCGGTCTTTGTGGGCATTGGTCTGCCCGAGCCGAAGCTGGATCCCATGTTTGCCGGTCTGAACACGCAGTCGGGCTTCTACACGTCCAAGAACTTCTTGCCACAGGTCTCCGACGGCTCCAAGCCGGGCCTGTGCGCCTGCAAGTCAGCCCAGGCGCTGCCCAAGCTCTACGGCAACGTGATTGTCCTCGGTGCTGGCGACACTGCCTTCGATTGCGCCACGTCGGCGCTGCGTTGTGGCGCGCGACGCGTCTTTGTCGTCTTCCGCAAGGGCACCACCGGCATCCGTGCCGTGCCCGAGGAGGTGGATCTGGCGCGTGAGGAGCGCTGCGAGCTAATGCCATATTTGAGTCCACGCAAGGTGATCGTCAAGGATGGCCTGATCACCGGCATGGAGTTCTGTCGCACCGAGCAGAACGATAAGGACGAATGGGTGGAGGATGAGGAGCAGACGGTCAGGCTAAAGGCAAACTTCATCATCTCGGCATTCGGCTCTGGTCTGCAGGACGCGGAGGTGCGTGACGCACTGGCTCCGCTGCAGTTCCGCAACGAGCTGCCCGTGGTGGATCGCGTGACGCTGCAGAGCAGCCTGCCACAGGTGTTCGTGGGCGGAGATCTGGCGGGCGTGGCCAACACGACGGTGGAGTCTGTTAACGACGGCAAGGTGGCTGCCTGGAGCATTCACTGCCAGCTACAGGGTCTGCCACTCGACACTCCCGCTGCTCTTCCACTCTTCTACACTGACATCGACAACGTGGACATCTCCGTCGAGATGTGTGGCCTCAAGTTCGAGAACCCCTTCGGCCTGGCCTCAGCCCCGCCCACCACCAGCGCGGCCATGATACGACGCGCCTTCGAGCAAGGCTGGGGATTTGTGGTCACAAAGACCTTTGGCCTGGACAAGGATCTGGTCACGAACGTCTCGCCACGCATTGTTCGCGGCACTACCTCCGGCTACAAGTATGGGCCCCAGCAGGGATGCTTCCTCAACATCGAGCTGATCTCCGAGAAGCGCGCCGAGTACTGGCTGCGGTCGATTACGGAGCTGAAGCGCGACTTCCCCGAGAAGATCATCATTGCCAGCATCATGTGCAGCTACAACAAGGAAGACTGGACGGAGCTGGCGACCAGGGCCGAGCAGTCCGGTGCCGATGCCCTTGAATTGAATCTGTCGTGTCCGCACGGCATGGGCGAGAGCGGCATGGGACTGGCCTGTGGCCAGGACCCCAAGCTGGTCGAGGACATCTCGCGCTGGGTGCGTGCCGTTGTCAAGGTGCCATTCTTCATCAAACTGACCCCCAACATCACCGACATCGTGTCTATTGCGCAGGCCGCGAAACGAGGCGGCGCCGACGGCGGCTCCGCCATCAATACGGTGCAGGGTCTGATGAGCCTGAAGGCAGACGCCACAGCTTGGCCGGCAATTGGCAAGGAGCAGCGTACCACCTATGGCGGCGTCTCTGGCAACGCGACGCGTCCAATGGCGCTGCGCGCTGTCTCGGATATTGCCAAGAAGGTGTCTGACTTTGCCATCTTGGGCATTGGCGGTATTGATTCCGGCGAGGTAGCGCTGCAGTTCATCCAGGCCGGCGCGACAGTGCTGCAGATCTGCTCCTCTGTGCAGAATCAGGACTTTACGCTCATCGAGGACTACTGTACAAGCCTGAAGGCTCTGCTCTATCTGAAGGCCAATCCACCGCCAGTAAATGGCGCCTTCTGGGATGGACAATCCCCGCCGACGCCAGTGCACCAGAAGGGCAAGGCTGTCGTCCATCTGACCGGCAGTGGAAACAAAACACTGGGATTCTTCGGTCCCTACCAGCAGCAGCGCGACATCAAGCTGGCCGATCTGCGCAAGAAGCAAGGCGCCTTCTGGGATGCCGAACGAGAGGCGACCAGTTCGGCGCCCTCCACGGGTGATGCCAAGCCTGCGCCCAAAGTGGCTGATGTCATTGGAGCCGCACTGCCGCGCATCGGTGCCTACAAGAGTCTGGACAATAAGCAACAGAAGGTGGCCCTCATCAATGACGTAAGTTTACTTGCCAGGAGATGTGTTCTATCGCTTGCTCATCATTTCTTGCCTTTCTCTCAGGATATGTGCATCAACTGCGGCAAGTGCTACATGACGTGCGCCGACTCTGGCTACCAGGCGATCGAGTTCGACAAGGACACGCATTTGCCACACGTCAACGACGACTGCACCGGGTGCACACTGTGTGTCTCCGTCTGTCCTATCATTGATTGCATTCGGTAAGTTGGCACGGTAAAAAAAATGTCGGCAATTTCCTTATGAGTTTATCTTTATTTGCAGAATGGAGCCCAAAAAGATTCCGCATGTTATCAAGCGTGGTGTCGAGGAGAAGACAGTCTACACGCATGCACTGAATCCAAGTCAATAAACATTATATTTGTCGATGTGTTTGTAAAACAAAAACTATTGAATCAAAATAAATGCACTACTTTCCAATTAAACTTTGCGCTCACATTGTTATCGCCATACTGATTCTTTCTTACATTGGTTCACTTCACTATCGAATCATTTGAGCCACTCTGCTAACGCACTGTTAAGCTAACAGCTCCGCCTCACTGTGAATGGCGGATACTCATATCAGCTGTTTGATATTATTATTTTGTCGACTTTTGTTTGCCGCAACAAATTGGCCAAAAATTTTGTTGATGGCCACCGCGACGCAATCTTCGTCCACAGTGAATGGTACAACAGATGCCAACAATGTATTCCTCTCGGCAACTGTTGTGGCCGGACTTAAGAATCTAGGCACAACGCTGACAGTGGCGATAAGCAAGACGCTAATTGCCAATTCACTGAAATTGACGCTCCATCCAGATGCAAGTATGAAACCCCCCTGTGTTCCCAAGTTAAAGACCACTTTCGAAAATAATTATGTGTGTGTGTCTATATACTCTATTAATTTTATCAGTTATTGCACCAGTGCCCGAAATATATGCAACGAACGCTGCCAGCGCGAAACAGAGCGAATACGCCGTAGTCACCCTCTATGCCGTAGCGACCAAACACGGATGGGACAGTGAAACGCTGCGCCAACAACTGGAGGCAGCCAGCGTGCATGCAAGTGCGATAGATGAACTGACGCGTGTTTACGACGACAATCGCAAGGAGTTGGTGCTGCGCCAACTGCAGCTGGGACACAGTTTTCCACATATCACCGACGTTCAGTGGCGCATCGTCTGCGATGTGAAATCATCAACGTCCGATTGTAGCACAGGCGCTCCCCACTTCATCATCAATCTGGGACACTATCGCCAAAGCAGTGGGGAACGTGTAACTATTGTGGAGTTCGTGTGCAATGCCGAGGAGCTGCAGTCTCTGATCAACCGCCTTAAGGACATTGAAAGACACTGCAATCAAGTTGCTATTACTTAGGGAAAACAAAATCGATTTATATGTTACATACATACATGTGCTAATATATACATATATATATAAATAACACAAATATATGTGTAAGACTTAATTTAAAGTATTAAACAAACTTGTATGCACAATGCACTCGTAGTCCAAAAGAAATCAGTTGACAAATTACACAGGTGTCACACTTAACGGCACGTCGTCTTCTCTCGTGTTTGCCGTCATATCCGACTGAGACACATTCATGTATGTGCCATAGGTCGTTTAGACGGCTAGTTGCACTTTAAATTGTACTAACAAATGAAACAGGCTATTGTCGCAGTAATGCATGTGAAGTGTGCATGTGCCGGCGTCATTGAGGTTTGTCCTCCATTCTCATTTTATACTCGGTCGGCGCGAGTAATTCAACGAGCTGAGAATAGTTGTTTGGCGCAGTACAGAATATGGTTCCCGAGAAACAAGTGCTATCGTTCTCCTCAGCAGCAATGAGGATGCAGTCGTTTAAGTTGGATAGGCGCATATTAACTCCACGGAAACGTGAGTCCTGCTTGTACAACATGGAACCGTCTCTGGGGAAAAAATATGGACGTCCACTAAACGGATTTAAGAAGTCCGCCCAATAGCCCAGTGACATTAAGCGGTCACTTATCTCCCGAGCGGCCAAGACAAACTGCAAGAAGTGGATAAGTCATGTAGAATCTCTCTATGCACAAGCACTGGGAAGGGTATATGTGTGGTTTGTGGCTCACCTTGGCAGCACCTTGTTCTATGTCGCCCTCATAGCTTAATGTTAGCAATGTTATGGCATAATCTCGTTGGCCAATGGCTCGCACTGGGAACAACTCAAATATTGAGTCCCGTAGGAGCATCGGGCAATGGCAGCACGCAAACTCTAGACGTGACTTGTCCAGGTTGGGGTCCTTAAAGAAGTTGACTAGGTTCGCCAGAGGCTCCATCAAACCCACTGTCGATGTGTCACCCTGCCATGCTGGCCCCGTAGAATGTGGCAAATAGAAGCGATTGTGTCGTTTAGAAGTCAGTTCCCAATTGGGTTCACCTTCGAGACTGTTGAGATCGTCTGACCAAAGAATTCAAATTAGAGACCATTACTGATTGTCTGCCTTTGGGGAGTTGATGACTGCATCGGCGGCTGCAACGCCAACGCCAAAGTGAACTTACCATCGTCAACGCGACGCGATTTGGAGACCGTTTTAAACGGTTCACCAGCATCTGGAGGGGGGCCATTCCTTTTGGAATAGTTCGCAATGCAGCCTCCGCAAGCGATCTGCAGAGGCTTGACACTCAGCACACTCCCGAAATTAGTATTTACTTGCAAGGGCCTCGCGTAGACAGTGGTACTTAAACAGTGTCCAAACAAACGACTCAACGTACGTGACATTATATCACAAAGCTCTGAAAGCAAACGCGCAATTATTCGCGATCCGAGCCAGGACGATGGTCACACTCTTTCCATACTTACTGGCAGCAGACGATGAGTGAAGAACAAGATGCGAAAATCTTTATGCGATTATAATTTTACGTATAATTTTGTATTTTTACTATAAATCCTTAATAGAATTTCGAAAGTTGATGTTTTATAAGTTTATTTTTTTTTTCTATTTTGCCTGCTAATGTTAATGTCAATCATATGTTGACTATCGATTATCTGTTATCGAGTGAATAACTGCCTCTGAAAATGTTGCCACGTAGTTTAAAAACAAGAAATTTAATATTTTTCTAGGCGCACGAATTTCCGTTATTATATACGCGTGTATTAACACATCCACGAGGTAGAAGTTATGGGACAAATTCGAATTGTGTGAAACAGTGAACTGATTACGTATATTTATACATAAATGTACATGACTTAGCTATGATATAAAAAACTTAGACACGGTAAAAACATTCATTCGAGTGGGGTAGGCAGTCCTCATAAGATTTGAACATGGGATCATTTAGTTCCGCTTCGGGTACGCAGGCGCAGTGAAACTTCATCTTGTCACGGTTGTACAGCTTACGGGGATATCCCACCCAGTCACGCTCCTTGCCATCACCGCTGGTTGTGGTGCACCAGACACGGGTGCCAGTCGCCTCGGACCACTCGATGTTACAGCCGGGATATTTGTTCCGAAGCTCATCAACTGCCGCCTTGTCTATTAATGCCTGATCCAACATCGCAAGGTATTTTTTATGGTAAGCCGTTGACTTTCCCTGATCGTCGTAGAACCGCCCAATCAATTTGCCTTTGTACTCATACTCCTTCTCATAGAACTGCAGCCACCCGGCTAGCTGAAGCAGATCACTGGACTTTAAACTGAGCACATCATCCGCCGTATCCGGATCGTAGTGGTCGAATTGGCCACTGACAAATGAAACAGAGGCGTCACGACCAACAAAGAAATTGTAGCTGCAACCAGGCCCGTAGTGTTTCAGGCCGCGGGTAACATCGAAGACTGTGCCAAGCAGCGCTAGATAGATAGATGCGCCATTCTCGCCGTTGTACGTGGCCAGCTGTTTGGATGTGAAGAGAGAGCCAAGTTTGTCTATGGGCGCCTCGGCATCCGTGAACTGGACTGCAATAGATTCGCCGTTGTCGTTGTCCAAGTATTGGGAAATGAGTCCCACGATTTCCTTCTGATACAACTTGGTCAGCACAGCCACAAAAATGAATATTGAGGCTAACCTATAGCTTAAAAACTGTTTGAAAATTCCAAACATTTTCGAGTTATAACCAGACTTAAAGCGTTAGTACAACAACAAATCAACGTTAAGCATTAATTTATACTAAGTTTATCACAGGTTGGTAAAGTTGTTAAACCACAAGCAGTGCATAAATTAAATTTAGCAAAAGTTGAGTAATAGAAAAAAGGTGACTTCAAAACGGAGCAAACTTGAAGTTTGTTGTGGGTACCAGTGACAGCTGATTTCTACCAATCATAGTTAGTTGGCTGTGAATGGCAAAACAACAGGGCTACATTATATTAAGCTGTGAATGACAACACAATGAAGTTACAGTTATGTTTTCTTTTAGCTTCAAGCTTCTTGGTAAATCTTTTTTTAAATTATTTTCAATTGGGCCCCAATTATGAGTACCGCGGACAAAATTACAAAATTAGAGAAGTCTATTGATATGGAAACAGCAAAGAAATTGTGGATACACTGCAATCGCTGTTATGAGTTGTTTATTGGTAAGAAAATCATATTTTTTATGCTAGCCTGCCAGCATGTTATTTGTGAGAAATGCGTAACGGCCACCATGGGCCACACACCCGTCGACGCACCCGTGTTTATGTGTCCCATATGTCGAAAGCGGGTGCGTGGTCGTCAAGTGAACAACACATTGCCAACCAGCCTGAAGGAAATGTTTCATCCGGAGCCTTGGATCGATGGACTACCATACGATCGGGTGTACAAATTTCAGACGGACAACCATAAAAGCCTGGAGGCGTATATAAACAAAGAGGTAAGTACATATTTATTGCCGTCGACAAAAATACGGGTAACTCCACACTCCACACACTCTACTGCAGGAAAAACAGGACGAAAAATTGGATAAAGACCTGCAGCTGGCTGAGAAACTCTGTACAAAACATTATTTGGAATTCTATCGTTGTCGCAAGGAGAGAAAACAGCTCGAAATCCGTTTGAAACACATTCGCGAGCGTCGCAAAGAAAGACAGAAAAAGGAAATGCAGCGCCGGTAAAGACTTCTGAATTATACATTATGCTTATACATATTTGTAATGCCTCACATTTTATCTATAGCTTAAGAAAATCTATGTCTCCGGGTCCTGCCGATGTTAAATTGTCACATACGCAACCCTTAGTTGCTTCCTACGATTCCTTATCCTCACGACAATTACTACATTCAAAAACTAAGGTTGTACCGCAAATGGACGCAATAACGAGCTTCAATCATCACAATGATCATTCGTTTATACTCTAAATAGATTTAAGTTGTATGTTAAATATTGCAAATTGAAAGTGCAATTAAAATCTCATCATTTTTAGTAGTGTCTGTATAGTGGTCTGACTGTTGATGTTTTGTATTTAAATAGTCTGTTAAGTGGGTTTCGCGCCGTTACCCAACACTCTTTGTCATGTGCTTCTTCTTCATCCCTCACTGGCGACAGCAGCTGCATCTGACGCCATTTTGAAGCGAACGACAGCGAAAGTGTGTGACTGTGCATACGCCAATACAATATTCGCCTTTCTTGTTTTTTTTTCCAACTGAAGGCGACAGTACACGCGAATGGCAAATCGAAAAGAAGTTGCGCATTAAAATCGGCGCTTAGCTCGTCAATTTGTAAACAGAGTGGGAGGAACTCCGATTGCAGAAAGATAAATAAACAAAGCATCGAATCGGAACAAAAAGAAACACCACCACGAAACCAGAACGAAGCGAAAAGTATGAGCGGCAGCAGCAAACCAGGCGTGGTGCTCAATTGCCGCACATGCACGCGTGCATGTAAACAATACAAGTCGCTGCAGGATGAGATTGAGATCGGACCGGAGGGCAGCACCACGCTCGCCAGCATGCTCAACTACTGCTCAAATTTGTCGTTCGAACCACAGGACGGAGCATCAATGCCACAGCACATTTGCCTGCATTGTCTGCAACTGCTGGAGCAGGCATTCAACTTCAAGCGGATGGTCATCGATTCGGACGAGCTGTTGCGCCTGGGCCTCGAGGAAGTCGAGAGCAATGCGATTGCTAACCCAAATTCAAACCTCGAGACACCGAATGCCAGCGGCTCGGATACCAGTACTGATAACAATCAGGAATATGTGATGATCGAGCTGCTTGGCGGCGAACTGGCCGAGAGTGAATGTGATTCGGGATCTAAACCAAGCTCTGGGCCTCACGATGTCGGTGCTCTGGTCGAGGCGTACAGTGAGCAGGAGCCGGATCATGAGGAGTTCGTCGTAGAAGATGGAGCCGACACGGAGGTGGAGTGCGAAGCCGAAGCTGACACCGAGACGGAAACTGAGGAGACACTCGAGACGCTAAGTGAATTCCAACCGGCTGACATCGAATATGTAACCATTAAGAGTGAATACGACTCGCAGGTGGAAGATGATGATGACATCGAAGTTATGGACACGCCGCATCTAGAGACAGTTAGCGAACAGATGCAAATACAGATGCTCGACGATCAAATGGTCATCATGTCCAGCGACCAAGGCATGGATGAAGTGATTGGTGAAGTGGAAACTGACGTCATACTGGACATGGATCGCAGCGAGCATTTGGTAAGTCGTCAGTCAGCTTCAATTGGCACCGTAAATAACAATTGTCTCTGCTTTTTCCTATTTAAGATGACTGGCGACAGTGACGAGGGCGACGACTTCCTCAACGATGACTCAATGGACGACACGACGTCGACACAAGTTGTAGCTGGACCCGGTGGCGAAGTATTGCCTTATGTGTGCCACGTCTGCAACAAGGCCTTCAGGCAGCAGTGCCGCCTTAACCAGCACATGCGCTCCCACGTGGACGAGAAGCTGTACTCGTGTGAGATGTGCGGCAAAAAGCTGAAGCACCTGCGCAACTACAAAGAGCATATGCTCACCCATACGAACTCCAAGCCGCATCAGTGTGTGGTCTGCGCCCGCTTCTATCGTACCACCTCCAGCCTGGCGGCTCATATGCGTACCCATGCCGAGGACAAGCCATACAAGTGTGATCAGTGCGGTCGCAGCTATGCGGCCTTCGATCATCTGCGACGACACAAGCTAACGCACACGGGCGAGCGACCGTATGCCTGTGATTTGTGCGACAAGGCCTACTATGACTCGTCATCGTTGCGCCAGCACAAGATTAGTCACACGGGCGAGAAGGCGTTCACGTGCGAGATCTGTGGTGTTGGCCTGTCCCAGAAGTCCGGCTACAAGAAGCATATGCTGGTGCATTCGGGCGAGAAGCCGCACAAGTGCCACATCTGCGGGCGTGCCTTCACCTTTACCAGCAATCTGAATGCCCATGTCCGGCTGCACTCGGGCGAAAAGCCCTTTAAATGCGACAAATGCATGAAAGCGTTCCCAACCAAAAAGCGCCTTAATAGCCATCTGCGGGTACACAACAAGGAGGCTCCTGTCACCACTACCAGCAATACAATGAGCACCAACTCGGGCAGTGCCATCGCTGGCAGCAGCAGCTCACGCTCCGAGCACTTGACTGTGGTGGCGGCCGGCCGTCGATCAGCCATGCATATGCCAGATGTAACTGATCAGCAGGTTTCCACCTCAAAGGTGGTTGTGGTGCTCTAAAGTCGTCAAGTTAACATCAACCCCGACACACACCAACATACACACAAACGCAAACAACACACAGATAATATATCGCGAGTACTATCGTAACGTGTAAAAGTCTAAAGTTAATGAAAAATATATTTATACATAAGGCATTTATCGAGCAATTTGTTATGCACTTTGTGGCGCCAGTTCCACAATAAATGATAATCCTAAGACCTGATATCAGTTGCCTTATGTCGATAGTTACATACCGTTTGACTGATCATCTCTATACAAAATATGCTTAGTTAGGAATGGAGATAAAGATTAAGCACGGCTAGAAATGCATCGAAATAGCCAGGTTGCAACCTGCGCATGCATTGTTGAGGGTTCTATGTATGTATGATATGTATGTATATATATATATGTCCAGCCTTTGAAACAAGACGGTTTTACAATAGTTCTAAGAAGTTTTATAGCCCAAGCAATGTTTTAATCAATCGACGTTGGAGAATATGAATGTCGAGTGAGATCGTAAGGTCAGTTCGAACTAAAGCTCATAGAACCTTGGATACAATTTAAACACAATTTTTTTTACACATGGCTGTAATTAGGTGTACTTTAACATAAATAACAAATAAAAGCTAAAATATATGTATATTTTAAACCAATCAGGACATCGAACATCGACGTAACATAATAAAGATGAGCAGACTAAGAATTATACAATGAGTTGAACACAAACTAAATCGTATCTTATGGGTTAAAGGAATTCCTCAGTACTTTTCTTTTATATATGTATGTTTATTTGCTTCTTTTGACTAGCGTGAAATGGGATGAGGAAGATGATCAAGTTACACCTTAGTGACTACGTCTTAGAGTAACGACTTAAGAGATGTTAAGGATATCATGTACATGGCTGCAGAGTACCAGAGCCTCTGATTTCTAAATTGCATTTGCATATCATATATATCATTAATCTAAACTAATATTAACAGCTTATGTTTTCGTTTAGTTAAAATGCAGCATCATCTGGGTTGCAGTGTGTCTTGGATCAGTTCATACAACTTCTTCCCCTCTGCTGGAGTGGATCAGGCTATTCATACGTCTGCTGTCGTACACTGGGTTTGGATTTTGGCTCTTTTTCAATTCACACCCGATTTCCCTTTCGGCCAACGTAAGAGTTAAGGTTGTCGGGGCTTCTGCGGGCGTGGGATCGTTTGTGGGCAATCAGATTGCTGGAGTAGCGGAAGGTGCGACCACAGGTGTCGCAGCTGTGCGGTTTCTCGCCGGTGTGTGTGAGCATGTGCTTCTTGTAGCCCGACTTCTGGGTCAAGCCCTTGCCGCAAATGTCGCAGGTGAATGGCTTGACGCCGGTGTGACTGAGCAGATGCGAGCGCAGCGACGATGCTTGGCGATAGGTTTTTCCGCATGTCTTACACTTGTTGGGGTTGTTTGGATTGTGTAGTGTTATGTGCCCGTCGTAGGCGTTGCGCGTCTTAAAGGAGTCGCCACAAATGCTGCACACAAAGGGTCGGTTGTCGCCGTGCAGCTGCATGTGGTACTTGAAGGAGTTGCTGGTGCTCAGCTGCTTCCCGCAAATCTGCAAATGATTAGGAAAAGGTTATTCTCCAACTCAATGCATACATCAATCGAGGTCGGATCCTACCTGGCATTGTAGTGCGGGGTTGAGGGATTTGCGGCGCTGTGGCGCGCGCACTTTAACGTTGCGTGGTGCAATTGTGTTTAGCTGTTCCTTCTCCTCTTCTTCTTCGTCGTCTTCCTCTTCGTCGACGGGGTCATGATCATATTCATCAGCCAGGTCCATATCATAGTCAACTTCAAAGACATGCACATTGGGCTCGTCGCTAGCGAAGTGCAGTTGATCCTCAGGGATTTCTTCAAGCACAGAGTCCTTATCCTCTGGAGAGGACACAATGTTATCCAACGCATCGTTTTCCTCCAACACATAAACAAACTCATCCGTGCCAGTTATCTCTATGGTTGGCTCTATTTCGAGCTCCTTTTCTGGTTTTACTCCGGCTGGCACCTCAGATTTTTCTGGCGATTGGGAGCGGGAACGAGAGGTTGACTTAATCCTTTGAGTCCTTGCATAACGCTTGCGGAGCAAAACATCCGTTCTCAATGCGATTCTTTTGAATTCATACATTTGCGCTAGCACTTCTACACAGTGGTAGCACATGTACCGGGGCAGGAAGTACTCCTCCTCGAGCACCTGCAAGTTGGCGCAATCGCTGAGCATCGCTGCCAGCGTCGTCAGTTCGCCGGCAATAATATGCGTCTTATAGAGCGAAATGCACTCGATGGACTCCACATTGCACACGCGGCACAGCTGGGCTGCTGCATCCTCCTGCTCGGGCGATTCCCTTTCCTCGGCAATGGACATTCTCTTTTTTGCAATGTACGATCTTGTTAATGTTATTTTTAATTTTGTTTGCCCTTTTAAATTGTGTTTACACACAATTCTTATTTTTGGTTCAGCTCTAGCAATGCAGCGTTGCCAGACTTCCCGACAGTTGTCGCAGCACCAGCGACAGGGTCAGCTGATTGACAGCCAGTGTGACCATAAAGTATTTTCTCTCCCATGCCGGTTGAGCCTTAGGTGAAGCGGGGGCCTTCGATCTGGCTGGTTTAAAGCAAAGAAAATTATACATTTCTGCAAGTGGAAAATACGCGGAAATTGTGCGAAGCACTTGAAATAAAATTAAACATGAGCATGGCACCAGCAACGCCAGTCATTCAGTTAATCCGATTGAATGCGCCACGTGCTTCCCTACCCAAGTTCGTTAACCAATTTCGGCGCACATTTGCATTGGGTAATCAGTCGCAGTTGTCGTCGTCGTCGCCGTTGCCTTCTTCGCCGGCGTCTTTGCACTGCCGAACGCTGTCAACGGGTGCGTCAATACACACAGGAGCACCAACGTCTGCCGCAAAGTGGTTGGGAAGGAACAACAACAGCAGCAGCAGCAGAGCCTACAGCAACTCCAGTGAGTATAGACTGTTCCCGGTTTGGTACCAATTGTCGTTAATCGATTACTCAACACTGGCCAACAAAAAAACTTTGCACAGAAGAGCAACCTCCGGTCGCATCGGACTCGGCAGCTGCGCCACTGCTCTCCAAGCTCTTTCCACAAACATCTCCGGATGCGGACAGCAATGCAGAACAAGAGCGCAAAAAGCGCGAGGAGGATGAGGCTAAGGAGAATGAGCGCGCCTGGAAGCGCATGAAGCTTGGGTGAGTTCTTATTGGCCAGGAGGAGGCCAAAGCACAAAGCTGACATGTCCTAATCGCAATTTTGGATTGCAGTTTTGCTATTTTCGGCGGTGGCGGCGTAGCCTGTGGGCTCTGGGGCATCTATGAGTTCGGCAAGCCCGAGGTAGATGCCGACGGTCAGCCCATCGAGGATGAGTTCTCCAATAAGCCACTGGCGCAGCAGTATTTGCAGCGTATGTGGAAGTCGTTGCACTACTATCAGAAAATGATTCAGGAGCCGTCGCGCGAGAAGCTGCTTCCAGATCCGCTCAAGCATCCGTATATACAGCCACGTTACACGCTAGTCCTGGAAATGAAGGATGTGCTCGTCCACCCCGATTGGACATATCAGACCGGCTGGCGTTTCAAGAAGCGTCCTGGCGTCGATCACTTCCTGCAGGAATGTGCCAAACACTTTGAAATTGTCGTCTTCACTGCCGAGCAGGGGATGACCGTGTTTCCCATACTGGATGCTCTCGATCCCAACGGTTATATCATGTATCGCCTGGTCCGCGATGCCACGCATTTCGTCGACGGGCATCATGTCAAAAATCTGGACAACCTCAATCGTGATCTAAGACGCGTAAGTGAATGCAACGAGAGTTAAAGTCGGAGAGATAAAGAGGGGCAGTGGTTAATCCGGATTCTTTTCCTTTTCCGGCAGGTTATTGTCATCGACTGGGACAACAATGCCACGAAGATGCATCCAGACAACACGTTCGCCATTGCGCGCTGGCACGGAAACGACGACGACGCTCAGCTGCTCGACTTGATAGCCTTCCTGAAGAGTGAGTCGAGCCAACGAAGTCCGAGAGCCAATTGCATTCGGTACCAATGAACGTAATTTCTCTTTTTACATTGCAGTTATTGCGCAGAACGATGTGGATGATGTGCGCGACGTGCTGCACTATTACCGACAGTTCGAGGATCCCATCAGCCAGTTCAGGGAAAATCAGCGCAAACTGGCGGAGCAAATGCAGGAGGCCGAGCGCATCGAGCAGGCCAAGACCAAGCCGATGGTCAAGCAATGGTCACGAGGCATTTTGGGCCGCTAATCATCCGCCAGTTGATCCAAACAAAAGCCATAGTTATAGTCTATATAGAAACACCTTAAAGATGGATATTTGAAGTGGTCGACAACCCATTAGCAGACTACTCATTCCATACACCCAACACACACACACACGCACATACATACACACACATCAGTTACCGCGATGCGAGCTGATGTGATTTCCTGTTCCCCCCACGCAGAGTACCCGTACAAAGATGCAAATGGAGAGCAGAGACGGATACGGACGGATAAGGACGGATGAGCAAGCAGGCAAAATGGGGCACGCTTTTCTGAACGATATAGAGAGAGAGGGAGAGCTGTTTGTTTTGTTTTCTGTTCTTCCTATTTTGTTTTGCCTTTATTTTTAAAGAATTTGTTTTTTTCCCCATCCTTTCTTGGCATATGTCCTCAAAATATAATTAAATAAAAAGGAGTCAAATACTGTATCAAATTGCGTTTTTAGACAGTCCGGTGCAATCGGCCAAACTACATTTATCTAGCTATCAAGCTGATAAGAGCCAACACCCTAATCGGCTGATGTAATGCTCTTTCATATTAAGTCAACTGGGTTGGGGCTGTGTTCGAGAAAGAGCCCCATATAAAAACATATTGTAATATTAAATATATATGGTACTAAATTTCGATAAAGGTTAATTGAAATCGTTTACTCGCCACATTTTCTTTCATTCATCAAGTTATAAATTTGAATTTTATTTTATAAAAATCTATTTTGTATAATTATTAATAATACAAAAAATTAATTATATTATTTGAAGGGGATGGGAGTATGTTTTAAAAACAAGTATAAAATAAATTTCAAAAATTTTCCTGCTTTCATCAAGTTATAAATTTGAATTTTATTTTATAAAAATCTATTTTGTATAATTATTAATAATACAAAAAATTAATTATATTATTGGAAGGGGATGGGAGAGTATGTTTTAAAAACAAGTATAAAATAAGTTTCAAAAATTGGTAGATAAAGTGTGATTGGAGAGGGGGAAGTGAAATAAAGTCTTTGTTACTGCATCATGTAAATAATCATAATGAGTAAATAATTTCATAAATTGTAAAAAAGTAAATGGATTGATCAGTCAATTTGCCAGATCTCGCATACGCATGTCGTGCGACATCGCATTGCACTCCGGATCGGTCTGGTCGCCCATGTTGGAATCAGCAGTGTCCCAGTCGTCCATGAGCCACTTCTTACTGAGGGGCTTGGTGTCGAACAGGGAGAGCACATTTTGGGCGGCGTCCATGTTTTCCTTGGCAGTCTGATTGCTACGCTTGACAGGCGCAACAATGCCAAAGGATTGGGTGAAACCACGCAAGCGATTGCGTCCCTGGCGCCGCTGCTGCTTGGCCTTGGTGTTGGGCGACATGGATCCCTGGCATTTGGGACTCATGTTGCCGGGCATATCGTCATCCAATTCGCCAGCCGAGTAGTCTACGCCGGACAGTGCATCTTGAGCCACGCCGATTGCCTGATAGCCATAGGAGTCGGCATTGGCCATGCGATGCAGTGGCAACAGTTGATAAATGCCACGAAACTGCGGCAAGCCATGGGCAAATGATTCCGGTGGCTTTGTATAGGGCACTTCGTTGCTCTTCGAGTTGTCTGTCTTCTTGCGGACAAATGTCTTCTTGGGTATGGCTCCCTCGGGGCCAAAGTTCGGGTTGTAGAAGCGAATGCCATAGATGGTGGGCAGAGCCTGTCGGGAGAAATAGAGGATGATGCACTGCAGTCATAGCGCTTGACTTCTACTCACTTCGTCCATGGGATCGTAAGGGTCGTCCTCGGTGTCATCCGACTGCGACTTGCTATCCATGAACTGCGACGACTCGTCCTGCTGCAGTGGCGGCTTCAGGAATTCCATGTTGTAGAGTGCGCCGCGCAGAAATACATGCTTCCTGTGCTCATCATCTCCTGGATAGGCTGTGGATGTCGAGTAAGTGCTGCCATCCATTGGATTGGGCGGAAAGTCAAAATTTGGTGGGCGTGGCGGCATCACTGGAGCCTCAAACGTCGCCTGTGCTCGGTAGATGCTCTGTAGCTGCCCATGGCAATAGGAGTTCATCTGGTGCGGATGTCCCGGCATTGGTCTCATCTGGTGCTGGTACTGCGGCGGGACCATCTGATGCGGTCCCAGCAGCTGCGGGGGCTGCATCATCCCGTACCCCGGCTGTGGATATGGGGCTTGGTTGTAAATGGACGGCGGTGGCGGCTGCGGATAGTGATGCATCGGGTGGTGCCCGTAAGCCCCAATCGGAGACGGCATTAGGTAGCTACATTGCATTAGATATGGATTATATTGCTGCGGCATCAGCGGAAATGACTGCTGCAGGGGGTGCATGGCGTACATGCAGTTCATGTTGCCGCACTGCGGCGGCATGTGTTGCATATTCTGCTGCGCATGCGCAAGGACAAATTCCGCGGGCTGTACTGGCCCGTAGGCGAATGGATACTGTTGGTGATGCTGGAAATTCATCGAGGACGCACGCCAAAAATGCCAAATGCTCCAATAATCCACGCTACAGATATAATCATGTATGAATTTTCAATGAAATAAGTATAAGTGTTAAACTTCTACCTTCTCAAGAATAGTGCGATAATTAATTTGAAACAAAATGTTTGTTTCTGCCAGTTGGGACAATGCTGATCAAGAATTCGGTTAGTTTTTTGGAACCACGCGCGCATAGCGTCACTGCATGCCGCCGCATACGAATAAAAAGGAAGTGAAAGGAGACGTCGTTGCCACAACTGTACTTGTCGCCATATTGTCTGCCACTACCATTGACAGCTGGAAAAGTGGTCAATACGTTTTGCATGGTCATTACGTTTTGCTTTTCGTACCTTCATTTGACTTCCCGCCACAGTTCAACAGCTTTCAGGGCTGCGCAGTAGCTGTGTGCGGCGTTGCCACCTTGGCCAGGCACAGCATCATCACCACTGTTCTCAGTGCAGCGCAACAATTATCGATACGTCGATTTTCGCAGTATCAAGTGAGCGACAAAAACAATAACAACAAAACAATAAAAGGGAAACAAATCGTAGTTCACAAAAAAAAAAAATGCATGGAAATTGCAAATGTAAAAACTAAGCAAACGCAAAGCAGAGTTTGAGGTGACCCCAAGGCACCGCATAGCAGCAGGCACAGAGCTCTTCAGCTAGCAGAGTACAAAGAGCTGGTGGCATAAAATCAATAAGGGTCATCGGCGCAGGGCAATGGGTGCCGAGCACTCGCAGCAGCGCGTCGAGGCCGATGGCCATGAAATCTTCGAGAGACGCGACCCGACAGCCGTGGCACTGGGTCAGGCGTCTGGAGTGCGTATGAGCGATGGCAGCGCACAGGCGCTCACCGCAGCAGCTGCGGCAGCCACCAGCAAAAGACGCGGCGGCAGCGGTGCTTCTGGACAACAGCGACAACAGCAGCAGCAACAGCTGCCTGCTGGCGCCGGCAATGGACCAGCGAGCATTGTGATCGCCAGCAAACAAATCATTTCGGACACTGCCTCACCGACCAGCTCGGAGCTGAGTCGCCCGCCTTCGCCACCGCTGAGTGTGTGCTCGGATCTGCCCTATGTCTCGTACACAGATCGACCCATTGGAGACTCGCCAAAGATACGTAACAGGCCTGCACACATGCTGCAGCAAAGCAGCGCCAGTCGCTCCGCCAATCGGAAGTCCCATCCCGGCGGGCTGCCCTCGGTGGTCAAGCCGAAGCGACCCCAGTCGACGGCCTCCAGTCACAACATTGTGATCGTCAAGCCGGGAGCACGCGACACACACGACGACATCGATCCCGACTTGCACCGTCTGCGCAATATACCGCAATTTCTTCCCGTGCTTCGCGAATCGATCAGTTCGGCGACCTACACACGCGACGCGGAGATTCTCGAGCGGCTGCACTCGCAGCACCTGCTGAACATTTGCGGACGCATGCAGACACATCTGAATCTGTGCGCCAATCATGTGGCCAACGAGCAGAATCATCTGGTGGAGCGCACCAAGGTGGTCAGCAACTCGATCACCACGCTCTTCGCCAGCTTTGTGGACATGCAGAAGACCTATGCCTCGTATGCGGAGCAGTTTGCCAAAATACGCGGCGTCTCGCAGCAGCTGAGCCGCTGCAATTCGCTGCTGCACGAGAACATCGCCAGTCTGGAGGCCATTAATAATTTCCTCGACGAGGAGGATCGCCTGGATCCCTTTGTCTGGCGCACCGATGACAACAAGCTGCGCGGCGAGGCGGAGGGTGCCGCCGGCGGCAACAGCAGCCGCCTGTGGCGTCTCTAATCATTCCAGTGCGATCTCTTCTCTGGCTCCGGATCTGGCTCTGACTCTGTCTATGGAGTTGTCACTTCCACAGATGCTTCATTTGTTATCTTAGTCCAACTCGCAATTTGTAACTACTCTATCCATGTATTTATTGTGTAAATTACTTCTATATATAATATATATTTAGCTAATTGCTCGTGTTAACCCAACACAGTGTCGTGGAATCTGAAATCCGTAGGAGATTCGGTATGGGGGATAAGATCGTTTTGTACTCGGTCTGGAGCTGATGAACAGATCAATGGATTTTCATCAATTTTGTACTGTTAATTTAATATAAATTTGAATCATCAGTAGAGAAGCTGCGATTCTATTCTAATTTAGATCAAGCAGTTACTTCAACTAATACTAATCGGATCTATGCGCAAAAAACTTGCATATATCTACATTCAGTATGTTGTATATATATTACTACTATCAATATATGTATCTGTCGTATACATCCATTGCACACAAAATCTGCAGCCAATTCTAGTTACCAGTCTCAAGTGAAGCTGTCGAACACTTTGACAGAGATTTATTAATATTGATTAACAAATTTCTCAGTTGTTCTCGATTGATCTGGAACATTAACATGATCTTTCGTCTTTTATCATGTATTTACTCTTAACCCCACAGTCTCTACAGTCATTTACGTATTCACCCAAAGATATTGTTTTCATAATTTACTGTACACTGTTGAAGTGAATAACCTTTCTAGCTGTGCAACATTCACTCACATTCGGTTGATACTGTAAACATAACAAGTATGCATTTTAACAATGAATTACAGAACCATTATCCATTTATATCTGTTCTGCACATACTCATATCAATTTATAATTGATATACCCGCTCCATTCCCTTCCCTTTTCCCAATAAACACATTGACATAGTTTTACCTAAACTGGATGGAATATATGTCAATTGGTTAAAAAAGATGCGTAGGTCAGAGAATAGTAGCTGAATCTATAAATACATATCTTCATATATAGTACACTACACTACATATACCCTGCAGATGCTGCGGGTTAAAGGGCGAGGCATCGGCGGCAAACAAGAGGTAATCGAAAAAAGGACGTCCAGCATATGCCAAACTAAGATTGTCTTTGGAAGAACTAGAATGGATAGGAAGCTCTAAGCCCAGCAGGGGTATATAAGATCTACAAGGTCGCATTACATCTATCCAAACCAAGTAATAATGTTAATATTCAATTTAATCTTATACTCGTACACTCCCAACTTTGCCTTGTACTTCGTTAGGTTGTTCCTTAAGCTGCTGCTACAATACATTTCCGCGTCTACTAAACATCAATTACAACTACACACAATTGAACTGTAGACAACATCTAAGCATATTTATTAGACATACATAATATACATATATATGGTGTATATAGATTGTATAATTGGCTAGAGCTTACCAGGCTACATAGAACTAGAACTACATATAGTACAACAATATACAAACATTAGTCACAGTTACAAATACGATTACAATTTGGAGGCAAGACGCCTCAATTATCTAACATACAGGCTATATCGTATATATATAGTATCATGTGGTTTTGTGTGTGCGCTACGATTCGAATAATTCTTGAGTTATATCGAAACCGTTCGCAAGGCAAAAACAACAACAAGAATGCACTCAGACCCGGCCGGGTGCATTGTCGTGTGTTGTTTTTGGATTAGTGTAGGATAGTTAGATCGGCTGACACAAAAAAAAAGACTTGATGGTGTGACTTAGATATCATTTTAGCTTGGGGTGAACGACGTGGGACATGGCTAACGCGCCGCCTCCCGTCTGCGTGTTCCAGCTGCCGCAGCAGCTGCTCCGCCTCCTCCTCTGGCCTGCTTACGTCTGCCGCCTTGTCCCGCCCGTTCGCGCTGCTCCTTCTGTTCCTTCTGCTTCTGCATCTGTTCTTTCTGCTTCTGCATCTGTGCCTGCTGCTGCTGCTGCTGCCTCTGCTGCTCGCGCTGCAATCGTCGTCGTTGTCGTTGCCGTCGAAGACTCTGAATGATCAAAAGAATACCCTTGACGATTGGGCGCGCAAGGTCATACTGATTCGATAGCAAAGAGACGACGACGAACAGCGCGGAGCTCACTTCGGTCAACGCAAACAGAAGACTGCCTCTCCTCCAAAGAAGAAAGGCGTCCCTTAACTGTTAACGTTGCGCGTAGTTGCTCCAATAAACGAGCAACATGAGCATAGCGTTAGCACAACTTATATTCTAGAAGAGCTTCTGCATGTGGATACGGTCCTGCACGTTGCGCTCATGCTGCTGCTGATCGATGGCCTTCAATTCGCGGGTCACGGTCGCCTTTAGCGAGGCATCCGAGGCGAGTGCATCGATGAAGTCGCGCCGGGCCTGCATGGGATTCCATGCGCCAGCATGCGCCTTGGCGCGACGGAAGAGAGCCTTCACATTGCCCGGATCGAGGGTGAGCACCTCGTTGCAGTGCTCAATCACGGCGTAGTAGTCGCCCGCAATGAGACGGCATTGGGCATAGTTCAGCAGCAGCGGCGCCTTGATGCTGGCCAACTCCTTCCACTCGGGATCGTGCGGCTTCTCCTTGAGCATCAGTTGCTCTACCATCCCGACAGCATCGCGATAACAGATCTCAGCCTTGGCATACTCCTGCGCCTTGTAGTGGCGGTTGCCCTTCTCGCGCAGCGTGTTCGTGGCCAGCATCTTCTCATCGTCGGACATCTGCCAGCGTTCCTTCTCGTACTGCTCGGGCAACTCAATGGAGATCAGCTCGATGATGAACTCCAGATCTACAGGATGTTGCAGCAGCTCGTCGAGATCCTCATAGCCAATGCCCTCGTTCTGCAGGGTCATTCCGCAGCAATGGCGACGCTCCTCGGGCTTCTTTCCAATGTCGCGCAGCGTCTTCGAGATGAAGGGATACTGCACGCAAAGCTGCCATGAAAAAAAAAAAAAAACAGAACCATATTAATAGGTTGCTACCCGGGGCTGGAAGCAATGCCTGATGTCAGGGTCGAAGCAGCCGAACTAAAATGAGCCCAGACAGCTTAGGCCCTTCCAGTTGCAGTTCAAGGATGTATCCCACCCCGACTGGGGGAACTATACGAGTTGCTAGGGATGGTGCCCGGGCAAGTTTGGCCCTTCCAGGTGCAGCTCAAGGATGTCTCCCATCCCGACTGGGGGAACTATGCGAGTTGCTAGGGATGGTGCCCGGGCAAGTTTGGCCCTTCCAGGTGCAGCTCAAGGATGTCTCCCATCCCGACTGGGGGAACTATGCGAGTTGCTAGGGACTTGACCAAACTGGATGGTGCCCGGGCAGCTTTGGCCCTTCCAGGTGCAGTTCAAGGATGTCTCCCATCCCGACTGGAGTAGCTCGGCAAAACTGGAAGGTGTTACGCAGCAAGGAAGAAGTATGCGAAGGCAGCTTAAACCTTTTCCAAAACTCTGATAAGCAGTTAGTTCCCTTCCCATGTTTCTTATCAGAGTGGCTAACCGCAACAGCAAAGCAACAGTTGTTCTAAATTAAAATGGAAAACAACGCGAAGGCCTCTGCAGCCCGTTGGAAGTGTTTGCTTTGATCAAGCTACGTGGACTTCCACTGCGCCAATTCGCTTCCCCTTTTCCATTGGAATACTGCAAGGGATGCTCAGGTGCAAGTGGGTGGAAATGGGAGGGGAGGGGAGGTGAGGGGAAACTTACCGTCTTGTGCACAGTAAACTTGGCCACCTCGTTGAGCGACATCTTCTGCACAATCACTTCCCAGACCTCCAGCTTGAACTTCTTGCCGAGCACCAGTTCCATCGGCTTGTCCAGTTTCCGGCTGTCGTCAATGATGCGGACATCATTGGCCCGTCGCGTTTGGAAATGGAACTTTACCTGTTAATTAAATGTGCGTCATTAGGATTGTGGGCGGCCCTTTGGAATAATCCCCACCCCACATTCCAATTGGGGGGTGAGTGGCTGCTGCAAGTTGCAGTTATCGCCAGGCCCGGGACTGTCCTTGGCCTAGTTTCTCGCTGGAAGTGCGTAGGCAGCTGCAGCACAACTGTTGCCTCTCGGGTTGCATCTAGCTATGTGTGTGTGTGTGTGTGCCACTTACCCTGGTGCCTGGAGTCAACTCGATGTACTTGTTGCCAGGATTGAGAATCTCCTTGCGAATTGGCTTCACGGTGTTATCATCTTCCTTTTGTTCCATTTCAATTCACTTTGGTTTCTGCTTTACTGTTTACACTTTTTATTTTTTTTTTTTATTTGTTTGCCTTTGTCTACTCCGCGCTGACCTTGTTTGAGTGTGAGAGCTACCGCTGCGTGCTTATTGTTGTGCTTCTGCTCTTGTGCTTGTTTAATAAAGGACTAACAAACAAAATCCACTTAAAGCAATTTGACTAGAACAACTGACTAGAGGGAACAGCTGTGCATGATTACACACACTCACATGCACAGGCGCACATAATAATGCCCAACAACATTGCACTGTTACAGCGCCAATAACAGCGTACACCTAATATTTGCCTGGGAACACTTTTTGTATTCGGTTCTCAAGCCTGAAGTTCGCAGGCGGTAATCTCTTCAATGAAATAAAATAAATAAGAATTGATAGAAAATATGAACACTTTGACAGAGAAAATTAATTGTCACTAATTTTAATTAGCACATCTGCTTAAATTCAAATAGCTGCCAATTGGGTAATACAACTGGGTGGCAGCACTATAAATGCAAATGTTATCGAACTGTTAGTTAACAGTAGATACCAAACATTTATTATTGTTCCAATTGTTTCTTTTTTTAATTTAATACAGTTTTAAAAATATTGCCAAAATATATTAGTTTTTTCAAACGCACATAGACTGAAAAATTCACACAGCTATATATTCGTGTTACGTTACTTTCTCCACAGTGCTGCCACATTAGTAAAAACATTTCAACTCATTTGCAGGCCTGTTGAGAGCGCCATCTTTGAAATCTGTGCTGCCTTCAGAAAAAGATATTCGCAAGAAAAGGCGACTCCGAGACAATCTATGTGCCCAGTTGCCTGGAAGAGTTTATTAAGTTGTCCCCTTATTGCATGCTCTAGATAGGGTGGTACATGCCCTGTCAGCTGGCCAATAAGTACGTGATTCACTGGTTCCCCCTGTTGACCGAACAAGTTAGCTTTCTGTGCCACATGTGTTCATTACCTTTTACACAAATCTCCTCCAATGCATCGAGAAGGATTATAGATGGGTGAACAGCGCGCTACTAACTGTGGATGTGCACGATAAACTCGGCAGCTGCAATGATGCCTAGGCCCCGTTGGTCTGCGTCTGGCTCTTTAGGACTAGCATCACGGCACGCATGCAAAGTTTGAGCAGCAGATCAGATGAGCAACGAGTTAACGTGATCTGGACGAAACAATAAGATATTCAAGCATTGCCTGTTTAACGACAACTTGCCGACTTTCGCAAGGCAATGGATCAAGTTTTCTATTTGCGGGAAACAGTTGCTGCAGCTATGTATTTGTCTCAGGCGCTCAGTCCCGACATGAGCATAGCAGCAGAAGAGGATGTAGACAGATGACTTGGGACGATATTGTAGGAATAGAGAGAGGAATACCTATTTACTCTGTCATCATATGCTGGCCACTCAGCTAAAGAATTCTGTCCATGCAGGCAATCTCACAAGTATTGTCTACCGCTCTATTCCTCTCCTTTTCTTTTCCATGTGCATGCTTCCCTCTCTCTTTCTCTCTCTATCTTTGCAGTAAACTCTAGAAGTCGAATTCCGAATCGAATTGTTGAGTATTTCTTATATGACACCATAAAAGAAACAACCTACTGAGATTGTATTATTACCCGTCAAGAGCTCAGTCTGTCCAATATAATTTGCAGATACTCTCTCTGTTAAGAAGTGAACAAACCCCCGAAATTTATGAGTGAAATGCGCGCTGTCCTTGTGAGACTATTTCAGGGTTGAAGAAACCCAAACAAACAAGCAAACCATGCCTGGTTGTCCTGGCAACGTGCCAGGCGACAACGAAGTTGGTGGTCGCCTTCGTCAGTGTCCTTGAAGTGCAACTTGGCAATGGAAGCAGCTGAAACCGGCGCAAGCAGCAGCATCAGCTTCTACAGCAGTGGCCAGACATGTGAGTATATTAAGTGGAAGATTCCTTGGGAGATTAACAAAGCATCCACTCTGCACTGCAGTAATGCCACAACGCTCCAATCTGCTGCTGCAGATGCTGTTGCAGACCAACGGATATATATCGCTCATCTGGAGCATCAGTTACTTTCTGCACATGCTTGTCTGGGTGAGTGCGCACAGCGTGAGTGGCGACGCAAGTGAATCGACTAATGTCTCCTACGTTCCACCTGCATTTAGTTGGATCAGCTATGGAACTACAATGGGCTGGCCATGCTGGTGGCCTTTCTGCTGGCAGTGTCGGCTGAGACGTTACGCCTGTACGCCGGCTACTCAATCAATTTGCGCACAGGTGCCACGAGCATGTGGCTGCTGCTCACCCTGACCCCGTGTGTGCTCCTGCCCACTCTGGTGTACTTGCGTCTGGCTGCCATATCCGGCGACATCTGGCTGCACTTCATATCGAATGTGCAGTTGCTGTTGATAGCTCTGGAGGCGCTTGTGGCGCTCGTCTACCATGCTCTGTGCGTGCCAGCAAGGGATGCGCAATCGCAGACGTCGCTCAAAGGACTGTGAGACACAATAGGACTGAAGACTAAGTGTGCTTGAATAGGCATTTGAATAGGGTATTGGTATTGGTATTGGATTGCAGCATTATTATAATGTAGATAATAAACTAAGCTAAACTAGCAAGCTATGGCGGATCATCACACTTTACGCGCATCATCCAAGTTGTGCGACTTGAGCAGCTTATCGATCCGGTCGAGCTGTGCCCGCATCGCTGGCAGGTATTTGGTTAGCACCTCTATGTTCTCCTGCTGCGCCTCGCCCTGTCCCAGCAGCTGACTACGTGTGGGCACCCAACTGTAGATGATCTGCAAAAGGATGATCGCATTATTCGTGGAATTGGATTGGGTCTAACCCGCTCACCTTGATGGTGCTCTGCACGATGAAGCCATGATAGGGTTTCAGTGTGCGCTCGTAGGCGTCCTGCAGATGCTGCTTCAGTGGCTCCGAACTCTTTGCGTCGTTGTAGATGTTCTCGAAGAAGGTGCAAATGAGCTGGAGACCCCTCTTCAGCCACAGCAGCGCATTGGCAGCAAAGTCATCCACGTTCACATTGAGCACTATCATGTCCTCCAGATACTGATACTTAAGCACATCCGTTCCATAGACCTTGGTCAGTTTCTGTGCCAGGGGGAAATTCATTAGCTCGTTAAATATATCACATATCAAAGACTATAGTATATCTTATCATGTCGCTGAACTTACGTTTATGTTGCCGTTCATGTCGCTGATGACGGGCGTGAAGAGTTTGCCAAAGGTTTCTGGGGAAGCTCATACATAAATATCGATTTCGATAGCTGCACCAATCGATTAACTCACCAATTACTGTTACAATCTCCTTGGCCGCATTCAAAAATGTTTGTGTTTCGATCTTATCGCCGCCCTCGGGAAAACCCTTAAGGGTCTTGAACTGTATACGGGCATCGGCCATAATTCTATAAATATATATTTCAGCGTATTCCTCTTCTTGCTCCACTTGCCACTGTTGGACGAGTTGTTGTGTTCTTCGAATTGCGCTGGCACTCGAGTTGAAGTCTGAAAGTGAAATGAGAGGCGAATTTCAAATTCGGATTCGGTTTCGACTATTTTTCTTGGCCGCACTGCAATTTGCCTATGACTCTTTACTATATTCCTGCTGCCGATTTATCTTATCAGCTCTCGATGTCTCTGCCAAATATCAATAAGTAATTTGTTTCTGTTCCATTTTGTTGCTCTTTTCGCGCGATTTGTTTTTGTTTTTGTTTTGTTTGTAGTTCCTATCAAAGCATTTTTATTATCGAACAGCGCGAGCTCTGAAAAAAACAGCAACTAACGAAAAAACAACAAAACAGCGTAAAGAAATACGAGTTTCTCGGCCAGTGCGAGGTCTTTGCACAGTGGAAAACTTCCACGAAAATAAAGATTGAAATCATTCGAGACATTTCTGCACTCACCTTACTTTGTGTGTGTGGCTGTGTGTGTGCGTTTTAAGTATTTCAAATGTTTTATCGAGTTTTGTAACGGCGTGTTCACTTCATCGGATTTTATACAGGATATACATCGAAAATCGGAGCACATATGTATGTATGTACATAAGGAAACCTTTATCAGGCACACGCATTCGAAGTTCAGCTTCGTTCGCCTTGCCCCACTGTGCAGCAATGCTGACAACGCAGCAGCAGCTTAACCCATTTGACATAGACTACGATCGATGGGTCTGTCTAGTCTGAGAGTCAGCTTGAGCTCTCCCAAGACTCTCTTAAGACCCCCTCTCTCTCTCTCTCTCTCTCTCTCTCTCTCTCTCTCTCTCTCTCTCTCTCTCTCTCTTGCTAAGATCGGTGTGGTTTTAGAAAATCGAAACGAGTCTCATCTATTCGAGGAGGAGGTCTCTCTCCGCGCACACCTTGCGCAAGCCGAGGTATGTGAGTGTGTGAGTGTGCGTGAGTGAGTATGTGAGTGTATGCTTTGTGTACTCGTGTTATTCGTTCTCTAATCGAGCACGTCAGAGTTCGACTCTCGCCTGTATCGCATACGCACAAATTTACAACCTAGCGAATGATTCATGAGTACTCATGAATACCCATTAGTAGCAGTACTACCAAATTATCGCACAACATATGTGATTACCAGGGAGTCAGGGAGTGACTCACCATGCCACAATGCAGACCCCAAGGCGATTCCTGCGTGATTCTCTTTTTATGACATCGAAAACTGATAAGCTCCAATCAAGTTTGGCACAAGTTCAGTATATCCCATATATGTACGTGTATGTACTGTACGGGGTCTCCCATAGCTTTTATGGGGTCTCAAGTGTTCCGCGTCACACATCAATTAAAAGCGGTGGTTGACAATAGGCGTGAGTCGTTTAAGGCACCCCCATCAAGGGGCGCACAGCGAGGGTCACCCTTGAAAGTTATTTATTTGCGATTTCAGAATCTTTTGTTGTCAGAACTTACCCCAGAAGCTTATATGGCAGTCGTCTATTGAATAAGTTATACTATTTATGCTGTAGTGTGGTAATAAAGCAAAGTCTTTAATCGGAATTAAGAACTTTTAAATATATACGGATAAGTTTTAAAAATGTGTTGAATATTATGATATCGTTTTCCAAAGAGAGGACAAAGAGGGAGAGCAATTTCTAGTGATTTATTGAGTCATTTCTACGTTTTAAATTTAGGTTTCATTCTCCAGGCCTATCATATGAATCATGAATCATACTTAAGAGTTGTTTTACTGCTGACTTCTTCAAGTAATTATAAGAAGTTATTACTGGTTCTCAGAAGTGATCATCAGACTTTTCTCAATCTTTAAACATAATTGGCAAATCTCAGTGTCTTATATTTAATGGATATATGACCCGCAGTCAAATCAATCAAAATCTAATTTGGGGTAAACAGAAAATAATCGGAGACCGTTAAAGATAACAGAAGTTCTAAATGTACTTTGTCCCGATATAAACGAAATGAAAATATTGGCAGTTCCAGGGCCGTAGCGACGGTCTCGGGGTACAGTGCAGCACAGTGTGCAGAGGAACTCTGAAGGGCCCTAGTATAATTGCCTAATATCAAAATTTAATATCAATTTAATTCTTAAGGCTTTTAACAAAATGAAGGTTTACTAAATTCGTCGAAATTTTCCGCTATTTTATGATAAGAAAATCACAAATTTTTGTTAAAACTGCTCTATTTTTGGCCCTCTTGAATTATTATACCCATTACTTATAGTGCAGAATGTACAGAGGTATGTGCAGGGTGTGCGGTGCCCAAGGGTCCCAAAGCCACCAGAACAAGGGAAATACAGACAGGGTCCTATCAAACTTGGTGTTCTTTGTCACTATAATTGTTGAAAACGAACGGAAATAACGAGTTCTGATCAAGAATATATATTTCTTAAAAAGTGCTAGTGATTTTTTCATTTTAAAATAGATAAATAATATTAGTATTCGGTTACTTCATTTTTTTGAAATGTTTTATGATACAACTTTCATATTTACACACTATATTTCAAAGCAATGCAAATATAATAAATCCCCCAGCAGTTTCGAGACTGTTGCTATTGGGCTGAGAATGTACGAGGCATAAGGAGGACCCCCATAAAAACTATAAATATGTACATAAGTACAAATCGTTTTTAAAAGAGGGATCCCTGGCTGAAACCCAATGAGAAGAACTCACCTGGTTAAATTGGAGAAAATTAATTCAGATTATGCTGTGTCGCTGTCGCAGCTCAGGCGCTTGGTATCCCCGGCCAGGGTCAGTACAAACGCGTAATGGGTGCGCTGCGTGGCCAACAGTTGCCACAATGCGTCGGGAAGTTGCCAGCGATGACACTCGTCGTCGTCTTTGTGGAATACCTTGTAGTGGGCGACCAGACTGTTCAGATTGCAGCGTAGCTCGATGAGACGCAACGCGACGTTGGAGACAATTTCGCGACTTGAGGGCAGCAACTGAATGTCCAACTCCAGGTTGGATGTGTCTTCGACCGCATCCGTGTCTGGGCGTAGCCAACGGTGCTGGGCAAGAATGATGGCACAGTTGTCGGCAAAGAAGAAGCTATCGTTGAGTCGCTGGCCGTGATAATTGTCTAGGAGTTGCTTGCCCGCCGATTCCTTCAGCTTGAGAGGAGTGAATCTTGGACGTTGTCGGGCGGCAGCGGCGGCTGAGTCTTTTGGGCTGGCCGAGACAATGCGCTGCGGCAAATGCTCCGTGGGCTGATCTACAGTAAGAACACGATTAAGATAGTCAAATCCACGTCCCATTACCCCGTCCTGCGTGTGGCCCAGATCGAAACAGTGGCCCAGCTCGTGACAGACGGCGCCCAACGTGCTGGCATAGACGCCGCCGTAGGTGCGTCGATAGTTACTCTCGTCCGGCTCTCGTGTCACATCAACGCGTCGCGTGCTGCGTATGCAGTCGTCAATCTCTGGAAAGTGCCGCGGCCAGGCGTAGAAGTGCCCAGTGCCAAAGAGAGCTAATCCGCCGCCACCGAGCGCTGCGTGAGCGTGCAGATGCCGCCGGATGTTGGCGTACGAGTAGTCACCACTTGCCTCAACGGCGGCACCGTCGTAACGCGTGCAGCCGACAAAGGCGACGAACTTCAACTGCAGCTGCTGTGCCCACTCCGAGCTGGAGATGATCTCGCTGGCGAAGTGCTGCCACAGTTCGTTCTCGCCGAGTGCTCGTGCCCGTGTGCAGCTCAGCTGTGAGCGGAAGATGCGGCAGGCGCTGTGCAGGCTGAAGGTGCGATTGGGATAACCAGCAGCGTGCAGCTTGTGCGTATAGATGCACTGAACCAGTCGCAGATTCAGATCGATTTGAGCACAACGCTGCTGCTGCTGCTCGGGTGACTCCTCCTGTTCCTGGCACAGCAGGTACAGTGGCTGCACGCGATATGCGCTGCGACGCGGTCGATAGCTGAACTGCAGCAGACGCTTTGTGTTGCAACAGCACAGCAACAGCTGACAGTTCTCCTCCTGTTCCTCTTCCGTGTGATGCTTCTCCTCCTCCTCCGCCTCGGGGCGAGCTAACTCGAAGAGTAGTTTGAACTCGCCACCTCCTGCAGAGAGTTGTGTGCGCTGCTCGTGTGCCTTGTGGCGTATGGTGAGCGTCGCTTGCAGCTGACGGGCACTGGCGCAATGCGGCAACAGGCGCCCCTTGACTAGCAGCAGGCTATGCTCCACTCGATCCGCCTCCTTCAGTTGCTCGACTTCGATCTGGTGCGGACGCTTGCAGTCGTTCGGGCTGCTGCTCATTGCTGTCACAACCGGCGTGAACACAACAAAACATGGACACACTCACACAACGTTGACAATCAGCTGATGACTCCGGGCGAAACAGCTGTCGCAGATAGCGTTGCCAATTTAGCTTTGTTTTTTTTAGCGTGAAAACCATAAACAGTTTTGCAAACTAGCTTTTTCCCCATGAAATCAGCTGATTTCTTAAGTTAAAAAGCGGTTCTTTATCAAAAATATTGTTCTATCTAGATTCTTTTAAGCCATTATTTTCATATTTTGATTTATGATTTATTGCAAATCCATATAGTTCACTGTTTTTTGATATTTTGCTTTTCTTTTCTCAAAAATTCTGGCAGCACTGGTTGGAAGTGTGTAGTGCATAAGCTGAGCTTGCATTTTGGGTAAGAAGCTGGCAGCACTGGTTGCACTTAGAATTGCGCACAATGCAAATCAAAATTAAATTTTAAATACACTATTTAGCTGTATATCTGCTATATTTGCACTGTTCATTGGTATATCTGTTCTAGTTTACCTGTTGAATTTTAGCTGTTCAGCGGCAAGTCTTTAATTTAGCATTTCACCGCTCAACTAAGTTTTTATGTAATAGTGGCAACGATTATTTAATTTAGAGCAGCGCGAAATTTAAAAAAGGAATGTTGATCTTAAAAATATTGCGTGCATGCTTTAAATAAAGTTAAATAAGAAAATCCTGTTTCCTGTATTTCTACATGGGTATACTTCAGCTATTTAGGTGCTAATTCGTTGTACACTGTGGAAAACTGCCTTTTTCACCACTCAATGCAACATGCATTTTTGGTGCAGTAGTTGGCAATGTTTACTGCACACTGACAAGGCACGAGACGTAACAAACCCACAAACAATTATTTAAAAGTTTTTGCTCTATATGTATCAAATTAGATAGTCTATACTCTTTATGATCTTTAATAAACGAACAACCTGCTAGTACTCGTGATTCACTGATTACCAAGTTTAGGAGAAGATATACAAAAATATCGAATATACATATGTATATAAAGTTCGTCAGTCAAATTCCGTTTGATCATATACGACGTCTTGGAATGGTAAAAAACCTAATAATTGGGTAGCACATGAATAGAAAAAAATTGATTTAACAAATCACTTTAACGTTTGTGATCTGCATCTTAAACGCAATGAAAATGATCCATTTTTGAAACAAATCATAACTGGAAATAAAAAATGGATTGCTTACAATAACGTCAATCGAAAACGAAGATTATGCCACCAAAAGAAGATTATGCGGTCATTTTGGTGGGATCGTGTGAGTGTGGTATATGTGGTCCAATAAACCAAACGATTAATTCGATATGTCTACTGTGAGGAACTGAACAAATTGAAAACAACCATCAAGGAGGCGCAACCAGAATTGGTCAATTGTAAAGGTGTCATATTCCACCAGGACAACGCTAGACCGCACACATCTTTGGTCACTCGCCAAAAACTGAGTGAGCTTGGCTGGGAACTTTTGATGGATCCACCATATAGCCCTGACCTTGCACCCTCATTTGTTTCCGTCTTTGCAAAACTCTCTGAAGTGTACAAATTTTGATACGGACGAGGACATAGAATCGTACTTGATCAGTTTTCTGCGGGGTAACGACATAAGTCCGCGCCACATATCTTCGTCGATCTAAACATGACAAAACTCCGCGCGGAGTTATGTCGTTTGAAATGTCATATTTCAAACGACATAACTCCGCGCGGAGTAATGTCGTTACAAAACGACATAGAGATATGACGATTGCAAAACGACATAGCTCCGTCAGAAAAAAGCGACAAAATCCCGCCCTAAAAGTGTACTAGGCTAAGATATGTCGCTGTGCCCTCGAAGAAATGTTTTACTTGTTTTACTTTTTTGTAAAAAATCACCGGTTTCTTTTCGGACAAATATATGTACATAATTAAAAAATGATTTTCTCATTTATTTTGAAGTCGTTTTGTGCTGGCTACGGGTTCACGACCCTTTTGGCGAGCAAGCTCCCGCCAAAACACATGAATACAAAAAAAGAAACAGGTTTCTACTTATCAAACTTAAGTCTAAGCTGTGGACAACGTTGAACGCGGGCACAGACAGCAGTTGCCGGCAGAGATTCCAGAGTTTTGAATGTGGGGTGGGGGAGATATAGCGTATAGCATGTAGCGTATAGCGTAGCTGGTGGTGTGAACCACTACCTGAGTTTGCCATTCTGCGCACTGCGGTACTTGGACAGCCGTTCCATGTACTTCTCGTGGTCGGCAAGGGTGGCCAAGAGGCCGTCTTTGTTCACCTCAGACTCGCTGGGGCCGTAGCTGATGGGTTCGTCATTGAGCGTTGTCATTGCGCCTCCAAGGGCGCGCAATATCGCATGGCCGGCACAGATGTCCCATTTCTTGATGAAGGATGTGTGCAGGTAGGCAGTCGCATTGTTGGCCACCACTTGGAGCACCTTGTAGCCAGCTCCGGCGGCTGTCAGCACATTGACGTTGTCGCCAAAGGCAGCACGAGCCACATCCTTGGCGGCGGCAGTATGTGAGCGGGAGATAGTGATGACGGGCTCGGCTGCATCGAGGCGTGGCAGCTTCACCAGCTCGCCCAGATACTCGGACATGCTCTGGCCCACCCACGCCCATGCAGTCTGCCCGCTAAAGGGGCTGTGTATGACGCCAATCACTGGTTCTCCAGCAACAGCCACACACACCATCGTTGTCACGTACTCGTACAGCTCCTCTGTAAGGGGATAAGGATTAGCGATAGAAAGTATATAGCATAGCAACATCGTGCTTCTCTTCCTACCTGTAAACTCTTTGGTGGCATCGAGCGGATCCACCCAAATGGTCACATCTTGTGCGGTAACTGCCACGTTGGGCACATTGGCCGTTTCGTGCAGCACCGTGGGATCCAGATCGAAGCTATGCGCATCTTTGCAGTGCTCCTTGTCCTCCTCCGAGAAGATTCGCACACGTGGAAAGATGCGTGTCAGGCCCTGCTTCATCACACAGTGGGAACGGCCGTCGGCATCCGTGAAGGGATCGTTGACGCCCTCGGCTGTCTTGCCCTTGCTGCGTTCTTTTAGCTCACGCGTGCGCGCCACATCGAGCACCTCGAGGCCACCACGCTGTGCCGCTTGAATGGCGGCAATGAGCATCTTGCGCAGGCTCACCTTGTTGTCGCTGCGCAACATACCGTAGATGGCAGGTCGTTCCTCCTTGTGGAAGTTGAGAAAGTACACGAGCACAATGGTCAGCAGAATGGCCGTAATGGTGGCTGGCACCCGATTGATGCGAATGGTGCGTCCGTTCATCTTCTTGTCCTTTTGCACTTCGCTTTGCATTGGTGAATCTCGGATTGGTCACAACGTCGACGTAGGTCTTAGCACTAGTCGCCGGTTTCTTATGTGCGACGTGCCACTTGCCGCGGGCAATGCCAGATCAGCAGGGCAGAGCAGCTGCTGTGCTAAGTCAACAGAGAGGCCCAATAGAATCCACTAACAAGCACCGATACACCGGCGAATCGTTGGTGTAAATAAGCACCAACACATCTACTCACAGCTGCTGCATGGTGGGAGAGCAATGGGAGAGATGAGCTCAACAGCGAGGGAGTGAGATAGAAGAACAGTTCGCGCTTTATTTAACACACTTGTTTTCAGTCTTAAAAGAGACCAATTAAACACATCGAACAAAACAAAAAGAAAACTGATACGATAATACGATAGACCGAGACTTGTCATGTGGCGGTGGGACGATAACACAGTCAAAGCAGTTCGAGAGATGAGATGTATGGCGAGGGAGTGAGACAGAAAGAACAATTCGAGCATTATTTAGCACACTTGCTTTCTGTCCCAAAACAGACCAAATAAACACATCGAACATAACAAACAAAAACGTGATACGATAGACAGCACCTGTGGCGGTGGGTCGATAACAAATTAGTAACAATCGTTTCTTTCAAAGCTTCAATTTACATGATTATAAATTTATTTAAATGCTGACGAAATAAACAAAAGTGCTCATATACTTGGCAATTTGTTTTCTTCGATTTAAATAATTTGTAACTTTGAAACCAAGAATTTCGATAACTGTCGGCCATCGAAAGACTGGCAGCTCTGCCGCGCGCTTTGAAAAGCGCTCCGCCTGGGTGGCAGCCTGGTATTGTAACTGTTTATGCGACGCGTACAAATTGTGGTGGGAAAAGGAAAAAGAAACATGTTGAAACGCAATTTGCAAAGAATCACCCTGAAGCTCTCCGATCTGGAGGAATATGAGAATATCCGTAGGCGCAATAAAACAAAGGCGGCCATTGCAGCAGCGGGCAGGTCGCTATCGGTGACGGCCACAGCCCCCGAAACGGGTACAGCATCATCTTCGACCAGTAATTCGACCTCTGAGACTCCTTTGACTCAGAAGACCGTGAAGGAGCGTCCGCCCGGACCAGGCTGGACTACAGCCACGATTGCTGACAGCAATACCACCACCACAACTTCCACAGAAGACGATACTAGTGTTGCAGCTGTCATTGATGACACCGACACTCTCGGTGATCTCAGCGACGATGGCTGGCAGGACCTCGACGAGGACGACGCGACTCCGGACCGGGAGATGGAGCTGGACCGTGATCCGGAGCAGGAAGAGGAGCAAGAACTGTTCCAGGAGGAGGAACAAGATCTTGACTTTGAACAAGAGCTGGAACTGGAAGAAGAGCAGGAGCAAGAAGTGGAAGAAGAGGACAACGACCTGGAAATAGGGGAAATGGAAGAAGAAGAGGAGGACGGCGCCCGTGGCGGAGAGCCTTGAGCAGACCATCCTACCGACGACAGCATTACCTCTGCATCGCATTTTACACATATTACTCACAAATTATATAAACACTTATGTATGCATACATATCTCACTTCGTCCGTATTACATTATCCATGTATTTCTCACTAATTATATACACAATTGTATACGAATTTATATGATCAACAATAAAATAAATAATTAAATAGACGCAGTTTTCGAACTACAATAGTTTTCAGGGAAGATCCTGTAACAGTCGGTGTGCAGAGAGCTTTCAAAAGCTCGCACTGCAAGCAAAGCTCTGAAGCTTGCTTTCAGCGACGGCGCTGCATTTTAAAATTCAAAAGAAAAGGGAAAAAGCTGCTGCCGTCGCTGCCTCTGCCGCGGCTGTCGTCGCAGCCACAGCCAAAATAGCGGAAAATAGCTGCCACCGAATCCTCAGGTGGCCGTTGCGCAAATGCCACGGTCACTGCGGCATTGTCGGTCGCCGTGTGCGCGCCTGTCCTATCCGCATCTGCATCCACCGCCGACGGCACCGAGGCAGCGGAACGGATATCTATTTACCGGTTGCGTGGTCGCTTCCACGTTGGGGTCGCTCGGGTCGTCGCACTGCGCCAGATTCGGTCTCGAGCGGTGTCTCTGGTGTCTCCTTGTGGAGCCACTCACGTGTGTGCGTGTCAGAATTGCGTTAAACGGGCTAATTGTTTGTTGTTATCCAAATTAGCGCGAGCCTTCAAATTAATTACGTGAACAAATTGGATTGTGCGCTCGAGCTCGGCCTGCTGCTCTTCCGTGTTCTCCCGGTTCTCCCTGTTCTCCGTTCTCTCTGTTCCTCTTTCTCTGTTTCCGCGTCATTATCATCAGTGTTTTGTTGTGCTTTGTGGCGGTGTCCGTGACCTGCAGTCAAAAAGATCGACCCACGTGCATAACGTTCGTCACGAGGCACGTGCCGCAAGCCGAGCCTGGCTCGTGCTACCCCCTTCCTCCCTCCCTCCCTACCTCCCTCCCTCCCTCTGTCTTCAGCGTGGCGAAACGGAAGCAAACGTAAGTTAACGTGACAGACAAAGACGGTGGCAGTGACAAAACGCTCGAAGGAAACATGCAAATGGCGGCGCTGCATCGATATAACCACCTGTCACATACACACATGCAAACTGGCTCACACTCACACACACATAACCACTCATGACCTGAAATAAATGGATACACTGACGCAGAGACTGTAACTGACACGAGTCGCCACACGTGCAGTGACTGAGAGGGACAGAGATTGAGTGGGGGAAAGTGGTAAGAGGGAGAGGGGACGAGGGGGATAGATGAAGAGGCGGAGAGTGGGGCAGGGTACAGTGCAGCTTCAATTTGATTGTCACAGTGCATTACATTACTGCAAGTGCATTTAAGACTGGCGGGCAGCTACGCTCTGCCTTCAGCCTGCACATAATTAGCTGGCATTCACACACACACAGACACACTTGCACGTACGTTGCTGCTGAGCTTGCTTGGGGCTGTCCTCAACAGGTGCGACAAACACACACACAGGCACACACATATATACATGTGTGCTCACAGCAGAGTAACTTGTATGATTAATGCGGTACAATGGGCAAGTGCATGTTAAATAGAAAGCGGCAACAATGCAAACGACCCCAGTGACCTGTGTGTGTGTGTGCGTATGCAGCTCTCCATCACTTCCCTCCCTCTCTTTTGCCCTCTGTTCCTCGCTTTTTCTTGCTGCAGCACGACAAATTCGTTACATTTTGCTTTCGCTTTCGCTTCCCTTTTGTGTGCTGTTCTTAAAGAACCGTTGCCTGCTTTTAGGCTGCGGCGTGTCAAACAATTTACCGTTGATGGTTGAATTCACCAATTCGGGTGCATTATTGCCTTCGCTCGTCTTCTACTTCCTCTTCTTCTTTCGCGTTTCACGTGTTGTCAGCTAATTTGCATAAATTACTTCTTGACGTCAAAGCACGAAAGGGGATGTGGACAGAGAGGGGGCGGAGGAAGGTGAGTCGCCTATATAAGGTGCCCATGCAGAGAAAATAAAAAGACAGTGGGACAGACCCGCAATAAGAACAGGGAATGACAATGACAGCTGATTGACAAACAACTGAACTGAACTGTGAACTCCAACAACAATAACAACAAAAACATCAGTACTGGCGAAATGAAAACAACAACTGCAGTTATCGAATCGATATTAAATATGCTAAGCAAGCCACTGTACTCGACTGTGAAATACCCAGTATACTGCTATATTCCAGTTTATACTGTTATATAAATACTATAAGGGTCAAAAATAAATATAAATAAAGGGAAATTTTTCTTATTGTTTTTTAGTTTTTAATTAAATATAAATATAAATCAAGGGCAATTTTTCTTAATGTTTTTTATTAACTTTCTATCTAATAACATATTTTTATCTTTAAGTGAACATCAAATAATAAATACAGCTTTTTAGATTTTCGTAGTAGATTCTTTGTGATATTCGAACTTAAAAGGAAACAGCTGATGTGTAAGGTGCCTAAGGCAAGTTCGATATACAGGTTTGGATTGAAAGAAGTGCTAAAATCAACCTAATCACAAATAAAACATATTACTGTATAATTTAATATTAAAAAGAATATATTTGATATTTATTTTTAATTTAATAATATTGTTAATTTTAATTCATTAATATTCACATATTTATTATATTGTTCGTACATTTTATCCGATCTGATATACCTCTTAAAAGGGTTATTTTGTTAAAGGGCGTAGAGTATTAAAAAAGAAAAACAACTTGCCTGCAGTGCGAGGGACTCGAAAATACAACACATGTACAATATGCACACAAATGCACACGAGTGTGGCAGAAGGGAGAATGTCATGACAACGTTTTTCGGCCAGCGAAAAAAAGAATAAATATGCGAATATTTAATAACGATATCGTGAGGCCCCGTAGCACTGCAAAAAGTATGCTATATACGAGAAGACACTAAAGAGTCAAAGCCGAAAGGGAATCTGTTTTAAGACCTTATAAGAGCATACGGATTTCGGCCAAGCCTTGAGCAGTTCGTGTACCAGGCAAATAGTACTTCCCTGTCAAGCAGGTTGAGTAGTTCGCTTCGCTCTCTTTTGCTTGGGACCTTGGCAGCTTGGGGCTGGAGAGGGGGCAGCAGCCGCAGCCGCAGCTTAAGTCTCGTGTCTCAGCTTTGATGTCTATATATATATATATACATATATAGTAAGCTGTACCCACACATAGTTGTGTATTATGGTTGTTTTTGTATTTCCACTGATTAGGTGGACCTCAGACCTCGGACAAAATGTGAAAACATTTGTTAGTGGATCACGTGCTACGTAATCGACTTGGCTGTGTATTATAGTTTTGTGAATTCAAGATGAACTAATAAAACAGTTCGACAAGCTTATCTTATCCGATGCGATCGTTTATGGAGCTCCATAAACGAAACACCTTAACTACTGTGCGTATTTCTTTCCGATCTGATCGGACTGGCCAAGCCAATCCTTGAAGCTAGAGATGACTAACGACTAGAGTCGACGTATTTATCACGGGTTTGACCTTGAGACTGCACTGACTTGGTGACAAAAACAGATTCCGTTTGGCAAGTGAATGTACCTATAAAATGCTATACTGTGCATATAGCAGCATGCATTGTGTGTGTATGACAGTGAGAGGTCTCCCTTATCGCAGTACCGAGAGAGAAAGAGAGAGACCTAAGACGGGCATTGACCAGCACTGGGGAACTGAACGAAACTAATTATAATGAGCATTAGGAATTGGATTCAATTGAGGATAAATTGTGAAAATTTTTTTTTAATTTGGTACTATTTTTATTGAAAATATATACTACATAATAACAATGTAACGCGTAGATATTCCATCTGATCTCTAACAAATTTGGTGTGATGATCGAATTATTTGATACCCCGAGGATATTGAAATTTTGTTAAGGAACTAGAAAAAGAAACGGGTACTCGAACTGAAGACAAACTTTATACTGGGCCATACCGAGGAACGAAACAAAGAGGGCTGAGGGGTGGGGGATGCTATACAAACTATCTGCTATCTGTAGTAGACAAGCGAGAGCAGGGCTTTAAATAGAAATTTGCCCGCTATAAAAATAGAACAGAAACTTGGAAAACAAACTATGTAGATTGACTGCGGCACAGGAGCGGACTCTGGCTAGATGAGGTGCAGCTTGCGGGCCAGTCGACAGAGCTGCACCCAGATGAACACGGGCAGAGGTCGCGATCGCGGCGGTGGCGGCGGGGTAACTTCTGGTTGCATGGATACCAGCAGGCGCTGTATGATGTCGCTGCGCGAGGCATAGTTGCAGAGCATGTAGCCGCTGTGCAGCAGCGACACGAACAGCAGCAACATCTTGATCAGCGACCAAGCCGAACGCTGCCGCAGCAAGCGGATGCGCTGTTGCACCGCCTCAAGGGAGCAGAATGAACGCAGCACCTGCGCATCGGTTTGAGTCTGCCGCGTTTCTGTGACCATTGTTGGCTCTGGTTCTGGGTCTGGCGCTGCTCCTGGCTCTGGCTCTGGCGCATTGTGGTTCTCTGGCATGTGCTTTGCATCACCTTCGCCAAGGTGCGAGCAGGTTTGAGTACCGCAATCACATTCTTGCGGGGCCAGCTCCTCCTCAACTTCGTCCGTGTAGATGAGCACCTCGTAGAAGCCGGGAGGCGGCGTTTCGTCCTCTATTTGAGGCAGATTCTGTTGGCAAATGTATTCGAAAACCTTCTCAGAATGGGCGTTCAGATCGCGGTCTCTGAAGTAGCTGGAGTTGGCGTTCGCAAAGGACTGTGCCATGTTTGTGTGTAACTATAAGGCGTGGCTATAGTGCGGGAGAATGGATATTGATTCACATTGGTTTATCGCTGCCAACTTACCAATGAAAAATTTCTCTATAAAATAGGCAGTTTATATGAGTTTGAAGGGCCAAGCAATAAGACAGTTAAGGCAAGGCAAGCCCAACCCCACTCGATAGGTTCCCCATTCCCATATCCTGCCCCGAGTTCGATTACTAATCGAATATTTTGCAGTGCCCGCGCTGTGCCAACTCCGCTCCTGTGCGCTTTGTAATTGATTTCGGTTCCACTCTAGTTGCAGTTCGCAATCGCAATCGTAATCGATTTTGTTATCGCACTGCACTGCTTATCGGACGCTTTAGCTGCTGCAATTGAGAAACGCACACGCTGCAAAGTGGCAGCAGTGGAAGGGGTTGGCTGGCGAGGGAGGGGGTGCAATGGAGGGAGTAGCATGCGCAGCGGGTATATTAGCTTAGGCGCAGCACTTGCTGAGCTGCGTTCTATTTTGATGAATGAACAAATAGCAGTAATAAATAAGTGAAAATATTTACACATGGAAAGTCTATATCGATAACAGCAAATGGCTATGCAATAAATCAACTTATCGAGGGCATACCGTACAGTGTACACACAGTTTGTGCTCGCTATTTATAGAGTTTTCATTTGTTTTTAATTTCTCAATTCATTGTTGGCGAACTGTTTGGCGCCTGTGGACAGTGAAATCTCTCGTTCCCGGACACTTATCCTCGCTGATGCAATGATCCAGGGAATTTCTTTCCAAAAAGGCCAAAAAGAAAGGTGATGGGGAAAGAGATGATGAGTTATCCTCTTAAAGAGATGCTCGCTTTTAAGAGATGTCTCCTTGAGGAGGTTCCTTTAGAAGAGGTGTCCGCTTTAAGAGATACCCGCTTACCACAGATGTCTACTTATAAAAGATGTTCGCTCAAGCGGTGTCCACTTAGAACAGGGTGTTTGCAAAAAGGGGGTGTCTGCTTAAAGACGATTCCTCTCAAATTAGTTTCCGTTAAATGAAGGGTCCGCTTAATAAGGTGCCCCCTTAAGAAGTGTCTGCCTAAAGAGATGTCCGCTTAAAGAGGTATCTGCATAGAACAAATGTCTGCTTAGATAGCTGTCCGTTTAGAAAAGGTAATCATTAGAAGGAGTGTCCAATTTAAACATACGAAGTTTTTTCTTTATAAAAGCTGTCCGCTTTAAAAAGGTGTACCCTGAGAAGAGGTGTCCGCATAAAAGTGGTGTGAATTAGAATGGCTACCTTCGGCATGCCGATGGTTTCATACTCTTGTAACTCTGATCGTTCCTCTTATAGGATTTAGGAGAAAGTTGTCCGACTTTAATGAAATGGAAAAAGTGTACATCGATTACTACCAACTTTGATTAACACTGATAAGATATCATAGTCTTTTTCCTATGGAATCTATATTATTATACATTACTATATTATAAATTATTATATTATATTATTTTTGTGGTCTGGCTCAACAATTTGTAAATAATTTAAATTAATACATAAAAAGACAGATATACATATAAAAAAAAAAGAATAGTTTGCAAGTTTGACTCCACTGTTCAATTTGATTCAGAATGTGTGTATATATTGAATTATATTATTACACTTTTATATTATTATACAATATTATATTTTATGGGCTCGGAGGTGTCTCCTAAGGTGCGTTGCAAACTTCTAGTCAAAACTAATATACTTTTGAATGCATCGATACCCGTCAATCGTGCAAGAGGTTTTTTCGCTTTGGGGATAGTGAGAGTATGTGGAAGGCCTGAAAGTTCATACTTCTGTTAGGGTATTCGCAATTTGCTGATGTAATTTGGGCCTTGAATTCGTGTTGTTTCTGCGGTTGCGTATTGAAATCGAAGCGAACAACAAACCGAGTCGCTTATCAACGACGCTTTGTGTGTACCGTAGTTCGGTTCGGTTCGGTTTGGTTCGGTCGGCTCGCTTATCAGGTCGCATTACGATGGCGATCGTAAATCGTGTGACGGGGGGATTTGGACAAGGGGCGGGGCGGGGCGGACAAAGCAGGAAGAGGCGTGTGGGTCGGCCCGATCACGAGCAATGCAGTCCGCCAATTTGACGTTACTGTTCTTGTTGTTGCTGTTCTTTTTTTACATTCTTTGATTTTTTTGATGGACTTGGAGTGATCACTCCATGACACTCGATGTGGGTGATAAGACAAGTGACAGGTCAGACAGCTGAAGAGGGTGGAGGGGGGAGGGGAGGGTTGCAATGATCCCTAGCTAGGCACTGGGACCGACCACGCCCATTAATCTCGCTTCGTCAGGTGCAGAATGTGCGTAGAAACTGTTTGCTAAATAAATTAACGCACAGTGGTACGAGAGTGATTTATTCAGCACTGAGAGATGATCTACGTAGTTGCAAAAATTATAAGTACCTCACTGATTAAATTGTTAGTTAAGATTCTGCAATTGATTTTTAACCACTTCTCGCATTGCTGCAACCACTGTGCGGGAGCGCTTCTCCAGCAAATACATTTTCAAAGTTTCGGGGCATAGTAGAAACATCACTGTTTGTTATCTGCCCCACACCGAAGCCGAAAATACTCTGAGCGCCGGCTATAAAGATAATTAGATTAAGCAGTTCTCTATAGCATGAACATATAATATGTAGTGTATAGTATATTCGAGTCAGCTGTGTGAAGATCTTCCACGACTGGCCTTGACAGTAAGCGCGACTCTTCGGAATGAAACCGAAACCGAAGACGAGCTGGAAGATTTGTCAAGAGCCTCCCGAATCAGATCAATAAACTCAATATAATCTCAATGCTTCACTTGCTCTGATCAAATCAAGTTCAAGCCGTGAAATGAATCTTCGCTAATTAGAATTTAACACTAATCCAGTTGGGGCATTCAAGTAACCCTCTGCCTCTCCCCCTCTCCCCGTCCGCCCCCTGGCCACACCCAAATAAAAGTGGAAATCATTTGGCGAAGCACAACAGAAGTCGCTGGCGACGACGACGACGACGACGATTCGAAAATCGCCGTGATAAGAGTCAATAATTTTATGCCGAACATTCTCGCGCGCTCACTCTCTCTCGCTCGCTCGCTGGCACTGATAAGAATGCAGCGCAGCAGAGAGCGACTGCGACTGCGACGGCGAGAGCGTGCGAGCGAGAGAGCAGGTGAGCGAGTGCTTGTGTGCTCTTCTCTTGCAGATTCTCGCATAATTCGGCGTTCTTTACGCTTTCGTTTTATTTGCTCGCGCGCCGACAACGCCAGCGGCTGTGTCTGTCTCCGTCTCCGTCTCTGTCTTCGGTTCCGTCTCCGACTTCGGGTCCGTGTCTGGATCCCTCCCTGTGGTTCCTTTGCGATAAAAACAAAGCTCGCGCCTTTCGCGATCCCGTTACGAGACAGTGACTTGGCCGTTACATTCCTGATACGCAAGAAATCGCCGAAGAACTTTCGAAAACATCACTCGAAAACATTCTCAGATCGTCAGCGGTGGCGAACGGTCGCGTGTGAAGTTCCCCAAGCAAAGCAAAGAATAAAACAATATTAAAATAATAATAAGAGAAATTGTGAATTAAAACATAAAGTTTTTAGCAAATATTTTTGGAAATTAAAGCAACAACTTCGGAAGAAACAGGGTAAGTAATGGAAAAAGTTGTGTCGAGTGAAAGAGAAAACGAGAAGAGCAGAAGAAGCGAAAGAAGCAGCAGAAGTGCGACTATTTTTAAAAACATTTTGATTTCTAATGCAACAAAGAGAACTAAAAATACACAGCAGGAGTGTGTGTGCTGGTGTGGGTGTGTATGTGTGGGTGTGTGTGAGTGAGTGAGGGGGCCACTGGCAGGGAAGGTTTGTGGGGGTGCACGGTGCACGGTGCACAGTGCATGCCAATTGTTGGCGAACCCCCTCTACAGGTGGTTGGAGCACACAGAATTTCGAGTGCAAGTCCGAGAAATCGATTCAAAGTGAATGTGCGCGTGTGTGTGTGTGTCTGTGTGTGCGCGAGTGTGTGTGTGGCTGATGGCAATGAACTTGTCCGCGATATGACCAAGTTAAGAACAAAGCCCAAGCAAAGTGTATTGAGTATATGCAGTGGAAACACGCCTATGTAGATCTTTATCGCCCCATACGCCGTGGACATAGCTGCACATGTGCAGATATAGTATCTGTATCTAATCTATATCGGGCATAGCGCATAAACAAAGTGTACATTAAGTGCGATTTGATTTTCGCAAACTGAAATCGCGAATTTGAAAACCTTTGGGAAGCTCACAAGTTTTTTTTCCTTTTTGTGTTCTATATGCGATAAGAGATTTAATTAGTAATCGAGCTGAGTGGAATATATACATATATAGAGTATATAATCAAAATAAGGCCAAAAAATTCCAATGAATTTATTTCTTTTTTATGAGGAGCAGCAGACCCAGCCACGCTGGGCATCTAGGGTATACAGTGCTGGAAATGCAGTCACTGGGTCAATGGGCAGGCCCAAAGGACGTGCCTGGAGGGAATTTATGTAGCGCGAATCAAAGCAAAGGTCAAGGCCGTAGCAATTAAAACGTCCGAGCGCGCAATTCGACTGCATTGCCAGAAGGAGACGGGGAGAGAGGTGGGGGGAAAGGGAAACATGCAAATTAATGTTATTGCTCATTAATATTGTCTGTAATGGAAACAGCCGCGACTGGCAGGAGAGAGAAGGAGGTCTGGGGAGGGTGTGAGAGATGAGTGAGAGGGAATGGAGCAGAGCAGGTGAGTGGAGGGGGAAAGAAGGTGCTATCACTGCGAACAAAGGCTCAGTGCGGGGAGGGGAGTTCTCTTCGCAACAGTTTTCTAGAAGAATTCGCAATCATCTTGCTTTTATCGTCTTATATTATATTCACATATATTGTAGAAATCATTTCCATAGCTATATTATTTTATTGGATCGGAACTCAGCCAAGGTTGGAAATACTCGAGGGAGGCACTTAGAGAGGATGAGGGGGAGTTGGTTCGCATATGTTAACTGATTAGTGCTTTCTTTCTCACTTTTGCCTGCCTTCTTCTCTCTTTCTCTCTCTCTCCTTTCCCTCTCTCTCCTCTCTCTTTCTCTCGTACACTTTCGCTCCCTTCTCTCTCTCTTTCTAACAGTTTCGCTACTTTCTCTTTTTTTCCTTTTCTCAGTTTTCCCTTTCGCACTACTTGTTTCTTTTGTTCCTTTCTCCTGCTTCTCTTTCTCTTTATCCCTTTCACTTCATTCTCTTTGATTTCCTTCTTTCTCTTCTCGATTTCATTTTACACTTTCGCTACAACTCTTACTCCTGTTTATCTCTTTCGCTCTTCCCCTTTCTCCCTATTCAGTTCTCTCTCCCTATTCAGTCTCTCTCTCTATCTTAGATTTTCGTCTCCTCTCTCTCCCTCACTTTGCCTATATTTTACCCCTGTCTCCCTCTCTTTTCTCTCTCTGTCTCTGCTTAGCTTTTTGATGCTCACGACATTGGCAAATTATTTATTTGTTTCCTCGAGTTCAACGACTTGCAGTTAATAGCAACAACAACAACGACAAGAATAATTATAACATCAACAACTAAAACGCAAAAGCTGCCAAACAAATTGTCACCTCCCCACCCCTCTGTGCCCCCCCAAGCCACGCCACTGTGCACTCTTCATGCACGCCTCGTTCACTCAGTTCCACTGTGCATCAGGGATAGGTCAGTGAATAGTCCCGCATGACGCACCGCAACAACCTATTCCCATTCGCTTTCCTCGCTACCTCCTCCCCCCGTCCCCTTCCCCTCTCACTCGGACATCTTAGATAAACCCCGACAGAGATGTTGCTATCGTCGCTGTTGTTTCTTGGACAACGGACAATGGACTCGAGTCCAACGAAGATAGACACGAGAAAACGATTTGTCCATATAAATCGCATGGCTACTATATAGTACACATACCCACAGATATACCATGCACCATTTACCATATACTATTCATATGGCATATACTATATAGTATAATTGATAATTTATATTATGATACTCGTATGTCGGTCAGTCGCGGAACATTATTTCTTGCACCTCAGCACAGAGGTTATTCACATAGGCACTACACTAGTCAGCAAAGTTCTGGCACAGCGATGTGTCCACAAATTTGTCATATTAAATATGCAGTAGCGGACATTAAATTCTGGACACCCATAGGAAAAATATATATATTATTTCCATTAAGATGAAGCGAATTAACAACTAAAAAAGAAAATATCTAGAAATAAAATACTGTTTTGAAGTTAAAGGAAGTTAACTTAAGTTATATGAATAATTGGCTCAATGATAAACCAATTGTTTATAAACTGATGATCTATCTGTCCGCATTCTTTTGTTCACCACTGTACTTAAAGTATGTCAACACTTTGCGATTAATGTTTCAGAGTAATTATGTAATGATATTAAGCATTTATTTTGTGGTTACATGATGCGTTCGGCTGAGAGACAAACCCAATGACGAATCGTCATTAAGTTTCATATACTCAGCTAATTTGCATTGCTTTGCATAATATTATTTATGCTATGGGGTATATGTATACATACATATATAAATGTATGTATCATAACATATGTATGTGTCATAGCCAGCTCTGTTGTCAAATATAAGCCAAGATATTCGTTTCGAAATTCACAAATTCTTGGTATATTATTGCGTTTTTCAAATAATGTTGAGTAGTGCTAATTAAATACTTTCAATAGATGAAATCGAATGGAATTGATAGAATAGATAGAAGAGAATGATTAGATGGAATATATAGAATTTAATAAATATACATAAATGAATAGATGGAATAGATAGATGGAATGGATAAAAAGGATAGAATAGATTGAATAGATATAATGGATAGAATAGATAGGAAAGATAGAATAGATAGAATATATAGAATAGATAGAATAGATAAAATGGATAGAATAGATGGGAAAGATAGCATAAATTGAATGGATGGAATAGATAAAACATGAATGAATATATAAAATAGTTATATATACAATATATCAAATACAAAATGTTTTTTTATTATTTTTAGTTTCATTGCTTACATATAATATATATTCACGTTCTTTCTCAAATCACTGCTGTCATTCTGCGAGGCATTTAACTTCCACACATATCGCGTATATATAATCGGCAGACTTCTTTGTAGATTATGCTACGATATTGTCAACAACGTAGGCATCCGTGTCGCGCGCGTCTTTGATTCATTGAGGAAAGTGCGTCGCGGTCTGCGTATAGTTCTACAAGTATGAAGTTCTAACTAGTTGGATTAGCTGACCTGTATACTGTATATGGCATTTATTAGACTGCTGCTGTTTAAATACGCTTATTAAATTTATTGAGTGGGCGCTTGAGAGAGGGAGAGGGAAAGAGCGAGACAGGGCGGGCGAGATCTCTCAATTAGTATCGCTTGGCCGTCTCACGCTGCGTATGCGCAATGTTGTTGTGATGCATGATTTGATCCCCTCGGGAGGAGATTAGAAGCAGCAGACAGCTAGCTTAATATGTATGTGTGTATGCATGCATGTGTGTGTGTATTTATGTGTGTGTGTTTATGTGTGTGTGTTTATGTGTGTTTCTGTTTGTAGATGTCGCACTCAAAGTCATGGCCAAGAATTATGATTTCATTTTGTTGCTGCTCAAGTTGTCAGCGCAGAAATCGGTCGGGGGGAGCTCGGGGAGGGAGGTCGATGTCATTTTCAGCTTCTGTTTCTTCCTCTTCTTTCTCTTCTTTCTCTTTGCTGCGGTACCTGAAAGCTCAGTGACATTTTAATTGCCTTTGATTGCACAAAGCTCAGCGCCGACTTAGAGTGTTTGTTTCTCTCTTTGGCCGAGCTGTGACTTGCTCACGCAACTTGTGACTGCGGCTTGTGGCATGAGTCACGGGGGCTGCATTTCCTGTTTATTGTTGATGTTGTTGTTGTCGGCTGAGACGCCCCTTAGCTGCGCCAAAAGGCGGTTCTAATCGGGTTTGCTTTGTTCTGTCAGCGCTTTGGTTAAAGTTTAACTTTATATACACAGCGCATATGTATGCATGTCTGTGACTGTGTGTGTGTCTTTGTGTGTGTGTGTTCATGTGGAGACTGTCAGATAGCTGTGGGAGGAATTGGAGGGGAGGGGGGGTAATGTGGAGGAGTGAGGAAGGGGAAGTGCCGCACTATTGTTCCCATTTTAGTTGATTTCATTCGGTTACTGCCTCACTCTTTCTCTTTCTTTCGACCCCCTCCCCACTCTCTCCGCCCTCTCCCACCTCTTTCTCTCTCTGTCTCTGTCTCTGTCGCTGCTGGTGCTTGTGTCTTTTGTCTTGTTTTGTTCTGTTTTTCTGTTTTATTCTGCTCGCCGTGCATTATCGTGTCATAATTATCATCGCTCGGCATTGTTGCAACTTTTGCGCATTGTTTTTATACTTGACAGTCTGCAACAACAGCAACAACAGCAACAAAAACGGCAACAACAACATCTTCAGCAACAACAACAACGTCAAGTGTGTCGATTGAACATGCAAACATATTTTATATGAAGTATTTACTTATTTTGTTGCTCTTTACTTTCACAGTACTTCAATAAATATTAAGCAAAAACATAAATGTAGGCTGGCATGTGTAAATACATCTCCATGTACATGTGTGTGTGTATGTGTATGTGTGTTTGTTTATGTGTGTGTGACTTGTATCTGTAACTAAGCAAGAAGTGTTCTCAGTAGGCCAGTCAATCAGCTGACGTCAACAGTCGCCTCGCAACTGTTAAAGCAAGCAATTATGACTATGAAAACATAGTTGTTGGGAACCCTTATGTGACTACATACTTATACAATAAGCTTACCTACACCTGCCCAGATGACTGGCAGCCTCAACCTATTAGGACCTTCATTAGTAAGTTGGCAGTACCTGTCATATTCTACTACAACTCATAAGCTTATTGAATAGGGTACTCATTTGGTGCTACCTCTCAACAACTGTAGTTGCAAGTACATCAAACTAATACAGCTCTTTTTTCACCTCAAGTTGGCAACACCTAACAGGAGCCCTTACAGTAAGGTACCCCCTTTTAGTTACCAGCTCTACACTAACTGTACAGTTGAATAGGATTTCCCCTCGGGTGGTGCTACCTCACAATTACTGATGCTGCAAGTCGGGAACCCTGGAAAGGAGCTCTTCACTAACTGTGCCATTGATGTGGGCACTTCTTCGGGTAGTGCTACCTCACAATAACTGTAGTTGCAACTATATCAAAGTAAAGCAGGTGTTAAAAAAAGCTGTTATAAGTTGAAGTTGGCAACCCTAAAAGGAGCCCTTGCAGTTAGGTTCTCCTTTTTTGTAACCAGCTCTACACCAACTGTACCATTGAATTAGGTACTCCCTCGGGTAGTATTCACAGCATTACAATAACTATATTTCTAACTAATAGTTCAAACTACTACAGCAGTTTTAACCTCAAGTTAGCAACCCTAAGAAAAATCCCTTAGAGCAAGGTACCCTTTCAGTAATCAGCTGTACACCAACTATACCATAAAAATATAACTAGTAAACTGTTTAACACTTATTTATATGAAGTCGGTGGCACTATTAGAAAATATTTTATTTAAAACCCCAGGGAATGTCAGAGAACTCTAAGCCTAGGTGTGTGTAATCTAACAAGGTAGCAACCCAATATAATGAATTTCCGTGCACGCATAAACATGTCTTGAACTGTGCTCAGCTGTTGTGCTGTTCACTTTGTGACTGTGTTCAGCGATTCCTATAAAATTATTAATAATTTCATTAAACATACGTATAAATATAAGTATAGGCAGTACCTATACATGTATGGCGATTGTATTTTTGCTTTTATTGCGCGAACCATCAACGCCGGGGGGTCCAGACACCAGCACAGAGCACAGAGCAGATCACAGCACAGATGAAGAAGAGGAAGAAGGGGCATCGACTACTGATAATGGGCGCTGTGGTTCTAGCTTTAATTGAGTTTCATTAAAAATAATGAAACTGTTTTCACTTTGCGTTTTCGCTTTAATGAACCGAACCGAACCGAACTCGAATCAGATCAGATTACATTGCTTCCGATTAGATCCCTTAGCATCAGTTCCTTCCCTGTCTCCCTCCACCTGCGCCGTCCAAGCGGTTTGCTGATAGTGATGGCAACGTAAGCCATTGGACTTGGAGCCGAGTGAAAATTAACTTGACAGCCTCTGCACCTCCCCCACCATGGCCTGACAGACAGGCGGTTCACAAGGTGGCGCACAGTCACTTGTCACAGTCCGTGCTGCAGTTGCAGTCGCGGCCTGCTAACTGCTTCGAATCGGTTTTCTTAATCCCAAGTCCCTGGCATAATGAGTTCCTATTCTCGGAATTTAATGGGTGTATTCGCATTCTCAGGGGGTAAATCTCATAATAGTTCTTAGAACCTTCACTGTTATACGCTTCTTTAGAAATTACTTTTCAAGCTAAGTTCGATGTATTCATATCAATAACCTTGTCTTTTCAGTCTTTCCACAGCAAAACATGTTCACAAGTTAAAGAAGTTTTTTCCATCAGAGCTGGCCTAAGGATAACCCAGAAAGAGAGAGAAAGCATCAAGTGGAGAGGAAAGTGAAGCGACGAAGGGTGAAGGGTGAAGGAAAAAACTTAGACCGCAGAAACCACAGAAGGCTACAAAATGGTTCACGGGCCACCAGCACGCAGAAAATCTCAACAGGCGAACAATGGGAACGCCAACTGTGAAATGGAAATGGAACCCCTGCCCACACCTCCCGATGGTGGCTGGGGTTGGGTGGTGGTCTTTGGCTCCTTCATGATCCACATTGTCAGTAAGTACACGCCTTCGCGCACAGTGGGGCAAATGAGATGGCATTATTCGAGATATTGAAATCAAATCAAATGAAAATACAAAGTAAACACAGTTATTGGCATATCTAATCAGCCTCAGCAAACCATATATGTATATATAGAGCGATCTAAGAATAGCTGACTTTAAAACAGCGCATTGCCTACATACCATATCTGAGTTTAATCAAATCGCGGGAATAACCATTAACACATGTGACATAACTGCAATCTTAATGAGGTCAGGGATCCCACTAGAGGTAACCCCGATAGGAAAGTTAACAATTTCTACTCTAGATTCATTCGTACGTAGTACCATGTGCTCTTACGAATTTCATCATGAACAAAGTCTTTTATCTGTGGGCGTCTGATTTAATCTATAACTCTATCGCACACTTCAGTGCGCCGATAATGCACTTTAGTCTGTTACTCGACATTAAATCCCATCTAATCGAATCATTTTCAAGATGGTACCCTCACATTCCGATAAGAATTTCACAGCGTTATCATCGAATGGCAACCACTGTGCCACACTGTGCACACAATGTCGCATTGATTTCGACTTGATTCCGCTCTCAAGTAGTGCCTGTTGCTGAGTTGCCCCTCGAACTGGCGCCTGGCAACTGCCTTGGGTTGGCTGCATTCATAAATCCATAAACCTTGGACCGACCATGTGCTACCTCCTCTGCTGCTTCCCCAGTCGCGGGTCATAAATGCCGCTTAACCGCAAATTTACGACGGGTACTGCAGGAGGTGGCCGAGGTATTTCACATTAGACAGACAGACGGAAAGCCGGCACAAATGTAATGGGCTAATACAGAACTATTAATTGGCTAATTGTCGAAGTGTTCGCTGCGTAATCTTATCGATCCGCTAATTGTACGTACCGTAAGCGACGACAAGCCCAACGTGTGCCGGCATCAGCCATCGCCATCGCCATCGCCATCACCATCGCTTCGCTGGGAGCCATAAAAGTGTCAGCGGTAGCATTGCTGATAAAAGCCACGATGGGAAGGGGCAGATAAATGAAACTATGGTCGGGTTAGCTTATAAATTGATAGTTCAACAGATTTATGAGTGGATCGACGGGAAACCACACGTAGTAAACGCTAAACTCGATTACGATTACTATGGTTACAGTGACTGCTAAAGTTACTGTTTACTTTAACGGGAACGTGCATGCTAAAGTGACTGTTAACTTTCACATGGTTCCATTCATTTTTACAACGACTGTTTAATTTTCTTAACATGAGGTTACCTATAGTTACAGCGATTGTTAAAGTTACCATTAGCTTTGATGTGAACATCGAGAAGTTACCTGACTTAAATTGACTGCAGCTTGTCCAAATTAAACTATCAGTTAAAGTAACTGTCAGCTATCACGTCGTGGTTTTTATTTAACAATAACATGAAGACATTATTTGACTTAAAGCTAAACCCGCTCAGTTTTATTATTTTTAACCTGAGGTTATCTATGTTTACAGTGTTTGTTAATGTGAACTTGAATAAGCAAAATAAATTGAAGCTTCAACAAATTAAACTATTAGTTAAGATGACTGTCAACAGTAACATGGTGTTATTTACACTTACATCGAATGTTAAAGTTTCTTCTTCTTTAACAAGATCATGAAGATGCTAACTACATTATGGCTTAGCGAAGAGCATCCTTTTTTTGGCGAAAGCCACTGTCAGACTTGACATGAGGTAACCTATGGCTAGATTTACATAAACTTAGAACTGCTTCAAATTCAAGCAGTTTTGAGTAGCCGTCAGACTTAAAATTAGGTTACCTTTGCTTACAGTGATTGTTAAAGTTGTTAAATTTAATGTGAACATTAACATGAACCATTTGATTCAGTAACTGTCAAATCTGACATTTGGTTACTGATGGTTACATGGGCTGGTAAGCTTACTGCTAACTTTGACATTACTTAAAAAATATAACAGACTTAATTTGACTGTAGCTTTTAGAAATAAGGCCATTACTTTACGTAGCTGTCAACTGCTATATGAGGTTGCTAGTAGTAACACTGACTGTTAGAGTTACTATTGATTTGAACGCAAACATTGAAAGATAACAGAGAATTTAATGCAATAACAGGTTTTACATATTAACCAGCGGTTAAAGCGGCTGTCAATTACACAACGAGGTTGTTAAGTGCACTGAAAGTTAACTTTAACCTGTAGCTGAATAAAGAAATATCACCTGGGAATGCAAATTCAATCTGGTAGTTAACCAGACATTTAGTCATACGTTTAACTGACATCTCCAACTTCTCTTTGCACCCTTAGCCGATGGCCTTACCTACTCCTTCGGCATATTCCACAACGAGTTTGTCTCGTACTTCAACGAGGGCAGTGGCTACACAGCCTGGATAGCCTCCATTATGGTGGGAGTCACCTTCTCATCGGGTAAGTCGAGACGAGGGCAACAGAGAGCACATTGACTAACTAAGTATCCCTTTGACCAGGCCCGATCAGTTCGTCGTTTGTCAATCGGTACGGCTGTCGAGCAGTGACGATTGCGGGTGCCCTGCTGGCAGCTGCCTGCATGATTGTCAGCGTATTTGCTCAGAACGTGGCCACGCTGATTGTGACCATCGGCTTTGGCACTGGCCTGGGATTGGGTCTCATCTACCTGCCGGCCATCGTCAGTGTGACGCAGTACTTCGAGGCGAAGCGTTCGCTGGCGACGGGTATCGCTGTCTGCGGCTCGGGATTCGGTACGGTTGTCTTTGCTCCGGTGGTGGATAAGCTGATCAACAACTATGGCTGGCGCGGCACCATGCTCATCTTTGGCGGCATTGTACTCAACTGCATCATATTCGGTGCCATGTTCCGGCCTCTTGAGGCGCCACGGCCCAAGGCAGTCAAGGTGACTGCCAAGAAGGCAGCAATAATCGACCAGAATGCAACGCCGGCCGAGCTGGAGCCTCTCAAGGCGAACACGGTGCTCAAACCGGTCACCGATCAGTATCTACAGCTGCCACAGCGCACCGATGCGCCACCTGGCGGGGGCAATGGACTCTGCCGCTCCAACAGCGTGGGGCACAATCTCAAACCGAGTCTGGTAGGTGCAGCTGACAATACTCCCACAAGGCAACCGCTTTATCCCCCTCGACTCTCTCATTGGCAGAACAACAACTCCAATGGCCTCGTCAACGGGCAGGCACTGGCCAACGCGACCATCGTGGTGAAGAGTACCAGCAACGACGACATCTCTCGCACCTTCGCCAGCCAACCGCAGTTGATGCCACTGCGGGACTCGCATCGCGAGCACAGCGCCAGCGGCACCATGTACCGCCCCGACGCACTCTACCAGGTGAGTTCAATGCCGACTCTCGATCCCGACAGACACTTATTGCCAATTTCAGGGCTCACTCCACAATATACCCGAGTACACGAGTTCACGCAACGATGTCTCGCGATCCCGTTCCGGCTCCGGTGCTATCAAGCGTTACGGATCCCTCAGGCAGAACCATCCCTTGGGCGAGAGTCAGGTGAGCATTGCATCATTACCAGAATCAACTAAGAACCCTATGATAGTTTCACTTCAGTGTATATTTAAACTTACAACAAACAAAAAAAACATTTCTTTAGCAAACCAAAGCTAATATTATCAGTAACATATGTGGTAAACAAAAAACTTTTTATAAGTAGATAAAAGTATAACAAACCGTAGAAGAAATTACTAGATCACTTAATTAACTGTGAAAGATCACAAAGCAAGCTCAGACAACTCCCGAGCTAAGTAAGATTATTGAAGTGTTGGGCCAGAAAGCGATACCACACCCAGCAGAGCAGCTTGTACAGCAAATAGTATTGAATCAACTTGCTGATCGCTATCTTGCTGCAGGTAGAAAGAGATGGAGAGAGAAGGTCGCAAGGATGAGAAAACGGGAAAGAGAGAAAGAAGAAGGTTTCTACTTACACATTCATAATGTGCTTCGCTCGTGGCAATGTGCTTGGGTCCTCCTTGAGTAGATCGTGCCGAATGCTTTTGAGCATTTCCCTTTGTTTCTCGTCGACTGTCTCCCAGGTGTCGGAATTATTCACAATTTCCCTTATACTGAAATCAGTGCTGTGCATCGAGAAGGAATCAGTAAACATGCCAAAGTCAGGTGAAGCTCATTAGGCTTACCCATCAGTGAAATCAAGCATGGGCTCCAGCTCACTAATGCCGGAACTATCGTAACTATTGAACAGAAAGGGTTCCATCACCCCCAGGGTCTGGTAGCCTTTGCGTATGATGGACATCAGAACGGGTGGCCGTCTGAAGAGCTGCAGCAGCAGGTCTATCGACAGGGCAGGCAGTATTTGCATTGTGAACACAATGAGCTTGTAGAGGAAACGATTTTGAGTGTATACACAGCCGGGGATCAGTACGTTATGAAGGAAAGGTGCCGTTCTCCAGGTCTGCTTCACATCCATCCGCTCGGCCATTTGACGGAAGGTGAACTTTATAAGACTGGAGGAGGATGTTTGGTATACTAACAGCTCCTTGGGTGTGCTACGAACGAAGGTTGTCAATGAGAAAAGAATAAGAACCTTACCTAACCGCACACTATCCCCAACCCCACTTCTGCTCTGCCTTTCCAACACTTACTTCTGCTGGTAGAGCTGGGCACCTTTTACGGTGTAGTAGCACAAGGCCTTGATGCCCAGATCTTGAGGTGTAATATCCAGATGGACATCCTCCCTGAGATACACCGCTTTCACCAGACCGGCACCCACCAGTGAGAAGAGACCTATGGCGCCCATTAGAGAAGGTGCATAGCCGGGTATGGGTTCTTGTGCGGAAAACAACACTGCGAAAACAAACGGAATCACATCAAAGACCGTCAACGATCGGAGGGGAATACAACTCACCTATAGATGGCCGATAAACAATGAGGGGTACACGGGTGTGATAGTCATTGACCAGCGACTCCGCCAGGTTCTTAGTAAAGGTGTAAGTGTTCGGAAAGCCAACGATTAGTCTAGAGGGAAACAAATGCAGGTACAATATGATGCGAGTGCTGGTTCGGGATCAACTACTTGCGGGTGAGCGTATCCAGCAAATCATCATCGGACACCTCGTCGACCAGACGCAAACAAAGTCGCCAGTCCATGGGGGAGGCATAGTGCTGCAGAGGGTGCGCAGGGTGAATGGTTGTAAGGGTATCCTTCGATCATTTCCAATGCGAACTCACCTTGGGCTCCACACGGTTCAGATAGGGATTGCTGAAGAACGTGGAGATGTGCACAAAGATGCGCAAGTGCTGCAGATTCTCGGCGATCTTGAGAGCCTCCAGGGTACCGCCCACATTGAGGCGCAACGCCACACGCAGCGGCTCATCGAATCGCACCGTTGCCGCACAGTGATAAATGATCGAGACGCGTTGGAGCATTTGCATATGTTCCTCATCGATGCCCAGACCCGGTAGCGCTACATCGCCCGGTATGGCAGTTAGTTTGTCCATTTCATTTGGCTTCTCAACGTTCAGCACCTGGAAGATCCTTGCCTGCTGCATCTTCCGCAGACGCTGATCGGCAGTCAGCTGACGCTTGGGCCGCAGCAGCACATAGATGCGTCGCACATTGCACGAGCGCAGTAGCTTCTCGATGATCGCCTTGCCGACCACGCCCGATCCGCCAGTGATGAAGATCTCGCTGTTCTCGAAGAACTCGGTCATCTTGTCGGCACGCACCATTTTCGCTTAGTCGCCTCGCTGCACTGGGACCTACTGAGCGCTGGCTGCGCTGGTACCTACCATTTAGGCCAGCTACCCTAGCCGCTGCTTCTAAATTATTCATTAATTCAGTGGCCATTGAACTAGCATGTGCTACTTACATGGGTCCGTTCTATTGCGTTCATGCAAATTGGAGTGCTTAAAACATACCTCGTACCGATTCCCCGACCGCCCTCCCAGCACTTCGTCAAACGGGCATGTTGCCCTTGAGATTTGTATATATTTGTACATATGATATGATAAATCAGACTCGAACGTAGCTCAAATTGAGCTTCAACTTAAACGACATTCCAGGCCAGGCACAGTCACGACCAACACGTGCAAACCCGTGACGACCTCCATTCATTGAGTCTGAGTTGGCCAGACTTGGAGTACCCACAAATACTGTATTCACTCTCCCTCTGTTACAGCTTACTGAAGTTGGTTGGGCTGAATAAAAATCTTTAACATATCATTTCATACCTGAAACTGACCTATATCCCTTTCCTTCTTTGCAGGAACTAACAAAATGCTGCGGCTGCATCAGCTGCTCCACGGAGACGCGCGACACTTTCGCCGAAATGATGAACTTCTCTCTGCTGAGGGATATGATCTTTCTGATCTTCACAATCTCGAACTTCTGCACCAGCATCGGCTTCAACTTGCCATATCTGTATGTGGCCGATCATGCCAAGAAGTTGGGCATTGACAAGGAGCACGCCAGCTACCTGATCTCGGCGATCGGCGTGGCCAATACTATTGGACGTATCATATTGGGATACATCTCCGACAAGCCTTGGGTGAATCGCCTGCTTGTCTACAATGTCTGCCTGACGATCTGCGGCATAGGTGAGTTGTCCAACAGGTTCCATATGATCTATATGAACTAAATAATACGTGATCATTGCTTCGATCTGTAGCTACCGCGATGGAGCCACTGTGCGTGGACTACACTTCGCTGATGGTTTACTGTGCCGTGTTCGGCTTTACGATCGGCGCCTACGTGGGCCTTACCTCGGTGATACTCGTCGATCTGCTGGGTCTGGAAAAGCTGACAAATGCCTTTGGCTTACTGCTCCTCTTCCAGGGTATCGCCAGTTTTATTGGTGCGCCCATCGGAGGTAAGTGCTAGCGATATTGTTGCTCGCTCTCAATGTGATTAATCATCTCTGTGCTCTCCCCTTGAACAGGTTTTATGTACGACTTAACTAAGTCGTATACCTCGGCCTTCCTTATGGCAGGCCTGATGATTGCCTTCAGTGGACTGATCATGTTCGCCATTCCTCCCCTGCAACGCTACCAGGCGCGCAAGACGGCGCAGAAGGTCGCTTCGGAGCAGTTGGCGCTCAGCTAGAAATCAATGGGACGCTCGGGGACCACGATGTGTGACTTGACACACACACAACCACATCAACCGACAGATGTATATCAATATTGTTTTTATGTACAATTTTTTTTTCGCTTTTCTTCCTCTTTTTTATGAGTCGTAGCTTGTAAGGGAAAACAAACAAATAATGTATGCCTTTAACACATATATAAATATCTAGATATACGTATAGCCCTTAAGATAGGCTTAAGTCAGGACCCGCACACACAAACGCGCATAGCTATAGCCGTAAATTATTTATAAAAGGGTACTGCGACGGGGGAGTACAGGAAACCAAAACTTGAATCAATGTCGCTCCCCGCTCTGAAGGGATGTCTGTTTACAGTTACGATTATGCTTATGGCCTTGATACCTGGTGCTCACCGTACACAAAGCGTATACAAGAATATATATACTATATACCAAATGTATACCCATAATATAATCCAATTTTTTTTTTGCTTAGCTCTAATAGATCGACAAATACTTGTACTGTAACTATGATGATATTTCTTATGCCATTAAAATCAAAAAACGACACAAACAACACTTGCAAAACACACTTTGAATTCCACTCGGGGATTAGCATATCACATGCCTACGTAGAACATACTAAGTAAGCTCTATTTACCTGGGCATTCTCATGGGCATTACAATACTAATGTTTTATTTTATACCCGCTACGCAAAGGGAGGAAAAGTATTCAAACTCTGTAGCAACCGAAAATGTATGTTACAGGCAGAAGGAGGCGTGGCAAAGCCACAAAGTATATATACTTTTAATCAGCATCAACAAACAAGTCGATATAGTCAGGTCCATCTGTCCGTCCGTAAGAAAATCTAGATCTTAAAGGGCTAGGACTATCCAAAAAACCTTTTATAAGTGTTTAAATTCTGCGCGCAGAGCAAGTTTATTTTAAATGTTGTCGATAAAAACCGAGCTCCAAGCGTTATTTGATTTGTAGACAGTTTATTTTGGGTGAGCATAAAAACTACCGAGCCCCAAATGATTTTTTAGAATTGAGTTGCGATCAGATAATTAACATAAAAGTTATTTAATAATTAAATAACATGAACTGATTTCGAAGCCGCTTCCTGAAAGTATGCAACACAAAATACGCAAAAGAAGTTATATATTTTGAAGAAGTCGTATTGGTCTTGTGAGTAGCGGGTGTGTCACAGTCGAGCACGCTTTAAAACTTTACTAAAATTTTACTCGATCGATTCTAAAAGCTCACGAAGCTTTTTGTTCATCAGCTTTACTTACAATGTCGAGTGTAAGTCCATCGCTACGGCACGAGTGTTTGATCAACATAATCAAGGGTCGCCACACGCGGCGGTGCATAATGACGAATGTGATATGCTAAGTAGAACATGGTGGGCCGTCTAGAGCTAATCGGATTCGTAATGCTCAAGCGAAGTACTAAGAAATTCGGTAAATACTTGAGGTTCGTGCGGAATTTGGCATTGCATATACAAACCCTTAAGAAATCGCTAAAGATCTCATTTCGATACTCAAAAGTTTACGAAATCAGAATCAAATCTCAACAGATTTCTAAAAATCGTTCAGAACCTTAGAATATCTCTGAATTTAGTCATAAAATAAACCTCCTCACTCTAAAAACACATATTTGGAAATATTACTTAAAAGTGATTTAGAAATTCCAGTTTGACTTTAAAGTATTCTCGTGAAAACAAAGCTAATTGCATTTCCATTAACTAGGAAAAAACAGGAAAATAGTTTTCAAAAATACTAAAAATATTTTTTTTTTTTTGTATTTTGTTTGTCTACATCTTTTGACAGCTGTCACGTATGTGTCACGAATGTGAAGGGAAAAGGGAAAGAAAAAGCGAAGAACAGTTTCATCAAAGAGCTTCGCTTTATTTTATACATATACATATATATGTATGTGCATTATATATACATATAGCACGTTGTCATTCCTAAAGAGATTACAAAAAAAAAGAGAGGAAAAAACAAATTTTACTAACTAGAAGAACAGCTAGGTCGCTTCCCCTTCTTCTGCTCCGCAGACACACATAGACACACACATACACACACGCACACTGACATACTGAGACACACAGAGCGGCCGTTTGGGGGAAGCGGGGACGGTGGTCCATCAACTGTCAGCTCTCACTGTATCTCCTCTGTGATCAGCTTCTTCAGCGTGCACTCGCCGGCTCCGAGCTTATGCAATATGGCCAGAATCTCCTCGCGATAGCGATCCTTGTGGGCCACCTCCTCGGGTGTGTACTCCCCCGCATCGAGGCGTGTCATGCGCCAGATGATGTTCAGCTTGGCCTCGATCAGCACATAGTTGGACGGCGGACAGAAGCGCGGACAGAACTCGTTGATGAACTGTATCATGTCGCTCACGCTGCACGTGTTGATCCGATTGTTGATCGTGTTCAGCGCAAAGTCCTGATAGCGCGCCATCTTGGAGTGCGGGAAGACGTTCTCGCAGCTCAGGCAGCGCCAGTCCGGTTGCATTGTCTTCGTCTGCACGGGTATCACCAGGCCCTTGCAGCCCTGTTCACGGCAGAAGAGCGCCGACAGGTAAGTGCCGTTCTCCTGTGAGTGGGAGAAAGAAAGAATCAAGAAAGAGTTAAAAAATAAACATGTTTGAATATTAATTGGATGTATGTATGTCTGTGAGGGGATAGAGATATTCAGTGTCCACTGCATCTGTTCTAAATTTTCGATTTGTACTACCTTTGATTTTCTTATCTGTTACAGCCCGAGCTGTATAATTATTATACCCCAACTCCACAAAGTATTAACATTTTTTCGCATTTTTAAAAAAGCGTCTTATGTCGCTTTTAGTGAAATTCATGTTTTAATGTGGAATAGTTTGAAAACCTTTTCCTGCAACAACAACCTAATTCGATATAGTTACTGCATAAAATGAGTTTCAATTTGATCATATTTAATTGTATTTTGACCAAATTGTCGACAAATTATCGTTTCCCTTTAATTATAATAATTTACACATATCATACTGATTGACTTCATTACTTTTTTCCTCCTAATTTTATTGTTATATTTAAATACATTTGAACCGCGTAACTTAAACTAAACTTCCCCTGTAAAACTGACTTTTTTGCATACGATACATTCGTTAATCGATTTAAAACTTGAAATTATTTATGTAATATTAATTCAACGGTTGAGCCAAATGTAATATTAATTGATATATTGGATGATTGTGATACATATTATATAGTACAAATAAAAGGTTTCTTCGCTTTACTTTAGTTCTACTTTAACATACTTGTGCGATCAACGTCTTTATTTTAAAAAGCAAACCGACTTGTCTGCCTTTAACAACTTAATCAACGACTTAATTAATGACTCTCTAGTTCGACTTCTTGACTTCAACTCTTACAACTGACTGTTCGATTATTGTTTATTTCTGCAACTTTGGTTCTATCGATAGGCGCCTGCAGCGTTGCCACACGTCCCCTCACGCTGCCATCACCTCCATTGTTTACATTTTTGAAAATTTAAATTGAAAATATTTGACAGTTATTTTAGACACTTATCGGGGCATAATGTAAAACATAAAGTTCATTGCAAAAACGGATGAGCTTAGTTTAGTTGGAGTATACATCATATGGGTACATAAGTACATATATCATAACATATATAATCGGTCTGCCCGTTTCGACCTATTTATTACAGCATACCGCCAGTCAAGTTCGTCAAGGTAATTTAATGATTTTTTCAAAGATACAATTCAAGCGACACGTGATACTCATCAACCTCATTAGATGCATAAGCAAACACATTGTATGACATACTGTATATCTGTTTTCCAGTGTTATTAAGCGCGTAAATTGGCGTCTGTTCTATCGACTTATGGAACTTTTTCAAAATATTGTTCAAAAAGTTCTAAAAGAAAACGACAATAGCTGCAGAAACAGAGCTCATTATTTAGCTTGTCATCTGAAATTTACGTGATATATCATAACATCGCAAAACAACCACAGAAAGTACGAGCGTACTAACGAATACTCTATATATTTTATACTGTTATATTCATTATTGGAAAGCTCTTTAAAACTGATATACTTCCTGGAATACACAACGCACTATTTTCTTTTATATTTTTAGTAGATATTAATGTTTTAAATAAATTTAAATTAAAACAATTTTTATATAAAACTGTTATTTTAATTTATTTGTGAAAAGGGGTATGCAAGATTCGCATATTATTGCTTTAGAAAAGAGTATTTCGTAGTCGTTGTGTGACCATTTCAGCTCGCCCTTGAGTGTATTTGCCTCTTCTGTTGCGTCTTTGTATGCGGCAGAGCCATTTGCATAACCCGCCTAGATATTGGGCGATGGGAGTGGTAAAGGGGCAAAGGCTAGCAGGGGAGGGGGAAGCATCACCCGACTGTCATACGCCTATCAACTGCGGCTGGCCACCAGGGACTCTTCCTCTCTCTCTAGCTCTCTCGTACTCTGTGCTTGGCAGCTTGGGAATGTTGCAGCGACGCGGCGGCAGACAGACCCCTAACGTACCACAAGCGACACGGACACGGACCCCGCAGCCACTGCGCCATCCCCCTGTCGCCTCCTTGGCTGTCTGCTTTGCCTGCGCTTGGGAGAGAGGGGAAGGGAAGGGGCAGCGGAGTCCGCTAGGTGGCAGTGGGGCTGGGACTGCGGAACTGGGTCTGGGTCTGGTCATGTTGCACTAATGAGCTCACGCTCATGTTCCCGCTCACCGTGTCTTGCACGGCCTCTGCTGGGGAGGAAGGAGGGAGGAGGGGGGTGCGAGGGACCGCTCGGGGGTGCCAGTTCTGCATCATCAGAGCAAGTTCATGCAGAAATCATGCAACTAATCTAATTAAGCGCATTTTTGTCATGTCGCTGCCAAATGACATTATTCATCTAATCCAACGAGTGTGTATAGGTATATCGCGTACGGTCTGCACTGAATATCGTATACGATACACACACGCTGTACGTTATTAGCATAAGTATGCTCATAGGCATATATAGAACATACGCAGATAGATATAGATATACTTGGATAGATATAAAGCACACACACACACACGCACTCACTCGCAGAAACTGGCGACAGCTGTAGACCCATTCGAATCTATTCAAAGATCTATTCGAGAAGAGAGAGAGACAGAAGAAAGCACGCAGAAAGCATTTTAGAAATTCCAATAATTGTTCTATGTCTGGCGAGGGGAGATGACCATAACAAGAGTTGGCCACCAATCAAATGAAGTTACACTCGACGTTGAGAGACAGGCAACAGGCATTTGAACAGACAGACGGACAAACATACAGGCAGACAAACAGGGGACAGACAAACATACGAAGAGACATACAGAAAGAGTGAATCAAACATGCGAACAGGACAAAAAGAGAGACAGACGATTGAATAGACAGACAAGCAAACTTACACACAGACAAGCAGATAAACATACAGATGAACAGACAGACGAACAGACCGACAGTCAGAGAGATTTACGGAGAGGCAGACAGAGGAGCAAACATACGAACAGGCAGACAGAAAAACATATAAACAAACATACGAATATACAGACAGACCTACAAACAGACAGACAGACGACAGACAGACAGACAGACAGACAGACAGACAGACAGACAGACATACAAGCAAACAGACAAAAAACGAACAGACAAGCAGACAAAGAGACATACAGAAACAGAAAACCAACTAACAAACGAATACACAGAGATTAAGAGAGACAGGAAGACTTACACAGAGACAGATAGACAGACAGGCAGACAGACATACAAACAGACAAATGAACAGACAGACAGAGATACAGACAGCAGAGAGATAGGCAGACGGACATAGCTGCATCGACTCGAAAAGAAGAAACAGACTGATTTCTAACAACAAAAAGAGAGAGAAAGAGATGCGAAAGAAGAGAAAGTAAGCAAGAAAAAGAAAGTAAGAGGACACTTGAAAGTAATTGGAAAGCAGAACGATAAGGAAGCCTAAGGAAAGCCCCTTCATCTTCAAGATCTGTGGCACCTTAACACCCCTCCAACTGGAAGTGCGAGTGCCATGTGGGGTACTCACAGTGTTGTCGTTGCACCTGTCGCAGTTGCACACAAAGTACTTGGTCATCTTGAGGAAGATGCCGCGCGTGAGATTGCTCCACAGGATCTTGGTGTAAGTCGTGGTGATTTCGCCGCCCTTGGGAATGTCGCGTGCGGCACGCACCACGGCCAGTCGCCCGTTCTCGAAGTAGTGGCTCGCGTTGGGCGTGCACTCGTGGTTCATGATGGCCGTCAGCGGGAACAGGCCGCGCAGCAGCGTCTCGTGGCGATCCACGCGGCAAGGGGCCTCGAAGGCGTTGGTATTGAGCACGCCCACGACACGGAACAGCTGATCCATGAAGGCCTTATCTGTGGTCGGGAATTTGCGAAAGCATTGCGCCGCCTTGATGATCTCCTGGCGATATCCCCGCTCCGCATTCGCCTGCATGGCGTCCACCAAGGCGCGCTGCTCCTTGCTTAGATAGAAGACGCGCACCGCGGTGAGGATGCGCAGCGAGAGCGGATTCACCACATCCCCCGCTGGCTCTGGCTCTGGCTCCTCCTCCTTCTCCTTCTGCGCCTCCTTATCCTTATCCTTATCCTGTTCCTGTGCCTGCACCTGCTCCTTAGTGGCCGCCACACCATTGGCACTCAGCGACTGCAGATCCATGGGCATCCAGCGCTGGAAGTGGAGGCACTCATTGCGATGCGCCTCCGAGTCGGCGCACTCGCCGCACACGGGCAGCGAGCAGCGATGCGGGCAGAGGAAGTGCTTCTGCGCCAGCTGGCGATGACAGCAGACGCACGTGTTCAGCTGGGAGCCCTTGCGCGCCGTGGGACCCACGACCAGGGCACGCTCGCGAAAGATGAGCTCGCCGGCGGCAATGTCTCGCGTGGCGAACACGCCGCGACCGGCCACGGGCGACGGGGCCAGTGTCCAGTTGGGCAGCTCCTCCCGCAGATCCCCCAGATGCACATCGATGAGCCGCGCCAGCTGATCGGGTGTGGTGTCCCGACTGGGCGCCATGTGAGCGACCATCGCGGCTGTTGTATTGATGCTGTTGATGCGCTCGCTCATGCTCGCGCCAGCTTTCGCCTTCCCGCTCATACGCGCGCGCTCTCTCTCACTCTCTTTCACTTGTCTCTGTCTCTGTCGCTGTCTCTTTCTGCTTCTGTCTCTGTGGGCACAGCGTGCGTCTGGCCAGGATCGGAGCAACAGCAACGACAACGACAACGACGACGAAACGAAGCGACGCGACGCGCGGCAAGTTTGCGAGTGATGAAGGCGACGCTGCCGCTGGCGACAACCAACCTCGGCGTCGCCACGCAGACAGCGACGCGGGCAGCAGGCAGCGACGCTGACGCAGACGCAGACAGCGACGTCGACGCCCTCAGAGAGCATTAAACGCAGCGCGCAACTAAAAAATACAAATTAGACGCAGCAAACAACGCGGCGGCAGAAATATGATTTTCCAAGGTGCGACACACACTCACACACACTAGCACACACACACACACACATATAGCACACTCACACACACACACACACACACATGGCACATACGAGCGAGTGTAAAGCGGCTTTCGCTTTTGCTTTTGACGCTTATTCAATTTGCCGTTGCATTCAATTGGATTCGATACAACAACAACAACAACAAGAACAACAACTACGCATGGCGTGCAGACAACCCTGCCACTCCCCCCCCCTGACCCCTGCCCTCGCCACTTGCCCCTCTGAACACAGCCCACCATCCTCGTCATACGCAGCGCGCTGTCACTTCGATTTGTCATTTCAATTTGTCGTCTGCCGCGAGTCGCCGCTGTGCCTCTGATACCCTTCCCTGCCCCTGCCCCTGCCTCCTGTCTTTGCCTACACCTCTGCCCCTGCCCCTGCCCCATACCCCTTACCACTCTTTGCGATTATGAGCCGCCTCTATAAATACCGCACCAAGCACTGGGCAGGAATCACCGCAACGTTGCTTTTGCGGCTTCGCCGGCGAAGAATCTCTGCCAGAATCACGCTGAGATTGCCAAGCCAAGTCAGTCGCTGGCACACTTGTACTCGGGCTGGCGCTGCGCAGGTCACGACTGCGTGTTGGCGCCTCATAAATTAGGACAGAGGGCAACACGGCGGAGATGGGGCACGTTGCGTGCCGAGGGTATCACGACCCCGTTAGCGCGACCATGACAATGCCAATGTCATCATCAGCAGAGGCAGAAGAAGTGGAAGGAGAAGTAAAAGGAGAAGGGGAGGCAGCAGAAGGAGTAGTAAAGCTGGCAGAAGAAGTAAATGGAGTGGAGGGAGATGGGAAACAAGGGAAGCGCCGCCAGCTGTGACACGTGACCAGGTCGCACAGGTGACTGTCGCACATTGTCACCGCGACGGACCCAACACGCAGCGCACGCACAACGAGCCGCACACATGTAACACACACACACACCACACACGCACAGTAGGCGCATTGACATTGCGTATACGCAACGTATGTGGCCAGTGGAGACGACGACGACATACCCAGTGTATCTTGGCATATTCTCTGCACTTGTTGTGAAAGCTCAGTGAATAAAATATTATATAAATAAAATATCTATCTCTCTATCTAGCTATCTACATATATCAGAAACTCTTATATAATACATACAAATATTTAAAGTAATATTACTTTTATTTTTTTTAATTTAAATTGTTTAATTTAGTTTTAATATTTAATTTGTTTGAATATTTAATTTCTTTTCAATTAAAACTTGAATTTTTATTGTCTTGATCATTTGTTTTACTTCTTTATCTGTCTTTCTATTTAACTACTTTACCACTCATCCTATAAACTAACACGAACCGATCAACCGATCTGATTGGGTTTGTCGATGTTGGTTTGGCTACATTTCATTATCTCTTTTTAAATAAAATTAAATGACAATAATTACTTTTAAACTCTTAATATATTAATTAATCATTATTATAAGTTTCATTTTATTTAATTATATTCTTTCTTATGAATTATAAATTTAAAATTCTTATATAGTAAAAAAATAAAAGAAATATATTATAAAAGATTAATTAAATAAAAATAAGAAACAAAATAGAATACAACTATTAAAATAAATAAAATGTATAAAACAAATTAAAAATATCAAATTAATTAAAAATAAATAAATAAATGAATAGAATGAAAAATATTTAGCATAAAAAAATAAATTAAAGCATTAAAATAAATAACGAAAATAAAGTGAATAACATAAATAAAATGAAAATAATGTAACAAATTTAAAAAATTAAGCTAAACCACTTAAATTGCTTGAAGCAAAATTATTTAAAATTTCTTTCAACCACCTAATTTTTTTTTTGAGCTTCTTTTCTTTATATAGAGTTTTTTAGGCTTTAATATTAATCGATCTATCTAAGCCCAAAGTACCACAAAAATTGTTGTACAATTAGGTTATTTATGAGCTAATTATTCAAGTGACGTGAGAAGCCCAAGATACAAAGACTTTAATATTTATCGATCTATCTAAATTTATCCGAAATATTATTATAATAACTTTGTTTAAAAGTTCAACCACTTAATAAACGTAGGAAATCATAAACCTGCATTTTCGTTGAGTTGAAAAATCATTAAAAAAAACGAAAAATATACCACGAACCTTATCTCAGAAATAAAATCAATAAACGTACACAATTAATTTTGAGACTAGCAGATACCCTATGGAGCAATTCGAAACGACTAATTTCGACAAGTGGAAAACACTTTTAAAAACATTGCCAAAAAGAAGGAGAGCGGCAGACAGCGAGAAAGAGAGAGACTGAGGGAGAAATTCATTTTTGGTTCTCGTTCTGTAGATTATTATTCTGTGCTTATTCGCATTGTTGTTGTTGTTGTTGTTGTTGTTGGTTTTGCGCAAAATGTATATTTAAAACGCAGAAGAACAAAGCAAAAGCAGAGACAAAAATGAAAATTTGAAATTTGAAATTTCATAGAATCGTGTGTGTGTGAGTGTGTGTATCTTGTTCTTCTAGCTGTAGAAAGATTTATAACAGCGCCCCCTAGCGTGTCGGGTGTGCGTACACGTGTGTGTGTGTGTGTGTACTTGAACTAGTTTGGGCCTCCATTAGCTCTGACTGGCAGCTTGCCCAGGCCCATAGGAATATCATCTGCATTATGCCAGAAGCGGCCCAAAGGGGGCGTGTTGGTGAAGTGGAGAGCGGGGGAACAATGGAGGAGAAGAAGGAGGAGGAGGCGAAGGCGCATTAGGCGCATCCATTCAGAATAAAACCCAAGAGACAGCGACAGGGGGAGAGGGAGTGGGGGTCTGTGCTGTGCCATCATGCAACAAGTTGTCAAGCGGATTCATTCATTCACTCATTCATTCATTCACTCTGTCTGGCAGTTTATCATCTCATCAGCTTCGCTTTCTGCTCGTTGAATGGACGCACAAATGCGTCGTTCACTGTTGTCAATGAGATGTGTGAGTGGCTCCCGAGTGAATGCGTGAATATGAATATATGTTAACGAGTACAGGGATGAGTGTGAAGGATTGAATACTTGAGACATATGAGTGAATTGAAATTCATGAAAACTGAGCTGCAATGATTCAGATTGCAGTCACACAATGAAAATCATTTGCTTTTCGAATTTATTCAATGCGCAAGTGAGTGTTTTGAATGCATGCTGAAATGAATGATTTTAAATACTATTGAACTGAACTTGTATCTAATTTACACATTCAAGTGATAAAAAATAACTACAAATTCATGATTCAAATAAAAACCAAGTGATTCACAATGAATATGAATGGTATTTAGTACTATTTGGATATAAATCTTTGAACTGAAACCACATCTCATTTAAGTATTCAAAGGATAAGTCCAAACCCTCCCAATTCGTTTATTCAAAATAAAAACCAAATGCACTCACATTCAAACTCAAACCAATATTGGGGACTGATTAAGATGAATGTGAATTGCTTCAATAGCAAACAGGAGACTTTCAATGTTTGAGTATGAATGATATTCAAGCTCATTTTTCTGTGATATTTATGAGTGCCAGAACTAAAGCCACATACCATCTGTGGTTCGCTTCCGTTTTCGTTGATTTATTCGGTTTCCCTCACTCCCTAAAGACTAAATACTATTTATACTCAAAGCGAATATTCGCCGTCGTCGTCTCGTTTCATTTCGAATCTATTTTGAACTGTTTGACACTTCGAATAGCGAAACGATTTGACCTAAAAATGGTATGCAGACGTGTTTACAAACAAACAACGATTCGAGGCAGATGAAAATATGTTGGCTATTCGAAATGAATGAAAATTATTCAGCCAAATTCGAACACATTCGAGCACACTCATTATTTATGGCTTGCCCAATATAATGCACGTATTTAGAGATCGATAAATCCACATCAATTTGCCAAGCGAAATGCCAGAGCATCGCAAGTACAGTGGGCACTCGAAGTAAAGGGATGAGAACAGTTCGAATTGCGTTTGAAAAGTTGTTTTGAAAAGTGAAAAGTGTAAAAGTGAAAGAACAAGTTGGGTGCACACCGTAGCTGGGCTATTCATTCGAAATATTCGATTTGCACTAGCGTAGGGTATATAGATGAGGAATAGACATCTCCTATCCCATAAGGTATATACTATATAAATTCATGATCAGTATTAGCAGACGAGTCAACCTAGTAAGCTGCATAATGTACATATTAGGATATATGGTAAACTTAATCAGACCAATAAGTCATATAAATCCTAGCATATGGCATATTTATTTTGATTCAAAGTTTGCAGTATATATATTCAGAATCAAAATCAACAAGGGAATCGATCTAGCCAAGTCTGTCTGTCCGTTGCATCGCAAACTAGCCTCTCCGCTTTACAGATATCTTCATAAGATTTGAGTAGCATGCTTCTTCTTGCAGCACACTGTAAAAAAGTGCAAACGAGATTGATCGGTTCGATATACCGATATATCGTTTAGGTGCCATTAAACCTATCGGCTCAGTTTTATTGTTTTTCAAGATATTGCTACCAAACTAACTGTATCTACCTTTAAATGTATAAATAGTATGCTTGTAGAAATTCATCACAATCGAGCAGATTTGTTTCTAGAAATAACTTAAATTATGTTATTAGTGACACTTAAAGAGTGAAATAATATTGAATATACTCAATACCATTAAATTCTGCACTATTATAGATAACTAGATATAGAACGATCGGAAGATATAGGAACCTGCATGGCTATAGAATATTCGCCATGCGAACTGTTGACTTTCTTCCTCGTTTTTAGAAATGCATTCTCCTATTAGTGCATCATTCCATTTAATTTCGATTGGACAACTATATCCTCAAATTTTCATAGGAATAATCAGTCTAAAATGAATAAATATCGGTACAAACTATAACGAAATTATAACAAGCCAAGTTGCTCAAGCTACATAGAGCACATGAACCATGTTAAGAGTTCTATTTCATATAAAGCAATTGGTTAAGGCACAATCGATAAAGCACCTTCGGCATGCCTTAAGTTACCCTTCTTCTTTCTAGTTATAGCTGTTTTATACTTATGAGTATTCGCAGACCTATCGATGATCGATGTGCGCACAGGTTCATTCACCTGTTTGGGGCAAACGATTCGTCGCTGATTGGATGCCCAATGGACGGTCGAGTGTATTTCTTGGCAGAGAGACAGATACAGATACAGATGCAACTGCAGATACAGATACAGATACAGATACAGATACGTGAGATACAGCCACAGTAACATCTACAGCTGCGACTGCAACTGCAGCTGTGTGTGACTTGCGATCTTTAAGATGCGTGCGCTATTTCGGTGCGGCACGCGCTGATTGCGACACATTGCAGCGGTGCCAAGTGGCCAGATAGATCAGATGTGGATAGGGTTAATTGGGATGCGATTAGCTGGGATTAGCTGGGATTAGCTGGGATTAGCTGCGGCTGAGGGTCTCGAACTCAGCGAACTCACCGTGGGATCCTCACAGCGCGGGCATTGGCAGACAAAGTGCTTTGTCATGCTGAGGAAGATCTTGCGCGCCAGCGTGGACCACAACAGCTTCGTGTACGACATGGTGACCTCCTGGCCGGGCAGAATGGTCTCCGTGGCCATGACCACAATGGTCTCGCCATCGGTAAAGTAATGCGCCGCATTCGGGGTGCAGCGATGGTTGAGCAGGCCGGCGAGGGGGAAGAGGGCGCGGGCGACCACCTCGTGACCCTGCGGCATGCGATAGCGACTCTCGAAGGCGTTCGTGTTGAAGGCGCAAATCGTGCGATAGAAGTACTCCAGCATGTCCGCCTCCTGGGGGAAGTGCTCGAAGCACTCGGCCGCCCGCTGCACCTCCCGCCTGTAGTACTGATCCGCGTTGGCCTGCAGCGCGTAGAGCAGACGGCGCTGCCGCTCACTGAGGAAGAAGCAGCGCACCACACTGAGTATGCGCAGGGCGCGTGGATCGATGTGCGCCGCATCCTTGGGTCGCCACTTGCGGAACAGCTGGCACTCGAGCGCGTGGCGAGGCGCCTCCACACACTCTGCGCAGACGGGCAGGCTGCAGCCAGCGCTGCACAGGGCTGAGGCGTCGCTGGCATCGCCGGCAGGAGGGAGTCGATAGCACTGGACACAGATGCGCAAGTTGCGACCACGATGCGCGGTGGGACCCACAAGCAGTGTGTGCTCCCGAAACAGTTCCTCCCCCTTCTCGATGCGGCGTGTGGCAAATATGCCACGCCCCGAAATGGGCGAGTCGGCAACACGCCATGCCGGCGACGGGGGACGCAGCTCGCCCAAATGCTCATCAATCAGTGCGGCCAACTCCTGTGTGGACGCACTTATCGGCATCTGTGCCACCTGTGGCAAGTCTGGCAACTGTGGCAACTGTGGCAACTGTTGCTGCTGCTGCAACTCCGACATGATCGACCTTCTCGCTTTGATTGCGATTCGATTTTGCTTCGCCTTCGGTTGAATAATCAAATTGATTCTCATCTCTCCTCGCACGCTTCATCTGCCACTTCCGCTCTCCCTCTCCCTATCTCTCTCACTTTTTCTCTCTCTCGCCTCGCGTTACAAGTTTCCAATACGCTCTCAATGTTGCCATGGCAATATCTCACTATCTGTGCCTGCGCTATGGAGGCGGCATCAGGCGAACGGGTTGCAGGCTATCTAAAATTAGTTGTAATTGCCGTTGAGAGCACGGCACTCGCGCCATCACGGCCAACTTCCCGACGGGGCTCTCCAATTGCCCTGCTCGGGGCCAGCCATTCCAGTTGCCTTGCAGTGTTGCCAGCTCAGCTTTATTCCCGCTACATCTAGCATGTTTAAAGGCCCCTTAGAAAGAAATACGAAATCAGCGGGCGGCGGCAGACATCGCTTCTTTTTAAGGGAAGGATTCTTCTTGAAAGATGGCAAATCTAATCATCATCACTATTGAAACATTGGGTTGACCAAAAATAGACCGGTGATCATATGATCATATGATCATGTGTGGTTGATTGTGGTATATTTAACTTCTCTGCAATCTCACGCTCAATTACATGACGATCCGATTCGATTAAAGCCTTGATAACGTCATCATCAACTGCACTTGGCCGACCTGAACGTGGCTTGTCTTTGAGTGAAAAATCTCCCAAACGGAATTCGACAAACCGACTTTGACACTATGTTTCTTTTAAGGCTTTGTCACCATACACATCACGTAACTATTTAGCATTCTGAGCTGCCGCCAAACCAACAAATATAAACAGAATTCCGAGCGCTGTTTTTCTAAAGCAAGCGAAACATTATAGTTGATAACTGACAAATGATAGAATACAATAACAAAGTCATAAGCCATTCAAAGAATGGTCAATAAATTGTATTGTACAAAAAACTATTTCTTTTCTGTCAACACAATATCATATTCATACCCACTTATAGGGAAGAAAGGTAATAAAACCTTCTGGCAAATATCTGTGCGTCCGTATGAAACCCTTGATCTCAGAAACTACAATAAATAGGGCTACCAAATTTGGTCTCAATAAGTGCTATCATAGCACGCAGATTAAGTTTGTTTTATAATTTGTCTCCAAATATCTCTCAGAATGTCAGGAGTCGATCTATTTTCCGCTGTCTTAATAAATAAGCTAGCAGCTCGCCGGTATTTGTTGATCGACGTCTTTCAGTTGCTGGATTATGTTTAGTTAAATAATTAATTGTTGTAGATGAAATTGTTGACTTGATCATTCATTTTAATATCAGAATTCGACAGTACAGTTGGTACAGTTGATGTACCAAAAGGGAAATTAAGGTTATAAAAGCTAAAAACCAATAATATTAATTATTAAATTTAAATTTACATGAAATTGACTTTATTCCATTCTAATTTCGTCTAGACCCCAAAAAGTATGCTGTATGTATACGAATGCGGAAACAAGATTATTACGTATACGTATAAGTCTTGCTGATAAATTTAAGAATTGGGAAATTTCATGCAAATTCAAACAATGAATTAACGAATGAATTAAAGTTCTTAATTTTTATCATCTTTTTTATATTGTCTTCATCAAAGATTGCGGCAACACTGGTGCTGGCGCATTGGTGAAACTTGATGGCGCAGCACAGCTGCTTTTGAGAAAATTAGCCTCATGGAGAAGCGTCAATCACTAGGAATCGTTCAGTTCCATCTGAACTTAACCTAATGCGTGGCTTATTTGATCTCCCAAAGGGACTAATTTTAAGTCCCTTTCGATGACCCGGTTGCTCACGTACCAGGGTAGTCCAGATGCATGTCGTGCCGCTCGCGATTGAATAACTCTAAGCCAGCCTATTGAGCTGCGTCTTGGAGGCAGTACCCCACACTTGAATGGCGTAGGTCAGCGTTGGACGTAATATGGCTTTTATTAACAGAGCCTTAGTTGTTTAGCAGAATGTTCCCATGAAAATCTATCGCTGCCTCCCTCTTTTAACAGAAATAATTCACAGATAACAGTGTGTTATTGTATTGCATACTGAGCAGCGCTTATTTTCTGTTAGCGTCAAAAAAGCTGTCAATTTTTTCGAATACCGGCATTTTTTTTTTCGTTTTTCAATTGAAAATTGGAACGAAACTAGAGCAGATAGCGACTTGGGGCTGTTTCGATTTCGTTCTTGTTTTCTTCATTGATCAGTACCCACCGCTTCCAAGTTCGAGAAGTGTATAGCTCGCCCAGGAAAAGGAAAACCTTTTGTAGGCTGACTTTTGGGTTTCTCTCGTTTCTTTTAGATGAAAACCCTTTTTAAACCCGACTTTTAGCCCCAGTGGGCGGCGGGGCGGGGAAATTTTCGAATTTAACATTTCACTGTAAACATAAAATCCATTGAGCGCAAAAGTATGCATTTTTGCAGCATTGGCGGTTGCGTCTTGCACTGCATGTGTGTGTATGTGTGTGTATAGTCTGGCTTGCTTCAGCAGCTTTCACTTTTAGCGAACAGCCAATCAATATCACTTTATACTTATTTATGCTCTCTACTGAACCTTTCAGCGATGGGCTGAAATTTTAATGCCGCAGCACAGCTCCGTTCGCCTAAACTTAACCAGCTCTTTGTCCACTTTGTGCGTGCCTGCGCCCGTATGTGTGCGTTTGTGTGTGTTTTTCAGTGGGTATTCATGTAGCCGGCCTAACTTAATAAAATTTAATTTATTGAATTAATATGTTGGGCCACTAAAGTTGTTTGACGTAAAATGCACTACCTGAAAATATGCAACAAAAATGTGTATGCGAAGCATGAGACTACCAAGCATAGGACATATGTATGTACCATACATATACACTATATGTATATACATATTGTAGTACTCAAACAGTACTGCGATTTAGTTAGCCCTGGGTCCAAGGGGTTTCACGACAAGAGCACACAGGTGTTTGGGCTAGCCTGATATCAATTTTGCCTATTAGCAACGAGAACCAACAGACCCAGGCACAGCGGGCCTATATTAATAATTCGGTTGCAACCACATATTCGGAAATCATTTACCATAAGCGTTGATAGTTATGGCGTTAAACAAAATAAACTACTGTCCTCCATTCAAATTACGGTTGGAACTCGGTTTTTATCGATTTACAAGTGCAGAAAGTGGCGTGGTTAAATTCTCAAACAAACTTGATCTGTGCGCAACAATAACACATATGGACACCAAGTTTGGTAACCCTAGTTATCGTAGTTTCTGATATCAGACAAACTGACAGAGAGACGCACCTGGCATATATCGACTCGGCTGTTGATGCTGATTAGGAATATATGCTGTTTGAGGGGTCTGCCACGCCTCCTTTTGCTTGTAACACAAGTTCTCATTCATTTATAAGCTGTGTTCTCATACAGTGTTCAAGACCATATATGTATATGTACTTTAATGAATCTGTTACGCCTTTTTCGGCCTGTTACATACATATTCAGTAAGTATACCCTTTTTCAATGGTCGAAGGGTATAAACAGATTATTGTACAGAGAACAATGCGAAGTGAAGGGGGGAAATAGGTTAGATTTCTATAGCATTGAACCGATTAACATGGGGCGTCAAATCAATACAGTGTTTGATCAATTGAATGGCTGTGATAAATATAGAAAGAGAGGCGTGCAGAGACGGCAAGATATTCTGCATATTAGTGTATCAATGCATTGTAAGGGCAGATCAGTTTCAAAACTATATATATTGGCAAAGTGATCTCAAGGAACGAAAACACCCAAATAGAATGAGATGGCTGCACGAATGTATATAAAAGAGAGAGACAGTTGCAGCAAGAAAGTCTTTTATTTTGTTCATAAAACGGACTTGAACAATTTGTTAAAATGCAAATAGGAAGCAAATAAAAACATTGAAATAAGTGAAACACCTCAAAAATAAATATTTGTAGCATATAAGACCAGCATATTCCTTTACCAAATATATGTTTATCTTTTATTGTTTAAGGTTTTAATCTTAGCGAAAATAAAATTTAACTAAATACAATTTTTTTTTTCTGTGACAGTAACAAGTTAAGATCAAACATGCCAGATACCCGTTCAAGTTTCAAAATTAAACAAGTAATAGTTGATATTTGGCACATAAGAACGAAACTACACGAAGGATTACAAATGAAGAGGGATACAACAATTGGGGGAATTTGGGGAACTGAGGCAAAACAAATTGATTTACACTTTTAAGATACATTTGGTTGTTTTTTCTAGTTTAGTGTGGCGTTATAATGGATGAATCTTCGTTCCGAATGGCACGACAATCAACCAATGTCCTCACAGAGGAAGCTGCGAGACGAGCTGGGAAACTCGAACCTTGAGAAATTTGATTACTTTGGCGATGACATTCGCATGTGTGTGTGTGTGTGTGTGTGTGTGGGTGAGTCTGTTCCTCAGTGGAAGATACACTTAGAGCTCATCATGGCCAGCAAACTTCTTGATGTACGACTGCAGCTCTGGCAGCGATCGGCTGCCCTCGTACTCGGTCTGTCGCTTTCCATTCTTGTAGAGGAAGAGTGTGGGATAGCCCTCAACCTGCTGATCAATGCAGATCTGTTTATTCTCCGGCGAAGTGCAATCCACTTTGGCCACCACGATGCCCGACTTGCTTATATCCGTCGCCAGCTGCTCCCAAGTGGGCTGCAGCTTCTGGCAGTGTCCGCACCAGGGGGCGTAAAATTTAACGAAGGTAATGCCATCGGCGGTAGCCTTCTCGAACTCATCGTTGCCGTTCAACTGCAGCACAATCTGCTCTTTAGTCTTCTCCTGTGCCTCCTTGGCATCTTCGTCCACGTCATTGCCGGCGCTGGGTGCACCAATCATCTTCACCACATATGTCTTGAGGGTGGGCAAGTCGCGTGCGCCCGAATACTTCTCGATCTTCTTGCCATCCTCGATCCACAGCAATGTGGGGTAGCCCTTCACCTCAAAGTCCTGGCAAATGCTGCGATACTGTGTGCAGTCGACTTTAGAAATAGCCACGCCAGTCTCCTTGATCAGCTCCTTGGCCAACTCCTCCCAGGTGGGTGCCAGACGCTGCACAGGATGCAAACATTCGAGATTAGTTCACGCATCCACGGGCAATGAAACACATCACTTACCTGACAGTGGCTGCACCAAGGTGCAAAGAACTTGACAAAGTGATTGCCGCTGGACACATGCTTGGCGAACGTTTCCTCGGTGAGTTCAACAACCTTGCCTAAGTTGGCATTGGCCTCCTCTGCAGTGCCTTCGCCATTTTGTTCGTCCAGATCCTCCTCGGCGGGTGTGTTGAGCTCCTGGTTGATGAAGTCCGTAATTGCGGGCAGATCCCGTGTGCCCTTGAACTTGACGGACTCCTTCTCGCCGAGCTTAAAGAGGCGCAGCGTCGGGTACCCGGTCACCTGGTGATCGGCGCACAGGGACTGATGCTTGGTGCAGTCCACCTTGGCAATGGTCACCTTCGGCTCATCTATGTTCATTATTTCCGCCAGCTGTTCCCACAGTGGATGCAGTCGCTTGCAGTGCCCGCACCTACAAAAGAGGAGACAAGAGCGACAAGTGAGTATTTTGTTTACGACTCTCCTATCAATTTGTAAATGCCGATTGCATTTAATCTAAGTGTTTATACACATCGCAAACATCATTAAGTTTTGTGCTCTTATTGTTTATGTATTATTCAGGTCGCAAGCGGGTGAGAAGACAATTTCGAAAGTAGTTTATGCTTAAGTTCGTTTATAATGCACTAATATGCCTAAGTGTTTCATTAACAACATTATTTAGCATTTCAGAATACAGAATTTATGCATTCAGAAGAGAAACGACTCAAGAACAAATTACAACCAGTAGATAAGAGTTAATCTTCGGTTTTGAAAACTAGGCACAAGTTGAGCTTCTTAACAAAGCTGGCCAATCATTAAAGGGAATACATGTGTTATCTGCAAGTATTCTATGAACATATATGAATGAATATATTATGTATCAAAACTAGTTTCGTGTTGCCAAGTGTCGACACAATCTGTGACGAATCGGTATTTTGAGTGGGATATATCTTTACATTGAATAGGCCGACGAGGAGACGTGTGAAATGGCATGACAGTTGGGCAATTTGGAATCGAAAGAGTGCAAGATATATGGACTCACTGATAAGACGACGCTTGCCGGTCAGCGACCAGGCACAAGTCAAGTGAGTGTATTAGTATCGGGAATTAGTATAAGTGTTCTAGCATGTACGTGTACTCATGTATTTGTCAATCAAGGGCTGGCGCAACGGCGCCTCTTGACTCATCTCGAGCACAAAAGCCCCTTTGACCGATTGGGGCGTCCTTATCATGACTACGTGTCCATTTCCAAAGACGCGGCTTGACACAGCGTGGAAGAGCCGAAAAAACCAGCAGCTGTTGCTGCCTACGATGTGTCTAGCACCAGTCTTGGGTGCGTTCATACATATGTATGTACATACGTATCTGTATGTGCACACGTATGTGTGTCAACGGCCAAAGACATATGTTTCTCTCTTGAGATGCTTGTACAATCAGTTAGAAACATAAGTTTGCTTGTAAATATACACACAATCATGCACACACACACACGCACATCTACATACTATGTATCTATGTTAGTATGTACAGATGTTTTAGAGATTGCGTGGCTGCATTTTATTTCGGTTTTTTACTCTTTTGCCGGCCCTGAGTAAACCCTCAAATAGAAGTGCCGACTTGGCGAAATTCGTTAACGGTTTTTGCACTTCTTTTTTGTTTGTGATTCGCTTACCATGGCGCAAAGAATTTCACAAAGACATTGCCGGCTCCGATAACCTCGCCAAATGTTTCCGGGTCCAGTTCGACAGCAAATTGCTTTTCGTCTGTTTGCTTTGGCTCCTCCTCGGTGGCCGCTGCTGCCAAAAACGGCGATAGGCTCAGCGCACAAATGGCAAGCGGTATTAATGATTTGAATAACATTTTGGACTGTTATAAAATTGCCTATCGCCTGCGTACTTATTAAATATACTGCGAAGCTGCTGCTACCAGTCGACCGTTGTGTGACCAGCGTGAGGGAGTAAAAAATACCAAAATACCGTACCATGAACTGAACAAAGCAATGCGCACGAGTTGCTTTCGCTGTAGATATCGATGATCGGCTTAAAAACTGCAATCGATTCGCCCTTTCAGCAAGATGAATATCGATGATCAGCCGAAAATTGCAATCAATTTTCTTATTTGAATATCATACAATATGATACAGTACACGCCCTTTTTTAGTTTTATTTCACATTTACAAGCATTAGGAAAAGTTTCACATTTAGCTTAATTAGTTGCGTAAGACTTTATATATAAATTTAGGCAATATTTCTGTGGTTCACCCTGTGAAATACAGTTTAAAACAAGTTCGTATTTGAGAGTCATCAATCAAACACCATTCATTTGGATAAAAACAAAACAAAAAATAAACTTTGAAACTAATCAAAACCATTACTACCTTTTCGAGCACATTTTCAGTCTGCATAGGTTATACCAAATTTTCAGCTACAATTCCCAATTACAATATACGTGTAGATAGCATAGGCTAGGAATAGAACCAAAAAGCTTAACTAAGTTAATATTCTCAGTTTGCAACTTTAAAAAGTTCCGAAAAATATGCTACACATTTTTAGACATACGATTTACTGGTGGAAGTTGGTTTAGTTTAGGTTAATGGGATGATCCCTAGGCATATAAAAAGACGACCTTTAGGCCAAGCTAATTGCGGGGTATTGCATTTGTGCTCCGATGGAAACAGTCTTGGGGGTGTTGTACCATTAAATAGCACTTATTTACTTTGCCGCACAAAGCAGTTCTGCATTAACATTTATCTTCTTCTTTCACGATTCTCTTGTCTTAATATCGATTGCATTTTTAATTCTCCTTCTCATTCTCTTTCCCTTTTCCGTTTTCCCCTCTCCCTTTCCCATTGTTCGTTGCTGAAGAACTCAATAACTGGAAGCGCCAATCATTTTGCGTATCTGCTCGAAGGACAACCAGAAGGTGAGCGACCACGGCGCCATGCGTATCCAGCATGGCAGGAAGCCCTTGTACAGAGCCACGAATCCCTCCTTGCCCACCGTCTGTCGCAGGCAGTCCAGAGATCCGCGATAGAGCAAGCCACTGCAATAGAATGTTATATTGTTGCATGAGTAACGATCTGCATCATCATTGGAGACCACCACTCACCGTCCCAGCTCATCGGTGGGCTGATTCATGATGCGTGTCTTGACCACATCCGCCGGAGTGCCCATGACGGCCGCCACAAAGCCGGCGCAGATGGAGGCCAGCACATGCACCGTATGGCAGTCGGGCATTTGTAGGCGATGCATAATCAGATGCTTGATAGTGTCGTACGTGGTCAGATCTCCGAGATTGACCAACGCGGCTCGCTGCACATTCGGAATGCTGCCCTTCCACAGTCCCCTGATGCCGCCACGATTGACTATCTTGCGGAACGCATGCGCTGCACCATGTACTCGCGGCGCCTCGCCCATGAGGCGACGTTTGCCCTCCATTTGTATCTGCACCTTGACCAGATCAGCGGGCGATGCAAGCCACTGCGCCACGGCACCCGCAGTGACGCCGCACAGAGCCGACTTCCAGACGGGCAGCGACTGAGTGCCGTTCTTGGTGAACTCCTTGCGCATCAGGTCATAGCTGCAGATCCTCACACCGCTGTGGCCGCAGAGGAGGAGTAGGATGAGGATGAGAGATGAGATTAGTCAAAGGGTGCTTGCAGTTCAGTACGGCATATATACACATACAGATCAGATACAGAGCTTCCATATGTATATGTATATATGCAGTTTATGTATGTATGTCTTTGTGTTTGTGTGGGTGGGTGTGTGTGTGTGTGTGTGTGTGTGTATGTATGTGTTTGTGTAGTGAATGAACACACGTACGTGTGCGTTGGTACTTGATTAGCTGATTAGAGCCAGTTGAGAGATTGGTTTGCCCACCTATAGACGAGGTGTCTGTAGAGCGCCGGCGTCACGCCCTGCCACAACTTGAGTGCGCCCTCCTCACGTACAATGCCAAAGGCGGTGGCGACCATGCCGCGATATTGCATCTGGATTTGGGGGGAGTGGGTTGGTAGTTACATAATATGCGGCTCATTGAATCAAACATACAGTAGTAGTAGTACTATATATATATTGTATATACCTAGGCCTACACATACAATCTATGCATATATGGTATATCTATGGGTTGGGGGCATCTTGCGAGCCAACACAAATACAACAACATCAAGACAGCACAGAGAAATGGGATGGGAGATGCGGATAGTGGACGGGAGTTGGGTGTGTGTGGTAGGTGGCGGTAAGCGGGCGCGGCAGCTGCATTCGACACCTGTTCATCTAATCAACTGATCACGTGATCCATTCAATTCCAATCATCAATTCTATCTACACATATCTAAGGCATTATCGACACACCCCGAAAATAATAAAAGTCGCGCGCGCACATCTCTGCAACTGTTCGAGGTTCTTTTTCGGAGGCGCTCCCTTATCAGTAGCCTGATAATGGTCGAAAATAATAAAACCAAGATGTTGTTCAGCGTGTGTTTGTATAGCACCTAAGCGCCAAAATATAAGGAGTATGCAATCGTTGAATACCCTTGCCGTGTGAGATGTGAAGCGAAACGAAGAGTATGATCAAGAGGTGGTTCGATTGATCGATGGATGCCATGTTTGCTGGGGGCTCTACTTGCTGAGGGATTCTAAGATGTTTTAAGGTGGAAATGGTTGCAGCATCTAAGCTTAGCGGACGGATACGGCGGATACGGTTGGGATTATGATGGGGATTATATTTACAATGCACAGGCATGTTGAGGGCACAGTTAGAACCACCAGGGGGGCAGGAGGAGTACAACAAGCATGCAATGATGAACACAACAATGGGAAGCACAACGGAGAGACAGAGAGAGAGAACAGGACGGATGTGGGGGGAGGGGTGGCACATTGATGGAGGACAAGCTGCATCATACTCACGTTTGTTGTGGACCCACCCCCAGTGTGGGCAACCAGATGCGCTGCCTCGCCCTGGATTTGCAGACGCGTCTTGGTGAGATCCAGTGGATATGTGACCAGCTCAGCTATGGAGGCAGCCACAACCGAAACGACGTAGGTGCAGGCAAAGGAATCCGCGTAGTCATATTTCACTGGACGCAGCTGGTGGCGACCACTTGAGCCACTGCTGGAGCTCGAGCTGGAAACGGAGACGGAGCCGGGGCCGGGGCTGTTGCTGCCTGTTGTTGTTTTTGTTGCCACTGCTGTTGGCCCAGGTGCTGCAGCAGCTGCTGCTGCGCTGGCATCGGCTGTGTTTATGTTCGCAGCTGCAGCCGCCGCTGCTGTGGGCGCTGCCACCAGTGCGGCTAACTGTGGCGCTGGCATTGTTCGGCTGCAAATTGTACAAATTAATCGAGATTATTTAAATATTCATACGCACGAGGAGCACGAGGAACGGCAAACAAACAACGATGATAAGAGTGGAGCGAAAGGCGCGTTTTTCTATATTATTTTGCTGTTGTTGCTTTTATTTTTGGGGCCTGGCCGAAGAATTCTGCGGGCGTCGCTGCAGCTGCTGCTGCTGCTGCTTGGTGGAAAACTGATCGCGTGACTTCTCGCGTAAGCGTAGCGCGAAACTGAAGCTGTTACAAGCTGCTGCCGCCCACAGATTTTCACTGCTCAAGGATGCAGCTAACATTTGGCTTTGTCTGAAATAATTTACATAACACAAGAGCAACACAACCAGAAAAGCAACTACAACAACTTGCAGCGTCGGTTGCCAACGACGTCAACGTGCGAAAAAGAAAGCCAACAAAAAAAAAGGAGAACCAAAATTAGTTTTGTTTTGTTTTTTTGCTGGTGGTTTTGCTCGCCTTTTTGCTTTCGCCCGTGTTTATTCCCGTGCTGGTTGGCCGTAACGCCGTGTATCGGCGGTTTATATTCAATTGAACACAAGTGCTAATCGGCTATACATTGCAGAATTGATTGCTATGTGTGTATTCTCTGGTATATGTGTGATATTTTTTATACGCGCTTATCAACCGAGCATCAATAAAACAAAAAAATGTGTGTCACAAAAACAAAAACAAACCCAAAACTGCCCACCAGTGTTGCACAATGCACACAACGTGCACAGTCTGGCAACTGGTTGCTTGCACTCAAACGATGAACCGATAACACTAACACCAAACAGCTGTTGTTTGAGTGAATCGGCCTTGCTTTTCAAATCCACAATTCCCCGAAAGTGTTGCACAGTGTAGTGAACACGGCAAAACAACAGTCTGGCAACAGTCTGCACTCAAACGATAAAACGATGAATCGATAACATTAACACTCTGCGCACCATCGAACAGCTGTTGTACGAGTGAATCAGCCTTGCTTTTCAAAAACGGGCTCTTCGGGCTGCTTGCTTATTGTTATTTACTATGCACTGAGCGTCTGTTCGCTGATTACTTCATACCAAGACGCGCGTATCTAACGCCTGGCGAACAACTATTGCAGCTATAAACCCAACTGACCGTAAGTCAATTACGACATCACTTTGCTGGCAGCAACAACAATAACAACTCAACAACAACAATAAACGTAAGTTACTTTGGATTTTTGATTTCAACCATATGGAAGAAATGTTAACATGTTTTTATTTTTTTGCGCCCGTGTGTGTGTGTGTGTGTGTGTGTGTGCGTTAGATAGCATGAGCAAGACAGAAGCAGCGACAGCAGCATGTGCCTCGCCCAAACTGGATGCGAAGGCACGACAACATCTGGAAACTTATCGTGTCTATGTGGTCACCTGGAATGTGGGCAGTCGGTTCCCGGACAACATCTCGCTGCGGCAGTTGCTGGGACTGCAGGACGACACCAGCGGTGATGCTTCACCCAACCTGCCCGACATCTATGCGATTGGGCTGCAGGAGGTGAATGCACAGCCGCAGCAACAGGTGCTGGGCTTGTTCAAGGAGGATCCATGGACACACAAGGCCAAGAAGCTGTTGCGCTTCTACGACTATGTCGCAGTCAAGACGGAGCAGATGCAGGGTCTACTGTTGACGATGTTTGTGCGTCGGCCACATGTGGAGCATCTCAAAGACATGGAAGCGGAATTCACACGCACCGGCTTTGGCGGCATTTGGGGCAACAAGGGCGCGGTCAGCATACGCTTCACCTTGTACGGCTGTGGCCTGTCGTTTGTGGTGGCCCATTTGGCTGCCCACGATCATCAGCTGGACGAGCGCATCGAGGACTACAAGCAGATACTGGAGAACCACCACTACCATGTGAAGCGCTATCGTGAGATCTACGATCATGACTATGTCTTCTGGTTCGGTGATCTCAACTTTCGCCTGGAGGGCAGCGACTCAGCCACCGAGGTGCGCGATGCACTTGGCGACGACAAGAAGCACGATGAGCTCATCCAGCGCGATCAGCTGTATTTGGTGCGCGAGAAGAGCCAAAAGGCATTCCAGGTGCTGCACGAGCGACTGCCCGCCTTTCCACCCACCTTTAAGTTCAAGGAGGGCACCTCCGAGTACGACATGAAGCGTCGTCCGGCCTGGACTGATCGCATCATGTACGCAGTGCAGCCGCTCAACCGCCAGCCGGGCATGCAACTGTCCATTGAGCAGTGCTCATACAAATCGCATCCCGCCTACAACATCAGCGATCACAAGCCAGTGACCAGTGAATTCACCTTGAAGCTCTATCCGAATTTCCGTGCACCTGGCGTGCAGTTCTCAGCGCTCTCGGTGTGGTGCATTGGCGACGAGAACACAGTCGAGTACCGCAAGCAGCCTGAGTTCGAGGAGGGACCCAACGACTGGATCGCCATCTATGCCACAGACTATGCCAGCTTGGCGGACTATGTGGCCTACGAGTACGTGAACCAGGCTGAGTCACCTACCTCCTCGGATTCAAATCACGAGCCGGACTTCTTTGAGACACCAGCACCGGCGCCTCGACGTCGCGACCGGCATCACCATCGCAATCGCCAGCGCCTACGACGTCAGCAGGAGGCCAACGAGGAGCTGGTGCGCCTGGACTTCGCCGACGATGTCGAGCTGCGCCACGGCGAGCAGTATCTACTCATCTATTTCCGCAGCACGGGACTCCGTGGTGTGACCAGCATTTCAGGCATCTCTGGCACCTTTGTTGCCGAGCGACGCAGCGGATCGCCGCATCGTACGGAATACCATGTTGATTAGCTGGCGGAGGCTCTGGACATTTATCTACTTTAGTTGAAAGTCAAAGGAACAAACCTGTCGATTCCCGAGGCATCTTGGGAGTCGGAGCCTTGATTTGCCTTAATTGTTTTTATCTGTTTACTGTACATGTACATATATGTTTTTAACTGTATTCTGACGCATGATCTATGTAGATGCATTTCTTGTTATCGATATGTCCCCACACCCATTGTCCTCGATGGAGATGGACGCTTCCGCACTGCACATTTCTACACATATAATGTGGTGTATTCACATATGATTTATTCTATATACTATACTATATATTTAATACAAATACACGACCAACCCACACAGACAACACCAAAGACTGTTCCCAGAACAAACGTAACTTGTATTTCGCATTGAGAGGATTAATTATATAGCCGATAACTGTCTGATACTCGGTCTACTGTAGCTGCTCTGCTGCTGCCGCAGTCGGAACTCAACTACTCGTATCTTGAAGATACATATACTATAAACATATATGAAATTATAAATACACTCATGGGACCACAATTTCAGATTCCATTCGGAGTCGATTGCTGTTGCATTACGGTGATCTTTATTAATATAGCATGATATGATGGCCGTGTTGTCGTTGGGGTCTTAACCGGTTTGAGCACGATTCGCGATGCCATAAAGGTTAATTACGTCACGAAGTAGGCACACCTGCAGCAGCAGAAGCAGCTCATTTGCATACAAAAAGATGACAAATTTGAGCCGAATGCCGAAATTGGGCTAACAGTCTTACACACCTATAGTATACTTAAAGTATCCCCGATGGATTCAAGGTCCAAAACAATTAAGACAAGTATTTGTTCGGGTTTCACATAGATTTATTGTTGGGTGATATTTAATGATAAATATAAATAAAAATACACACATATTGTTGTATGTATGTATATATATACATATATTGGCTGTACTAGTTAGTCATCTGCATAACGCCACTCAATTGGTGTATATACTAGGCAATACACAATATATGGTACGCCTGCCTCTAGCCTATATAGCTGCACAAATTGTTTGCTGAGTTTTCAGTTTCGGTTTCGTTTAATTGTCCATTTTCCGACAATTTTTCCGCATTTAATTCTCGCTTGTGCGCAATAAATTAACATTTTAATTTTTTTAATAATGTATTAAAGACAAAGCGCAAACGAGTCGAAAAATGATTGGATACGCGCCTTATAAACAAGCTCTCCATAAATAATCATAAATGATATTCGAACAACACACACTCACACTGATGCATCCCACATACAGATGAACGTACTTGTGTTGTGTGTTTTTTTAAATTTCGCATCATTTCCCTTAAAACGCGCGGATGACTAAGAAATTTTCCAAAAGGACTACAGACTTTTCATTTTCAATTGTTCGAGCTAATTGAATACTTAAGTAGTTTCTTTTCAAGAGTAGGAAAAAACAGCATGTTTTTGTATAAAAATATTGTTTACAAACTAGAGAGACTATAAATGTATGCATATATTGTATATGAGTAAACCTAGGCATATTCGTTGATCAGATATACACGCTTAAACTACAATATATATATATCTATAGTGATGGAGTGGATGGGCTATATATCTATGAAATTTCATTTATCAATTTCAATTGTTCAGCTAAAACACATGCTATATACCATTAGCTGTTTTATAATATTAAATACACTATATATGTATGTATGCTACTACTATTATCTGCAATTAATCGCTGTAGTATCAAAAATAGTATGCCTGATACTTAAGAACTAATCCTTATGGATACACTACAGTAAATATTCGCTGCCTTTTGCCTCAGTCAGTTAAAATTTCATATTCGTTGTGGTTGTATGAAAAAAAAAATATTTCAAAAATACACACATATATATGCTATATATACTTCGATTATAGAGTATAGACTACAATCACAATTGGACATAGACGAAATACAATTAGGGGGAGCAATTACTTTTGGCCTGAACACTTTGGAAGTACATACAAATTTATAATAACTATATCATAATACAATTGATGTTAAACTAAAATTAGTTCTTCTTTGATTCGATTTTCTTCGTATCTGTTTCTCATCTTTTTTTTTGTTGGTTTTCAAAACGCATTTTTCATACAATACATACGTTAAACGCACAGTAAAATTGTTTAAAATAAATGATAAAATAAATTATTGTTAAAAAAAAAACAAATAATTGTACTGTTTTTAGTTTCTGCGTTTAAAATAATTAGAAATCGACGTTCTAAGTGATCCCAAGTCCATCACAACAACATTCCAATGATCTGGCAACGCTAGCTAACTAACGGCATATGTAGACTTAGTGTGGGCTTGAGAGTGCGAGCACGTGTGTATGTGTGTGTGCGTGTGTGCGAGTCTGTTGTCCGGTTAATTAAACGGGCTTTCTTCTTGGCATCTTCTTTATCTGTTTACACTTTGTGTTTCTATTTTTTCATTCATTCATTCAATTTGTTGTTGTTTTCGGCCATTTAACCTTGATCAGTTTTGTTGCGTTGAACTTTTGATGATAAATGTAAATGCAAACGTATCTCGTCTCTCTATATCTCTCTCACTCTTTCCTTTTTATTTTCATTTTTGTTTGTGTGCCTGTCTGTCTCCTGTGTGTGTGTGCATATATCAAAGCAAACTATTAAAACAGCTCATTGTTTGTTTAATTAAACGCGCGCTTTTTGTGCGCACCGAAAACAAAACACACACACACACTAACACAGCGACACTAATGCACTTACTCACACACACAAACTCTCAAAAAATATGGCCCATGTAAATAAACTCAGTGTTTACAATTGGCTCATGAGCTCTACAAGAGGGAGAGGGAGAGAGAGAGAGAGGGGAACACACACTCCAAAAGCCGCTCCCAAACAGGATCCACGTGTGCCGCCGCCACAGTCGCCAGAACTCCAGAGGGGGTGGGGGACTGAAAGAGAAACCGAAACACAAGTTAATACGACTTCATTAGATGTGTGCATACAACGAGCACATGTGCATGTGTGCGTGGCAGACACTCCTGTGCAATAAAGTAGGTGCGAAATTAATTCAATATAAAAAAGTTTGTTAAGTTTTCTAAGTCTTTTATTAACCTTCATCCCTACAATCTAAACTTGGAACAATTATCAGGCTGCCAAAATTCGGATGTTTATGTGAATTAATAAAGAAAGCACAAAGAACTTTAAAATTGTTTAAAAGATTTTTAATTTTCTATAAAGTCTTAACTAACTTAGTATTGTCTCTGACTGGTAGGGAATCTTTTGTTTCCAAGTTAATAACTTGTCTAGGGATAACAATCGTACTTAAAGAATTTAAAAAATTCCGTTTGTAAACAACCAAATAAAATAACAAAAACACACAGTACGTAATTTTTAGACAATCTAATACAATGTTCAGATGTGGCTAAACATCTGGATAGTTTAATTACCATATAAATATTTGCGAGACTTTTGGGAATTTTCCAAAAAGTCGAATCTATTTGCACGCAAATTAAAAACAGTTCAAAATTAAATGGCAAGTGAAAAATGTGCTCAGCATGTACAAACTGACCCACCCTATATGATATGTACATATACATATGTATAAGTATGTGTGTATGTACATGGTACGTAGAGGAACCTACTGGAAAACCTTATGCATATTAGGAATTCGAAATCATCTCTGTGTTTTTTATTTTACGTATTTTCAGAAGAAAAACAAAAACCCACTTAGAAGATCGTAAAAAGTGCTGGAAAGAAATGCCAGATTTATTGAGCAATCGAAATGACAGAAAACAGCGACACACGAATACACATAAAAAGAGTGTTTGTGGTGTGTGCATGTGTGTGTACGTGCGATGACGTGAAATGCAGCCCGGCAGCCGCAATCCAAATTAGAATCAGCTAATTTAAATGTTGCCGATTTCTCTCACACTCGCGCTGTCGGCGCAGCGTAAAACACTTGAAAACGCACAGAGAGACAGCGTGTAGAAGGGGGCAAAAGAAGCGAGAAGAAACCATAAAAATCCAACTTGAAAAAAATACCTCAACAATAAATTCCTTGTGCTTCTGTTGTTGTTTCTGTTGCTGTTTACGTTCGCATAAACAAAACACCAGCACACATATGTACATGCATGCATATGTAAAAACCCAACGCCTTGTCTTCTGTTTTGTTTTTGTTGTTTGTTGTGGCTGCACATTCTTTGCCCCCTACACAGACTGCATTCCGTCTGAGGGCGTTTTGCAACACTGCTCTGACTGCTCAATTAGAATGCTTAAGTCGGCCTCCTTTTTCGCTCTGTCACATTACTTTAACCCCCTCTCTCTGTATCTTTCTTTGTCGCACTTATTGCATCTCATTACGTACCGTTATTCGCGAATTGCACAAAGAAATGCTTTGCTTTCGCAAGCTAAATGCTGCAATATTCACACACACACAAACAGACTCACATCTTCATGCACACACACACACACACACTCACATTTGTGCTTGTCTGTGTATGCACGTAAGTAGTTTTTCGTCTTTGTCGCTTCTGCGCTGGCGGCTAAAACTGATTTTTAACAATATCACACACTAATACACATGCACACAGACGCACATGCATGAGCCATGCTCAACACACTCTCATAATCTACTCACATTAAACAAAAAGCTTGGCCAGCTGGGCTGGGCAGTTGCTGTTGTTGTTGTCGGTCAATGCGCGTGCTTGAATGTGCCTGTCGTAGTTGCTGTTGTTGTTGATGTTGTTGTGGTTAATATTGCGCAAGTGTGCCTGGCCGCGAAAGCAACCGCGACTGCGACTGCGGGCTGCCTGTTGCTTGCTCTGCTCCGTCGTCTTCTTCTTCCTCCTCTTCATCGTCTTGCTGTAGTTGCTGTTGCTATTGTTGTTGTCGTCGGCCCGATTCATTGTCATTATTGTTGTTGTAGGACTCAGTTTACTTTCGCATCGTCGTCGTTGCTCGTCTCCGCTTTCTGCAAAAAATATTAAGAAACAAAAGGGCAAAAGAAATGATTACACACACAGATAGACAGTGGGCTTATATCTACGTACATGCGAGGGTCGCCTGCAAACTTAACAGCACCAAACAAGCGTCTTTTATAAAATAAAATAATAAATACATTAAAATAATAAATAAATAAAAAAAAATAAAGGTAAAGGTTAAATAGCTGCCTACATCTTCGATTTTGTTTAAATTTTTTTCACTGATAGGGCTATATTTATCAAGATTTTAGGTTAAAAAAAATTTTTGGCGGTCGCTTCTAGTTTTTTTATAATTGAATTTTGAAAATAATTAAATTAACATGTATTTTGTTGTTGCCTTTTTGTGCAAGGCGCCAGTCTGCCTGCAACATTTTGTGACGGTACAGTGTCCTACAAACAGATTCATTTGAAATGAAAACTAAGTGATTATAAATACTTAAACAGAAACATTTATTGATTTCATAGATTAAAATTTTACTTGAATTTCTTTAATATAATTGCAATAAGGTAATGATGCAAATTTAGCAAATTAACGAACGAATCATTTCGGTAATCCAATTAAAAATATAGGTATTCTTTAATGTACATACATAAATCCCCATCCTGAAAAATTATGTGATGAGGAACAGTCGCAAAAGCACAATGAAAGATGCAATTTTCAGCCGTTGTATGTTTTCGATTTGGTTTTAACAGTTCAATAAAATTCGAAGAATGTCGATATATTTCTAAACTGCTTATCATAATATGTACTCGTATATCAATGTATGTATGCATGGTAAATTGCAACTGTTTAGTGCAACCCTCGGACACGGCGATTGCGACAACGACAACGACAACGATTCTTGACGTGCTCGAGTCGCAAATTAAAAACGGAAAGAGCAATTTGTTAAGGTTAACTGAAGTTGGAATACTCTATATTATACAGTTTATAACTGTCCGGTGATGTAAGTCGTGTAATAAACGGGGGGATCGCGACTACGGGAATATACACGCTGCATATGTTTATATCTTGAGTGGGGCTCATTAAACTCATCATTCCTGACAGAATCAAGACACACAGGAATGTGTGGAGAGAGCAAGAGGAGGGGAAAGGGGGTTTTCATATGAAAAATTGCAATATCCTCTCCACTCTGTGAGGGCATTGAGAACGCACGTTGCGTAAACTGTAAATGGGGCACCGAGTGCAATTATATCTGGAGAAACTGCAGAACGTCAAAATTAAAATTGCCGCTAAACTCAATTAATGAAGTTACTGTGTGTGTGTGTGTGCGTATGTGTGTGTGCGTGAATATGGAGCGTTTCGCATTTTTGCTAATTTGACAAGGAGAGAAAGAGAAAGAGGGAGAGAGATAAAGAAAAACGATCGCGTATTCATGAGATGCAACTTTTGGTTCTCTCGATTCCGTTGACGAAAGATGCCATTACCAGCTCCCTTACAATCCCCCCAACCTACCCCTTCCCCATCGCTCTTTCGATCATGGTCCTTGCAAATGCATCTCCATGATCAGACGGCAGAGACAAGCTGCAAGTTGCAAGCTGCACGGTTGCTTTGGCTGAGCGTGACGGTGACACGTTGCCCTGGGATTATGCAAAAGAAAAGAAAAATTGCTCGGCTGCTGCGGCTGCTGGCCCGAGGCGCAGCTGCATCCAGACACAGACACTGGGACAGACAGATAGACAGGCGGATAAAAACTGCACACGCACTGTGCGGATGCGCTGCACAGTGGAACGAAAGCCAAGCGAATCTCTCAAACCCAAACAAATGCGTCACATTCATAGGGAAATCATTGAAGAATTGTTTATAAACACACCTGACGACAGGGGAAGGGGGGGTGGGCGGATTGGAATATGGTAAACAAGAACAGTACATCGTTCCTAGTAGTCTTCATAGTAAACAATCGGGACTACATTTGACTGCTGTAAACATCGTCTTTTGACAATCAGGTACAGTCATCCTACGCCTAATCTCTCGTTCCCCCTCTCTCTTTCGCTCGCCACAAATCACATTGTACCCAGGTGAACGACATGATCTATTGAAACAACACACAAAGATCCTTTCTATTCTTATTTGATGTTTTAAGAACTTCAATATAAACAATAGCATAGTGGTGCTTCTAACATTTATTCCCCAATCTTACAGTTAAACAGTATATGTACAATACATACATATACATACATTTAAATATTGTATATATCTATATATGGTACATATGCATATATATTTCTTACAATGCTTCAACTTCCTTAAATAGAGGTCTGTAATTTATTCACGCTTTTAGGTCAAATAAAAACCCCAATTAAATTAAAAACTTCAAAATATACACAAACACAGTAAAGGTTTATAAATATAATGCACAGGTAGTTGGAAGAATACTTTAATTTCGAGAGATCAAGCTGAAAATCAAGATAAATTTTAAGCACTCACACATGTACATTTTGTGGGGCTTTTTACTTCCCGCTCCCATTGTATGAAGTGCATTTAAATAATGACATGATGTGAAGCTCACAATAATTATTTTTCCATTAGTAAATATCCACAAGCTAAGGATTATCTTAAGTTCTAACTTCATCAAGACTACAATATGTATTTTGGATGAACCCTATGGTAAAATAGACTATATACGGAGCAACAATTTCAAAACGAGGAGTTCTTTTCTTTGCTTTTTCCACAAAGTTAAAAGACATTTCAGAACTGATCGAATTACAAATTAATTATGTTAAACCTATTTCAACTATTCATAGCATATGGAGTCTAACAAAATAATACGAAGCAAATGAGCTGAGTGAGTTCTTTTCTTTCCTTTTTCCACAAGGTATCATTTCAAAACTGATCGAAAGGAAATTTAATAAAAACTATTTCAACTTAACCTATTCATGGTATATTCTATGGAGTCGAACAGAATAAACCCTGTATAAGTGAGTTAGCGGCCCCCGCCCAAGATCAAATAAAATCTCACTGAATTCAAATTCATTTGGAATGAATCAATTGCACACGAGCACTCAGCGAGTTGATAACTAAGTGAATTCCACTGTACTCTGTCACTGTGCGATATGTTAATTAAAGATTCCAACAAACACATGTATGAACAGATATACATACGTATACGTATACATATATATACGTGCGTGTGTGTGTGTGTGTTTATATTCACTGTAGCACAAGCAAGTACATGTTCTATGCCTCAGCAAGAGAGTCGAGTCGGAGATGGCGATGGAGGTAGAGGACCCACCGAGACTTGCCACAACATATCGGAATTTATGTCTGAGATATGTAAACCGTTTACACAACTTGACCCGGCACAGTTTTTTCGAGCCGGCTTCGGGGTTTTTTCTTCTTCGTTTTCTTGGAGTTTTTTTCTGTTTCTTTTTCTTTTTTACTGGCATTGCCCAAAAATGCGTTGCGCAATTTTAACACGTTTGCTCGAGAGGTGTTTAGTCAGTCTTTCGGCTGGTAAAAACCGCATGGTGCACACTCATTTTGGGGCCTTTCGATAATGTGACTATTATTGGCATCGTAAACAGATTCATTCTCCCCCTCCTCCCCCGTCTCCTTCTCCACACCTCACTCCACCGTTTCCCTTGTACAGACATCTGTTTTCGCAGTTTTCATTTCGATTTCAATTTGAATTTCATTGTGTTTTATGTGTTTTGGTATTTTTTTCATTAGACTCGTATTACAATAATGCGTCATCAAGGGGGGGGGGGTGTTGTCACTGTTTGCTTATCAGCAATTGTAGCCCAACTTGCCCAACTCTCCAACTCTCTATCAACATCAGAGCTGAACTTTCTAGTTCGATTCAATGAGCCAGTTCAAACGGAAACTCAAATGATATTGAGATTCGATTCGATTCAGGGCGATTCGTTGCAATTGAACGGTTATCAGGTAGCTGTGTCTGTGAATGTATCTGTATCCGTGCATGTATGTGTGTCTGCATCTGTATCTGGTTCAGTGTGCTTCATTATTGGTTCATGCGGACCGATTCGTTCCAACTTTAATAAATATTTAAATGGTTTTTCGATTGCTCCAAGCTCCGTTCCGTTTGTGGCTTCAAGAGGCTGCCAAGCAACCGCACACACACACACACACACACACACATACGGACAGTAACCCGTTCACTGTCTCTGTGTGTGTGTGCGTGTCAAGGGTTGCGTTGATTATTTTATGGCCATGTGGAAATCTACAGGAAATGTCCGAAAAACGAACGGCGTCTGGGCGACTGCTGAGTCGATATGTTTTCCACCGAAAAAACATTTCACATTTTCCATTTCACATTTTTATGGCATTCTCAAGTGGCTGGCAACAATGCAACAACAACAACAACAACAACAACGCAATAGATGAGGCTGAAGAGGCCAAGTCGCAAGAAGAAACTGTTAACTTGGCGCATGGCTGTAAAGCAATTAAACAATGCAATGAAACGGTCAACACACATCCACACACACACACACACTCACATATACATCCACACTGAGTAAAATACCCGGCGAGAACGGACAATCGAAGAACGGGACAATGCACACGGAACTCGGGTCACGGGACAGACAGATAGAGTACGAGAGAGCGAGACAGTGGGCAAATATAGCAAGCAACATGCCGAAAAGATTCGTCAGGCGCCGCGGCGCCTTACGCAACACAGTGTTGGAAAGTCCCGAGTGAGCAGAGAACGATCGCAATCGAGCAAAACTGTGGGAGGTGTTAGGAAAATTAAACCGACGGGGGAAACATTCACAAATGCTACATATGCATGTACACTCCCTGTGCTATAAAAGGAGGTTTTCCAGTAGGTTTATAGGATGTATTTGCAGCCTAATATCTTGTGGAAAGAACTATGGAAATATCAGCATCTGTTTTACACATTTCAAGTGTTACTCTTAAGTTTGTTAATAGTTCATTAGTGGTCTAACTTGCTGATCTTTGGTGCATGACTCTTCAGATACAACTATCATACAACTCGACAGATACACTTCTACATCAAAGGGGTGTCGTATATGGCATACGAGAGCGGTCTGATATTCATATGTATTAAGATTATAATAATGAAGATAACCTCCTATTTTGATGAGGCAAATTTTATTATATATTATAGTTATTGTAAAACAATCGATTAACTTAGTCAGTATCAGTGCTTCTGTAATCATGAAGGGTATGCCTACTCAAACAGAAACGGAGACGGGAACTGTTCCCCACCATATACAGCTATAAAAATCTGGAATGTATTCGTAGAGGTACGAGCTTTAAAGACGAGACTCGTTCAGTTTGCACAACAACTGTGAACACTTACGAAAACATTAACAAAATATAATAAATTGTTCCTGACAATAACCCAATCAAAGGTAGAGGGATACAATTGCTGGCAAAAAATAGAAGCGATTTTACTTTCTTTTTTCTTTGTAATTATCACTTGTGTTTATTATTTCTTATATGCCAATGTCTTGGGTCATTAATCTAGTTTATGGGTCCCTATTATTTTAGCCTTACACTTTCATCGATATTTGAAAATTCACAAATTTTACAGATCATATGTCGACTAAACTTTAAAAATCTATGAAATAGACATCTAATTCCTTGCATAACCTCCTTACTCTGTAGACCTAGCTTAAGGTCACTTTTTTATTGCCTTATCAAATAAAGAGAGTAAACCTCATTTTTAAAAATCCTCCTTGATGTTGCAAAATATTAATTGAAACCTTTTAAAGTTTTTGTATCATTGTCAGTTCTGAAATAAATCAGATCACCTTCGTACTTTAAAGAAAGTCTTAAATGGTACAGTTTGCAGTTGGCATAAGCCTAGTTAATGTTACTCTATAATTAAGACTTCACTTTTTGGGCGTTAACCCTAAATCACTTCAAACTACACTCCATTTTTCTACATGTTTCCTGTAGTAACTTCATTGCTGAAGAAAGCTACCTGGAGAAGATCGAAACGAAGCACTGGAAGAGAATTGCAAACTACGCCTTATGTACACCTCACTTCCTAATGGAGAACTAATGGAGAGCTTGAACAAAGAAACAAGTTTTTTTTTAACCTTTACTACTTTTTAGTCTCACCTTAATTGGATAAGAAGAACGGGCAAGTTTACCCCGAAAGTAACAAAAAAAAAAAAAAGAAAAAAAGAAATAAATTTCTTATCGAAGAAGAGAAAAGAAGAAGAAACATCTTCGTGGGTAAACATAAATCTTGCAGTTGAAGAAGTTGAGGCGATAAGCTTGAAGTACCTAGCTTGGACTGGACTGGAGTACTACGTGTGCTTTGTGTGTTCTATGCAACGTAATCTCGAGCAACCATACCGTTATTTGTTTTGGGTGCGTCTCGATTACACAAAGAGAACGCACTCTACCTGCACCTGTTTACCCAAGACACCACCAGCTTATCTCTCGCACTTACCTTAGCAAATAGTCTCCATTGGTATCTTGGGCACTGTTGATGAGGTGACAACACCCTTCTCAGCGTCCCCAGGTGAACCTGCTGCTGCCGTTGCTCCAGCTCCAGCTCCCACTCCCACTCCGACTCCCGCTGCTGTTGATGGGGAACTCGTTGAGGATGTCACATTCATCGACGTGTTCTGCGTGAACTCTGTGCCACAACCAGCCATGGAGGGCAGGCCCTGCGAGCTGGACGAGTGCTGAACACCGTTGGTAGTGTTGGTGATGTCGTGACGCAGTCGAGGGCAACAGATGCGTTTGCAGGCGGTCCACACCTGAGGCTGACAGCCGACGACAATGAAGATAAAGACACCTTGCAGGGCATTGATCAGATCCGTGAGTAGCCAAGCATCGTGCGGACCACCGACGAGCCACGAGATGATGTCCCAGATCCAGGTGACGCCCATGACCACCACCAGCTTGAGGCAGACTCGTCCCAGCGCAGACTTCTCCGAGGTGGACTTCACATCGTCGCGCTTCCAGAGGCCACAAGTCAATTGGTGTGTGGTCGATATGAAGAGCATGATGTTGGCGCACAGCAGCAGCCCAATGGGGCCGTAGAAGTAGGCGAAGATGGCCAGGGAACGGTTGTCGAACCAGCAGAAGGTCTGCCCGAACCCAGGACGCAGCAGCGATGTCTCCGACTCGGGCAACTGGTCCATGCATGCGGCAATGGCGCATATCAACAGTGGCACGCCCCACGCGTAGGCGGAGTAGAGACGCAGACGCAGCAGCTCCTGATTGCGCTCCAGCGAACTGGGACGAAAGTCACGGAAAGTCCACCAGATGTTCACGCACATCGTGTTCAGCCAGAAGAAGGCGGACAAAAAGAAGAACTGCATCCCTGTGGCCAGCAGCAGGCAGCTCACCGAGCCGGGCACCAATGATGTGTTTAGCTCCTCGATGGCCAGCAGAATCTTGCCGAGCAGCAGACAGAAGACGTAGTAGATCTGGCAACGCCAGTGCAGTGCGTGATGCACCGCTGGCAACATGTAGCCCGCCACCAGAGTGGCTGCCAGGAAGACAATGGAAATGAGGATGCCCACATCGAGCACAGCCTTCTGCAGGCCGCCCTCCTCATAGCCACCAGTATGAACGCTGTTGGCATCCTGGGCAAAGTGCTGCGAGCAGACAATGATCTTCACCTCGCCCGCTCTCTCCGTGTGCTCCAGGCAGTACTGGGATCTGCTCAGATTCGTGTGCGTCAGCTGGAGCCCGCCAGAGCTGCGATTCAGTGTTGCCTCGTGCCAATCCCCGGCAATGGCATAGCCACCCGGGCTGCTCTCGCTTCCGTTGCTCGTGGCCAGGCACGCGGGCAGGCCGTAGCTGGTCTGATAGCTGCCGGGCAGCAGCTTAGGCGCCAGCTGCAGTTGCCCATCGGAGTCAGCAGGTGTCTGCAGGACGCAGCTCTTGGTGCTGCTGTTGTAGCTGCCCCACTTGCCGCAACATTTGCGCATGCGCAGTGTGGTTGCTGCTGCCTCGCTGCCTGGCTGCCGTTGCTGCTGCTGCCCCTCGTCGCCGGGCATGCGCTCCTTGTTCGCCGGGGGCAGCTCCTCCGATTGCAGGCACACCAGCACCACCTGATGATCCACACAGTACTTGTCCGGCTCGACATGGATGCCACGTTCGCGCAGCGACATGGTGCCGTTGGGGAAGAGCACCACGTTAAGTTGCAGGCTGCTGAAGAGCTCCATCTGCTGCTCCGGGCAGTTGGGACGCACATTGGGCAGGAACTTCATGAAGCGCGGCTTCTCGCCACTGGGCTGGAAGAAGCGCTGCTGCTGCACCAGGAACACAAAGGGCACCCACATCTCAGTCACGCCGGTCATGCAGGTGAGTGTGGTGCTGTTGAGAAAGTCCCCCTGGTGGCAGCATTTCTTCAGCAACACACGTGGTGGAGGGGGACGTCCAGTTGCGGCAGTGGTTGCTCCTCCTGTGGTCGCTGTTGGCGATGTTGTTGTTGCTGTTGCTTGCTCTGCCGCTTGGCTGTGGATGTGATGCGCAAGCTGCAGCAGCATCAGCAAAAGCAAAGGCCAAAAGCTTTGCATTGTTGTTGTCTGTGTGCTTTAACCGTTACTTTTCGAAGCTATTCATATAGAGTTGTTGTTCTTGTTGTTATTCAATTGTTCGCACTTGTTTCCTTTTGTTTTGTTTTGCCTGCTCCTTCTCCTTTCGGTTCAACACACACACACACACACACTCACGCAAACAAACAGGCAAATGCACGAGTATCTTTATATCTTATTTCCTTCGTCTAATTTTCTCTCTCTCGTGCTCTCTCTCTCTCTTGTCGCTCTCTTGTTTGGCTTCTTGTGTGCTGCTATGGTTGTTGTTGTTATTTTATGCTCACGTTTGCAGGCGCTTGTTGTCAATTATGTGGAAATACACAAATACTTCTCTCGTCGCTTCGTTCGCTTCTTCTCTCAGCTATTTTTCTTATTGTTGTTGTAGTTGTTGTTGTTGCTGTTGCTGCTGTTCGTATTGCATTGTTTGGCACTAGTTGTCACCCCACCCCCTTGCCACATTTGTCGCTACCGTTGTTGTTGTCTTCGTCGTCAAGCACGCATGATCTTTTCACTACTTCTCTTCAGCTATTCGCTTCTTCGTCTTCCTCTGCGTCTTCGCCTTCGACTGCGTCTCACACAATTGTTTTGTTTCGTTCGTTTCGGTTCTCAAGCGTAGCAGAAAATTGCTTTTCACTTTTCTTCTCCTTCGCTCTTCAATGCCATTTTGCTGCTTTTGTTTATAAATATCAAATCAGCCAATGCTGCACTTGCAATTGTTTACAAATTGTTAAAAAAAAAAAAACTTCATTCAAATAAAACGCCACATTTAAAATTCACACTTTGCGTCAGTTGAGCCCAAAATTGAATTTGAAGCGCGTCCGAAAAATAATTAATCGTATGTGGGTAAAAAAAAAGCCGAGCTGCACGCCTGCAACAGACGAATACGAAAAACCGACTGCCGTATGTTAATTTAACATTGATTGATGTTGGCGTCAAATATCGTTCTTCCCTGTTACGGCGACTCAACCAGAGTTGCTTGTGCTGGCCAATCGATGTGTGGTTTCGATGAGCAGCCGTACGATGTTTGTGCGTTTTCGAACATTGTTTATTGAGTGTTACCAGATGGATTAATTTTCGTCACAGTGGCACAATTACCCAAGAGCTTTATCAGCTGTGTTGTTGTGTTATGTGCTAAGGTTGTGATATGAGATATTTGTGTATTTATTGCATACTTTATGGCTGAGCTGAAATGTTACAAAGCTTCCGCTAAGGTTTGTGTCTTGAGTGCGGGCGGGAAATACACTGTTCCCAGTATAACTATGGGATCGTGTCCTGGCTAAGGTAAGGTGGTGAAACAATTTTGGAAAATGTAGGTTTGTGAATTTGCAAAAAAAATTCATTAACTACGAGGGTCGTTTGATAAGTCCGTGACTTTTTGAATAAAATATATTTTTTTCGTCAAAGAAGCGTTTTATTTCTCAACATAATCTCCTTTTAGCTCTATACATTTAGTCCAGCGTTTTTCCAATTTTTTTATTCCTTCCAAATAATAGGTTTTCTCAAGGCCCTCAAAATAGTCGTTTGTTTCTGTGTTTCTCTTCATTTGACCCGAATCTCTTACCGCCGAGCCATTTCTTCATGTTTGGAAACAAAAAATAGTCACAGGGGGCTAAATCTGGAGAATATGCTGGATGGGGTAGCAGTTCGTAGCCCAATTTATGAAATTTTGCCATTAGCACACGAAATTCACTTTTTTCCATTTTCGTTAAAATTCACGAGATCGTCTGCTTTCAATGCCTATAAAACGCAAACCAAAAAACGCAGCTTTCTCAAAATTTTACAGTCAGCTGTTAATCGATAACTGCTGACAGGAGCAGTGTTGTATTTAGAGCAGGTGCGCGGCAAATACAAAAAGTCACGGACTTATCAAACGACCCTCGTAAAATAGAATAGTTTCTATTTATATTAAAATAAGCAAATTGAGTTGTTTTTTTTAGTTGCCAATTGCAAGACAACAGATCTAGTGGGAAGATGCTCAATTGGCGGAACTGGTTACCAAAGAGTGCATGTTGTTCCCCATTATAATGCCCCCTGATCTGGTATATAGTACACCCAACCCATTGCTCGACAGATCTTGAGTTATGGCTGCACCTAGGCCAGTTAATACCACGTGAGCTCAGCTAAAAAACCTAATAAATTGTCGCGAAACGGAGGAGGGAGGGGAAGAGGGAGTGTAAGGCGATGGCAGAGGGAGGGGAGGGGAAGAATATGTCTATTTTTGGGGTGTATTTTGGGGGAAAATTAGAAGGAAAATAGAAAACAAATCCATTTGATTAAAATTGTCTGCCGCATCAAGGGGGATGGCGCTGCCTCTGTCTCTCTCTCTCTCTCTCTGTCTCTGTCTCTCTCTCTCTCTCTGTGTGCCTCTGCCTGGGCATTAAGACATCACATTGACAGGAGGAGCAGGCAAGGAAAACCTTTTGGGGAAAGCGAAAATCGTTAGAGAAGCGATGTGGAACGGACCTTATGGCCTTGGCAGCAGGCGCGGTAGCGCAGGGATGAGGGATGAGGGGGAGTGGGAGTGGGAGGGGTTTGTGCGCAGCATGCAGGGTGCGCTGTGGTGCTTGAAATTAGATTTTTGACTGAGAGCCGGTAGAAAATTGGCCAGTTGCACTTGGGATTCGAGATTCGTTGCGAGTCTTAGGCGAGTCGAAGCTCGCTCACGTGGCAGTGCAAGGGGGAGGGGTAGGAAAGTAGGAAAGGCTATGGCAAATCCTGAAAAGAGCATGTGATTTATAATTCAAAAGGCAGAGGGAATGGGGGAAGTGCAGGGGTGGAGTGGGGTGGGGTGGGGTCAGAGGTGGGCAACGTTTTCGATGTTTATGAGCGGATTAAGTTTGCCTTAACCGAATTCCATTTGAATTTAATGAGCCCAAAGATGAGAGACAGGGAAGGGGCAGAGGCAGGCGGAGGGAGACAGAGAGAGGCGGCGAGTGGAAGGGAGACGGAGAGAGGCGCTCACTGTGATCGCGTCGTCGCATTGTCGCGTCGCATTTTAATTGAAATATGTCGCCGCGACATTTCATACACATTTAACAATCCATCAGGCCGCTTCCCCGACCACGCCCCTACGCCACCGCCACCGCCCCCGCCCCCCAACTGCATCCACTTAACGGCACTCTTGTTGCTCTCGTCTAATTTATGCCGCAGCCGCCGCCTCAGTCGCCTCGTCTTCAATTAGTCGCTCGGCAACTGCAGCGCGCAACTGCAGCGCTGCCCCCGGGGACGAGCAGCAGCAGCAGCAGCAGCGGCAACAGCAGCGGCATCTCCGCTTACACACAGCGAGGGGAAGCGACCCCCACCCCCGTCCCTAAAATGGACGAGAAATCAAACTATTCGTCTAGCATTACGCGATACTTAGCCGCGTCTTATTTATGCGCCTGTCAGCGCCTCTCAGCTGCCCCGAGATCCCCGAGATGCGAAAAAGCGAGGGTATTAATAGCCATCCAAAGAGCAGCGCAGCAACGACCTGCGCATACCCTGTAAATGCAAGCAGAACTAAGGGGAAGAGAGTGCTGTTCAGTGGGGTCTATAGACTGCTGGAAGAAGGAGAGAGTGGGAAGATATACAGGCATAATATAACTACAAAGTATATATACAAAGTTGACTGAAAAATAAATAGAAGGTTGCCATTTATCAATAATAATTTCTAAATATATTGAAAGAAAAACAGAATAGAAAGAATATATTCCGAAATTTATTATATATGTATATCTTTTTATCTGAATATTTTAATGAATTCATAAATTTCACATGGAAAGTGCCTGCAACTGATCTCGAGTAAAACGAACTTGTCTAGGTAAGGATTAGGTAGCTCTTAAGGATAAGGATCTTAAGGATAAGGATCTAATGGTAAAGCAGTCGAGAAGATAACCTATTGTTATTTGCCATGTTTTATATATAGTTCTCTATGAAAACAGTTTTTTTATTAGATAAAGTTGAGTTACACAATAAGATCTCTACTCTGAGCTGAGTTCCACAAGTTCAACCTTCAGTAGATCTATAGTTCTTAGTAAATTCTATGTATTCTATTCAATATATACTCTATATTATATGAATGTGTACCTTATATGCAAATGTGCACTCAATTCATATTAAGAAAATATACTAATTCACCTGCATACTAATGTGCACTCAGTTCAAGAATATATATACTATATTCCATCAACATATGCTTATATCATGTATGTTACGTTACTTCTCCCTCTCAGAGCAGTCCCCAAGCTGATGCAAAACGCCCGTCTAAGTCAATATACCCTTCCCTTAGGCATAAGAGGAGGTATGTGGAGGGAGTGGCAGTGGAGCGAGGGGGCTGATAGGGGCGCATTTTCAGTGGCTCTTTGTTAATTGAAACCTGTTGTAAATCACAAATCAAATCGACGGCGTCACTTGTCCCAACAGCAGCAGCGGCAGCAACTGTTGCAACTGCAACGGCATCAGCAACAACAACATCAGCAACAGCAACAACTGCTGCAGATGTCGTCAGTTTTTCATATTTTAAAAGCTTCGCGTAGGCGGATGCAACATGTTGCGGTTCATTTGAGGAGAATTTTTGGGAAACTCGATCGTAAAGTTCTTTCTCAATTTCCCATAACAGTTTTCCCATCGACTTTGCCTTGGCTATAAAACCATTTTCAGCTTAAAATTGTTTGGAAATGGTCAACGATTCGGGAAGGTAGCGAAAAGTCTATTAAAGGAGATGAAAGTTGAGCAAGGAGTAACCACTTCGAGAAGAAACTGATAGATCATATAAAAAGTTACGTTGGAATACTGATCTGAATTAAAAAGGTCTAGCTGCACTTTCCCATTGTGCTAATTCCTTTGAATACCCTGTATTTGAATACTACACTTCCGAAAGAAACTCAGAGATGGTTTGGATTGGATTCATGAAAAAAAATTATCTAAAATAAAGAATATTCGCGAGCTTAACACCCTGTAACTAAAAGAATACAAAGGGGTAAACACTTCAGGAGCGAACTTAGAATTACTCTGACTAAGATATTTCTCAATAATGAACTGAACTTTGTAGGGTAAACTACATAAAGTTGTCTTTAACAGCAAATTGAGCTGTATACCCTGTAATAATCCATGTAAATCGCTTCTTCTTGTGCTGCCCCACCCTCGGCCATTGTGTAGCGATGTCATCATCGATCACAATATTGGAAATGGAATCAGACAACTGTAAACTAATGACATTTGGTAGTGCCGCCCCCGCTTCCCTTCCCGCTTTGAATGCCGACTGTTTGTGATCCTTGCGGGCTGCTGCGGGTACTCGAGTGTCTGTCCTTGTGTGCGTGTGTGTGTGTGCTTAGTGGTCTCTGGAGTGTATGGTGCAACCCTCTGCGAGGGTTGATCCTGCGCCCGATGCGACTTGCCTCATTTGTTTGTTTTGAGTGCGTCGCTTGCTGTCCAAATATGCGGCAGCTTGTAACAATTACCAAATGACACCCTCGACACAATCGACAATCGACAGTCGAGAGTCGGCAGAGCCCGAGTCCTTTGCCAGGACAGACACGAGCGAGGGAACGAGGGCGAAGGGGCGGGCAAATGCGACAAATGCGCAAAAATTCACTTGTCGCTAAATCAATGGGAATCTTTTTGCCATTAGTTGTTGTTGTAGTGGTAGTTGTTGTTGTTGAAGTTGTTGTACTACTTGTTGTTGTCGCAAATGAAGTAATCAAGTGAAGTCGAGCTGAAACCCAGTTAGAGGGCAGAATTTATGAGCTGGAAGTGCTTTTGAGCTGATGGTTTCTGGTACGGTGTGGGGGGAGGAACTGACAGAAAGAGTTTTTAGTAGCAAAGAAAGAAAGAAACATTAACAAGAAACCTTCTCGAAATTGAAGAGATGAGTTTGATCACTGCAGATAGTATATATAGCATATATATAGTATATATAAGAAAAATTAGAAAGATAACGAAGCTATGAGCTCGGCGGAGGGTCTTAAGGGTCGCAGTATATTTTCTCCTTTTCAAATAGTTAAAATTATGAAGATAGTAGCATCACATTCGTCAGCAATAAACTACAAATCTTCGGGTTGATTTCTAGTGTTTAATTAGACAGAGAGTGGCACAATCAGGAGGTAGCTTAACCGGGTGTGGCACTACCCTACTTAAGAGTAACTTAATACAAGCTTTACCTATTATTCCCGATAAAGACTATAATTTCTGTCTCTCTCTTAAGAGCCTGAAGAGCCTAGTTGACCTTGCTATATCGGGAGGTATACTAATTCTAGTTTTCTCCTAGAATATTTAAAAAGATTGCGAACTCTACATAGAAGAAAGGTTAACCGTTTGGATACATTGAGGTTCTTCTTTGTATGCTTGATCGAAATCTATAGCAACTTCACGTTGTTTGTTATTGACTTAGTAGAAAGAGAGTGGCTCAACTAGGAGGTACCCCTAAAGGTACCCCAGTTAAGTGTAACTTTATTAACGCAATATTTATTAATTCCGATAAAGAAATTACAACAAAGTACAGTAGAGAACCTTAGTTCTAGCACCTTTTTGTGCCTGTAACATTGAAGGGGTTACTTATTCTATTATTCTCCTAAGCAACATTGAAAAATTACGAACTCTACGTTGAAAAAGGTCAAGAAAGGTTGGTAAATACCTTGAGAACCCTCCTTGCATTGCTAGTACCTCCACAATGGGGACCCCTTCAGGTAATGCCAGCTTGCCTTATCCCCATGGAACCCACGGGCACTCCGACAATTCCCAGACAACTAATTTATGTAAACTGTCTGTCGCATACTTCCTAGGTCCAGAGTTGTCGCCTAATAGTCAACTGCAGACAGGCGACAACCCCGCAGGATGTTGGTCTGGGGGGAAGGGAGACATAATTCAGAAAGCACTTAACCCATAAAAGTGAAATAATTCTATGAAATAACAAACGCACTTAACAAATTACAGATGTGAAAATTTCATTTCGAGTGTCGAGAGAGCGAAGCCCAGCTACAACAACAGCAACAACAACGGGACCAACAACCAACACCAGAGAAGGAGGAGGAAAAGTAACCCAGTTGCCCGTGGGGAACGGCGAGCAGCGAGCAGCGAGCGACCCTCCCGACGGCGGCATTCCGCTCTGCCACACTCTGCATTCCACAAATTAGAAAATGATTAATGGACTCAACCGGTTGCACAGAGTCGCCCCCCAACACCCCCTTCCCATCATCCTCCCCCAAACCGCCGCCGCTGCGACTTCCTCTGCAGCAGCAACTGGTACCGGGCGAGGCAGCAGCAGTACCCACGGCAGTTGGTCTGTGTCTGGCACACTTCGGCATAAAATAGCACTCAGGAGAATCAGGAGCCGGGGGCACCCTCGTCGCGGCGCATCCTTGCAGCCCATTCTGCCTCTCGTTCCCTCACTCCCTCACCCACCAAAGTCCTGTGCGTTGTGGCCGCCAGGAGTTGCGTTAAAATCACTCTTCCGTTGCGGCACAGCAACCCCCGGAGAAGGTCCTGTGCCGGCTCCCCGCGACGATGATGCGCGCAATCCGATGCCAGCCCATTCCTCTCCATTCCATTCCCTGCGTTCCGCTCCATGTTGATCCCTTTCCGGGGGTGTGTTTGTTGTCATTTATTGGTGTTGTTTGCTTCCTTCCCATTTTGCTTTCTTGTTTCTGCGCTGCTTGTGTGATTTTTCTGGGGTCACGCTTTGCCCTTTTGATCGCACTCCACTCCTCTCCGTCCGTCCCCTGCCCCGCTCCGTCCTCAACCATGAATCAAATTACACTTTAAATCCTTGATTTTAATCTGAAGGGGCTGACAAATGGATTTTTATGTCAATTTTTCCCAAATTACGACTCTTCCTGGTACTACTCATCCTCACCCTCCTCCTCTCCTCTTCCCCTTCCCCTTCCTGGCGTCGCTTCGAGCACTTCATCTCCTGCGGCGCTCGAAATGGGCGAAGCAATTGAATTTTGCATTTTGACACAACGCAAACATTGCGCAAGTGAGGGTTGACCCGGCCTGGGGTAGAGGCTGGAACTGGTACCAGGATGCGTTAGGCGAACGGAAGGAAACAATCAGTGGGCACAGAACAGAACAGGCAGGGGAGTGTGGGCTGGGCGGCTTTTTAATCTCTGATTAGATGAAGGAAACTGTTGACGCTGATGAGGTTGCACATTTTTGACACTTTCGCGGCCATCGACAGGGAGAGAAGATAGCGCATTTAAATGGTGGAGGAGGAGCTGAGGGGGTTTATCGGAAGTGATGTTATGTGTGCTTAATTAGTGCTAAGGCACTGAAGGATTCACTTGTTGTTGAAACTGTTTGCTGCCTTGATTTACGCGCACTCAGAGGACCTTGTTGCAACACTACTTAAAGGGAGTTTCTTTGGGTATCTCGATTACCTACTATATATACCAGCTGATCTGTACATAACATTTGTTTCGAACAATTTAGGCACTCACAAGTTGCACAATCAATCTATTACAGTTAATAAACCACCAAAGCATTTTCAGTCAAACAGTTGAATTTAAATGATTAATTCATAAACGAATTCTTATGACATTTTGTTTATCAGCAAAGATATTTTATATATACGATATAGATATGATATTTAAATAAATATAAGCAAATTTCAAATTCTGTATTACGTGTAGAAAAGAACTGCGTTCTGAAGTTTTTATTTGAAAGCCTCTAATAAGCATTTGAAAGTTATTCAACACTCTCTTCGACGATCTAATTGGAAACTATAACTAAACTAAATTGCCGAAGAAAGAGTTGCAACTAAGTATAATAAAAGATTGAAACCCTAAAGTGTTTTATTCTTCCCAAATCAAATATCTAGTACGCAATAGATTCCCCACGGTTTTCAGGTAGCGCAGTAAAGGAGCTCATCAAATTAAACCTAGAATACAATCTAAATATCTATTAGAAACCTTATGAATTCATATATTTGGGGGGGAAATTGAATTGATCGATTTAATTAGCAATTCTTGTCGCAAGTAAACTATAAATGCAATAACAATAACAGTAACAATAATAACATTAATAATGAAACACAAACAGTAACAGCAACGGCAACGACAACGAAGAGAGCCGTAAAAAGAGACACAAATACAACTACAACTACAACAGCCACAACAACAATGACAAAGGAAGCAACAACAATAAAAATATTTCAATGTCGCCGCGGGACATTTTTGTTGCCATGTTAACGCTTGCTTTTTGTTTACATTTCGATAATTCCGCGAGAGCGCAGGGAGAGAGAGAGAGAGATGGCACCAGGTATATGTATATGGGATATTATAGTAATAATAACTACAATAATAATATTAAGGAGGAGCGGACAAAGCAGAGGCCAGAAACCATAGAAGGCGCAGCGAGACAAAGCGAATTTCGCGGTATTTTCACGCTTGATGCAATCCACGGCAAAGGATGACTCGATGACGAGGTGGATGATCGACTCACGGATACCCTCTAGTAAGTAGAATGATAGATGACTATTCGATATACTTCTGTTTCTACGTCTGCTACTACTACTACTTCTACTACTTCTGCTTCTACTTCTGCTTTTTCTGCTACTTGTACTACTTCTACTACTTTTACTACTTCTACTTCTTCTACTACTTATACTACTTATACTACTTATACTACTTATACTACTTATACTACTTATACTACTTATACTACTTATACTACTTATACTACTTATACTACTTATACTACTTATACTACTTATACTACTTATACTACTTATACTACTTATACTACTTATACTACTTATACTACTTATACTACTTATACTACTTATACTACTTATACTACTTATACTACTTATACTACTTATACTACTTATACTACTTATACTACTTATACTACTTATACTACTTATACTACTTTATACTACTTATACTACTTATACTACTTATACTACTTATACTACTTATACTACTTATACTACTTATACTTATACTACTTATACTACTTATACTACTTATACTACTTATACTACTTATACTACTTATACTACTTATACTACTTATACTACTTATACTACTTATACTACTTATACTACTTATACTACTTATACTACTTATACTACTTATACTACTTATACATACTACTTATACTACTTCTGCTTCTACTTCTGCTATTTCTACTACTTTTACTACTTATACTACTTATACTACTTATACTACTTATACTACTTATACTACTTTTACTTCTTCTACTACTTCTACTACTTCTGCTACTTTTTCTACTTCTACTACTTATATTACTTCTTCTACTACTACTTCCACTTCTGCTCCTACTTCTACTACTTTTACTACTTCTACTTCTACTACTTCACTTCTACTACTTCACTTCTACTACTTCTACTTCTTCTACTACTTCTATTACTTCTACTTCCTCTACTACTTCTACTTCTTCTACTACTTCTGCTACTTTTTCTACTTCTACTTCTTCTACTACTTATACTACTTCTACTTCTTCTACTACTTCTACTACTATTTCTACTTCTACTTCTTCTACTACTTATACTACTTCTACTATTTCTACTACTTCTGCTACTTTTTCTACTTCTACTACTTATATTACTTCTTCTACTACTACTTCCACTTCTGCTCCTACTTCTACTACTTTTACTACTTCTACTTCTACTACTTCTGCTACTTCTGCTACTTCACTTCTACTACTTCTGCTTCTACTTCTGCTATTTCTACTACTTTTACTACTTATACTACTTATACTACTTATACTACTTACACTACTTATACTACTTATACTACTTCTACTTCTTCTACTACTACTACTTTTTCTACTTCTACTTCTTCTACTATTTATACTACTTCTACTATTTCTACTACTTCTGCTACTTTTTCTACTTCTACTACTTATATTACTTCTTCTACTACTACTTCCTCTTCTGCTCCTACTTCTACTACTTTTACTACTTCTACTACTACTACTTCTACTACATCTATTTCTTCTACTACCTCTACTACTTCTACTACTTCTACTACTTCTTCTACTTCTGCTACTTCTTCTACTTCTACTATGGTACTTCTACTACTTTTACTTCTACTTCTTCTACTACTACTATTATTACTTCTACTAAATCTACTGCATCTACTACTTCTAATACTGATGAGCTCGCAGATAGCTTTCCCTCAATTTAATAGTTCCTTGTATAGAACCCCTTCAGGAGCTCTTCTTGTTTACAGGGTATTCACATCAGGTTGGGGATCTGGCATCGCTTTCGGCAAGTGGTCGCCGTCGCCGGCGGCTGCTGCATTTTTGTTTTTTCTCCGCATTTTTTTGGGTTTTCAGTTCTGGTTTCGGTTTTGGATTTCATTCAGGGGAATCAAAAAAAAAGAATTGAAAAACTGAATACGGATTAAAATGATAACGCGACTTGGGTTCATTCAGTTCAGACAACGTTTTGGCTTTTGTTTCGGCGCTGCTCTTCATAGGAAACGGTGGAAGGAAAGGTAGGATCTGTTGATCCCGCCTCGCCCCTCCGTCTACAGCATTCCCCTGCAGTTTTCACGCTTCAATTTGTTGCGATCGATGGAGAGGGAGAGGATCGCATCAGCTTAAATAGTGATCCAAAACTTTAGCTGGTTTTCTTTGGTCTTTCGGCTTTTCTCCGCTGTTTTCTCTTTGTTTTTGTCACGCTGTTTATCGCTAGTTAAGCCCGCCGATTGGAAGGCAGCAGCAAAGCAGCAGAGTTTTAACGATCTTCGGATCGGTTGAGGCAACAACTTAATTTCGCTTTCGGCTTTTATGGCTCGTTTTATGGCTTCATCTTGGGTGTTGGCTGCACAGTCAGTCGCCTGCAACTTTTATGGCGCGCGTAATTAAATCTTTATGGCTAACAACGGGCGCTCCCCTATGACGCCTCCGCCTCTGCCCTCCGTCCTCCGTTCTCCGTCCTGGCCCCCCACAAGCAGAGACGGCGCCAATCGCATCGTGGCTAAAAACAAATGTTGCTGATTGTGTGTCGTGCTTAATCTTTGTGGATTTTCCCCGTTTAGCTGGAGTTTAGGAATGGCTAGGAAGAAAGAGAGAGAATGAGAGATAGAGAGAGGAAGAGAGAGAGAGCGGCTGCTATAGAGGAAGGGAGAGAGAGTGAAGCTCATAAAATCTGCATAAATCAACGTGAAATTGGATTGAACGTGAATCAAGATTGACCCGTGTTGCCCTAATGCCCAGGGGGCGTGGCCACAATGTCAATAGGGGCGGCGCCAGCTAATCAGCTCCGTCGGCTGCGCAAGTGGGCAATACGGTACTCATAATTCTCGAGTTCGACTCGGAGAGTGTTGCATGATAAATGACTCTCGCGCGTGCCCCCGTTGCCGATGCTGATGGCAGGTGACCCTGGTGGCCTGGTGGCCAGTTGGCTACCTGGGCGAACCTGCGGCTACCTGTGTTCTTGATTGACCAGGTGCTATTTTGATATATGAACGTTCAGGCGCATCAATTAGCCGCTTGCATCGCCAGCTTCAGCTTCAACTTCGGCGTCAGCCTCGACTTGATTTGCCCGCCAGATCGCGAGTGGATCAATTGATAGATTAGCTCGCATTAGTCGCTAATGAGTGGTGGCCCACTGCGACCCGGTCGCCCCCGCCCAGCCCGACGCTGCTGCTCTTTCCCCATTTATCAGCGCATTTCCGCTTTTAATTATTGCAACGTCTCCGATGCTGCAACTGCAACGTCGTGTCGCGTCGCAACGTGCAGCATGACATGCAACCAAATTGTTGGCAATAAATTTCGCACATTTCAGCGCAGCGAAACAAAAAACACATGTGCCGGTAAAGGGCAAGCAATGCTTGACTGACAGATACTACGCAAAAGTAGCCGCACTTAAAGTTATCAAAGTTAATTTAATGAATCTTCTATAATTATATTTTGTACACCATCTCAAAATAACAAAAAATAATATTTATTCATATAATAATAAATAAAATGAAAATTAAGTAAGCTCATCAATTTTGGTAGCCAAGCTTCAATCTTCTATATGTTTCATTTCATTCATTTTACAGAATTATTAATCTTGAACTGATATTTCGGATTAAGAAGTTTTTATGACATATTCCATCTTTACCTATAAATTTTCGACATTATGCTTTATTTACCTTGATGTCGGTCAAAAATTAAAGAACAATTTTCAAAGTATTGAAGACGATTTTCATGTTTAATAATTTTATTTAACGGTTTAAGGCTTTTATAACCTGAGGCTTTTAGAATCTCTTTTGGTGCAGAGTTAATCTACTGTCCACATGTGATCAGGTGAGAAATCCGATTTCTTAGGTAGATTAACCCTTAAGTAAAGCTAAAAAGTATCATTGGGCACTGATCCGACATTCTTTTGAATATCATCTACGATTCTTCGATTCTTGATAGAAGTATTAAAGTAGGTTTAGTACCTTTAGTTGATATTCACCTCTGATGTTGAAAATGCCTTGAGTTGTGTGGATTTTTGCGTATGATCCATTTAAAAGTTGACAAGTCCGACTACATTTAAATACTTCGATGATTACAAACAAGAACAAGAATATATATGCGTAAATAATATATATAGTAAGCACCTTAAATAACCTCTTTCCTGCTTCAACATGTACGGGGTGCAATCAAAAATGAATTGAGTATGATCCATTTTAAAGTTGACAAGTCCGACAATATTTAAATACACCGCTGAACAAGAATATATATGCGTAAATAATGTACATAGTAAGCACCTTAAGCAACCTCTTTCCTGCTTCAACATGCACGGGGTACAATCAGAAATGAATTAAAGTACTTTTAATGCCTCCTAAATTAGCTACAGAGTTGCCACTTTACAATAATTACGAGAAAGACAGATCTGCAGAGACAGCGAGAAAAAGAAAAGGAGACGGTGCGAGAAAGAGAGAGAGAGAGGCAAATAGAGAGTAAGGCATTAAAGTGATAAGTCTATTGGAAGAAGTCTTGAGCGTGTTCTCAACTGCGAAATCGCCGAAAGGCGAAATGAAAATGGCAGGCAAAGCGGCAATTGAAGTTGTTTAAGAGAGTTTTTAAGGATATATGGGATACACACATATACATATGTATGTATGCCTAGAGATAAATACACGTATGCAGAAGTCTTTACTATACCAAGAGGGTGCTGGTACTGCAACAAAACTCCTTCTCCATTGAAAGCAAAAAACGCCAAAATGCTGTGAAAATGGGAACACAGAACAGAGAGTGTGTGTGAGAGAGAGTGAGAGATATGCAGAGAGGGGTAAAGAGAAGGTGCAAGCGAGACAAAGCGAGAGGGAAGGCGCATAGGCAGTAGCGGATTGTTGGAATGCAGCTGCAATTGGCGGAGCAACAAATTGCTGGAATAATTACGCACACATTGACAGCAGGAGATTGAAATGTTGCAAGATCGCAGCGACTGACTGACAGAATGTGTGACTGAGCAAGAGAGAAAGAGAGCGAGAGACAGGCGGGAAAGAGAGAGAGCAAGTGACAAACACGCGGCTGGCCACTTGGCTTGTTCATTGATGAACGTGAGGTGTCAAGCAAATTGACTGCCCCGGCCAGAGCGATGGCACAGAGGCGTCGCAAGGGGTAGAGCGAGTGCCTTGAGGGAATATTGAGGGGGGAGTAACTCAAAGCAAAGCGAGATAGTATCCCCTTTGCAATTGGTGGCCCCTGCGTTGGCGACGCCACTGCGCTGCTGTCGCTTCGTGGCATGCGTGGCTGCGTTGCTGGCAGCCTTGCTGGAATTCGCTGTTTACGTGAATTACGCTCAAATTACAACACGCCAATCGGGCGAGAGCAGCAGGACGAAGGCGAAGGCGAAGGAGGCAGACGGACGGACGAACAGACGAGGCGGATGAAAAAAGCGACGTGGCAAACTGAAAATAGCCGCGACGCAATGAGAATGCAACGCAAATTAAAATTGCTCGCAAAACGTTGCGATGCGAGAATGAAAGAGTAAAAGAGAAGGGGAAACAGAAGAGCTACAACCAGCACAGGGTGACACACACACAGGCAGAGACTGAGAGAGACAGGGCGACTCGCACACGCACAGTGGTTGCGCTCATTGCGCTCGTTAGGCGATAACTTTATGCGGCATTAAATTTAATGCGGCCATAAAACAAACAAATTCGCCTCGAACATTACGGCGAATAAACACGACACAATACAACACACAGCAACAGAGGAACAACAACAACCACAACAACAGCAACAAACACAACAACAACTGTAACAACTGCAAACAAACAATAACAATGCCATGGGTTGCCAGCGCGGAACCGGCAGTACCGACTAGCGGGTACCAGTAGCTGTAGTGTGTGTGCGTGTGTGTGTGTGTGGAACAGAGGAACATGTCGCTTTACGCCCGGCTACAACTCAACTTGGCCCATTGTGTGTGTCCACGTGTACTGACCATATTTGGGGCGGGGGCAGCACCCGATGTCGAAGGGTGCCAAAACTGAATTGCAAGGCAAGTGCTGCGATTAAGCCACAGGGATTGCATGTTGATTGGCTAACTAAGCGGAGCTCGTTGTGCTGCGCTTGATCTGTGCTGCAAGCTGCGTTGCCAAAAGAGGAGGTAGCGCAGAGGGTGTTCAGTTTCCGCTTCCCTTGTTTTCTAATCACGTGTCAAATCTGGACGAAATGTTGATGGTAACTCAAAACCGAAGCTCAAATTCGACCAAAGGCAATCGCGAATTGTGATAAGCGACGCGTTAGGAGGGTAGCGCGGGTAGTGCACTACCCTACATTGCTCCCGGCTCATGCTGCCGCTCCTGCCTGGCCTCCGCATTGAGCAAAGTCAGTGAGGCTCATGTAAACTGATTAACAAGCCCGATAAGCGACGTGCCTCAAACAATTGAAGAGCCGCAACTCGTATTTGCCACTTTTTTCTTTGCTTTTGATGCTGCCACAGCAGCCGACGCGACGCATCCACAATGGTCCATTGTGCCCGCCTTTGTCGCACTCCCTCTTCCTCTCACCCCCTCTCCCTCTCTGTCTTGTTGCTGCCTCTTTGCCTTTTGTGCCGGCATTCAGGGGCGTGCTGTTGTTATTGCCACAGCTGTTCTAATAGTCGACACAATGCCCCGACCGAAGCAGAACAATAGCCCAAAGTACTCAAGATACCGTTTCGTTTCATTTCATTCCGTTCCGCTCTCTTTCTAAGAGCTGTACAAGGTCCCAGGAGCTTCAAAACTCCGCTAATAGCTCGCCTATGGAGGTATTAAGTGAGCTGGGCTCACTAAAAAGGTTGATTAGGGCACTATCTGTAGTAAAGAGAAATCCAAGTGATTCTAAGGGAACTTTAATAACATCTATATAAACTTCCTTATTCAGTTCCATCAACTATTGTGTAATTCCACTCTGAAACTAACTTAAGAAGAGAGCTCTATTACATGACCGATCCTTGTAGAAAATTCCTTACCCTTCTATTCTTTATTGAGGTATTATTAGTTCTACTCAAACAGTTCGTTCTTTCATTAACCACATCCATTTGTATGCCTATTCTGACTATTTCAGGTTTCAATTAACTTGAGAGCTAGAAGTATTTTCGATTTTGTCGACAGTGGAACCTTTTAATGGACCCACGCGCTAACCCCCGCGGTTGGCGACAAGACGAAGCGCTTCAGGAGGCACTCGTAAATTGATAAGCTGCTCGGCTGCACCTGCAGCCGCAGCGCACAACGGGAGCAGCAGGCAAGGTAGAAGGTACTGCCTCGGTGGACTGGGCCGAGGGTAGTACAACAAAGCATCTAAGAAATGATGTGGCAAGTTAATTTCCCGATGCTTCGTAACAATAGATTAATGGCTCTCGATTCACAATGTTGTCGTTGCCGAGAAGCGTGAACGAGGCCCTAACGGGGCTACTGGCAGGCCTTCTGCCAGTGCCTCGGTACTCGGGGTACCTTCTCGGGTAGGGGCTAACCGCGTAGCGCGGCGGGTTACCCTAGAGCCGATTAATGAGCGCGACAACCATGCGACATTTGTGGGTTTTCAAACGATGATTTATGCGGCTGTTCATTAAGTTCATTAAAAGTGAAAGGATGCCTGGCGATTTGTCGATCAGGCGATCAGGCGATCAAATGATTGGATCCCCTCGCGACGATCCCCACCGAAGGCGATCATCGGTTGCCTCCCGACTGCGGCAGGTGGTTCGCAGTCTGCGCTCGCTTGTTTATTTGTTTGTGAGTTTTCCAAATGAGCCGTAACCAATAAATGTTTACGACCCGGCAGCAGGGTCCCACAGCCGTGGAGGAGGCGGGACTGCGGAGCGGAGAGCGCAGTATTGAGGCCACGCCCACGGTTGCCCAGTGAGTTCAATAAAAATCATTGTGAATAAACATTAAAATGACACATTGTCTGCCTTGCTAGTCCCAGTTACAAGCTGAAGATCTCCAGAGATCATAATCATCGCGATGATCAATATATAATCGATGGACCGGCAACTCTTGCGCCAGGCGCCGCTCGTTGTCGCAGCGCTTATCAATGGTTTACGGTGGGTCATCAGCGGGACAACCTGCTGAGTTTGAGGCCAAACAAAAAGAAAGCAACTTCCACAACAGCGACAACAACAGAAACGAAAACAATAATAATGAGCACAAAAAACGAGCTGACAAAAGGCAATCGACTTGCTCAACCGGGCAGCCACGCACCAGGTAATACCCTATGGAAAGTAGCTGATCATTTGGCTACAAGCTAAAGGTAGAACTCGAACTATTTTAAATTTGCCAGATCTACTAATGATAACATAGCAGGATATTTTTCAAACTCCGCTGGGAAAGATATTTATATAGATATTTATAATTATAGTCGATGATGAAGGCCCTACATGCCGTACCTTACTGAAATATGACTTTATCGACTTTTTCGACTACAAATAATCGATAACAACGGCCGTACATACCGCACCGTGCTTGTATATAACTTTATCGATCTATTCAACTATTTTAAGTCTATGATTAAGGCCATTCATGCCGTACCTGAATATAAGACTACCGATCTTTTTGACTACCCTTAATCGATGATTAAGCCCTTACCAAGTGTACTTAACCCTATGTGATCTTGACACTGTCTTTCAATGTCCTATCTTAGTACCTCTCGTGGTCTAATTGATATTTGGCTTAGCCGTAGCCATACAGGTTCCACCTGATCCCCCAACCACAGACCCTACTCCACCGGCTCATGCGATATCAGGCACGGATCGAAGAGCATCCGAGTGCGGCTCAGGCTGTCGCAGCTTCTCCCTCTCTCCCTCACTCTTTGCGCATTAATCATGCACTTGGTTCGGTGACAGTTTTCCATTTTGTGGGCCTATCACTGGGGCCCGATCAGCTCCGATCGAGCAGGTAGGTGACTCAGCTGTTGCAGCCGCTGTGACGTCACAGCTGATGGCATTTTAATTATGCGAGATGATGATGAACCACTAGACGTTTATCAGAGCAAACAAGAGATGCTCTCTCGCTCTCTCTCTCTCTCTCTCTGCTTGTGTCTCTTTCTCTGGTTCTTGCAAATAGCTGCAAGGCGTGAAATCTGCACGTAGCTGCGCGGTGGGTCTTTGGGGCAGCAAGTGCCGGTAGGAAGGGGAGGGAAGGTGTGGAGAGGGGACGACAGGCAGGTGAATAAACTGCGCTGCAACTGTCCGCCCTTTCTTAAAAAACACTTTGTGCACGCTATAATTATGCTGATCTTGCTATTTGTTTTGCAGCTCGCACAGTGGGACCGAAGTGCTGAAATCACAGCACAAATGTGTACGATGGAATGACGCCACATGGATGTTTATGGAGGGTTTTCACATAAGACATCGGTGTTTATCGATGTCTCTCCAATTCTTTTTATGGGGCATTCTACCTTGTGGCACCCGCCTCGTGCAACAGTAGCTGCTGCTGGTGTCGTCTAGTTCTCTGGCTGTTCGTTCCACTGTCATGCGATGCGGACTCATCTTGCCGTGGCCCGCACGCAACACATTTCACTTATTATTTATGAGGCGTGCGCTGTGGGCGTGGCTGGCTTGTTGATCGGCGCTACGTACACCGTACGCCAGCAGTTTACCTGCCCGGACAGCGAGAGGCGGAGGTGGAAGGAATGGAGAGTGGGGAATGGGGACGTTTTCAATCAACGTTCACCTCGCTCGACCGTCCATTGGTCCAGTTGTCCACTCGTCCGCTTGGCATGCCAGGCGAAGACAAGCGGGGACCACCCTTTTAATGAAGCCCTAATTACAGTGTTTATAACAAAAGGTGATTACCAAAGCAAACCAACAACACCAGACACCACTGCGATCCGGCCAAGCAACTAACCAGCCAGCCAGCCAGCCAGCCAGCCAAACCTCGGACCATCCTCGGGTCCAGGTTGAGGTACGGGCGGGCCCTGGACACATCAACAGCTCTTTAGGACAGGCGACGAGGCGACCAGGCGACGACCCCGTCGAAGCGTCGCACCGACAAACCGATCAAGCTGCCGTTGCCTCCCCCTTCCCCTTCTTCTTCTGTCTTCTGTTCCTCCTTCTCTCTTCTCTTCCTCCCTTCTCCTTCTCGCATCTTCCAAGTGCGCCTCAGGGGCAAGTGCCTTGCTTAAGTATTTCAGATCGCAGCACGAAAGTCCCGGACATAGGTACTGCTTGCTTGGGCTCGCAGGTGTGGTTCGATGCGTTGATACCCTGTACGCGCATAAGACCGAGGAGGCATTTTGACATTATATTTGCATGACAATGTTTCATAATATTTCGAAAATCATTTAACATCATAAATATATTCTGTATCTATTTATAAAAGAAAATAAAAAACATTTATCGATAGTAAAACATCCCATCTGAACTAATTTATTCATTCAAAATTGCATTCAAGATTCCTCTTTACATTACTATTATTACATTATTATTATTATTTACATTATTATTATTATTTATTGATAGTTCAATATCAACGATCAGTTCTCTTTTGGTGCACTTAGATCTGTGATAATGATAGAGTACATAAACGATCTTGCCTCTCATTTGACTTACGACTCTCCACACAGCATATCTCTTTGTCGAGCACACCCAACTATTGATTATATTTACGTCGGAGTGGCTTCCCTGTGTGTGCCCTGTCTCCGTCTCAGTCATCGTCACATTATTTATAACTTTTCATGTTTAAATTCGTAATTTCGGGGCGCAATGCAGTCGCCTGGTCTCCTCCACTCTCTCTGGTGCCTTCTCCGTAGGGTCCGCACTACCACCCAAGCAAGTGGAACACACTGCATGGCGCTCGTGACTTGTGAATATTGATTTTAATCGAAATTGCTCTAAATTGCTTGTTTTTCATGTGTTTCGGGTACGCAATTTAAGACACTTTTGCTGTGAAGAGGCGCTCCAGCTGGGATCGTTTACAGGACGAGGGTTCGACGCTAACCACAATCGGAAGAAGTGAAAAATGACTGTGAAATCTGCTGAAAATTTGAAAAGGAACTCAAGAGGTCCATCATATTTTAGACTATGCCTAAGAAGAGCTAGGAATACTTAAGAGCAGTTCCTACTTAGAGAATGAGCACAAGCAAGTGAAGAACTTAAGGAAAATCTAAGAACTAAACGGACTCTATAAAGGAACCCAAATCGACTTTGTATTAGCTTTCTGTATTATCAATTGGCTTCCCCTGGGGTATCTGGGCCCGTAGTCGCAAGTAAAACATCAATTCGATCGCAATGATCGAGGAGACTTGAAAGGCAGCCGACCGAAGACGGCAAAGCAGACCGGGCAACTTATCATGTCCAAATTAAGCTCAATTCGAAATAAACAAGAGGACGACGATGACGACGAGCGCGGAGGCGACTGCGTGCCGAATCCTTTTGGGGCTGCGGCAATACTATCGCAATGCTGCGATTTACAATTCCCCCGCGATGTCGATGTGCCAACTCTATTTGCATGGGGCGCGGTTCCATGCCGACTGAGACTGTCTTCAGGTCTGTGCTGGAGTCCGAGTCCGAGTCGAAGTTGCAGTTGGAGTCGGAGTCGAAGGCAGGTTGAAAGAGTTGAGAGCAGAGTCGGTGCAGCTTTGGCGTTGGGGCCTTTGTTTGAATTAATCGAAGTGATATTTTGCTTGTCCCGAAATAATTTATCCCAAGCAGCGAAGTGATCGCAGCCCCAAGCCGAAGCCGAAGCTGATGCCGATGCTGTGCCTGATCCTTTATTGGTTTTTGCGCCGGCCGCGGCGCTGAAATATAAATATTCCCCATATGGGATCCATTGATACATTTTGACATGAGTTGTGGCCTAAGCGCGCGTTAATAACCGCAATTTATGCGATTTTGAAGACTGCGGCGCCACGAGAAACAGAAACTGAAACTGAAGAGGAGAATTGAGCAACGGCTGCAGTGTTGCTAAATTGATTATTTTCCCTTAATACCCGATACGCATAGGGTGCAGGGGTATTATAACTAAGTGACGAGATACCTCCGACTACAAGGTATGTTCCATGTGTTCTACGACTATGTCTGTCTGTCAAGGGTCACATTTGACTTTGTTCCAAAAGGCAGAACGAAGCATCTTCGACTCCAAATTATATTCTTTATAGTATTCTATGACAATGTCTGTCTGTTTAACAGCCTAAACAAGTGAATATTCATATCGAAGTTAGGCGATTATATGTATAAGAATTGTATAATGTATGTATACATATATTAGTTCATGCAGATCAAGTTGGCTTTAGTAACCGAACAAATCTTAGCTCTGCATTCAAATATTTCCAAAAATATATTAAAGAAGTAACAATTCCATATATCATATTGACTTTAAGTTCCACTATAGGAAGTCTTTCCTTAAATATCTTGAAATGTGCCCAAGAACACCTTTATAAATTTATTATCAAATTGTCCATTTTATATTTTCTATTTATTCTTCGTGCAGATCAAAGATCAATCGAGTTTCAGTTCGTTTAAAGAATTCAAATAACATAATTGTTTCTAATTATTACTTATAAATTAATACAAGAAAGCAAGGGTATATCTCAGCGGAGCACACTCGACTGTGGCTTTCTTAGTTGTTTATTTTCTCGTTTTCGCATTTGCTCAGAGGCACAGCAAATCGATTTCAGATATCTAGATACTTAACTGATGAGTTGCTTTTTTCAAAGTCTGCACTAGTTTCAGGTTAGGTTGAGGCATGTTAGGCAACTGGGGGGAACTTTGTCAATATTTTGATTCGACTACAGTTCTTTGCACTATATTCGTGCTGTTGTTGGGGCTGGCACGCTCGATTTCATGGCCATTTTGCAGCTGTCTGTCGCGAGCCGAGTTTGTTGCCTAAGTCTTTCGTTGGCAGCCTGCGTGCTGCGTTCGCCGTTGCGTGTCTCCTCGCCGACTCAGCGCGGCTGCATGCAGCGAGACCTTATTCACAATTAACAAGATTCGCATAAAATTACAAAACTGACATAATTCAAGATAGCGGCGCGTCTCCCTCGCACCCTCTCTCTCCCTCTCTATCCGTCTCTCTGTGTCTGTCTCACTCTCTCGTGCGTAATCTCATTGCAATGTTCGAACCCGTCTGCCAAATGGGCTGCTAATGGCCTAAAGTGTACTTGCCGATAATATTTAGCACATACCCATCACTTAGGACCACGGACCCGTTCCAGAGAGAGAGGGAGCGAAAGAGGGAGATAGGTTGTTGGGGTTTCAACAGTTTTCTGGGGCTTTTGGGCGCTTTGCTTGAGCCATAAAGCCTTTGACATTATGTCTGTTGTGCAGATGAAATCAATTTACATGCATTCAATTACAAATTGTGAGCCATTTCTTGAAACAAGCCACAGCAGAAGAGGAAGCAGACGGAGAGGAGCAGAGGGAGGCGCAGAGGGAGGAGGAGAACTGGCGACTTTCCAGTGAAAATCTTGGGCCATCAGTTAGTTGAGTTTACGAGGCAAACTGCCAACTGCCAAGTGCCAACTGCTTGTAACGGCGCGTTTTTACGATCCAATACACCCCCTGTGCCCCCTCTCCCTCGATCTCTCCTCCGCCCCGCTTCCCTCCCTCGGCATCATTGCGAACTGACTGCGACAAGTTTTGTAGCGCTGTTAAACGTTTGCATGATTTTGATTTTGATTTTAATGATACGCGAGAAGTCCCACTCGATCGTGATCGCGATCGTGAATCGGGTCTGAGTCGGACTTGGAGTCGGAGCTTAGGCAGCGAGCTGGGGAAGCTTCAGTGTCTGGCAGAAACCTGCAGCACGTCCTAATTAGCGCCCGACCGTGGTGGCTATCAAAATAAACACTTTTAGAATACGATCGTCGGGCGGGGATCTTGGGGGATCGCCAGGCACGGATCTGCGGGGATTGTGACATGTTTTTATGTTTTGGCCATAAATTGGCCAAGTTTACAGTGGGAATTCTCAGATCTGGCGGCAGATTATCGTTTGGCATTCCAATGGCTGACTTTGATGGATATTCGATTGATCCTTAATTGAATAACCGAATACCCCAGGGAGGGGCAGGAAGGGAGGTGCGGTGTGTGTCTTAATCAGCTTGCATAGCTGCCAAAGTGCTGCTCTGCATCAGCTTCACTCTCTCTCCTTCTGTCTTCTTCTGCTCTGCTGCTCTCACTCTCACTTCCCCTGTTGTTCCTTCCCACGGCAATAATAGCGAATTCATGTTTATGTTCGTCCCGGGCTTATCGCGGCGCCCAGCTCCACCAATGTCTTCTTCCCGAGCACATTAACATGCGGCTAATGGCTAATGGCTCATCCCTGGCACGTCGCCCGATCGCTCCCTGGCGAATTGAGCAAATGCAGGAAAACGTCGCTTCTCGCCGCCATAACTTAAGCACAGTCGCGATAAGACCCAGTCGAGTTTGCAGAGAGAGTGAGAGAGCGAGAGAGAGAGACGCAGCGCAGAAATCGATCGGTGGATCGCATGATCGGTTAGTTGAGAAGCCTTTCCTGCTACAAAATGCATTTATTTCGCAGTAACTTGTGAGTCTGTGATACGCGTGAGTTATACTTGCCTATTTAGTATTAAGCATCTGCCATAATGCGCCATAACAAGGATGCAATCCAATAAGGAGGAAAGAGTTGCTTGTGAGAGGGAGAAGTTGAGAAAAAATCGGAACGTTACAGATTTGGGATTTTATAAAGTAAACTTGTGTTATTATATATAAATTGCTTTTCAGAAACATTAGTCGCATTGATCCCACTTTATCATTCAACATTAAAGCTATCATGATAACATTTTGCATTGTTATTTATCTTATATAGATGCCAAAAGGAATAATATACTGCTATAAACTATTCATATACTGTATGGTAAGCAGAACTGTGTACTGATATTTGCAACAGCTGAACTACGCAACAATCGATAGCTGAGCTATTTATTTTATTATACTCTTGCAGAGGGTGTCTTAAATTTTTCTAGAGATTTGCAACGCACCTAATGAGACAATTTTGAGCCTATGAAGTATATATATTTATTCAGAATCAACATTAACAGAGCAGACGAACTCTGTTGTTGTTCTGTTGCAACACAAACTATATAAGAAGTCTCTCCGAGTAAGAGCAAACTTGATGTTACTGGGCACACATGTTTCTCATTGCTGCAAATAACTCAGAACGACTCGGATCGGATCGATACGATATTGTTGCCACACAACATATTGGCCCATTTTTGCTATTTGCCAAATTTACCATACAGAAGTTTTAAATTATAGACGTGATTAGGAGGATACGTATATAGATATCTCAATCAGCTTAATATTCGTATATGTTTAAGCCGGAAAGTTGTATTGTAGCTAGTGTACGTTGCTTACAAACGGATATTCGAAATGAAATAATTGATTTGCAGGGCCGATGATCGTGACACCCACTTTCTGAAAAAGCCTTGATCTGCGCATAGTACCATATACAGGAATATTCATACCGAATCTTGTTATACCCTTTGACCAATAAAAATGGTCAAAAAAGGGTATACTAACTTTGTGCAAATGTATGTAACAGGCAGAAGGAGGCAAGGGAGACTTCACAAAGTATATATATTCTTGCTCAGCATCACTAGCCGAGTCGATTAAGCCATGTTTGTCTGTCTGTCCGGATGTCTGGATGTCCAGATGAACACACAGATCTTAGCTATTATAAAAGCTAGAGACACCAAATTTGGCATGAAGGTTTCTGTTTATCCGGCGCAGATGAAATTTATTTCAAATGTTGGGTACCACGCCCGCCGCCCCCGGAAATCAATAATTTTATCTTTTAAGCTGATTTGTGAGCGACATATAAAAGATACAACATACTGAGTAAGACTATACTTAGCTAATTATAATACCAACATAACGTTAAAATTTCAACAAACAGAGACGTTATTAAACAAAAACCTTGTTCGCTTTGATTTTGTATACAGACCAGCAACATGTGACGTCATTTCAATGCTCATGTCGGAAAGAAAAGGAAAAGGAATGCGAGCGCGTAGCGCATTTTTTGCATTTAAACGTAAACACATACAAAAATTTGAGTTTGACCAATGAAATGCTTCATGTACATTCACGTATTCACATAAAGACGCATATTAACGCTTACGTTACGTTTCTATTAAGTAACATTTTAGTATCGTACAATTATGGACTCTTAACGTTTAAAAAAATATCGAAGGGTATCCCACTGTCGTGTGCCGCTCGACTGTTGCAGATAGTCAGATAGCCAGACGGACAGACAGACATGCTCAATCGACTCGACAAGTGAGCCTGAGCAAGCAAATATATAATATTTAAGCTTTGCCATGCCTCCTTCTGTCTATTACATGCATTTGCACAAAGCTAGTATACCCTTTTTTGGCTATGTTCAATGGGTATAAGGGAAATGTTGTACAGTACAATTTATCATATTATTATTAGTTGCGAATTTTTGGGTTATGTGCTTAACTTGACATACACTAGACTGAAAAGGCGACTCTCTTCTGAAGACATGCTTCACCATCAATGTTACAAATAGCTAAGCCAAGGTATTATAGAAAGGTGCCAGCTGTTCGCCTCCAACTTAAGCTGCGCCCTGATTGCGTCCAGGTCGATGACAAGCGGGATTCCACGACTGCAGTGGGGAATTAATCAAATGTCGAGTGGGATGAAAACGAAAGGGAAACGAGGGGGAAGGTGCTGTGGAGCAGCAGCAGCAGCAACAGCAGCCGCAGTCTCTTGTGGCACAAAGCCTAATGGTCAAAATAAATGGATAAGGAGCTGCATTTACACAAACGCGTTGATATTTGCGCAGAGCAAACAATATATAAATTAAGGCAACTCTCGGCCTGCGATCGGGATTGGAGGCCAGCTTGGCTCCAGCCTGGACAGAGACTCATTACCGGCCCGGGAGTGGAGCGGAGCAGTGGGGGAGAGAAGGAGAGCAGCAACAAGAGCAACGGCAACAGCAACTGGCAACAGTTGCAGCGATGCAGGAGAGCAGAGAGATGGAAGGAGGAGGAGGCGGGCCAAGGGAGGGAGTCTGGCCAAGTGCTCCATGGCATATACTTAATTTCAAGTTGTCCGCGGAAAAACTTAGGCATATTTAACCGCATGTCGCTGAATTTTATGTGTGTGTTGCCTCACAGGTGGGGGGTGCCCCGCAGTGGATCGCGTTGCAACTCGAAGATTCCCAGCTCGCCCAGCTGAGCTCACTTGCCCCGTACTGATTTGAATGTTCTGCTGTGCTCTGTTCTGTCTGGACACGGGACATGGCTAGCGACGGCCAGACAGACGGACAGGCGGACAGAGGGACGGGCAGACTGTCGGACAAGCGATCGCTTGTCCAGCTCGGATCGAGCTTGATCGTCGTCGTTGTTGCTGTTGTTGTTATTGTTGTTGGTTGCGACGACGCTCACGCATATTCCGCATATGCAGACAACGCTCGACGGGATGCAGGCGCCACTTGGGCACACGCACACACGCGCACAGAGTGAGAGAGAGCGAGAGAGAGAGGGGGAGAGTGAGGGAGTGAGGGAGAGAAGGAGCGCGACAGGTAAATGCTAATGCCAATGCCCTCGACCGCACTGGAATCTGCCAGGCTGCAGCCAGCTGACCTTTGCACATGCCACGACAACAACAATAACAACAACAACATCAACTACCATACTACTATACTACTACAGCAACTACAACAACATGCCGGCAGAGGTCACATGTCGCCAGTTGGCCTGCCAAAGCGCCATCCGCACAAGCGATCGTCCCTTCGACCTTCCCCCGATCGTCTCTCCATGCAATCGTGTCGGTCGCACTGTCGTCGTCGTCGTCGTCGTCTTCTTGGTCGTGCTGCTGTCAGCGTTGCCATCATATCGAATGACAAACTCGACTGCACAGCACAGTCCGATGCGTGCTGGCAGCTCGCCGGATTATCTCGGCTCGGCCAGTTCAATCGGAAAATGATCGATGATCGTGAGCAGCGCCTTGAGATGGGTTCTTATGCGACCTGACGTGCCTATTCTTTTCCAACTCTCTGCACAGAGAGTGTCCTCTTCTGCCTCCCTCTCCCCTCTATATTCCTCTCTCTCTATCTCTCTTGCACTCTTGCTGCTCTGCTCCGATATTGTCAATAAGCCGAACCGAGGTGGCATTTCGGGCACTGCCCTAATTAAGGCTGGCTACTGCCGACGGGATTGTGCTATATCTCTCTTCTCTCTCTCTCTCTCTCTCTCTCTCTCTTTCTCTCTCGCTCACCGTCTCAGTACCTCTGAAGTGTCATCGCTCTGCAGTTGTTGAGTTCTCAAGCAAGGGTCACAAGTGCCTGCATTTTATTCGAACCCATTGATAGGGTCGACAATTAAAGGATATTACGTATATGGAAACCATTTTGATTTGGGAATTTAAACTGTCATCGGATTGAAGCTACTCATAGAAACCCATTTTCTTGGAATCTTCTCTATCTTAAATTTTAAATAACTGTTAGATAGATCCCAGAACAAAAGACATAGAAACGTAGAACAAACTAACAATCATGTTCAAAATTGATTAAAGAAAGTAAAGTTTATAAATTAATCTGTGGTATTAATACATAAATATATATCGATATCTTCTTTTGTTTTAAACTATAGGTTCCATAACAAAATAAACTATTTTCGATTTTGATAAGTTTATTGTGTTCTGTGTATAATAATATAAAAAACATAATAAGGACATACACAAATTTATTTGTAAAATTTTTAGTTTTTATCAGGAGTCGTAAGTAATAATTATTTGTTTTTTTTTTTTTAAATCAAACCATAAAGAAACACTATCTTGTGCATTACGAAAGTCCCATACCCTTACAGGTTTTGTCTATATACGACTTCTGTTTAATGGTACATCATTTTATAAGCTGTTAATGCTCTCATTAAAAGCTATAATATCTCAAATTGATGGATGCCTACCAATATTTCTAGCTGTTGCTCTCATGAAAGCTATGCGATATAGTTGTCCAATTTCAATATCCATGAAATGAAAAGGGAGTTCAATATATGTAACCTGGTTTGAAACTATTTGGAAAAATTATTTAGAGAAAGAATGCATTTTTTTTTTTTTTTTTTAAATAAAAGCCTTCGTTCATTCTTCAAGAAACTTGGCACAAATGATTCTTATTGTCGCACACTCTCAATAAGACCGAAAGGGCCCGATCGGACCAACAGATGTCGTTACCTTTGCTCAGATTTTTGTTATTTTGTTATAGAACAAATTAAATAGATCAGGTTTTCTCATGTAAGTAATACGCTTCAAATTTGTTCATCAAAATCAGAATACTATATATAGCTGCCATAGGAACAATATGGCCGACATGAGTGTTTTTCTATGAAGACTAGATTTGTTTAATGATTTAAGTTATCAGTGTCAATCAAATCTATACGTTAAGTTTTTTTCTACTGCAAAAATCGGAAAGCAATAAACTATAGCTTTTAAAGAAAAAATCATTATGAAATAAAGATTTGTGCATTAAACATATAAATGTTTTAATGTTATAAGATGTACTACTTGTATTATGTATAACTAGTAAGGGAACAGTCAGTGAAGACTTTAGCTAAAAGCTACAAGGTTCTAGAACCTTCGCTTAGTCTTTCTTTCCTGTTATTAACTTTAAATCTCTAAAACAGTCTACAAAAGTCACAAGAAATCTTGCATTAAAATAAAGAAGATTCTCATGCAATACCTTCATCATAATATCATAGCTGCAGCTCGATCTATCAGCTAAGACTATTGTACGAGTACATATAAACATATATTCATTGCTATATATGCGTAACTTCTTGATAAACACAATAAAAGTGAATTTGTTAGCTTTTAGTTGGAGGAATACTAATTAAATAAACAAGGCAAGTCAAGTTTAGATGGGCAGTTCTGGAAATGGGAAACCTGAGCGAAGCGATTCCGAGGAACTCAGCTACCAGTTGGGCGAAAACACAAATGAACATGTCGACGTCCAAGTGTCACCGCAGAAAGTGGAACACACGAGGAGGGGAGAGGGAAGGGGAACGTGTCGTGTCTGCTGCAGCTGCTGCCGTTGCTACCGAGGAGGGCATCGCCATCGCCATCGCCATCGCCATCAGGGATGTGGTTGTTGTTGTTGTTGGACTGCCAGCGATTGCAATCTCTCGCCCTCTCGCTCGATCTGGGACTGAGTTGAACTCGAGCTGGAGTTGGAGTTGGACTTGGGCTGCGACTGCAACTGTTACAGTTGTCCCTGCTGCTGCCTCATTTTCCGCCATTTGCCGGGGCCGAACCATAAAGCGTATGTGCCACAAGGAGCAGCAAGAGGAGCAGGCGGAACAGTGGCAGCAGACGGAGAAGGAGGAGGAGCAGGAGCAGGAGCTGCTCATCACGGCAGATCTCGTGCAGCTGATAAAGGCAACCGCCGCGAATGAAGTTGTCGCTAAGCGGGACGCAAACATACACAATTTAATTAAAGACGCGACTACCGTGTGCACACACACACACACACACACGCGCACACACAGACACACGGCACTTAACGGTGCCAGCAGAGATCGCAGTGATTGGTAATCGATCGTTACCCGTGACTTGCATAAATCTCTCTCTGTGCCCCTTCCCCAAGCGGGGCTGACCTTGAGTCGCTAATGAAGATCTCTTTCTCTCTTTGTTTGTGTGTCCCTCTCTATCTCTCTCTTCCTTTCTCCCTCTCGCTCTCTCCCTCTTTGCATAATTCATTCCCAATTTATAAGCCATAAAAAGCGATAATGGCCGCAATTAAGTTCGTGTCCCTTTGATAATTTTCCACATTTACGCGGCCATTAAAGTGATTCCCAGTGCATTTTTCTCGCACATTATCAACCTCATTTCCATAGTCGATGACATGCACGTACTGCTCGCATAGGTAACTCCCGTTCCCGTTCCCATTCGTGTTCCCTTTGCCTGGACTGGGGATGCTTCAGTTTCGGTTCGTTCTCCATTCGCATTCGCTTATCGCCGCCTGCGTAGTCAGACGAAGAAAAATGATAGACGCATGTGGAAAAACATCTTAGTACCGTCTCTGACTACGTCTCTGTCTGCTTCTCCTCTTCCTCCTCCGTCTTCGTCTCTGTCTCTGTCTTCGGGTCCGGGGCTGAGGTGTTAATTAGCTTTATCTTAATGCAGGTTCCGGCACCGAGTTCAAGCTGAATTATACATAATAATTTGTTTGCCACTCTCTAAAGTGGAACTTAATGTAGCCGCGCTGGCCATAAAAAGCCAGATATGACACCGTACTCCTCATGCCGTCTCGCTCTAGCCTCGTCGTCGTCGCCGTCGTCGTCGCCGTCTTAGACGCCACCCACGGGCGGCGGTCCACGTTAGCAGCTCGTGTTAAACGACCATTAATCACATTAGATATGCATTAATTCGAGGAAAATGGATAATGGGAACACAGGCCTCGCTGCCCTGGATTACACCAACAGCAGTGCCCTCTCTCTCTCTCTCTCTCTCTCTCTCTCTCTCTTTTTAGCACTGCTTCCCTCTCTTTGAAGTCTAATGTGCAGTTGTTTCTAGTGCTAACTTGCATTTCTGCCTGGTAGGATTTTGGACTGATTTGTGCGGGCCTGGCAATGCCTTCTAGCCAGAGTTGCCATACATCTAATTTTTGCCTAGCAAAATACACGCACAAAAGAAAACACTCGAGAGCGAAGCGCCTCTGCCTCTGCCAGAGTCGCATTTGCTGCCGTTGTATGCGTGCTTATCTATGTGAGCACATACTTGTGTCTGTGTGTGTGTGTGCGGCAGTCACGTAGCTCCGCCTCTGCCAGCAGCAGCAGCAACAACAAACCAGAGAGAGAGAGTGCTGAGGGGCCCACAACGAAAAGGGGTTGCATTTGCATTTGGTGGTTTGTTTGTTTGTTTGTGTGTGTGTGTGCCACTCAAAGTATTCGCAAGCACGCTCTCTCTCTCTTCTTCTCTTTCTGTACGCCTCGATCTCACGCTGCAGCTGGTCGCCATTATAGCGTTTTATTAAACAAACAAACAATGGAAAGAGCATTAAACAAACAGCGCAAACCAACACTCACACGCACACGCACACACGCAAACAGGCAGAGGCGTGCGTGTGTGTGTGCGCGTTGTGCTTACGCTCAGCCATTGTGCCACTGTGCTCTCTGAGAGAGAAGAGAGGAGAGCAGCCACTGCTGACAGCGTGTTTGTGTGCACAAAGGCAACGAGGCAACGACTGCTGCTGTCCCACTCGAACTCGCAGCCATTGGCGCTGCCGGCACTGCGGTGGGGAGAGATGGAGACTGCGCTGCGGCAGCGTCTGCGGCTGCGACGACGACTGCGGCGACGGCGACGACTGTGGCTGTGGAGATACTTTTCTTGCGGCGTGCACGCCATACGAAATCAGTCAATGTCTTGGAGTTGATGGCGCGAGTACACGCGACACGAGGTGACTGCGACTGCGACTGTGACTGTGACAGCGACTTCGACTTCGACGAGTGCGAAATCAACTCGAACTCGAACTCGAGCTCGAAATCGACCATCAACCCGATATCGATAGTTAAATCGACAGTGTGATCGAACTGCCGCTGACTTTGCCTCGTTACGTGAGAGCGCAGTTTGCAATCGGAAGCCGCCGTCGCCGCCAATGCCTTCGTCGCCTTCGTTCTTTGCCGCGAAAAGAACAACAACAACAACAACAGCAACAATAACATAATTGCCTTGCATTTTTTTTACTGTGTGCAAAAGAAGAAAAGAAAACAAAGAAATTAAGCGAAAAGTGAATGCAAAAGATGCCAGAAATATTCTGAGCATACAAAAGAAAGATAGAAAGAAAGATTGAATAAACAGTTCCTACTTAGTTGAGAGCCAGCGCCATTGTCCCAGCTCCCCCATTCGCCTCGTCTCCAGCAGCACCACGACGTCGTCACCCGGGTCAATAATGCTAGTGCCGTCGGACATGATCGCGGCACAGTCCAAGATGGTCTACCAAATGAACAAATACTGCGCGGATCGGGTGCAGGTGAGGAAGGCGCAGATACACAAACAGATCCAGGAGGTCTGCCGCATTGTACAGGATGTGCTCAAGGAGGTTGAGGTGCAAGAGCCGCGCTTCATCTCCTCCCTCAACGACTACAACGGCCGCTTCGAGGGCCTGGAAGTGATCTCACCCACAGAGTTCGAAATCATCATCTACCTCAACCAGATGGGCGTGCTCAACTTCGTCGACGACGGCACCTTGCCGGGCTGCGCGGTGCTCAAGCTGAGCGACGGACGGAAGCGCTCCATGTCGCTGTGGGTGGAGTTCATCACGGCCTCGGGTTACCTGTCGGCGCGCAAGATACGCTCCCGCTTCCAGACCCTGGTGGCGCAGGCGTGCGACAAATGCGCCTATCGCGACATTGTCAAGATGATCGCCGACACCACCGAGGTGAAGCTGCGGATCAGGGAGCGCATCATAGTGCAAATAACGCCCGCCTTCAAGTGCGCCGGCCTCTGGCCACGCTCGGCCTCCCATTGGCCACTGCCGGGCATTCCCTGGCCGCACCCCAACATTGTTGCAGAGGTTAAGACTGAAGGCTTCGACATGCTCTCCAAGGAGTGCATCGCGCTGCAAGGCAAGAACTCCGCCATGGAGGGAGACGCCTGGGTGCTCAGCTTTACGGATGCCGAGAATCGACTGCTCCAAGGTGAGTTGCCTTCCAAAAAGAAACTTCAGTGACGCTCCCAGCTAACACAGAGCTTGATGCCGTCGGCAAATGAACATTTTTTTATTTTGCTATATTTGCCATATGCCAAACTCACTTTATGTATAGTTATCACTTTATGTATATAGATCATTCTGATCAGAAATCAATATAAGATGCCGTAGGATCCTTTGGCAAGGATTATCAACAATATTCGTGAAAGTAAAGGTACCTTAGGCTCTTCAATTCAGGATGACCTTAAAGATCTATACATGCTCTAGCCGGTTATGTGATAGTTGACTTCTCACTTGTAGATCCCTCAATAAAAATCTTCATATTATTGTATTATCTACTTAAAGACACCCTAATGCATACACGTTCTTTATACCACACTCCAAGGATTGTTCTGTTTTTCATTTTCTTGTTTTTACTTTAAAAATGCTTCAATCAAAACCTGAAGATATTTCCCAAAGCCTCTCGATCGGTAAAAGCGAATGAAAGCAGCAGCAACTGTTATCCGGTTGTAAATTACTCTTGAAATCGGTATTACGAGCACCTCCTAACTGCTACCTGCTGCTGGCAGTGCTATACACTGAGTTATACGAGCTAACGTTTTTACAATCAGTGACACACTTAAATTGAATTGATTTATTCCCAACAAATCAGCGACTGCAGCTTGATATAATTGCTTGTAAATTAACCATTCGATCAGCTCACACGACACGCGATCAGGTGCCAAAGATCGTTGGAGACGATACTCCTTCCCAAATTTTCCGAAAGATACAATGACACAACACAAAACGTTACGTTTTAACTAGACGATCCAAGTGATCTGCGGAAGATCATTTGACATTTTATATGAATTATTTAGGAAACATTTTAACTGTAATCATCTCTTTGAAAGACGCACATGAAAGACTCTTCTAAGCCAAACACAATCGAGCGATTTAGGCAGAGCACCTTTCAGTGCGTGCCATGCCTCAGCTATCGTTTATCGGCCGAGAGATAAGGAATGAGATACGACCCGTATGGTCATAAATCTGTTCACTGCGATCTGATCGTTGCACTGACTGAACAAACTGAGCCCAACTATTGGATAAGCCCATCGCCCATTGCCCATTACCCATTGCTCATGGCTCAGTTACTCATCCCTACAGTTTTCCAGGTCTCCCCACGCGCACAAATCCGCTGATCCGAGGCAGATAAACGCAGTCGCTGCTGCTGTCGCCGTCGCAGCCGCTGGCATGGCTATAAGGTAGCCTGTTAGTCAGTTAGGTTAGTCGAGAAACGGGTTTCGGGTCCGTAGTTGCCGTAGATATCAACAATGCCAATGCCTGAGCCATAAATAAATTTCTAAACGATTTTATAAATATTTTAAATCTCGGCGATTAGATAAAGTCAACAAATAAATAAAACAACGGCGCGCAGTCAGCGCAAGAAGCCCCCCGCCAAAAAAAAACTAAAAACAACAACAACTAAAATACCAGCAACAAAAACAAAAGTAAAGACCCAAAAAAAAAAAAAAAAAAACAAAGAAAAACCCACCAGAGAAGACGACAAAGTGAATAAGAAAAATTTAACTCGAATTCAAACTCAAACTGAAACCAAGACCCGAATCGAAATCGAAATCAAATCTGAAGCCCTCGCAGCGCTTCTTGTCGTCTTCCTTCTCTTTCTCTATCACTATCTTTCTCCTTCTCTCTCTTTCCCTCCAGCAATCTCTCCGAACTCTCATTCGATCTTAGTCGATCGAGTTGACATTTAATTTAATGCGCTGGCGCATAATAATTTAGCTGCGACCGTCGACCGACTAACTGTCAATGTGTCCGTATCCATTACAATATTGCTATCGATCGTTATCGGCTATCAGATATCAGTTATAAGACTCCTGCAGCCGTCCATAATCACGTTCAGCTCGTACAACGATTTGTCTTGGATTTGTTCAAGTTTTCTGATAATCACGCGAGTTAAATAAAATTTAAGTGTGATTAGATTTCTTTGGATTCTAATTTTTTAATGTTTTTAGTAGTGGAAGGGTTTGCAGATAGCATTAAAATTAGTTTTATTTATTAAAAATAATAACAATACTTCAAGATATGTCAAAACATTAAAATAATTCGATTCATTCTTAAAAGTTTTCTGTCGAATTTCTGAAAATGTTTTCAGTATCTTATGCAAATACTTTAATCATTAACTTAAGATTTCTTCTGTTATATTTCAAGCTAATTTAAATCTTAAATCTTATGTTGGAGATTTAGTAAGTCAGCAATCGGTTCCAAGAAGTCTAGTCGTCAGATTCTTTTCGGTTACTTGCAAAGTCTTATGCTCCTAATCAAATATAATTCGCCTTCTATGAGTGCAGGGGGAATTTTTCATGACATTACCAAAAAATCAAATATATTTATAGGTCTATTCAACTGACTATGTACTTCTCTCTCTCTCTCTCTCTCTCTCTCTCTCTCTTGGCACTAGCTCTAGTTGCCAGTAGTGTAGAAATACATATCAACGTATTTTAACTGTGATTATCGGAGTTGGTCGAGATTAGCTCGCCTGACACTCCATGTCCATGATTTATGTGTTCGCTGACGTGTTCACAGGTTGATCAATCAAACCAGTTCGAGGCCTAGTTACCGATCTGAGTTCTTATTGTTGAATACCCTAAGAAATTGTTGGGGGAGGTTCTTTCAAGCAAACAGTGTCAATTAGAGGCAAATTAAAGACAAAGCACGTGTCACAGACTGATTAATCTGTCTGTACAACAATTAATCTAATATTGGTGGAATTACAACTTATCGCAGTTTTTAAAACTCTTGAATTTTAGATTTCGCAAACCCTTTGGTCACTTGAGTGCCATTAGTGTTGAGTAATCGGGTGTATTCTAAATTAATCAGTGTCCGAAATAATAATTGAAAACATCGCTGAGGAGAAGCTTCAACAGTCGACATCGCTTGCAACTATATTGTTGATTAGGTTAATTGTGGGAATAGAAAGAAATTTAGATATGTTTATTATGAGTTTAGGTTTTATAAACAAAAAAGGGAGTAATTTTCCATCTATGAGCTTGAAGGTTCATGTGTATATATAATGTAACTGTAGTAAAATAGAGAGCTGGAGAAACATCGTTGTTTGCTGAGGTTCTATTTAAAACATCGTTGCTCATCAATATTCATCGATGTTTCTCCAGCACTAGAACTTTTATGTATATGGTCAGAAACTAAAACAGTTATTCTCTATTCCTTTCCCTTGCAGGTGCCAGTCGCCGTCGCTGCCTTAGCATACTGAAGACACTGCGCGATCGTCATCTGGATCTGCCGGGCAATCCCGTGACGTCGTACCATCTGAAGACGCTGCTGCTCTACGAGTGCGAGAAGCATCCGAGGGAGATGGAGTGGGAGGAGAACTGCATTGCGGATCGTATCAATGGCATCTTCCTGCAGCTGATCTCGTGCCTGCAGTGCCGTCGCTGTCCGCACTATTTCCTGCCCAACATGGATCTCTTCAAGGGCAAATCGCCGGGTGCGCTGGAGAATGCGGCCAAGCAGGTGTGGCGCCTCACGCGCATCATGCTGACCAATGTGCGCTGCCTGGAGGAGTTGTAGAGGGTGCCTAAGCAAGTAGAGCAAAGATGGTTCAAAATATTTTTCAAGTGTTTTTTTTTGTCTTCATTTTCGGTTTGTTATGATTTTTGGAACAGTTTGCGAAGACGAGTTAAGATTACAAAAGCCGCATAGTGTGGCCAATTAGGGGGGTAGGAAAAGAAAGGGCAGGGCAGGGCAGGGAAGGGTTCGCAGCGAGTTAAAGGGGGATCGAGACGCTCAGAGACGTAATTCGGAATTTTTAACCCAAATACTATTTGATATTTCATTAGATCGTAATTTAGTTCTTAGGTGCTTTCGAAAAGTATACGCCGCTTCAAGAGTTTCCTATATTTAATTGCTGCACACGCTACAAATACCCAGCACAACTTACTATGTAGACCTACGATACGAATACGTAATACCCGTGTATACCCTACCAGATCACCCAGATCGTACGCAAATACGCACACGAACTATTTACTTACTTATTATACCTATGCATACAAACATATATACGATACACATACGATAATGTAAACAGCGCCTAAGTAAACTAAGTATAAATAATTTTTTTTCTCGTGTAGATTGAAAACCGATTTTGCCAAGCGGCAAATAAAATTAGCTAAAGTATTTAGTAGAGCTAAGGTAATTGAGTTGAAATCATTTTTTTAATCTTTGTTTTAATTATTTATTTGTGTTTTCGCCTTTCTTGTGAGTTTAGTCAATAAAAACCTCAGTTTTTCAATAAATTCCCACGGAGTTTTCATTTTGTTAAGTCAAGCAAATGTTCCTGACTGTTCTAACAGCTGATATAAAATATACGCAAATTATATGGGGAGAGTCAATGTCTATATTATATTGGAGTATTTTCTTTATATATCTAAGATTCTTTTAACGTTTCTTTGAGTTCCAACTTACAGCAATGTTAACAGCATATCACTTACTCTTATGTTAACTTTACAGTAACAGTGCAAACTTAACATAGCGTATCTAACATGCTATGTTATGTTAATCTGCATAATGATGGAACTCTTTATCACTGGGCGTGTGTGTAGGTCCGGGTTCGGGGGCTTGGCGCTGCTTTGATGTTCCAAGTGATATAGAGTTCGATATCGGGTGTTCGTAGAGCCGGCGTTATGGACAGCTCAACTGTTGAACATGTCAGAGACTGACAGTCGAGGCCCCCGGGCGACATGTTGTGCATTTTAATGGGGCATTAAACAACTACTTTATATATCGCAGACAGTTAACAAACCCAATAAACTTGATATCAATTGTCGCAAAATTATTGCCAATTTCTTGTCCATAAGCAAGCGGGGCGGCCCACTTTGAGCCTTCGTCCCATACTGCATTTAGATCACGTGTGAGTTTCAGTTTCAGTCAACAGGCATAACAGTCAAATAAAATTTAATGCTTTCAATAAATTAAGGTGCTCTTCCTCGCGAATACCCTGTAACCAATTCAAATGATCACTTACATTGTATACAGTACTTTCCCTAACATTGCAGAGTATCAGCAGGGTTATCAACCCCGAGTGCTGCACTTGCTCTTGTTGTACCCTCTTTCTCCTCAGTACCTTTTCCTTTGCTGTTATGATTCATTCTTTATTTACCTGTTCCATTGATTTATGCCTGTACGTTTCGGATTTCATTTCGAATTATACGAAATTTCTACACGATTTGAAAGATAATTTATTTGTAGCTCCACAAGTACTGCCGACCCTATAAAGCCCCAACACGTTCGCCATAAATAAAGGTGTAAAAGGGTAAAGTGATTGCTTTAATAAAAGTTAATACACATTTTAAGCGATTCTCCAATTGGTAAATGATCTATTATAATACTCATGATAATTTATATAAAGATATTGTTGTGACTGTAACTCGATCTGTTTAGTGTAATCTAAAACTTGTCCAATAAATATATTCGATATTTGGGGAAAAGGAGGTGAAAGATATTGTTTTTACCTATTTTATGATGATATGATACTCTTGACTAACATCTTTAAACTCTTAGCTAGATCTGTCGCTGCACCTGCAGCACATTGTAATATTCATTAGTATTCCCCGACCAACTCTCGTGTGTAGTCTGTGTGGGCGCCCCCTTCGGCACCCTCTCGCTCTCCGTGAGCAATTGGGCCTCGCAGATTGTAGCCAAATTTGAAATTTGAATTCTGAAATCAGAAAACTGAAATCAGAAATCTGAAATCTGGAATCGGGTCGTTAGCCGGTTAGTTGCGCTTTTAATGAGTTGTTGTTTATTGGATTCGATTTGCATATTAATATGCCACGAAATTTATTATTTGTTGTTGCTTGCGGTTGCTTTTGAAATACACATTGTTGTTGTTTGTTTTGCTTTTGTTTTATTTCGTTGTCTTACGCTGCGACGCGAACACAACATACTTTTGAGTGAGTGAGACAGAGAACGAGAGAGGGAGAGAGAGAGAGAGAGAGGGGGTGGAGAGTGGGAGAAATGCCATTGATGCGCTGCTTCCCACACAAATTAAAGAACAATTAATAAATGATAATTCCCCCACCTCTTTCCAGCCCCATCCCCTCCGTTGCACCCCTCCCCCTAGCGAGCTGTCGCCTGTCCATTGGCATCATCATCAGCAGTTGTCAGTGGGGGCCGATTTGTTAGCCAGTTCCACTTAATGAATTCGCTGCAATTTATATTCATTTAATGGCCAGAAGCAAATCTTTATGAACGTATCTCATAATCGCATTTCAAACACACAATTTGTTATAAACAATAAAAGAGTTGAATTCAATCTGAAGAGCGCAAGATCATCTGCAGTAGAAAGCTGCTATTCATTACTTGCGATTCATTACTTTGATTCGATTAAACTTGTTAAAAATCATTTAACTTGGAAATATTGGCTAATGCTTCGTGCAGTTGAGTGCCTTGTAATCGTTTAAGACGGTTTCTGCTCTTAGGCTATAATTTGATCTTCTTCCAACTCTTTATGGATCAATTACTAACATAATATTGATTCGAATAAACTCATTGAACTTCCTTCAACTTGATACCATTTGATAATATTTTGTGCACACCTAGAAACAGTTGAAGGTCTCATTAAAAATAAAGAATGTTTATTATCATCCTTTTAATCTTGTCATGCTATTACATTGTATGATCTTTCTATACTTTTTATACATAGATCAAGAACTCGATTTAACTTAGTAGCTTGCTAGACTCGATGAATTTCTTTGAACTTGGTAACTTTTGGATATATTTTGTGCAGAACTTGAAACAGTTGAGAGCTTTATTATTTATCATCATCTTCCTACTTCATATCTGAAGAACTCGAATTAACTTGGTAACTTGTTAGACTCGTTGAATTTCCTTGAACTTTGGCAAAATTTTGTTACAATGTTTAACATGTAAATATTCTTGTCTTTCTTTCGACATTCTGCAATTGAAAGAACCGTTCGTAATGTATTTTGTTTTGCATCTTAATTCATCGAGTTTTGTATTCATCTATGGATAATATAAGTATTTTCAGCACTCTGCGAATCTGCAGCGAACTTGTTGTGGAATTAAAGACGCCCCAAATCTGGCTAAAACGCGCTACCAACAACGAGCTGTCAACCGGCATCAGCAGCTGCCACCCCTTAACCTTGCCCATCTCTTCGCTCCTCTCCCTTCCCCGTTTCCCACTGCTCGAAAATCAAAACAAATGTTTTATTTAAATGGTTAATTTGATCAGAGGAACGCGAATTGGGCTGGCAATGGGCCTTGAGATCGGTACTGCAGCTGGAGCTGCCTGTCTCTCTCTCTGTGTGTGTGTCTGTGTGTGTGTGTTGCAGCTAGCCAAATGAACCGCTTACACGTTGATGATGAGACGCGAGGCGAACACAAATGAAGAGCAAATGACGCGCCCTGACGGGTCTGCCAAGTCAGCCAAGTCTGTTCCAAGTCGTGAGAATTGCATCGCGGAGCAGCCTCGGCAACATCGCCTGGCGATTTTAATTTGCTTGCTTCAATCAAACTGCATGCAGGTGAGGCGGGAGGGGAAGGGAGAGGTCGGGGGAGGAGGTGGAAGATCTCCCGACGAAGATGAGCTGCTCCTGCTCCTGCTTCAGCTGCTGCTGCTGCTGCTGGTGCCGCGTCGGCCCTTGCCACTTAGCATAAACGGACGCAAGTTGCAAGAGGGCGAAGCAGAGTGGAATGGTGAGGGGTAAGGGGGCAACCAGTTGCAGCAGGATCGCTGCTTGTTGCGTGAGCCGCAGCGAAGGTGAAGGCGATGGCGATGGCAATGGCAATGGCGAATGTGGAAAACGCGAGCCGCCAGAGCCACCAGAGCCGCGTGAGCCGCGACCTGTGTGGCCAGCACATCAGGGTAACAAGCTGTAATTAGAGCCTCTTAGGCTGTCATCGCCAGGGTGCTTGATTATAGCCTTTTGACAAAAAGCAAATATTAATTTAATACGCTCGGCCACAAGCGCCGCGAGCGAGACAGCAGCAACACAAGCAGCAACAACAAGCAGCAACAGCAACAACAAGCAGCAACAACAGCAACTTGCCACTTGATAAGCTGTTGTAATTGCAGGTGAGGGGACTTAAGTAAGTTCCCCCTTCGGAGCAATCAGCGTGAGAGACTCGGGCTAAGTTTGTGTGTGCTCTTTAAATGATTATAATAATTTATGGTAGCCAAAGAGGTGGATATTTTAGTCTAGTAATTTGTGGAGTAGGACAGTGACTAGGGCCACACCGAGCAGCAGGAACTTTTGAAAGCTTCGCTCGCTCTGGAACTAAAGTAGAGCAACATCTGTTCGCAGTCGTAGATCAGTTCAAGAGCTTAACCAGATTTCAGTAGTTGGACTTGTGGCATGGTATGTGATGAACTATAAAGATACTTGGTATAGTATATTATAATATTGAAATGTTCAAAGTAATTTACGTTAGTTACAGCACTCCTTAAGCGAAGTGTAGGCTCTATATGTGTCTCTATAAATAGCTCTAAAAAAGTTAACTTCCCTGCAGTCTCAAGAACTACATTTCCCTTAAATTGTTTCACTTAATGACCATTACGAAGTGTTGCACTAGTCCAATAAAAGTAAATTTAAATTAACCAAATTTCTTTATTGTTCTATAAATTGTTAAACTTGGACTCAAAAAGTTTATTCATTATGCAATGATATAGATAAAGTTAAAGTTTTATAAGGAATTATATCTTTTTATATCTAATATTTAATTATTTATTTATTTTTTTTTTATTAGTATCTTCGCTTTACTTTTATATTATTTAACCAGAGTGCATAATGTATTAGGAAAATTGTTTATTGAATTTCAACAAAATCGTAGAACAAAGAGAACTGATAGGGTAACCAGACAAACGCTACAGTAGGACGAGCACGATAGTAAGAAGCCCTGCTCCCACTTTTAAATAACTTCTTATTGTTTGTTCTGATTGCAATTTGCAGTAGAGAAGTAGATCCTTCTATTACTATCTATATGTGCATTGATAGTTGTGACTTTGAAAACGTACTTAGTAACAGTGAATTACTCATTAGGGAAGGCGGTGGGCGTGGTCTCTAGCATTTAAAATATGTTGATATGCCTAAGTTTGATATGCAGAGACCTCTATGCCAAGCCTGGTGTCACTAGCTCTTGAAGTCGTTAAGATCTTCGCGCTCATACATACAGATTACAGACAGAAATGCCTTAATGGAATCTGATTTTGTTCCTGTTCACTTTATGGGGTCTGCCACGCGACTTCTGCCTGTTGCATTGATTTGCACAAAGTGGGTAAACACTTTTTTGATAATTTTCAATAGTCGAGGAGTATAAGAATTCCTTTCTAATGAACAACATCGCTATAGCGGGAATAAAGTAACGTTTATAGGTGAATCGGAGGAACAAGTGCATCATCTGAAGGTATCTGGGACACCATGCATTAAGGCCTTATCGATGTGGCACTAATCCGGTGCTATCAATTAATATCCAAGCTGTCTAACTCGAGTCTGATTTCAATTTTGAATCCAATTGCGGCAACGATTACTGTGGCTGCTCTGCCCTTTGTTGCTGTAGTTGTTGTGATTGCTGTTGCTGCTGTTGTTGTTGCTGTTGTTGTTGCTGCTGTTGTTGTCGAGTCGAGTCGTCTTCTTTGTGACAATCGTACGCCCATTTTTGGTTAAAAACAATGGGTTCAAACGGCTGCGCTTCAGCGGAAAACAAAAAGCAGCCAACGAGCCCTAAATCAATCACAGGCAGCGACATGTCAACAGCCCCAGCAGCGTTGCCCCTGCCCCCTGTCCCCCACTCCCCCCTTGGCAGTACCTAGCAGTAGCTAGCAGAGGCAGGGCCTGAGGGAATACCCCTGCGAAATGTCAACGTGATCATCGCAGCTTGAAAAGGGCCGCCGACTTGGTCAGCTCATATATATTGGCCATATAAGTATATACAATGGGAATGGCAATGGGAACGGGCATGGCATACTGGAGACCCGGACTGGGCCTGGGACTGGGCCTGGGACTGGGCCTGGGACTGGGCCTGGGACTGGGCCTGGGACTATCGGGTATGTGGAACGTGGCGTGCTCATGCCTGCAAAGGGTCGACATCGGAGTGCGCGTGATATCTGAACTACGAAATTGAGATCGATTTTCGAGTACGTGTCTGAAATGAGAATGCCCAATGCGAGACTGATACCTGACCCGACAAGGCATCGAAAGAGAGAGAGAGGAAGAGGGAGAGAGAGGAATAGAACGAGTGCTGTAACGATAAATTATGATATTATTGAAAATTAACGTTAAACAAAATGACAGGCCCTGCTGCTGGTACGGTCTGGCTGTCTGTCTGTCCGAAGGGTGCTCGGCGAGGCGAGGCTTGCGTGATTAGCGTGCACTTGTCGTCATGATCGTAAGTTAGGAGAGCGACGGAGCAGGGGCAGCAGATCAGCGCAGATCACTGCACTGGCCACTGGGCGCTGGGCAGAGACGTAATTAGTATTCCAGGCAGCGGATCGCGAAACATATGTACGCTGCTAGGCGATGTCCAGGCCCAGGCTGCAGGCGCAACGCGGCGCATGCGTAATGAGTCGTGGACTCGAAGGCGGTCGCAAGGGAGGGCAAGCGAGTCAACAGACAGAGACGGAGAAAGAGACAGAGACGGAGATGGAGTTGGAGTCGGAGATGGAAACAGCGACAGGTCGACTTGCGATGTGGAGATGCACAAAAAACTGATTGACCGCTTTGGGGGCCATTGCCGGCAACGAGGATCGGAAAGCGGATGCGAATGTGCCTGGCTGGGGGAGGGGAGCGGAGGAGAGGAAGCTTCGTGTCGGGGCTGATTTGTTCGCTGTCATAATTCAATAAAGTAGTCAAATGTCACCTGTACTTAAGCAAAAAGCGCAAGGCTTACGTATGTTCCGCCTGAAGCAACTCCCGGCAGTAGCTCCACATGCACCCGAAACGGGTTTAATCGCGCTCAGCCTGAATGCAAATCCGCTTAGCGTTGGTATTTCGTATGTGCCTCAAACAGCGAGAAGAGAGATAGAGAACGAGGAACAGGGAGAGAGAGAGGAAGAGAGAGGCGAATAGAGTTAGCGAGTGGCTTATTCGAAACGAGGTAAGTGAATAAAATAGCCAGCTAAACTGTTGATTTATGTGCGGATCAATAACCATAATCAATAGATATATCAAAAATAAATAAAGCTGTTAATGCTAATGCAACAGTGTCTTAACATAGCACGCATTATCCCAACAGCAGCTAGGCGAATGTCAAAACTGTCTTTAGGTAAGTCATTTAACTTGTATGGTATAGGTATGTAGAAAGAACATTTAACTGGTATCAACAATCATTCTGTTAACTCTTACAGCAACTTAACAGAGTGTTGGTAAATGCTCGCCGAAACTGAGGCATAGTGAGTGTGGAAGGTTTTTTTGATATATAACGGGACTGTTATATATTAACATTTATTTAACAGCAAAGCCATGACAGAGAGGGAGAAAGAGAGAGAGAGAGAGAGACAGAGTGTTAGAGAAAGTAATAAAATATGGTATTCTTAAACTAAAATGCATCCAATAATCTTTATTGCAACTTAACAGAGGCCACATTAAATCAATCACATATGTACTAAAACTTTGGCAACAACAACGCAGTTATATTTTAACATTTAATATTAATATATAACAAGGTGTCTACCATTGAAGAAAAGTTGTTAACATGAAGTTAAGAGTACACGCAGAGAGAGCAAGAATGTAAGAATTTTGAAGAAGATAAAATAACAACAATTAAGAAATAAAAAATGTTGATTGATTGGGTTTGATGTACTCGATGTCAGTATTGAACATTTGAAGAGGCAACTGTGCAACTGAAATGGCTTCTTAGGATTCTTATAATTATTTGCGTTGTATTTTGAATACAAATATTTCCTATGTAAAGCTTAATCACGAGTCCATACAGACTATTACTTCGCGGCCGTAAAGCGCCTATAGCGAAGAAAAATTACCGTTTAGTGGCTCAATCAATGACGTCGATACTTTGGTGCTAAATTTAGGTCCTCTATGTTGGTGTGGAACGGCACTTACCATCAAATCGTAAGAGCTCATTAACGTAAAATAAATAGAACTCAATGAAAAGGTCAGATTGTTTGAAATTTGTACAATAATAACCACAAAATAAATCACTTTTTAGCATCCGAGCAGAACCTCAACATACTTGGTCTATGTTAAGCAGTTAACATAGTAGTTAACATAGGACAAATGTTATTACGATATTTGCATGCTGTATCTGAATAGATTGGTCAACTTGTGTTATTTTGAAAACACTGATAATGCGACAAATTCGGGGAATACGATCGAGCTACAATCAACATGGACGCGTGAGGAATGGCTTGGGTTATCTACCCACTTGGTGGATGCTTGTGTGACACGCTGTTATTGTTCTTTTCTCTAGAAACTTTCGGCAGTTGGCCAGTCGAGAAGTGGAGAAGTGGAGAAGTTCAGCAGTCCGAGCAATCCGAGGCAGTTGGCTCTCAGCTGGACAGGCCTGGGCTGATATATCTAGAAGATAAACGACTGCGTTGATGGTCAATAGAGGCGGACGCGGGCGACGGGTGACGACGGTGTCGGTGACGCTTTTCACCAACAACAACAGCAACAGCAGCAACAACAACAGCGAGGTAAAAACAATAGCAACAACAGCAAGTGGAGAACGAGACAAAGACAAAAGAGACGAAGGAGCAGAGCTGGCGGAGCAGCAAAAAGACAAACGTTGCGGCGACAGCGCAGCAAGTGACAAACGTTTAGATGGATGGATCGTTCTTCATTTGGGACCGAGTCGAGTCGAGTCGAGCCGGGCTGGGCCGGGTCGGTACAGGGATCGGAACGGAGGACGGGACGGAGAAGGCCAGGCCAGGCCGGGGCAGGCAGCAAGCAAATAAACCAACCGAAAAACGCGACGATTGCACATAAATTATATTCAAATTTCTTCAGATCTAAGAGATATATAAATACGGGAAAAATACACACGCACACACTCTCACAGACAGTACATGCTCGTTTCCACTTTTTACCATTTGGTCCGCTTTGTGCCTGAGTTCACTCTGTCCCTCTTCCCCCTCCCCGTCGGTCCTCGTACGCATCGCCCTTTTGTTTCAAATTTATGCAGATATGCGCGCCTATCTGAGAACATCGTCGCTTCTCCATCTATCGCGCTAAATGCCAAACAGAGAAAAAACAAACACACACACACGCACACTGAGATCGCTCCACCTGGCCCCGATCCCTCACTGATCCACTGCACCACCCACCCCAACAGCGAATTGAGATCCATCGATGCGCATATATCACTGCGGCACAACAGGCGGCGAGGGGGAGGGGGAGGCGAGCGACGCTATCGATTTGCCACAGACAACTTTGATAGTTTCCCCGCCCCCATCGAAGTGCCTGCTTACTTTGGAACCTAATAAGTCTATTATACATTGGGTGATTCTATTAAATATCAATTGTTATAATGATCTTGTCAGTCTGAAAACTGAATTTGAAAATAAACCTTTTGCTTTGATTGAACGAATTTAACTCTATAACGAGAGATATGGTTGGCTGGGGGTATCTAATAGTCAGGTATCTTTCCTTTTTTGGGGAAGGTGCACAGGTTATTCCAATTTTGCCCATAAGTTTGCATCTTAAGAGAGATAATCGATGCTACAAAGTGTATATATTCTGAATCAATAGCATCAAGAGTCTCCATCTAGTGCAGCGCAAACTTTCTCTCAGTTTTCAGCTATTTTGATGCAACTTCTTTATATATATATATACGATATATATATAGAAATCGTATTGTTGTCATTCAACCTATCGTCTTTTTTTTGTTTTTTTCAAGATAGTATTCAACTAATCAGTGTCAAATAAATTAAGGCAGATATCAATGCATACTATTTTATTATATTGGGACAACTGCATAGATTTATCGCATATCGTAATAATAAATTGCATATTAAGGTATTCTAGCAGTCAATGAATACACAATCAATGCCATTTTAATCTGTCTCATTATTTATGACTAAATAGAAACGATCGAAGAAGTTAAGTACCTGCATGGGTATCAAATCTTTGAAAGGTTGCCCTTTTTTCTGTGTTTGTAAGAAAATTCTATTCGATTCATTCATTCATTCATCAGCCTTCTTGAAGATTTATTTAAATAAAGATTTTAAAGGGAAGCTAAATGTTCTCTGGACTTAGTCTACTTGGCTTGCTAACGAGGAATAACCAAGTGCACTTTGTTGGATCTGTCACGCCTCCTTATATCTGTGCGATACATATATACGTATTTCAAAATTAGTATACCCTTTTATTGACTATTTTAAGGATTTTAGTATTTATTGAATATGTTAAGTGCATTTTAAGGCGATTATATCGTTAATAGTCATAATAATCACATTAATTTTAATCATTATAAGATTAAAACCTCAAAATTATTCTGCAGCTCATATTAGTTCAACTTTATTCATTCATTTAACTTTTAATTAAAATTACAACTTTTCCAATTGCAAATTTAAAATTAAACTAAAGTAAATTTGTATCTTTGTATTTCGATTATGCAAATTCAAATTAATGTATAAAGATTTTATACAAAAGAAATTGTTCAATTAAAGTAAGAAATGTAAATAATTTCCATTGTGATTTTTATTGGTTGTTTTTTTGTGTCCCAACTTGGGCATATATATAGTAGTAATCTATATATTTATATATATATCTTGGGGAACCCTAACACACGTTGCCTTCAAAAAGTATTGCGATGTTTATTAATCGGTTTCCGGTTGGGAACATACAAGTATATCGCACTATACCATAAAAAAGACATATTAGATGGGGCTGCTGCTTGTTTTATGTCTCTTTGAATTAGTCGAAGTCGCAGCAGAATCTTCTCTGATTGAAGGCTACAAAACAGAGAGAGAGCTCACTTTGATCTGCGAACTGGGAGATAAGTGTAGAGGGAATCGCTTAGCGGGTTGCCGCTTCACCAGGAAGTACGTACAGGGTATGGACACACTATATGGCTGTGCTTATATAAAGATTATTTATGTTAATATTATAACTATGCTGTGACAGGGGAGAGGGGGGAGGAGGAAAGGAGCGGGGGTTGGACAGGCAGACAGACGGCGGTCGTTTGGTTGGAACAAGGCTGTCAAAAATTGCCAACTGGCACATTAATCCCGGCGACATATTTATGAATGTATCTGTATCTGTGTAAATGTATCCGTAGCTGCAGCGCTGTGTGAGTGTGGTGCAAGTATCTGTGAAATGTAAAACTCTTGTGTGTGCTCGTGTATCCGTGAGATATAAAGATATCGCCTCTGTCGCTGCTGGACGAGGGTTGCTTTTGCTGTTGCCCGTTGCTCGTTGCTGTTGCTGTTGCTGTTGCTAAATGAGTGCACATTTCAGATAAATTATTGCACACAGTTCGTGTACGTCGGCGTCTGGCACAAAATGTATTTAACAAATTGAATTTACACACACACACGCGTGCATGCAATGGCAGTGAGAGCGAGCGAGAGAGCGACACATCAAAGAGCGCGCCGCGGCGTGACAGCGGCAGCCCGACGGAGCGACAGGGCCGACGGCTCAACACGTCGCTGCACAGCGACCTCTGTGTGTGTGTGTGTGTGTGTGTGTGTGTGTTGCTGTTGTGCTGCCGCTGGGCGGAGCCTGCCGTCAGCCAATGCCATGGCTCGCTCACATAGATACTCACGCGCGCAGCGAGAGCGGCAAACACACAGATACAGATACGGACACAGATACAGATACATTGCTGTAGATACAGCTACACGAGCGCGCGCCCGCGGAGATACTTTGGCAAGCAGCGCGTGGATTAGTCAGCGTCGCCTTGTTTGCTTTGAAGTGACTTTACTTTTTCGCTGCGATCTGGCAGGATACACAGCTACATATGCGAGCAAAGATACAGATGCAGATACAGATACAGCTATAGCTGCAGATACAGTGGAGGTATCTCATCGATTTTTTGCCGTGGCTTTGGCACGAGACTGAGCAGACAATGGCACGGCCCGTGTCACGTGACTCTGTGACAGTTGCATCTGTATCTGTAGCCGCATCTGAGCCTGTAGCTGTATCTGTATAGCTGTATCTGTAGCTGTATCTATGGCTATATCTGCAGCCGAATCTGAGCTTGTGTCTGCACTGTAGCTGAGCCTGCAGCTGCATCTGTATGTGTATCTGCATGTGTATCTGTATCTGTATCTATGACTCTGCTTGCAGTAGTATCTGCATCCGCTGTTGCTGCTGCTGTCGCTGCCTTTGTGGGTGTAGTCCACGAGCCATTCATGAGATGGTGTGAGAGAGTTGCAGCTACCCCCTCCCCCACCTCCCTGCACACACACACATACACTAGGTGTGTGTGTGCGTGTGTGTGGCTGGGCGAGCGCTTTATCTGCCAAAGCTGTAAATATCCGCGAGATTTACAACGCTGCTGACGACGACGACGGACCACGACGACGGACGACGGCAACGACAGCAACGACGACGACGACGACGACGGCGACAGCGCTGCGTATCTTGGCACATGAATCGGTATCGGGAGCTTTGCAATCATCGTCGGAATCGAATCATCGTTGGCCACTCGACAGCACGACAAGAAGACAAGAAGGCAACACGACTCCGCGAGTTCGCGACTCGCATAACGCATATCGCGCAGCTAATCCGCCAGATTTCGCAGCAGATACAGATACAATATCTGCCAGATACGCGGCACATAGCACAGCAAACGGCAGAGCCCAAAACAGCAACAGAAACCCAAACAGAAACCCAAACAGAAACAGAAACAGAAACAGAAATTGTTGTGCTCCACTTGCGGGCCATTGTTGCCACACGGCGCTGTCAGCGTAACTCACAATTGAATTGTCCCTTTGTGTTCTGTGCCGTGTCTTTCTCTCTCTGTGTGTGTGTGTGTGCTCTGTTTGTGTGTGTGTGGTGTGTGTGTTGTGCCTTGTGCTCAGCCGCTTCCGCTTTCAAGTCGCGTAATTGGCAAACCGCCTCGAGGTCACGGCCAAGTGGAAACAAGTCAAGTGTTTGTCGCCCCAATCGATAAGGACACTACTATCGATAGCAGCATATCGATAACTGCCGCAACATGCTGGTGCCGCCGGACATGATGGCCGCCCAGACGCGCATCATCTACCAGATGAACCGCTTCTGTGCCGAGCGCGTCCAGGCACGCATCTTCAAGACGGCCACGGCCATTCGGGAGATCTGCAAGATCGTCCAGGATATACTCAAGGAGGTGGAGCTGCAGGAGCCACGCTTCATCTCCAGCCTCGTCGAGTGCAATGGCAGGTGAGGAACTGAGACGGGATCAGCTGACTTAGTTCAATGGGGTGTTAGGGGGTTCTGTGTGAAAACAAAGTTGAACAAAGAGCTTTAGAATGCAGTTGATAAAGGTTATAAAGACAATAAATAATAAAGATAAATAAGGAATATGTCATGGGCTTATCGGTTATGGAGAATATTTTATATAAAGAGTATCTGACTAAAGTATATCTGAAATAGGTCAGTATTCTTGAGAATCAATCGATAGCAGCTCAGTCGATTTGAATTCCTTTTAAGCATGTCCAAAACTTTCATTCAAGATCTAGTTTCCTCTTTGTTATTTGAGTTGGAGATGATACTCTGTGAAATCTTTGTAAAAAATGATCAAGAAATTTATAAAGGCACAATTTATACGATAATCCAAGACAGACTGTTGTCAAAATCATGACTTGAACTCTTTATAATATGTTTAGTCATTATGAAAATATTTATAAAGGTATTAAGAATATAGTATTCCCATATATAAATACAGTAAGAGATTTCCTAACCAATTAATATGACAAAGGTACCCATAACTTTGGGTGTTTCGCATTGTAGGTTTATTCGTCAATTAAATAGAAATAAGGTTAGGACGATTATCCCTAAATGGTGAACAGGATGAGGCACAAAATGGAAGCTTCTCTAAGTCTTCCCTACAACTTTCAAACCTTCTATCGCATAAAACTTCTGTCAAATTCAATTATTTCCTTTTATATTCAAGATTCAATAAGATTTTCTAATTTCACTAAATATTCAAATTGTAGAGAGTCTTCAGGAAATGCGAGTAGAGAGGTAGCTTAGGGAAACTAACCTATTTATAATCTTGACTTACTTAGAATATATGTAGATTGATGAAATAAATAGACATAATAACACAATAATAAAATAATCCTTTCCCACTTCAAGATTTGCAAATCTAATCCAGGCTGAAGTCTTAAGGAGCTTTAAAATCTTTTTCGGCTTGCTTAGCTTAGTGCAACTAGCTTACTTGTTAGCCTGAGATCCTTAGGATAAATGTAAACTGATGATACAATGTGGTCGTACACTAAAAGAACTGAATAAGTGATGCACATAGAAGAAGTTCCCTTCTTAGTTTTGATTAGATTTGCATATCGATTACAAATTGAAGAGAGTCTTGAGGATATTTAAAATCTTTGTGGGTTTTAAGTAGATCAGTGCAACTGGCTTACTTGTTGGCGTAAGGTCCTTAAGTTACATGCAAACCTAGGATACAATATTATCGTAGACTAAAAGAACTGAATAACTGATGCATAGAAGAAGTTCCCTGCTTAGTTCCGACTGTAAGATTTGCATATCGAACGCAGATTGAAGAGAGTCTTGAGGAAATTTGAGTGATGAAGTCGGATAGATGGCTATGAAGCGATCAGTCGAGGCTTGGGCTGAGTCAATTAGGTATGCGCTGCACGTGGCACGCACTGTGCAGTGTGCAACACGAGCTACTTGCCACAATTTGCGGCTATGTCACTGTCAGTGCCGCAGGGCGTTGCAGGCAGCGAGCGAGGATGACTTGACGCAATGACGTTGCATGTTTCGACTGGCAATGGGGGACCACACAGAGGGAGCTGCGCTGACAGGCGTCTGCTGCCGGACTTACGCAGATCTGCCAGCGATCGATCGATAGTTTTGATCGATAGCTTGATCGATATCTCCGTGCCACCTTCTGCTTGCAGGTTCGAGGGCGTCGAGGTGGTCTCGCCCAACGAGTTCGAGATAGTGCTCTACCTCAACCAGATGGGAGTCTTCAACTTCGTCGACGACGGCACCTTGCCGGGCTGCGCAGTGCTCAAGCTGAGCGACGGGCGCAAGCGCTCCATGTCGCTGTGGGTGGAGTTCATCACGGCCTCGGGCTACCTGTCGTCGCGCAAGATTCGCGCCCGCTTCCAGACGCTGGTGGCGCAGGCGTGCGACAAGAGCATCTACCGGGACATGGTGAAGATGATCGGCGACACGACCGAGGTGAAGTTGCGCATCCGAGAGCGCTACGTGGTGCAGATAACGCCGGCCTTCAAGTGCTCCGGCATCTGGCCGAGATCGGCGGCCCACTGGCCCATGCCGCACATTCCCTGGCCACATCCGAACATCGTGGCCGAGGTCAAGACGGAGGGATTCGATCTGCTGTCCAAGGAGAGCATCGTCATGCAGAACAAGAACAACAACGCGGCCAGCATGGAGGGCGATGCTTGGGTGCTCAGTTTCTTTGAGGCCGAGAATCGGCTGCTGCAAGGTGAGTCGTGAGGGGATCAGTGCCAAGAGGGGGAAGAGGAGTTTGAATCTTTGCAATCTGCTTGTGCTTGTGCTTCTGCTTCAAAGGTGGCTGCCGTCGCCGCTGCCTGAGCATATTGAAGACGCTGCGTGACCGTCACCTGGAGCTGCCTGGGAATCCGATCAGCGCGTATCACCTGAAGAATCTGCTGCTCTACGAGTGCGAGAAGCATCCGCGTGACTTTGAGTGGGACGAGAGCTGCATTGCCGACCGCCTCAATGGGATCTTTCTGCAGCTGATCTCCTGCCTGCAGTACCGACGCTGTCCCCACTACTTCCTGCCCAGCCTGGACATGTTCAAGGGCAAGTCCCCCAGTGCCCTCGAGCAGGCGGCCAAGCAGGTCTGGCGGCTGACTCGCGAGATGCTCACCAATGCGAATGCCTTTGACAAGTTGTAAGTGCAAGCGAGACAGGAAGACAGGGAGAAAGGGGGAGAGAGAGGGATGGAGAGGGAGGGAGGGAGGTTGCGAGTATAAAGGTGCTAAATTTTCATTGTCGCAGCGCAACGATTGCGCTGATCTGATAAGCGAATGCCCTCGCTGGCTGCCATTTTGTGTGCGAATGTGAGAGAGTGTTTGTGCACGCTGTGTGTGTGTGTGTGTGTGTGTGTGTGTGTGTGTGTTGTGCGTGCGTGTGTGTGCCTGGCAACAACAATAGCCGGCAGCGCGAGGCGAAGTGTTAATGCAAAGATGCGAGATAAGCCGCACATTGCCCACTCCTCAAATCGCAAAAATGCGACTCCTTTTTGCCCTCTCTCTCCCTGTCTCCCTCTCTCTCCCTCTCTATCTGCTTCCCTTGCTGCGCTGCCCCTTCTGCTTATCCGGCGAATATTGTTTTTAATAACTTGGCCAAACAATGGCAGCGACTACAACAACAACAACTACAACAGCAACCCAACAACAGAAGGCGCAAAACAAAAGCAAAGCCAAAGTAGACAAAAAAAACATCAAAATCGCAGGGTATTCATCGCAGCCAACAAAAAGAGCATATTACAGGCGGTTGCCTTTGAGAGAAAGAGAGAGAAAGGGAGGGGGGAGGGGGTAGAGGGGTACAACATGCACAAATGAGTGAGGAGAGGAAGGGTGTGTGTGAGTTGGGTACTTGATGGGGTACTTAGTACTTAAGTACTCGTCCAAGTAATCACAGTCAAGCGTAAATAATCTCACTGCACATGCTTCTCGCTCTTCATCCCGTTCCGTCTCCTATTTCCCTCTCGCTCTTTGTGAGTGTATAGAATAGCATATTCAAAATAAAGTGAAACATTTATTCATCTGTTCTTCCAAATTTGAGAAATATCAAGGCAAAACGTATCCATCTATACCAATCAAGTTCTGAATAAGAAAGTTATCGCAATGTTATCTCTGTCACTTTGCTTATTGCTTCCTTCTTTCTTATTCCTTTCTCCTTTCTTTTCCCTTCTCTCCCCTTTTCCTACACTCCTTCTTGCATTATTTACTTTGTTTTTTTTTTCGATATCTATAAAATTAAGATTGTATTTACTTAAGTGAAAGTTGATTGAAATAAATTTGAAAATGGCCCAAGGCAATCACAAGGATGTTTGCAATTTGTTTGTAGATTAAATATACTAACATTTATGATAAATCGTAATAACACTATAGCAAAGTATTATCGCTAGTATTTAGTTTATGACTTTATAGAAAACAATTAAGGAATTAATTAATTTCACTTTGATTTTCTTGAAGGCAATACTTGGTTGGTAAATATTGCATTGAATTTAATAAGATATCAAAATAATATTCAAGCTCGAAACTTGGTGAATATTATGAATAGGATATTTAACTGTTCTGTGTACCTTCCTCAAAGGTATTAGCTTACTTACTAAATACTGGCGGCCGTACCTTTACCTTACATTTGTCATTATTTTACCCGGTACTTAACATCAACAGTGTGGATATAGAAATGTTTGTATGCACGTTTATTTCTCAGAGACTCTGATAACTGTGACAGTAATATTAATAATCAATGTTTATTATTATTGTATATTGACTATTACACATTAATTCCAAATTGTATAGTCGAAGAATGTCAAGCTTGTTTTCAATTTGGCGACGCTCTCTTCCAGTCTATTAAATCGATACGGTACGAATTGAAAGTGAAGTTTTAAGTTCTGTACCCTTAGTCTAATATCTTATCGAGAATGTGTGGGAAGGTATTCAGTATTTAAGTGCTGAATATAAGTATGGATATATTTGTATTTTATTGAAGATTCATTTCCAAATTATGGATCAGTATACATTGCATTGCACTACATATATTACACTAAGTATACTATTATACATATAAACATTCATATACCTAATCCGGCAAGAGGCTACCCTTTGCCTTACTTTGAAATACCTTCATTAATTCACTTACAATTAATTAGGGACAAAACCTCCTTCCTCCTATTGTTATCTCACTCTCGGTTGTGCTCAAGTTATGCCGTAGGAAGTTCAAGATCAAGAGTAACATTATCCCAAAGCTATCATTCCCTTATTAGACCATTTTCAATGTTCCCAGCCAATGTGAACCTTTAGTATGCTTGTTATTTCTCATCCTATTCCAGAGATCCAATTACTCTTCATCTGGAAGTGCCACCAGTCGGAGTGGACAAGGTCAGGTGAGTGTCTGCTCTAGCTAGGAGCAACCCGCACCCCAAGGGTTCAAGTCGTGAAAGGTTCCCGAAATCGCAACTGGCAAATGGCGAAAGGCGAAGGGAGATCGTGATCCCAGTGGGAGGGGGGCGGGAGGCTCATTAAAACGTTGCTGACTGGGAGTGAGTTAGTGTTATGAGTATCGGACATTGTCGGATCGCCAAAAAAGAATTTATTTGTTGCTTTTAGTCGCAGCAGCAGAGGCAGCAGCAGAGGCAGAGGCAGAGCCAGTTGCGGCTGTTGTAAGTTCGCTTTGGGCTGCTGTGGCAGCTGCAGCGACAACTGAGCATCATTTTTATTGGCCTTATTTATGGTTATGTTTTCGGGTCTCCAATGCTATCTTCTGCTGCTGCTGCCTCTTCCTCTTGTTCTTCTTCTGCTTTATCTGCTGCTGCTTCTTCTCCGGCATCTTCTGCTGCAGAGGAACAAAAAGTTTCAGCGAATGTAATCGATATTTTTGCTGAGACTGACAAAAGATGTTCCGCTGCTAGTCACGGGGGGAAAGTGAAGAGGCAGACGGGGGAAAAGAAGCACACTCGTTCATTGCGTAGTACAAACAGTAAGTGGTGAGTGCTGAGAAGGAGGGCGAGAGAGAGAGAGGGGGAGGGAGGCAAAATGCGATAGCTGAAATAACAAATTATGCCACAGCACGCAGGATCGCATTACAAATCGAGCTACCTACGCATTATATTTATATGCCCACACCCCACCCCTTCCCCGCCCAGCTGATTCACTCAGGACTGGGCGTGGCAGTTGGCCATGGGAAAAGCAGCATCAGGTGACTGCGGTCACGACGTGCAACCAGCCGCGGCACGTGGCCACAGCAGCAGCAGCAGCAGCGCAGCGGCAACAGGGAGCAGGAGCTGGCCATGCGGATTCATGGACCATGTGAACGGGCACAGGCTGCGCGCCCCCGCAGCGTGATAAGGCACGTTTGCCTGGCAGGCGCGGGCAGGGGCAGTCCTAAGTTGTCTAAGAGGGGGCGGCGGGGGGAGTCAAGAGGGGGTTAGTCGCCTTTCCTTGTGGCTTCTGTTTTGACAAACTGTGCTCGAGCAGCAATTAAGAAAGGAGGCGCTGTAGCTGAGCTCACTAGCTAAACAGCCTGCCTCTGCTCGTTCCTCCCGCACTTCCCTCACATCCTCCCTCGCCTCCGCTTCCTTCTACTCCCTTTTGCAATCCTTTTGCGAGCTGTCACAACTTCTGGCAAAGCCAAAGCAAATGTCGCCCTTTGATTTCTCTAATTCCTCTTCCTGCCTCCTCCTCCTCCTCCTCCTCTTCCTTTTTCAGCCTTTCTCCCTCCCCCTCCACACTCATTCTCTCTCTCTGTGTTTGTCGAGCTTTGTTTGGCCTGTTGACATTTTACCATGAGGGCGTGGCGCGCGTTGACAGTCGTCCTGGCTTTGTCCTACCTTCCTTTGCTCTTTGTTTCTTTTGTTGTTGTCGCTCTTTGCTGTTCCCCCTCCCCCTCCCCCTTTCGCTGTTCTCCTTCTGTTCTTTGTTTTAATTCCGCACTAATGACATTTAAATTAGTGCTCTAAATAACCGCGAGCGATTGCTTTGTATTCTCTCCCTCCTCCTCCTCCACCTTTGACTGACATAACCAGTCCCAGTCTTAGTCCCAGTCCTTCCCCTCCTCCTAATAGCGAACGGGTTGCAAGAGTAGAGGGGCAGGCAGTTTGGTTCTAAGTAGAGCACAGTGTAGCCCAAGGCTTTCTTAATTTGTATTACAGAGTGTATAACACAATGTATAATGGGGTAAACAGCGGTGTAACGGATTGTATGGTAGACTGTATAACAGACTGTATAACAAACTGTATAACAAACTGTATAATAAACTGTATAACAGTCTGTATAACAGACTGTGTAACAGAATGTATAACCGAATGTATAACAGAATGTGTAACGGGGTGTATAGCAGCGTGTATAACAAAATGTATAACAGAGTGCATTCAAGACTGTGTAACACAGTGTATAACAGAGTATTCAACAAAATGTATAACAGACTGAATGAAAAAGTTAATAACTGAATATATAACAGAGTGTGAAACACAGAATATAACAGAGTGGATAGAAGATTTAAAAAGAGCTTTACAGCAGGTTATATATTAGATTTCAACGCATGGCGTATAACAAGATATAACAGCATGTGTTTGCGGATATATAACACAAAGTGTTAGGTTATGTGAAAAAAGCCTTCATTCTGCTTTCCCAAGAGTTTTGTAACTTTTAATTTTAGTCATTATTCTTATAATAATTGATGTACAAATCTGAAAATATATCGGTCAGATCTAGTTAGTTTCCACCTATGAACAGCGTACAGCAACAAGCGAAAGTTTTAAGCCTGTGAGACATGGTACGGACTTGGCTAGATCGACTTGATTATTGAAGCTGCTTAAGAAAATATACTTAATTGAGGCGATATGTCTCTCTTTGTGTATTGCACACATCGGGGCCTTATGACTGGCGCCATAAATATCCAAACTTATATTACCTTCACTAGTAACAGAATTACCATTGAACAGAAGCGTGCCCTGATATAGTTTCTGAAATTATAACCTTTCTGTAATCTGTAATCCTAACATCAAGGGAAATACTTTGGTATAACCCACAATTATATTGTCATTATAAGAGTATACTTTTATTTAATGTATAATAATATATAACTATCTTCGCAGTATACCGGGACACACTAACAGACCGGGGAATGAGGAAATAGATACACTAGCAAACGCATAAGCAAAGTGTCCAATGAGTGGGTCAGAGCATGGGCAGAAGTACCTATCAGAAAGTACATAGTATCAGAGATGCGCACATTGGACTACGACAAACATTATCGCCTTCCCTTTTGGCTACAACTTGAAAGGTTTTTAGTAGATATTGCAACTGAGTGATAATCCCGTAAGAACTCTCACAGGGCTACTAACGTAACTAACTGTAGACTACCCTTGCACACTTTTGCACACTAGGAAATGGTGCCAAATAGCTCTGAAGATTCAGCGAGATAGAGCCCGAGACACTGAAGCACATACCATAGTTAAGTATGTCACAGTATATCCCCTAGTATATCCCAGCCAGGCAAGCAGCTTCTCTGGGTTAGCGAGATACCAAGCATGGGGTTCCTTAAAATAAATGCACTGGATAGGGAACTCTAAGACTCTTATTGAAAGCGGGGCTATGCACTGAGCTAAAATCAACTGTAGCCCTGAAAAGGTTTCCTGGCAAATTCTAAGATTTTGCCTGAACTGATTGCCCTTATCTCTCCAATTTCAAGAAGGCTCCTTCCGAGTGTTGCGCATCTCGTACGAACCAACGCTGGACAAACTTTTATTATGTGTTCGGGTGTTTCAGCCCCTAATACGCAAAGTCCCCAAGACTGGGGGTACAATACATCAGCAAGGTCGTACAACATATCCTCCCACCACATACTAAGAATTTGTAAACAAAAAAAAGATTTCTAATCATATCGATAACAAGTAAACTAGTTTACAAAAACGAAACCAAAATACTTTGAAAAATTGTCATCAGAGTTTATCCCATCTTCGATCTCATCGAAACTACATGAGAAACTACAGTTGGTACTACTGGAGAAGCTGACGCTGGAGCTGAGCTCGGGAAAGTGCTGTCGCCTTGGATCTGGCGTAATTATGTCGTCATTATCAGAAACACGTGGTGCGATTTAAGAACATGACACAAGGGGTATTCCGGAGCACACGCCACAAATTATGAATATCAAAATGTGCGCAAGATAAACGACACAGGAAGAGGCAGCGTGGAGTGGGAATGGGACTGGGACTCGGCACTGGGACTGGGACTGGCAGGCGACAACTATGGGGCTGCAACTGGAAAATTAGTTTTCCACGCATCGCCAGCAAACACAATGGAGCATTCCAGGTGGGGAGGGGAAAGGGAGCAGGGAAGGGGAATTGGTTGTGGCTGAGATTGGGATTGGGGTAAGGGTTGGGGCAGGGATTGGGATTGGGAGTGGACGGGGTGGCACCTACACATGATAATTTACAGCAGATTGTCGCCTCACGAGTACGTGGGGAGAGGGAGGGGAGCGGGAAAAGGGGAATGTGGGGGCTGCAATAGAAGCTACGTATTTTTGGATGGGCATTTGCATTCAATTACGGCAGCTGCGAGCCGGACAGATTTATTTTTATATGCACGCGCCATAAAGAAAGCCCCAAAACTGCGCCGCAAATAGCAAAGGCAGCAGCAGGGGGACGGGGAAGGTACAGGGGGGAGTGGGAGAAGAGTGATGAGTCGTAAGTGCAGAGCAAAAGAGCAAAAGAGTTGGCGGCGGCGGCGCTGGCTGCGCTCAATCATAATTATGTGATTTGTTTGCAACGCCGACGCCGACGCCGGGCGCGGGCGACTAATTAAACGCAGGGAGGCGCTACCGTGGGACTGGTAAGGAGGCAAGGGGGTAAGGTGGGAGGAATATGGGAAGGGGGAGGGGGGAAGGGGTGTTGTTGACGTATTGTCGCTTGTGTCTCGTCTTCATCTCGTGCAAGTTATGACATTTTGATTTGAGTTTCATTTGATGTCGCTCAGCCGGCGCTCTGCATTGGGCAGACGCTGATTTATGGACAGAGGAGGAGGCAATCCCCGAAGGTAAGGATGAGGGGGGGAAGGGGTAACTAATTAAGATGAAGCCTAGAGGTCGTTGCATGACACAGCTGCAGGCAACTTGAGGTTGCAGAGAGAGAAAGAATAGTAACATGAATGTTGTCTAAGGTAAATGGATGGATAGGAAACGGAAGGGAAAGTGGAAAAACAGTTAAAGAAGATAGTTAGAGTAAGTACAACTAAAAGGTTGAATAGTATAAAGAGATAGTAAGAGCCTGAAACAGATATAGAGATGAGATGAGAAAGAGGGTAAGGACAAAAAAGAGTTGAAAAGGGAAGAGAGAATGCAAATGCTTTGATGGAACAGTGAAAAGTGGTTGAAAACAAAGGGATTTAAAGAAAGTGAGAAGAAGCCAACAATAAAGGCAGAAGAGAAAAGATCAAAATAAAATAGAAGGATACCCAATGAGAGATGCGAAAAGATGCCATAGAAAAAGAAAGTGATAAAGACAATATTGTACACAAAAGAAGAAAATATAAGCGAAAGAGTAAATTGAAAAAGGATTTCGCAATGCAATAAATACGAGTACTTAGCAATCACTGTGCAGCTGTGTCTGTGTGTGCATGTGTGTGTGTTGCTGAAGAGAGTCAGTGTGTGGCGGCAATCGATATCGATAAACATTATTAATGAATGCATATTATTTGGGAATGGAGAATGGGAGTGGGGAACGGAGGAGGGAACGGGAGTGGGGACACCGTGCAACACGAAAAGGTTCTCAAACGCACAATTCCCCATTCGATTCCGAGAAACCCAAAAATCGAAGACCGAAAAGCGACAAGCGAAGCCTCGCCCGCCCCAAGATTGTCAACATGATCATCAACTGGCGGAGGCGGAGGAGGAGGAGGCCCACATAACATGATCGGGGGACATGAGGACGGACGCACAGGGCCAGGTTGGACCTCTGCGAGTGGCAACCTGTGGAATGTCTCAACAGCAACAACAACAACAACAGCGAAATCATGTGACCAAAACAGAGGATAGAAAGAGAGAGAGAGAGAGTGGGGGGAGAGGGGGGAAAGGGGACTCGAATCAAATGCAGATAATATCAATTATATGTAAAAGATACACACGCATGCGATAGATACATTCGCCGCGATAAGCATTTAAATTATTAACCACAACAACAACAACAAAAACATGCGTAAGAAGAAGAGAAAGAAGAAGAAGGAACAGAAGAAGAAGCAACACAGCAAAGGATCTATGGCACGCAAGTTAGTATCTTTCTCTGTCCCTGTCTCTGTCTTTGTATCTGTATCTGCGTGTGTGGAAATGTATCTCTATCTGCATGCTGCATGCTGCATTCAATTCACTGGAAACCACAGATTGATGCATATCATCTACAAGGCACAAGGCAAACCAAAGTTCCCATGGCTGCCAAGTTGAGGAATTTTGAAATGATTTCAAAACATTTAAATCATAAGCACGATCCCCAAAACGATCAAAGACGCTGTATTCGAGTATGATCACAATTTGTAAAGTATTTTGGAATGATATGTATAAGATTGGTAAATTCTTTTTTCTTTACTCTCTTCTTCCACTGTAGAGCTGCGAGAAGAAATCTCTGCATGCAAGTTCTCTTAATCTTCCGACCTATGTAGATTGCTTTTAATCATTGTGTTGTACAAGCTTATTAAATCTGAGCAGCTCCAAATATAAGCTGATGATATTCTCATGAGTCGTTCTCACTTTCTTTTACTCACCTTGTGGTTGTGCCTTTGAAAGAACTGCCAGGCTCATGATCTTGGTGACCAGTAAGTATAAGAAACATGTTTCAGCAATGCCAAATAAAAGTATGCCAGTTCTTGGCTTTATAAATAGACGATCCTAGGAGTTTGACGATCTTTATTTAATAATGACCCATTTATAACTCACTTGCTCGTTGTGTTTGTATTGCGAGGCCTTAATTGGGATGTAAATGTAAGACTTTCTTCCTATACTGGGCTTAATATACATACCAATTTATCTATTACTCTCCTTATCTATCCGTATAACCATGTTTGGTGAATGATGTGTAAGTACACAACCTTACAATACCACCCCTATAGTACTAGCCATTCGTTCTGTTGAAATAAGTACTTACTAAGGGACTACCTATCTCCTTACTTTACTTCACCTTATCAATTTAAATATTACTAAATGTAAATAGTAGGCACATACATATGTTAGCTTACAAAAAAGAAAAGAGTCAAGAGAAGGCATTCAATTTAGCCTTGGGGTGAATATAGTAGCTACTCATGCAGGGTACTCCCTACTGTCGGATAAGTAGCTTAAGCATGGCCAATCGACAACTCTACAATGACAGGGAGGTTACATCGAGGGTGTTTACCTGATTAGCCGGTTACAATTCTCTGTTCATTGTGAATGAACCGTTATTGATGATGTATATATAATTTATTTATTTTAGGGCTATTTTCATTTGTTTTTAATAATATTAAGTGCAGAATATATTGCTTTCATTATATTTTCAATAATTTTTATTTATTTTTAAATATTAAATTATGAAAGTTATTTTAGCATAATATTTTTGACATTTCGAGTTTGTGAAGGAGCATTAGGCTGATCAATTTTAGTTTTACGTATTATGATATAGAACTATGCCCTGCACGAGGTGTTGACGGCATTGTATTGGGCCTATAATAAGTTCTATTGTATTGTTGCTAACAGTAAGGCTAAAGCCTCTTTAAGACTTTTAAGGTATCTAGAAATGAAACTAACTTTCTTGTACTATTCTTGTACGTTTCTATTACTTCTCTGTTACTATTCTTGGATATGTCTGCATGTTCGTGATTTCGAGTCACACGTATGCGAGACTGCCTCCTCCGTTTTTTCTGGGATCCGCATCACCTTAGCTTTGCTTTGATTATATTCACATTCATTGTATCCATTGAAATATATCTCAATCCAGCCTGCCCTTGAGGAACCAACAACCCAACTCGATTTTGATTTATTTATAATTTATTTTCATCATAGAAGAGTTTTCATAAATATGCTACAAAAAAAAAAGAATTAAGCAGAAATTATAAATAACAACTACATGTACACCGACACGCACACACACACACGCAGGCATATGCAAATCATGCATACATGCATGTGTGTGTGCGCCTAACGAATACTATAATAAAATACAGAAAACAGTGGGAACACTTTTGCTGGGCATGTGTGCTCGATGGGAACAGCAATAGCGAAGACACGCACCGTGTCGTTGCTATTGGTTGCGAGCTCGACTAAGCGATTACATGTGACCAAAAAGTGTTGCCGTCTTTTAGGCTGCTCGATAAAAGCCAAAGCTCTCGCTTGGTTAACTAGACAAGGTGAGAAGATGTGATTGGCTGATGCTGGTGCTGCTGCTGTCCCGCTCTCTCTCCCTCGCTCTCTAGTCCTTGCAGTACTTGGTGTGCAGCAGGTTCTCCGTGCCGGAGAGAATTGCGCTCTCGTGCAGGGGGCACAGCTTCAGGTACGTCTCGCTGGACTCGAGCGACTCGATGAGAATGTACTCCAGGTAGATGCGCGGCGAAGAGAGGATGCGCCAGGTGAGCGGATTGAGTATGTTGGTCTGGTATTCCCAGAACACCGTGGCATGGCCGGGATCACGCAGATCCTTGCCCGGCAGCAGCGCCGTGTACTCGAATCCGGGCTCAAAGTACATTGCCTTCGAGGAGAACTTCATGCGCTCCGTGGTCTTCTTGCTGTGCTCCCCATGCAGTCGAATCGACAGGGTGCCAATCTCGCCGCCGTGCAGCGTGCTCTCGTCGTGACTGGAGACACGCACCGTGATCTTGTAGTGCAGCCGGCAGAAGGGTTTGCGCTCCCCCGTCATCAGATAGAACACCGGAGGCGGATCCTGTGGCTTGATCAGACCTCGCGCCTGCTGTGCCACATAGTCCTCGTAACTGTGGAAGCCCATGCGCATGCACAGGCGGCCGGGCTCGTCGCAGCTGCTGCACTTGGCATCCTTGAAGCCCTGCGAGAAAGGAAGCGGAAGTGGATTAGCTAGGTAAACAGGCTTAGTCATAATGGTAACTCACCTCGTAGGATTCACAGGTGATGCCCAGGAAGGGGCACTTGCCCTCAATGCTCTCGGTGAAGTATTGCTCACTGCGGATGTGGTTGCAGCTGAGGAACTCCTGCATGGTGAGGAACAGCGTCGACTTGCGGTTGCCCTTCATCACATCCTGCAGCTTCTTGTCGCAGCCGGGATTGTCGAAGCCCCCATTGGGGTAGAAGTCCACGTGGCCCAGGCGCTGAATGATGCCCAGGCCGCCCTTCATCAATGGATTCGCATCGCTGTGCACCACATCCACAAAGCTGGCATCGGATCTGTCCAGGCGTACAATGGTGTCCGTGTCAGTGAAGAGCGGTGCCGCCGGATCCAGTCCCGTAATGCGGCCCAGTTTCAGTCCGAAGTCGCGCTGCAAGTGGTAGCCCGCGTAGCCAGAGAGATGCGCGCCCAGGGAGTGCCCCACGATGTGCACCTTGTCCAGGTTGGGCAGACGCAGCTCCTCGTACAGCATGTGCACCACGTGCGCCGTGATGGCGCCCACCAGACGAATGTTCGCCACAGCCTGGACATACGGAGGACTTGCCCCGCCACCCCAATCGATCAGCACCACAGCGCATTCGCCTTCCTCGCAGTGGTTCAACAGCGCCTTGGCCATCTCCAGCATCCAGGGTATATCGCCCGACTCGAGGTAGCCGTGCACCAGCATATAGATCCTACCGTGCGGATTGATGCCCATGCTCTGCACGCTGTCCGGATCATTGAGATCGATGTACTTCGGTTGATCCAAGGCGCGTCGTGTGTGCAGCGTGTAGTGTGGCTCGATCTCCGACGGCTTCTGCGGATGCACGCTGATCGTGCGGGTCACCGTGTTCCAGGGCCCATTGATGGGGAAACAACCGTAGACCCCAAAGCACTTCACCTCGTTGATGTCTGCAGAAGAAGAAGAGCAATAAATATTAAATAAGTTTCGATTGGTTTCAAGTTCCTTTAGGGGTTTTAATTAGGGTCTCCTGTTTTAAATAGAATAGTATGCCATCGCGATAAGAGTGTGCGTAAGTCACAAAATGATTGAACATCAGATTATCCATGATGTACCCTAATGCTTTATCCCTAAATTAGGTACTTATCATTAACCTTCAAGTTGAAATTCGACATAGTTCAGTTCTATATTTTATTTGGTTTCTTTATAGCGTATCACATATATAATACATTTCAAATATGGTTCGTTTTGGGCTTTTCGGAGAAAAACGACCGATCCCCTATAGTTCATTTATTTGGAATACTTTGCAGTCAAGTGTAACAATACTATATTATATAGAATATTTGTGGCATATAAAATGTTATTTTGTAGCTTTCATTTCCATGAAAAATGTTTTGATAAGCGTGTTCGTGACACCAATCGAACCATAGAACTTAAGCAATGTTTTATACGCAGAGTTCTGCATTGCATTGAGGACATTACTGTTTGCTACAGAAGACCTTCTGTTAAGTCTGACAGTCTGTTAAGTTGACAGTCTGTTAAGTCTGACAGTGCTAGTTAACAGCTTGACAAGTCTGATTCTATTGCAGAAGTACAAGGGCAGCTAGTATCCACTGTAAGGTAAAGACGCAGACAAACACATTCCTCCCTTTTAGTTAGGGAGGGGTTGTGGGGCGACAAGGCCGGCTAGTACCCACTGTAAGGTGAAGACGACAAAAAGAAGGAAGATACTCGAACATATTTTGCATTTCAGTGGAGGAAGGGTAGTGGGGCAGGGGGTAACTCATGGGCAGTCATTGAGCATGTCACTGAGTGCCCCCTGAAGCGAATCAACAGTTGACAAAGAGACAACTTCCCATCGGCGAATTGGATCGATAGATCGATTGCCCGATAACCCGATAGCCCGATAGCCTTCGCCGGCTGCTCAGCGTTGCGTGGCACACTCGGTTTGTCTTGTCTTCAGTCTTTTGTCTTCCGCTCGGCTGACCAATGTCGTCATTGAGTGGCTTATCGCCAGCTATATATACCCATAAATATGCATATATGTGCGCATATCGGAAGTCTTCCATTAGATAGGCGTGTGTTCTACTACTCGGCCCGTTGTTGTCAGTCAGAAATCAGAAAGGTAATCGAACGATTGTCGTAATTGAATTTTTGCCTGCCTTTTGCCTCTGACCCCAAAAGAACCGATGATATTTTCTTTTCGCTTCCTTCTTCTCTACTTCTCCACTTCTACGTTTCTACTTCTTCTTCCGTTAGTTTTTACATGCGATCTATGAAGCTTTCCCCCAGTAACACAGGTTGAATGAACCATTGAAACCAGAATTTGTTTGCACAGCACAAGCGACCACTCGAAGATGCTCTGGCTCCCTCCGTCATCGAGGGGTCTTTCAGAGGGTCTTTGTCTAGGTCTGACTAATGAATGCCACACAACTTTTGCCTAGTTGAGCCACAGAATACCCTAGGCAGTGCATAGGTAAAGGTGCTTAGTACTCGTCTGACATGCGATACTACTCTGCCTCGAAAATGATAAGACTGCAGTCTGCATGGCAGCTAAGGTCGTTAAGTCTTCAAAGAAGTTCCTATAGATATATACTGAATAATAGTTAAAGGGGCAACCGTTAAGTCTTAAGTGAAGTTCCTACACATATAGATAGACTGAATACTCATAAAATGGGCAACTAACTGCCTTGTTCGACTCGTTAAAGAGGAGGTTTTCCCATTTGGATTTTAGGTTAATTTTCATTTCGAAACTACGTCGACAGCCTTGACGCGCGTGTGGCTGCAGCCATAAATCAGCTAACTATATATTACTATATACTGCTTGTGGTATCTGTCTGCTTGGGAAATACCACAACAGAAAGAGAGAGAGAGAGAGAGAGAAGAAGTGGGCAGCGACAATTGTGTTTTATGTTCTATAAACTGAGCTGAGCAAATTGGCTAATAGGGTAATAGCCGCAAAACACCAATTCCAACAGACACTGCACAATCCTCTTCCCCTCTCCTTCCGCCTCCCCCCACTCATCCCCCATTCCCCCTGGTACTTACCACTTTTGGGCGCCGGTGGCAGATCGATTAGCGTGTTGACTGCTGCACGGCTTGTGTGGTTCGCCAAGTAGAGCATGGTCTGCAGCATGAGGCCGCCCGTTGTGTTGGCCACATACATCTTGCAGGCAGTGTTCTCTCTCTCTCTCTTTTTCTATCTTTCTGATGCCTTGCTTCGGTATTGCACTGGTTGTTGTTGCTGCTTTTCGTGTAGTTGTTGTTACTGCACTTGTTGTCGTGGCTGTTTTTCTTCGCTGCTGTGCTGCAGTCCGTCTACATCTTCGCCAGGAACTGGCAACACTGAATGCGATCAGTTCGCGCACACTCCACACACTCGCGAGTCGCGTGTTGTCGATGTCGATGTGTTGCCTGCTGCTGCTGCTTTTAATTAAGCCAACTTAAGTCCGGTTGGGTTAATCTTATCGCTGCAGCTGTCTCTTTGTCTATGCTCTATCCCGCTCACTATCTATATCTCTATCTCTGTCTCTATCTTTATTATTGTCTCTGTCCACTTGACTTGCGTCCACTTCGTTTGCCTTTTATAATGACGATTGCGATTAGTCAATGTCTTCGATTAGAGCAGGCACGTTTCAATCCGTTCTCGTCGCACTTCGCGCTCTCTCTCTCTCTCTCTCTCGTTATTCTTCACTGTTTACCGTTACTCGTTACTCGCTACTGTCGCTCGTCTGTTGCGTTTGACGCCCGCTGAACAACTGAGCCGATTCCGCTGCAAGCCACGCAATTTTTATGCCCGATCGATCGCGCTCGTTCGTCTCCCTCGATCGCCGGCCCGAAGCCAAGTTGAGCTTCGGCTCGTGATAAGCTCGCTCCCACATTTCTTGCAGTGTACGGCAAAGTACAAGCGACGGCGCTGTGTAATGGATGCACTTTCGCAGTAATGATATGAGTTCAGTCGAAGATCAAAGTCGCGGCACCGCACTCAGCCCTACTCTCTCTCTCCTCTCGCTCTCTTTCCTTCTCTCTCTCTCTCTCCTCAGCTAGCAGAAGCCCTCGTCGAGGGTATAACTGGGGCCTTATCGACTCGCCAATCGTCCATCGGCAGCTGAAACTGTGTCAAGCTCCCGATTGCTATTTCTGTCTCTGTGTGTGGGGCAGCAGGTGCTGTACCTCTGGAGGGGGAGGCCTTATCAGCATCAAGAGCGCGCTTCGCTTGCGAGATAATCATTTCTGTTTGTCTCTGACTCGCATTTCGACTCGCATCAGTTTCGATTTTCGGTTCGGATTCGGAATGGGATTCGTCTCGTCTCATCTTGTCTCATCTAGTCTCGTCGAGTCGAGTCCAAAGTCCATTGGCAAAGGTGTTTACCGGCTTGTTAGTTGTTTGACTTTTCCACCAGGATTTCATTGCGCCCATTGACGTCAATCGGCTCCGGAGATGCTGCCAGATCGGGAGCAGATTGCCCAGAGCAACCGGATTATATACTAAATGCAATGCCAGCTTCGTGGCTTATCAATGCTCGTCTTTTGTTTACACATTCATCGGCTTCTTCATCGTTTGTTTACGACCACGATGCGCTTGCTCTCTCTCTCTCTTCCTTTCTTTCTCTAGATCTGTGACTGGTTAATGAGCTTCCTCTCCTTTTTTGTCCCTTCCTTGCACATTTCCCAAACAACAAACACAAACAGAATCAATGAAAGTTGTAGTTGCACTAGCAAAAGCAAATAAGTGACGCATATTTCAACTGCGATATACCCTCTAATTTATATAGAAAAATAATTTAATATTCAGGCACTATAAAATAATATCCATGGCCTAAATAGTTGCTGACGAAAAGAGGACATGTCCATAAACACACGAAATGGTTTAATATATATAGAAATAACATATAATATAAATCTTATCATAGCTATATAGTTTTAATAAATAATAAATAAGTCAGTTTAATGGTAAGCTTTTCATAAAAAATTATTAGATCTTCTTACGAACGCATGAACTAGTTAAGAAAGTTGGGTAAGGAATAATTCATAAAGACAGAAAAGAAAACTTACTAAGTTTTTTCCTTTTGTAAAACGCGAAAGGTTGGACAAATTTAGATAGTAAAAACAACTAGATAGTAAAAGCAACTATTGATTTAATTTGAGATCCTCGAAACAGTTTATTTCAGAAACATTTTCTTGAACTTTTTGAATAGACCTTTTTTTAAAATTGTCCTGCCATACTTAATGTTAAATATTTCGATGTCATTTTTACCAGAAATATTATTTGAATTCTGTCTATAATCGATCACTTACCTAATAAATGAACACTAATTCACATATTAACGGGATACAGGGTATCTCATAATTGAGCATCAGTCTTCTATTTGTTATTGATTGAATTTGTTTTCCGAAGCGACTCATCGATAAGAATTGCAGTAGAAGGAGACAGAACTATAGAAAGAGAAGGAAGGCCATTGACGTTGCGAACTTTTGAGACTTCAATGATTTGTTTATTAATTATTAATTCAAAGTTCAGTAATGATGTATGCAAATAATCGAAAATACCTTGGTAAATATTTACACCTCTGTGGGGAAGCTTTGTGTTATTAAGTGAGGGCGTGACATAACGATTCATAACTCGAGCGGATCAATCGAACTTTGATTGTGGAAACGTGTAAGTCGTTTCTAACAAACATCTTTGTTTACTCAGCCGACTATAATATACAGTCTACTCACAAGGAGGCTTGTCAATGCTAATCACTCATTGAGTTTTTGCAATAGTCTTGATAAGGTGCATACACAGTTACCAAGCTGGGCTCCCGGATTTAGTTCTATTTCTAGGATTGTCGTAAATGCTATTTTAGTAGGCACTAACAGATGGCTTAGTAGGAACGTCAATAAACTTTCTAGAGATCTTGTCCAAAAACATATATTAATATGAAATTTACTTCATAAGAAAGAATGAGTAATCTCTTGTTAATTAAACTAAGGAAAATTATATTAAATGTTCGCCTTAAACTGAACCAAAACAGAATATAGAGTCTATTAAAACCTAACCTGAATTTATATTTTTACACATAAACAACTTGTGGAACATATTCAACTTCTGCAAAACGTAGAAATATAATACTGTAAGCTGTAGGACAGGCTGGTCTGTCTTCTTCTTCGTTTTATCTTAAAATCTTTCTATCCGGAAATTAGTTTTTGTTGCTCAAATAAAATGTAGTTTTTATATAACTTTCATGAAATTGTTCTCGAAATCGACACTTCATATGTATATTAATCCTTACCTCGGTTAGTCAATACGATTTTCAAACATAAAAATGAACATGCCAGTGGAAGCATATGTCAGGAATATTGGTTATATTAATATATTATAAAAATATTTTCAACATATTAACCAAAAGAACATTATCAATAGAGCAAGAAAAATAACATTAATTTCAAAACTTTTTCAATTTTAACCTCATTAAAAACCTTTTGAGCTGTTTTTGGCTTTTAATACCTTGGCAGATTTTGGCCAGGAGTTTCGAACTCGCCTAAGAAGATCTCCGATCCTATAAATATATATATATACTGCATTAGCAACAACAGAGCAACCCAACGAGCCCTATCCGTATGTGCGTGTGTCTGTCTGTCCGTCTGGTGCATCGCAAACTAGCCTCTCAATTTTAAAGGTATCGTGATGAAACTATACAAACTATTGGCCGATTTTTGTTTTTTGTCAAGGTTTTGCAAACCAAATTTCCTACATTGAACATTTTTAATATTGTATGTAGTATAAGTATTTCATTATTATTTCATTACTTTTTCAATGTAACATATAGATGCTATAGGAACAATCGGCCGAACTGTAGGTTATTGTATAATGACTAGTTTTGATTTTAGATAATAATGTAACTTAGTGCCAATCAAAGTTAGACAAAGTGTTCTGCATCATTATATATCACTGCTAAAGGAACGATCGGGGGATATTAGAACCTGTAAGGGTGTAGCATCTTCGGCATACTAAAGGTATCCTTCGTTATCGTTTTCCTCTTCTATTCATTTCCCATTTATTTTATTACAGTCTATCCTTTTTTTGTAGAGGAAGCTTGCTGCCCTGGTAAGGTATAAGTTTCCAATCATCCGAATAGACTCTTCAACAATTTTTTAGTGATTTTTTTATTGTTTATGTTTTCTTGTTTTTTAATCAGTATAGAATAAAGTAAAACAAAAATAGATAATCGTATAAATATGTGGTATATGCGAATCCGTACGGGAACTATTTCAAGATGAACATATTAGGTTGGAAAATATCTCCCTTCCGCTTTTTTGTCTTTTGAATTTCGCGGCTATGTACAAAGCGCTACAGAGCTCGTATCTGCCAACACTTTACATAATGTCGATGTCACGAGATGCCATATGCCGGTCTAACTCGATGTATTCCATGATTTGATCGGTATTTGTCGTCACAGGTCTTCCGCCGGGCGGCTTATCCATGGTGTCGTTTTCACCGGCTCTGAATCGTCGAAACCATTCCTCCGCGGTTCGACGTGATAGAGTACCATCCCCCAAAACACCATTAATCTCACGGAACGTTTCTCTAGCGGATTTGCCTTTAACGAAGGAAAACTTAAAAAAAGCGCGAATTTCGGCGTTAGTCAACTCCATGTTTACACGTCTATAACTGTTGTACGCAATATCCAAACTAATCATGCATAGCGTTGTTTTGTAGGTTATGTCAAGACCTTTCAAATTATGTATAGTGTTCCCAGATACGAGCTCTTTAGCGCTTTGTACATAGCCGCGAAATTCAAAAGACAAAAAAGCGGAAGGGAGATATTTTCCAACCTAATATTTTGGCTGTTGGTTCCAGGGGGTGGGGAAGGGGGTTGCTTCACGTTGGATTACAAGATTCCAGGCACTTGGGTAGAGTTCGTGTTACGCTTATTGTCGTTTGGATAACGATTACAAGTAGTATTAGCGGTGGTAGGGCGATCGATAGCGATTACGATTACGATTAACCGGGGACTAATCGTCCTAAAGGTGGCATTAGTTAGATACAAAATGGCACTTAGCGCTAAGTCTTAAGATAAAACTAGTTAAAGATTACGCGACAAAAAAAAGGATTTTGATCTTTTGGTTTTGGTTAACTTGCTGCTGCCTCCGCATCCCGCGATCCCTACTCGGTGCGCTGCATGATCATCTCGATCTTATCGCCGGCAGCCGCAATGAGGGGCACAGTGAGGCAGCAATCGAAGTCCTGCGTCTTCATCTCGTTGACCTGCGGAGCAAGTAAGCTGGATTAGAGTCGAAACATGAATTGATATCGGATGTCGATCGACTTGCCTGCATGATGCGATCGAAGGGCTTCAGCTGGCCACACATGTCCGCCGGGCCGCCGCTGCGTATGCGGTTGATGAAGACCCCACGCTCGTAGAGCCCGTCCGAGACGGAGAATCCATAGTCATCGTAGACTTTATCCTTGTAAAGCGTGACATGGAAGATCCTCGGCTGCTGCTGCTGTTGATCTTTGCCCGTGCTGCTGTTGTTGTTGTTGTTGTTGCTCCCGCTGGCTTCGGTATTGGCCGAGGGGCTGCGTGGCCGCCGCTGCACCTTGGCATAGATGGCCTGAGTCTGGGGCAGTCCCATCCCGCTGCTGGCACTGGCATTGGAGATGTCGTGGCTGCGCAGTATCTTCAGATCCACAAGGTCGCCCAGGTTGTGCAGCAGGCTGGTGGCATGCGACAGCGGCATGCCCTGCACCGAGTGCTCATCGATGGCCAGCAGTTGATCCCCCACATGGATCTGTCCGTTCTTGTGCGCAATGCCACCTAGAAGCGGGAGGAGTTACTTGTCTGGCCTGCAGATCTCTCGACTGCTTCACTTACCCTCCACCAATCCACTTATGGTGATCGGCTTGGTGATGTCCTCGCTGCCGGCGAGCGTGATGCCCAGCAGGCCCCCCTTCGGCTCCAGCCGCACTGTGAAGATGATCTGGTGCAAGCTGCTGCCGCTGCTCTTGCTGCTGGAACTAGCCGCTGAGCCGTACACCTTGCTCTCCATGGGCGGCGGCAGGGCGGTGCAGTCAACGCTGTAAGGAGAATCCCATTAGAGTCGCTCGCCTCACCCTCACCCTCTCTCTCTCACCTGGCATAGCGATTCAGCTCGTAGCCACCGTAGTGATGCGACTCCAGCGCCTCTCGCTCGTCGTCCTCCTCGTCGCCGTCCTCCTCCTCGGGCAGCTCAGTGGTCAGACTCTGCGTATTCGGCGCTGTCACATACGATCGTCCACTCGAGCAGGCCGTCGTCCAAGCAGCCGAGGGGTTGGACGCGTTAGAGGCGTTGGCACCGGCACCAGCACCGGCAGCATGACGCAGCTGCACCGACTGCAGGCTGCCCGTGTCGTCCAGACTGGCGGCCCTGAAGTAATCCGGCTGGGGGGTGCTCGACTTGAGGGAGATGCAGTCGTTGTACTTCACCTCGCCGTACTTGGCCGCCACGTAGGCGCTGCTGTAGAGCTCGTTGTCGCCGGCATTGATCACGGCGGGGCTGCAGTTGCTGTAGATGGGGCTGGGCAGGAAGTCGGGCAGCACCACGCGCTTGATGGTCAGCGTGGTGAAGTCCCCTGCCCCAGTCGAGGTCGCTGTCGGCGAGGGCAGCTCCTTGAGCAGCGCGTCCACATTGAAATGCTGCACGGGATGCTGATCGACGGCGAGCAGAATGTCGCCGGGACGCAGCGAGCCACAACGATGGGCGGGGCTGCCCATTTTCACATCCGAGATAACCAGCCCGGCATGACTGGAGCCGCTGACACTGAGGCCGAGGCCGCCGCATTTGCCCGTGCGCAGCAGCTTCACATTGAAGACGCCACTGGAGGGCACCACTGCATCGGGCATGTCGAACTCCACCTCTAGTTCCAGCCAGTTGGCCGCGGCAGGAGCGACGGCATGACCCGTGCGACCCTCGAGCAACTGCCGCATGGAAGCCGCGTCCAGGCTGTACATCTTGTTGATGGCCACAATGCGATCTCCGGGCTGAATGCAACCACTGCGATCGGCCACCGAGTCGGGCTGGATCTGGGCAATGGTCACGGCACGGCCGCAGCTGCTGGCGCTGCCCAGGATGATGCCTGCGCCCTGGCTGCAGTCCAGCAGCACGGGAAAGCTCTCGGCGCGGCACAGGCCAACGCTGCTGGTGATGCCATTGGGTTGGATCCCATTGCTGGCGTTGGCATTGCTTGTTCCAGTTCCCACTCCGCCTCCGCCTCCGCCTCCTCCTCCTGCATTGCCCTCTAGGGGCAGCGAGCTCTTGCGCACGAAGCGCTGACGCTGCCTGCCGTTGGACTTGCGTGACTCCAGTGTGCTGAAGCTATACTTGGGGCTGCCCAGCGCCGTGTGACCTGCAGAGGGAGAGAGAAATAACGAGGAGAGAGAGAGAGGGAGAGTGAGTTTAGAGAGCTAGCCATTAAATCAAGTTGCCGCCGCTGCTGCCTTGCTGTTGCAAACTATTTTTGGACGACGTCCCTCTGTGCCCAGCTGTCGCCGGAACACTATTTACGGCCCTCGGTGCTTGTGGATCGCATCTTCCTGCCCAAACTTGGCCAAAGCAAAAGCTTTTAACACTCGATCGATCTCAGGCACCGCCGCCATCTGATGGCCATGTGTGAGAAATGCTTCACATGACCACTTTGACTGCAGCTAATCCACAGCTTAGCCGCACAGTCCCACTCACACACACACACACACAGCAGACACACACACAAACAGCAGACACTCACACGCACACGCACACACACTCACAGCAGACACTTTGTGTGTTTATTCTCCTGTCGATCTCGCCGTGGAATTTACGGCCAGAGCAGTCGCCCATTGTCACCCTCCTAAAGTAACAAATTTGCTTGCGAGGGTTGCTCAATCGAATAGTCTGCGAAGTAGCGCGGCCCTTCAACTTTTCTTTTTCAACTTCAAATTTCGATATATGTATATGTATATGTATATATATATATTTATATATGTATATTATAGTCAAATAAGAGCAATGTGAATAGTCTTTGCTTCGAATAACAATGCGATTCAAGCACTAAAACAGGAGAGGAAGGCAACCATTGGAGGCCGAAAGTTTTATACACTCGGAGGTTCTTATCTCTTTTGACCGTTCACATACTTGTATATATAATATATAATATAATGGTGCTCAACTGAATAATATTGTGTATGCAAATTGACAGCTACAATAAATTAAATTGCGGGAAATGTACAACTTCTTTTTGAAAATCTTTATTAACAACTGATTATTCCGACTTTTTATATTATATGCATATTATTCACAAGTCTGAATACTACAATTATGAGCGAAATAGTAATAGGAGAAAGAAATTTCGCACAGATAAACTTTAAAATATTTTGCTAACATATATTTATTGAAATCTAAAAAATGATATTGACCTTTTCCAAAGTCTATTTATAATCTGCTCTAAAAAAATAGTGAAAGAAAAAGAGAATATAAAGAAGATATACGGAAATTTACTACAGTGAGGAGATGACGATATGAAAAATGACTTCTATTAGTTTGCTCATAGTTGAAAAAGATGAGGAATATCTTAAAAAAAACACCAAAATCGGAAGGTAGTAGGTATATAACTATATATAGCTTCGATTTGGATTCAAACTGGCAAACATGGGAAACAAATTCTATCAATGAGAGACAAATGAATATATAGAAAGATAATACTCAGCTAGTTCGACTCAGCTGTTCATGCTGATCAAGAAGATATATGTATATATATCTTATGAGGTCAGAAATGTCGCCTTCTGTGCATTGCAAAGGTTTAAAAGATATTTAAAAATATTTGCACTGCAGAGTGAGGGCAACAACTAATGGAGCAGCCCTCGCCAATTTGGTTGCTATTGTTACAGCTGATCATCGTCGTCGTCGTCGGCGTCGATCGGCGACTGTTCATTAGCTAGACGCCCACGCTGCGAGACCTTCAAGGCGCCAATTTTGGTGGCAAGCAGAAGCAGCAGCAGCAGAGGCAGAGGCAGAGGCTGCCTGCGATCGGTACACTGCGATAGCCAAAAGCCAAAGAGCAACAACTGGCGAATGGAACTGGCCATGGGAGCCGATCGTGGGTATGGAGGAGGCGAGGTGATGGACTTACCGCGTCTGGCGAGCGCATGTGCCGGCATGATCTGCATTTGTGTGTAGCCCCGTCCTGTGCTGGTGTCCAATATGGTCATCACCTCGTCGGGAGTGTAGGCAGTGTGCTCGATCATGGTGTCATCGATGGAGAGCACCTGATCGCCAACAGATAAGGCGCCGCAGCTGCAATGGGTCGCAAATGGCATAGTTACACACTGGTGATGATCATCGTCATTGGTTCTTCCACTCACCGATCGGCAATACTGGCGGGTAATATGCTAGCTATGTAGATACCCGACTGGGAGACCTCGTCTATTTTGTCGGTGCTGGAGCTGGTGCCGGCAGAGCTGGAGCCCGAACTGGTGGTGTAGTTGCACAGCACTAGGCCCAGTTTGTCGTTCATGGGTCGCTCGATCTCGATCAGCAGCGGCCCCATCGAGAACTCCACGCTCTGCACAACGGAGACATCGTACTCGATGGTCAGATTGGTGTAGCCGGAAACGTGGCCGCATTTGATGATCTGTTGCGCCTCGGCAAGTGTCTTTCCGATCAGCGAGATCTGAAAGGGCCAGGGAGAGGGAGAGAGAGGTCTGTGGTTAGTGCGGATACGGAAACGCCGCCAGCGGAAGCTGTCAGCAGCTGCCAGTCATCAGTTGTGCGCTCTTCACTTACATTATCGACGCGCAGCAGGCGATCGCCGGGCTTGATGCGACCCGTCTTGTAGACGGGCCCGTGCAGTCTCACGTGCGTCACGATCAGCGGATAGTCGGCACCGCCACGCAGTGTCAGGCCCAGGCAACCGCTCTCCCGCTCCACGGTGATCTGTGCCAGTTTCGAGGTAACATACAGACTATTTTGGGAAACTGCTGCAACAATACGGAACAGATGATCAGTATATATCGGCAGGCATATCGATCGTCTACTTACTGCATTCGGGCAGCGAGTACTCGATCTCCACAATGGCTGGCCCCGCATCGACTCCACTGGCGCACAGCATGTTGAGAATCTTCTGGTTGCTCAGCCCAATGGTCGAGATACCGTCGATCTGGTGCAATCGATCGCCCGGCGCCAGAAAATCGGCCGCATGACCCACTGGATTGAGTGCCCCAATGACAGGTGGATACGACAGATCGTTGCGCTCTGCGGGAATGGAAGAGAACGGAAGGAGGAACGTGAATGTGCGTGGCGTCAGTGTCAGATTAATCGATATCATCGATCAACAGGTTCACATAAACAATGTGCAAGGTGTAATTAGAATTGCTCTGGTCCACATTCTGTTATTTGGGGAAACTTCTTCAATGTAATTTATATTTTCTTTTCTCTTTATTTTGTGTTTCAACTGAGTTACAAATGTAATTTATTACTTGGCATATGAAATTATTCTTAAAAGGGTACTATATCTATCTACAGATTTACTTCTATAAATGTTATTTACATCTTATCTGTATACTTTCAATGTTTCTTTAGTGCCTGATATATAAATTCTTAATTTCAGTCAACCCTTATATATCAACTTATCTATATATATCTTCATAATCAACTTTAAGAAGACCTTCCATAACTAGCTTAAAGAACCTACTCTAACTGACCTTTCCAGCATATAACGTGAAGAATAGATTCCTTTTCCTCTGCCCCTTCCACTTGGCCCTTCTTCTTTTCTTTTCTTTACCATTCTTCTTCTCTTTTCATTTCCTCTTACCATTATTCTTCTCTGTTCAATTCTGCTTTTCTTTTTCTATCTTTTTCCTTTTACCATTCTTCTTCTTTGTTCCTTTTCTTCTCTTTTCCTTTCTTCTTCTCTTTACCATTCTTCTTTGTTCCTTTCTTCTTCTCTTTTACTCTCTTCTCTTTACCTTTCTTCTTTTCTTATACTTTCTGCTTCTATTTGCCTTTTCTCTCCTCCTTTCCCTTCTTCTTCTCTTTCTCCGTCTGGAATTCTTCACACTTCGCGATTACTCAAAGACGGAAGTATCGACACAGTTGCCAAACAGTTTCCGATCATACTTTTCATCATTTTTCGGTCAGTTCGGTTTAGTTCGGTTCGGTTCGGTTTGGTCCCAGACCATCGTTGTTGCCTTGGTCTCCATTTCCATTTCTGTCATCGCCTCATCATGCGACACTGTCGCGCCTTTCGGCCAAAAAACTAACAAAAACAACAACAATATCGGAGGCACACTAAAGGCAGCTCGTAAATAGGCAAATGCTTATAAAGCAACTAGACGCACTCGCGTTGTTGTTATTGCTGATTGTATTTGTTGTTGTTATACCCGCTGCCCAAAGGGTAGAAGGGTATTATAAATTTGTGCCCAACGCAGATGTATGTAAAAGACAAAAGGAGTTCTATCTGACTATACAGAGTAGAACTATCTTCACACTTAAAGCCAAGTCCGTATGTCTTTTTATGTAAATTCAAATTTCATATATTGCTTACAATACGTCTCAATCACAAATATATTGTTTTAAAATTGACCTTCTTCTTGCTTGCCCCGTGAGTCGAAAAACAATTTATACAACAGATAGAACGTTCATTATTTCTTTGTCTGGTAGATGAATCGATAAAGCTTTTTGTACCGTAAGTATCCCAGCCAAGTGTGCTTGTGCCAGCAAAGAGAGGCGTGGCAGACAAAGCAAATTAAACATATATAAGGTAAAAGTATCTAACTTCTAAACATCATCAAAAGTTGAGTCGATATAGATCAAGTTTATTTTAGAAGTTTGTCACGCCCGTTTAATCATTTTTGGGAGGCATAATAATAAAGATTTCTGAAAATTTGCAATCGCATAAATAACATAGAAGTTATTCTAGAAGGCATTTAAAAAGCGTACTGCTTTCCCTGCAAAGTATGCAACACTAAATACGCTAGGCATAAAAATGAAATGTCTAATGAATCTTTTTGGTCAGGCGAGTAGCGGGTATATCACAGTCGAGAACACTCGCCTGTAGCCTTCAGAGTTGTTTTCGTTATGACAAATAACGCGTAGAGGGCACCCATGCGACGCTGGCCCATTGCCAACTGACAAAGTTGCTCCTTCGTTCCCCGCCACCCTTCGCACTCCCAGTTCCCAACTGACCTCTCCCGTTAACGATGGAGCCGTAAGATGTACCCAGCACGACGTAAGACGTCATTGGTTGCTTACGTCAGACAATCCTGGACTTTAGTCCGGCTTTCAGCCAACAGGGCCGCATCGAAGGTCTCGCGGGCCTTATCGGGGCCAGTTAATTGAATTAGTCTGCCTAATGAATGTATTTGTTTATACTTAGGTAATTTAATTGTGTCAGTAAATTCACTTAGAATACCTCGTTATGGCTGATAGTTGGGAGCCCTTGCACGCACCTAGCTAGGGGCCTGTGACCCAGCTAAGGTTCTTCTCCCCATCTCTCTGTCTCGCTTGCTCTCTATCGCACTCTGGCCCCGTCTCCGGTCGCATCTCTGGCCGCGAGTCCAACGCGTTCGTGTTGTCGCAATATGTCGAGATTAGTCAGGGAAACGAAATAAAAATTGTAGACTAAGCAGACAACAAATTTGGATGCAGACGAAATATGTATTATAATGTCTGGCAGTCGACAGACTCGCCCCGCCTTCGGGCACAGCGTCGCCGAGAAGGAGGGTGGCAGATTGAAATGATGATTTATTTTGGCAGCAACGCAGTCGACGGACGGCGGACGGCGGACGGCGGACGACGACAAACGAAAACATTCGCCGTCGTTATCGACATGGACGCGTTCCGCATTCAAATTCAAATCGTATCGGCCCACTTTGGCTGGAGATCAACGACAGTCAGAGCGCCAGACGGGCAGACGGGCAGACCTCAACGACCCCGAACAGGCCCCAAACAGACCGCAGCAATGTGAAAGAGTCGCAACCCCGAAAATCTAAACTAGAACTGCAAGTTGCGAGCAGGGACAGCCCCATTTGTATAAAATTAATATAAATTGCTTATGACTCAATGCTTCTACTATGCAATATGCTTTCCAATGCACGCCGAACACATACCCTATACACAACCAGACGAAGGCGTTGGGTAGCTAAAATAACTTCACTACTCACAGTCCGATCGCAATTTAACGGTTGATATTTGGTGTATAGTTCTCTTAAAAATTTAATATACAAGTATTCATACCTACATATATGAATTTATATGTTCATACAGACAGAAATAGCACAATCGACTCGACTTTTGATGCTGATCAAGCATATATACATACACTATGTAGGGTCTGTCCTGCCTCCTTCTGCCTGTTTCGAACATTTTCACTATGCACTATGTTGCCAGGTTAAAGTCCTACATAAATCCTTTTTGTACTTTAACTTTTCTCTTTATTCCTTTGCCTAGTTTTATTCATTTCTAAATATAATATTTCAAGAAAATATAATCCATCCAAATCTTGATATGCCTTGAATGATATCTGCATCAATACAAATACATTTTTAAACGAAGTTCAATATAATAGGAATTTCAATTATAATTCTATGAAATTTAAAGTTGTACAGTACACAAAAATTTAATTCGATAAGGTAACAAAGATCATAAAAAGAATGTATCAATTTTAAAGCAATAAAATAAGTTCCAGTCAAAGAGGAAGTACGAGGGTCGTTTGATAAGTCCGTGACTTTTTGAATAAAATATATTTTTTTCGTCAAAGAAGCGTTTTATTTCTCAACATAATCTCCTTTTAGCTCTATACATTTAGTCCAGCGTTTTTCCAATTTTTTTATTCCTTCCAAATAATAGGTTTTCTCAAGGCCCTCAAAATAGTCGTTTGTTTCTGTGATGACCCGAATCTCTTACCGCCGAGCCATTTCTTCATGTTTGGAAACAAAAAATAGTCACAGGGGGCTAAATCTGGAGAATATGCTGGATGGGGTAGCAGTTCGTAGCCCAATTTATGAAATTTTGCCATGCTGACACGAAATTTACTTTTTTCCATTTTCGTTAAAATTCACGAGATCGTCTGCTTTCAATGCCAGTCAGCTGTTAATCGATAACTGCTGACAGGAGCAGTGTTGTATTTAGAGCAGGTGCGCGGCAAATACAAAAAGTCACGGACTTATCAAACGACCCTCGTATTATAATTCACTATGTTACCAAACTTTGATCTGGTTCTCTCTGAGATCGTGCTGATGATCTAACATAATTACAGTTAATGAAAACTTGAGCAGCAATTCATTGAGAACCTGTTGCTTTACTTTAGAAAACACTTCAGCATATTTTATATCATATTCTAATATACGTTATTATTTCTATAACCACTTCATATATCCCAGTTGTATACTATATCTCAGCCATTATAAGTGCAGTCAGCTAATCGAATCATAATTGAAATTCAATTCAAAATGCCGTCAAATTATTAACAAACATCTCGTTAGTTTCCACCCCACTGTACTGGCAGCTGTTTATTCGCAACCCTTCGCTGGCCGACAAATTGATTGAGATACTCAGATATAATTATGGATATTTGAAAATCTCTCAATCAATGTTAATTCCCTCTGACAGCTGTCGGAGCTGACTAGAAAATGTTTTTGCATAATATGCGGGCTGCTGTTTTTGATCGCATTTCCCAAACGATTTGGGGGCATTCTCTTTGAACATTTTCCAGCTAACATCATTAACGGGGTGCCTTCATAATGATATCGTATATACTTCATATGTGGCACAACACAATCTATCTTCTGTCTGTTGTCTTCTGTCTGTGGCTCATCTGGGGGGCCACTTGAAAGCGCTTCTATTGCGCATTGCTCAGTCTTCCTTCCCAGATTTCCCGGGTTTCTCAATGGTCAATTGGGAAATTCGCTTACCTGCAAAATTGATGGCCAGATGAAGTGCGTTGCGGGGCAGCGTGATCGTCGCATAGGTTGTGCCTCGTTCCGGGGCGAGTCCAGAGTCTTCAGATTGTGCGGGGCTCATTGCACGGTCAACTGCAAAGAGTGAGAGAGAGGGGGTGAGATGAGAAGTGTGAGGCGTAAAATCAACATCAAAAGTGCCACAAGACAAAGGAGGTCACTGACCGTTTGCCACCTTCCTGCTCAGAATTTCGCCAACAGCTGTCAAAGGAAAGAAAGAACCGACCGCCAGCAGACCGTGCCAGCCGTTCCCCCTCCTACTCCCCTAGCCCCCTTTCCTTACTCCCCCTCCTGAGTGATCGTTGCACTTCTTAATTTATTCATCAACACGGTCGGAAATAAGCGAAAACTGAAAGGGAGCACGAGGAGTGCCACAAGATCAAAGCGCTCGGTCAGATTCGCCACGTATCTATCGCCCTTCCGCCTTCCTGCACACCCATCGACACGCCCACCTGAACTGGCGACACTGCCGAAGGGAGAGGGAGGAGCTGCGTGAGTCAACCTACGCCGATTTCGTTGCTCTGCTCGGCGAACGGCCTTCAACGCTTGCAGCGTTTCAATTAAAATTCCATTTAGTACTAAAAACAAAACTCGGGGAAGGGCAGTACACAGGGAGGGAGCGGGGGAGGGGGAACAGCAACAGAGAACAGAATAAATCAATTAATCTTTATGACTTTCTCATGTGTTTTATACGGCGGCAGATGGCGATATATAATATGTAGCAGGGCGAACAACGGCATCGCACTTCGGAATTTCGCGAAAAACCCAATTTGATAACTGGCCTATCTCCGCCTTAAGCTCGGATCATTTAGGTATATACTTGTATTCAGTAGTATAAGTGAGGACTTTACTCAGCTTTTGCTTTATGCTGATCTGTTCTGAGCTGATATTCTTCGTTTAACTTTCCTTCATGTCAGTGATATCTCAAGTGAAGCGATGTCAACATATCAACAATTTTAGAAACTCCAAATATCGATGAATGAAAAGTTTCTTTTTAACCCCTTCGATCATTGAGAATGATGAAAAGAGGGAAGTATTTGTTGCTTACTTAGTGCAAATGTATGTATGAGGCGTGGCAAAGCATACCTAGCATATATATTCTTGTTCCGGCGCAGATCTCAGCTAATATTATTATTTTTTTAGATAGAGACTCACAAGTCGGTATGAAGGTTGCTGTATGAGTACCATTCACCGATATTATGTGTAACATATTACAATATGATATATATATATTGGCTGCCATAGCAACAAAATGAGTGTTTTAATTGAAGACTCAGAATAACTCAACTTATTAGTGCCAAAGTGGCAAATTAGCAATCAACGTATGTATTACACATAACATTTCATTATAAACCTTCACAAATTATATATAAACTATAGCTTTTATGGGAACAATCAGTTAGCAATAATGAGTTTCATAAAAACGTCATTTATGTTATTATTATACACATGTCAAGCAATCGGAGCTATTTTAGCTGTCAATGAATACATACAATGTTATTCAGTTATGCATCACTATACTTGTATATACTTAGTATACGATGATATTGTTTTCAAACTCGATTTGTATATTAAATATATGGTATGCATATTATTATATATATGTATATTTATTTATTATATATACATATGTATAGTATATTCAAGTTTTTCAAGTCCCAGTGTGCCTATGCAGTATATTTGTAAGAGTAACGAAGCACTGGACGGCAGAAGATACTGTCGATGGGTGTTGTTTGTGTATTTGTAGCTTAGCAAAGGGTATCTAGCTTTCGGGCTCGCCCATCTATAGCACTTGAGTGACTTAAGCTGCAGTTTGAATTCAGTTCCAAAGTCGACAGAAATCACAATTGATCAGTAAACTATATTGCACATATGTTCTTACATATAATAAGGTATAGCTTTGACGATGATCATGATGATCATGATGATAGTATCAGCTTCTCTTGAAAACATCTGTCACCGCTGTGGCAACCCTTTGCTGGCACACGTGTGCCAACTTGCTGGGAACGTCGGGCAACGCGACGTATGCGCGATATGCTACAATTGCCACACTGCCCGCTGCTCGTTGCTCTACTCCATCGGCAGACGCACACCTCAATGCCCAAGCACACACACACTTACACAGACACACTTACACACACAGGTTTGACGTAAACGGCGGTCGTCGCTGCGGACGCGACTTTTATTTTCGAACGCTTCAATGGCGCATAAAGTTTTTCTTAATGCCCGCCCGAGTATGAAAAACAAAAACAATAATTAGGCAAAGCCAGCAACAACAAGAACAACAACAGCACCGAAAACAAAGCCAAAGCAATAGCAACAAAATAGAGGAAAACCAAAAAATAAAAGCAAGAAGAACAAGCGCAAAAGAAAAACCAAGGCAAGGCAAGGGCGGAGGAAGCTAAAAAACGTGAAACGATGAAATTTTTACGTTTCGCTTCATTTGCGTAGTACAACAAGAACAACAAGAATAACCACAACAAAAGCAACGGCAACAACAACAGCAACAACAACAGCAACAACAATAACAACAGTAGCAGCGCGCGCACATCTTGCAGATACATTTGCCTACATTTCGTATTCGTATCTTCTACAATCTACAGATACATTCGCCGCACTCTGTTTTTTCTATATGTATCTAATTTATTTTCATTGAATTTACTTTTAAGCATTAGAGAGAGAGAAGGGAGATGAACGGAGAGAAGGGGATGGTGGCGAGGGGGAAAGGGGGAAAGGGAGGCTGGGCAGTTTTTTAGTACCTCTTTTGGCTGCAGTTTCTGACATTTCGCCGCTTCCTTTTTGCCACTTGACGCAGCATTCGCTTTGAAGTCATTTCACATTTTACATTTTCTATATTTACATTTCTCGCCTGACTTTTTGGAGCGAGCTGCCTTCGTCTCTCTGCTTCTTCTTCTTCTTCCTCTTCTCTATTTTCGCTATTTTTATATGGCTTTCCATTTCGATTTCTCTCTCGTGTTTCTACATAATATTCTTCATTGTTGTTATTCGTTGTTCATTTGACATAATTCATTGGACGCGGCGAGCGGAAATTGTGTCTGCGATTAGTTTATGAAACAAATTTCATATCGCGCATATATCTATTATATATAGATACGTATGCGAATCGGGGCATTCAACCAGATCTGCAGACAATGACATAAAAAAAGTTTGCTGTAAGCTATCGTGAAAAGTAAACATCTTTACTGGGTAATTGCTTTACTTTGAGATCGATTTGGTATGGAGCATACCCTGTAAATAGCTTGAAAGTATATCTATACAACAGACAATGAGGCAACTGTTGCAAACAGATCTGTGAACTGTTCCCTTTAAAGATCTAGTTTAAGTACAATACTCAACAGTCTGTTCTATATGTTTTCAATCTCATCAATGGTAATAGTTAATGGTTTTGGGTTGATATTGAATAGGTCAAGATGATGAACTGTTTCTTTGAGTTCGATTTGCCATTGGTAAGAAGAATATCCTGTAAAAAACTAGAAAGTATATCTGCACAACAGATATGATATATATGCTGACTAAGTGGATTATAAATTAGGCAACTATTACAAACAGACCTGTGAACTGTTATCTTTAAAGATCTGGTTTTAGTATTTCACAGTCTGTTCTAAATGTTTTCGATCATAACAAGGAGAATAGTTAATGGATTTAAGTTTGATCTTGAACTGATCGAGATGATAAGCTATATAGAAGTTTTACACAAAATGTCCGCACTTTTTTTTTTGTAGATTCTGAATTCTCTCTAAATATGTTTTTGTATGGAAACAACACATATTTACAAAATCGATCTAGGTGTTAAAAAGTCTTTTCTACATATCTTCGATCATATCAAGGAAAATACGTGCAGGCAATAGATTTGAGCCATAGTAGCATCTTCATGCCAAGTTTCTAACTCGAACTCTTCTCTTTGTAGTTTCTTGTGTATTCATTTACATACGAAGGTACAATACAATACATATATCACTTTTCCGCAGAGACAAACAAAGAATATTCCCCATCAGACAGCACCAATATCTGTGCAATATATTCCGCATAATTTTCCATAACTCAGCTAGTTCTGGGCGACTTCATTAGGAAATGGCAAATTGGCAGGCGAAATTCACGAGGCCATCTCGAGTTCCGTTTAAACGAAGTCTGGAAAACTGTGCAGGGAAAAGGGAAATGGAAAGGGGAGGGGGAGGAGAAGGAGCAGGAGGGTCATTAAAAGGCAACTATTTTAGTGTCTGCTTTGGTTGTCCGTTTGTTTTATAGCCACTTGCGAAGGGGGCAGGAGAGAAGGGGCAGCAAGGCGAAGTAAACAGTATTTGGTAGTCGACGTTGCACGAAGATGCAGTAAAATTTATCGGCGACAGTTGCACGTTGCACGGTGCAACATGACGGAAATTGCGCTCAGCCGCAGCATTTGCATATGCAAAGCGAGAGGGACAGTAGAAGGGGGGGTGGACTTAGGCGGAGATCATTGGCACTTCCTGTATGTTTGCTAATCCTGTTGACACTTCACTTGGCAGTCCGATTAAAATAGACGGACAGTTCCACACAAAGAAGGGCAGCGGAAGCAATCCAACTTGCAACTTCTTATAGAGAAACTGATGGACTGAGAGGCGCACAGACTGACTCACTTGGGGGTCTCTTTATTGCTTGTTCTTGTTGTTGTTCTTGCTCTGGTTGTTGTTGCTGTTCCTGTTTCCATTGTAGGCCACCATTTGCGGTACATTTGCAGCGAGTTATGCCACAAAGCGCTCTGCCACATTTGCTTTGAAAATAGACATCATTCAAATCCCCCCAACAAGTTCTCACTCCCTGCATCGCCCTTGCTCTCCTTCTCCCTCCCTTGCTCTTTCTCTGCTTCTGTCTGCTGATGAATACATTCTTCTGTTAATGATCTGAAATACGCATCTCTCAACTAGACAACTTCATCGAGTGGAAGTCGCCTTGTCTCTGCGGCCTTGATGGAGCGCGATTAGTTCGAATAAACGCGCTGAACTGTGGTAACCCTTGAATCAAATGTGATTTTTGTGCAACTTGGGCATCCTAGAATGTTTGAAATCCATTAACGAACAGATATTCATCTATTAAGAATGAATTTCTTCGCTCTCTTTCTTATAAATTGAAGCCAGTCGAGGTATCTGCACCTCTGCATAGATCGAGTTCGGTGGATCTGTGCAGTTTCAAGACTTCTTATTTGGCATTATCATTCTTTCTTCTGCATTCTGCAATCTGTTCGATTAATTTAAGGTTATGTTTGGAACTATAAAGGGTTTGTCTGTTTGCATGAGCACGATCTCTTGCGGATCTCCATCTTTGCATCCTTGCAAAAGTGTTCTTAGCAGACATCTCCTTCCCCCTAACATGTATACAGTTTATTCCAAATTCGGATCAATAAAACTTGAATTAAAGACTTTGTATTGCTGCACACTGTTAATAAGTGGAAGGAGCTGCCACACGACCTAAAAAAATACTGCATTAAATATATTATTCTAGGTAGATAAGAAGCTGACAATATTTTATCAAAGTAGTTGCTCTATGAAATGTAACTGGCATGGAAACAATCGCCATTATTGTAAGTTTTTGAATGAAGAATTACTATTATAAAGTATTATTCTCAGTAATAAATCAAAATTAAATAATACCTTTTGAATACTCTTCCATTTTAAAAGGTATAAGGGCATTCTTTGGCATTCCGATTTTCTTTAGAATGGCCACAGATCTTTACCCTTCCTTTGCGAAACTGTGCAGCCTCCAGTTGCTGTGTGTCTTCTGCAACGTGGGGCGGTCACTGACAGGTGCCTCTCTCCACCCACTGCAGCTCGATGTGGCCCACTCGAAAGTGTGCCGCGACGATTGATTGACGTGTGTGTGAGTGTAAAGAGTGTACGAAGTGTGTGTGAGTGTGTAAGTACTGGACTATATTGACAGCTCGACGGTTTGTTTGGTTATGCTTCCCATCGAGTCGGTGCGAGCTGACGCAATAAACAACTTTAGTGGCAAGTGCGTGGCGTGGCGTATTCCAGAAGTCGGAAGAGTTCACCCACAGATAGTGGCAAACTGGAGCAGGGCAGGGGAGGCCTCGCCCATTAACCTGACACCTTCGAATCGAGGGCAGTTAGAAAGAGCCAAAGTGAAGCATGTCAAAAGTGTCGCCAGAAACAGAGACAATGTTGTTTATGCACATGAATTAGATATAGTGGGCATATGTGGACTGTATGCACGCGTTCCTGCCTCGCGTTGCATGCAACATGTCGACAACAACAACAAGAACAAGAAAAACCAATTATAGCAAATGAACTCGAGTGTGGTTCCGCAAAAATGTCAACATCTGATAAGGCCGCGGACAAAGCGGCAGGCCCCTGTTGCAAGCACAGGCAAGGAGCCACCTACCCCCTCCCCCGCCCCCTACACTCTCCTCTCATTCCCTTGCCCCCTACCAACTGAGCAGGACTGCGGCGGATGCAGCCAAAGTGCAAGAGGCGCGCTCAGTTGATCCGAACTCAGCAGAATGCGAAGCGAACTCAAGTGAACCTGGGACAAGGAGGGAGAAAGGGAGAACAGCCGAAGAGAGAGCGAGAGGGAGCGAGAGGGAGCGAGAGGGTGCGAGGGCGACCCTTGCGTGCAAAGAACGCTTTGCCACAACGTGCAGGGCTCCTCAAGTATTTAGCAAGACGTTTAAATTCTTTGGGCTTTGCCACGGCGAGGGCTGTACAGTCTTTGTAGAATTGAAATTAAAGTGAACTAGTAAGTAGTTCCAAGCGGAATATCTTTATCTCTTATCGATAGGAAATACCGCAGTGGTGTTTCTCTTTCATTCTGTTAAAGGAATTACTAGATATAATACCTTGATAAGATTTAACTAGAGCCAAGCTAGACGCGAACAAAGTTGATTGATTCATTTGAATGAAACCAGATCACTGAGTTCCTTTTTTTTTAAGAGAACTAGGAAGTACTAAGACACTTCTACTTAATAAACAAAACATATGTTAACTTACATATGTTAAGTACTTAACAGAGCAGAGTTCTGCATAAGAAAAGGAGCGCTACTGTTGATCGCAGTTCGCAAGGTCGCCTAGCCCTGCGCTAATTGTGAATGGAAGAAGGAGACCCCACGAGACTGAGTCACGCCCCGAGGCTCACATTGAGCATGCACCCGTATGAATACACTCACATATTGTCGCATGAGTACCCGCCCTGGTTAAAAAATATTCGCGTTGCATCAAAATTGATTTATGTCTCGTTCAAGCTGTCGCCTCGATGGCAGTGCGAGGAGGGCAGCAACCCTTTATGCAAAGAGGGGGAGAGGAGAGAGAGAGAGGGCGTCATCAGTCTCCTCATATGCACTTCATAAAGAGCAATGCAAATAAAAGAGCCACACACAATATACCATATATTCATTTGCAGCCCAAGCGAGCAATTCCATTTCCACATTTCCCACTGTCCCGCCAAGAACGAACCAATTCCCCGCTTCATTACCCACTAGAGAGATACATAGCACACGCACACACACACACACATACATGCTCCTATGGACGCGTACATATGTTAACGCATATCTCACTGCTGCTGCACAAGTTCCCAGCGAGCTGGGCTTATCGTTGGTGTCTCCAAAATGTTAATAGCCCATAACCAATCCCCGGCTGTAGGGTCCTAGCACGTTTCCAGGGGCTGGAGGTGCGTGATAAGACCCCCAGTCAGCTGCAATTACCCACTACAATCGGTCAAAATTCGAGCTCTACCCATGACATAATAGAAGGCGTTCCAAACCCAGCGATAACCGAAAGCTATATAAATATATGTACATATATGTATAGGGATAGAGATATTGATTTTATCAAGTGGCCTACTCCAGAAAGCGATAAAGTACTCAATCACTTGCAGTCAATTGAGTGTGGAACATAAAATCAGGTTGAGTAATTGAGTAGGAAGCATAGATAGTTGCATTTCTCTGATTTAAAGCGTGTAGGGGGCGTATTCTTTGGATAATTTGGATAAATATGTAAAAGAGATTTGTGTTGGAAGGTTTATTCTTAAGGTCTTGAAGTAAATAACAAGCTGGAATGACCATAGATCGTGGGATACTGTTGTAAATGGTTGTAAATTGTGATCGAATAGAAATTGAAAGTTGTTCTTCTTATGTTACTGTTAACAGAGTATGGTTGCTTATTGATATATACAGTGCATGTTGATGTTATTTATGGATATGGTTTATAAAGTTACGGAGTTACTTCACAAATTTAAAAACATAACTTGAAGCTTAACTAAAGAAAGTAAAACATAAAACAAAAATACTTTCTTATACTTCTTGTGAATGAATCTTGGAAACAAAGACCTTTATACGCACTATACACACATGTAAAATACAATACATACATATATTATGTAGTTCCATTCTTTTAACGATAAGTCGCAATAAAAGAGGGCAATAAAACGAGAACAAGAGAAGAACATAGAATCCCCTTACAAGGTACTTAAAAGAGAGGTTAAAGTCGCGATGAAGATTGATCAATATGCTCTTTCTGCCTGTATATCTGCCTACAATATCTGCCCACTATATCTACCTAGTATATCTGCCTGCTATATCTTCCCACTTTATCTACCCATAATTATTGCTACCTTCAGTAAGGCTTCTAGCAAGCAGCGAGTGGAGAATTCACAGTGCATTCTCCGCATTCATAATTAACCCGTGCAGAGGGCGTTGACAAAATTCGCCTGCCTGACGATGTGTGAGTTGATGATGCAGATATGTTTAATGATACAAAAACATATACAGATACAGATACATATACGAACACGGACATACAGATACAGATACAAATGCAGAGACAGATGTAGATGCAGCCGGCAAGCAACAATTATTCTGGCGAATGCAAAAGGCGCATGGAGTGGAGTGAACTAAAGTGGAAGAGAGAGAGAGGGGGTGGGAAAGGGAGGAGGGAACGAAGGGAGACGGCGAGTTGGGGTGCCGGCAGACACGGACTCTTCTGGCAGTCGGCGTCGGTGACAGTCGACTCTACAAATTAATCCAAACGGTAGACGACAACAAGAACTTGCAGAGCAGAACAAAAACAAAAACAACAACAACAACAGCAACAAATTACATTAATCGCGTTGTTGCTTCTGTTGCTGCTGCAGCTGATGATGATAATGATGTAGATAATGATAATTTGGCTGTCTTCGGGCTTTGTATTTGTTTCGCTTCTGTTTTGTTTTTGGATTCACTTCTTTTTTTTTGCTATTTTTAGCGAACGTTGAAAATTGTGACAGTTTTCCTGCTTTCCCATTTCCAAGATCCAAAGATGCACAGCGCTAGTCTCTCTCCTTCTCTCTCTCTCTCTCTCTCTATAATATTTATGTATTTTCAATTCTAAATAGATTGCGAGAGTGTGTGCCGTGTGTGTGTGTCGCTGAGTGACGTCGTCAAAACAGATTTTGCGCAGAAATGTAAACAAAAGTTCGACAATTGCCACAGCATTTGCACTCTGATACACACACAAACACATACTCGTATATGCACAAGCACACAGCGACACAGCTTTTTCAAGGAATGGTCGACAGCGCTGTACCCTGCATACATCGTACTAAACTACACATTAACATTACTGTTATTTCAAGAACTATAGAACTAGGTTTGTGTGGAATTAAAGTTTAGTGGATATCAAAAAAAGGAGTGCACTTTAAAATATATAGTAAAATAAAAGCAATAAAAGTTAATTGTTATTTGTTTCAAATCAAACTGTTTATCTAACGATTGAACAAATAAATAATAAAATAATAATAATAAGGTAAATAAAACGACACAAAAGTAAACATTTATTGTGCAGAAACCTTCAAGAAAACTTCCTCAAAAAATAGGAGTGACTAAGTCAATTCACTCAACACTTGGGATTGCAATTTTTATCTTAAGGTTATAGAAATAACAACGGGCAAAAAAAAATCACATCCTTAATATCAACTATACACGGAAAAAAGTGAAAAGGTTAAAACATTTTAATTATTTTAAATATGCCATTGAGTGTATTATTATTATTGTATGAATACCCTTAGTTTGCAGCGCACCTTAGCTGATATCTCTGACCATATAAAGTATTGTATTGTATATTCTGAATCAGCACCAACAGGGGATCTAGCTATACCTATGTGTCCGTGTGTCCGTTTGTCCGTCTCTTTGTTATTTTTTAAGATATTATAAGTTAATTATCTAAGTAATATATATATCAAACTGCATCAAAATCGAATCAGTAAAGCTATCGGCCGAAATGAGGGTTTTTATATGAAGACAAAATAACTTAACAACTTTACTTATCAGTGCCAATCAAAGTTGGTGAGCCATTGCAGTTATCTTAGCTGTCAATGCATATAAACAATTTTATTCAATTCGATCGGAACGAGAACATAACATTTTGGCATGCCAAAGGTAGCCTGTTTTTTGTTTTTATCATTTATAATTATTTTATAGTTCTTCAAACAATTTTCAATGTTTTTCCTTGCTAGGTTAATGCTTTACTAAGCTACCCCTTGGCATAGGTCTCCTCCGCTCCAGGGTATTGCTGTACTGTCAATTGCTTATCTCTTGCATCAATAATCTATTTTGCTCCGATTAGAGCTCATTGAACCCGCCACAGATTGATAATGCAGATAGTTGAATAGACATACACAGATTCGTGTAGTTTCGGCTTTGTTTGAGTTTCGCACAATGAGAATGCGTTTGGCTCCACTGTGCGTGTGCCTGGCGAGTCAATGTCATTTGCCTGCTGCCTTTGCCAGGCTGCACCCAACACTCCACCCCCCTGGCTCCCCCTCTGCCAGCTGATGTTATTGTTACACCCAGTGTTGTCGTTGCTGTTGTTTTTGTTGCTGCATTTGTCGCCAGTTGCTGCTTCCGTTTGGTGTGGCGGCTTAATGAGAGCGCGACACCCGCGAAGGATTCGCTGCGGCTAAAAACAAAAGAGTCGCTCGCCGAATTGCAGCTGTGTGAGTGTGTGTGTTCCTCACTGTGTGTGTGTGTGTGTGTGTGTTTCATAAACAAAACCAAATGCTGCAACTGTTGAGATTGCGAGAATTGCCGATGCTGCTCGCCACGGCCCGGGCCAGAGGCGTAGGCAGTCGAAGGGGGCGTGCAGCATGTGCTCATTTCGTTTCAATTGCGTCAAATTGTTGTGGCAACTTCTGCGGCTCTTACCGCACTTATGGCAGCAGTTTCCCGCTTTGTTTATGCTTGGCGAAAAAAACAAACACTCTGCGCCCACGAACACACACTCTCACACTGCACACACACACACACACACACAGACGTATGGAGAGCGCGCTCAGCATTCTGTTCGATTGTCGAAAATCTTGGCATTTCAGCGATTTTTCACATGTCTCTGTCGAGAAAAGGAAAAACAATTTTCAATGTTTACTCATTTCATTTCGCCCGAGCGTCGCGTCGTCTTGTCTGTTCCGGTCCCGACCCCCTTCCCCAGCTCCCTCCACATGCCTGCCTGCTTGCCAGGCAGTCACTCCGTCTGGCAGTCGCCCCCTTTTGTCCCCAGCCCAGATAGGGAGAGGTTCATTGAATGCAGTTGAAGAGTACAAGCAACCATTATAGAAAATCCCCCGAGGGATAAACTCAGCTACGCTGCCAGATTTCCCCGACCCCGAGTGCATCCTCCCCCAACATTCATGCCACGCAGGGAATAAACCCATCAGCAATGAGAATTTGTCGCCCTCGTCCACAATTCGAATGACCTGTTGATGGATGTGGAAGCGTGGAAAATTCAAATCTATTCTGAAGGTTATTACTACGTATCTCCGTTTCCAACTCCTCTTCGCTCCATCTCCTTCATTCAGCCTTTCTCTTTTTTTTTCTCTCCCTTCTGCTTAGCCAGTATTCTAATCTTCGATTTGATTATGATCTACAATTCCAAAGGCCCCAAGCTATGCACTTATATTCCGATAAATTGCAATACCCGCTAACCATAGGGTATAAGGACATTAAACAGGCTCAAGGTATCTAGGCAGACCCCATAAAGTGATAACGTATGTTTATATTATGTATTCATAAACAGCATCAAAAGCAAAGTCGATGTGGGAGTCGAGATCTCAGAGCCTATAAGAGCTAGGACTACCAAAGCAATATGAAACGAGAACAAAGGCAATATAAGACAAGCCGAAGGTTTTGGACCCTTGCAGGTTCTTATATACTCCGATAGTTCCAATACTTGTTATATATTATGGTGCAGAATTTAATGGCATTGTGTATATTCAATATTATGATTCTCTGATTGGCACTGATAAGTTATTTCGGTCGATTGTTTCTATATAATGAATATAATATATAAATTTAAGAAAAAATTTAAAAGAGGAACAGATTTCCAAGGTGCCTCCAGCAAGTATGCAATACAAAATACTCTCAACAAAGTAGTGATTGTTTTGTCCACTTAAATCTACTCTAGAGACAGAGCGGACAACTATGGTATATTTATTTTTTTTTGTTCTTATGGTTCCTCAATTTAAGTATTAATATTATTGTATTATTGTATTTAGATGAAATTTGTTTTACAGCTTCGCCGTCAGTTCTCGTAAATCAAATAAAATAAATTAGGAAAGATATTTTAAAGGAGAAACATTCTATTTAAATGGTTACAATAACTATGACCATTCAAATGATATTTGTAAATTATGTCTCATCTTATAACCAACATAGATGGCTGTAGAACATCCGATCACACTCGCATGTAGCTCTCTTACTTGTTCTATTTCAGATTTTATTATTCCAAAATTCTGTTTCATTCGTTCGCGATGTCCAATTAATCATGGACGCATAAAACCTGAACACATTTCTGCCTGCCAAACAGATTGAGATACATGAGTTATATAGATATCTAGCTATAGCTCTCTGGTCTCTTATGGTCTCTTGATCCATTCTAAATTTGTTGGCGCATCGAAGAATTCCATAAATTCAAGCAGATCATAATGTTCGTAGATGAACACGTTCGGCGTTTGTCAAAACTGTCAGAATTCTGAAGGGGTTCGTAGTGCCAGATCAATATTGGAAGCAGCCTGATTCCATTGATCTTAAGTTGAATTCTTTGCCACTATCTGACAAGCTTATGGCTGTTTTTTATGATAGATAGATATATGCAGACATGGATGCTCTGTCTGTATCTGTGTCTGCATCTGTATTTGTGTGTGTGTGTTTTATTCAGAGTGATTGTCGAAGTGTTTCTTGTGATTTGATGAGTGTTTAATGTCCGACATTAAAACGGGTTGTGCCTTCAGTTTGGCTGCATATGGAGGCGTAGTTGTATCTGCATCTGCCCTATCGATGGGGGTGTGTGTGTGTGTGCGAGTGTGTGGATTGCCTGCCATCTGATTGCGGTGCATTGACACTGCGCACCTTTCGATTTTCTCAGGCCTTGTTTACACTTCGATCCCTCTCGAGTGCCGCCTAACTGCAGTAGCCATCTTGTTGTTGTTGTTGTTGCTATTGCTGTTAGTGTTGTTGCTGTTGTCGTTGCTGTGTAAACAAGTGACATCTGGCCGGGCATTGCATCTATCGTATACCATAGGCTGAGGCCAATCCATCCACTTCTGAGTGGCGGCCTCTGTCAAAGTTATTTGTTTTTGTTTGTTTGCCTCCAGTTGTGACAATTGGCGCGGGTGCAACTCAAGCTGTATCTCTATCTTTATCTGTGGCTGTAAATCTATCGATATCCATAGCCATAGCTGTAGATATAGTAGTATATAGTAGCTATATATATTGTACATTTGGCTGTAATCCAGCAGTTTCTATGAGCAGTTGTAGCTGCAGCTGTATGTTTAACTCTGGGTTGATCGGTGGGTGCAATGGAAGTATCTTTAGCTTTTAATTTATATATATATTTGTATAGCTTTAACTATACTACAACTGCTAAATGTATCTTCCATAGAGGCAGTAGATACCTATTAGAGTTATTGAATTCGTATCTTTATAGCAGTATAAGTATCTATTGATAAGCAACTATCTTCCCTTATGGTTATGCTGGTTTTAACTCATCAATCTCTATCTGCAGCTGTAACTCCAAACGAAGGTGAATGCAATTAGGAGTAGCTCAAATTGAACTGTGAATGTAGCTGTATCTGCAAAGGCTATTCAAGCTATTCCTCTAGCTGCATCTTTAACCTACAGTAATCAGTATCTCCAACGAGAAAGGAGTATCTGAAGCTGAGCTTGCAGAGGTATCTTTGCCAACAGAATCTGTTTCTGTTTCTGTGGCAGTGACAATAACTGTAGCTGTATCTTCTGCTGCTGCTCCGCTGGGTGGGCCTTAACAAATGGGCTACTGCTGGTGCTGGTGCTGGTGCTGCTCCAATGGGTGCTGCATCTACATAGCTACGGCGCTTCAATCTGTGGCATTCCGCGCAAGCAGATTAGGCAAGCGGGCCGCAGTCGAAGCTGTTTGCTCTGCCGTTTGCCAAAGCCAACAATGCTCCGCATCACAAATATTTAATTAAATGCTTAATTACGCTCGCCATGCCATAAATTCATCAAATGCAATTTAAGCTCTCGCACACAGTAACAACAACAGCAACAACAACAGCAACGAGTTGCCTCACTATGCCACCCCTGGGGCAACCCATGCGTTGTTAATGTGTAGATGCAGATACAGCTACAGTTGCAGATACAGATACAATTGCAGTTGCAGCTACAGACACAGCCACAGATACAGATACATTTACAGATAAAGATACGCATACAGATACTTCACAAGTGCTGCGCGTCTCGTTTTCATTCATTCATTAAGAGTTCAGTTAAAGCTGCGCGCTTTGGTCGCCGGGTTAAACGTTATGCGCCATAACTCTTCCTCAGCCGTGAATCGCAGCGACTGCGTCGCCCCATGTAAAGTGAGCCAGGGCGAGCTCGTGAGTCGGCAGTCGTGACTCGTGAGTCGTGAGCGGGAATTGCACACGGCGTAAGCGATACCGCGGCATATTCATTAAAAAGCTTCTTCAAATTGTTGCATACCTATACTAAGCTGGATACGATATATAGTTACTCATGATTACTGTCTTCATAAATTAACAAGAACAAAATATAATTAATATTAAATTAAATTGCTTTACTTTGAATATCTAACTAACTAACTAACATTCTTAAGAGTCCCTATACATTTCATTAATTCGTTAAAAAAAAGAAATAGGTTAAATAAAATACGAGGGTCGTTTGATAAGTCCGTGACTTTTTGAATAAAATATATTTTTTTCGTCAAAGAAGCGTTTTATTTCTCAACATAATCTCCTTTTAGCTCTATACATTTAGTCCAGCGTTTTTCCAATTTTTTTATTCCTTCCAAATAATAGGTTTTCTCAAGGCCCTCAAAATAGTCGTTTGTTTCTGTGATGACCCGAATCTCTTACCGCCGAGCCATTTCTTCATGTTTGGAAACAAAAAATAGTCACAGGGGGCTAAATCTGGAGAATATGCTGGATGGGGTAGCAGTTCGTAGCCCAATTTATGAAATTTTGCCATGCTGACACGAAATTCACTTTTTTCCATTTTCGTTAAAATTCACGAGATCGTCTGCTTTCAATGCCTATAAAACGCAAACCAAAAAACGCAGCTTTCTCAATTTTACAGTCAGCTGTTAATCGATAACTGCTGACAGGAGCAGTGTTGTATTTAGAGCAGGTGCGCGGCAAATACAAAAAGTCACGGACTTATCAAACGACCCTCGTATATTTTGATTTCTTATCAAGAAACACAATTAAATCAAAAGGAATATGTTATACATAGTGTATTTTATGATATCTTTATGGATTCATAAGCCCAATCTTTTAAATTTTTAGTTCTTATAGACTTCCCCTCTGCAACATACTTTCGATTACTGAACAGCAAGTCCTGTATTCTGCTATCTAAGGAGCCTTATTTAAAAGTAATTGTTCTTTGTAAATATTGATGGATATAAAAATCCTTTATGCAGTAAACCTTAACTGAATCCTCACGATAAAAAACCTATATGTAATGACCTATTTTTATAGTTTTATTAGATCGATCCCTCATCAGCAAGGTACCATGTTAGGTACTGCACTTATTATGTGAGATATGACTTATGTAAATGTTATGTACATATAACAGTATATTTTCCACTGATAACTCAATTACTGCAAGGATTGTTCGCAAAACCATATATTAAACACCCTGTTAGGTTTTGCAGTTGGACCCTCAGTTAGGTTTCAAATTAGATACCTTATGAATTATGTACTTGTGTGTGGTCGAAGTCTGTGTATTGACTAAAATATTCGATAGGATGTAAAACACCCTCTTAGGTAGGGCACTCACTTCTGTGAATTTCCTTGAGAGACCTTTATGCCTACATCAGAAATACATATTACGCAAAATCATCTGCTTAACACCCTGTTAGTTTTGCAGTTAGGTTCCCAGCTAGCTTGCCATTAAAGTACCTTGTGACGTATATACTTCTATGTTGTTCAAGTTCAATTTTCGATTAGATGCAAAGCACCCTGTTAGGTACGGCATACACTTCTGTGTAATTTCTTGTGAGACCTTTATGTCTACAACGATTCTGCAATACTTTGTTCGCTATGACAACTGTTTAATACAATTTTGGGCCCCCAATTTGGTTTCCCCTTAGGAACCACATGTGGTACCTTGTCAAGTACCTCTGCTGATACCCTGTTTTCTTCTGCTTTCGATTTCACTTTGTTGATTGGCCAACTTGATGGGGAATCAGTGGCCAGGTCAATGTGTCTTTGTCTCCATTACCATTGCCTACACACACACACACACACACTCGCACACACACTCGCAGTCAGAGTTATAGATACGCATGTTGAATACACGAGAAATTGACAAATTGCAGTGAAAATTTAGCTTTGAAATGAAAACGAAATGCGAGCAATTATTTTTAATTGAAAATGTCAAACATGTTGCCGATGTTGGCGATGTTGAGAGAGTCGGCCAACTCGTCAAGCTGCCAGCCAAGTGGCGACCCACTGTTGCACACGCACAGACGTGCACAGACATGTGCGAGCTGGTACCGAGTGTGTACCGAGAGAGAGAGAGAGAGAAAGAGAAAGAGAGAGGCAGAGGGAGATGAACGCGACGCCAAACGGTGCGTTATGCTTGGGGAAAACCGTGGAAAACTTATGCAAAGCTGCGCGGCACTTGAGGGCCATTTTGTCGGAGGCAGCGGGACGGACGCACCTTGGGCGGAAATGCGATAACCCTGAGCGACGGGAAATCGAACAGAAAATAGAAGCAACCACAGCAGCAGCAGCAGAGGCAGAGGCAGCTGTAGCCGAGAGGGGGTGGGGGAAAGTGGGGGAAGTGGGGCGTGATTGATTTGAAAATATCAGAGGTCGGACCTTGGAGAGTACAAGGAGGAGTAGGAGGAGGAGAGGGGAGACGGGAGACACGTGGTGCATGGAGAGACAGAGGGACAGGGTGCTTACCAGATAGCATGGGCGCCAGCGCAATGCCATTGCTCTCCTGTTGCTGGTGATGGTGCTGCTGATGGAGCTGCTGCTGCTGCTGCTGGTGCTGCTTGCTGGGCAGCTGCTCCTGCTCCTGCTTGAGCGCACTGGACTTGCCGGGCACGCAGCCTCCGATGGGCTTCTTTGATTTCCACAGTTTCATTTGTCTTGTTGTTGTTTTTGTTGCTGTTGTTGCCTTTGGCTTTGATGAATCACTTGCGCGAGATTGTGAGAGTGTGTTTTTGTTTTTGTATTCCTCCGTGCTCTAGGGTTGCCTCAGTGCGGGCTCGGCGGAGGCTGCACGGCAGGTGGATGCGGAACTGCTGCGGTGCATCCTGACAGAATGCAGAAGAAGAACAGCAACAAGAACACAAATCGCGAGCACAAAATAATAAAAAGAAAAATAAAAGAAAATGTGGAGCACACACGCACACACACACGCGCACACACACGGATAAAGACGCGCGAGTATTCGAAATTCAAATGCTTTGGGTTGCTCTGCTCTTGCGACTGTGGCACGTCCGGCGCACACGACGAGAAATTGCACAATGATTCAGAACAGAAGTCCGCCAGACGCCGCCACCATCGTCGCGCCGGTGGCAGCGACAGTGGCAGCGACAGCGACAGCGGCAGCGCGATGCTCGCTCGCGATCTTACAGTTTGCCTCAGCGCGCCTCGTCCCCCTTTCCCTGCAGCGCGTGTATCTTGCAGATACGCAACAGTGCGCGCGCTCTCTCCCAGCTGCGCTCTCCCTCTCTCTCCCACGCGCTCTCTCGCTCTCACTCTCTCCCTGCCTCGCGCAAGGCACTTTGCGGGCATTTTCGTTTTCCTCCGCCAGCAATTTTCACTCTATGCACTTCACGACTCTCTTCTGTCTCTTCTCTTTTTCTCTCCCCCTCTGCCTCTCTTGGTCTCTTTGTTCGTCTGTCTCCAGTTCTCCTTGTGCCGCGAGAGTTTTGTGAGCATTTTTACCCTGGGCCATCACAACAGTAAAGCCCATTCAAATGAGAAAACTGCAGCAGTGCTGAGTGCCAACGTGTAGATACCCTGCAAAGTAAATAAGGAATATGCTATGTTTTATACTCTTAACATATGGTTGAAATCTAAACTTTTTTTATTTCTGATTTAACAAAAAAAAATCAGTTATAATACAAACACAACTTTACATTGACATATCCAATTTTTATCTAAATTATATTATTTTATTTATGGCTTTATATATGATAATTTAGTTTGAGTATATTCAATATAAAATAATGCAATTATCTTTTTTCTTACTAGTTTAGAAAACTATATTTAACTTATTGTTCTTTCATATATATACAATATATAAATTATACATTTTATTAATCATGCATATTATTAATATTTCATACAACGAACGTGAGTAACTATATGTATTTATAAAAATAATTATTTTCGTTTTATTCTTTATTAATATCCGGTATTATTCATTTATATTTATAACTATTCAAATATTTATTATGTTCACTTAAATTGGTTATTTCTCTATCCAGTTTATTATTATAAATTCACATTTGTTCTATAATATTTTTCATTATAAATAATAATTGTCACTTATATATAAATATTCTTGTTGATTTATTATATTATTCATATTTATTGCTATTAAATTTTATTATAATTTATTATTTCTCATTCATAAATATTTTCATATATTTTTATCACATTTAGTTTATTCTTTGATCTTTTCTTTATTAAATCTGTCACTCTGTTAAGCCACCTAACTTTTCTTCTTCATTCTGCTCAAAGACAATATACCCACCAGAAAAGTCCAATGGATGGGTATCTCATAGGCAGGCGCACATTGAAAATGTTCTATCGGCGCGGAAATGAAATAAGAACTGAGGCAACTAAGGCATCGCATGCGAGTTTCTAATTGGAAAGCACTCAAATCACAGCGAGGCGCTGATGTCTGGAATGCATGACAATGAGCAGCCCAAATCGCTGCTACAACCCTATGAGCAACTCTACTACTGACCAGCTCGATGCTCTATGCATTTCGAGGCTCGAGGGTTTGGCGCCACGGACAGCACATAATCATAATAACGGGCAACCCATGCGCCACATATGATGATGACCTATGTTTGCCTGTCTGTCTGTCGCACTCTCTGCATGTCTGAGCTTATGCTCCGTATGTAGGTGATTCCGAGGTCGCGCTGTCATGACGATGATGTCGCAAATTTCGCTAATTAGTCACGAAAACGCGCTGCTCGAAATGGTCAAAATGACCAAAATTGGCCAAGTGGAAATCGAACAGCAGCTGCAGAACATATGCCGTGTACCATGGGGCGACCTTAGACAACACAAGTAGGTCTAATCCGTTCAAAAATGAAACTAGCGTTAATGGATATTAAAGAAAGCAACTTTATAAAGAAGTCTACCTTTTCCAATTTATTGTGGAATTCCGATTGAAGTTTGAATTCGACTTAAATAAAACGCCTTCCATGTTTGTAATATCTTTAAATAACATACATACATATGTATATGTATCTGACTCATTTGACAATATAAAACGATCCTTGTTCTTGTAAGTTGCACATTATATCCGGCTCCAACCATACTTTCTATTCTTGTGCTTTCTTACTCTAAAGTGATCTTACTCCAATAACTTCAATATCATTATTTTGTTTTTAGGTTTTTAAGGTGCAGTGACCTTTACTCTATGCTTTCTACATAGGCTTACCCCACTATCAGCTGGCTTAGAGGTCGAACGAGGAATGGATACATTTTGATGGTATTTCGTTTTATTTTTACGTGACGATTCTTCGGCACATTCTTCCTGAATTGTATTTCCTCCTCCCGTATCAGCATGCGGCATGAGGGGTGACGATCGGGAATGACTGCAGCCGATCTAATGCCTTTTATGACCTTAGCTAATGATCGTGGCTGATTGACTCGATGGGATCTCAGGCATTTACCAAAATCATTTATTTTTACGAGTCCCTCGCATAGCCCCAGCCCCAGTCCCAGCCCTAGCTTAAGATGTGTATTAATGTATGTGTGCGATAAGCCAGTTGCCTTGATCAGAAACAATATACGTGAAATACATTTTATATACATTATATTTTATTTTTATATTTTTAGCTTCTACATCAAAAAACTCAGGACTATCCCAAAGTAGCTTAACATCAACAAATAGTTTATTGTTCAGACCCCTTCTCTTAAAATAATACCAATACAATATAAAAATAATTACAATAACTATAATAACAAACCGATCAAGTAAGCTATGTTAGTACAATCGTCGGGAGTCATTGAAAAAGGAACGATTTCGATTTTAAAAATGTTTATGTATTTTAAATTATAATGGAAAATTTAGTGTGTAAAATACGAGAGCGTCAAACAACGTTGTATATTACCTTTGCCGTAGTTTTATATGTGCTGGGAATCAACCTTCGTCCGAAAGATAATCCACCAGATCTGCCTTCGGTGTTGTACCTGAGCTACAATGTGTTGCATCTACAAAGGCTCCAATCCGAAAAATTCAAGACTGCATGGCGTTTTTGGCTTATACCTGTCTACTTTTTAATTATGTATGTTCTCTCTCTGATTGGAATGTTCATGATGTGGTATCCGTTTTGGCATATGGTAGAAGTGGTAATCATTTGGATATTTCATACCGAAACCGCCATGAAATTATTATTCAAAGCTCCCAACCTGTACCACTCTCTGAGAAATAACATTGCCTACGTTATTCAAGTTTCTAGCGTCCTTTTCATTACTTTCCCTGCGCTAAAGGAATATTACTTGCCCTGCGACTTGACATCAGGCTGTCGTTGTAAAAGAAAGGCGGCCAGAAATCCTAAACAAAAGCGACGCAGGGCATAGCACTGTTAAATACTGAAATTTTATAAATATGAGTTTCCGGGAATCAACTGTTTCTTCCGGAAAACGTGAAATTTATTATTTATTTGTATTTACATAATTACATACTACATGTTCTCAATCATCACCAACACGTGCACCTACAGAAAGTAGGTGTGTAAATAAATGTTTTCTTTCGGTTCTTTAATGCCATCGCTAGCACTCTGTATAGGTACATCTTTGAAGGTTGGGATGTATCTTAATTTATTCATTCAGTATGCGTCATAGTAATTTGCCTATAGAACATGTCCAGATTTGCAAAAATGAATTTGCTGGGGCCCACACAAAGTAAAAAGAAAAGATTTCTTATATAATATATCAATACAATAGGAAAGTTTCGAGGAGATAAGAACTTTAACTAACTCCATCTTTCTGGACTATATACTAGTGTATAAGAGGAAGTATTATGCCAGACTTTTTTTATAACCGAACGTTTCCTTTTTATTACTTAAATTAATTAATTAATAATTAATTAAATTAAATTGTTTTAAAATATGCAATCATGGATTGGCATACGATACGGCCTTAAAACCTCAATGTTAATATATACATAATATGCAATATACGAGGGTCGTTTGATAAGTCCGTGACTTTTTGTATTTGCCGCGCACCTGCTCTAAATACAACACTGCTCCTGTCAGCAGTTATCGATTAACAGCTGACTGTAAAATTTTGAGAAAGCTGCGTTTTTTGGTTTGCGTTTTATAGGCATTGAAAGCAGACGATCTCGTGAATTTTAACGAAAATGGAAAAAAGTGAATTTCGTGTGCTAATTAAGCATTATTTTTTGCGTAAAAAATCCATCACCGAAACCAAGGAAAGACTTGATAAATATTATGGGGACTCTGCACCATCAATTTCAATGGTTAAGAAATGGTTTACTGAGTTCCGTTGTGGTCGTACCAGTACAAGTGATGCCGAACGTTCAGGTCGCCCAAAAGAGGTCGTCATGCCAGAAATCGTCGACAAAATCCATGGAATGATATTGGATGATCGGAGAATGAAAGTGCGTGAGGTAGCTGAGGCTGTAGGCATCTCAACTGAACGGGTACATCACATTTTACATGAATATTTGGACATGAAAAAGCTTTCCGCGCGATGGGTGCCGCGATTGCTCACACACGACCATAAGCGCAACCGTGTGACCATTTCAAAGGAGTGTTTGGCGATGTTCAACCGCAATCCAAACGAATTTTTGCGCCGTTTCGTTACCGTAGACGAAACATGGATCCACCACACCACACCAGAGACCAAAGAACAATCAAGACAGTGGGTTTCTCCGGGTGAACGTGCACCAAAGAAGGCCAAGGTGGGTCTGTCGGCCAACAAGGTCATGGCCACAGTTTTTTGGGATGCACAAGGTATCATTCACATCGATTACCTTGAAAAGGGTAAAACGATCACCGGCGAATATTATTCAGAGCTTTTGGAGAGATTCGATATTGATTTGAAGCAGAAACGACCGCATTTGGCGAAAAAAAAGTGCTGTTCCATCAGGACAATGCACGGGTGCACACGTGTGTAGTCAGCATGGCAAAATTTCATAAATTGGGCTACGAACTGCTACCCCATCCAGCATATTCTCCAGATTTAGCCCCCTGTGACTATTTTTTGTTTCCAAACATGAAGAAATGGCTCGGCGGTAAGAGATTCGGGTCAAATGAAGAGGTCATCACAGAAACAAACGACTATTTTGAGGGCCTTGAGAAAACCTATTATTTGGAAGGAATAAAAAAATTGGAAAAACGCTGGACTAAATGTATAGAGCTAAAAGGAGATTATGTTGAGAAATAAAACGCTTCTTTGACGAAAAAAATATATTTTATTCAAAAAGTCACGGACTTATCAAACGACCCTCGTACAATATATGAAAGTTTAGCCTTTTTTAACCAAACCCTACTCAGTTTCTTGTTCTGTGAAGAGTTGCTGGCAACACTGACCAGCAGCAAAAAAAGCTAAATGGGGAATATCGATATTTGTAAAAATCGATATATTGTTGCCAGAAGTATGCTTCATCTTGCATCTTTGCTTGATGGTTGTTATCTGTCAAATAAGCGGGCTACGTGGCATTAAAATTTGAAATAGAATACAATTCTTCTGTTTTGTTGATGAATGCTTTCACACAGAGACTCTGTCATTAGATCCAAGACAGTCGACCAGCTTTTAAATACATTATTTAAAAAAGTTAATGATCGTTCGATGTGCTATATTTTCTTCACTTTCTCCATACAAACAAACAAATAAACGAGGCATCGGCCAGTTTATCGATAACATGAATTAAAGCGAGACAGCGCTATGCAAATGGGACGCGTTGACACGAACTCAACGCGAATTTGAGCGAAAAAGAAAGAGCACAAAAATATGCTGCTCTGCTCATTCAAAACAACCAAGTCTTTCGAAACATGTTTCGAAAATGGAAATATTAAATCTTGAATTTTAACTGTTTCTGTTCCAAGCAAGTGTCACATGTTTCGATTGACGAATATTGGCAGAATTCGATTATAGGATTCCCTGGTGGCAGAACACAAGCTTCAAGTTTGACAGGAGAGTATCTCCGTCTACGTTGGTAACTCTGCGATTGTTGACCGAATCTTTGCAGGCCCAGGGCAACGTGAGCATTTGGTCAATTGTCAATAAGAAGTGTCAAAGAAGTGCCAACTTGCAAAATATAATTCGACCGTGTTTCTAAAATAAAGAACCTTCACAATTCGCAAAAATCACACAAACACTGTTGTACTGTTCCGTAAGTGCTTTATCTTCTTAAAATCAATTTATAAAAAGTATTTGTGTACGGAAAAAATAGCTTAGAAAGACACTCTAAACATTACAATGGAAGGCTATGTTTGTTTTAAAAGACATCTTAACACAAAATAATTTGCAAGGTGTTTTCAATGCATAGGAGGTATACCAAAAGGTTTTTTTTTCAAGCTCTTCGCAATATTGATGTTTTTATACCCTTCGACCATTGAAAACGGTCAAAAAATGGTAAACTAACTTTTTTAGATCGTGTTTTATCCGATCCATTTATACCCTGCTCAGAAGATGTAAACAGACGTACGAGTACATCGTAGCATAGAGTGCGAATCTTATCTTATCATACCAAAGATACATTTATTTTTCATTCTTAATCAAAAATACAATTACATTTAAGTGTTACTTCTTTTCCTTCGTTTATTCAATTTCTGGGACAGAATCCCACGCGAGTTATATTATAATTTTAAACGATCTGCGCTGACTTGCAGACCTCGAACGGTTCTCTAGCTAAAGATATATAGTATGTATAAAAAATGTAACATTTCCGCTTAGTCATGACGTTCGCAGGGAACGCAAGAAAATTATAATGCTAATTTAGTTTATCGTACAATTGGAAGGTTTTATCTTTAAGTCGTGCTCGCTGATCTTCAACAAACGAAGACAATTAGGCGGCAGCGACGTGAATGAATAATTTCGGCCCGTTTCAAACTTCGGATGCAACAAATTGGAATTCAAAAAAAATATAATATAAACTGATTAAAATTAACAGAAAATCATTTCGCTAACGTTTACAGAAATTTCAAAAATGTGAACAGTGCGACACGCGACAAGGCATGCGCCCCGTGCCGCTAATTTAACACTAACAATCTCTATATTGTCATTTGAAAGTGACGAAAAGCAAAATTAATATTTAGGTAAACTGATTAGAGGACTGCGACGCATGTTGGATGTTGAATGTCTTGTGCGGATGTGGATTTGATGGTGAGTGCGGGTGTGGCGGCTTGGTGCGCAGCTGGGCAGCTCAGCGGCCTGCCTTGCAGTCTTTAGTCGTCGCCCGCCGAACGCTTCACCTTGCGCTGCTTGGGACTCTGTTGGCTTGCCTTCGGACTGGCCTGCTTGCCGGGCTTGGGAGATGTCTTGGGCGACTTTGACTGTGCTGGCGATTTCTCTGCAAAACCAAATGGAGGAATTGGACACACACAATTAGCATCGGTCTAGATCATTCGGGATTTCATTTATGTTGCAACTTACGCAGCGCACGCAGAGTCTCCTGGGGCACCCAATCGTAGTCGATGTTGCCGTCGTTGGCTGTGCCAGTCTCGATGACCTTCTTGGCCGCAGCACGCTTGCGCTTGCCGGAGCTGCCCAGCAGGTACTGCTGTCCGATGACCAGCAGGAGCACGACAATGCCAGCCAGGAGAACGTACAGGAAGAATGTCTCGCCGTCCAAGCCCTCATCGACCTCGGAGATCAGCACAGTCTCGTTGAAGACGGCTTCGTTGTACTGGATGCCGTTGGCGTCACGGTAGGCCAATGCGATGTTCAGACCGAAGGGACGGCCGGCAAACTGATCGGAGGGCAGGAAAGTGTACGAGACGGTCGACTCAAAGCCAGGCTTCACCTCTCGGTTGTATGCCACAGCCGAGAAGTTCTGAATGAAGTAGTTGAAGTCCATGGGGTAGCGGAAAGATGCCTCCACGGTCTCAATGACGAACTCCTCCTTGCCCTTGTTCGTGAATCCAATAAGGAACTCAACAGGTTTGCCTCCGGGCAGATCCAGTTGTTGACCGCTAACATGCAGGGGCTTTGTGAATAACAGATACGTATCGGCGTTGGGTGAGGTGCTGCTGCTGCCGCTGTCAGCGTCGTCGTCCGCCTCCACATCCTCGCCCGTCACGGCACCTTCGTCGCTCTCCACATCGACCAGATCATCCTCAACGGCTTCGGCTGCATATGCACCGAATTTGTTTGCTGCAAATCCAAACGAATTTCCATTAGTAAGAGCGAGATAGAGCTATGCGAGAAGTGTCGTCTGCCAACGCAACACTTTTCTCCTACTCCCGTTGGCGGTGCCGATGGCGAGGTGCAGCGCCAATGTGAATGTGCAGGCGTTGTTTTTAACCCAGATTTGAAATATTGAATGAAGTTCACAAAAAGACTTATAGTCCACGGTACACACAGGTTGCGCCTCCCCCTCGGCCCACTTCACGGCCATGAAGAGTGCCACGTCGCGCTGACGCCGCCACTGTCGGCGGCAACAACAACAAAAGCGATCGTCGGTCCGTTAGGCTGAAGTACTTACGTGCGGAGAATGTACAGATGATGGTGGGTAGCACCAGCAGCAACAAGAACATAAGGTTCCTCATCTTGTTGAATTTTGTGTATTGTTCCACTTGTGTACCGTGTTAACGGAAAATAATGCCAAGCCGAAAGCGCAAAGACCGACAACTACCAACCGTCGCGTATGAGAGAAACTATAAGAGTGAGGCGGGCAGCAATGCGTGTACCCGAAGTTACACGAACACAGCCGACTTTCACTTGTCAGATGAATACGTGGTGCCGCGTCAGTTGACAGTTCAGGGTTGTCAAGCAGCGCAGTAGTTTGCCGCCAAACATTCAGTTTGCCACAAAATCGGTCCTAGTATGGTTTTCACTGAAATAAATACAATTTACAACTGTAAGACATATCGCACTGTTGATTTACTCTTCAATTTTGTTTTCCTTTTTATTCCAATTTGATTCTATTTTCAGCAGTGCGACAATACTGTGTTGGTATCAGTGTTGGAATTAATTCGAAACTGTCAAACTCTTTGTCAGCTGTCCCCGTTTTTTAATATTTTGTAGTGAGACCTTGTAATCGGCTTTACTCAGAGGGTGAGAATAATAACTTAAAATTTAAGAACAAATTTCATTTACGCTGCACGTGATTGCAGGCCAACCACTTGTTAATCTGACAATTCGTCCGTAACGACTTACAACACTGTTGTGCATTGCAACACTGCGCATTAGCGCAGCCACCTTTACGTCGTTGAAGCAATAATCAGCCGACTTCCTTTTTGCTTGCGTCTGTCAATTGAAGCGCAACTCGCACGTGAATTCTCTTTAGAAAACTCACTAAAACTATGGATAAACCAGTTGTTTGGGCTCGCGTCATGAAAGTTCTTGGCCGCACCGGCTCCCAGGGCCAGTGTACACAGGTCAAGGTGGAGTTCCTCGGCGAACAGAACCGTCAGATCATCCGCAACGTGAAGGGACCCGTCCGCGAGGGTGACATTCTGACGCTGCTCGAATCTGAACGTGAAGCCAGAAGACTACGCTAGAATTTGCAACATGCTTGGGATTTGTTTAGAATGTAAGTACACAGCAGCATTTGCAACAAGCCGCAAGTACTCCAACTATAATCCCTTCCTTCTCTCTTGCTCCTCCTCCAGGTATTGCGTCGGATTTGGAGCTTCTCTGCACCAGCAGGATGCAACAACAACAACAAATAAGATCAATAACAAATTACACAATACCAAAATGAAATGTGTTTTAAATAAATTTCAAGTATTGAAGTGCTGAAACAAAAGAACGCTCGAGTTGGATTTCTTTTTTTTTTTGTTTTTGTTTTGTGCCCTGTGATAATAATGCCCAGACCAACCACTTGGAGTCTAAAATCTGGAAACGCTAATACTGGAGAATGTTTAACTTGGGCCGGGACTTCCCGGCTGAGACCGAATAAATCCGTGATTTATTGTAAACTAATTTGAATACTTGGATGAAATTGAAGCAAATTTAACTGGCCATTGCCACGGGTAGCAGCTCCGGACGGTACTCGGCCTGGGCCAGGCCCATGCAGAAGCTGGACTCATAGTGCGTGGCCAGGCTCAGGTCTTTCTGGAACTGCTTTACGGACGCGCTCTGCACCACCAGTGGCTGAATTGCCCGTGCATGCAGCTCCAGATACTTGACCTGTGTCTGCAGCACCGTCAGCGACTGGCTGAGCCAGAAGTTCCAGTCGGCAATTGGTTCAGGCAGACAAGCACGATTCCCATCCTTCTGCTTGAGCTCCTCCGCCAGAGCGTAGCTCTCCCGTTCAAAATCTACAACATTGGTGGCTATTTCGGCCAGGGTAACATGCAGGCTGGAACTGTGAAGGGAACGGAATTTGTTTATATCTGTTGCTTGTCTTGGTGCAGTGACTAAGTAGGAACAAGACTCACATGACTTGGGTGATGGGCTGGTAGGCTTCATGACTTGCGGAGATAAGGGTGGCGGCTGCTGCCTCGTCGACACTGGGGAAAAGGGAAAGGGTAGGGGCATTAGTAGGTGGTAGCACGTAGAAAGTTCGAGTCGCTTTTGCGCATTTACCCGGCGACCAAGCGATACCGTTGGCTCAGCTCCCACACACGATTCGCTTGTTGCATGAGGTGCGGGACTTGGCCGCCCAGTGTGTTCTGGTAGCTGCGGATCAATGTCGCCGCGTTCTGCAGCGAAGCTCCGAGGGTCTTTCTGTAGTACTCGTAGCGTTTGGGTTGAAGCCCCATCGCGTTTAAATCGTTTTGTTTTGCTAATTAAGAAGTTTCGCGTGGTTCCGCACACGTATCTGGCAACGCCACTGAAAGAATTGCTACCCCCGCATTTTAGTGCTGCCACTTTTGATTTGTTATCGATATGGCGATAGTGGTTTCGATGAATGTTTTAGTATTTCCACTGGTTATTTTGAATGCAACTGACATCTACAATAATTAAGTACAAAAAGTACAATTTATTATTGTTCCTATGTGGGTTTAAATAAGAGTTATAAAACAAGTTAAAAGGATAACAAATTACAGATATAATGTTAACATTACAATAAGTTGATGCATATAAATAGAATATTAAAACGTTGAATTCATCCATTATATTACTTGGCTTGTATTTTAAATAAAATGAAACAGAAAAATATAACGAAACCTGATATTTACATTTTATTATTATTATATCATTATTCAAATATTGATATTATTATTTTTATTTCTTCAATCTGCCTCACGAAATGTGAGCGATGAGAACGCGACAAAAACTATCGATATGAGGCAAACATCGATAGTTGTGTAACACATCACTAGCCAGCAGCTGATGCGCAGCAAAACAAGCCAACAATTTTACAACATTTATTGAAAACGTATTCGTAATTTGGTTATTGTGCTTCGTTTTAATAATTTAATAAATAGTAAAAAAATAAAATGACCACAGCAGCGCGTCCCACGTTTGATCCCGCTCGTGGCGGATCTGGACGCGGCGAGAAGGACTTGAGCGCCCTGAGCAAACAATACTCGAGTCGTGATTTACCCGGACACACGAAACTGAAATACAGGTGAGTGTGTGTGCAGGCACACACATGTGTAGTTACAAATACATGCATACTAAATTGTTCTCATCCGTGTAGGGAAACTGGACAAGGCACCAGCGAGGAGATCCGCAACCGCGACTTCCGCAAGGAGCTGGAGGAACGCGAGCGCGATGCACGCTCTGGCCCCGGCTCAGGCAAAGCGCTGCCCTCCATAGTGCGCAAAGCTATAGAAGCGAACAGCGCCAGCAGCAGCAAGCGCACCAAGCTCGACAGCCAGACGCAACAGCAACTGCAGCAGCAGCAACAACAGAGCGCCGCTGCCAATCTCGATGCGGATGAGGCGCTGGACAACGACAGCTCCGACTCGGACAGTGATTCGGATGACGATGATGCCGCACTGCTGGCTGAGCTGCAGAAAATTAAACAGGAACGTCTGCAGGAGACGGCACGACGCGAGGCGGAGAAGAAACAGGAAGACGAACGCATTCGCATGGAGAACATTCTCTCCGGCAATCCACTGATCAACTACGAGCCAGGCACAGCTGCCTCGGCAGCGGGACGCACCTCGGGCATTGGCAGCGGCGATCTGAAGATCAAACGGCGCTGGGACGATGATGTTGTCTTCAAGAACTGCGCTCGCTCGGCGCCCGAGAAGAAGACACACTTTGTCAACGATGCGCTGCGTTCGGACTTTCACAAGAAGTTCATGGACAAGTACATTAAGTAGTTGACTGACTAATACCCTAGTTGTAGTACAAGCAGATCGCTGCCCTCCCCCTCTCCCCAAATATTTTTGTAATACTGCGCGTGCTCGTCTCCGGGGTGATGCGCAGTCCTGGCGAGCATGCGCTGTAGTCTAATTCAACTTATCATTCATTCTTTTTTTTTGTATTTGTCGCAATTTAATAAATCAACAGAAAACACACACACATGTACATAAATATATATAGTGGATGTCATTTGTGGCAGGCAAGCGTGCGCGGGGCAGGAGGTTGACCCAATGCCTGACCGGGGCAACTGCCTGAGTGCGAAGGGCAGGCAACCTTAACCAAAGTGTGAAACCGCAAAAAACATCAGTAGCAACAGCAGCAGAAGCAGCAGCAGCAGCACCAGCGGTGGCAGCAGCAGCGACGCAAAGAAGTCAAAGAAGTCGATGTGGAACAAGGGAGTTCGGCTACGTGTGCACACGAAGCGGCAACGGCAGCACAATGTGATCATCATGATAGACTCGGCCTGGGCCAAGGCAATTGTCGCTGCTGATGAGGCACGAAGCAAAATCAATTTGGCAAAAGGAGCAGGCGGCAGGCAGGAGGGGAAGCGGGCGGGGGCGAAGGGCAGCAGGGCAAGCAGAAAGCGCAAAATAACTTGGCCAATTACGCGAGCTCTCGACTCCCGGACAGCGGCACAGCGAGCTGTAACTGCTGCCGATCAGGCTGTGCGAGAATCCATGGAAATGATCAACCATAGTGGCAGATACCCTGTACACACTCACACACACACACACACACAGGGACGGCGCTTAATGCCTCGCACGCGGCCTGCGAACTGCAAACTGAACTTCGACTTTGACAATAAGCACACGTCCATGTCCACGTCCAGAGCAGAGGGCAGCAGCTTCTTCTCCTGCTGCTGCTGATCCTCCTGCTACCCTGACCTGATGGCTCCCAAAGTTGCCGAACGCTCAATTTTACGCTAATTCGATCAGAATCAAAATCAAACAAAATTAGCCCAGACAACTTCACAATGAGATAAACCGAACTACACTGCGCAACACACGATTTGTTTGCGCAGCAAGAGTTTGCTATGTGTGACGTACATATATGTACATACAGATTTATTTTATAACATTAGATTTATTATTTTTCTGTTTAACGTCAACTTTTATTTTTTATTATTATTCGTATTATTATATTAAAGTTTTTATGGCTGAAAGATCTATTTATATGATATGAGTATATACCTGAAATTCTGATTAATTTCGCATCCAGCCGAGTTTACTCTTTTCTCAATTATTACAATTATTTAAGAGTAAAACAGTAAACTAAAGGTACATTAAAAAAATTAATCATTTTAGATTTAAAACTAAAAATGAAAACTCTAACTTAATATAATATTTTTCAAAATCAGAGTTAAAGCTCTGGAGGTTCGACTCTAATGCCATTTTGTTGGTTCTTGGACTTTGGAGGGAGTGTCCTATCCACATCCATTTTTTCTTTCATTTTTGGTGGAGTATAAGGGACTCAATGCGTGATTTATTCATTTCTTAGAACTTTAAGCTGTTATACAATTCTTATTTAAATTGAACTTATTATTTAAACTTTAAAATTTTTCCAATTATTTTTAATACTAAATTTATGTGATCTAAATTTAAATTTAAATTAAATTTGTATATTCATAAGTTAAATTTAAATTAAATCTTTATATTCATAATTCAAATTTAAATAAAGTTTAAATATTCATTATATTTGAGTGGAATTACTTTAGTAGACATTAAAAACAAAAAACTATAAATAAACTAGTATTTCATTAATTAGAAATTGAGCTGGCACACTATTATTTGGACTGCATATAACACATACAATATTACTTTGTTCACAAGTGTAAAATGAATAATGATTATTCAAGTTGATCTGCACGGCAGCAGCAAATGCTGCTGATTGTTGTTGTACCCTGTAATTATGAATCAACGGGATGATACAAATATAGGTAGCAGTTGAAAAGCGTTTCTCTAAATTGAGATCTGATTATAATTGTTTAAACAAGCCAATATTATTAATATTATACAATATTTATATCCAAACATTAAAATAAAGATCTCAGCCTGCGATCTAACGAATTTCAAGTATTACCAAGCAGCCTTAGTGGAGTTAATGATAGACAAACAGTAGTGGCTCAGATTGTGGGGATTACTGGAGTGAGAGAGTGTTATAGATATAGTCCGTTTGTTTTTATATTTATGTATACCAGCAGACTGTGTAGTACAGGGTATTAAACGGTCGACTATGTCTTATGCTTCTCTCATTTCTTATTACACTGCTCAAGCTTGAGCTTCAAACTCAGCTTCTGCTTCTGTCTGCGCCACACAGTGGCCCAAACACACACAACCACAAACACTCACACTCATAGAAATACACACACATTCACGCGCACACACACAAACACATTTACACACACATGCATGTGCTAGGCCTGCAAGCAGAATAATTTATTTCCTGTTTTGCATTATGCAGCCCATTATTTGCGCATTCATCAGACAGCGGGACAGACAGACACAGATAGAGAGAGATTGACTGCGAGAGAGAGAGAGGCAAAGACAAAAACAGAGAGAGGGGGAGGGGGAGGGGGAGGGAGAGAGAGAGACTGACAGGCAGGCAATCTGCAATGTACTTTTCGGTAGTCGCCGCGCGCTAAATTGTGGCCACCGCCTGCTTCCGCAGTCCCTGCTCCCTCGTTCTCGACCCTCCTTCTCTCTCTTCTTCCTTTGTCCGCCTCAATCCTTTCCTCCTCCTCTGTCCTTCTGTAATGGATTGCTGGCTTCGCCTATCAATTGACGCAGATTTTACAACTGTAAAACTTAAAAAAAAACATGGCGAATGCGCGGCGGAAATAACCGTCGCGGTTTTAAGTGACAAATAGTCGCGGCGGTCAGGCGGTCACCCCTCTGCCCCTTACCACACGCCCTGCCCCCCTTTGCTATCGAGCTGCGCCCACACTCGGCCAACAAACGAAGACCGCGAACATATGTTTCTGGCATTGCGAGGCAGCCGACAAACTGCCTCCCCCGGCAGCACTCGCCTCCTCCCCCTCCTGCTCCTATTCAACATCCTTCTCCCCTTGCTTCTCCTCATCCGCGCTGCACTGTGTTAACTGGGCCAGGCCGCAAGGGACATAATCATATCCAAATCGGTTGTGACTCCAGTCTCTCAATTCAGGAATCTGGAAATAATTTGCAATATGCTTCTAAGTCTGATCAATTGAATGACTTTTGAAGGTAAAGATGGAAACAACTTACTCTCCGCTAAAGTATTTATAATGTGAAATAATAATGTGGTATGGCATAGTACTTACTTTCAATACGGCATTAGCTTGTTTTGTTTTGCATACTTTGCAGGAAGTGCCTTCGAAACTAGAGTCCATTAAAATTATTTCTCATTTACTTTAATGGTAATTATTCGTTTCAAATATCACTTGAACGTTGATGGTTATTGTGCTTGTATAAAAATAACGTTTGAAATTAGGTTTAATAGATTTACGGCAGCGAAAGGAGGCGTGTTTAGATTCGAAAGTTAACTTTGTAGTCACTGACAGAGAGACAGACAGACAGAAAGACAAGCAAACATACAGAAAAACGGTCAGACAGACAAAGCTATATCGACTCCGCTGTTGATGCTGATTAAGAATATATATACTCTGTACTTTTCTTTCTGTAACATACATTGGGTTTGCACAATCCTATGAAGTATTAAAACAGGCTTAAATGAGCTAATATGTATGTATATTTGTAAGCATTCTTTATTTTTTTAAATATTTTAAATTATTCATTTATTTTTTATTGGACCAGCGCACTATTACCCCCTTTGGGCAACTTAATCCAATCTGAAAATGAAATATATTTAAAATGTATGTGTTATTATAGAATCCAACAAATGCCTTCCTCCCATTATAATCACTTTTCAAGGCGATTCAGACTTCAAAACAAATTGGTTAATCCGCTAAGCATTTTGAACTGGTCAAGTGACATCACAATAACTGTAAGGCTGTCTACCAACTGACACACACACGCACACACTGGCTCACACACACACACACACACACGGGGCCACACACGCACAGTGGCCACAATAAACGACACTTTATTTTGCTTTAAAATTTTATAGAATGCAAATTTCACTCAGCTGTTGCATTTGCCGGGCACAAACTGCAACTGCAGCAGGCAGCGGGACATGAGAGAGATGAGAGGGGGAGGGAGGGGGTTGGCTTAACAACTGACAGCTTTGGCTGCTGGTGCAACTGATGCTGCATAATTTAGTTGAACAATTTACACTGGCAACCGTTTGCCACTGAGTGCAACCGGAAGCGCATGCAACGAAGGCCGAACAGCAACGGCTCCAACTCCATCTCCGACTCCTGCTCCAGCTCTGGTGGCTCTGGTGACTCTGGTGACTCCTGCTCCCATCCGTAGAACGTGCCCCCCTGCCGCTGGTGTCTGCTGTTTGGTTTTTTGCGGCATCCACTGTGGATGATGCTGCCTGCCCCGGGCTGCCCTGGCGGGGTCACCTGCACCTGCACTTGACATATTTACTCGTTATGGCCATTTGTAAATCGTCTCCGGCAGCGTACCCGCAGCGGGGTCACCACTTCATATTGCATGGTTTACTTTCAGGCAAGGAATGAGGGGAGCGGAGCGACAGGCTACTTGGAGTGACCAATCAACTGGGCCGCAGACGAGTTAGAAAGTGAATTATGAGCTCGACTCGGGGTGTGCTTGATGCGTGACCCCAGAGTGAACCCCGGCATGACCCGCTAGAAATAAGCAGCGAACAGCTGATCTGATCTACTTTGGAATGGAATAGATCGACGACTGAGATACTTTGCAGAGTCAGTTTGACTTTAGGAACAGCCAAATCAATGGATTGACCTGAAGTGACACTAGAAATTAAGATATATTTGATTATGGCAGCACATTGAATGGAGGTTTGCCATTGTGGCTCCTTTCCAATTCATATCCTATATAACATTCGTCCTACGCACTTTAAGAGAGGCAACTACCAAGTTGTAACTTCATTAAAATACATTTTTTCATGATTTACATATTTATATTATATATTTAAATTTATTTAAGAGTTATTCAAGAACTCATTTTGAGTTCATACTAATGAATTACATTGGTTGCAGTACCGCATCTTTTTCTACTGCGGGGAGACTCCCTTTTGACTAAGAGTAATAATGTTACTAGGGACATACTGATTTCTAAGGCTTCGCCTGCAAGTATGCAATACAAAACACGTCAAGCGCAGAAGTTTAATATTAAAGGAATCGGTATTGTTGGTGGGGAGCGGGTATATCATAGCTGAGCACACTCGATTCTAGCTGGGGTGTCTGGAATATATATATAGTATGTAGCCTGATATAATTATACATACATAGGTATGTATATAATTTTGAACAGTATAATATTGCAGAAATAATAATTTAATAGAATGTAATTTGGTATTAGATCTACAATTTTTGTATAGAACGATAAATAACAATATGATATGGTACGGTATGATATAATATGATATGGCATGATATGATGTGGTGTATTATAATTGTGCCTAACCATTTATTTATGGTGTGATATATAATATCATACTATATTATAGTATACTTAAATATGACAAAGTATGTGGAAATATGAATTGTAAAATATATTTTTATGACGAGAATTAACGGATCGAGAATATTTTTATAGCGAAGTTCTGTGATACGACATGAGGTGTGGTTTTGAATTCATCAGATGCTCATTGATGTACATCGATGGCCTTCAGGAGAGGTTATCCCTCCATTCTATCAGTGCCTTGAATCACCCTATCAGGAACTGTTCCAGAAGTTCTGAGGATGCATGAAGGAAAGATATAGAAAATCAGTTTGGTGAGTTTGGGGCCGCTTTCGCAGCTCGTTTGGGTCAAGTTCAATGTACCATGGAGTGAAAGAGAAGGAAAGGAAAGGGAAGGGGGGAGAGGGGATTGCAGGGGCAGAGGAGTGTGTATAGGGCCTTATAAATAAACATACACAACCACCCACACACACACACGTTGTTGTGCGGTCGCGAAGGGGGCTGACTGTGAATCGCGGCGTATAGCCGATACCCCCTTCCTTTCCCCTCCCTCCCTCTCTCCCCTGGCACCCTCACATATACATAGCAATAACTTATAAACGGCCCTTTTATCGGATCACTCGTGCTGGCCCGCATACATACGTGTATGTCGTTTGCCTTGAGAAGATGATGGTGCAGCGCCGGCAGGGGGGAGTGAGCGGGGGTAGGGGAGAGGGTGGGGCAGGGTAGATGTTGGAGCAACTAATTCCAAGTTCTGTGAAAATTTGATTAAAAACAAATTTGCACACGCAACGCAACGCACGTCCGGGTGAGCTGAGGGCAGGACGAGGACCCTCAAGGGGATTCTAATGTGGAGCCGCAGGCGCAGGGGCGCGGCTTGAGTCAGACGTCGCAACAGGTGTAGCTAGAGAGCGAGAGAGAGAGAGAGAGGGAGGGTTGGAGGGAGAGAGTGGCAAATTGCACAAATTGCGCACATTTTAGAGCGATTCTAATTGGGAAGCAGGTGAGGATGCGGCAGGTGAGGATGGGGCAGGAGGCAGTTGCAGCAGCAAGTGGACAAAAACTAAAAGCTCATTTGCAGTTACTTCCGCTGCTAAATGAAAATGCATTTCCTGGCTGGAAAAGCGTTTAAGCCAGCCGCCATTATGGACAGGGCCAGTCACTGTCTGCCTCCCCCGATCCCCTCCTGCTGCTCCTCCTCCTCCTCCTGCTGCTGCTCATCCCGTTGCCAACGGTGTCTGTGACATTTTTATGCAAAAGCTTGCGACATCTGTAAATGAATTGCAGCCATTAGAAGACGGAGTCGGAGTCGGAGTCGCAGTCGGACTCGGCTACAGTTGGCACTTTGGAATCGGTTTCAGTTTCAGATTGCGGCGCCTTGCTAGGCTGGCTGGCGGCCTAACTACTTCCTTGCTGCACAGTCGCACTTCCGGTTCCGCCACTGAGCCAGGCACAAGGCACCAAATGTTGCCACAGCTGTCCCTCGATGAGCCTCGACCCATCCACCTCCATCTCCCGATTGAGCCTCGTTAGCATACGGACGGGTATCCGGGACACGGGTCCCTCGGCCACAAACACAGAGCCAGAACCAGAGTCAGAACAGGAGCAGCCCGAGATCGAGATGGAGCTGAAGTAGGCACCGGCATAGGCACAGGCACAGGCACAGCCAGTGGCCACAAAATGCGTTCCGTTTCAGTATTTTCTTCTCGGGTGTATCAAAAGTCACAAAAATAGAAAAAATTGCTGAAAAGCGCTTTGCATGGGCTTTCTGAGCAGCGACTGGTAAATACCCTGCAAAAATCAATTCTGGTTTCGATTTAGCGAGTTTGAAATTAATTATAAGAACAAGTATTGTGAAATATTGATAAAGCATTACCAAGGACCTATATAGGTATAAACGCCCCTTCAGGATTAGGCTTTTATCCTGTACGATTGTTCCTGTTCTAGTTACATATAATGGTACTTCATTTTTGAAATATTATATAAATTGATTTAATAATGAAAATCTTTAATTTTGATTGTAATTGTATTAAAGAAGGCCAAGGAAAAGAGCTATTTCAATGAAATGGAAAGAATTTGACATCAATTTAGGCCAAGCTTTGATTGGCACTGATAATTTATGGTAAATCATTTCAAAAATAAGAAGAAGAATTGTATGCTACAATATGTTTGTAGTAATTGTGTATGCCAAATTTAGTACAGTTGTTAGTTACTTGGAATATCTTCAAACATTACAATAATATAATAGAATAATATGGCAGCTTACAATATATAGGTTGGATTCGTCTTGTCCCTAATCATGTAGAGTGATTAGTTTGATTACAATAGGTTGAAAACTGAGGGGCAACATACGGACAGGGCTAGTTTAACTCCTCTGTTTATCCTGATACAGAACATATATACTATTAAGAACGAGAAGATGTCTCCTAGGGTACTTCTGGCCTTCTACAAGGACAAAATAACTTTACCACATTTTATTTGCCCCTCCCTACATCAAACATTCTCCTTACCCCGCTATAATACTAATTTCACTATTCCCATTATATAGTATCAAGGAGTCGAATCTTATATATTCTATATATTATGTTTATAGCAACTATCGATGGTGAATGAAAGGCGACTTCAGCAAGTACCCCAACTAGTTTCTCGCAGTGCGTATACCCTCGCTGAACTACCCTCTAACTTCCTTGATGGTTCCAGCTAAAGGAGCAACAGTTCTGGCGGAGAAGGGGTACAAGGTAGCCGAACCAGAGCGCAGGCTGCCATGGGGCGAGTGAGCGGGTATTGAGCCTTGAGGCTAACTGGTTACTGGTGAGGGTAACTCCTCCACTGGCCATTTAGAGTGAGAAATTGACCATTAAAAACAGACAGTTACACATGTTGACAAATGCAACCAGGCAGGGGAAGGAGGGAGGGCGCTGGCAGGGGGCGACTGTAGAAGGGGGTGTGAGGGTGTGGAAATGTGTGGCAGGCTGTTAATTTGTGCCGAAGCTCAAAGCGAAGCTACGCACAAGCCACAACAAGTCTGCGACTTGTTCCTTGGAACAATAAAGGGGCAGGGGAGGGAAGGGGAGGGGAGAGGGTAGCCGGCACAGCCTGGACCCGGACCTGGAGCCGGACTCGTTGGCAAGTGCAGCAATTCTCATTGCGATAATCAAATTGCAGGTTTCTCGCATCGACTCCGGCTTGGCCTGCGGCGAGGCGCATTCGAGGCACACTGGGGCCACTTTGGGGGCACTGTGGAGGCACACTCGAGGGCATCCGGCTGCCCTGGGGCAATTTGGATCCTGCACTCGCTCCCTGCTCTCTGCTGCATTGCATCCATTATGTGCGCCAATAAATAGAGGTAGTTAAGGAGGAACCTTGCGGTTTTTCGCCCTGCATTTCAATTTGAAAAATGCCTACGCTCAGTTGCGGCCCAAGGAGAGGGAGGAGCAGGGGGGCGGGGCAACATCTGGCCAAGAGAGTTGTGGATTAACAGATGAGCTCTCTGCGTCAACTGGGAACTGTTCAAGTTGCCACCTGACGTGGTTCGTCGCGTTCCACGAAAGATGCCGACGCTGCCGGCGATTGTGCTGGCAAAGTCAATGCGAATTTGCGCTAACATTTGACGACAGTCAGTAAGGTGCCCCTCTTTTATACCCCTCACCCCCTCTTTCTCCCTCTCTCTCTCTCTCTCTTTCTCTCTCTATCCCTCTCTGCCCACCTCACTCACAGCAAATGTCGAAAAATCCCCCTTGCCATGATTCACTCGCAGCACGCGCGTGGTTGCTAGTTAACCGGTTTCACACACTCACACTCACACACACATACACACACACCCCCTCTCTCTATCTCTTTCCCTCTTGTCAATAGATTTGCTGGCATTTCTGGAGCAGATTCCTTCACTTGTGCGCTGTGTTCATTAGTTAATTCCAATGATTGTTCCCACTTTTGGCGTGTTATCCCTCTGCCCCCTCTCCAGCTTATCATCTTCCCCCTTCCCCACTTCCTGCGCTAAGCATTAAAATCAAAGCGTCAACGCAAACTGGAGTTCCCATATGACGATCAAGCGTCAGCGACTCTGCCTCATTGCATACTAATGCGACGCTTTGCTGCGTCTCCACCTCCCTCTCCATCCTCGTCTTTGGTTGGGTTCAGGTTCATGGCTTGTTTACGTGCAGCTCTGGGCGTCGCTGCGCACGCCTCCTCTTCTTGCCACCCACAGCCCTGCTACCCTTCACCCTCCACTTTCCTCTGGGCGTGGATGATTCACTGCATCCAATTGTGGCGTGTGCTTTGGGGTATTTGCCCACTTGCACGTCGGCATTGTCCACTCGCAGCGGGCAATTCACGTGGTATAACATACTGTCTATAAGGTGCGAGTGTTTCTGGGCAAATCGGTTAATGGGTTAATTAAGCAATCGAGGGGGATAGGGGGGAAGAGTGAAGGAAGGGGAGGTAGAGAGAGAAAGAGAAAGAGGGAGGGAGGTATAGAGAGGGGATTTCCATAGGGAAGCAATACCCTGATACTCTGTATTATTAACATACTCAGACCTTTTTAATCATGCGCGTTACTAATACTTTAGTTTTATATAATATTGTATATATCGTATGTATAATGTGTCATATATTAATATAATAAAGAATATTTACAGATTTGAAACTCTACATTAAATTATTCTAGAAACAAAAAATAAAATAAACTATTGTGAAAGGTCGCAACTGACCTACATCTTCAAACATGTAAATTGAGATAAAGGTTATGAAGACTTATAAATTGGTTTAGTGATAAATCTATATATAGTGCAAGCATATTTACACATCTCTATTTTGTAATAATACATCTGTCTAAATAACTGTATATGAAACATTCTACAAATCTATCTCCCTACATATTTATATTATCTTATTATATATTACCTAAAAATATCTATCGATGAATCTAGTTTACTTTTTGTATATGTGTATAAGATTCTATGTATATATATATGTATATATATATATCTTACTATGTACATAAATATATACATATGTATATTTATCGCCAAATTTTTTTTTTTTTTTTTTTTTTATATTTATCCCTTCATATTTCCAAATATATACCTTTAGCTTTATGAATATTCAACTATTTACATATCTCTCTACAAACTATAACTGTATCTAGTTAGATCTCTATCTTTAGATATATTTATACACAACTTTACAGTTATTGGAAAAGTCAACAAATGCTAATACTGTTCTCAGTTACGATTTAATTTTATAATGCAAATCCCGTAATGAAAACCCCCACTCGATTCCATATACGTATATTATATTTCTATTTGCATGAATCGACTTTCTCTCGCAGTGCCCTTAAAGCAAACATACTGAGAGTGAGTGAGTGCGGGCAAGAGCAACGCCAATTCAATACAAATCACTGCAGGGTATCAACTAGTCGGTGCTCTAGTTGAATGTCTCGTGGCGTCAAGTCGATTATAACGTTTTATTCACACTCGGGTTTTGCCCATGTCCAACACGGGGGAAACGTGCACCAGATCTACGCAGATTACGGCATAGTAAGCTACGTTTGGGGCGGAGGGGGAGGAGGGTTAGGTATAGTTTACCATCTGAGGATGTGCTAAGAAAGGTACCTGGCTGAGAGACGCGAAAAGGATTAACTTGCAGGGCCATACACGTATGTGGCTGGTTGATTATGCCACATGGCTTTAGCGACATGTCAGTTACAGACTTCAACCTGATGTGGATGATGATTTAGACCTATACACACACACACACAATTGCACCAGTCACACATCGATATGTATCAGAAACATCTATATTTATGTATATACACTTTCACCGCGTCTAGTCACAGTCACACACAGACAGCCAAACGCACACATGCAACTGTATGTTGCACGCAATTTAATTTTCATTTTTCAATTAGCATAAAACACCAAAATGCAAATATGGCACACACGACTGTGAGATACCCTAGGATTACAAACACACTAACAATTCCTGCCTATTGCTGGCTATGAACTTATATAACTCTTATATTAATGGTCCGATCTACATGTTGTTTGGAGAATAGGTAGAAGTTATAGTCAGCTTTAACTTGTCAAAGAAAAAAAAGCAGAATCGTTCGTACCTCACTAACAAATAAGTTTAAAAACATTAAATATGGATTTACAAAGGTGCTCGGAATGGTAGTGCACATTTTATACCTACTTTGTGTGCATATGTTGCCTGGATATCTTCATAGCAATTTAGAGTTCTCTACCTTATGTAATAGCTGAGATAATTGCGTTTATACAGACAGACAGACGGAGACAGCTCAACAGACTTTTGTGTAGCAGGATTTTATATGCCATATATACATTGCACTAACTTACTTTCCATTTCTTTAACCCTATGCAATGGTCAGAGGGTATAACAACAGCAACAACAACAACAACTACAAATCTCGTCATGTTTGTTTATCGCATTTCTTTTTTTGCTTTATTCATTTTATTTTTATTTTGTATGTTGTGTGTATAGTTTATTTAATAAGCGGTTAGCAGCAACAACAACGTCAGCAACAGCAACAACATTGTATACTGCATGTGGTGGCGCCGCCGCCGCCAGCAACAACAACAACAACAACAACAACAGAAGCAACTGCATCAGCAGCAGCAACGGCAAACCGAATGACAACAACAACAGCAAAACGGGTGCTAAAATAATCAAAAGGCTAATAAAATCGCTGTAATGATGTGGCACCAACAGCAGCAACAGCAACAGCCACAACAACAAGTGCAACAACAGCAAAAACAATGCGCCACACTAATCAGGCAACGCGACCTTTTGAACGCGACCCTACGCGCTGCAACCGCTAATCAAGCTGGCAGGTTACACGAAAATGTCCCCGCCCCCACTTCCGCCTCGGGCCTCCGCCCACTGTTGGTGGCTTCCCAGCCCTGTGGAAGACGTGACCTTCACCTCGGCCCACAGCCTGCTTGGCGGCTCCCGCTAAATATGCGACCCAAAGAAGGTTAAAGGTTTGACTGCAATTATACCCTGTAATCAATAAGTTATATATAAGTTATACACTACAGGCCAATAAGATAATGAGAGAAGGGAATACAATACGTATACAATCTATAAATTATTTATATCTCATATACATACATATATATTTCTGAACATCAAACTCTGACAAATCTATTAAACATAATATAAATCGAAGCAAATAATATAATTAATTAAGAAGGAGACTCACACCTTATTTGATTTAATATTATATACAATTGAACATATGATATGAATAAAAAGTAGTAAACATAAATAACAGTGTCAAGTACCACAATTTTCATAAAGAAAAGGATTATTAAGTACTGATATCAACAAATAATTTACGGGAATATTTATCATAATAGATAATTATCTAATAACAATTATAATAATTATTGATTATAATCAACTAGTAGCATAATCGAATTAAAATAATAATGCACTATAAGCAATGTGCCAATATATACCCTTCATTTTATTTAAAAATCTACATTCCTCATTCTGTGTTTTAGATAATAACAGGGACCGTAAATATCACTCATAAAAATTAGGGCTCAAATAATATTGATTATGTGCTGAGTTTTGTTTTTTTCGTTCAAAAAATAATGATTTTGTTTTTTATCATAATAGAAATTCACAAATTGTGTTTTTGATTTGGATAAATTAGTTTTTTAGTTTTGTAAATAGATTCACAAATAACTATGTTAAGCTGTCCTTGACTGATCTGATGCTATATCAGTAGAAACAACCCTCAATATTCTCAATCTTATTATATTCAAGAGACAGTAAGGAATCTGCATATACTCCTTATCTATATATTAGTGAGGTACTCCAAGCTAAGATAGTATGCTTACAAGCCAAACAAAGAACTAATCTGAACTTCTCTTATCCGAACTAATCATAACTTATCTAATGCTGCTCTTAGAATAAAGACAGGCGCGCCAGACAGAGGGATACTCTTCTCCTGGTCATGAAAACGCTTTACAAATACAATAGATAGGTAATTACAATGACAAAATGAAAGTGCTCGAAGGGCTTGTCTTCCTGCGTAGCTTACAAATTTGCCTTTAATAATAGCTGTGACAGACATGACCAAGAATATATATATATTCTATATATGCCTGTTACATACATTCGCAAGAAGTTAGTATACCCCATTTTGTCCATTTGGTCGATCGAAGTCTGTTTACTTGCATTATTCAAATTAGACAAGCCAAGATCCGAACGGATTCAATTGATTTGATTGGCTTCGATCGTTGTTGCTCCGTTTCCCAGTTGGGGCATCTCTAATGGTCAGGCCATTCCCCTGACATGCCGTGGCACACGCCAGGCTGTGGCACCGCGTGCCCCAACCTGCTGCTGGGTGCATCGATGGCTGCAACTGGCAACTGGCAACAGGGAACTGGGAACTTTTTGCCGCCCGCTGCTGTCTGCGTTTGATGTGTGTCTGACACATGCCAACACATTAGCCGCGCTCTGACACGCCCCCGTCTCGCTTCAGTCAGCGCCCCCAGCCCCCTCCCCCTTTCTAGCTACGCAATTGGTGTCTCATTGCTGGCCTCGCTTGACGGATAATTTGAAATGTTTTGGCCAAACGCTTTTTTGGCCAAGAGGAAATTAGGAGCAAATTTACATACGAAATCGGGCTTGGCTGCCAGGTGTGGCAGTTTTTGCTTAGACCGCCAGCCCTAACCTCAACCCCGGCTCCGATGCTGGCCTGCTGCTGCTGATCCTGCGGTGATTTGTCAGTGGCAATCAATGCTCAACTGGAGCTGTGCGTGCCGTGTCTCCTCTGACAGCCAAATTGAGGCGGTCGAGAGCGCAAAAAAAGCAGCAACGATAACAACGAAATATCGCATTATAAATACATGTGGATATATTTGCCTGATTTGCGGCGTACCACGACGATATCGATAGGCAACAAGACTGACTAATTTGGCCGCTTAGTCAGATGTCGCCAGGCATTACTCATACGCAGCGTGCGCACGAATAAACTGAACGATGACCGTGGAGCGTGGAGCAGTGGTCCATTGTCTTGGGACTGATCGATTCGCATAGAAACACGACAAAGAGCTACACTTATCTGAAGACGGAAAGAAATAGAGAGAGGGAGAGAGAGAGAGAGGGAGAGAGAGATACTCGTACGTCAGCAATGATAAGCTCGTCAAAGCCGACTCGATTCATCAAAGGGGAAATGCACTGTTGTCTATCTACTAGACTGTGCGATACTCTGTGCACTAACATATTGCTCATCAAACTAACCGGGTATTTTTACAGCCAGTGCCGTAGTGAGGGTGTGTGAGGGCCCTGGTGCAAAACTTATCGGGGGCACTTTTGTAATTACTCAGCTTTAAAATATATCACAACTTAAGTTGATCAAGAAGTTAAGAAACGTCATACTAATCGACATTTTGCTCGATTTTATATTGACAAAATCTTTAAAAGCTTTATATTATGTCTACATTCGAGATCTCTTATTCTCGATTTGTAATATAACTTAACCATTTTATGATTCCTTCTCATCAATCATATGGTAGAAAGGCATTAACATTTTTTTGCCAGCCAACAATATATAAAACAGGCATAAGAAGGCATGTCCGATTCCACAAAGTATATATCTATTTATTTTAGTAGCAGGCGTAGGCCCTTGTACACTGCACACCCTGGAAACAGCTTAATGCGGCCCTGCCTCTCTGCACGTTTGAAGATATCTATAACATTCGTTTCTTCAAAGATCTCTTGTGTTTATCATGCAATCATTTGGAAATTTTGAGTTCAGCATCAGAGCTGAGTCAGCAATGAGTGGGCCGAATTTCAGTTTAACATAATTATTTTAATTCAGCTTATTAAGGTGTTTCTGAGAGTTGCTTGAAAACCAAACAAAACTTGTTCAGCATTTGGAAAAACCCAAAGGTCTAATTGACTATAGAGTATACAAATCGATATGTATTTATAGAGGGCTCTACTTGTTCTTAATTGCACCGAATGTGTATACCCCTTGCACGCATTTTCTTCGCATACAGGGTATAATTATATCCACTAATAATGAACGCCCAGGATACACTTGCATACAAAGCAAATTGACTGTGTTTCCTCTTGCCAGCGGGATTTATATATGAGCGAGACAGAGAGAGAGAGAATGAATGGGAGAGTGGGAGAGAAAGAGAGCAAACGGAGAGCGACCAATTGGTCAAAGGCAGCCTGCTGCAGCTTCGGCCTGGGCCTGAGCTGTGACGCGACTAAACTGGCCCGAAGTACAACGATTCCGCGTCGTGAATCATGCCCCGCTTCGCGCTGAGAGCAACTGCTGAATACCCGCACAGCACGCAAAGAGAGAGAAAGAGCGCGCGACAGAGAGCGACAGAGAGAGAGATGCTGCATTGGCTCAGCTGTTGGGCAACTTCTACGTGCTTAGAGGCTTATCGTGCTGATCGGCGAGCGACACTCTCAACGGGTTCGGGAAATTCAAATTGATTTCATCATTGGAAATACGGGCTAGCGACGCAAGTGAGAACTACGTATGCGAGTGTTACGTGCGTGCTATAAGGGGAGCTATATTTACACGGGTCACCCGACTTCCGATACCTGGAAAGGCACTTTGCGAAAAATACCTCGTAGCAAACTGATAAATACCCAAGAATTGCATTTAATTTGTTTGCATATTTGGAAATTCAAAATGATTTAATTCTTGTATAATACCTCGTAATTTACTAAACAGAACTATTGTATTGTACTAAGTGGCAAACTTTCTCTAAGTAAATCTTTCTTCTCGGGGAACTTAGCTGTTCATTTCTGTAGAATTCAGCGAGAGTCTGAAAAACCTTTAAACATTATATAATTTGAATATTCATCATGATATGACTCACTAATTTTAACTGTAACTAGGTTTGTTAGCTATTTAAATTGAATTACTCATATCATTCAAATCAATAAATGGAGTTAAATGGAGTTTGAGGTACCTACTCACGGTACCTTTGCACTTTACTCCCGTTTATATAGCACGTTACATATGTATGAATTCCGGCTGAGGTTAAAGTTATTCTTTATCCATTTATCACATCAGACCTCACCCAGTTCCCATTGCCAATATGCCCGCTCTATCCCCAACTTCCATCCATGGACTACCCTAACGCTGACCTTCCTCGTGGCAGGCCTCTCCCTGGGGGAATTCACTGCTATATCTCGAGCGGAGACTCGGTTTGCTGCCTGATAAGCCTTCATATATCACCGTGTGAATTTACTCTCAAGCAGCTTCCTCTCGTTCTTCCCTCCCTTTCTCTCTCTCTCCCCCTCTCCCTTTGGCATTGCCATTGGCTCTCTTAGTCAGCGCAAGCTGAGTTTGTGCTGACTTCGCTCTCTTACTTGTTTGTTCTCTCTCTCTTTGGTGGGTGGCAACGACGCAACTGATGTAGGTGTGTGAGCAGAGTTGTTGTTGGTAGACACACACACACACACACACACACACGGACACGGGCACGCGCGCACTTGTGGGTGGAGCCAGATTTCTTGTTTGCTTTGTGCTTTTTGTACCTTTTGGCCTCACACATTTTCCCATTTTCATATTTGCCGGCCACATTTTCATGCGGAACTTGCGAGCTGCGGCTCCAGGTCCGACAATCACAGTTGCATTTACAGTTAGAGCGTACTGCAGTTACTTTTACAGTAACAGTTTGCCAGAGCGAGATGGCAATACACTTGCTTAGCGCTTTTTGGCTTATTTCTGGCTTTGTTTTTGGATTGTTTCTTTTCGGATCGTCCCTCCAGCCAGCAAAAGTCAGTTGAAAGGGAAGCCAAGGTGGCACGGGGATTGGTGCCCCACAGAGGCACTTTAAGAGACCAGGATGATATCAACTAAATGGAAAACTATGTCAAGCATATTGGAATTGAGGGCTAGGAATGAATTTACAAGTGATTTAACTTTTTGATTAAGACAGATTAAGAAATAGAGAGAGAGCGGAAGAGAGACAGATGCAGAGAGGAAGCAGGAGTAAGGCCTTCGATTTATTAAATTGGATAAAACAAACATACATATGTAAGTAATGTGTGGACTGCAATCACAAACCACATTTAGAACATATTAATGTTCTCATAAAATACCTCTTTATACAGATGATTTATTCCCAACAGTTTGGAAGATTATTTTAAATTATAAGCTAAACTTTAATAAAGTATAAGTAGAGGGTAAACAGACATTAAACAATATTTTATTTACTTACTTGCCAGGAAAATCTTTCACATGATTTAGCAGTATTTTATAATATTTATATAACATGTATGAAAAGTTATTTAATTAATGAATTTAAACCTCAACTTGTTTAGAATACAATTTGTATAGGTTACTGATTTGTCATTTGAAATACAGTAAAGCAACGTTGAAATCGAAGCAAATTAGTTGCAGTGCTCTTAAGTTGTGACATAACCTCAAAGGTAAACGAAATTCTCTCTCTATAGTCGCAAATTTAAAGAAGGTTTTGTATACTTTGAGGTCACTTAAGATTCCACAGATGTTTGAGGAAAAAGTGAACCAAACCCGATTACATAAAGTCTCTCAAACGAGGACTTGGGGGGGAGGCTCTAACTCCCCTCCCTCTGGCCTGCTGCCGCATACAAAACGGGATTAAGTGTCGCTCGTTGCCAGCTCATTACGAGAGTGCTCCAGGTCCAGCCTGAGGTCTCTTCATGGTGAACACGAGTAAAAGTTTTCCGTATCTAGTTGCGATTTGTGTTCGGAATGCTGAAGGGACCACCCAGTCGGGTGCCTGCCTGGCTGCCTGCCTGGCTGGCTGGGCTAGGTAACTGCAACAACAATACGGTAGCTGGTGCTGGTACTTGCCTAGCCTAGGGAGGAGGAAGGTGGAAACTGACCGAGTGCGCGTCGTACTTTAATGCAGCCGAGTTAATTAGCCCTAATCAGGCGAGGGCAGGGGAGCGCATGAAGCAAATAGGAGGCGAATGGAGAGTAGGGAGAAGAGAAGAGAAGAGAAGAGAAGAGGAGAGACCCGCTGGTAATTCAAGTCGAGCCTCATAAACTGCTGACAAAGTTCCGCTGGGCCACCGCAAACGAGCTGTGCTGTGCTGAGCTGAGCTGTGCTGAGCTGATTGACTGCTCCAGATGATCGCAGCAGATCACTTTCGCACATGTTCTGGAGGGTATAGGGCAAGGAGCAGGGGGCAGGGGGGCAGGGTCCAAGCTCCCGCGTGGGGCGTGTGTGTCTGTCAGGCTTCTTTCGGGGCGCATGCGACGATCGATCGATCGATCGATCGCTCGTCGATCGCTCGTCAGAGTCGGCGTCTTTAACGCTCGGCTTACGCTCTCTGCTTCGGCCGCAAGCGCAGCACAGGCTGCCTGAATGAGCTGGGGTCAGGGCAAGACAGCAGGGGGAGAGGGGCAGAGGGTAGCGGGGGTAAGGAGCAGGGCAACTGGGATCTGGCTTCTCGCACTGTCTTGAGTTTCCGCAGTTGCGCGATGCGACAATGGAAATGTCTGTTGCAATTTGCCAACTGACTGCACCGTCTCACTAACTGATCAACGCTTGGGGGATGCCAATGGGGGAGGCACCGGGCGGGGCAGGCGGGTAAGGGAGGGGGAGGTGTAGCGGTGTGTTGTGCCGTAGCAGCTACAACCGCGGCAGGGTGTTCAATTTATTTGTGCCACGGCAAACCGCAAAAACTTTACACGATCCAACACGATCCACGAGGCGCAGTCGGAGTCGGAGTCGGAGTTGGAGTTGAAGATGGAGTCGTAGGTAGTGCTGCAACTATGCTAGAGAGAGACAAAGCGAGAGAGAGGGAGAGCAAACCACTTGTAGTTGCTATTGCCACCGGTTGGGGATGTTCTTCGGTTGTGCGGTTTGTGCCGCAAGAGACTCGCGCGGCGCATTCGCAACTCACTTTTAAGACTTCATTTAAAATTCACGATTTTCGCAATGTACCCCTTCCCCCCCTTCTCGTCCCCCTCCCCTACTGTTGTTGTTCTCTCTAAAATATGCGCATAATTAACTGTAGTTGTTGTTGCTGTTGCTGTTGCTGCTGCGACCATTTTGATGTTTCTGCTTTTCCTCTGCGGTTTATTTATTTCTTTTTTTTGCATAACCGCCAACTTTTTCTCTCTTCTCTTTTGTTAGCAAAGTTTCCAAAAGGGGCGTGGCAACAAACCTTTTCCCCCTCCCAGGGCACCCAATGTGAAGACAAGACGCTGTTAAATAAATACAATAACTTTATTTATAGTCTTCTTTCTTTTCTTCATCTTCTTCTCCGTCGATTCTTCGGATTCAAACAAAATAACAAAATCGCGACACATTATCCTATTCTGCAGTTAGTCTAGACTTAGGTGTAGTCAAAAAAAAATATGTATGTATAGTATTTATATATAGTTCCGATGCGGTTCGTGTGTTATTCCTTTGTAGTGCGCCTACTCCCCGCTTGGGGGCGACTGGGAGTGCTGTGTGTGTGTGTTGAAGGTGTGTGTGTGATTATGCTCAATACATACAATCATTACATGCATACGACAAACTGGCGGTATTTACAGGCCTTATGGGTGCTACAAGATACAATTAGGACACGCACGAAGGGTACTTGAGGGGAATAAAAAAAAAAAACAAAAAAAACTTTGGGGTACCAGTTGAAACTTATTCCTTTCCTGCGCCCATGCACGGTCTTAATCTAGTTTCAGTTCCACTTGCAGTACCGGTTCAGGGTTCAGTTCCAGCTCCTATTCCAGTTTTGATACCGTACTCTAGTTTGTAGTTCTAATAAGTACTGCTTTACCTAGTTCATGTACCGATTCGGGTACCAGTTCAGGCTCCAACAGCTGCAGTACCGGCTCCAGCTCCGTCTCCAGTTCCAGTTATGTTTGTTAGATGCTGGGTTCGGTTCAGGGTTCACACACACAGGCAACTTTTGAAAGGTTCAAGTTGAGATGGGACCGTTTCAATTCCGGTACCTGTTCTGGTGTCATTTCCAATCAGAGTATTAGTTACAGTTTTGGCATGGCTTTAAATCTAGTTCCACCTCTGAGTCACGATCCAGTTCCGGTATCGTTTTGAACTTTAGTACCATTGAACATGTGGTTTCAGTTCCATTGCCAGTTCTATTTTAAGCTCAAGTTGTGGTTCCATGTTATGTGCTAGTCTCAGTTATTAAAACAGTTCTTTCTTGCAAATTTCAGTTGCAGTACCAGTTCTAGATTTAGTTCCAGTTCAATTTCCGTACCAGTCCTTATTCCAGTTCCAGTTTCAGGACCAGTTCCACTTCCAGTTCCAATTTTAATCCAGTGCGAGTTATAGTTGTGGTATTAAGTTCAAGTTCCAGTTCTAGTTCCAGTTCTAGTTCCGGTTCCAGTTCTAGTTCCGGTTCCAGTTCCAGTTTAGGTTCTAGTTCCAGTTTAGGCTCCAGTTCCGGTTCCAGTTCTGGGTCCAGTTCCGAGTTTGGTCACATTTTCAGTATTGTTTCCATTGTTAGTTTCAGTTCATTTCTCTAGTTCCCGGTCCAGTAACAGTTCCTGATTTGGTTCCAGTTCTGGCTCCGGATCTAGTTCAGTTCTATGTGCAGCAGGGCGCGTAGTCCAGTCGGCGGCACTGCCAGGAGATCGGGTCAATAAGGGCGCCACACCTGCGTCAGATCCCCCACGTCCTCATCCCGCGCCGCTTCGCTGCTCACGTCATTCGGATGCTGCTGCTGCTGTTGCTGTTGTTGCTGCTGCTGCTGATGATGCTGTGCCTCCAGCTGGCGCTGCGCCTCTTGGTGATGATGATGGTGGTGCAGATGATAGTTCTGGGCAGCACCCTCTGCCGCCTGCTCGGCAATCGCAACCGCCGCCTGCTGCTCCTGCTCGCCCAGCGCAACGCCGCCTCCGCCCCCAACTCCACCAACAGCTCCGACGCCAGCGCCAGCGCCCAGACCGATCTCAATGCTGGACCGATTGGCGCCCAGCGAACTGATGGTCAGCTGCTGATCCGTGGCCAGGTACTGCTCCAGTTTCTCGCTGCTGTGCAGATGCAGGTGGATCTGGTTCTGGTTGACGGTCGAGTAGAGCTGCGGATACAGCACCACAGGCGGCGGCGGAGGCGGAGCAGTGGTGTGCCCGCCCCCTCCTCCGTACTGCGCCGCCGTGGCCGAGCAGCTGCCGTACTGATAGTTGTTGTAGCCGTTCGACCAGGCCGGATTGTTGTAGGCGCTGGCAGTGGTGGCGCCGTAGCTGGCATTGAGCGACTCCAGCTCGGACTTGCCGCCACCCGCCCCGCCGTAGCCACCGGCCGCAGCGGCAGTCTGATACGGATCCGCAGAGAAGCCGTGCATGTCCGGCAGCACGGTGGATAGGTGGTAGTTGCTCGCATCCAGCGTGGTGGTGTCGTAGCCGCCCATGGCGCTGCCATAGGGATTCATCGCCGAGGCATTGCCCATGGGCACGGGCACGGGGGCCGCGGCGGGCGGGGGCGGCGGAGGCGGCAGTGCGACCTGGTGCTGCAGGTGGTGCGCGTGGTGGTGGTGCGTGCTGCTGTGGCTGTGCGCGTGCGAATGCGAGTGCGAGTGGGAGTGCGAGTGGGTGTGCGAGTGCGAGTGCGAGTGGTGTGCATGCGGATAAGGCACTCCCACGCCCACGCCGACGCCCACGCCCACCGGGTAGGCCACATTGCCACCGGAGCCGGTCCACTCGGCGGCGCCGATCAAGTCCGTTTCTGCAAGTAGAAAGCAATCGAAAGGAGTTAGGAGAGATAGACAAAGAGAGAGAGAGAAAGGGAGGGCAAGGGAGAGAGGGAGAGCAGAGGCAGAAAGTCAATTAAGCAGGCAACCCTCCTGGCCCACTCCTGCATCTTGCCCCACCTCGTCCCGCTCACCTGCAGCTGCACTTGTCAACAGCACACGTGGGCGTGGCAGTCGACGGGGCAGTACAGTTGATTGAAAAATAATTTCATATGCGCTGTCGGGATTCACGTGTGTCTCACCCCCACCCCCACTCCCTTAACCCCATTCCCCATCCCCCGTTGCCCTGCCAGAATCCTTCCCCTCCGCCACCGGCAACACATTCCACGCCGTAAGTTTCTTCCTCAAAAAGGGGTTCACAAATTGACTGAGCAAAAGAAAATTCCAGGGCATCCTGGCGACAACAACAGTTCCTGCTGCGCGACCTTTCACCTTTACCTACCCCTCCCCCACGCATCGCCCAAGTCCCGAGTCTTCCAGCTCATTAGCAATGTTTGAATCAAAGTCGCGCGAATATTTTGATTAATTACGCGAGCAAAGCAAGCGAAAGTGCAAAGGGTGGCGGGGAGTGGAGCACCCCCTTGATAAGCCCAGAGCGAGAGAGGAGGAGGGGGGAGAGCGCAGCGCAAAAATCTCGCTTAATTAATCAAATTTATTAGAAGGCAAATGAGGCGCCAGGCCGAAAAGACTGCGTCGAGCAAAGTTAATAACAAATTGAAGAAAATTAGACAAAACTCGAGAAGGGGCATATCCGAGCAACCCACAATATACCCCATGTAGGCAAAGGAAAGCCGACTACTGAAAGTGATGTGTGAGTTCCCGTTAAAAAAATAATAGGTATATTTGAATTGAACTGTGGAATTAATGTTGGTTATAAATTAGTTATTCTTCATCTCAAAGTTAAACCGACCTAGATAAGCTGAGAAAGGACTTTCTCAATCTACGATACATACCGGAACAAGTTACCTAATCAGAGGTTGAGGAAGAGTGTGCAACGATACGGCCCAAGCCGTTTTGGCGCAAGGGTACCTAAGCACCTAGGCACCTAAGCACCTAAGCACCTAAGTACCTAAGACCCTAAGACCAAAAGAGACAAAGATCTGAGCATTAGTCAGGAATCAACACCAGGCCTGTGGCAATCGAAGTGCCTTCTGGGCTCCTACAAACTGAAAGAGCTTAAGCATATACGGAAGCTGAGTAAGAATCTAGTGTGAATCCTTACACACCTTAGCACACAGTGAGTAGTGTGATCTGCAGATTCTACAAGTTCTACACCGGTTCACATACTTACAGTACTTTTAAAACAAATGTGTTGCAATAGATATTTCCTTAGAATAATGCACAGAATAGGGAGCCCAGCAAAGGGTACACTAGATCCACAAAGACGTAGTACAACTGACCCCAATAAAACTTAATGATTACGAAAGCAACTTGATTGTTAATCAATTTACAGACGCAAACAGAATCAATAAAGAGCACCGCATTTGGTACCTCTAGCTCTTATGGTCTCTTAAATAAAGATGTTCACACAGACAAATGGGCAGACCGAGAGGAATATCAATCTGCATTTGTAGTTCTAAAAATGCTCCTTAATTATAGAACAGTTTGGAAACCACACTGATTTTGTCTTCGCAGTAGCTTGATTGGGTGCTAATTGTAGGACTGCATCTATTATTGAAAACGAAAAGGTTATTACCAGCTGTAATTACGCCGGGCAGGTTACGGATTGAGCAGTTGCCCCACACGGATGTGTGGTCAAGTAGCCTGGGCGAAACTCAAGGCGAACATTTGCGTAATGCAACTTGAGGCTTTTTCCCATTCCCATTCTCATTACTGACAAATTTCCATTTGCAGTTTAGTGCGTGCAGAAAGCTCTCAGCACCACGCTCGGACGGCAGCACCCTTCGCTACCCGCTCCCACTCCTGAAGCGCTGTCAGAGACTGGCCTGGCCTTCATTTGCTGCCTAATGAAAGGGGTGGAGGGGGCAATTTGCATGCATACAGCTTTTCACCCGGCACTTATCACATTTTAATGTTTCAATTAAGGCGAAAATTGCAATGCAACAACAGCAACAAAAGCAACAGCGAGAGCGAGAGCAACAACAACGGCAAATGGGAGTAAAGCAAAGGCAGAAAGCAAGCCGAGTAGTAATCACACAAAACACAACTACCGCAAGTCGCCGAGGTTGCAATGAAGCGAGACCGGCAGGATGAAAGCAAACGGGGCGAATAATGGCCCTAGCCCAGGTCGAGAGAAGAGGAGGAAGGGTAGGAGGGAGGGGGAGGTGGTCAGCGGTCCGGACCTGTCGACCGTGCACCGTGTGGCACTTTTGGCACGGCACGTGGAACTATGCGACCAGCGACAAGGGGAGGAGGGCACAGGGCACAGGGCACTGGGCAACTTCTAGCACAGCAAAGTCCCTTCAACCTCTTCTGTAGCCGCGGCTCGAGTCCTCTCTCATTAATGTCACTCGCATTGACGATAATTGCGGCCCACGTTGCGTATACATAATGACGTCTTTGGCCATGCAATTATCGCCTAGGATCGATGTCGCATATGGCACATCAAATATGCAAAACTAATACAAATAATAGGTACAGTTAGCTTCGTAATCCTCGAGCTGGTGTCCGCAGTACACTTATTATTCATTCATTATCAATTTAATAATAGATCTTTCTAAGTGTGAGTGAGGAATATAGAAAGATACTGAGGTGGATAGTTTCACCTTTCAGCTCTTGACTAAGAAAGGAAGAAAGAAGATAATAACCACTGAGATACTGTTCAGCCTAAAGAGCTTAGGACTCTTGTAAACATATAAACATACACACGTGTATATGTTAATATAACCAACAAACAAGTATGGAGCCTTAGAACTGAACAGATTGTTAAATTAATTAATTGGTGGTGATATGGGCTCAGAATATATGGACAGTTTGTTCGGTAACTCTTGTGTTAATGTCATGTGTAAAGAGTTAATCGACTGTGTATACTTTGTAGGGTCTACCAAGTCTCTTTATAAATATTACATTTATATCGACAAAGTAAATAGTTATCTATAGCCCTTTATAATAATATCAAGAAGAGACTGTCCGAAGCGAGTTTCACATAAACGGTCCTTAGCTATGTAAGGTATGAATATTATAATTGAAATCATAAGAATACAGGCCCATCTATACATAAATGTAATTTTTGTATTATTATGAATGTTATTTCTATCAATTTATTTTTGTATTTCCACCGTCCACACTCGCTCTGCTTCCCTCTATTTATGTTTTTATCCTTTGACAGTTAAAAATAGTCAAAAAAGGGTAGACTAACTTTAGGAAATGTATGTGACAGGCAGCAGGAGCCGTGGCAGATTCTACAAAGTGTATATGTTCTTGATCAGGATCCCCACGCGAGCCAATTTATGTCTGTCTGTGTAGACACGCTCTTACCTTAAGGTTCTAAATTTATTGCCTTAGCAGAAGTTTGTTTCAATTGTTGCTGCCCCTTGTAAATTAACAATTTGAATTATCAACTTGATTTGAAAGCAACGTCTAAAAGATACAACTTTATGGATTCGTCGCCTTTAATATCTACCTCTACTCGAGACTGTAAGTAGCGTCTAGTTGTAAATATGTTACTCGTCTTTCAGTCAAGACTGTTAACTGTATAAGCGGTTTTTAATTAAATTCAAATTGAAACTGTGCTGATATTTCGTGTTGTAAATAATGTTTTTTCTTTTGATATCATTGAGCCCCTTAACAATAGTTTATACTCAATATCCTTTAGTGTAACTTCTATCAAAGTGGAATTGCGAAATAAAGAAGTTTCCATGTGCTGAAGCTGCTTTCAGAAGCGCAAAGAGCTGAATGAGTAAGTCACATGTCAATTGTACACTTTTCTCACTCCTAACTAACTTATTCTTCAATGAGGTTTCTACACTGACCCAATATTAGTTGATCTACTTTGCTGCTGTTATCCCATCTATGGTACGAGTATATGCATCAGATTTTGCAACTACATCACAATCGGGTACTGCGTGAGAGCAGAAAAGAAGAAGAAACAGAAGAAGGAGGAGAAGAGGAGGAGGAAGAGACACAAGAAGTAACTTTGTAATTCGGAATTGGCAAATTCACAAGCTGAGCAACTGGCCGGATATCTTCGATTTTCGCTGGCCATATCCCATATCCGCTGGGCGTGCAATCAAGCGTGAGGAGGAAGACGAAGAAAGAGGAGGAGAAGGGGGCGGGAGGACGGACGGGAGGAGGAAGACACTATGCGCAGTGTTGAAAACGAAACGCAAAGAGAGAGAAAACCGCAGGCGGCCAATAATCGCCGCCAGCAGTCGGCATTGGGTACACGGAGTCGGGTACTTGAGAGTGGGCACTTTGTATTGGGTACTGCGACCCTATTCCCGGTTCTCACAGCTTTCGTTGTAGCCGGCCGCCATCTTGGAGCTCATTAGGGCCAGGCCCGGACAGGCAGAGGCAGAGGCAGGGATAAGTTGGGCCAGGCAAGTGCAAGTTGCCCCCTTAATGTTAATTAAAGTGCCTATGCCCCCTGCCCACTGCCGCCTGCCCTTCCCGGCTGTCTTGGCCTACAGTGCTTTTTTTGGGCTTGCAAAATGGCCGACGCTTAAAAAAATAACAGCAGCAGCAGCAGCGACGTTGACAGCGGCAGCAACAACAATGTGGACCGCGCTGTAAACAGCAAACAGCACGAAACGGAAGTGAGTTTGCGGTTTGGGTTTGGGTTTGGGTTCGGGCTCCGGCTCCGGCTTGGGGTCTCTGGTGGACCAAGTTGGTCGCAGTTGGCGTTTTATGGGCCAAAAAGATTTCATTTCAATGTGCGATGGTTGACAGTGCTGCTGCTGCAGTTTTTGTTGCTCCACACACGCACACACACACACACACACAGGCACACACACACACTCATACAGAGTGGCACTCATGCACTCGTAAGCGTCACATACTTCTGGATGCATCTTGCTGCTGCTGCTGCTGCAACAGCTGCGCAACCGCATTTGGATTGATTTGTGGCTTGGGCCCGGAGACCCAGTAAAAAGCCTCCATCGTAGGGCTACACCTAACACCCCCCCCCCCCCCTCACTGCTGCCCCCCTCTGAACTGTATCCCTTCAAACAGATGTAGATTTACATATTGCACGCGCTTTCGAAAACTTTTTAATGAACGCAATTTGCGCCGCAAACACGAAACACGGCAGCAACATGCCCCAAGTGCTGCCAAGTGTTGCAGCATTTCATGCACACACACACACACAGACATGAGTGTGTGCTTCCATGCGGCCCAATTTGGGTCCACAAAGCAATGAACGGAAGTGAATTCCTTCAGCAAGAATGGAACGAGTTGAGAATGTTTCAACTAAAGTGGCAGAAGAGAATTGAATAGATAAAGCTGCATCGCGAATAGATTCATATGCAGAACACAATCATTCAAGATTTAAAGAATTTCTGAACGTTTCTGAAAACCTTAGTCAGTTTTAGATAATGTCTCTGTATATCAAACGTAGTTTTCCTCTTGTATAAACTTAATATGATAAGCAATCATTGATTCGCAATGGAACATATGTTTTTATTTTAATTGCAATATATAAATCAATTTATCTATTGGAACATCTATATAGTTACGATTCAATCTAATATTCCATTTCTCTACATCTAGTATTCCATCTATGTATCGTCTATCGATATTGTACTTCAATATCAATTTAAATATATTGTACTTTCTATTTAGTATACTTTTGATGTGGACAATGTAGAAAAATTCTCCAGATTTATATATAAATATTATACCATCTACTTTTTATATATATTTATCACTCTACTAGGGATCACACGTTTAGTAAATATATGAACCCCTAAGATCTTTATCTATCACTAACTCAATTCTATCTCAACTTACTCAACTCTTTATCTATCATGAACAATTACTTTGCAAAACTACTTATTGTGACCTATTTACATAAAAATTCAACCAAATTTGGTAGAAACCACATAAATATATCGAAAAACTATCTGGAAAAAATACTGCAAATTGAGTTTCTTATCCGGCAATGGGAAAAAGCAGTGTGATCCATTTAAGACCAACAAAACTAAATTCCTAACCATCACAGCTTATCATATTAAAGGGCCGCACGAAGTTCGGACAATCGCTGAGGCGATTATATAACTTTGTCCCCCTTTTTGCGGCTTATGTCTGAGAATATATACACATATATATACATGTACATTTGTATACGATTTTGCTTTACTTCAATATCGCACTCGCTTTGAATGAGAATCGCACGCCGTCGATTCGCTTCTTGAAATTTCCCAATGATTTCCGTTGAAAGGCTTTTTGAATCAGCTGCGAGTGGTTTTATTGTTGTTGCTGTTGTTGTTGTTGTTTGGTAAATTAACAACTTAAGCGCCACATTTGTATATTGATGAGGAACAACAACAACAAAACAACAGCAACGACAACGGGGGAGCAACAAATAAAGAAAGATCAACAAGCAAAAGTCGCCTAAACGTGCGTTTTGGACTCTACAAATTTCTTGGTATTTCCGGTTTTTGTTCAATTTCATTGTAGGACCGAAGTCGGTTGTACTGCCAAAATGCTATATCTATAGCTGGTATTGTTGCTATTGTTGTTGCCAATATTGTTGCCATTGTTGTTGCAATTGTTGCTGTTGTTGTTGTTGTGCAGTGTTGTTATGGCTTACAGATAATTGACACACACGACGCCGTCGATGATACCGACGATGGACTCGCTTGACTTGACCGGCGATGTGTCACTTTGCTCATTTTGTTTTTGGGCAGTTCGATGAGCCGGCATCGAAATGAACGCAATGAAACAATGAAAAATGCAAAATTAATAAATTAATTAGCATAAGCAGTGCTAAGCTTAGTCGCGGCATTCGCGGAGTTTCGATTTCAGTTTCAGTTTCGTCTAGTTTTGCCTTGCCTGCGCCGCTGATTCATCCTCACTCGCAGTGACTCAGAGTCACACTTCCAATCCCGCCTCCATTCCCGTTCCCATTGCCATTCCCATTCCCATTCGCGTTCCAGTTTCCATAGCCCCGTAACCGTAGACACAACCAGCCCCTGTGCTCGTGTTCGTGTGCGTCTTCATCGTGTCAGTCTCCAAGCCAGTTCCCCGTTCTGCGATGCTGATACCGAAATTCCGTTAAGCAAGCATAAGTTCGCGCCTTCGCCGTAGTCTATTTGTTTTAGGAAATTAGTATAAATGACTAAAATACCCAGTGCCAGACTAAGCACTGAGAAAGGGAGGCACGAACGTGTTAAAATGTATTATATCTTGGAATATATACATATCGTTCTATTGATATCGTTCGATCTATGCTTATCCAGTTTTTAGCTTAAACATACTTTTTTTTTAATTTTTTTTTTTTTATTATAATACTCATTTTTTAAGATCTGTTCTTATTTTAATTATTTTATAATTATAGAAAATCGTATGAATATCAGAATTCACAAATGATTTTCCGATTGAAAGCCCTACAGCAATTTAATAATCTGCACAATAGTTAATTTAAGAACTATTCGGTTACTAGGGACCCAATGGGGGCCTGTACACTCAGCGTACACTTTGTAGTGCTGCAGTGGGTCCGATAGGTTCCCTCATTTCGTACAATACCAGAGATCAGGGCATAGTAGCTAAAGTTCTACTGGTTAATCGTGCGCGATATATGTTCGAAAAGTCATACTACTCGAGAGTAGGGGCTATAAATAGGGTGCGTCGAGACCCCAGAGACGGTGATCGGTAGTGCGATCGACGCGTTGGACTATTTTTAAGTTGCGTCGAAGAAAATAAATAAATTAGCAGTATAATGTCAAAAGATAAGTAATAAATACCAAAAATAAATCGAGACTGGGACGGAGACTGAGCGGAGACCGAGTTTGAAGCCGAAACTGCGACGGGGAAGGGGATCGAAGAGAAGATGGGGGGAAGACTGAGGTTGTTCATTAACTCAATTAAAACGTTTAGGTCGCCTGGTGCCAGTCGAAGCTTTTGACCATTCTAATAAGTACACACGCACGCACACACAAACACATGCACGCACGCATACGGAGAACACTTCACATTGATGGATCGGCACGGGGGCAAACACAGTCGGCATTAATAACTTCATTAGGTAACCGAAATCTGTAGTAGCCGAAGGGAAAAGGGTACCCGGTATGGCCGAGTGCAGCGCCCCTGCCCTGGGCTTGCGGGCCATTTGTGGCACTTACCTTGAATCTGCGGCGCATTCGGCTTGTAGCCCTGGCAATCCGAATTTATTGTACTGTTGGACGATGAGAAATTGCTGCCCAATTGCTGGGCAATGGTCGCGCTTGTGGTTAACGCGTTGCTCGCCGTTGCAACCGATGCGGCAGCCGAGGCTGCAGCTGCCACGGCCGAGTTGGCTGCTTTTGTGGAGCGACGCAGTGTTTCCAGATCGTGATAAGCCTTGGGGAAGCCATCCATAAACGGTCGGTGGCCCAGGCCGGGCGCGCGATACTGTATCCCGCCGGGAGGACCTGCCAACAGCAAAGGGAGAGAGAGTAAAGCAAGTTTAAGTAAGTTTAAGTTTAAACAATTGTCGTAGAAGTACAGCTAACTGTAATCTACAAGCAAGAAGGTGCCTATCAATGTTATATCGAGTATAGAATACAAAGTGATTAGAATAAACACTTTTCGAATTAAAAATATGTTGGGTTTTTTTTTTTTAGGTTTTATCGAATTAGCCTAAAAGTCGATGTTTTCTTTTGAAAACCACAACACTGCCATATCTCGAATATGTGGTATTTAAATTCCGTGGAGTCCAGTTCTCATATAGGCACTGCCTTCTACTGTGCGTTATCACTCTGTAACTAGACGCGGTCGCACTTTGTGAAATTCCCGAGTGAGATAAGAGTTCCTGTCTAGTTGTGAACGAGAATTGGTTTCTATTGGAGGAACGACGATAAGCTCAAGGCTGTAGAGGAACCCATTAAATGGCATAGATCTCGAGCTTATTTCAGTTTGGTGTCTGGAAAGTAAAACCCCCTGTGGATTGGTAGGGTACCTCGTACCTTGCTGGTACCTTGCCAATATGCAGATAGAACGTATATCTCTCCGTTCGACAAGCATCTGACATTGTCGGACAGAGACGGAGAGTCGTTAATCGTGCGTTCATCCCTCGATCGCGCCCAAGGCTAACACAAACACACAGAGACAGACAAAACCCGAGCGCACTCGCATGTCGATTGGGTATTGCAGCGAAGACATAAAAATGCATTAACGAAACGCAACGCAGAAGCAGAAAATTATAATAAAGCTAAGGAAAAAATTAATTTATAGTCATATAGCATATGCATTACACGAACTAAAAAACTCAATACGCCTTTGCAAAAAGGTTTTCTTCGAAAACCGCAAAATTTTTCAGAAACCGTAGGAAGCGATGCAGCTCGACTCGCCTCGACTCGGCTCGGCTCAGTTCGGTTGAGTTCAGTTCAGTTGAGCCTGTGTATGTCTGCCTGTCTGTCAGTCAGTCAGTTTGTCTGTGTCTGTGTCAGACACCTCTGCCCGAAAGGTAGCCCGGACAAAAACAAAATGGCAGTCGTCTGTCACACGATCGAGCAGGAAAGACGCACTGAGCCAATTTTCAAGTCAATCTAACGAAAATATTTTGAAAGAAAGTCAAGTGAACGCCTTATGCCATCAGGATTATGAGTGATTATCGCTGCGAAAGTGAGTGCAAGAGAGAGTGCGAAATGTGTGTGTGTGTCTGTGCGGGGAGGGGGTGTGTGTCTCTTTGTCTGGGTGCAATTGGCCGACACGGCTTAACTATTTACATTAATTAGACGCTTATTTAATGCCGCATAAGTGTCATGTCTGTCTGCCCGTGTGGCTGTCCCAGTTCGCTCGGCCGATTCCCTTCTGGGCCACATGGCGCAACCTGAAACGCAGCGGGTGTTGCCGTCGGCCTCTTCTTTCTTTCGGCCTCGCCGAGGCACAGGGTGTTAATTGCCGAGGCATTTTCCACTGTCGATGTCGATGAGTTGCGCCACAACACGTCGTCGTGGTGGTCGGGTAGGGTCGGGTATGGCAAGGTATGGTACAGCACAAGTAAGTTGGCTTCGGTAGTGTAGGCTCCAATAAGGTCGCGCCGGGTAGAGTATTTTTAACATATTTGTCTATGGCTAGGTAGTGCATAATGAAAGTTAGCTATGCTACTGCATTACTGAGATATGATAGTATGGAGTACAGTAAGGTAAAGTATAGTTCTTTATGATCTGGTATGGAAGGGTAGTGCGTTGTAGAAGTAAGGTGCTGTCTACATACGACTGGGCTACGGTAGAGTAGGGTTGAATGGAGTCGCGCCGGGTAAAGTACTTTAGAGTAGAGTCGTGTATGGCAAGGTAGTGCATAATATAAGTGAGCTACGGTACTACATTACTCAGATATTATAGTGTAGAGTGGCGTAAGGTATAGTCGGATAAGGGAGGGTAAGGAATAGTGCCAGTAAGTTGTGCCTCGATACGTGTGGGCAGTGGTAGAGTAAGGTTCAATAGGGTAGCGCAGGTTAGAGTATTTTAAAGTAGTGTCGTGTTTTTCAAGTTGTAGTGCCTAGGGTTCGGTAGTGTATGTAACTATGGGCTATGGTAGTGTATGGTCGAATAGGGTGTGTTAGGTAAGAGTATTGCCGTTAAAGTCGTTTATGGCAGGGTAGCATTTAGTTGGGCCGGTACTTCTTATGTTTTTTGGCTTTACTTACTCGTCTTAGAGCGCGGCTCGCGGGGCCCATCGACAGTCACTTTGATGGCTTTGGCATAGGTGGCCACCTGTGGCGGGCTCGTCGCAACGGTAATTGTCAGTGTAAAGCTCTTGCCTGCAACAAAAAGGAGCGAAAAAGGTATTAAAAGTCATCGCTTGATTTATGCGACTACTACCTACATCGGCTACCGAATCAATTTGCAGTTGCCGCCCCAAAAACTAAACCCGACGCGCCCCAACTCATTTTACTTCCCTTGACGGAGTTTCAACGGCCGAGCATTGCGAAGTTAACACCTTAGACAAACCTAACCTAATACTAGCTATAAAATGGGTTATGGGAACCTGTTTATAGGTTAGTCTACCCCAGTAGTTTAAGCTAAAGTCGCATTAACCCTACCAGAGCTAAAGTCTCTTGTCTTGAATTATGCAGAATTTCTTGTTTATGTTTACACCAATTAAACCTTACAAAGTTTAACGCTTTCTCTACCTGTTCATAAGGCTCTACAAATCATATACATAGATGACTCTTTGCAGAAGGGTGATTGATTGATGCTGCACATTGGAACTCATTGACATACTCCTATACTCCTTTATTCATTTAGCCATTAGTCTTTCTTTCCTTTCAAGAGCCTCAGAGCAACTGCAGTTCGGTTTGGCAGTTGCCACAGCTTGCAGTTGCTGTTGCAGTTGCAAGTTCGTGGCGCAGTTTGTTTGAACTTGTGGCACACATAAATTATGTTGATCCTTCGTTGATGGGCTGCCGCCTCCGTGTGCCGCAGCGTTTGGTGGTCATAAAAAGAGTTGAAGCCGGTGCCGAGTCGCAGGTTGTGGTGCAACATTGTGGGGCCTGGCGAGAGGGGCTTGACCACATTTCGAGTGTGCTGCGGCTTTGGGCCCTGTCTGGCTGCCAGTCTGCTCTGATAAGTTTATCGATTATCGACTATCGGGCGAAGGCGCGACTGTTTGCCGATTTCACGACTATAATTAGCACATGCCTCGCTGATTTTATGGACTTCTGCACGGGGCAGGCGAGTCTCACGCGCGCGCATTCATGAATACTCGTTCGAATATGCAATTAAACACCCACAAAAGCGACATTATTGTTTCACTTTGTTGCAGAGCCTCCAAACAGCCAAACAGAAAGAGACAAATAAAGAGAGAGAGAGAGAGAGCAGCGACAGAACCAACCGGGGTAACCGCAAAACCTCAGTCGCATCCACAGCGACATATGCCATGGCTGAGTGCAGGAGAGGAGTGGAGCAGCTAGGTGCATTTGCATGCAAGCATAGACCTGCACATGCATGCATTGACTTGCACAATTCTACACACACACACACACAGCTTCAACAACTAATTAGCCAAAGCAGCTGATAGAGTTTAAATAGTTAAGGGTTTTCTCTGGCAGAGTTGCCAAAACTCCATTAGCTCACTCTCAAAATGAACCGTTATTGCTACACACACTCACACAAATATACATACCCAAAGAGAAACACACACACTCACATGATCGCTCATCAGTTTGAGCGCATTTGTCCTCAAGTGCCCCGTTCCCTCTTCTAATTTAGACATATTGGCGTGCTACGTGGTCGTAGACCCGACTCCGAATCTATTCATTACCTTTGGGGCCCGAGCTTGCGTTTGAAAGTCGAATCCATCGCAATGAGAGGGCAGATTAATCAAAGCACCTCACCGAACAAAGATGTAAAGACCCAACGGAACGAAGCAACATGAAGCGAACTCGTTGATGGACCCCTCCGTCAACTTGGCTCTCCCTCTTCAATGCATACATCAACCTGTGCGGGGGCCAAGCAGGGGAATGGGGGGGGTGCAGTGGAGGGGCAACTGGAGCAAGGCAATTCGGCAAGACAATCAACCAATCGCGCCGCGGACAGTTAGACAAATGCGCGCATAACGAGAGAATACGAGGTGCCCCCTTTTGTTTTACGATAAAATATCGGACTACTTATGCGCCCTAAAGACGCAATGTAAATGATAATACATAATAATCATAATGACAACGACCATAATAATGAACAGCAGCAGCAGAGCCAGCAGGAGGAGGAGGGGGAGGAGGCCGAAGAAAGCGAAACAAAGCATGCAATCTAAATTAGTCATCAGGCTCGGATCAGACCGCATCTGAACAATGGGTACTCGAATAACGCATCATGCCACACTCACACTCACACTCACGCACTGGACTCATACGCCTAGCGCAATCGTAATCGTAATCGCAATCATTATCGAAGTAATTGGCAGCAGAGATCGATTTAAAACTAGAACGAGAGAAAGAAAAGGGAGTGGGAAGGGATGGAGAGAGGGAAGCATAGAGAGAGAGAGAGCGGTATAAAGAGAAGGGATGGAAAGATATAGAGAGAAAAGGGATATATATAGAAAGAGAAGGTGCATAGAGAAAGAGATATAGAGAGAAGGGGTATAGAGAGATCGTTAGAAATATATATGGAGGCTAGAGAGGGAATCAATCAAGGAACTGACTATATGGTATAGATATGTATATTCATATGTATTAGTAAATACTAACAATATATTGTAAATAAACATACAGGAAGAAAAGAGGTAAATAAACAGAAAAAGAAGGCAAGAATGAGGAAAGGGCGAACAAGGATCAATTAAGGGAAGAACGATGATCGGAATAACTGTAAGGACGGACTGTATGGCTATGTAGGGGAAGCTAAAGAAGAGACAGTAAGGGCACAAGAGCGAAACGGAACGTGACAGAGGAGGTTAGTGCGAAAGAAGGAGAAATACACGAGGTGGGGTAGATAGTGAGAGGTATCAGAAGTATCCCCTTCATAGCCGACTGAATGAACCGACTGTATAGCTAGTATATATAGCTTGTGTATACAGTTTATGTACATAGCTTGTGCATATAGTAAGTGTATATAGCAAGTGTATACCAAGTGTATAGCAAGTGTATAGCAAGTGTATAGCAAGTGTATGGCAAGTGTATAGGTAGTGTACATAGCTACGAGGGTCGTTTGATAAGTCCGTGACTTTTTGTATTTGCCGCGCACCTGCTCTAAATACAACACTGCTCCTGTCAGCAGTTATCGATTAACAGCTGACTGTAAAATTTTGAGAAAGCTGCGTTTTTTGGTTTGCGTTTTATAGGCATTGAAAGCAGACGATCTCGTGAATTTTAACGAAAATGGAAAAAAGTGAATTTCGTGTCAGCATGGCAAAATTTCATAAATTGGGCTACGAACTGCTACCCCATCCAGCATATTCTCCAGATTTAGCCCCCTGTGACTATTTTTTGTTTCCAAACATGAAGAAATGGCTCGGCGGTAAGAGATTCGGGTCATCACAGAAACAAACGACTATTTTGAGGGCCTTGAGAAAACCTATTATTTGGAAGGAATAAAAAAATTGGAAAAACGCTGGACTAAATGTATAGAGCTAAAAGGAGATTATGTTGAGAAATAAAACGCTTCTTTGACGAAAAAAATATATTTTATTCAAAAAGTCACGGACTTATCAAACGACCCTCGTAGCATATAGCTCTTGTACTTGTATATATTGTATATATATTTTGTCATACATTCGTTCACACACTCATCGGATTGACTTATACCCACATTAGGGCGATGCCCCGATAAGGCAGTCCGAAATAGAAGTTATACTGGTTCGGTTACGTCAGACTGTAATCGGAAGACCTTTATATAGTGGCTGTAAGTTCAATAATTCAATTAGCAGGGCACAGCGAGAACATAAGGGAAACTGAGCAAGTGAAAGTCAAAGTCAACTCGGCCTCAGCCTCGGCCTCAGCGAGGTATTTGGCTACCCCTTAACCACTAAGTCGCATCAGTGGCATCATCCCTTGGCTGCGAGGGTATCAACATTCCATTGTTTATATCATTCACCCTTGCCCTGTTGGCAGAAATTGCTGCGGCGCGTGCCACTTGCTGCCTCCTCCGGCGGGTTGCGCTTTAATCCTTTCGAGGTGAAGCAGCGAGTCCTCTTTGATATGATTAGTACGTTCCGGCTGGTCAACTAGATGGTCAGATAGAGTCGCCCAGTGGGTTGAGCACGGCTCGTGCTCTGGGCGGGGGTGGGGGCTTGCAGGGGTCTGGGGTGTAAGGGGGCGTGTCCGCTTTACGTGCAAATTAAAACATCAAAATCTCGTCGCATGACTTTGTCAGGCAGCAAAGTGCCACGCCCAGTGTGTTGTTGTTGTTGTTGTTGTTGTACTCCTGTCGGGGTATTACGTGTATTTAAATATGTATTTAATGCTTTTGTGCTTTTGTTTTCCTTTTTTTGCTGCCTTCGCGCCGAGCTGCGCTTTGTCATTCAATCAGAAAACGCCGCATGATGTCCCGATGCCAGCGATGGGGAATGGGCAACGAGTAAGGGGGAGCGGCGTGGGGCGTGACTGGGACTGTTGTTGACAATTTGGTCAGCGCTTATGCGCTTACATCATTAGCTTGTTATTTGCATGCGTCTGCAGCGACGTCTGCTGCGACGTCTGGTTAATTATTTGGCGGCCTTTTGCGGCACGAGCCGCCAATTTGCCGGCATGCAGGGAGGCAGAGACAGGAGAGACGCCTGGACGGACGCACATGGGCAACAGTTGCAGCTAATTAGCCAACTGGCAACTGACGTCGCTGCTGCTGCTGCTGCTGTTGCTGTTGCTTCTGTTGCTGCTGCGAATTCTATGCGGGACACGGTCATGAGCAAATTCCGCCTTAATGCTGGGTTCAAATCGATTATGCCATTGGCCGGGGCGAGCCTTGCGTGCCACACAACCACTCACACGCACACACACACACACGCACACACACACACATACTCACACTCACACTTGTCCCTGCACGCTCGTGTTGCATGTGGCCCCAGGGCCAGCGCCAACTGCAGCCGCAGTCGACTAATATGACGACTGCCTCGACAGCTTCGACTGCTCTGACTGCTGCCCTGCTGCGTGTCGGGCCCGACTGATCCCACTGGAGCTGATCGACCGATCGACAGAGCGATCAATCGATCGCCAGCCAGAACTTGCCGAAAAAGGCAACACCTCAGCAGACACCTCGCTACGTCACTCAATCAAAGCGCTTCCGCTGCGCACAGCTTCCGCTCTCAGGCCTCGGTCCCAGGAGGACCTTGTGCTCCTCCTCTGTGGGAGAAAATGCAAATTTCAGCCAGATAATTTGAGAGTTTGCTGCCCGGCGCACCCCCACCCCCTGCACCCTTGCCTGTCTTTCGGTTGTCATACAAAGAAGAAAAAGATCTCTATCGGAAGAAGAACTCTTCTTGCTGCACTCTTAATCTTTCTGCTTCAAACTCAAATCAAGATTGGCTTCATAAATAAAACGCACGAGCTCCAACATATATATGGAACAGTGAGAGCCATATCGGGCAGATATATCCTATTGCTGCCATACAGAATATGATTCGATTTTGTTGCGATATTAACAACTAACTTATATAGTAGAGTAAAAGGGTTTCAAAGAGGTCAGATCGTTATACAACATGAAGATATAACTAAAATACGATTTAAATAATCCTTAATAGATTATATTATACAATTGTAAAATGTATCTGCAATAGGATTTATTGTAGGTATTTATATGAAAGCTCTAGAAGTGTCTCCGTCTCTTTACACTATTAAATATAACTGCGATGGGATTTATTTAAGATATATAGAAGTATATAAAGCTTCTAGACCTGTATATATATATATCGCTCTCTCTCTCTCTTTCTTTTTTTATTTATCTATCTCTAAATTTGGCATTAAACTTATTGCCCTATGTTCTACTGGGTCTACACATATGTTCTTTGCAATTCTAAGTTTATTTCAATCTAATAAAAAAATAAAGAGTTAAGAAATTAAGATGGAATAGTACATCTATCTATTTATCTATACATATATTTCCGTCTTGATTTCATCTCTCCTTATTTTTATTTATCTCTTTTTTACCCTTTTCTCATTAGCTTACTTTACTTTAGGGTTTCATTTACAGATTTTTCTGAACTGACCCACAGTATTATTATGAAAACAAGACAAGTGTAAGAGGTAAAATTTTTGTTCTTATAGATATCGTGCCAGAAAGGAAACATACATAGGTTGCGAACTAGGTTTATAGGTTGCAATGTTTGTGCACCTAAACTCAAAATAACCTTAAAAAACCCTCAAAACGAACTCAACTTTGTTCAAATCCTAAGCTTCAGCATTGGGTTTAGCTTCAGCTTTAGTTTTAGCTTGAAATCGGACTTACCTCTTCCGCTGCGTCCGACAAATCGCAGATCGTTGAACTTGGCGACGCCGTTCTTCATCTGGGCCGTGTAGTTGCGCAGCTCGGCGCAGCAGTTCTCATCGTTGCCGGCACGGATGGTCACGTAGGTGCCGTCGCCGACATCTGCCAGGGCGACCACTTTGAAGGCCAGCGGCAGGGTCTTATTGGAGCGCCAGTGGGAGGGCAGGGCGGAGCACAGGAAGTAGGGATTGCTTGTACGCACTGCGATAGAAAGAGAGTGAGAGTGAAAATCGGTCAATTATCAACGGCTTTAATTGATTATTGCGCAAAATTGTGCTGAATAATTTATAGTTTGTTGGCGGCATCATCATTCTGTCATGATTGATGGCTGCGAACTGTGTCCGCATCCACATCCGCCAGGGACATTTCAAAATTTAGCCCTGCATAATTAATCAGTGGCATCGGGAACCAGGAATCAGTGGGGCAACAGGTGATGCCTGTCAGCGGGAATGATGCCAAACAGAACTTTGCCCTCCCTTTGTGGAATCTCCGCAGAAGCCCCATTGCTCTCGCGACACTGTACACTGGATACCCTGGCAATCGTATCCGTTTCAGGACACAGTCACAATCACATCACCGAAGGATGCCAGTGCGGTCACGAGATACGCTGAGATTGCGATGAGCGTGTCATCGATATTCGCAGGCAGAGAGTGACGAGGCTTGTGCGATATCCATAACAATTATTGATATCGATTTACGCCCCGAATATGAACTGTGAGGAAGCCCCAACAATGCAGCGGGCCGAATGATCCCAATGATCCTCGAAAAGCGACACGCGCTAAAGAGAATGCAATATATATGTATGTATATCATACACACATATCGTTTATATAATATGGTATCATATTAAGAAGAAGGCTTGCAGTGCAGCCAAGAAGGTGGAATAAGTTTGCGATCCCTACCTCTACCAAGCATTACTGTCCATGAACACATTGAGGTAGGCATTGAAGATTCCATAATTTGTATCATTAACACTATTCACTCACACACAAATTATAGAAAAGTATAGTAAAAGTAACGATTAAACCTGAATTACTAACTACATTTTTACAGTTTATATTTTTCTAATTTGTATACCCATTGAATGTAACAGGCAGAAGGCAGCGTGGCTAATCCCATTAAGTTTATATATTTTGCTCACTAACATTAGCCAAGCTAGAAACCCCGAATTGGGTGAAAGGCTTCTGCTTATCATTCGCAGATTAGGATTATTTCAACATGTTTCTACCAAAATAGGTTGTGCCAGTTAAGCCAGAATGTTGGCTGTCTGAGCCGATAAAAAAAATATAGCAGAAAGGATGCTTAGATAAGTAATATTACTAGACAAGGTAAATTATTAGACGAAGCAGCAATAGGTAAGATCAGATGGGAACCTAGTAAGGACTAAATGCCAAATAACATATATTCCATTTCAGCTCGATCTTGCTTCAAATCAAGTTATATTTAGGACAGTTAATTCCTTAAACGAGTCAGTTCTCCTGATATCTTCTTGCTATAGTCTCTATATGGCAATTAAATAATGCATATTTATGCAGGAATATATATTCCTACAAATTTATTCATCAATTTAGCTGGCATTAATGGCTATAGGATTACATTATATTTTGTTGGAATATATAAAAAAATGCATAATGTGTAATACATACTATATATTCCTACACATATAATAGCCACACAAGTTTCTCAAGTTGTACGAAAACTGTGTCATTCTATATGATTTATAATAAAAAACAACTGAACAGTTGTTGTGGAAAGTATTTAATAATTTCCTGATTTGAATCCTAACTCAGATAAAACAGCATATGCATATGTATACAGCTATATCTTATATATCTTCATATATATGTATTCAGTATATATCTTCCCCTCGGTGCTTCTATGGCTCCACTCACCTAACTCTCCAGGGTATTCCTGTTGTCGTTCCAGCACGAATCTCTCCATCCACAGCAGATCTTGATGCACTGCGTTGTTATTGTTGTTGTTGCTGCTGCTGTTGTTGTTCTTATTGTTGCTATTGTTGTTGTTGTTGTTGTTGCCTGCACTATTCGCACTATTTGCGGTGCCATTGCTAGCGCCACCTGTCGGCGAGCTGCTGCCCACACTTGCGCTGCTCGAGGGGAGCACTTCGCACATGACCGCAGCCGCTGCCGCCGCCGCTGCAGCCGCAACGACCGTTGTGGCGCTCTTGTAATTCGCCGGCGCCGACCAACCCGTTCCCGTTGGCGATGCGGAGGATGTGACCATGCTGCGTGTGCAGATGCCGTTGCCACTGCCGCTGCCACTGCCGCTGCTGCCGGCGACGCTGGCGCTGGCGCTGCGCGTCAAACGGCCGGCGATGCTGACGGGTGCCACAGCCGCCGTCGCCGCCGTTGCGCCCGTATAAAGAGAGTTGTTGCTGTTGTTGTTGTTGTTGCTGCGTAGAAGTGACGATGTTGCTGCTGCTGCTGCTACTGCTGCTGCTGTTGTTGTTGCTGTTGTTGCTGTGGCGGCCGCTTCGCTGGATAAATGCAAATGCATTCGATGTGAGAGCGACGGCGCCAATTCGACGGGGATCGCTGCGATTTGTGCGGGCGATTTCAGTTGTTGCACAGTTGCACAGTTGTTGTTGCACTGCGGGGCTGCTGTTATCACTGTTATCACTTCAGTACTCAGATTGTATTTGACACACAGACGGGCGCACACACGCACGCACACTCACACACTGTCACGAAAAAAAGATGCAAAAAACATTAGCGACACGTTGCCTACTTTCGAGCGCTGTAACTGCGACGGCAACTGTTGCTGCTGTGCATGCTGTTGCTGTTACTGTTGCTGCTTCTTCTTATCAATGTAATTAGTCACTAATTTACACTTTTTATTCGATAACTCGATAACTGCTGTTGTTGTAGTTGCAGTTGCAGTTGCTGTTGTTGTTGCTGCTGTTCGCAGTGCCCAAATAGATCAGTCACTTAAAAGGAGTTCGAGTTTTAGATGGCACATCAGCAGCAACAGCAACAACAACGAACCTATTGCGCTGCCCGCTGCTGTTGTTGTTATTGTATTCGTTTGCGATTCTTATTGTTATTGTTTTTTATCGCACTGCGTGTGTTTATTTATTTTAATGGTTTCGTAGAATTGCAAAGCAACAGCAACAACAATAACAATCGCACACCGGTTAAAGCAACAAGAAGATTTGCAAAATGATTTCGATTTTGATCTGAATTAGTTATTTAGTTCGTTATTTATTTGTTCATTTCATCATTTATTTCTTTGTTCATTTATTTAATTGTAAAACTATATATAACCATTGCATATATATTTATTTTTCTATTTTCTTTTAGGAATTTATTTATTTATCTCTTCTTTTTTTTATATATATATTTTATCATTCAACTATTAACTTATTTGTTCATTTTATTTAAATAATTATTTATTTGTTTATTTATTTATTTGATATTTCTTTATTTATTTATTTTCTTTTTTATTTCTTCAAATATTTTTTCATTCGTTTCTGTTTTTAATTCTTGTTTTATTGTTACATATTTCAATTTATTTATTTAAATTGATCTATGTATTGATTTATTATTTATTATTTTTGAATTTTTATATTCATTAACTTATTTATTTGTTCATTTATATGTATATCTATTGATCCATTTGTTTATATATTTGTAAGTTTCTCATTTTAACTGAATTTTCTTTTTGGATTTTGTTTGTTTTTCGTTCTGCAAGTCAAAACTAGTTAGCACTTTGATTTTCAGTTTCAAAAATGTTAAAATTTTTGGCGCGTACTTGATATTTTAAAATTACACACACACAGGCACACACACTCGCACACACAGGCTGGCAATGTGCATTGGACATCAATTGTTGTTGTTGTTGTTGTTGTTGCTGTTGGCTTGTGGGCAACAAACATGTATTGTATGTTTAAAAAAAAAAAACAGGTGCGTCCGCGTGTCGAACTGAATTGTTACTGACACCTAACGTGGTCACCAGCGGCGACTTAACCCATAGAACGAACTCAGCTCAGCCTCAGCGTCAGCGTCAGCCTCAGCCGCCTCGCCGAGCCGAGCTCAAACTCAGTCATCGTCATCGTGTCGTCGCGATGACTATCGGCGACGCTGCGCAACGACGAGGGCGACGGTGACGGCGACGGCGACGCTGCTGTGATAAGCTGACTGCGCTCTCTCTCTCTCTCGCTCTCTCGGGGCGCGCTCTCTTATTCAGCAATTGCCCGCTGCAGCAGAGCGTGTGAGAGTGTGTGCTCTCTCTCTTTCTCTCTCCCTCTGCCTGCCTGCTGCTTTCGTGCTCAGCACTGCGTCGGCGTCGCATGTGGCCAATCGACTGGCTTACCGTTATACCGCGAGCTGCGCTGCCATTGGTCAGCCCGAGCGGGCGTGTGTCTGTGTGCGTCCGTGTGCGTGTGTGCGTATTGTAGGTCATGGTGGTTCAGGCCTGGCCACACACGCCTCTGGGGAGCCGCGCTCTGCCTCGCTCTGGCATTGGGTGGAGCCTGCTCGCCTGTTCGCCGTCTCGCCTCGGCGCAGCCAATTGGCCTCTGGTGGCCCGAAGAGCTCTTCGCGACGTGCTCTCTTTGCCGACAGCAGGCACACACATGTGCCGTGACTTACTATGTGTGTGAGTGCGTCTGTGTGTGTGTGTGTGCTGTGGGAATCTCTCTTAGTCTTTGGGCTCAACTCGTGCTTTATCAATGGGCGCGTTCGTGTTGTTGTTCCTTTTACTAAGCAAACAAATCGAAATGTGGCACAAACAGGGAAGCCTCGTATTATTATTATTATTTTTGACTCCGAGTGCCGATAAAAAGTTATCATCGAAACCGAAACCGATTGGCCTGCGGTCGACCTGCCCTGTTCCCCTCCCTTCATCCCTCCCTCCTTCGACCCGGCAGCCAGTTCTTGTGGTCGGCCTAACTAAATATATATATTGTTATTCCAGTTAAAATATGAATCTCGATGAAAAAGAATTCCTGATAGGCATGACGGGCTTAATTAGCGAGTACAACACGCACTTCATATCGATAAATGAGCTCATATCGATGTATTACATGTATACATACCTACACATAAATACATGTCTGTATGTATTCGTGTATACTTGTAAGGTACTCACGAGAACACTTTCATGTTTTCATATGAATAGATTATACTAATTCATATTAAGTCGGCTTATCTGGCCGATCCGAGAATTAAACTCACGTTGTTCTTCTTTTTCTCGCAAGCTCTTATCGTAAAGCTCCTAATCTCGCCGCACAAGCATAAACATGTCGTTTTGCTATACACACACACATACATATCCATGCATATATTTTGTTCTATTGGATTCTTTCGTTTTGCTACTGTGGGAAACTGGCGCTTATCGGTAATGTTTTTAGCATTTTTCAAAATTGTGAAATGTGTGCAAAAGTTGGCATATCCCACAGGCGATATTATGGCGACGGTCAAGCAGACTGTCGAGTGTACATTTTCCCATGCCATTCCGAGTTATACAGACACTTACGTTCATATCTATGTATCCGCATTACGCTGATATATTCTTTAATCCTCCAGAGACCTAGAAGTCTCTGGAATTCAGTTCAGTTCTGTGGGAACTCATCGCAGGTCGGATATATTTTATAATTTCAATGCATATATTTAGTATTTTGATTATCTTTGAATCGAAAGAAGGAGCAGATTTAAATTAAACACAAACTAAATGATTTTTCTTCAATCTTTATCGGACTTTTATTGTGACATGGTAAGTTTATAAAATGTCTAAACATGTTTAATTTTTGTAGGCTGATTTAGAAATGTTCACTATTATTTAATTCAAGGGAATGTTTTAGTTAAGGCACTATAAATAATATAAAACATATGATATAACATATATATGTATATAATATATTGTATATATTGGCAGATTTGGTGCCCTTTCGCGAATTCTTTACCACGGTCCGGCCATGGTTTTTTCTAGCTTTTTGGTTCCGTTCCATGCTCAACGGAGGCAGAGATCACGCAGTACTTTCAACTTCTGCCTGTAGATGGCGCCTTACAGTATTGCCAGATAGACTAAATATCATTGCCACTTAGTTAGGGCACAAACCTGGTTTTGCAATGTGCTAACTGCGATATGCGACACTTGATGCAATTTCAAATTATATTTTCACAGGGGCGTTCAGAGCTTTTTTGGGGCCCGGGGCAAAAAAAAATTCGGGGCCCCCCTCCCTCCCTATTTCTTTGTGGCACGACACATATATACTCGATTTGTCATATTTTGAAAAACTGCCATTCGACGTTTGGGGGCCCCCTTGACGACGGGGCCCGGGGCAAACTGCCCCGTTTGCCCCCCCTCTGAACGCGCCTGTATTTTCACATGCATTTTTTGGAAAACTCTTCATGAAGTCGTATGCTAATAACGAGTACTTCTCCATTAAGATGATTCCCAGTATTCACGATTGTAATATCGACATCATCGATTGCATCAACGATAGTTTTATTGCTTTTATATATACAAACTGTAGCTAAAGCAACTATGCGCAACTGGTCCCACTCGATTTAAAACAAAGACAACTTGTTAGTAAATTTATTTATTTATTGTCTCTGCGTTTCGTTGATTACATGCAATTCTTGTTTAATTCGCAATTTATTTAGATGATATACTTTCATTATACTAAGGTAATGCACATGCTACTTATATTATTAAAATATTCGTATTGTATACCCCTGCAATCGATGTGTTATTACATTTTCGCGACTTCAAGTAACTTAATCAATAACATTCGAATTGAGTTATCGCCATTTCTACTTCATATATGGTACATGGTACTGAATGGTTTTGTTTATTTACCACCCTGCAAGGATACACCATCTCCGGATACCCGAAGCTATATTCGAAAAAAAAAATTATATTTGTCTTGGACGGATAGTTAGTGATAGTTAATCGAGAAAAGTTGTAAACGACTTTTCCATTTTGAAATGTTTTCCATTTCATTAATTATGATATTTTGAGAATAATATGTTTTAAGGAAACTCTGGAAGCCCTATAATATCAATAAGAAAACTCACTAGCGTGCACAAGTCTATCGAGTGTGTGGACTGTGAGTACTTGACCTAAATACTAGTATTCGCAATTCAGTATATTAAGTGGTATTTCTATCTATTTAGTATTAATACTTTGCAATCTGTTGACATCTCTTTCTATCGCTCTCTCTCGCTCTCTCTTCCTCTCTTTAACGCTCGCAATTTCTTAGTGGCAGTTAGAATTGTAATCTTCACTCAAGTTTTAATATTGTGGTTCAGTGTTTTCAAACGGAATACTCGAAGATTTCCGCGCTTGACTTGTGACCTCAGTTTATCCTCCATCGAGATATGTTTAGGGCAGCATAGTTTCAATATAAAATTATAATAATAATAATGCGAATCGGAGATGCGTACAGTGAGTGATGATGCTGATCTTGGTTAGGTATTTAATCAACTAGAAGGTAAGTTCTATCGCCTAAGCTAGTACGTGTAAAAAGGGAAGCTGACTTTAGTTTACTGCGCTAAGTACTTGTCGTGTAGCCGCTAGTGTCATCGCCAGAAGAGTCTCCTCTCTTGTTGTGTGTGCCATCGCTAGGAGAGTGTCCTTGCTAAGTGCGTGTGTCATCTCGATGTCTCCGATTGGGTGGCAACTCTTGCAAGCGATGCTTAAAGCATACGATATTGCCTATCGCTTCACGCTTCGTCCGATGTGTGTGTGTCGGTTCGCAGTTTAAATAGGGTTAAGGCTGCTAGCTAGTGTATGTTTGTCAGGCAATTGTAATTGGCACTTGTGTTAGTTATAGTATAATCTTCAGACATAGGCGGGGCAGTCCATTGAGGGGCCCAGTTGCAGACTGGATTATGTCACTGTGGGGCCCTCCATGATGTCCCGCCAAGATCCAAAACTTGTTTAAGCAATTGCGTATCGTAAGAACTATCGCGTGTATGGTAAGCAATTATAGATACCCCTTCCCGGCTCTGGTTTAGTCGAATATTTGGAGAAAAAAAAAGTAAAGATGACTCGGTGCTTCCGTCTACCACTTGCGCGGAGGCGGCGGCGGCAGCTGCTTCTCGGCCTGGTAGATGCTGCTGCGATGCGTCTCCACGTACTCGCTCTGCGTCTGCGCCACGATGCGCTCGCCGGGCTGTGGAGCAACCACTAGCTGGCCGGGCTAGAGAGAGAGGAGAAGCAGTTAAGTGTGGAACTGTGTGGGTCGTCTGGAGATGCTTACCTGACGCGCACGATGCACACGCGGCGTACCCTCCGGCGAGGAGATCTCGATCTCGTCGGGGGCTGTCCAGTGCTCGGTGAACTCGCTAGCGGAGCGGGCCAGCGACGGGTGACTGATCGAGCGATGGAACGAGCGCCTGTCCTCGTCGTCGTAGTACTGCATGCGGTAGTACGAGCTGGCATCGCTCACATTGTCCAAATGATCTGGCTGGGGCCGACCAAAGTCCACAGTCACCTCGGACATGGAACGGAAATCGTTATGATCCGTTTGGTAGGAGGTGCGTGAGCTGCGACGTGATCGTTGCATATTGAAGGGGCCCGGACCGGCGGACGTATCCACGCCGGGGCCGCCGTGCAACGGCATCGAGGGATCGTTGCGTATGGTGCGCACACTGGAGCCACCATCGCTGTCGTACTCGTAGAGGGTCGGCAGAGAGCTGCGGCGCGAGCGTGTGTCCCATGGCTGAGGCGGTGTCTTCTTGCCACGCTTGGGGGCACGCATCTCCACATCGGTTTCGTCGTCGCTGGGCGGTGCCAGGATGCGTATGATGACGTCCCAGGTCTGTGGCTCGAACATGCGCTCGTACCGCGTGTCCTGGCGAATGCGCTCGAAGTCCTCGCGCACCACTGCCTCGGTGAGCATGGTACGCAGCGAGGACTGTGTGGTGATGATCTCCTTCCACTTGGCCCGATCGTCGTAGCTGATGTTGTTGTGCACCGAGCTGGTGTCGTCGCCGATCTCCGACATCTCTGGCTCCTCCAGAATGCGTATGAGCACATCCCAGTTGGGCACGTCCTTGTCCTGGGGCGGCACCTCGATGGGTTTCATGTTGCCCACCAGCTCGGGGCTGGTCAGCTTCAGCTTGTTGTCGTGTATCTGTGCCGGCGGCTCGGCTGGTGGCAAGCTCAGCTCACTGCGCTCCATCTTCGGCGTCAGCGTCAGTCCGGAGGCACTCGAGATATCCGAGAAGTTCTCCCACTGCTGTTGCTCACGCTCGCTGGGGTATTTGCGCACCTTCACATCGAACGTGGGATCCACCACCGGTGGTGGTGGTGGTGGCAGTGGTGCCTTCGGTTTGCTCTTGTACTCGGTGACGCGTCGCTTGTGGCTCTCGATGTCCTCGATGGTCTTCTTCTCCGTCACCGTGCGCAGGTAGATGTCGTCCACGGTGTGCGAGGTCACTGGCAGCGGCTTGGGCAGCACTACCGGCTCTACCGGCACGTACTCATCCTCGTAGTAGTGCATTGTGTCCACGGCGCGGCTTGTCTCGTGCACATGACTCTCCGGTGCCTCCGACGACAGATCGGTGATCTCACTGGGCGCCGGACCGTCGGTGTAATCGGACCATGTCTCCGGACGTCCGTCGACAACTTCGTGGTGCGTGCGCGTGTACACGGAGAACTTCGGCTCGGCCACCAGTGGAAGTGGCTGCGGGTGAGGCATCTGCGGTGCAGCGTGCAACTCCGGCACGTAGGTGAACTGAGACTGCATTGTCTCCACCTGGGGTGGCAGGGAGTCCATGGTCATAACACTCTCGCGGTCCTCGTATGCCTCCATAATCGTTGACAGATTGTTGCGATCCGGACGCAGGGTGGCAACGCTCTCCGTATCGGAGGTCACGGGCGATGGTGGTGGTGGCGGAGACTTCTTCACGCGCACCTGCACATCGAACTTGGGCGAGCCGGCGACAACCTCCTGAACGGGAGTGTTGTGACGCATCACCGTCGTCATCATTGCATTCGCTGCGGGCATCTCCTGTGCCGGGGCATAGTGATCGCTGTAGATACTCGACGTCTCTTGCACAAAGCCGCGATTCTCGAAACTGCCTGCCGAGCTGAAGGGCAGCGAACGGGTGTCTATCTCTTCTATCTCCGAGTGCGATTCGCTGGGGTAGTCCGAAGGTATCAGCACACCCTCGCTGCCCGACGAGCTGTAGACGGCCTGCAGTGCGGCATGCGCCCGTGGTATCTTGACACCCTCAAAGGCGCTGATGTTACCGACGCTGCTGCCGCTCAGCTTGGTGATCTCGGAGCCGCTGCCCATGCTCATGGGCAGGCGACGCACCACCGGAATGGGTCGGCTGCGCAGGCAGTAGTAGGAGACGGCCAGACCCAGCAGCAGCAGGGTGAGGAACATGATGGCACAGATGATCATCAGGATCTGGATGCTCTTCAGTGGTGGCTGGAGTACGGCACTTGTCGCAATGGGATTCAGACTGCGAGCAAAGAGAGAGAGAGAGAGCGAGTGATTAGCTTTAAGGAAACTAACCCAATCGCAGCGAACTCACATTGGTGCTGGCAGTGCGGGTGGCAGTGAGGGTACCGGAGGCGGGTAGCGACACACGATCGTGATGATCTCATCGCCGTCCATTTCCAAATTGGCATGGAAGCGTACGATGATGTTGTTGGTGAAGACACGTGTGGGATTCTGCGGGCGCAATAAGAGATTAAGCCTAGCCTGCCTGAGAAGAAAGGAAGTCTCCGGAACATACCTGTATGGTGCCGCAACCCTTGAGCGGCAGCTCCAGGCGATACTGGAACGCGCCCTTGCCGCTGACACGGCACGCGCTGCTGCGGTCATAGTCGGCCTGGATGATGCCATGGAAGGGATCATTGAACTTGAGATCAACCTGTAAGTGGAATCCCATTAGATAAGCCCTTGAAAGCAATTGGATGCCCTGCAACACTTACTTGCATTGAGCCGGCAGCACAGTTAAGCGCGGCCTTGGTGCGATTCAGAAAGATCAGCGGGCTGATGTCGTCCAGCTTAGTAACCTGCGGAGCAGTGCAAGAAAACTCTATTAGTTGATCAAGAGGTGAGGGAATCTCTCTCTTCCTTTTCTTTCTTTTCTTCCCCTTCCGTTTCGATAGGCATGTTATGTAAGCGAGTGCGTCCCCATTGCGCGACCCACAATGGATGCAAAGCTCGAGTTATGCTCGACTTGGGTGCGCATTGTTGTAGCTCCAACCCTGTTTCCCACAATCGTGTTACATCGTCGCAGCACGAATGCACACATAACCAGTGAACGGGGTAGGGGCAGCTGCGCCGCTCTACCTCCCCACCAGCATAACTGCCACTTAGCTGAGTTTCCCAGTGCCCCATGTGGCAGCCAAACAATGCAACATACATCGTATTCATGCCACTAGGCACTATTCAAAATTTCGTAAAGCTTTTCTGCTGTTTGGGAAAGTAACTCCATCTGATTGGGCCTTATATAGCATTTTGACTACTACGATCTGTATAAAGTCGAAAATATCGCTGAAGGGAATACTCTATAAGGCGCAGGAAAGATTGCATTGAAGAACTTTTAGGAGGAACTTCGAACTTATTCCTTGGTAAAGAAACCTCCTTTAAATTCTCTCAGTGCTGGGTATATCTAGAAACAAACCCCTCTATCCCCTTAAGTTGTGTAGCATTACCAGGCGTAAACTGTTCTTAGGGGGTAACCCAACAGCCAACGATCTCCCTGTGAAACCCTTTTCATATACTTATTTAACTTTAATTAGATAATGGAACTTTAGAGAGAGAAGGTGTTGGGCTGAAGCGAAGGACAGATCTTATTGAAAGGAAAAGAAATATGTGCATGAGGCGACCTTCATTCCAGCTATATTCTGATAAATGATGTCTATATTCCCAATTAGGCACTTCATTCTCCAAAGTAAACTGATTTCAGAGGGTTAACCCCTTAAGCCAATTATCAATTATCGCAAGCTGAAAGCCGATGAGGAACTGACAGCTGAGAGAGCATGATACCGATAGCGATGGTCGGTGATGATGATGTGGTTTATTGCTTGGATATCTGGGCTGATACCCAGCGATGACTTGCAGAAAAGGGGAATTCCGAAGAAGGATCTCTCCCTCTTCGATTGGCACTTACCTTGCCATCCAGGGTCGCCTCCTCGGGTAGTCCGTTGGTGGAGTAGTTGCCACTGTCGCCGTGCTGAACGTAGTTGGATTGGGCCAGCACTCGTTGGCTGCACAGGAGCAGCAGCAGGACAGACAAGCTGCTGGCCAACGATGGCCATGGGTCGGACTTCATAGCGGTTCGAGTGGCTCCGTGGGGTGAGTGCTTGAAACTGCAAAGGCAAAAATCAAAGTGCTGCAAATTAGCGGAGAACAGGGACAGAGTGGACAGTCTGTGTAGACCCACAACGGGTGTCTGCAGTCGTGACGCAGTTGGCGACCAGTTGGTGCAGCTGCAGCCTCAGCAGTGCACTATTGTTGCAGCTGCAGCTGGGCAACTACAGCAGCAACAACAGCAACAATAGCAAGTTGCCAAATCGGGGTTACGACTGGACTTGAGTCGGCAGGCATTAGGCGACTATCTGCGACTATTCTACCTACAGCTCACGCGCAGCACAGCCGCTGGCTGAGTAATGGATATGGATCAGTTAAGAGTCGAGAGACTCGTTACCCCCCACCCCCCTGCGCGGCCCCTTTGCAATTGCGGATATGTTCACCGTTAGCTGGCATCGCCAATGGCGGCCCTCTGTCAACGACCTTCGGCCCAAATAGTTGCGGCAAACACAAATCAGCCGAAAAAAGAACGACAAACCCAAAAAAAAAGAGCCCACAACAAAAACACAGAGGAGAACAAGCCATAGAAACTCGTATATGGTTTCTTCTCGCTCCAGCAAGAACAACAATACCTACGACAACAACAATGACCAGAAGACAAAGAGCGAACATTCTGATGTTGGTTCTATGCGCAGATTAGGCGCATTCGGGGCTTTCTTTTGGCCATCGAAATTGTTATGGCCAAAACCCAGAAAGAAAAGAGAGAAAGAAACGTCAATGTGGATCGAGCACACTGGCCCCCGCGATGGGATCGACACCAGTTGAGATCTGCGTCGCGTCTGGGCAAAGTCAGTGTCAAGATTAAGTGCTGCCGGCTCATGGCATTTCGAATACGTCTGAATATCTGAATATCAGTCTGAAGTGCTGAGGCTTTCTTAATTCGTCTATCTCCTTCCCTGTCTGTCACCCTGTCTCTCTGTGTCTCTCTCTCCCTGTCTGTCTGTCTGTGTATGGGCGAATTGCATAAAGCAAAAAGCCAACGCCAACGAAGACTTTGCGCAACAACGACAACAAGTCGTCCGATCTTTATATGTACTATACATATAGATACTTGTATAAGACCAATAAAATGACTGAAACTCCTACGACAATCTTGCCATATTTGTCAGACGGTCGCCTTGAACACCAGAGTAACCCGCCAGCTGCAATCGAAACAGAAAAACAGAAACAGAAAGAAACTCGAAATCAAATCTTAGAGGCGACTCGATCGGGCTTTGCCTTGTGGCTTCAAATTCTACGCGATTTCGATTTGAGCATTTTTAGCGCTCAAACAAGTTTCAGCTAAGCTGCCCCGCCTCCCCTCCCTCCCTGTCTGTCTCCCTCTCGCACACACGCACACACACATAGTAGGTACCTTTATGTGTATAAGGTCTTGTCATGCCTTGGCTTGCCTTGCAAATATATTTGCAAGTACTCGAGCTGGGCGGAGATTGCCCACTGCAAAGCAGGACCTAATAGGTCTAGTCCAGTTCTGCCCCCTCTTCCCCGTCGGGTTCTGCGTCAGCTTGACACATTTTGAAGGTTAAAGCGAAACGAGTTTCGAACGAAAAAGAAAATACTCAATAAGAAACATGCATAGAAAGAACACTTCGATCGCACAGATCGCAGATAGTGAATCATGCGATTAAGAGAGCTATAGTGAGCTCTTCCATAGTCAGTTGCCATGCCTTCGTCGTGGACTAATGATAGACACAGGAAATCTGTCGATAATCATTTGTGGGCCTCCATAATTCGAGAGTAATTATGAGAAGAGCGCAATTAAGGCGTAAGATTCGAATCGGCTTGGTATTCCCAGCATGTTCTGTCTGGGAACTTAGGAACTTAACTTAAGCTGGTGTAGGGTGTTTGTATGCACTTATGTGTGTACCTGCACATTGGGTTACTCAAACACACTCACTCTCTCGCACACACACACACACACAGACGCACACGTGTACACCTATGTTAGCCATACACACGAAGGTATGTTCAACAATAAGCCCAGATGACGGCGATTTCGAGCAAAACTGGTATTTTGACTTGTCGCCGTCGCCGTCGCCGTCGTTGTTGCTGTTGCTGTTGCTGTTGCTGTCTTCGTCTCTGCCCTGCTCCCTCTCTTTCCTTCTTTATTCGCTGTGCCTCGCTTCAACTTGCCTTGGCTCACCTCAGGTTCGGGCTTAATGATTACGTGACGCGGCTGCTACTTTAGCTGCTTAAAACTTGACGAAATGGCGCCGCGAGAGGTTCGAGTGCGAGCACAAGTACCAGGCATGCCACAGAGTCAAGTATACACACACACACACATACACAAATACACACACACACAGAGAGATAGAGAGACTGGGGTATGCAGGGTCCCCACTGGGAGCCAGCATCCCTACGAAATCCAGAACTGCGACCAAGCCAGAATCGCAGCTTAAGCTCGGCCAGCGACTGAATTCCAGCACAGTAGTTGCCCTCACGCATTAGACAGTCTACTGTGCGTGTGTGTGTGTGTGTGTAGGTCTTTGGGCGGAGGTAGCTTTGATTTGCACAGATACATACAGACTAAGCGCAAGTACAGGGTATACGAGTGAGCTGGAGCGTGATGGCGATGGAGCCACTCTATGCGAGGTAGGCAAACTTTGTGTTTATAAGGTGAAGATGGATCGAGAAGAGACACTGATTAAAAGGTTAAGTGTAGTATATACTTAAAGAACCTATCTAGTTTATAAGACTCTATGAGTAATAGCACAGACAGTGTTCATTTAATTAGAAACTGTCATACAACTGACTCCACTTGCTCGTCAGTTAGACAATAAGATATACGATATATTATATGGGGAAAAACAAGAATCGATGGCATTAGAGGTGACTCTGACTTCATTCGCTCGATCAGAAGATGGAATTCACACAAAGCTGTATAATAAATACTATATATTACAGTATAAACAGGAATCGACTTCATTAGCAACTCTATAGAACTGGCTCCATATTGAATATGCAGTTATAATAATAATATAATATTATGCCAGAGCAGGAAACAATTCCATTAGCGACATTGGAGAGCAGGCTTCACGTATTATGAAGACGACATATGAAGATGTATTTATACAGTATACGTTTATATAGTATAATGTACAATAAGTTGGTAATGACTTCATTAGCTCACATCACGCTGCCATGGGGTATATAGTGACTGACTATACTGCACAGATCAGATCAGGTAGTTATACCAGACGATGCTGCTTTGTCAAGCGTTACATGCCATCACACATCTGTGCACGTATGTGCTGCACTACAGTGTACTATATACTATATGTGGTGTCTGTCCAAGTACATCTGCAGTCATATGGGCTCGACTTCATTAGACATTCCGAACGCACACACAGAGAACGCAAATCGTTTATGAATAATGCTATATAGTCATAGAGTTGGACAGACAGATGCAAAGTATCGCGTAGCACAGTATCGTTTGCACACTCACGCACGCACACTGACAATTTGATCATCTTTGGAGCACAGAAAACAGAAAAAACAGTAAAAAAAAGAAAAACAAAAATAAAATCAACAAAATAAAAAAAGTGTTTGTAAAACGAGGCTAAAAGCCCGCTTGCATGCAATATGCCGAGCACTTCAGTATGCACATACATTAACACACTCTCGCACACACACACACACTAACACTAACACACTAACACTGATGTGTATCTGTATCTGCAACTGTTTGTTTTCGAATTTCGCCAACTTTTGCTCACTTTGCTGCCCCAACTCGCTGTTAGGCAACAGGTCGTATACGCATTGTAAGGTCTTGTTAATCATAACTGTTGATTTGATTGGGTTATATGTACTTGTTGCTGTTGACTGATGGCGGCGACTGACGATTGACGATTGTTGATTGACGCTGCTCTGCAACGCTGCTTGGCAACTCTGGCTGTTTTCTCGTATCTCGTATCTCGTAGCTCGTTTCTCGTGCTCCGTGCCCGAACGAACGCGCTCTCTCGTGGCTTGGCTGCTTGCGACTGTTCGCCGTCGCCAGTTCGCCTCTGCCAGTTTGCATTTGCGAGCAGCTCCAAGCTGCCGTCGGCCACTTCCGTTCCCGCTCCGCTGCCAGCGCTGGCTGCGAGTTTGGCTTACTCCAGCTTGAGCTTTGCACAGCCCACTGCGCGTGTGTGTGTGAGTGTGTCTGAGTGTGTTTGTCTGCGTCTGCTTGTGTCTGTGCATATATCAATCTTGTTGTTGTCTCTCAGCCTCGCTCGCTCTCTCTCTCTCTCTGTCTCTCCCTCTCTTGCTCTCTGTGCGCACTGACTCGATTTCAGTAGTTGCAGTTCCCAATTCCAGCTCCCCCGCACGCTGCCGCCGCGCAGCGATGCGCAACGAATTTACTTAGCCAGAGACTGCGACTGAGCCAAAGCCAGCGCTGCTGACCCACGCCCGCCGTCCCCCTTGCAGCTCTGCCAGCGTCGCACAGTGGGCCAGCAGACCGATTTTGTGTGATTTAATAAACAACTTCCGATCTAGTGAATGCCTTTTTATGAAGCTTTAACATGAGTTTTATATGCCCGAATACACATTCAATTAGATCCGGATCGGACGACTATACATATATATATCTTGTACCACGAATAATAACTTAGTACACCATCAAAGTGATAACACTAGATACTCGTATATATTCTTGAGAATTGACGGATGCTGAAGCCCAAGTAAAAATTAGTTTTCTTCTTTCAGCACTTAATTTCCTTCAATGTTTATTTATATAAAAATGTTATATGTAATATATGATAATATATAAAATTCATAATAGAATTGTCCACAGACTTGGAAAAATTATTGTTCATGTTATAAGTTCTACACCATCACAAATAAAATGTGATAAATTTCAGATTGTGCGGGAAAGTGTTTGGCAAAATTCAAAGCTATAATAATTTGTGTACCTACTCCATTTATTTTACTTGAAAACAACTACGAAAACAAAATAAAAATCAATTTAATTCTAGAGTTTGAAATTTTAAAATTCACTTTAGGCCTCAGAAGTTTACAAATATCACAAAAGAAAGCAAAGAAAATGTGTTCCCTGTTTCGTCTTTTAATTGTTATTTTTCGTTGTTATTTCTTTCGATTTTCATTAAAATTTGTAAGTACGCTTAATCGGGCTCTAGCCCACTGTGCAGCGTCGTCGTGCTCAGCTAGCCGAGACTGAGCGAGCGAGTGAGAAAGCTGTCTCTCTCTCTCTGCCGTGCAGAGATCTGCGGGCATGTTGCCAAACCTGTTGCGCTGTCTTTAATTGCGCTGCCTGCGACGGCGGCGGCTTGGACAAGCTGAGCGCGCAAGCGAGAGAGAATGCCTCAAGAGAGCGCGGCAGCGGATTAGGCCGTCGCCAAATTCAGCTTTGAGTTTTCGTTTCCCATTCAACGCAAAACAATGTACCGCAGCAGCACCAACAGCAACAACAACAACAGCAGCAGCAACAACAACAGCGCCGACAAGTCGAGGCTGACGCACAGATCTGGAATGATTTTCCTGCTAACTGCGATGACTAAAATGCGATTTCAATGACAGCATTAGATCGCTTCGCACTCTCGAACTCGCTCGCACTGAGCTTTGTTTTCCCATTGCGACTTTGCGAATTTGCCAAAAGCTTCCCCAGTTGCCCCAAGATGGAACTTTTGCAGGAAAGTGTTGCGACATTTTCCCCTCTCAACATTGAATTGCAATTGCAACTGGTAATGATGATGATAAGTACTCTATATGTACGATCGTTAACAGTGGATGTGGGTGAATAACTAGAAACAATGGCTAATCTGATCATAAAGCTGATATCATACATACATATGTAAATCTTCACTCATCTATGACAGTCATGTGCGAAATACTCTGTACATATTATATTTTAAAGATAAGAAAAATTCAACTCGCTGAACTTGCTTTCGCACTCTGTAATATATAGAAAAGATATACAAGGCACAGTGGGGAAAAAGTATTTATTTCGGCATTTTTACCAACCACAGGTCCAGGGCAATGAACCAACAAATTATGTTATAAATGTATATTCATTGGAAATATCCTTCGTCCGTTTGTCCGTGTGAACATCTAGATCTCAGAATTTATATGAGATAAAATATGAATAAAATATTTGGGTTCTTGCGGGGTACTTACACTTCATTCGAACATCGATTTAATATACCACAAATACCGTTTGAACACCATCGAATGCAGCAACATTTCAGCTTTTTTCCCAAACTCTGTTTTGGTCTGCAATTAAACCATATACGGCTGGTAAATGATCGAGCTTTTTTAGCTTATATTGTGTAAGAAACAAAAATGGGAATAAACATAAAGTTGCCCAGTTGAATGAAATGCACCGCTTCCATCAGTTACTTACTTTTCGCAATCCTTATGCAAACCTTATGTCGATTAGGAAAGCAAAGGAAAATACTATATAGGTTGTAAAACCAAAGGACAAATGAACATACATATGTTCGTATATATAGAGCATATCTATAAAAAAAAAAAACAGTGTCTGAGGGTGATCATTTAATATAGACTCCTAATTCATTGAATTGTTTGTCAGCCTTATAGATTCAAGTCTCTTTGTAGCAAATAGCTGAGATCTGTGTGTTCATCTGGTCATCCGGACATGCGGACAGTTAGACAGACATGGCGCAATCGACTCGGCTAGTGATCCTGAGTAAAAATATATTTTCATTGTTGGGTCTGACACGCGTCATTATTCCTGTTTCTTACATTTGCAGAAAGTTAGTTTTGCCCAACTTCAATAGTCGAAGGCTAAAAAGAGCCGAATGGATCACTATTGCCAAGTTTTTGAGCGAAAGAAAACGCGATGCCATCTGATAAGCATGCATTCAAAATACAATATGTATTGCTAGAGCTATGATGTAATTATTATTGCATTTATTTATTATTATTATTATTACTTTGAAGTACAATAATCGCGCTGCTTTTGTGTTTCTCTTCGTTATGGAAATTAAAACAAAGCATACTTTTAGGATCATCCCGAAATACTATAAATGGAAAACCAAAATCAAAGACTGAAGTTGCATATGTTATTTAATTTCGGCGAGAACTTTGCAACTCACTGTAGGCGACCCTAAGTATATATAATATATTCCATTGACGTATGTGCGGATGTCCGTATGTCTGTATGTTGCAACGTAAACTTATTGCCACCTATTTTTTCTGTTGCAACTGTAATTAAGGCGGAACGAGACGGATCAAACAGGTATATATATCTATTGTACAAAAACCCATATTTTCATCTAGCATGGCCCACATCTCTAGAATCAGTGTTGCCAGAATATTAGAGCGAAGAAAATCCAAATTATGGCAAACATGAACACTTTAAATTTCAACCAAACAAAGATATAGTATCAGTTTATCGTAATGTTATTTCGAATTCTTTTTTTACATTAAGATATAATAAATTAAGTAGAGGTTGCTCTCCCGAGTCCATGATGAGTTATTTCGATTCACAATGCCGACTTATTCTCTACCAATCATCATCGACCTGACTTGAGATCTCCAGACGGAAGCTGGTTTCAAAGTTTTCCAGTTTTCGACGACAATGTCTGCTGATGGGATTATTGCGTAGATCCACCACAGTCAGGCAGTCGCTGCTGATGGCATCATCGGTGTCGATCTCTGAAAAGTGAGCGTGAATAGAAATGCTTTGTGATTGTGGTTCCTGCAACAGCACCTTCCTCTGCACTACTCACCCAAAATCGCATTGTGCTGGGCGTCCAGAGTCGACAGCTTGGGCAGCTTGAAGACAACTTGAGGTAGAACTATGAATGAATTGTGAGAGATGTTCAGGTTGTTTAACGCACTCAGATTGGTGAATTCGTCTGGCAGCTTCGACAGTTGATTGTGTGAGAGGTTGAGATCTGCGAAGCGAACAAGGTGATATATAATATGTACATTGGATAAATATATTTCAGGGTATTTTACCTGTGATGGCACTGAACTTCAGTGCGAACTTGGGTGCGACTTTCTTGAGCACATTTCCGCTTAGGTTGCAGGACTGCAGCTCTGTGTTGCGCATCAGGTGATACACTGCATCTGGAATCTGCATTAGCTCGCACTGTGACAGATCTGCAAGGAAGATAATGCTCATTAATAAGCAGGCAAGAGGGGGATTGGTTATCTATGCGCTCTAAAGGAGTAAAACCTCGATAGTTCAGAAACTATCGTTAATAACCATCGATATTGGCGATGCCATCAATTGCCAAAAGCTTACAATAGATGACGCTTTTGTTGTGATAAATATACCTATTAATAAGAACATACATACATATTCATATGTATACTCATGATTGGGGCGAATGTATTCGGCAAATCCCTTACCTAATTTAGCACTTTCAGTCGCATTTTCACAGCGCTCAATCACTTTGACCACCAAATGAGCCATATTCATTCCCTTTATAGCATGCTATCGCTCCGACTCGCTCGTTGCTCTCCCGTTAACCGGTCTCTTTCTTAATTGCTTCTTCTGTTTTGTTTACGAAACTCGCGTGGAGAGTGGCAAATGCAGCTGGCACAATAGAAAGGTTGCACACGTGTCCAGACCCAACGATTCCTGCATATATATATTTACGTATATATATGAAAATATTCACTGGGAATCTATGCTAGAAAAATTCACTGGGAATCTATGCTAGTTCACCCTGACGCACTACGCCACACTAGCCCGATACTGAATGTGTGATATGTATTGAGGGGGCCAGGGCCTACTGAGAGCTGAGAGAAGTGTGCCCATTCAACAAAAGAAAGAGAGAGAGACTGAAAAATTCGTTCTGGCTCTGTGTGAGTGATCGGCTACACAATGTCAACACGAGAGTGAGCGGAGCGTCGCACTCATCGAGTGCCTCTCTTTCTCTTCGTGCGCACAAGTTCGAGCGAGAGGCAATGAGTTGCGCCATGGCAAAACGTCGCTAGGTGGCGTCATTTGACGTTTCGTGTGCTCTCTCACGCTCTCTGTTGTCTGCAATGCGGATAAGTTCGCCTGTTCGACGTCACGATATGCACGACGGAAAGTCCGACAGACCATGGAAATTAAACATACATATATATATATATGTATTTTAATTACCTGGCCAACAGTTGAGCAAATATATTATCTATTATATAATATATTTTAATACATTATACTATATTGTATTATATATAATATATTGTATGGTATTTAAATGCCTGTAACTGCCTTTCTGGCTTGTTTGTTGTCACTACTTTCGATTATCTTTGTTGCTAAATTCAAGTTTTTTTTATGTATATATTGTATATATATTTTCTACACAAGTATATATAATGCGCATCAAGCATTACTATACGTTCCTCAGTAGGCGACCTTGTATTATTTTTCCATGAACACTTTCATATATTCTCGCTCATCTTTTTGAGAATTTCCCCCACTAACCGCACTTTTCACTGCATTTCCCAAAAACATTGCATGACTTGCCAAATATCGAATGCCTTATTAAAAATTAAATTATTTCCACGAAGGAAATATCTGTCAGTTAATTTAATTATTATCACGTTTTACAAGACGAGGAGCTGCCTTTAAATAAATTGCATCCAGAAAACGAATGAAAACAATAACGAAAGATATATTCATAAGGTAATTGCGCCGAGCTCTCACAGCGCCTTATACAGAACATATATACAGACAGTAAATCATATGCGCAGATTGGATTTTTACGATTCTTTGGAATATATAATGATTGGGAAAAGTTCATTTCGAGTACTCATATATATTCGCTGAGTTGAATGAGATTTATAGCGAAAACAGATCGAATCAACTTGATTTTAATTAGGTGCAGGGTATGCTTATAGTCTTGTCTAGAACTGCGCTGAGACTGTTTCGATTTTAATTCATAGACATGCAATTATATATTTTCCCAACATTGTCGCCGCTTTGACATTTGCACGTCGTCTAAAGGAGCAGAGCAAACACTGTGAACCACTAACACGTCGTATATGTATATACTATATAGTCGCCGATAAATCTGCACTGACGTAAAGACTGACAAATATAGCCATAGGTACATGAAACATTCAGTTGATTGCCAGAAAGTCTCGTTGTTAACACTTGAAATGAAGCTCTCTGCTTCGAAATGAGACTCCGAATAGGGTCTGTAGAAAAGTCAAATACATATACACACGCATACCATATACGTATATACGTATACTCAGTTGGGCACACCTATGAAAATTCGACGTTATATTAATCTACCATTATCGATAGACGTTAGAGAAGGCTTACTGGCAGCGATACTGGTGCTTCATGACCAAAATAGGCATAATTGCAGAACAATCGAGCAGTTAAGTTAGGCACCTGACTATCTTTCAATACCTAGTTAAATAGGAAATCGGGTATAATGAACTGGAATAGTTTAACCCATGAAAAAATGAAATGATATCAGGTAAATTATACTTCCTCTGGCAAGGGGTATATACAGGTCTAACAACTCTAACAACTAGGGTGCGTTGATAACGTATAATTGGCTTGTTGGCAATGTACGCGTGTGTACACCTATTTATTTATAGTATATATTCGTGTATTCCCCTGTATTCTTCCTATACCATATATGTGGGTAATCAGGTTAATTTGTTATGTTTTTTAATTATCTTTCAGTGAATCACGCGTCGATGTAAGTTGCGCATTCGCAATTTGCCGCAATAAAAATTGAATATTCAAGTTAACACAGTCCATGCTCGACTGCGTGAACGATCACCCGAGTCGAGCAGACAAACATGCACTATATACTATAGTATATGTAACACATCTATCTATATCTCACAATATTTAACTTGGTTTGAAGTAAACAGGAAATTGCATCAAAAATAATAATATTATTTCCCCGTTTACAATATGTTTGCCTTAGTTAGAAGTAGTTCGTAGACTAACCACACTATAAGTTTGGAGTAAACACTGTCGAGGGCCCACTGTATCGGGCCCAGACGCCTTATCAATCAGTTTATAGCGCTTGTTGTTCTGCACTCGCTCGAGTTGTCGCATTAGTAAACACCCAAGCACAGCGGGAGGCCTCGAGATTCCGATTTCGATTGTGATTCAAGCGAAATCGACGCACGAGACTGTTCGGGTCGGAGGCGATGCGCAATAACTGAAATTGGCACTGGGCCAATTTCTTATTGCCGTTGTTGTTGTTGCTGTTGTTGTTGTGTTATGAACATGAATTTTACATGAATCGCAAAATGTGTAAGAACTGCGCCGCACTCGATCACTCGAGGGCAGGGGGGCGTACCACCCGCAGAAGCACCCTACTGAGGCACCAACTCACCTAGTTTGTGATTCTCCTTGGCGTCCTCGCAGCGACGCACCACCCGAATGACTCCGCGTCCGGCGATGGGCGAGAATGTCATAATGCCGCCGATTCTGGCTATATGCGGGGGCAGGCGGGGATCTGTTTCATCTGACTGCAGCGTCACCTCGTTGCCAGAGTTGTCGAAGTCTTCGCTGTTGTCACTGCCACTGCCACTGCCATTTCCATTGCCGTTTCCATTGTGATTTCCGTTGTTGCCATTGCCATTCTGTCGATCCTCGCCGTTTCCGGCAGTTCCGCCATTATTGGCGATATTTGTGATATCGTTCCCGAAAGGGCGCATTTTCAAGCGTCTGTCTCTCTCTATCTCAAGTCTCTGCAAAGCTTCACTTGAACTGCACTCCAAAAAAAAAAGTTGAAATATCTTTGGATTTATCACTTGTATCCGTATCTTTTGTAGTTATTTATTTATTTATCTAGTTTGGCCGAAACGCGTTCGTATCGTTCCACTGAATCGTTTCGATATTGCAATAGTTGCAAATGCGAACTGAAAATTATTTGGAAGAAAAACGCCAACTTTTCCACAACCAACTGAACGTGACTCTCTTGCGCATTGAAATATTGAAAAGGCTTTTTACTTTCGGTTTTTATAGCACGGAAGAAGAAAGAAAAACTGCGCACAACAAAACAAATGAAAAATAAAATGGAAACAACAACAGCAACAGCAGCAGCAGAAAACAACAACAAATAATAAGCCAGAAATTGGCTCGACACGAGCTAGCAAAAGCGTCAATACCCTTTCCATTCCAAATAAGTGCATGCCAGCTAGGCCACACACACATATATCTCTAATCTATATGTCTAGCATTATCTAAAAGGTATTCCTCACACACACACACACACACACACGAAGGTACAGAAATATACACATTACTCATAGGGTTGGTTACGTCTAGCAGGGTTCAAGTGATTGGAGGATTCCCAATTTCAGAGGTTAGCCAACTTCGAAGAGACTGTTACATATGCGATTGCATAAGCAGTGGTGCTAATTGGACGGGTTAGGGTATCGGCTGTTGCACACTACGAAATCGTCTTGTCATCGTAAGAGCAATAGCCTCTGATATAAACAGTCTTTCTCTCGCTCATTGGCTCGCTCTGTTCTGACAACGGAAAAGTGTAAAAGTTCAACACTTTGGCTGAGCAAGAGCGAATCGCTCAATGAGAACCTGATGCGTACAAGCTCGTGCAAGTGTGTAAGTATATACATATATGTATGTATGTATATGCATATATACATCGGTATATGTAGATCAAAGTTTTACGCATTGCAAGAAATGGCGATGTTCAGATACCGGAACTATTGTAAAATTTTCCGCACACTTGCCAGACAAAAACAAAAACAAGTAGATATAGAAATAGATGGACATCGGTAAACATGCATATATATTTTTTATTTCCAGATAACATACATATGTTCCATATTGGTATTTTCGCTCTCTCAATTGTAAAACGCATTTAATGTCCGCGTGTTATTGCGGCCTTGAGAAGGTTAAAAACAAACTGATTTGATCAAATCTGTTTACCGATTTATCCAAAAAAACCAGCCAAGGATGCCAGCGTATTTTAACTTAGGTTCGGACAAAGGGTTAGCTGAGGATATACACAAGTTGTCAAACATATCGGTGCATCGTTATAGTTGCAAAAGCTCTCAGTGCTCAGTGCCTTTTGAAAGCGCACACAGAGCTTTCTAACGAATATCAAACGAGCTTTGCCCGCACAAACTCATTTCAAATTCTCCAAGAGCTTTCATCGCTTTTGCTCGCCTAATGGGGATAGCTTTCTATTGAAGGAAGATAAGACATGCATACACTCATAGATATTATAATAGGCACACTTTGAAATTTTGAACACAGTCATTTTTACTGCACTTCAAGTGCTTAAAATGGAAAAATAATAAAATAAATAGACTTCTGCTCATTTTGAATTGCAAACATATTTTGACTATTTACGTGGCTTCAAAATAAACATGAGTAACGTCGCATCGTAATGTTATTAATATATTATATCAAAGAACTAAAAAGCTACAGTTGTGTGTGATATACCAGATATGTACATACCAAAAAAAAAGATATCCCTAATATATGTATAACTTCTATGATTGGCGTATTTCGTACTGCATGCAGGAAGCGGTTTGGAAGTTAGAAAGCCTTTAAAATACAATTATTTCTTAAATAGCTTCAATGCTAAATAAAAATTAGTTTGACAGCGATAATTTTTGAATCAACCAAAAAATTCTCTTTTTATCGATATACACAGTCGGAAGGGGACGAGGCCAAAACCTAAAGTTAACTTGATCTGCGTGCAGAACTTTTCCATTTTTTCACTAATTTTTGGTACTATTGTAAATCTACATACATCGAACTTGGGGTGGTTTTTTCTGTTTTGGCTCACCTGGGATCTGCCATTGGGACGATTGTGCTTTGGTTTCGATATCATATCCATATACCCATGATTCGTCACCAGCTATGACCTTCTTGAGCTATGCTCATGGGACGGTACTTTGTCAAAATTTAGCAACCAAACAAAAAATGCTATGTCCTTAAAACTTGTTACAGATGTTCGGGAAGAGTGTATAAACATATCAAAACAAAAAAATCGATAATCGACATATTCCGCGCAAAATTTAAAAAGTCACCTTATGTTTTGAACACACCTCGTATATTACCCGTCTAGAGGGTACTAGTCTTCTAAATAAATAAATAAATTATTACAAATAAAAATCTTAACCGAAAATTCCGCATACCATACAATAGATGAGTTTGGATCCGCGCCCTCTATTTTAGTTTCAACTTAGAGACTTTTTATACCCCTCGACCATTGAAAATGTGCAAATGCATGTAACAGGCGGAAGGAGGCGTGGGAGATCCCACAAAGTGTATATATTCTTGCTCAGGATCACTAGCCGAGTCGATTAAACCATGTTTGTCTGTCTTTTCGGATGTCCGGTTGTCCAGATGTCCTGATGAACACACAGATCTCAGCTATTATAAAAGCTAGAGACACCAAATTTGTTTATTCGGCGCAGATGGAGTTTATTTCAAATGTTGGGTGCCACGCCCCCGGCCCCGCAAATCAATAATTTAATCATTTAAGCTTATTTGTGAGCGACATATAAAAAATACAACATTCTGAGTAAGACCATACTTAGCTAAATATATTACCAACATAACGTCTAAATTTCAAACCGATCGAAAAAACACAGACGTTATTAAACAAAAACCTTGTTCGCTAGATTTTGTATACAGACCAGCAAGGTGTGACGTCATTGCAATGCTCATGTAGGAAAGAAAAGGAAAGAGAATGCGAGCGCGTAGCGCCATCTGTTGTTCGTCTTTTTTTCTGTGCACACGCATTTTTTGCATTTAAACGCACACACACACATACATACATTTGTGCTTGACCAATAAAATGCTACATGCATATACCCGTATTCATACACAGACGCATATAAAGGCTTACGCTACGATATTATATATATTATATATTTCTATTAAGTATCGAGCAATTATGGACTCTACGTTTAAAAAAGGTCGAAGGTCCCACTGTCGCGTGCCGTTCGACTGTTGCTCTTATTTGTGAATACTTTTTTACAAAGTTCTTGGCTTATAAGTCTTCAGGTGATTAATATAATAAAAGTGTCTCTCTTCTGAAGAGTTTAGAACTATAAACTTTGTTTAACTATTATTGAAGTCTTATAAAAATTGAAAATAATAAAAATAATGACTTTAATTCTAAAAGCCCACAATTATTATTATTATTTAAGATTTGTTTTAATACAAATAAAGAATTATCGTTGAAAATGACTTCAGTGTATAAAACATATTACCGTTACTGTTCTGGTACATAGTAAGTTGAGACATCAACGAAAAGTCACCCCATGAAAAATCGTTTGATCTTTAACAACGCTTCTAATCTATTAGAATAGGAGGTTAATAACAAGATAATATTTGATTTAGCGTAAATCGCAATATTTAATTGGTGTTTGTAAACGTTTTATTAGTTATTTCGATCAAAGTCTAGAGTTAAGATATTTTAATAATAATGAATATAGAGAAATTTCGATAATTCCACAAATCGTCTAACAAACGAACAGAAATACTTTGAAGGTAATAAGTAGGTAGATCTATCGAAACCAACGGCCAAATGATAGGGTACTATGCCACAACACGGATTAAAAATGCCCAAAGCTTCACTAACACATTTACAGTCTAATTAAAACTTAGTTCGTACTCCAACATCGTCATCGTTATCATCATCGTGATCATTATCATCGTGATCGTCATCGTCATCGTCTTCTACTGCGTGACGGTGCCCTGGGCATGCTGCAGTCCTGTGCACAGGTACAGCATGATAATGCTCAGCGCCTGCACCCGCTCCTCGGACTTGTTCTTCGAGCGGGCCATTGACTTCCAAGGCACCTCCGATTCCATCCGATTGGTGTTCGCCTTCTCGGTATCGTTCAACATGGTGTAGCCCTCGGTCTCAGCGTCTAGAGCGACCTTCAGCTTTGTCATCTGCGTGCGACAGGATGAAAAAGAGAGAGAGAGGGAGAGCGAAAATGGGAATGAGTGGTAAGGACTATGTTCAGCTGCTTTGAATTAGAGTGAGAACGCACCAGTTCGTTGATTTTGACGACTCTCGCGTCGGGAGGCAGCTCCGCGTACAGATGCTTGCTGTAGCTCTTGGCCAGATTCATGAGATCGTCGTTCCGCGAATGCCGCAGAATGGGCTCGGTGATGAGCACGACTTGATCGAAACTCAACGTGCTGCAGTCCAGTGGAAGTGCCTCCAAATGCTGCGTAACCGTCTCGAAAGGATTCGTGCTGGGCTGATGCTGCCGCAAGGCCTCCTCGCACATCGATGCTTTACTGAAAGGTTCAGGAACTCAGTAAGAGTGAGGCAACGGAGAAGGTGAGGGGTACCTACCGCGAAGGCGTGTGTTGCGGACTCGGTGGCAGGCTCTTGGAGTTTGTCGGCGTGTTATTGCCCGAGAGGGACGACACTATGCCGGGTATATCGAGATTGCTGGCCTGCCGCTTGATACCCTGGGCAAGCATTCCCGTCAAACTGGACCGATGCACGTCCAGGTTCAGCTGCTGCAGTGGCGGCTCTGGCTCCAAGGCGATATCCTCTGTGGCTATGGAGCTCGGGCCCTTGGCAGGTTCCTCCATTTCCACATAATCGGCCTGGGTGATTGTGAACTCTGGCTTATTGACTGGCGTGGCCGATGGCCCCGGGGCATAGCAATCCACAGGGCCGCACACGGTGGCGTTCTGACACTTGGCAATGCACTTCTTGTGGCAGCACATGGAGCAGTCCTTGCACTGCATGGCGTCCTTTAGCCAGATCTTTTTGCCACAGAAATCGCACTGTGTGGCCCGATGGAAATGAGTCCGTATAAAGTTGTGGGCCTTGGACGCAGCTGCCGCACTGCCGGAGGCCGCTGAGGAGACTGCGCTATCCGCAGAGATAATTGAGGATCTTAGGGACATCGTATCCGAGCTGGTTTCGTCCTGCATTCTATCACCGGCAGACGACTGACTTCTGTAGAGGGAAGTGCATTTAAACATAACGAAGCACATTGAGATCAGAACTGTAATTTGAGACTGTACCTGGCTGGCGACTGGGTCTTTGCTGTGCTCTTGGGCGCGCCTTCGCCTGCGCTCACATTGGGATTGCCGTTCCACGAGAAGACAAATAAGACATCGCCGAAACACAGATTGGGATTGAACCCGGACTGATTCGATAAAGAGTGTGCTTTGCTGTGGGTGGAGAAAGAAGTTAGAGGACATGAGATTTGCACCTGCAGCTACACTGCTTACACTGGCGAAAGGGTTGCCGGATTGAGGGCGATCTGCTTGAGACACTGGTTCAGACTCGTCTCGCAGCACTCGACAAGGATCTGACCGATCTGGATGTTGTAGTAGCCCAGCAGGACACTCTCGCCCGCACACTTGCCGAACACGCACACGTTCAGGAAGCGACTGTTGGCATCCAGCTGAAAGTTGGACAGGTCGTCCATGTGAATCAATGGGCAGAAGCCGCAGTCGATGGTTGAGTGCTGATAGAAGTAGTTGACCTCGTCGAGGGGCTTCTCTGGTGGCAGCTCGTTTGAACTCGTCTTCGAAGGCGTCTCATCTGATTTCCCCTTCTCTTTATCCTTATCCTTTTCCTTGTCTTTATCCCTTTCCTTATCCTTATCCTTGTCCTTGTCCTTCTCCTTGTGACAGTCGCTACTCTCCCGGCTGATGGTCTTCTTGATGGCCTTGGCTATGATATTGGATTTCTTGGGCGAATTGGTTGGTGTGCTGTTCAGACTGGACTCGTTGGAGCCGCGACTGAAGCCGGGCTTGAGGCTCAAGCCCCTGGCAGCCATCTCGCTCTCGGCCTCGGTGTCCGGTCTCATGGTCGTCATGGGAATGTCACACAAATCATCATACTTCTCCAGGTCCTCCAGTATGGCATCGTTGCGTATGATGCCGGGAATGAGACGCTCGATGCGCAGAGAGCAAACGGTCGACTGCAGGTTCTTCACCACCTTGGCGATCTGCTGAATGGTCGTCACCTGTCTGCCCTCGATGGCAACCAGCGTGTCGCCGGGCAACAGGTTGGACTTGCAGGCCGGTGTATTGGGTAGTATGGACTCAATCTTGACCACCTGACTGCTGCTCTGCTTGAACACAATGCCGATCTGCTGGTTCTTTGCCTTGTGGATGACCACGTCCAGCGAGATCAGCACATTCCGATTGTCCTTCTGATAGGCCTCGATGAAGGGCACCGGTGCTAGCGTAATGGTGCAGTACACACTGCTGGTACCCGGCCAGGCCATCAGACGCGACAGCTCAGCCACACGCACAGTCAATCCCCCGTTGGGCTGGATGTCGCAGTCGCTCGTCTCGTCCTCTGCCGTCCAGTGGAAGAAGGGCTTGTAGCGCAACTTGTAGTTGGGTAGAGTGTGTTTTCGGCGCACCGCCTTGCGTATCTGATTCGATATAAGGTTTGTGATATTCGACTGCATTTGGCGGCCTTGGTACTTCGACTCGATGACCAAATTCAGCTCGGGATCCCCCAGGAAACTGAGCGACCAGTGGGTGTAGGGCTTCCTCGTAAACTGCAGACGCGCCATGCCGGACAGCTGTTTCACTGCGAAAACGACACTATAATTCCCAAAATATCGATCAGGTATATGTGTGTTACGTTACCCTTCAGCATTATGGAACCCTTCTTGCCCAGCACCATGTCTGCATCAATCGAGGTGGAGAAGTTCCCAATATAATTAATGTCCAACAGCAGATCCAAGTTTTCGATGCGCTGCTCAGCCTCATCGAGTTGCACATTGTGCACCGTCAGCGACCTGATGTCCGGGAACTGATCACCCAGTTCCAGTTCCTTGATCTAATGGCGGAATACAAGACAATCAACAATGCATTGCTCAACTCGGCTGCTTGAAAAGAACTCACAGTCAGCTTGTCCAACAGTTTTCCGGTGGTTGTTTTCGTTATCAACTCATCTAGCTCGATGGAAAGCTTGCGATAGAACCATTTCCGCACGCGATTCGAGTTCTTGAACTCGTGGAACAGAAACTGCATCACAAAGTTCAAGGCCACCAGGGTCGATGAGCCGTGCACATTGTTCGGATGCAACTCATAGTTGTTTGCCTCGGGTCTGGTGGTGTTCAGATTTCGTGCGGTCTGCTTGATGTTCTGCAACATCAAATATAAATGTACTATATGCAAACATATGTATGTACCGGGTGCACTTACCAGGGGTAGGGTGTACTTGGCGTTCATTTGCTTCTGCTCGTCGCTCTCGTCGGGCAGGTTCGAGAACTTGATGAACAACAAGTACTGCAGCAATATCATAACAACTCCGCCGATAAGCAGAAATATCAGGCAGAGCAATAAAATATTCGATATGGGTATCTCCATCTTGGGACTGGGTTTTCCTCTTTGTCGTGTATCCTGCAGGCAACTTTGGGCGAGTACTCTCACTCTCTCTCTCTCTCTGTTCCTGTCTCGCTTAGTGCATGTGACAAACCAGCTTTCAGTCTTTTCAATTACTTCTCAGATATTGTACATATACTGCTATATGCACACTTTTCAATCATCGTCGATGTTCTCGAGGACTGACAACATGACGTCGGCGTGCTAGCTAACCACTCCGTCCATTTGAGTTGCGACGTTATTCGTGTATTATCTGGTCAATCGGTATATCGGGCGTGCTTTAATTTGACAACTGGCGGGGGTCTCACAACTGACTCATTTGAGACCAGCTACGATAACTTAAATATACTAAGGGGCGTGTTGACAAAATCAATACAATAACCTTCCACTGCGCATGTCCTGCGGCTCCAGCTGATTTCCTATTGCGCAACAAAGTGACCAAATCTCACACGCAACGAGTGCAAGCCGAACAGCTGTTCGAGGCGGCGCAAATACAAATTGTTTGCCCTCAAAACTCTGTGAATATTCCTTCATAAAAGCATTAAAACTCTCTCAGAAATAACATATGTCCTTAAGGAACCTACACTTAGCTCATAATACTAAGAAGTTCAAGTTCAGTTGAGCTGAAGTCACGTTATGAAACTGTAGGAGCCACGCCCTATCTTATCGACCTTGATGCACGAAGCACATTAATCATTCTTATGTCGTCAGCAATAACAGTCTATTTATAAGGTCATACGATATGCACACTCATGGTCAATATAATAGGTGTGTTCGATGGAGTAATCCGATTATAGGCATAACATTATTAGAGGGTGTATGTATTCCCCATGCTAGCAATATTTGGATCATCTCAATAAGGACCATTCTCCACAAAAACAGTAGAAATAATATTTTTTTCTTTATTGCTCTTGATTCCATTCCATTGACAGCCTTATAGAAGAGTATCCGGATTAATCCCTCCTAGAGAATATTTAGAGATTCTTTAATGAAAGACAACTTGAATTTACTTCAATTTGTAATTTTCTGGCATTCATTTTTGTTTTTATTATTATGTAATTCCTTTACTTTGTGTAAAATAAGAAAGTATTAATAGGTTTTATTAACAAATTTGTTGAAGGCAGGTATTTATGTTATTATATGTTTGTTTATGTATATCTTGTATATAAATTACAAGTCGTTTTTATAATTATTTATTAATTATTAAATTTACGTCAGTTATCATTATCTCTAGCGTCTCTTAAATATTTAAACTGTATTATTACTTAGTGGTATTCAGTTAAGATATTTTTATATATAGGTATATGTATTATATTTAAATTAATGCATTTACCATTTAAATTATTCTATTTTAAGTTTTTCTCTTTCCTTTCCTCATTCTCCTGACTCCTTCTTCATCGTTTGGTTTTGCTTTCCGGTTTTTTTTGTATATCCTTTTTTTCTTGTTTTTGTATAAAATTAAGAACTATTTAGATTTAGATTTCTCATGTGACTTTCAAACCAGACAGGCTTCAACTTGAAATAAGAAGAATGTACAATAAAGTCGTAATAACCATAATTATATTAAAAAAAACAGAGTAAGCTTTCGTTCCGCCATGACACCCTCCGACCGGGCTCTACCACATCATGGACTCCACTAGACTCCAAATTTATGTAAACTATTTATGGATTTATATGCATATATAGTAGATTTGAACAATCTGCAGTCAATCTATCGCAATGTATCCCAGGATTGGGGTATGGATCGATTTAGTTGAATTTGTAAAATTCAGTATTTTTTGTTTTTTGTTTTTTTTTTTTTGGTTTTTTTTTTAGTTTCTTTGTTCTTTTTTATACAATGAATACGTATTGGATAACTGGCGATACGATACGCTCTCTATATAAGTATGTACAAAATGTCAGAACAAGGTACAAGAGCTTGGAAGAACAAGCCGAGCTCAAGGCTGTAAAGTATGCTCTATAAGACATTGAATCATTTGAATATGCTCGTGGCAAGTGGCTGCATGGACGTTGTTCTTGTTGTTGTTGCTGTTATTGTTTTTGTTGCCGTTCTTGTTATTGCGGTTTGGTGTTGCTGTTGTTGCTTTTGTTGCTTTTGTTGCTTTTGTTGTTGTTGTTGTTGTGCCAGACAACCAATTCGTTAGAAAAAAAATGGGTCTAATATATGTATATATAGGTGTATATATATTTTCGAAATTCCTATTGAGAACTATCGCAAGCGAACTAAGTAATGCTAAGAGTAGAAAGCAATCTTGCAATCCTGCAATCTCATCGAACAGATCTCCGAACGGATCCCTATAAAAGGCGCTTAATCATATTATACAAAGTACTATATAAGGGAAAAGTTCACGGCTGGCATGTAAGCGGCTTAAAAGGGGGGCGGGTGGTTTTTTGGGTGTGGCGAGTAAGTATTTCCAATCTGGAAACGAGATCTATTAGAGCTAAGCCAATCGTAGGGAAAGGGGGCAGAAGAGGGAATTATTTTCTTAACATATCGGTAGTCTAAGGACATAACAAATGATATCAAACTTTTACAATTGATTTAATCGTTAATTTTGTACTCAATAGGTCGATTTCTAGGCATATATATCTTGTTCTAAAGGTTTCTTCTCTTCTCGTTCTTTCTTTCCTTTAAGTATTTGGATTAATTATGGTTTGAAGCTGTTAGCGAGCGAACTGTGAACTCGGCCGTATTTGCTAAGCGGAATGAACTAACTGACACACACCTGCGCACGCACACACACACACACACATACCTACATATGTACGTGTGCTCGCAGAGTGGCTAAGCCTTAGGTCGATCAACAAACTTGAACTAAAATTGGACTACTTAACTTGGACAAAACTTACAGTACAGTCGTTCACACACACATAAGTATGTATGCATGTGTGTGTATGTGTGTGTGTGTGTGCGTGTGTGTGCGCGGGCAGAGAGGCATTTCAACAGGCTGAACAAATATAACATTCCTTCGGATATCATACAAAATATATTCTATTTTCTCACGGATTACATGTCTATATATCAATATATCATCCAGGGGGGGAGGGGGTGAGAAAAAAGGTTTGACACTAGTTACACACTATATATTGTATACTATAGGCATGTTATTGCGAGTCGCATGGGTCGAGTAGTACGTGTATGTGTGGAGAGTTGCGAGATGTGTGGGGCTATAAGAGAGTATTCATCGAGTATTGTGATCGGGTATTGATCGAGAGTTGCTAGTGTACGTGGGTTGTATTAACTAGCCTACAGCTTACGTACAAGTAAGTAGAGTATACTATCCCTCAGCGGTGTAGCTGCTTATGTATATGTATGTATGTACGTATGTACGTATGTACGTATGTATGTACCATGTAGTGTGTATGTATATGTACTATGTATGCTATGGTATTCACTTAAGTTATGGATTCCCATTGGGTTTTTCATTAATCTCCTTTTTGTTTTGTTTTCTTTCTTTAAGTTAATTACAATATTTGTGCGCTCTTCGAGTATCCCCGTCGTTCAACGTCTACGTCATATTGATTCATAGATTTAACTATTTATATGCTAACTGGTTTTTTAGGTTTTTTGATTTCGAATGTCACTAGAGAGTGCGAACACTTGCCCCCTATACAGGTATGCATGCTGCTGTTGCTGTTATTGATCGACCAAGCTTGTTATCGGGTAATTCTCTATTCGTATTATCATATCATATATATGTATGTATATATAATGTTTAGCTAGCTTTCTTGGTCTTCTAGTGTGTCTCGCTGAGAGACTCGCTGAAATTGATCTATACAAGGTCTACGCTGTCTACGTACTTAAATACATATATACACATATGCATGCACATGGTCTGGGCGTGCACGAGTGTGCGAGTGTGCGAGAGAGTGAGAACTACTGCCAGCCGATAAGAATCTTGTTGGTAGCTCGGATAAGGCAAAGGATATCTACAGTTCATACATATATTGTAGAAAGTCTGTATGTAGTATGAGTTGTATAGGCGAATCGATTTATTATCTGATTTGAAGGAAGACAAAGAGAACAAAGAACTATTGTTACAGGTATTACATGGTATAATGAATCCCCAACTGTATGTGGCAAGTGTGCACACACACACTGATGGGGAACCACAGAGGTGCATGCAAAGACATGCGCTCTCACATTTATACAGAACACACATACAACATCACATCTCCACATCGTATCAGCCTGACCTAAGGAAATGAATATCATTGACGATCTCTCTCTCTCGCGGGCTCTGTACGACTTCCTCCTACTCCTACTCCTACTTCTACTCCTTCTCCTCCTCTCATGCTCCCTCGATCTCTAGTCGTATGTATAATCATAGTCGTAGATAGATATAAATACATTACATACAAAAATTTGATATCTACAACAATATTTGATAATATACACAATCGTATAATAATAAATATATATAGAGTTCTGCATTCTGAATGTACATAATTGAAGTATTAACTTTAAATATATATACACACATATATGGTATGCATATACATGTATAGTATGTATATAAACAAGACAAAAACGCTTGCAAATGGATTACAGATTCATCGAGTTATGTATGTACTTGTATACTATATATATATATATCTATGTATGTGTGGGTGTGGGTGTAGCTGTGGGTGTGTGTACGTAATTTATGTATGTAATTTACTCTAGTTAACTTACAATGTATGCGCGTGTGCCTACATATACATGTACATACAATAGTAGATACTACCTACTTATAGCTAGTATGTCACTAAATATGATCGAAAGAGTTTTTAGGCGTTACACACATCGTTTCATTTGCATCTACCCTCTTCTTCTTCTTCTTCTTCTCTAGTCTCCCCCTTTCCTTCTCTATTTGACATTGAGTTCACACTTGGGCTTGCATGCTAAATTTCATATTCTCAGTTTGTCTAGTTGATCTTTCTTTGCTTTGCTTTGCTTTGGTTTTGGTTTTGGTTCTCCTTTCGATTTGAGTTAAGATTATTAATTACATTACGTTTCAGCGGGTTCTGGTTCTGGTACTGCGCTTAAAGTGTATGATACGAATACAGCTGCTCCTGATGCTCGTCTTCACTGTCTGGCACTAGTTCCTTGTGATCTCCATGCTGCTGCAGTAGCTGGTGTTGCTGATCGCGATAATGCTGCGCCTGCCAGTCGGAGGACAGGGCAAACCTTTCGCTGCCAGTGGCGCTATCATAGTTAATATCGTTATCTGAATAAACCTTTTTAATATCTACTGATGTTGGTATCGTAAGTGGTAATATCATTGTAAGATTTCTTGGTGTTGTTGTCGTTATTGCTGCTGCCGCTGCTGCTGCTGCTGCTCCGGCATCTGTTGCGGCTGCTGCTGCTGCTGCTACTGTTGCAGTTGCCTGTCTGTTTACTAATTGTATGTCCGATTGTGGCGACGTTGTCCGCGTTGCTGGCAGGGACATCGCTGCCATCGGGAACGTCGCCATGGGGAACGTTGAAGCGTCGCTGAACGGGTAATCCTCGAAACGGGCGATTGGCTGTCGAGCCGAGAATCGTTGCGATTGCGAATGTTGCGAATGTGGATGTGGGTGCAGTTGCGATTGCGATTGATTTGGGCCTAATGCATATGCGTATTCAATTGGACTCGTTGCTGCTGCTGGTGCTGCTGCTGCTGCTGCTGTTGTTGCTGTTGTTGTGGTGGTACTTAATCGTTTCGGTTTGTTTCGTATCGTATCAAAATTGTGATCTAAGTTTGGTGCTGATAACGATGAGCATATGGCCTGATGCTATACCCAGATCTGTTCCTTTCGATTACGCGATCGCAATCAAAGCCTCTGCTAGCACCAATCCTCCTCATCCGAATCGGAGTGTCGAGTATTAAGTCCGCTCTTTGGCTTAAAACCATTGAGAACAGGAGATGGCAGTACACGACCTGTTCGGCCCATAGCTAACGCCTGCTCGAACGATAGCGGAGCTATATATTCCAGTCTGAATAAAGGGGATAATACAATCAGTTCCAAATGCCATATGCCTTGCTGCCTGTACTCACCTTTCTCTTTCCACTTCACGCTCACGATCGCGCTCACGCTCGTACAACTCTCGCTCACGATCGCGGTACTCGTATCGCAGGTCGTACTCGTGCAGCCGATCTCGATCCCTGAAGCGTTCGCGGTCGCGTTCACGTTCCCTACTACTATAATACATGTCTCTCGGATCCCGCAACAGATCGCGGTGATGTGGCAGCGAGTGAACACTGTGAGGTGTTGAGTGGTGCGTCTGCAAAGAGCGAATATCGTATTAATATCGTAACAGTAATCGATAGGATTAAGTGCAAATAATGTTCATTGCCTTCTCTATAAGACAACAGAAGAAGAATCATATAATTTACAAATAAATGAACATATGCGAACGAATGAATGAATACTTTATCAAACTTCTGTATACTCACGTGTGTGGGACTCGCATTCAGCTTGGGAAAGTTGATATTGGTTGGCTTGAGCTGCAGTGTCGACGGTTTGCTTGGAGTCGGTGGAAGCCGTCGTCCAATACCAGCGCGGCGTGAGGCAAGCGTCGGGTAGCTGTGCTGCACGTGCGTGCCACCTGTCGTAGACATGCGACACAATGAGAGGAGGAGGGCGAGAGAGAGATTAGTTCCGCATGGCAACTGCACACGAGCATAACGAGTAACGAATAATGTTATGATATCAAATAGGTATGAGTTGTGCCTAAGTAGTACTTCAACTGAGGACGATATCGAATCGAAAATAATACAAATACAGCGGAAACTTGCAGCGAATCGGATAAATGTTCAGGTTCCGTCAATGTTCATTCCTAAACATTGTTCGTTCGCAGTTGCAACCTTCACAGTACCTACATATGTATATATGAACATTACAAGAGACCGACTACTTTACTTTAAGAGTTCTCATTATGATGGAACATATGAATATGAATATATTCAGGTCGGGGTACTAATCGAATGTCCATATATGTATGTGAGTACGAGAGAAATCATACTTCAATTGGGTTTGTTTTATGCATCAAGATGCACAGTTAGGATACAGATATACATACATATACATATAATATATAGATGATACTGGGTGTATTTGTATGCATGCATGACTGTGAACTTTACATACAATATATATTGGGTACAGGGTATGTATAGGTAGGTAGGTATATAGGTAGGGTATAAATAGAGTAGAGTACGAGAAAGTATTTCAAAATGGCAGAGACAGAAAGAATGAAACTAGAATAAACGTAACAGTGCAAAATACGAAAGATATAGATATACAACTTTGTTATAAGTACACCCAACTGCAGCCTGAATGATCAACTAGGAATGCATTCTGTAAGCTAATTATCTATTGTTGTTACTGTTGCTGTTCTTGTTGTTGCTGTTGTTTTTTTTGTTTTTTAATATATATACATATATATATTTCAGATTGTTCATAACTGTAGCAAATACCACCCAAAGTCCCTCGAAACGAGGGAACCGACAACGAGGCATTACGAGTGGAGCGGCCAGCCCAAATCCCGAAGTATCTGAGATGCTCCTCTTCGTATGCAGAAGATTTCTTTAGTTAGGTTGTTTGGTTTAGTAGGCAAGGGGTGTTCAGAGAGTGAAAATATTATCAAAAGGTCAAGCACATAGATTCTTGGTCAGTATGGTAAACTTGCAGAGAATCACTTTTTGGCACTGTCCCGCTACAAGTCTCGGATGGTCGATGGATCGTATTGTATTTTTGGGGGGGAAGAAGAGTGTTCAGAGAGGGGTCTATCGATGACGTTGTCCGTGATGTCTTTGAAATTATCATAAGGTCGTTTCAAAAAGAATAGGATGATATATCTGTAGTAAGTTGTGCTGTTTGCTGTTGTTGTTGCTGTTGCTGTTGCATATAATATCTTACAACCGTTAGGTGAAATTGTTCTTGTTGCCAAATTTTGTTCAGTGTAGTTGAGGTTGATGACGATGAATGTTTGTACAGAACGATTAGATTATGAGAATGTATGGCCACTAGAGAGAAAGAGAGAGAGAGACATATTTAACGAGAGAAAGAGAGAGCGAGCGAGCGAGCGAGAGCGAGAGATGAGATGAGAGAGAACGCTGCTAAACGAGTATTTGAGTACGAGTACGAGTACATACATACATAAGTATTGTTCAATATGAAACGCTTGGAGAACTGAGAACAGTGTGGATTATGCGATTACGAGTTGAGTACAGAAAACTAATTTGATATTGAGTGGAAAGCGTTTGATGGAACGTCTCATGGCATGACAATACATGTTGTACATAACCTAAAAGCTATGTACGAGTACGAGTAAGCATGTCTGATACTGATACCGATACGGATACGGATACTGATACTGATGCTGATACTGATGCTGATGTTGATATATTGAATTACTGATACTGAATGATACTGTTACTGAGTTCTGATGGTTGTTGTTGTTGTTGTTATTGTAGTAGTAGTATAAGTAGAAATGTTTGAAGAAATTTGTGTGGAAGAGAGTACTAGTAGTAGCATATATAGAAAACATGTAGGGTAATGTTTTTTTTTGATTTGCTGAGCTTATTTTTTTTTAGTTTTAATGGTGAGTGTTCATTTTTTGATTTTGATTGAGTAGTTGTCAGCTTTAGATAACATGTGCTAAAGATGTACCCATATCAATCCCATAACCAAGTCTGTCTCGTTCACGCATCTCCTGAAGTCGAGCGGGACTCGGCGATCGTGATCTTTGACATAAACTTGTTGTCCCATATGTGGGATAAGGCAGTTGAGTGCGTTTACTGCGAGACAAATGACCACCATAACGAGAAGGCGAAGGCGAACGGGCCGGACTTGTCGATGCTGACCATGAACCTATATTGTACATATAACAACAATAATAAAAAAACGACAATAATTAAGGATGTCGGGGCACAACAGTTTACGTATTGTAAGAATCGTGTTAAGAATTGCATTAATTGTTATTGTATTAGAAACAAACCGAACATAGTAGTTTGATATCGATTTATCGACTTGGAATCGAATGGAAATCAAATCAAAAACAATAATAAACAAAAAACAGAAAATGCAATAAAATGGAGAACCAACACAAAACGAATAAAACTTTTAATTTGAAGCTAGTAAACTGTAGACATATAATCATATATGTATATATGACTAGGATACTACCAAATAGTTAGAGATAAAACTTCGGTTGAACCGAATCGAAATGTATGCACTTCTTATATATAATATCATAATTATAATAGTTCAGATCGAACCCAACAAACACATTTTCAGGCGGGATTGGATTGGGAATATTCCGAATCGGATGAAGGAGGCCTATACATAATATAATAATTTTGATTGGTTGCGTTAACGGAAACCATCAAAAGGAAAACAAGCAAATTCCGAATGATAAATATTTTCAATTTTCCAATTTGAGCGCATAGCAGTCACATGTATATTGCGTCGGGATATTGACGGGATACGTATATGTTGTATAGGAAACACTTGGAGTAATTTCAATATGTATGTCTTGTATACGTTACGTTGGGTAATTAGCGTACCAACTGACACGTACATTCATAAGTGCATAGAATACATACTTTATAGTACATACATACATTCATATGAGCAAAGAGCAACTGGGCTGTGTGTAAATTTTGAGTAAATACCTCTTGGATACCGTGGATGACTGTTTCCATGCCTAGGATGGCGAGTCTCCTTGACCATCTCTACAACATTAGATACGGTATCGGAGAATCCGATATCATGATGTATATATTGATGGCCACGTCGTCGGGGACTCGGAGATCTGGCTAATGGAGAACCGTTATGTCTGTGCGAAGAATAGATAATTCAGTAAGAGAAAATATATATATTTGCTTAGATCGTATTGGGTATATGGTATATCTTTTCGTACCTCAAACTAGGCGAGTGCCGATGGCCATTCATATACGAATGTCCAGGATGTAAATGGCCAGCATCGGCTCCAGTCAGCGACTCCTGTGAGGGATGTCTCGATGCGTCCTGCAGTTCCAGCATCTGATTAAGAGAGTTTCGAGCACAAATTAACACGTTTGTCGACCAACAATGAATGATACCACTCGAAATCGTCCATGGCCTTTTCACAGTGATATTCTGTCTATCGATCAAATTTCAGTTCGATATCAAATCGATTAGCAAAACAGGCAAATTTATCAAATTCATTCGCCAGCTGACGTATTTCTCGTGGATTCATTCATAGAATCATATGAAGAGGTATTTAAAATCATTATTTTTTTTCGTTTACAATAAAAGCTACAGATATCTCCTATGCTCCGTATTGGAGCTAAGGAATTTAACATATTTATATACGTACGTATATGTAGAGGCGACAAAAGGAATATACATACATAACGCGAGACGTGCTGTATGTATATTCGATTTGGATTAGGTATAGGGGATTATAAACTATATATAGATATATAAATGGTTATTGAAATCAAAAACAAATATTACTTCACTGCAACAAAATACATATTCAAATGCGGTTTTAATTGCACTAGGTTGAAGTATTGAAAGGTTCTCAAATGCAGGATAACCTATTGTAGGGCGTGTAACATTTAAACAATTCCATACACTACTTATGAGTATACATATATGTATATATACTGGAACATTTTTAGGTATTTTCAATTTTGATTTGGTTTTCTATTACTGTGGTTGTTTTCTTTCTTTTGTTTTGTTTTGTTTGGTTTCCATTAACTATTGTTTTCTCGCTATATCTTTACGGATCTTTGTTGTTATCTCACGCAGACTATTGGGTGAGTTTGTGTGTGGGTTATCTTTTATAAATTTTCATTTATTGTTATGCCAATTGTTGAATACCCAGTTTCATCTAAGATTACTGTAGTTTAAATGTTGTCCTATATTTATGAAAAACCAAGTGACTTTTATTTTCGTCAAAATGAATAATCAAAGGTAAACCATAAATTAAAGTCAATGTAAGTTAAGACTACCAGGCTAAGGTTACTTCTATGATTAATTATTATTTTCGTTACGTAGTCGGGCTATATCTACATCTATATACATACATTTATACCGTCTAAGGTAGGTGCAATATGCTATGTTATTTGTAATTAAGTGTAGATAAGAATTGGCAGGCAAAAGTAAAGCGAAATAAGGAACTAAGCGTTTGCATAAGTACATCAACGCGTCACTAAAACTAGTTACAGACATTTATCGAGTCGTGTGTGTGGGGTGTGTGTATGTGTATTGCATTTATACATAGATACAGACGGTTATGTGCCGTCAGGCCTTTATGTACAGCTCTAGTGTAACATGCACTCTACAGGCGTATTTACATGTATAAGTATAAGTATAAGTATTCGCTATTTGCAATTGTATTCTCTGAGTATATATGTACATATACATTGATATATATATTTATATAGAGGTGTGATTCCATTGAAGATGGATCTGAGTGCGGGTGCTGGTGGAAGGTGCAGCTGTGTGACTTAGTCTGTCCATGAATAGCTTATGAGCCCGATTACTGATTACTTATTACTTACCACATGTTGTAGCCTAATATGCAATTCAACAATATATTTATAAAGTAGTGCAGAGACTCAAAATGTAACGAACAGATTCAACCAGAGAGAATACCTCTGACCTACACACACGGCCAATATCGTAACCCACATAGCTATGTATGTCTGAGTACATTAAAGATCTCATTTAATTTTCATGGTTTCGAACTAATCATATATCATCATATCAGATTTCAATAGCAATGCAAGTTCTTTGGCCTTATGTGTACCCAGACGTGAAGACATAATGGAATACCGTGACGGTTCAAGTAACTCGTGAAAAAGGGCTAGTTAAGTTAGTTTAAGTGGCGGAGCTTCGACATGGAAGGACTAAGAAGAGAAGTACAATGCCGCCAAACTGTATTGAGAACTCGTATCAAATTGAAAATTGAAAACTACTTAATGTAATTTCCAATCAAGAAATAATACGAAAAAAAGGTCGTTACAATTCGTGATACAGTAGTACATAGAGTAGTAGTGAGTAGTACTAGTACTTGAAGTTACACAATCGAGATACATACATATGTATACTGTAATATACAATACAATGTCCTACACACGTGACTATAATATACCACTATGGCACTTATTTCGCCCACTAATTCGTGTCGAGGGCGCGAATCGGCAAATCGTTTACAGATATTCCGCAAGTTTTGGTCTCGGGCTTGTGTTGCAATCAGAGTTCGCATTGCGCTTCTTTCGGGTTTTTTTGGGTATTGAACATACAATTAAATTTTTACAAATAACGCAATGGGGATCAAAGAGTTAAGGCAATTGGGGCGATGCGAAACTCTGGTTATCATCATATTGCAATTGCAAGACTTGCCGAAGAAACGACGCCTACGTGAAGTAAGTAAGTACTTATACATCTTATACATACGATCAACGATCAAATTACAACATTGAGTACGAGTACTAAGCGAAGATTTGCTTTTCTAACTGTTCAATAAATGGCTATGCAACATTTAGTATGTATGTATTGTAAATACTATTGAGTAAACGCAAATTGCTTAAAATAAGAAACACTTCACTGCACGCCACATATACACCCATACATGGACACATGCATATATTTACATACAGATATGCACATTGGGTCATATCAGTACATACATGCATGTGTGCGTGTGTATCGATGTATGTTAGTGGGCGAGTGGGTGCTTTTCAAAGGTACTAGTGTTTTACTTCGACTTATGTAAGTAATTGGTTGTGAACAACATTTATATCGGAAACGGATTATGGACACAAAGAGTATTCACATATATTCATATATATAATATACAATTATTTATTCTTGTTTTAGTAAATTTTCGATAATTTCTGTTTGGTTTACCGCTTGGAGTTTATCAAACTTATTCACCTTTTTGTTTCTGAAATTATTTAAAAATTAGAAAAAAAAACAATTTACTTATGGAAATGTTCAAAGCACAAAATTGTTCTTGTTGTTATTGTTGTTGGGTGGTTAGAGTGTTATTGTTGTTGTTATTGTGTTTCTTGTTAGTTTTCGAGTGAGTTGGTAATTGAAAACAAAAAAAGAATATTCAAAGAAAAAACCACAAATCGGCTGAGCTGCGAAGACCCATACATATTAATGGATGTACATATGCACAGACCTTGTACATATGTATGTATGTATGAACGTATGAATGGATGGCTGTGTTGCCACTCTATATAAGGAATGCATTGACAAAGATTATGACGATGAATAGATGTATCCCATAGATGTGTATTATACAGAGAGTATTTCAGTCAGCACTACCCTGACTTCTGCAAGGTCCACTGAAGTCTGTCGCCATCGTTGAGTACAAGTTGGAAAATGTGCAAGTTTAGCCAGTGATTACAGGACTTAGGTTATATATACATAAGGAATAGACTTGAAGGTTTATTTGAACTTAATATCGTGTAATCGGTATCTGTTTTTTTGAAGTATTATATTTTATGTATGGATTAAAGTACTTTACTGAATAGGGAAGTTATTTTAAATAAATTAGTTCGCCTGTGATCGATTAAAATAAACTCACACGCAAAGAGGAATAATTTCTTTCGGATAAGACTTTTTAAAGACGAAAGTAAGGAACTCATTAATTGGCAATAGTTTATAATCGTGGCAATAAGTAAGCCTCTAAGAGGTGTGTTTATATAAGGCGCTTCTGTCTAGCCAGTCCGAAATGCAGCGGAATGAACTAATGCAAATAATAGATAGTCATAATATAATACAATGGTCTAGTTAGTGATCGTGATGATGTCGATTAATGATGACGAACTGATTATGCTGATTAGTCTGATCATTATGAGGATTATGATGACGCTGCTGCTGGTAGCGATAGTGATTAGTGATGGATAACGATGACTTGACTGTGATAATGACGTTGGCAATACTTTGCACTTGGCGAGTTGCAGGTTAAATTTAAAGTGAGGTTTTGTAAATTACCTAACAGATCGCTTTCTGATCGTACTCCGACGTGCTAGTGTTGCCAAACTGTTGTGTTCGGCATCACCGTTTGCGTGATGAGTGCTCGCTAACAAGTGTGTCTGTGAGTTGGCGGCTCCTTCTCCGTTCTGCTCGAAACTTATGGAGCCCTGTCGCGATCCTCCTTTGTCGAGGGCGGCCATATCGAGCAGGCAATTAAAGAATGATTGTTTCTATTCGATTGTTCGATTGATCGATTGTTTGACAGTTCGATTTGGTTGCAGTGAGAGGATGCGGATTGAAATTGCCGATGCCAGTTTGGATTCGATTCGATTCGATTCAATTGCGTTTCAATGCGTGTCATTTAGTTCATTTATTCATTTAGTTAGTTTGTGAGGATATTTAACGTGTTTGTTTTCGTTTTTTTTTAAATTCGAGTTGATTTTTATTTGTTTTTTTTTTTGTATCGATTACGATTACAATTGGGTTTAGTTGTTGTTGTTTGTTTCGATGGTTGCAATTGTTGTTGTAGATAGATTGTAGTTCAAGTTGGGTGAGTGGTGAGAGTATTTGAGAGTTGTGGTGACATTGCAACGCATTAGGAGATTATTTTTAGATATTGTTTGATTGTTTTTAAGCGGTAAGAATGGAATGTAAGAATTATTATAGAATAATTGAAATGTAATAAGTAGAATAATCAACGTAATAGGAAATCAAAACTTTATTACAATCGGAATACGTAAGTATATGTATGCGAATGTACGTATATATATAATTATTTGATCATACAAATACTTGCTCTTTCGATATAACTATAATATATATGTTCATGTAAAGGTATGTCTTTACACATCGCTGTTAATATGTTCATATATTATATGCGTGTACTGTAGAGTAAGGGCAAATAGCGGTATACTGTAGACTTCAGTTACTCGTGTATGCAGTGTATTATATAGAATATTATGTACCATTTGGGATGTGGAAAGCTCTATGCGATTTGTAAATGTGTCTAGAGTGTGTTGGTTTATATATGTGGTTTGATAGGGTTGATTGATTGACTGATTGTTGCTCACGCATTATGTAAATAGTAGTAGTAGTAGTAGTAGTAGTTGCTTAAAAGAGTTTCGATTTAGGTTTTGCTTGATATATTGTAGTATGGTAAAAACATGCGCAAACATTTTTACAACTCACTAGGTTTCGAAGAAAATCTAAGAAGTATCTCTATTTATTATTGTTATTATTATTATTATTATTATTATTGTTATATGAATTGTGTGTGCCAATTTGTAGAAACGGTAGACGGTACAAGGTGATTGAAAAATTGATTTAAATTCGATCGAAATTTGAAAATTGTTACGGTTTATTTTTGTTTGTCGTTTGCAGGATTTTTGTTTGTTTTTGATACATGTTGTAAGTGACTAGAATAGTAAATGCTAAAGACGGAACTCAAAATTAGGAAATAAGTAGTCGCAAGGTATTTAAATTGAAGTTGCATCTTCATGACACGTTCAGCCTAAATAGTGTTTGTTGCATGCTAACATTTCAGTTTAGTTTAGTTTGATTTAGTTTTGTTTAAGGTCTGTGATTAGAGTAGATATGCAAAGTAGATATATATTGTTACCTAGCTTAATACTAGAGAGAGTACAATCTGTTGCATGCCTATCAGAAAACTCAAGGGCACAATTTGCGAATGAAATAAAAATGTTAAATATAGGACACGCGCCAATTTTGTTCAACACTTATTCGCTTAATTTCATTGTCGTCGATAGATTGGTGCGATAGCGTATTCTTCTCGCTATCGATAGCATTGTTTGGAAAATTCGTCATTTCTTTAATTCGTCTATTCTCACGAGGGGCAAATCGCATACCTGTGACTATGTATACTCGTATATATGGTATGGTATATATGTTTTATGTTGCTCTAGAATAGATATACGTGGAACAAGACAATTCATACAGTTCCTCTCTAGGTATGCAAGTGTAATGGTGCATGATTCGAATTAAACTTATTCAAATGTGCGAGAATATGTTATAATATTAATTCAAAGAGGCTAACAATATACATATATTGGCAAAGATTAACTTTACAGAAATCAAAAATGTTCTAAAATCGTTCCGGTTTAAGCGTAATATGTAAATTATTAGTGCGCAGTATCAAAGCACATGTCACAATCGGTTCGGGACTTCGCTTCAGTATAAGAGATGTTCCCTAAAATGGTCAGACTCTTTTTAAAATATAAGTCTGGGACTGATCTGACGGATAACTTGTGGTTGGTCTTAGAGCTCTTCATTATGTATGTTAAGACTGGGTAATCTGTGGATTATTTCGACATCGAAATATCCCCATTCCCTGCTGATCCTAACTAAAGATTTCGGGTCGGGAATTTCCGTTTATCATTATGTGCGTTAGAGAGGAGCAGAGAGAGAAAAAGGGACTTAAAGAGAGAAAGAGACAGCGATTTTGTGTGTGGTTGTGATAAGCGAAAACATAACCATAGCATTGCATAGATATATTTGTTACATAGGTGAATATATATTGTTTTTTGTTGGTGGCACTAACTATAGAGTTATCGAAATTATTCGGGTGTCTATGGAGCATTGGAGTTGGCATTAAACTAGAGTAGTGTGTTAAAGTATTGAGTCCTATGCAGTATATATAGGTATATGCACGTTCCTATGCGAGTATGTACACATGCCTCTAGCCGAAATCGGTAGATACTTGCAGACTGAGTGAAAGAGGAGCTTTATAAAAGGCAAAGAAAAATCAAGCGAAAGATATTTAAATTGATTATATACCGGCTCCTCGACTGCCGTTGGGCTATATTTACGATCATCATCATCTTCAGGTTTCTTCCGCTATCATTTCCCATATAGCCCAAATGTCCGATTCGATAACAAGTATTGTACGACAATATCAATTTTATCAATCAGAGTTTGTCAGAGTTAATTTACCGTTTGTGCATTAACAAAGAATATAAAACAATGTACACATATGTCATTTAATTACATTTGTAAGTCTAAGCGAATTCGTTCTAGTTGTTCTTGTTGGATAAATGAATGATTGTGACTTGCAAATATACTGTTCTATGGGTTCTCAAGTTCTGAGCCCCTGGGGTCAACTCTCAGAGAGTGAGAATTACTTTAGTTTCTGAGTTATAAGAGAGATTTATGTTTCAAGAATTATGGGAACGTCTTCAAAATGCATACCTGAGAATGTATATATGTCTTTCGAGACTTACAAATAAATACGATTTTGTGTATACACATTCTGTTTATAGATATATTCGATAGAAACTACTTTTACCTAAATTAAAAGCAATAAATACCAGTACAATCACAAACTTGACAATTCAAATATCAACTCTTTAACTCTACCAATATATAACTTGATCTACTGATTCAATCAACTGATTTTTTAAAGTTCGATTACAATTGAAATGGTTTTCGTTGTACCCAAAGAGTGCACACAGTTTTTGTTCAATCGTTTCCGTGTCCGATGGGGGCTGCCCTTGTGGGCAACTCTATGTAGTGCATCACTTGGGAACAACACCAAAGTAGAACAAAAGGAATGGGACCGACAAAACTTTTTCCATCAACCTTGGATCCATATATAAACAGTGCACTTGGCTTTGTGAAACTATGTTAGGTGTGAACAAATTGTACAGTTGAATTTCTAAAAAGTGGATTAAACTAAAACGGAACAGATACTTTTTTACTGATTGCATTTACTGATTTGGGTGAACTCTTTCGGTGTTGAGTTGGATGGTTGTTGGCTCACTTAATCGAGCGTGCACTGTATATATTTAGAATATTTTATGATTTTGACTTTGTACAATAAACAGATTCATTAGAATTATCTAGGGACGGTTCAACAAAGTGCTCCTGATATGTCCTACGGCTCCCATAGGGAAACCTGTGCGCCGGTCTAAAGTGCGATTAATTTGAGATTAAGTTCCGATTTCTGAACTTTTGATTAGATGGTTAAAAACTCGTAGGGTTCTCGATTCGAATCTTTTCAAACGCAGATTTTTTCTGATCATTCTGATGCAAGTTTTGCTTAAATTTCAATTTGTTATTAAATCAGGCATAAATATGCAGAATATATTTTGGTATCTATTAAATATAATCAATTTTTATTATTATGATTAAATCTTGACAGAGTGATTTGAAAATCTATTGTACATGGCTCCTGTCGAATTGGTTGTGGCCGATTAGGGTAGGTACCGATGGAAAAAGTTTAATTTCTGGCATTTTAAACTGAGTACGTATAAGGAAACGTATGTGAGAATAGGCTATATATGTATAATACTTGTATTTGCTTCACATAGATACATTTGTATGTGAGCAACATATATACAAATTGTATTAAACGTGAGATTGTATATTATTTAATTATATACCTCCTTCCAATTCTGCATTTTAGTTCATTAATTTTACATTTGGTTGTAGTACATTTAATTAATGATTTAGTTATTATTGAGAGTTCATTGTCAAACAGTTGAGAAGAGAAATCATAATAGTTATTACTCATATATTTTAATTTACTGGAAATGTTTAATTAGTGTTTGCTTATCTTTAATTGCCAAAATATATGAGATCAATTAACATGGACTGGGTCTATGGCAAAGTTTTTCTGATTTTCCGCAACATTTGTCAATTTCTATGGAGTATAAAATTCCTAACTAGTTCGCACCTCTAGACCCAATCCATGAGAAATCGTGAGATATCCTTGTACTTGTGTTTTTTTTTCGAGAGTGCATTGGACACACAAATGTTGAATCGAAAAATAAGTACGTGTACTTATTGCAGTAGAATTTGTTGAAGAATTGATATATACAGCAGTGTGTAAATTCTTACGATACTAAGCAGATCAGACAATGTTTTAAACGAAAACGGGCATCCACAAAATTGTCAGATAAAACAAAATTATAGAAATCATATTGAATATCAGTTCTCCCTGAGACCTAGCTTGGTTAACTATTGTAGTTTCGTAGGTACCCCTCCAGAGGAAATGACTTTTAATATGACAAAAATGATATGGTAAGTAACATATATGTCGCTAACAGATTACTTTAAAATTTGAATGGCAACAATTATCAATTAGTATGTACCAAATTTACATTTACTCTCTGATGGGGTATATATCTTCGGCGTCCGAAAATTATTGAGCTTACTTTCCTCTCATTTTATTTGCCACTTTTATTTTCATTATCAATTGAATAATTCTCAATTTGAATACATTTTTTGAGGCATTGCGTATTCGAATGTATACTTAGACTGACTTAATATACCCTGCAAAAACGCGTTAATAACGATTCAAATTTTCTGATGCAAATGAGACTTAACGTAATACCTGGCACATGACCTAGAAATATCTTTTACTTCACCGTCGAAGTAGGGGGTGTAACGAAATAGGTTTTGTTGTAGTGCTGTACGATATTTGCAAACTTACCGGCATTCCTGAATCAATCTGACCAAATCTTGTATTTCGCCAGGATTCCAATATAAGGAAACCGGCATAGATTTTACCAACTGACAGTTTTCCTTTGTTCAACTGATCGATGGGTGGAACCAATAAGTTTAACATTTTCTTGGCCTGCAACGGCCAAATGTTCGTGATGGTTTCCCTGAGCTCCATATCCGCCTGATCCATCTCTTCAGCTGTGCGATTATAAACATAATAATTAGGGGCGAAGCATACATTCAGTTAAATTATAATTCGATTTCAATATACTCGCTATATTTAAGAACATTATTTACGAAGTGTTCCTATGAAAACTATGGCATACAATAGACTGGTTTTAAAGAATAATATTTATATGTACATCGAGTGGTAATGAGAAATATTATCCTCGATACAAAATTCTGTTCTTCATACAAATTCCCTCATTCTGTAAGATTCTTCCTATGGTATGTTATAGACGACTGATTTTAATGAAATTTAACAAGCATATTATATACATGGAAAACTTGGTCGTTATATCTTAAAACAAAAATCGGACGATTGGTAGCTAAATAGCATATTGGAGATATATTGGATCAGAAGAAAATGCTCCAAGTTTCTCTCTGAAAACTGAGTGACTATTTTGTAATGCAACAGATGGACAGGGTTAAAACGACTCCTCAATTAATCCCGATTCAAAATATATATTCTTTATAGAGTTGAGTAAACAAATATAACATCCTTTTTTGAGATAGGTTTTTTTCACTAATACAGAGAACTATGAAACATCTATTGTAAAATGTTATGTAAAGAAAAGTAATGAGCAAACATAGCTACAAATACTATACATATTGTTATATTAACTTACGCGCTCTCATTTTAATGCTTAGATTCTCCCGAATCAAAGCGAACAACGTTGTGGTGAATTGGACTCTCAATTCATCGTCCAATGGCATATTCATACGTATGAGTTTCTTGTAGGCAAGACGGTTGGGACACTTGTTACCGAATCCCAATGGAGGATCCATATTTTTCAGCATATCATACATTTCCGTATAATGTATTCTACCACTAAAAGCGCCAACGAAAGACACACACATCAGTTTCCATGACACCAAATTAGAGCAATCAGTGTGGTGCGTGCAACCAAAACGATGTCACCGACAAAGCCGATGAAATGATTAAACCAATCACAAGATCCGAACAAAATTAATTCTCCATTTAAATTGAAGAATGTCTCTTGTGATTAGCAGTTAACTGAAGAAGAAGGAATATCAAAAAAAATCAGATAAACTTAAAATTAAAGACTTTGACAGTATATATTTAGGTATGCACTTATCATAAAATCGGACAAGGTTATTATCTTCAGGAAACGAGAAAATGTGAAAACAAACTCAATAGAAACAACTTGTGCAGGCAGTGTTTTCGAAGATATTGAACTCTGTCGAAGTGAATTTGTGGACTGTTGTTTGTTTTTTCTTGTATATGAATCAAATACGATCAAATAATAATCACTTAATATTGGTGCATATCATACAATTCGCAAGACTTGTATGTTGGTGTTTTGTCAACTTGTGTTTCAAATTATATCAACCGAGAATTGCAAGTATCGAAATAATATAATTTGGAAAACTCATTACAAAGTGTTTGGATAGGATAATTTGTAATTATTATTGATTAAGTATATATATTAAACTGATAATTACGTCGCATTTGGATCATATTCCGCCCATATGCGCACAAATTCGTCTAAATGATGAGCACCCAAGATACTTGAGTCCCTTGTGAGATAATCAAAATTATCCATGATGACGGCGACGAACAGATTCAACATTAGAAATGAACAAAAGAATATAAACGATACGAAATATGCGTAGGCCAAGGTCGAACCACAGTACTCTCCTGCACCCTTTTCGGCGTCATCGTCACAGGCCTTGCCCTTCAGACATGCCAGCATTATGTTGGGCCACGCCTCGCCCGTAGCACATCTTCGAGTGTGTGCATCGGTGTAACGGTGTGCAAGTTAACGGGTTTGAACGATAACGATAACAATAACAACGATAATATGTTAATAATGGGCGTCTAAAAGATATATCTAGACATTAACGTTAAGCTATTATCTATATATGTATATATATTTATGTATTTATGAGAATGAATACTGCCAGCAAGCAGTCGGGGAAACTACAGTCAAGCACACTCGACTCGGAGATACCCTGTACCCTGATCTTAGGTAATTAAATCAAAAAAAGCACACAAAAACAATGTATTCTAGAATTTAAAGATATTCATGATGTGAAGATTAATCTCTTAAGAGTACATGCTACTTTTACTTCACAGATATTTCAATAGTTATAAAAAATCCGATGTCTCTTCTGTTTTTGATTGATCAATATGTTTGAACAGACAAAAAGACGGAAGCAAATAAGCACGGATAGCCGATTAATTCAGCAAAAAGGGTACAGGGTATAAAGTTCAAATCATTATCCAATATATATATTTGGCATACATAATTATGTATATTCCAACAAATACCGGAATAATATCAAAATCCTGTACATACATATACATAAACTAACTACATTTACATATATCGGTATATAAAGATAACTCGTTTATCTACAAGCTACATTACATAGGCCCATAAAGAATACATAAAAATACTTGTATATATAAGAGCTTAGGAAAACTTGATAATTACACACTAAGGTGTATTAATTGAAGGAAATCTGGATCTTTATACAAATACTTAAGATCAATTAAAAGAGGGTATATCCAACATCATGTTTTGTAGATATCTTTACACGTGTTTATTTTGTACATGGATCTATCAATTTATTTATTATACTTAGTATTCGGTTAGGCCGTTAAATAATACATATGTAACATCTATGTATATTTAAACATTTGTGTATGTATATGTATGCCTTGTTTTTATATGAATTTTTCAATTGATAGAAACAGCAACCCTTTATCGTATGCAAAAACCAAATGATCTAAATAGATCAAATTATTCTATTCAGTATAAATAGGTAAAAGGATATATACTTTTATTTTTGCCTCGAATATCAATTATGAAATGGCGGAAGACCTCGCATCTAGGTATTTGCATACATAAACCCATACATATATGTTTATTTTATATTGACTCTTACTGAATCTTGTCACTAAACAATTTTTTTTTTTTTTTTTTTTTTTTTTTTTGTATATCTAAAACACTACAACAGCAATCAAAACTTCTGTCCTTAATATTTAATTACAAGAAGCACACACGTGCATACATAAAAGAAAATACATATTATAGCTATATACGCGTAGCTGGTATTAATCATATATAGACATAGCTGCAATAAGCTATACACATGGATAATATTTTAGTTATTGCTATAGGATAAGGGAATTAAATCATATGTTCGACGTTATGCCGTACGAGTTTGCGTTGAGTATATGGATTATAAAAGCCTTAACAAGAATGTATTGTTTTATTTAAATATATTATTTATATGGTGTGCAGATTGAAGCTAGTGAATGCGTATACATATAGTAACTCAGGTGAACTAATCAGCTTCTTGCCTGCCAAGACTCGCTTTATTGGTTGTGTGGTCAGTAAGGGGAAGAACTAACGACTAATCAAATTAAAAAAACATTGTGAGATATAATAACTCTGAACACTACGGTACAAAACCAAAAACTGATAATGAGTCTAGATATTGCATATTGAATTAATGTATATACACATTTTATTTGCTCTATCAAAAGCCTCTACAAAGTACACTGGATGCCACTAACAGATAACATTTACAATCTAAGATGACTGTACACATTATGCACTTGCACAGAACTTCGATCTAGTTGAGTTAATGATCTTTTTTTTAAATGAAAATCAGGATTTGTCATTGACCTAGATAATGAAAGACTTGGAATTGGTTACTGTTACTGTTGTTATTGCTGTTGTTGTTGTGAATGATTTCTCTATTGGCATCTTGTCGTCTGTCTGCTAATCAGATATTCTAGTTAATCGTAACCTAACCTATTCTAATTGTCTCTAGGAAACTGTGGTATTATCTCACTGATCCCACTTACAAAAGCTAGAAATATTAAAATCTATATTAAAGTGTGGTATGTAACCTCAACAACGATCAGGGCCATATAAAGTAGTAGTAGTAGTAGAAGTTTGATCTATGCGGTATTATAGGTATTATTGTAATGTTAAGGTAACTTGTTTGTTTAGTTTGAGATAATATAACTATGTTTGTTTGTATACATATGTAGACATGTATCTATGTTTGTTAAATTATCTTAACTATGGAAGTTGGAAACTTTCTTTAAATTAACTTGATGCAAATTATCGCAGATGAGCTAAGTTTACATACCTGAAGAGCAACATGACGCCTTGTATAAATGATTGGAAGTTGTTGTGCCTAGTAATGGAATTTTCCACTGTACCTAGTTTGATATTTCCGAACACCTAAGCACAATTCAAATATCGGTAAATAATATTGTAATTAATGTTTGTTGTATTTGTTAGACGGCAACTAGAAAATCAAGAGATTTAACATATAACACTGATCCACCGATGTATCCTTCATACATTCACAGTGGAATCTTTTTTTTATCGTAGTACAACAATATATTATTCTGTTTAGATCCATTGACAGTGGGTGCCCTTCGAGTACAAAACAACTATAAGACCCACGAAACACAGATTCTAAAATATAACCTCTAACTCAGAATCAGTATTTTCAGATTTCAGATTAGGATTAAGATCAATAGATCATATACTTAAAGGAAAAAACTTTCGAAATACGCATAGATAACTATCTAGATAAGATATTCACAAAATACTGGATAGGATAGCTCAATAATGCTCTTAAGAAACAATAAAAGTACGTAAACAATATTACGTTTGATTATATTTCGATTACAACTGAAAAGGGAAATGATTAGAAAACGAGAGAGATAGACAAACAAAAGGAGAACTGACTCTCTATTATAGGTCAAAAATATAATCGGATTGAATTGTATGTATGTAGGTAGGAATTAGGGCCGAACTCTAACTTACGAGTACTTTGTCTTTATTTATTCAATGTGAAAGCTAAATTTCTAATGTTGTATAACGCGTACTAAAAGGACGCAGCCCAAACGGCTCTTCTTAATAGCGAATAGCGACTGAAATTGGGTATTAGTTTTGGGTTAAGTTTAAGTCAAGTGTATTATACATTTGTTGCGATTAGATGCCAAACAAATGCTCCGTTACAGGAAACTTTGATAAGAGTATAAGGAATATATGTACGATATAGGTATGTATGTACTGGTGTTTAGCGCGAATTTACAATAGAAAGTTGTAACTATAACCGATTACTGTATAACTGTAACTACAACTGCAACGGTACATTACAAAAGAACTATGTGTTTGTTGGTTAGAAAACTTTGCAAACTGCCACAACTAATGCATACACGTACAAGTTCCTCTCGCCAGTCCGACAGAAACAGTAATTTTTTTTTTTTTTTTTTTTTTTTGGTTTGATATTATGTAATTATACAATCAATAAACGAATCAAACACGAGTAATTAAATTATCATTATTATTATCATATCTAAATATATATGATACGTAACTAGATGATGCTTTGAAACTGTCCAAGCCACAAACGACGATAGATTGACAGTGTTATTGTCAGTGTTATTTGTTGAAATTCGAATCTTAATGCATCCCCATTTGTGACTGTTCTTATTTGCTATAAAACTATACTATATACTATATCCCGACAAATGGGACAGCCGAGTTTACTAAGTTAAACAAAACAAAATACGATTTGGCTAATATGAATGTTGGAATTATGTTGATATGCTTGTCTGTTGTCTGTTAGTGCCATCGTTTAATACCACTAAGGATACGACCAAAAACTTTGTTCTTCGTTTACCGAAAGAGCAGCATGATTCCTCCAGAGAACGATTGGAAGTTATTATGGCGATTCAGTTGTGTGTCCGGGTCATATTTTATGTTGCCGAAAACCTTTTAGTTTGTGGGATATAATAATTATTACAGTTATAATTATTACCATTGGCAATCTCTGCGAACCAGTTGCGAAATTTAATAATATAGTACATTAATTTACATATTGCTATGAAAATGATGAGGTTAGTTATTGTACACATTAATCTATATGCTAGGCTATAGTTTATGGTGTTGCTGATCAAAAGTCTCCCAACCTTCCGAAGAGGGGACATATAATCTTCGTGTTATTTTTTGTTTCTTGTGGCTATGTTTATGCTTTGCTTCATTGCAATACAAGTATGGTACGATCTAGATTTCTAAGATCATAAATTGTGGAAGAACTAAGTACATACATACATACATATATGAAAATTGTAGTTTCCATGATATCTAAGGATTCGCTCCTTATAGGTTTGCGAAAGACAGACCTATGGTGTCTAGGCAGATTTATGGCATCTATCTAGGAGTAAAGCTCTATGAACCCTTTCTATTCTATTTGAATTATTAAAATAGTATCTATCTTAACAAAGTAAACTCTATATGGGTAAACGAATAGAGTTCGATCTATGACCACTATAAAACTATTTTTAAGTTTAGAATAAAAATGGTTAAAAATTAAAAATATTTAAGTATGTGTAGAAATCAAAGTACTTAATAATTCTGAACAGTTTTTGTGTTGTAGAGCACCACCTGCTTAACAAATTGAACAATAATAAAAAGGTAAACAGTATATTTTCATTAATTATTGCTTCTGTGTTGTTCCTATTGTTTCTCAACTGAAGGTACTTTATCTATCCCGGTCTCAAATTGTTATGTGCCCTAATATTGAGTTGATTAACTACCCCATTTGTGTGGCCATGTGTGTTATATTTGCGATCCGTAGCTCAATACTTTTTGTGACACTCTACGAAACCGATTCCGAAAACGGAAGACGTGAAACTGTTTTAACCGGGAACAGAACTTACCTGCATGCCAATAATGGCGTATATAAAAAATAGCATGGCTATAAGCAAACAGACATATGGAAGTGCTTTGAATGATTGTACAAAGGTCCAAAGGAGAATGCGTATTGTGTATCCTTGACGAAGTAATTTTATAAGACGCGCCGCACGAAACAAACGCAGGAAGCCGACGTTGATTGAGTTCGACTGTAAAATATTATTGGTCAAAGGAAGAAAAAGAGAGAAACAGAAAATATGGAGAGTAGTATTAGAGTGGTTGTGTCCCGGGAACTTCAGTAGTACTCGAAGCTCAGTTCGAATATGATTTCAGTTTCTCTTCATTCTTTTTTTCTTTTGATTTTTTAGGTTCGTTAGTACTTAGTACAGTTAGAGCAGTTAGAGTAGTAGTAGTAGTAGTTGTAGAGTATATTAGTAGTAGGTAGTAGTGCAGTAACAGCAGCAGTAGTAGTAGTAGTAGTAAGTAGTACTAGTAGTACATAAAAAAGTACATACATATACATATCGGTATAAAGTAAGTTTTTTGATTGGTTAGTAACGATCGATTGGATTAAAGTAATTGCATTTTTGGCTTTTCTTCTATATATATATATATATAATAAATACAAAATAATTACAATCAAATTTGCATATTAAGTAGTATTTACTCGGATATGTAGAGATGATTATGATATAAGTAGTATATATAGGTAATTCAGTACACAAAATGCTAAATAAAAAGTGTTTTTGTTTTTTTTTTTTCGAACAGTTTGTATCTTAATTAATTAATTACAACAAATGCATTAAACAGAATTTGTATGTTGAATTTTATCAAAATCTATTTAGATAATTAGTTGGATTGTATATTAGATTGTATTGGGTTGCCCAAAAAGTAATTGCGATTTTTCATATAGTCGGCGTTGACAAATTTTTCACTTTATTAAAATTGGCGCCAAACAAGCAAATATAAACAAAATTTCGCGCACATTTTTATAAAGTAAGCTTAAAGTAACAGCTGATAACTGGCAGAAGAAAGAATGCAATTACAGAGTCACAAGCCGTTGAAAAAAATTTGTCAACGCCGACTATATGTAAAATCGGCAATTACTTTTTGGCCAACCCAATATTTCTTGCGTTGTATACAACGTGTGTTTGTGTACATGTATCAGTATGTGTATGAAGTGTAGTGTAGTGTGTGTATGTGTGTGTGTGTGACGTGTGTTGACTACCACACCAATACAGCGTAACATGTGCGATCGCATCGTATCAGATACGGATTCTAAATACAAAATAGTTCGAAAATGTGTCAAGTGCCTTGGGCCTTGTGATCTTATACTTAATACGTAGTAGGAAGTTGAAAATCTAAACAAAATTTCGCTCCGAATCTTTTTGTACTGAAACTAAACTAAGTTTTGAGTGTGTTTGATATATATTTATATATTTTTTGTTGCTTTTATGCAATGTAAAGAAAGCAAATCAATACAATAAGTAGAGTATAATATACAAAAGAACTGAACAAATACGAATAGAAGAAATATAATAGAATACAATAGAATGATGTGTACACTCGTCGGTATGTACATTTCTCTTTCCGATCACTTGCCGTACAAAGGTAGGTATATGTAGGTCGGTTCACAGTCAGATAAATGTATGTGTTGGTAGAGAGGTATAAGTAGTACGCGGTAGTAGTTCCGAATTCGTTGTTCATTAGCGTGGTTTCGTGACCGATTCAAGAACTTTGACCAAAATATTTTACAAATCAGCTGTTGTATGTTGCACAATGATAATTACACAAGTATGTACACAGATTGTTCGTGCTGATACATACTGATACACGCACGTAGGCGTCACAGTGACTCTCGCTACGACTGTGACGCGAACGTACGCGAAAGTGGTGCGCAAACACTGATTGATAGACGCATACCGCCTCGCTGTGGCCTCTACGTATGTAGTATATAAGTAGATTAAATAACAAACAGTTAGTTGGGTTCACAAGTTAGGTTTAGGTTACAATACCGCTGATATAGTATATACACATGTAGGCGAGTAGATTACGACTATGCACTCTGCTATCGCTATGTGAAGCATCTAAAGAGGTCTGTGCTATAGATATATGTTATATATATATATATAGGTACATATTATATGATGACATTTCGGGTGGAGGGAGGACTGAGGACGGTTACCGATCTCGAGATCTTGAAGCTATCCCATTTGGCTGGCCTAGTGGAAGTTGGGTTAGCATGATGGAGTTATAAGCGTTAACGATAAAGTTCTTATGTACAAAGAGAAAACTATAAGAGAATTCGCTTTATGGATCATTGTGTTTTCAGCCAAATCGAAATCCAACGTGGCAAAAGGGTAACAGTAATAAGTACTACGAAAATGAAAAAGGATATGGTATTCTGGTTATCTAGAAAAATTTGATAGTTTGATAATTGAATAATGAGCAGCTAGATACATATGTTTTAAATATGTATTCTCGAAAATCAAGGCAATGGAATCTACTACGAAAGAAGACACCATCAATGCGATTTGGTTACTGAATAAAATTGTACATGGTAAGTAAATGGTAAACGTTTAGCTAAATGCTAATTAGTTAAGTTGTTTTGCTGTTTCGGGTTGCTGTTGTGAATGTTTGTAATAGAAAAAAGGGTACTCATTACTGTATTTAAGTTTTTCTTATCTGTAAGGTTGGGTTGTTTACTTACATCCTGTTGGATAATCAGAAACCATGTTCAATTGAAATTTTTGGATTCGTTTGAATGAAATCAATGTACACATAACTCATATACCGCATTGTCACCGATTTGGATGCCACATTTGTTGTTGGTTTTTCAGGTGCATGTCGGGTATTTCAGAGTCAATCAGAATCAGATCAATCATATTAATCAGTTGCAGCCAAGAGATGATATCAATTTCAGAGTTTTCAACGGTATGGAAATGTTTGTGATATTGTTGTGTTACGTTAGAAGTTTTCGTTTTCGTTTTTTAATGCAGTTATTCGATTATTTGAAGAATATTGAGTTAGTTTCATTTACAAGCAATTTATATACATAATTCGTATTTCATTTGCAATTTATCAGTTCGTATTTCATTATAATGGTTGTTATTTGCGATTACGTGTTCGTATCGGTTAGTTAGTTTTACAGTTTTTAACGAATTACAGATTTCATGCGACGTTGGCGGCGTTAAACATAGTCGATTTCGTATATTTTAGAAAAAACAAAGAAATGTATAAAGCAGAATTGAAAATTAGTAGTTATAATTGAATCGTACAACTCCCTTCCAGTATGCAGAGATTAGTCAATGAGCATTGATGAGCAGCGTTACATATCGTATTACATATATATCGTATATGCCTATACCACATACAGGTTTGTATCGAGTTACATGTTACAACAGCGGGAAGGATAAGGATTGCGTACGCCTTTGTTGATAACTCTAGTAAGCCTTTTACGGGACATTTATGTTGCTTAGCGTAAACACACACATTCATTGATTGGATGAGACTCATAGCTAGGACTTTCGGTAGATGATAACACAAATCATGGCATGGTCTAAAGAGCGACAAAGCGCATAAAGTTAAATTTACTCCTACTGCCAGTTGAAAGCCGCTCAAGAAACTCGGCTTAAGTTATTCACACATGAAAATTAACCGAAAATAATGGAATTTACCTTGTGAATGCAGTCTCTTACATACCTGTAGAACACGAAATAAATCTCAAAGTAGATCATAGATATAGAACAAAGCAGTTTTACAGCGGTTTCAGCTCATGTTACTGAAGCTCTCTGTCTAGCTTTCGAATTTAGTGTGACTAGCAGCATGCAGCCAATCACAGAGCGCCAATTTCATAGAGATTTGCATAATACACTTGTAACTAAAAGCGGGAGTTATACATACACGTTGACATTAACTACGTTTCCGAACATATATTTGCCATAATTTCACATTGCATAGAAAGTCTGCATCAGTGTCATTTATAGAATATTACTTAGTTTTAAGTTGAAGAGAGAGAGAGAGAGAGAGAGAGAGAGAGAGAAGAGTTGGTTGGAGAATAATTCTTAGGACAGACGACAGATAGGAAAAACTAATCGAGCACTGAAAGATGTTGTCAGTCAGGAAAAGAGCTATGGTGAACTATTGTATAACTTTTGGATAACCGTTGAAACAACAGACTCCCGGCTATATATGCCCTGTGCTTAACTCAAATCATGCGCAAGAGTAAACAGTATAGTAGTAGTATTATTAGTATATACAATAGAAGGCAATAGTTGAGAACTTAAGGTGCTGGTTGAAATTCTTGTTATACCTTTGAATCGCAAGGAAGTGACATTGCTTCGCTACGTAGAACATATTTTTGTCGTATTACTTACATTGATCTCTGACCAGCTAAAAGTTCACTTTCAAAATTAATTCAATATCATGTTTTCAATTTGAAGAATGAAGAAAGTAGCTACGGACAGTAAACCAATATTGGTTGTGGTTGATAAGATATTGTTAGGAGTTGAAAAAGCTCTGAAGTAGGAAGTCTATTATTATTGGAAATCCGTGTTATACTATACAAGGCGCTAGAAAGGTAGATTTGTTCTGGAGTATTTAATGTAAAGATCAAGCTTTCGTTTTTTGTTTTAATAACAAACACAAGTTTTGGATCCAGAAGATCAAAGCCATGCGAAAATATTGAGAAAAATTAACGCCAGGCATTACAACAGCCGCATAACTCATCCTTATAAGAACCCGTTTAAAAGACTTTTACAACTCCAAGGGGTATACCGATTGCAGAAATATACGATGAAAGTATTCTTTAAACGGTCAAGTACAAAATGTATATCAACCTTTTAAAAATACTCTTTCTATTGCATTAAACATATTATTCGGGGTTCATTTTGGACTTAATCAATTGATTGTGAGTAAATATTCGAAATATTATAAGAATGGCATGTGGGTTATGCAATCCGTCGCATTTCTGGGTTAATATTATTCTCATATATATTTTTTTGGGTTTGTTGCATATCGATAACCCGTTCAGCCGATATATCAAGTTCTACCAAGACTACAGACTTACACACGCAATTTGTTACAAGAGAGGAAATTACGATTGCAATCGATCGTGTGCTATAATAACAGAAAACTGAAACTTACAGATATACGATTAACAGAGATGATGGAATAAATTGAGTAAACTATCCTTGGGTGTCAAACAAAATATATCCATGCAGACATTTTATAAAAAGTGAAATGCTGAAAAAGACCCCACACGACAGTATTGACAAACGGACGGATTTTTGAGGCATTCTCTAAATATATATATGTTATTAATCTTGACTCCAGTGTTGGTTAATGTTGAAACCCTTTCGAAAGTTAACCGATTTGACCACCAAGCTTAATCATCGAATATTTAGGATAGTTAGGAAAAGACTAGATTCCATAGAAACAGATAGACTGTCATCGTCTACTTGAAATCAGCCCGACAAAGAGTATATCTAAATGTAAAACTATCTGCTAATATAAGGAAAGATTCGAGAAATAATGCACTTTTAATACAGATGTGTGTGTGTGTTTTGTGTGTGAAAACTGTTAGACAAAACAAGATACAAGATAATAAGCATATTAGGTAATGAAAGGTGATTAGCAATAAAAGCGGAATCTAAAATTGATCATTGATCTGTACACATAGGAGGAATTTGACAAATGCAATTCTGTGTAGATTGTGTTTCGTACTTACATCGTGCTGTTGGTGTTGATATTTGTTGTACATGTCGATGTAGTTGTAGATGAGAGATATATATGTATGCATATGTATGTGCACATGTGTTTTGGGACAACAGCACATACACATGCATAATTGTTGGATGACGTGTTTGTAACACAATTTAATTTGTTGATTCGTTTCATAATTGATTTGTTGTTTATTTGTCATTTTTTTTTTTTTGTTTTTTTGTTTTTTTTTGTTTGTATTGATTATAAAATTTTGTTTGGTGAGTTTGTTTTGATTTTTGTTTTGGATTTGGTATTTTTGTTTAAGATTATTAGTTTGGTTTTGTTTATTGATTTTGTTGTTGTTGTTTTTTGTGATTGTGATGAACAAGAATTAGTTGCATATTCATTGCATTTTGTATTGGCATTGTGTTGGATTTGTAATAACATGGTACATGTGTGTTTATAAGTTCATAATTGGGGTATATTTCATGTTGGACAATGTGAGGTTAAGTGATGATTCGTTTCCCGATGGCCAATTGTCGGGTGGTAGTGGGTACATATTGAATTGAGTTGAGTCAATCGGAGGCGTATATGTATATACATGTATGTAGACGCATGTAAGCATTTACATATGTGTGCGTACATATGCGTGTACATGTAAACATTGAGACGTGTTACATAGTTTATGCATTTGCATATGTGAGGGGGTGTGATTTGCGGTTGAGTGTTTATTTGATTATTATATAAAGGTGTATATATTTTTTTTTTTTGCATTCATCGTTTTTTGTTTGATTCGGATTGGTTTTTCCCGATTTTGAGACCACATTTCGTATTTGGTATTCGTTTTCGTACACAAATAAATATGAAAAAGGAAATCAAAAAGAAATATGATTATTAATTTCTGTATTTTGTGAGACATTTCAAAATAATGGTTTTTATGCATAAAATCGCGTAGAAATCAATAGTTAATTTCTCAATAATAATAAAAAATATTTTTTTGTGTCTTGGTGTCTATTTTATAGAAATAAAGGTGTCGTTATGTAAATGTACCTTAAAAACTCACACTCAAAGAACGGCTGAAATAACATTAAGTTTAGTTCAAACCTTCCTGCATCCTTAAAACGGATATTCATAATGATTTATATTGAGAAAAACACAGTTGTTCACAATATACACAAACTGAAGGCCTCATTAATGACGTCTACTGACTACTGAATAATACTGATAAGAAGGTAATGAAATTCTCAACCTTATTGCCTTTCTAAAAGAACCTAACGTTGTTCCATACAAAGTTGGAAGAGAACACTTAAATTATTACTAGAAATTCATAAGATGAATATGGATGTATTTTCTATAGTTCAGTGACAATTGTTTACCAAAATGCTTTAAGCTTACAGGGTATATCCTAACTTCAGTTCAGCCTTAATAAGAGATTATTTTATACAAATAATTGCAATATTTTACCAAAATCCCAAATCGTACAAAACATCTTTAACTTTCTCTTGCAACCGATGCAAATCTTTCAGATTATATAAAATATACATTATTATTATCGAAGAATCGTAATCATTTTTACCTACAAATTTCTGATAAGTATGTATTTTCGTAAACCAATGAATAGTACACATCAAAAAATAGTACATACGTAGATACTCAAACTTAATTTCACTTTTAATGAACGAGAACAATCTTCATTGCATTGCATTGTGTACTTTTGACGTATAAAATTTAAACCTAAGAGACCTTAAATCGGTTGTGTCCACATTGGATAGGTCTTGCATAATACGTTTGGACATACATATATAAACTCTGTTAATACACATACATAAGTGAGCGTGTTGTATTTATGTAGTATTTTTCTGATAAGTATAGATCTGAATGTGTTATTGTACGAAAATTGTACGAGTATCTTGGCAAAATAAAAAGCTAGATACTTTATGTTTTTTGATTCTTTTGTTTTCAAATTATTCTCTTTGTTTTGCATAACGGCGTACATAAATCGATAACACAACAATAATATAGTATGTATGCTCTGAGTCAGAGATATTTCAAGCATCAGATAATTACCCCAAATTCCATCCAGAGGGCATCCACAATGCTGCCCAATACTGTTATTAGATCGAATATGTTCCACGGATCCTTAAAAAAGTTCTATAAAATAGAGATGTAAATGTTATTGAAATGCAGAATCAACTATGCATGCATATGTTACTACGTCAAACAGATTACAGACGACAACATTCCCTGTTTTTTGTACTGTTTTGATCTCTTGTAACATAATATTGGGTACACCTTAGTTATACGCTGAAATTTACAGTGTGACAGTGATGTGTGTATGTTTGTGTTATTCACATGCATATCAAAGGTGCTTTCCTTGTACTCCAAAACACAATTCACCAACCATTGTGATGTATAGTTTTATCGTTGCAATATATTGTTTGCATGTGCCTATGTAGATATGTGCACAGAATAGTTATACATACCGTTACTCCGAACCCAAATATCTTAAGTAATGTCTCCATTGTAAAGAGCGTGGTAAGAACCTGATTCGTGCGCTTCAACAAATACGCGAGGTCGGCCGGTGCCCCATGAAACTACAAAATGAGAACACGAAAAGGTTGGGGAAATGGAGAGGAGTGCAAAGGGAATTTTAGATGACATCGATTTAAGAAAATAGTCCAACTATTATAGATGATTGTAGCCTGCTCCTGGCATTTAACACACATACATTTGAATTCAATTATATTTAAATCTTAACTTAACATTTAATATCGAACCATGTAGCCCAAATAAACTCATTGAAGTAATTTGATACTTTGCTAGTTGTAACAATATGAAACATGTCCCTAAAATCGCAACCTCACAACCAATTACATACATGTATATTTTTACACACGTGCTTGCTGTTCCTCAATTTTTCCTAAAACAATAAAATAAATTAAACTAAAAGCAAAACTTCAAAATGGTACGTTAAAGTAAGTATGAAATTACAAGCATTCAAATATATAAATGTGAGTTGTTGGCACATCGATAAGCTTCTGATTTTCCTTCGTTCCATGCTAATAACAAAGAAAAATGCCATAAAAAAAACCTTTAAAAATCAGGAAAGCAGTTAAAACAAGCACTGAAGCTACAGTCGAGTGTGCACGACTGTGATATACCCGCTACCCACCTGACCATAATAATTTCCTCAATATAGAGCTTCTCTGCATATATTGTGTTGCATACTTTCAGGAAAAAAATTAAAATTTCTTAAAAAACTTTTATCTAAATTATCCGATCACAAGCAAATTTTCTAACATTTGTCAGTTCATCGTCATTGTGTTTACCAATAAACTGGAATTGGGTAGCTCTAGCTATTATAGCCTATGAGATCTAGATACGTACGGACGAACAGATAGATAGATAGACGGACATGGATATATCGACTCGGCTGTTGATGCTGATTTAGAATACATATTGAGTGTGTGGGGTCTGCTACGCCTTGTTCTGCCTGTTACATACATTTTCAGTTGGCACAAAGTTAATCTACCCTTCTTCGGTATGGGCAGCGGATATAAAAATGATATTACATATAAGCGTTAGTTATTCGGCAGTGACTTGAAGTGAAGGGGAAATCTCGTAAATACATTTTAAAACTCCACAGTATTAATAGCTGAATCTTAATATTACACTTATATCTTGAAAAAATGCAGCGATAGAATGGATTTCTACCGGGGGAAATAAGTTACAGGAGTCTTAACTTTATTATAACATTAGTAAGTAAGAATTTGGTATTTTTACACCTATTCCCCATTCCGTTTGCGTACAAGTAAGGCTTACATTTATGAAATATGCTACATTTTAGTTTGCGAGGGCACGGAATTTGGAAAAGGACAAATTTAAAACTTACCCTAGCAGGCAATTACCTTCTTCTCACGATTTCTGAAAAATATTCTTGGTTGTAAAGTGATACAATTTTATAGGTATAGTATGATGTGATTTGTGGTATGATAGTATATCGTGTTATATGCATGCAAGAGGTATGTGACATTGTTCTTGGATGCAAAGTGATACACTTTTATAGGTATAGTATGATGTGATATGGTATGATAGTATATCGTGTTATATGCATGCAAGAGGTATGTTACATTGTAAATTTCAGCATTTTAAGATAATCAGACTCTCTTACAAAAAAGCTCGCATATACTTATAGTATATACATATGTATATATATATATATATATATATATATATATATATATATGTTAGTTTGATATCTACAATTGATACGACGTTAGTTCTTATTGTCTTTAACTTACCTTGACACCGAATCCAATGATTTTCAGCACTGTTTCAACACTGAACATGCCTGTGAATCCCATGTTGATGTATTTGAGTGATTTTTCATACATCTCACCTTGATTATGATACTGTTAGAATGTTTTTAATTATTAGTTTTTATTATTTTATTTAGAAACAATAAAGAAAATATCCGTTTAACTTTAGAAAGGATAGGATTTTAGATACGGAGACAAAAGCATGTGTAGTTCACCCTGAATACCTTTCTACAATAGATTTCCTTGAACTGGGAACAGATTTCATAAATATGTTCACCTACGTTTGTATGTGTATTATGTATACTTGTTGCTGTAATAATTTCATAATTTCAATTTAAACCAAAACTTTATAAATCATGCCAATTAGTGTAAAAGCAAAAAAGAAATAATGCCGAATTATATACAGTACACAACATTGATTAATACGTATGTATCTTTTCATAATACTGCATTTAATGTAAGTACGCATTAGTACGCATAGATTTAGAAAGAGGTTTACAAATCTATAAAAGCCAAAGAGGAGAAACGTTTTATTTATTTTTTAAAGTGTTAAATAAAGAAGTGCCATGTAAGAATTGCATGTATGTATGTCTGTAAAGTTACTAACTGCATTAATGTTTATCGTAGATTATAGTGTTCCTCAACCTTTTTAGCTTTAATAATTGTTGAGGGTTGGTCATTTAAAATAATATATCTGCAATCTCATTCCCATTAATCAGCTCCCGTGGAGTTACTGAATGCCAACTATGCCACCAACCCAAAATAATAATCCAAATAGAATACCTTAAACTGCTTGAACTAATCTCTTGAAACGTGGAATATAACTTGGACTATCCCGTTTTGGTATCTTGTAGGTGCCTACGATCATCACATCAACTTACCTTCATCATTAGCAATAGCGTATTGAAAACGATAAGCATCATTATAAAGTATTCGAACGGTGTAGACACGACGATTCGCCACACTTTGTACTTGAAAGTGTTTCGGTTTTTGGGCATGTAGCGTTCAAGTGGTCGAGCTCCGATAGTAAAATCAATGCAGGATTTCTGCGAGGAAAGAATGAACAATTGGGAGACACGTTATAATGTGCACTTATTAAAATTTATTTTGTTAACTGTAAGAATTGTAGTAAATGTTTTGGTTTCTTTTAATATTTTTGTAGATTTTGTAGGATTACAACAACTACGGGGACAGGTTAGAATTGAGATTTGGTAATTGATTTTCTAAGCAGATATTTTAAAGTAATTATATTACATATACACTAACATTTATTTGTACAATCTTTGAATAATGTTCACAATATAAGACTCAACTAATGGATGGTAAATAAAAATCAAAGTATGATACCATATATACACTTAGAGTTAGTGACAAAATACGAAAACAAACAAGTAGAAAAATTACAGTCAACTACACTCGACTGTGGGATACCCCGTACCCAGTTATTTAAAAAAAACTCTTATACACACATACACACATGCATAGAAATAGAAGAGATTTTAGGGGTTCAGCGCAAACTGAAACGATATATTCAGACTGGGGAGGGAAGCACGCTAACATCTGCCAACCAGGCCCGTAACTAGATGCGTGCAGGGTGTGCGGTGCACAAGGGCCCTCAACTGCCAGGGGCCCCTTGCTAACTGCCATAAAAATGTTTTTAAAGGGGATAAATTTTCACAGTTTAATTACGTTAGTGAGCACCAATATTTTACATTCATTTAGTGAATTAATTAAACTAGAGGCCCCCGAGAAGTATTGCACAAAGCCCCGCAAGACCGTCACTACGGCTCTGCTGCAACACATCTGTTTCACACACTATTCTAGGGTACTAGGTATGCAAACTACCCTGACAAAACAATAAAAACTAGCAAATTGCTTGCCTAGAACCGGTTCAATTGCACACTGTGAAAAAAGATGCCAATTCGAGGAATTTAAAACGAGATTATACTATCGTATTATTCTTTTTAGTGCAAAATCTTGGATCTTGATCGGGAGTGCCAGTGAGCAGTATGATTTCTTAAAAAATAATTGCTCTATTTGTAATATCTTTGAACGAAAATGAAAATGATTACGAACTGCAATTATACATATTGATAGTCAGTTCAATTGTTCGTTAATTAGTTGATCGAATTTGGAGAGATTACATTGCTGGATCATGGTATACTTACAGTAGCTCTGGCAGTAGTGTATTCAGCAACGAATTATATATAGTTTGGCAACAACTTATTGATGACTGACGATAGCAATCGTTAAATATTCAAAACTGAATATTTAAGGACGATCGTGAATATTATGAATTATCTCTACTTTCCGGTAAATGTTCAGTCTTTATATTGAAGAGTTTCTAGTCATGTTAACTCTTTCCTATAACCCTATAGGACATATGACACTATTCAAACGATGTGTACATTTCGTCTTTTGTCTATATAAACATCGAGAGGTTAAAACTAGTTGGTAAAGAAATACTCTAAGCTTTTCAGAATAACTGGAAGCGATCCACAATAAAAGCACTAAATGTTCTATATGTATGTACTTATGTATATACACAAACACAATAAAAAGTTGTCAGTGTGAGGAGAGCGGGTCTAAATGATGGAAACAGAAAATAGCAGTAAACATAGCACCAAGAAGAAAGCTAACAGAAGGGACTATCAGGGTCTCTACGTACTTATCGTAGAGTAAGACTTTTACAGCACAACTATTGCCGGGTCATTGTCCAAGGAGTGCAGAGAGGACTACACTGTGTTTATTGCGAATGTGGGCATACTATATAAACTGTATAATTGTATTGGCACTCGTATTTATGTATTATTCTATATGATCTGGACTAATGTCTGTCAGCATTGATTGCACGCAGAGAGGTAGTTAGCAGAGGAATATGGTAGAGTATGGGTGTTTGTGTGTGTACATATACGTGCATAGAGAAAACAGGTTTTGTTTGTATAGTAAGACTATCGGCATTACGAGTAGGCATTGTACATGACACACGAAGCACACATACATATTAAAGAGAACACTGGAGTTGCTTTGACTTTTTGTTTTTTTTCTTTTTTTTTATTTTTTTTTTTTTTTTTTTAATTTTTAGTTTACGTATTACGAGTTTTACATATTTTGGATGGGCTTGGCTCACCTGATTTTTGTCAATTTCACCATCTTGCAATTCAGCCTCGCCTTGCTCTTGAAATGTTATGATAATCAAAGCGACGAATATGTTGACGAAGAAGAATGGAAATACAATAAAATATACTATATAAAAGATGGACATTTCGATCCGGAAATTTTGGATTGGACCCCTATCTTCATAAGTGGCAGCCATTGAGTGTTGCAAGACCCTATATACGATGATTACCATGATGACGATGTATCATATTATCATTTAAGTGAGGAGAGCACAAAACAAAAACAAAAACAAAGCATAATTGATTATTATTTTTCATACCATATCATACCATATAATTCAGATTCAAGTTCGTATTTGTATTGTATTTGTATAGTATTTCAATGTGAATTGAGATTAGTTTCAATATTATAGTATTCTGTACAATATAGTTGGATAGATTCATACATATATGTATATATGGATAAATTAGCTTACTGTGGCCATCCTTCGCCGGTCTGCACGGCGAACAGTGTCAACATGGCGGCGGCAACGTTGTCGTAGTGAAAGCTCCGTGGCTTCCACACCCGCCTCTCCTGTTTCGGCAGCAGTTCGTCTTCCTCATACTTGAAATACGAGCCCCTTTTGGGTGTTCGGGTGTAAAGGTGTTCGGGGTGTTCAAATGTTGCATTTTTGATGGTTTTTAATCAATTCATGATGGTTTTGTGATTTGGTTTTATTTGCGCATTTGCAGTTATTCGTTGTGGAATTGTTAATAATTGAATTTTCGATTTATTATTAAATGTAAAGAAACAATTTCGATTTAAAAAAAGCACTACGGCAAAACAACAAATCAAAATCATCGGAATACAATATGGCATATGAATTTTTATCGAACCAAAGCATAATTATAAGAAAAAACAATGGCTTCCTTGTTTGTATTGTTTTTGGTTTTTCATTTTCGTTTTTTTTTTTTTTTTTTTTTGGTTGTGGTTTTTGATTATCTGTGTTTGTTTTTCTCTTACTAGTTATGTGAAATGTTTAAAATTGTATGAAAGTACAAGAATGTATGTATATACAAAAGTCTAATGGATACAAATAACAGTAAAAACATTTATATATTTAAAAAAGACGTTAGCACCTTAGCTTCAGATTAGATCAAGTAAATATGTATGTATGTTGTGAAATAGAATGAAAACGTTATAGCATGTGTTATTTAGAAATGTATTTGATATGTGTTCATGTATGGATCCGCGGTCCTTTTTCACGTTTCATGTGTTCATGTATTCATGTGTTCGAGATCGATGCGATGAATGAACGATTCGATGTTAGTGTGTCTGCAATTGTTGTTCTTGTTGTACAAGTACTTGACTTTGTCTTACTGCGAATCCAGATCAACGCAAATCAACACTGTACAACTGGAGGGCGTAGAAAAAAAAGAAATGTTCGAAAACTAACGAAAATACATCAAGATACAAACATAACGAATGAAGTATCTGCGTATCTAATATATACAAACACAGTACATAAACCATGAAGGAATAACCCATTTTAACATTAATCGAGCATTGGCTCTCAATGTGAATGCTTCAATGTGATTGAGACTGTGCAATGTGAGGAACTATGGCTGATCTTCTTCTACTCTATATATAATAAAATCTTGTTCAGCTTGTTCAACTCTGTTCAAGTTGAAATCTTCTAAAAGATAAGTGTAAATTGAAGTGTTCGGCTTGTTGTTCGTTCGGCGATGTGTAACAAAGCAGCTGCGCTTATATGTATATCCAGACCTTTGGTGCATGTTGAGTGATGTGACTGCCTATATGACAATTTGGCATGTTTCTTATCCCGGCTAGCAGCGACTGTAGTCCTTGGTGAACATTAATGCTTAAGTAAGCAGCTGATTTTGATTAAATTTCAACATCTGGTAAGTCTAATTGTTAGTTGAACGATCAAGAAACAAAATAACTAAGGCTAATTTTGAAGTTCTCTTTGAAACTGAGTTCGCTAATCGGGATATCAATTTAGAGTATCATACGTAATCGATCTGATTCCTAGCCAAAAGTGTCATGTGTTGTGGCAGAAGTCTAATGTATGTCGATATATGGGATATATGAAGTCGATGTACGTGTACATATGTAAATATTTGGGTAATTTTAGGTTGTGTTTCAGACCATAGTTGTTAATAAGGTGAACAATAAGATGGTCATACTGTGTCGTGTATATATACTTCTCGATCCGGCGAGATACGCGTTAATTTTTTATTTTTGTTTCGTGCGCATATACGTACGGGGCATCGCAAGGAGAAAGTTCCCGCAAGTAGACAAAGCTCTGGAGAATTGTACTACGAAGTTTATATATAGTGTATAGGTTATATACAATAGAAGTTGAGACTTGATCACTATATTCTGGAAGTCAGATTATGTTTCACTTAATTGGGAATACGTTTTTGTATATTGTATGAAAATTTGGAAAATTACTTTATATTGGTTAGATGTCAAAGGGGCCCAGTATGCGTTGAGTGTATGAGTTGCATAGCTTCACATCTGTTATCGAGTTTCGAGATTTTCTACTTAGAATGCATAAAAATGCTAAAACTACGGTTTAAGAAATGGAAGGAAGAGCTCATCATAGGTGTTGCTAGTCTACGAAGTGGGTAACGATGAAATCGGCAACAAACGTATCGTATAATAAACATCTATTAGGAATAAGTTGAATCGTCTTTGTACAAATGCGCGAGCATAAGTTTAAAGTATGTATGTGAAAAGTAGTACATATATATTCGAGTTAAATTCTATTCGAGAAGTGTTTCAAAAAGAACATTTAGTATGGCTTAGAGGGACCGTAAGTTAGGGGTAGGGAGAAGAAGAATATAGAAGAAGTAGAAGTAGAGTAAATGGCTTGGAGAATATACAAATGAGTACAGATCGAAGACCTAGGTCTCAAAGTGTGCTATCAGAGGATAAGAATGCTACAAGGTTAAGATCAATAACTACGTTGTATCATTATGAATACGATCCTTGTTTCTATAGAATGTACGCGTACACAGACTTATTAAGAAATCTTCTGGTAGTAATATGGACTCTTTGGTATTGCAAAATACCCAATTGTAAATTGTAAATAAATGAAACGGTTATGTACATGCTAAACGCGAAAGATAGAGTAAGTTTTTGGATAAATTTGATTTTGACATCGATTTTTGTTTTTGGCGTAGAAGGCAACACATACAAATATACATTGATTCGACTTAATAGATTAACTAGAACAGAAATAGAAGAAAACTAGAAAGATATTTTAGGTGGTAATTGTAGTTTCGCATTTCAGTTCTATTCTATGCTTTATACACAGACACAGATGTTGTTGAATTATGCGCATTTATCTCTATTTGGTTCGTCTTTTTTTGGTTTTTAATTTAAAATAATTTGTTTGTTTATGTTTGGTTTTTCTTTTCTTTTCTATTTTTTTTTTTCTCTGTGTTTTTTTTTCGTTTTGTGTTTTTGGCCTGTTTACTTGCGTGATTGTGTGACACAAATCAGGCAAGAAAAACTAGGCGAGAAACTTTAAAATGCTACTCTTACATTCTGTAGAATCAGTGCACCTTTTTTGTTTTCTTAGAAAAGAAAAAAGATACAACAAAGCAAGACCGAAAATCAAGAGTGTAACTCAAAGAACTGATACAGAAGATAACTCAAGATACAGGATGGATAAATGATAAGCTCATTTCATTATCTTTTCGAATCGCAATCACTTTACCATGGGTACACCATATAATACGCACGAATAGTTTAATTTTCGGTGCATATTAATGCGTTTTTTGTAATTCAAATATATGTACAAGGACTGCTGAGTATGTGTCTTAGCATGTGATATCAGGGACACAGGGAATCGATCCAATTAGGAGTTCTATGAGACTGAACTACGATTGTGTCAGTGTCACTTTTCGATACTCTCCCTTGCGAAAAGAACTTTCATGGAATGGTAAATTGTTTAGTTGGTTAAGAAATTCTTAAATTGAGTGTGGAAGTTTTTGGTATTGTGAAAACAGTTATTATGGATATATATGTATATAGACATTTATAGGAAGCAATCTTAGTAAGTTGTGTAACAGAACTGTAGTCTGGATACTGCTAGTTAGCACTAGACACACAGGTAACTATGGAGTTGGGGTAAACACATATAAAACACACATCACATCTTTAACGTCCTGTCTCGCCTAAAGCTACGCATTGTTGTATTGTAGTATATGTATATTTCTATAATGGATGTTTGTAAAAGCTTGGGAATGCACATCTTAGCAACTTAACATTTGGAGCACAGAGAATAACATTGATTTATTGAAAATACGTATACATATACATACATATATGATATTATTGTATATAGGTATTCTACGCATATGCTCATGCATGCACAGACACACATTCGCATATGCGTAGAAGAAATACGAGGGTCGTTTGATAAGTCCGTGACTTTTTGTATTTGCCGCGCACCTGCTCTAAATACAACACTGCTCCTGTCAGCAGTTATCGATTTACAGCTGACTGTAAAATTTTGAGAAAGCTGCGTTTTTTGGTTTGCGTTTTATAGGCATTGAAAGCAGACGATCTCGTGAATTTTAACGAAAATGGAAAAAAGTGAATTTCGTGTCAGCATGGCAAAATTTCATAAATTGGGCTACGAACTGCTACCCCATCCAGCATATTCTCCAGATTTAGCCCCCTGTGACTATTTTTTGTTTCCAAACATGAAGAAATGGCTCGGCGGTAAGAGATTCGGGTCATCACAGAAACAAACGACTATTTTGAGGGCCTTGAGAAAACCTATTATTTGGAAGGAATAAAAAAATTGGAAAAACGCTGGACTAAATGTATAGAGCTAAAAGGAGATTATGTTGAGAAATAAAACGCTTCTTTGACGAAAAAAATATATTTTATTCAAAAAGTCACGGACTTATCAAACGACCCTCGTATTGTATATATAGGGAGAGAGATAGAAACACATTGACAAACATAGACAGCGAGAGAGAGAGAGAGAGACAGATAGAGAGTTAAACAGAAAGAGAGAGCGAGAGTGATCGATGGGAGAGCTATTTATATGTAAGGCCAGACAGAATGTATGAATATGTGTAACACTTGACTAAGGGAGGGGGGGATAAGTTGTCTCTTTTTCTTGTGGGTAGTGAGGGGGGAGGAGGTGGGAGAGTTTTAGACGGGGTTTGCGGATCTCTAAGAAACGATAAGAATAGAAACTATAATCGAATAACCAAAACGTACATTGTAGATAAGTATATCGGAAACGATAGTGAACACAAATATACTGAAATCAAATCAAAAGTCAGACGAGAGCGAATAAATTTCAAATTCAAGATTCGAAAATTGAATAAAAATTTTACTTACTGGCACTCTTCGGAAGTATGTTTACTTTCGTCCGTACAATAAAAAAACTTTCCATTGAACAATTGTACACCAATAACAGAAAATATAAATTGAAACAATATGTACACGATTAGAATGTTAACAACATTTTTCAATGAGTTCACGACGCAATCGAAGACGGCTTTCAATTTGGGAACCCGCTTAATGGTCTTCAATGGACGCAGTACTCGCAACACACGAAGCGATTTGATGGTTGACAAATTTTGTCCAGCGCTGCTACCGCTCATATCGAAACCGAAACTAACAGCAGCGCAGATAACGACCACAGCATCCATAATATTCCAGAATTCTCTTAAATAGCTGCCGGGATGTAGTATCACACCCAAGTCTACAATTTTCAGCAACATTTCTATCGTGAATACGCCGGTAAATGCATAATCAAAATAATTCAAGATTTCGTTTCGCCTCGAGTTCTCTCGAACGGGATCTTCGGCTGCTAATGCTATTGATGACATTGAGATGACGACCATAATGAAGAAATCAAAATATGGCAAATTAACCACCCAATGGGCACCACGTCGTATGCTGTATATGTCGTTCGTAGTTCAACCAATTGATTGTTGGATTTATTGTTGGTTTCATGTTTTCAAATAAGGTTTCAGATTCGTTTCGTTTGGTTTCGTTTAGTTTCGTTTCGTTTCGCAAATAGAGAATTCATTCCAGATTGAAGGTGTTGTGTTTTTTTTTTTTTTTTTTTGGCGCAATTACAATCGCATAATTCGATTCAGTTTTTAGTTTCATTCAAATTGTTATTAATATTGTTATTTTTTTGGTTTATTTTGGTTTTTGGGTAAGTTATCGATAAGTTCGATTATGTTTTACATATTGTTTAATCATCCGTTTTATTTAGTTAGAATCGTTTTTGGGTTTCCAATTTTATTTTCGATCATTTCGCATCGGTTTTTGGTAGTTATAATTTTGAGGTTTTTCCATTTGTTTTATTTTATTTTTGTTTTGTTTTCAACGGTATTTGTCGTCGTCATTGTTAAAATTTGTTGTTGTTTTTGTTGTAATTGTAGTTGTTGTTGTTGTTGTTGATGTTGATGATGTAGTTGTAGTTGTTGTTGTTGTAGTTGTTTCAATTGTTAAAGTGATGATGAAGTTGATATGATAGTTTGCAATTTCTCGGTGGTGATGGTGATTGGTAAATGTAATCGAATTTTTTAATCGTTGATATATTTGTAGTGCAAATATTTACAAACAGATGATTCATTCAATTGATTTATTGATCAATTAATTAATTTGTTCATTGTAGTGTGCAACATAAAATTGAAACGAATCCAAAGGAACAAGTAAAAGAACAAATTGAAGAATAGTTAGTAAGATTGTTATTATATGTTGGATTTTTATCAGATATTAAGATTATATTGTAGCGAATGTCTAAATTTAAACCCAGAACATAGGAGCCCGTACTTAATTCAAATTCAAATCTATGCGAGAGTTTCAAGAAACTTATTTGTAATATATATGTTTGTATAGAAATATATGTATATGTATAGAGGTGAATATCTCCACCCAGAACGGCACAGAACAGGCCACACACCAGTGAGCGAGAGGGTCGAACTGCTCCTTCTTATTTGCTGTGAAAAGAAATTGAATTACATATGTTCCGCGATTCGACTGTGGATCCATCGAAACTCTGTACTGTGTACCTAGGGCTTATCCAAAACTAATATGTAAATGATATGTGTCAGTAATCTTCCCTCTAAGAGCTAAACATACTAATCAACATGTGCGAAAAGTGTTTCACATGTTGAGATAGAATAGAGATCAGGTGTATATATGTATATAAGTGAGAATCATATTTACGGATTTGTCGGTGACAGTATAAACATTGAGGAATACGGCAGCATTGGCTTCGGCCCTTCCGTTACTTCCTCCTCTTCCTTTTTCTCCTCCACCTTCTTTTTGCCCTTTCCTTTGGTGGTGGCCACGGTGCCATCGCCATTCTCTAAATGCACTCCGTCGCCCTGCAGGGCTTCCATCTCCTTCTCGAGCTCTTGGAGTTGTTTCTCTTTATCCTCTTCGACTTGTTCCTCTTCGGCTGCTGTAAGTTCTTGGGCATTCGCCAAGTTATCGACGGCGATAGCCAAGAACACATTTAAAAGCGTATAATTACCGAAGAGTACCAAAACGATAAAGTATCTGTTGAAAGAATTGCAGGTGATTAGTTCAATTCACGGCAAGGTGGTCGGTGGTCCTAAGAACTAAATATGTCGTATGAAAGTCGCAAACATTTACGACTTTTGCCATAGCCCAATCCAGTGAAACTGCATTATAGTTTACGGGATACGGGCTATGTCAACCTAGATGCTCGCAGAATGTCAAAATGGTCGAATACAAATATAGATAAATTAATGGATCGCAACAAGAATAGGTGGAGAAAAACTATTGATTAAGTGAATTTGAATGCAGATTATGACGATAGCAATGATCAACCTGTGACTTAAGGCCACACTGAATCCAACAGAGCGGAAACCTAATGGGTGGCTGCAAGAGACATAGTAATAAGAGAAATACATATATATATAGTCAGGGTTCAATGAGTGGTCATAGCATTGTATATATACACTTACGTCATTGAATTCATTGATTGTGTTTTGCGAGACAACATTTCTAAATACTTGACGGTTGACGATAGACAGGAACGAGAGGATCGGATGGACTTGGCTTGTAGAATTTCAGCATCTGAGTTAACTAAATTCTTCAAGCTCTAAAGTCCCATGGTGAACCCAAAACTTTTAACGTTTTGGATCGATTCGTAGTCGATTGCACACATTAATGGTTCGACGTTCAATGAATTGAATCTATTTTGTTTTACGTTACTTATTGCTTACACTTCAAGGATATTCAAAAAGAGTTTAAACATTGGGTGTCTAGAGAGCCAATTGTACAGATATATATATTCCGAAAGGCCAACGTTACATGATAGTTCAGGAGAGCAGTAATGAAGGCGGATATGGCAGTCTACCGATATGGGATACACTAGGCAATGACAATATGTTGCTTGTATGGCTTAGTATGTAACATACTCTATGAACAGGTATTATCTAAGTGCACACACATAGTACTTAAAATGCTTAAACTTACATAGAGTAAATCATTCCTTTCTTTGCACCACCTTGCGATATTATACCCTGATACATAACTTCATTCCAATCTTCGCCGGTTAGGATTTGAAAGACAGTCAAAAGCGCTATAGGGAAGGTGTTAAAATTTGTCTCTGGTGTGCCTCCTGGCAAATTGAATTGCCCACCGAACAACTGCATGCCGAGCAGGGCAAATATCAGTATGAACAAGAAGAGCAGGAACAGCAACGAGATAATCGATCTCATTGAGTTCAGCAGCGAAATCACCAGATTGCGCAGTGACGACCAATACTTAGTCACTTTAAAGATGCGCAACAGTCGCAGTGCACGCAGCACAGACAGACCGAACGAGCCACCTTTGACTTCTGACCAGATAACCTCGAATATCGAACCACTAATGACGACACAATCAAAACGGTTAAACGACGACTCGAAGTAAATGCGAGGTCCCAGCGCGTACATCTTGATGAACATTTCCGACATGAATAGTCCGAGAAATATGAATTCCGCAAAATCTGCAATAGAAATGGTATTCATCAGTCGCGTAATGACTACAAATATGCTACATTCAGATGGTGTATCCTCAGCTATTTTGTGTGCTCTTTGACTATCGAAAACCTTGATACGATTTCAAAGAACAGAACTTACACAGGAACTCCGTTAGAAATGTGGGCTGTCCGTAGTGTTCGACGGCCACGCAAACGGTGTTCAGAAAGACAAGGACTATTACGAACCAATAGAACCATTGCGTCTTTACTGTATGTCTTATCCAGAAGCGAAACCTCTTCTCGGCACGCCAGAATCCTGTACAACTGCCTTGGGGTTTTGAACGAGTTTTCAGATAACCTGTATATAGAAAAAAATCGTACATCGATTAGTGTTCAACTCTCTCTACCTTTAACTCATTGATTGAGACAGATATATTTTGTGTATGCTCCACATAATTAATAGATATATGTATACTGGAACGCTGTGATTAAGCCCGACTTACGAGCTAAAATCTCTATATGCGTAAGCGAATTGCAATTACAGATAAAGACATCTACGAGTACAAGAACGAGTACATAAAGAGATACATACAAGTCTGGACTAGAATACTGAGCCTAAATTACTATCAAGGTTCAGTGCGAGAGATTTTCTGCTGATTCGTGTCGATTACTTAATAAATAGGGACAGTACTATAAGTGTATTCAAAAACAATCCTTCCCACGCTCTTTTTCTATCAAAAAATTGTGAGTTACTGGAAGGATGTACCACTTTCAAAACAGTGGAAGCGATATACATGGGTCATAAGTGTTAGCAGAGAGGCAGTAACACCGGAGGCAATACATATATATATTTACACAGAAGAAATACTAACATGAAGTCATCAGTCTACAGTACCCAACCCATTCCTTAGTTATATAGTATATACCATATGTGTGTGTTTGTGTGTAGAGTTGAATATCCGACATGACCCTACACCGAAGTGAGAGATGGCATTGCGAATCAGGCTACAACATTGTTAAGTGTAGATGAAGACAATGAAGATCCACTCGGCAGTGTCTCTTCAGGTCACAGCAATAGCTTGGTAACTAAACTAAAATCGGTATTATGGGAGTGATGAATGAAAAATAAATTAAATGTGAAAGGAAGTAAGATATGTAAGTCGGGCTTTAGACTACTCAAAAGAGTCTTGTTAGCGGGGACTGTGTTCATAACATTGACGTAACTATCTAGTTACTGATTGTGTTCTTGATTGATGATTTTGCAGTGATGTGATGATCGTTACACAACACATCGCCGTGGGGATGTTCTATCAATTGACTAATTACATTATCTGCGATTGTACAAATGCGGCACGATACAGTGCTAATGCTTTTTGTTTCTTAAATTGAACAGATTATCGAGTTATAAGTTACTTACACATTTTTGGAATATATTCAAAGTAAGAAATAGAATTTCATGCCGTTCAGATCGATAAAATAAAACGAAACGAAAGATGATATTAATTGGACTTCGAAGACATTCCTAAATCCTTTCTTATAGTTTTATAGTTATGCATTTTCCAATGGAAACCCTTAATTTTACGAAGAAATATTTCATATAGAGCACAGTGATTGCATTCTGCATTGGATTTGTCAAATTATTGAGTCTTTTTGGTAGTTACACCCACTGACACCCACTTAATATTTTTGTTTTCGTTGCCATTTACCAAATACGCTGACTTACAACACATTCATACGTTGTACATACATGAACATACATACATATGTATGTACCTCGACTTCGACTTGGACAAGCCATAGCACACACGATTCTTACCGTCATCACCATAGTCCTCCTCAGCTTCCTCCTCTTCTGTGTCGGTTGATTTCGATTTGCCTAAGCTTTTCAGCTTTTTCCGTTTGGCTGCGTTTCGCCGACGAGCTAAAAATAGAAAATTTTCCATATCATTATCTTTGCTTTGCGGCCATGAAGTCAAAGCTCTCAACAAACCCTCCATTATGTGCATTTTCTCTTCCTCAGTTGTTCGTTCTTCGGCTAGGATAACTTCCTCTGAAATAACACCACGATATGGAATGTCTTTATATATGTTCACACAGAGATATGCGAGCTTTGATATGATATCTTATTAATAGCAAGCAAACTTAGGTATTAACATGACCATTTAAAGGGGGTATGCGACTTAATGTTGAGTTAGTATAGAGTATATAGTTATATTGTGGTTATGTTCATATGTTGGTGGTATTGTATGGAGAAGTATATGCTATATATAATATATGTACTTATTTATATTGCGTCTTTGTGTTCTAGAGGAAACTAGCAGGTGCCACAAGTGCTGCTAACTGGTGTACCTAAGTTGGTAATGTTGTCTATTTATAGAAATTCAGAATTAAAGAGTTTTATCGGCAGTTAGATGCACGCGGAACCGTAGAAAATGTCTATAACATGTTCTTAAATATATAGTCGATTAACGTAGTATCAGAAGGTAATGAATTAATTAAGTTTTGGTCTTTAATCTTTTTCAGACTAGAACTTTTTCAATATTGGACCTGAAATTTCTCAAGAGTTGATCAAGGTTTCTTAAGAAAGCCTTCACAAATTTGAACATAGTATCATATCATTAACAGCCTATTATCCAAGTTTAATTTACAATTTGTATCCGGATCAGTTTGGTCGATACTGAAATGGTAAACTTAATTGGGCAGCGAAAGCTTATTCGAAGTTTGTGTTTATCAGTGAGTAGGTGTGTAAATGCATTAATGTGAGTATATAGGTATATATAGATGTATAGATGGATGGATGAGTGGATGGATGTGTACGTAAATGGATGCAGTTATGGACGTGACAATACAAGTTATTTGGTTGCGGATATCATATGTAATATTACAAAAATGGGGGTAAATACTATACCAGCTTTACAAATCCATTCAACATAGCCGTTTAACTCTCTTTCTAGTTGCTGCTGCCTTCTAAGTTTAAGAAACTCTTGTCTATTTTCTACTTTTTCTCGTTCTTTTGCGAATTCACTACAAAAAATAATCAAATAGAATATGATAAACCAAAAAGAGGAACAATCAAATGAACAAATCTGTATGTATTGCATTACAAAATACAATCGTTAATTTGTTACCTTTGTGTACGAGATTAAATGTATATTATATATGTTCATAACATACATATGTATGTATGTAAATGTGTATTCGGGTAGTAAACAATAACATGTATGTGTGTATAATATTCATACTTCAGAAATCAAAATCATAAGTCTTAATGAGCCGCATTGACGACAAACTCTGCTGTGTCAGATGAGAAATCAGATGAATTTGCATTGGAGTTGGTCGCTTAAGGGATTGCAAATGCCGCAGTGAGGTCTGAGGTCCAGCGAATAAGTATAAATCCAAGCATACATACATACATATACACATATGTATGTAGATTTGTGTGTGAAGTTAGATGAATTTGTGAATTGGCATCATCGCAAGCCTTTGCACACAACAGCTCTGACTTGAAAATGAATTTTGTGGGCAATCTCTTGCTATATATAAACATAGATACATATAGTTATCTGGCAGCTGGCTCGATTCGAATGGGGTTTATTCTTGACTATACTGGAATGTTCTCAAACTAACTTGTGCACTCGTGTGTCTAAATTCTTCTCTAGCCATAACTTATAAAACACAATAATAATATCGGAAAAGTTGTTCAAACAGGCACATCGTAACGGCAACTGCAAGGGCATTTTTGTTTAGTGTAGAAGAACGTACTTATAATACTTGAAGAATATAAGATAATAGACGAGGGTGGAGTTGACTAGATAGTTAACTGGGGGTTTAACATTGATAGTGACTATAATCGGTTGTGTAGCATAATGGATTGAACGGGTATGTACTGGCAACGATAACGGTAACGGTAACGGTAACAGTAAAGGGTAGTGTTAAAAAGGGGTAAACAGCATTTCGTTGAATATCCGATTTAGCATTATAGTTATATAACGATCAAAATTTCATTTGACGGGAATTTGTCGGGAATTGCTTGCGTTCTATTTTTAAATATGGTTAGTAGTAACTAGCATTAAGTTGAACACGTTCCTTTATAGTAAAGTCGTATGCAATCAAACTGATTATTATTATTTCTATTTGGACATTGTACAAACTATGCTTATGCATACATATATATGAATATGCACTTGTATTTGCGTTATTATATATTTGGTATTCAATGTACGTTGTGGGAGATTATGAACGTGTGTTAGAAAACTATTTGCTGTTGATTTGTTCGGTTAGTTGGTTGGTTGGTTGGTTGGTTGGTTGGCTGGTTGGTTGGTTGTTATTTGTTGGTTTTTGTTTAGTTGTTTAATTCTTGGTTGGGTTCTTTGGTTCATTTTATTTTAAGATATAAATTTATTTATTAAGTTCTAAGTAGAAGGGAGAAATTTGGCGAATTCGGGTGGCAGATCTCGGCTGGTCGAGACACAAGTAGTCTAAGGATTTATATGACGGTTTAGCCAATGTGTGATTATAAGAGTATTATGGCAATTTTCTAGATATTGCATTGGGAAATGTTCATTATTAAAAACCTGCTTGCGTTATCCAATCAAGATAGGAGACCATGGCTGTTTGAAACATGGCACGAAATCGGCATTTTTGAAATTCCATGCGACGCTCGACGCGGTTTCGCTCGTTTGAAAACTCTCTGAATTTTCGAAAAATAACATTTTAATAAAACATATGCGAAATAAATTATCGGTGTGAACAGAAAAAATAATAATGATATTGTGTACAACAGCCTGGAAAGGTTCAATGGGCTGTTGCATTAGTTTGGGAAAATTCAACATCAGGAAAGGAATCTTTTTCTCAATTTATATATAAACATGTTTGGTTATACATATATATATATATATATATATAGGTATATAGGTATTTATTTAGCGCACATTGTTGTACCGAAAGGTATACCTATTGTACATCTATATTGAAACAGATGTATAACGTTTTTACAATCAATGTACAGACAACGAAGTTCATCAGTCCATGAATCGCTGTGAATACCGTAAAGATCATTTCTATTCCCAACAAATACATCTTGAGATCTTAGATTAAAGAATCATATGACTTCTCCTGTTGTCAATCTCGAAAGAGTTTATTTTTATAAACATAAGTACGATAACAGAGATCATATTGAAAATGAAGTCGCAATGACTAGAATCGTTGGGAATGTCCAGTTTATGTACAAATAACTTTTTTGAAAATGTCTTTACGTTGATGTTACAATGTTGAACCCAGTTTCATAATTTAACAATTGTAAAATGATACATAAGAGTGTAGGAAATTAAAAGAACAATGATTAGTCCAACTTACCCACTCAAAACACCAAGAACTAAGTTGAGCATAAAAAATGAGCCTATAACTATAAGAGGCACGAAATATATCCAATTAAATTGTGAACCTAATGCGTCGTTGGTCTGTGAAAAGAAAGATGAATGGATTAGAAACACACACTCAATATGTATATCCAACATCAGTATCATTGCAAACGATTGGAGGATTGACTAGGGTGCTATTTGAGGGGTTTACCCAATATAGTATTGACGTCCAGCCTTCCATTGTGATACATTGGAACACCGTCAGCATGGCAAACCCAATGTTATCGAAGCTTGTTATGCCTGAATTTGGTCCATCCCATTTATCCAGACACATGCTCGTCGTACTATTGCATACGAAAGAGCCTCCCGCTTTCTCCGTCGTGTTATCTGTGTTACAGGGTGTCTCCGATTCACCTTCCTTCACTAGTCTGTCTGTACTCGCAGCGAGGCGGAGGCAAAGAAAGAGATTATTAATAACGATGATTCAAAGTGAATGGAATAGGTTTTTATACTTGGATCCTCTAAGCTATAACAAGTCTTATGCAGTGTGCCCGAATAAAACTCGAGTCCAATGATTGCAAATATTACGATTGCAAACAACACCAAGAGACCGATTTGCAGTAAAGGTGCCATCGCCTTGATTATAGATTTTAAAACTACTTGTAAACCTGTGTAGTTCCGATCGCAGATTGACGAGCAGATGAAGGGATTATACGAGAGATAAATTGGATTAGTAAGTTGGAAATGAAAGTCTTTTACATCTACAAAGATGGAGAATCAAACTTAATGACAAGCACAAACTATCTCAACGATCACAATATACAAAGTGTATGGCATAGAGTATAAGAAATACTGATACTTTAGATATACAGCTTGCACTTGTATATCGCGAGAACATGCAGTTAAGTGTGAATCGATTTGTTTATATCTATCAAAATACGCTAGGCCGTATCGTAACTGAATACACACATATACGCGCATATGTACATATATGTATGTGTGTTAGTGATTTATCTAATTTATAGAGTACAAATGAAACAAAAGGACTACTCACTAGGAATTCCAGACACTAATTTTAAGGGCCGTAGCACACGAATGGCTCTAAGTGTTCTTAGGTCTACCTCGGGCCCCAAATTTGGGTACAGTGTCACGAATCTGTTTGCAGACGTTAAGCGATCGAAACGGGCATTATATTAGCGATAGTCAATGAAAATATTTACAAATTTTTCTAAGTGTACTATCAAGTTCGACAATAAATAATGCTACTGGAATGAACAAATAAACAAATCATAAGTATAGCACTGAATAATGTTCAAATCAAACTTAATCAAATCAATATTCAACTTAACAAATATACTAAGAATTATAAGATACAATTATTGTTTAAGCCCGCTTTACTTAGCCAGGTTCCACTAGGAAAGACTACTAGTTATATGAATGTGATAAAAGATTTGAATCATTTCATCACTTTATCTTGTATGATTGAAATATCTAATTGCTTAATAAGATCTGCAAGGTTATTATAGTTCGTACATTATAGAACTATATTGCTTGCTAAGTCATCTGAAATTTGTACATATTCAATATGTATAATCGCTGTAAAGTTAAAGTTTACTTTATTACTTAGCTTACATATGTGTCTATATATAACGTAGCTAATAGCACAAAATAAAAAAAATCTATAATGAGCGCTACTTGTAAAACAAGATTGGCTTCTCGAAACGTTAATAATTTAGTTTCAAGCTTATATTGACTTCATCTGTGATATTTATACATATATGTAGACTACATAAATAGTCTAATATTATCTTTATATTTTATTTTGCACCTAAGGATAGTTTACCTTGAACAATCACTTTAAAATCTACGTTATTATTAAAGCTATAGGTGGACAATATGTTACTCAAATACCATATAAAGTACATATCCTGATCGAAAACATTTGCGTTAAGGTTATTAGTTTGTGAGAGAATTAATTTAGTGTTATGTTTTCGAGTACTATCCCCTCTATAGCGAATATATTGCATACTTAAATATAAAAATAACTCTGTACTATTCTATAGAATTTAGACTTTTTCCTGTATTGGTATTTTAATGTAAAACAGAAAACAAATATATATAAACATATATATTCTTGTATCTAAGAATCAAGTTTCTATTATTTGATATCTATCAAAATATAATAACAATCCTTGATATCCCTTATTATATATAATTATCTGCAAATAATGATAATATATTTCTAGCTACACGTTTTAATACAAACTTGTATTGCAATATTAAATTCGAGTGGCATTTCGATGTTTGAAGATAACTAAATTAGTAGTATTTGTTAAAGGCCACTAGTTTAGTTTTTAAGTAATTAATAATAGCTATTTGAAGAGAATGAATTCGCCTATACCGAAAACACATGTAAGTAAACATTTAGAATGGACACATGAAGCTTAAAATATCTATAGATATTCCTAAGAGCTATGGACAAAGTTTTGATGAAAACTTTTGACATTTTGATTAGCTAGCCCCTAAATTCTAATTTCTAATGCTATATATCAATATACAAATTACTGAAATAAACGAATGAAAGTAGTTGTTATCTGGCCTATTGACTGTTCAAACATTTAGTGAATAGTTTCTGCTACAACGGAGTCTTACTTGGAATTCGGGAGACAAGCTTCAGCGGCCGTAAGACACGAAAGGATCTCAACATGCGTAGGTCAACATCTATATTGGCCTCGGCAAATATCGTCATAACACTGATCGGCATTGGGGTTACCATATGAAAGTCGGTATATACATGTGTAAATTGTCAATTTAATGATTACTTCAAATTTTAAATCATAACTTTCAATAATCCCTTCAAGAGTCGTAATTAGTACACCCTGACATACTAAAATAACCTAAGTGTACATTAAGTCATAATTTAGCGCTAATATTCACTTGGATCAATTGTCTTTATACTTAGTTATATTCTCCGGTAGTACAAAAACTGTTTTCAATAATGCCAAATTAATTAATAATAAATGAACATAAGAAAAATGAAGTAAAAGGAACGTTTCCCTTGCAAAGAAGGGTAAAAAGCAAAAACTGAAGGTTATCGGTTTTCTTTGAACACCTATGGACATTAAGAATTAATACCATAAGTTAAGCCCGTTGACAATGATTCGTTTCGCACAAATCAATAAGGGGCGTTAATAAATAATTTGCAACTGAAGGATACCATTGAAACTATCGTTATAAATATATTGTAGAACGTTATTTATGTTGGAGAGGTCCGGCCAAATGGCGTTTCAGATATGTATTACATATTTACCCCGTCACTACAACGAAAAAATCCATGATGTTCCAAATATTCCTGAGATAGGAGTGTTTATGCAGAACAAGCCCTAAGGCAATGATCTTGAGCGATGCTTCTACACAGAAAATGCATATAAAATAGGCCTCCGTTTTTTCCTGTTTGTAAAAAGAATTTTTCAATAACAATTTGCCAAATTTGTGTGGGGGAAAGGGGTTTCTTCTCGTTTTGAAACCTTCGATAAGGTATACGTGTAGAGTGGATGGTGGCGATGGTTCTTTACTTATGCTTACCAATTTTTGAGCCAATACTGTCTTGTCGCTCTCTGGCAAGTGCTCCTCTAGTGCCAACACAACACAGTTGGCAATGATTGTCAATAACACAGCGTACTCAAAGGGCGGCCATTCAATGATGAATCGTGTGTATTTTCTAATTGGGTTATCCTCGGTTAGGATAAACAATGACGTCGGACCACCACCTGGTGGGTTTTCCTCTTTTTTCGGGCCACCCATTCTATCAGCTAAGCGATGGGCTCCCTTTCGACCCAAGTGCCCCCCGCCTAAGGAGTCCTGTTGATGCCCTGCTAGCACTGCTTCCTGAGCTGCTTCCAACCTGACACGAGACACGAGAGATTCATCAGCGAAAGATCGATATAATATTGTTTCGATCGATTACACGAGCACGACTTTCTCTTACAAACTACATACATAGGTTAGTGTGAAGAATACAACATACCGTCACTATATCCAATTTCTGATACTTTTGTAACGACCGCTCGGCCATAATTATATTACACAAGGTGAACCTCAATACGCATTTGTCGGGAGTGACACGCCGTCCGCATGGCACAATAGTGGCAACTGGACATTTATTTTTGGGAAGCCAAAGGCAGCTGCTCTGGATTTGGCAACGGTCCGGCGAGTCCGGATTCCGACGTCGGCGGTCCGTGGAGGACAATTGATTTGGATGTTCCTCTCGTTTCTGATCTTCTCGCTGATGTTACTGATGTCGAGGCTGTTGTTGCTATTATTAGTATTGCTGTTGTTGTTGTTGTTGTTGCTGGTGCTCCTTTTGTCAAGTTTCTTGGTTTCTTCAGTTGCTGTTGCTGTTGTTTTCTGTGTTTCTTTGTTTTGTTGTTTCTTATCTGCTCTTCTGCTTTCTACTACTGTGATTTTGTCTATTTTGTGGTATGCGCGATGGATTTTTTTGATGTGTGTTGATGAATTCGTATCGTATTCGTATCTTACACTTTTCTTATTGCACGACCTGCTATCGGGGACGAACCAAAGAGATCTAGTTATAAATTACACGCACAGTGCGCGACACAATTTTATGCACAATTGCACTTGCAGAAGTGTTGACACTCTTCACATTGACGTCGATTAGTAGGAACACCCCGAGAAATAATGGGTCCTTGCCGCGATTAACACATTTATTTTTCATGCACACAGACATACACGCGCTGGCACACAGACGGGCTTATTAGCGATGGGTGCACATTGTCCATTGTAAGGACGGTGGAATTGTTTAATAATTTATTATGAGAATTTCACGTTGTGTTGCCGTTTGAAAAGCAATTTTGTTGTTGTACGGGTCAATTCAGTTCATGACCTATCGAAATAGACACACACACTGGCACACTCAGGCACACAAACACACACACACTCACTCGGCCACATGTGCATCTGTGTGTATGTGTGTGGGGGGTAAGCATGTCAAGCAGCGAGTACACGTCAAGTTTTCAATTTTCATTCGCAGATAATTGGAAAGTTTAAAAAAAGACCGTGGCAAACGGAATGTTTAACCTTTTTCCTTTGCTTATTTAGTACGCACCACACACACACACGCACACATACATATGTACTGTATGTAGGTTCAAATATCAGTATAGCATTCCATTACTGGAACACGCTATGAATGAAACGTTAGGGGATGGAAACACAAACACACACACACACACGGACAAACACGAACACACAGACGCGCAGAGCCAAAAACATTTGTTGGCATGTGTATATGAATGTCATGGTGAAACTCAACATGCTGTGGTGAAATGCGGAACGATAAAACGAAATTTGTGACTTCACTGGAAATGGAAAGGCTGACGGCAGCAGCGCAGGCTGCCAACTCTTCTCACATGAAGATGGAACCGCACTGCACAGCAGCCCCAACTGTGTGTTTACATTCGGGTGTAATTAGGTGGATTCTCTCGCCTAATGTGAGAGCACTACCATGGAGATGGATGTCTGTGTCTATGTTTTTATCGTTGCTGGTATCGATAGTCAACCCACTTTGCTTCAAGTTCTCTTCCAACTCATAATTTAAAAGATATTTTAACATAAATAAAATTCATATTCAGACAACATATCGCTATCGAACTTATCGAACGAGACCATCCCCATTGAATTAGGTCTTTAGTTGAAGCACACACCCGGACATACAGCCAGACACACGCACACACACAATAGGCTGGGGTTAACCGAGATCAGATTATCTGTCATCTAACTTAATAGGCAATTAAAAGCAGAATTAGCACGAGAGACACAAGTTGCCGATAGGTATCGCACACGCATTATCACGTTTGTGCGCCTGTGCTTGCATTGATATGATGATGTGAATGTCCGTCTGTCTGTTTCCCTCTATTATATGGGTAGGTGGGTGAACTTGCACCTCGTATTAACGAGTTTTGTTTACATTCACAATATGCCACTCAAGCCTTGCAGTGATTCCCTTTGCGGAAATCGCTCATCGCTAAGGCGAGAGAGTTAAAAATAAATGGAAACGATACAACTGCAAAGTGGAAACACTTTCATGTACATACATACATATGCATGTGTTCGTACACACGTAAACACGTTTAAATACAGATGCGGAAAATGAATGAATGGTCTGGCGGTGTGTGGAGGCGCTCAAAAGTATGCTAACTTAACGGTTAACTGGGTCTTAAACAACAAACATGAAACCTCAAGTAATGCAGTGACGTCATCAGGTTGTCTGCCTCTGGTTTTCATTGGCTTTCTCTGGAACTAGGATGACAATTGGGTACAATCGTGTGCGTATGCATGAGTGTGCTCCTTGCCTATGTGTGAGTGAGTGTGAAGCCGAAGCCAGCAAACCTTATAATTGCTAAAAATAAACACCAACAATTGTACCACACATGAGTGTACATAACAAGTGAATGGTGTGTACACACACACACACAAACACACACGAACAGCAACTTTGTATGTACACACACACACACACACACACACGACGTAACGTTGTCTATTTTCCTGCGCTTTGCTCTACTTTCTTCATGCTCGCGACTCTCGACGAGGCATTTAACATTTCTGCTAAACAAACTAATTGGTGTGAGTGTGTGCGTGCATGTACGTGTCTGCCTGTGCATTGGTATGCGTATGCAGGCGGAAAAACACATGAAATATGCATGTGGAAAGCCGTTTTTCAGCAACTAAATAAAATAGCCTACAAAGCGAACTTATTTACATGTACACATAGGTACATTTAGGTACATGTACCTACGTGGGTACATGTATTTGCTGCTGTGCGTGGCGTAAACATGTTGGACAACATCGAAAACAGTCTGCCGCTATATGCCTCTGTGTGTGTGTGTGTGTGTACGCTCAAATCCCATTAGCAAACAAAACACAATTCGAGAGTCGCAAGTCGAAAGTCGCGAGGAGGAGGACAAGAAAAAGAAAGCATAACGACGATGTACCCCTTATGTATGCGTACATATGTACCCAGTACCCAGTGTACATAGGTAAACATTGTCGAAGGGATTGCAGCAGTGACAGCAGACAGGCAGAGGCAGAGCCACGGCAGAAGTCAGAATAAGGCGAATATGCTGATTCGAATAACTGTCTCTCAATTCTTCCCCCTGGTGATGGTGATGCTGCTCCGCTCCGCTGCGCCTCCCCTCGGTACAATTCATTCACCTTGCCAGCAGAGACGTACACGTCACAACACGATAGTCGCCGCTGTAACCGAAACCGAAATTCACTTGTCGTTGTAAATGCTGTCGCGCTGTCGCTGTCGCTGACGCTGACGGTGGCGCTGACGTTGACGCTGGCTCTGACGCCTTCACCACCCACGCAACATTCCAACCGTTGTGCCACCAACCCGCTGACCCAATCCCAAACCCAACTCGCACTCACTCACACACACACACACATACGAACGTAAAGAGACACGCACATTGACACGCGCGCGCACACTGCCGCAGTCACAGTCGCATTTATAAGTAAATGCACAGTTGTGTGTGTTGGTCTCTTCGTGTATGTGTGCGTGTGTGTGAGTGTTGGCGTATGTACGTAAAGTGCGTACATATATTGGGGCTAGTTGGGCTCACAATTACAAGGAAGCAGCACGGACAAAAACATGTGGAAGCGAAGGAACTTGTCTCCGAGTGGGCAGCAGGTGATGTGCCGCCCAAGCAGCCTGTCGCCAGTCACCAGGCTGACAATGGCCAGTCCAACTGGACTCTGGGCCTATCTATGAGAGTTGGTGTGTGTGTGTCTCGGTGTGTGTCGGTGTGTGCGGCAAGCAATTGTTAATGCCGTTTTACAATTCACTTTTCTTGTTTTCTGTTTTCTTTCTTGTGTTTTCCGTTTTACTTCCACTTCACTTCACACACAATTTCGCAATTATTCTCGTCTTGAACGTTTGTAACTTTATTTTTCACCACTCGACCCGATTCTGCTGCTGCTACATGCTACATGCTACATGCCACCACAGAAACTTCGAACTGTCGAGTTTTTTCCGTTTGCAGCCCCCGATTGGGACAAGCAGCCCAATTGGATTTCACACTGCTGAAGGAGCTGGTGCTGCCTGCTTATCTGCATTATTTCATTTATCATTTATATTCTTCGGAATGTACAAAAAAAAATGGAGGAAAACAAAAACCGTACGGTGCGAGCAGTTACCGACTTTGTCTCACTAGTTGGACGAAAAACTTAACAAACGCCAGTCGATGAAGACTTTGTATTACACTTTACACATTACACACTACAACTACACACGCACGGACACAGGCACGGCCACAGTCACACTCACAGTCACAAGCACAAGCACAGCCAGCTAACCAGACAGTCCTGCGCGTTGGTTTGAACACAAAAGCTCAAGCTCTGTGCTCAAGCTCGACATTGACTGTGGTGCTGTTCTCTTCACTCACATGGGTTCAGATGCAGCTGCGTCATGACGCGAGACAGAGATGCCACTGTAAGATGGCATACATCTGCCAGCAGAGAAGTTTGTCTTCTTCTACTGCACGCACTGGCGATGGGGGATACGGAGCTTTTCATCCCCCTTTTATCGCCTGTCCAGCTGAGTTTGACTTGCGCATTAAGCTGTAAAACATCGATAATTTCCGATGTTTATATTGAATGCCAATGATAATATCGATTTATTGTCCGAAAAATAAATATTTAAATAAATAAAAGCTTAAACGCATATACATCGCTGGATTTTTGCGTAAGTATCGTATATCGATAGGGTAAATTTTACAATGAAAGCTTTTCTTAAGTTACTTAGCTATTGTATATGTTTGTAAACAATTTGTAACACAATTGTGTCAAGAGAAAAACAAAATCAATTCGAAAAAACGTATAACATCGTTAAAATAAATTTAAATTGTGGGTGTAAACGATAGTTTGGCGATGATTCGGCCAAAATACAATTATATATGATAAAATACAGTTACCATATAGAACTATGTTTTAATTATTGCAGGAAAGTTAGAGCTAGGTTTTTATTATACAAAAAATAAAATAAAGTTATTTATTTTACTAACAAATATCAGAAAAAATATTAGACACCATTACACATTTAATGCAATTTAAAACAATAATATTTATACATACACATATAAAATCAATTGCATATTATCAGAAACTTCTCCATTGTTTTTATTGACTAGATGTGCTTAAAATTGGCAGGCAAGCGTGTATCTCAAATTTGACACTCAAAATTGTGAAGTTAAAAACGATAGTAAAATTTGATGCAATTTTGATGCTATTTTTTTCGCACAACCTCCATCGATATCATCGATATTACCAACGATTGATTAACAGCTCTGTTGCGCATTGCGTACGTTTGTAAAACAATCGAATTTGATAATGTGCAATTATGCTGAATAGCATTTATCGAGCTATCGATTTGATTATTTAGCACAGGTATGCTAATTTTATAGCGCCATCTGGTAACTTATGCAGCAAACTGTTAAAATGGCGGAACAATTGAAGGCACAATTCGACAAAGGTAATAAACGGAAATTTGAATACAGCAAAGTCGCACTGCACGCAAATCGGTATAAACTAAATGGAATTGGTGTGTTATACTCACATAATGTCACCCAACTTTAGTCGAGTCTGAGCTAATGCAAATGTTTCCGGTCCGCTTCCCGCGGCGACACGTCTCCGCTTGCCTAACGCTTGCGTGCCCGGTGGCAACGACGGCGGCGGAGCCTGTGCACCGTTGTTTCTGGTGACGCCATCTCCAATGATGGCAATGTTGTCATCCAGTCCAAAGACATTAGTGTTTGTTAAGCGCGCCATCGGTGATGAGCCCCTTCTCCGTCGAGCTCCCACCCCGCCCAGCATCCTAGTGTGACGGAAATTACCACGTGGACATTATATACACTGTACAGATGATAAAACCCGATGATGCACTGCACTTACTGCATATGAACTCCGGATTTCTTGCAGAGATCGATGCGAAAAATTCAGTCCAGTTGGCCACATAAACCTGTTCACTTGTCTTTGCGAATCAAATGGACTCCATGTCTGGTATTAAATTCGACATATTTACAATATCTTGCTCAGATCTGATATCAAAGACACTAAAGATTCAAGATCCGCCACCGTTAATGTACGCGTTTTTCAATCCGAACGTGGCAAAGTCAGCTGCGCTCGCTGGCACCTTTTGGCCAGAACTGAGGGCCATAAGGAGAGCAGCTGCGGCTTCGACAGGTGCGATGCCTGCCGTCGATACGCGCATGTACACACGCCACACAGGCACACACAAACACACGTGCATGCTGGGACGTAGCTGATTATGATGACAACGATAGTGGGCGATGACGTGCTTGATAGCACCCACTGTAGGCGCACACGCTGTTCGTAATTAGCCAGGCGCCGGAATCGACTATGACTATCTATCCACACAGACAGCTAAGCCAGTGTTCGTGTGTGTGTGTGCTTGTGAGGGCGAGCATTCCCGAGATGAGCCGAATTAAGTGTCAAGTTGTTGTGCATTTTGTTTTCGCTTTAATTTTAAAATATTATTGAATATATATTCTTGAACAATAGGTGGAGGTGCATGTACATAATTTCATTATATGTTAGCTTAATATACATATTATCTTATAATATTTGTATTGTAATGTTTTCGTAATCTATTACGGGGGTTTGTGAACTACTTAAATTCTAAAAACTTTAACCAAACTAAAAATATTTAACAGGTACGGGTCATGCGAAGAAAAGTTGATTTCACCTTTAAGAGGATTATAAAACACTTGTTTCAAACATAATTCAGGTAGGTCTGTATGCATTTTTTGCAACATCTTCAAGGATTTCCGTTGACCTGCGTATGTTTTCTCTCTCTCTCTATCTCCTTATTTTTTTTTATGAGCAAGGACACCTGTCAGAAGGCAAGATAGAGAGTTTGATATGACAACAACGCGGGACAAGTGTGTTGCTAGGGTTAGCTTGCATAGTTGGGAGTCTTCTTACCAATTCTCGGAATAACTGAATGTGCTCTAAGAAATTTAGTAACAACGAAACGCCCTTGTACAATAGTTTTTGCATTTAATTTAAGAGTTCTAATTGTGAATAGGTTAACTCTTGTAAAATAATCTTTATTCTTGACTGATTGTCTCTGTAAAGGCTAAAGTTGTTCAACTTGAACGAAATGATTGTATTAAATATGGGTTACTGTATAGATATTATGAATTTTCGAAAAAACAGTACGTGTGTTCATGAATTGTTGTCAAAAAACTGTTCTTTTGACCAATATGGCAGATTAATAAAATGTATTACTGTACCGATTTGGCACCAGAATACATATTGTACATCGAATAAGTTAAATGTGTTAAGAGAGCGTTACAATATCTAAAAAAATAACGTTAAATCTACATTAGGAAGAATTTTTGCCAAGTATATGTATTGTACATATATAATTAAAAGAGTCGATGATGTCTCCTAAAGTTCGTTGCAAAGATATGCCGAAATATGCCATATTTAAGGCTCTCAACAAGATAAAGCACAAACTCAGATTAATTTTGAGGGGTGCAGAGTTCAAAAAAAAAACCCAAAACAAGATTGAGTATTTATTTTAAGGTTATATATTTAAAAAAAAGTCTTATATGCATAAATATTAAGTGTAGCTTATTTTAGGGTATTCCTTAACCTTTGGCGCATCACATCATGTCCTCGTCCTCGCCATAATCCCACATATCATCTGGCGCATCATCCTCATTGCCGAAAAAGTTCTCCAGATCCTGATCGACGTCGGCCTGCACCGTGTCCGAAGTGAGCAGATCCTGATCCTCGGGGCAGGCGCTGCAGCGACTCTCGTTGATGCCGTAGTTGAGGCAATGGGCACCGACGCACTCGCAGCAGCCGTCGTGGAACCAGCGGTAGCTATTGGCGCCCATGCTCTCGCACTGCTGCTTGCACTTGTTGGAGCGCATGCACGCGTTCACATAGATCACAGTGCAGTTGACCGTCTCGGGCCTCTGGCGGGGCAGGCTGGTGTAGTCGTGGCTGGAGCCACCCTCCAGACGCTGCTTGTATCCGGCACGCATGGGAATGCGTATGGTGGACCACTCGTCAACATCCTCTGCGGTGACGGTGTCAAACAATTCGGACAAACCCTCAACATCGCCTATCTCCGAGCGCGGCGTCAACGAACCGAGCGCATCCTTGTGCTTGGGGCACATGTCCAAGCAGCCGCAGCACTCCGTATACAGCTCACCTAGACAGTTCAAGCAATCCTTGCAGCAGTGGCAATCGTTCACTGGCTTGCACTGGCAGCTCTGCGTGAGCAGGCACTTGGACACAACCGAACCGCAGACCATCTCGTTGCAGCCATCGTCGGAGGCGGCGGCCAAGCGAGCGAAACCGATCACGAGTAACACAAAATGAAACATGCTGAGTGTGAGTCTCGAAACGAAATGATGAGCTGCAGGTTTGCAGCAGGATTTATATGCGCAATACGGAGGAGGAGAGTGCCAGGTAAACGCATCCAGCCTGCTTAGGTAGTCGTGCAATGCCCGATCGGGGTCGGGTGCGAGGTCAGGGTCATAAAAGCAATTTAAAATAGGTTAAGCGTACGCTTGGGATCAGCAGCAGCGGAACAGACGCCACCATAAACGGCCGCAGCGAAGCTGTTTGTGGCTTATGGTCGGATTAGCTAATTCCCTTGTAAAAGAGCCACCTCCGGCAAGGTATCACAGCGCAGTTATGTAATTCGAAATCAATTTACAGGGTATACAATGCAGGAAAACGGAAAACAGAAGCAACTATATGATAAATGCCATAATCCAGTCGATGAACTTCGCCACATCCGCATAGATGATATACTGCACAGGATTGTCGCCCTGCACGGCGGGCAGCGCAGCCGAAACGGTGCCACGCAGCATCCAGCGGTTGTTCTTCAGTATCATCAGTCCTGCCCCGGAGATGCCTGTATAAATGCTGGGACTGGCGCGTCCATGATGCCTCTGCAAATGCAGAGCCCTAGAGTCAGCCATCAGGCCAGCACAGAAGGTGCGATTCGAGGAGAGATTGCGAAAATCCGGACTCGACTTGAAGCATATCTCGTTGGAGACAATTGGCGCTCGCAGCACCGTTGGAATACTGTTGGTATCCACTGCCGCGGCATCGCTGCTCGAACCGCTTGTGCTCGACGAACCGCTGTGCACTTGCTGAGCCTGGCTTGCATTCGACTTGTCGAAGCTCCAACCTATGACGATGCCGTGCTCGCCAACGATGTACTCCGCCTTGCTGGAGCCTGACCACAGGCAAACGGGTTGTATAAACGTGTTGAAGCTGAGGCCACAAGAGAAGGAAGTCGGTTAGTTGGCATTGGAAGTGTGTTGCAAAAACACCTATGCTTACCGCACTTCATCCTTGAGTAGAACGATAGCTATGTCCCCATCGTAGTTGCTCAGCTGCTTATTGTAGTCCGAGTGAATGTAGATGCCGTCCACAGGGGCCGCCAAGGAGCCCTCCTCGTTCCAGTTCTTAAGATTGTGCCTGCCCAGAAACACCAGCACCTCGTTGGCCGTGTAGCGCTGATTGAACATCTGAAAGCAGTGCGCCGAGCTGATGATCACACGCGACGAGACGAGCGTGCCTCCACACTGAAAGTCCAGTGATGTGAGATTGTTAACATAGATGGCTGCCAGCCAAGGCCAGGCGCCGCGTGTTAACGTGGGCAGGGTATCCTCAGTGGTTGTGTTTTGCCCATCAACCAAAACGATGGTATCCGCCGGGTCTTGCTCCTCTTCATCCTCATTCCCCTCCTCGTCGTCCAACTGCTCGCTGTCGTAGTCACCGAGCGAGGCGAAGGTTGGAGGCTGACTGTCGTCATGGGCGACGAATTTGAGCCTGGTAGGAGAGGCTGCAGCCGGAGGGGCAGGGGTTTTGCGCTGTCCCCGCTTTGGTAATCGAAAATCGAGTGTCTTATCGATTCTTCCGCAGATTTCCCGCGACGAATGAAAAGGTTTTCTGCAATGGGCAACAAAGGCTGCAATTAGCACATCTCCATCACATGGTGTATGTATGTATGCATAGAGAAGATATATGCTATATATACATTTGAAAGTGTATCTAACAATTGTACTGAAAACCGACCACAATCCAGATGCATACTTCTTGAACTGGATGTGCGGCAGAGGTTTCGAGCCGAACTCATGATTCGCTGCTGGCATCTCCTTACCAACTGCCATCCCCGATTCGCTGCCATCTCCCGCTGTGGGAACCAAAAGTCCCGATGACTTCTTTTCCGGTATAAAGGTCAGTTTACGCGTGTGCTCCAGTTGAATTTGGGTCATGAATATGCTGTGATCTGCGAAAATAAAACCGTGTTGTAATTATAAAGATCCATTTTTATTACATGTACGATCTACCTGCCGATCCGAAGCAGATAACCTGATTGTTGGCCGAAATGAGCATCAGCTTGGGCGGGAAATTGTGCTTGGGAAAGCGTATTTTGTACAGCACCGGCGCTTGGCTTGTGAACTGTCCGCGCGTCAGTAGCTCGATTTCGCCGAGATAGTTCTGGAAATATGTAGGGATAGATATATGTGTACGTATATTCAATCTAGAAGGGGGTAAGGTGCGCCTCACCGTCGTCGGCTTGCCGCGCATGGAAAGCGTCACACGAATCTGCAGAGCCTGTACGTCCGGATGCCGCACGGCAATCAAGCCAAACCATTCGTTGCCATCGAAGCGATACTGAAAGATCTTGGGACACGGGCTGATGGGCATGCCTTGGGCAATCACCTTGGTGAACTGCTCGAAGCATATGAGGATTATTGTCGTCAGCTGCAGTTTCATCATCACTTGTTGCTGTTGTTGTTATTGTTACTTATGCTATATTCCCTCTCCTTGTCACACACTCACACACTGGCATATGCATAGTGCAAACATAGAACACATACACACATGCATGCGTATGTAGGTGTAGTGGTGCGAGGTGTCCGCGTGCCGCCTTGTGCGCTTTGTTTACGTTTTCATTCGAAGGGAAGGAGCTTTTTGCACAGTTCTGTTCACAGTAAGGGCAATTTAATTTGAATTCACAATTTTGTGGAAGCCAATAACTATTTGAATCAATTGATTAAAGGGGTATTTTAGAAGTCTTTCTTATTTGAATAAAAAGCACAGTGAATTGAACTATTCAATTTTCGTTAGCGACGGCAGTACTGTAAAATATACAAAATTAGAGCCGTTGTTCGATAACTTATTTGCAATGCTTTTCGATTACAATTGGCTGATACCGATTGAAAAATGCAGGGCAAAAAACAATCAGATTTAAATTAATTCCTTTATTTTTGTTGTAAAATACTAAAAACATGTTATCGATATGGTCGATAGGCCTTGCGAAAAAAGAGATACTGCACTGAAGAAACCATAGCATACTTTTGGGATCTCTATTTTAAAGTATTTAATTTAAATATGATTTTTTATTTACGTAAGTATATTTATTTAATAAAGTATGATTATATCTATCTATATCTGAAGCTAAGGTGCCAAGCCTTGAGACCATAGACCACAAAAAAGGACCCTATCCATATGCAATAGGTACTTTCTAGATACGCCTGGTGAGAGGTCTTTTCTAAGTGTGTGTGTAACCATAAAGGGAGAGTTAATTTCTCCAGAATCTCTTTAAGCCAGTGTTTTGTGAGAAAGAATCAAAAGGATACACAGGAGTCACGTTTCTTTTAAACTCTTTGAATTTACTTGATGAATAGACCGGCTTTGAAGAGTTTGTTGCGACTACAGTTACAGACGTGGAGTACATTAATATACAATGAGATTGAAAGTGTTGTTGTATATCGCTTATGCGTGTAGACAGACGACTACTCAGCAGGTGCTGGCTCGGCTGCCGGTGCCGCTTCTGGTTCGGCGGCCGGTGGCGCCTCCGCTGGAGCTTCAGGAGCGGCCTCAGGAGCAGGAGCTGGTGGCGCCGCTTCTTCGCCTGCTGGTGGTGCTGCTGCTGCATCAGGTGCTGGTGCCTCAGCTCCTTCAGCCGCTGGTGCCGCTGCTCCTTCAGCTGCTTGTGGCGCAGCTCCATCTGCTGCTGGTGGCGCTGCACCCTCAGCTGCTCCTTCAGTGGCAGGCGGCGCTTCGCCTTCTGCTGGTGCCTCACCTGCCTCGCCCTCTGGAGCTGCTTCACCCGCTGCAGCTGCTTCACCCTCTGCTGCACCCTCTGCCGGCGGTGCCGCACCATCTGCAGCAGGCGCGGCCGCGGCTGGAGCGGCTTCGGCGGCCTTCTCTGGCGCCGCTGCTTTCTTAGGTGCTGCCGTTGCCGGCATCTTCTTCCGCTGTTGTGTATCAATTGGAACAGTTTAATGAACGCAAAATAAAGAAATAGTATGCACGCTACCATTCTCCTCGGTAGAGGTGCTCCCTCTGGGATCTCCTCGTCCACCGCGTAATCCTCAGGGAAGAATTTAAGAGAGTCCTGTTGTCCGGTTGTGACATTGTTGCTGACGTACGTCGGCTCGAAGGTAACCAGCGCCAGCATCGTGTAAGACTGCACCTTGTTGACCTTAAGGATCAATCTGTCCGATCTGATGGTTTAAGAAACAGAAAATGGAATGATGAAGTGATGTATAGAAGTATTGGGATGAGAGGTTGTCCATCAACGCCAACGTACCTTGGCTGGTCTTTCATCTCGTCGTACTTGTACGAGGAGTTACTGATCAGTTTCGCATCGGCTGGAGAGTCGGTGGTGAAGAAGCCATACTGCGGAACTTCGTCCCTGATCGTATCGACCATATTGAGGATATCGTCCCGCTTGAATGCCTCGAACGCCATGATGACGTGCGGTGGCTCTGGTGGCGGATCGGGTGGCAGGAAGGTGGACGTTTGGCTGCGGAAGAACACGTAGATGAGGGCCGCGTGTGTGCGACGATTGTTGGCCACCCAAATCGGAGGAATCTTGACACGCTTGGTGCGCGTGATTGGCTTGGGCGCCTCTTCCTCCTCCTCCACCATTTCCTCTTCGCCGGTAACGTCATCGTCCATCCCCATATCGATGTCGATCCCCATCCCCATCATCGGTGGTGCTGGCGCGGCGGCGGCTGCCGCTGGGACCTCCTCTCCCTCGCTTTCCTCCTCCTCTTCACCGTCTTCACCGTCATCAGCTGCGGCAGCATCCGCAGCCGCAGCGGACTTTCCCTTGTCAGCTGCCGCCTTACGCTCGGCTTCCTTGCGCTCGGCCTCCTTACGGCGCTCCTCCTCCGAACTGACCTCTTCCACCCAGACCTCACCCTCTGCAATGGCAGAACAACAAGAAATAGCGAAGAGAAATTTGAATTGATTGGAACGAAGTTAGAAAAGCGACCCTGCCACGCACCTTGAACTTCGACCTGGAATTTGACCTTAAGCGGCTGTATGAGCGGAGGAATCGGATACGGTTGGGGGTGATCTTCGTCTGCCGGTGCCACTCGCTCCTTGGTTAGCTCGTGCGCATATGCCGCCAGCACATGCGGTATCGGGCCAGAGGTTTCGTCTATTTTCCAATAGCAGATGAGCAACTCCTTGCCGTCCAGTTGCTCGATAACGTCCGCCGACAGGGGATTCTTGCACGCATAGTTAACGATCGCGAAATCCTCCTTAGTCACCTCCATGTACTTTCGATCCTTGCACTGCATCTTCAGATGATCCGCCGGTTCCGATAGCTTCTTGAACATATCTCTCGATACCTGTGGCCCGAATACCGTTACACCGATATCCGGCAGATTCTCCAATATGAGATCCGTGCAGTGGTTAAGGTAATCGAGGCGTTTCTTCTGTTGCTTCTCGGTTTCAATGCGTTCGGCGTTGCGAATGGCCGCATTCTTGACCCGCAACGCCTCCGCCTCGACGGGCTGCAGGTCCGCTATGCCGTAATTGACACGGTTTGTGCCCGCCACAGCCCTCTCTAACTCTTTTACGAGGACGTGGTAGAATTTTGGTGCATCTGCACCGTAAAATATGCCCACAGCTCGTCCATTCTAAAGTTGTAGTGGGGGAGAGAAATGAAAGGCGTGCGGCAGAGTGAGTAAAAAAGAGAGAGAGAGATGGAGAGTGAGGAAATAAGAAATGAAGAAAGTAAGACAGATGATGTCGAACTCACCGTAGCGAAGATGAAAACCGGTTCGCTTTTCTTGTAGAACCGCTTAAAAGCCGTCAGAGTATCTGCACAGCACTGTAATCGATAGGCGATTAAGAGCAGGATGCAGTTACGATCGATATACAGCTTATTAATATGTTATCGAAACACTTACAGTTGCCAAATGCAAGTTGTCGCCTCCAAGCTCGATCTTGCACTTGCGCAGTACGTTCACCATGGCCAGACAAGGACCACACCAGTCCGAATAGACCTCCAGTACTGCAATGCAGACACTCACGAATATATCAATGAATACATAAAAAGAAATCGTTCACCATGTATGGCTGAGCGTACCTAGCAGTCCGTTGCGGGTCATAAACTTTTCGAGATCCTCGTCTGTCCTGATATCAGTCTGTAACTGTTGGGCTCCACCTCTTCTGGCCATCGTCAGTGGGGCTTACATGCGAATTGTGCATGAGCAATTTTCCAAAACTAAAAAACAAGAAAACTGAAATTTTTACGTAAGTGCCAAACGGTTTCTCAGTGTTTGCATGTTGTGGATAAAATAAATGTTTCGGCCACTGAAATTTCCAATGCCTCCCTCGCGAGCAATTCTGAATTTCTCAAGGAAGTATTGATCAAACAGTTTCTCCCCACGAGGCGGGGGTGGGGGTTAACTTGACTTTAAAGTTGCCACACAACCCATTGAAAATTTACCATCCACCCAGTAAAAGTAAAAACATATCATTATCGATCATAATAAATTAGTCAACCACATATTTATTCAATGAAAACATCATTTTCATCATTCACTTAGGCATTAGCGAGTACTTACACATTGCATAACAAAATTGTACATTCTGATTATACATACATATCTCATACATACATATATAATACAATAATAATTTAAGGAAAAAAAAAAAGGATACATATATAATGCGAACATGGAACGGAAATCGTGCTCTGATTTTGTTTGCTTTCTTCTGTCTGCTTGACTGGATTTCCATGCTGAGCTCTTCAGAGAGAGATGTTCGAGAAATCAGTACGTACATATGGTTCTTACAGTATATATGCATACGTAGGTGTACTTATGTACCTACGCTACCTACTAAGGTGTGCATGTGTGTGTGTGTTTTCTCTTGTCTTGTTAATGTGCAACGCGGGCAGTAGGCGGTTAATTGGGTATTTGTTGAGTACTACGAATTAGTTACGTCCTCTCCTAAAATTACTATTTACATTTATAAACACAAATTAACATTAATCGTTCGTGCGGATAACAGATGTCTCCCATCAACTGGATACACATCCGTATCCATATCCATCCATGGACGGTCCACACTTATCGCACTGAGATGCCGTTGATTGTGATTACGTTGCTGGACACGGGCTCGGGCTCGTAGACCTCGTCGTTGGTGCGCATCTCGTAGGGTGCATCGTAGAATTGTTCATTTGGTATTTGATCGTAGATGTTCTCTGCAATATTGTTTATAAATTAGAACCAAGTCTAATGTTTTGTCTCTTTCACTCACCCGAGCGATGGTTCGTTCGTTCGCCATCGGCAACATTGTTGTTATTGTTATTATTGTTGTTGTTATTGGCGCCACGTCTGGCTGGACCACCCTGGAAGGTGTTGAAGGTCGCCGCCGATGGATTGTTGTCCATATGCATGCGATTGTTGGCCTCCAGTGTGGAATAGGACATCACAGCCGCGTTGCGTTCATCCTTCGTTTCGGCTGCCTGAATATTCTCCGTGTTCTTCACCGGCCTTGCCTTGTTGCGATACAGAAAGATGAGGCCAAAGATGACAAGTAGTCCCACAATGACAGTGGCACCGATGGCCACACCAGTGCCCAGTTCGGAGCTCTCCTGTCCCTCCACAGTGGCCAGTTCACATTGGGGCTGCTTGCCACTCCACGCTCCATCCTCGGTGCACTTGCGCAGGTATTGACCAATGCGATTGTAGTTGGGTATGCAATGGTACTCCGCTGATCCGCCATACAGCGTAGAGTCGTTGACGACAATCACGCGACCATTCTCGATGGCCAACGGTCGGCCACAGTCCACAGCTGTGCGAGAGTCGATTGTAAGCAATTGAATGAATGTTTTTATATGTTCTCTACTCACGTCTGCAAGTGGGGCTCTTGCCTGCCCACTTGCCATTCTTCTGGCAAATGCGCGTATCGTTGCCCACCAGAATGCGTCCCTTGGCACACTTGAAGGTTGCCACAGAGCCCACAGCCCGTGTGCCCGCTTCCACCAGCAAACTGTCGCTAAGATTGGGCATATCGCAGACAACCTCTACACATTTGGGTGCCTCGTGGCTCCAGTTGCCGTGCTCGGTGCACAGGCGACGCGAGACACCGTTTAGCTTGAAATTGGGATTGCACTCGTAGAGCACTGCCGCGCCGTAGTAGGTGGCATTTGTAGCCAGCGTCACCTTGCCGTTGGTTATGTTCTCCGGCATGCCGCACTCCACATCTGAAAAGGCAGTAGAGCGCATTAGCATAATGTGTACATATATCATATATCATATATCATGGGTCTACTCACATTCGCACTCGGGTATGACGCCGCTCCATTGCCCACTGTCCGTGCAGGTGGCAAGCGCCTCGCCAATCATTTTGTAACCACGTTCACAGCGATATTTCGCCAGGGCTCCAATTCTGAAATGGTAAATGGTTGTCAATGAGGGGTTAAGCAGAGTACGTTTATACATATATACAGAGACAGTCAGTGGAGTCTGGGATGGTTGGATGATAAAGTTGTTATATGAGAGTATATGGTAGTACTCTTCATAGATATTCATGGACAAGAAGCTTATTTGATATATGTAGTATAAACAAGAAGTTATTTCATTTGGCAATCAAGTTGGTTATATGAAGTTCTTTTAAACTCCTTTAAGACCCACACTGATTGCGTTCTTCTCTTGGTAGTAAACATATTCTAATCCAGATTATCCATCCATAATCTATGCAGATTAGTCTATTAAAAGGTATCTATATAGAAAACTTATGCGAGCATCATAATTTTCGGTTTCCTCTCAACACGCAACTGCAGCCTTTCTTTGCTGTCTTATCAATAATACCATTTATCATATAGTAAACTTACTTATAAGTCTGAGCCGTGTTCTGTATAGACTCTGCTGTGCGTATAAGTGTGCGTCCGTACATGCGATCGTTGCCGGTAACAGAGAGGAGACTATGCGTAGGCAGTTGTGGCTCGTGACAGCGAATTTCTGTGGAATCAAAAACGAATACAAAGATAACATGGTAAACTATATCCATTTTACAGCACACGCTACCTTCACACTTGGGCAAGGTGTCGCTCCAGGTTCCCGACTCCAGGCATTTGCGTTTGACGACTCCGCTCAGCTTGTGCGACTGCGTGCAGCTGAAGACAACCTCGGAGCCAACGTATGTGGTGTTGGTCACGTATTTGATAGTGCCAAATGGTATGGGCAGTATGGTTCCGCAGTCGATATCTGCCAAGGATTAAGATTAAGTACTTGTGTCGCAGACGTAACTTGAACACTCACATTCACAGAAGGGCGCATCGGAGCTCCAGTCGCCCGAGTCGAGACACTCGAGCACCGCATTGCCGTGCATAATGTGCCCTGGATCGCAATTGTATTGTATTTTCGAGTGCACATTATAATCGTAGCCAATGACGAAGGAGCCGGCAGGCACCGGAGGTGTGTCGCAAGTCACCAGTTCACAGACGGGCGCCTCGCCGGACCATTTGCCATCGCGGGTGCAGTACAACTCCGAGGGGCCATCCAGCCAGTGATCCTCGTCGCACTCATACTTGACCACAGAGTTCACAGTTGTTGTGCCATTAAGAAGTATAGATATACCGCGATCGGGTCGAGCAGGTGCACCGCAATCCACAAATCTGCAAGACGGCGTTTTGCTGGACCATTCTCCGCCCAGTCCGCAGGAAATAATCTGGAAAAGGTCAATAATTATAGCATACTCTTTGATTATATATGTATTCTCTAGCAGCTTACCGCTTCGCCCACAAGCACATAGCCTGGCTCGCAGACATAAGTGGCCGTGGAGCCCGCCCGTTTGTCGGTGAAGTGTACATTGCCGCCGGTAATGCTCTGCGGATCGGGACACCAGTCGACCAAACATTCCGGCTGCTTGCCACTCCAGCCATCCTGTAAGCAAGTGCGATTCTCATTGCCAATCAACGTGTAATTCTCATGACAGCTGTACGTGGCCACCACGCTATAGCTGGTGCGTTCTTCAGACAGATGAATCGATCCGAATTTAAGTTCTGGCAATGGACCACAGTCCACATCTGCGAAAATTCAGCTACATTAGCAAATGCCTCGTTTCATGGAGCGACGCAACACTCACATTTACAGGTGGGCGCCGTTCCGCTCCACGTGCCATCGGTTTTGCACTCGCGCTCCGCGTGGCCCAGCAGTGAGTGACCCTTGGGACAGTCGTATTGTATCTTCTCGCCCAAGGTGAACTTCTTGCCCAACACTGTTGTGTTTTGCTGTGCATCTGGCGAGCCGCATGACAAGGGCGCTGTCGAGGGAACAAAGGCTGAGCGATACTCTTGACATACTAGACTGATGGCCACTTACAGTGCTGACAGATGAAGTGCAGATAGTCCAGGTTGCAGCCCACGTCGTTCCACAGCCAATTGCGTCCGCCATCGAAGACGACACAGTTCTGCTCTCCGTTGTAGTTGTTCGGCTGGTCCTTGCCCCAGGCAGGCTTTTGCACTATTTCACCTGTGTAACGAGTTGCAATATATATGTATTTATGTGTAAAATATATTTATTCTACTTTTTAGCTGCTTAACCAATTTAAATTAATCAATTAATCTCAAACGCGCGCCATTGTGAATGTCAGTGTATGCAACGCTTCGCAGGTATCGATATGTCTATGGAGTTCCCGCGCCACTGTGACAAGTCAGTGCGTGCATCGCTTCGAAGGTATCGATACGCCTATCGAGTACTTTGTTTACCTAATCATAATGTTAATCCGTTTAAATTCAGTTCTCTAAGAACTAACAGTGCCTTTAAATATGTATATTGATTTTTATTCTACTTTTCACCTTCTTAAATTTAATTAGCAAATAAGCCACATACGCGTGCCATTGTGAATAGGAGTATCGATATAGCTTTCGATTACTTCATTTTCCTATCCGCCTAGCCATTTGAGTTCGATTTAAACTGTCGATAATACAATAATTTGGAGTTTTTTGTACCACTTGAAATGGAAAAATATGACTTGCAACTGAACAACAAGAAAACTGGTAATAAGCAACGATTTTCCAGCAATTTTCCGCACAAAGATTTGTGGGGTATTTTGAAATCTACTGTGAAATGGGTTGCCCAGCGATTGTTAAACAGTTAAAAAGAAATCAAAAAAATTTTCCCACGATTTCGCTTTGGTCACTAAACCAAACTTGATTTACAAAACGGAAACTTTGAGACGGAATAGAGGCTGACGGACATGAATATTTTATATATAATTTTGTACGTATAGATGAATATTCATACCATTCACCCATTTCCAAGTACGTGATGTGATGCCGGGTTCCTTTTGAGCGCCAATCCAAACTAATTGCGGCTTTAATTCTGATTTTCTTCGTTCCAGCTCGGACAATATATATTGGCTTGTTGCACCGCGAAACTCGTGCACCAAGTCTCCACCTGCAAGCAGAATAATTAAATAATAATAACAATCTGAGACTGAATGTGCAACGTCATAACTAAATATCAGCAACAACGATATTGATATTATTGTAATTAAGTGATTTATCGACTCATTCTCTTCACTCACCTGTCTGCTTGCAAATCGTCTGTGCTTTATCAAAGCTTTCGCCCTTCGTTATATGAAAATCGTAGCAGGTCTTCGAGAAGGTCGTCACAACGGTGTCCACGCCGATCTTAGGACTCAGACAGCGATCCACGGAGAACTCGTCGTTGGTGAAGGTCTCGACCTCGCAAAGACTAAGGCTGCCCTCGACGCCGACCAGCTGTATGGCCACGTACTGTCCGACAAGTGGGCGGGCACAGGTGAAGGTCTTCACAACACCCTCGTCGAGGGTGCCCGGATACCAGGCACACAGCGGGTTGCGCTGCAGATCGACGCTGCTGTTACCCACTCGAATCTCGAGATCCTGCAGTGGCTGATGGCCACAGCAGCCGCGTGTGGTGATGCGCACCACGTGGACAGCCTGTGGCGCCAGCAGATCGACGCGCCACCATGGCGATGGCTCCTTTTGAGTCTCTGAGCACTCTTGGCCATCGGGATTCTAAATTATCAAAATCATATTTTACTCTTACGTCCAATAACTCCCGCAAAATATGTTCTATATGTTTTTGTTGCCTACCTTATTTCCCGGTTTGCCGTCGTTGGCATAGCTAGCCGGACCGCTGCGCGTGTACGAACTCTGGTTGACGGGCTTGCGGTAGGCCACATTGACGCCGCAGAAGGGGAGATCCCGTTCCCAGCCGGTGCGAGGATCGCACTTGATGCTGGGCGAGCCGAACAGTTCGTAGCCAGCATCGCATGTGTAATGCGCCTCCGAGATTCCCGTCTCTCCGCTCACCGTGCGCACCTTGGCGTTCAGCGGTACCGCTGGAGGTCCACAAACTAAAAATACAAAACGAGTCGCATCGGTTATTCTTAATCAAAAACAGGTATTTCCTACAGAGCTCAAAAACTATATAACGATAATGTTTAAGATAAGGTTTCAAATTAAAAATACCTTTGCTGATCTTTTTAAATTCCTTCAATCAGAATATATGATATATGTATATAATAAAATTGGTCACTTAAATATTACTATATTATTGTTATGCCACGCCTCCATTAATATGTAAAAATGATCAGTTTCTCTTTACAGTTTTCTAACTGATAACATCACAAATCAAATCAATCGAAATTATCAAACTTCAAAGGGGGGTAAATAATCTAGAGTAAAACCTCAAAAGACCCACCTTTCTCATGCGTAGACTAATAAATCTATATTCCTTTAATATGAATATGATGATTTAATTATACACCAAATGCCAAAGAAACCGGATGGATACTTGGGTACAGACAGAGCTTTAAAAAAAAAAAACGCTCTAACTTGTTAATTAGAACATGTTAATTTAGATCGCTGGATTTGTTACGTGGTATATAAGTATTTGGATCTCTTCTTTCTGTTGACTTTTCAAATTCGGTCATATTCACATGTAAATAATTGTCAACCGGGTGGATGGAAAGAGAGAGACACATAGATACAGATCTTCTAATTAGTAAACAACATGTATACGTTGAAAAATTAGATATTTTTATTACGATTCTCTAAAAGTAGTCAGAGAGTGAACTGTGAGTTCTTTGATTTGTCAGTAGTAAACATTCTTAAAGCGATATTTTTATACAGAGAAACACTTCTAATAATAGTTGCCTTTTGGAAGAATATGTAAAATACTTAAAACTTAACCTACAATTAAAAGGAAATTCTGGCAAGTCTTTAGAATTACTTCATACTAAATTCTTCATTTAATTAATGCTTATATAACACTGTACTAAACGCATATCTATCCACTTGTAGACAGAACATTTGAGATTCTCCAGTCAAGTTTTTCGTTATGCCCATATACATTACTTGATTCTTTTCGCAAACAGAAGAAATGTTTCACTTGAGAAAGCGCGAGAATGCGATATGTCTTATGTAAAGCAGACAGGTACCCCAAGTATACAATCGTTCTTTCTATCCCTCTCTCTCTTTCACAGAGAGACACGTATGTAAATGTTTCGTGTGTCCAAATGAACAGGGCTCGAGTTTCTTAAATAAAAATCTTAAAAAAATGCCAACCAATTTAAGAAACCTGTTAAATTGTCACGACAGTTGAGAATGCTTTCAATGCCTTATATAGAAGGTCTGTATCTTGTTGTAGAAGACCGAGCCGTGTGGGTATTTCTTCTTGATTTCCTACTCCATAACTCCCTTCACAGCAGAGTACTGTAAATTAATCACGACTTGTTGTAGGAGGAGGCGTGGACCCTTCCATATTAATGAGCCGGTCTTAAGAATGTGTAGAAGCATACGAAAATCTGCATTTCAAACTGAACTGCAGAGAACTTGGTAGAGTTCTCATGATTCAAGGTAATACTTATCAGCAAGTCGTATCTTAGTTAACAATGTATTAGACTTCGGTTCTTAATTGTTTCCTCTATGTTTTTTTGCAAATATCTTGGCCAAACTCAGCGTTCGTCAACGATAGAAGCTGACCTATTTTCTTAAGACCACAGTATTACATCATGAGATATTCGCAACCATCTCAGTTGTTCCCATTCATTTCAGCATGAATCAGCATAGTAACATAAGATATATTAATAATGTGAATAATAGATGTATGTAAATTCGTAAGAACACGACTTCTGACCTAAAATTTGCCTCTGATGTACTTGGCACTCAGAACTTGATTCTATGTTTAGATATTTCTCAGGGTAAATTACTTGTAAATGAACAATTTGACATGAAAATTTTGCCATTTTCCCATAATATGAACTTATGAATATGCAAGTAACTACAAACTGAATGTAACTCAATGTTTATGAGTATGTGAGTACATTGTAATAAGCATAAAAATGTATTTACTCAGTTTGTGTAAAAGTTCAAGATTCAAAGATTCTCACAATTGTTTTACGTGAATAGATTAGTGTCGAGTAAAGTTAGCTAATTTTCGACAGAAACAAGAAAATGTAAAATGAAAAGACTCAGAGGGAGAGGAGGAAAGAGAAGAATCTGAAGAATATGAAAATTTGTGACACTCCCATATTTAAACACGTTTAGGCGAAAGGGCGGAAAACGAGGCCAGTTGCTCTGGGCTGGAGAGAGAACGAGCTGAGAATGAGGAAAGTGGCCTCATTTATTTTATTTTACTTTTGATACCCTGTGAATGAAGCTTGCGTTGCGAGTATTATGAAATTGAAGGTAAATTAAATAGAGTTGTTTTGAAAAGTAGGAAATAACCGATTAAACAAGTTCAGGCTGGGAAAGTCTTCAACTTTATCGATCGCTGATCTGTGTTAGAGCAGTTAATCGATAGCGCAACTGTAATCGATAACAATTAAGAGACTTGTTTGCTAACGGAAACGGAACCATGTTTTGAAATAACGACATATCTAAAACCAGCTACAGGGTACCTTATCAGTCGATCCGTCGCGGCACTCTTGTGTTTTACATTTTATTCATTGTTTTTTTTTTTTTTTAGTTTTTTTCCTGGCCTAACCCGGCCTGGCCTATGATCTGAACGCGATGGCGGGAGAAACGCAGCCGCTTTGCATATGTTCCTTGCCTGCGGTTTGGCTCCGCGATGTTTTGCGTCGGCTGGCGATGTTTTTGTTGCCGCTCACTGCTGCTGCAGCTGTTGATGTCAGGTTTCTCTCCCTGCTCGTTTTTTTGTCTCCTTTTTTGCCCGCTTCGATGATGTTATTTATGCCCAAGAGTCGGATAAAAAGCAGTTATTGTTATGAGACTTAAATCGCATTCATCCGGTTTAACCAGTGCTTATGATACACACACACTCCTATATACATTTCTATATATATGTTTGTGGAGCTAGAGATATCGCTGTGTATGTATGCAAATGCACTACAATAGTTTTTGGAACGAGGTGTCGCCGGATCTCGGTTGAGAACACATGTAATTGGGGAGTGTCCGCCGCGAGGGCTTCAACTCCAGCCAAGACTTCAACTCCGATGCCGACTGCGTCTGCAAGAGTGCACTCTGAATGCGAAAATTGATGGACTGAAGCGATAGGCGAGACCATATGCTATGTAGGGCATGCAGCCAGGGCGTTAGTTCGTTCGATAGAAAAAAGTGGCCTGAATCCGATACAAATGCCGTTATGACAACATCGGGCGGACAGCTAACGCTGGCGTAAAACGGCATTTGCAAACGCGGCACGTAGGTGGGGGCAACCGATTGAAATTCGTCGCAACAGTGCAAACTGTGTTAAAGCACCCGCCGCAAATACCGTATTCGATCGGTTGCCAGCAATAACAGACTTGTGTGACTGGGTCGTCCAAGAAGCAAGAATAGTTACGCACAAATTAATGAGGAGGAAAGGGAAGGGAATTGCTCATCCCATCAACTTTCTTGCCTGTGCTTGTCTGCGATCACCCTGTGATCGTTGCGTATATGAAATATATTTCATTGTATGTGACTGTAAGTGCAATACTTCATGAAAACATGTTTTTTGGTACTTTAAAGACCGTGAATTACAGTTTAAAAAAAAGCTTCAATACTGACTATCGCAGAAGAGTCTGCATACATAATTTAATACCTCTAGCTCGCATATTAGCCGATTGTAGTACATTTCTTTAAAGAATCTTACATAAACTTGTCGACAATAAAGCTCATTATCATTATTATACCAAATTTTATAAGTATACATAATTATAACTGCATCCGATGAATTGTTGAGCCGAATTTCCCTTTCAAACAAACAAAAGAACAAGACGAAAGAGCTCTTCATACAGGAACCCAATAAATAGTTTCTTTGCTTCGCTGGTTTCAATGGCAGCTTTGTGATCTTATGCGGTCAGTTTCATGTTGGAATGGATCGTGCCAAAGACACATCAATTTACTCGAGCTTTATTTGCATAATAATCGTATGGGTGCCAACTTGTGAGGAAAAAAGCTGTTTTCATAGAAAGAAATTAGCAAAAATAAATATACTCTGTTTCTCAAAAATCTGAGACTTGTATCAAGTAAAGTGGATTAAAGCTTAAATCACATAATGACTTACAGCTATAATTATTTAAATTTATCATTAATACATATTTAAGTATCTTGATTACACAAGTTTCCACAATTTGAATCGGTCTACATTTTGAATTATTAACGGCTTTAGCAATTATCGACGGAATACTAACATTATAGGTAAATTTCCTAGATAAATCTTCACATCATCGAAAAAAGACACAGAATTCCCGCATCTTCTGAAGTTGCTTCGCAATCGACCTTCACATAAGGCATATTCATCGTCAAAACCCGTAATCAGCATCCCTTTTAAGCTAAATTTAACCGATTGGTCAACGCGATATAAGAAATGCGAGTCTTTTTTGAATTGAGCGCAACAAGATCGATTTAACCTTCGATATCGATGCCCTTTCATTGCCATCGGACTGTGCCTTTCAACTTTTTGGCGTTTCTCTGTGTGTACGTCCCTGGTTTCTGCATGTGTTTCTCGTTCGTTTGCATCGGTCTTTCGCTGTCTGCCAGCCCTGTGCAATTGCTAGGGCTGGCACGCGTCGTTGCAAATGCCCGTACAAATGTTGCGTGCCCGGGTTGCGCCATAACCCAGCTGATTTATGAACTTTCCGTTCCGAGTTTACTTTCGGGATGTGCGATGTGCGACTAGATAAACTTGTTTGCATGCCGTCTACTTAAGTCGCTGAGTGATTTGACATCTTTTTACGGCTATTGCAATTTGAAGAGGTGCAAAAAGGAGAAGGAGAAGTGGAGGAAAACACATACATAAATCTAGACGAAGATCGGCGAAAGGTGACAAGTTTGGAAAACAAATGTAATGGAAATTTGTCTGTTGTTATTATGCAGTAAGTTACAAATGCCCAAGTATAGTTGCCAAATCTCAGTTTAAAATTTAAACAAAGTAAATTTCTTGATACCCTACGACGATTAAAAGTGATTAAAAATGGTATACTAATGTGTGTTCATCAGGCAGACCTGCCAAAGTTTATTCGATTTTGAAGAGATGTTTTTTAAAATGAACCTTTTCGACTTTGGCATATACGTACTATTTAAGCTGCGTACAATATCTGTCTATTCTCTAAATTTCGGAGCAATCGGACAATAAACACATGAGTTATCAAAGTTACTTTACTACACAAGGTAATGATCGATGTGATCAAGGCCTATATATGTTAGAGTGAGAAAGCAACAGGCAGTAGACAACTTTGTCTTTGGAATTGTCAGTGCATTTGTATTGGTTTCTCAAAACTATCCATAGGGTATCTTTATGGTCGTGCGGTCTCGACTTCGTTCGTGTGGTTACCATCTGCATTTTATTCGTTCCATTTCAATTTGCACTGGAGGCGGCGCAGTGTAGCCAAAATCGAAAACTAATTTGACCTGCCGCGGCGTAAGCGGTCAAAATTCAATGACTTTGAAAACGAAAACGAAACTGAAACCAAAACTGACGCGACGACTATTTTGGGCAACATTTCGATAAAGCCTTCGTCAACTAATCAACAATTTTGTTGAAACGCAGACGACTGTCAAAAGTGCAGAATTGATTGCGATTTAAGTTGAAAATAATGCGAACAAAAAATTGAAAAATGACAGCAAATATAATATATGAATAACACCTATATATATGTTCATATGTTTGTATCTTGTATATGCCAAACTGATGGTCGATATCAGACGAAATCAATAAGATATGCAAATAGTTTATTATCTTCGAAATTGGCTTGGCACCAAAAAAGTTTTATTGCGGGTTTAATGCGAAAAGGGAACCCGAATTTGCGCTAATGCCAGACTTAAGAAATAAAGTTTCAAGGCTAAAGAAATATCCAACATGTTTATGGACGCATAATCCGTTTATTGATGTATATAATATAAGAACATATGTTTGTGTTTGTGAATTTTGGTAAAGATCAGGACGCTCCCATTCGTCTTTAAATGATCTCATTCCTTATTTTTATACCCTTGCAACGCACCTTAGGAAACATCTCCGACCCTATAAAGTATACATATGTATATATTCTGAATGGGCATCATAAAGGCAATCGAAATAGCTCTGTCCGTTGTCCGTTTATCCGTGTGTCCGTCTGTTGCGACGCAAACTTGTCTCTCAGTTCCTCGATGAATTTTGGCACACATTTTTCTTATTGCTGCACGCTGTATATTAGTCGGAACAAGCCGGATCGGACCAATATATCGTATAGTTACGATACAAACTATCGGCTGCTTTTTGTTATTTGTCAAGGTATTGCAACGAAATTTACTACATCGGGTTTATTCTAAATATAATTTGCATATTTCATCAATATCGGACCACTTTAGTATAAAGCTGCCATAGGAACAGTCGGCTAAAACTTATGTTTTTGTGTACAGTAAAGTATTCACAGGAATTGGGAATTTGGATTAGTTTCACTCACTCTTAACTAATTGAATGATTATATTCAGAATATATCTCGATGGTTAACTAAATCCAATTAGAGACTGAAACATATAGTAACATGTTCATAGAAACCGGAAAACCGCAGTAACAAACTGTGTACTGAGATAAACTACGATCAATGCGTCTTATGCTGGAGTGGCTATATAACAACCCAAGCGAGACTCAAGTCACCTAACTCCTAAAGCGAGATATCACGATACAGAGGCTTTTGCAGTGGGTAATTAGTGATACAATCTTCGAGTTATAAGTACGTATAAATGAGTGGTTTCCCCCCAGCGCCCCTCTCTCACTATCTTATTGCCTCTTTTTGCTTCCCGCTTTGTGCAGTCTTTGTGCCATATGCTAATAGACATATACGTATTTATATCGCTGATTGGCATTATGTGTATTATCTGCGGAGTGTCAATGCTATCGATAGATTTGCTGGCAAGGAACTCAACTTACTGTGGCAATTTCCGGCTGTTATTAGCGTCATCATCATCATTATCAGCATTACGAATTGAATATGCATGCGCCTCGATGAGGCCATGATGGCTCCGGGCTCCGATGCTTCGTTATCCACTGGAGATGGAGTCGTCGACGCCGGTGCGCCGCCATCGCCACCGCCACGGTGCAACAACTTGTGGCAATACCGAAACATGCTCTATGGCTCTATGGGGGGGTTGCCTCTTTGATTAGTTTGTCGTGCCTCTGTTTACAGTTGTAGCATCACCGAAACAACAACAACGTGTGCACTGCTTATGAATATGAATATATATATATTTATACATCTACTGTAGCTGTATCTGTGTTCGTGTGCGAGTGTGAGTGCGTTTGGTATGCTGCCGAGCATGCACAGAGTTTATCTAGGCGCGTTGCAGCTAATCAAATTCCCAGGTAGTACGTGGATCTCTATGCGATTACTGTATATGCAGTATATAGCGTGAGCCGACAATTTACAATACGTTCACTAGATTTTCACTTTGCATTCACATTGAATTTCAGCTGCATAATCATGAGTTCATGTGCGCGTAATCATAACGCCGTCATAGTCGCTATATATACAATACACATATTGTCGAGTCGGGCAACGACTCTGAAACTCTGAAAACTAACGAAAATAATTAACAGCGCGCCCAGGCGAACAGTTTTCAGATATGCATAAATTAACCGACGCTGTATATAAAGGATATATGCAGCTGTATCTGTGTGTCGTTGTATCTGTATCTGTATCTTTAGCAGTGTGTAAACTGGTATAATGGCTGGCACTTTTTGTCATTGCTTTCAATAAAATGACCAGCCCCAGTCTAATATACAAAAGTAACTCTATAGCGCATTCATATCTGGCTCTTTATACAATATATATATATGTATATATACGCTGTACATAACTGCGACCGCTTTCAAGGTTTCGTTCGCTTTGCTAACTTGGCTAACTTGGCTGGCGGCGGCGTCGGTCCGTGGCGAGTACTGGCCACACTTTATTGGGTGTGTTATATTGAACAACATTTCGTATAGTTCACCAAGGTGCTGATATCAGAATGGTCAGTGCTCTCCCTCCCTCTCTCTCTCTCTCTCTCTCTTGCTCCCTGAAGAGAGTCAAGAGGGAGAAGCAAGGAGGGGGGGGGGGACGAATTGCTGCTGCACAACTTTCGTTACAGCGTTTATATCTTTCACTAATTATCGGTTCGCTGTTGTCTTCAGTCTTCTTCTATCTGTGCCAACCATAGCCACTGGCCAGAAGTTGGCCCGCACCATGGAGAGATGAACAACATGAGCAACATGAGCAACTTTTTCGGGGGGTTTCACATTAATTCGATTTATATAGTGCTAATTGAAGCCATATGAGAAAGTTCAATACGATCGCAGCGAATCAATCAGAAGTCTGTCGAGCTGATCCCGATTTCGTTTATTTACACACAGCACACACAGATGTGTGTCACACACACACAGACAGCCAGGTACGGAGTGGAACATGATTATGCATGCGTATATGTAAATTTGTACGCGCTTGCTACGAATAAGGCCAGAACTATTGATTTCGCTTTCTGGACATTTTCGTTTCTTTTCGATTTCGTTTTGTTTCTTTTCTTCTTTATTATGGACACGGAAAAGTGCGAGTTGAAATTGTTGTTGATCGTTGCTTAATTCACTTTAGGCACAGCAAAAAAAAATAAAGAGTTATAAACATGAAACATGTTTGGGCTATGCATGCACGTACATGCATGTGCCTGTCTGTCTGTGTGCGCGCTCACATAGATTTTCGACCTGGATTGCACTTTTACAACAAAAGGTTATCTATGAAAGTGAATTTAACAAACACGTCCGTATGATTTATGCACAAACACACACACGCACACAAGTATTTACGTGTGTGTGTGTGTGCGTATGCAGATGCGAAAGTATGTGGCATACAATGCGCTGTAGATATGTATGTATGGGTGTATTTGTAAGTGGCATTTATGTGTGCACAAACATACGTATATTATTAACTGAGTTCGCTGCTGCTGCTGTTGTTGCCAAACAAAACACACCGCAACACACAACACACAACCGATCGCAACACAGCACTACACAACACAACACAACAAAACAAAACGCACAGCAACGCGATCCGATCCGTACGCCGTTTGACACGTCTGCTTGGAATGAAAGTTGACTTATAACTGGTTTTCCTTTCGAGCTTTACTTACAGAAGTTCGCAGCCACTGCGCGTGTGCAGCGGCGTCGGCAGCGACAACGACAGCGACAGCCGATGGCCGATTGCCGACCGACAACCAACAACCGACCACCGACACGACCGAGGACCCAGCGTCGCCGTCATCGCCAGGTTGATTGGTTAAGCTGCTGCTGGTTTGGTTCACCAGGTTTGCTGCCTGCTCGGCTCGGCTTCGCCGTGTGGTCGGCTCTGTCGGTCGTCGGGTCGGTTCGGCTCCGCTGTTTGTCATTGTTGTGGCATTGTTGCCGACGTGAAATACAAGCAAGCTGCGCAATCGCAGAGCTTTACACAATTTATGCGAGGGATGTTCAAAAACATTGCGTATTGCATAGGTAGGTGCACAAAACATATTGTGAAGCACTGTATAATTAGTAGTTGAGTACAACGTTACTATATATGTATCTCAAGTTAGTCGGCTATATGTGTTGAAGAATAACGATGTGTGCTTGATGTAGCCATGTTATGATTAAATATACATAATAGTGTTGGGTAATCCTAGCTCAATTTGAGGAATAAGTTCGTTCGTTCGTTTAAAATCAATGAACTAGGTCGTTCATTTAGTTTAATCTTTCATTTTTTGTAAACTTGCTTAAAGGTGCTTCAAAAAAAAAAAAAAAATGTTATGAATGTTATTTCATACACTGCTGTCATTGAAAATTACTATTATTTATTCAATTTATGTCACTTATACATAATAATAATAAGAAATAATAAAGAGTTTACAAACAGATAATATAGTAATTTGAACTATATTGAACTATAAAGACAGACCTAGTTCGATCGTTCACTTTGGTGACTAGTTCAATTTAGTTCGTTCGTTCACGAACGACACAACACTAATACATAAGTCAACAATTGTTTTTCTCATTTATGTTATGATCTACATTTATTACAACAGGAATAAATGCCAATATTGCCCTTATGTGACTCCGACTCTGTGAACTATCAGACAGTGTTATTAAAAATTAAGCAAAATACCCAAAAATTAAATGTCTTATATTCCGTCAGATTATGTTTCCAAGGAATATTTTTATTCAATATCATCTAACAAACTAAGCAAATGTAATAACATTAAAATAAATTGAGTGAAAAAAGAAACAACTCGATTTTTAATCCAGTTTCGCCTTTTATCTCACACATAATTTTATACTTTTTGAGTATTGAACTGGCTTAAGATGTAGTATTAATAAAAAGCTTAGTTTTAACCAATATAAAATATGCTTTGCATAGATATTATATTATTGTTAACACTTGAGCATAGCAAGGCAATTCCACTAGAAAAGTGCTATAAAAGTAGGATTGCCAGATGGGTCTGGCATGAAATCAGTTATTTGATTAACTGTAGAAGATTTGATATAGCAACAAGCACAACTGTAAGAATATTTCAATTTACACCAATTATTCTAAGAGATCTCAATCGAGACACATAACCTAGCTTAGATTGTGATTAGTTTCAAACATATGTAAAAACAATTTGTGTAAATAACGTAAATTAACAATACGAAAATAATAATAATTATGAATAATACATAGTTTTTTTTAACTAAGATCTATTCTATGTATATTCTTATATCGTAGCTGAAAAATTAACTATCTTTGGTTGCAGAACTGCAAACTCAGCTAATTCATATTCACAACTGCACGAACCGCCCTCGTGTAAAAGCGCCGGCTGCGCAGGCCCATTGTGGACGAAGTAAAGTGGCTGTTTTCTTGTTGTTGTTTTGCTTCTGTTGTGTTGATGTTGCTGCTGCTGCTGTTGCTATTGTTGTTGTTATTATTTTGTGCTGTTGCTGTTGCTGCTGCTGCCGCTGGCCAGTTCACAGAGCAAGTCGAAATGAGCCAAGAGACATAAAGCCCGTACTAAAACTGGAGTACAGTAAAAGCCGTGTTCTGTTTAATTCTATTAATTGGCATGGTCAATACACGTAAGCCGTCAACTGTGGCAAATGCACACACACACACATAGGCACATACAAGTATGCTGTACATGAAAGTACTTATAGTATATAGACCGTACAAGTTGGAGTGTCTTAAGTGGGGCTTTTGTGCTTATTTTCGATACTTTTTGGAAACTATTTCGCCGTAATTGCGACAAACTTTTTGCAATTGGCGGCTGCGAAACTTGGCTTGAACGGTTCTCAGGCACCGTAAGGGTTCGGTCTGGACACCCTAATCAGCTTTCGAATTTATGTACCCAAAGAACTTCTGGCCACTTGACCCGGGCTTGATCTCCGATTTTATCGCGCGGCTTCCGGTCAAATGAAACCAATTAGCATTTTGTAAAGCGAAAGTTTCTAATTTTATGTGGGAAGCAATAAAAAAAACACATCAGATATTATAGCAACGATTTAAAGTCACTTTTCTCTGGAAATACTTACGATTATTAATTATTACTGACCGACCTTGATAGTGAATGGAAAGGCCCCGATATTCTCAGGTTTCTGTAGGAGGCGTTCAGGCACATTATGCACAGAAAAGTCTCTCATGTTTCTTTATCTCTCTTTCTCTCTCTGTGATACAGATATAGATTATAGTGTATCATTAAGGCCGAAAACTCTTTGGGCATTAGACTTAAGAATTGCTTGGTATCTTAATATGTTAAAAAGTACAAGAAAATGGAATGACTTTTGACTTTTCAACATAAAACAGAATAAACAGGTTAGTTTCAAAACGAAGCAATTGCCGAATATCAAAATCATAAACCAAATCTAGGTTAATACTGTCCCCGAGTAGAAATTCTACTGATGCGTCATATTTAAAAGTGCGAAAGCTTTTAGACGTTTTTTTTAATGTCAAAACGTGAATCAGATGGTGAAAATTTATAAACATTACAAGGAATGCCGCAAATAGAAAAAAAATACATATTTCTCCATATCATATGTGCCATGACCTAGGCAACATGTTTTAATAGGAATAACTTCTTTTTTGGGTTAAGCTAAGTTAAGATATTGTAAATAAAAAGTATCTGAATCTCTTAATCAAAATCAAATAAATATTTGTTTACATTGAGCGATTCCGAAAGTTAATTCGTGATTTTGATTTCGTGACAGTGCTATATGAAAGAAGATTTAGGGACCAAAAGATCGAGCAGAGTGATTCGAAACCAGAAAGAAACGCTTCCGTATACCCTTACAGGCTTTGTCATTTATCTCGCCCCATTGCTGCTATACTCGTTAAATTTATGTATCGTAAGTAGTTTTATACAATAGAATCTTATGACATTGTTTATGTAGAAACTCTAATCAGGCTTAGAATTTGGCTAAACATAAAAATTTGTATATGAAGATATTTATTTCTAACTTGTTTCTAGAACAAAAAAAGACCTTTGTAAATTTGGTTGCAATATCTTGAATAATAAAAAATCGATTTATAAGTTGACATCTATACGATATATCGGTCTGATTCTGTTCATTCCAATTTATTTACAGCTGGAAGCAATAAGAAAATAGCTTAAGCAAATGAGGGACTCGTTTACACCTCAACAGTCAGACTGACCGACAAACAGATGGACGGGCAGAGATGACTAGGTCAACTACTCTGTGGATGCTGATTCAGAATATACTTAACACCTGCAAGAGATACGGGTTCAGCTGTTTTCACTTATTTTCCTATTTCGTGGTGACAATCTATAAAGAAGAAATCGCAGCAGATCTAGCCGAGTTTGCGGGTGCCCTACTGAGTATCCAATCCGGTGACCAATCGGGAACTTCGGTACCTCAACGAATATTGTGGCTAATGCATGGCGGGTTTTGCAACTTGCGTAGTTCATGTGGAGACAATTCGCTTTATCGAAAATGCAATAGTCCGTTACACGGTTAATCGTTTCTGCAAGTTTTGTCATTTACTATGTGTGTTTTTCAAAAGACTTGTGCAATGCATCAGTTGGCTATTATTATTATTTAACATCTATGTGACGAAATACCTGAATCAACTATCGACTGCAAAGCAGAAATAATAGATACACGTACGAACATGAATATATGTTTGTCATAAAACCTGATATACATATATATATATATATGTATATTGTGTGGGCATCGCATTGCCGTATTGTTTATCGACCAAGTAAGAATGGTCAGTCTGAGCGGAGTCTACTTTTGCTTACGTCAAAGTTGTTCTTTCCACCTTCGCTAGAGTTTGCGAACTCATTCATTCATGATTAATTCCGTTTCGATATCGAATTCTCTTGCTGAAGCTTTAGTTTCTGTTGCGAAAGTCAATAATACTCGAATTATTTTAGCTCCCTGCGAGTTGGGCAAAGTAACCAAAGCGAAACCTTGGTGAAAAACCTTTCCGAATCCGAATGCATCCATGCGTCAACTGCTGCAGTGAAACCCAATGCAGACTTTCTAGTTCGATGGACAGCAGAAACGGCAATTTCCCATGGGGACATCCATCACAGTGGACAAAGTCCACTGCGACTGCAGTCACTGACCAAATGTTGAGCGAGGAGAAGGCAAAATAGAGGTCTTGATTCAGAGCGATATAGGATCGAACCAGTTTCAAATTTACTTTTCACTAATATATACATATGCATATGTACTTGTATATGTCATGTGCAATGCATAACAGAAAGCGCCTAATTGGTTTTATGTCTTTGCCAAATTTCAAGAAGTTAAGTTAGAGTTAAGATTTACGGAACGATCATAAGTACATTAGATTTATTTCCAATTAATCATCAACCGATGTACCGATATAGCTGCTATATAATTTATCAATCGAATTTAGTTATTTTTGGTCGATATTGGAGTCAAATATACTACATCTGTATGTCATTCTAAAAAATTGATATGTATATAAAATTGCATTTAAATCAGACAAGTATAACGTACATAGAATACATGTATATAGAAACTATCGGCCGAAATTAGAGTTTTTGTATGAAGAGCAATGTTGTAAGAAGAACTTGTCAGTACAAATCAAGGTTAGATTGTAATCGACACATGATTTTTCCAATTGAACAAGATCAGACATTTAGAATATATAGCTATCATAAGGAAAAAAACAATTATTTCAATCATTGAGAAACAAATATTTTTATCAAATAAATGTTGTTAACAAACATGAACAATGCAAAAATATTTTGTACCATGTTTTTATGGTAACTTTTGTAGAACCATCATAGAAGACATAAACGTAAGCCGAAAACAGCAAGGGTATAAAACCTTCGACACCTCGAAAGTACACTTTCTTTCTGATTTGAATACGAGAGTCGGTTTGAAGTGGAAATTAGTATATTTTCCCAACAAGATTAAGTGGTTTACCCACGAAATACCATTCTTCCCAAGATTCGTGTAGAATACATTAGCAAAAACAAAAGTTTTGCAGGGAATTCATTTGAGTTCTGCCATTTTTGTAATTATTTACTTACTTAAATGGAAATACGTTAGTGCTGGCTGTGTGAACTCTGAATGTCGCGGGTCGCAGAGAATTTTTGGGAGAAAATGAGCACAAAAGTATCAGTTGAATACGTGAAAATTCCCAAGCTGTCACTTAGACATGAACCGGCGGCGCTATCGCTCTCCATCTTGGCTGGCATTAACCAGGGCCGTAGCGATGGTCTCGTTGTATTAAAACTTCTGGGGGCTACTCTTGTAATCAAATTTTTAGTAAAATAAAATAAATATAGTATCAATTTAGTTCATTAAGGAAAAGTAAAGGATCTTCAAAAAATTACATTGACTTTTTTATCGATTTTGTATTGGCAAATTCTCTAATGGTTGTTTAATTAATCTTTTTTTCGGGTTACTTACACGTATTTTGAAAATCCATTGACTCATTCTTGTCCCGTAGCTGTTGTACCCTTTATCCATATGTTTGAAGGGTATTGCCATTTTGTGCCAACCGAAAATGTATTAAATATTTAAATATTAAGGAGGCGTCTCCTCAAAGTTGATGTTATTGAGTTATAATTCTTCTTAAGTTATTCTTTACACATAGAAAAATATGAATATATACATATATGTAAAACAAAATAAAATTATATTTATATGTTTTTTAACTATATTAGTATTCATAGTAATATGAATTATTACGCAATAACAAATACTCAATATCAATAGATTTACTTCATTCCATGTTTCTATTTTTTTATAGTAGGGAACAACTGGGAGACCACTCACCTTGCACAAACCCTAACTACGGACCTGGCTTTGACGCTGACTGCGACTGCGACCGCGGCGCTCAACTCAGCTCGGCTTGTGGCTCTCTTGCGTGCCACTCTCTCTCTCTCTGCCACTTTTGTTGGCCACCATCATGAAAATGCCGTTCAGTCTTGCCACGTCGACGCTGCGACGCTTGCATTGAACCCCGAACAATGCACACAACACCAATGTGCATCGGTATGCAAGTGTGTGTGTGTGTGTGTGTGGTGTCTGTGTATTGCAATGCCTGCTTGTCTCTGGCTCAAAGCGGCAGAGGCGCGGGCGTCGCTGCTGCGCTGCTCTTGCCGTGGCTCTCTTAACCCGCCAGGTAACTGAGCGGATTCGAGTTCGGTTTCTGTTGTTGTTGTTGCTGTTTCTTTTGTTGCTGTTCTTCGCGCTGCTTAAAGCGCCGCCGATCGCGCTGTGCTCGTGAGAAATATTTTTAGTTTGTTTTCACATTTTGGTGCGTACAGTTGGCTGTGTGTCGCGCGCTCTCTCTCTCTCCCTCTGCAGTCGCTGCTTCTGCTCTGCTGCTGTCGCTGCCGCTGCGCTGTTTCTGCTTCTGTTATTCATGTTGTTGTTTCTGTGCTATTATTCGATATATTCATAGTTTAACTGTTGATTTTGGTCAGCGAGAAGTAACGCCTTTTCGGACACACACACACACACACGAACGAAGAGACATTATATGTTTTCATTCAGGTGATTTATGAGAACGTTTGTTTCGTTCCGCTGCTGCTGCCACAAAAAGTTGCAACTTTTTTACGCACAAACAAATGTGCGTGCGTGCGTGTGTGTGTGTGTGTGTGTACGAACTCAATGTTTATTTATGTAAATGTGCGTGTGTGTGAAAGGGAACTTTAAAATAGACAGCAAGCAAAGTTTTGCAATCACAGATTCAAATTAGTCGTGTGTGTGTGTGCGTGTGTGTGAAAGATAAAAAACAGCAATTACACAACTTGAAACGGAAGCAAATCCAACGACCCGTAACGACTTCTGCTCATTGTTTCAAATCAAAATTCTATTCAATATACGCGATAACGCGGCGAGTTCAGTTCGCCGCCGCTTCGCCGCTGCTTCGTTCTTGTCTTCTTTCGCCGTTTCACCGTTTCGCTGTGTCGCCATTTCGCTCTTTTATCTAAATTGTTTACCATGGCTCAGATCGGGAGAGTGATGCAGAGAGGGAAGGAGTGGGAGAGCGCAATTAAAAGAGGGAGAGAGAGAGAGAGGCTTGCGCGCGCGCTTGCTTGTGTGTTTGTTTGTGTGTGTGTGTGTGTGTGTGGGTGAGTGAGTGTACTTAACTGTTTTGAAAACAATTCAAATTATTTTGCAGGTAAAATGCCCCAACAACAATGAGAATTAGTCGACTCTGTTGCGAATCGTTGCTCGCCTCACACACACGCAGACACACACACGCATGCGCTATGCGCCTTGTGGCAACCAGGTGAAACTTCTACAACAATGCAGCAGCTACAGCAGCAAAACGTCCGTCCAATAAGCACCTATGATAATCTGAGTGCCAGCGCAGCCAGCAACAACACGGCCAAGCCGAGAGACAAACAACAACAACAACAACAACAGCAACAACAATCGCGAGCCGGAGAAAGTTCAGGACAGCTGGAGGCAACGCCTCTGCCTCTGTCTCTGCCTCTGCCACAGTCGCCGTCGCAGTCACAAGTACAGCCACCTGTGGCTAAGGAGAACTCCAGTCTACTCTGCGATACCAGCTCCAATGGCATCCAGATAGTTCCAGCGACCCGTTCAAAGTCCCCGGATCCCGATCTGAACGAGACCAGCCACAGCATTGCCGCCGTGCGAGCTGCTCTCAGTGACGCCAAGTCCAAGTTCTTCGGCATCAACAACTATGAGATCGTCGACGCTGCTGCTCGGAGTGCACCGGAGCCAAAGTCCGAGCCGAAGTACCAGAACGTGCCACAGCCCGCAGCGTTGCGCATGCCCAGCAGCAGCACCAGCAACAACAACAGCAGCAGCAACAATGCGCCCGATGCAACGACGCCCAAGTCGCTGTCGCCGGAGCGAACTCTGCGCTATGGCACGACATATGAACAGATTCCACTCAGCGATCTGGATGCACCGCAGCCATCGCAGGTGAGTACTGAGAGAGTATATGCCCTGTGCATGCACATTCAATGGGTATTTCACAGGCTGTCTACATGAGCACAACGGTGCCGCAGAATATGAAGGGTATGAAGATCGCGGGACGACACACGCCAACCCGGAATAGCCTGAGGCACAGTCGCATGATTGTCGTGAACAATAAGCCCCACGACAGTGAGTTGATGTGCCCAATATGGCATCATATATATTACATTGTATAGATACTATATCTATATCATTCCACATACATTCGCAGGCATCCAGGAAACATATTCCGCGCACATTCGCAACTCGAATCTGTCGCGACAGGTTCTCATCTTGCAACTGGCGATCGGTCTGTTGATCATGGCACTCGCCTGCTGGATCTTCATTATGGAACCGCATGCATCGCTGCAGGTCAATCCGTACCTAAGTGGCTTGTTTGTAAGTTTTAAGACATCAGGAAATTAAATCAAGTTGATCTTCCATTCATTGTAGAAGAGCTTTCCAGATGGAATAAGAGAGCAATTTTATCTTTAATTTATATCTTCCGTATTAGAAAACTTTCTCTGAATCCTCTCTGTTGTAAAAAGATCTTAGAAGAGCATCAACAAGATCTTCTATTTTTCACTTCCCCATTAGAAAACTAAAATCGTGATAGATTGAAAATAGATGACAGATGAGGATCAAAACTGTCTTAAATAATATAGGAGATACAAAAAGAAACAAAAAGATCTTTCGTTAAGTTTTATCATGGTTCTATTCTAAGTAGAGAAAGTTCTAAGAAGTTTGCTGGAGAGATCTCATATTTGACTGATCTTCAATAGTATATATGTTATATTAACAGATCCATACAAGATACGAGTTAAGAACGCGTTTATAGGAGGTAGGTCACTTCAATAATGGTTACACCTATAGGTGCAGAAACATAAAAGGTAGATTGCCTTACATATACAAGTATTAATAGATCAATAGGATCAATGGGATTTTTAGTTTTTAAATTCCCCAAGAGGTGATTCAAGTAGTGATTCCACTCTAAGAAGAACACGTTCTTATATGCTATAGTCATGAAAAGAATGCAACATTTATTATTGATTTTAGAATTCATACGATTAGTTTGCATCTAAAGATTCTATAAGTGATTAATCACATGTCCTGCCCTTCTCTTTTGAAGCTTCTTCTCGCCAGCATTGTGGGCCTGATACTGATGAGACAGACTCGTCGAGCCGAATACTTGAGATCGCACAGCAAATGCCACAAACTGTTGCTGATTGAGTCCTATGTGATTTCTGGCCTGGCGCTAGTGTTCTGCTCACTGAACCTGATCATTGCGGCAATCGAGTTCAACGAACTGATCACCACCAATGATCCGTGTGAGCTCTCGTCAAGGACGCGACTGGGCTATGGCAATTGCGGTTGTTTCGACAGCGATCATGTTGCAACAGATCTGGAGGCGCAGGATGCAGATAGCGCCGAGAATGGGTAAGTGAGCATTGCAATGCAACATTGGAGAATACATTTTGTATTTGTCCTATTCTGTCTCTATAGGCTGCTGGAAAACTGTGATGTGATCAATGGAGATTGGAAATATCTGCTGGGAATCTCCATGGCACTGAACACAATGGGCATTATTGCAACGTTCTTGTACATCGCGATATTCATTTGTCGTCATCGCAACAGTCGCAAGCACTTCAACACATCTGTCTAGCATACTTCTTAAGTACCTAAAAGTCTACAAATAAAACCTGTAACAAAACAAGTTCTTAATAAAATAAAACTATTTAACTATTGACATGAAAGTTTCGCAACTCGTTGATCTTAAGTTTTACCCCACATCGACTTATTCATTTATAGTATATATGTGCCAATAAGCCGATAAGTGTTTCCTCATATACATATTCTATTCGTATCTTTAGCCGGACTCTTTTTATCGGTCAGGCAACTTTCGAGCGAAGGTTCTATAAATGAGTCAACTGCGAAAACTTTTAAGATTAATGTAAAACGAAAGGGTTCGTAATGTATTCGATAAGGTAATGATAAATGATATACTCGTAAGTTAGATTAAAACATGCATGAAAGCAACAGTCCCTTGTGCTTGATTATGACATGCCCGCTACCCACCTGACCAAAACGATTTCTTTTGCATATTTTGCGTTGCATACTTTAGGGCGCGGATTGCAAGTCAATAACTCTTAAAATTATTTCTTTAATAACTTGTATATTAACTATTCGATAGCAACCAAATTTTCAAAAATCATTTGTGCGTTAATAGTTATGGTGTTTACCGAAAATGAACTATGCTGAATAAAAATTACAATTGGAATTCAAATTTTATCGATTTACTTTGTGCAGTAATAACACAAATTGAATCCAAATTTGAAAAGAAAATTTAAGTAAATACCCTATTCCATCACTACAAATCTCTCTTTGCAATTGACGAATATTCACACTGATATCTTATACCCTCCCTGATGAACAATTTACACCCTATTTACAGATACCCCTTCGATAAGGCAAACTGATAAAAAAATGTAGTTGTTTTTTCAATTTGTTGAGGATGTATTTATTAAATTTTGGTTGCTCTTTTGTTTGAAAGGCAGTTTGAAGGCTCTTACAATCTTTGTTTGTTTAAATGTCGTTGTTCTTGTTCTTGTTATCATTAAGTACAGTTGAATAAATAAATTGCGGTGGTTTTTGTTGTTGTTACTTTTGGGTATTCATGAGTTCTTCTTCTTCTGCTGCTGGTGTTCTTGTTGTTGTTTTTGTTGTGTTGTCGATTATTATACATATAAAATTATATAATATTTTTTGGGATTACATTTTTTACTTAATCTTAATGCGTTTCATTAAAAAAATAACTATTGATACTCGTAATCGTAATGGGTAAAACTACAGAAATTAACTTAATCATTATTCTTTTTATCTATGAATACATGTATGATGTGTGTGGGGGTGTGTGTGTTTAGGGGTGTATAGGGTGTGTGTCTGTGTGTAGGGTTCTACTTAGTTTTCTTTGTATATTTTACACGCACAAGTTCTTTGCACAAACGAAAGAGAATAAAAACAATCGAAAAACAAAATCGAAATTGTTGAATCCAATTGTAGTATCGCGATATATATTTGATCACATTGTGATCGGAGCATGGTTTAGGAGGTAACCGGCTTCGTTGTGGATGACGACGACGCTGCTGCTGTTCCGGCTAATGGCCATTTGATGCTGCCGTTGCCACTTCCACTGCCACTGACATTGCCACCAGCGCCTCCGATGCTGCCGTCGTCGGCGAGCACCGCTTCAGACTTTGAGGTTTGCAGACGCTTCTCGCAGTATAGGCTGCCCACCGGTTTGGTCATCGAGGCAGCTAGGCTCTTGGTCATGTAGGCGAAGGAGAGAGTGCCACTGCTGTTGCCAAATTGCGAGGCAGTGGCATCAGCGCCCTCCTGGCTATTCTGCCGCAAGTTTCCCGACAAGGGCGTCAACTGCGCCGGGTCCTGATCCTGATCGGGTGTCTTTGAACCTTTGGGCGTTGTCTTTCGACTGCGATCTGTAATGGGAAACTTGTTCTTCGTGCAACTCAAGTCCAGCTCCAGTGTGTAGAAGCGACCGCGTCTATATTGTCGATTCTCGTTCACCAGCTCGTTGTTATCCGTGCTGGTTCTGCGGCAGGTGCTCGTATTCGATGCCACTGGAGCCGAAGATGTTGTCAGTGCTGCTGCCGCTGATATGCTGCTGCGATTGCTGTTGCCCGCGGGCAGAGCGGTGTTTGCAGTGGTCACACTACTCGCCTGGGTACCGGCCCCGCTGCCATCGCAGACATCCTCTCCCGCGTCGTCCTCGTCACTGTCCATTTCGGCATAGTTTGAGTCCTCGTTGCGCGACTTACTCAGTGATTTCTCCTCCGGTGAGCTCAATTTCTGTTGCACCAAACTGAGAAATGGTCTGGGTGCTGCAATGGAGTCCAAACGTGGCGATTGCTCCATCAACAGATGCTCACAACTTGTCTCATATACGCTCTCAAGCTGCGCACTTGACTTAGGCTTCAGTTGAGACTTGTGCCCCAAAATTGCTGCACTTGGGGTTGGGGGCGTTGGTATCGAAGGTGAAGTTGCTCCTGCTGCTGTTCCAGTTGCAGTTGTTCCTGCACCTGTTAATGTTGATGATGATGATGACGATGATGATGAAGGTGCGCCAGTGAACGGTTCCTGCTGCTCGTCAACGGGCTGCTTGCGGGTGCTAATGATCAGCTGCGGTTCCACGTAAAATGAATCGAAATTCAAATCCAAAAAGAGCTCGTGCAGAAAGCGCCGCGCACTCATGCGGTAACTACTGCGTCCCAGAGTTTTGCAGGCCTCCGAGTACAGGCAAATGTCCTGGAAGGCGTGCGGATGCTTCTGTTTCAGTTCTAGCAATGCCATTTTTGATTGTTTTGCGCTGACCGGATTGGCCAGACGCTGCACATTGTATAATATGGATGCGGTCAGCTTATCCGGCAGACTCTCCTCACTCAATATGCTTTCGGGTGAGTGGAAACTCATGTCACCCAACTGTATGGATCCACTTGCACTTCCGATGCCGGTTGTCTTTCCTCCAGTATTCTTTCTGGCCAGCGCTGGACCTGCCTGCATGCCGGCGGCCACCAGAGCAGCCGCTGCACTGCTATAGAGCTCACACGGAGCCAATGTGCCTCCGAGGCCATTGCTGGTGCTATTCGGATCTTGCGATAACATACGCAGCTGCCGACGCGAACGTGTACAATGCAGACATTGACTCCGAGCGTGCTTGGCGATTTGCCATTTGGCCGGTCGTCGACTGGCCGATGAGGAAACATCGGAGAGCGATGAAATGACCGAAGACTCATCGCCGCCCTCGTTATTAATGGAATCGTTGAGGAACGTGGAGAACTGCGGACGCACACTCAGCAAGTTAAGGCCCGTCAGATCCTGATCGATGATATCACATGAAACATAAGTGCGGTTCAAATTGCGTGTGGGAAACAAGTCGAGCGCATTTTTGGGCAAACAGATGCCCGCATAGCAAGGTCCTTGCAGATCGTTGGTGGGCAGAAACTTGGGCGCATTCAGCGTGGGCAACGGCACCTGCAACTCCTCCGAAGAGAGACGTCTGAAAAGCAAAGTTGAAAAGGTTAACAACTTTCTACTTCTTCCCAATTACTTCGCACTTACGAGAACAGATTGAGCATTGTCGCCCGGTCCAGACTGCGCACCTTGAGACGTCGACTCGACTCGCCCCACGAATATTTGCGATGCGGCACATCGCGAGGATGAACAGTGTCGATAAAGTCATAGAACTCTGCGGTCAGTTCCGAGAAAACAGGACGACTGTTGGCACGCAAGGAGCGCAACTGAGCGTAACCCTTCATGGCCAGCGGACTAAGGGCGGGCTGCAGGAAACTTGTGCCAAGCAAAGATGTGCGACGAATGAGCTTGACCGAACGCTCCATAGGCAGCTCCTGCAGATTGGAAATGCTGGGAATGGGACTCAGCGGGAATTGCTGAAAGTCGCTCATGTTTGCAGCAGCTGCAGCCGCAGCAGCAGCAGTTCTACCCGTCACAGACTCACAGCTGCTTACGCCGGACGTATTGGAGTCGGTGCACGAATTGTAGCGTATGCGATGCTGATAATGCATCGGGCAAAAGCTAACCCCAGTTGGATTGGGTACACCGCCAAGCAGGCTCAGAACATCCGTTGTCTTGGACTCGGAGAGCGAGCGTTGATGTTTGCCCTGGCGTAAGTTGCTGCCTTCGGGCAGAGTCTTTGATTTGGCTGCCACGCCAACAATTGTCGTTGGTCTGTTGAAAGCTGTCTGCAAGGTAAACAACAAACAAACACAGCATAAGTAGGTTAGGCCATGCCACATGCTACACGCTACACGACTCACCTCATCAGCTGTGGTGCGCACACTGTCTGTGGTTGTTGTTGTCGTGGTGTTAACATCCTGCGTCTGCGTCTGATTGGCACCGCCAGCGAGCAACAGATTCCAGTAGCTGCCGGTATAGTAGGAACCATCGATTTGATCATCGATACCTGTGTAGTTATAGGGCGGCACATCCTCATAATGATGCCGCACTGGCGTATACTGATTGGACATCCAATCCTCTGGCTGATGCACTGGCCACATCGTGTTGCGATCATGCCGAACACTAAGCCAATCTACGAGTAAGCAGAATAGTTCATAGTGAGTAGGGTCAGTTGCTAAGGATACTTTGTATTAATTAGGATGCAGGTAACTAAGGTTACACATAATATATACGTATCTATTCCTAATCAATATCAGTTGTTATATCCTTACGACAAAACTCTCTGTCTTGATACTTCTGGCATCTTCATTGTTTTCTTTCTGTCCTCTTCTTTTACATGCATATGTTTGTTCTTCATCTCTTTCCCTTTCATCCTTTCTTTCACTCTTGGGTCAGTTGCTAATGATACCCTGTATTAATCAGAATGTAGGTAAAGCAGCAAGTTTACTCAATAATATATCGCATATATATACCTAATCAACATCAGTAGTTGTATCTACATACATCGCAAAATTCTCCCTCTGTCTTCATACTTATCTTATTTCTTTTCTTTTCTTTTACATGCATGTTTGTTCTTCATCTGTTAATTCCTCTCTCTCTCTCTCTCTTACACACACATATGATACGAATACGATTATTTGCTTGCATTAAATGAAACTATAGTTGTTTGCTATAAGGAATTTCTTCTGTCAACTGCAGAATGGTTTCTTAAGGCTTCCTCTGCTGGTTCAATCACTCCTCTCGCAAAACTTCAATTCAAATCATGCGAAAATCTGGACTGTCATTTTAATATATCACAAATAATCAATACAACACAACTCACTCAGCTTGAAGAGTAGATTGGCACCCGCCTGAGTGCCAGCAACCAAACCGAGGGCACTGAAGCAAGTGGCACGCACCGAGTAAACTTCACACTTGGTCACCAACAGTATCAGCTTCTCGTACAGCCTGGAAGGACGGACGCGCACGTTTAAAATATCGTAAAAGATGATGATAGGAATAAACTCACCCGCAGCCCAACTCCACAAAGTATTCAATGCCATTGGAGTGTGTTGAAGCATGACTGAGCGCCCATACGGCCGCTTTCAGCTCAAGACATTCGGCATCATCGTTGCACTTGCCACGTGTGATCACCTCGAGTAGCTGTGGCAGATCGGCGTGATTACGCAGCGCCGTCATGCCCTGCGTTGTCTGCGCCAGCTGACCATATAGATGCGGGGCAATATTCGGTGGCACGGATTGTGCCCGTTGATTGCAATTGCGCCTGGAGTAGTAACCATCTTCGTTGCGCACATGCAGCGTCAGGCTGGCGTGCGTGTCGGCCTCGACGAGCAGCACATAGCGCTTGTTGTAGCCATTGCGCCAATACTTGATCTCTTCCTCAACGTGAGCCTTGCTGCTGTTGAGGCCGCGATAAACCGAGTAGAAACGGGACATGAGTAGACGACCAACATCACCCAATTGCCTGAGATTGGGCCAATGATAGACAATCTCTTCCAGATAGTCCTTGGCGTGACATGCCTCCTCAAGCACATCCATGGCTGCCAACACAACACTGCGGTCAACATCCTTGGTCTGCTGTATAATTAATGGCAGTCCCCACACCTCAAAGTTGGGCAGGCGGGCGCGCAGCAGCACGGCTAGGAATTGGGTGGCATACAGTCGGCCGCTGCGTGTCTTGGCCAGCGTCAGGGCTTTCTCCAGTACCTGACGCGGTTGATTCTCATAGCTATAGTTCAGACCGGAGACAATCAGCTTGACGTAGCACACATGATCTGTGTGACGCACTAGCGAGATTAGACTGGAAAAGAAAGCGAGAATTATTTGCCTATTCGATGCGGTGTCATGACGCCACTGCACTGGCTGTACTCACTATTCGAATACGAATGTGTTCTTGAGCACCTCAATGCCCTTGTTGGTACGGCACATCCGTCCGATATAGAGAAAATACTGCTGACACATTGTGTTGTTCATATGCTGTGGACTAAAGAGGCAATCGTGGGCACGACTCGAGGTGGTCACGGCCAGCAGATGCTGGCTAATGTCCGAGAAATAGACCGTTATGTAGCGCATGCATTCGAGCTGTAATCGAAAGACATTTGTTATGAATGTAGAACGACAGAGACTCGAGAGCAAACTTACCTCAGTGCTGCTAAGCAGTACGTCAATGAGGTCGAGGCCGGCGTTGACATAGGCTGGCATTGCTTGCCCCGGCACAAGGTCCTGGTGTGAGAAGCGATTGTTGCTGGGTTTAAAGAAATCCACCAGGCGCTTTAGGAACTTGTTTATACACTTGGTCGGCGTATGGTCAAGCTTTCGTATTAAATTCGACTGCAAAGAAAGAGTGGGAGAGAAGGAGTTAGCTGGCATAGTTCGCAGACTGCCAATTGTAGTCGTGTCTTACTCTCAGTATCGTGCTGACCACATCCCAGTCCCATGAATTGATGTCGGAACGGGATAACACACGCGATCTTTCCAATAGACGATTGAAGGAGCGAATGCTTTCCATATAGAATACCTGGGGTAGGAACTTCCCTTTCAGTCTAAAGCTTGAACGCAGCGAGCTTGACGCTTGCGAATTGGACTCATCGCTGGAGGATACAGAGTCAAGTCGAGAACGATCCAGCGTCCCAGTGCCGGCTCTGAATTGTGGCGAAAGCGATGCGGACGAGGGAGCGCCCACTGTTGCCGAAGACGACGTTGTCGCACCACTCGCATCCTGTGGCTGCAACGGACCGGCTTCATCCTGTGCGATGATGTTGCGGCGAAAGAGACGCGTCTGTATCAGCGCACCACCTTGTATAATACTATCCAAAAATAAACTACACGATGCCGGACGTTGACGCAACATTTTCTGATAGTTTTGTAATGCTGCCACCGCCGCGTTAGCCTGCTGATTGTTGGCTGTTGCATGCCCCACGAGTGTGGGCAACGCCGGACTGGTGCTGCATATGTCCGCCGGCAAGTGTGTGTGCATTAGCTGGACAATTTTGCCAATTAACACTGTGGCGCGTACAGACACAAACTGATCGCTGGTGACAACCACCTCGACGAGTGCATTGAGCAATCCCGTCTCTAGGAAACAATAGAGCAGCAGCGCCAAATGCTGTTCAACTACATTGGGCGCTCGTGACGCCAGACTAGGCAATATAGAGCGTCCCTCGGCGGCCACGAAGCCGTTGCTTAGCAGCCACGAATCCTGAAAATCCGATGGATCAACAGTTTGCAGTGCAACAGCATAGTCATCAGTCCAGCCCGGCTGTGGCACAGCCAGCAGTTCGTAAAGCAAATCCAATATTGCTTTCTGCAAACGAAGCAGAGAAGGAACAGAAGTGAGTATATGGGAGCAAGGAGTAGATAACTATTTAATCGACTTACTCTAACTTCAATTTGATTTAAATATAAAGCGTCGACTATTGCTTTTAAACCTGAAGGTTTGCTTGGATCACAGAATTCGAGGGTGCCCGTCCAGCTGCGCAGCACGGACAATAGAGCCAGGCGACAACTGGTGTAACGCAGCTCGCGTGCATCTCTGCAATAGTGGAAGTGGAAGATTAGTCAAATGCAATGCAAATCCTGCCCTGATCTGGCCACATACTTGTTTTTATCCATGATGCCGAGTCTATAGGTAAAGTCACAGTAGGGTGCCGCTAAGCAGTCAAGGCGAACGCCGCAAATGTTGCGCGTCTGCGGCCACTCCAGAAGGTAGAGCAGCACACCGCAAAGGCTTTCGGCAATCCGGGGATTGTGGCATTCGAGCACATTGCGTGTTATGGAGGTGACGCCGCCGCACACGATAAGTAACGCAGGATTGAGTACAGCAAACTCAGAGAGTGTTGCCAGGCAGGCGCGCAACAGATTGTCGCTCTCCTCGATGCCGCTGTCAGCTAGCGATACGAGGCACCTAACCACAACCGGACTGATGTCCTCTGGCGCAATGGCTAGCATCTTGCGCACCAGCTTGAGTGCCTGCACTCGCTCATCATCGTTCTTCAGCATCAAATCGATGGAGCGGCACAGTAGATGCTGCAATTGAAGCGAATTGAACGCCTTGATATCCTTCGCTGTACTGATCGTGTAGCGTATGGTACGTAGCGCTGCGGCACGCACCTGGGTGAACGTATGCACCGATGAGGCACTAAGGCTGCAGAATAAAAAAGAGACAGACATTAGACAGAATAACTAGGTTAGATGAGACTCTACACTACGTACCAATAGAGCAATTCCTCTGTTGTAAAGCGCAGATTGTTGTTCGGCGAACCAGACGAGGCCGCCAGACAGAGGGAGGCCAGGGCATTGAGCAGAAATAGACGCTTGGTGTCGCGCGTCTCCTCCAAGCAAAGCATGGCATAGATATCATAGGCATTTTCGGCTGCTGATTTCTTTGGATCCAAACGATAAAAGTCCTCGGGATCTTGTGAAACTGCATGAAGAAACAGAAGAGAAAATTGTATGAATTAGTTTCAGTCTCGTAAACTTATGATCTTTTTTGAACGCTTTCCTTTCTTATAGAGATAGTTAATAGTTATCGCCTAATTTGACTTTCAAGACATAATGAATCTTTTAAAAGATTAAGGAAAGAAACCCTACCATATTTAATTTATATGGGTCTGTTAAAGATATTCCCACATATCAAAGGTTTAATCCCTTCAAGATTTTAATCTCAGTTGATCATTGTGAACTGTATAAGGTATAAGGATATCTATGCTATGATATATAGACGAAAATGAAAGTTGGTTCGGTTCAGACATTCCCTCATGTCGAATCGACAGTCGTAATATAATATTGTATATTTCCCATATAATAACCTCTATATGGCAACATTAACTCAAAGAGGTAACTTTCTTGCAATATCAGCATTTTTAGCCAACCCGCATACGATTCTTTTGCAGTACTGAATGACAACATATCAGTGATATACGAAATGAGAGATGGGTAATCGTAAGTCTGGCATGGAACATGTATATATAACTGTGAATTTCAAAGAAAATATGTAGATCATTTGCTGCAATGAGGTGTTTCTCATCGATTGCTGAAGTTCCCATTGCATTTGCATACATATGCAAATTAGTGTGTCTGTGGGAGACTGTGTGTGCATGTGCGTGTCTGTCTGTGTGTGTGAAGAGTGCAATGAATATCGTACACATCGTACATGCATTTGTACATTTAATTAGGTAGCAAAGCTATCAAGGTGAAATTGTTCCACAAACGAAACTAATCAACGCTTCTGCCGCTGCTGCTGCTGCTGCTGTCGTCGACTTTGCGCTACCGGTGCGGCGCTTGGCGCACGTGAAATTGTCGCGCGTCATAGCAGCGCAGCACCAGTTGTTACTGTTGTTGTTGCAGCAAAGCAGCACTGCTTAACTGTACTTTGAAAAGAAATTAACAATGAATGTACAACTGCGTATGTATGAATGTATGTATGTATGATGTGTTGTGTTATGTATGCCTTTGTGCCTGTGTTTGTGTGTCTGTGTGTGTTAGTTGTTGGATTTGTGTTCGTTTTAGCTTGCTGCGTCATCGTTGAGGCTCAATGCTAGCGACGTGACGTCTATAAATAGGAACCAAACAAGTAGGAAAAAATTTGGTCAAACGCAACAGAAATATATACGAAATACAGTACATACATATACATTTCAACATACATATCTATATAAAAATAACAAGAACCGACAGCAACAACAACAACAATAACATCAGAACAACAACAGCGAAGAGGAGCAACGAATGTCAATAAAAATGGTGCCAGGCGGCTGCTGCTGTTGCCTCTGCTGCTGCTGCTGCTGCAACAGTGGTACCGTTATGCGCAATTGACTTTGCCTATGTGTGAGAGAGAATCGGCACATGAAAAAACGGCAACAAGGAACAGCGACAGCAAAATAAAACCATAACCAAAACAACAACATCCACACACAGTCGCCGTGTTGTTGTCGCTTTAACAGTAATGTAAACAAATATTCACATTACTGTTAAAGCAACAACCACTATGCTCTACTGCTGCTGCTGTTGTTGTTGTTGTTGTTGTTGTTGTTGTTGTTGTTATTGTTGCTGTTGTCGTTGTTATTGTTTTTGTTATGCTCATCAATAATGGCAAAAGTTGAAGACGACAGGCGCGAGTCATCGTTAAACTATTTATTTAAGTTAACTTGAACTGCCAGTGGCAACAACAACAACAAGAGTCGCTGCTGCTGCGGTGCGTTGTGCTGTTGTTGTTGCTGTTGCTGCTACTGCCACTGATGCTGCTGCCGCGGATGCTATTGAGTGCAAGCATGTCGCAACTAAGCAAAAGCCAGAAATAACAATAACACATCTACATGTGTGTGTTCGTGTTATGTACGTATGTTTGTTTGTGTGCGCATATATACACAAGTATGTACGAAAAAGCAGCGCTCCATGTTGTAATATATGATGCATACATATGTTAATTAACATTTGTCACAGCCACATCTGTACATACATACATACATATGTACGTATGGGTGTCTCTCTACACGTGTGTGTGTGTGAGAGTATGCAAGTACCTTTAATGCGTAATTGTAATTTGCTTCGTTTTTTGCCAAAACGCCAACTGGAATGTAGGGAGGCCATATCTCAGAGCGGCGGCGAAGATGGCGACGGTAACGGCGGCGGCGGCAGCGATGGCAATGGCAGCGCCCGTTTCACCAAATACCAAACACCGAAATGACCAACGAGAAGATCGCGCACAAGAAAATTGAAATATATTGCTTTTAATTTCACTTAGGGTGCCTCTGTTTACTTTCTACATTTTATAAGCATTTCATGGCACTCTTGTTTGCACTGTTGTTGATAGCGATGTTAACCTCCAGGTTGTCAACACTGGCATTTTAATGCATTAAATCACGTTTGAAATCAATTGATAATTATATTCTGCACTGCACACTTTCACTATCATAATATGCACTTTGGTTTACATTAATATCAATATTATTTTTGCAAAGGAAACCAAACGCAAAATTGACTAGCGGACGCGTTTTTTTTTTCGTAGAAAAAGAGCAGCACTGCGAACAATCGATAGCTGATAGGGCTACGGTACGCGTGAAGGATGCGATTCTTGAATCAGTTGGCAGCACCAAGTTTGTTATCGAGAAAATAAACATTTTTGTCTCATTTATGTTCAGTGCTTACTTAGTGTTTAAACTTTTAAAATACATATAAGTTTTGAGATTTAATCCCAAAAAATTAAAATAAATTAAGACTATAATACAAAATCTATGTATTCTAATTACCCAATGTCTATTATACTGGGGGGAGTTAATATATATTGATTAATTAAAGTTGTCTGCCAGACTACGTAAGAAAGTGTAAAACCTTTTAAAGTTGTAAAAGGTGAAGAAAATGAATTTTAAAATGTCTTATATTAGGAAAATTTCTGTATTACTTTAATTTTATAAAAGCGTCATCAACTTTTAAATCTTGTTTTGCGTTTGAGATAATCGATAGGGCTGGTTTTTCTTTAACACTTGTTAAGTTACTCGTTAATATCGATAGATGTGGTAGCAATAAACTTCACCGTTTGCGTTTTTTCGATACAATCGCACTTTAAAATTATGTTCTGTTCTCAAATATTTTTGTAAAATTAATTTGATACACATATTATATTTAAAATGTATGCTGTTAATATAACGGTAAGTACTTATCGATATTTAAACATTTTTTTTTTCAAAATATAAAAACAGCTGGAGAGCATGCAACGCTTTGAAATGTTATTCTTGACCCGAAACTATGCAATATTTTATGATTGCAGTCGAATGTTAAAAACAATTTTTTAGCTGCCACGCCCTGCTGGTGGCTAGGAGGCGTTTTTCCAAACGACTCCAAAAATGCGGGAGAAACCGGGAAAAACGTCCTAAATTTTTGGAGCCCACTCCAGGGCACGTCGAACAGTGTGGAACTTGAAACTTTTGCTCTGCGAAGAGAAGTAAAACTGCAGACACTGCTTGCCATTCAAGTAACGTGATCCCGGACACAATCCTTTTTCTGTAAAGACACGATCCCATTGTCATTTTCTTGACAATTTTCAATATAAATGTGCGGGGCATCCACTCTTAGGTTGCAAAAAAACCAGACTGGGATACAGTATTTAAAAGTTATGTCACTAAGCACTGAACACATAGAGAACTCAAACAGGGGGTAAATCTGTTTTTGCCAGTTTTTCGATCGAAGTACCCCAGAGCCCGAAGCATTGAGAGTTGAGACTTCGGCTGCACGCTCGGCCGGGGTACTTCGATGTTCGGCTCTCAGTACAAACAGAGTGTGCTTTGCGCTGTGTGATCGTTTCAATGTGTGCGTGTATGTATGCACATACTGGCATGTGAATGTATGCGTTGCTTGTTTAAATATTTGCAAAAGACTGTGGTTAGCTATAGAATACTGCATGAATGCATTCATAAGGGCAAATGAATCAAAGAAATGTGTTTCATTTCCTTATTTGAGAACAGTTTGTAATGTATGTTAAGAAAAGTTGTAGCTTTACCTGTTGTAGAGTAAAAATGAGTAAAATATTCCTGGAAGCAGTAAACAATTGTACGTGTATAGTATTGTACAATATAAAATTAATGTATTCATGCAGCTATCTATTATTGACCTAGTGCCTTTTCAACTTTCCGGTTTAATAAGATTGACAATTATAAAAAAAAAAACATTGTCAAGGAAATCTTCGGAAATTCAAACTGATCCGGAAGCAAAGGGGAAGAAGAGTGCAAAGTGATTTATCAACTGCTTTTATTTAATTTAAGTTTTTATTTTATTAATTTAAAGTCGTTACATGATAAGTTGAGTATATAAGACGATAAAATAATTTTAAATAATTAATATGAAAAAGTTATAAGAATTTTAATAATAATCAGATTTATAGAAAAATAAATAAGAAAAAAAGGTTAACCCTAAATGAAAAAAAATAATTTAACTTGGTATTATTTATATGTATTTACTAAAATTTATTGTGTTTCTGAGATAACAGAGAAAACCGAAGCTAAATATAATTATATGCTACGCAGTCCAGGATGACGCCACGCATTCTCTGCTTGTAGAGGCTCTCGTTGTTGGCGCCCAGGAAACCCGCGCCGTGCAGATCGGTTGTGCCGCCCCCCTCGATCAGGTCACTTATGCCCTGTAGATCGGGAGTATCTTCGCCGCGCAACGTCACAATGGGCAGCACCATCATGGCCAGGAGCAGACCGACAGCGCCCTTCTCCTGCAACTGTTGCTCGAAGGCGGCACATGGGAACAGCTGATCTGCCTCCTCACCCAGTCTATGCAGTGCAGGATGAAGAAGAAGTGCAGTTGCAAAGATGCTGCTCAATTGGACAACTCACCTGGTCAGCTGGGCACGCAGCTCCTCGTGGTAGAGCTTCAGCATGGTCGCGTAGTGCTGCCGTCGGAACTGCTGCGTGGTGCAGGTGAAGAGGAAGTACGCCAAGTCGGTGACGGGCGAGGCGTAGCGCATCAGCTGCCAGTCAATGAGGCACACCTCCTGCGGCTGCTCCGACTCCGTCTGTTGCTTCGTCTGCTGCTTGTGCCGGTAGAGCAGATTGTTGTTCCAGCTGTCGCCGTGGCAGACAACTGCGTACGGCTCACAGTTGTCGCCGTTGAGCAGCTCTAGCAGCAGATCAAAGTAGCTGCCACGTGCGAAATACGCCTGCAGTCGCTGCAGTGCATCAGCATCCTCCAGCGGACGCAGTGCGCCCAGTGCGTTCTGCTTGAGCTGCTCGAAGTAGACGCCCAGTGCATGATCCCCTCGCCGTTGCTGGAAGATATCCACCATCTGCTGGAACGGACGCAGGCGTTGTGGCTGCCGCTGCTTGAGTGCGAGCGAGACAGCATGCAGCTTGGCATAGGCGCGCATCACCAGCGTGGCATGAGGCGGCGTCAGTTCCGCAAAGCGATCGTGCAGTCGATAGCCGGCGGCGCACAGATCCTCCAACACAATGCACTCGTTCGGCTCATCCACGCGCGTGGCCAAGCACTGCGCGTAGTGGCGGAAGCGCTGCTCCGGCGCCACTGCTCGCTCCACCTGGAAGCGCTGCGTCAGCGGCAGAAACTCCTCATAGGCCAGAGATTCGCGCTTGAAGCAAGGCTGCGCGAAGAACTGCTTGCGTCTGATCGCATTCCCCGGCGGCAACTTCAGCACCAGCGATCTGCCCTCGGGCAAGTGAAGGCGCCACACCACGCCCAGGTAGTTGTCGCCCTTGGCACAGGCCAGTTCCAGCGTGTAGTCGCTTCGACGCAGCAGCTCCTGCAGCGTCTGCCGCACGCTTGCGTTGGGCAGATTCTCCTCCTGCTCCATTGCGCCACCAACTGCGCGTCGTCGCCAACGTGCGGTTCTATTTATGCCCAGCACTGGCGACCGCAACCACAGAAGTGATCGCTGCAGCTTAGGTTTCTAGACATCTCGCAGGAGGAGAAGGGAGGCAGGTAGGGTATGGCAATGGGGTTGTGGCGGGGGTGAATGCCAGCCTAATCCTCATGCAGCAATTACTCGGAGCAGCTGTTGACTCAGGTTTCGTATTTGGAATTGGAAAAGCTTTGATCTCGGTGATCTCTAGACGCATGATTTGTATACGTACTATATGTATACTATATACACTTGAGTGTAGATTAAAAAGAAGAGTATTAAGGTATATGCTATACGGTATCTAACATATATACTATACGGAGATGTGTATTTCTTTCCAGTAATCAGTTGGAATTTAAGATAAGCCAGAAAGAAAAAGTAGCTTCGTCATTATGGAAGTTGTATACCCCCGCAGCTGCTTATATATCTATTCCGATCTTTTCTATACAAATATTCTATATTATATATCTATAATGCTGCAGAACTGAATATTATTCGTATACGAACACGTATCATTTATTGGCAGCTAAAATAGCTCCAATATCACTGGTTATATATAACTTTTGTATGAAAATCTATATTTATTGCTGTTGTTCCTATGAAACCTATAGGATATGGTTGTCGGTTGTTAATGAAATGGAACAAGTTACGCCCATTACCATTTAAATTTAAAGTCAAGTTATTTCATATAACAATACTGATATTCTTAAAATAAAACCCTCTTTTGAACCGATTGTTCCTATTTTATTATTTATTATTATTTTTAGAAGTGGTAAATTTGCTTACAATATCTAAAAAATAACAAAAATGGAACGTTATTTTCATTTCTTTTATTTCGCATTTCTTTCGCTAACAATTTTCCGATAAAAATGTTCTAACATCGATCGTATGTTTGCATTTTTCCGCGCGGCCATCAACATCCTCGATAGTATAGTGGTTAGTATCCCCGCCTGTCACGCGGGAGACCGGGGTTCAATTCCCCGTCGGGGAGGAAGGTCAAAGTTTTTTTTTTAATTTTTTTCATTTCAAATGTTGGGAAAATTTAAGTAGACAAAGATTTTTTATTTGTTAGTTTAACCTTCAAGCTTAACTAAAGTATTGGAAATTCCCATATAAATATATTGTATTTTAACTCATTGAAGTTGCACTCTTAAAATTGTTGCATACTTTTTGGCAAACCTGATATGGAGGTGCTCAGTGAAAGAAGTCTACTCACCTTGAGGCCCCCCCTCCCTACCTTCATGTGATATACGCTTAAAAATATATATACACATATACATTTTAATATCAAGGTGCATTGGATGTGTATGTATGTTCAGGTTATTTGAAGTGACTAATTGTTTTTAAAAGTTGTGTCATCTTTTGCTTGTTTAAATCACAGCAAAATATACCGATATGTAGAATGTGTATACATATTTAGTATAAGAGAGGTATCTAAATATAGCAGACACACACAAAGTCTTTGTACTCGACTGGGAGATACTTGAACACCAAGTTCCATTGACGCACAAACTATAGTATGATCTCTATCAGTAGTATTCACAGCTCTGCCCTGGACACTCAGCGTCAACAGCTGAACTCCCCCTTTATAAACCATTCAGTGGGTATAGGGTATACAGGTATCTATAGATTCGTTTATTGTATTTACTGTTCGATACATGCTTCACATCTCGATCTTTCTGATTGAAGTTAGCAAAGACAACTTACTGTACCAATAGTATATATTTTGTACACATTCTATCTGGTTTCTCTTTCGATGATAAGCGAAAAGTACGCTAAGAAGTACAGAATTGATAAACAATGAGTTGTTTGCTGGCTTTTTTATTGTGTCGTAGAAACTTCAACAAAAATCAAGCAAATATAACAGTTAATTCATATATTTTTATGGCAATTTGCAGTTTTTTCTCTGCTTTGTCAATCAATCTTACGTTTTATCACTTGCTGTGAATAATACTTTAATGTCACATAAAAAAGTATAATCCCTTATAAGTAATGTATACTTTCTTATATACTCGTCGTGGGGGGCCTTATCCCATAATCAAAACAAATCTGGAAGGCAGAGTAACTAGTTTTGCATACGGAAAGACAGACGGACAGCTATCGCAAATGTATGCAAATGTGTATATAGAGATCTATAGATCATGTGTGCACATGTGAACAGATTCAATTAAGTGAATACCATGCGGTATATTAGTAATCTACACGTGCCTGTAGTATATACGAAATTAGGTATCTATCAAATCAATGGAATCTGTCACGCTTTGCTGCAATGATTCCCAGCCGATTACTGCTGAGAAATCGTAAGTGGGTATATACTGACAAATGTATATTCTATTTCTACATATATATATATTCACGAACAGTAGGAATGATATAGCAATGTATTCTGCTTGCGGGAACATGCCAGTTGTAAGTGATTTTCAAGACAATCACTGTCGCTTGTATTGTAAACCATTTTAAATATATATAAAGTTATTTTATAATATATGTTACGTAAAGCTATTTAATAATATATTCTGTTTTTTGTACGGATGTAAGCTGTCAGTTTTTATAAATTAAATTTTAGTCATAAATGTCATAAGTTTCCATAAAGATCTTAAATGCTAAGGTAAAAACAAGCTAAATCGGTTAATGTCGTAATGGTGATGACACTATAACATCGGTATATCTTCTTCTTTTTAATACGAGTAGTATATCTTCTATTTTTTGGTTTACCTTCTTTTTCTAGGTATATCTTCTTCTTCTTGGTATATTTCCTTCTTGTTTGTATTGTATGTCTTCTTCTCTTTGTACAATATACTATATATTTTTCTAGGTGTATCTTTTATTTCTTGAAATATCATCTTCTTCTAGGTATATCTTCTTGTTCTTGTCATTTCTTCTTCAAGTTGCAGTTTTGCAGGGTATGTGATAGTCACGTGCGCCCAGTACGACAAAGTTTGTTTTGATCATTCGCTCTTTTCCAGTTCGTTCTTTGTGTATGTTTATGATGTGTGTATGAATGTGTGTATGTACATATGTATGTGTGTATGTATTTAGGTGTCAACATCTGTAAGTAACTTCTTTACCTCTTGCTGCTCTGATAATGGGTTTCTGTTCTGTTGTGCAAGTTGCAACTTTAAGGCCGGCGTTACATTCCCATTCACAGACAGACACATACACTGTACATGCATATGTATGTGTATTTACATACATTGGTTCCTGCATTCACTTGTTGCCTGTATTAAACAGACAAAACAAAACAAAGGACAAAGAGTCAAAGAGGACAAAGCAACCTAGGTTTTGTGGTACATCGTCGCTGCCTCTTATCATCAACAATAATATCAGCCAACAACAACAACTAAACGGCTCACTGACCGATATTGTCTGTTGTTGTAGTTGCTTTTAGTTGGCATTGTTTGCCAATTGGTAAATAAGATAGCACACACACACACACATACGCACACACAGAGACTCCCTGCCAAATCAGAGCACACACCCAAGCACACACATCTGTGTGTGTGTGTGAGTGTTTATGAAAGCACTTGCGATTGCAAATCTCCAATAGATAAGGTGTAAATTTTAGAACTGAGCAATTTCGACTTCGCTGCAAGCGAAAACAGCAACAACAACAACAGCAACGCCAGCAGCACCGTCAGCGTCGGCAGCATTAGCAGCAGCAGCGCCGCAAGCAGCACCGGTTTGTGCGAAGTACAAAGTGTAACCGTGGATAGTCAAAGATCGGAGACCAACAACAACAACTGCAAAAGCCAAACGCAAGAAATCAACAAAAGCAATGAAAGACACAAAACAGAAACGATGATAAAAACAAATCGAAAAAGACCAACCACACATATCGAAAGCAAAACAAACAAGTCAAGCTTTGAAACGCAGCCCGCCACTGCGACGTGTAAATGCGCTGCAAGCCGAATGAGTGACTATTTTGTAGGTTTATTTTAATTTGTACAATAGTACAAACTTATGTTATCAATAAAAAGAAAGACTTGGAACATGCTGCAGTACTGCATGAATGCATTCAAGAAGGAAAATGAATGCATAAGGAAAATGGGTTCCATATTTTAATTAATTCTAATTAAATTATTTTCTTCCTATTTAAGTTTTTACCATTAATTAATTCTTATTGTTTTTATATATTTAATTCAGGGGCGTTCAGAGCTTTTTTGGGGCCCGGGGCAAAAAAAATTCGGGGCCCCCTCCCTCCCTATTTCTTTGTGGCACGACACATATGTATATACTCGATTTGTCATATTTTGAAAAACTGCTATTCGACGTTTGGGGGCCCCCTTGACGACGTGGCCCGTTCGCCCCCCCCCCCTCTGAACGCGCCTGATTTAATTAAATGTTTTACTTTATACAGTGGACTGGCCAAAGTTGACTTTAAATAAATAAGTAAAATGAGAATAGATGATGTAGTTTTCTCTGCATTGACAGTGTACTCATTAATTTCCAAGTAGTACACTAAAATATGAGTACAGTATTTTTGAAATAAATTGTATTTTAAATAGTGTATGGTACAAAATGAGTAGAGAATTTTTGGACTAGCAAATACAAAATGAACATATGTATTCATGCAGGACTCTAGAATATAAAAACATTTTCCTTTAATCACTTTGCAAATAAAAAAAGCCCCGCATATCAACATTATTTACAATATTAATAGACAATCCATTAAAATACATGCAACATGTGTGTGTGTGTGTGTGTGTGTATAGAAGAAATATATCAAAATTATAAATCAATATACACTCACGCACCCAGATAAGATATGAACGTACCTGTACATACACTTGTACATACACATGTATAGTCACGGGCCACACCCTTTTGCAGTCTGCGCTTGGGGCCACCGTGATAGCTGCTTCCCCATCGGTGTAGGGTGCACAACAACATCATCTATTAAATGCGCCGCAAAAACAAGCTAGCGGCAGCAGCAGCAGCAGCAGCAGAAGCAGCGACATCGGCAGCGGCAGCAAAGCGACCAAAACAACAACGACAATAATAAATAAAGCAGAAAGCAAAAAACAACAACGATCGCAACAACGTTGGTAAACGAAAACAAAGCAGACAAACGACGACCGGCTTCTCTTCTCCTTCTTCTTCTTCTGCTTCGTCTTTCGCAGCAGCACTGCAGCAACGCCAAGCACTGTTACACCCCCCCACCACCCTCTCTTGCACAAATATGAGCGCCACAGCTTTGCGCCCACTGTCGACGCACGCACACACACGTACGCACACACATGCTGAGAGCGCAGAGAGAGAGAGAGACAGACAGAGAGAGAGATATGCGTTGGCAGCGCAAGCGCAGCCGGCAATCAGACAAACCGAGGCTCTGCCTGATATGCAACAGCCTTAACCGACGTCAACGTCGACGCTGACGCCGCCGCCGGCTTCGATACATTGAAGCTAGCAGTGCGTCGCGTCGCGTTTAAAATGTCGCATACGCCGATGCTCCGAGCTCAGTCTAGAAACGGCAGTCAGAGCGATCGACCAGAGAGCGCAGTTTGTTTTTGTTTTAGTTTTTGTTGCGATTCCTATTCCTTTTTGGACTAATTCGTTACTCGAATTGTTGCCCATTTGTTGTGTCTTGTATTTTCTTGTCTTGTGTGCTGAATTTACTAGTCGCTGTCCTCGTTGAGAAGCGAAGCGAGAGCAAAGCAAAACCTGCAAACCGAACCAAGGAGGACGAACAGAGAGTGACAACAACAACAATAATAACAATAACAACAAAATGACGCAACCATTGAAGTTCTATTTCGATTTCCTTAATCAGTCCAGCCGAGCGCTTTACATATTCTTGGCGGCATCCAAGATACCGTTCGAGGCGATACCCATTTCCATGCTCAAAGGTGAGTTGAGTACGTGCCCAAATGCGCGTAAGTAGCCCAAAGGTTGACCTGCCCACACACACACACACACCAAGTCATAGAAAGAGACAAAGACACACACACACACGTACACACATATGTAAATCTACACATGCACTTTGGTCTATTTCCGTCTCTTTCTTAGTGTTGGAAATTTTTTTTATCGTTTTGGGTGTTTTCAAAAATTTTCCACTTGCTCATAATGTCTGAACAAAAAGTTGTTGTTGAGAGGGGAAAGTGCACTACGTGCAGGGTGTGTGTGTGTGTTGAGTCTTGGCCAAGACACAGTTGTACCTCACATTTGCATAGTAATCCATCGAAGTCTAGGAAATCCGTATATTAACCATGTACGTTTTAATATAATAACTATAGTAACTATTAACGTTCCCGTATCAAGTTCTCATGGTACTATCCGCATCTATCACGTTTGTGGCTCATGATATTGTATACTATACTATACTATGCATACGTCACGGTTCGTTTAATCGTGAGCTTTCAATAACTATCTTTGCTACCAAATATAAAAAGGTCTATAAATAAAGAAGATATGTTGGTTCCATTAACTGAAGCAGAAAAACAAAAACAGAATTAATTATTTATAAAATTCTTTATAATTGAAATATCCCATTAAATATATGTATATTGCTAGATAAGTCTGGAAATATATTATTAATAGAGTATTTTTTAATATATATACATATATTCATATATATTTTATATAATATTTTCGGCTCAAGTAGTTTCTTTAATTTCCCGCAAAACGAAAACTGTTTAAAGATTTCAAACCTTGCCCCTCCACATATTTCCATATAGATTCATTTATTCTATATGTTCCCTATTTATAGCTTTGTTGGGCTAAGTAGAATGCAAACGAAAACAGGTTAAAGGTGCGAACTCTAGTCCTCCCCATAAGCTGTATATCTTTATGGCCATAGTTATACTAGTATTCTATATGCACACGATATTTACAATAGTCTCGCATGGGAAACAAGTTCTCCTGAGGCTTCTTAAGTGGTTCTTCTAAAGTTCCCAAGTTTGCAGAGCGAGGTGGTCTTCTTCTCTGCAGGCCTGATAAAAGATAAACGACTTTAAAATACATTTTGCACACAGCTGCAAAATGCTTTGCTTTTTTAGCCGAACTGCCAAACTGATGCTTAAATAAAAACAGAAATATCAACAATATACTATAGCAACAATGGGAGCGAACACAATAAATATTTTGTTTGTTTGTTTGCTTAGCTGCGCGTGCGTCGGTCGAACCAAAGAAGATTAGTTATCACCCTGGCCAGATCGAAAGGCTTTTAGACCAAGTAAAACATGGGTCCAAAAGGCGGGGCTGTTATCTCTTCGCCTGGTCAAGGTCGAAATGTGGATCAGAGGACAACAGATGTGTCCCTAAGCCGTTGCAAATGAGGATGTCAAATATCCATCGACCTCTCTCCAGGCCCGTAGCTAGGCGTGTGCAGGGTGTATGGCGCACAGGGGCGCTGTCTATCAGGGCGCCCTGCTAGAAACTGAAAGCCAAAGCAAACTATCAAATTTGGTGTCTCTTTTCATTATGATAGTCAAGATCTCGATGTTCAAGAAGATTGGTATGGCTAAATCAACCACTATTGATACTGTTCACGAATATATATATTTGTAGGGTCTGCCACGCCTTCTTATGCCTTCACATACATTTTCGTTGAGGAAGTTTAAACTTTAAAGTATATATGCTTCTACTCTATGGGTAGTGGGCATAACAACTGCACAGCACATTGGGGCTAAAATGAGCTAATAGATCGGCAATATCAATCGAGAATACTCGTAACAGTAATATTCATTGTGAATCTATTGAATTATTGGGTAGGATAATACAAAATAAAATCGAGAAAAAAGTTACATTTAATTAGCATAATTCATTCTCAATTTTTTAAATGTTTTCTAAAGTGAATTCCACATTAAAAAAGGGCCCTCAGGACCGTCGCTACGGCCCTGCTGCTGTCCCTCTCCCTCTCTGGCTCGCATCCGCATCTGTCATATGCAAATCGCACTTTAGCTGAGAGCGCCCACTGAGAGAGAGAGAGAGAGAGCGGAGAGTACTTCTCGCTGCAGCGAAACTCGATTCGCCGTTGGACTTTCGACCCAACGAAATCGAAATGCGGCGACTTTTGTTGACTAGAGTTGCAGCAATTGGTAGTTGCTTGTTGTTGTTTGTTGGTAGCACAGGCAATTGCCAACTGGCCCCGAGTCAGTGCATTGAGCCCGCTGAGAAAGAGAGCCAGCTAGGTGGGGGGAGCGAGATAGCTAGGCGAGCTTAGAAACTGTAGATTGTCTAGAGCTGAGACAGCCTTGGGCAGGTTAAAGACATCGTTGCATACCCCGTGTGAGTCGCGCGACTGAGTGCAACTATTTATGTGTGTGAGTGTGCGAATTCACCTTAACATTAGTCTCTGTTCTTAGCTAGCGCTATATAGTGTTGAGCATGCCACGATTTCCATTCAATTTTGGTCAAACTCGAGTAAACAAACAACTTGTGTGTGTTGACTTAAGTTAAGATGTAGTAAAAATTGCAATGCAATCAATTTCTATGATGTAGCGACGTTTTTCTGTGCACAAGAACTCGAAGGTCGAGCCAAACGAGATGACTTGAGCAGATTAACAAAGTAATGTGCATAAACTATAAGAAATATATGATATACAGAGGATATAGCGATGCACAGTCCACATAAGATCCCAGTTAATATCGTCATAAAGTGCATGTTTTATGGGATGGTTTCAGTCTGCGAGTTTCAACCTACACCAATAACCTGTTGATAGTATAAAGTACAAATGAAAAACAAGTTCTATGTGCACATATTTATATTTAACTTGAGATAAGCTATAACCTCTTTAAGGTTTGTCTTCCCCTTAACTTCTACGGGATTTAAGTCTTTCCATTTATGGGGATTTTGTATATGATGTGTTCCACTGTGTTCTATTTATGAGTTATTAATTCGAGTGTTCCAAGCCAATTAGTATATAGGTGCAATATATTATGGTACAGTACAGTTCTCGACCATACTCAGGTTTCACCTTCAAGTACTGACACCCAAGTTAAACCTTATCGGAATCGGTCAGAAGCAGCCGTGACTTGCATTCTTCGAGTGCATTCTGGAGTCCTGGTTTCCATATTCATTCTCGCAATTGAAATCACTCGAGTGTTTTGGTTGGGGGCCGGTATATAGTCACGACATCACGTAGGCCCAGACAAATGATGCGACTGTGGGCTTATCGGAATCGAAAAGCACTATAGTAGCAAGCAATAATTCCAGCATTTTTTCATCGTCAGCAATTATGGCAAATTGAAAATTTGTTCAAATGACAAACACAATAATCTAATCGGGGCGACTAATCGGACTGTCATTATTCGTTGGGAGGGGCCCGCGCACACCTTCGTCACTTAGCTTTCCATGGCAAGGGATATTTACAAATCGTGTATCCAGATTTAATCGGACTTAATTACATCTGGGGGGGTTTTATTTTTATATCATACCGGAACAATTGTTTCGACACATTTTCACACCCGAATCTGAGTCCGAGTCTGACTGAGTCCCTACGACTGCAAGATAATTGCTAATTAATGTCGCGAAGGGGGAGGGTGCGAGATGATGACCAGCTGCCCGGGCCTGCCTCCGACTGTGTAATTGTGTTCCTCTTCTTATCGATCGAGATAGACCTGGAGGCCTACACAGCCGAAAATTCTCATGTTGTTCATATATTTCGACATTGTCAATGACATTGGCAGCGCAATCGAGACGACGCGATAAGGCGGAGCGGACTCTACACGTTTGGGGCGCACGCTTTTCGGGGCTTGAGTTATTTATACATGTGTATGTTATACCCATTGCTAAGTCCCGATGGGGCACGTTGAACTTTTACTTAACTACATCAATTCAATTGTTGCGATTATGGTATAGGGTATCTGCAAGTCGGGCCGCTGTTCGCAGCGCCAGCAAGTAAACACTTCAGTGTGCACTTATCGCCTAATGAGCGTAATTTGTACTAGGGTACTAGGTATCTTCTGGTGTCGCACGCACTTGACTTCCAGCATATTTTGTCGTGTCATTGTTATTCTTTTCCAATTTCATTTTCGCCCGCCGCCGCCGCTGCCGCCACCGCCGGCATCGTCTGCGTCTTAGTCACCCCAGCGTGTACCCGCGCTATCTGTATCGCAGCGAACGAGCTTATTAGTACACCTCGATATCTATTGATTCAGATTGGGGTCTGTGATGTTGCCAGGCCGAGTCAGTGCTAGATCACGCGATGGCTTCGCAAATAACAATAACACCGAATCAAGGGGGCTCGACTGGTGTTGATAAGAGGCGTGGAAGTTTTTGGGAATTATTCAAAGTTGTTTGGGTCTAGAGAGTTACTCGTTTACTTCAGAGTGATTTGAATAACTTTTAAAGCTGTTCAATAACTCGATCGGTTTACAGATAAACTGTTTAGCCCGAACCCTAATGAAGTGTTCGTTACTCATGGGAAATGTTTGCAGATTCTTTGAGTTAAGCAAACTACTCACTTACATCCAAGTGATTTGGTAATTTTCTTGTAACTTGAACTGACTCTGTTTACAGGCAACATGTTTTGCGTACTTTTATGAAGTTCTCAGAACTTGTTAGGCATTTCCCAAGGGAATTATTCAAAGTTGTTTGGGTCAAGAGAGTTACTCGTTTACTTGAGAGTGATTTGAATAACTTTTAAAGCTGTTCAATAACTCGATCGGTTTACAGATAAAATGTTTAGCCCGAACCCTAATGAAGTGTTCGTTACTCATGGGAAATGTTTGCAAGTTCTTTGGGTTAAGCAAACTACTCACTTACTTCCAAGTGATTCGGTAGTTCTCTTGTAACTTGAACTGACTCTGTTTACAGGCAACATGTTTTGCGTACTTTTATAAAGTTCTCGAAACTTGTTAGGCATTTCCCAAGGGAATTACTCAAAATTTTTTGGGTCAAGAGAGTTACTCGTTTACTTGCAAATGATTTGAATGTCTTTTAAAGCAGTTCAATAACTCGATAGGTTTACAGACAAGGCGTTTAGCCCGAAACCTAATGAAGTGTTCGGAACTCATTGGCAAATGGTTGTAAGTTCTTTGGGTTAAGCAAACTACTCACCTACTTCCAAGTGATTCAATAGTTTTCTTGTAACATGAACTCTTTCTGTTTACCATACAGGCAACATGTCTAGCGTATGCATTCATGAAGTTCTCGGGCGAGTTACTTGTACTTTGAAGTAATTTGTTTGTCTTTTAAAGTGCATTCGAGTTGTACAAACTGCAACAAAAGAAATATATAGACCATTACAACCATATCTTTTACATATATATTTCATTTTTCTTTTCATTTTCAGGCGAACATTTGACGGGCGAATTCCGCGACAAAGTCAATCGATTCCGCAAATTGCCCGCGATTACCGACTATGGTTATCAGCTATCGGAGAGTCCGGCCATCTTTCGCCATCTGGCGCGCGAGAAACTTGTGCCGGAGCACTGGTATCCACGCCGTAATCTGGGACGCAGTCGCATCGACGAGTATCTGGCATGGCAACAGTCGAACATGGATGTCGCCTGCACCGATTACTTCCAACAGAAATGGCTCATTCCGTACCTGCAAAAGACGCGACCCTCTGAAACTGCAGTAAGTTAAGATTATATTCACATGGATAGGCAGAAAGAATTGAAAAGCGCAGCCAATATTAATTTATATATTAATTTAACCGTTTCTTCTGCCTCTCTCAGGTCAATACGGCCAGCAAACAGTTGGAGCACTCACTGAACGATTTCGAGCAACTGTTCCTGAACTCGCGCAAGTTCATCTTGGGCGACAACATCTCATTTGCGGATCTCAGTGCTATATGCGAGATCGATCAGCCCAGTGAGTACAGAACTAAAGCATTGCAAGTTGAAGCTGAACTAAGCACAATCATAAACTTCTTTCTGCAGAGTACATTGGCTACAGCGCGTTCAAGAACCGCAACAAGCTGGCACGCTGGTACGATTTGGTGCAGGAGGAGTTGGGCGACTACTACACGGAGGTGAACGGGGAGTTCAAGGCCAAGCTGAAGCAGGCCAACGACCAGCAGCACCAGCAGGGCGAGGTGCAGGCGCACGCTGTGAAGCAGTGAACCTAACACGATCCAATTTGTATTTATATATACATTACTTACTATGTGTAATATGATATTTAATTTTCTATATACTTGTTTTTTGTTATTATCTATTTTGTTGTAACCTTTTTTTTTATAAAAAAGCACATCATCGAAGAGAGTTGATGCTGTCCGATGTGTCCCTAGCTTATAGTTATTATATGTGTACAACTTTTATAAATATAAAGATACGACTTATTACTAAAAAACAGAAGGAAAATGAATTGTATTTATAAGAATAGATGAAATAGGAAATGTGAATGAAAGTTGCATCTGTGCTCTAGTAATGCCTTAGCAATCAAGGAATATCTTGTTATTCATATAATCTTCTCCGACTTTCTTACTTTCGTAATCCCGCATAATCAGAAGAACTTTCATTCTTCATTTAAAACAAATATTTTCATTGAAATCATTCTTTATTCGCTTATACAATTGTTTTGGTTTTTGTTTTGTAATTCATAGAGGGTATTCAGTACATTAAATATCTGCTTTCTCCCACAAGAACTGAATACTTTCCCAATATTATTACTGGTTGCCCCAGTGGGTCTCTTAGGTTTCCTAGCTTGCACTGTTACGCTTTACAACAATTCACTTTCGCTTTTTGCATAAGGTTTCTAAAATGCGTTTTGCTTTTCAATATTCTGAGTGTCGTTTAAATACTATAATACACGTGAACTGAGGGTTATCTGTATTAAATAAGCTACAATTACAATAATCGAGAGCTCTACGTATGTCTTCGAGTGTGGGTGAGTGTGCGTTTGTTGTATGTGTTCGCAACGAAAACTTGAAATTAGTTTGCGACTTTGTTCAAGGGGGTGTCAGATCTGCCTTTAAAAATATGCGTATGCAATACAATTGCGCATATACTTATTAATAAATATACACGATCATACATTAGTTTCACTCTTTGCTCCCCTTCGCTCTCTCTCACTTTCTCTGTCTTCCTTAATGCTTAACCTTTTATTCGAATATTGCCGTTGTTGGATTGTTTTGCGTGCTATATTTGTTTCTGATTCGTTTGTCTTGATCACGTTCCTAAACACCCTTGCAGGGAGTATTTTCTTCCGGTCATCCCGACATATTCCAACTTATCATTCACTAATCAATGGTTCTCTGCATAAAACTTGCCTATCAATTTGGAATTGTTCCTTTTGAATGGCTATATCATTTTACTAGCTGTGTTTTCGATCTAGATTCGGATAATCTCTATTGCTTATTAATCATGAATCAAATTGGTATTTTTCTCGGGACTATCTCAATGTTCCTCATCCAAAACGAACTGCAAGGGCGCGATCTCTTCGGATCATACCGAAGCAGCCAAAGGTTCTTATCTCTCAGTCAGTTATCTATTGCGGAATATCTTTAGCTTTTGTGATGTCTGCTCTTGTTTGTAGTCGAAAGGCACTGCTGCATCCTAACGCGTCTTCACTTCTACTCTCTCTTTATGCTTTTTGATTCTTGTGTGGTTCTTATTGATTTTCGCTTTAGTCTCTTTGAAGTGTTGTTTGTTGTTCTGTTTCTCGATACATATGGTGACTATATCTTTGCGATTTGGGGAACATGTGCAAGGGTGTGGCTCTCATTTATTTCTTACGTTTCAGATTATTCATAAGAACACGAACAGAAGACATTGTGTTAATACATATCATACAAACATCGAAGTATTCGTTTCTTATCTAAGCTCTATATTGAAATTTGCAACATTTACAAAAGTTTTTGAAGCGCAGCGAAATCAGTTTTTGTTTTTCATTTCTTTTCTTTTCTTTTCTTTTTTTCTTGAATATTTTTGTATCTTTTCAAGTCCTTTGCTAGCCGAACAAATGTTTAAAAACCTTAAAAAGTTACGCCATCAATATTGATTAATTGTTATTTTATTCTTATTGTTGTCACTGTTGCTGTTGTTTGATGTTTGCTTATTGTTGTTGCTGCCTTTTTGTGCAATAGGAACACGATCGGCCCGAGAGCGGACCAAGCCTGTTTATTTTGATTACAAATATCAGCCAATCATTTACGAATTACCTATCTACACGTGCATGCACGCACATGCAACTTAACATATATATAGAGGTATATTCTAATATATATACCGCTTTAACTGTTTAATTGTGCATTTGTTTTATCCACCAAGAGGTTTGAAACTACCGAAGGTCCAACAATCTTAAAAGTAAGCAAATGGAATGGGAATATGTAATAATATGTAATAAAACTATTTAAATAGATTTAAAAAAAAAAAAACAAAAATAAATACTCTTAATAATTCTTTCCAGAATATACACTAATATATACTCTGTTTTATATACTTAGTATAGTTGGAAGTACGAGATAGCTAGGCAGCAAAGTAATACAGAGAAACATATCTGATCTGCAACCTATTTGATCAAACATATCAAATATATACTATATTTTATATATTTGCACTATTGTCTTACTTCAGTTCACGACTTGAAATGAAACCAATTGTATAAATTGAATCGGAATCGGAAAGACTTCAATATGCTATGGATATAATACTGAATTATATATGTTCATATTCACTACGTGTGTAAACCTTTTCAGCTGTTGTATTATGCGAATTGTCTACAGATTGGTTGTATTAAAACCTGCTTTACTTTGATTTCATTATAATATATATTTCATAAATCTACAAACTGTAATTGGCTGAGTTGCAACATTTCTACTTTTAAGAATGATCCGATTTGATTGAAACTATTTGAGTTATTGGAACGATTCTATCTTTAAGTTCTTGTAATGTTTTCATCTTGAATAATCCGAAATTAGAAATACAAATTAAAAATCAAAGTAAAGTAAAGAACTTTCGACAATTGTTGGATTCTTCGGTTAGTTTCAGCCCCGTTGGGATCGAACTTTATCAGCCGTAAGACGATGTATTATACTTGAAAATATATTCCGTTTCGGGGTTTCCTCCTATTGGGATCTACCAGATTCGCCTCACCTGCGATTTGATTAAAAGTTTAAGTCTAGAGCCGCCGCCACTGCTGGCGCTGTATTATTCAAACTGTTCGCCGTGTGCGGCCTCATCGATGGCATCCTCGTCGTCCTCATTGAGCAGAGGACTGTCGTCGCCCAGACGGTTAGGGGGCAACCCGCTGCCGGGCGTGGTGGGCGCCGAGCGGGAGATCCAACCCTTGCGAGCGACACGGCCGCGATTCACAAAGAAGCTGGCGCCGCTGACGACGCTGCTGACGGGACTCTTGAGAACACAACGCTGGGCGGCTGGAGGCGTCGCCATGGCGGCCATTGGGATGTACAGCGCCTTGTTGGGCGGCTTGCAGGCATAAAGCTTTTTGCTCTTACTGGCCACTGCCGCCGTTGCTCCTGTGGCCATTGTCGATGACGTTGCTGATGCGGATGTGGATGCTGCTGCGGACGCGGGCTGATGCGGCAGATGCTTGTGCTGCTGCTGTTGCAGTGTGGATGGCCGCGTAATGGGCGTCGAGAGTGTGTGCTGCAGTCGCGGCTTGGCACCTCCGCTGAGCAGCAGCTGCTCGTAACTGACGCCCGCCTGCAGTTGCCGTATCTGGTCGAGAATCTCACGCACCTCGCCCGTGGGGCTGGTTGCCTGTGGCGGCGAACCAGGTGTGCCAATGTTCGAGAGGCTGCTCACCCCCGACACGGTGCTCGCCGTGGTCGTGAGTACCGTTGCCGTGGCAGGCACATCTCCGCCGGACGCCAGCTGGCAGCAGTTCTCCAGACTGTGCAGCGGATTGGGTTGAATGCAACCATTGCTGTAGATGACGGGCGTGCCACCTGTCGCCATGGCCAGGCTGCATAGCGACGTGGCCTGCGTGGCTGCTCCACTTGCTGCACCGCCTCCACCGCCGCCGCCTGTCTCCGGCAACCCTGTGCCTCCGCCCAAGCCGGCAGCGCAACTATTGTTCACAAATATATCACTGAGGCTGCAGCTACTGTTCGCCATGAAGCGGAAGTGCTGATCGCTCTGCGACTGCACGAAGGATCCTTCGACGCCGCCGCCGACCATGTTGAGGTGGCCACCAACAGACTCTGCACCCGAGTCATCTGGCGAAAAGTGTCCACTGTGCGAGGTGTGGAGCCTTGTGCAATAGTGTGCGCTGCCCCCGCCGGCGCCGCCGCCTCCTGCTCCACTGCCGTTGCCCAGTGCGACCGTGGCGTAGTGCGACTGCAGCGCCTGGCGGGGCTGATACTCCGGTTCCACCAGCTGCGATGCCGAGCGTGGCAGTCCGTACTGTGGTGCCGCCAGCTGCGACGTGGGCGGCGGCTCTCTATGTGCTCCATAGTGCAGACTCAGCTCTGGACTGGCCGCACGCGAATAAGGCGGTGGCACCAGCGTGTTCGCCTCGTTGGCGTTGCAGATGAAGCTCGAGCTGAGCGAGTCCACTGTGCTGGCCGCGCTCAACGAGCCTGCCGGACGCACAATGTAGTTGCGGAAGTACTGCACCATCAGGTAGCTGGAGCCGGCGTTTCCCTTGCTGTTGTCGCTGTTGCACGTGAAGACCAGTGGATACAAGTCCGGCTTGGAAGTGACCTGCGCAAAGGAGAAGATGTGGCATAAGTAAAAGCATCTAATGTGCAAGTCATTATGTTAGCATAACATACACACTTGGTACTCTATATAGAGTATATATACCTAGACATGTAGAATACATCTATCTACAACTTCTAAAGGAATTTCCAAAAATATGAAACTAGAATTCGCGAGTAGTACTTTTCTCATATTTTAACTTATCTTTATTTGTTGAGTAAAAGCGACGACTTTAACTTATTTATGAGCAAATTTAATTCAATTCCTTTAAGTTCTTAAAAAAGTTTTTTGTTTCATTTTAATTTCTGAATATTTTAAAAACTATAGTTCTAAGTCGACTGTTCTTAGTTGATGTAATATAAATGTATTAGGAGAATTAAGAGAATTTCTATTGAGAAGAGTCTAACTGAACCTAACATTAATTTATCTTTTATTCCTTTCTTTTTAATTGAGTTCCATATTCGGACCGTTTATAACATGGTTTGAAAAATTTTTTTTAATAGTTTTTAGATAGTCAACTCGGAAAAGACTTTACCAATCAAAACAGTGATCAAATGTATCGTTATTCGCAAGAAATGTATTGAACAGGATTGTTTTCTTAACGTATTCTGTATATCAAATAGATAGTATTGATCAAATTTGAACAAGGTAGAAACTAAAACAATTTTCTTAAAAAATTTACGAATACTTCGAGACATAATTTCATGAAGCTTGTAGTCAAAGTAGAGAGCCTTAAACTGCTATATGTTCTATGTGTATTTTACAATGCAATATTCATATATAATGCATTTTTTTTCAAGCCGAATTGTAAACTTTTGAAACTCACCTCTGTGTATGGTGGCGGAGGATGATGAAACGAATTACAGCGACTGTACTGGGGCGGGGCGTAGCAGGAACCCGCCGAGTCACCCTCGGATTGTGTGTGATGCTCCGTGAAGCCCCAACCGCAGAGTGTGCGGCGCTTCTTCCACAGCGAATAGGCGCAGAGAATGGCCAGAATGACGGCCACCACGACGCACCTTTAAAACGAGAGAGAGAGAAAGAAGAGTGAGATGGGTGAAAGGAAGAGCTGTGTGCGGCGGGTGATCTTCGTCTTACTGCTCCGTTTGCAGCTGGCGACTCTGTATGAAGAAGCCCATCACGGAGGAGGAGCGGCAGGCACTGGTGCTGGTGCTGGAACTCACAGATAGTTACGGCCTGCTGCGTCCGTAATCGAATACCAACTAAACGGGCCGGCAGTTTGCTCGCTTGCTTTTTGGTGACTTGAGATTTGATTATGTGAACAGGCACCCGGGTTGGGTTCCCCACCAGGAGGGGGTGGGGTGGCAAGCGGACAGTATCTCATTAGTTGGCAATGCCATTTGGCGCTCAGTGTCTGTCAGGGGACCCGGGGCCGACTTGCATAAGGTCTCGACTCGACTTGACGCAACTCAGTCAGGGGCCACCTTTGCTGCCAATAATAATACTCATACTGGGGCGGCGTCTGCCCCATGCCGCATGCCTCTTGCCGCATCTAGCATGCCCATCGGCCCCGACCGGGCAACCTTGAACGCTCTGCAGCGCCCCTCGTTCCTCATGGGGGACTGCGACTGCAAGCATAGTGACGCCGACGCCGACGCTGACGAAAATCTCGTAGCGTGCAGTTGCAATTGAACTTACCAGAAGAACCAGTGACTGATGAAGAACAAGTTGAGCACGTGCTCCGACGGCTGCGGCAGCTGCCTCGGTCCGCCCTGGTACGGCGGGCAACAGCCCTGGGTGCAGCATTCGCGTGGCAGCGAACAGATGTGGCCACCCTCGCAGAAGCGTGCCCGCACCTGTAAGTTGAACAAGAGGAGACGTGTAAGTGAGCGAGAGAGACAATAACAGAGAGAGAGGGAGACAAAGCGAGAAGAGCCAAGTGTTTAAGCGCAGCAATTAGCTTTGTGTCAGGCCAAAAAATCGCCTGAAGAGTATGCTATGCGGCCGGGCAGTGCCTATTTATAGAACCTGAGGCAGAGCCAAAGCTCCAGAGACAGTGGGGGGCTGGGGGAGAGCGAGCATGAGCGTGAGCACAGCTAGAAACGCGACCAAATTGAAATGTCATTGTCGAGAAGCAAAAACGCAAATGGCAATAAAAGCGAGCAAAACAAAATAAACAATCAGAGCATAAGGCAAACAAACCATGCGAGAGTTCAAGTCATCCAAACAGAGAAAGAGGGAAAGTTACGTACATATGTACACTATATATACGTACATTCGCATGTTATCGAGTCTATTTAAGTCAGAGTTATAGCAAAGAATTGCCAAAGCAATGAAGAGAGCACGAGCAATTTAATTATTGAAAAAACTAAAAACGTTTGAAATGCGCATCATGGTGAACTTTGACCAGTATTAAAGTTTTAGTACACCCTATTCATATAAAAGGGAATTTCTATATCTAAAAGTGTGCATTAAGTAGAGAAACTATAAAATGGTAATTTAATGTCCTACAGGGCTTTCTTTCATGATATTTACTACACAAAAACAAAAGTTATTACTTATCTACTTTATGACTTAAATTGTAAATTGTTAATTGTATTTGTGTCTATGCAGAAAAGGTCGAATAACTATCTTACACTCTTATATTATATTTATAAGTTACTGCTATCAACAATAACGCTCTTGTCAAAGAAATAAATAAAGTTTTATAATGTTCATTATAAAAGCGTTTTTAAAAATATGTTTATTTCATATGAATGGTTTTTTAATTTTATCAGAATAGATTTTCAATTTAATAATGCAAACATATTTATAATTCATTTTCTCAAATAAGTTTAATGTATTTACACATAATATATCAAATGCTTCAGTGTAATTTGAATAATGTTCCTGTATGTGAATAGAAGTATGTAATCGCCTGACATGCACTTTTTGGAGTCGCAAAAAAAGACTATATACCTAATATTTTCTTTATTATATCGGAACCCCTTTCAAAAGAAATTTCGCAATTATAGCCAATTGTTCTTAAGTTTCTGCAATGTAATAAATAAGTACAAAGCTCTTTTTATAAGTCATAAATAAATTAAATAAGAAATAATTGGATAAGAAATATGGAGAGCGCGTAATTGGTTCTTGTTCTTTGCCACACTGGGAACATATCCTCGATAGTATAGTGGTTAGTATCCCCGCCTGTCACGCGGGAGACCGGGGTTCAATTCCCCGTCGGGGAGGAAGAAATATACAATATTATATAATGTATATATTATATTTGTACTTTTTGTTCTTGCTTTCCCCACTTTTCCTGCTACTTCCCTGTTGCTTTCTGTCCCTCTTGCATATTTATAATATAATGTACTATATAATTTATTCTTTTAGTGATTTTCCCAATGTCATTAAAACGAATGCTGTGGGGTCCTTGCAGCAACGACACACAAACGAAAATACATGCATACACATGTATGTGTAAGTTTGCTTGAGTGTGTTTATGTGTTTGTAGGGGGGAAGGAAAATAAGAGAAGGCCAAGGGAGGCAGTCAACTCACATGAACGGGCAGCATCAGCAGCAGTGGCAGAAGTAACGGGAACAATTGGAGCATCGTCGAAGCATGAAGCCACATGGTGGTCGCAATGTTGTCCAACTGGCGCCAAATATCGTTTTGGGGTGGTTCCCTCGACGCTGCCGTTGTCTCACGTTGGCGTCAAGGCGGTGCGAGGGGCGTGGACGGGGGGTGGGTTGGAGCTGGGGTGGTGGTTCTACTGTGCTGAGCAGTGCTGTGCTGTGCTGTGTTGTCGAGTGTGTGTGTGTGTGTTGCAGCCTCCTTTGTCGTTTGTCGTTTGTTGTGTGATTTGTTCTTCTGTTTTGCTCTTCCTCTTCCTCTGTCGTTTCTCGGCCGTTTTGTTTGTGCTATTTTCTTGCCTCGATGATGTTGTTCTCGCTCTTGTTGTTCTTCCTCTTATTGTTGCTGTTGCTGGCTCACTTCAAACACACACAGACAGAGGCACACGCGCACACACACACACAGGCATGGCAGGGTGGTGTTTTCTGTTTTGTTGTTTTGTCCTTGACAGACAATGCAATTTTCCGCTGCACATTTTCCCCTCGGCGCACACTCGGACTTGTTCGCTGCGAATGTTTTAACTTAATTCAATAATTGTTGCAACATTATCTTATGTAAATTTCAATAGCAAACAACACTTTGCGCGTGTGCGTGTGTACATTTGCGCGTGTGTGTGTGTGACCAAAGGCAAATAGATGACAGCATAACGGCCCACGCACACAAACAAAAGCCAGCTGCAGGCTGTGTGAACTGTGTGTTTGTGTGTGTGCCCAAACAACAACAAACTGAGCACTTTTCTATTTGTTTTCTGTGCTGCTGCTGCTTCTTTTGCTTCTTTTTCTTCAACTTCTTGCTTCTACGCAGCACTAACACAACTACACACACTAACACAACTACACATTCACTGACTAGGGGTACGATGAAAACCTTTTCGCAGCACTTTTTCGGTGCTCACTCGTTATCTTTTCTGCATTTTACTTTGCTTTTTCCTCTCCCTCCCTCTCTCTTCACCACTGCACACAGGCGCGTCTTGGCTTTTGTTTACACGAGCAAAAAAACACACAACACTCACTCACAGACAGAGACACACACACACACGTGCAAAACGCAGTCAACAATTATTACAAATGGCAAAAAGTTGTTGCCCCTTGCTGTGCGAATTGCGGAGGTGGCGGGGGAAAGACGAACGGGTAACAGTCACGCAGTAGCAACACGGATAACGGCCACGGTCACCACGACGGAACGACGCGAATCGACTTGAAATCACAATCCATGTGTGGGCACAACACAATAAGACGACGACTCGAGGGATTCGTAAAAGGAATCGATATCGAAATAGTTATCGAAAGCGCGAGAATACTCCGCAGGCGCTCGAACGGGACACGCAAAGCAAGCACAGCAACAAAGGTAGCGACAGGATTGACAGGGCGGCTGCGACTAGTGGCTGTCTGGCAACCCTGACAGCTGTTGCGAGCTTTTGTTTACAGCTTTGCAACTAAGCTCAAAGAACACAATTTGTTTATATGCCATGGGGATACACAAGCACACACATACACACACACACAGGTACAGAGCATGAATGTGCATCATTTGCATTTTTATGAAGCTTCCTTTGGGAAATGCTTAACAAAAGATTAGGGGAAGTAAACGACGTGATGCCACACACAGTGCGTACTCGACAGAGTGTACATGGTTGAGTATGGTACAGTGTGTCAGAACTGTTAGATCTAGGGTTTTTCGAAAATACAGCTTGCATTCAATTTATTTTTTTTTATAAAACGGCAACTTCGAAAAATTAATTTAAAATTGAAATGGAAATTAATATAACTTTTATAAGTAATTTAAATAAATTATAATAAAATAAAAGCAATTAAATTTCATTAATCTTTCCTAAACAATATAAAAAAGTTTTAAATTGCACAAAATGTAAAAAAAATGTTTTATTTATAAAAAAAAAAAAACGATGAAACTAATCCAACCTTTGTTCAATAGTGTTGGGGCAACCCTAGAAAATACTATTTAAATATGTAGCTAGTAACAAAAAAAAAATCGCGAGTAGAATCCCCAAGAATTCATCTAATTTCACAATGAGGAGTTCTACTGCAAAAAAAGTGTAAACTTAACGAATTCGTAGATAGATGGGTTAGGATTTCGAAATAATTTATCCGTTTAAAACTTAAGAAACTCCTATGTTCCATATGAAGTATTTTTTTATATACCATGGATATTAGCCGATTGTTTACTTGGCACCCTTAACAAAAAATACAAAAGAGAATATACACAAGAAAAAGAAAACAAACAAATTGAGTTGTTAATTTTATTGTTTATTCCACACCAATAGCTTGAACCTAGAATTTTATGAACTATATTTGCATAATATTATTATATTATAATATCCTAAATTGGAGGATGAAAACACTCGGATATTACGTTTGGGCTCTATTTCAAGAAGAGAGTCAACTCGTTTATTTGCCATTGAATTTTGTGGAAAAACATTTGTTCAGAGAGTTATAGTTGTATATAGCCAATTGCGGGTTCTTAAGCTCTAGATGCGCAGCATGAGTTGCGTTCGATATAGTCCATTGGGCGTTGCCTAGTCCGGGGTTAAGCCGGGTCTAGCTGCGGGCGGGTAGGCTGGAAAGGGGGGAGGGGGTTCCGGCTTTACTCGCTCTGCCAGGCGTTGTGGACGCCGTGGTAGCTGTTCTGCTTCTGGGCTGGGGCGTTACGGCCGAAGGGGCTCTTGGGGTTCACCTGGAGGATGTAGTCGCCCTCGATGTCGTAGGCGGCATCGATGCCCATGTAGGCGCGCTTGCCGAATCCATCGTTCTGCTTGTACTGCTTCAGTGAGTTGGCACGGACAGCGGGGAAGCTGCGCTCGTTGCCGGGACGGACAGACTCGGCGAAGTAGCGGGTGGCGCGCATGGCAGCCTCGACAACGTTCTCGGCTCCGGGAACACCAGCGCTCAGTCCATTGGGGTAGAAGTCAACATCGCCGACGCGCTCGGGGGTTCCCATGCTGAAGGCGGAGGTGTGGATGGCATCGACGAACTCGGCATCACCGCGGGCCAGGCCGGTCAGAGAGTAACGGTTCTTGGCAATGATGTGGCTGGGGTCCAGACCGGTGACACGGCGCAGCTTGTGGCCAGTCAGGCGGGTGAACTCGTTGGCAGCAGCACCAGCAACGTGGGCACCAATGTTCTGTCCGATCATGTGGATGGTCTCATAGGGCAACTGCAATTCGCTGGTCAGCTCGACAATCCACTTGCCGATCTTGGCACCGGTCTTCTCAATGTCCAGCATGGCGAAGCGCTTGAAGGTGTTCAGGTTGGAGCCCAAGTCGATAACCTGCGGAGGAGCATGGAACAACAGAAGGTGAATGAGTATTGCGGCACACCAAATCCTGCCCAGTTGCACTGCCACTTACAATGATGTCGCCGGTGTTGGTGTTGGCGTTCTTGGCCAGCTCGCTGTAGTCTTCCTCGCTGGAGGAGCGCTTCTTGTCCTCATCGGAGTCGCTGGAGTACTTCTGGCCCTGCTGCTGCTGTTGCTGGAGGTTGTAGCGCTGCATGTAAGCCTGGACAAGCTTGCGGGTGGCCTTCTTGACGGTCTCGCTGGTCTGGGGCAGGCCGGTCACAATGATGGTCACCTCATCCTGGCCGAAGTTCTGCTGCTGCTTCAGGCGCTGGGTCATCTCGTTGATGGGGGCCACAATCTTGTCGCCATTGGGCTTGGGCACGTAGACCTGAATGTTGCTGGGCACGTAGTTGGGTTCGATGTTGTGGTTGATCTGCGACAAGTGATCTGCAAAGCAGAAGGTGATCATCATCGGATCACCCGATAGACAAGGCCGAGCAATACTTACACACTTGCTGCACCAGCTCGGCACCCTTCTCCAGGGACATCTGCTCCAGGCGCTCCAGCGTCAGGTCATCGACGGCGGGCAGGGCCTCCAGCTCCTGAGCGGAGAGCCACTGGGATGGCTTCAGGGCTTGGTTGACGGAGCTGTCGCGGCTCGTTGGGCTGCCCATGGCAGCGACGGCCAGGAGGGCCACAAGGCTCAGCACTTTCATGGGATTCATTGTGGTCGGATCAAGAAGGGACTCAACTACTGCTCCAATGCGCTGTGAGTTGAACTGCCCTCCAGAGCGTCCGGTTTGGCTTTTATAGCTTGATTCAATCCAGCGCAGCGCAGAGAATTTTGCAGTGTCAGGTGCTTTGGCAGCTCGTGCGAGATTTTTGCAGCGTTGCACATTTCCCTGCTGCACACGAATGTGTATATAGTATATATACAAACTTATATAGTGCTCATCTAAATCTAAAACTATGACAACGGGGGGCCAAGCAATTTTATAATCTTCACTGGACAACAAAGTAAACTGCCTGATAATGCTTACAGTACAATGTAGGGAAAGCCGCATTATATATAGTTTATATATAACTTATAAGTCTACTCTTATATCAGGTGAATGCCTTTGCACCCGAGATTATATTCCAAGGTTTCCAGGGGGGAGAGCGAAGGCATCAAACTATCTGCGATAAGTGTTTAGAGTTTCATCATTTCTATCTGTTACCAGGGTATTAGCTCTTTCATCCTATGTATGCCTCATAGTATACATATTATTAAATTTTATTAAATTATATATACTCAATTTCAGAAAACATGAATCATTCGTCATTTAAAGTATTTAAAATACCTACTATATAATACGAGGGTCGTTTGATAAGTCCGTGACTTTTTGTATTTGCCGCGCACCTGCTCTAAATACAACACTGCTCCTGTCAGCAGTTATCGATTAACAGCTGACTGTAAAATTTTGAGAAAGCTGCGTTTTTTGGTTTGCGTTTTATAGGCATTGAAAGCAGACGATCTCGTGAATTTTAACGAAAATGGAAAAAAGTGAATTTCGTGTCAGCATGGCAAAATTTCATAAATTGGGCTACGAACTGCTACCCCATCCAGCATATTCTCCAGATTTAGCCCCCTGTGACTATTTTTTGTTTCCAAACATGAAGAAATGGCTCGGCGGTAAGAGATTCGGGTCATCACAGAAACAAACGACTATTTTGAGGGCCTTGAGAAAACCTATTATTTGGAAGGAATAAAAAAATTGGAAAAACGCTGGACTAAATGTATAGAGCTAAAAGGAGATTATGTTGAGAAATAAAACGCTTCTTTGACGAAAAAAATATATTTTATTCAAAAAGTCACGGACTTATCAAACGACCCTCGTAGTTACTCAATTTTGTTTTAATAAAATATTTATATTATTTTTGCATGACAGATACCCTATATGAATTTCGTGGAATTAGTACAATTGAAGTCTCTTAAAATCTATATATATATATTTAGATACATATGTACTGTGTTATATACATATGTTTTTTTATATTCTATCATTATATATAATAATCAAATTATAAGAACAAGTGTATAAATTTCACTGTAGGGTATTTTGTAGTCAAGCAAATATAATATATTGTTCCTTTTATTCTGTCAATTGAAATAATAAATTTGTTTCGTATTGATATTTTAAGGGGAGAAAAGGAATACAGGGAAAAGGATAAGTACGTAGTAAAATATGTATATGTTTGTATGTTATATGATGATATACATTCTATAATGAATGTATATATATGTATATATATAAAAATATAATGCATATATAGAGGTTAATCCACAACCCTAAGGGAAAATTTGGCCATATCAGCCGATAAGTAAAATATAAAATTTAGATCTGCATATACGTAACATAACTACGTGAACTCTTCAAGTTTTGCAAAGCTAAGATCATATAATTACTCAAGATGTATACACATAGAAATTATATATAGATATATAGGTACGTATGTGTGTTACCTATGCATATATTACGTGCTTGCTTTAATTGCAGCAATTGCAATTCGAGCAATCTACGGATTGCTCCGTAATCAACTTGCACAGTGCCACTTCCCAGGCGATCAAATTTGCCAAAGTTGTAATTTTTTTGCTAACTGGTAAATCGATTTATGAATATGGATCTTAATATTGCAAACTGAAGAAAAGTTCATAGCGGAACAAAAGACAGAACATTGTCACCTGATAGCGGAAATAAATTCGTGTCCAACTTTCCAAAGAAAGAAAGTCTAAGCTGAATATGTATGAATAGATTTGTAGAAAATTGTCGCATTGGGCAATGTAATTCTTTGTGACTTATATTACACATACACGTACATATACATATGATAACATATTAAAGGTGACATATGTATTTTAGGTTGTTTGTGTATTGCATATGTTTTATTACACATGCATATTCCACCATAACAAGTATTTTGATAACTACAAAGTATTTATATTAGGTAAAATGTTTGAAGTACTTACTTACTTATGTTTTTGTAAATTTCTTCAAATGAAGTTTTTTCTATGGTATAGCATGGTACAGAGACAAGGATTTCCGACTATACCATTCCAAGTATGATATAGGTCATCTGGCTGTACCATAATAATATACATATGTTAATAAAATAGTATTATATACATAGGATAGTATTGCCAATATATATGTATGTATATTTCTGGAATCTAGTTGTATAGCACAATTCTTCTACCTTTTCTAAAAATTTAAGAGTGCCCTATGAGGTTTATATGTACTTGTATTCCCATTCTCTTTGCCAAATTTTATATTCTATTTTACACTATGTTTTCCCTTTGTTTCTACAGGTGTCGATAAGCCATACTTAAGCTACTACGCCGAATTCGAACTCATACGTTTCGTTTCATTTTAGTTTAAGATTTACGCATTTTGTCCAAGTTTGTGATAGAACAAATTCTCAAGTTGCAATATATAAACATTTAAAATCTACCATTTCAGATTGATTTGACTGTTTTGAATCTACAATATAAAAAGGCTTAAATAAATTGCTACCAAATTAACAGAGCAAGTTAGCATAGGGTACATATATAAGTACTCTTAGATTCGCTTTTCATCGTCCCATCTATGGGTACCTTCTTAGGTATTCTTGCTTTAACATATTCATTGCACTTACATAAATATTCTGATCATTGGTACTGAGAAACAATATGAAAGTATTTTCTGACAGTTCATACAAAACAAAAAATTATAAAATACATAACTTAGGGTTTATAGGTACCTGTTTCACCAGCTTTGAACTAGAGAAGTACTACAGAGATATGATACATATGAATACATATATGTTCTTTTGCACATCTAGAAGTTTCAATCATATCCTAGGCTTCTCACCATATACTATTGTACTATACTCTCTGGTAAAATTAATATACTAAAACTTGTACTTCAAATGCTTTTAATTATATAGCTAAGACAGTTAGAGAGTTAGAAGCAATTGGAAGTTATGTTCTCTTCCATTCTACATAACATACATTCTATACCAAATTTCTTTCTATACTTTATACAACATTCATAACATTAACTCTATCTGTTTGAGTTCGTTTAAAATAAGAACACTTTGAAATGCATTAAAGAAAGTTTAAGTGAAGAATAAAGAACTAAGTGATTTCTTTTCTGGTTTCGGTTAACGAGAATTACGTAAGTCGATCGAACTGCGATTTAGTATATTGCACAAGCTGCAAGTGCTGAGACCAACAGCAGATCGAAGTTGCCTAATTGGCAGCACGTCATGTGCTGACTCTGACAGGGGCTGCTAGGAGAGGAAAGGTAGGAGAGGGAAAGGGGGAGAGAGGGGGCTGCTATACGCGACGCTGGTATAGGGGCTGATCAAGGGAGGAAGCCGCTGAGTTAGCTGATAGCGGCAGCGACTGATAAAGCGATTTGTGCCGCGTTGCCAAATCGATTGCAGTGATTGGCGATTTTCCAATGTTCCCGAAAAACGCTGAGCCAGATCGGGTAGCCGCTCTCTCTCACTCTCTCTTTCTTTCCCTGGGGTGCAGCAATGCTTCCGTTGGGCGACACGTGCATGCTGACGATCGGTGAATCGTCGCTATAAAAGCGCGCGGCACTTGGAGCAGAGCATGCAGTACAGCTTGGTACGGTGTCTTGAGAACAGTTACAGGAACACTTGTCGGAAAATGAATCCCCTGCGCACTCTGTGTGTTATGGCCTGCCTGATGGCAGCTGCTCTGGCCTCGCCCAACTCGGGCAACAGCCAGAAGCGCTCGAACTCGCTGCAGAACTACGAGGATCCCAGCAACTGGGTGAGCCCCAACGAGATCGAACAGCTGCCCATGCTTAAGGACGTGACCCTGCGTCGTCTCGAGGAGATGACCACCGATGATGGCGCCACCCTCTTGGACAAACTCTGTAAGTATCCCCTTTCCCTCCTTACGGCCTCTCCCTTCCTCTCACACCAGCTAACCCTCTCCTTCTCCGACTGACTTTAACCTTCTCCTCTTGCAGACCACTTGGGTCAGTTCAACCGCATCTTCAAGCAGGAGTATGTGCCAGAGCCCAGCAAGGTCAAGGGTTACATTGTCGGCGAGCGCGGCCAGAAGATCGAATTCAACCTGAACAACTTTGTGCAGACCGTCAAGCGCCAGGAGAACTTCGGTGACGACGAGGTGACCATCTTCATCCAAGGCCTGCCCTCCAGCTGGAACTACGTAAACAAGGCCAACCGCAAACTCATCCAGGCCTACCAGCAGCGCTACAACCTGCAGCCCTATCCCGGCCAGAACGACAGCGACGAGCAGAAGAGCAGCAGCGAGGAGCAGCAGCAGCAGCGCCGCAAGCAGAACCAGGATCAGGATGACAAGACAACCGGCGACCTGGTGGTCATCACTCTGGGAGATCAGATCGAGGACTTCGAGCAGTTCGCAACCCTGAATGTCGAGCGCCTCGGCGAGATCATCGGCGACCGTCTGGTTCAGCTGACCAACGAGGTGAACGTGCCCCAGGAAACCATCCATCTGATTGGCCAGGGACCTGCTGCCCACATTGCCGGCGCCGCTGGTCGCCAGTACACTCGCCAGACCGGACACAAGCTGCGCCGCATCACCGGCTTGGACCCCTCTAGGCTCTACGGCAAGGCCGACAAGAAACTGAGCGGCTTGGCTCGCGGCGATGCCGACTTTGTTGATGCCATCCACACCTCTGCCTACGGCATGGGCATCCAGGAACGCGTCGGCGATGTTGACTTCTACCCCAATGGCCCATCGACCGGTGTTCCCGGCGCCGACAACGTTGTGGAGGCTTCTCTGCGCGCCACCCGCTACTTCGCCGAGTCTGTCCGTCCCGGCAACGAGCGCAACTTCCCCGCCGTTGAGGCCAGCTCGTACAAGGAGTACAAGCAGAACAATGGATACGGCAAGCGCACCTACATGGGCATCGCCACCAACTACGACATCCGCGGCGACTACATGCTCCAGGTGAACTCCAAGAGCCCCTTCGGCCGCAACACTCCCGCTCAGACACAGAACGGCTACCACGCCGTCCACCAGCCCTGGAACAGGCAGCAGAGCCAGCACCAGCTGCAGCAGCAGCAGCAGAAGAAGAACTTCGCCTAAGCTGGACTCGTAGCCAATCCGCCAACCGCCGCCACTAAAACACTGAACAAAAACACATTTCCTTTCATAACAACTTTCTAGTTTACGCTTAGTTTTTCAAATTAAATTGCATTTTTTAAAAATTAACCCCGAGAATTATTTTTTTATTCCAAATAACTCTGGATTTCAGCAAAAGATATAGCTTGCTTCCACTTAAGAAACTAAAGATCTCTGGCTAAAGAAAACCATTTGGTGCCTTGAGAGTGCACAAAAGGGTGTATGAATCATCTGCAACACCTTCAACTTTTCAACTTTATATGGGAAATTTGATTCTTCTAAATACTTCTAGCTAATTTACTCCACTATATTCTCTACTATATGACATAAAAAGACGTATTGTATTTATTTATAAAACGTTACATCGTTTTGTCTTCCGAGATGATGTTAAGAATGCACTTAAGGCCCGTATCAGGGTGATCGCTGCGCAATGGGCCCCGTCCTTTAGGGCCCCGCTATCGAAGTAATAGAAAAAGTTGACGGAGCTCTTGTATACAGATAGCTTCATGTCAAATGGGGTGTCTTTATTTTTAAAAAATATTTGATATCTCGTCATTCAAACTTATAATAATTGAACGATATTCATACTAAAGAGGAATATACGTTTTATTTTGTGGGCTCTGCCACGCATTCTAATGCCTTTTATAAATATTTTTGTTCTGATACTCTTCTGCTCATTGGTTAATGGGTAGAACATATAATATGAAGGGATTGGCCATATAACCAATCGTGAATATGATTTTCTAAAAACTGTTGATGATTTTGTCAATAAAAAATCATGAAAAGATTCCATGCAATAAGTTTAAAGAGTTTTCATTTTGTGAGGTATTTAACCACAATTTATATTTTAAAGCAAAGCAAGTACAATAGTGGCCCCGAGAAGGGCCCCTTCCGCTACGTACCTGATGTTATCTATTCAATTTAACAGTCTTAGTGCCATATCAATGAAGCTGTCTATATGTTATACATAGAAATAATACCTATAAACATACTACTACTACTAAATTTATAACATTAAATTTTAACCAAAACAAAGCGCCGAATCAAAGGTATTTGTAGGAAAACTTGCTATAATTTCCAAATACCTCAACATAGTTCATACAATTTTGGAATTTTAGCATTCATTGTTTGCTTTTAAAGTTCATACAAATTTGGGACTATGACTTTTTAAAATCCAAAATTAAGATTTTTCTACAACATTTATAGATAACCAGCGAATCGAGTTGTTACTATATAACCGGATCTTATCTAAACTGAATAATATTATATTTACTTAAGTATTTACGAAATGATCATTGAATGAATTCGACTGAAGGATATAACACCTTCCGCATGTTGATGGCAACCTTTCTTTTTGTTATATTTATCTATTTTTTTTTTATATTTCCACTTCGATCTATCCATCCTTCCACCTATCTTTATGTTTACTTATCAAGGTGATCTATTTAACTATCTTCATATCTAGCATTTTCTGTACACTCACCAATTAAGTATCAAGTATTTAACTGTCTTTATCCTTCTTTTTTGGAAGGTGAATACCTTGTTGGAGTAAAAAGCTCCCTTTATATTATACGAGACATATTATTATATCGTATTGTCCGACATAACAATAAAAAACACTTTATAATATTACTCGATAGACGTTTATTGATCTGAAAGTATGTAGTATTGTATGATATGGTACTCTATATATGCACTTGGTATGTCTGGCCGTACATATAGTTGTACAAAGTTCGTGTGAACGAGTAAAGAATCGCTGTGGAACCGGGAGTACCAGACAAACGGTACTCGGGATCCAACAAATATTCCACTGGATGAAAAAAAAATAAACTTAAATTCTGCAGTTGTTGTTGTGGCTGGACATGGGGGAGGCGTGTCGAGGGGCGAAACAAGAAAAGGTATCGCTATGCTTAAATCGAAAATAAAATATTAACATTATTACGCGGTAAATCTCAAAGAAACTAATCACAAACGAATCCTGCGGATCGACCTCCAATTAGCTCCTCTCTATCTCTCCAGCGTGGGCAACGAGCGGGCGGGCGGGCGTTTGGTTGGTCAGAGGATGGTTGGATGGTGCGGGGCCAAGGCAATCAGTCGTTGACCCCTTGGGTTAGGGGGTGGGGAATGTGGCTAACTCAGACGCGGCAGGCTCTGCCGCTGCCGCTGTCATTGGCCGCCGTCCAAGTGCAGGTGCCGCTGTCGCCGTCGTAGCCCAGTCCCTTGGGGCAGGTGTACTCCCAGCCAACAATGCCGCCAGTTTCCTCGAACTTGGCACACGAGATGAACTTGCGGCAGCTCAGTGGATGCGGAAAGTTGCCCTGCTCGAGGCACTCGATGATGCCGCGGCCATGGACAATCACCTTCGGCTTGGACTTGGCCAGCGAGCGTCGCTGCTGCGGCAACCCGTTCTCGTCGTAGTAATCGTAGGCGGCAACTGCGCCGGAGCGACGCTTGGAGGCGGGCGTCGAGAAGGTTGAGCTGGACGTCGCTGTGGAGGTGGCCGCGGCCAGGGCAGGCTTGGTGGGGGGTCGACTGTAGACTTCGATGTACTTGTGCGGCCGACGGCGGCTCTGCTGGCGACGTGCTAAGGGGGGTGCAGATGCTGCTGTCACGGAGGTGGGCGTGGAGGCGGCAACAGGAGTGACCGACTGTGGGCGACGTGGGCGTGGCACAAGTTGACGGCCTGTTGAAGAAAGTAAAATGAGAAACAGTTGCCTAGCAAGATGGAGGATGAGGGAGGTCACTTACGCGTACTGCTGGCCACGAATGGAGTCGACGCCGGAGTCGACGTGGTGACTGCGCTGCTGCTACCGCTGCTGCTGCTGCTGGCGGTGACTGGAAGTTCGTAACTCACGCGCGGATGCACCTGCTCGGGTATCTGATTGAAACGACTCGTGTGTATGCTTGACTTGGCCACCTGATCGTCATCCTCCTCCTGCGCATACAGCGTCGTCGTCGTCTCCAGCCCCAAGGCCAGCGTTGTGGTGCGCGGCGGCAGCGCGGTCGAGGTGAGCGTCAGGCGGCGCTTGAACAGCGGATTCTGTGTGCGGGGAACCTCCGTTGCTGCTGGCAGGTAACGGACAGTAAAGATAAAGGACAGATTGGTTATATGACATTATAGAGTGGGGTACATAGTATGCATGTGTGCACTTGTATTGTTGATGGCAGGCAAAGGTTCTTTATAAATGTAAATGTTTAATAATATTTATGTAAATATCGCTTAATTAAGTTACGTTTACTTAGTCATTTTCAGCATTTCATTCTTTGACATTTCAAAATATGTTTGAGTTCCGCTGGTTCCGCTAAAGAGCAGAGTCTTCTGTTAACTGTATGCTAAATCTATATTTTGCAGAGTATTTTAAATAACATTGTCGGCAAGTTACCCGGCAACATAACAGTGATAAAACATCCCATGTAATGTCTTCTGTTAAGTGTATTCTGAACATCATCTCGGGAAATATTGATCGCTGTCTATTGACAGATTATTTTCTTATTTTCCCTTAATACGCCCGCTTTAAATTGTAGTTTAATTGATCAAAACTGGATAAGGGAGCGGGATGACGATCATTTTTGAGAAAAGGAAGACAGGCAAAGTTTATTTGGCGGCTGCAAGACTTGGTAGGGCCGATCGATCGATTCTTTTTGTTTGTCTAGCCTGAAAAATCTCTAACTCTTACTCTTACTACCCAGACAGAAATTTGTTCTGTTTTTGTTGTTGAAATAAAGCGTATTTTCGATATGTGAAATGTTGAATTTAAAATTTTATGCAATTTTAGCCTTTTTTATAAAAATATTGTCCTCTGTTTTTTATTTCTTTTTTTCTCTTGTCTACCTTTTTCAATGTTCGAAGGATATTAAAACGTATAACATCATTTTTATTTTGCTGTTCCGCAAACAAAGGACGGTTTTAAATCGATTTACGATTAATACAACCGATTCTCTGTTATCAACATAATGTATGTTGCGAATACACTGCTGACTAAGCAAAGCAACATTTCTCATGTTGCCAACAACTGAGCTTCCATTCTACGCCTGCGCAACATATTCGTTGGTACTAATTGCAACATTGTTGCCTGTTAAATGTTGTCCGCAACATCTGTTTTGCTTACCGCTCTCATCGCCGCTCGCCGGAGAGGCTGTTGTGGTCAATCGACGCGTCTGGAACTGGCGACGCAGTGCATAGCTGGCCGATTGGAATTTGTGTTGTTTTTGCGTGTCTGCGCCAGCAGAGCTGCTACCTGCTGCTGCTGCTGGGGATAATGTTGCTAGCGTCAATGTTGATGGCTCCACTGAGGCGCCGGCAGCGGAGCTTTTCGACTTCAGTTTGTTCAAATAGCTGTTGTTGCCAATGTTGTTGTTGCTGTTAGTTCTGCTTGTCGCTGCTGTTAAAGTGCTGCCAATTGCCGCTGTTGTTGTTGCTGTTGCCGACGTCGCTGTCGCTGTGGACTTGCTGCGCAGTCGGCTGTACTTAAAGGTCGTCGCCAATTCTGCAATTTGCGTGGTCGACTCCAGCGCCGCTGCCGGCGTGTTGATTATGCGCCTGCGCACACTCAGCACCGGGCGACGCGACACATTCGCAGTCGCAGCGGCAGCGACTGAGGCGGCGCTAGTTGACGTCGCGGCTGCTGGCGAGGCTGCAGTCTGTGTGCGCAGCTGGCAGACGCAAGTCGATCATCCAAGGCGGAGGAGTAAGTCGAGGTGAAATCGAACGTGGTGTGGTGAGATTGATGATGATGAGGTGGATTGCGTTGCACATGAAATAAAGAGCGAACAGAGGAATCAGTTAATTTGGATAGTTATCGATTAGTGAACTTCGATAGCGGCTCAATTGGATTTAGACAAAACATTAATCGCATTGCTCAACTTGCGTGTCTGTGTGCGTGCGTGTGCGTGTGTGTGTGGGCGTATTTGCAAGTGTCGCTGTGCGTTTCATTCGGTTTGTTTTTGTTTTGTTTTTTTATTCGTGATCCACGCGCAGTTTGCTGCAGTCAACGACGCCGACGACGCGCTAAACAATTGAAATGATTAGTTGCATTTGTTGCTAATATACAGGTGTGTGTGTGTGTATGTGTGCTACAAAGATAACGGATCAAAGACAATAAGCATAAGCATTGACTGGCCAAACTAACCCAAAAAAGTAAAACCAAAACTAAATATTACTAACATTTTTGTGTAATAAATTGTTAGGTCTGTTGTATGTGTGTTTTATTTGTTGTTGCTGTTGTTGTTGTTGTGGCTGGAGGTGACTTGTGTTTTTGCATTCCTATGGCGCCGTCTCTAAGCCGCAATCAAGTCAAAAATGCAGTCTGGCATTTCAATTGAAGGACGCGCGCGTGGAGGAGGGAATTGTGTGCAGAGAGGGGGAAGGAAAGGGGAGAATTATGAAACCCGTATTGGCAGGCAGACGGTGAGGGGGATGCGGACCTGGCATTGTTTGTGTTGGCGTTGGGGGGGGACGAGAAACCTCGACTAAGTTGTTGACATTGACGGCAATTGAGAAAACGAAAACAGAAAACAGAAAGAAGCAAAGAGAGGTAAATAGAAAAAAATCGTGTAAAAAAAACAAACGAACTTTGCAATTACGCGCAGCTTTGAACGCTTTAAATGTCAATGTCGTCAATGGGCCACGCCCAGCAACAGCAGTCGCAGCAGCAGCAGCCGTGGCAGCAGCTTACGCAAGCAGAAGAAGTTGCAGCCGAAGACGAAGATGAAGTGGCAGCTGCAGATGAAGATGGAGGCGAAGATGATCGTCTGTTTGGTTTGGCAACACCGACTGGATGCCAAAGTGCTTGCATAACGCGGCGGCGAAGATGAGCGCGCCTTGGCTGTTTTCAAGCTAAAGTTGTAGCTGAAGCCGGAGCCGGAGCTGGAGCCGGGCAAACAGGTTGGGGTTAATTAAATATTGTGCAAGCAATCGATCGAGCGATCTCCAGATCTCGAGGCACGGCACATGGGGAACAAGGTTTGACAGGGCGTCGTCGACAGTACGAGAAAGTTGACGGCGCGATGCGCAAAAAACCAGATAAAAAAAAGGTAACTCGAGTTGCCCATCGAGGCTGGCAGTGAAAGCTGCCAAGCAGAGAGACGTTGCCATTGTTGAAGGGCAGAAGGGGCGCAGGGGCAGGCAAGTAAGGTAAGGTTAGGTAGACTGCGCTCATCTCTAGTGAAATCTTTCGCCCTATTGGGGTCAAGGCCTTCGAGTTGCCGCTTGCATGGAGTGCGTGAGACACACTCGAGAAAAAGGTTTGTACACTGTTTTTATATATGTATATAATGTATTATTATAATATATATTATTAATATATAGTATTCCAAAGATCTGCCTATCTGTGTTGTAAAGAAATCTTTGAATAAACTGCATGAATTCATTTGTTTAACATACTCAGAGTAACCTATTGCTGCGATTTGCTAAGCCTAAGTAATTCTCTTGTAACTAAACAACTGCTTGAAATATGCAAAAATGTATACATCTCTACATATACATCTATACATATATACTCTATATATATCTCTGTATCTTGCCATATACCCATCCTGCCTATTTGAAACCAGCTTTGAAGTTTTTTATTAGATGTCTTGTTGACATTTAACTCTCGACAAGAAAAACAAATAGAAGAGAACGTTGCAGTAGGGTGTGCTCAGTTACAAGATACCCTGTCAAGGTTGTAGTTACCAAGTAACACTAGTAGTATGGCGTTTGGGAGGGTACAAATAACTTAACCAAGGCAAATGGAAGCACTGGTAAGTTCTTCTAAAATATATAGAAAGATATAGAAAAAGACAACTAACTCTGACTCCCGAAAGTCTAAAGAATGTAAGGAATTAAAGAACTGAGTTTGTCTCTAGATTACAGGGTATACAACATGAGCAGTCTGCACTTTATGTCGCTTTGCGCTGCTTGCGATGCACGACACGAACACAAATGTGCCGTGTTGCATTTTGAAGAGTCTTTACGACTGGTTTAATTGGAATTTTATGGACTCACTCACTCACACACACACACATACACAGGTAGACAGGTACATGTGTATATATGTGTATGGATTGCGCCCATTCACCTGGTGATGGACTCCAGCTCGAGCACTTCAAAGGAAATAATCAGTTAGGCCGCTTCGAGCTTGGATCATCTGATGGCCCGATTTCTCACGCTAACATTAAAGCTAACGTCTTTTATAAACCAGTTGACATTATACTGTTTGCTGAAGACGTGTCTTCTTGTCTCTTCTCATTCTCTCCCTTTCTCTCTCTCTCTCTGTCTTTGTTTCCTCTCACCCGGTTTATCCGGCAATTTGACGCGTGACTTATGTTTTTGCAATTAACATTGGGTGACTCGGAGAGGAGCCCCCTGACGATTACGATAACGATTGTGAAACATGTTGTGCGACTTTTTTGACGTTCATAAATGTTCGTATGTGTGTGTACTTGTGTGTGCACTCTCGCATAAAGTGCCGATTAATTGCTTAACCCCAACTTGTTTGCAACTGCTGAATCTTTCTTTTTGAGTTCCGAACACAAACTTCAGCTCAATGAACTGAAGAAACTACAGGTTTTATCCACATAATTATATATGCCAGTTATGTATGGTTATTATGCAGTTGTCAGTTCAAAGTGCTGCTGCTTTCTTAACTTTTTATAGAGTCTATTAAATGATATATGCATACCTGTCTTATATTAATTATTCAAGTGATGTCATATCATTCTAAATCGAGAAGACTCCTATTTCACTTTGACTAGGCTGAAGAACCTATCTTGTTTGAAATGCTAAGGATGTTCAGACGATATTCACTTTATCCTTACAATAACCAGAATTATCTAGACTATTTTGATATATATTCTAGTCACGTCTATTCTGTAGCTCTCCATTCTAGTCATATCTCCTCTATGATATATATTCTACTCATATCTGTTCTATTAAGTTCTCTATTCAATTATGTCAGTTAGATTATAATTTTGTGTAGGGTATTTATAGTACGTATGTTGGTAAGTATGTAAGTATCATAGATGTACAATATATGTATATATATAACACTAAGAGGTTCATAGTTCTCTGGATACAATGTACAGTTGTGTGTAGGAAGTATGTATGTATTATGTGTGTTTGTGTGTAGATAAACTGTTTGTTTTTTTGTATAAAAATAATAATTTGTCTTTTATTTAGTTTATTTTTTGTGCATAAATATTTTACAACTAAAACTAATCGGAATAAACTTAAGAGGTAATTGAAAAGTGGGAGAAAATCATTAAAGACTGCGCATTGTTAAAAGCAATTCGAAAATTAAAAAAAAAAGAAGAATAAAGTCAAATAAAAGGGTATTAAATAAAGTATAAGAAAGAAAAGGAAAAACAGGTGTGCGTTTTCTTCCTCTCTTCCTTTCTCTCTTCTTCGCTGTAGGTCGTTAGATGGAGCTGATCCCGATTGCCGATTACCGATAACAGCGCATCGGAATCGGAAGGCAGCTTTATTTTTTCTTTTTTTGAACCAATTGAAAAAGTCTTTTGCATTTTCGTTACTGCGTGTCAGTTTGTATGTATGTTTATGTGTGTGTGTGTGAGTGGTTGTGGGTGTGATGTGTGATTGTGGAGGCGTATAGGGTGTGTGTGTGTGTGTTTGGGGTGTGTATATTATTGTAATTATTGTATGGCAGCTTGAAGAATACGAATTTTGATAATTTACAGTCGAAAGTGATTCAAAAAGCAGCACAAAAAGCAGCACGTTACGAAGGTTGTTCAAGAAACTCTTAAAAAAAATATTTATATATGTTATATATATGTATATGGTATATATATATATATCGATATATTTGTTCTCTGTGTTCTGTTCTGTTCTGATTTCGATCGAAGTACAAAGCAACGCAGCCAATTATTTACAGGGCGAATCGGTTGAGCTGAATGCGTTCAATGTGAGACTAGAAGTAACTAACTACGCTGAAGGGGGCGTGGCACGAGGGGGGCGTGGCCGCTTAAGGCTCCAATGTGGTTGGAAGCGGTGCTGTTTCTGTTGTTGTTGTTGTGATTGGAATTGCTGTTGTGGTTGTAGTTGTTGGTATTGTTGTTGTTGGTATTGTTGTTGTTTCTATTGCTGTTGCTGTTGATGTTGTTGGGCTTTCAGGTGTAGCTGTTGCTGTTGTTGTTGTTGTTGCATTCTGCTGGCGCTGACGCAAGCGTCGGCCACGCCCACGTCGCGGCTTCTTGCGGCGCACCACATGCGTCTCGCTGCTGAAGCTCACTTTCTCGCTGACACTGCTGCCGCCGTTAGTCAGTGTTGTTGTTGTTGTTGTTGCCGGTATTAAGTTGTTGTTGTTGTTGTCATTGTTGTTGCTGCTGCTGCTGCTACTGAGAGCAACATGCGAGTGTGTTGTTGTGTGTGTCTCGTTGTGTGTGTTGCCACTAATAGCGCCTGCAGTGTGTGTGAGTGTGTTGCTGCTGCTGCTCTCGCTGCTAGCAACATCAGCGCTTGTTGTTGTTGCTGTTGCTGTGCCTGTTGCTTGTGCTGCACTGTTGTTGTGGTAGCTGCCACTAATAGCGCCTGCAGTGAGTGTGGTCACAGTCAGAGTGTTGCTGTTGCTGTTGCTATTGCTGTTGCTGCTGTCGCTGCCAGCAACATCAGCAGTTGCTAGTGTGCTCTGTGTTTCACTGTTGCTGCTGCTGCTGTTTGTGTTGCTGTTGCTGTTGCCGCCAATGGCGACTTCAGTGAGTGTGGATATGGTCAGTGTGCTATTGTTGTTGTTGTTGTTTGAGTTGCTGTTGTAGTTGTTGTTGTTGTTGTTGTTGTTGCTGTTGTCGTGTTCGTTGGGCGCCTGCAACACGGCCGCATGCCGCACTGAGAATGCCGAATTCGAGTCGGCCCCATGGCTGGGAGTGCTGGTTGTGCTGCTGTCCTCGACATCGGCCTCCGTCGAGTCGCCCTCCGACGCCGGCACCTTGCTCAGTATGACCTTGTCGAGATTGGCTATCGAGATGATTAGGGGTGAGGATTCATTGGATTCGGGACGAAGTAGGGGTACAATGGGTCTTACGTATGTAGCTGGAGACGCAGACGGAGACGGCGACGGAGTCGGAGTCGGAGCGAAGGTGGTTGCAGCTGGAGCTGGCACTGTGCTGCCGATCGCATCCACGTCAAGGCCAACCCCATTGCCATTCAGATCGAGCTGCTTGGCCTGCCGCGTGGAGTCGAACAGACCCTCCAGCGAGATGGTCGACGTTTCGAAGGCACCGCGTATCACCTCGGGCAACAGGGATTTACCATTGCGCTGCTCCGCCAGCTCCACCAGCTCCGCATCGCCCTCAGCCAGTGGCAAACTATTGCGCACCGGTGCCGAGCTGCGTGCTGGGCTGGGCAGAGTGGGCTCGGTGGGTGTGTAGTCCGCCACGGTGCTGTGACCGTCGTTGATCTGTATGTCACTGCCGTCGACCAGATGCACATACTTCACCACACTGATCTCGCCCAGCTGCTCCACATGGGGCAGCGACTCGACGCGCAGGGTGCCGAACTCGCGGTTGGCCTTGGACTTGCGCTGCGCGGCCTTGGCCTGCTTGGAGTTGATCTCTACAATGCGATTGATTTCGATGAGCTTGTGCTTGGGCTCCACGGCAGCGAGCTTACTGCCCAGGGGTCGCCCAGTGGGCTGATCCTGCACCTCCTCGTCCTGTGCCTCGCCGTCGAGCAGGGTGAACACGTGCAGCAGCGTTGTCGCTGGCGGCGGTGCCGACGTGGTCGATCCCAATCCCAATCCGAAGCCTGATCCCGATCGGCTGTTGTCCTGTGAAGAGATGTTTGTGGCTTCATTAGCTTGTTGTGCATGCGACACGAAGTGTGGCTGAGCGTTTGCGGTTTCAGTGTTTGTGGTGTCTGTTGACAGTGTTCTTGTTGTTGTTATTGTTGTTGTAGAAGGTGTGCTTGGTGGTGGTGGTGATGGTGGAGGTGGTGTAGTGGTCACATAGCCCTGCCTCTGCTCGTCGGCCTCGGTACCCGTCTCTAGCTCAGCCCCACCAGCCATCGCCATGGTTGCCCCCGTCTCAGTCTCCGTTTCCGTTTCTGTCTCCATTTCCGTTTCCGTTTCGTTCTCGGCCTTGACCAGCTTGGGCTTGAGCGTCGTGTGCTTCTTGCTGTGTATGTCGAAGATCTTCTTGTTGCGCGCGTTGAGCGCATCGATGTTCAGGTCCTCGATCAGCGAGTTCTCGCTGGCCGCCTCGGGTGACTCCGTCGAGGGTCCCGTGTACTTGCGCTCGTAGCTGCGCGTGTTGCTGGGTATGAACGGAGCCGGCTTCAACGGGGTCAGCGGGGTCGTGCGCTCGTAGTTGTTGGCCACGGGGCGCAGGGTTAGATTGGGTGTGGCCACGCCGGGTGGACGATTCACAACTCGTGGGCGGTTGCTGCTGCCAAAGCGATTGGCCGGTGTCGACGAGGAGGTGGAAGAGGAGCTGCTATTTGACTGACGGTTGCGCGGGTTGAAGGGCACATTGCCACCTCCGGTGCCGGTGCTGGCAATGCTGCCGCCGTTGCCACTAGGCGCAAAGTTGGGTCGACTGCCGGGAGGAGCGCGGTTATCCTTGGCGCGATAGGCGGGTGTATTTCCCTTGGGTTTGGTTGTGGTGGAGTCTCCCTCCTGGCTACCGTTTGCCTCCGACTGATTACCTTCCTTTACCTGCTCCTTTTCGTTCTCTTCTTCATCGTCATCATCATCATCGTCGTCGTCGTCGTCTTCGTCGCTGTCCTCTTCCTCCTCCTGCTGTTGCTGCTGCACTGGCTTTCCCTTGGGCACAAATGGTTTTCGCACCACGGGCTGTCCGCCCAGTCCCGGGCGTGCCGTCAGCACGGGCTGCAATGGCTGTGGCTGCTCCTGTTGCTCCTCGTATTCCTCTCCAGACTCCTCTTCGTCCTCCTGATCCTCCTCGCCATTCTGCTGCGATTGCTTGAAGCGATCAGTACCCGGCAAGCGTGCACCCCTTGGGTCGTTGCGCACAAATCCTTCGCCCCTGTTGCGCACACTCGAGTTGAAGGGATCGAAGCGTCCGTTCTTGCGTCGCACGAATTTCGCGGTTGGTCGCGGAGTGCTAAACACCGGAGCCGGCTTAGTGGGTCCTGTTGCACCAGCACTACCCGTTGTGGGTGAATAGGGTCGCTTGGCCACCAGTTTGCGTTTGAAGAAGGGCCGTGGTGAGGAGACAACAGTGGGTGCCACTGTTGGTGCGTTAGACTCATCCGTGTCCGCGGAGCCTGTGCTGCGACTTGTGCTGACTTGGCTGACCTTCTCGGCCAGCAACTTCTTGAGGCGATCGTTGATCACACCCTGCTCGCCACTGCCGCGTGCCTGCTCGGCCTTCACCTTGTCGCGCAGACGCTGCAACTCCGAGCTCTCCTCCACCTTCTCGCTGTCGCCGACTCCCTGCAGGCGAGTGTTGATCACACCATCCACAGGTTCGCCACGTGCCTGTTGATCCTTCAGGCGATTGCGCAGGCTCTGCAAGTCGATGGGCTTGCGCTGCGTCACTCCCGTTGCGTTCGCCTCATCCTCCAATGCATTCACATCATTCTCGTGCTCGAAACGCGCGCGACTTGGCACAAACGATTTACGTGTACTTGTCTCACCGTGCTCCGCCCCATCCACCTTCTCCTGCTCCGTCTGCGACACGGTACTAGTCTCCACCGGTCGCAGTTTGCGAACGATTTTCCGGAATCGCTTTGTGGGCAGCTCGCTGGAGCTGTTGTTGTTGTTACTGTTGTTGCTGGCTGTCAGTGTAAGTGTTTGGCTGGTGTTGTTTGTGTTGTTGGTGTCAGTGTGCGTGCTGTTGGTGGCGCTATTAGTGGTGCTTGTGGTGCTGCCCTCCAGGGATTGCACTGGACGTCTAAACTTGATGACTCTGATGCGTTTTGGCGTCGGCTTAGTGTCACTTGTGGTTGCAGCTGTTGTTGTTGTGGGTGTTGTTGTCGTTAATGTTGAGGATCTTGTGGTTTCATCTTCTTCCTCCTCTTCATCTTCCTCTTCTTCATCATCTTCAGCTGCCTCGTCATCGACTGTGGAGAGTTTAGTTACCTGCGCACGGCTGCGTGAGCCAAAGGCGAAGCGACGTGTGGTTGCTGCTGGTGCTGCTGTTGTTGCTGCTGCTGCTGTTGTTGGTGTTGCTGCTGTTGTGGTTGTGGTTGTTCGGGCGGCTGTGCTGCCTCGAGTGCGGCTCAATTGATACCGATTCTGAAAACGTCGTTTAGAATTAACGTCATTACCCAAGTCAGTTAAACCAATCGCACTCCCCGGTGCGCCACGCTCTCTAGCATTATCAATATCAGTTATATCAGTATCAGTATTACGATTATCCTTATCAATATCCTTATCGCTATCATTCTTATCCAACTCCTCAATATCATTCACTGCCTCTAGACTAGCATCGTCATCATCATCATCATCACCATCATCATTGTCGTCATGCTTCTTAGCATCGACAGAGGCTGTGACAATTTCAGATTCTCTCTGACTTGTTTTCGTGTAGGTTGTTCTTGTGTCGCTGTTGTTGCTGTTGTTGTTGTTGTTGTTGTTGGGATTGCTGTTGCTCAAGTTTTGAATAGTGCTTGGAACTGGGCGTGTCTGGTTAGAGAACTTAAAACGAGTGCTTAAATAATTGGCTACGGTGCTATTACTACGGTGTGCTCCAAAATTACGATTAGCTACATTGTTGGGTGCCGTGCTTGGGTTAGTTTGGGTGCGATTATAACGTGTAAGGGATACCTCTACTACAGGGTCCTCAACATGGTCAGCTAGGTCATGCTCGTTCTCGTCTCCGTCTCCGTCTTCGTCTTCGTCCGCATCTTCATTCTCTTCGTCGTTGTCGTTGTCTTGGTTTGGATTACGGGTTCGGGTTCGGGTTTGGGTTTGGGTCACTGTCTGGGTCTGTGTGCGACTGTTCTGTCTGCTGGCAAGCAATTGGCTTAGTCTCGAACGTGGTGTGGTGCTGCTAGGTCGGCGCTCAACCTGCTGCTGTTCCTCCTCATAGTCCTCCTCTTGTTCCTCTTCTTCCTCCTCCTCATCTTCCACCTCTTCGTTGTCATTCTCTTCTTGATTATTCTCGACACGATTGAAGCGATTCCTGTTGAACGCGACTAGATTGCGACGCGTGCTTGAGCTAAGCTGACGCGGCGCCGCTGTGCTGCGATAGCCAGCGAATCGCGTAGGTGGTCTGCGACTGCTCGAGGGATTGGCCTCGGTGCTGCTGCTCGGTGTCGGATTGCGTCGCGGACTCAGCAACGATCTGTGGCGATTCGTTTGCAGAAAGCCGCCTCGTGCCGTTGAGCTTTCCACGTCGCCGACTTGAGCATTATCGTCGGCATCAGCGCTAATGCTTGCCCCGTTCTCGTTCTCATTCTCATCGTCGCCGTCCGCCTCGTTATCGCCGTCGGCATCGGCGACTGATGCGGAGGTTGTTGTCGATCCGCGGCTTAGCGAGAACCGATTACGTGTGCGGTTCAAGGCCGCGTACGGACGACGTGTGCTTATCTCATCGCCGTTCGTTGAACTTGCGGGCGTCGTTGTAGTTGACGACGTCCTGGCGGCGGTTGCATTGAAGCGACGTTGCGCCAAGGTTTGTCGGCGCGCTGTGGGTCGTCCTCTAAAGTTCGTCGGCGTGGCAGCAGTTGTTGATTCCTCTTCGGACTTGACGACATCATTCTCCTCGTCAGGCTGTCGTGGAGTTGTGCTGCTCGTGGTTGCATTGAAGCGACGACGTATTAGGAGCTGACGACGTGGGATCGCTGGAGTGGTACTGCTGGCCTTGATGGCTCCAGTGCTGGACTCGCTCTCCTCACTGACACTTTGTTCGGTACTGTCTTGTGTGGTTGAGGTTACTTCTGTGGTGGAGCTTACCAAATCACCACTTTCGGAGCTCGACTCATCCACATTGATTTCGTTATCCTTTCCTTGGCTATCCGTTGATTCAGTTGTAGTTGACGTGGCATTGAAGCGACGACGTAAGACAAGCTGACGTCGTGGGGTGACCGACTCTGTGGTTGCCACAGTTGTGGAGTCCACCTCCTCATCTGCCTGCTCCTCCACTTCGTTTTGCTTTGCAGATTCTGTTGTAGTTGTTGTTGCATTGAAGCGACGACGTATGATAAGCTGACGTCGTGGAGTGACTGAATCTGTGGTGGATATAGTTGTGGAGTCCACCTCCTCCTCTCCTTGGTCCTCCACTTCGTTTTGCTTTGCAGATTCTGTGGTTGAAGCAGTCTCCGTTGCATTGAAACGCTTACGAATGAGAAGAAGTCGCTTGGGTGTGGATCTTTCTATGCTGGCCTCTGTTACAGCATCGTCAGTTCCCTCTGTGCTTTGCTCAACATCATCCACTTCGTTGTCTTCAGCTGCGGCTGTGGTGCTGGTTGTGGTTGCATTGTATCGTCTTCGCAACAGCAGCTGGCGCCTGGAAGTATTGGCTGTTGTGGACCTTGTAACTGCTGGAGTACTTGTCGTGCTCTGTTCTTGCTCCTCCTTTTCCTCATCCGAAGCTTGCGTAGTGGAGGTCGCTGCACCGAAACGACTCCGTATTGGAATCGGACGACGTGCTGTGGGCCTTACCCTGTTGCTGGCAGGTGTAGTTGGGCCCGATGTGCTCGCGCTGCTCGATTCAGTTTCGTCTTGTCCGATTTCGTTGGCTGCCAGGCTGGAGGTTCTTATGCTTGTCGCATTGAAACGGCGACGAACCAAGATCTGACGACGTGTCGTTTGCTCCTCGTTTTGTGGAATCGTCTCGTTGTCGACGAGCTCATCAACGTCGCCAATCTCCGCCTGAAGCTCCTCGTTGTCCTCCTCTTCTTCATCCGTTGCCGTTTTCTCTGTCGTTGTCACCCTCCGCGAGACACTCGCATAGGGTCGACGGGTTTCCTGAACCGAGCCACGTTGTCTGTTCAGACTGACATAGGTGGAGCGAGTGCTGCTTTCTGGCTGCTCAGTGCTCGTTGTCGTCGGCAGAGTCGTTGTCCTGCCGCGGAACCGTTGAACTTTACTATAGGCACGCTTGGTAGTTGTCTCTGGTTGGGCATCGCCGTCGTCCTGTTGCTCCTTTTGCTTCGATCTGGTTATCTGGTTAAGGCGCGTCCGATTTAGTTGGGTGTAAGTGCGCAGCGCACGTGCATCCTCTTCGTTTCGCTGTACATCGGCAAGTATTGCGATTTGCACCAAAGTTTCGTTTCGTTCACCGGCCGACACGTTCGTTTTGAATGTTTTTCCTCGACGTAGTGACTTCTCTGCCAGCACATTGACATCTGTGGTGTTGCTCCCATCGGCTACGGTTTTGGTTGCCACTGTTTTCTGCCTTTCCTCGTTTGTCTCCTCCGCAGAGTCGACGGTTTTGTCCCCCGGGTGGCCTACACTGACCCGGGGGTACTCAATAAAAAATGACTCAGTTCCGAGTTGATTTCCTGTGCCTGCTCCATGGCCTGGCGATGATCGGCCTCTGCACTGTCGACCTCCCCATCCTCCAAGTTATTGCTAGGTGTTCCATTGTCGCTCACATTGAACACATCATGGATTTGTTTTTGTATATCCACCGTGGGTCTACCGCCGTCTGGTGGAGCTGGGGCCTTATCGATGTAGGTTATGGGCGAATCCTTGTCATACTGATAGTAGTTGCGGCGGTGGTAAATCGGCAGCGAGAGCTTCTCTCCGCTAGACGCTTCCTTGAGGTCGTTCTCCGGCGTGGTTGCGTCCACTTCAGTCTGGCTACCGCTCTGCAGGTTGTCTAATGCACTTGTGAACTGACGCTTCAATTCGGTTAGGTCATCTGTAATTTCAATAGAAGCTGTTGTTGTTGTGGTGGGTTGTGTCTCCGTTGTTGTTGTTGTCGTTGTGGTCTTGTTTGCTGTCAGATGTTTCAGGAAGTTGCGAGCAACTGTCTGTTGTGCTTCCGTGCTGGTCTCCTCTGGCTTCTCCGTTGTTGTCGTGGTTGTTGTGAGGGGTCGCTTGAAGGTTAAGACACGTCGCGTTGTTGCTTCAACAGTAGCTGCTGTTGTCGTGGAGGGTTCCGTAGTTGTCGTGGTCGTTGTGGTGGCTCTGGCAGTAGGTCTACGAGCTACAAATCCTGTACGACGAGTGCTTGCCTCATGCTCAATCTCAACCGGCTGTTCCGTCGTTGTTGAAGTCCTTTGTGTCGTTGATCTTGGTGTAGTTGTTGAGGTTGTCGTGCTCGGCCTTGTGGGTCTAGTGCGTCGCTGTATGGGCGCCGCTGTGCTAGGCCTGGTCGGGGCTGGGGCTTGTTCTTCCTCATCATCTTCCACATCGTTGCCCGCTTCGTAGACAAACTCCTCGACCTCTTCGTGTTCCAACCTTTCCTTGGGCTTTTTCAGCAACCGTCTACGAGTCTTCGTAACCGTCGACTGCGTCTGCTTGTTGCGCTGTCCACGAGATGCAAAGTCCAGGGCCAGCAGCGAGGAGAGATCGTTGCTCTGGAATCTGACCGACCCACGATTGCGAGTGATCGCACGTGGCGTGGTGCTCACCGCAGGCTCACTGGACTCGTCGTAGACATACTCGTATTCCGCTGGCTTCTCTTGGATCGTCTTTGTATGCACTCGCTTCACCACTTTGCCCTCATCAATGGTGCGCACGTAGGTGGTGCGCGTACGGGTGATGCCATTGCCCAAGACTTCGGTCTGGCTGGAGGTGCGATTGCGCACCGCCGCGATGGGAGCACGGCTGTTTACCTTGACGCGTTTGATATTCTCTTCGGATTTCTCCTCTTTCTCCTCCTTCTCGACTTTTTCAAAAGCTCCAGCCTCTGCATCTTCCGATGTGCCTCCAACTTGCTGCGTGGACTTTGATTGTTCAACTGGGGTAATCGGATCTGGTTGATGATTGTATCTTGCGCGTTTGTTGGCATCCACTGCCAGCAGCGAAGAGAGATCACCCTCCTTGCGTGGCCTATAGCTACCGCGTACAATCACTCGTCGCTTAGGCAACGGCGTAGTTACAACGACCTCATCCGTTGATTTATCTTCTGTCTTAGCTGTGGTTGCTGTTGTTGGTGTGGTGGTGCTGGGACTCGTGGTAGAGCTACCTCTGTTTCGGAAGAGACTACGTCGCGTAGTTGTGGTGGGTTCAGTGGTACTTGTCGTCGTAGTGGTTGGAACTTCTGTCTCTGCACTCGGTACAGTTGTCTTGGTGCGGAAAAGCGACTGTCGCTGTGGTTGCTCTGTGGTTGAAACAACACTCGGCTTCACCTCCGCCAGCTGCTCTACAACCGTCTCCTCCACTTGTTCAGGCGTCGCTGTGGTGGTTGATAAAGTAGTTGTAGTCTTGGGTTCCTCTGTTGTGGAAGTAGTGCTGGTGGAGCTAGTAGTGGGTCTGATGGTGGAGCTACTGCTGTGGAGCAGAGTTCCTTCAGTAGTTACCTGCTCAGTTGTTCTTGTCGTCGCTTCGGTAGTGCTCAACGTGGAGGTTTCAACGTCAATTGCAGGTACAGTGGTGGCTTCTTCTGTTTCCAAATCCTGTTCCTTTACAGTTGGAATATCCGTGGCAGTCTCTTTGGACTCCTGTTCGGTGGCCGTGTTGCTATCTTCCGAGCTAGGCTTGGAGGCAGGCGCAATAGTTCTGCCACGCGTCACCACGGGCAACTCGTCGTCAATGATCTCTGCCGCAATGTTCTCATCCTCAACAACAGTCTCTGTCGAAATGTGTCCACCGCGTGAAATGGGTACCGTGATAAGCGGTGCCTTTGTCACGCCCAGATTGCGGGTAAAGCTCGAGCTGCGACCTTCGCTCAGGTGAGCGCTGCCACTGCTATCGCGCGTCAGTGCAGTGTAGTGTATCTGCTCGTCTGCGTTGGTGCTGCCACTGGTGCTGCGACTGATACTTTGGTAGTTTCGCTTGCCAGACAGGCTTGAGACGGTCTCTTTTTCTGCTTCTTCCGCGGCGGTTTCCTTCTTCTGCTCTGTAATAGAGGACGCATCCTTGCTGTCTCCAGTCCGACTGAGCGAACGGTTTATGCTTTGATAGCCACGACGCGCGTTTGTCGATGCAATTGTTGTTAGCTCCGCTTCCTCCTCCTGCAGCTCTGCTGAGTTCAGATGTCGACTGCGGTAGCTAACCGAGTCCCCATCCTCGATATCAGCCAAGCGCTTGCCAGCGTACTTACGCGAATCTTTGTCACTGCTGTCGAGCGCATTGAGCGCACCCGAGGTCGCGGTATGCGTGGTGGGGCGTGCCGCACGCCACGTATACTTGATCTTGGTCTGCGTCTGATTGTCGTCTGCGTTAATGCTTAAACTAGAATTGTTGCTAACTACGTCATGCCTTAAGTTAGGGTCACCATTACCAGCTACGTTTAGGTCTACTACTTCGCTGCGTGAGGGTGCTGCGGCGATTGTTGTTGTTGTTCGTTGGGTGCTTGTGCTGGGCTCCAACTCCAACTGAACAACTTGACTATGATTGGCACTCACCTTGGGTCTATCCACTTGGGATGGACGGGTCTTGGCTTTCGACGCAATGTCATCGGTTTGTGTTTGTTTGTTATCGTTATCGTTATCGTTAACGTTATCAGTAGTGCTATTGGAGGCAGTGTTGGTGGTGGTGGTAGTGGATGTGGGACGTGCGGTTGGGCGTGTGGGTCGTCGACGGGGATAACCAAAGGGTCTTGGACTAGATATAATGCTATTAGTCGGGCTAACAGGTAGTTCGGTTGTGGTCAGTTCTGGTGCGGTCGATTCACTCGCCGTTCTCTGCGGCTGCCTTCGACCGGAGTAGGAGTAGGTGTTTCTAATGCTATTTACACTAGGACTAACGCTACTCAAACCTTTGGGGTTGCCAGCATTGCGACTAGCATCGTTGACTGCTGCATCTGCGCTTGCATCTGCATCTTGTTTGTTCACGTTCACGTTCACGTTCGTATTGGTGTTCGTGTTGAGGCGTCTGCGTGTGGTTGTGTACTTATATTGAGTCTTAGTGGTTACCTCGCTATCGACATTGTTTGTCTGCCTGTTATCGGTCTCGGTATCGTCAGCGTCATCGTTAGCGTCGCTGTCACTTCTGATCGTGGTCCTTGTTCTGGTTCTCGTTCTCGTTGTGGTGGTGGTGGTTGCCAGTTCGGGCTCCGTCGTAGTCGTCGTGGTGGTGGGTGCAACTTGTGCTGGGTCATTAGCTCTTAAATCGAGGGCGGGGGAGGGGAACTCATCTCCACTTGATTCATGACCAGGCGGCAATGTGGTCAATTGTGGTTCTAATAGTTCGTTAATGCCGTCGGCCAGGCTCAAGGAGTCGATGGTGGATACTACAGAGGGTGTGGGTGTGGTAGGTGTGGGTGTGGTGGGTGTCGTGGTTGGTGTGGATGAGGTGGTGGTGGTGCTGCTGGTGGATTGGGTGTTAGTAGCGCTCGTTGAGAGCGGAATGCTAGTGCTTTCAATTGGTTCAGTGGTTTCGTTAGTGACAGTTGTTGTTGTTGTTGTGGTTTCGGGTTGGGTGGTGACTGGTGCTGGTGCTGGAGTGGTTGCTAGTACGTTATTAGTTTTCACATTGTTGCTGCTGTTGTTGTTGTTGTTGGTGGCGGTGTCGGCCTTGGCAGTCTCAGTGCCGGTGACTCTTGTTGTAGTAGTTGTTGTTTCTGGTGTTGTTGTTGTTGTGGCTGTTGTGGTGCTTGTGGTTCTGCGGCCAATGCTCGCGTATTTACGTGTGTTTGTTGTTGTTGAAATGTTGCTTTGATTTCTTTGTACCGTTACATTTTGCTGTTGTGGCTCATCCTCGTACTCCTCCTCATCCTCCTCGGCCTCATCATCGGTAGCCTCATTGGCCCCAGCACTGACTGCATCGCCAGTGCTCTTGGTGGGCCGCGTGCGCTCTGCGAACTTGTAGCTAAGGGGGAGCAGAAGAGGAAGAGAGTTGATACGATGGAGGATTGAGAGGAACTTGAGCTTGACTTACCGTGTGCCTGTCGAGCCAATGGATCCACCAGTTGCCACCTCGGCCGTGGTGCTCTCCGTGGGACGTTCCGTTGTGCGTCCTCGCGTGCGACTGAGGGTAGCGTACTGCTTTGTCTGTGTCTGCTCCTTGACCACAATGCGCTCGTCGGACTCGTCTGACTCTTCTGCTGCTGGAGCTGCTGTGCTGCTGGGACGCGTGCGCCTCAGGCTGGTGTACGATGGGGTGGCTGCACTGAAGGGTCTCCTGGTTGTCTGTTGCTCAACCTCCTCCTCGGGCTCTTCATCTTCCTGTTCATCGGTATCGTTGGCACCGCCCGTTTCACTCTGCTGCTCATCGTGACTGGCTCCGCGACTTCTATTGATGGTCACATATTGCTTGCGCTCCTTGAGGAACCCATCGAACTCGGCCAGCTTCTCGATTCCCTCGTTCTGCGGACCCTGACGACTGTTGCCACGCAACACGGACGAATACTTGGAGTAGCCGCTTTGGGAGCCACTCTCACTGGAGCCGGCGACGGCGGAGCGAGTGGACTCGGTAGTTTCACTAGTCTGTGTGTTCACCACACTGAGGCGATTGCGAGTGAAGGAGCTCAGTGTGCCGGGACGACTCAGAACGCGATCGTACAGAGATTTGCTAATCGTTGAGGGTGTAGTGGGTGCGCCGCTGGCAGAGTTCTCCTTCAGAGTTATGGAGCCATCCTTGTTGCGCAACAAGTGCTTCTCCAGCTGCTCAACGCCGCCAACCTTGCGTATAAGGTCGATGAGCTCCTTGATGACCTGCGGGTCCTCTTCGGCTTCACCGGCCTTATTCGACGTTTGTCCCTCATCGTTTTCCTCCTCATACTCGAGCGTCTCATCTACTGGCAATGGTGTGGTGGTGGTGCTCGTTGTCGTCGTGGTGGTGCTTGTTGTGCTTGTGATGCGAGGGTAGACAGGACGAGCCACTGGCGCAGCTGTCACACGGTTGTAGCTACTGGTGGGCCGAGCTGTTGTCGTCGTAGTGCTTGTCGAGGTCACAGGAGCCGCCGTTGTCGATCTGAAAGATTATAAATTAATCATTCCATTCCCCAGTGGAAGTTCATCACTTACTTCTTGGTCTTGCATGGCACATTGCGCGCAAAGTCGCAGGAGTCGGCGGCGGGATTGAAGTAGAGCCCAGAGGGACAGGTGAACTGGTGGGCCACAATGCCGAGGCCAGAGGGACCGCTATCCAGGCACCAGTAGTACTTCTTGCAGTCGCGCGGGTGCTGGAAGAAGCCTTCCTCCTCGCACTTGAAGTCCGAGCCGGGATCAGGTGTGGTTGGTGGCGGCGGCGTTGTCGACGCACGTCCACCAATGTACAGCGAGGATCCCTCGGCTTCGGTCAACCGGATAGTGGTTTTGGGTGCTGTGGTTGTCGTGGTGCTGCCACTCACTGGGCGGCGGTTGGCTGCCGAGTTCCTTGTGCTTGCCTCCGGCTTGGAGGTTAAACGGTTTCTATTGCTGCCGCCATTGTCACGACTTCTTGTACGTGATGCCTTTTGTGGGCCACTTGGCTTAGCCACCTCGTTGATGCCCAGACTGGAGGGGAATCATTTGGATTAGCCTCACCAAAATTAGGTTAGTTGTCTTACTTACCCAAAGGCCTCCACCATAGCCTCCTTGGCAGCCTCGATCAGGGGATACGGTTTGCCGCTGCACGTGCCACGGAAGTCATCGTTGTCGATGGCCCAGAACATGATGCCACCCAGTCCGTGGGCGACCACATACTCCGCCTTCTTGCGCACAATGGCCTCGTCGTCGTAGCCAACCCACTGGTTGCGCCTGTAGGCATAGGGACCCATGACATTCGGGTTGGGTTGCACAACAGTCCATTCGGAGTCCTCCTTGAGTGTTTGACAGATCTAAAGAGGCAACAGTTCGCGATATTAAACTAGCTATAGTCCAATCTTAGCATACACCTACCTCGTAGTATGCCAAATAGCCCTTCTCCCTGGTGGCATCTCCCTGCTCGCCAGGACCCTCAGAGGGGGAGCCCAGTTCGGTACTTTCCTCGTTGATGAGCGTGTAGGAGCGACCGTATGTGGGAATGCCCAGCACCAGCTTGTCGCGATCGGCTCCAGCCTTCAGGTAGTACTTAATCGAGTAGTCCTGTGGAAGGAAGGCACGGGGGTTAGTCGAGGTAAGTCCCAAGTTCCCTTGCTGGCTCTACTCACAATATTCAACTCAGCATCGTAGTTGTACTCGGAGTCATCCTCCAACGAGTAGAGGGGCGCATGGTGGTTGACCGAGGGCTCGTGAGAGGAATGGAAATCGTAGGTCAAGACGTTGAACCAATCCAGATACTTGTTCAGCTTGGGCACATCGTAGCCCTTGTCAATGTACTCAATGCCAGCTGGCACAGCCATGGTCAGCAGCAGCCTGGTGCGACCGGTCTTCTCTGCCTCGCGCTCGAACTCGGCACGCAGCTCCTGCACGAACTGTGCATAGTTATCGCGATCTCGCGACTTGCCACCCTCACGGTGTGCAGGGTATTCCCAGTCCAGATCGATGCCATCAAAGTGATTCTGACGCAGGAACTTCAGTATGTTCTTGATGAACTGCTGACGACGATCCGAGCTGGCCACGAGGGGCGAGAAGCGGGAGGACGCCTCATTCCAGCCGCCGATGGCAATCATCGTTTTCAGTTGCTTGTTGTACGTTTTCAGTCCCGTGAATTTCGCATAGCCACCTAAGCAGAAAAGAGACGGACAAGGTGAAGAGGAGAGGAAAGGGACAGCAAAGCGGAAATTGAAGTCGAGTTGAGTTAAATTTCTAATGTGATTAATCTCAGGCCGGATGGGGGCGTGTCTGGCTTACCCTGCTCTATGTCCTGATACTTGTCGAAGGGCTTCATTTGATTATCCTTGGTGAATCCACCGAATGCGTAGACCAAATGTGTACACAGATATGGATTTATGTTCTGGGGATTGAATTTGGCAGTGCCGGGTCTGTAGACACTCCAGTTTGTGTAGTAGCAGACCACTCTACCCTCGCCACTTGCCACTGAAAAGGTGAAAAGGTCATTGGTTAAGCGACGAGTCATTCCAGGGATGGGCACAGTCACTTACCATTGCTGCAATAGGCAAGCACGCAGAGCAGGAAGAGCGTTTGCCAGGCCGCTCCACGCCGAAACTGCAATGATAAGAAGGCAAACAGAGATGAGTCGAGGTTAAGCTGGGAGATATAGATATAGAAAGAGATAAGACTAACTTAGTGTTCAGCGAGTGTGTGTATAGAGATGAATGTATGATTTATATGCATACAAAACACAGAAGAATGTGTTCATTATAAATTGATACATATCTGATATACATAAGTGTTTATGGTTATATGATATGAATACATCAATATACATTTAAAATAAAGACGCATATACTCAGATACAAACACATAATTTAGCACATTCATTAAACTGAAGATAGAACGAAATATTTTATTGCGGACAAATTGCGTATGCCTTTTATTTCAATTATAACTATCGATTACATCTAATGTTGCCACATAGTTATGTTCGATCTCAACCTAACAAGGTTACCAGTTAATTATAATATCTTAGAATAAGAGAGAATAGAGTTTACGTGTTACATATTATTAGTTACCCCTGCTTCTACTGCTATTTCAATATGTATAGCATTTTAGCATGTGATAAAATTCATAGATATATTAGATACATAGATAAAACGTTAGTTAAGCTACATAAAGAAGTATAAAATATACACATATATAATATTTTTCATGTGTATAAAATAGCTACATATGTACGTATGCACACACATATTCAAATAAGCACATGGAAATATAGATGCTCATGCAGATTATATTTTGATACCCAAAGACATAGTCACATTGGAACATACATATGTATATACAATACAAAACAAGATACCCCTACTTAGATAATCAGTTTAACTGATACACAGTTACCCAGTTTAAGATGCAGCTAGAAATACCAAAGCGATTCAATCATGACAAATTCCCATGAAGGTCGCCGCGAATGATGCAGTCCATCAAAAGAGCGACGTTACACAACCTCATGGGTTTCATATGCAAATCCCATTTAATGAAATACAACATCAACCGACTTAAGCCCCGCTTCTTCACCTTGTTGTTGCTGTTGTCGCTCTTCATTGTTGTTATTGTTTACTGTGTGTGTGTCGCTTCTGCTTTGGGGCTGGGAAGTCGCAGAAGTTGTCGCTGCGGGCGCTGGCAACGAGGAAGCCGAGTGCCAATAATAATTCGTAGTTTCTCGACATTGCATAAGGCATTATCCATACGGCATAAGGCATAAGGCATCAGGCACAAGGCATGAGGCATGTGGCATGAGGCATAAGGCGACTGCCGCCGGCAATTAGAGCAGTTGCCAGAAAGAAATCGAACTGACTGAAATGGACTGACTGAGGCAGTGTCATAAATACTTCACGACTTCAGTTCGTTAAGTTTGCTGGCCAGAAACAAAGAGAGAAACAAAACAGAAACAAAGTGCAAATAGAAATAAAGAAATCAAGTAAAAAGCGCCGCAGACATGTGTTCATCGAATTAAATAAAAAACCAAAACCGATTTCTGTATTAAAATGCCAAAGTTTGGTAACATTGTAAAAGACAAAAACAAAAAACAAAAAACAAATAAACAGACACAAGCTCCGTTGTTGCTGTCCCGCTTGCACGCGGCGATTTCGGTCAGCGAACAAAAAAGAATTACATAAGCGGCCCGCAGACGTTGATGCGTGTGTGTGCCAGTGTGTGTGTGCGAGTGTGTGTGCCATGCCGGTTTTTTGAGTCATTCACACACACACACACACACAGGAGTATCTTTCATTCATCGAAATCAACGTAATTTTTACACGTTCCCCCCCCAAAAAAAAAAAAAAAAACAAAATTTATAAGCGACAAAAAAAGAAGCAACCAATTGGGCATCATCATCAGCGTTCGCAATTATAAGATACATACGTGTATATCGCCGCGAGGAGCAGATACTATTTTTATGTGGCCCATTCGTGTTGGGTTTCCCCACTGCAGGAATTGCTTCCTTGACCAATCGGCTTATCGGGCAACTCGCGTGCAATTATTACTCATTAAAAGCTTAGTGCGAACTGGGCTAAGCCCCTCGACAGACCCTACGAATGGCCAAAGTGAAAGCCCCTTGGCTTGTACACACTCATGCATACATAGCACACATACGTATACACATGTATGTGCATCTATCTGCTGGAATTTGGCCAAGTCATGCACATTTAATGCGATTGCAGTGCACTTTTCAAGGTGTTCATACATTCTATGAGGCAACACCGACTGAAAGTTGTCGGCGTTCCTTGCAAGGTGTTTACAGAGAAATACATATATAGCTTAAGAGTTGCTACAAAATAGAAGTACCAACGATATGTGTGCTCTTGAGTGCCTTAGGTGCTGGTTAATCCCTACAGATCGTTGGTTTAACAGAATTTTGGTATATTTCCTCACAATCTAGTCAATCAACATAATGGATAAAGATAATAATGGATAAAGATATAGTATACATAATATATCTGGCAGAAACAAATACCAGAAATACGACCGATGCTTCTATACCATTGTAGATTCATATATTCTCCGATTTTATACTAGCTATACCTAGGTGTATATATGAATAAAATGGTGTATATAGATTGATAGCCGTAATATGTTATTCCAATCGCTGGACATAAACAATCTTTCTTTTAAAATCGTAATTTCCAACTGATTGTTCCTATTAAAGCAATAATCGCATTGCTTTTTTCATATATTATACATATATATTGTAGTTATCCGAATTTCATGAAACGCAAAAAGTATTTGCTGTTTACTGTCTAACTTTGATTGCCCCTGATAAGATGATCAATTACGAAAATCAATGCTAGTCTTTACATTGAAAAGCCCTAATTATATATGTATGTATATCCCTATGGCAGCTTTATGTTATAGTGGTCTGATTTTGATAAAATTTCATATGCATATTTTTAATTAATAAATATTTAGATGTTGTAAAATTATTTATTTAATTTTCAATACGAGGGTCGTTTGATAAGTCCGTGACTTTTTGAATAAAATATATTTTTTTCGTCAAAGAAGCGTTTTATTTCTCAACATAATCTCCTTTTAGCTCTATACATTTAGTCCAGCGTTTTTCCAATTTTTTTATTCCTTCCAAATAATAGGTTTTCTCAAGGCCTTCAAAATAGTCGTTTGTTTCTGTGATGACCCGAATCTCTTACCGCCGAGCCATTTCTTCATGTTTGGAAACAAAAAATAGTCACAGGGGGCTAAATCTGGAGAATATGCTGGATGGGGTAGCAGTTCGTAGCCCAATTTATGAAATTTTGCCATGCTGACACGAAATTCACTTTTTTCCATTTTCGTTAAAATTCACGAGATCGTCTGCTTTCAATGCCTATAAAACGCAAACCAAAAAACGCAGCTTTCTCAAAATTTTACAGTCAGCTGTTAATCGATAACTGCTGACAGGAGCAGTGTTGTATTTAGAGCAGGTGCGCGGCAAATACAAAAAGTCACGGACTTATCAAACGACCCTCGTATCTTGAAAAGTGAAGAAAGTCGATCTATAGGCAGTAAAACGATATATTGGTCTTATCCGACCTATTTACAGAGTACAGCATGTTCACCAAGTGTTCATCGATATAACTTTTGAATTGACGAACAAACTGAGCAACAGAAGGAAGAAACGAACACTCTGTTAGACATACACAGCTGGTGCAACCCCTGTTGATACTGAATAAGAATATATATAATTATAGACCTAGCCTAGCGTTGCAAACATCTAACCAACATGAACATATGTATATACCTTATGCAAGGCGTATGTTTAGTCTCTCATTTCCAATATCTCAAAGTTTAATGACATTTTATAACAGTTTTAGCAGCTTAGGTTTGTATCGGAATAAAGTTCATCATGCATGTCATAATCGCATAGCAAAGTGACATAATATGTGCCCCATATAAAGCCTCTGGGCCTCTTGAAGAGGCTAGGCACATATCGCAGTTTATGCAAACATATTGAGCGTGTTTCACTTAATATCTTGTCACCTGACACCGTTTTGGAGCGCACTCTGCGAGGGTATTCCGGGCTAACACTCACCCAAAGAAGTCGCAACCAGCGGCGCCGCTTTCCCCCTTTTCAGTCGAGGCTTAAGACAAAGCCAAGCCGAGGCCGTTAGCTGTGCGCTGTTAACTGTTCGCTGTAAGCCGTATCCATATCCGGCATGGGTGCTTGACTGGAGTGTGCCATTTGGCAGGTGCTCGAGCTATGGCGCGTTTTGGGAAAGCATTCTCTGTGTGCCGCGAGGCCCTAATGGGGGAAGTGTGCGTCAAGTGGGGCAGCCATACAGTATGCACGTGTGTGTGTGTGAGTGTGTGTGTGTGTGTGTGTGTGTGTGTGTGTGTGTGATATATAGCGACACATTTACCCAGTGCAAGACTGCGTTCGATTGGGTCACTACTCACTGTACAGCAGGCAGGCATTGTTTATGGCTAACTGGAGGATTTACATTCATATATAGCCATCATTTACATGGCCTGCGATACGCTTGTCGCACGCATTGCTCAACTCAACGCAACTCAGCGCAGCGACAACTGCAACAGCTGCGGCGTTGCATTGCCAACGTATCGACAGAAAGAGGCGAAACGGCGCAAAATAGCCAAGTAACTGCATAGCTACAATATATAGCCAAATAGCCAAGTAGCCAAGTAGCCGAATAGCGGAATAGCCAAAATAAAATGCCAACTATTTGGGATTGTACAATGCGCATGCGCATTGATTGCTCTGCAGCTCTGCGAATCGGCAGCTCGGCAGCTTGACAAATTTGTCCGCTTGACGCCACGACGCGCTGGTTGCGCATGCAACGCGTACTTAAAGGCAAATGCGGCAAGGCAATGCAAGGCAAGGCAAGGCGATGACAGCAACATTTGCCAGCCAAAATGGATTTTAATTGACTCTGGTCTGGTCTGCGCTGCACTGTGCTGGCCTGGTCTCGTCTGGTCGAGTCGGTGCAATTAAAATCGCCACTCGAGCTGCAATAGTTGCAGTTGCAGTTGCAATTCCACTCGAGATTAGCGGCCAAATGCGAGAATCACTTTAAAAGAGGTAGCCCAAATTGCAACGGAGATGGAGCTGCTGCTGCTGCCTCTGCTGCCTCTGCTGCTGCTGCTCTTGCTCCCCGAGCAGCAATTTATGGCCAGCAAGTCGACTGATGATGTCGACAAGTTGCAACACTGGGGCAAGCGGACAAACGCCCGACCGACCGGACAATTGTGGCATATTTTTCTCAGTGTGTGTGTGTGCAACTGCAACTGCAACTGCAGCTGGAGCCCGTCGCTTATGTAAGCGACAACAACTGGCCCGGCGCAGTGCGACGCTGCGTTACGCCTGCAAAGCGATTGCGTACATATGTTTACATACGTGCACAGACGTGCACGGACATGCATAGATACGTGCAAGTATTTGCAATCACACAGTCGAAATTGTCGCCGCAGCAGCAACAACAGTGACAGGCCCAACAGCAACAACAGTGACAGCCACGGACTTAACAGTGGCAGCTGCTGTTGCGATAACAGTCTGCGCTGCTGTTCCGATAACAGTCTGGACAGCTGTTGCGATAGCAGTCTGATCTGCGTGGGCGATAACAATGTGGCCTGCTGTTACAATAACAGTCTGAGCTACTGTAGTCCTAACAGTCTGAGCTGCTGTTCCGTTTACAGCCAATAATAACAGACACGCAGCCTGAACAGCTGCTGTTATGATAACAGTCTGGACAGCTTATGCTTTAACAGTCTCAGCTGCTCTTATGTTAACCGTTTGAGCTGCTGTGGCCTTAACAGTCTGAGCTGCTGTTACAGTTGCCGCCACACTGGGGACTGTTTTGCATAAAGCCTACTTGAATTGGCCTTGAAATCACAACTGCGCAGCTCTGTGGATGTTAGTGCCCATTTATGCGTGTGTGTGTGTGTTTGTGTGTGTCTCACTATAGCCATGTACTGAATTGCTTTAATTGTCTTTTATTATTGCTTTTGTCGCGGCACTCGCTGCAATTATGTGCTGCTTGACTGGATCGAGCCAAGTGTGTGTGTGTGGGTTTTTGGCATGGGAACCACGTCGTGCAGTCCTTTGGCAGGCCCTGCAGCTGGAGCAGACAGACAATGCCAGGCAAAGACAATGCACACGAGGTGTCGAGAGAATGTCGCGCAGCTGCAGGCCAAAGCTAAGGTAGCCCAAAGGCACATGCAGCGAACTAACCCCTGCCTCTGCCCCTGCCTGGGCTGTGAGTCAAGCGACATGACTGTCCAAAATAAGGTTCACTGTTTTGCCAGCAAGAGCGGCAACTGCCAGAGGGGGGAAGGGAGGGGAGGCTATTGCTGGCGCACGTCGTGCTGCCCAGAATGTGCCTAACGCAGGGCACGTAACGTAATGTCACGTTTCATGTACACACACGCACACACACACACACACACACGCATGCACACGTCACAATGTCAACGCCCCACAAAGATCAATGTCTGCTGGCGTTGCGTATACGCCCCTTACGCCACGCCGCACCCATTCAAAGAGCAGAGGAGAGGTAGAGAGGGGAAGGGGAAGCAGCCACGTTGTGCAATCAAAAGTTTGACATTTAAAATTTGGATTAAACTGCAAAACAGCCAGCCAACCCGGTCTGGCCTCAGGCCTCGTGCTCGGGCGCTGTAGTGCCTAGCTCTAGTCTCCAGTCCCCGTCCCAGTCCCAGGCTCCGTTCCAGGCAGCACTTGTCGCCACAGTGCTTGCCAGATGTGTGTTCCTCCTGCTACTCCTCCTCTCCTGCCACAGGGGGCACAGTCAGTCAGTAAGCTGCTGCATTTAGCCTCGCATTTAGCTCGTATTTAGGCCGTGCGAATTTTGCTAGTGCGCCGCACATTGTTGGCCAAGAGATGCAAAAGATTGTCGTGCGAAATTCTCTTTGGCTAAAGTGAATTATGACCCAAGGCAGTTTCAATTAACCAACAACGAAAATGGAAATGAATCATGGCCGGCAGTTACAGCGATAGAACAAAAGAGCTAAGCAACTGCAGACAGACAGAGAGACAGAGAGACAGACAGAGAGACTGACAAAAGCAGCAGCAGTAACCTCAACAACTCGACTCAATGACTCCCGCCGTCGTTGTCAAGTCATGACCAGGCCTGGGAAGCTGGCCACGAGCGCGTGAACTTTCATCATTAACTTGGCCACCGGTTTGCCAGTTTGCCATATTTGTCGCTGGTGAAAATCAGCCGCGGCAGCCAAAACAGTTGCCATTATCTCTGCCCCAGACGCACTTCAAGCGAAAACGCGTGCGATAGCTTAAATGCCAATTAGGAGAGCTACCACGCACAGTCCGCGACAACAACAGCAGCAGCAGCAGCAACAACAACTTGGCCGAAGAAGCCACTGAGTCAGTGCCGGAGGAGTGCAGTCAATGACTTCGAGCCTCACCTCGCCTGGACGAGGCGACCAGTTGCAAGGAGGCTTTCTTAATCGCCTTTTGGCGTGACAGTGCGCCGAAAAAAGCGAAAGTTGTCATCATCATCGTCATAATCATCATAATCATCTGCAGCTTCGGCATCATTGTTGCTGCTTTGGTTGACCACATCACCGGATGTCGTCCACTTGGAGCGCACAACTCAAGGCAGACGCAAGGCGAGGCGAGGGTGGGAGGGTGAGCGGGTGAGATTATGAACAACTTTTGCCATTGCCATTGGGATTGGGTCAACGTCAACGTCAACGTGAGTCCCATCCACAGTCACAGTCTCAGTCCCAGTCGCAGCCCCAGTCGATCTCAGTGTCTGTCACGACGCACCCAAAAAAAGAAAAGTCGAGTTCGAGTTCGACAGCGACTGCGACCGCGACAGCGACTGCGACTTGGAGCTTGAGTCGCAGTCGAAGTTAGAGTTTAAGTCGGAGTCGAAGTCGGAGTCGGACACGATGCTAAGCCGCGCAAAGCGGTTTGCCAGGCGCAACTCGTCTGTCCGGCTCTCTAATACTTACTCAAATGGGCCATCAAATGCCTATCAATAGATTGTGAAATTAAACGTGTTACTGTCCACAGAAAGTTGATGACGATGCCCCTCTTATCAAGGCCGGGCACATCGTTAAATTCCCAGCAGCAAGCAATCGGTCTCGCCAATTTCTGATTGCCAAGCGACCTTAAGTATATGCCATCTATCTATCCAACCACGTGGCAATCTATCTATCAGTCTATCATTCATCTTTCAACCTATCTATCCATCTTTCTGTCACTCTTTCTATCAATCTTTTAATCATTGTATATTTTTCTCATTCTATCAATCTGTCATTCTTTGAACATGTCTGTCTATCTATTATATCTATTTTGTTATCCCTCTATTTATCTATCAATCTGTCTATCTATCACTTTATCTATCAACATTTTCACCAATCTATCAGTCATCTATCTACCTATCTATCCATCTTTCTGTCACTCTTTCTATCAATCTTTTAATCACTCTATCTCTCTGTCTATCTATCAATCTATCAGTCTTTAAACATATCTTTCCATCTAGTTTATTATCCCTCTCTTTATCTTTCAATCCGTCCATCTATCACTCTATCTGTCAACATTTTTATCAATGTATCAGTCACGTATTCACGTATCTATGCTTCTATCTTATTCTCACTCTTTCTGTCAATTCTTTAATCACTCTATATATTCTATAAATCTGTCTGTTTATCTATCTGACTATCACTCTATTTATCTATCAATTCATCTATCTATTTGTCTTTCAATCTATTTGTCTATTTATCTATCTTTAAATCACTCTTTCTATCTATCAACCTTTCAATGTATCAATACATCAATCTTTCTTTATTAACTACCTATCTATTTATGTATCACTCTATCTATCTGTCTATCTATTTATTATCAATCTATCACTCCATCACAACTCTCTTTCTATCTTTTGACTGATCAATTTATGTATTCATCTATCTTCTCACTTCTCTCTATTTGTATCTTCCAACTACCTCTAATTGCATCTCACCACGTAACTATTTTGAATAAGTCTATTCATCAATTTAACACTTCTACTTTAAATTTTTCTATTCATGTTTATTTCGCTTAGTTCAGCTATTAATCAGTCTATAAATATAGTATTCGACCTATGTATAGTATCTATATTTCTTTGAAATTCTACACCTCTATCTGTATCAATATTGCAGTACATTCCTCTACTTAACTGTCTTTCAATCAATCTGTTCACTTCATCATCTCTTTATTTATTTTTATCTCTATTGATGGTTATCATCTCCAAATAATCTTTCCTTTTATATCTTCATCCACTTATCTGTCTTTCTATCATCATATTACCTATCAGTCAATTGTCTATTTATCCATCAATAAGTTAAACTTGAACTACATAACATTAATGAGCAGTTAGTTGGACTCAGCTACAATACCCATCAAGCAATCTAACAACACCTCACCCCACACTGCCGCAGGGTATCGCGATTGCCCGCTAAACACTCAATTTAATCGAATTGATGCCTGCTAATGGCTCCACTAGGAGCCTCCGCTTGCATTGTGCAGAGGTTGCACGACGTGCCACGGGCCGCGCCCCCTGCCACTCTATATAGCTTCACTATCTGATTATTACTTTTAAATTGGTTCTGCCGGACTCGAGCGGAGTCTCTCTCGCTCTCTCTCTCTTTCTCCTTCTCTGCCTTTTGGCTCGGGAAAGGGACAAATGAAAATCGCAGATTACGTGCGCGCTGCGGCGCGAAAATTCAATTTGTAGCTTGATTGATCTAAGCAGCGGATACATTTTGCTCTCTCTCTCTGTGTGTGTGTGTGTGTGTGGCACATGGCACACACTAAGTAGTTTAGTTTATGTCTGTTTGTTTGGCAAAGTAAGCATCGAATTTTTATGCTGACAGTGCAAAGTGAAGTAAACATTCTCTGTGCTTGTTATGTTTCTTTTTCAGTGAATAAGAAAGAAGATACAAGAAAAACAACTTTGAAAGATTCCTAGCAATAGTTGCAGCCTTGAGAGGACGAGTGTTTACAGGGTATCCACTAGCTCTGCACATCTAACCTGCATACTCCGTCTTCTCTTTCAATATCTTTTCCACGCTTCAGTCGATTATAATCGGTATAAATATTTCCGCTATATTTAAATGCCAATTCATTAAATCCGAACGCTCTTTCAATGACTCAAAATTATAGCTGAAGTGATATCTCGCATATCTTAACGATCTTCCATTCCGTCGAAGTTAATCAAATGTCAAAACTATCTTACTATACTCGTACATAAGGTATGTATGTATGGGATGTGATTGATGCCACTTCGGCGATCAATTTTGCAAGAGATACGACGTTTGTATGTAGAGCACGCCAATCTGCGATCAAAAATACTTCATATTTCTCGATGGAAATCGTTAAATGTCAAAGATACACTGGTCTACAAATAAATTAGCCGACTTATGCAAATCACTCCAAAGACATTGAGTCACGGATGGAGAATTTCAATGACGTCCGGAACTTCTACAGACCAGTCAGTCATCTAATGGCCAATCAGCATATAAGATCGAATCACCGATCAAGTCATCGTTACATGGCCGAAACAAATGTGTCGAGTTTTCTGCTTAATTCGAGTAAATTATGGAAAACATGAGAAGACACAAGTGCAAACTAGAAGACCAGAAGATGGGCTAGTCAACAGGTTGCCATATTGGGCCATTACTATACAAGTTGTATGAAGAGAAGAAGCTGAAAGACTGATAGATACCAAAGTCTTTAAACAGGTACGTGCAACATAGTTACAAAAAGTTAGGGAAACATAAATGTTCAAGTTCAGAGATGTGCACATATAAGGGCACATATGTAGATATATGTTCATGTACATGTGTAGATATATGTACAAAAGTACATTTGTAAAAAGGCACATGTGTACATAAATAGGTACATTCAAGTACAAAGTCACATGTTAACTAAAGCGCTCCCTGAATGCATTTAAATGAGTAAATAAATCATTCATTGAATGTGCGTTCCACTTTTTTGTGTACAGTTTTGAATGTAATAAGAATCAATGTTAATGTCTTGCTGCTTAGACAGATATTGTACTCATTAATTTTAAAGTTAAGTGAAAAATGACTGCAGTATATTTAGGGAAATAAACAATTACACAGTAATGTCAAATACAAAAAAAATGTAGGTCGTTAATTTATACCTATGAGCCTAAGAGCACTTTGGTACATGAAAAAGAAATGTTTTGGTACACGGACATGTACCATAAACTTATGTACCTATTGTAAATGTACATGCGTATTTAAATAAGGAATGTATATGGGTACATATGCATTAATGTACATTGGTACTAAAAAAAAGAGCAAAGTGGTACTTAAGTACATACAGCAACAAAGGTACATACAGACATAAGTCCTATTTCAGAAATTGTATATGAGTACTAGTGCTATAAGTAATGTAATATATGTAGATGACTATGGAAATACAATGAAATATTTATAGGTACATGCTGTGTATTAATACCTTTGTACACACACAAATATGTGTATGTTTAAGTCCTCATTGTGTACTATGAATACCCCAGCAAGACCCTTCAAAAATATAGACACACATATGTATATAAAGTAAAGTTATACCTTATATGCATACGCATACTGTAAATAGTTTGCTAATTACCAGTTCATCAAACTGTTAATTCATTTGTCCCGCCGAGGTGCCAAGCCCGCATTATAATCGGGCGAACAAACGATTTGGGGCGAGCAGAAGTCACATTGACAGAAAGAAAGTTAACTGGCAGCTTGCTGCATGCGATATATATCGGGTAAACATCGCCAATGTCGTGTGCGAATGTCGCCAATTGATTTATCATTGCAGTCATTTTGACACGATGCACACGTCCAAAAGTTACAGAGGTGCAAATGCAAATGCAAATGCAAATTAAAATTCAAAAGCAAATGCAGATACAGATGAAAATAAATGAAAATGAAAATGTTTATTTACTGCTTACGGTTTATCTGACGGCCTAACGGTCGCTTTGTCAACCAATTGGACGGCTGGACAGATCGAGAAATGGAGATGGTGATTGGGTTACGTCAAGCTTAATGAGCCGATCATGTTCATGGAAGGTGAAAGCGAACGCGAATGATGCCGAGTAGAACCAGCCAGAAGTGCGAAAATCTGTTAATAATACTCAAATGAGTTTCCCCTCCCCACCATCTCTTCCCCTCTCCCCCTCTCTCTGCGACGCCTTTGACAAATGAAATGAAAGAAACGCACACTGGCGATGCAAACTTTGAAGTGAAATCGAAAGTTGAAATACAGCCAACCTACGAGTCTTCGGTCTTCGGTCTACAGTCTTCCCTCTGCGGGTCTTCTCTATGTACACCACCTACCTTCCCCCTGTGTTATCGTTTGCAATTATTAACGTTACGATCGCCAACTTAGCGATAATTAGTCGGGCCAACGTCCAAAAGCGTCACTTGCCACAAGGCTCAGCTAGAGAAATTGAATAGTTGCCAGAGGGCAGCGATCCAATTATGTCACCTCGACAATGCCGCATATAACACCTTGCTGACTTATGCAAGTCGGGTGCGAAATATGTTAAAAAGTCGAGGGTTTATTCGCCCATTCGCTCACTCGTTTTACGCATTTTTCATTTACATTCGAGCTGAGAGTTTCATCCGGAAATGATTTAATTTTTTCTTATTTTTCAGGGCATCATGACGCATTGAAATCGAGTGAAAAAGCTCAGGTTCAAGTGGATTTCGAAACGAAACTACATGTGTATCCAGCAGATACGGAATTAGTCTGCTAATTTATCGTTGTTGAAAGTTGAAGATGAAGTTGGAGTTGGAGTTGAAGCTCGCCTCGTAAGTTCAGGGAGCGACTATGAAGTGCGTGTCATCGTCAGAGAGATCGAGCGAGGCAGCGCTAGAGATGTGCGAGACAGCGAGTTGGGAGTGAAAATCAAACAGCGGACCATAAAGATGCAGCCCATTGTTGGCAGAGATAATATTAGCTCTGTTCATATGGCAATGACTTGAACTTTGTTGAGCATGTTGGCCAGGGAAGAGGAAGTGCATTAGCTGAGCACCTTGGCTGGATCACTATCTTTATCACAATAGCTCAGAACCGAGAGGACTTAGCAGAAAGTTGAGCTAATAAAACATATTCCGATATATCATGAATTCAGCTATAAAATTGTGTCTTCAAACGTCGATTAAACCACTGCAATGAGGTCATCACAATGGAGGACTGTCAAATTGGCAATTGGCAGTTGAATAATGAACCGAATGTGGGGTCTGGAGACTCAAGACTCTTTATAGCACACATATAATATAGTGATAAATAAGAGATTACTTTCTTATACGCATATTTATAGCACTCTGACCGTAAAGCATCGATTTAACTGCCTGGCAATTTCACAGTGCAGAGTTTCTAAAGAGCACTCTACTTGCTATAAAAGTGCCATAAAAGCGATAATCAAAGCACAATAGCTATGCTGAGGAATCAATTAAATACACCAAACCAACCATATGGGAGGCCTTAAATGTATATAGTACTTGCTTCTGTCACATCCTTGTGTTCATTATGCCCGATTGTTCAGTTCGTTTGGCCCGATTAACAGCCAGTTGCATTCTCTTAGCTAAATACCAATTGGGGGTCAGTTTGTCTCTTGGTCAGTTCAGGTGACACTTTACTTCAGCTCTGTGGAATGTCAGCAAGTGCTGCTCGTTAGTTGCTGTTGTTATTGTTGCTGTTGCTGTTGCTGCTGTTGTTGTTGCAGCAGTCAGTCAGTCAGTGCGAGGCAAAACAAGTTTAAATGCCGACAACAACGGGGCAGTTCGGCTTGGCGCTTAATGTGTTTTCTCTTGACTTTGCTTTGCTTAAAAAATTAATTTATAACTTTGCTTTTGCCTCAGTTCGAGCTGCAAAACAAGTCGACCTTCAGGCATAGAAACATGCATAAACCTGCACGTTTACTGTTACCAGCTGTGGACACACTACACTGGCTCAGTGGCTACCTCTCGTGTCCAGTGGCGTCTCTAGGGTCTCGGCTCAAGGGTAGCCAGCAGAGCTTTCTTAAGTCCCCGATTTGCGAATTTCATGAGATTGCGCAAACGAGGGAGATAGCAAGAGAATGCCATAGATATACATATGTGGCAAGGTATCGACTCTCTGATCACTGATTGATCTTTGATATATTCGTTTCGGTCATATATACAAATAGATCGTGAGTAATGCAGAGCATATGCAGCTGAGAGAGATAGTTGTTCACCGGTTTGTACACAGTTTCAATAACGATCGAAACAGTGAACTCAATGCCTCAAATTAACTATATATATAATTCAAATGTGTATCAGAGTATACGAATAGTATATGCGTTTTTTAATTAAATGAAAAGTGGAAGTAATTGGTAAAATATCATCACTTTGTATTATCTCCGTTAAAAGCCTAGATCTTATAGTCTTTGAAGTAAAGGTTGCTGATGATCAGGAATATATACTTAAGATTTTCCCTATTGTTCAAACTGATCAATGAAAACGAACTGTTTGGCTTGTAGAACTTTCTGAAATCTTAGAAAATAGTTCTACAATTCTTCTACACATGCAAAAGTAAAACAACTCTTTAGCAATTAGTCAGTTAGTCACTTAGCTTGTTGGAACCTAATCAATACAACTTGTTACCCAAGAAACATTCAAAGTTAATCAATTAAAACTAAACAAGATAATTAATAAATTCTCATTTATAAATTAAAATGCAATTTCAGAGAAATAAATTGAAAGCCAATGAAATGTTGTCCGCAATTAATGAGCTCATTAAAAGGTATGTGTGCTCAACCCCCCATGAGGCAAGTTCGTTTGAGTTGAATGTATGAAGAATGAACAGCAAATAGAAGTAGCAAACAGAGTCTCGAATCTTTCGAAGGTGTTAAAGCGCGTAAATCGGAGGTGGACCGAGGAGTTAGGCAAGCCGAGGAATGCGGCTTTATTTATTAGGTCTATTGCAGACGGTGGTTTACAAGCAAACAAACAAATTCCACTTAAATGTCAAACCGAAGAGCGCTGGGATGGGGATCGGCTTTATCAGGGGTCCGCATCGGCCGAAGGGGGCCGATGATTTGCATACTGGGAGCGAGGCGGAACACCTCAAACGATGTTGCTGCTGCTGTTGAGTCATACATGCGGCGCCCCACTCGACTGGCTAAGTGAACCGTACGCCTCTGCGGTCACGCCCCCTCTCTCTCCTGCCTCCCTTCCCCTGCTCCACTGCACATGCTCCAGTAAGAGAGCTGCAATTACCGAGCCTTGCCCCATAACGTAACGCAACGCAACGCAATGCGATCGAGCGACGAGGCCGATCAAGTAGAAATACATTTATATACTCGTATAGAGCTTTAGCTGTAGCTGTAGCTGAAGCTGAGGCCGTGTAGCTGTATCTGTATCTCAAAGATACATTACAGGCATTGCAGATGCCGCGTAAGATTCGCCAACTCTTGCTGGAATTTCAGGCAATGCGGTTTAATTGACAAACCGGTAACTTAATGAGCCCCAAGCAGCTGTGCATATGGACAGTGGGACAGATGGACAGATGGACAGTGCCACCGACCGAGCCAAATGACCCGCTGAAGCAGAAGCGCTTTGCCTGCCAAGGGGCCGCGCAATCATCACTAAACATTTGCAATGCTCATAAAGTATTCGCAACATTCGCAGCATTCATAACATTCGTAGCATTCACAGCGCAATCAGTGAGTAACATTCACTTTTATTGAGGCTGTTTCTACTGTTTCTACTGCCTTCTCGCACTTTGGCCGACTGCGAATCGTGTCCGGGGAAGTTCAGTGTCAGTGTCTCTCTGGGTGTGTGCAGGCAACACACAGCACGCAGCATGCAACATGCAGCAGTCTCCGTGTTGGCGTTGGCATTGCCAAAGGGTGGGGCACAGTCGCACAATGCGAGGGTGCATCATTTCCGCTTGCATTTATAGCAGATTGCGATACAGATGCAAAGAGAGAGAGGGGGAAAAAGGGAAGGGAAAAGAGAGAGAGTGACGAAGCTGAAGGAGAACTGCGTCCCTAATGCTGAATACCCTGTACATAGAATCTACATAAGATGTTCTTCAGTACATAAGATATTCAGTTCTATCTGCGCCTTTGTTTGTGCATAGATAGGATTCGATTGGTAGCTATATAACATGCACCATTCGATATTAGAGTCCTGCATGAATGCATTCTAAACAAGCATGTTAATCATTCATTCAAAGATGAGAACACAATTTGGTGTACTCACTTAAAATGAGTCTAAGTGAATGTTGAGTTTTGCCCTGCCTTGTGAGTCACTATATAACAGTTCAATTGAGAAGTCCCCGGTCTGAAACACAGATAGTGCTACCACAATTTATTCAATTGCCTAATCGGTCCTAACCTTAAAAGGACGCGTGTATAAAATGGACGATTGATAGATCATTATTTTTTAAGTTATAACATTTTCAGTGAAGCAATTTTAACTATGGTAAAGAAAATTGATAAGAGGGAATTCAGTCAGTTGATAAAATATTGTTTCTTAAAGAAAATATACATACTTGGCTTGATAAAGAGTTTCCAGACATGGTGCCAGGAACATCAAGCATCAAGAATTGGAATACCAAGTTTAGACGAGGAGAAATCAGTACCTTAGAAGATGATCGCAGTAGACGCCCAAGAAAAGGTTACCGGCGTTATACTTATTCATTTGATAGTAAGTACAGTAGTATTGACTATTACTTTCCAGTGATAGTCAAATTACTGTACAGTGAATGATATAATATTGTCAAATAAATATTTAGAAGTGAGTTTAAAAGGCTATTAAACTAACTTCTACATATTTATTTGACAATATTCATTCCTTCATTAATGAAGTGCCATAAATCATTTACAGAAATTGTGGAAAGGTTTACTGATTTGAATTGATTCATTCCGTATATTTTTATAACATAAACATTCATTTTTTGGCTTACCCATTTCAAAAAGGCTCTCAATCATAGCACAAGCAATCATTTTATACGTCTACTCAAAAAAAGTGTTTACTTTTCTTTTGAATAACATGAAGTATTTTATAGTAAGAGATGATTATAAATATAAGACTAGTATAGGACTGGTGATGGAGCACAGAGCTAAACAGTTGTACAGTTGATCTTTTAGTTCGCAGTACAGTTGCCCCTTTTCAATTATATTATTAATGAGTATATTAAAATATGAGTACAGTACACTACTGTACAATAAAGTTGCCCTAAAATGCATCCATTTATGGTATGAAGGACTCTGCTAAAGATATCTGCAAGGCGTGGCATATGTGGAGATAGTCGTGGTCACAGAAGGGTCTCTCGTTCCGGATTTCGACTAGTTATGAGCTGCCACGCCCACTTTCATAACAAATGCAATGCGTGCGTTGCCCATGCGTCGTAAACTGTGCGTGTTGTGTGCGCTCTTTGTGTGTGCACAAACACACACGGCGTATACGTAACGCGCATATTTGTGAGCTGACATCAAGCGACACGGAGCGATGATGAGCAGGTGAGCAGGTGAGCAGGCAGGTGATCCGGCAGTCTTTGTCCAGTCTTTGGACACTTGTCGCAATAAACTTGTTTCGCCCCCGCCCCTGAAGCCGGAACGCCGTCGAAAATATGTGTAAAGCTAACGCACATTATCGAAAAAAGAGACCCGAAAATAAATCTATACCAAAAATGTACAAAGACCAAACAAGTTTTCTGTTTTCTGCCTTTTTTCTTTCTTTCTTCTTTTTGTTTTTTGCATGCGCAACGGCGACGCTCACATTGTTGTTGTTGTTAATGTTGTTGTTGCTGTTGCCCAGCGAGAAATTTGCATGACAGTTAAAATTGCGTGAACAGTGTGAAACGGGGGCCATCAATAGCATCTGGCCAGATATTAGGAGCAGTTGCTGCTGCTGTTGTTGTTGTTGTTGCCACGCACAAGGCGGATGTGAAAGAAATCAACGAAAATCGAAACCGAAAACCGAAAACAAATTATCGTAAATGAAAACGAAATGAAAATCAAAATGAACTTCGCCTTCGACTGAAGTAAAAGTTAAAATCGTCAGCTCACTTGGAGCATCATCGGCGAGGCAGCACATGCATTGCGTGTTTCAAATATTTTCTACCTATAATATATATATATATATATACATATATGCCATAAATGGGTACATATATACTGAGAGTATTTGGGATTTCATCGATGAGACTCGTCTGCATGCGCGATGCGAGATATTTGCGGTAAATTCGATTCGAGTCTTTTTTTATGGCAAATCGGAATCGTGTTTGAAAGTCTTCGACAGGTGTTAATGGGCAAATGCGTTTACCGAGCATTATATAAGACGGCAAAAGAAATCAACAGCAACTACAACAACAGCAACAATAACAACTTCAACATTAATTGTCTTAAATGATTAGCTGCAATTATCGGAGTTGATGTTGCATAATCCAGAGAATCTGTTGCCATAAATCGAAGAGTACTCTTCAGATTCATAGAATATCCTGGCATATACACTTCATATTATATGGCATATATGTATGTATATGCTATATATACCCATCGAAGCTTTCGATTTGCAGCCAAAGATGAAGCGTGCACACGCAAACTGAAAGTGAAAACGTCTTTCAATTAGGAAAGTCAGACAAGGGAGGAATGGACAGACAGAGGGAGATGGAGTGTGAGAGAGACGGAGAGACAGATCAGTCTGGGACTGTCTTGAGATAGAGCTACAGATTCGATTTCCTTGATTAGCTATTCAAGAAGATGCCTGCCGTTGATTATGCAATCGAGAAGGCAGCATAGGTATAAAGAAGATCGACTAGTTAAACCAGGCATATTAATGCGAAGTGAAAACGAAATCACAAATTAACAAAAATTCTACAGATATGCATATGTATGTGGATATATATACATACATACAAACACACATAAACATATATAGTATATATCTGACACATGTCGCTGACAGCAGACTGAAAACCCGTTGTAGAACGACTGAGATCTACGAGTGATGATGAGAATGTTGATGAGGAAGAAGATGATGTCTACGAGTGATGATGAGGAAGGCGATGATGAACGACTGAGATCTACATACATATGATGATGAGGATGATCATGAAGATGAGGATGATCAAGTTGTAGTCGAAAGACTTCCTTGAACTGCGTCCAGTGCTGCAGTTGCTGCCCTTGGAGAACCTCAGGCAACTTTCGCCTGGCGCATCTTCAAGGTTGCCTGCAGTTGATCCCCCCTTACTCCCTTCCTTCTGTCGGTCTGTCTGGCTGTCCCCCTTTAATCCTGTTCGGATTATGTAAGGCAGGAAACGAGAGAAGACATGACGAAACGAAAGATTTGCGCCAATTGAGAGAGCGAGAAACGCGCAAAATGCGCAAAATACACAAAATGATTTTGGTGCCACGACTGACTTGGGCAACTTACCGGAAGCATTTTGGCGGCAAGGCTTTTGCGGGCCACTTGTTGTTGCTGCTGCTGCTGCTGTTGTTGCTGCTGTACTTGTTGCAAGCAGTTAAGTGTTTGCTGCTGCTGCTACTGCTGCTCGTCGCGTTGTTGTTGCTGTTGTCGTTGAAGCTGTTGCTGGCTGCTTGTTGTTGCAGTTAAACGCAGCTAACGGTTTCTTGCCTTCGTCTTTGGCGGCGACGCCAACAAAATGCTTTTTATTATAAAAAAATTGGTTTTTTTTTTATTTTTGTTTGTGTGATTCGAAAAGTATTTGAAAAATTGATGTTAAAAGTGGGCCAAGCGCATTGCTGTCAGTCGTCGTTGTTGTTGGTGTTGTGGTTGTTGTTGTTGTCGTCGTTGCCTGCGGCTGCTGCAGAAAATTTTATGCAATCTGCGGCGCCTGCGCAGATCTGCGTCGCTTTACGCTCTGCTGCAGCAACAACAACTCCCGCAACAACAACAACAAAATTAACAACAACAACGAGCGCGCACCGAAAACCAGATCGAAACCAACAAAAAATACAAAAAAACTGTTACACACGTCTGCGCATTTAGTTTTTCACTTTCAGCTGGCTTTGCTTCGGCTTTTACCACACTCAATGCTTCGCATCAATCTCCCAAATTCATTTTCGCAATTAATTGTTTCATTTCTTTTCAATTTTAGCACTCAATTCAAAATGTTAAAAAAACAACAAAAAAATATATATGAAATTGCAATTCAATTTGAAGAAATTGTCTCAGTGTCTATTGTGAATTTATTTTCAATTTCGTGTTTGCAATTCGCGAAACAAACAGAAACAGTAACAGAAATGTCTGATTTTTGTGTGTTCGTGTGCGTGTGCGTGTGTAACCCGCTAGGCCAACAGTACCGTTCAAGAGTCGTCGTTGCACTGAATTGGTTTTGTGGCCAAAAAGCGTAGCCCAGGCATTAACAGCGCCATCGCCGTCGGGGCCAGTTGCCAAGGCGGCCAGCAACAGAAGCAGCGCCAGCAGCAGCAGCAGCAGCAACAACAAGTTGTGCCTTGTCTGCCTCTCTGCACTGCGCAGCCGCAAAGCAGCAGCAGCAGCAGCGACAACGACGACGCAGCCGACGCAACGACGCTGTTAAGCCAGCAACAGCAACAGTGGCGAATAGCAGAGCCAGCGATGTTTTGCTATGTTTAGCTGTTAACTAACAGTGCGCTGTTAAGGGCGCTTTACATTTTGGTGTATGCAGTTAAAGCAACAACAATGCATTACATAACGGGTTAATCGGCAACTGTCTGAATTTAAAACAATAACCGATTAATACTCTAATTATTGCCATTGAGAAAATTGAAGTTTTATTTCTTTATTTATGTTCAATTTCATTACAAATTAAAGCTGTTTAAGGTGCTGACTTTGCTTAGAAAGTAAAAACCAAATACCGTTGTTGCTTTTTTTTGTTGTTAAGGTTGTTTAGTTTATGCACACAATCTACTATAAGTTACAGTCTCGGCTCGCACCATCTTCGAGTGTTTTATAACCAGGCCAATTGCATCGGGTTTTGTTATTGTTGTGCTCTTTGTTGACATGTTGGTTAATGGACTCGACAGAGAACGAGAGGGAGAGGTTGACAGACAGAAAGAGGGGGAGAGTGCGAGGTGAGGCCCGCCCAATTCAATGGGTATTTCGTATAGAGCAGAGCTTGGCCGGAACTCGCCTCGATGAGGTCTTGTAACTGGTGCCGTTGCCGGTTTCGCTGCCCAGACGTCATTCGCGTTTTGACCTTTGTTATGGTCTGCGATCGCTCGGACACGGCAGTGTGCGGGCCCTCGAAACGGTAATCCATCGCTCTTATATAATAACCATTAAATGCTGTCATCGAAATGCTGCCAATGAATTTCAAATATTTGTCTTGTCGCTTGTGTTGCTTTTGTTGGCCTTTCTCTGTCACAGTCCCGCATGGTATTGCCAACTTCTTTCTCCGCACACACACACACACACACACACACACGCACCCGTTTGGTTTTGGCTTAACGGGCCTCCAATCAATCTCGCATTTGGTAACTGCCATTTGGCATTTGCCAAGCCAAACAAAGCGCCGGATCGATGATGATAATAACGACGTCTCGTTGCTCGGCTCCCAGCTCCTGCCCGGGGCCGGTAATGCATCCGCTGCACGTCGCTCTGTGCGCTGCTGCCACATATGAATTCTGGGCACGCCTCGCAGGCATCAGCCGACAAGGAGGCAGCGCCTGCTTTCTGAGGGTGTTCGGTTTGCTACTTCCGCTCAACGGGAACCTCGTCACGTCGGCGGAGCAGGAGTGAGTGAATGCCCGAACAGCGATAATATCAATAACTCTAGTCTACAAATGAATGGTGATGGAGAGGGGGAAGGGGGGTTTGAAGGAGTGCAGAATGCGCCACATCACTCCTGTTCTTTAATTGAGTCGCGTCTGCCCAAGTGTCAAATCATTCACTGTGTCCTCAACGTGGAATTATTTCAACTTGTGTGGCATGGCAAACAGGGAGTGCCCAACTAGATGATACCCCTCAATGCTTGTTTCTAAACACATACAAACCGGTTCATTCAATGATTTTCGATTTCGTTCAAAGCATTCATGATGATATGATGAAATACCTCTTTTATGGGAAGTTCGTTTGTCACATCTGCATAATGTCGTGCATGCGACGATACGAGACATTATTTTTGATCAATTGAGGGTCGTTTTATTTTTTTCACAACCTCAAAGCGGAAATCATCAAGACAGGCACCTGACACATGTTTTAGTTCGAAAGTAAGATACCCTTTACTTTTTGGGCACTTAAAAAACATAGTTTCTGTGTTCGCATTGATTTGAAGGAGAGGTAGATATCATAAGTAGTCAGCTAAGTACTTGGAAAAGTCAGAAGATTGTGTCTTTTATAATCACAAATCGAAATATAAATTGTTATTATTATATACATACGTGTATATACATAATTATGTATATATTATATGCACTTCTCGCAAGGTATCGAAACAATTCTTTAGATTGAGTCCCTTGATTGCTGTGCATCTTTGATTCGATGTGGCACTGCGTGACGTCAAAGGAGGCACAAGCCTCACTTGCACCCAGTTTTTTTTAAATGTTGATTGCAGGAGCAGCAAGCTATAGATCAAATGATTTGTTGCATTGCCACGCAAAGTTGAAGTTTCAATTACACTCAGATATGCTAATTCGATACTAGTCCGCACCTAAAAAGAAATTTTGGGATCGGGTTGGTGATTAATGAATATGCGAAAATCATTATACATTATGGTGTAGTCCAAAAGAAAGCAGCTTGCGCCATAAAACTTGTCTGGCCAGGAGGATGCAGCAAAAGCAAATCGCCCAATTGCAGGTGCGATGGCTGAATGGAAAATCTTCATGTTGGAAATGGAAAGTAATGCAATCGTTCGTTGGATCGATCAAAGTCGGCTTATCGCGGTGCCACACGGATAACACGACAAGATCAGTTTGGACGACAACATTTCGGTTGCTCCGATTTGAATACGGATTATTTACATGGATGGGTTCACCAGCTGTGTTCGCGCAGATAAACGCAATTTGTTAACGAAGCATACTGGATATATTATCTATTACCGTTAGCAAAGATTAGCGTGTTTTTGTCGATGTCAACTTCTGTTATTTTGAAATAAATTTCACTTGAACTTTTAATAGCGTTAAATATTTTGAATGTTTGTATTTTCCACAACGTTCGATTAGATATGACGATTTATTTACCAAATAGCCGACTAACTGGATTTATTTATTAATAAATTTAGCAAAAGTCAAAGCAAACTTAACATTGAGTACAATTTAAACTCTTTTGCTTGATTAGGTATCGATTAGCTCGTTAAGTTTTAAAAATCGAACTATCGATGACAGCCCAAATGTGTAGGCAGCGTTGCCAACTATTTCACGTTAACAGCTGTCGAGCGCTAACCAATTTGAATTCAGCACAAAATGTAAACAAATTAAAAAGAGTATTTAAATGGTTTATTGTGTATAGTTTGTTATAGTTTTTTTTAACCAGTTTCAAATCGAATTAGTTTCAACGGTGCTTTACTTGTATTTACAGTTAATTAAGTCTTTTTCGTGGTCGACCGTCAGCACGTCAGCAAAACATAGGCCAATCTTAACTGCATTTTGTACATACATATGTTATAGTAAGACAATAATCTAGTTTACAAATTGGTATACAGAATATACATATATAACTCTGGTGCGCTTTCAAACGGTTGTCTTTGTTCCATCAAGTACGAGATGCACTCTTTCGAGCCCATACGTAATCGGCTCTTTCACTTTATTAAACCCATTTAAACTATCGCGCGGCTTGGGTCGGTCCCACGCTTATCGCTTGTATAAGTGCGAATTAGCATATGTACACGTATCTGTGTGTGTGTCGTACACATGTGCGCGGCATGTTTGACTCCAGTGCAAGAAGCCGGGCCTCAATCTCGGGTAGTCCATATGGAACTAGACACACACACACACACACAGAGACGTGCATGTAATACATACAATGCTTTGTGGTCATATTTCAGTTTAGTTTCATCGGATCGCAGCTGGATGAACACATAACGGTAGACACTCACACACACACACACACACACACGTGCGTGTGAATTAATATAATCGTTGTAAATTTAGCCCCTATCAAGAATGATTTCGAAAGCGATAGCGCACAAAAACTATAAGTACGTGCAAGCGAAGACTACAGTGGCCAACAAAGTTAAGGTTTGGATATTATTCCTTGCTGTGCAAAACATATTCTCGATAATGATCTGACTGTATCGTAATTTCTCAAATTTTATCATATTTTATGGTCCAATTAAAAAGTATTCTTAATCTTTTTAGGGTTCTCATCAAGTTATTGCTGCAATAATAAACAAATTACTGCCATGGATAGTGTACACTAGTCGAGCATACATATCTACAGACGCACATACAGACAGGCACACCCCATTTGCTCGGGACGAGATACTGATTAACGAAAGAAAGAAAAAGCTCTGTAGAATAGTTCCCTACGGAATTAAGGTAGTTAACAAAGATTGTCAATCTCGGCCTGCGTCAGAGTCGGTGGTGACCCAACACTGGTGGGCAGTGTTATCAGACGCCGAGACGTTTAGTCACTGCTTCGCTCAGTCGCGCACAGCGCATGGAGGCGAACACTCTGCGGCTACCTCAACCAGAAGCGCATAGAACCAACCCGCACAGATACACACGCACACAGACGCACACACACAGAGAGGCATACTAGGAGAGAGGACCATGGCCGGAGAAAAAAACGAGAGTCAGAGACTCGCCATACTCGACTGCGATGGCGGCAGCGATGATGCTTGGGCCCTGCTCTTGCTGCTGCACGCAGAGAAATGCGGACAGCTGAAACTGCTGGCAGTGACCACCACTGGCTGCGGCAACACGACGCGGGAGAACGCGGCGCGAAATATGCAGCGCATTCTCAAGGCGTGCGCCAGGGAGGATGTGAGTGTGCCAGGGATGCTAATCTAAAGTGGATGATTTTATTTTGTTGTTTCTCTCTTCAACAGGTTCCCATCTATCTGGGCGCAGTCGAACCGCTGAACATTGGGAATATAGTGGCCGATAAGAGGTACTTCCACGGCAGCGATGGCTTCGGCGACTGCCTCGCAAATGATGGCCTGGAGCACGTGCCCAGCTTCGTGAAGCCGCAGCATGCGGTGGTGGCGATACGTGAGCTGTGCCAGGCGCGGCCAAAACAGATCACACTCATCATGGTTGGACCGCTGACAAATCTGGCCCTGGGCTACACCATGTACGGGGAGCAGTTCGGGCAGAACATCAAGGATGTGTACATTATGGGCGGCAACTATCAGGGCGTGGGCAATTCGTCGCGTGCCGCCGAATTCAATTTCCACTCGGATCCGGAGGCAGCGCATGCTGTGCTGCTCAAGACACCCTGTCCCATCACCATTCTCCCCTGGGAGCCCTGCACAAAGGATCGCTTCCATATACCTATTGTAAGTTACAGCCAGACCTGGCCGAATCATACTTTTCACTTCGTTCATCTTCCACCTCCCCCAGGATTGGCGTCTCTACGAGCTGGGCAAACGTGCTGCTGCTGTGAATCACTTGGCCATACAAATGCTGACGGAGGTGGAGAGTGCTCAGTGGCTGCCGCAAGGCTTCGACAGTTGGAACCCCTGCGACGCACTCATTGTCGCCGTGTGGCTCTTCGACAAGCAGTTCGTGCTCAAGGAGAGCACTTGGCATGCCACAGTTGATCTGACCGGGACTCACACGCGCGGACAGATGGTGCTCGATCACCTCAAGGAGCTGGACAAGTTCCCTGAGAACGTTCGCATCATCGAACTGGTCGACGAGGCGCTCTTCAAGCAGATTGCCGAGTGGGTCGCCGGCCTGCGCGATGACTTCGCTCTCTCGGGCATGACGACGCCAGCGTCCGAATAAACAATTGCAAAAATTGCCCAAATTAGCTATTTACATATTCATACGCCTACATACACGTGCATATGTAATCGTATGTGTACGAGCAGTTCTTTCAGTAGTATTTTTTTTAAGGAAATCCATAACAATTTGTATACGCATCAGCAGAAACCGAACGAGAGAGAGGTAGAGAGAGGGAAGCAAGCGATTCGCTCTTTGTGTACAATTCCAATTGAATTACGAAAATAAAACCGCAAGAAGAATATAAACACGATCAATATGATATATAATATATCCGTATATTCGCATATATGCATATTTATCGCGTTTGCTCTTTCAACTTTTTCAGCTGCGAATTGCCAGTTGTTCTTTTTTTAGCTTTTGTTCTGTTTGTTCGTTCAAGAATCAGTTCAACTGAACGAACTATCGGAACGAGAGAGATTTTCCCGCTCGAACCGAACAAGTTTTTAACGTTGACCGGTATCTAGATAAAGCAACGATGGCAGTGCAAGAAAAAAGGTGGGAATTTTGCACTGCCGCGTCGAGGTGATGTCCCATTGTTCTGTTGTGCGATTCAAAAGTCGATTTATGTAAACAATTGTTGCACGAGACATTACTGATAAAACAGCTGATAGCGCTGCCAACCGATCGGACACGTCGAGTGGCGTTGCCAGACCAACTATGCCGCCAGATTTGATCCGTTAGGTGGGTAGCGTTAACAGACGTTAAAAATTTAATTTTAAGTTTTGGAGTGCCAAAGCAGAAGCCTTGGTGGAGAGTGTTCACTATCTTCCGCTGGGACTTGACAATTGGAAACCCTGCGACGCACTCATTGTCGCCGTGTGGCTCTTCGACAAGCTGTGCGTGCTCAAAGAGAGCACTTCGCATGCCACAGTTGATTTGACCGTGGCGAACAGCACTATTGATCACCTAAAGGAGCTGGACAAGTACCATGAGAACGTTCGCCTCGGCCAGCTGGTCAATTAATTGTTTCTTCTGGACTTAATCGCGTTACCTTGCATTTTTCACACATAAAACCGATTTAATTAATTATTTAAACACATCAAATAAAATCTACAAAATATACAATACGTAGGAGAACAAAAATGAGGCGATTAGTATAGTATAAGTATATACATTTGCTTGTTTATGTTGTGTATGGAAAGTGGATTTGTGGGAATAGTATCCGGACTCTGCAATCGCCATTGGGTAATGTTATGGTTAATATTTTGCTCTTTTATAGGTCATAAATAAAAAGTCCGACTGCGAAAATTTATAAATTAATATCCACACTACTGTAAAGGCAATGGACGATGTTATAAGTCCATTCTTCACTAGCTCCCACGTGTTTATAAAATTAATGTTATTTTTCGCCTGACTTTTAACCGCATAGATGTACACAATGCCGATGTTGATGCCCATGAATAGTAGGAAGGGCGCAGCACCTTTAAGCTGCACATTGCCATAGACAACACCGAGCATAAGGGCAAACACCTGTCGCCCCCAATAGAAGACGCGCATGAACTCGTCCTTTTCTCCCGGTTCTGAATTATTCATGGCCCGCGTACAAAGAACTCCCACATCATTTGATGGCCCGACGTCGTTGCTTTTAGGACTCTGCTCCATTGGGTCCGAGTTACGTCCTGTGAAAAGGAAATATGAGAATATGTAGATCCTGGTTCCATTTTCAGAAGAATATTAAAGCTTCAGGGTTGTTTCTAAAGTATGTAAATTTTAATAGGTATTGTAGAAACTTCGCGTTGTCATTTCGTATGCGTGAATTACAATTAAGAGTTAATTAGGATGAATATCTATAGAAATTTGTGCGGAATGTTATTTAAGAAACGTAATGTGGCAGTTCTATGTATTTATTAATGTGTGTTGCTTAAGAGCTTCAGAATTCATTTGGATAGGTCAGTTATAGACTGCTTATAATACTACTGGCACTTTAAATGCGCTGTGCCCGTCAAAGTTCATAGGTTAAGTTATATTTCTTATTTAACTACATCCAAAGGACATACTAATATGATATTTGCGTGTCTGACTGACATAGTCGAAATTTTGATTTTCCATCCAAAGAAATATTTGTTTCCGCGAATATATTAATGAAACTTACGCAAAATTGATTGTTGGAAAAATTTCATCATTTTGGAATGTTTCTCGTTTTCGTTTTGATTGTAAAATAACTTTTTATTCAAATACAAATTTTACTAAGCTACATTAGGCTTACTATAATCGGAGAAACATACAAAAAATCCCACTGGGGTATAGTGCCGCCGGAAGCACGTGGGCTTCTTGCACCGCAATTGAAAGTGCATAAAGTATTACAAAATTGAATGATCTTGACAATTTGTTAATAGTTAATAGATCTTCATTTGAGGAGCTTAGAAATGTAGTAAACAAACGAACAGTTTCCATGACTAATGCTATAGAAATATATGTATTGTATATAATTGTGTTAGTTGAAAAGATATAAAAATAGTTATATAGCAAGAAAAAGGCTCGATAAGTTAACAGCTAACGATAGTTTCAAAAACCGATCGATTATAACAGATAAGAAGTCAGTTTTAAAGCACAAGTGTCGATGATCGTTAATTGGTTACAATGTATCGAGTATCAAGTATCAAGTAAAAATTTAGACTAGAGAACTCTCAGTTATTCTACGCTAAATAGTGTGGTGCATTGTGCGTTGTTAACGAACAGTTTAGGAGCGAATAGGCTAGTTGAATGCCGCAGCATATATGTATGTCTATGTACTATAAATGGTTACTCTATAATTATCAATATGTTCTTTACCGTCTACAAAAACGTTACTGAAGTAAGGGCACTATGTTTCATTGTACTTTGAAATTCTATTCATAAATCAATTGAATTTTCCTTGCAAAACGACCTAATGACGCTGCCCCGCTAATGCAATCGCAATCCCTATAAGGATGCCACCCATGGCAGTTGTGCCCGAATGGACCAACCCCGACCCCTTGCTGTGTGGCTAACTGTTAAACGCCCCCGATATATGGCATATCTAAAGTTAACAATGTATATTAGACAAAAAAATAACCGTAAAGCGGTGCTTAAAAATCTACGATGCGAGTACAAAGTACACAAACAGATTAAGCGATGCGATCAGTCTATGCGACCAATGCTGTGCGCAGGCTCCGTCCAGCGGATTCTAGACAGGTATGCCAGTGCGGTCCTTGATCTTGCCCAGCACATTCACATGGACCTTGGAGAAGCCGCTCGGCTTCTTGCCCAGCGCAGGCGGCTCGGCACGCGGCAAGGCTGCTGTCGATACACCAATGTCCAGCGAGGCAGATGACAGCGGCGACGAGTGCTTGGAGTCATCCGTTTGCATATGGGAGCGGTGTGTGCTGGTGTCCTGCGACAGCAGCAGGTCATCGCTGCTGGGTCGCAGTTGTGTGGAAGAAGGCGTGTAAACGGGCTGCAGCTTCTCCAGCTCGTCGTCGATGGCCTTGAACTGCCAGCTCCAGTTGGCGCGATACAGGAAGGGCCTGTGGTCGAATCGATTATCGTCGGGGCTGTAGCTCTCGGCGTGCACCGACGGCGTCAGCACGGTCATCTTGTGCCGATTGATGGCATAGCAGCGAAAGAAGTGCTTCACCTTGTCGGCCACCTCCTTGGGCGTGAGGTCACCCTTCCAGGTGGCCACCAGCTTGCAGAACATGCTGTACGGGCCGCAGAAGGATTGCTTGCGCAGTCGTCCATACTCGCTCAGCTCAGCATAGGTCATGCCCATGTCCTGCTCGTCCGTCTGCAGCAGCTCGCCGTTCTCCTGCAGCGGCTCCAGTTCAGCCGTGGGCGGTGCCTCGATGATCTGCCCCAGCACGGGCAGATTGTATCTGTGAGGGGAGCAAGAGAGCAATGGATTAGTTGGACTAACTTTCAGCGCATGCATGCTCGACTTACTTCTCCTTGGCGTAGGCCAGAAAACGACGCAGATCTGTCTTCGATATGCCCCCAATGGGATTGACGTCAGCCGAGGAGCAATCGTATTTGGTCATATAACCGCGCAGCGATTCATCCACGTTGGCCGAGCCCAGCACCAGTAGTCCGCCCGGCCGGTTGCGCACCCACAGCATGAGCTGAGCAAAGATGTAGGCCAGCACCATGCGGATGCGGGACTGAATGTTCTGCAGGGCCAGGTTCTGACGGGCACATCCGCCCTGGGTGCGGAAGACGGGCGTGAGGCCAGTCACGGTATTGAAGATGGCCAGCAACGCATTCACGGCCAGATCGATACTGATCTCAATGTGGTAGCTGCCAATCTGGCTGGCCAGCTGCGAGGCCCTTCGACGCGTCTCCTTGCTGCTGTTCACGCTGCCCATGAAGCAGGTGACCAACAGGCGGTTGCACAGTGCCGCCGCATTGTCCGGCGTATAGTCCGAGTCCGCCAGGATCTTGCGTATGTCGTAGAGCACCTGGGCATCGCCCAGCTGCACGGCATGCACGATTTGGCGGCACATGGAGTGCACAATGGTGGCCGAGCTGCTGGAGTCGACGCCACCGCTGAGCGGCAAAAAGAAGCCGCCCTGGCCGGAGCGCCGCAGATAGTCCCACAGCCAGCAGGCGGGTCCCAGTGAAATCTCCTCCTCGGGCGTGTGAGTGGGCGTCTGCATGGGCGGCGTCGATGTCTTGAAGATGTCGCTGTGGGTGGACATCTCGAAGTCGCAGCGAATCCGCGGATAGGCAGCGGCTCCAGCCGCAGTGGTGCAACGCGACCGCATGCTCACGCGATAGGCACGAATCTCCTCCAGATCGATGGTGGCCAGCGTCACCTCCACATCCTGGAGGGCAAACTGTTGGCTGCGCGCCAGCAGCTCCCCGTTCAGCGCAATGGCCGAGCAGCCGTTGAAGTAGACACGCTGCCCGTCGCAGCCGCGCAAGTTGCTGAACAGGTAAGCGCCGCCTGCCTTGAAGCTGGCGTTGCGTATCAGATCGTTGGTGATGTGCGCCTTGCGCAGCTCCATGTAGCTGCCGGAGCCGTTCACAATCAGCTCGACACCCGCCAGCGACATTTCGATGTGCTTGCTGCGCACGTTCCACAGCTCCTCGCAGATCTCGTAGCCGATGCAGGTGTCGCGCGTGGCGATGACCGCGTCGCCAAAGGGCACCGTCTCCTGGCCCGTGTGCTGCGAGATGAGACGCGGCAGCACGTAGTCCTCCGTTTGCAGGTCCTTGGTCCAGGCGGTGAACCAGCGCGACTCGCGGTAGTTGCCATCATCGCAGAGCGCCATCTTGGGGCGTATTAGCAGCAGCTGCCGATTGTAGAAGGCCACGCGGCAGTTGTAGGCCACGTTCTGGTGCATCACAGGCATGCCCACGTCCACCAGCATGTTCTCGCTAGCAAAGGAAGCTGAGTGAGTGAAGGTACTGGAAAGTGCGATCTGCATTTGGGTTAGCTTACCAGAAGGGCGACAACATGATCTCCAGCAGCGTCTCCCACGAGTGCAGGAATGTGTCCGGCTCGCGGAAATGATCCTCGCAGCTGTAGCCACTGTGGAGAGGAAAGAGATTAGACTAGGAGTGGAAAGGGAACCCATGTGGCCTGGCACTTACCAGATCTCCAGCTCGGGCCCCGTGCGGTAGCTGGCCCCCATGTCCTTGGCCTCCAGTATGGACTGCAGTATGCGGGCCATGTTGCCCTCGAAGTCCAGCGCCCATTGGTTAAGCGTCGACACGGCCACCGTTATTTTGCGTCCCATTTTGAGTGTTACTTCCGTTTATTGTCAGTGTAAAAATCGGCAGTTTTATGTCGGCAGTTTGCGACTGAAAAGGGATAAGCAGACGAGCTGTGAATCAGATTGATTATTGCGATGCAGCTTCGACACTAGAGTGGCCTCCTCTGTGAACTGTGTCGTAAGCTCTAAGCAGTTGCCGTGGCTATCGCTGTTTCGCTGTTGTTGTTCTTGGTCGCTGTCGCTGTTGCTGTTGCTGTTGCTGTCGCTGTTGTTGCAACCGACAGCAGCAGCAGTAGCTATCGATCAAACAGAGGACTCGCCTCGCAACATGTTCTGCTGACGTAGCCACTGTCGTAGCCCCTATTAATAGACCCCGACGCCTATTTCTGTCCCCTGCAAGCAGCGGCCGCAAAAAGACATTTATCGGCATTATGAAAGACATTCCTGCGTCCTTACAGCAGTACCCCCTTCCCCCGCTTATTCCTGCTCCTGTGCCCTTGTTATACATGAGTAATGGCATAAGTGGGAGGGCCTCAGGGCTTTTCTGCGAACACCTATTAGAGTAACTTTTATTGATACCCATTAAATGTGACGCAGCCTCGACTGCATTGATTCGACATATGCGATACATAATTGTAGTTTATGGGTCGTATACCCTGTACTTGTGGGCAGTAGAGTGAGGGGTTTGGCTGGAAGGAGACTGATTGGTAAGGGGAATTTCTATTTTGATGAAAACATTCTGCAGTGATTCGCACATATTACGTTTATATATTTTTTATATATATTCTTATAAATGTAAGTGCATCTTTTTGACCTATATGCCAGAGTAAGCCGGAGTTTCTTTGAGTCTGCCGGGTTTCACTTACATTAATCGAAGCAAACACGATATAGGTAACTTAAAACCACTATATCTATGTATGATATTGTACATTGCACAATTCTACCAAAGTCAGAACTCGAAATAGACCTGATAAAATAACTGTAAGGACTAAATTTATCGTACAATATCGTGTTAAATTTAGTTAAAATTAAGTGATGAATAGTTCCAATTACAGTTACACTAACTGCTTCAATTACAATACAGATTCATGGCATTATATGTACCTCAAAACGTATTAACTTTCTTTGGCATCATCTCTCTCATACATCAACAGATATCATCTTTGTATATATCTCTATCACTCTCTTTCTCTTTTTAATTTATACCATTTACATATGTGTGTTTGTCTCACTCCATCTCTCTTCCTCTCTCTCTATCTTTCTTTCTCTCTTCTACCATCTAAATTTATCTTTCTCTCTCTGTATATTTTTTGTCTGTCTCTTTTATATTACCTAAGTCTCTCTATCTGTCACTAATACCATTTATACCTCTATCTTACGATCTATGTATATAAATAATATATATGTCTCTCTCTCTCTATACATTTATGTATATATAAATATATTTCATGTAAATATCTCGCTCTCTCTGTCTTTTGATTAATCTTCAATTCAATTGATTATCATCTCTTTAATTTTTTAAAAAATAAATCAAGAAATTAAGTAAACCAAATTAACTATATAATAATAAGTAAATATAAAGTATTTTATGTAATGAAATAAATGTATTATCCGAAATGTTTTAAGTTTAGCAGAATCTTTAAAATTATAATCACAATTTCTGCTCTGTAAAGTATGCAATGCTGAGCTGTCAGTGTTGATCAATTGCTAAAAGTGCTGCTGTTTGGCTTTCTATTACTCTCTTCCTTCCTTCTCAAATACTTCTCTCTCTCTCTGTCTCTCTGTCTCTCTCTCTCTCTCTTTCTTAAGGTGTCAAGCTATCCTCACTCTGACCATAAATAGTTTTGATAGTTTAACAACAAAAGTTGCCAAAATAAACGATGGATACAATTATAATTTTCAACTGTTCGAAACTGCTGTGAGTTTTCCACGGATTGGCGGACACGCTGCAGCGACTTGTGTACACAGCCTGTGGATGGAAGGGGTGCACTCACTCGCACTCACGAATGCACGCAAATGAATACCTATGCATCCATAGTCGCACGTGTCGTATGTGTGCGTGTTCTCTTCCCTTCCTATCGACGCCTCGCAAGGTTGCGTTGGAAATTTTCGACATGTGTAGAAATTACAACGCCGAGAGGTTCTATATGTAATGTTGTGTGTGTGTGTGTGAGTGTAAGAGGTGTGTGTGCAGTTCGTTAGCGATGCATTGAACTTTGAACTATGTCCGTACGTAGTTCACGGGACTGCAAGGCAGCTGGCAGTCATTGTGATTGGCATCAACATGTTGGAACTTGAGCAGAGTGAGCAGTGAACCCGATACAGTTGTCTCTCGAAAGATTAAAAACCAGCAAAGCTGGTCAAAGCTTTATCTGTTCGTCGAGAATTTGAATTCTTAATACTTTTAAAGCTCTGTGTACAAAGTTATCGATAGAGACGACTTTGAAGGAGGCGTCGATAGCCAGCACAGCTTGAATCATCACATCACATCAGGTATTCTCTGCCATTTCGTTGTGATTACTGGAGCAGGCCGAGATCTTTAGTTCATTGCCCCCATATACACACACATACAGGTTTAGAGGCAAGCAGCATAGTTTTATTTGAGCACGAGAATAATCCGGTTGAAATTAATACGAATTTAAACGTTGAAAAATTTGTGTGTGAAGTGCGTTATCTATTCCACATTCACATCCTCCCAGCATGCAGAAGTGTGTAAAGGATAATTGGATGGCGAGGGCGGCACACGAGAAAATTGAGACACAGCATCAGCAACAGTGCGATGGTAAGTCCATCTTGAACAACATATACATATCTATTCTATCTATGTCCATCATGAAGTAAGTTTGCCAATTAATAAGTTCATCCATTTATTACAAATGTATTCCAAATTAAAGTGCATATATCTATTTGTATGTCCATCATTAAGTACTTGCAATGCATATATCTTATTGTTAGTCCATCATGAACGACATATCGAACGACATATTATATCGTATTTCCACTGTAGTTCATATATCTATTTGAAAGTCCATCTTAAAGTATAGTACATACATATATCTGATGGGGAATTCGCTGATGAGGAATACGATAGTAAGCATCTCTTGTCTTTGTAGCGCAGCACAGATCGGTCTCCCATTCCAGCACATATATAGATTCTCTATCTATTTTTATGTACTTACAAATGTACCTATATTTCAGTTTGCTATTTTTCGCACACTGCAATACCTATTTCTTGCCCGGGTTCAGCTCCATTTCCGGTTGACGTTGACGAGTTGCGAGTCGCTGAAACCTGACAAAGTCGGTTCAAAATAGTTACACTGTTCCGGGGCCTGTGTTCTATTTTAAGATCTAGCTCCAACTGTCTATCAATAACGCGAGTTGCATTCTAGTATAGACGGTTCGCCATCGCATGACCGCGCCAGTCACTGTCTTAACTAAACTTGCTTCAAAATAGGCCCCAAAAATACACAAAGCCACGGGAAAAGCGCATAACAACAACAACAACGAACATTAGTAAAAACAGATACACGATAATGAGACACAACCGATTTGGTAGAAAAATGACAAAATTGACAAAAGAGCAGCAGCATGAAAAAATCATATAGAGCTGGGTTGACTCGAAGGTACTCAGTACCAAGACGGGCGATAAAGACAAAGACTTGTACCTATTGAGGTTTCTTTGAGCACGACTTTTGATACATCTATTCTATAAGTGATTAATATATAGAGTGTGTGAAGTTTGTACTTATTAGTCTTTTTTATCTCATGATATATTAAGATAATACAAAGAAACGAAATGTAAAAATCATGAATATCTTTTACTCGATGATATATTTAGATATTATTGAAAAATTTAGTTGGAATACCATTAATATATATAATAGATAGCCTAGTCTTTACATTATACCAAGTGTAAGACTGTGAATATATAGATCACCTACAGTCTATACATAATAACCTTTTCCCAGGATACATTCTTATTACAGAAATAACTTATGGTCTTTATATTACAACCTTTTTTCCCATGATATATATTTAGCTATTATCGAGAAAACATGTTGGAACTTCATGAATATATAGATTAAGCTTATTCTTTACATAATATCCTCCTTTATCCCAAGATACTTAAAGATATTATTGAAAAGACTAGTTGGAATATCATGTATGTATATATTGATAACCTACATGATATATTGAGATATTATCAAGAAACAAGTATAAATATCATGAATATATAGATAACCCTATAGTCTATACATTATATTCTCTTGCGAGGATACATTGTGAACTGCGTCACCAGTTGGCGAAAACTTTTTGGGTTCTACGTAGTATACGAAATGCGCAATTTATAGCTTCACCTGCCTTTCATGTGAGACTAAATGGGGTTGATTGACTGAGTTCACCTTTGGCGAGAGGTTCACTGGGTAAGTGATAAATGGGAATTGTATTGATATCATTTTATTTCCTTTTTTTGATGTGATATGTGTGACTTAGCCTATTTACGGCATAGCAAAAAGGAACTGTCAGAAAGTCGAAAAAGGGAAGAGAGAGGGTTATAAGGATTGATATTCAATATTTTGCGAGACGGAACTAGGCTTAAAGGTTAGGGCACTCTTCGATGTTTAGTTATCTTTTGCTAGATTAGGTACATATAACACAATATATATCACAGATATATCTGTAAGAAATATCCCGTATATAAGTTTTAAATATTACTAGGGTATTAGGCAATCGAGTTGTCTTCAAAGGTAGCTTCTTCGACATGCTCAAGATATTGCATAGCACCAACTTTGTAATTTCGTGGAAAATATAGTCAAGAACTTTCGACTTGAGCGATGTTGTTGGATGGCGCACGTGTCTGCATCACAAACTATCAATTAGAATATTGAATATTAAGAAATTCTCAATTTGTGCACAATGATCTCGTGGAGCCGTCTCTTTCTGATACACCCTTACACCTTGAAGACGTTGGCAACCGATGGAGTCTCGACGACATTTCTCCATGTACTTTGACTCTACGAGACTTGAAATTGCATTGAGACAATTGAATACCAAAGCTAAAGCCCGAAGGGTAGCGTTACCTTGTAATTGAACTGCACCTTCAATAAGGTACGAGATGGCAGTACTTAGCTCCAAGAGACATTGACGCGCTGTGGGGACCTTAGTAAGGACATATGGAATTCTTGAGCGCCGCTGCTGCTGTTGCTGTTGCCATTTGACTGTCAGTCAGTCTGTTTGTCTGTCTGTCTGTCTGTCTGTATGTCTGTCTGTCGGTCTGTCCGTCTGCTTGTCTGCCAATAAGTCGCTGCTCCAGCTGCAGTGGCGTCCAAAATGGTGCCAGAGCGGCATGCAAAGTGCACGCGCTGCCGTCGGCTCTAGGGTTCGATTGAGCGATTGACTGACTGAAGAGGGGCGCAGTTTCGTGTGTGTATGTGTGTGTATGTTTGGGTGTGCGTGCATGCAACTGAGCCTACTTATGCATAAATACTTTTGAATTTGAAAAATCAAAAGCCAAGCATGACGGCAACAACGAAGCAGGCATACTCTACAGTCTAAAGATCTATATAGTGTATGTATGATGAATCTGTTCAGCTTAGTCTATATAGTTGGCATAGCCCATTGTCTTCAACTGAGGCATCTGACATGAATAAGAAGTTAGTTGCATATATATTATTCGACCTACTGATTATGAATATATATATACAGGTATATATAAATATGTATAAGTGTAAATGTATAACCGATTTCATATTACTTTCCAATCCTACGTTTTTAAATGGCATAATCAGCTTTTGCATGTTTATTTCTCTCCTGATGATCATGAATATATATACATGTGTGTGTATATATATCATACATGTATGTATTGATGGTATATATGTACATTTAGAACAGATTACGTATTACCATCCGCTCCTTAATTTTTAACCATCAGTTGACCATCCTTAAGCATGCTTATTTATCGACCTTCTGATCATGAATATATATGTATGTATAAACATTGATGTTGTATATATACTATATATATATAAAAATGTGCATAAATATACAAATAGAAAAGATTAAGCATAACCATGCTACGAAATATGAAACATCGCTTATCGCCCTAATGATCAAGCATATATATGCATATGTAGGGTATAGCGGCGTGTGTTGAATGAGTGCACACTTGCGCCATGTCGTGCGCAATTTATGTTAATCGCAGAAGCGGCCACGCGTCCCTCAATTCAGCCTAGGCAACTCTCCCTTCTTCCATTCCCACGCCCCCTGCCAACGTACCTTCCCATGCGAGGGATGTCCCCTAGCCGGTTGTGTGTGTGCGAGTGTGCGAGTGCGAGTGTGTTAAAAAGCAAATAAAAATGCCACAGCAGAAAACGAACTGCGCTGATGATACTCTGTAAGAGGTTTGCAATGCAAATCCATATCTTATCGGTTATGGAAGTGTGCTATAAACATCCATGATAACTTGATTACTGTTCATGGCAACTCCGAGTTGCAACTTTTCCTTTTTAAGCATAACAGCTGTTAAATTTCGAGCTGTATGTACTCGTGTGTGGCATACCCCTGCTACTGTCACTCCACACAATTACAGGGTATGCAAATAAGGGAAAACAAACTTTTTTGGTACCTTGCACAGCGTAGAGTAGAGCAGAGAGCAGAGAGCAGAGCGCAGAGTCGAGGCGGCAGAAATAATTTTAATGCCGTGGTTTTTACGTGGTAACTCCGGATTGAAGGCACCGCCACGGGGCCAATTTAGGCAGTCAACGTTAGTCAGTTGCTGCAGACACGAGTCTGTCGCTGGCAGCCAAGTGCCAAGAGCTCCTCCGTGACTGTGACTGTCACTGTCGCTTTTGCTGATGCTCTCCAAGAGCGACGCATCAGCCGAAAAGTTTTCCTTGTTTGTTTGTTGTTGTTGTTGTTTTTTTCTTGTTGCAAGTGAAAAGTGAAAAGCAAATCTCAAGGCATGCAGGAAACCAAAGCATCTGCCACGCGCACAAGCACGCCCATGCCATCGCGAACCCCAACCCCAACCACAACCCTAACCCCAAGACCAACACAAGCAACACCAGCCCCAATCTGCTTGCCTTCTCCGCCATCGCAGTCTCAGTCAAAGCCTTCGGCCTACAACTACCTGCTGAAGACGCAGCTTGGCCATGGCAACCGCGACAATTGGCTGACCAAGGTAGGACCCGCATCCGTGGAGGCAACCAGGCGTCGCCTGCTCCTGCGCAGTACTCGCAATCATGCAATCTCCGAGCCAGATCTGCTGTTGTCCCTCACAACGGGCTCGAGCTCCTGCTGCAGCGAGGCCGAGCCAGAGGAGGAGGAGGAGGAGGAGGAGGCCGAGGTGGACCCCAGTCGAGCAGGCAACGTGGAGGCCATTAGCCTGGTCAGTGCGAACTTCAAGTGCAACGACCTGGAGTGCTCACTGGTGCTGAGCGACTATGCAAAGTGTAAGTAGGGAAGCTTGAATCGATGTCGAAGGGGGGAAAGAGGATGTTGTATGCCGATGCTTGAGGCAAGAGTCGATCTTATATAGCCAATTGGAACTATACTATACTATACCGAGTCTAACTTATACACACATATATTCATTTTCCTCTCGAGATAAATGCAATAGTTCAACAGAGAAAGAATGACAGACTAAAGATCATTCCTAGATTATATAGGTTCAAAATTCAGCGAGATATATCTGATATATATTGATATATCCCAAAATACACACATTTATAGCATTTTATTGCTGTGTTCGTTTAATTCGATTATAAATCTATGTTAAGATTTCGCAACATATGTTTCAAATCAAAACGAAACCGTTCAAACACAATCTTTTTATACCCTTGCAGAGGGCATATTTATTTTCGTCAGAAATTGGCAACACACGTTTACGACGTGTTATATATACAATATTTATTCTCCATCTACATCTACAGAGGAGTCAAATTAGACCTGTCCATGTCTCCGTTGCAGTGTAAACAAGTCTTTCAATCTATATTAATAAAACTCTTATTGCACTGTATATTGTTCCACGCTATAGAAAAGTCGGTACGAGTCAGATCAGACCAATATATGGCATAGTTGCCATACAACCTATCGGCTGACTTTTATAATTCTCCAAGAAATTGCAACCAAATACATTATTTCTATGGGAATAACGTGTAATAGAATTTCTTCCAAATCGGTCTACTATAACATATAGCTCTCGTAGGAACAAAGTAAGACATAATATTCCACAGTTAATCTATACAAATTTAATATATTTCATTATAAGCAACTAAATAGATTTTAATTAAATTCCTTCCAAGTTCGTATAGGAACAATAAATCCGAATTTAAGATTTTTATAAGACAATCAACAGTTTTTTGATACGTCCAGCAACATTATTGATATTGAAGACAAAGAATGTAAGGGCATAAAACCATCGGTGTGCCGAAGGTATCCTTTTTTTGGATTTAAAATTGATTTAGACAGATTCCCCGTTTACTTGCGGATGTGATCGTATAATAGATTTGTATAAGATTAATTTATGTGGGAATGGATTATAACGCAATTGCAAACTCGGATTTTCCAAATAGAAAAATTCATCTTTTTCTTGAAATGAACAATTCTAGCGAAAGAAAGACTTTTGAAACTTTTCAAATTCTGCAAAATGCGTTTCTCAAACTTTGTTGCAAAATCATTATTTTCGTTTTTGCATGTTGAAAGACAAAGGCAACAAATTTTCGCAATTATTTTTCACAATTATTTTTCACGTATTTTCTTGCTAATTTCCACACAAAGTGTACGCTAAAAGGGGCATCTTGGTTCAAGAAGAATCTGTTTAAGGCAAGAAATATGAAAAGATGCCAACAGATATCAAATAACAACATTCATTCATTATATAGTCGTTTGTTATATTTATCATATATTTTATGTGCACAATTTTATTGAATTTAGTACACCCCATTTTGCCATGTCAATGCTACAGGGTATACAAATTAGCTATAATGCGAAGAAATATAGTAAACAAATGTTTTAATTGCAATTTGAGTTTACATATAAACGTTTTGTTTCGCGAAATTCGTCTGCTGCAGGCCTTCGGCATGCTCGACTGTGATATACCCTGCACAGTGTAGAAAGAGTGTATATATTGAAATAATTCTCTTATTCAAAGACATTTCAGGTGTCTAAATATCAAGTGAGTCCCAAATAACCACACTTATACTTTGCTACAGGGTATTCGAAGACAGAAAACAAATGAGGGCAGAGTGAGGCAAGGGGGAGATGTGGATATGTGGGGGAGGGGGAGGCGGCGACGCGTTTGTTGCCTTGAGAGTCACGGCGTCTTGCCAAAATAGAAAATACATAAATATTGTGATCAAGATCATTGCCGCCCGCTCTAGGTAATGGTGATATAATGCGATGCTCGGCTGCTGGGACGCTTGGCTGCCGCTTTAGTTGGCAGTTCGCATGACACCTGTTTGGTATGTGTCCAACGCTGGCGGCACCAGAGGCGGAGGCGGGCAGTTATGCCCAGTGGGCGCGCACACTCGATAGACAAACAAAATTTTTGACAAATTAATTGATAGCATCCAAAGCTCTGCCCCCTCTTCATTCCCCACGAGAACTGAGACAATGCTCAGCGACAGTCTGTATTGGTATTTAGTGCCCTCTATAGGGGGTTCTAAGTAATGTGTGTAGGTGTGTGTGTGTGTGTGTGTGTCTTGGCCGTATCCAAGGCTGCTTAGGTTTATATGTCTGATTCGTTTACACGGCAGAACTAGACTACCTTGCACTTCCTTCCTTCTACTGCCTCCTTCTACTCCCTCTGCCTTCTGCTCGAGCTGCCTTTGTTTATTTGTTTATAACAGTTGCCGCTCCAGTCGCTGCCACTCGAGTAGTCGAGACAGTCGGCGCAGAGCGGCTCAGTTTGCTTTTGCCCGACGCCGCACAGACACAGAAAAATGCCGCTAACTGCCGAGTGAAATCTAAATAGCTAAACAGCTAAATAGCTAAATAGCTAAGCAGCTAACGTGTTCGATATCGTCCACAAACTGCTTTGTTTCTTTCGGTTTCCTTTTTTTTACTTGTGCAAATAGTGAAATGATGAAAGAACAACAACAATGAGATACGCAGAGATATGCAAGAGCTAAGAGTCGTTGCCACATCGCATAATCCACGTAATCCCCGAACCAACGCCCCACACTGCCCTCCACCTGCTCCACTATGGACTTCAACAGCGGATTCGGCGGCGGTCGCGTGCAGTTTCTGCAGGCTCAGCTGTTTCCAGTCTGCACACTAACAACATCCAGTGGAGGTAATATCTGCACCCGAAGCATGCACATGCATTCCAACAATCCTAAATAATTTAGAAACATTCTGCATATGAAATAAGACTGATGTATATTTGAAGTGCAAACACCAACTCGAAATTGAAGAGATAGGGACAATCAGTTCAGAAGAAATCTTAGAATTAGCTGAATAGAATTGAGCTGAATATGGAGGGAAGGTATAGGTATAGGAATAGTTCTTATAGGTAGCGTTACAGATGCCTTTATCTAGTGATATATAATAATAATGTTTACTTAGGTCTACTTCGCTTTCTTCCTTGAAATCTGAACAAATTTTCAAATATTTTTCACTTTCCTGAACAAGTAATAATATTAATTTTAATTCAATCGAATAATCATACAAGATCTACAAAAATCTTTAAAAAATGTATTCAAAAATATGGTTTCATACTCCCAAAACTTCTGCATAATCGTGTTCAAGTATAACTATTATATATATTTTGTATATATAGTATATATTTGGCTCTATATAGATTTCTGCAGAGCTGTATACTCACATTCGTTTGGTTCAATTTTGTTGATTGTCTAAGGGCACCACGGTGTTTGTTGTTGTTTGTTCTCCTTCTTCCTCTTCTTCTGCTTCCTATTTGTTGTTTGTTCACCTTATTTTCATACGTATGAAGTTGTTTTTTTGTTCTCGTTATCTGCACTAAACAATAGTTTATTTTCTGCAGTGTAGCGTGGAAAAACAAATTCCTAATGATGATGATGATGATACTTTGCCTGCTCGCCTCGCACTTGCTCGTTGTGGCCTTTGCTTTTGCTGTTCGTGTCCGTCTCAGACGCCAATTGCGTCACTGCAAAAGAAGATTAAGAAGATAATGCTGCAGGGAATTAGCCGTAAATCGTTTCAATTTCACCAAGTTAAGGAATTTTCCCCCAAATAAATCGACGCTGTGTTCGTCGCAACGCGCTGTTATGACAACGGCAAACAAACACAAATTAACACAATCCCCAATTTGGAGCCGCTTGGGGTCGCTATCTATCTACTCGGGTCTCGTCCGCCCCTCCCCCTCCCCCGCTCCCTCTAGTATTTAATATTCATAAGCCGACAAATGCCGCCTTCGGTTTTAGTTTATTTCTTTTCAATGCGATTCACTCCGTTTTATTAGTGGCGAAAAGTAAAGAGAGTCCTCGCCCAATGGGGAAATCCATGGACATTATCAGCGAAACCACACTATCAACACAATGGGGTCAATCGCTTTGTTTGTGGCCCAAACAGATTTCTCACCCTTGATAGAAGTTCGCCGAAGACATAACCTCAATGGAAGACACTCGATTGGCAATAACTGTTATGCTATATACGATATATATAATAGAATAGCTATTTACGATCCTATTTTGTATGTATTCCAATTTTCAAATACTTAACCTATTTCTGTAAAAATATATATGTACATACATATAAATTCGCGATGCTTCGTCTCGTAGATCTAATATAGAATACTTGTAATGCTATATATTAAAAATATATAATATAATATTATACCTATTTACACTCCCATTAGACTTTTGTGGATCGTTTGAAAACATCTAACATTATAACCCAGCATTATTACCTAAAAAATATATATTATTTTTTTTACTTTCGAAAACTTATCCTATTTCCGTAAAGATACGAGTATATTTACATATAACTTCGTGATGCGTCATCTTATTGATCTAATATAGAATCCTTGTTTGCAATGCTATATATTATAAATATATAATATAATATTATAGCTTTTTACAATCCCATTTAACTTTTGTGAATCGTTTGGAAACATCTAACATTATAACCTAGCATTATTAACTAAAAAATAAATATTATTTTTTTTAACTTTCGAAAAACTATCCTTTTTCCGTTACAATAAGTGTACATATATAACTTCGTGATGCATCATCTTACACAGAATCCTTGTTTGTAATGTTATATATTTTATATATAATATAATATTAAAGCTATTTACAATCCCATTTAACTTTTGTGGATCTCACTTTCTTTCTCATAATAAATATACATGTTATATACATATAACTTCGTGATGCGTCACCTTATTGATCAAATATAGAATAAATAAATGTTTTCTTTCTCTTTGTTCCTTCTGCAATAAAATGCGCACTTGCCAGACTTATTTGACAGTGCATTAGAAGGTAACCCGCAATACATTGGGATTTACTCAATGAGTACCGCTTGCGCCATCCGCCTAGGACCCTCGACCCTTGCATTCTTGCGAATGCGAGTTCATCCAAAATGTTCATTGTTGTCTCGTCTCGCGGTTACCTTATCGTGTCTAACAAGAACAAAGGAACCAAATTGTGCCATATTCAGACGAAAATTTACAGACAGGTTCACTTTGTACCGGGCCCGGGGGCGGAGGAGGCGTTGGCCGAATGTTTTTGGGTGATAAACAAAATACCATAGATTTTAAGGACTGTTCAAATTAATGATAGATAAAGCTGCCAGTGTTCAGATCATGCCATTGATTCGCGAACGTGCCAAGAACGCGGCTGCTATTACGATTTGCGATTTGCGATTGCCGCCTGCGTTTGAGCGTAAAAATTTAATTAATGAAAAATTCCCTTGGGCGCTTCACACATACATACTATATAGAGCATATAGTATATATATTGTATTGTATCTGGGGAGGATGGCGCATCGATTCATAGCCGCGACAATGTTCGCTCTACGAGTGAACCCGAACCGCAGTCCCAAAGTAGACGATGCGATTCGTGTGGCATCATTCGTCTTCATTTTTACTGCAACGAACTCAGGGATTTGGGTTCGGATTCGGGTTCATTATTCAGCCTCATTTTGGAAATGAACTCATTAACTTGAGCGAAATGCGACTGCAATTCTCTTTGTCCCACTGCACGTTCGAGAACAAGGTCGGGCAGTATTTATACTAAACACATCACTCTCTCACAGTAATGTTCAGTTGAGGTATATGCGCATCGATCAGTTGATCTAATTGCCCGATAAATAAATACTGCTAATAAAAGAATAAAATAAAGTTATTCGATTCGCGTTGTGGATCCTTTGGCTAAATAATTTCATTACTCAATTGTTATTATGCTGTTATTGAACACAATTTAAAATATTCATTGTGCACCTATAATAACTTTTGATATCGCCCACCTAATACCCTGTACCCAAAGGTGCATATCTTCTACCAACTCTTGTCATTATTTCTGAAATCATTTCTAAAGCAATTAAAAGATTTTGCTCAATTGATAATTGCACGTTCTCTCTAATATTTCTATGTCTATGCAAATTAATTATGTTAAATGAGAAAAACCCAGTGGAAAACAAAAATAATTGGTAGTGAAAATTGGCTCTTGTTCACCTGAATTTCAAAATGTTGATTGCATTATATACACATGTATATAGGCAATGTACACTCAGATTCAAATCTATATTTGTTTCGCAGAACGACAAATATCGTATAAAATTTGCAATATTTGTGGATAGAGAACGAACGAAGCCACACAAATTTGCTATTTTATAATTATAATAATTGGATAAAATAGTCTTAAATTAGTGAACAATAAAAAATATATATATATATATTTTTTTTTTTATTCTGTAAGGAATTTAATTATCTGTACCTTAATGAGCATCTCAAGTTTCTAGCTACTTACAGTAGTTATAGAGAAAATATAATCTGATCATCTCTAGTCCATATCAATTTAAGCTAAATTTTTTTTTTTTTTTTTGTATAACTTCTATAAATAGTAACTGTAAAGACATGATCTGATTATCTTTAGCTTATTAATTAGTTTCATTTTCATTTCATTTCTCTTCATCGTCGCCCCTGTCTACCCAGTACTATTAGTCAAACATAAACAACTCTCATGGATACAAATTTACAGGGTATGCGAGCGTTCGCATGCCAAAATTTTGCTACACCTCTCTGGGTTCATAAATAATAATTAATTACTAAAATCCCGCTGACAAAATACATTGTGAATATCTCAAGTCTTTGTGCCCACGCTCATTTGGATTAACAGTAAATTATCTACGAAAATACAGCAGACAGTTTGTCTGGATAATGCTTACACTTATCGGACGCACACGATAATCGCTGCTATATCTATTCGATATCGGTTCAGTTTCAATGCCTTTCAGTTCAATTGCAAGCCAAAAGCTCCAGCCTCTTTGCCGTGGCAGTGAAAAAGCTTCCCAACGGCCGTGCGCCTGTCAGAGAAAGTGCGAACCGAACGACCGAAAGCTCCCCTGTCAATATCGCGGGCTCTTGCTCCCACACTCTCTGTCTCTCTCCTACTCTCTCTCATGGCAATAAATAATATTCGCAACGGCAACTGTCGCTGCCGACGCCTTTCAGAGCTGCGGCTGAGCAACGCAGAGCCGAAGCAAATTGAACTGAACGTCGCTGCCCGCACTGACGTCGTCGTCGTCGTCGTCGCCGTCGCCGTCGTCGACGCTGCTGCAGCGTGTGTACAAAAGAATCAACATGTTCGTCCATGTCCAATCGTTCCCATACATCGCGATTCGTTTGCCTTTCTGGCTTTCTGTTTTAGTCAACAACAAAACGCGCAAGCAGCAACGTCAACTACAGCCACGATAACAGCACCGAGAGACGCAGCGCAGCACTAACGAATTGCCTCGATTGTCCGCTCGACTCCCGCCTATCGTCAATCGCCTGTCGCCGGCCTGTCCCCCCTCGATGAGTTGAGATTTGGCACCTTTGCCTGTCACGCTTCCTTAGAGAGGAACTCGTTCGATCGCATCGCTCAAAACTGTTCGCGGTTCATCATCGTTCGCGCAGATCTCGCGTCGCGTTCTATATCTTTGCCAAAAGTTCTAAGTATTAAGCACTGAACAGCTGCGTTTCTCGCTTTTCCAATCGGTTCTTTTTTTTTTGTGTGTTCTTCGGTCTTCACTGCCCTCCCCCAACTATACCCTGTAGAGTGGGTGTCATAGCAGTCAGCTGGTAAAGGTCGATAGACTCGAGATTGCTCCTTAGATCTTTCGATCATACATCTTTCGATCTCCAGCGGCTTACAGGCTCTACCGAACTTCAACCGATATCGGGTATGTACCGCTGGCAAACCTGTATACCCTACAGAATCAAATTGTTGCACACTCGGCTGAAAATTCCCCCAACATTTTGAAGACATGGCCTACATATGTTGCCGCCTTCACAGTCCGCTGTGTGCATCAAATCAGGAGGAGCATTTTATTCGTTTTCAGTTTGAATTTTGCCAATGTTCTAAATAACGGTCAACGGATTCAAAAAAGAAACATCAAAATAAGTCTATAGACCGAGGAAAGTGTGTGTGCGTGCGTGTGTGTTTGTGATTCACACTCAGGTATTATGAATACTCTGAGATACACAAATATATATTATTTTGGCCAAAATCGTTGCCAAACAGTTTCAGTTTTGTTTTCGTGACCATTTCGTACATTAATCAAGTATTTTGTCTGATTTATGAAAATATATATTTTTCACTTGGTTTGTTATTATAAACCAACCGTAAATGGAATTTTTGACCTTTATAAAGGTGTTCTTTGAAAACAAAATCCGTAGAGCGCATTCAGAATATTTCGATAGAAAACTGAAATTTAATAAACTTTGGAAAAATCTATTTTCCATATAAACAATCGACCAACATACTTCATAAATGTTATTTATGGGCAAACCTTTCTTATTTCTTTTTAAATTTCTCAACTGATATTTGAGAAAGAGTGATTTGATTACCTACAAACCCTATATCTTGTTGCAGTCTATCATTTACAACGATTTCATTGTTCTGCTTGTTGTGTGAACAAGATTCCTTTATTTTACATTGTGTAAGAGTTTTGAATATTTGCCAATTGGTTTTTAATAAACAAGAAAAAGAACGCGAACACGCCCTTTTGCCACTAGGAAATGTTTTACAGGTTCAACAAATATTTAAACAACAAGAACTAATGAGTTGTAACAAGAAAATATAAGCGCAATTTAGTTCATTTTTAGTTTCGTATTTTTACTCATTCGGAACGAACTAAAACGGCATGAAAAATGTAATTAACAAATTTCACATGGTTTTAAATCCTTAGTTCGACTTGGCCAGCGCAATTAAAAATTGTACTTAATGAGTTTCATTTAAAAATAAGTTACAACAACTCAGTTTCTTTTAAGAATCGGTCCAACAATATTTTAGGCAACTAAAGTATTTAACAATAAGAGCCTTTTCTAAAAATTTCGATAGTTTAACCTATTCCACATCAAATTGAACACATTCAGTCCTGCATATTCTAATAATAAGCTGAAATTAACGAACGTCAATCTGCCACTGCCCAAGCCCGTAATGAACGCGGCTCTTCCATTAAAGTCTATTAATACACTCAACTCAGTTAGCCGTACTCGTGACAGTTCACTTAAAATAGCTCAATGTCAGAAGTGAAAAGTTAACTTCGCAGCGGCCTCCACGACTCGCAAAACCTTTTGAATGAGAACGAGAACAGTTTGATTTACTGGTTCGCTACTCATTCCAGCTGGGTTCCTTGGCAATTTCCTTTCGAAGGGACTGAAAACAAATCAATTAGTCGTGAACACAGATGAGAAAACATTGAAACCAATTGCACGACTGAAGGAACCGCGCGACCTTTTCGCCCTGCCGAAGGAGAAGGACAATGATTGCTCACAGCAGGCCCCCAGATGGCCGGTAGAATGTCAGGTTAGTAGTAGTCCTCAAGGCAGTTGTTGTATCCAATCCAATTCTCGCCCAATCTCTTTGCAGGTGATCGAGGAGCGAATCATACACATTCCCTATGTGCCGCCGCAGCCCGAACCGCTGAATGTACCGACGGGCAACGAACTGAAGCCGCGTCCAGTGGGCGAGGAGAATGGCATCGTTGTGTTCACCTATTGTCCCATAAGTGCGGTCAACTATGTAAGTATATTGAACTGGTTCCGACAACCCTTTAGCATGCACCGCCGGCACCTCTGACACGGGCTGGGAGAAGGGGGTTTGGTGGGTAGAACACAAACGGATGCAGGGAAGGCGGAACACACTGTTGTCTGAGGGAGGGGGAGGGGGAGGGGGTTGTGCTGCTCATTTCTTAATTTTCTTCCGACCTTAAACAACCAAACAGGATAATTCAAATACCACGGCGAAGGTAGATGACAAATCCAGCGAAGATTCGGATGACTCATCGGACTCGAGGAACGACTTTATCCCCCGCCGCCTAATAATGCACTCGAACAAGGCACAGTTGAACAGTGTTTCCAAGATATTGAACAGGCTGGACGATCGGTCGACAAGCAACTCACAAGACGACGACGACGACGACGATGAGTACGATTCGAGTGGGCATACGCCGCAGGAATTGCGGGAGAAGAACACCCTGCAGAGTCTCATCGAGGCCAAAAAGAAGCGATACGTGAGCGCCAACTCGCTGGGCCTCACAGACAGCAGCAAGCTGGACACCAGCGGCAAGATGAGCAGCAGCAAGGATGCCAGCGACATCGAGGACATCTGGAAGAACAACAGCACCGAATGCCGCCCTGCATCGCCCAACTATGTGCTCAGCCAGTTTGGCAAGAGGACGTCCAAGGCAATTATCAAGAAGCTGGTCGAACATGATGATCAGCCATCGGTCGGGGCCAGCAGCTCCGCTTCGAACAAGGTACAAACCAAATACGCGGTCACCCCCTTCAAGCTTCCCAAAACGAACATGACTCGCCTGGAGGTTGCCTTCCAGAACAGTGCCCGTCAAGGCCTCGAGCCAGCTGCCGCGGGTAGTAAGAGTTCGGCCAATGACACGGACGAGGACAAGACGAGCAGTGACAGCAGCAAGGACAGTCACCCGATAAAAGACCAATTGGCGTTCCTAAGAAGCTGCTGTGGCAGCCCCATTCCCCGTTTAGCCGGTGGTGCCGACAAGATTTCGAATACTAGCACAACATCCGTATCGGATGCGGATACCCTAGTGGGAGACGAGGGCGATTTTACGCTGGCAAGTAAGCGAAGTAGAACGAGGGTAGAACTGCCAGAGTTAGAAATGAGCGAGGGATGCAGACAGAGATTTGATTTTAAGTGAAAGTTAGTTTACAGCACAAGGCAAAAGAAAAGCTAACTATCGATAGCAGATAAGAACTATCGATACACTCTATGCTGTATAAGATATTGTTAAGCATGATAGTAGTAGATAAGTAATCTATCGATATTTCGTAAAAACTATCGACAAAGTTATCGATATACTCAATGCTGTTTGTTAGATAGAATTGAGCAGGAGAGTAGAAGAAAAGCCAACTATCGATATACTCTTTGCTATGTGTTAGTTGAGAGATTTGATTAAGCTGAAAGTTTGCAGAAAAGGAGAAAAGCTAACTCGATATCTTAAATCGATAACCTCTATCTCTGTCTATCGATATACCCAAAGCTACGCGTTAGTTGACAGATATATGATTAAGCTGATAGTAAGTTTTGAGCAAAGAATAGGGAAAGCTGGAGAACAATCGATATCGATAAAGACTATCGATATGCCCTAAGCTAAACGATTGTTGTAGTTGCACGATACTCTGGTAGACTTTAGGAAATTGCAGCGTTAGTTCGAATAAAGTTATCAATAGACTTTCCTTTGGTGGGAGCTCATTAATCCTAATGTTCCTGATCCCTCAGCTGTCGACGAGAATATGTCGATGCCATCGAATCTGAGTAAGCGGCAGGTGAGCGTGGCAGCAGCGGTAGCCGCTGTGGCCAGGGGTCGCCGTCGCGGGTTCGACCCGGACCAACAGCAGGGCAATGATATTGCAAATCTAGCGCACTTGGGCACCAACTGCATCAACAGCAACGGCACCTTTGAACTGAACGACAAGCTCTGCCCGGAGTTTGGCCTTACCGATAAGTTATCAATTCAATCACAAACTTACGATATCCCCCAAACACAGTTCAGTCGCTCGGCGGTGGGCGGTGCCAAATTTGTTACCAACTGCCATCCGATGAATACCGATGAGTACGATAGCCTGGAGTTCGAGTCGCGCTTCGAGTCGGGTAACCTGGCCAAGGCAGTGCAGATCACGCCCACCTACTATGAGCTGTATCTACGCCCCGATCTCTACACGAGCCGCTCGAAGCAATGGTTCTATTTTCGCGTACGACGCACCCATCGCAACATGCTCTATCGCTTCTCCATTGTCAATCTGGTCAAGTCAGATAGCCTGTATAACGATGGCATGCGACCGGTCATGTATTCCACACTGGGTGCCAAAGAGAAGAAGGAGGGCTGGCGTAGATGCGGCAACAACATATCTTATTACCGCAACGACGACGAGTAAGTACAACCTCCCTTCCTTCAGTTAAATACTATATAGTATTACCATTATCTGTCGCTCCCTTCCACACAGTACAACCAACACAAACAACGAAGAGGACGACGACAATTCCAGCTATACGTTGACGTTCACCATTGAGTTTGACTACGACGACGATACCGTCTACTTCGCGCACAGTTATCCCTACACATACAGTGATCTGCAGGTGAGTTGCAGGCCCAGTAACTCCTTTCTAGGATTGATTAATCTGCCACTGCCTCCACTGCATGCAGGACTATCTAATGGAGATACAAAGACATCCGGTTAAATCAAAATTCTGTAAATTGCGTCTGCTATGCCGCACCCTGGCCGGAAACAACGTGTACTATCTGACCGTGACGGCGCCCTCCGGCAATGAGGACCATATGCGGGTAGGTTGTCAACCGAGTGATCTTTCATTGACTGAGCTAACCCATTCCTTTCGTGGCGATAAGCAGCGCAAGAAATCCATTGTGGTATCGGCACGTGTGCACCCCAGTGAGACGCCAGCGTCGTGGATGATGAAGGGTCTGATGGACTTCATAACCGGCGACTCGACGGTGGCCAAGCGCTTGCGACACAAATTCATATTCAAGCTTGTGCCAATGCTGAATCCAGATGGCGTGATTGTGGGCAACACTCGCAACTCCCTGACTGGCAAGGATCTGAATCGTCAATATCGCACAGTTATACGCGAGACATATCCATCCATTTGGTATACAAAAGCCATGATAAGAAGGTCAGTTCGTTCCCCAGGCTAATCTACAATTCTTTAATCCTTCTTGTACAACTTCTCAGACTGATTGAGGAATGCGGTGTGGCCATGTATTGTGATATGCACGCACATTCACGCAGGCACAACATATTCATATATGGCTGTGAGAACAAGCGCAGTCCCGAGAAGAGACTCACCGAGCAGGTGTTCCCCCTCATGCTCCACAAGAACAGCGCCGATCGAGTGGGTATCCTCAATCTGTCCACATCAATCACAAGCAATCATCTTCATCATCACATTTCCCTCTTTCAGTTCTCATTCGAGAGCTGCAAGTTTAAGATCCAGCGCAGCAAGGAGGGCACTGGACGCATTGTTGTCTGGATGCTGGGCATTACGAATGCCTATACCATCGAGGCGTCTTTTGGTGGCTCCTTGCTAGGCTCACGCAAGGGCACTCACTTTAATACACAGGTAATTAACCAAAAAAAAAAAAAAAGACCCTTCGTCTTCGCGAAGGTTTTATACCCTTGCAGATCTTAGAATCATTTGCAGAACCCTTAATTGCTGTAGATTGTTCCCATGATAGCTACAATGAGTATATTATAGTTATCCGGTTTAAATGATAAGGGAAAGTTATATAGAAGTTAAGTCAATACTAATATGAATTACAAAAAAGGTTTGTAGGCAAAGTTATTCGCTTTGGCGGATTATTCCTATAAGAGTATGGGATATAGTTGATTTTGGTAAATTAGATAATGTTTATTATATATTATCGTTTAATTGTCATAGGTAGTAGACAAGTTGAATTATTTCGAATAAGAATGCTGATTTTCATACAAACACTCTCATTTGCTCGATTGTTCCGATGGCAGTTATATATTATAGTAGTCTGACTTTAATGCTGTTAATCAAGCATATGATTCATTTTGAAAATGGCCTACGTAGTAAATAAGCTAAGAAATAGCACAAATCGGCTTATAGGTTCGAGGTTATATAGGAGCTACTCGATATATCGGTACTATCTGTCTTGATCCGACTTTATAGGATAGTATACCATAATTGGCAATGCAACCGACAGATGAACGGACATATCCTGTTCAATTCGTCTATTGACGCTGAACAAGAGTATATATAGGTTATAGTATCGAAGATATCCACTCAGGAGCCCTGCAAATATCTAGAAACCCTCTGCAAGGGTATAAAAATAATGAAATCGTTCTCGCTAAGTCTCCGTCTCTGTCTCCGTCTCGATCTTGCAGGATTACGAGCACATGGGCCGGGCATTTTGTGAGACTCTATTGGACTATTGTGATGAAAACCCGAACAAAGTAAAGCGACACGCTAAGTTATTTAAGCAAATCAAAAAGATAAGAAAACGCGAGAAACGCGAACAGAAAGCATTGAAATTACAAAAAATGGCCGATCAGGGATGTATTATAAGCGACAAGTTGAAAGTGAAACGTTCTGTGGAGAAAAGTGTCTCCTAGGAAGGTATTTCACTGACACACACACACACACACACACACACACCGTACACCAACACACACAGCTACAGACAGACAGACAAACACACACACACACAGACACAGACACTGAGATATCTAGACACGATCGCCAGGCAACTGCTTTTAGTTAACTGTGTTGTGAACACCCTGTGAATGTTGTGTGTGTGTGGTTTGCCTTCGAGATGCTGTGCTCAAATTATCGCGATTATCCGTCCGATTTCGATAAGCGATAACCACTCTCCCCCCTCCCCCCTCTCGGGCACGCGAGAAGAGAAAACCCATTGGCCACGGCCCGACATGTTGTTTGTCGATGTTGTTCTTGTTGTTGTTTGTTGTCTCCTACGTGTCGAACGTCAATTGAGTTGCCAAGAAAAAACCAAAGAAACTTAACAAAACAAACTAATTTGAATGCTATCTATCGCCGATCGCTGTTTTTTTATGTTTTTGAGAAACAAAATTCAGCACTATATGTAATAGATCTTAAATTCTGAGCATATACTCCCATGTATACCGTCTAAAATACATATACGCATACATACGTTCTGTGTGTGTATATATATTTGTCTATGGCATACATGCATATATCCGATATATGTCTAGCATAAGCACACGCACACACAAGCACACGCACACCCACACACTTCTCACTGGCAGCACAACACCACCGACACCGATTATAATCAATTATCAATTATCGTTAATATTATTTGTATTATTTTATGATCTAAGCGGTAATATACTCTATAGTTGCCCATGGCTTGCCGTCTACACTGTAATTATTAATTATCTGTCCGAATAAAGCAATTTACGTAGTTAGAGGCTATTGTTTATATACATATAATATATATCTCTGTATGTGTCTCATGTTCATGTTCTAGACAGCTTTGCCAAGTCAACCATTCATTCAACCACAAAACGAACCAATCAAATTTATTGATTTTGACCTTTCCACCTTCCACCTTAACCACATCACTTCACATCACCTGACATTAATTTTTCTTTTCGGCCATTCCATTATTTTGCACTAATCCTAATGAATTAACATTTACAATAGATTTTAAATTTACTCAAACAACAGGAAAGACTTCGCTCTAAAATTATCGAAAGACTGATGCGCGAAGGCTCCAGCGCTGATGAACCTCTTAATATACCGCTGTCCGATTATTCCAGGTAAGTCCAATCCCCCTAATCCCCATCGCAAACAAATCTAATGCGCAATTTCGGTTGTAATGATTGGTTAGGAAAAACTTAATTACAAATTACCTGCTATTATCTTTAATTGTTATTCGTTACCAGGGTTGCCAGGTCAGCCTTTTTCCGAATAGATCTGTCACCCAATTTTTTCGTCTAACTTTGAAATAAATAGCTAAATCTGTCCGGCAATCTGTGCCTATATTTTGTATTACTAAAATTCAAAACATTTTGAATACAATTTTAATAAAATTTGTAATTTGTATACAAATTATTATAGAAATTATTCCTTTCGATTTTCAATCATAGAAAATCAAATATTTCAGTTTATATTTCCACTTCCAATCATCAGTAGAGCAAAAGAAATTACATGGATATACAAATTTATAAAATTTGAGCCTTTTTTGTCGTTTTTCCTTTATCGATCGGTCTTAATAAGTACTATCTTTGTGATGGGTAGCTGGCAGTCCAGTTTTTTACATCATTTATAGAAACCATAACGATTATGTATGAAGAATTACATATTTTATTAATGAGGAATTTCCGTAATCTTAAATTCCATAAATTGCATAACAAGTAAAATAATAGCTAACCACCTCACACTTGTGTACTCTTCCTCCCATCTCTAATCAATCATCTTCCTGATCACTAACCCAGCGATGATGGCAACTGTAGCTCGAGCTCCGACAACGAGGGCAAGCACTCGATAACGGCCTCCGATCTGGAAGGTCCTTGCTGTGCGCCCATACGTGCACCACCCAGTTCGCCTGAGATCCTGCACGAGATACGCAAGGTAGGTGCCTCGCTTCAGGTCGTCCTCTCTCTGTCCCCTCTCTCCCATCGTCCCTCCACGTTCCACGCACAATATCCCTTTAAATGAACCGCATCCGCTGCCAACAGTTCCGCGTTCGGCGAATGCACAAGGTTATGCACGTGCTGGATCAAGTATATTTCTCGCCGGTGCTGCAGCGCAAGTTTAAGGCGCTGGCACGGCTCAAGCGTCGTAGCCACAAGGTGGGCAAGGTGAGCACGAAGCGCCAGTCGGGTGGCGCAGCATCCCTTCTGCCCGGCAGTACCACTGCGATGAAGTCCGGTCCAGCCAATAACCAGATCACGACCAAACCAAACAAGGAACTTGCTGTGTCCGAGAGCAGTGACAGCATCACCTCGCAGTCCTCCAACTCGTTGACCGACAACGAGAGCAAGCAAGTTATCAAGGCACCGCCGCCCCGCAAGCGCAAGCAGAAGAAGAAGGTCATGCAAATCGAAAAGGGCAAGTCAAAGGTTATGAGCCGCAAAACGCGCATCGATCGCAACCTGAGGTTATGGCTAGCAAATCGCCGAATTTTCATTTTCCGTTGCAAAAAGGTATCTATAGGAACTTGCACCCGACTGCACCCGTATACTACATATATATATTTTTAACTATAATAATTAATTATTTTGAGGGGATACCAAGTGTTATACAGGTATAAAGAGAGGCCTTGTCCCTCTGCTTAACCTAATACCCGTAACATATTCTCTAATTAGCTGAGTACTCATTCGAAATGAGATCGAGTGCTTAAATGAATATAATTCCGTCAGTTCCTATAAATCCGACATGGCTAAATATAGCATAAGCACGCAAAATTATATAGTATTTCATATGTTAGACACATGTAAACAAGTGAATATGCCATTCGCAATTCTATTTAAGTGAACGAAACATTATTTCAGTCGCACTATGTCAAGCATATATAGCAACATTTTGGAACAAATTGAGAGTGCGTGAGGCACACGCATGTTCGTGTTCTATATAATATAGAAGACGACGCCTATTTCCGACTGTTAAATATGCTAAACACTTGTGGTGTGACCATTCAACCCATGCGAACTAAGTCTATGCAAGTTGTTAGACCCCTGCAGAGGGTATATTTATTGTGCTCGGAAGTTTACAATGCACCTAAGGAGACATCTTAGACCCCATTAAGTATATACCTATATATTCTGAATCAGCATCAGTCGATCTAGCCTTGTCTTACAAAATCATAGCGAACAAGGTTTTTGTTTAATAGCGTCTGTTTGTTGTCCGATCAGATTGAAATTTTGATGTTATGTTGTATCTTTTATATGTCGGTTACCAATCAACTTATAAGATTAAATTATTTGTGGGAGCTGTGGGCATGGCACCCAACATTTGAAATAAACTTCATCTGCGCCGGATAAACAGAAACCTTCATGCCGAATTTGGTGTCTCTAGCTTTTATAATAGCTGAGATCTGTGGGTTCATCTGGACATCCGGACGTTCAGACAGACAGACAGACGTGGCTTAATCGACTCGGTAGTGATCCTGAGCAAGAATATACGCCTCCTTCTGCCTGTTATATACATTTGCACATAGTTAGTATACCCTTTTTGAAGATTTTCAATGGTCGAAGGGTATAAAAATCATAGTGAGACATAATTTTGTATAAACACTACCGTTATATTAAACTTTTATGGGAACGATCAGAGCAGATAAGGGTATTCAACTTTCGGTCCATTAACCTTTTTTAGGCATATGGTAGTTCCTAAAGGTCCTCTACCATTCTATTTCATATTTGATCTTGGTTATTACCCTATTATATGTATTTACTGTAATCAAATATCAACGAATACAATACTATATATACCCAATCTGTAAGCTAATCCTTTCCCCTTCTCTTCCCTGCAGAATCGTCGCAATCGTGTGCGCAACAAACCTTTGAAGAAGCGCGGCGAGGTCGTGCGCACTGCACTCGATTTGCCCACCACCGATCCGGGTTCGGATTTGCATTTCTCCACAGACGATGAGGAGCTATCGCCACCTGGTCAGAGTCTGGGTTTCGGTGCAGTGGCACCACTGCGTCACACGCTGCTCCAAAGCGATCTGCAACGTCGCTACATCGAGGAAATCGGCGACATGGTGGTGCAGAAGCAGAAGCCAACCCCAATGCCCCCCGAGCTGATAGTGACTACGCCGTCGAAGACCACCGGACCGGGCGGTGTCAAGAAGCTGGAGGTTTACAAGCTGACGCCGCGCACAGCACCTGAACAACGCATCGCGAACCCTCAGCTGCTTGGTCAGGGTAATCCCTCAGCTGCACGACGCACCTACTCTTGGCACAACCTCAATCAGGAAGCTCCCGTTGGCGGTGGCGTTGGCCTCCCGCCCAGGCCAAACTTCTACATGAGCGATACGAAGCCATCCGTGAAAGTGCAAAGGCCACCACCACGACGGTAAAAGTGGTCATTCTTTATATTTGGCAAGTGCCTAACCCTCTTCCTTCCTCTTTTTCTCCCTCGCTCCAAACAGTATTCCCACCAACTTCATTCCGCTCGCCCAGCAGCGACACCCAAACGCAACCAATGCCGACGACTTGCAGCTGAAGCTCTCGCTGAAGAAGAAGATCTGGACGGGCGCCCATGGTGAGCCGGATGGCCGGCCTCTGTCCTGGTACAAGGGCCACAATCAGTCGCAGACACAGGCCAATATCGCCGCTGTCATGGCATCGGCGGCTGCTGCTGCTCAGATGCGTAACACTGCAGGAGGAGGAGGAGGTGGTGGAGGAGGCGGGGCACTGCCGCGTCCGTTCTTCAACGGAGGTAACAAGGAATCGATGGCACTGGCCGGCGGACCAACAATGGCGGCGCCGTTGCCACCTGCCTACTTGGGTGCACCGCGAAAGCCACGCAAGTTGGAACAGGTTGATCTGTTTAAGTAAGTGTGATGCGCTCCAAGCAGTGCCTCGTACTGATCTTCCCTTTCCCTTGGCAGCGCCTGCTCGCAGAAGTTGCTGATGTGGCAGCAGGAGCACAGGAAACTGCAGCCGACACACAACCGTCTCATGGGCGGCACCAGTGCCAAGCCGGACGATCCGCAGATGATGATGCGAGGCTGCAAGCCCAAGAAGACGATCAAGACAGCGGCCAGTGGCGATATGCTGCATGTCAACCATGTGGGTGCCGCGGGCAAGGGCAAGCGCAAGTCGAGTGTGATGAAGCTGGCCGAGACAACGCAGCTGGTCTCGCGATTCTCGAGGGCTCGCAGCGGTGTCCCGGGATCGGCCAATGCGGTCTCGGGGGCACATCAAAATCTCTCGCAGATGCAGCATTTGATCTTCAAGCGACCACCGGTCAACGGCAGCAGCCAGCAAATGCATCACTCCTCGTCAGGGGGCGGTGGTGGCGGCGTCGGTCCCTCCGGGCGCGCACCGAGTAAGTTTAAAACAGGTGGAATTGTGGTAACAGCTGTGCAACAGTCTACGGTCAACCCCGCAGGGAATGGCGGAGTCTCGCGACGGGTGCGTCACAGTAGCGGGGTCAATGTCGCCTCCGGCCACATGCTGCAGCAATATCGCAACAACAATTTGTTGCAATCGAACAAATCTGTGACGGGAATATCTCTGGACACGGTTAGTCTTGTGCGTAAGGTGAAGACCAAATTGAAGAAGCGCAAGTCTCGCACACTTGTCAATGCCGCTTCGGCGGGTCCCAAATAACGAGGATCGGTTCGACACATAGAGAACCCGCCAACGGCAAAGGCAACACACACACACACACCATGAATTTAGGCCTTCCTTGCCGGCGACCATTTACCATAGACATACCGGACATTCCTCGACCCCTAGACACCGACTGCTTCGCATTAATCCGTGCAAACTCTACGTAATTGTATGTGAATTTTTGTTTTTAATCCCAAATTTTAGTCAAATCTGATAACGTTACTCAAATAGTGCGCCCAAAATGCTTGCATGGTGCAAACTGATCATTTATAGCAAATTGCAATCACTTTAGTTTAGCAAAATTGGTGGGGCCCCTTCAGTGCTCCCGAGTGTCGGCAATGTGTATTTAAAACCTGTGTCTACATACTTTGTTTGATATTCAGAAACGCGAGAGTACTCATGATTAGGAAAATCGAAAACTGTTTCGGGCCTTCCCTTTTCTATATAAATTTGCAATAAAAATTATGATTGTTTTGATTCCCGCCTCCTCCTTCATTTTCTCTGCGCAGTGGGAACTTCTCTTTTATTGTTTGTTTTCTTTTCTCGAAAATCAATTGTAATGTGTGCAATAATATGCTAATGCGGCACTTAACCACCCGCAACCCGCAGGGTCCACACAGTTGCATGAATGTATGTAGGTGTATGTGTTTGTTGCACGCGCACGCGACCAATTGGATAACGACGAAAAGGAGAGCAGGGGACGATGTTTTATCAACTCTTTACATACCCTTCTCGACTGCGCTGCGCCTCCTACTCGATCTCGGTCCAAGCCTTGTGTAATTCGGTTGTAATTCAATAATTAATGTACGTGAATATGATGTTGCGAATGGTAAACAAAATGTTGCCTAAATATGACCTCTAAGGATGACAGTGCGCTGAAATTCACTGACGGCAGGTTGCTATCGTATGGGTATATCGATATTTTAAACTTGCAGTGCAGCTTTTCAGCATTTTAAATAATGGCATCGGTATTTGTATATTGTTTAATTAACAATAACGGGTTCAATTCTCAACGTTTCATTCAAAATTACTTGTATTTTTATTTTTCATTAGGTAAGCTTCAATCGATATTTAAACGGTAAGTATCGATAAGCAATACTCGCAAAAATGTAAGCTCTCTCGGTTTTAATATCGATAGCTAATCAGCTGTGCAAGAACTTGAAACCCTGTCGTAATAATAGGCACACAATAATTTGAAGTCTGTTTTTGTTTATTGTTATTGTTTTATGATTTCTTCTTTACAATTTTTTTCCTATGCTTATAGGCTTGTGTCAGAGTATGTTAAAGCAACAGCATATTCTGCATCTATAATATATATATGTATGTGTGTATTTCAATCATTATAGCATGATTCAACGCAATTGAGTTTAACACTGAATGTCATAACGTGGTAAAAAGATAAAATATATGTATATGCATCTACTTGTTGTTGGTGGGCAGTAAACTAATGAGACAGGTTGCTTATCTAAATGTGGCTACATTCCAGGCCGAAACCCAGAAGACAACCAGACTATTACCAAGTACCCCTTCAAATGAGTTAACATTGTCTATTTACTTTGCCTTTTATTATTGATAGAGCTGAAGAGTCATGGGAGTTCTGCATGCATCTGGAATGTTGTACACCTTTTGCTTATGCTAATCGAAATTAAAGTATATATAAATATATGTATGTACATATGTATACACATGCTTGTGTATAGAATGTACGTTCGTAAGTAGTATATTAAGACTGTATACTGGATACTGGTTAAGTGTGTGTGTGGCGTATCTGCTTGCTGGTTTGCTGGTTGGATTGCTGGTCTATAGGCCAAGGGAGGAAGCAGCATCGATTTAACTAAGATTAGGCATACACACATACACCACATCGATATCGGCCGTGACGTAGTAAGTACATACATGTGGGCACTATATGGTACGTGTATGTGTATATTATGTATATATATATTAATGTTGTAATCTGACGATCCACACACACGCACACAACAACACAGAGACAGAGTGGGTGTGTGTGTGGGTGTAGACGTGTCTTAGAGTATGTTGGAATATCCTTGCCGTGGCGAGGACGCTCGTTCGGATCCCTCTCAAACATTGACCGCATTCTGCAGGGCCGTCTTGTCATCCACAATGATGTTGGCTGCCGTCGTCGACGGGTTCGAGCTGAGCAACTGCTTGGTCGACGAACTGGACGAGTAGCTGTCACTGGAGCTGCGCGTCGAGGCCGAATTGCCGCTAACCGGACTGTCAAGCATATCTGAAAAGGGCAATGGAATCGAGTGAGACAGATATACAACAGAGAGACATAGGGCAGTCGGACTCGGATCTGGCCGTGCTTATTACGCTACTAAGCGAGTCTGCCTAGCGAACCCGGTCCATTACATAATCTTTTGTTCCGTAATAATCGACACAGGTGAAACATGTGCAGCTTGACTTACCTGGCAACGAGCTAACATTGTTCATCTTCAAGTCGACGCCACTGCAAGCGGAGACCGCTGCGCCCGGCCCGACAATGTTGCCCACCGAGGTGGACTTTTTGTGCAGATTCTGATTCTTCTTTGCCGCCGATCCGCTGAAGGCGACGGAAACAGTTCCGGGCATGTTCGCATCCCGGCTGGCTGAACGATTGGCCACACCGCAGCCGCTGCACAAGGGATCACCGCTCTTGGTGCGCTCAGCCTGGCACAGTGGACTCAAAATCGTGTTCTGCGTATCTTCGGGCGTGTAATAGTCCGATTCCTCTGCACTCAGATTGGCTGCCAAGGATCCCGTGTCGCTGGCCTGTGCTGCGGCATCGGTTAGCTCGGGCCTGTGCTTGGTGCGCTTCAGCGAACCACTCTTTCTGGAGCTGGTGTCCGACAAGGCAGCATCTCCACTGCCAGCACCAGGGCCAGGGCTAGTGGCTGCATCGCTATGCTCTTTGTCTGTGTCCACGTCGTCGTCGTTGTCGCCCAGACTGGCCACCACCTGCTTCAGTGACTTGCTCGATGTATTCTTGCTTCTGCTGCCGGGCGAGAGCAGCGGCGACAGCTTCTCGTTCTCACTGTCCTCGTCCTCGTCGTCGGGAGTGCCAGCACTGTGCTTCTGATACGTGCTCCCGTTGTGACGTTCATTGACAATGTGCATCTCCTGCTTTTCCGGCGAGCTGTTTAGTGTGGGCGTCGATGTTGTCTTGGACGCGGTCGAGGTGGCCGTTGCCTTCTTGGGGTCGCTTTCGATTTCTACAACCGACAAGGTGGAAGGACCACTAGTCGGATTGGTTATGGTGCCCACCTCACTGGTTGTGGTGCAAGTCGATGCATTCTTCTTGATCTTGGGCCGTCGCTGGCTGCTTGACTTCAGTGGCGACGTGGGCTTTATGTCCCCACTGGTCATCGTGGAGGCGGCCACAGTGACGCTGTCGGTGATGTCATGTTCGCTGGTTCTAAACAGAAGGAAACGAATAGAAAGGCGCATATTAAAGACCATCATAGGGAAATCGATATTGCTTATCACTTGAAAGAGAACGAATCTATATATATACTATAGAGCAACTGCAGCATAGAGAAGAATGTGAGACCATAACAAGACTGCATCGAATCAAAGAGGATTGTGAGATCATAGAAGACTACATTGAATTCGCGAATGAGAACAGTAAAGGAACAACTTAAAATTAGTTTAATCTCATCCGTTTGACACTTTTAACATTAATCTGCATGTGGTGCCAGCTGCGGTTGCTCCATAATCATTTATTCTGTTTGTGCATTTTACCTGGGCCGTGCCACATACTGCGGCGGTCCGTTGAGGGCCTCGATGAGCGAGACGGGTATATAGCCGGGCGGCACATCGATGGGGGCCGTTTCGCCGGCGACCGAGGTCGGTGTGTTCTGGTGCAGCATGTGTGTGCTGATGCCCTTCTGCACGGCGCGTATCTGGAGCAGGGCGCGGAAGGGGGCCCGGCAAATGGGGCAGTTGTTGGCCTGGTAGCGCAGCGAGTCGGCGCACGAGTTGCACAGACAGAGATGGCGACAGGGCAGAATGAGTGTGTCGCGCGTCTCGCTCATGCAGATGACGCACTCGCTGCCATGATCGTCGATGTCCTCGTCGAGGGATGTCTTGTTCACCGCCTTGTTCTCGATGCCGTAGATCTCCTGCAGCAGGTAGCACAGTCCGTCGACGAATATCTTCTGCTTGAGGGCACGCAGCACGTAGCTATTGGTCTCCGGATGGTGATCGATGACGCATATAGTCGTGTGCGACTGGCGGCACTCGTCGTTGCCCTCCTCGACGACACAGTGTATGGCCACCGGATACTGTTCGCGACCGCTGTGGTAGATGAGATCCTCATCGGGTATGAGCTGCGGGTTGAACACATGAGTGGGCTGCGAGAAGAACTGATTGATGCCCTTCTCGTAGTGGTATGTGTCCGAAGTGAGGGTCAGTCCCTCGCGCTGCGTCAGTGTGACGCCACTGGGACTCACGTCCTCGGTGCAGAAATAGTAGATGGTTATGGCGCACTTGGCATCCGAGTCAAAGGTGAACTCGATGTTGTAGCACCAGTTTGGCAGCGATGCCTCCACGTCGCGCATGCTGTTCCGTATGGGCAGGGCGCAGAGCACGTTGCCGTCGACCTGCTCAACATCTGTAGCACTGCAGTCGCTGGCCTTCTTGCTCTTCTGCAGTAGCATTAGAGCGTCGGCCTCGGCCTCGCTGACGGTAACGGTGCTGGGCTTCTTGTCACTCGGTATGCGAACAAAGCGCACTGACTCTTTGCGTATGTTGACAAGACTTTTGAGAGTTTTCGTTGGCTCGTTCGCCTGCGGCGGTGGATAGGGAAAGGCCGTCGGTCGATTGCCGAGAAAATTGAGGTCTGCATTTTCGCCAAACAAGTACGACTCGGGCTGGGGCGTGTCGAAGCGCTCACCGCCCATTATGAAGTGAGTGCCAAAGAAGTTGCCCATGCGAGGGGGATACTTGTAGGCATGATTGGTTGAATGATCCGCTTCCTCGACAGCTGCGTTTTGTCTGCTCACGAAATTGCCCATTTATATTGTTGTTTGCTTGGTTGTTCTTTGCTTTCACCTTTCACCTTGCACTAGATATTGTTTTGTTTTTTCTTTCACCTACAATTACAACACATCTATGGATGTGTGTGTATTTACGTCTACAAAAGCAGATACATCGATAGCAGCGATAACGATAACAACGCAAACAGTGCACTTTCCTGGTGCTGCTGCTGCTGCAAAACAATTGCACTGAAATCACGGATATTCCTTTAATGAAAGAAAATTTATTAACGTTCATTAAGGGCTTGCAACATTTTAAACATACTCAACAAGGATCCTTATTGATGTTTTGGGGTTTCCTTAAAAGTTGTACACTGATAAACTGCTATAGTATTTACGTTTAACACATTTTGCAATGACAATATTCCGAGTTACCCACTGTTTACACAAAGTGCGAAAACTCAATCGACGTTATGAGTATCGAAAATACTCAGCATTGAGTACTTTTAGCTATCGATAATGCCATGAATGCGTGAATTTTGGTATAAAAATATCGGACGAGAAAAATATATTTCGATAGCTGCATTGATTAAAATCTTATCGATTGCCAACAGCTGTTTGCACAGAAGAGCGCAAAATATTAGTAAAATTCAAAAATTATAGATTCATTTTGTTGCTAAATTTGTAATAACGAAACTAAATATGAGAATGGCACGTAATGTCGTTAATTTACAAATGCGTCTTAACAATAAATAATCCCTGTTTACTTGCATAAAATATTTGTACTATTCATAACCACCGTCATGCCTTGGTCGCAAGAACATTCATTCATAAATGCATGTAAACTTGTCTATATGTATTTCTGCTATGCCTGCTTTTTATGATCCAAAACACGTTTATTTTGCTCTGCTTATTAAATATCCATGAGAAGTTAATTAAATTATTACCTTGTTTCGATTGGTACTGGGTACAAGCAGGTGTTCTCATTTCGACATTTTCGTTTTTGACGCTTGTGTGGGAGTCAGGCAAAATTCGATTGGATTGTTATAGAATATCTAAGTAACAGTAAGTTAAATCGGGATATCTCATGCCGCCATATGGCCCATTCTCAAAACGTCCTTGTATTTTTCATAAAGCTTCTTCAATTATTTTAGCCCATTCAGCTGTCAAGGACACCACGGGAAACAGTTGTTCCGTTTTAAAATTCAATAGCTCAAAGCTTCAATCACGAATTAATAACGAGAGAAACGAATACAATATATGAACCCGACAGTTTTACCTTTACAACACGTACATACGAAATACGAAATTCCTTTCTCGTTTCGTTATCACGGTCCCACTTACGTCAGGAATTTAGTATTATTTTTCATTTGTAAATTATTGAGTTTGTTCTAAAGTACCTTAAATAACAATTGTTTCGAGTCCCAAGCTTCTCTCAGATATGGGGGACATCTCTCGGCTGGGTAATATTTCCTTTAAATACGAACCCCGCATGACTTTGCGATATTCAATTCGATTCATTATTTGTTTTGATTGCCAGAAGAAACCTCAAAAATGATTTGTAATTAAAAAACCCATTTGGATGCTAACACACTCGCAATTTCAACTGTTAATTAGAGCGATGCATTTCTCAAGTTCAATCCGAACTTGATATATATTTTTGTTTTTCTTTCCGTTTCTCGTTTTTGACACCAGCTGCAACATACACACACACTTTTACATACGTTATTTTTGCATTTGCAACTACCTTCTTGTCGATCGGCACCCAAAAAGCTTGCCGCCTTGTGGTACGTCACAACCCAGACGTAACTCGATACCCGTTATTCCGCCAGTAACAACAACAACCCCAATAACGTAACTACGATACGTGCTCCTTGTGGCGCCTCTCTTAGGCACGCGCTCTTTCTCTCTCTCTCTCTCTCTTGACTTTGACAGTTGGAGTTAAAGGGCAGGCGAAAGCTTCAGAGAGAGGGAGAGTGAGAGAGAGAGAGCTTTTGTCAAGCAGCGCAAACACTGTGCAACAAAATCGATAGCGCAAAAAAAAGGAACAACAATTATTTTCTTGGGAATTCGCGTACGTAAGCAAGATATAATAAAGGTATTCCCTGCTGGCATGTGACCCACTGTGCTCTGCTCATGTGATAATTTGCTTAATTGATTTATCAATTTATAGTATTTGCCGAAATAAAATCGAGTAACAACTGCTTCTACACAACTGACTGCGAGTGTTTTAGAGCGTAATAAGTATACGCTAAGTGAACGCAGAGCAATTATTGATAGTGCAATTAAAGCAGATGACTGCGAAGCGTCAGAGCGACAGATCGGTGATGGATTCCGCCTAATGTACTTCCCAACTACACTATAGTATACGTATAATGTATAGATACCTAAAAAATAGCCATAACTGGTGCCGTTCCCACTGTTTTTTGCACTGTGCTGACTTCTAATGATCGTATATGATATTTGTGCCTATATAATTTGAGATATACAAGTATATACATATATGTATATATGATAGTTAGGTACATGTTTCTAGCGAAAGCACTGTGCTCGTGCCTTTCGCACTTGTGTCGCAGGGTGTAAACGGGGCCCAACAACAACAACAACAACTACAACGACGACGACAATTGCTCTGCGATAGCAGTAGGTAGGCGCTGCTTGCTGCGCAGCGGCAGCGACAGCGACAGTGGCAGCGGCAGCGACGTCGCAAGTATAAATACGCAAAGCCAGACGCGGCCGCTTTCATTCTCTTGTAGTGTTTAAAGTGACATGAAAGTGACGACATTGGTGCACTGCAACAAGTCATGTATCAGCATGTCCAATCAAGCAACACAAATCATATTTATGCCGATGGTGAGTGACGTACTGCAGCGCCGGCAACAGCAGCACCAGCAGCAGCAGCAGCAGAGCTCAAGTTTGCCTCTATTTTGTGTTCTTGTTCGGTGTCGATTTTTGGTTTTCCGTTTTTTTTTTTTTTTTCGTTTCTATTTCGCAAATTACGTGTGAGTTTTGTATCAATTTTTTTCTCGTGCAAGATTTGCCGCATGCTAAGTGGCCGAGGACAGTGTGCAGTGCAGCATGTGATGCTGCCAGTGTTGTGCAGATGTGCAAATCTCTCTGTGTGTGCATGTGCGTGTGTGTGCGTGTTTGTGTGGGTGTATGTGCAGTCATGGCTAAGCGCCGTCGTCGTCGTCGTTGTTGCCTGGGCCAAGCTGGCCGCGTACAGGGCTGAATTAGCAAGGCAGTAGTTATCGGCGGTTATAGGGCGCATGCGTCAATCGCGCGACGCATGACGAAAATAACGGGAGAACATTTGGCGGCATTACGTATGCACACTCCCACACACACGCACACACAAATATATATATACATATGCATATGTATGTGTGAGTCTGAGTGCAGGCGGAACAGCTGTTTCAGCTTAATGAATTGCAGCCGTCCCTGGCCGGCGCGACAAGTGCGTCGCGTCGTGCAGGCTGAGCCAGTGGGCGGGGCGGGTGGACAAGGCAAGTGTTGAATGGGGTGTGCGGGTGTAGATGGCAAACAAGAGGGGCAATTAGTCCAAGTACTGCTCCAAATGACGCGATAATTGCGCATAAGCTGGCAACGCGGTACAAGCCTCGGTACACACATATTGTACTCGTACTCACACACACACACACACACGCATTGGCATGCTGCATTGCTGTGGCTTTGGCTTGAGCGCCCAAAAGACACACTTGGTATGCATGTACATATGTGTGTGTGTGTGTGTGTGTGTGCGTGTGCATGAGTGCACGCATCATTGTTATGCAACAGTTGAATGCAATGCGCAGAGAAAACTGTACCAAAAAGGACTCGAATTGAGCTTGGAATTGCAATGTACCTTCCAGTAATCGCTTTCTCTCTTCCCTCCTTCTTTTCCCAAGTATCTGTTTGCCACGCCCGTTTTGATTTGCAAGTGCACGCAGGTGTGTACACACTGGCACTCTGCATGCGGTCTGCTTTGCTCTGCAAAACAGCTATCTCCGCTCTCCTTGCACCCCTGCGCTCTCTCATCAGGGGTGCATCGCATTACTGCGGTTGATGCGTTAAACCGCGATCGCGGCTCGTGCTTTTTCCACAGTTATGGGTTCTATTTCCTCATAAAATTGTACATTAAAATGATTGTCTGGCGTATTGTTAATATATTATTATCCGGAACAGAAAAGTCATATTTTTTCATTCATGCACTATTAACTTGAATTCAATTTTATCACTAGTTCACGATTAGAGATGGGAAAACAATGAAATCGAATTCGTATCGGCAGGAATTAAAGGCAACATATTCAATAAATTTAAGGGAAAGGTTCTTTATTAAAATTCAACACATCAAAGGAATACATTTGTAGAATACGTGTGCAAAAGAATATTTTGATTCATGGCATAGTTTTTCAGAGGGAGTGCATCAACATATTCTAGTGAATACTCATTCAAACCACTTATCTCGATACATTGTTTAACGGCACTTCAATAAGATTTTGGCCTTTTCTACCGATCCGATTTGCTTCATTAAATAAGCTATGGAAAGGAAATGGTTTAAAGGTTTACATTCTGTACCTAAATTTGGTAATTAAGGTGATTTTTAAGATAGGTTAAAATCACTTTTGTTTGGTTTGGAAGGTATAGAATTATTTTGCAAATCAGGAATGATTAAACAATTTAAAATCGATTCACTTAAAGACATTAAAATCTTGTATTTGTGAACCTATTTTCCAACGAAGGTTTTTCAATGACGTCATCTTGAATATTTACAAATTATCTTAGTCTCGCATGAACAAAAACTGACCTTTAAAACATGAAGATTGTATGTCGATTCTTTTTTATAACAATAAGCTTTTCAAATGTGGCTATTTTACGGCTAAACCTGAGGGTGATGATTTTCTACCACTGTAACTAGTGCTAGTCAGTCTGTAAATGATCAACAAATCTGTTAGTCTTTGTACTGCGATATTAATTGCACTTGTTGCGAACCGGTTTAGGGCGCATAAGAAAGAGTATGGAATACCTGTTTGGCGCTGACAAGTATGCTATAGCTTTCGATTTCCTGATTCTCTGATGTTTCCTTCACAGCGGGCGAGCCTGAGGCCGGGATACAGTCATCGCGAAGCTTTCGAGCTAAGCGAACTGTGCAATAACACTTGGGGTGGGTCCTGGTTGACAGGGGGAAGAGGGAGAGGAAGTTGGAGAGAGAGAATGAGAGAGAGAGTATGAAAGTGAGCAACGTCGAAGCAGGCTGCGACATGTTATTGGCCTTACACGCGAATTGCCCGATGTCCTCACAAGGACACGCGGTACAACGCATGCGTCGAACCGAAATCACTTAGCTTGCTTGAGAATGCCTGAGCGTATCTCTCTCTCTCTCTCTCTCTCTCTCTCTCTCTCTCTCTCTCTATCTGTGTGGCACAGGCACAGCACGCAGAGCCCTGTAAATGTTTTGTTTAGTTACAAAGCGCGCCCACATTCAGCTGAGCACATTACTTATGTATGCGTGACTGCGTACGTGAGTGTGTACAACAGTATTATAAAATACAAATACATACACACATTGCATGTGTGTGTGTACATGATGAGTACATGTATTTACCGCAACGTCACCAGTAGCCGGCTTTGTTTGCGGCTCTTGCTGCTGCTGGTGGGCGAGTTGGCCATAAAAACAGGTGGCCCGGCTAGGGTACATTTAAAATAACCATGTACCCATGCTACATAAATATACACACCATATACTTGTGTGTGTGTGTGTGCGCGTGTTATGTGCTTTTTGTTTGCGCGCCACGTGTAGCAGCCGGCGCCGCGGCGCGAAGATTGCCTGCACGATATTAAGATATCCTCACTGTACCCACTCCTCCCCTTTGTACTCTTTGTACAATTTGTAATGTGATTTAGGGACAACAAACAGGGAGCAGCCACTTGCTTAGCTCCTCCTCACACAGCCCCCATCTGTGTGTTTTATTTATTTTTATCTGTGCACGCGCCAAGAAGGATAAGATTAAAAAATCAGTGCACGCTCGATAAAGCCAACTATTTAAAGCGGGCAGTACTGGAGTGTACCACAGTACCCAGTAGTTGCCAGGGGTACAATTTCAATAAAGAAAGTCCAGTTTATGGGATAATAAGTGTACCGAATTGTTTGATCTGGCTAAAGGTTCTTTAAACTCGGCACAGATGCTATAAAAACTATCTATTAGAGAGAACATAGAACATAGAACATTGAACATAGAACATAAAACATAAAACATAAAACATAGAACATAGAACAGAGAACAGAGAACATAGAACATACAACATAGAACATGGAAAATAGAACATAGAACATAGAACATAGAACATAGAACATAGAACATAGAACATAGAACATAGAACATAGAACATAGAACATAGAACATAGAACATAGAACATAGAACATAGAACATAGAACATAGAACATAGAACATAGAACATAGAATCACTTTGCAAATTAGCATTTACATTCATCAAATCTCGGGAAATTGCCCGATTATCTTAATGGAGTGCCATCTACGTGTGTCTGTGTATGTGTAGCCAAGCGTTGCACGATGCAATTCGCCTTGGCAAGGCGAAATTAACGTGCTCCAAATTCGTTAATGGAGGCGAAAAACTATTCAGACATTTTAAGCGAGCAACACTTTGCCGAAATCATTTTACGAGCTGCGAGATGCGTCTGTGGAGTGTGTTCACACACATTTGCATATGCCTGTCTATGTTGTGTGTGTGTGTGCGTGTGTGTGGGTATTTACTGTATTTATTTATGTTACCGCGAGGCTGCTTGAGGTCTGTGACGAGCCCCTAAAATATATTCCACCTTTACCTGGCGCCCCTGTGTGAATGGGTGTATGTGTGTGTTTGTGTGTGGGTGTAAGTGTGTACCTGTCAATCGGTCGTGTCGTATCGTGCTCTGTCGTCTAGTGTCCTGTGTCGGTAAAAAGCTGCTGCATGTAGGTTGCTGCTTGCAAAGGTTCAATGCCTTGTTGGCAGCTGGCAACTCTTGGCTCCATGTTCCATTCCCCGTTTCCACCATTCCCGTTCCCATTTCCCGTTCGATTCGTGCGAGACTCTTCGATATATTCTATTTATAGATGCGTTCCTAGCTGAATCAATTTACCATAGAGCACGACGTGCAAGCAAGAGAGAGAGAGAGAGAGAGTGCGTGGAAGAGAGAGATACAGAGAGGAACTTTCCGGAACTTTGGACAGCTGCTTGCGAACCAGTTCCAATTTAGACATCTAATCAAAAATGCGTGGCAGCTGCCGCAGTCTATCGTTCTTCTCATTGCTCTCTTTCTATCTCTTCTTCATCTTCCTGCAAGGATACATCAGCTTATCATAAATTGAGCTGGACACACGCATTCGCACACGTAGCACATAGGCCTGTCTAGGTTCGCTGTTTTTATGGGCAATTTCTCCAATAAATAAAATGTCAAATTCATTTTCCCTTTTCTTCTATTTCCATTCTGAGCTCGCTGCGATAAATTCCCCACTCAATTTATCGTTGTATGCCGCAAATGAATTTATCGCTTCGTAATTATTATGGCCGATCATTAGCGTCAGCGACAGCACGTCGGGGCGAGGCGTGGCAGTTGTGGGGGCGTTGCAAGGGACTCGAGCAGTCGGACTGTAAAGTCAACGCGTCACGAGCCAAATAAAAATCAATTGAGTTAAATTGAAACACACATCGACTATAAATCGGTCGACCCAGCGAAAAAGATCGACGATCTTCGATGAACTACGGCATATCGAACGTGTCTAGACACGGCAGTCAATCGATTAGTCATTTCGATTTATGCAAATAGTTTAAACGGACAATAAATTTCCCTTAAATCGATTTTGATCGAATATTGGCATTGGTTTATACTGGGATATATTAGGATAGCTGAATTATTGAACGATTAACTGGAATAGACAAACATATAGACATAACTTGTCTTCTATATGGGTGTATGTCTCCACTATATGTATTTTTCAATATATATTTGACATATTAACAAATTTCCCTTTCCATTGACTCTTTAATTTATAATAAGTTAGGTACTATAGGTACCAGTGTCGCATTTAGGGTAGAAGGAAAAATCATGGACAACCTAATGTTATTTTGATTGCAATGAGTTGAAAGAAACTATCTGTAAATTTCATAAAAAATTCTACCCAGCATTCCTTTTTTATATACAATATAACATTTTTCCTTTCTCTTTTTCTAAAACTTTAATATAAAGTCGAAATGCTTTAAGAATAGGTAGTTCCTTTGTTTGTCTATACATATGTATGCCGCTTTAAACCATCTTTAAACCTCTTTAAACCGTCATCTGTAATCTAATTGATAAAGTGTGTAGCACAGTCAAAATTGTCAGCTGTGTGCTAATTTCGATAGATGCGTCAATTAATTGAGTAGACTTTACCAATTTAGGATGAAAGAAACGCGATAACACGAGATTTCACTCGCACAACCTGTTCTTGCGTCAGCCGGCAACACTCTCCCATGGTAACATCGCCTTTGGCTTCCTCTTCGCACATTCCTTCGCATACGCGTGCATATGTTGGGGTGGGCGAAGGTTGCAAGTGTCAAGGTCGTTTCAAATACAAATTTGGGCTAACGCGGCCGGCGATTATGGCAAGAACATAAGCTGCAGCCTCCGGAATTGGATACAAAAGGCACTCGAGTCTAAGTGTGCGTGTGAGAGAGAGAGAGAGAGAGAAGGAGAGCGTGTGTGTAAGCTGCGCACACATTGAAATGGGCCAAAGGGGTGTAATTAAGTTGTGACATTCTCGAAATAAATTACTCAACTTGAGTAGAATGTGGGGACGCGAACTCATGCTCTTGATTAAAGTCACCAGTTACAGTAGGGTCGCGGAAAGAAAGCAAGCAAGACTGTGCTCGACTTGGAGATACTCTAAGTCGGGGTCTGGTTTCCGTGCAAAAGGCAACATAGAACATAGAACATAGAACATAGAACATAGAACATAGAACATAGAACATAGAACATAGAACATAGAACATAGAACATAGAACATAGAACATAGAACATAGAACATAGAACATAGAACATAGAACATAGAACATAGAACATAGAACATAGAACATAGAACATAGAACATAGAACATAGAACATAGAACATAGAACATAGAACATAGAACATAGAACATAGAACATAGAACATAGAACATAGAACATAGAACATAGAACATAGAACATAGAACATAGAACATAGAACATAGAACATAGAACATAGAACATAGAACATAGAACAAAACTATGTACATTTTCAGGTTGTTTTGTTGACCCTACGCAAATAGAAAGTATGTTATGTACCCACGAATATCTATCAGAAAGTTATTTTAACCCGTCAAATTCGTTTGCCTAATCACCCCGAGAACATAGAATATACACCAGCAGATTGTGTACCTAGTATATTTATGTTAGTCCAACTCGAGTGTGTTTCTTGTCGACATACTTCGCCCACCAACTGTACTTTGTACTCAGAAATCGTTCGGTTCGTTGGCTCTGCAATGTAAACAATTTGTTCTTTGCTTAGTTTTGCCGAACTAGAATGACGAAATCGAAGGATGAATTTGATTTAATGGCAGCAGGCTCAAGGAAGACACCGATAGAATGGACTATCGTCGTCTTTTGTGTTTGTACCGTAAAAGGGCAAAATTAATTTGGCATTCTACCTCCTTCGCCCTTAGCGACAACATGAAAGAAAACAGAGAAAGAGAGCGAGATAAAGAGGAGGGGGGGGGGGGGGTAGAAGACCCTGGCAAAACGACGACTTGACATTGACTTTGAAACTGCACTGAGAGTGTTTCCCCCGACCATGTTCCGTGTCGCCCACAGCGACAACGTCTTTGTAAGTGTCGCCATGTCGGCGAGGGGGTGTCGAGCGTGACGGGGCGAGGGCGACACGACAAGATGTTCCCGTTAATTGTGCAGAGCAATAACGAAACGAACGACAGACGATACATTTCAATTAAGGAGCGAAACCGTTTCGACAGCATCCAATAACGGGTGACCGAGTGGGGTGATCAACGGGAGGCATCGGGACCGGGAACGGTACCCGCGACTGGGACCGAGACCGTACCCCGTGTCCGCTGACGGTCTGACGCAAATGGATCACAGATACGTATGAATGGCGCTTGTGCATGTGTTCGTGTGTGTGTGTGTGTGTGTGTGTGTGTGCACACATTGATACACAAGTTTGTATATAGCACGCGAGGCAGAAAATCGAAATCGGAACCATTTGAAAGTGGAAAACAACGTACAATGCACGCTCGATAGAACGAACCAATTAAAATTCTAATTAAACTGAACCCGGTACACTGTGCCGCAGGCTCAAACACTTCGTACCGAACAATCGAAGGGCCAGCAGGAAGGGAGGAGGAAGAAGAAAACACATTTCTCTTCTATTTGTGCCTTCCTTTTGCCTTCGCTATCGAACTGAACTATAAAGTTGTGGCCTGAACACGTCGAACAGGCAGAAATATTCATGAGAAATGCATAATAAATGTTGAGGTTATTCTAAAATATTTATAGATGGTGAATGCTTAAGCTTACAGTGGATTACATGGTATCCTGCCGTCGTGCAACCTTGACCCGTGACAAGCTTTCCCTATTGTTGTTTATTTATGTGTTTACTCGCTACAAAATACCATGTCTTGTCTAAATCAACAATTTCCCCATTCTTCTAGTCGCCCTCACGAATTTTATAGACTCATCATTTTTCTTAACTCGATTAAACATAAAGGAAAACTAACGCAACTACTAAACACCCTGCAAAGACATAGTGCACTATGTTTGCATATATTTTTGAGGTTATTGTATCCCTATATTTGCATTCTTTGTTGTTTCCATTAAGAGAGACTGATTATATCAAGTATACGTATGTTCCTAACAATCCTAACTAATTTTAATACGTTTTGTAATAACTAAATCAAGTATCCATATATATATTATCTATATAGTATCCAGATAAAGTTGCAGGGCATGTGTAATGCCTGGTGCATTGAGGCGCCTCCACAGTTAAGATGGACGTATTTATCACTTTGTTGCGACGTTGATGAGATGCCAAAATTAAACATAAGGGTGTATAGAAACGCTCAATTTAATTAACAATTTGACAAACAAATTGCAAACAATCTTTTCAAATCGACGCAGTTGAACAAACCAAACAGGCCCCAGATAAATGGCTAAATGACCTTATGGAGAGTACATTCATTTTGTCATGCAACATGCAACACCTTGTAGAAACACCAGGAAGGGATTTCCCTAATTAGCAGAGCGTAATATATTGATTCCTTCAGGCATTCCTTATTTTCAAATCTATAAAGTTTTATTCTACTTCTCAAAGAGTATTAACCGCTTTATCATTCCATCATTCTTGTACTATGACATACCTGACTGATTCCCCCCTTGTCGGGGTATAAAACCATTTCGATTTGGACACATGCCAATAATAATGCAACTTCACCCGCCATGCCACGCCCCCCGCCGTGTCGACGATGCTTTTGCGAATTCATCGAGACTTTCACATTTGAAAACGGCAATAAGACTAAAAAAAAGCCAAAAAGCTTCGCAGATACCGCGTGATTATTAGTCACTTGCTCGAGGCGTCGCAGTCGCCGTCGACGTCGAGGCAGCAACTCTTTACGTCACGCGGGAAGAGTGTGGGTGCACAGGGTAGCGGGGCAAAGCCCAGTATCTCAGTATCTCACAGATACCCAGACTGTCGCCCACTCGATGTCCAGCACAGAACGCGATTCGCTAACCAAACTGGGCGCCGTCCCGTGTCCAGTAACATATTCTGTTTATTTGGCTTTATCTACTCGACTCGTATGTCTAAATAATTAGCCAAAATCGCCAGTAAACCGGGGGAAAACCGTTCGCCCGCCCGACGACCTACGACTCTCTCTCTCTCTTTCTCTGGGTTTCTCTCTCACTTGCTTTGCCTACGTGCCGAAGAGGGCGTCCGCCGCCTCATTTGGATGTACATTAGAAGTTGCACTGATCTATTGATAGTCGACTATCTGGGAAGGCATCGGACGTTAGGTATTCACCTGCCAGATATTTAACTGGTTGCATTAGTATTTCACCGGACAAGCCTAAACGGCGTAATCGACTCGCCCAACTTGCCTTATCTTCTGACGGCGCCGTTGCCGCAGCAACTTATTCATTATCCGAACTTCTTCGATCTATTTACGGACGTTGAACGGAACTTGTGATTAGTTAGGTTTTGACGAAATCTATGCAAATAGGTCGAAATAGGTCGGACAGTAAGTTGACCTGATATCGATTCTGTGTTCGATAGGTTTTCTACTGAATATTAAACTATGGATTGTTTACAAGTTTCGAGATTTATTCAGGTTAATACTCGAATACTCGAAAGAGATTGATTTTATGATGAGTAAAATGATATCAATAAAACAAAAAGAGTAATATTAATGTAAATATATATTGAAATAGGTTATTGTCAGATCTACATTGATTCATCGTTTAGAAGACTAAAATACCAATCGAATAGTGAAAGAACTCTCTTTAAAAAAAGGCTGCCTTATTTGTATATTATGTGACCATTCGAGAACAAGCACAACATTTCTTCTGGGCTGTCAGCCTCGATCCTTAGGTTCATTCATTGACCAAAGCGGACATTCGTCACACTCAGCATTGATTCAAGTGGTCAAGTATGTCTTTCTTATTGACAATATAGACAATGTACATTGTCGATCGCCAAGATCCCATGTCTCGAGGAAAACAACGATTGTTTTTTCTTTTTTTTTTTTTTTGATGCGAAATGTATCCGAAATTGTTCACGAGCCGCGTGACTGTTTTGACAGGAACATTGAAAATTAAAAGACAAAAGGCAGAAACATCATTGAGTAGACGAATAATTAATACTCTAAGGGGAAAATGCATTGACAAGGACTATAATTGTCACATACCCTTTACTTGGGAATCAGAGGATTCAGTACATGGCTTTCATTGAGCCTAACTCTGTTAAACTGTTGTACTACATAATATTTATTGCGAAATATACAGAATCAAGAGAGCTGTGTTCTATTCGTCTAGACCACGTGATACCCTCTACATGAGCATTCAAAATAATAATAATAATAAGAAATCACAAGAATTCGTTTATTTATGCTTTCATTTGACTTTATGTAAATATGTATTTACTATATGTATCTGCATGTTATTTATACACACACACACTTGGGGACTGTGTGTGTGTGTGTCTATCTGACGTAGTTCGCCTAGTTTGTATCTACTCGAAGGCATGTCGCGATGCGATGCTCGTCGTTGTTTCTTTTGTTTCTTCTTGGCATGGGGGGCAAGTCCGGTGCTAGAATATATATTGTATGTATGTCCGGCGGAACGACAGAATTATGATCCATAAAGTACACACGGCTATGTGCCGAACAAGTGCCCGATAAAGCGAACTCGGCCGAGAGAGAGAGAGAGAGTGAGAGTCGAGTAAACACTGTGACGTAGTCCCCGGCACGATTGTTTGCCGATATCCAGTGCAAAGGCACATCGACACATGACTCGATACTCGATAGGCATCGCCAATCGAAGGGGATTGCTCTATTAATAAGCTCCCAATTGAGGCGAGGCGTGGCGGGGCGACGAGGCAGTGCGCAGTGCACGAACGTGTCTCGTGAGAGCGGCAGAATGGGAGAACGGGTACAGAGAGAGAGAGAGAGAGAGAGAGAGAGCGGAGTGAGAGCCAAAGGGAGGCAGTGCTGCTGTCAAAGAGCAAAAGAGCCTGGCAGCCATGAGGGGGTGGGGAGGAGAGAGCGACAAGAGATGTTGGGAGCACGACAGGCACGAGGCCCTTGCAGCTTTGCGCTTGCAGTTTTGCTTTAGCAACGGACAAGGCGACTACAGAAATTTCGACGCGATTAGACGGACAGATCCGAGACCCAAAGAGATACAAATACAGATGCAGAGGCACCGATAACGTGCATCCATTAGAGACAAAATTGAAAATTCCGATATTTGTGTGTGAAAATACCCACACACACACACACGGACGAACACGTAGAAAAGAAAATATTCTCAGCATTTTTATAAATAGCATACGAAAGCTAACGGCTAACGGCGACAGAATATATCGAAAAGAATTAATTCACCTTCGCCTCGCCGAATATGTGAATATGTGAATATGTGGCTGCAAAATATTTCTCGAGAGTGACAAACAACGCTATAAAAATCTATAACTAGTGGCAGAGCCAACGGCAAAAACAGGCATAACGGACCAAATGAAATAAATTAACGAAAGCGCAGCGACTGAACGACGAACGGCGAACGACGAACGAGGCACGAGGAACGAGAAACAACGAACGAGGACTCGTGTTCGTACAAAGCCAACACCAACATATCGCACATTGGGGCCGGCACTCGTGTCACGTACACCGAAGCCCGAAGTGGCGCCCGAGAGAAGCACCGACACACACACACAGCCACACGCGTAAAGTGACAGTGGGCGTGAGAGTGAGAGAGAGCGAGAGCATAGATCTGCTGGCGCAGCATCCCGGCGTGTGTGGCAGCAAAGAACAAAAAGCACATCGTCAGCAGCTTATCAACGGTATTTGACGTTGGGTCTGCACACGATTCCCACAGTTGCCAACGATAAATCGGCCGTGCAGCACGCGCTTTAGCCGACTACTCCCTGCACAGAGGGCAGAACCATTAGATATTCGTTTTTAATTCACTCGTCTCCCCATCGTAATCGTCGTCGTCCGCCGTCGTCGTCGTAGTCTTAGTCGTAGTCGTCATCGTCGTCGTCGTTTTCTTTCGTCACATTCTTCGCTGGGAGCTGCAATTCACGGCGAAATAATTTCGGCTAATTGTTATCCGTCCATGCCATGCGCGATAAAATATCACAACTATTTTGCTTGCAAAAAAACGCATGCAAAAATAATACAGCAGATAATCGAGGTGGGTGCCTGAATTCGTGTGTGTGCGCCGTGTGCACACCTGTGTGTATGTGTGTCTGTGTATGTGTGTGGGTGTTATGCGAGTGCGTGTGTCGGCAGGCGGCGCCGAATGCGTGAGGCATTCATTAGCCAAGGCTGTGGCCAAAAATTATACTAACCTACACACGCACACACAAGCACATAAATACATACACGCGCACACACGCACGTACGCATCAACATATGTATGTATGTATGCATGTACATATGTAGCGAAAATAGACACGCCGCGCCAAATTGTTGTTTATCACATAAGTCGATATCGATATCGATAATCTCGCCGGACGCTGCAGTATTTTATTTTGGCTTTTTTTTTGTTGTTATGTGTGTTTTTGTTTTTGTGCGTTTGTGTGTTTGTTTTGTTTTTGCCGCTGTTTCACAACACTAATCAATGCTTTCACTTTCTGCCCTGTGATCATTCTCGGTGCCGTAGGACATAATGTGCCAACAAAAGCAACGAGCAACGGGACAATGTGTGCCAATGGGTCTCTTGGGACAGAAGGGCCCGAAGCGACAGAGACCGACTCATCAGGGACCGGGAGGATGCGGAAGTCGCTGGAGAGGAATGGCTCAACGCAGAACGACACTGTTCACCTCGAGAGAAGGTATGAAACCAGCAGGCATCATGTGCACATGAAGTGTTCGTTGCTCCCTCTGTCTGTCTGTCTGTCTGCCTCTCTGTCCGTCTGTTTGTCTGCCCGTCTGCGCTTTCGTCTAACTTGTATTTACTGCGTGTTGTCCCAGTAAATTCTATTGACTTGGCAAATTAGCGCGACTTGGCAGATTTTGCCATAAATATGTTATGTTTATACACACATACATACATGCATATACACGTATGAATTGTGTATGTATGTCAACACATATTTATATTTATAAACTTACATACATTGTATATATGTATATTTATATGTGCGTGACTATGTATTATATTTAGTTTATTTTTATTTATTTATTTAATGTGGACTCCAACGATTAAAATTGAAGTAAAAAAATAAATCATTAATAGTCTTATAAATTTATCCTATACATATTTTATAAGATTCTTATATTTCACATTCTCACTTTTAACTTTGTCTCCCTTTCCCTCCTTCTAGGCTGGGCCTCTTCAGTGGGGTGGCTTTAATTGTTGGAACCATGATAGGTAAGTAGATCTGTGCCGACTCTAGTATACCCTGCACTTGACTGGGAAGATTAAGATGATAAACAAGATCAAGACTAGATCTGGGAATATATTGCGCACTATAAATATATAATATTTACTATATACCTTATGAGTAAGTCTGGATTCATAAGGTATATACTATATATCAGACTTAGACCTACTTACTTGTGATACAGCTTTATCGGTCACGAGTGCCCTATAGAGTTGGACACGCCTATTGTTTTATGACATTCCAAATTGCTTGGCATTATAATTATAGTGCTCGCTATAGATAGTTATGATCGTCATAAAGTCACAGCACAACAGCAGACAAACAGACAGACAGACTGACGGGGACGGACGGACAGAAGGAAGGCGTCTAAGACCCTGCCCTGCCCGATCTATGCATTCCCAATCAAAATCAATTGCCCTCATCCGACTCGGCTGAAGAATTCCGGCATGTTTACCCAAAGTGGGACGACGACAACGAAACCGCGACGCATCGCATAATGAAAATGAGTCTGGGCAGGGCGTGCGGATTGTTTACGTTGATGGATTGCTACTTGATTATACGGATACCCTGCATATATGTTTACTATATACACTTGGCCCGGCCCCACTCAGCTCGATTACACTTCTTGTGCACTTGCACTTTGACCTTAAACCTTTGCTGAGACACGCAACGTGGCACTCAATTGTTGCACGGCCAAGCGTCACAATGAAACCTGCAGACTGCCAGACATCCGTATATAGTATATGTATACTATATGCATGCTATATATATAGCATATGCACAGACATACCCAGCGGGTTTACTTAACAACAGTTGGCCGAAAGCTTTATCGACGCTTTTTTATGGAAAAATTCATTCAAGCTTTCAAACTGATGATGACGTTTTCCGCCATGAATGCGGCAACCTTATGGAAAGCCGGAAATCTGTTGTATGTTGGTGAATCAATACGCTCGTTTGACGTAATGAAGCAGCCGTGCAAAACAGCTGACAACATAATCCGTAGTACCTTCCCCTCCCACCAGCTCCCCGCGCGCTGCAGTGGATTTCCCGATTGCAAAGCACTGCGATGACTCAAATTCTGTTTTCTTTTTTTATTCTGTTTCTATTTACAGGGTCTGGAATATTTGTGTCACCCTCCGGTTTACTGGTGCGTACCGGTTCCGTTGGAGTTAGCTTCATAATCTGGCTTGCCTGTGGTTTGCTCTCGCTATTGGGTGAGTATATCGAACGAGACCTGAACGCACTCTCTCCCCTTTCCCACCACCCACTCAAACGATGCCCTAGTCGGCCCTCGTGCAATGGCCTATTTATTGGCCCCTCTACAATTTGTCCACATATGTTTATCCGTATGTTTGCGTGTGTGTGTGTGGCACCTAAGCCATCATCTATCAACTTGTTGCTGCCATTTGCAACTTGCCACTGCCTGTTGCCGTTCGTCCCCTTGGCGCGTCGCCAACTATGTTGCGCCCCCGTCCTCACTCTATATCTTTCAACTTGAGCCACGAGTTGATGTTGATGATGTTGATGTACTTCGTGTCATTCATTCCAATCGCCGGAAAAACACAAGACAAATTAAACTCTTTTCTTCTCTTGATGAACCAATTGTCAATCATCATAGAAAGATTGCTATAGAGATGAGATGTCACGCTGGAAAATTACTAGAGAACTTATAACGTGATCCCGTAATGAATTCATTTCAAGAGAAAGTAGATTACTGAATAGATTTAGCAATATAGTATTGCATAAAAGAGTCTTTTATTCTTAAAACGATCGTTTATAAAGAAGAACTCAAGAATTTAGAAATCATTAGGAGATGTAAAACATTACTTTGTTATCTTTCCTTCCGATAACTATGTGAAACGTAGGCTTTATATTTGACCTACATAAGATCGTATCCAAAATATCCTGTCTTTGTTTGGTCTAAGTGGAAACTAAACGTAAAAAAATCATTTAGCACACTCACATGATTCAGGCTGTGTCCAGTGGGAGAGATATAAATATAATTATGCTCTACGTATACTTTGTTTGGGTACAAGAAGTATATATATATATACATGTAGATATCGAATATACTTATATATATATGTGTTTTTGTGCGTTGTGCAAATGAAAAATGTTTATAACAGATGAAAATAAAATCATCCCGATCTAATGAGGCGTTTTTGTATATATAATCGGAGCATCAGTTTAAGAATTCGAGTCAATATGTGATATAACATGAATTATAGACAGCAAATGCACTTTCGCCTACATTCAACACGATCTGACGTAGGCAAAGCGTTCTCGCATTTTTTCGATGCCATCAATAGCATATATGTATATATATAGTAGATAAATAAGCTTCAGATGCACCCCAGTTAATATTTTTACTTGTGCACACTTGAAAGTTTTTTGGAAATATTGTGATTTTTATATTTTCCCGTTGATATAACGACTTTTATTAAACTTGATTAGTCAAAGATATATACTATATACTTCTATTGGTTGCTAGTCATAATAGGATTATGGAAAGATTAGATAATATTAAAGGGGTAAATATATCTATATACTAGAAATGCGTTTAATTCGAGAGACTTATCACTTATCCCTCCTTATACAGATATAACACTAAAATCAGGTTATAAACATTTTCGATCTAGATAAGTAAAGAGTATTGGCATAAATTGTAGATGCATGTGCATATGTATACGAGTATATAGGCTATAACCAGGGCCGTAGCTAGGTGTGTGAAGGGTGTGCAGTGCACCAGTGCCCGTAACTGCCAGGGGCCCCCAGGGTTGCCACATACAAAGAGGTATTTAATGAGCATATATTTGGACAGTTCAATTCCTGTAGTAATCTCATACTTATATATTCTTTATGTGATATAATCAAATTAAAGGTTAATTAAAGTCAATTAAAAAGGTTCTCAGATTAGATATATGTCTGTGAAATTTGCAACATAAATAAAGTATAACAACTGCATGCAATCTCTTTTCTGTTCTTCTTCCCCTTTGTCTCATTCAAAGTGATAATATTAATCCTATTGTTCTCTTTTTCTCTCTTTCTTTTCTTGCCAACTAGGCGCTCTGGCATACGCTGAACTTGGCACAATGAATACCTCATCTGGTGCGGAGTGGGCCTACTTTATGGACGCCTATGGACCAGCGCCGGCGTTTCTATTCTCATGGGTATCGACATTGGTATTGAAGCCATCTCAAATGGCTATAATATGCTTATCATTTGCACAGTATGCCGTTGAAGCCTTTGTCACGGAGTGTGATCCGCCCAGGGGTGTGGTTAAGATGGTCGCGCTGGTAGCGATTGGTAAGTGAATCTCGAGTCCCGACCCTCGCAGCTCATATCACACGTATCGAATATATTGTTTTGTGTTTGCATTCCAGTGATGATACTCTTCGTCAATTGCTACAGCGTTAATCTGGGCATGGCCGTGCAGAACATCTTCACGGCGGCCAAACTGGTGGCCGTGGTCATTGTGATCTGCGGCGGCGCCTGGAAGCTCTTCCAGGGCAACACGCAGCATCTGTCGAATGCATTTAGTGGGCCGATGCCGAATATTGGCGCCATTGCGACGGCATTTTACACTGGCCTCTGGGCATACGATGGCTGGAACAATCTCAACTATGTCACCGAGGAGATCAAGAATCCCAGCAAGAACTTGCCGCGCTCGATCATGATCGGCATACCGTTGGTCACGCTGTGCTATGCACTGATCAACATCTCCTATCTGGCTGCCATGTCCGAGCAGGAGATGATCGATTCGGAGGCGGTCGCCGTCACCTTTGGCAACCGCATACTGGGCGCCCTCGCTTGGCTCATGCCCCTGAGTGTCACCGTCAGCACCTTTGGCAGTGCCAATGGCACCCTCTTCGCGGCTGGACGGTAAGTGCTTCTCGAAAAAGAAACCTATCTCAACGCAACTAAGTCTTCTCTTCTCTGCCCCCTCACAGCCTTTGCTTTGCGGCCAGTCGTGAGGGACACTTGCTGGACATCCTGTCGTACGTGCACGTCCGACGTCTGACTCCGGCTCCTGGCCTGATATTCCACGTAAGTCTCCACCCAGACTGCTCATTCGTTCATCCTCATGTCTGGCATGTCTCGTGCATATCCTGTGCATCTCAGTCTCCCTCTCTCTCTCTGTTTGGATCACTCACTGACTCTGTTTCTCCTGCTCTCCGTAACAGTCATTAATTGCCTCGGCCATGGTGCTGCACGGCACAATTGATTCGCTGATTGATTTCTTCAGCTTCACCGCTTGGATATTCTATGGTGGCGCCATGCTGGCGCTCATCGTGATGCGCTACACCAAACCCAACCATCCACGGCCCTACAAAGTGCCAATTATCATTCCCGTTGTGGTCTTGGTCATATCTGTGTATCTGGTTGCCGCGCCCATTTTCGATACGCCACGTATTGAGTATCTCTACGCGCTGCTCTTCATCTTTGCGGGCCTCATCTTCTACGTGCCCTTCGTCAAGCTGGGCATGACGCCGCGCTTCATGAGTGAGTAGACCCTCCTCTACATATATTTAGCTATACCTATCGACTAATCCTCTCTCCCTCTGCAGACAAGGTGACCTTGTTCTTCCAGCTGCTGCTGGAGGTGGTGCCCACATCGTCGATGGCCATGTTCGAGTAATCGTTCGACAGATCCAGCGTATATACTATATGTACTACCTAGTTTTGTAGAATCTAAGCAGCAAAGCCAAAAACAAAATACACACTAAGCGCAAGCAGAAACAAGAATGGACAACAAAACGGAGAGAACAGTAAACAGACGACAGACAGACAGAGAAAACATTCACAGATATTCGATGTATAATCAAACTTACAGTAGCCTGTACTGATGCGCATATGTGTGTGTATATATATTGTCGTCGTTGATTGGCCCCTATTCCAAATAGCCTGGGCCCACGATTAGTCAGAGCGAACATACTATATACTATAAACTATATATACCAATCCCAATGAAGGAGGCAAGGCAACGGCAACGGGGCATAATCTCAATCCCAGTTCGGAACAACAGTTTAGAAGTGCAGTCAGTCGGGGTGGGGGGAAGACCACATGTTCCCCTTTCAATGTTCAAGTAATGCTACCCCACGGCATTTATAGACGTATCTCTATATACTATCTACGCTTCAGATCGACCTCTAGACGAGCCCACCAAAATAGACCACAGAACACATCAAGAATCTCTGGAAACCCCAGCTGGCTGCCCTGCGAGTTGACCGACAGCAAGCTCAGTTCCATGTCTATAGGAGTGAGTGGATCTGCTCTATATAGAATGCATATGTACTTACGCAGAGAGAAAGAGAGAGAGAGAGAGAGAGAGAGGAACACAACAGAACTGGGCTTCTTTGAATTTGCCCCATGTGAAACTTTCTCGAAGGAAGTGAGAAATCTAGGACTGCAAATAGACATAATGATCTTAAACGATACCAAAGGTTAAAGGGAATATAGTTTAAAGACACAGAAAACAATCGTAAACTGTTAATAGATACTACGTAATTACTTGTTCGTTGCGTTAGAGACGCCAGAATTAAATAGATACAATGTACTAGATCCTAAACGACGCCTTCGAATTGCGTTCGTAATACTACTAGCTGTAGCATGTAGAGGCCAAAACATGTTGCCGTCTCGCTCTGATTCGCGGCATCTATTGAGTTTTCAAGCACTCCCCCCAGACACCGAAACAGACATAGACACAGACAAACCAACCGAACCCAACCCAACCCAAACCAATTATACCAAACTGACAAACTACAAAGTAAACACACTGGTTTTGCTCCTCGCTTTTGGTTGCCAAATTGGAAAATATGGCAATGCTTATTTACATACATAATATACTTATATATGTATACATATATATACTATACTACAGGTTAATGAAGTGCATGGTGTGCATGCACGCAGATAATTTGTTAAGTTTATAAATTTTATAATTTTTATTACAATCTATATATTTACAAGAAGAGCATAAATCTTTTTCTCTATTTACATATACATGCATACATATATATGTATTTATATACAAGTACTTGTATTGGAGTAGCAATTGTATTATGTAACGAAAATTTATGAAATAAAGTTTTTGAAACACATTCGCACAGCGTTATTTCATTTCGATTATTATCTTATTGTATTATTATTGTACTTTGGATATAGCTATTTATTCGAAATCTACATAGATGAATCATAAATAATCTGAAGCATTACATGTCTATATTCTATTAGAGTTCCCTTAATAGTCAGGAACTACCACATATACAAGTATTATATATATATATTTGTTGAACAGGAATTTCAAATGAGCTGCGAGCAATCTTTTAAAGCACGCATGTGACATAGTAACCTCGACATTATATAAGTTTAAATATATTTTGTACCTTCACGCGTGAATTGACTTGATTATGTCGGACATAACTTCAAGATTTTGACCCCGATCCTTCCTGCACTTAACTAAAAGTAATATTTACGACTTTGGTTCCCCAAACAGTGAATTTGTGAAGTTTGGCTTTGGCTAAAAATTTCTTTGGTCTGCCTTTTGATTGTCCTGTTTGCGATATTGGGCTATATCGAACTCGGGGAAGAGTATGGCAATCTCTCGCAGTGCAGAGACCTCACTGTCTGATCCGTGGCACGCATTGCGCGTGTCCGACAGTCCGTAGAGTGAGCGAATGCAGTCGGGCTCACTGTAGACAGCCTTGAAGACCTTGGTGGGACCCATCAGAGAGCGCCATTTTTGAATGCACTCCTCCCGCTGCAGTATCAAGGCGAAGCAGGGGCCGCTGCAATGGACATAGCATACTTTTTAGTACTCGCACTATAACTGTGACCGGAGTGTTACGTACCTGTTCATAAAGCTGGTTAGCCGATTATAGAAGAACTTGCCTTTGTGCTCTGCATAGAACCGCTCCGATAATTCCTTTGTTATGTGCACCTCCTTCGCTTCCAGTATGTTAAAGTTGTTTCCAATCAAAGCCTTTATCTGATTCAGCGCGTACGTATTACGCAGCACGTGCGGCTTGAGTAGCGCCAGTGAGATTTCCATAATTTAATATAGTGTTTTATTAGTTGTTTTTAACTAGTGTGTGTTCATTACAGCTGAAGGAATATCGATGTTATTGTCGATACTTATGTGGTGCTTGTGAACATCGATTTCTTATACCTTTTCGCCTACACGAAAAACAATCGATAATTTGAATTATTAATTAAGACAACTTTTTGGAAATTAAAATAACAAAATAATGTGTTATGTATATTCAAATATATAGAAACGAAATAAATATTTTTTTATTTTTTTTTAAATATATGTTGACTGCAATACATCTTAATTTATGGTTTTGTTTTGAATATATTGGGCGTTTGAATTCGTGTGCGTAACATCGATGTCTAACAGCTGACCAGCAATGTTGTTATCGATAGCTCTGTCTGGCTAACCGCATTACACAAGTGCCTGCTGGACTGAAGTTATTTTGTTTTAATATACTTTTCTAACTTAAATTAAATTGACAAACCTGCGAAATGCCGTTCATGAAGGGACGCGAGCCTATTAGGCGCACACTCAAATACCTGAATGCGGGAAAACTAGTATTGAAGGATAAAGTACAAATCTTCAGCGTAAACTACAACACATACGGGGACCATCACGCTGGTGCCAGGTGAGAATGAACAGATCTCCACATTGTCGACAGTGCATAAGCCTTTGCCTTGCCTTACAGAGACTTCGTGTTTTGGAACATTCCGCAAATACAGTTCAGGAACCCCAATGTGCAGGTCGTTACACTGAAGAACATGACTCCGTCGCCGTTCGTGCGATGCTACTTTGAGGATGGCCGCGACATGCTCATCGACATTGATAGTCGAGACAAGGATCAGATCATCGATCACCTCATGAAAGTAGTGGGCAAGACGCGGTAAGTATCGGCTATACACAGCCTTCGAGAATCACCTACTAACCGAACCAATCTCATTGATTCCAGTGAGCAACTTGACGCCGAAGCACATCTGGCGGAATCCAAAGATAACCCGGCCAACTTTGGGTATGGCTGCGATCGACACTGCATCTGCGAGATCCCCGGGCAGGTGTCGTGTCCCGGCACAGTGCCCCTGCCAGAGAAGCTGCGTGGTAAATTCATATTTGCCCCCAAATAGAATGAGTTTTCCTACTGTTAATGTTTTATTGATGAGCCGTTTATAAATTAAAAGTGAACGGACTTATGCATTAATGTAATATGCCTAGAGAGATATTAAGTTGAGGCCTGAGTCAGCGTCGCTTGGGATGCTGTCGATGATATGGAGCATTTGGTTTGGATTTACTGTATTTGCCGTGCATCCCCATGTGCTGCATGGAGTCGCGGTCTTTGTTGAATTGATAGCGCTGGATGAAGGGCACATTGGCGTCGCGCCCGGTGTTGTTCAGCTCGAGGTTGTCGTCCGTCTGCCTTTCCAGGGTCTTCAGCTTGGCCTCTATGGCGCGAATGGCCTCTGTTTTGCTTATCTTCTCTTCCCGCCTGCCGCTGCCCAGTGCGGGTATCTCAATGCGAGGCTTGGGCCTCTGCAAATCGTCCTGCAAGGGTAAACCATGATTAGTACCACCTTCTCAGCCTGCTGAGATCGCAGACAATTTACTCACATATTTGATGTTCTTGGCCAAACGTACTGCTATCGATCGGCTGCCCACGTTGGTGCCGTCCAGCTTCATCAGCGCATTGGTGGCGCCCTCGTTGTGGGCAAACGTGACGAACGCATATCCACGGGACTGGCCGACCATGGGGCCGCCCTTGTGAAACAGCATGTCAAACTTTTCGATGGCACCGCATTTTTGCATTAGTTTTAGGAGTTGAAACCGATAGTTGTCAAAAATGAAAGGAAATATTAGCATCATTTTGGCAGCATTGCGAGGCTGCGGCCTACAATTGTTCACAGTTCACAACTTACTCGGTGATGCGAGAGTCCAGATTTCCCACCCAAATCCGTCTCTGCTCCTCGGAGTTGGCGCTGTTTTCCGATGTGGCAGCATTGCCGCTGCTACTGCCGATTGCTGTGCTGGACGAGCTGGCCTGAAATCAATGAAATTCTTTCATTAATCTGTATAATTAATATTGATTTTTAATTTTTCTTTCACATACAGCATTCGCCATGATTGTTGTAGATATTTACGAAATACATAAATACCATTCTATCGATATATCGATTTTTTCCAAACAAACATTGTCAGTGTTGCGCACACAACTATCGAGTACTTTCACCTATCGGTTTTGCTTGATTCGAAAACAGCAATAATTTATATATAAAATATGTATGCAAATATATTTATTCTGTTTGGTAATTAAAAAACATTGTACCGCAATTAAAACATAAACAATAAATAAAAAATGAAAAAAAAGGAAATGTATAAAAATTATGCATACATATCAATTATAAATAGGGTTCATATGTTTTTTTGAAATAAGTTATAATAATAATTTTAATTAAATTACGAAAGTTAAAAATGCTTAGTTCGCGAATTAAAAATAATGAGTAAATCTGGATAAAAGTTTTTTTGTTTTGTTTTTCTCCGCAAAGGTGTAAAATAAATTTGCTGTACTCTCACCACGAACTAATTGGAGTTGTCAGGCCAACAAACTTTCTGACAACAAGAATTGTCCCGTGCTGCCGAAACAGCGGTTAATTGGCGCAATTACTTCCGGGAAACAATTCGCGATGGGGGCTGCTGTAAAATATTTGTGGGAAGTTAGACGGAATCCCGGGATTCGTGAGCCAAAAAGGTAGAGACAGATGCGCCCGAATGGGACCAACGACCCAATGGGTTAAGCTCGTGCTAGAGCTCTTAAGCATAAAGAAAAACACGGCTTTAACTTCGTATTGACGCTAAAGAATAATTAAAATCTCTTATTTATGATAGCTAAATTATTTTGACAGCCACAATTGGAGGAATTCTTACAGCAAATCTAAGAGCTCTCGGGCATTAAGATGTCTAAAAGAAAGCACAAGCATGCAATATATTTTACGAACAGATTTTATTTGCAATAACCTTTAACACTCATCACTTTTATGCTCTTGTGTAGGGTATATTAACTTTGTCCAAGAGTTTGCAACGCATCTTGAGACACATGTCCGAGCCTATAAAGAGGAATCCAACTAGCACTGTCCGTTTGTCCGTTTATCCGTGTGTCCGTCTGTTGCAACGCAAATTAGTCTCTCGGTCAGACACTACTACTACTATATCTTGATGAAACTTGGTACACATTACTACTTATTGCTCGGAACAAGCCGGGTTGGACCAATATATTGTGTAGCTGCCATACAAAGTATTAGCAGATTTTTGTTATTTGTCAAGATATTGCAACAAAATTTACTACATCGGACTTTTTTATATATGTATATATAGAAACAACTGAACTTATCAGTGCCAACAAAAGTTGGGCATAACATATTGCACGATTATAGGTATATCACCAGTATAGGAACGTTTGGAGGATATAAGAACGTGAAATGGCATGCCGTTAATAGACTTTGTTCCCGTTTCACATCACTTGAGTATGGAACATTAGTGTACTTATACCGTCTGGGCAATTTAATCTAATCAGAACCAATTTTAAACGATTTTCGTTGTCTACATTATTAATTATATTATAAATATGTATTACGAGTATATTGTATATATATTATTTATTATATTATATAAAATATACATATGTGTTATATTGTATAAATAGTATTTATTATATTATATTAAATATACATATGTGTTATATTATATTTATAAAGCATAAATTATATGGTAATTAAAAGGTATAAGAAGGTTATGTAAAGAAATAAATTGTTAATAATTATTATTATTATTATTTCTCTTTCGTTTAATTTGTGTGTGTTGTACAGGGTATTATGAAAGGTGATTTCAGCCGCACCCGAAATATTTTCGTGATTTCCTTATTGTCTATTCGAATCTGTAAATAAAATCCTGGAGAAGAATCCACCTGGCATAGTTGCGTCATGGTGCAGGGTAGGCCAGAGTCGAGCATGCTTTGCTTTGATATAATATTGAGTTTTTCATTTAAGCAGCATTCCGGCAGAATGAAAAATACTGTTTAAATGAAAAACGGCAGCAGTAAAATATGCGCAGCAGCAAGAAAATTTGTGCCATACGTAGGAACACACACACACACACGCACACATAGACACTAGCATAAATGTGTGTGAGTGTGTGTGTGTGTGTAGAATTTGCAGCATGCATACTAAACTGTCCCGCCCCTTCCTCGGCTCCCACGCCGCCTTTCTCTGCTGCCAGCAACAGAGCCAGGACAGAGCGTCCCCGTGCAATCTACTCCCTGCTGCCGCCTCTGCTCCCCCCTCTGCTGCCGCCTCTGCTGCTGCTGAGCGTGTCCAAAGCTAACTCGATATGCAAGCTAGGAGCGGGTACTGAAGCTCCAGCACCAGCCAGTGTTGGAAAGTCACGGTGAATTATTTAAACAAATGACGTTGAGCGCCCTGTTACACACACGGCAAGGGACACACGTACAAACAGGGGCACTCGGGCAACGGGCCACGGGCAACGGGCAAAGAGTGGGGGAGTGGGGGGACAGACAGGCAGATCCATTTTTTCATCATCACTCAGTAGCTCATAGTTGACAAGGCGGCCGCTGCTGCATGTGCTGGTTCTGCTGCTGCTGCTGCTGCTGCTGCTGCTGGTGCTGCAACTTGTTAGTGCTGCTTTGGAGCAACGATGGTAATTTGTGCTTGTGCTGCTGCAGTTGAATGCCAAACCGACGGGCAGCAACACCCGACGCAGGACACCAGACAAGACGGACAATGGATCCGGCTCTGTGTCTTTTTGGCCTGCCCTCTGGTGACAACGGAAGGCGCACTGCGAGGCGAGGGGCAAACAAACGAGGGAACCAGCAGGAGGATGAGGAGGAGGAAAAGGAGGAGGATGTGGACGACGTTGTTGCCGTCGGAAGTCGCCCCCAGCGCCGGGGCTTATCGCATACACAACGTACATTAGCTGTGTCTACAAACGGTCGCATCAAGTTATTTCATCCTTTTCAGCGCTGTTGCATATTTTAAGCGTTTGTGCATTTGTCGAGCACGCTCAGCTGCCCAGCTGCGGGACGGGGCGACGGTGGAGGAGGGGCAGCAAAAGAGTTGCAGGCTATTTTTTTGTTACATCCATTTAACTGGCCATTTTGCCGGCCACGAATTTGTATGTTTTGAGCATGTAATGAGCCGGCAGAGGCGGGTTAAGTAAATATCATTTCAAATTATACAAAACGCGGGGGAGCAACTAGGTAATGGGTGGGAGCTCTGGTCACACTGCAAACGGCACTGCATGACATGTGTGCTCAGAGAGGTTCACCTAATTGAGGTTCATCTACTTGTCAGCAAAGCAGTGCACAAATTGAGGGTTACTTGTAGGCCAAAGCAGTGCACAAATGCAGTGTCTTCATTTCATATAGTGATCTGCATTGGGTAACTGAGAGTCACAGTGCACTGCATGTCATGTGTGCTCAGAGAGATTTACCTAATTGAGGCTCATTCACTTGTTTGTAACGCAATGTATATATGTAATTCTTATTTCAAGCAACGATCTGCACTGCACGCCATGTGTGGTTATCAACCAAGCAGTGCACGAATTGACGCTCATCTGCTTGTCAGAAAAGCAGTGCACAAATGCAGTGTCTTCATTTCATACAGTGATCTGCATTGGGTAACTGAGAGTCACAGTGCACTGCATGTCATGTGTGCTCAGAGAGATTTACCTAATTGAGGCTCATTCACTTGTTTGTAACGCAACGTATATATGTAATTCTTATTTCAAGCAATGATCTAGGATAAGTGAAGTTCCCACCGCACTGCACGCCATATGTGCTTATCAGCCAAGCAGTGCACAAATTGAGGCTCATCTACTTGTCAGCAAAGCAGTGCATAAAAGCAGTGTCTTTATTAAATACAGGGATCTGCATTGGGAAATTAATCGATAATCAAATGAAGTCAATTCGATTAACGGGTAACGAGTAACGCGCCGCAAGTCGTGACGCGAACATTACAAATCGTGACCTGGCGGGAATTAGGCAATAACTCAATGCGCAAAGGTGATTTTATTCGCCACGCTGCTGCTGAAAGTACCCGCCATTAATGTCTGCCTGCCGCCGCTGCATCAATGCCCGTTGGCGCAGTTGCGGCCCCCGCGTCTGCCATCCTTGTCTCCCTCCTGTCTCCCCCGCTGCCCGCTTTTCTGTGTCTGCTTCACGTTTCATGTTTTATTGCGTCGCGCCTGCGGCAAATTGCAAAATGGACAAATTTTTTGCCTTTTACAACTTGTTCTTCTTTTTTATAGTGCATGAGAATATAACTGATATTATAAACGCGGGCACACCACACACACACACACACACCACACACACACACTTGCTGGCATGTAGTTAGATACATATGCCGATATGCAGGCATATGGGGGCGGCGCGTGGCAGGGCGGGGCGGGGCTACGCTCTACTGCACGCATGCAAAACTTTGTATAAGGCAAGCAGTTCAAGGAAAGTCCTTATGGAAAGTGACTTAAGTTGTTATAAAAATGCAAATTTCTTTTACTGCTTTTGCCATTTCCAACGGCGTCCGAGAAATCTCGCATGTGTTCGAGTGTGTGTGTGTGTTACACGAAACAAGCATTTCTTCTATTCCGTGTGTCTGTGTGTCTGTGTGTGGGCGAGTCCGCCTCGGTGTGTTTGGGACAAACGTAAAATATTTATTCCATAACGATAACTACAAATGAGCTGTCGAGACTGACCCGACTTGGAGGCACCCTGTAGAAGCCCGATTAAGCCCCTTATGCTAATTTGACTGGACCAAAGAAAGAGTAGTCCAGCATTGCCGAGCTTTACTAACTTGCGAGGCTTATTTGTTTGTTCTTGTCTTTGACTGACTAAGCCCTTCTTAGAGCAAATCTTCATTTTATCTGCGCTATAACTAGCCCCATCAGAATGGAACAGTATTTGAATCAATTTCAAATTTATTATTTTTATTTCTTTAAAGTAAAAGCTAATTCAAATAAATGAAATAATGAAATAAATATTAAATTAAAACTAAAGTTACTATAAAATAAATAATATATGACATGAGTATTTTTAGCTAACTCAGTTATCATTATCTTTTATTTACTATGCTTATTTGTTTGAAGTAAAAGAATATTCGAGGATTAAATAGATTTAAATGTTTTAAAAATATAAAGTTTTTAGTTTATAGTAAAGTAATAATAAATATTTTATAAAAATATATTACAGGAGTATTTCATGTATACATATGTATATATGAGTATTATCTTATTATAGCTAATCCTTATCATCATAATCATTATTTCCGTTAAATTTCGCATTCAAACTTATTATCTAACCAAAAAGTTCTGTTAAAAATACTTACGAGGGTCGTTTGATAAGTCCGTGACTTTTTGTATTTGCCGCGCACCTGCTCTAAATACAACACTGCTCCTGTCAGCAGTTATCGATTAACAGCTGACTGTAAAATTTTGAGAAAGCTGCGTTTTTTGGTTTGCGTTTTATAGGCATTGAAAGCAGACGATCTCGTGAATTTTAACGAAAATGGAAAAAAGTGAATTTCGTGTCAGCATGGCAAAATTTCATAAATTGGGCTACGAACTGCTACCCCATCCAGCATATTCTCCAGATTTAGCCCCCTGTGACTATTTTTTGTTTCCAAACATGAAGAAATGGCTCGGCGGTAAGAGATTCGGGTCATCACAGAAACAAACGACTATTTTGAGGGCCTTGAGAAAACCTATTATTTGGAAGGAATAAAAAAATTGGAAAAACGCTGGACTAAATGTATAGAGCTAAAAGGAGATTATGTTGAGAAATAAAACGCTTCTTTGACGAAAAAAATATATTTTATTCAAAAAGTCACGGACTTATCAAACGACCCTCGTATATTACACAAATAGATTGCTTAGCCTTGTACATTATATATAACATTCTCAATTGCTAATATTTAATCTTATTATATTTTCGCGATTTTTTCCTGAGTACTCCACAGTCGTGCCTCTTTCAGAAGACATGTTTATGAATCCCTTTTTCTAATCATTTTCGAAACGGTTTCGAGTCGTATTTTTAATCAATTCTGTATCTTAAATATATATGTTAGTGTAGCTGATTACTGTTATGCCTCAGCGGATGTCCCCTTGCCTTTTTATAACCTTGCAAAGGGAACATTAATTTTGATCAGGCTCACAACGCACCCTAGGGTACATTTGCGCCCCTATAAAGTGTATATATTTATTATTATGAATATGAGTGGAACTGTCCATCCGTTTAAGAGATTGCGACCAAATCTACTAAATCAGAATGGTTCCAAAGAAACAATATACAAATTTTATTAGAATCGAACCAGTATAACCTAGAACTGGCATCGGAGCAATCGAGCGGAGTGAGAGTTTTTGTATGATGACTTGTCTACTTGTACGAAGTAACTCAACCAATCAGTACCTATTAAATTTATATAGTAACCCATGTGAACTGTTTCCAGCTGAAAGCAATCTCATAAAGGTCTTCTAGGAACTATCAGCTTATACATATGGTACATATGTCCAGCAATCAGAGTCATTATAGTTGGTAGAGCATGATTATTGTTTTAAAATACTGTATCATTATATGTAACTAGACTGCGAACAATCGGAGCAGATTAGAGCTAAAACCTGCTAGGGTGAAGGACCTTCGGTCGAAGGCAGCTTTTCTTAATGGTTGAAGCACGCGAGCTCTTCCTGCTATGCAACCATTGCACTCTGTAGCGTGTCAGTATGTGAAGAAAGTCTCCAGACAAGGGAATTAATGAATTGCACAAGCATTTGTAAATATTTTACATATTTACATATTGACAGTGCCCAGAGCCGCAGCACTGTTCTCCAGGGCCCTTTCCGGGGCCTCTTTTATATATACTTTGCTTTAAAATAAGGAGTGTATGCAGTTTATAAAACATTTCACTCAGTAAAGATTCTTAATAACAAATATAGGGTTGCAATTTTTACAACTTTTTTCATAAAACTCTTACTTGGCAACCCTAACTAATAACATCTTAATTTCTTTTCAATTGTATTGCCAAAATCATCAGAAACCTATTATAATTCGGACTCTCTTATTCTCGATAGCAGTGGCCCCTTGGCAGGCGGGGCCCTTGTGCACCGCACACGCCTCACTACGGGCCTGACAGACTGTTCCTCCTGCAGCAAGGACTCTATTTCATTCGGAATAGACTGTACGCAAAGAGGTTTAGAGAGTAAAAGATGCACATGAAGAGCAGAATCGAGTGGCAACATCAGTTAAGGAGCTCACTGGTGTTGCCAGTGAGTTTTAGTTCCGTATTCAGTTCCACTAAAGTTGGCCATAGATTACAGAAGCAATTGCAGAAGGCGTAAAAATTAAAAAGTTTTGAAGAGCGCTTCAACAACAATTTGTCAAGTTTCTTGGTGCTTGAAATGAACAATAGTTTTAAAATGTCGCACAGACACACACGGACACACACACACACACACACACACACACACACACACACACACACACACACACACACACACACACACACACACACACACACACACACACACACACACACACACACACACACGGATACGGGCTGATAGAGAAACATATACATATTCACTGGGGAGGGCTGAATGGCTTTATGGGAGCAGTTTTATGAGCTTGAAAAGTTGGGAACAATTATTTTTTGTCAAGCATGCGAATAGTCTGAGGGGGTGTGGCAAGGCGCCTCCTTTTATGGCAGGAGGGAGGGGGGAGGGGGGGTGAAGGACATACCTCCTCTGTAATAAGAAGTAGCAGCTACCCGACACTGAATGAGCTGGCAAAGTTCTCCTCTGTTTCCCCTTAAACCTATTTACATTCGACTATCTCCCAAACTCTGTGGGTGTGCGAGTGTGTGTGTGTGTCATTGGAAACCATTCGTTGTGCAAATGTGTCTAATGTGCAGCAGGCAAGAGGGGAAGAGGGGTGGGGGAGGTGGGCAACTGCAAGTGCTGTCAAAGTACAGCCGAAACTGGATACTCGTATAATCGTATTCACTTGTGTCCAGTTGAGGGCGGCGGCGCTCCGGACTCCTAAGTGACCCTTCCCCCCAGACCTTTCCCCCCACGACCTGCGATTGTAAATTGAATTATTTCTCGATTTGCATGAGGCAGTTTTTCTGTTTTCGGGTAAACTTTTGTGAGCACTGCCAGAAATAACAATCAAACTCGCACCCGAATGCGCCCGACTCCGCTCCTGTACAGAAGAGAATGCAGCAGGCGGGTGCAGCTAAGGGGGAGGGGCAGGGCGGGGTAAAATGCTTGGCTTTGTTCGCTTAATTACAAAAATTGCTTGCCTCAAATAATTCTGATCTGCGCATCTCGCATTGGGAATTGGGAATAGGACTCCGACTCTCCGTCTCTCGGTCTGGGGGGAGAATTTGCCAAGCGAGTCGTCCTCGTCGTGGCCAGAAGCGCATCTGCCGGTCAGGCAACTTAATACGGCCGGAGAGTTTTGTGCGAAACTTTGCCAGAGTGCTGCTGCAATTGCACAAGATAAACTCGTAGGCAGGACAGGCACAGGAAGGGAGCGGGGGGGGGGGGGAGCTGCATCAGTGAGAGTTGGCTGTGGTAGTGTTGTGGCAGTTGCGGTCATCAGCAGAGCCGGAGCCACAAAACAAGTGCAACACACAAGGGCAGAGCTAACGACGACCAGAACGACATCATCCAGGCCGAGCCGAGGAAGCATTTCCTGTCCAGCAGTGCCTGGGCGTGTTGGGCCAGCAGATGCACTACTGCACTGTTCAAGATGGGACACGCTTGAACTGAGCTTAGCTGCACTCGTCAGAGGGTGCTCGAGCGGAAGTTAAGGTGTCCTCTAAGTGATTCTGAATGCGCATTGAGGGGGAGTGGCAGCCGAAGATGTGTTACAACTGAAATGATAATGATCCTCAGCCAAGGCAATATGGAATTTAATACTAATTGAGAGTCATGATGGGACAATGGGAGGAGTTTCAGCAAGAAGTTCAAGCTTGAACCCATCAAGGAGAATCTGCAACCGCAAGCTGAAAGGTAGAAGGGTGTTAACTGAAAATGTGTGTAACTGCCAGAAGGAGGCGTGGCAGCCTCCACAAGAGATATACATACTCTTTAGCAACCAGAGTTGATATATGCAGTCGCCTTTCTGTCCGCCTCAGAGCCTTAGAGACTATACGAGTTGGGATTACCAAATCTGATGACAGTAAGTCTTAGCGAAGGTTAATTAGTTTAGCCACGCCCCCTTCGATAATAACTTGATTCAGAGTGTTATTTGATTGCCCAACTGTTCATTTTTTATGTTTCACACAATTATTAACACCTGAAAAGTATTTCCGATGGGATACTTAACTGACTAGTTATTCGGATGGGCCTGACCAAAGCACCTCACTAGTTATATACTGCCACCTAGAGGCTTAACCCCTCTTCAGCACATTGTAGCACCATGCCCAACGTTGGGCCGTATAAACTAGGAGACCACCTTCTTGAAACTGTAGAGATACACACAATCAGTCCAGGAAATACCTATTAAAAACTCATACGAAGAACTGTAATATTAAGTGACCTCTCAGCTCGCCAGGAAGATTACAGGTGCTCCTTGGTATATGAGGACAATTGGGTAATAGTGTACTAGTCCAATAAAAAATTAATATTTTTGTTTAAAAAAAAAAAAACAAAAACAAACTGATTTCCAGGCGCCCCTGCCAGGTATGCAACACTAAATACGATGAAAATAGAATTATTTTGTTCAGCTGTTTAGTGGGTATATATGGTAGATCCCAGGAAGGCCCTACTTGCTACGTACGCTGATGACATCGCACTATTGTACAGCTCTAATTGTCGCAACGAGGCAGCACGGGGTCTACAAGAGTACCTCACCACACTGGCTGCATGGTGCAAAAGATGGAACTTAAAGGTCAATCCACAAAAGACCACCAATCCCTGCTTCACTTTGAAGACCTTAATTCCAATTACTGCACCCATAGAATTGGAAGGTGTAATTCTAGATCAGCCTTTACAGGCTAAGTACCTTGGGATTACCCTTGATAAACGTCTGACTTTCGGCCCGCACCTGAAAGCTACGGCTCGGAGATGCTATGTTATCAAAGGATGCAACAACTGCGTTGGCTGATAAACAGAAAAAGTACCATGTCACTGAGAGCCAAAAGAGCAGTCTACGTCCACTGCATAGCCCCGATCTGGCTGTACGGAATACAGGTCTGGGGTATTTCTGCAAAATCCAATTACAAGCGCATACAGGTATTGCAGAATCGTGCCATGCGTGCAATTACAGACTGCCCATACTATGTGCGTGGCACTACCCTGCACCATGATCTGAATCTCCATACAGTGGAAGAGCAGATCTCCACGCACACCAGCAGATATAGTGATAGACTTAGACGACACCACAGTATGCTTGCTACACGCTTACTCCCTGCTAGGCCTCTAAGGAGATTAAAAAGGAAGGGTTTCGCCAAAACAATTCGACAATCTTAAAGACCCCCTCGAAATATGTATGAGACAAAGTTGTATGTCCTCACATGCTTAGTGCGAGGTTTGGTTTTACTATTTATTGTTAATTGCGCTGTTATGTTACTTTTACTGCATTGTATGGATTCATCGCTTCTAAATAAATAAATAATTAAGAAAGTGGGTATATCACAGTCGAGCACAGCCAACTTCTTATGAATGGGAAGATGCCTAGTTATAAGTTGATAAGTGCAATAATAAACTACAACTGATCTTATCTGAATTGAATCTAGCAGTCTTAATCTGATTATGCTACTCCTATTCCTCTATTCTACTGCTCCTTATTCCCCAACTTAGCTTGCACCATAACTATATCCTATATCCGACTGATTCATTTGATTTAAAGAACCTGCCAGAAGTATTTCTCTTGTGTTTTATGAAAACCTTCGCAACATCCTCGTCGGATCGATGCGGCAGAGCCTCGAGCGCCGACAATTGTCATTATAATGCGAGAGAGTTCTGCTCGAGCTCTGCTCTGCTTGCGACTCCTGGCGGTATTTACTCCGTGAACTGGAACAGAGGCAAGTCGGAAGCGTTTGCCGCGACTTGACATTATCAAGACACACACAATCTTTGATAGGGGCACGCAAGGAGGCGACAGGGAAGGGGAAGGGAAAGGGGGGAAGGATAGGGGTAGAACGACACTGGGTCGCACTGTGGGGGCGACGCACTGCTCTGCTCTGCTCTCCGCTCTGTCCGGGGCTGCGACCCACAACCCACAGTCCACAGCCCACAAACTCTTTTGATGCTGTCTTCGCAGCAGCAGCAGCAGCAGTTGTTGTTGTTCTTCTTGTTGCTGTTGTTGCTGTTGTTCTTGCTACTGTTGCTGCTGTTGCTGTGTGGCCTGACGCTGAAATTTAATACTTTCCACATTTTCTAACCTGTCGCTGGTTCGCAGCGTTGCCCGCCGTTGCCGTTGCCGTTGCCACGCCGCAGTCCCAGGAGCAGCAGCAGCAGCAGCAGCGCTGGCAATGTGTGCAACCGCGGCAGCCTCAGTGCATTTTTCTATTCCCGTTTTCATTCAGCGTCGGCTGCAGCAAAATGGCTGCGTTATTAAAATTAAAAATAGGAAAAAGACAACATAGAAGAAGAAGCAACAACAACAACACAAAAAAAAAAAATGGCTGCAAAATATGCGCTCTGCATCGTCGCTGCGGTTGCTGCTGCGCTGCGTCGCGCTGCGCTGCGCATTGACGTGGCCATCAGCGACGCTGCTGTGCTGCTTTGTGCTGCTGCTGCGCTGCTGCTGCTGCAGAGTTGCAATTTTTATGACATTTCATTTGCATGCGGTGCAAGTCGGCAAAAAGAAATTAAACACAACAGCGCTGCGTGGCAGGGACAGACAGAGGGGGGGCAGAGGGGGCTGGGGATGCTGCTGAGCTGGGATGTTGCTGCCACAGCTGGGGGCGGTAGTGGCAAGGGGGGGGGGGGTGTGCACGCCCATTTGGCTTACAGAATGTTAACAATATGGCGCTCACTGCTGACATTGCCGGATTGAAAGCGTCTTGTTGGGCGGCGTTGGGGCATGCAGGCACGAAGGCGCGTTGGGGGCGTGGCCAGTGGCAAGTGGCAAGTGGCAAGTGGCGACTACTTTGTTGCCTTTTCGCTTTTTCGGCTGCATTTTAATTAATTCAGTTTGCGCTATTAGTTTTGATGCGTTGCATTTAAATTAGTTGCAGCTGTGTTAATTGGCTCTACTGTCTGTGCAGCACCCTGTGCACCCTGCACACCCTGTACACGCACGCACCCACACGCATGCCGTGCCCCACAATTACTGGCACCGTGCGAATTAGAACTGTTTCAGAGAGAACGATTATTGCTTTATTATATTTTTATCTTTTTTTCGAGGGTCTAATTCGGTCGAATTTATATCGATGCCAAGGCACTGTGGCAGAAAAGTCGTTTTTTCGGCATCAACTTTAATATTAATGAAAGAGACATAAAATTAACGTGTTGTATTACTAGAAGTATGACTAAACTTCGTTTTTTCTAAGTGAACGTATTCATTATAAAGCAGGTATTTATATAAACTATAAAAGCTAGAGCTTGATATCAATATGTATTATTATTGCACGCTGATTAAGTTTATTCTAGCTTTAGGTCGCGCCTACTTCCACTTTTGTAAATTATTAACAGCTGAATTCTAAGCGTAATTTAATGCTACATACTTCATTATTGCTAAAAACAATAAATGTCGCCTCCCAAATGATATCTTGAAAGTTGGTTGAGATCGAATAATAAACATAAAAGTTATTTAAGAAATAATAAAAATGCACTGATTTTGAAGCCGCTTCCTGAAGGTATGCAACACAAAACACGGTTAGGTAGGCATATTACGGCCAGGCGCACTCGACTGTAGTTGCTTAATGTAGAAGGCATCTCTTTATTTTCTTGAGTATTAAAAAAAAAAAAAAATAAATATTATAAGAAAGACAGGCTACCTTCGGCATGCGCAAGGTTCTTTATACTATTGTGATATGTTATGATACAGATAAATATGCCTAACTTTGCTTGGTGGTGATAAGTCAATTTTTTCTAAAATCAGAACTATTCTTCATACAAAAACCTTTATTTCGGCCGATTGTTCCAAGGTATCTACAATATATGTTATTGTGATTCGAATTTGATGAAAATGTATGAAATTTGGTTGCAATATCTTGAAAATTAACTAATATCAGCCGATAGGTTGTATGATAACTTTACGATATATCGCTCCAATTTGACTCGATCCAACATACTGCGTGCAGTAATATAGCACGCTGTGGAATTGTCGTAAAGCATGTGTACCTGTCGGGCAAGTAACAACCCGGACTGTAGTTATGGAAAATTAAGGCTACCTTTCATGTAATATCTTGTTATCTCTTTTATATATTTTCAAGCTTTACATAAGACTTACTGCAGAAACGGGAAGTGAATATCGGGCTTCGATTGACAGCAATTGCAGGTGGTAATAAAGTTGACACTTAACTGATAAGATGTTATGCAAGTTAAGCTCTATATAAACAACCGATTTTGACTGAACATGGATAGAAGAGCACAAGCACTTCAAATCGAAGAATGTCTGTGAAAAGTTGTATTCCGTTACTGATTTGTCTGTTCTCGGCAATCCAAGGGTCGCCAGGCTTTTCTCCGGAACGTATTGTGAACGGGGACGCTATTGGTATTCGCCAAGCACCCTGGCAGGTCTCAATACTGGCCAATTTTAGCCATCACTGCGGAGGTTCTATTCTGAGCAACCGGATCATCCTTACAGCAGCACATTGTTTCGAAAGTCTACTTCCCGTAAACTGGACTGTACGCGCAGGATCTTCGCACTGGAAATCTGGCGGACAACTTTTGGAGGTGCAGGGTTTCCGAGTTCACCAAAAGTATGACGACGTAGAAGTTATTAATGATATTGCTGTTTTATGGCTAGTGCAACCACTGATATTCGGAACAGGGGTTCAGCCAATTGAATTGGCACAAGAAGGTCCCAGGGCTGGAGATGCTGCCTTCGTCAGTGGTTGGGGAAGCGTCGACTACGGGAATGATATACCTTCATTGACATTGCAAGGCCTGAAAACGTCAGTTTTGGGTCAAGAAACTTGTGCTGCAATCAAACAAGGGTTAAGTGAAGACACACTTTGTACATACAGTGAAGCCAAGGGCCCATGGATATCAGACTCGGGCGGACCATTGGTAGTAAATGGAAAGCTCGTAGGTGTTGTTTCCTACGGTGCTGGCAATAGTCTTGTAGTTTACGCAAGTGTTGCCTATCACTATGACTGGATACAAGGCACAATCACAAACCCAGAAAAGTCTGTAATTTAAATTGTGATTATCTTAAAAATTATTGATGTGTACATTGTACAATCTGAATATATATATATTTGTTTATATTTATATATATTATGTTGGAGAAAAAGATGGTTCGGTTTTTTTTTTCAAAAAGGTATACCGATTTTAATCGGAAAACTCAATAAAATGAAAATTACAGTTAATCATGAAGGACAATTTAAAATTTTCTTAGCGAATACTTTACTAAAACTGAACGTCATCTTCTCTAACAAATAACATTTGCCACAAGAGGCGTCAGCTTATTTTTGTCCGTAAAATAATTGTAGAACATTTCATTTCAAAGCCTCAACAAGCACGAAAGCTACAGTCGACCACCTGGCCATTACTAAGCTGTCGTGCAGGTACCTTTCAGTCAGGTGTGGGTGAGTTTGCGTAAATGAGTATATGAGTGAAGTAGAGAAACCAGAGACCCTTCACTTATCCAGCTACATCCAATTCGTAGCTCTTTAAAGTGAGAAACTAAGGTACCCAAAGGTAGCTTGCAGTTTATGGTACAGTAGAACAGTATGGTCACCCTAATAGTAATACTCTTAGGCTAACCGACTCGAACCATTTTGATATCTAAGGAATCAACAAGACAAAAATGAATGACCAATTTCAAATTATATTATAATTTATACAATAAAATATTCCGATAAAATATTTCCATGGTTAAAATTTCAAATTTTGAAAGCCCGACTAAATAAATATTTCGAATCAGGTAGCCGGTGAGCCTTTGGGCAAGTACAAACATAATAAGGATGAAACACACCATATACCTTCTTGTCTTCAGCGTCAAACGTGATTATTATTTCCTCATCCTGGGAGTAGACGACCAAATGCCTATCGACTCCATTTGGATCTGCTGTACATTGATGATCCGTCTCATTGCTACTATCACTCTCTGAGGTGTCAGATTCAATTTCGTTTTGGACTAGATGTGATCTGCGTCTTTGTGCCATTCTAGTATATTTATTGTCCGCCGAAAAAAAGTTTAAAAAATAATAATGTTAGATTAGGTGAACAGATTATTGTTTTGTGTGAACTATAGTATGACTAACTCAGAACTAGGGAATGTTTTCGACCTAAGATTCCTTCTATGACTTCAATGTCAAGACCTACTCGGACCTAAAAGAAAGAGAGCGGCATACCTTCAAATTAGACACAGCGCTCCAAGCTCGCCTACCTTGCTTGTTAACTGCCAGAAACATTTGGTGACATGCTTACATTTTCTAATATAAATAAAAAGACGGGCATCCGGACAGACAGACAGATATGGCTCGATCCTTCTGCCTGTTGCATACATTAGCAGTATGAAAAATGTTGCAGTGGGTATATTCATTTCAAAGTATTCCCAGCGAGCGCCTTTACTAAGCTGTCGTGCAGGTACCTTTTAGTCAGGTGTGCGTGTTAGCGTATATAAGTAAATGAGTGAAGTAGAGAAACGAGAGACCCTTCACTTATCTAGCTGCATCCAATTCGTAGCTCTTTAAAGTGAGAAACTAAGGTATCCAAAGGTAGCTTGCATTTAGACGTTATGTTGGTATTATAATTAACTAAATATGATCTAACTCAGAATGTTTTATTTTTTATATGTCGGTCACAAATCAACTTATAAGATTAAATTATTGATCAGAGGGGGTGGTGGGCGTGGCACCCAACATCTCTGACGCCACCTTCTGCCTCTTCCATATAGAACTATTCTTCATACAAAAACCTTCATTTCGGACAATTGTTCCAAGGTATCTATATGTTAAAGTGATTTGATTTTAATAAAAACTTATAGACATATTTTATATTATATATATATATTTATATTTTTTTATTTTATATAGAAAGAGTTTTGTGCATATAATTTGGTTACAATATGTTGGAAACTAACTAATTTCAGCCGATAGGTTGTATGATAGCTAAACGATATATCGCTTCAGTCCGACTTGATCCAACTTACAGATAAACAGCGTGCAGCAATATAATGCATGTGTACCTGACGGACATGTAACAGCACGGACTGTAGTTATGCAAAATTTAGGCTACCTTTCATGTAATATCTGCATATGGTTCTTATCTCTTTTATATATTTTCAAGCTTTACATAAGACCTACAGCAGAAACGGGAAGTCAATATCGGGCTTTGATTTACAGTTACTGCAGGTCAAAACTATTCTGATAAGATGTTATGCAAGCAAAGGTGTATAAAAACGACCGATTTTGACTGAGCATGGACAGAAGAGCACATGCACTTCAAATTGAACAATGTCTGTCAAGAGTTATATCCAGTTACTGATTTGTCTGTTCTCGGCAATTCAACAGTCGCACAGCCTTCCTCAGGAACGTGTTGTGAACGGGGACACTATTGGTATTCGCCAAGCACCCTGGCAGGTCGCGATACTGTACAATAATAGCCCTCACTGTGGAGGTTCTATTCTGAGCAACCGGATCATCCTTACAGCAGCACATTGTATCCAAAAAGTACTTCCTGTAAACTTGACTGTACGGGCAGGCTCTTCGTTCTGGAGATCTGGTGGACAACTTTTGAAGGTGGAGGGACTTTTAGCACATAACGGATTTAAATGGGACTATGAACTTGGCTGTGATGTTGGTGTTATACGACTAGCGCAACCGCTGACGTTCGGTGAAGGAGTCCAGCCAATAGAGTTGGCACAAGATGGTCCCAAGGCTGGAGATGCTGCCTTTGCCAGTGGCTGGGGAGAAACGGACTATAAGATTAAATATATATATCCAGAGATATTGCAAGGCCTGAAAACATCAGTTTTGGATTGGAATACTTGTGCCAAGTTTTATTTGGATGAGTTCAGTACGGCTTTAAGTAATGACGCGATATGCACGCACAGTAAATGGAAAGGCGTATATCATGGAGATTCAGGTGGAGCTTTGGTAATCAATGGATTGGTTGCTGGTGTTGTTTCCTGGGGGGAGGAGAACAATGCGCCTGCCGTCTACACAGATGTTGCCCATTACTACGGCTGGATACAGGACGCAATCCAAGAGCTTGAAAACCCAGAGAGTAAATCGAAGGGTTAATTTATATTAATGTTCAGTATCCAAAAAAAAAAAATACAGAATTGCAGACAACGCATAAGACTTTTCTGATTGTATTTTAAAAAAAGCTTGGCAATTGTAATTCTAATTTACGTACGTTTGCCCAGCGTTATTATTCCCTTTTCAAAAAAGTGGTGTAGTATTTTCCCGACTATCAGTAAGGTATCGGCTCCTCGATGATTGGCACTTATCTTCTGCATCGATAAATGGTATTTTGCCAGCAGCATTCAGTATTTTATGACAGCCAAGTATCGATGCCTAACAAATGATCGCAAAAGTATGCAACGAAAAGAGGAGAAGCTCTTACATTTGAATTTTGTTTAAATACAACAAAGCGACTCGATTTAGAGATGTATAATCCGAAAAAAAGGTAGATTTCCTGCTGAAAAAGCAGAGTTAGCAACCCTGCTGTCACGTTTCAAAAATAGTAAGAGCTGGTAGAAAAAATGCATGAATTTAAAACACGAAGAGTCGTGGCAGCAATAAATCTATATGAAGTATGTATTTATGTATTGTGTACATATACTCGAATGTAGAATAAATAATTTACATAAATGTAGCCGCTTATGCAGAATTAAATATGTAAAAATTACGCAGTTTTTCAGCATGTAAATTCGAACATATGCTGGCAGCTTTGACGGGGCGAGGCGCTTATGCAAAAGAATCTTTCGATTGGTTTAACTTTAATGTACGCTAGAGTACTCAATGAATTCTTTAGTTTCTCGCATATTTTCGAGCAATTTCAAATGGCCAGGCAAATGCCGGAGCCCAACTGGACGAGTTTGCACAGATCCCGGCCCAAAGTGGATTTGCAGCTAAGCGCATCGCGTGCTACATAGAGCTGTCTAAAGTAAACAAGTAAATATTTACAGTTGCAGTGCATTGTTCGCATGCCAAACATGCCACTGGAATATCTGTGCAACGCACTCGCCACACCCCCGGCCTGTGTTCAGATCTTGCTGAGAGCTTTTTGCCGTGTCATCCATTCCCAGGGAACTTGATTGATAGCCAGGCCGCACTCAGGGGAGGAGGACATAATCAACTAAGTGAGAGTGGTCGAGAGAGATAATTGGCACGTCCACAAAAAGATTTAATCAAAGCAATTCGGAGGCAATAATTGCGGGCCGCAAGTGGCTGTCGAGTGAATACTTCGGACTCGCATTTAAATCGAATCAATTCGCAGGACACACGCAGCCACCCTCTCCCCCGTCTCCCTCTGCGGGTTCAACAGATCGCATTATGTGTTAACCCACACACACACACACGCACACTCACTCACACATACAGTCACGAGTGCACATTAAACAATGCTTCGAGTAAATGCGCAGCTAACGAGTTATTTAATAACGTTCGAATAAAATTGAATTGAATTTTGTCCGCAGACCAACAGCGTCTGTCTCTTTCACTCCCGCAGCCACATACAGACACACACACACACACGTACACACTCGTTCAGAGATGCTCAGCAATTCAGAAGTGGCACGAGATGCACACTTGCCGTGCCACGCCCCCTCTTCGGTTCGTAACCACATTGCGTTATATAAAGCAAACAAATCAAATTGGAATTAATGTGAATAATTAGTTGAAGCATAACGCGCTTGGGCATTTTGGCAGACCGTTAGATGGCCAGCGAGCTCGAGCCTTCTGCTGTGCACACACACATGTGTGTGCGTGTGTGTGCAGTGTGTGTGCGGTATTAATAAACGCGTTTGTGTGCGTGGCATGCAAGTGCTTTGTTTGTTAAACATGTAATTTGATTTTGCATGGCCCCTGGCTATGTTCACAGTGCACAGTGCACAGTGGGGCAAGAGGCATTGCGTTCGCCTGCCAATTAAAAGCCAAAGCTTTTCTTTTGACGAGTTTTTTACTAGACATGCATATGTAAATATAATTTTAAAGACTTTGTTCACATTATCTTTTAGTTTCTTTGGATGTTATAATTTATTTTTCATATTAACTTTATTTAAGTTTAGGTTACATATAAATTTATTTTTATATTATTGTTTTTATTATTTACCTATATTTTTGTTTAATTCTTTTTTTTCAATAATAGTTTAATTTTTTTTTTTTTAAATAATGATGAAGTTTACCATTTTTATTTTTTAATTTTGAAGCTATTCATTTATTTCCATGAATAAAATGTATTAAAACTTTATTTAAATTAAAATTTATTTTCTGGCTGCAACCGACATTAAATACATAAATGAAATAAATAAAATAAATTTAATAACATAATTAATGAAATGAAAAAAAAAATGAAATAAATAATATAAATAAGATAAATGGAATAAATTATAAAATAAAATAGCTAAAATAAATAAAAGATCTAAAAAAATGCATTGTTCATATATATGCATAATAAAAATATGTATGTAAATACCGTCGTTGATAAGTTATGTGTATGGACCAATTATATTACTAGTAGCTCTTTTATTCAATATTCACTTGCAGGCCCACAGTAAAGCCAAGTTGTTGCAACAATGAAGGTGCTATTGCATTATGCAAGTGCTTATGCCATTTGGCATACGTTGCCTACTGTTGCTATTTATTTGGGCGAACAATTGATAGTCCTTTCATCGAGTTTAGACGATGGTTAGGCGATTTATGATTTAAGCTTGCCAAGCTGGCTTAGCTCCTTGGCTCCTTGCTAGAACAAAGCCAGAGAACGGATTATAAACATACTGAGACAGAGATAAACAGTGTGAGCAACAGAGAATGAAATTTCGATAACGGCAGGAGGAGAGAGTGCTGAGAGGAAGGGGAAAAGGTTTGAAAGATAGACATACTTTCATTAAGGAAGATTAAGTCTAAAATTAATTCTACTAATTGGGCTAGAATCCTGCAGTGCTGACAAAACTCACACAATACCTTACCCCACATACAAAAATACACACACACACACACATACACTCCCACGCACAGAGACAGAGTCAGAAAGACAGACAAGCAAACATGTATGTGAGGAAAGCCTCAAGCCTTGCACACCCTTCAATGAGATAATTTCATGAATATTCTCGACATTTTCTCATCGATTTTGAGGAAATGTGCAGTCGGAACTAACATATATAATTGTAGGAAACACAAAGGGCTTTGTTTTGGCAAACACATTGAATATTATTTAAGGCTATGTTGGTGTTGTGAGCAATGTTCTTGATATGCTCGATTATAATTGTGTTTTATGGGTAAACGAGAAATTGAACTGAAGTCCTTAAAGTGCCTCGTTAATGTGCACGAGATGCTTGCTTCAATTTCAATGATGAACAAATAATGTAAGGAAATCTACACTGGAATCCCTTGAAATGTAATTCACGCTATGCAAACCTAAGATTCCACAAGGCTGCGTTCTTTCTTGTGTCGGCATAGTACTTTTAAATATGCTTAAAATAAAAGAACCACGTTCTGGATTTCTTATTCCTTTATTCTTTGCAATCTAGTGAGACTAGTGATCGGAATTTTAATAAACAAAACTATTGAACACTTTCCATAAGCTCTTCAATTGTCTTCTTTGCTTTTCAAATTACTCTTCAAAAAGAAGTCAAGAGAAATCAAATCCAGAGATCAAGGAGGCCTTTCTTTAACATCAGATGTCCAGGGATATTTTTGCAGAAACTAAATTATTGAATTGCCAGTGTTTTTTGGAACGTCTTGGTTATTGATGTACTCATTGTTTACCATCCCGCACTGACCCCTGCTCAACAACATTCAACACCAAACATCGACGGTGCCCTTTGTGCAATAATATTTCCCACAATATGCACGTTGAAGGCAAAGAAAAAGAAGATTTGATCGACTATTTTGGCTGTATAAAATAACTTTGGCAACTCTGGCAAGTTCCTTTTGTGTGAAACCAGACACTGTTAAAGTTATACTCAAGCCCATCGACTGTTGAATGCTGAAGTTATTCAACGTTACAGTAGCGACATAAGAAGTGCATCCGTTACAAACTTAAATTTATAAGAGTATTAGGATATACGAACAACTCAAGTGTCTTAAGTCGCATTATCCACTGCAGTCAAGGCTCGAATCTCTCATCCTTCTCTGCCGTGAGAGTGCAAGCTAATTTCTGCTGCGCCTTCGCTATCCATTCGATAGATTTAACGCCAATCATAAGAGCATAGCCCCCATTGATTTACGATAATGCATTTTTAACTGAAGGCTAGCTGAGGTCAGCAGCAGGCAGTAGTGAGAGGTGCGAGGTGCGTGGGGAGAGGGGAGGAGCTACTCTTGGCACTGGCAGAGCTGGGGCAGGCTGCCTTTAGCCACAACAAGGTATGCAGAAGAGTTATGGGCACACACACACACACACACACACACACACACACTGGTGTGTCCTGCTGCAATGGAAGATTCAGCACTAGTAGAACCCTAGCTGGCCCCACGGCGCGTTGCCAGACGGGTAACTTAAAGCCACCTAAGTGCGTATAAATCAGCAAATTGCCGGACGGGGCGGCAACGACGACGGCGATGGCGACGGCGACGCGGACTTGGAAAAACACATTATGAACTAAAGTTATTATAATCGCTGCATACTTGCAGGCGGCAGGCGGGCGCTCTCAGTTCATAAATAACACCCGCCGCCCATCGCCCGCCTTCATCCGCATACATATCCGCATACTCACGCTGCGCTGCGGCGCGCACAGCTGCTGCTGATGCCGCCGCCGGTGCTGCCGCTGCTGCTGCTGGTGCAGAGCAGAGAAATGAAATCAAATAAAAAGCGGAGTAAAGCGGGAAGCAAGAAGAGGAGATAATGCTATTACACAGCTGGACCTTTTCTGCGCATACGAGAAATAATAAAAACAATAACAAAATCTGCGGCCATTCGCCCCGAGCAGACCAGCAAGAGCCAGGAGACACCCTGTGAAGCCAGTATGCGAAAGCGCGCTTGTATTTCAGTTTAGTGTGCGCAAAGTGTTAAGCCAACACTCGCTGTTGAGCTCGATCTGCAATCGATACAATGTTTACATGCTAACATGGCAGTTTTGTGGCGGACAGAAGAAGCCAAGCCTGGGAGCAGGCATGCCCTGACTTCTTCTCATTTACACCTTATACCCTTCCACCAGAATGGTCATAAAAGGGTTTACTAACTGTAAGTAACAGGCAGAAGAAAGCATGGCAGACCCCATAATGTGTATATATTCTTGGCTGAGCTGCTCCTAATGAAAGAGAGGGATTAAAATGAAGCTAGAAAGAAAGGCTACCTTCAGCATGCCGACAGTTTTATACTCTTGCAGGTTCTTAGCTCCTCCGATAGTTATAATTTTAGTTATTTATAATATTGCAGATATGCATGGAATGAATGTGTGCATATATTGAATATTATATGTATACACATTGATTGGCACTGATAAGTTAAGTTAGTTCTTAAACTGGTCTTAAGGCAGTTCCTTTGGCTATATATTGTATAGTAATCCGTTTGCTGAGAGACTAGTTTGCATATTGAAGTATCCCTTGTCGCCTTATTTTTAAGAACAGGTCGAAGGGTATCTCACTGTCAGGCATGCTTGACTCTTGCCTCCATAACATTTAAAAACCTTGACCATTGACTTAGCTAATTTAATGAAGTATGTTTACTTGTAAAGCATGTATAGAAAGTCTATTTATCCATTTCCAACTATTCATGCACCTGTTTGTCTGTCTATCTATCTATCCACTTGATGCCAAATGATTTTTTTTTTGAAGTAAAGAAGCAGTAGATTTAAATGTCATCTAAGAACTTTTAGGTAAAACACAATTTACTGAAATTTTCGCAGTTCACACAAAACCTTTGAACTAATCTACCTTCTAAATATTATTTTATTTTCTTTCTGAATAGCTCTACAGTATCAATTAAATTTCTTTCAAGAAAATGAATCTTGCAAGTTTGTCATTTGGCAATCGAACGAGCTCTTTGTCGGGTGAACCCACTGCCGAGTGGGCTGCCATGGATGACTCGGATGACTCGCACTCGCATCCAGACAACGTTAATAAGGTTGAGGCCCTGAGGCCCTGCTGTGAAGGGGTAAATAACACTGATGATCAGACCAAGCGCATGAAAAACAAAGCACCCAAAAAGGATTTGAAAAATATTAAACCGGAATCGGGAGTGGACTTGGCAAGAAATTTTGGGGTCTGCATTTCCATAGTCGTCCTTTTGTACTTCATCAATCGACTTACAGAAGCAAAAATGTAAATCGTTTTTTTAATATGAAATAGAAATTTTCTTTGAGAAGGAGCATTTGCTTAGTGTTGTGGAGTAACGGAAAATGGTCAAAAAAGGGTATACTAACTTTGTGCAAATGTATGTTTGTAACAGGCAGAAGAAGGCGTGGGAGACCCCACAAAGTATATTCAGGCTCAGGATCACTAGCGGAGTCGATTAAGCAATGTCTGTCTGTCTGTCCGGATGTCCAGATGAACACACAGATCTCAGCTATTATCAAATCAAAAATTTAATCTTTTAAGCTGATTTGTGAGCGACATATAAAATATACAACATGCTGAGTTAGATCATATTTAGCTAATTATAATACCAACATAACGTCAAAATTTTAATCCGATCGGATAGCGAACACAGACATAATAAAACAATATTCTTGTTATTCTTGTGGTATGTTATCGTTATCCAATCTTAATGATGTTCCATATGAGTAATACATCTTTGGAACATTGACAATGTAAACAACTTGGTTGGAATATTTTGAAAAAGAACAAAACGGGAAGTTAGGTTACGTGGCAGCTGTACGATATATCGGTCCGATCTAGCTTGTTCCGACTTATTAATGGCGTGCAGCAATAATAAACATGGGTGCCAAATTTTATTATGAAATCTATAAAACTGACTAGTTTGCGTTGCAACAGACGGACGAACGGACAGACAGACAGAGCTAGGTCGATTTCCCAGGTGATGCTGATTCAGATCATATAGTATAAACCACACTTTATAGTGTCATAACTCCTGGCCAAAATTAATATACCCACTGCAACATTTTACATATTGCAAATGTATGCAACAGGCAGAAGGAGGCGTGATAGATCCCACTAAGTATATATTTTCTTGTTCTGAATTACTAGCCGTGTCGATCGAGCCATATCTGTCCGTCTGTCCGGATGTATGTCTTTCTATTTATTTAAGAAAGTGTAAGCATGGCAAGGCAGGCGAGCTTGGAGCCCCTTCTGCTGTGAATAATTTGAAAGTATGCCGCTCTTTTTTTTGGGTCCGAGTAGGTCTTGATATTGAAGTAATAGAAGGAATCTTAGGTCGAAACATTCCTTAGTTATTGTAGTTCCCAAAACAAAATTATCTGTGTTTACATTTTTATTTTTTTATTTTGGAATACTTTCCGGAAAATATAAAGGGATATTCCATAAAATGGCATCAAAAGAAAGTAAATCCGGTTTCTTAAGCGAAATTGAATCGACTACCTCGGGCATCACAGTCTACTGGGACCTTAGCGTTGAAGAGAAACCACAATACTCTCACGAACACAAGAAAGTCACATACTGTAGAAGAGTTATACCCGTTTTAATAAAAAAACTTGATAAGAATACCTTGGTTCGTGAAGAGAAAGAATTTATCGATACGCCTCAAGTCCCTCTGCAAAGACGTGAAATCTCTAAAGCCGAGAAGCTATAAAACAATGGTGTTTCGTCCTTTTTATGGTGCTTGCCTACATTCTCAACCGGCTATCTGAATTGAAATAATATTTATTTAATCGGGCTTTCAAAATTTGAAGTTTTGAACATGGAAATATTTTATCGGAATATTTTACTGTCTAAATTATCATATAATTTGAAGTTAGTCATTCATTTTTCACTTGTTGATTCCTTAGATATTAAAATAGTTAGTTTTCGGTTAGCCGAAGAGTGTTATGGGTGACCATACCGTTCTACTGTACCATAGACTGCAAGCAACCTTTGGTTACCTTAGTTTCTCACTTTAAAGAATTGGATGCAGCTAGATAAGACTAAAAGCTACCTGTATGACAGCTTAGTAAAGGCTCTCGCTGGGAATACTTTGAAATGAATATACCCACTGCAACATTTTTTCATATTGCTAATGTATGCAACAGGCAGAAGGATCGAGCCATATCTGTCTCTCTGTCCGGATGTATGTCTTTCTATTTATTTAAGAAAGTGTAAGCATGTCACCAAATGTTCCTGGCAGTTAACAAGCAAGGCAGGCGAGCTTGGAGCGTCATCTGCTGTGAATAATTTGAAAGTATGCCGTTCGCTTTTTTTTAAGATCCGAGTAGGTCTTGACATTGAAGTCATTGAAGGAATCTAAGGTCAAAACATTCATAGGTTCTGATTTAGTTATTTAGTTATTATTGTACTTTACACAACAAAATTATCTGAGCTAACATTATTAATTTTAAATACTTTTTTCCGCCGGAGAATATAAAAGGAAATACTATAAAATGCCACCAAGACGTAAATCCCCTTTATTACAAAGCGAACTTGAATCGCATACCTCGGTTAGTGATTATAATAATAATGAGACGGATGTGATAAATGATGACGAGAAGTGGATCACACTCTACTGCCACGAAGAGCAAGAATTCACGGATCGCCTAGAAGACACTCTGCAATACACAAAGAAATATAAAACACGCTATGCTGCTCGTCTTAGAAATTTCATATCAGGAAAACTAAAAAAGATTTTCTAATAAATTTTTTCCCTTAAAAGAATATATAATTTCACACGAAAATTAATAAAATATAGGGTACTAACTTTATTAATAACATTTTAAATTAATTTAAACAAACATGTCGCAAAAATAATAGTGAATTTTTTTAGCACAGTCACTTGAGTGAAACAACCTTCCAGGACCTTTTTATTCCTTCAATGAGTTCTGCTTCAGTTGAATACTCCCTGCCGGACTCTGACAGCATTCGTGCCAGCCATCCCCAAACATTTTCTCTAATGTTTAGGGCGAGATCATGAAAGTAGTAGACATAGCCGTCAAGACCCTCCAAATCGAACTTTTTAAACCCTTCGACCATTGAAAATAGTTCAAAAAGGGTATACTAACTTAGTGCAGAAGGAGGCTTGGCTTTATTGCATTCCAACGCACACACATACATACATTTGTGTTTGACCAATGAAATGCTACATGCATATATACGTATTCATGTAAAGACGCATATAAAGGCTAACGTTACGATATTTCTATTCAGGAGTAGTATCGTTCAATTATGGACTCTTTACGTTTGAAAAAAGTCACAGGGTATCCCACTGTCGGGTGCCGCTCGACTTTTGCTCTTGTTGTTTATCGGTTCATTAAGCTTGTTAGCGTTAAGCGGTTGGTGTCTTGGGAGAATGTTATCTTGAAGCTTTTGAAGAGTGAATCTTTTCAAAAGATCGGCTTTAGCTTTTTTATATGAAGAATGAATATGGGCGTAGCATACTTCTGGACATACTCCTGGTCCTCTGCATTAATGGCAAGTCGAAAAAAAGAGAAAAACAGGACAATAGATTGTTGAAAAAATGACTAAAGTTTGATTAATTTTTTTTTTTTCGAATTGAAAACCTGAAATAATTTGTATATTAATTTTGTGATGTTACGTTGGTTTTATGTACAATTTTTTTAAATTTGTATCAAAAATAAATTAAATTTGAGTGATAAGTCAATGACAGATTTGCGAACAGTAAGATAAAGAATTTTTTCGAGCTCCATGAAAAAATGAGGAAATGTTTTGAAAAAGGTTGGCAGCCACATGATTGGTTGAGTCATGTTCCTTGGTCTGCCTGTCCGTATGTCTGTTTGTCCGTTCATTTGAACTGCTAATATTAAAATATAGAAACACCAAATTTGAATGTTTTTCTTAAGCATCTGTTTATTACAAAGGTGAAGTGTCACGCCTTCTTTCACCAACAAATCAATATTTACAATTTTAAATTCGATTTTTACCGACTTTTGACTTGTACATTAGTATCTATCTCTTCTTAAAGTTACAATCCCATCGGACAATAGAGACAGCAATTACTGAAGTATCCATTGTCGAACAGGTCGAAGGGTATCTCACTGTGGGACATGCTTGACTCTTGCTTTCATAACACTTAAAAACCTTGACCATTGACCAGAAATCTTTCTTAGCTAATTTAATGAAGCATGTATGGGAAGTTAATTTATCTATTCCCAACTATTCATGCACCATGCCAGTCTATCTATCAATCTGTTTTATGCCAAATGATTTTTTTTTTGAGTAGAGTAGCGTAGATTTAAATGCCATCTAAGCACTTTTAGGTAAAATACAATTTACTGAAATTTTCTCAGTTCCCACAAAACCTTTGAACTATTCAACCTTCTAAATATTATTTTATTTTTTTTTTCTGAATAACTCTACAGTATCAATTAAATTTCTTTCAAGAAAATGAATCTTACAATGAACAAACTTGGCAAACGAACGAGCTCTTTGTCGGGTGAACCCAATACCGAGTGGGCTGCCACGGATGACTCGGATGACTCGCATTCGCATCCAGACAACGTTGATAAGGTTGAGGCCCTGAGGCCCTGCTGTGAAGAGGTAAATTACACTGATGACCAAACCAAGCGCATGGAAAACAAAGCACCCAAAAAGGATTTGAAAAATATGAAACCGGAATCGGGAGTGGACTTGGCAAGAAATTTTGGGGTCTGCTTTTTGATAGTCGTCCTTTTGTACTTCATCAATCGACTTACAGAAGCAAAAATGTGAAATGTGAATTGTTTTTTTTTTTTTTTTATTTTGAAATAGAAATTTCCTTTGTTTTTTGGAGTTACTGAAAAGAAAGCACATACAACATTAAAGAATCTCTTCTATGACGACCTTGACATTGCTATAATCGCAATTACTAACGACATTATGGCTGCCCAGCGCCAGTAAGTGTATTAATGCTTTGCTCGCAAAAAATCGCTTTTTTTATTATTGTTATTGCGTTTTTTATTCGCGGAGCTCATTAATTGAGTCATAACAATCAACAGCATAATCAGCGATGTCATTGTGTGTAAATAATTGTAATTAACCCCGAATTGTTTTCATACCCTGTTCGATTGCTTGGTAATAAAAAGACAAATCGGGGCGGTCGTAAAGATGTTTATGTACTCACGAGTCAGTTTTACAGGATATCAAAGCCTCGAATACTTTCTAGTCGAGTGCGCGATTTTTTGGAGTAATTTTATTTTTATATTTTCGCCGAATACAACTAGTTCACGAGCGTAATACGACGGCAAAATACTCTGTAATTAGATGAAGTGCGTATCTGTTACTTGGGCACTTTGGGAATATGAGAGAGAGATTGTCCACTTGATGTGCCACTCCTCGTCCGACTCGAGTGGTGAAAAAACTGAAGCATTGCCAGGGGAAAAACAGTTTTTCCTGCATGCGGAAAATGCACAGCGATGAACAATGTGGCAACAACATGGACGACGTGCAACAGTTTAAATGCCACACTTAATTTTTATTTGTTTACCATGTCTGCATAATGCATAAAATAAAATATTAATCATTTCGTTAAGTGGCGGCAAAGTGCATTCGATCGGCCAGGCAGCCAGGCGGAGCGCAGTGAATAGATTTAAATGTATTCATACTCAATTTGACAATGTCATGGATTTATTGTTTGGCCCCATTCAATAGCAGCGCCTCCGCCCGCCGCGCCTCTCGGCAGACCCTTCCATCTCTATTCACTCTTGCAGGCCTGTTGTTGCGTTCGTTTGCGGCCGAGTTCGTGCATGAATATATTGAATGTAATAATGAGTACCATGAATTGGACTTTAATTCGATCAATTTCTTCGTGCATTACGTGACCAGTGAAGCCGCAAACTGAAATCGCGACGTGAGATCGCGAACGAGTGCCATGAATGCACTTTTTGTCGAAGAGTTTAAAAGAGTTGCACGATAAAGCTTCCGATTTCTGTCGATTGTACTTAACATCAACTTGTGCAGTTTACTCCTAGGAATAAAACTGAAGCAAACTCAAGTAAGAAATCTAGTTGATGTTACTCTGGAACAGATATATGCTATCATACATACTATCGTCCTCTCGATTCGTTGATTATCCTGTTTTCTTAGATTTACCTTTACTCCTTCTTGCACATAGTGCGACAGTTTATAGAACTATATAAACCAACTGATTTGACCGTAGTTGCTGCACTAGAGCTGTGTAAAAAGCATAAAATAAAATGTGAAATTCCTATTGTAGTTTCCTCTTTTTGTAGTCACCTCTCCTAGAGGAACTGCATGCAGCGCTCGAGTTTATTACACAAAATGTTTACTCGCAAATTTATGGGAATGCCAACTGTACATAAATAGAATGCCCCGACAAGTACAGTCGTATCAGGCACTTGGGTTTGTTTGTCTTGTGCACCTTCCAAAAAATGCAATTTCCATCTTGAGGGTCGCCCCCACAGCCCCGTTCCCCTACCCAGGCCCCGTCTCCGTCTCCATTCCCATCTAGCTCCAGTTGAGGCATTTTCATTTACATATTTACAGTGCGGGCAAATTGCACGCTAAACTTTACAGACTCTGCCGAGGCATACGAGGGCTGTATGTTAGGTTCGCTCTGGCCTCGACTTCTTCCAAGTCGGAATGACGGGGAAACAGGAGTACTCAGGCAGGCAGTGAGACAATGCGCAGTGAAATATTAATCCAATTGAAAAATTTGACGGCAGCTCAAAACTGTTGTTTTCAGTGTATTTGTGTATGTATGCGCCGTACTGAAGCTTTAAAATGATTGATTTTAATTTTTATTACCTAAACGTAATTTAAATTTGTAAAATGAATTTTTAAATATTCAACTCAGGGTGGTCAGGTCAACTTTTTTCGGACTGATCTGTTCTTTTATTTTTTCGTCTAGACTGAAAACATCTCCAAATTTTTATGTCAGGAAATCTGTCCATTTAAATATAATTTTTCCGATATAATTTTAATGAAATCGTTCTTAAAATCGATGTGCAACCACATGATTTGTTTATAAATCACTAACCCGGACTTCAAAGGTACAAACAGTTCATAAATATTTGTTAATGTTGCCATATTCCCGATTCGGATTATTTTCAACATATAAAGAATCATAAGCACATTATAGATTGACCGTATCTATGATATATTTTTATTTTATTTTATTTCATCACTTTGTAATGTCATAACACCTGGCCAAAATTAATATACCCACTGCAACATTTTACATATTGCAAATGAATTCAATAGGCAGAAGGATCAAGCCATATCTGTCTGTCTGTCCGGATGTATGTCTTTATATTTATTTAAGAACGTGTAAGCATGTCACCAAATGTTCCTGGCAGTTAACAAGCAAGGCAAAGGCCATCTGCTCTGAATAATTTGAAAGTATGCCGCTCTCTTTCTTTTAGGTCCGAGTAGGTCTTGACATTGAAGTCATAGAAGGAATCTTGGGTCGAAAACATTCCCTAGTTCTGACTTAGTTATTTTGAAGTTCACACAAAACAATAATTTGTGCTAACATTTTTATTTTTTTTAACTTTTTTTCGGCGGACAATAAATATACTAGAATGGCACAAAGACGATCACATCTAGTCCAAAGTGAAATTGAATCTGACACCTCAGATAGTGACAGTAGCAATGAGACGGATCATCAATGTACAGCAGATCCAAATGGAGTCGATAGGCATTTGGTCGTCTACTCCCAGGATGAGGAAATAATAATCACGTTTGACGCTGAAGACAAGAAGGTATATGGTGTGTTTCATCCTTATTATGTTTGTACTTGCCCAAAGGCTCACCGGCTACCTGATTCGAAATATTTATTTAGTCGGGCTTTCAAAATTTGAAATTTTAACCATGGAAATATTTTATCGGAATATTTTATTGTATAAATTATAATATATTGTAATTTGAAGTTAGTCATTCATTTTTCACTTGTTGATTCCTTAGATATTAAAATGGTTTGAGTCGGTTAGCCTAAGAGTATTACTATTAGGGTGACCATACTGTTCTACTGTACCATAGACTGCAAGCTACCTTCGGATACCTTAAGTTCTCACTTTAAAGAATTGATAAGTGAAGGGTCTCTGGTTTCTCGACTTCACTCATATACTCATTTACGCAAACACACACGCACACTTGACTAAAAGGTACCTGCACGACAGCTTAGTAAAGGCACTCGCTGGAAATACTTTGAATGAACTGAATTTGAGCAGCACAACGACTCGAAAGTGAACCATTTCGAAATTTAATACAGCTCCCTTTCTAGTTAACCAATATATTAGTTGATTCTTCGAAAATATTTCATAACCAAAGTCAGTGTTTCTAGCGTATAATTTTTTTAATTTCATCACGTTACGTGCGCTTCTATTTTTTGAATATACATTGGAATTGGAAAACCCATATCACGGCAGTAAGAGCCAAATCCTCATGGAAACTTAAAAAGCTGGACTGGCTTTTCCACTCAAGCAAACTCCATGGCAACTAAGGCTCTCCCAATAAAAGCCATATTAGGTCCAACGCTGACCTATGCCATCCAAGTGTGGGGTACTGCCTCCAAGACTCAGCTCAATAGGCTTAGGTTATACAATCGCGAGCGGCACGGGATGCATCTGGGCTACTCTGGTGCGTGAGCAACCGACTCATCGAAAGGGACTTAAAAGTTGTCCCATTGGGAGATCAAAAAAATTTCCACAGCAGCTGTGATGCCGACAGACTTAACGCCCACCCGAACACGATGGCGAATGATCTCGTCGACCGTATTTCCCTCCAACTTTTGAAGAGAATGCATCCCCATGAACTCCTTACTTGTACGACAGCATAATCCCTCAATTGTACTTTTGTATATATTATAATTAAGGAACCTTACCCATAATATTATCTTTAGAGCTACGCATTAGGCTTAGTTCAGTAGGAACTGAACGATTCCTAGTGATTATAGAATAATAAATAATTAATGTCTCTAGTTCTCAATTAAGATCATGTTCCAATTTGGCAAGGGTATCTGCAAGTCGTCTCAGTGCCGTCTATTTGTTCAACTTAACACTTTATGAGCTACGCATTTGGGTCTTTCTCGCACTTATGCGTGCCCAGGATTTCTTGCAGTGTACGTGTCAAAGGCGACACGCAATGAAATTTTTGTATTAAACTGTCGAAACGCATTGCCTGAGTGCCTAAGGCGGCACAATTGAAGTATATACCAAGAGGTCTACCCTGCTACCCGTCCCACCCCCCCGTTTGGCACTCATCGCTTTCGTTCTTCCCCTTCGCCCAAACGACACTTCATCCTTAATCCGTTCCCCGAGCCCGTTTTCGTCAGTTTGCCTCTTCGCACTTTCGTTATGCTCTTCATAAGTCACATATATCACTGAGAAATTGCGCTGGCAAAACGCAAAACGCACAAAACGAAAGCGAAAACCAAAGCCAAAACGAAAAGGAAAACATTGCCAACGGCTTAAATTTTCAGCGTCAATTTGCGAAGGCCCCAACTGCGACCCCGACATTGCCTATAGTACCAGTATTTGTTCGCTCTCTCACTCCCTCTCTCTCTTCCTCTCTCACTCTCTCTCTGTCTCTCTGTCGCCTGTCTCGCTCGCACTTTGTGTTTGTGTTGGCTTCTGTGTTCCCAACACTTTATGACCGTGCGTGCGTCTGACTTTGTTTGCTTTATTTAGACTCTTGTCTATTTATCCAAGTTTGCATTCAAGATGAAAAGATAAGAAAGGAGAACCGAATCGACTGTTCCCTAGATCGAATCGAATACGGGATACCCTTCCCCGAAGAGTCACAGCAAATGCATTCCATTGAATCCATTCAAGAGGGGCAACTCATCGGCAGACTAGCTTCCTCGAGGGGCACTGCATTCCCAGCAGGGCGAACTTAATTCACTTCCCAGTTCGCGCTGACTCCGCGCGCGGGCTGCCAAAGGGTTAAGTGTTGCCTTTATTGACACAGTTAACTCGACGCGGCAAAAACACGCACACAGTTCATTCATCTGTCGAAAAGTTGCCGGCAAAAGAAATATGTAGCCCGGCAAAGCTGGCGGATGGGTTGCCGTCCCCTTCCTAGTCCCAGGAAGGGGACATGGCAATGGGTTTGGGGCACGAGGGAATTTGTAACTCTGCATTAGACTTGAAGTTTGTCGGGTGTCTGCTTTAATCTCATTAAATCGGCGCCGAGACTGAAGTGTGCGCAAGTAATTCGTATTTATAGCAGACACACTGTCCCACTGTCCCACTGTGCCACTGTCTGCAGTCCCCAGTGCACAGTGTGCCCACTGTCCCCAGTCTCCGCAGTGGCTGTCGGTCAAAGCGCAGGCAAACATTATGGCAGCTTATTCAAAGTTTCTCGTTCGCTTTGCCCCATTCACATGGTCAGCACGTTGCCGGGGTATCAATGCAGGAAGACTCTGACCTCTGCCCCGGACTGCTTTCGCTACTCTCTGCTCTGGCCTTTTTTTTAATAAAAGTTCAAATTTATTTGCTTCGCTGGATGACGTCGAATGCAAGTCGCATTGGCATCTGTCTTCCTTTGATTCACTTCCTCCTTCACGTCCCCACCAGCTTGCCGCAAGTGTTATTGGGGCAGCAACTCTGCAGCACAAATCCAGACAAGAACAGACTCGCGATAAAGGAACGAGAAAGTTATTTGATTTCGAATATGATGCCCAGTATGAACCAGCAAAGGCTTGCTGCGACTAGACAATGAAATGAGCTGAGAAGAAGATGGCAAACACATCAAGCTGTGACTGTTACGCGGCTATTAAACACCTTAGATCCGCTTTGCAAAACAATTGACTGAGTAATGCCAGTTAATAAGGGATAACAATAACGGAGTAAGCAACGGATTTGTATACCCTTGCAGAGCGTATATTCATTTTGGCCAGGAACTTGCAACGCAACTTAGAGGAGATCCCTGAACCTAAAGAGTATATGTATTCTTAATCAGCATCAACAGCGGAGTGGAACTAGCCTTGACTGCGTGTCAATGTGTGCGTATGTCCGCCAGTCCGTGTGTCCGTCAGTCCGTGTGTCCGTATGTCCGCCTGTCCGTGTGTTAATGCAAACTAGTCTCTCAGCTTTGAATATATCAGGATAAAACTTGGTACATACACTTCTGTTTGCTGCATGGTGTATTTAAGTCAGAACGCACTGGATTGTACCGATATATCGCATAGTTGCCATACTAACTATCGTCCGATTTTTGTTACTTGCCAAGGTATTGCATTAAAATTACTATCTGATTTATTATATTTATTATATATAATATGCATATCAAATTGCATCAAAATGAGCTCACTTAACATTTAACTGTCATAGGAGCTATCGGCCGAAATTCAGGATTTTGTATCAAAGTTAGACATAATTTTTTGCACCATTTAAAATCACAAATATAGAAACGATTGCATGATAGAAGAACCTGCAAGGGTATTGCACTTTCCGCATGTACAATAGTTCTTTCTTTTTTTTCTTATCGTATCATTTTGTGTTCCGATTCCCAGCAAAGCTCTGTTTGATTTCTTCTTTGTAAGCAATACAAAGACAAAGACCTAATAAAAGGCTTTCTTTCTGTTTTGATTGCTTGTACCGTTATATTCGGCGCTAATAACACTTATTAATCAATTGGCATTATGACGGCCTGTCACGCCCTTGTCAAGGTGTCCGACACATCTAATTATCCGTAGCCGGAGTGAGTGAATAAACAATGCATTCGTTAATTGTAGACGCGTGAACCTTTTTCACTGAAAGTTAAGTTCCCTCCCAGGCTTACCCTGTTCTTCTGCTCCTCTCTTATCCCTCCTTCTTTTTTTGCGAATCGATTGTCGCTGCTTGTGTTTCTTTTTGGGGCAAAGGCTCTAATTAACTGAATCATCTGATTTATAAATTCAAAGGAAAAGGAAGAGAGAAAAGAAGAGCTAATTTTCAAGTGTGTCAATTTCGTGCTCGTCTTCGTCTTCGTCTTTTCCTTGTGACATTGACAATTTGTGTATTATTTCACGGGGAAAAACACCGGAAAACTCCGGCTTATGCCGTAGGTGTGTCTGTGCCTGTGCTCGCCCGCTTCCTCTCGGCTTGATGTCGTGCAAGTTGAGCTTCCACATAAGAGGATTTCAAAATGCCTTCAATAACGCTTGACCGCATTCTGTATGAGTGAACCCCCCGGACAAACATGCCAGGAGTGGCTCAGTAAGGCGAGCAAAGAAAGACCGACAGACAGTCAGTTTGCCAGTGCCTGCGTGTGTGTGTGAGTGGGTGTGTTCTTCTTCTCGAGCGATTCCTTTGGCATTCAACTGGCAGAGACAACCTAGAATGGGTCAGGCAGCGCCAACTCGGGCACGATTTTATTGTCTCCCCGTCATCTTCGTCTGACTTCTTCGCTAGGTGCCGACATCCCTTATTCATTATGGGTGTGAATAATATGCTTCGATACACATCGAAGTGAGGTTCCTCCCGTTCCTCCCCCTTCCCGCACACACACAGAGACACAGACACAGAGGCAGCCACACACAGGTGCAAAGAGTAGTGTGTGGGTCGAGGAATTGTTCAACTGGGAACGATTTCGAAATGGGTAATGGGACTACTTTTCCAATTATCTACGCTTCTCTGGGCTCAAAACAAGGCATTAACTGCACGCTGTAATCAATATCGCTTTCGTAGCACGCTTTTGTGCGCAAGTTTAATATGACAGGTACCAGTGCAAAGGTACCAATGGAGATATGCCAATGGTAGATTGAAGAGCGTAAGTAACTAAACTATGTACTATATAATTAACTGCATACCAAGTGCAGATCGAGTTATTGTTTTCCTACGTTTCCTTCCACTTCAAATAACTTAAAATATTATTATTGTAAGTGGACCTCACTCACTTAATCGATTCTTGGCATTTATCGATCGACAGGTAATTAATGGCACACTGATCCACAGGAAAGCCTCTTGAAAGGACCCTCATCGTTTCGGCCTCCTCTGCCTTGGACCTCCTGGGTGCGTGGCCACTTAAATGAATACGAGGGTCGTTTGATAAGTCCGTGACTTTTTGAATAAAATATATTTTTTTCGTCAAAGAAGCGTTTTATTTCTCAACATAATCTCCTTTTAGCTCTATACATTTAGTCCAGCGTTTTTCCAATTTTTTTATTCCTTCCAAATAATAGGTTTTCTCAAGGCCCTCAAAATAGTCGTTTGTTTCTGTGATGACCCGAATCTCTTACCGCCGAGCCATTTCTTCATGTTTGGAAACAAAAAATAGTCACAGGGGGCTAAATCTGGAGAATATGCTGGATGGGGTAGCAGTTCGTAGCCCAATTTATGAAATTTTGCCATGCTGACACGAAATTCACTTTTTTCCATTTTCGTTAAAATTCACGAGATCGTCTGCTTTCAATGCCTATAAAACGCAAACCAAAAAACGCAGCTTTCTCAAAATTTTACAGTCAGCTGTTAATCGATAACTGCTGACAGAAGCAGTGTTGTATTTAGAGCAGGTGCGCGGCAAATACAAAAAGTCACGGACTTATCAAACGACCCTCGTATGATGAAGGCCCTGTGCCTGGGTCTGTATTTTTGCGGATGTTGGGAAATCCGCACGTTTGTAAAAAAGGGCATAAATCTTTGGTGTTTAAGTCAGTTGAACCGGCTAGATCCTAAGGCGTTGATAGCACCAGCCCACTATGGGAAATTCGACTCGTTTTGCTGGCCAAAATTAATATCTCAAGAACGGAGTGAGATATGCAACTTCAGTTTTTTGCATTGGGTTAACATAACTACTACAAATTTTACTTAAAACAAGAGCAAAGGTCGAGCGGCACGCGACAGTGGGATACCCTTCGACCTTTTCTTAAACGTTAAGAGTTCATAATTGTACGTTACTACTACTTAATAGAAATATCGTAACGTACCATAAGCCTTTATATTTGCGTCTTGATATGAATACGGGTATATGCATGAAGCATTTCATTGGTCAAACACGTTTGTGTGTGTGTGCATTTGAATGCAAAAAATGCACGTGCATAGAATAGTAGAGAAGAACAACAGAGGTCGCTACGCGCTCGCATTCTCTTTCCTTTTCATTCCTACATGAGCATTGCAATGACGTCACAGCTTGCTGGTCTGTATACAAAATCATAGCGAACAAGGTTTTTGTTTAATAACGTCTGTGTTTGTTGTCCGATCGGATTTGTTGGTATTATAATTAGATATGTATGGTCTTATTCAGAATGTTGTATCTTTTATCTGTCGCTCACAAATCAGCTTAAGAGATTAAATTATTGATTTGCGGGGGCGGTGGGCGTGGCACCCAACATTTGAAATAAACTTCATCTGCGCCGGAAAAACAGAAACCTTCATGCCAAATTTTGTGTCTCTAGCTTTTATATTAGCTGACATCTGCGCGTTCATCTGAACATCCAGACATCTGGACATCGGGACAGACAGACAGACATGGCTTAATCGACTTGGCTAGTGATCCTGAGCAAGAATATATATACTTTGTGGGGTCTCCCACGCCTCCTTCTGCCTGTTACATACATTTGCACAAAGTTAGTATACCCTTTATTGACCATTTTCAATGGTCAAAGGGTATAAAAATGGTGGGCGTGTCTACGCCCATTTTGTGGTAAATGCTACTTCAATATTTAAACATTTTAAACATTTTGTTATGATATTTTGACAAAAATTTTGTCAAAAGTGGGCGTGGCATACTGCAGAATGAAGGGCATTTCTTGGCATGCCGAAAGTTTTATATCCTTACAGTTTTTGGCTTCATTTTTTTCCGATTGTTCCTATATAAGTTATATATAGGGGCAAAGAATGGTGTTATATTGTTTATGTATTTATTATCAACCAAAATAACGCAATTCTTTGCACATAAACGATATTTTAACTAAAATCGTTAATTCTGATACTCTATGAACTGATTGTTCCTATGAATGCTATGGGATATAGATTGTAATGTAATGAGGAACAAAAACGGCGGTTGCTATATGGCTTTATTTGGCATTGAAAAATTAAGTTATTTCAATGAACAGTGCAAGTTTTCATACAAAAAACCCCATTGCGGCCGATAATTCCTATATCAGCTATATGTTATAGTGGTCCAATTTCGATGAAATTTCGTAGGCACATTACGTAATTATTAAAAAGCTTATATAGTAAATTTGGTTGCAAAATCTGGAAAAATAACACATTTTTGCCAAGCGATTCTGCCCTGGGCATAATTGAGGTTACATTCCTAAATTTGTAATGTTTATGTAAAGTGATTAAAAGTGGCATTTTTAATAACACCCATTTGAATAAGAATTAAACGCTCTAAATTATAGAATATATTTCATGAATGGACTCCGCTGGACTCACTTTAAATCTCTATTTAAAACTGAAATTTGTGGCAAAAAATGGCACCTTCAGTATTTACTCTATTAAGAGAACAACACAAATCAAAACTAAAACTGATCAAAAATTTAAAAAATTATGCTTCATTTTTCACTGATTCAAATTTGAAAATTGCATTCAGTGGTTTTTATATCAAAAGTACGTGCTGTGCAATTACAAGAGCTGCTTTTAACAACTGATTTCGTTGTAGTGGCGCCATCTATTGAAATTTTTGGTACGCAGCATTGAAGTTTGATCTATTATGGATGCGTTGCACCAAAATTTTTTTGGATTCACGACATTCAGAAAATGGGTTTTGGCCAGAAAAACGGGTCAAATTTCCCATAGTGCAGCCCATGCGGATGTGCCGGTGTGTGCCTGAGGTGTGTGTGCGTGTGTGCACCTGCACGTGTGTGCGTGTCTGTATTGTTCTCGTGCCATCTCCGTTTCTCTGCTTCTCCCGCATTTGCGATTATAGTAGACGTTTCATTGCTTCACTTCCTAAAGGGAAATATTCAATGAAGCTTGCGAAAAGGTGAACCTTTTTGCCGTCCTCTCAAAGGGAGGGGAGTGGAGGAATGTTTGCGCTCGCCTGGCAGGAGCTAAAAGAATGCAAGAGGATATAGGTCCACACACACGTACACAGGCATACACACATTCATATGCATAAGTGGCTTTGGCCCATCGGTTGCCCGGTTCACACTGAGATCTCTGCAATTAAAATGAGTTTTGCTCGGGGCAGAAGAGAAAAAGGTATGCAGAGAAAGATTCCTCTCAAGAAGCTTTATTATTTCATATTATCTGGCTCTGTCCGTGCCTCTGCAGTTATAAGTTGCACACACAAAGTTTTAGGCCCTGTGCTGGTATGTGTCGCTATATGAGACAAAAGGCGTTTCAAATTTACAGAGTTCTTTCATACGAATGTTGCATTTCGACAACGATTGCTGTAAAGCAAGCCAGAGAGCTGTCCAGTGTCTATCAAAACCGAATATTCGACGCTAATTGAATTCGCAATGTCATTTTGTAGTACTGGTATTACTTTTGTCTTTGTTTACCTTGTGCTTATGCGTAGCAATCAATCATTTGTTTGATAGCCCTTAGATTGCAGGGCCATAGCAACGGGTCTAGAGCAGAATTTCTTTGTGCAGAATTTCTTTGGGCTGCAAGTGTAATTGCCTTGCATATATTTTTTGTGTAAGTCTAAAGTTTAACATAGTTGGTGCTGAGTTAACAAATATTCTCGCTCAGTATAAATTGCGGATTAAATACTTAGCCATGTTCGTCTATACAACCTCACTTTTGTCTGCCTGTTCATTTGATCTGTAATAAAAGCTAGAGATATCAAACTTTACCTGAAGGTTTTTGTTAACTATCAATTTATCAAGTTTATTAAAAATGCAGAAGGGTTCCCTTCTTGTAGCTTTTGTTATTAACCCCGTGTCCCTGGTAGCACACTTGAGCTGTAAAACAATCGAAGATAAGTAGTATCGATAATATAATATGAAGGCTGAACTGCAAAAACCATCGATAGTTTCGACTGCGTGAACAAGTTCTTACTAAATTCACTTCGAAATATGTTTATAATATTTAAAGTTGCACAAAGTGTGTCTGGTGCTGCTTGGTAAATTATAAAATACAACTTATTCAGTATTGTTATTTTTATTTACAGTGAATATATCATATAATAATAACCGTATATATCATGTACCTATGTACCATACTTTATAGTGTCATAACTCCTGGCCAAAATCAATATACCCACTGCAGCATTTTACATATTGCAAATGTATGCAACAGGCAAAAGGAGTCGTGACAGATCCCACTTAGTCTGTATTATCTTGTTCTGAATTACTAGCCGCGTCGATCGAGCCATATCTGTCTGTTTGTCCGGATGTAGGTATGTCTCTCTATTTATTAAAGAAAGTGTAAGCATGTCACCAAATGTTCCTGCCAGTTAATGAGCAGGGCAAGCGAGCCTGATGTGAATAATTTGAAGGCATGCCGCTCTTTTTTTTTGTAAGGTCCAAGTAGGTCTTGACATTGAAGTAATAGAAGGAATCTTAGGTCGAAACATTCCTTATTTCAGCTTTAGTTATATTGTAGTAAACACAACAAAATTATCTGTACTAACATTTTTATTTTTATATTTTGAAATACTTTCCGGAAAATATTAAGGGATATTCCATAAAATGGCATCAAAAGAAAATAAATCTTGTTTAAGAGAAATTGAATCGACTACCTCGGGCATCACAGTCTACTGGGACCCTAGCGTTGAAGAGAAACCACAATACACACACGAACACAAGAAAGTCACATACTGTAGAAGAGTTATACCCGTTTTAATAAAAAAACTTGATAAGAACACCTTGGTTCGTGAAGAGAAAGAATTTATCGATACGCCTTAAGTCCCTCTGCAAAGACGTGAAATCTCTAAAGCCGAGAAGCTATAAAACAATGGTGTTTCGTCCTTTTTATGATGGTGCTTGCCTACATTCTCAACCGGCTATCTGAATCAAAATAATATTTATTTAATCAGGCTTTCAAAAATTGAAGTTTTAACATGAAAATATTTTATCGGAATATTTTATTGTATAAATTTTAATATAATTTGAAATTGGTCATTCGTTGTTCTCTTGTTGATTCCTTAGATATTAAAATGGTTTGATTCGGTTAGCCTAAGAGTGTTACTATTAGGGTGACCATACCGTTCTACTGTACCATAGACTGCAAACTACCTTTGGATACCTTAAGTTATGGCTTTCAAGAGCTACGAGTTGGATGCAGCTAGATTAGTGAAGGGTCTCTGGTTTCTCGACTTCATACACACACGCTGCTTGAGAATCGGCAAGTAAGCTGAATGGCAAACCAAGCCGGATGCCGACCCACAGGAAGCCGACCAGGGATGCAACTGAAGTGAAAGATCTCTAAGATGACACAGTCACCAAGGCAGCTTCACTGATTTACAAAGAGAACCTTATGGATTGTGTTGGGTGTTGCGAAAAATACCAAGAAAGATAGAAAGAAAGAAAATATATATTTATGGATAAAATATTTTTTCTATTTTATTGTATATTTTATTGCATCTATAACACGTATTTTATTTTAACATATTTCTATAATACACTATTATGATATTATAGAAATGTGTAAAAGAATAAAATAAATACAATAAAATAGAAAGATAATAATTTATGCAAAGTTATTCTTCCCAATCTTTGATTCCTTGAAGTAAGTCCGATATTTACGAAATGTTTTAACCACGGCAAATCGTGGAATATGAAATTACTAAGTCAAAATTTCAGAATATTATTCTTGAAATATGTAAACGAACTTCATCTGGTGACTGCTTGTATTTCATGGCATACAGACTACAGATAACATATATTCTCCACTTTCCTTGGATCACTCAATTGAAAGGTATGAGTTGCATACAAAATTTGCATATTTATGTATGTATATCATATGTATGCATTTAAAACTAACAATAAGTCATTATTTAAATTTTAATTCATCAAGCGATGATTAATACTACCAACATCGGCAACTGTTCAAACTTCTCAACTGCATTAAATCAGTACATTATTATATTTACTGCAAATTTAAATGCCAGTTTGGCAAATACTGGTTAAATGCTGCCAGAGTTCCACATGCCCACAAAACATTCTGCACTCCTGCAGTTTCCATTACAGACAAAGCCAATCAAAGCATTTAACATATTTAACATTTATTTGTGCAATGCTATTGGCTGGCAAACTTGAAATTTCGAGCAAGTAAATTATCCGTTTAAGATGCCTGGTTGTTCGGCATCGTTTGATTATTCGGCCATTATGAAGCCCGGAGATGATACTAATCCCTAAATGGCAAACATTTATGGTCTGCGCTGCCATTGCTGCGTGCCAGAATAAATTTACTCAATATGCCAAATCAAAATAGCATATTGAAATTCGTTCGGAAGTTCCAAAGTGGGCAATTTGTTGGCTAACCGAGTTTTGCAAAAGTTCAATCGATTGCCACAAGTTTGGCACAGTGTGCTTTACCTTTGGGCGATTGCAAATGATGCTCGATTAGATTGTTACAAGCGCATTCCATCAATTCTGAATTGTGAATTTTCAGGGAAATCGATACCTGAAATCGTTTTGACACCTTCACTCAATTTTGGTAAACCAAATTTAGTCGTTGATTGGGTAGAAGAACTTTTCCAGCAACACTGATGATTCGAAAGAGTGCAGATGACGAATGCTGTTGGGATAAATAACTCCACGTTGTTTCGTTAAACTTATTAATACTCACCTACTGACTACAGGGTATTCGCTAGTCGCACACTCGGGGTGAGCGAAACACTTTCACTTGAGTTACGATTTTGATGGTGTTTTATATTTTTTCTTTTAAGTCTCTTTTGTGTGCAGCATTTCGGGTCGGCTCAGTGAATAAACAGGAATAGGACATATCACATGCATGGGCGTAACTACGACAACAACAACAACAACGGGAGGAGTAGCACCTACGGGATGAGGGGACGGAACATTGTTGTGCTCAATGGGACAAAAACCTATTTAGATAGTAATCAAAAATGCTATTAACTTTATGCCAAAAAATTTTACACTGTCGCCTCAACGAAGACAAGTAGCAGTAAGAGAGTGAAAGGGAGAGAGGGAGTGTGAAAGAGGGATAGACAATGAGAAGTAGAGATAAAGTGCGCGCATCGGTACGTGGACTGTCTAATGCGAGGCCATGGCCTGGCTGAGCCGGGCAAAGGTGAATTCGTACAAAAGTAAATAAGTTTTCAATTCAATAGTCAAGAAAATCTGAAACATAAAAGAAGCAGCCGGCACATCTGGGCGAAGGTAGAGGGGAAGGAGGCATTTGTAGTGGGGGAAAGGCCGTGGCGCACATAAAGTGCGTAACATCGGAAAGGTCAGAGATAGTTTCGGACATGGGTTGGTGGCCGACGGGCCGACAGCTGCATGGAATGGCCTTGTTTAACAGGCTTCAATTGTGATTTGGATGCTGGCACGCGGATGCCATGAAATATAAATGTATTCTCGCATGTGACTCCTCGACTTAGGCACAACTGAGTGGCCACGGATCGGGGCATCCCTCCCAGCCCATTATCTGCCTGCGTCAGTCAGTAGCTAGAAACTTGAGCAATGTCAATGCGCCTAATTCACGACACTTTAATTAAAGCTGTCTACGCAGGCCCGTAGAAGATTGTGAAGCGAGGAAGAAAGAAGGTGAAAACATTTGAAACTAGAAAAAGCCTTTTCCCAAACAAAAGAAATTTCTTCCATGAAAAATATCCTACAACAATAAAATCCGTTATCTGTTTACTGATTCGGATAGATCTGGTCGAGAACGACACTATTGACTTAACATTTTCTGTTTTCAGATAAAAAGTTTTTTAAAAAAATTTCCTTTCAAACAAATTTTCCTTCGAAGGAATATTTCTTAAATGGAAAAATCAGTTATCTGTTAATTGATTCTCATAGTACTCGACGAGCTAAGACGAATTCATTATGTAAACATTTTCTATTTTTGGCTTAGTTGAGAAGATATAGGTAACTATAAGTCCCAATTTGCCATAAATGAGAAATTTCTTCCAAGGGAAATTTCCTCCAACGAAAATTCGTTATTTGTTCATTGATTTCTTTAGATCTGGACGGGATAAGATGAAAATACTAAGGGCATATTTTTCGTTTTCGGCTTAGTTTAGGAGATATAGTCTGGGAAACAGCAATCTCCCCCAACTTTTTGTTGGACAGGTTCAGGTTTATCGAAGTCATCGATGGCTGTTTTTTTGCGGACATTTATCTACAGCGGAAACTATCGAAACTTTTTAGATATTCACTTTTTAAGGTTTCGCTGTGTTTCTCTCTCAACGTAACTCGCAAAAGTTTGCCCGGTACAGGCCAACAGGTATTTTCGCTCGATTGTTACGAGTTTATTTTTTGCAGCCCTCTGGCAGGGCTTGTGTAAAGGCTAAATGGCCTGGCACGCCCCCTTCGGTAGTCCGCTACTGCCCACATTAAATGCGCAAATAATGAGTAAAATAAATAGTTGCATAAAATATTTGTAAATTGCCTGAAAAGTTTTGGAGCGCGCGAGCGTAAAACTTTCATAGTTGCATATTCATCGCCTCAAAGCAGGAAGAGACTTCGCAGACCCTCTGCCAGGCTGTAGAGTCTTTTGCTTGGCGCCATCAGCCTGCTGGCACATCCACATCTACACTCACTGTGCCCCGTCTTCCCTCTTAATTCCGTCAGTCCATCAAACCACCCGCATGAAAGTTAATTGGCAAGCTTGAAGACTTCAAGTTGTTTTCCTTCTTTTTGCAACTGCGCCGTTGTTGCGAATTCTGTTGCATCAAGATACTTCTCTCCTAGCCGAGGGTTAGTGTACTGTATAAACAATCTTGACCTACTACCACATACAATACAACTCATGCCAAGGAGTTTAAAATCGAATTTGTCTTCTATTTGTGCTCAAATCAGTTCCATATAGACTGAATGTAATTGATGATAAACACAAGCCAACTGTATATACAATATTAAATGCACCTTTGTCTATGTTCATATCACATTACTTTATCATCCAACTTCGCAAGTTTTCTGTGCAAGGGTATTTCGGTAGGCGGTTCCAAGAATTCGCCGCTGTTTCTTGCTTTCAATTTGTTTGGTGTCTAAAATTTTGGAAGTTTTTAATTGAAAATAAAGAGTTTAAGCAAACATTTTAAGTCACGCAATCGCAGTACCCTGCTGAAGGGTTTACTTGCTGGTTCTACTCGAAATAAGTTTGTGCATATTTTAAAGATATTTAAATACGTGCTCCGCGGTTCGTTAGAATATCGCATGAAAGTGTCTTAAAACATTCACGTATTTCTCGAACAAGGGGCGGCAATGCGAATGTTTTCTGAAACACCTTTAAAAAGGGTCAGACCCGTTCTGGGTATATCGAAGGCAAGTACAAGTGTCCCATTTAAATTTCATGCTGTTGTTTCGGAATATTTTCACGCACTTCTCGTGGCTTGTTTCATTAACGACGATTGTTCGCTGTGTCTCGTTCTCCTTGGTGATTTTTCCATTCTTTCGTCCCTTTTTCGTTTCGTTCGTTCTCGAAAACATTTATAGAAATGTTTTCAATGAGGAATGCACATTGAACGCATCACATTTTTCAAAGGCATACTGAAGATGAACTAAGTGTTTCGAAAAAATGTACCTATATCTCATATCTTTAACGGCTTACAGACAACTTTATACGTGTCTTTATTCCAGCTCTTCTACTTATCAAAGTGAGTACTCTCCTTGCTGCCATGACATTGTAATTTTTAAGCAGAGCTCTCTAATGCGTTGCCCTGGTTATTAATACTTCCCATGGCAGGTGCAGCTCGCGTGTGCTTTTTTCGGAGTCTGGCAGTCATTATACTTACTCTGCGCGGGTGCTAATGGGTTACAATTAAAAACGGTACAATCAATCGCACTCGACATTAAGATACTCTTTTCGTTATTTTTAAAAAACATTTCCAACATGGTTTCACACCAACAGACTGAGTTGACGGAACTTGTAATAGAGTTGCCTTTTTTAATTGATTTAAGTAGCATTCAAAATAAACAATAATTCGCTAAAAATCCGAATAGAAGAATAAAACTAGTTGGAAAACCAAATTGAAGCACGCCAGAGGGCGATATACTCGCTACACACCAGATTAAAACGATTTCTTTGAAAAATATACATTCTTTGCGTATTTAGTGTTGCATACTTTTAGGAAGCGGCTGTGACTTCAGCGCAATTCAATTATTTCTTAGATTACTTAAACGTTATTTATCGATCGCCACCAAATTTGATGAAATCATTTGGAGTTTGGTTTCCATTGTGTTTACCAATAATGAAGTATTTAGAAACCCAATTATGCTTAGAATTCGGTTTTTATCGGTTTACGGGAGTTGAAGTGGGCGTGGCCAATATCTGCAATTAACATGATCTGCGTGCATTAATAATACTTATTGATACCAAATTTTGAAGTTCAAGCTCTCTTTTTATACCTTTTGACCAATGAAAATGGTCAAAAATGGGTATACTAATTTTCTGCAAATGTATGGAACAGGCAGAAGGAGGTGTGGGAGAACCAACAAAGTACATTTATTCTTTTTCAGGATCACTAGCCGAGTCGATTAAGGCATGTCTGTCCGGATGTCCAGATGAACACACAGATCTCAGCTATTATAAAAGCTAGAGACACCAAATTTGGCATGAAAGTTCCTGTTTACCCAGCGCAGATGAAGTTTATTTCAAATGTTGGGTGCCACGCCCACCACCCCTCTAATAAATAATTTAAACTTATAAGTTGATTTGCGACCGTCATATAAAAGATACAACATTCTGAGTTAGATTATACTAAGCTAATTATAATACCAACATAATATAATTTCAATCCGATCGGACAACAAGCACATACGTTATTAAACAAAAACCTTATTAGCTATGATTTTGTATACAGACCAGCAAGCTGTGACGTCATTGCAATGCTCATGTAAGAAAGAAAAGGAAAGAGTATGCGAGCGCGTATCGCCACCGGTTGCTCTTCTTCTTCTGTTCTATGCACACGCAGTTTTTGCATTCAAGCCCACACACACACATACATACATTTGTGCTTGGCTAATGAAATGCTACATATAAAGACGCATATAAAGGCTTACGTTATGATATTTCTATTAACGAGTAGTGTATCGAACAATTATTGGTTCTTTACGTTTCAAAAAAGGTCGAAGGGTATCCCACTGTTGGGTGTCGCTCGACTGTTGCTCTTGTTATTGATTAAGTTACAGGATATAGTCGCCCAACTTATAATTGTCTTACTTTGCACCGACAAGTTCAGTTATTTCGAAAAACCATACTGGTCCTCACTTCGGACAGTTGTTCCCATGGTATGTTATCGTTATCCAATCTTAATGATGTTCCATATGGGTAATGCATCTTTAGAACAACGTAGTCAACGTGGTTGGAGTATTTTGAAAAAGAACAAAAACGGGAAGTTAGATTGTGTGGCAGCTGTTCGATATATCGGTCCGATCTAGCTTGTTCCGACTTATTTATGGCGTGCAGCAATAAGAAACATGGATGCCAAATTTTATTAAGATATCTATAAAACTGACCAGTTTTGCGTTGCAATAGACGGACGAACGGACAAACAGACATAGCTAGATCGACTTCCCAGGTGATGCTGATTCAGATCATATAGTTTGTACCATACTCTATAGTGTCATAGCTCTTGGCCAAAATTAATATACCCACTGCAACATTTTACATATTGCAAATGTATGCAACAGGCAGAAGGATCAAGCCATATCTGTCTGTCTGTCCGGATGCCCGTCTTTCTATTTATTTAAGAAAGTGTAAGCATGCCACTGAATGTTCCTGCTAATTAACAGGGAAGGCAGGCGAGCCTGATGTGAATAATATGAAAGTATGCCGCTCTCTTTCTTTTAGGTCCGAGTAGGTCTTGACATTGAAGTCATAGAAGGAATCTTGGGTCGAAAACATTTCCTAGTTCTGATTTAGTTATATTGTAGTTAACACGAAACAATAATCTGTTCATCTAATCTAACATTATTATTTTTTAAAACTTTTTTTCGGCGGACAATAAATATACTAGAATGGCACAAAGAGGCAGATCACACCTAGTCCAAAGCGAAATTGAATCTGACACCTCAGATAGTGACAGTAGCAATGAGACGGATCATCAATGTACAGCAGATCCAAATGGAGTCGATAGGCATTTGGTCGTCTACTCCCAGGATGAGGAAATAATAATCACGTTTGACGCTGAAGACAAGAAGGTATATGGTGTGTTTCATCCTTATTATGTTTGTACTTGCCCAAAGGCTCACCGGCTACCTGATTCGAAATAATATTTATTTAATCGGGGTTTCAAAATTTAAAATTTGAGCCATGGAAATATTTTATCGGAATATTTTATTGTATAAATTATAATATAATTTGAAATTGGTCATTCATTTTTCATGGTTTGAGTCGGTTAGCCTAGGGTATTAGTATTAGGGTGACCATACTGTTCTACTGTACCATAGACTGCAAGCTTCCTTTGCATACCTTAAGTTATCGCTTTCAAGAGCTACGAATTGGATGCAACTAGATTAGTGAAGGGTCTCTGTTTTCTCGACTTCACTCATATACTCATTTACGCAAACACACGCACACCTGCCTAAAAGGTACCTGTACGACAGCTTAGTAAAGGCATTCGCTGGGAACGCACATACATTTGCGCTTGACCAATGAAATGCTACATGCATTTACATATATACATACACATATAAAGGCTTACGTTACGATATTTCTATTTAGAAGTAGTATCGAACAAATATGGACTCTTTACGTTTAAAAAAGGTCGAAGGGTATCCCACTGTCTCGTGCCGCTCGACTGTTGCTCTTGTTAGGTTTTGTATTTGTTTAGTTTGTTCACATAAAGAGTCAAATAATTTTGTCTTGATCGACTAGGCCTTTAATAATGACCAATAATGTATAAAATACTTTGGTTGTTATACCCGTTCTGCCCATTCAAAGGTTGAAGATAATAAATACAAATCGCGAATGTGCCGTGACTCTTTGCGTAGCCTCATATGACTCTTTTATGTTGCTCAAAATGTAAACAGCATCGTGCGAGTATTCCATAGAATTTGCAGAAGGAACCAGAAGAATTACATGTACGAGTAGAAGAGTTAAATGCACTTCGTTCGACATATGAACTATTTCGTCGATTCTTATTTAATAAGTTGAGTTGCAAGTTCAACTCTTGGTATGCGAGTGTGTGCGGCGGGGACAACTATTTGCAGTCCCTTTGTGGAACGAACTGCCAGTCAGGTCGGGTCAATTTCCTAACATAAGTAAATTCCGCATACTGAAGCCAGTGTCGGTGTGCCTCAAGACTTTCATTGTACTGCAATAAAGGCAGATTCATGGCCTTTAGTCCTGCGTAGCTTTATTGTCCCTACGAATCTTCCCTGCACTCGCTTCGTAGCCATGGCCACCAGTTCTGCTTTTACGACCATTTCAATTTGCACGTTCTGCCATTCTTATCAATAGTCAAAACGCTACCCCGTCCCCCTGCCTGCCCAAAAGCGGTGGTGAGACTGCTGCTATTTATTGACTAACTGTCTGATTGAAGCTCCAACTGGCCGCCTTCCTGACTAAGTCTCATGTTAGCTCTTTAGTATTCCACTCGTGTCCTCATTTATACCCTGTACAACTGCCCTAACAGACTGTGGGCCAGCCTCAGTGAGAAGGGGACTATTCTAGTCCAAAGGAACAGGTATTCTTTAGTAGATATTGTTCCTACAGTTGCTCCTTTACTTATCACTTAAATTAGATTCTCAGCTCAAAATACTTATCAAAAGGGTATAATGACTGAAGTAAATTCAGGTTAAGTTTGTGAAAACAGGTCACTTTGGTATGTTAACCTTGTTCTCTCTGAAGAAAGCGAAAAGTTTATACGTTTGTCTAACTCTCAGCTGTAAGAACTTGCTCAAAAAGGGTGTTTAGGTATAATAATTGGCACCTCAGAGTATCAAAATTAACATTAGTTAAGGTAAATCAATGCAATTCAAGGTAAAAACAACATCAGATCGAATTTGTAGCCTAATGAAATCTCGCAAGTCTGTAAATAATTTCTAATTGTTAAAGACATTTTTAAGTAGCAAACCGCATTTGATTTGACTTTCTTTATCAATGAAAAAAGTCTCTATCTCTTACTTAACTAGATCTTACTCTTATCTTAACTACAAACGTAGTTTGTCTCCACACCAACTTGCAGTTAACTTCCTTGGCTGATTGAACACTTTCGCAAGATAAGAAGGGTATAGGGACTTCGCACGTACCCTGTGCTCATTCCTTCTTGTTATTCCTTCACTTCATACTCTCTATACTATCGTCGTGCGTTCGCTAGTTCATTCATTTTGCCGCTAATCAAACAAAATTGAGGCACACATAGGTTCTTCTGCTCTCCCCCCCTGCACACCATGCACAGGCAACTTGCCTGGCTGCTTCGACAATGCCACACGCGCTGCCCGTTAATGGCTGCCCCGCCTAATGACCCCTCCCCATCGCCGGCCATGCACTCACGTAGGCAAATAATGTCGCTCGGCATTTCGAAGTGGCAACAGGCAGCTGCCAAACGACAACTGGCAGCGGCAACTGGCAACTTTTCGCCAGCTCGGAACGTGATTTGCCGCAAACAAATAAATTTTCAGGCGTTTTCTAAAAATAGATTCGTTGATGAGTACCTCGGCTGGCTCAACTGGCAGGCCAGCCTGGCAATACAGTCACACAAGAAGCAGGGCTCTCATCCTGTAATACTCAAGCAGTACAGCACAATACATTATATATTCTTAGTAAAGTATATATTTAGTTCTAACTAGTAAGAAAGCTACAGAAGAGTGTCCGACTGTGCCATACCCGGTACCCTCCTTGTTCAATGCTCTTTCATATTAGTGTAAAGTAAAGATGTGGTCAAATTTTGTTGTTAATGGGAAAAAAAGAAACATCTTGTAGGGTACAAGACATCTTTTTCTAATACACTTCTATCCTATTGATAGCGAGTAAACTATCAATTTGAATTCGTTCGGTTATTAGAACAACTCATAAAATAGTTACGCAAGAGTCAAGGCAACCTTCCAAGTAATGTTATCTCTTTAATACAATTTCAAGCTTTACATAAGACTAACTGCAGCAACACGAAGCAAATATCGAGGTTTGATTTACAGTAATTGCAGGTGGTAACAAAGTTGACACTTTTCTGATAAGGTCTTACAAAAGTGAAGCCCTATATAAACGACCGATTTTGACTGAACATGAATAAAAAGCACGAGCACGTTAAATCGAAGAATGTCTTTGAAAAGTTGTATTCCGTTACTGATTTGTCTATTCTCGGCAGTTCAACGTTCGCGGAGTCTTTCGGAGGAGCGTATTGTGAATGGGAACACAATTGGTATTCGTGAAGCACCTTGGCAGGTCGCGATACTGTACAATAATAGTCATTACTGCGGAGGTTCTATTCTGAGCAACCGGATCATCCTAACAGCAGCCCATTGTATCTATGGAAGGGACCCCGTAAACTTGACTGTACGCGCAGGTTCTTCGCACTGGAGATTGGGTGGACAACTTTTGGAGGTGGAGGGAATTTTATTTCATAAAGAATTCAATGGGAACGTAGTACATGGTTTTGATGTTGGTGTTATACGACTAGCGCAACCGCTGACATTCGGTGAAGAAATCCAGCCAATTGAATTGGCACAACAAGGTCCCAAGACTGGAGATGCTGCCTTTGTCAGTGGCTGGGGAAGAACGGACTATGTAGTTAAAGGTCCAGAGGTCGAACCAGAGGTATTGCAGGGCCTGAAAACTTCAGTTTTGGATTGGAATACTTGTGCCAAGTTATATTTGTCTGTGTTCAATAAGACGTGTAGTAAAGACACGATATGCACGCACAGTAAAATGAGAGGTGTATATCGTGGAGATTCAGGTGGAGGTTTGGTAATCAATGTATTGGTTGCTGGTGTTGTTTCCTGGGGGAAGGAGAACAATGCGCCTGCCGTCTATGCAGATGTTGCTCATTACTATGACTGGATACAGGACGCAATCGAAGAGCTTGAAAACCCAAAGAGTGAATCGAAAGACTAAGTTATGTTCATATATCCTAATTGTTTTTATATCATGTTGTATGATTCAATTTAAATAAAGCTTGGCAATTGGCATTCGAATAAAAGAAACTGATCTAAGGTTACTTCATTGTTCTGTATTTGATATTATTAGTGCTGTTGATGCTTGGCTAAGCTGGGCGAAGCTTAGCTTATGATCGAATGGACTGGACTCTAGCTTTTGTTACCGTCTCATTATTCAGTTCAGCTAATCCAGTTTGACTTCTATGAGATTCCTTTAATTTCATAAAGGTATCAGCTTGCTTTTGACACCCTCATGGTCTGCGCAGTTGACACGAGGATGAAGATGCTTCTTAGAATCCGCTTTCACATTTTACACTCACAAATTGGCCAATTTGGGGCAGTGCGTCGCGACGTCAGCAGGTGACAGTCTCAATTTCGGTCCAAGTCCACTAAGTCCCTTCATCTAGATTGGGGCGAGCCAAGAGGGGACGGAGGGAGCTAAGGTCTTATGTGCGTTGATAGCGCAGCTTAACTTCAAGACAGATTATCGCTTTAATGATGCATTAAAACAAACCGACAGGCACGCAGAGCACACACTCTGACTCTCCCCCTCTCTCTCTCTCACACTTCAACACACACACACACTCTTACACTCACAGTCACTTTGGCCAGGAATGTGTGCAGACATGTGGTCTAACTAATCTGTTCCACCGCCTGTTCCTCTCCGGCAATTACAGCGCTGTTTATTATTGACTGCTAAGGACTCCGTACAGAGACTAGGAGGCAAATGGGGCGAGCCAAGTGTGGGGCGAACGTATTGACACATGTATTAAAGGATATCCCACAACAGGTGCCGTTAGCAGCGCAGTTAGTCGGCCACGGGCAGGGGAGAGGTCTGCAAGGGGACTAGACAAATTGCTCCTTATCCGGTTGAGAAATTCGAGGGTATTGCCAAGCACCGTTCACCAATGCGCAGAGCTATTCGCAAGCTCATTTAGTTTTATTAACTACCACAGCTATATATATTTATTCTTGTTCGGCAAGAGATGTTTCAATTGCTTACTGGGATATTTATTGTTGTAAATAGAGCTAAACAATAATGAATATAAACTCCGTTCATATTTGACTTCAAGATTTGTCTTTAATATTTTATATCGTCTTACACAAGAGAGACCAAAGAGAAAAAAGGTACATAAAAGTGTGACCAACCAACGCTTGGAATAAATACTAAACGTAGTGTTGGTTAATGTTATTTTTTTTGCTATGGAGTAGGAGTATTCCAACACTATAAAAATCATATTCTGTTCTATATTGCCAAACCTTTCGGTTATTCTAACTGTTCTTTCCAATTTCTTGCAACCAAAACCCTCCTCAGTCTTGGTACTTATGGAATACATGCACACATCCATTATACAGCATCTTTTCGGGTTGTTTCGCGTTTAATTAAATTGTCTGTGCCCGTCGCGCGTGCTCTCCCCACATGCCATCGAGTAGGGTGGAGGGGGGGAGGGGGGGACAAGTCCAGAGAGTGCATTTGACGGCAAGCGAGTGCATACGTGCCGCTCAAGTAGTCCAGTTCTCCCACTGCTCCTCGCACTCCTCCTCCTGCTCCCCGCACTGGAGTGGCCAAGTGGCCAACTGGCCAAGTGGCCGAGTGGACAGTGCACATCTTGAACGATGTCGTGCCGTGGAGTTTTTAATGTGAAACTATAAATTTGTAGCGCTCTAATGGCTCAAGCAGGCCACTAGGGCCTGGCCGAGTACTTGCTCTGCCTGTGCAGTTAGTCACGATTGCGTTGACTTTAATTTTAAACGATGTTACTAGATGACAAATTGTTTTTAATAACTTGTGTCCTCGAGCATATTGCTGAGAAGCTGTTAAAGCAGTTTCCACTCTACTTAATGCAGATATACTAAATTTCGATCCAGTGATTCCGTTTCTTTCAGTGGCATTTTCACTATAGGTCCTTCACAACATGTTTTGCAAGCAGTGAAAGCATCCAGTCAATGCTTAATTATTGACAACACAAATGAATTCTGAAGTATGTTTAACATAGAAGTTTGTAAATGAGAATTAAATAATCAATCCTTGCTATTTTATTGTTTAGGTTTTCCTCATTATTGCATTTATTCCCTTTGACTATTGCAAATGTTCAATGAAAGAGTTTGAGTGTGTGCAAATATTGTATTTCAAAGACAGAAAGAGATTTGACAGACTAAAAGGGCTCAATAACTGCGTCGATTTGGCCAAGTACGTCTGTCAGTCTGTCCAGCCGTCATTTTGATTATCGGAATCTCTCCTAATATAAGTATAAATTAGAGGCAAAAATTTTCAATGAAGGTTTCTGAATACACTCGATTTTAGATAAAAAAAAGAGAAATAAATAGTGAAATAATTTTTGCTTTATTCGCTGTTGATGACTATTGCCTCGTTACGTGTTTGAATGCAGTTTATTGTGTTTGATTATTAGCGCAGTTAAAGAGTATCATTGACTCAAATCAAGTTAAATATATTTTATGCGTGTTTATTCGCAGTGCAGAGGTTATTCAAAAACTCTCGGTGAACGATTGGATTTCCTTTGTCACTGAAATTCATTTGTTTGCTGCAAATTATATTTTATTTTATTTTAATTAATTTAAAGTCATCTAAATGCAGTCGACTGAATTGACAAAAGCATAATTAATAAGTGAAAAATATATATAAAGGTTTTAAAAGATCTAAGAGTTAATAGTATTAGTAAAAAGTTAGTATATGTTAAGACATGGCCAACCGACCGAGGGGCAGTGTCATAAACGCGAGCATGCAGAAATAGAAGCTAAGAAAAAATAGACAGGCGTTTCGAGGAAAATTTAACTTCTACCAAGGTAGGACATAAGTTTCAATTTTAAGGCTGGTACAGAGTTTGTATTTGTTAATATGAAGGAGTACTTATTAAAATCAGAACATAATACCCTGAATGGTTCATGCAGGGCATAGTTCGATCTACAATTAGGAAGAGTAAGTGGTAAGTAATTACGGGTAATTCTACATGGGACAGCGAAGTTTAACTGGCTAACCAGAACAACACTCTCAACGTCCCCTTGGATAAGGTTACTCATAAAAACTATACCAAGCATAGTTCTACGGTTAGCTAAGGACGGTAAATCTCGTAATCTAAGTCTATTTGTATAAGGGGGAAGACTTATATCTACATCCCAGTTGAGACCTCGCAAGACGAAAATTAAAAAGTTCTTTTGCGCGGATTCAATGCGGTCCCTGTGAATCGAGTACTGGGGACACCAAACGCATGATCCGTACTCCAAAATTGGACGAACAAGTGAGGTATAAAGGGTCTTTGTTAGATAAGGATCGTCAAACTCCTTAGACCTTCGCTTAATAAAGCCAAGTATTCGCATAGCCTTATTGACCATTGTAGAAATATGTTCCGAAAAATTAAGTTTACGGTCCAGACGGATACCAAGATCGTCAACTAAGGCAATTCTTTCTAAGGCGCAACCTCAACCAACTCAACGCTGGTTCGGTAGAATGTCATCAGCTTGCATTTAGAACTATTCAGAATTAATAAATTTGCACGGCACCATGATTGAAAACTATCTAGGTCAGCTTGTAAGTAAGAGTGACAGAAGGCATCTTTAAGTTGAAAACACAGCTTTACATCATCTGCATACATAAGAGTGCGAGCAGATCGTATGACAAGCGGAAGGTCATTGATGAAAAGAGTGAATAGAAGGGGACCTAAATGACTCCTTTGAGGTACACCAGAGGTGGCGTGAAGTGGGTTTGAAAGGCAATCTTTAAAAAGTACCATTTGGGTTCTGTCAGTCAGAAAACTAACAATCCAACTAAGAAGTTTAGGCGAGAAACCAAGAAGTTTAAGCTTTTCTGCAAGGAGGGAATGATTTACTGAGTCAAAAGCTTTACTGAAATCAGTATAAATGACATCAGTCAAGTCAAGATTTTGCTGAAATCCCTGTACTACAAAGGATGTCAACTCAAGTAAATTTGTCGTAGTGGAACGACGTTTGATGAATAAAAGCGTATTGCGAATGATGAAATTGTTATTGTTTTATTAAGCTCGTTCCCTTCTTTGATATGTAATTTGTCAAAGAAATGTTTTGGTTGATAATGATTTGTTTGGCATTCGTGAATTTAAATGAAGCAACAAATTATAAGTAAAGGCTTTTACTTGCATTGAGCATTGCAAATTCTTCCCCCGTTTAATCATCGAATTAAATCAAACTGGAATGCCACGCGAGGAATGCCAAAAGTATTTTGAAAGGGAAAACATTGCATTTACGTGTATGCAGTGTAATTGAATTGGAATCTCTTGAATTATGCAATGAGCATTTTTCAGTTCAATAAAAACCATTTGAATTTGGGGATCATGGAACTGGCGAGTTATTGCCATTGACTGGGAGTTTTCCTGGCTTGGCTTCTGCTGCCCGATATGCTGTTCCAGACATGCACATATATCTCAAATACTATATATAGATTTCGAGCCCGTTGCATTTTGATTTATGGTCATGCAACAAGAGAGAGAGAGAGACAGGGAGAGACAGGGAGAGGCAGTCAGCCGATTACAGGGTGTCAGAATTCTTCTGTCGCTCTTCTCCCGCCCCACCTGGATTGGCTTTGCTTTCTTTCTTTGTGCTGCGGCAGCTCGTATATATTACGTTTAATTAAAAACACCATTTGTCAATGTGTGGGCCAGGTGTGTGCCTGCCTGTGTGTGTGCCAGCGTCTGTGTGCGCGTGTAACATGTATTTATGCAAATACTTATGTCCGCATATGCTGAAATACGGCTCGACATGCTCACAATATGACAGCGCGCTCGTAGGTGTTGCCACGTAGCCAGCATCGATATTATTAATTGCTTTCAATTAAAACAAAATGCGCTGGCAGACAGAACAGAGCAGGCACACACACGCACACACACGCACACCCGATTACACGTGCATTCATACATTTCTCAACCTACATGCGTGGGCTCTGACAATGCAGGCCATATAGTGAGGCTTCCACTTAGACATCTGCTGAACAGAATTGCCAGTGCCAGCTGAAATTAAAGAGAGACATTGAAAGAAACAGAGCGAAAAAGGAAGGGAAAAAGGGACAGTGAGAAAGAGGGAGATATAGATACAAAGAAAGAAAGGGAGAGTGAGAGTGAGATAGAAAGAGAAACAGATAGATGAGTAGATTAACTTTTATTTAATTTTATGAAGACGAAGAATAGACATTGGTGAAGACGGATTTTATAGTGCAAAGCATAGTGCAAAGCACTATGTATACTCAGTTAAACTGCAAGGAAGTAGAGGATAACATAGAGTTTGTGTGGTTGAAAGAGTGAAAGATTCTGAGTGTAGCGCCATGAAAGAATGAGAGAACCGAAAGAGCAGAATAGACAGAAGAGAACTTTCATGCCGGCTGAAGAATGTAACAGCTTGCAGGTCAAGGAGAACAGTTCGAATCTTCTTCAGCAGCGAATCTTCCTTAAAAGATACTACTTCTTATAAGATACTTAAAATTATATTGTGGAAATGCTCTCGCAGCGTCGAGTCAGATGGCAAAAGTAATAGTTGACGAAGAATTAGAAGAGAAAGAGTTTTCGTTGACGACGTGAATTAATCCCTCTTATTCTGCTTGGGAACTTAGGGCCTCTACTAAATCCGTCCAACGAAATCTATTTTGCACCGTCTGTTTAGCTCTGGTTCTTCTCCAGGTAGCCTTTGGTCTTCCGATTCGTCTGCTGCCTTGCGGATTCCAGTCGAGTGCCATCCTGACGATACTGCTTGGGTTCGATTGCTTGCGATTATTTTTGAGGTGTTTCACATTCCATACGAACCAGTGGCGGAAATAATGTACATACCTATGTGCTCTAGACTGTCAATTCCTAGTCTGCATGTCGCATTTCTATTTGTTCCTAGGTGTATATTCCCTAAGGCACCTAAAAGTATGCAGCGAATTCTTCCAAAATTCAACCGAGAAGGCACTTAGATTCCTGTAGACATCTTTAGACATCCCTCTTATCTATATCCCTAAGTAATCAGTACATCGATTGCCATATACCATATGATTTCTACAAATCTGCCCATATATAGTGATATAGAAGAGACTTCCTGCTGCCATCGCTGCTCTTTCGATGATGGGAATGATCAAATATGCCGGCCAAGTGGGCTGAGGCGGAAGGACTCAAGCGGAGCCTGCACAGTTGATTTCAGTTTTCAATTAATCGCGACGCTCGACGAACTGAAGTGAATGAATCACAGGCTGAAGCCGAGTGCCAATTGCACGTGTCCTTTGTCCCACTGTGTGATGTCCCCATTCCGTGGGGTCCTTTTGTCCCACAGTTTCACAGTCCCACAGTTCAGCTGTCCCAGTGTCCCGCTGTCTGCTGAGCAAATGCGAGTCCATTAGAAATGAGCGATTTGTAGTCATTGCTAAATTGCTGGCAATAAAAATGAGAGGAAAACAAATAAATCCGCTCGCTGGCTGAGGGCTTTGCCGGCTTGTCCTGCCTCGCCTGCTCCGCTTGCACATCATTTGATGTCAAGTGGCGTGTGGAGACTCGCACAACGACTTGCCCCACCGACTCTGACTCCAAGTCCAAGTCCGAGTGCGAGTGCGAGTCCAAGTCCGAGTCCGAGTCCGAGTCGGAGCAGCCAGACATGTCCTTGGGCAAACAACAATTGCTCACCCACTGAAATAATGATGTGGCGAGCAGGGCGTCGACGGAGTGGTGGGTGTAAAGGGCGAGGGAGGGGGAGGGAGGTAAGCATGCCACACCTATGAGGCAAATAAATTTCAAAGAGACAGCAGTAAGCTATGGACACACACACGCACACACACACACACACACATAGAGACAGGGGCAGACAGAAGCACACACCATCAGCATTACTCACATGGATAGACATGTGGCGACTCCTGCTTCTGCTGCTACTTGTGCTACTTGTGCCACTGCTGCCACTGCTGCCACTGCTGCTACTGCTGCCACTGCTGCTGCTGCTGATGCCGCTTTGTGGCCGTGTGTCGGCTGCCCCGGACCCCAAGTCGCAGCTGACCAAAGCAATGCAATGTCGTCTGAGCAGCTTACAGACACTTGTACACACTCGCACACACATGCGGACGGACGGACGGACGGCCGGACGGGCAGGCAGGTACCTGCAAGGACTGCAAATGAAACAAGGCAATCGCTTTGCCAGCCTCCCCTCCCCCTCTCCTCACTCTATACATCTATCTTCCTCTGCCTGCTGCTGTGCTGTGTATGTGGCTTGCTCTCGGCTCGCACTTGGCTTTTAATTTCGCTCGTAGCATAACTCAGCTGCCCCTCCCCCTGCCCCTCTGCATCCACAGCAACACCTGTGATATTAACAACAACAACAACATGAACAACAACAACATCTGGCTCTGGCTTGGCTCTTGGCTGCGCTCAAGCGCGCTGTCAATTATGGCTGGGCTCAAGTTCAAGTTCGACACCCGAACAAATTGAAAATAATTGAATGCTCACTTCAAGATAACAATAAGGAATTTATAAGACATACTTCCCCTCCCCCAACCTCTCCCCACAGACACACACACATGCACACTTGTAGTGGACACCACAAGCACTTGCAGACAGTTATTTGCAACAGTTGCGGGAGTTGTGGGGTTAAGCTGAGGTTGTCCGCAGACAACTAGTGGGTTAAGACTGCAACGTTTGGCTTTGCCTTCAGCTTCCCTCTCCTCTCTCTTTCTCTCGTTCTCTCCTTCTCTTTCTTTCCTTTCCTTCCTTTCTTTTCTTTTTTGTGGCTGTGGCAATCAATCAATCGTGGCCAGCAAAAACTAGTTCGATTCTTGCAACGCAACCTTCTTCTCTCTCTTCTGCTCCCTCTGCCACTCCCCCCTGCCCGCCATGATGGATTAGCATGGACTCGTCGACTCATTCAACTGCCAACTGCGTCCAGGCACTTTGCACTTGGCGCAGGTCGAAGATGCCGCTGAGCAAATCGAATGCGATTCGCACAAGCTGCTCCAAGTGCTCACTGCGAGATCAATCTACTCGAGGCGAAGCAACTCTTAAGGGTCCACAGCAGAGCTAGCTCAGTGTGGAGCAGTTACGATTATGGTGCAAAGGTGAATAGAACCGCAGTAATTGGAAAACCGCTAAAAGATGCAACTAATTCCTTCGCAACTTCCACTTCTGTACTATCTATGTTGCCACCTCGTTAAATTGCGGGAGCTGGAAACCTTCCAGGGCCGTAGCAACGGTTTCGAGGGCACTTATTGAAGACTTCTTGAGGGCCCTATTTTTATTTACTTGCTTTATAGATATAGTTTGGTATATAGGTAAAGCGAATAGGAATGAAGCAACTTAACACAAATTACTTCGACTCTATTCTCGATTAACAAATTCACCAACAATTTTAGTGAAATATATATTCTTGTTCAGTATTAGTAGCGATGAATTTAATTCGTCCCTTTGAACATTAATTCTCTGTTTTATAGAAACTAGGGAAACCAAATTTGACAAGAATATTTAAATGTATATTTCCTATGATTTCATTATTCTAAACACGCAATACCAACACCAACTTAAAAGAGTTAAGAAGGTTCGAGTGTGACCAAACTATGTATTCTATTCACATAAAATACTCAATGCAGTGTTGTATAACGATAATTTTGTGCGTTCAGTTATTTCTCAAGTATTGTTGGTCTTCACACATAATTATTCATTTCCTATGCTCCGCTTTCGATGAGTTTTTATGTGCATAGTATACATTATATTTAGAAAACTTCTGAAGTAGTCATTTTATTATATCTTGACAAATATGATAGTTTCCATGGCAGCTTAATATACACCGGTCCGATCCGCCTGGCTCAAAATCAATCAAAGTGTAGTGAGTGAACAATGAGTACAGTTTGGCACTGAACAGTATTTCAGCCTTGAAATGAATGAATTCATGCAGGACTCTAATAAAATTATATAATACTAAGCTGTTAAAATGATTCTAAGCTTAGCACACCCTTTAAGGAATTGAGGAATTGAGTTGCTTGTTTGCTCAATTAAGTCAGTTCTACGTAGCACATATTGCTCGCTCCTTGAACACGCTGTTCTCTGCTCTCTGCACTTTGCTGCCCTTTGCAACACTCAACAATTCTCGTAGGCAAAGCCACTTACTGAGACGACACCACGCGCGGCTGTCGACAATGTTGGCCCCGCCCTGGTGCACTCTGACCCCAGCTGGGCAGCAGATTGCACTTTCCACTGCACGAAATGTTTCAATTTTCTGGGGCTGCGCACAAATTAGAAATGAAATAAAGCGCAGCACAAACATTCAAAGTCGCTGGAGTGAGTGTGTGTGTGTGTGTTGTAAGTGTGTTCATGTGTGTGTTTGGCTCTGTGTTTGCACAGCTGAATGTAAGTTCTTTTGTTTGCGGGCGACTAAGCCTGAACTGACTGCCTGGCCGAGCATACCCCATTTGTACTGCCTTGTCAGGTCTCCCCTCTCCCCCCTGCCCCTTCCCTAGCATGCCAGCAGGCATCAAGCGCCTTGCACACATGTTAATTTACTGCGAAGGCGTCGGAGTTGAAACTGAAGCTGTTGGTCAGGCGGTGCCGAGTCCAAACTGTGCCCCAGCCAGGCCACAAAGTTCCTTCCTCAGCGTCTCCGAAAACTTGCAAATACCATTGGCAACGTCAGCAGTTACAGCAGCAGCAGCAGCAGCAGCAGCAACAATTGCAACAGCACCAGCAACTGAAGCAGCAGCCCCGCAGTCAGTGTCACCGCCGCCGTTGGTCGCCAGCGCCAGCGGTTCTTCATTTGCGGGCAGGTTCCGCCTGCTCCCTTTAAGCTGCTTAGCGGCAAGTGGTCGACGCTTTGCCCAAGCGACAGCATCAGCGTCAGTTGCCACAGTGGAGCAGAGTGAAGGGGGCAGAGGCGGAGGGAGGACACAATGCCATTGATGACCACATTTACTCAATTAAGTTGCAAATTCGTCGCAACTTGCAAGGATCCCTGGCAGTCCGAGTCTCAATTCAATTGCCAGGCGAGTCTCCAACTACGAGTGCCAGAGTGGGTACACGGTACAGTGTACAGTACACTGTGTACACGTATAATTTGCAGATGCAACTGCCAAGTGTGAACCCTTGTTGAGAACTCCTCTAAAAAGTTGAACAAAACTAGTTTGTCTCCGCTGAAGGGTGCTCATGCTTGAGATACCTAGTAGATATAGCTGATAGAGCTGATATCCCTGCCAGATGTGCACAGGTGAGCACACTTTAGACTTGGGTACACTGGGTACACAAAGCATAGATTTAATGTTGTCTTTGTGGAGCATTGTACGACAGGTAAAGTATCCTTTTTTTTATTTCGTTCGACTCAATGTGTACTTCATCTAGAAATAGTACAGCAGGTACAGGTACAGTATGGTACTTTTTATTTCGATTGGTACACTGGCCTACTCTGATTCCAATTGTTACCTGCAATTGGATTCAAATAAAAGTGCAACAGTTACTGGTACAGTATGCTTCTTTTTATTATAGTTGCATTTTATCTATGACTTTTATAAGAGGTACAGTGTGATATTTTTATTCCTGTTGTAACACAATAGGATTGAATGTTTACTATTATTGAGAATGGTACAACTGGTACAGTTTCAGTATGGCACTTTTTATTCAAGTATGTATGTGTAAGTATGTGTACTTCAAGTAAGAATGGTACTTCGAGTACATGTACTTCCTTCTATTCCAGTTGGTACCGACAGGGAACACATAATAGGATTCAAAGCACGCAGGCTGCACACAATTCACAATCTAAGGAAAGTACAAAAGGTACAGCATGGTACATTTAATTCTAGTTGTTACATTGTAAGACGTCCTACAATGTTTCCATTTGATGTATAGTTTTCTATAAAGAGTACAACATGTACCGGTACAATTGTTTCTATTTAGTCTAGCTGGTACACTGGAAGACGTCCTACACTGTTTTCATTTCCATGGGGTACCCACAATGGGATTCAATGTTTGTTATCTAAGAATTGTACAACAGGTACAGTGTTGCTCATTCTATTCTTATTTGTACCTAGAACTCCACATAATGTTTCCATTAACATGGGGTACCTACAATAAGATTCAATGTGTACACGCACTTAATCCAAGAATTGTGGAACAAGTACAGCTACAGTATGGTACTTTTTAGTCTTGATGGTTCTAGGTATGTGAACTTTATCTACGAATCCAACAACAGGTACATGTAGAGCTTGCCACTTTTTATTTCAGTTGCTACAGTGCAAATGGCATTGAACCTCTCGCATTGAGCACAGTCTCGACTGTATGTTAAGAGCATGTTTAATTGAAAGTCGCAGCAATGTAGCTCTCGACGGGAACAGGGCGCTCTCGAGCCGAGGAGCCCAAACATACTCGAGCAACTATTTATATTTAATTAATAATTGTTCCTCATTCAAGGAGATGTATACACTTTGAAGTGCGGAGAGCTGAGTCACCCAAGTTACGGACTAACTTCGGCATTCACTTATCGGTTGCTCTGGCTACACTTGCCCCAAGTTCCGAAGAGGCTACGAAAGTTTCACTGCTTTTCTCCAGGACACTTTTCTTTCGGAATAAATATAATAAATTTTTGCCGCCACAAAATGGGGGCGGGGTCTGCTCGGGGACCAGGCCCGAACCTGCCCGAACCCGAACTGAAGCGACTTGACTTGACTTGCCGTGACTGGACAGAACCTTAGCTCGGCCCGTTTATGTGCTTTTAATTAAAATAACACACACAGGACAAGCACAATGCAAGCGAGCCTAGTGAGAGACTAAGACGGAGAGAGAAGGGCAACGAGAGAGAGAGGGAGCGAGAGGGGGCAGCGCATAAAGAACTTGGCCATCCAATCATTTTCGTCTAATGAAGTTTGCGCAAATTTAGAGCCGGACATTATGGAAAAGGTTTAGGGCGGGGGGTGTGCAGTCGACAGTCGTTCCGTCTCGTTCTCTTTGACCGTTAAGACACAGCGAGACCACACAGAGAGAACCCAGCACTGTCGACTGCAAATTCTGGAATTGGGAAACGTCTTCATTGCCTTTGCCGAACATTTGCTGCGGGTCAAGAATTTCATCAATTTTCTATGTTCTTTGCGGCAATTGTTCATTTGTGGTATTGTCGCTGGCACAGAACGAATGGCCAAAGAGAGAGAGGAAGAGAGAGAGAGGAGAAAGGGGTACATGGTTAAGAGACGAAGCATTCTGGTTGTGCTTCTCGGTTCGTTTCATGTCCTTTGCCTAACTTATGTTATACGCAGACTTCATTTGGAACTTTCTATGCGGTTGAGTGTCTCGAAATTAAATGGAATCGCTTTCCCTACCAAAGACCAGTCGAGTCTCGGACATTTCGAAGTCGTTAACAGAACGTTTCGAGAAACGAGAATATTTAAAGCTTCACTGCATCTGGTTAATATTCCATCTGATGACAGTCCATAAAGTTAAAGCTAGTTTTATGGCCGGGCTACCCTTTATCTCCATAACAGACCCTGCAGACTTGCTGGCTTCCCTTGCCCAATATTTATCCGACCAGTTTTATGCTCCTCAGTGTCTTTACATCATTTATGATGATAACAATCTGGTAATTAACAATTTTGACTATCATTTGTTGGCGAAAGTGACAAATTAGTGCGATATAAATGCAAATCGGGCTGAAAAACAAATTGAATTCGAACGATTCTTGAGTATGGAATTGAGAAATAGCCGCTATTAGTTACAGTTAATTAAACAAATGTTGATGATGAGGTAGATGGGAATCGTTGGTTTCCGGGGAATTATTCCTCTACATGAATTGTGTACTCAGAACTTTTGTTTGCTCTTAAATTATTCTAGTTAGCAAATAAATACCAAACAAAGTCGAGATTTATTGACAAAGAAATATAAAGAAACTTTCAAATTATAAGTAATGTAAATATACCTGGCTTTTTATATTATATCGTCTTATTTCGTCGTATCTTTTCTATTGATCGCCATATATCTTCTATATATCTGCACATATGTTCTACATATCGACATTTATCTAGCGTATAACGTCAAAATTATTTGAAGTCAACTGATTTGAAATTTGACTTTATAACAATTCAATAATTCATAAAAATTAATTTTTATTAATTAAGAATAAAGTAATGAAAGTTAACAAGGTAAAATATGAAAACAATTTGAATTAATTCAATAATATTCAATGTTATTAATATCCAAAAGTGATCAACGTAGGCAAGATAAAAAAATGTGTCCATAAAAACCACTTGAAAAGGAATGACTAACTTCATATTATATTATATATTATACAATAAAATATTGCGATAAAATATTTCCATGGTTAAAATTTCAAATTTTGAAAGCCCGATTAAATGAATATTATTTCGAATCAGGTAGCCGGTGAGCCTTTGGGCAAGTACAAACATAATAAGGATGAAACACACCATATACCTTCTTGTCTTCAGCGTCAAACGTGATTATTATTTCCTCATCCTGGGAGTAGACGACCAAATGCCTATCGACTCCATTTGGATCTGCTGTACATTGATGATCCGTCTCATTGCTACTATCACTATCCGAGGTGTCAGATTCAATTTCGCTTTGGACTAGATGTGATCGTCTTTGTGCCATTCTAGTATATTTATTGTCCGCCGAAAAAAAGTTTTAAAAAATAATAATGTTAGATTAGGTGAACAGATTATTGTTTCGTGTTAACTACAATATAACGAAATCAGAACTAGGAAATGTTTTCGACCTAAGATTCCTTCTATGACTTCAATGTCAAGACCTACTCGGACCTTAAAGAAAGAGAGCGGCATACTTTCAAATTAGTCACATCAGGCTCGCCTGCCTTCCCTGTTAATTAGCAGGAACATTCAGTGGCATGCTTAGACTTTCTTAAATAAATAGAAAGACGGGCATCCGGACACACAGACAGATATGGCTTGATCCTTCTGCCTGTTGCATACATTTGCAATATGTAAAATGTTGCAGTGGGTATATTAATTTTGGCCAAGAGCTATGACACTGTAGAGTATGGTACAAACTATATGATCTGAATCATCATCACCTGGGAAGTCGATCTAGCTATGTCTGTTTGTCCGTTCGTCCGTCTATTGCAACGCAAAACTAGTCAGTTTTATAGATATCTTAATAAAATTTGGCACCCATGTTTCTTATTGCTGCACGCCATAAATAAGTCGGAACAAGCTAGATCGGACCGATATATCGTACAGCTGCCACGCAACTTAACTTCCCGTCTTTGATCTCTTTCAAAGTATTCTAACCAATACGTCGTCAATGTTCCAAAGATGTATTACTCATATGGAACATCATTAAGATCGGATAACGATAACATACCATGGGAACAACTGTCTGAAATGCATTGCAATGACGTCACAGCTGGTCTGTATACGAAATCATAGCGAACAAGGTTTTCGTTTAATAACGCCTGCGTTTATTGTCTGATAGATAGTTCGGTTGAAATTTTGACGTAATATTAGCTAAGTATGGTCAAAGTCAGAATGTTCTATCTCATATTTGTCGCTTCTGCCTTTTACATACATTTGCACTAAGTTGGTTTACTCTTTTTTGACAATTTGCAATGGCCGAAGGGTATAAAAACGTCCATAGAAACCATTTGGTATATTATACATTTCTAATCTGTTCGAGCGTTCATCTGTTGCCACATGCAACTCATGCAAGTCTCTCTCAGAGGTTCTTCTGAAAATGACATATACAGTCAGTAAAGGAGCAATGTTCATATGTGCAAAGACTTACTCGACTGACTGTGTGTATAACTGCCATTGATACGATTGTTTCAATTTGAGTCTTTGTATGAAAATCAGTATTGCTCTTCAAAATATTGTACCTGAACTCTACTAATGTAAGCTCTACAAATAACTGAACAAACTCAACATACAATAATATATCTTGCATATTTTATACATTTATATTTTTATATTTATCATATATACATACATATATATATTGTCTACCATGTATATCAAACACTTTACATCAAAGCAATCAATCAATAATCAATACTAAGAGATGATGTTCGAATAAAGATTAATGCCAAATCTATAAAAGGGTGTTCATCTCTTGGTTCCTTTACTTTCGGATGCAGACTGGCAATAACTAACCAATTTCAGTTTATAGTACGAGGATGTGTCAGGTGCAGGTGGAGACTCAGTGTCAGGTGCACATATTGTCCATTTGCTCAAAGCATACGAAGGCGATTCGGGATAATGAGAGGCCACATAGGGAGTACATTCGCACATACAGATTTGGTTTCTATGTACGGACTGTATCCGTACGTGTGCCCAGGTAGAGACGTACTAAAAGTGCCGTTAAGTTTTAATTTGCATAAATGCGTGTGCTGCGGCAGGCAGGTCGAAGGTCAATGTGGCTGTGTGTGGGTGGCGGGGGAGGGATGTAAGGCAGTGCGTGAAGTCAGCCCAATTCCAATGGAACAAGTTGCTGGCAGTAAAAGATTTGCCGCCATTTTATTTGCTGCCGTCAGGTCCAAGGCAAAGTCTACTTGTTGGGCTGGCTTGGGGGAAGGGGGGTCGATGGGCGTGGCACGCATGCATAGTTTCGACACCTCGAGCACATAAACAGGCAAGCTTCCGCTTATGCCAGACAATGTACCCCTGTGTGTGCGTGTGCGTGTGTGTGTGTGTGTGTGTGTGTGTGTGCAGCTAATGCCAACTGACAGCTGGGGCCGCTTTTACAACGTGCACACGTTGATGGCGCCCGTGGCAGAGCGAGAAAGGAACAGAGAGAGAGAGGAAGAGAACCTCTTTTTGAATTCAGCATTTTTGCTGTCCTATTAATTTCAGTCATAATTACAACGCCTAATGATGGATTACACAGGCAACCAGAAAGGGGGAGAGAGGAGGGAGAGGGCAAGAGGAGAGAGGGAGAGAGACAAGAGACTGTGTGCGAGCGGGACAGACTGGGAACATGGCGACTGGCAGGCATCACGAGCACGTCACGTACTTGCATTGTTATCGCTTTTATTATTGCCTTTTTTACGTGTTTAATGTGCCCACGGGCACCCACATGAGCAGACTGTTATACTGTTATACTGTTCCACTGGAGCCCGGTGCATGTGACATGAATATGTTGATGGCGTCTGCTCCAGCTTCTGCTGCTGCTGCAGCTGCTGTTTTGTTCCGCAAGCCCGCAAAGTCTGAAGCGACAAAGTCAGCTTTAGCATAATTCCAGCTCAACTCAAACTTCTGGCACATGAACAAAAGAGAGAGCGAGCAAGAGAGCTAGACGGACAGAGAGAGAGAGAGAGAGGGAAAGTAGCATAATTTGTTTTCCCTTCGATTTGAAGCGCGCTGCAAAAGAGCCGACACTGATGACAGGTAATGAGCCTCTGAAAGTATCTTCGGTGAAGTGGCCACAAGGCATAGTCAGCAGAGGAAAGATGAGTCGAGAAAGGGAGGGGAGTGGGGGGATAAGGAAGTGGGCAAAAATCAATTGCAGGTTTAGATAAGCAATTGCTTATGAACCCAGCTGGGGCTGGTGAAACGCGAGAGAGTCCGAGGTGGAGATCATGACAGAGACTTAGGGAGAATGAAAAACAAGTAGATAGAAAGATTAGGAGTTAAATAGATAGACAAGGATAGATAAGATATAAACTATATATGCCATACTATATAATGTTATTTAATCTACGATACGTGTTCTCTTTACACGTCATATGTAATAAGGTGTGTCTGGACCCGAATTGCACTGAAGTCTCCTTTCGAATGTTAGCTATTCATAAAATGCACAATATATGAGTACAATACGTTGCTTATGTACCACGTACTAAGTAAGTGTAGCAGTTAAGCAACATCACAATACATACTATAAAAATAACCATATAAGAAACAGTAGCATACAGTGTAAAAATAAGAAGGAGAACAATGAAAGTCAGTCTGTTTTAGGCAACAAGAGATAAGAGTTCTAAATAAGTAACTTTTATAAAAGAGATTTCGTGTGTCACACTACAACTGAGTGGAGAGACATTGCAGAGACAGCGAGTAGACAGAGTGTCCTTCAATTTATATTTCTAGTATTCCCAAACTGTTTATGCCTGTTAACTATAATATTAAATGAAGAAAACTTTCACTCGGATATGGGAACTCTCCTTCCTATTTTAGATATATATAGTATGTTGATATATCCTTTTCTAACATTTGTCATGTATGGTTTTTCCTTCCCCTACAATAGAGTTTATATGCAACTGTCTCTCATGACTCTCATTACTTCTTCTGCCATAATATTTGTGCAAAGTCATAGCTGATTGTTCCCCTCGCCAATTGAGAATGGTACAAAGAGGGTATACTGTCTATGTACAGAAGTATAAAACAGGAACACAAAGTGTATATACCATAATATATTCTTGCTTATGATCGACAGCCTAATCGACTGAAGCAGTTCGTTTAAATACAGAGATCTCAGCTATTACAGAAACTAGATCCATCAAGTTTGGCATGCAAGTGTCTGCTAACCCTCCATTGATCAAGTTTATTTTAAATATTGGGTGCCACGCCCACCGCCTCGACAAATCAACAATTGCACATTTCAATACGATTTGTAAGGGGCGCATAAGAATCACAACTCTCAAACTTATACATTTAGTTAGCTGCCTTTAGGATCTATTTCTTTCCCAAAATTCAATCCAATCAGATAATAAATAAACTAGCTGCTCAAAGTCTAAGCAAAGCGTTGCAGTGCTGCCTGCCCCTGCAGGTATGCTTTAGTTTTTGCAAACGCGCTTACACCTGTGTGCTACATTGAGCAGGCAATAGGCGGCAGCAGACCTTGTCTTTAGGTATTCTCCGCGTGTTCTAAAGGGTATCTTATAGTTGAGCATGCACGACTGGCTACGTACTACGCAGCCGTCAGTTGTCTTTCCCGTCAGATGCAAAAACTGAGCTAGCTTGATGTGACTCGATTGGGTTTTGTGCCTTTTGCTTGTGTGATTTTTAATGCAAACTAAGAACTCGAGGGAACTTTAAAAGTTACTTTGGCTTAGGCCAGCTTAAGACCGTCTTAAGAAGGCGTCGACAGGGGGGAGGGGGGTGGCGAAGCGGGTAAGGGGCGGTTGCGAACGGGTCGTCGAATGCCTTCAATCGTCGCTCGCTTTTCTTAATATTTTAATAAGTTATTTATTAGAAAGTTTTCTTCCCGATGTCGAGTGTTTTTTCGTCGCATTTGGCGCTGAGTTTCTTTTTAATGTTTTTGCTCAGCAGTTGAAAACATTTCGAACTCGGAGCTTGTCGCGTTGCCCTTCTTGCTTCCACTTCAGCTGGGGCCAGTTCTGTCCCCACGTGTGTGTGTGTGTGTGTGTGCTTCGAATCCGACAACTTATGCGGATTTCATAAAGTTTCTTAGTACCTACGAGTAGTTCTTTGTTTTATAATCCAAGCGCAACAAAGGGACCCCAAACTTATTGATGAAGCAGTTGGCAAAGTTTCCAAAAACACTGTGTAAAATGTTTGCGAGTGCGAAAAAAACAATAATAATAATAAGAATTTCTCATGCTTCGGGGTGTTTTTGCAAGTGTTGGGAAATTCGCTCAGGGAGGGTAAACAAATTGAATTAAAAGCTTGCCAAATATGTTGGGGAAAAATGAAAATTGAAATTAATCTACCCACAACAAGAGATGATGAGCACAGATGATGACACGTGGGATGCCATTAGGAGCAAGAGGGAGAGAGAGAGGGACAGAGGGAGAAGCCACAACAATCTGCTCTTTTCGGCAGCGAGCACGGTGAGTGCCGAAGCAAGTGCTTAGTTTTAATTAATATCACAATTTTCACAACATTTCGCCTTAGTTAATATTAGCCTGCATCATATTGTTTTAGTGACAGCAGGCGAGCGAGCACACGCTGAGAGAGAGAGAGAGCGAGAGTCGCCGCAGAGATACCCTGCAGCCAAGTCAATAAGTTCTCAAGAGAAGGCATTAACGGAGAGTGCGAGATGTCTTTCCAAAAAGGCAGTATATGATCTTTCTTTGTCATTTCGAATACCCTGTCAAGCCGTTAGGTAAGTGAAGTGATTAGTTATCTTATCTGCTGGGTATCTGCCAGTCGAGCACACCCCATGGTCGCCTGCCTGACACTTGTTTTTCTTTTCGACCACGTACCTCAGTGTGACCTCTTCCCACTTGACAAACTTCTCGCTTCACACCCCATTGTGCTGCTCTCACGGCCCCCTGAGGACTCTGCCAGGCTCCCCTTCCCCTCTGCTCTGGCTTTCTTGCCACCGCGTAGCCCCGAGGGCGCGTGAGGTACAACGGTTTCACGAATGGCCACCGACTGCGGCAACGGCAGCGTTTACAGTTTGTTGCTTGCTGCAAGTTTCAAACTTCAAAGGCCACAGGCAACTTGGGGCGACGAACTGCCGCGAAGCACTCCACACTGCTTGATCAGTCGATGTGATGCGACGTGTCGCGAGCTAGTTCTGCTTAGTTTGCTGCAGCACAAGGGTTGCCAGATGTCTGATAAAAGAGAGGGTCCGAATTGGAAATAGACAAGCAAAAGTGTTTTCAGTCTTATTTTGTCACTCTGTTATGATTTCAATAACGTAGTGGAGATTATTATGACAGCGCATGCTAGCAAGCTGTCTTAACATCTTTTTGGGGTGACCATATTGGTGAAATTGGGATAATGAATGTAACACGCCTCACAAAATTTACGTTCCTGATCTGGATCACAAGTAGAACCGATTGAGTTATGCCCGTCTGTCTCAGTGTCCGTCTGGATCGCTTAGCCGTCCGATCTCAGCAACTATTAGAGCTAGAGTGACCATATTTAGCACGAAGGTTCCTGTGTGCCATACACGGATTTTGCTTATTTCTTTTTGCATTGCCACCCACAGTTAAGCGTTGTATAAATATTTTATATTATGATTTAGGGTGACCATACGTCCAAACACCTGACAACGTCGTCTCCTTAGTTTTTATCGACATAGAGGCAGTCTAAGTCCGTTCCTTTTAACAAGACATTGACACAGACCTTACCAAGGATCTTAGCAAGGACCTTTACAAGGACCTTAACAAGAACAATAACAAGGGCCTTAACAAGAACATTAACAAGGACCCTAACAAATCTACAATCATGTTTATAATCGATTTGTTTTTGCGTTTAACATTCTAATGCGAGAGAAAGTTGTCATTAGGCGGCAGCTTTGTCAGCTTGAGTTAAGAATAAGGTGACTTTCTTGTTGTGCACACACGCGACATTGTAACTGCAACTGCTGCTAGTACTGCTGCTGCTGCTGCTGCTGCTGCTGCCACTGACGTCGCTGTTGCCGTCGCTGTCGCTTTATTGTGTTGCCTTGTGTTATGTGAAAATGCAATCGGAAGTTTGTGGTTAACACTGTTGCAATCTAAATGACTTACAGCTATGCACACAGCAACTCTCGGGCGCGCACACACACGCACACACTGACAGCACACACATGCACACACTTACAGCACACCCATGCACACACTTACAGCACACTCTATACTGCCTGCGTGCATCACGGCGCTCCGACACTCACGCGTCCTGAAAGTTTGTTGTTTAAACTATTGCAGCGCACATTTTTCAGTTGCTGCTTTCTGCTGCTGCTCATGTAGTTGTTGCTACTGCTGCTGCTGCTACTGTTGCTGCTGCTGCTGTTGTTGTTGTCAGCTAGTGTCAGCGGCAGATTTCGGCTTTGAATTATGTGCGAGGCACGCACAACAAACCGCAGGCACGCACCGTCGCTCGTCTCTCTTCCGTTCCTGCTCCCACTCTCACACACTCGCATTCTCTCTCTGTCTCTCCCCATCTCTCTCCCTTACTCTGACACTTGCTCTGCCACGCTATTCCCATTCCAGTTCCCATTCCCATTCCCATTCCCATTCCCATTCCAATTGCGACGCCTGCCAACCTGTTTCACGCCCACAAATTCAATTAGATGAAGCATTCTTCGAGCGGGCGCGACAACATCAAAAAGTGCGCTGCCATTTTAAATCAAAAACCAATATGGCGGCCAGCTGCGCGGGGAGGTGTGGAGGGGGAGGTGACAAGCAGCGCGTCCATTAAAGCAGCCGCAATGCGTAAGCGAGTGCGCGTGTGCGTTTGCGTGTGCGTTTGTGTGTGTGTGCTGCGCATTGTCGTCAAAATTTGTTTAATTTGCCAATATGAATAGGTTGAGCGAGTGAGCTAGGACAAGTGGTGGGAAGGGGGAGCCGCTTCTGCGGTCGCAGAAGGCTTTCTGGAAAAGTATAGCAACTGGCAGCCGACATGCAACTAGAACTGGAGAGGGTAATGAAGAGGGAGCTGGTGAAGGAACTGACGAGGGAACTGTGGAGAGGACTGGAGAGGGAAGTAAAGAGGGAACTGAGGAGGGAGCTGTATTAAATTTCGAAATGGTTCACTTTCGAGTCGTTGTGCTGCTCAAATTCAGTTGATTCAAAGTATTTCCAGCGAGTGCCTTTACAAAGCTATCGTACAGGTACTTTTTAGGCAGGTGTGCGTGTGTGTTTGCGTAAATGAGTCGAGAAACCAGAGACCCTTCACCTATCTAGCTGCATCCAATTCGTAGCTCTTTATAGTGAGAAACTAAGGTGTCCAAAGGTAGATTGCAGTCTATGGTACAGTATAACAGTATGGTCACCCTAATAGTAATACCCTTAGGCTAACCGACTCAAACCATTTTAATATCTAAGGAATGAACAATACAAAAATGAATGACTAACTTCAAATTATATTATAATTTATACAATAAAATATTCCGATAAAATATTTCCATAGTTAAAATTTCAAATTTTGAAAACCCGATTAAATAAATATTATTTCGAATCAGGTAGCCGGTGAGCCTTTGGGCAAGTACAAACATAATAAGGATGAAACACACCATATACCTTCTTGTCTTCAGCGTCAAACGTGATTATTATTTCCTCATCCTGGGAGTAGACGACCAAATGCCTATCGACTCCATTTGGAGCTGCTGTACATTCTGATGAATCCGTCTCACTATCCGAGGTGTCAGATTCAATTTCGTTTTGGACTAGATGTGATCTGCGTCTTTGTGCCATTCTAGTATATTTATTGTCCGCCGAAAAAAAGTTTTAAAATATAATAATGTTAGATTAGGTGAACAGATTATTGTTTTGTGTGAACTATAGTTTAACTAACTCAGACCTAGGGAATGTTTTCGACCCAAGATTCCTTCTATGACTTCAATGTCAAGACCTACTCGGACCTTAAAGAAAGAGAGCGGCATACTTTCAAATTAGTCACAGCAGGCTCGCCTGCCTTGCTTGTTAACGTCTAGAAACATTCAGTGGCATGCTTACACTTTCTTAAATAAATAGAGAGACGGGCATCCGGACAGACAGACAGATATGTTTTGATACTTCTGCCTGTAGCATACATTTGCAATATTTAAAATGTTGCAGTGGGTATATTAATTTTGGCCAGGAGTTATGACACTATAAAGTATGGTATATATCATATGATCTCAATCAGCATCACCTGGGAAGTCGACCTAGCTCTGTCTGTCTGTCCGTTCGTCCGTCTGTTGCAACGCAAATTAGTCAGTTTCATATATATCTTAATAAAACTTAAGTGCGAACAAGTTAGGTCGGACCGATATATCGTACAGCAGCCACACAACTTAACTTCTCGTTTTTGTTCTTTTTCAAAATATTCCAATCAAGTTGACTACATTGTCAATGCTCCAAAGATGTATATGGAACATCATTACCATGGGAACAACTGTCTGAAATGAAGACCAGTATGGTTTTTCGAAATAACTGAACTTGTCGGTGCAAAGTAAGACATGTATATTCATGTATACATGTACAATGTTAATCAATAAAAATAAAACAATTAAAGGAACGACCCGAAGAAGAGGCAGCTGGCTGGGTATACCCCATTGAACTTACTTCCGTGCTGTTCTCTTTTCTGCAGGGTATGCAGACGAGCACAGTGCTTGCCCTCTCTACAACATGAGTAGAAGGAAGAAGAGCCACTTACGTATAAGAGAATTTCGTAGAGATTCGAAAAGGGGAAAGTGGCAAATGGGAAGTGACCAACAATGGCCACAAACCCCTTCAGGCTTGTGGCAAGCGCGAGCGAAAGAGTTGTTGTTGCTGTTGCTGCTGCTGCTGCAAGTGCAAACTTTGCCCAGACGATTTATCCGGCCATGTTACTTGCGAATGCTGGATGGGGGGTGGGGGGAGCGTGTGTGTGTGAGTGGCAGCCAAGAGTTGAAGAGCGCGTCCATTTTAAACGGGCTTTATTGGAATTTCGCTCGCAGACAAATGCGCAATAATTGACGCTTTCAAGGCGAATAATTGCGACCGCAGTCGAAGTCGAAGGCGAAGTCGAAGCCGGATGAGGCTTTAAGAAGGTCTTAAACAATACGCAACGGCATTCACAGCAAATGCTTCCCCCCTCCCCCCTTTCGAGCGTACTTCCTCCCACCATTGCCACCTCGAGGCACCTGCTGCCTTCTCGCTCTCTCTCCCCCCCTTCCACTCCACGCAGTTTCTCATGTTTGGCCAAAAAGTTTTTCTTTCGACTTTCGCTGCCAGTGCGAAACTTCTAACAATATGATGTGGCGACTTTGTGAGAGAGTGTGCACACACACACACACACACGCACACACAGCCAGAGACAGAGGCACGCACACTCATACAATTTGGTACATACTGGCACAGAGTGCGCTGAGCGCAGCGTGACTGCTTTTCTAATTAGCTGGCAGAGTTTGCCATTCAACAGTTGCTGTCGCGGCGAGATGGCACTAGACTTCGCGCTGCGCTGCCTGGAGCGAATATTGTACTCCCACACACGCACACACATATGGATATATATAAACATGCGAATGCATATGTGTGTGGCAGGTGACCCAAGTGAGGATGACGTTCGTCATGAGGCTACACGAAAAGCGGAGTGTGTGTTGGATGTTCGCTCATGAGATTTATAAATATATTTAAATACTAAACTACATTTGGAAATATACTAGAGCAAAAGCGAAATCCATAATTGTAAATTCATAAGGATGCCCACAAACAATAGCACAACAAGTACCTCACTCAACACGATGAGGAAGTAGCTCATCACAATCGACAACAGCCTCATACTCAGTTTGCTAATCTAAAGAGCCTTCGACAAGCATTTCATTATCAGTGATATCGTCTTCATCATGGCAATAAGCTACCTCGATCGGATCAAGTTCTTCAAACTAATTCAACTGAATTTTCGGGGTACGCGAGTTTATATCTTGTTAATTGTCTTTTGTGGCCATTTGGGACATTAATTCTGCAGTGGAAGAACCTTGGGAAATACCTTGAAACTAGGAAGCATAAAGTTGTGTTAGAAAAGGTTTACTCAAAATTTAAATAAGTTGCACTTTAGAGTATTAACTCTACTCTACTGTTGCTCAATTTCAAATAACGGCAGATAAAATCATCTCTTCTTTCGATAACCAACTCGATAATAAGGCACAGACAACACAACAACAGAAAAAACACAATTATATAGCATAGAATTGAAACTACATTCAAGTAGCAACGATAGCGATTGAAGCTCTTTTTTGAGGTTATACGATATATGTTTTCTAACAATTGTGAATTTAAACTCAATTTTAATAACAGGAGAAACTTTTGTTACATTGGCCTGCATATTATGAATTGTATTTTAATTTAAATTTCCATTTCAAGTTCTTTTCATGAACTGCATGATGAACCTGCATGAACTATTTTATTGACAACGCACAGATTATATTTACAGGAAGTTTTTTCGGTGTTGCAAATACAGATTGATACCGACAGTATATAACGGCAGCTTTAATGAAGTAATAGAGTCGAGACTACTTTTTAGCAATAATACACAATTCTGTCAAGGTAGCAGGAGCCGCAAAAGACGCGATTGCGTACAGCACATGCCTACACGTATTTCAGACACTCTCTGCACAAATACGTGCATGAGGCAGAAGCTGCTTTCTCTACAAGAAAGAAGACTATTCTCTGGAACAAATCTTCTATTTTTACTTTTATCAAGACCGTGGAATCGTTAGCAGATGCGAACGAAAAGTAGTCAGCCCAGAAAATATAGTAGGGTGTATCGTAGAGAAAGCATAGCTAAAACACTGAAAGAGCAGGGTAGACTAGAGAAACTGAGAAGTTCTTCTTGCACAGGACTAAGCATGATGCCTGGGGAAGATATACTAAGTAGTGGTTCCGCAAGGAGTGCCAATGTGAATAGGTTGAGCGAGTGAGCTAGGACAAGTGAAGGGAAGAGGAGCCGCTGCAGAAGGCTTCCTGGATATGTATGGCAACTGGCAGCCGTCGTGTAACTAGGACTGGAGAGGGAAGTGAAGAGGGAACTGAGGAGGGAGCTGTGTGTTTGCGTAAATGAGTATGAGTAAAGTCGAGAAACCAGAGACCCTTCACTTATCTAGGTTCATTCAATTCTTTAAAGTGAGAAACTAAGGTGTCCAAAGGTAGATTGCAGTCTATGTTACAGTAGAACAGTACGGTCCCTCTCATAGTAATACTCTTAGGCTAACCGACTCAAACCATTTTAATATCTAAGGAATGAACAATACAAAAATGAATGACTAACTTCAAATTATATTATAATTTATACAATAAAATATTCCGATAAAATATTTCCATAGTTAAAATTTCAAATTTTGAAAGCTCGATTAAATAAATATTATTTCGAATCAGGTAGCCGGTGAGCCTTTGGGCAAGTACAAACATAATAAGGATGAAACACACCATATACCTTCCCGTCTTCAGCGTCAAACGTGATTATTTCCTCATCCTGAGAGTAGACGACCAAATGCCTATCGACTCCATTTGGATCTGCTGTACATTGATGATCCGTCTCATTGCTACTATCACTATCTGAGGTGTCAGATTCAATTTCGTTTTGGACTAGATGTGATCTGCGTCTTTGTGCCATTCTAGTATATTTATTGTCCGCCGAAAAAAAGTTTTAAAATATAATAATGTTAGATTAGGTGAACAGATTATTGTTTTGTGTGAACTAGAGTATAACTAACTCAGAACTAGGGAATGTTTTCGACCTAAGATTCCTTCTATGACTTCAATGTCAAGACCTACTCGGACCTAAAAGAAAGAGAGCGGCATACTTTCAAATTATTCACAGCAGGCTCGCCTGCCTTGCTTGTTAACGTCTAGAAACATTCAGTGGCATGCTTAATCGGTCGGAGATGCCTCCTTCTGTCAGTTACGCGCATTTCACATGCCAAAAAAACACAATAAACCACGAATTTTGTTCAAAATCTACTGACTTTAAATGAAATTTTTCAAAAGCAATGGGGAATTCAAAATAATTTTAAAGAATTTCGAGCTGAAAGAAGAAGAAAGAGGCAAGAAACTTGTGAAAATGCTTCGTCCATCCGCCTTATTGCCTTCGACTAGGCTTGCATATTTCACCGCCAGCTGCCTGCTGAATATGCTTGTTGTAACCCGACCGAGAGAATCGGCCAGCTTCTGCCCGCAATCGCAGTCCAACAAGGCATTATGCAATGCAGCTTCAGATTTGACTGATTAACCAGACCGGGCCAAAGCGCTCGAACGTCGAAAAACAAATATGAGTATGACAGGCAAATGTTGGAACACGGAAACGCACTTAAATGGCAATCGATTGCACTTTGGCCGATAAGTGCGCATATGAAGGACACTTGACCGAGTCGAAGTAGTGCCTTCCCCCGCACTCCCCCCCGCAAATGCACAGTGCGTGTCAACCTTTCGCTCAGCAGCGTACTGCGCCTAACATGAATGCGCTCCACGGGAGCGAGGCGACGAAGCGACAGAGAGTGAGAGAGAGAGTGGGAAACCAAAAACATGATGTGCAACACAAGAAAATATTTGCTTTACTTTCGCATATTTGTCTACATAGTTTGTACTTATGTACTCTTTGCACTATATGTATCGGTGTGTGCGGCAGTGGCCTCGCCCTGCAAAGTTTAAAGCCTGGACGGACCGATATTTTGTATTTCATTATGCGAAAAAGAACGAAGAAACAAGAAAGAGAGAACGAAAAACGACAACGCAGAAAAGTAAAGCGCTGAAAGTTTAGCACAGCATAAAAAAAAGTTCAAATAGTAAAAAGTTCTGTCGACCAATTTTTCTGAAATTTTTCTTTTACTTTTATAGAAAACAACAAAAAGGGGGGAAACGAACATGAAGAACATCGAATTTTTCTTGTTTATTAGAAATCATACGAAACCAGAGAATTCAAATTATGCGCCAAATTCAAGAGAAATAGTAAGACGAAAGTTTGCATTTCCTATTGCCCTGATAACTCTTTGATGCATATTTCCTCTCTCGCTCTCAACGACTTTAAATATGCTAAGGTCCCGAACAGTCATGCCTTTTTTCTTATATTTGCATAAGATTGATAAACAAATAACAAAGTCTTGCTTGGTTTCACATTTTGCAAGATGCCTGCTGCTTGCGGAAATATTCACAGCCCTTCAAATTTTGTAGTTTGTATTTGCAACTATAAATATCAATATGATAGTTCAATGAATTTGCCAAATTACTAGAAAAATATTTGGGAAGTAACTGCAAATGTATTTAAAATTACTACAAAAAAAAGTTTAATTTACAAATTTAAATACGTGCACACAAAACATACATTTTATTTATTTATTTTTATTTTGTATGTTTATTTAAAGTCAGTCAAAAAAGTAAAAACATACTTTTTTATTAATATAAACATAATTGTTCATAAGTTTTGAATCAAATGTATAAAATGAAGAATTCATTATTGATAAAAACTTAAATAGGATGAAAAGAATTTAATTAGAATTTATTGTTGTAAAAAGAAAAGGCCAATCCAAAATTTGTTGAGGAGGATTGGGGCAACCCAGAAAACGCTCTCTTGCACACCCTTAACCTAAAATTGAAGACCACTAGGTTTCTGAAATTATTAATGGTTATATACATCATATGTACCGTCGGTCTTTTGCAAATGAAACGCTTAGCGTAGAACTCAACTTCACAGGAGAATCTTTTTTTACCCTTCTAAGTAAAAATGGTTTTATGAATCTAAAGTAGTGTATCCATAAAAAACCGAATCAATATGTTAAAACCCCAATTGCAAGAATAATTTAAGTATGAGTGTCATTTTTGGTAAACAAAATAAATAATATATAATACATTTGAATAACATTTAAAGTAAGCTTGCAATCACATAGTTAACATTAAAGTTATTAAAGGAATAATTTTAATTTTGCACACGCCTAAGACTATGCAATTCATAATATACTTATTTATTCAGGGGATCAGAAGCAATCGGAATAACGCTGTGCTGTAAATCGGCTTTGGCTTTTGTTGGAGCTCTGAGTTAATTCAATTAATAAAGTAATTTGATTTTATTCATTAAATACATAAGCCTTATCATAAGCTCCATGTAATCACATAAGCAGGGAAGGGCTTCTTCACATACAACACAATTAGAGTGCGCATCAACAACAGCAACAACAAAAACAAGAATATGAACAACAACAACAACAACAGCTGAGCTAACGAGCAGTGGCAGAGTCTGCAAATTAATTTGCCCCTTTAAATTGTAAACAGCTGCGAATAAGTTGAGAAATGAACAGAATAATGAATGCAAAACAAGGAAGGCTCATTTGAGGAATGTTCATGCGCCCTTAGCTGGGATTAGGAAGTACCCCGAACGAGGCAAACCATTGATGGTCTCACAATTCATCCCAAACTCTGACCAAAGTGAATGGAAATCGCTGCACTATGCACAGCATCAGGCACCGCCTTGCACTACCCACATAAGCTGGACAAATCTGCGGACAAGTCACAACGGAGTGGGGAGGAGGGGTGCGCGGGGACGGGCACTTGTAAGCCGAAGCAGAGCAGTAAAAACGGAGGGAAGAAAAATTGGAAAAGCATTGCAATCGCTGAATAGTTGTGTCTGCACTTTGCACTTTTACATTTTGTTTTGACATCTGCGAATTCATCAGAGCTTGCAGATTGAGTTTGTCTCCAATGCCATCGAACCCCCTTCCCCCCCTAGTGGTATGACAAGGTGCAGCAGCCTGAGTGCCAGCCAGATCTCCCCCACCCCCTCCTGGTTTGCGAGTCCCCAATCTCAGACATCCGCCAAAAGACAATCAAACGAATGCAAATTGAACTAAAAACGATTAAGCTGAAAATGGAATTGTGTATTTTATGCATTCGCTCGAAAAAGGTTTCATCTCCCTCTCTCTCCTTTTCTCTCTCTCTCTCTCTTTCTCTCTTACTGTCTTTCTCCTTTAGTCTTCTTTTCGACAGCTTGACAAAACAGCTTGACTCGGCAAAGTTTTTGTAGGCCGCGTCAAGACTCGAGAAGAAATTGTGACTCGCAAAGTTTCCGGTACCCCCGATTCGATTTGGGTCTGACTGTGGGTAGAGACAGAGACAGAGACAGAGGCAGAGGCAGAGGCAGAGGGGGTGGGATGCTTCGGTGTGCCACCAGATGATTTGTGGATTCTGCTGATGCGGCAGTCTCCACTGCGATTCACACGAATTGCAAACATTGCACAAAATGCAAACCGAAATCTTGGCTAAAGTTAACTCCGCAAGAGCTCAAGACAAGTTTTCGCACAGATTCACTATATAATTACTGGCATGCGCGTGTGTGTACGTACTTGTGTGTGGGTGTGTGTGAGAGTGTATATACGAACTATACTGCAACACTATCGATAGATGCAAAGATAATTGCAATAGTGCAACCGATGGAATAGTCAATTGTGAACTGAGTTGGAACACTTTTAATGGTATAACTCTTTTTCGAATTTTGACTTGCAGGAAATATAACAGGTAGAGGTATTTCAGATTAAAAGAAAACGAGTTCGACCTTATAGAAAGTATCATAAGCACCTTAATCGGATTTTTCTATTGAGTAAAATATCATAGGTACCTATGTCGAGTTTCAGATTGAAATGATTAGTAACTTGCTGTTATATAGATGATTTTGTCGTGTATATAAAGAAGATATCAATTCATGGGCACCTATTTTATTGTGTCACTTTGAATGCTCCATACAGCAACACTTTCACATGAAGTTACTCCCTGCACACCTTCTACCTCTCCTCTCCTCCTCCCTCCCGTTACCTCTATATCGTTTACATAGTTGCCACAGGAAAGTCCATTGGTAATGTTTGTTCGCGTCTCTCCACTAATCTTTTAGCTATTCATGTTACTATTTCACACAGATACATGTATATGTGTGTGTTATACTGACCCCAGAATATCACATTGCCAGGGCGAACTTCATCGCACCCGAAACAAGCGCAGCATCACTTTCCATTTTCAACTGGTTCAATTTTCAGCAGAGTCGCAAAACTTTCGCCATTGTGTGAAAAATTGCAGCTCAGGGGTTTTTCGAGAACGTAATCGGCTTTGGCTGTTATCGAAACATGGACTACACCGGAAACACACACACACACACAGAGGGGCACACACAGGGAGAATAAAAAAACACACAAATGATTGGGAAACGAAATGGGCCAAACAAAATTCATAAATGTTGCCAAATTATCGGAAGTCCGAATCTAGGCTCGCAGGGCAAAGCTGGCCGAATGCAATGGGAGTAACAAAGGGAAAGTGCGGAAGGGGGAAGGTGGAAGGAGGGGGACGAGGTTGGGACTGGGGCTGTGGCAATCGCTCGACACTTATCGATTTTATTAGCCAAGCGTTTTAATGTTTACAGCGTCGCCAGCTGCTTGAATATTTGTGGCATATTTGCAAAAACGCCCAAGTGGCACGGCCACGGCCACGCCCAAGCCGCCTTTACCTCTAGGCCAGCACGGCAGCAGGGCATCGGGCATCGGGCATCGGCTACTTGACGCGCACCGCATGTTTGAAATTTTCAAATACACAAATTGTTGGTAAATTAAACGAAAATATCTTGCGCCTGGCATTTGATTGAGGCATCCGGAGTGGTGGGAGGGGAGGGAGAGGTGCTGGGGGTGCAAGCTGCTGTGTGGCATAAAGACAGCACCGTCAGGCGGCGAGCAGGCGGCGGAAAAAGGCTGAAAGGCAAGCAAAGAATTCAACAGGACAAAGTTGCCGCCTGGTCGCAGCTTGTCGGCATTTTTTTGCTCAATGCACCCCCTTCCCGCCATCGCACCTCCCTCCCTACAACATTCCCAACCAAGATGTTTAATAAAAGCATCTTGGCAATTCGGTAATGTCCTCTCAATATGTAATTCGCTTCAGCTCGAACGCAAATTACGTCGTTAATTAAACTTTAATTTTCACTCGGAATAAGCAAAATGTTTCTGCTTTACAGCGATAGTATACGATAGTTCTGTGGTTAGCACTATTGTTAGGGAGCGGGTTAATGAAATATGTTAGATATTCGAATATATTAACGTTTGTTTACTGTGTTTAGCACTCGGCAAGGAACGGGGCTTCTATTACTTTCGTTTATGTGCTGACAACAATTTAACTTAACACCTTAAAGAACTTGAATTTGGTATTCACTTCGAATCAATAGTAAATACATAACAGTCAAGGGCAACATAATATTCCTATTTCTTCTTCAGGAGTTTAGCCAGGCGTGTGTGGGTATGCCGAGGGTTCCTGGCAAATATATTTCAACTTTTTAGGGTCAAGCACGCCTGCTTATGCCTGCTTAATATAGATTTACGACTAGCATAATACCCTTCTGCCATTGGGGGTAGTGGGTATATAACCAAGCACAATGGGGTACAAATTATTAGATTAATGGATTGTCAATACAAACAGTTGAGAGAGCACGAAATGAAGATTTCTTAGAACTTATTGTTACTTTTATTACTTATTATTATATCAATGTTTAATTGAAAAAAATATTTAAGTATTGATCTTAATATACTTAATACACTTTTATACATAATATATACATAATAATTGTTTGATGTACTAAATACTATAGTTAAATGGTACTTTCATTTGAGGCATACCAAACACACTAAGAGCCCACGATATAGATATTGTTGATTCTTCTATTATGTTTCTCCAAATGATCTCTCTTCTTCTCCACTAAAATGAATACCAAATCGGTAACATTCGATCGTATCAACATGAGTGAGATTTTATTGCCATGACTTAACATATAGAGATATATCACACTGTATTCACCTTGCACACTTAGACAACACCCGATCTCTTCTTCTGTCAGTCTCTTCCTCATCGTAATCTAATCTGCGCGAGATGCCTCTGCAGGCCCTTGTCAACTGCTCTTCGTTCGCACTTGTTTTGATTTGTTTTGTTCTCAAGTCTTTGCGATTTAGCATCACTTCGACCTTCCACGACCTAAATGGAGCTCACCAAGAGCGCTGGCGAGTACCTTTTCTATCAGGCGTTGCCTTAAGTGCGACAAATTCGGCAATTTACCTGCGGCCACGTCCGAGCTCGCGTCTTCTTGCCCCTCCCCCTCCCTCTTCCCCCTCTCGCAGCACTCGTCAGCTGTGCTTATGTTAATTTCTTGTTGGCTTTCCGCTCACGTCAACAGGAGGCAAGTCGAACTTGCCGTGGCAGGAACAGAGGGGGAGAGATGAGGGAAGGGCTATGGAGGGCCGCATCGTTTATTTGGCCAACAAATTTGGTATTGCCTATTTAGCTCCGCCAAGTTGGTTGGCAGCAATTCAAATAGCTTGGCAAACAAAAACTTGGCAGCGGGTGAGCAAGAGTGAGTAGCGGGATGGGGGGGCGGGGAGGGATGCCATACTGTTTTCCCTCTAAATATAGCTCGCATGCTGTCACAAATAGTCGTCTCGAAGGGCCATAAGGCATAAGGTTGCCATTGGATAATCTCGAGTCCATCTGGACTAGTTGCCGACGCCAGCGACTTCTGGTCGAAACGTTGCTCAAAGCTTATCGCGGCCAACATCTTGCGTCAGCTGGAGCTGCTCTCAGGCCGCGAGCATTCTCTCCAACCTTCTCACGCCTCTCACTATCGTCTTTATCTTTGTGCGTCTTTCTAGGTCTTATCACCCTTTGGCAATCGGCTGCCTATCAAGGGCTTTGCATGCCGCCTTCTCCTTTTCTTCCGACATACCCTGTAGGAACTACAAAGCGGCTATGCTCTTAGCAACATTGGGATCCATCCTGATGAAGATGGGTGAGTGAACTTTGATGAAGAGATAGTTTTGCTGGCTTAGGGCAGCTTCTAGCCATTGTGCAGCTGCTTGGAATGTGGGGCACAAATAACTCACCAACTCCTGCCACTTACCCCCCACCCCCTCCAGTGTCTGACCATCAGCCCCGCCCACTTGTGCGCGCTGTTGCCGAGTGGGAAGCATGTTTATTAGCCGTATCAGCGCAGCTAATGCCAGGTGAGCTACACTCAATTAACCTGCACACACACAAACAAACTTGGGAAGGGGGTGATAACAGGCAGCGGGGGCTGTAAGCTGTGCGTGGACAGTGCAGACTGACTGCAACGGAGCGAGTGCAAACTATTTCATTAGCGCAGTTAGTCGACTAATTGCACATTAACATTAGCTCCCAACTTCCTAATACGCAATGCAAATGCGGTCATAATTGTCATTATTATACAGTTAACTCTTTTAAACAGCATGGTATATAAATGAACAATGGATGTTAGTGGATCAGTTAAAGAATGAATTCGACGGGATTAATTATAATTAAGCGAGTGAATGCAAAGTTGAAAGCATTAAACTGCAGAAATGTGAACTGATTTTGCACCTTTCAACCATTGAAGATTTTCAATGTAAGGTAAACTGTCTTTGTGGGAATGTATGCAGGCAGAAGCAGGTGTGTTAGATCTCACAAGGTATATATAATATATTCTCGGTGTGTAAAAGATACAACTTTCCTACTGTTGCATATATTATTCCGATTAATATATTTACGCATCCTTCAAATTTAACTTAGCTCTGACAATAAACACAGAATCAATTCAAGAAAGGCAGCTAACAAGGGAGCCAGGACAGCTTGAGGCGTCCTATATCGGGGTATACCCAGCCAGCTGCCTCTTCTTCGGGTCGTTCCTTTAATAGTTTTATTTTTATTGATTAACATTGTGCATGTATACATGAATATACATGTCTTACTTTGCACCGACAAGTTCAGTTATTTCGAAAAACCATACTGGTCTTCATTTCAGACAGTTGTTCCCATGGTAATGATGTTCCACATGATGTTCCATATACACCTTTTGAACATTGACAATGTAGTCAACTTGATTGGAATATTTTGAAAAATAACAAAAACGAGAAGTTAAGTTGTGTGGCTGCTGTACGATATATCTGTCCGACCTAACTTGTTCGCACTTAAGTTTTATTAAGATATCTATGAAACTGACTAGTTTGCGTTGCAACAGACGGACGAACAGACAGACAGACATAGCTAGATCGACTTCCCAGGTGATGCTGATTCAGATCATATGGTATAAACCATACTTTATAGTGTCATAGCTCCCGGCCAAAATTAATATACCCACTGCCACATTTTACATATTGCAAATGTTTGCAACAGGCAGAAGGATCAAGAAAGTCCAAGCAAATATTTGAATGTTTCTAGACGTTAACAAGCAAGGCAGGCGAGCCTGCTGTGAATAATTTGAAGGTATGCCGCTCTCTTTCTTTTAGGTCCAAGTAGGTCTTGACATTGAAGTCATAGAAGGAATCTTAGGTCGAAAACATTCCCTAGTTCTGAGTTATACTATAGTTCACACGAAACAATAATCTGTTCACCTAATCTAACATTATTATTTTTTAAAACTTTTTTTCGGCGGACAATAAATATACTAGAATGGCACAAAGACGCAGATCACATCTAGTCCAAAACGAAATTGAATCTGACACCTCAGATAGTGATAGTAGCAATGAGACGGATCATCAATGTACAGCAGATCCAAATGGAGTCGATAGGCATTTGGTCGTCTACTCTCAGGATGAGGAAATAATCACGTTTGACGCTGAAGACGGGAAGGTATATGGTGTGTTTCATCCTTATTATGTTTGTACTTGCCCAAAGGCACACCGGCTACCTGATTCGAAACAATATTCATTTAATCGGGCTTTCAAAATTTGAAATGTTAACCATGGAAATATTTTATCGGAATATTTTATTGTATAAATTATAATATAATTTTAAATTGGTCATTCATTTTTCACTAGTTGATGCCTTAGATATTAAAATGGGTTGAGTCGGTTAGCCTAAGGGTACTAGTATTAGGGTGACCATACTGTTCTACTGTACCATAGACTGCAATCTACCTTTGGATACCTTAGTTTCTCACTATAAAGAGCTACGAATTGGATGCAGCTAGATAAGTGAAGGGTCTCTGGTTTCTCGACTTCACTCATATACTCATTTACGCAAGCACACGCACACCTGCCTAAAAGGTACCTGTACGACAGCTTTGTAAAGGCGCTCGCTGGAAATACTTTGAATGAACTGAATTTGAGCAGCACAACGACCCAAAAGTGAACCATTTCGAAATTTAATACAGCGCCCTTTCTTGTTTTATTCCTAATTTTTAAGTGAGGTTAAAGTGAACAAACTTTGACAAAATCACTATTTTCTACTATGTTTATGTATTGTATTTTTTTAGTCTTGTGTTTGTGGATCCTTTTTAACCAAAGGGGTGCTTGTATGCTGCCATCTTTAAACCGCCACTTTTTGAATTGCATAATAGAAATAATTGAAGTTTATTACAGAAGTAAAATGCGTCTCTGAAAACGGGAAGACTGTGGTTAAGTCGAAGAATAAACCCTTAAATTGTGGTTTATTCGTCGACTGAATCACTTGATCTGCCACTCGCTATGCGGGCATAAGCTATGCAATGACCCATTTACATACAAAGCACACATATGTAGCTAACATACGTAGATGCAGATGCAACTGAAGACTCGGCACTACCCCAGTGCTCTTGGCCTGTGTGCTCCAATCAGACGGTGTGGATTGCAACTGCTGTGGCATTAGCATTCCTTATGGCACTCTCGTAACGCGATACAGACGAGTACGCACCTCAGATTGGCAACCTGGAGGCTGCCGCTGGTGCTGCTGCCTTGGCAACCATCAGAAACGCAGCGACTGAGGAGGGGAATGCAAATGTGCTGCTCGCATGAAGGCTTTGTGATTGACGTTTCGTCCGCTAATTAAGCCACCGAAGTCACCCACAGTGAGAGACAGCGAGTGAGAGCTGCTGCAGCATGGAGGTAGAAGGGACTTGTCGACACATGTCAAACCAGTCAAAGCCGCATCCGAAACCACTGCTGTGACTCTTTTGTTCTATGAGAGAACAGATATGCATTTTTTATAGCTCTCACAGTGAACCAAAGGCGCGGGACAACCAAGGACCAACTTAAGGACCTTGTGCCAAAAAAGGAAGAACGGTGAAAAAAGGTCACATTCTGTGTGTGTGAAGGAGTTCAGTTAGCCCAAATGTCGATATTTTGTAAGACTATCGATATATTTCGACTTACTGGACCCGACATTGTTCAGATATTGATGAAAATCAATGAATAAGAAAGACGAGTGAGAGTGGTAAGAGGGTTTTGGGTGATGATTTTTATCAATTAGATAGACTGTTATTAATAGAAAAGATAGTCATCGATAGAAAACAAATAATTGTATTCAAGCTATTCCCTCAAGATTGTTATATTGATAGGAATGATGGTTATCAATAGAAAACTTATAATCCAATCGAATGGATCCCCTTAGGATTGTTATCGATATGATATGCTGTAATCGAAAATAAACAAACAATCGAATCGAAACTTTCTCCATTACATTGTTGCCGATTGGAAAATTTATTATGGATTGAAATTATGGTTCTCGATACAAGACCAAACATCAAAAAAGCTTAAGAATGCTATCGATAGAATGGCTATTATCGAAAACAAGAAATTGAATTTTATATACCTCCCAATGATTGTTATCGTAGGAATTCTTTTTATCGATATAAAAAAAACAATACAATCGCAGATATACCCCCAAAATTGTTGTCGATGGGAATGGTTGTTATCGACAGAAAAGATTGTTATTGACAGAAAACAAACAAATCAATTGAAGCTGTTACTCCAAGAGTGCTAGAAATTATTGTTATCGATAAAAAGAAATAATAAAATAAAAGCTATCCTTTAAATTTGTTGTCGATAGGAGAAATTGTTATCGATAGAAAACAAAAAATCGAATCGCAGTAATCCAACAATGTTGTTGTCGATGGACACTATTGTTATCGATAGAAAACAACCATTCGAATCGCAGCTATCCCTAAAGATTGTTATCGACATACGAATACAATCAAGGGAAGATGTTACCTATGTATATACATATGTATATGAGTTATTGTTATCAATAAACACAAACAATCGAATCGTACCTACCCTTTAAAATTGTTGTCGATACAAAATATTGTTATCGATAAAAACAAACAATTCAATCGTAGCTGTCCTCTTAAGTGTGAATGCAATTCAAATATGCCGAACACTTTCAGTTTCCCGCAAGACCGACGGGCCAATGAGAGGTCGGTTAATCAAGGGAAGTTGCTCTTGCTGTGAATGTGGCCCCAGTGCAGAAGTCAACCTTATCAGGAGGCAAGCCAGACAAAAATGCTTTACAAATGGTAATTCATAATCCTAATGACAATGTGACCGAGGCGTCGAGGAGGGGAAGAGGCTGCAGAGAAGGTCGCGGGTTGCAGGCTTTGACAAGGGGAACAATTCTAAAATGATTTGCATACGCGCATACCGCGTATTCTCCCACGCCTCTCGTCGAGCACTTCTTCGCTTGGCTGCGCCTCATGATTTCTGCCAAATGATGCCCGTTTAGCCGCTTTACGGCTAAATAGTTTGGCAGCACTAAACAGATGCGAAGCTGTAACAGGCGACATGGGCAACTCTGGGAACAGCAGCATTTAGCTGAGTTTCATGCATGCTAAATACATGCAAACACTGCACACACACGCAGACACACACACACACACACACACAGACTCGCAGTCAGCAGGTCGAGGCGGGACACAAACAGACGCGCGCCCAGGCAGACAAAGGTGTATCTAAAGTTGTTCAGCATTATAATAACCTGGCCCGACTGTGTCGTCTCTCACACAACCACACACACACACACACACAGACAGTCACTCGCACAGATAGTCACTCACACTCACACTCACAGGCTCATTCACATTTACATGTCGCCGTTTGTCGTTGTCGTTGTGCGCGTCGTTGGCTGTTCCTGTTTAAATAATAAACTAAGAAAGCTTATCGCACAAATGCATAGTTAAATATGCAAAATATATACACACACCCACCCACATACACCCATACACAGACACACACACACACAGCCACGCACAGGTGGGTGTGTGAGTAGCTGACGCGGGAGCCTCAGTCTGAGCCAAGAAGGATCATAAGCCGCTCAGCAGTTCGTTAAATGAATTTAAGCATATATTTCAATTATGCACATTAGAGTGACAGAGACGGCGACAGACTGCAGCAAAAAAATAGCCAGGCGGGAGGAGAGAGGGTGAGCTTGGTTTGGCATTCATTTAGATACAGTTTTATGAATATTCCGCTGCTCTCTAAGCCGCCGCCATAAAAGCCAGTAAGTTACCGAATGAGGCTTAAAAGATATTCCATATTCCTTTTTGCTGCGCTCTGCTTTACTTTTTTAATGGGCGCATGAGAACGTGTATGCCAACAACTCACTACGGGGGGAGGGGGAGGAGAGAGGGAGATGGTAAGACATTTTGCCGATTTGCGTGGATTTTTTCCTCTTCTTTCCTTTGCGTAGGTGACTTTGTGCTTTGATAAATATATGTAAATGATAAATGTATGTGGGGTGCACAGACTCACTCACACACGCACAAACACGCACATATACACACGCACACACACGCACATTTCTGTGGAGGGCTTAGTTGTTTGGCAAAATGAATCAATTTGCATTAGAGAGCAGAATCAGGAGCAGGAGCCGAGAACAAGCCTGATAATGTGATATGATATAAGCTGTCTGAGGTTAGATGAAATTGGCTATCTAAGTGGAAAGTCGTTTAAAAGTGAGAGAACCGAAAATATGTACATTACTTATATGTGTGTATATATAAATTAATATATTATATATATTCACCAGTTACTCCCCAAAACACTTTACACAAAAATCAATAGAAACTTTATTTGAATCACTTGAAACTTTATCAAGTCATGCAGAAACTTAAAGCCAGAAGTGGAATTTATTTAAGGCATTTAATATGTATTTAAGGCATTTAATATGTATATATACAGATGTGGAAATCAAACGTGAATTTGGCTATTAAATTAGCAGTTTTATTTAATGTTCCAAATCAATTAAATCGCCCCCAAAGTAGCTCTCATCTTGTACAATGCACTCCACAATCGTCGGAAGAAATGCCCTTCAATGCCATCTTTGATTTATTAAATAAATATATAAATTTATTTATTCAAATAATTACTTTCTTAATGTATTTGCTTGTGTATTTAATTAATTACTTAGCCATTTATGTTTTATTTGTTTTTAATCAATGAATTTTTGTTATTTTCTTATTAAGTTAAATACTTTTATTTTAGTATTTTAATGTTTTTATATATGTCAACATAAGTTTATTTAATTATTATTCGTATGCATACATCAATTTATGAATAATTTTTTCAACAGTTAATTAAGTGTATTTTACGCTAATTTAATTAATTCATTTAGCTCATTCAGCGCGTCCTTTAATTCTTTTTAAGTACTCTACAATAATCCGAGTTATAGATGCAAAATATGCCTTTCGTTATTTGAAACATTCCAGAACACCCTGTGCTGTCAAGGTCATGTGCGTGGCCTCATTATGCAGCCTCACCCTGTGTGTGTGTATAAGTGTGTGTGTCTATGTGTGTGTGTTAGAAACTTTCTAATCGGCACTCCGTCAGTTTGGATAGCTTTCACTTTTAGATTGCCAGCCAATTTGACATTTTCAGCTTTCGCTTTTCCTTGTTGTGGCGACAAGTTGTTGTTCTTAATGTTGTTCTTGTTGTTGCTCTTGTTGTTGTTGTTGTTGTTGTTGTCATTTTCCTGCAACATTTAAGAAAATTGTCACTCTTTGTGTGCGTTGTCGGCGGCGGCGGCGGCGTCGGCTGTGCAATAAAGTTGTTAATTTTATTATATACTCGTGTTCTAGATACACACACACACACACACACACAAACGCACACACTTTCTCTCCCACACACACACACACACACACAGAGGCAGGCACGCACATGGCAGCGAAAGTGTTAATGATGCTTTAAATTTGGCGCTTCAAGTTTTCATAAGCTTAATTGAATTCCATGTGGAGTCAGGGGGAGGGGGAGGTTGGTGTTTGCGAAGCGGGGGTAACACATCGTCTCAGTGCTGTGTGTAGGGGGAGGGGGTGTGTGTCACACAGGAGAGCAGGGGATTGGGGTGCAAGCCGAGCCGAGCCGAGGCGCCACCACCGGCGGCCTCAGTCAAATTAATTGAAATCGTGCACGAAAAAGCTCAATATATATTCGCAGTATATGGCAGCATCTTTTATAACTACATATGTACAGCATATCGTGTATCGCATATCTAGGTGGGCAACGTATGTGCATGCGTGTCTGCGTATGTACACGTATCCACCTCTCCCCCTCTCCCGCCACAGAAATCTTTTTTTCAACACGTAGCAGCAAAATTCAATTGAAAAAGTTTTTAATTTATTTCTCGAATATGAAGGACAGACACAGCACAAGTTACCGCAGTTCCACTCACTGCCTCTCTCTGTGTGTATGTGTGTGTGTGTGTGTGTGGGTGTGCGTGCATGCAAGTACGCCATGGCAGCGCTTTGCTAGGCCTATTGGCGCATCGTTTATTTATCACTCATACGACACGTGCCCCGGCGCTGCGCACGTTCATTGGTGTTAGTTAATAGCGAGCACTCAACATAATATAAATATTAGAGAGAGAGAGCAGCATCGGGCCCATAAAACTCGACCGATACAGGGCACGACATGGCCCCCCTTCCCTTCCTCTTCATCTGCCCCTTGCCCTTCCCATCGGCATCTCGAGCCATAAAGCAAACGCGTATTATGCATTCAAGCCGAGTTCGGCAACTGGAAACAAAAACCAAACTAAAGTGATTCCATGCACAGTGGAACGAACTACATACACATACACATACACACACTGAAACACACACACTTGCACACTCCCTCCCACACAGAGGCAGCGCGAGAGATCTGAGTGAAGCGTGATATTGAGACATTAAAACTTTTGGCGCGGCTTCTGTTGTCGAGCCAGGTAATGATAAAGGTGACACCCAGCCACTTACACAGGCCACCTTAACTGTTCCCAGTTGAGAATAGCTCTTCCCAGATGGGATTTACTGCAGCCAGGCGAGATTTATTCCTCCCAAACAGGACTTACCTCTCTAGGAGGAACTAAACTGCTTAACTTACTTCCCAGGTGAATAAAATTCTTCTCATAGAAGTTAAACTCTTCTAAGAGTAGTCTAACTCATCTCAGACGAGCCTCACTCTTCTCAGAGAGAGTCTTACACTTCTCATAGCAGTGCCATGCTTCTCAGAGCTGTTTTACTTTTCCTGAAGGAGTTTAACTCTTCTCAGAGGAGTCTACTAGTTCTCAGAGCAATCTAACTCCTCCTAGAGAAGTTTAACTCTTCTTAGAGAGAGTCTAACTCTTATCAGAGAGTGTCTTACTCTTCTCAAAATAGTCTTACTCATTTGCAAGAAGGCAAACTCATCTCAGAGAAGTCTTACTCATGCCAGAGACTCATTTTCTCAGATACGCTCTTCTATTTTGGTTGTAAATGGTTCCAGCCTCAATAAAACCAACGATTGTAACATACAACTCTAATATCACAATCACATTACAAATGAAAAAGAACAGCTTAATTCACAAATCGTTCCTCTCTGTCAAAGAAAGTTCTGTTTCTGTTATTTTGCAAACATTGATCAGCTGAGTGGTCAGTGAAATCGTCTTCTTTACGGCAAGAAAGGGAAGCGGTTGAATTAAGTTCTTCAAATTGATTCAAATGATCTTACTGATGACGCGGAATATGCGATGTTTCACCTTGATTCAAGTGTGCATTGACTGTTGAGGGAATTATATCGTAGACTCTTATTCTTCAATGGAATATGCTAAGGAATCAAAGTTTAATCTTTTGTTGTAATCTTTAAGTTAGTAAATAAATATATACTGGAAATTTATGAACTTTAAACATTACCTCAGTGACTTTGAAGTCTATTGCTGCTCACTTATAACAATTATTAAATGACCTCATTTTCCAAAAGCCATCTTCAATACAAGCCTTACCTTCTTTAAGTTAAATAAGTTTTAAAAAAGATACTGAAAATATATAACAATGTGGTGTACATATGCTGAATACAAGTGTGCAATATATCCCAGCTCAGCATCTTACAGATATATACGCCACTGGGCACCAATTTGGATTGTTATGGATTGTTGTGACTTCTTGATTACTGCTTTACCTAGTAGAGACTCTGTACAACCTAGAACGAGAACTATGCAATGTGTCCATCACTGTTTCTTGCACTGTTAAGTCGCTTGTCAGTATCCTCGTGATGGAATTAAGCCTCTGTCCAGGTTACTAATTGCTGGGATACTGTTCAATAATGAACTCCAAGTAGATCAAAGAGAGCAACAACGAAGGAGATGTGCACTCTGTCTCTCTCTCTTTCGTTCCCTCTCTCTCTTTCTCTTTATCTCTGTTACTGTCTTGGACTCACAAATGCCTGGACCTTAGCACATTATGCAACTAGGCGGAACCCATTAGGCTAGATACTGCGCTGCTGAAGGTATAAAAAGAATGCCGCCTTCCATGGCCGTTGGGTACACGACGATGGTACGCGATGGTACACATTGGTACACATTGGCACGTGCGCGTGTGTGTGTGTGTGTGTGTGTGTGTGTACAAATATTTTAGCATGTTCATGATTTGATTGCCCGATTGATCCAAGGCAGATTTACGCAAATGCAGTAACTGCTAATTGCTTTCGGTTTCTAATGCCACGCACTACCCCGCAGTGTGTCAGTGAGTGAGTGTGTGTGTGTGTGCGTGGGAGTGCGTGTGCGTGAGAGTGTGTGTGGGTGTAATGGCTACACATGAAATGATTGAACAGCTGCAGGTGGCTCTATCGCTCGGGCGCCATCAATTTCCGCCTGGATGTTTTCTGTAGTTATTGCCAACTATTACAAGGCCAGCCACAGATATATGTACACAGATACACTACGTGTGCGCGCGTGTGTGTATGTGTGTGTATGTGTGTGTGTGTGTGTGTAATGCCTGTTGTTAATACTGCTACTGTTGTTGTTGCTGGCGTTGTTCGTGCCTTGTTGTGTTATTGTATGCGCTACGTGCTGCAAACTGTCAATTGCGTATTTGCAAATAGGCGTGGCAATAGCACAGCAGAGGGGAGGGGAGGGGGGGGGGAAGTGGAGCAGGGCAGGGCACAGGCTGCCTTGGTGCACAGTTCACAGTTCCGGAGACGGAGTCGAGTGCTCGACTTGGGCATAACAAGTCCCCGAGTCTGCTGAGGAGACGGGCTGCTGTGGCGGCAGGGCGGGAGGTAGGTGGATCCATGTGCCTGCCGCAAGTTAAACAGCCTGTCAAACATACGTGCCCACACACACACACACACACACACGCACACACATGCAGAGGGGCATTGAAAATAAAATGTAAATATGACAAGCTGCAGAAATTTGCTTTGGCATCATTGACATTGCGGTGCCAAATGACGACTGTGCCCAGCCGGAGTGCCGCGATATAAGTCGCAACTGTTTGCAGATATATCGTATATGGTATACACGTATATAGCGCACATTTGCGGTAATGTATTTATAGTATTTATAGTACATTTATGGCACACATCTATGGAAAATGATTGCAATTGCAGCGCGGTTCGATCGTTTGTAACTCCGTGCGAAGTGACACGAGAGTCGACTGAAGATACAAGAATATATATATATATATATATATATGCCTTGCTGCTCCCTGCAGTTGTGAACTCTGCAACCTGACGCTGCTGCTGCTTCACTCGACCCACTTCACGGCGACGCTGTCAAGGGTCACAGGTCGCCCTCGAAGCGCAAAAGCGGAAATGATAACGCCAGTCGGAAATGTATTGTTGTTGCCGGAGCTCAGCTCCCACTCCGCAAGCTGTAACCCTAAGCCTCTAACCCGGGACTGTGTGCCTCTCTCTACCCTTTCTGCCTGCTCTCTGCTCCTCTCTCTCTCTCTCTCTCTCTCTGCTAGCCTGCCTGCCTGTGCCTACAACTTGGTCTCTTCTTTTCTCTCTCTCCTCTTCTTTCTCTGCGCTGCCTACACGCGTCTTTTGTTTTAAACATGGCTGACAACATCTTGCTGCATGTCTCTCTCCCCCTCCCTCTCTCTCTCTCGCTCTCTCGCTTGCTCTGCATGAGTAATGGCGCCCGATATTGTTGCTCTAAGTGGCTGTGTCAATTTCGAGTGAAATGAATAATACGTCATGCAAGTCGCCAATGTTGTCGGCTTTTGTCTTCCTTATTTTCTCTCTCTCTCTCTCTCTCTCTCTCGCTTTGTCTTTTTGCCAAGTGCCTACGAGTGTGTCTACCCCCCTCCTCCCCTCCTCCACTCCACACACTTACACATGTAGCTCGTCGGCCTGCCTGCCTGCCCTGCTGCCTGCCATATATCATAAGAGCACACTCCGCTTAGCTGCAGCTACAGTCTGCACCCGCTAGCAGATAAAGTGGCCAAGGGGGTGGGGGGAGGGAGGGGGACTGTGGCTGAAAGAGGAAGACGGGCATAATTTAATTAATTTGCCTTCTGCTTCACTTGTTTCCCATTTGCCCAAGCCTTTTTACCAGCCTCATGATTAATTGTCGCCTTGACCTGCGCTCCCCCTCTCGCGCCCTCCCTCTACTTCTCTCTCTCGTCTTTCTTCTCTTGCAGAGCACTCGATAAGCCAAGTCTCAATATCTCTTGGCGTCCAGTTACCCGTGTCCAGTGTTGCCATGCACTTGAGCCCCATCATCATCATCATCATCGCCATCATCATCATCATTGCCATCCTTTCTTGTCTTCCTTGTCCATAAACCCCCGTCCCCGCCCCCTCTCCCGCCCTTTTCTCTGTCAATACGTCCCGCCCCCGCACCCTTCGGCAATGTTTCAGTGTTTGATTTGGCTTTGGAGTAACTTAAGCGTGCCTTTCATTACGTTCCATTTACAGGCAAAATATTTATCTAATTCATTATTCGGCAGGCGTTTTTGTCGCATTCCCCACCCCCTGCCACGCCCCCTGTCTACGCCCCCTGGCGGGTTAAGCTACTTAAAAAGCGTGCACTTTCTTCTTTTTATTCGAAAGGTGCGAAAAGGATGCGCAACTCGATGAATATGCGCCACCTCGAAGTGCTCAAGGGAATCCTTGGAAGTTGTTTAAAGAGGAAGGCGTAGATAAGGAACAGTACTAAATAATAACGGCGCTTATTGGAATTGTTCTTTTTGCAAGTTCTTTTTGCAAGCTTAACTAAACAATAATGTATTTACTGCATCTGTTTTATTCAGAATTGGTCTTGGACTTCAGTTCAGCATCAAAGAAGCTTCGATTTTTTAAGTTTTCGCCACAAAAAAAATTTGGCTCTTCTACCCTTCATTGCATATGCAAAGAAAAGGTATATTAACTGTGTGCAAATGTATGCAACAGGCAAAAGAAGGCGAAGCAGAGCATTAGCCAAGTAGATGGAGACATTTCTTTTTTTTTTTTTTGAGAGAGAGATAATTAGCCTCATGAAGAATCAATTCGCTAAGCCGCGAAACAGAATCAGAAACATTAATTATTTATTATTCTATAATTACTAGGAATCGTTCAGTTCCTTCTGACCTTAACCTAATGCAAAGCTTAAAAGATAATATTATGGGTAAAATTCCTTAATTATAATATGTATATATATCTTCCGAGTAAGAAGTTCATGAGGATGTATTCTCTTCAGACGCCGCAGGGAAATGGGGTCAACGAGATCATTCGCCAACGTGTTCGGGTGAGCGGTAAGTCTGTCGGCATATCGGCTGCAGTGAAAATTTATTAGATCTCCCATTGGGACAATTTTTAAGTCCCTTTCGATGACTCGGTTGCTCACGTACCAGGGTAGCCCAGATGGATCCCGTGCCACTCGCGATTGTATAATTCTAAGCCTATTGAGCTGAGTCTTGGAGGCAGTACCCCACACTTGGTTGACGTTGGACCTAATATGGCTTTTATTGGGAGAGCCTTAGTTGCCATGGAGTTTGCTTGAGTGGAAAAGCCAGTCCAGCTTTTTAAGTTTCCATGAGGATTTGGCTCTTACTGCCGTGATATGGGCTTTCCAATTCCAATGTATATAAAAAAAATACTTGGAAGCGCACGTAACGTGATAAAATTAAAAAAAATTATACGCTAGAAACACTGACTTTGGTTATGGAATATTTTTCCAGAATCAACTAATATATTGGTTAACTAGAGAGGGAGCTGTATTAAATTTCGAAATGGTTCACTTTTGGGTCGATGTGCTGCTCAAATTCAGTTCATTCAAAGTATTTCCAGCGAGCGCCTTTACTAAGCTGTCGTACAGGTACCTTTTAGTCAAGTGTGCGTGTGTGTTTGCGTAAATGAGTATACGAGTGAAGTCGAGAAACCAGAGACCCTTCACTTATCAATTCTGTAAAGTGAGAACTTAAGGTATCCGAAGGTAGCTTGCAATCTATGGTACAGTCGAACAGTATGGTCACCCTAATAGTAATACTCTTAGGCTAACCGACTCAAATTATTTTAATATCAAAGGAATCAACAAGTGAAAAATGAATGACTAACTTCAAATTACAATATATTATAATTTATACAATAAAATATTCCGATAAAATATTTCCATGTTAAAAACTTCAAATTTTGAAAGCCCGATTAAATAAATATTATTTCGGTTCAGATAGCCGGTTGAGAATGTAGGCAAGCACCATCATAAAAAGGACGAAACACCATTGTTTTATAGCTTCTCGGCTTTAGAGATTTCACGTCTTTGCAGAGGGACTTGAGGCGTATCGATAAATTCTTTCTCTTCACGAACCGAGGTATTCTTATCAAGTTTTTTTATTAAAACGGGTATAACTCTTCTACAGTATGTGACCTTTTTAGTTTCGTGTGAGTATTTTGGTTTCTCTTCAACGCTAGGGTCCCAGTAGACTGTGATGCCCGAGGTAGTCGATTCAATTTCGCTTATAAAGGATTTACTTTCTTTTGATGCCATTTTATAAAATGTTCTTTAGTATTTTACGCCGGAAAAAAGTATTTCAAAAAAAAAAATAAAAACGTTAATACAGATAATTTTGTTTTGGGAACTAAAATATAACTTAATCAGAACTAAGGAATGTTCCGACCTGAGATTCCTTCTATGCCTTCAATGTCAAGACCTACTCGGACGCTTAAAAAAAAGAGAGCGACATACTTTCAAATTATTCACAGCAGATGGCGCTCCAAGCTCGCCTGCCTTTTCTACCATTTCTGTCTCTTGGCCAGTCCGTATGTCTGTACGACCACACAGATCTCAGCTCAGATCACCATTTTATTTTTTGAATTCAAATTGTAGATAGAACTCCTTAAATTATAAGATAGAACTCCTTGACCTCAACATGCAGTTAGCTGACTATAGTAAGTATCTCTGCTAAAAATTGCAGTGCAATCTGCGAATAAATATAGGAATTCAAGGTACAAGCAGAGAGCATTTGTGTTGCCTGCGCCTGTGGGTATGCTTTAGTTTTTGTACGTATGCCTGTACATGTGTGTTACAGTAAGCAAGCGAAAGGCGGCAAAAGTCTTAAATCTTAGGTACTTCTATTGCATTTGTTAAGGTTTCGAAGAGTGCTTTAACCTCAAAAACTCCTGACTTCATTGGAAAACTGATATAATGCGGTGCGTCGCCACTAACGAGCTTCAGCTTGATCCGTTTTGCATCGTGGAATATTCCAAATATGGCCACGAAAAATGGAAATGTAACGTAGTGAACTCTTCTAGCTGGAAAAACAAAAAGAATTTCGACGTCAAAATCCATTCGAGGTATCAGTTTCTGTTTTGAAAACTTACGGAAAATTTTCCTGGTTGGGAACGGAAATATTCGGATGTGAAAATGGGAAACTCTGGGGAAAAATGTTGTCAAATAAAGCTCACGATGTGCCAGCGGAAAGTCGAGAGACGAAAGAGAATTTCGGCTGCAAACATATCGTTATTCAATTAGGTTAGGGCCGACTTGATGTGCGTACGCGGCGTATGCGTGATGTGGCCACAGGCAGATGGAGGTAGGGGAGAAAGGGGGGGGGGGGTGGATGTATAGAGAGTAGGTCGACCGGGGGAGTAATTGAATGATCGACCAACTGGGACAACAAAGCGCAGCGCGACAAGTCACGTGAGCTGCATCAAAAGTGACGCCGACAGCGACGGCGACGGCGACAGCAGCAGAGGCAGCAGCAGCGACGCTGTCCGCACTCTTTGCCTGCTTTATGGTGGGTCATTTATTGATGTTGCTGCTGCTGCTGTTGCTGCTGCAACTGTTGTTGGTTGCACGCGATGCGTCAAAGTGGGCGGCTGGCATTGGTTAGGGGGCGTGGCAACAGATTTATAGCATTCAATATTTTCAATACTTCCGCGCAACGTCGCCGACAGCAACAGCAGCAGCGGCAGCCAACAACAACCTTAAATAACAGTCATGCCTTGTGGCCAGGGAGACGGGGACAGGGAGGCCAGGAGGAGGTGGCAGAGGGGAGGGGAAGGAGGAGGAGTGGCTGTGCAAGAAGGTTGAGCGACGCTTAATATATTTCTAAGCAGCGACACACACACACACATACACACACACAATGGCTTCGCTCAGAAATAAAATGTTGCCAGAGGCATCGACGCCACCGCCAGATGCGGATGCGAATGCGGATGCGAATGCGGGTGTGTGGATGAGCTGCAGCGGACGCGGAGTCGACACATGTAAGCACACGCGTCTGTCTGTCTGTCTGACTGTCTGACTGTCTGACTGTCCCCGTTCTTCTGCCTCTGTCCCTGTCCCTTCTCCTGCTGCTGCCCTTGCAAGTGTGTCTGCTGGCAAGTGGAACAGGCACAGACGTATGTGGAGCTGGAGGCGCTGCCGGAGACGGGGGCGTGGCTGTGCTCCATCGGATTCACTGTTCGATGCACATGAATGCATTTTTCCACAAAATTTAACTCACACAGTGGAGCCACCGTTCGCCCGGCCAGAATTGCCTCCTCCACTCCGCAATCCCTCCACACCTTCTCCAGCCACGCCCACGACGACATCCTGCTGCAGTTGCGGCTGAGTCTCTTCCAACTGCTTCCCCCAACTGCCTCCCTGTTGCCTCTGCTGCTTCACTTTCTACTGCTCCCACTTCTGCTTAGTTGGCTCAGGTTGCCAGGTGTCACGTCTTCGCGTTTTAGCCGCAATCCTTAGTTGCCCCCCTCCCCCTTGCTCATCACATTAAAGAGTGGCCACAATTGGAGGCGCAATTCATTTGGCCAGCCTTGTCCCTTGCCTTGCAGACGATGTGTTAACAAGCATGAAATCCAAATCAGACCGAAACCGCAAACACTCTGGCCACGCCCCCGACCTACTGAGCACATTCCACACACACACACACACACACACACACACACACACACACACACACACACCTCACTGCCCCCACGCCTCGTGCCCCATGCCCCGAGGCACTTGCCACTGCCGGCAATCGGAGCAGGCAGCAGGCAGAAATGCTACAATTCATGATTGAAATTTAAATTGAATTTGTAATCTGAAACAAAATCTAATCGAATTATAGCAACAGCAGAGCCAACAGCAAACAGCCAAAAACACGCTTGGCTAATGGGGGGACAACAGAAGGGGGGAGGGCGGTGGGTGCAAAGGGAGGCGAGGCGCGTAGTTGAATATTTTGTAGTTCTTTGGCAAAGACTGCAGCAAGGCAGCAAACTCCAATTGCGAAGGTCTCACACTCACATGCTGCCTCTTTCTCGCACTCCTCTCACTCTCTTCTCTCACTCTCTCTCTCTTTCACTCTCACTCTCTACTCTCCTTTCTCACTCTCTTCTCTGCTCTCCTTCCCTGCACTCTTCTGGTCGCACTTTTGTGGCAACTCTTATGCTGTGCCACGCTAAAAATCAGCAAATGTTAAATCAATGCCATAGCAATGCACAAAGCCAAGCAGCTAACCGACTGGCGTATACCCTGTAGTGTACAGCAGGTAACCAGTTGTGCCTATATATATACATATGCATTTTATGCCTGTACCTTTGCCATATTCCCAACTGTCTTTGCACTTATCTCAGGTCTTCCTATTTCGTTTCAAGTCCTGCTGCAGCTAATGTTTCCTGTTCGTAGTGCAGTGTGCACAGTGTGGCAAGGCTGGCATTCAAATTGTGCTACAGGAGCGTGGAAGGGCGAGGAGAGGGGAGGGGGCTGGACAGCAGGTTGGGGTACACGAAGTTGCGGCAAATGCTTATGGACTGCGACAACTGAAGTCGCAAGTCGAAAAGGTTGTGCAAACTGAAGCTGAATGCGAATGTGTGTGTGTGTGCGAGTGTGTGTGTGTGTGTGTGTGAGGTAGGGTTGTTAATAGAAATGGCAGGGCAGGGGGCGAGGGGAGTAGGCACCACAACAACAACTGGTAGACAAACCCGAAACTGGCAACATCATCAATGCCAACTACCAGCAGATAAAAATGCTCACCCACAGCAGCTTCGAGTGCGCCTATGTGTGTGTTTCCTGTGTGTTTATGTGTGTGTGTGTGTGTGTGTGTGAGTGTGAGTGTGTACATGGTCCAAGCCATATTTAAGTCAATTTACATGCAACAATCAATATTTCTTCTGCAAATAGGCGACCCCTGCCCACAAGCAAAACCAAAGGCAAAGGCCCAAAAGAACAACAACAACAACCAGGGTGGGGAGGGGAGTGGGTGCGGGTGGGGGTCAAGGGGTAGCTGCGCAAATGCCTAGACATATTGGGGCACAAACTGAACTAATAACTCCTCGGTGTATTGCCAGCCTTTCGGGCCGAGCAGCTCGACACTCGCCCCGGGAATGCTCGCACTGTGTTACTCCAAGTTAACTGGAGGGGGGAGTGGAGGCGGACTTCGAAAAGTGCTGCCAAAGAGGGGAGTGAGAGGGAAGGGGCAGCACAACAGAGCTGGCCAAGTTTGGGTACATGGCAACTTAAATTTCCGTTTCAATTGCCAAATGAAAAATGAATTTCGGTTCTCAACTCGCATCGAGAATTTCGAATTTAAAGAACTTGAGTGAAATCAATTAATCTATATTTGATTGCGGAGAGAAATCCCGTCTTCGTTATTCACTAACTTTTCCTTTCTGCCTCTTGCTTATTTTCCTCGCCCAAATTGTTTTTCTTTCTGTGCAGGCTTGCTCTCCCCCCCCTCTCTCACTCCCTCTCTCCTTCCTCTTCTGCCTGCTCCTCTTCTGCACCACTCTCCGGCTGCCTTTGGCTTTGCCGTATAAAATGTGATTTATCTGTTGCGAAAATTTATTTGTCGAAAGCATTTTTACATATGTGCACGTATGTATGTGTGTGTGTACATGTACCAGTGTACAAACATGTAAAATGTACACGCAGCCAAAAAGGCAAAGCGAAATGAAGTCTGCTTTTAGGCTCTGCTGAAAGAACGCGGGGTTTGTCGAATGGGTACATTTGCACCCTGTACACAAATGGGTACAAGCAGATGAAACTCTATACAAGTTGGTACAATGTACTGCTCAAGCTTGCAATGAATTGGCACACATGTACCAAGGGAGTCTTTTCAATGGTACAAATGTACTAATGTCTTCAAATTTATTAGGTAGACTTGTGGGTAATTCATAATAACGCACCTTTTCTTCTAACAGAGGTGTACAACAATAATAAAATCAACACAATATGTACCATAGATTAATAGTAATTATCAAAGTCTTATAAACTTTGGTACAGTTCTGAATATATATGAGTACAAGCAGTGAAAAACCTATTCAGATGCAATTCGATTTGCAAAGAAATTGGCGAATAGGTACCAATAATAATATGTATACAATAGTACACATGTAGAGCTGTACCACGCCTCTATCTAAGATAGGTCCACTTCTCCCATAATGATAACTACACTTGTACCCTTTACCAGTGATGTACAACAATCTCATAATCAGCGAGATTTGTTCCAAAAAGGGAAAGAATCACAATCACGTGCTGTCCACTCGCTCCACTCTCCTAGGTACACTTGTACCACACTTTCTGTTATCATTAAAAATGTGTACAGTCTTGCTGCACCCAAGTCCTTGTCTACAGGGTAGTTTGCGTCGATCACTCGCTACGGTTGCAGCTCTGCGATTCCGCTTGTTGGCATTTCTTGTTGCGCTGTGCGGTATTTGCGCTGCTTTTACTTTTAGTTGCCGACTGCCAACTCGCAACTCAACTAAAAGCAACAACTCTGATTTACCATGTACCCAAAATGCACGTACCACGGATTCCCATCGCAACTAGGCAGATTCGATTTGGGCCTTTAAAGCGGAGCGAAGTCTCGCACAAGTTGAATGTCTGTTCGGAGTATTTATTGTTCAAGTGGAATGTGCAATGTACCCGAACGTGGGTTTGGGCACATGACGCATCCCAACACGTGGCACATTTCACTGCGTGGCAGTAAAGCGACTCTCGAAGCTGTTGCAATTCAATTAGACCACGCCCATTGTTGGGCTCGAGGCGAGCGAGGCGCCACCCGGTGGCACTAATGAGTGTGTTGTCGTGAGGGCGAATATTGGCTTGCACGGGGAGAGGGGGCGGGGGGGCGGATGTGCGGCATTGCAGCCAGTTGGCATTTTGGCAAGCTCCGCATGAGCATGCAACGCAGGGAGGGGAAGGTGCCCATTGCCATGAATCTGCCACTGAAGCTTTTGTGAGGTGCAGCAGCAGCAGCAGAGGCAGCTGAAGCTGAAGCTGAAGCTGCTGGCAACGGCAAAGGAATCGGCAAACGGAAACAAACAATAAATCGGCATTTTCTTTCGGCGACTCCTGCAACGAGTGGGAGACGCGAGACGCCGCTCGACGCCCAGTCGAATGACGTTTTTATTGCCATCGCGGGGGGGGGTTAAGGGGTACAGAGGCTGGCAGAGGACCACGGTACCAGCAGAGCAGGGTATCGGCACATAAATTAAAGCTCTGCCTTGCGATCGACAATCAAATATATGTGTGTGAATGAGTGTGGACCGTGTGTGTGTGTACCGTGTCTGTACCGTGGCACCTTTCAGCATTGGATAAACAAGAGTTTTAAATGGCGATCGAAGATAGTGTCTTCATATTCAGCACCTTGTTGAAAACACTGCGAAACTGTGAAAGTGTTTCCCGTTTGTGGAGAATTTAAGTGAATCCAATTTGTACCCAAATGAAAACAACTTGCACCATTTGATGTACCTAAAAATGTACCATGTACCAAGCTGTGATTATTTAAATAATATGTATAAAATATTTGTGCTTCCTCTTTCTGCTTTTAGGTACAATTATTCTTTCGCACCAGCTATGCCTTTCTCCCTATTTATGCACATATGTACCACCTTGTAAGGCAATGTACCCAACACATTCCCTGCTCCCATAACTGACAACTTACCATATCTTTGTACCACTTAGGTACACTCTTGTCAGATTGGTACCCAATGTACCCAAGTTTATTGCTGCTTTGCTTAATCCCTCAACGTTTCGCCAGACCAAAATGACGTCGAGCGCGGTCGCTTTCTGTGTCATTTATGATGCGTTGCCTGTCGCCTCGCCTCGACTGTGCCGCATTGGCTTAGCGGGGCAGCTTACGCAAAGTACCCACTGTGTGGGATGGGTACAGAGAGGGGAGAGTGGGAGAGAGGGGTACAAATATGGCTGCAGCTGGAATTTTGCGGTTTTTGTGTGTCCATTTTGTGCTTGCTGCTCACGTTGTTGCACTTAATTGTGAAAAGTTGTCAACGCAGCAGGCGGCATCCAGCATGGCATGTGGCATGCCGATTGGAGGAGAGCCTCACAGGCATTTACGTCTATTTTGAGTTGTGCTCTTCAGTCATTTGGCACAGTTCATGACAATTTATGCCAAATTTTTCCCATTAATCCATTGCACGCACACTGCAAATCGAATCGGGCACTTGTTTGGCCATAAAGATTCATTAGCACGGCCCGTTCTGCTCGTTTCGAGTTGTGAATCAATGGAAGTAAAAGTATTGCATACGTTTAGGCGCTGCTCGAAATCAAAGCGAAGCAGCAATTTGAAAATTAGAAACGGAGTGTGGAAGGCCTTTATGTTGATCACACACACAAACAACACATACATATGCATATGATTTATATATGTATACTGTACATATCTGTATGCTCCTGCAAGTGAGAAGCACAAGATAATTTCAAATTTGGCAAATAAACTTTGTGCCCGAAATGAAACGAAACGAAGTACGAAGAGATAATTGCCCAGCCCGCTGCCTGGCTGCCTGGCAGATGACTGCCTGCAGGGTATGCTTGCACAATCACCGAGTTGGCGGGGGGTGGGAGGGGGGCAATCTACAAAAATAAATGTTTTTCTTGCCGGGTGAAAGTGGAAAAATATTTCGCATATTTTCAATATTATTTCCATTGTCAGTTGACTTCGAGCGACGTGTTTATTACACTGCCCAGTGCACAGTGCGAGTATAATAAGGGGTGTATTGGCGCAGAGGAGAACATTAGAACAGTATGGTATTGCAGGGTATCTGTCAGTTGATTTGATGACTGCATCATCAGCATTTGGTTCTCTCTTTGCAATTGTGCATTCAACTTTGACGACGCTTATTTTAGTTTATTGATTAAAAATACGTGCACATCCTTCATTTCAATGAACAATGAATGTGGTACGTTTTCATTTGAAAATGCACGTTTCAGGCACATTCTGTGCCACTTTTTTCTCGCAGTGTGTTGTCATTTCAATTAATTTTGGCCGCAAGTAAAAGAGCGAACGCACATATTGTTTCAAATTTCGATTTTTTTAGCCAAGCGTTGCTGGCATTTATCTCGTTTACTCGACGCTTCTCTGATAAATTGGATACATTGCGAAAAAAAAACAATAATATTAGTTTTATTTTGGCACTGCGAGCAAACTAATTGCTGTAATATGCTTTTGACATGCCATTAAAACGGGTAGTTCAGCGCTTGTCGGGCACCGCTGCACCGCTGCACCGCTGGGGAGGCACTGAGACTGAGGTGCCTTTACATTACTTGGCATTACATTCGTAAATTTCGATTGACTCACACGTACCTGCAAACACAAACACAAATATTTGTGTGCTTTATTTGTGCGTCTGTGTGTGAATGTGTGTGTGTGTTCTTTACTGTTTCACGAGTCAATTTTAAAAACTTCATAACTTTGTATCGCGGCAAGCTAAAAGTTTCAGCCTGAAAGTATGCAGTGATATTTGAAACGATATGTGCACAAACTTGGCACAAGTGATTGTGTGTGCGCGCGTGTGTGTGTGTGAGTGGGAGAGTGCTCGTGGCATCGACTGATTGTTTAAGCTGCCACTACAGCTGTAAACACTTTTAAAGCCTTATCAAATTGGGTACAAATCGAATTTGGAACTGGAGAATATATTTCCATGATGCGCAAAGATTTGTGCTTGCAACGTAACCGTTGACCGTTGCAACACTCTCTCGCCATTGTTGCAACATTCTCCTCGAGACACGACGACACTGTGCACGTTGCACGTTGCACGGCTGAAAATACGGTAAATTCCAGGACATGCCCAACAATGTGTTGTTGCCCATCTTGGTTTATATCGTGAAATAGCCCCTTTTATTCCCGTTTACTTTGTGCCGTTGCCATTGTCTGGCGCGACTCTTTGTTGCTCTCAAATTGTGTATGCTCACATGCAGCTTCGCCCGGCCACGCCCAGCAACGCCCAGCAACGCCCTGCTCCTCCATAGAAGCTCTTTGTGCGACCCGAGCTAGTGCATTTTATTGTGTCGACTACTCATGGCAAAAATGTCCTCATAATAACAATTAGCCAGCACAATGGAGCAGCAGACGATGCTGAGTTATCCGGCAGTGCAGCATGGACAATAATCTGACTAGTCGGAGCACTCCTAGTACACACTGAGGCCAGTGTATTCGCCGTGTACCTGCCAGGTCTGTGCTATAGACATTCATTGCTTTGTCTCCTTCGAGCTGCCATGAAAGTTGATCGAACAATGAAGTCTCTGAATTTGGCACCTTATTTCACGGTGATGATCGAGTCTGATTGATTATAAACGTATTATATGTGATGTATGGTATATGCAACTAAACAACAATGTCGAGTGTTAATCAAGGAAGTACAGGCCTCTTGAGAAGGTACTCTATGACACTGCAATATCTACACATTGTCCAGGAGTTCTGCGCAAGTTTGGTTACTCATGGTAACAATAGGTCTTTTCTAAGGCTTTCCACTGTCATTCTCCATTGTAAATCAGCACTATGGTTAATTGGAAATTGCCTGTGTTCTATAATACGACACTTTAATCCTGATTAATGGGCTTAGCATCGATATCTGCAGTGGCGCATGGCGACATCAAGTTGAAAATTCCATCAGCAACACCTGTCGAGTTAAATTAGGAATATTTTGCGATTACTGATAATTTTCTCGAACAGTTACATGCAGTTTCGCAAAGTTTTAATACATTTTTTCAAGCCTTATCCATTCACTATACCCGTTACCTAAATGTAAGAAGGGTATCATGACTTTGTGCCAAACGAATATGTTAGCAACATGCAGAAGGAGAGGGACCCCACAAAGTATATGTATTCTTAGCAGATCTGCAAAGTTTATTTGTGTTGAGCACTAACATCATTCAATTGAATTTAGAACTAGTAAAATAATTAACAGAGAAGTTATTCAAGAAATAGTCTTCAAGCCAACTGATTTTCAGTGCGTCGCCCGCAAGTATGCTATGCAAAACCGAAAGCTGTGCAGAGGGTATAGCGGAGTGAAGCATACTTTCGAGCTTGTTTTTCTATAGATTACATTCGAAACTAACTTTTCAGCCATGATCGGGCACAGTGTAATTTTCACCCCCCACTGCCATGTATTAATCCCGTTAAGGCGAGGTGGGCGTGGGCGTGGCAGCTGAGGCTGATCTGATGACAGGCAGAAAAGTTTATTTCAACTGTTTTTCAAACTAAGTGCTCGCTTACGCAAATGAAAAGTTGTGGGAAAAAAGCGTTTGCTATTTGGATACTGCGTTGATTTCCAATTATCCAATAAGGATAACGGGTTTAAAATCCAAACACACCCACATGCAACGCACTCTTATACCACATATATGTTACCTTTTGATTGGACTGACAATTTCAATTTATAAAATGGACGCAACACTTTTTTCAGACTCAGGTAGGAGGCGGCTAGCTGCGAGAGCGGGGGAATGTATGGCATGCTATACATATATATTTTATACGACAACAACAACAAGAGCGAGACCATAAAATAACTGTGTTTTTCACTTTGTGAGGCGTCTAGTCGATAAAGTTCACGTCGAGCAGAGGTCAGAGACTTCGAACTTGGGCACATAAGGCGAATATTAAATTTGCGATTGAACTTTGCGCACTTTCTCTCTCTCTCTCTCTCGAATTTGCCAACCTAATTTTGAAGATTCTTTCGCATGTACCGTGTACAGCCTGCTCGAACATACATACACTTATCGTACCACTGTGCGAGCGAGGCTCACCTGAATTTTTCATCAGAATAATCAGATAACAAACAAGCCAAAGTTTTTGCAGATATAAACTTTTCTCTGTTTGTCTGCCTGCGTGTCTGTCTGAGTGCGAGGCAGAGGTTCGGGCGAATCAGTTCCCCGTACAGGGTATCAGAGAGAACGAGAGACAGAGAGAGAGAGAGAGGGGGGCATGCTGAGCTTGTATGGAGAGCTCTTGCTATGGGGCTCCCAATTGATTTACCTCAACTATTGCATAGTTGGCAAACTCTTCCTCTTCCGGCATGTGAAGCATTTGTTGGTATTGCGTGGCTGCCTCCATTGCTTTCTTTGCCCCCACCTGGTAGTGAGGCAGTAATATTTGTCTGCTCTCATCTCCTGCCTAGGCCCCCGACAGCCTCTTGACCCACTTGCAGCAGGCTGCCAGGACAACGGAGCAGCTTCAATCCTTTTGACATATTCAACAAATTTTTCGCATTCCTCTGCTGTTCCTCTAATAGCAAGGCGTACCGAAAAATAGACAAAGAACCGAGACACCCCTCTTCTCCCCATCTCGGCCTGACTACACATACATTGCCAATAGTTGTTTCTTTAAGCAAGGCTCTCTGGGTACTGCTTCGAATACCCTGTAAAGAGTAAGGCGTTGCAGATTCTGGTACAACAATTGCACAGCCCCACAAAAAAAAAAAAGTGTCATAATCTGGGTATACGGCATATGCAGTTATATGGTTTTTGGGTCGCTGATTCCGAATCCGGCAACAGAAATTCTCCATCACGTCTGGATTTCGAGATAACCTCAAAAAACTGAAAAACCTTTAAATATGCCCCAAAAGATATAGAATCCTGATCTGGTTATGCGATATATGCCTTAACATGTATTTTGACCTTCTAAGGCCGAATCCGAAGTCAAAACTTACATTAGACGTCTAAGTTTCGATTTAACCTCAAAAAACTCCAAAAAATTTTGGGGTCCCATAAAATAATGGGTGGTCATGATCCGATAGTGCGATATATGTTTATATATGTTTTTTGACCTTCCGAATCCGAATCTGAAGTCAAAATGTGCATATCACGTCCAAATTTCAACCTAACCTAAACAATTTTTCAAAAATTTTTGAAATTTTGAAAATGTTTTTAATATTAGATAAGGGTATATTTGAATATGATATAAAAAAAATTTCCCGTTGATACAAGTCCTTTTGACCGTTATTTTATCACATTTTTGAAAAATTTCATATGAGTAATGATTTTTTACTTCAAAACTTTAATTTAGTAAATAAAAAACAAAAAATGAAAACGTGACTGTTCATAATTCACCAAATGCCATAATCCATGATCAAAAATTTCAAAATTTTGAAAGTTTTTCAAAAAATATTTTAGGTTAGGTTGAAATTCCGACGTGATAGGCAGGTTTTGACTTCAGATTCGGATTTGGAAGGTCGAAAAACATATAGAAACTTATATCGCATGACCCGATCATGACCCCCCAATATTTTTTGGGGCTTTAAAAAATTTTCGAGTTTTTTGAGGTTATGTCGAAACTGAGACGTGCTAGGTAAATTTTGACTTCGGATTCAGGCTTAGAAGGCCAAAATACATATTATAACATATATCGCATGCCCGGATCAGGATGCTATAACTTTTGGGGGCCATTGAAAGGATTTTCAGTTTTTTGAGGTTATGTCGAAATCCAGACGTGATGGCGAAATTCTGACGCCGGATTCGGAATCAGCGACCCAAAATTTATATAACTGCATATGCCGCATACCCAGATCATGACACTTTTTTTTTTTTGTGGGGCTGTGTTGTTGTAAGTGCCTAAATGGGCGAATAAAGTCATTCTGTTTGTTAGGAACCTAAGTGTAGAGGCACCTGTGTGTGAAGGCACCTATGTGGGAAGGTACCTAAGTGTGGTGGCACTTAAATTCGGAGGTACCTATGTGTGAAGGAACCTGTGTTCGAAGAAAACTGTGTGTGAAGGAACCTGTATGTGAAGGTACCTATATGAAAGGGAACCTAAGTGTGAAGGCACCTATGTATGAAGGCATCTATGTGCGACAGAACCTATGTGCGAAGGAACCTGTGTGGGAAGGCACCTATGTGTGAAGAAACCTGTGTGGTACCAATGTGGAAGTTACCTATGTGGGAAGGCACCTTTGTGTGAAGTAACTTATCTGCAAAGGAACCTACCTATATGTGAGGGAAACTATATCTGAAGAAATCTAATAATATGTATAACCAGCATAACTCCAAAGAACTTCTTAGTCTAAACTAACTCTGCCACTTAGAAAGGTTTGTAAAGTGCAGACAGTGCTGGCCATACAGAGCACTACCTGAGGAACTACCAGTATAGGCTTTCTGTTGGGTCCTTCTTACTACCTCTACGTGATATCGGCAGTAAAGTTGTGTTATCAATAAGTCAATTGATTCAGAGTCCAGTTTTGAATGAGTTCCAGTTCCACTCGCGTGATTCGCAACTCTATTATAGCCACGTACAGGGCATCTACTCGTAGGAACTACCCTAGACTCGACTGTTTTAATTTGCGGGCCCGTGCCTGCTTGGGATACGCCGTTCAGCTGGCGCCATGGTCACATTCTCGCCAGCCAAATTCCGATGCTAATTCTAATTAAGCGTATTTGATGAAGTAAACGTGTTCCGAGTGTTTACTTCATAAAGGAAGAACCCGAAAGCGAAAGGGAAAACGAGCAGCGCCGTCGCCGTCAGCGTCGTCAGCGCCGGCATTGGCGTCAGCGTAGCTCAGCGCTCAGATAAAATTTCAACGCGCGCTCATTAAAAACTTTTGCAGCGGAATAAAGCTAAAAAATACACAAAAAGCAAACACACACACAGACACACACATACACACACACACACAGACACACACACACACACACACACACAGACACACACGCACAGACACAGTAGCAATAACAGCAACAACAGTAGCTGAAACTGAAGAGATGAATAAATAAAATAAAATGCGCTCGCGTCGAGGGTCTTGGAACGTGGATCGAGGAATGGGGAAGGAGGACGGAGGAGTGGGGAGTGAGGAATGAGGGAGGAGGAGGAGCAAAGGCGGAAAAATTCATTGTCATTGTCAAAATAAATTTTCCTTTTGAAATCCATTAAAGATTTCATTTGAAGCGAAATTGTTAGAAAAGTGCAAACGGCGAACAAAAAAATTAAATAAAAACACACAAAAAATACGAAAAAACTGACGACGAAGGAGACGCCCAAGCAGAGAGGCCAAGAAGGCAAGGAGAAGGGGAGAAGAGAGAGCGAGAGACGGGGGGCACAAGAGGAGCTGAGCTGAGCAACAGCAGCAGAAAAAACAGGAAAAAATTGAAAATATTACAAAACTTTTGTGATTATCTCGGTTGCCTTCATTGTTGGCGTCCCTCGTCTCTCTCTAGCTCTCTTAACCTTCCCCTTCTCTTGCCCCCCGTACCCGGCATTCAACACTGGCCAGTTGTTCTCCATCTATTCGCCAATTCTCCAATTGCTCGAAAGCGGTGAAAAAGTTAAATTTCTTTCGCCAATCGCCATCAATGCGGCACGCCGCGTGGGCGTCGATTTGCGAACAAACCCAAACAGAAACCCAACACACAACACTACACAACACACACAACAACACACAACAACACACACACATCAACGTACACAGGGCAACACAAACAGGGGACGCACAGAGGCACAAACAGAAGCACAAACACTTGATTGCCCGCACAATTGTTGCGTCAACAGAACTTGAACCCGACCTTGTTGTACCCTGACCACATCGCCACGTGCATTGCAGTGTGTGCAATGAGTGCAATGAGTTTGTGTGGGTATTCGAATGGTTTATAGGTTATGGATTAGTCATCGATTGAGTAGAGTTGGGTGATGCTGTGGTATATGTGGATAAGGCTTTGAAGGGTTTTTAATTGTGGGAGATTGGGGAGATTCTTCTTGTTACTACAATTGAATCCGGAAGGAGGCTTGATTGATTATTTATTATTATTATTATAATACTGTTTAATGATCTTGAGGTACTTTCTTTCTGAATTCTTACAATACCTAGGCGGTCAAGCTGATTTTCTTCACTTGTTTAACCACAATACTTTGCTTCAAATTTCATTTTACATGTTGCAAGGCAAACGTTCAACTTCTTCAAGTACATAGCCTGCAACTTTTCTTGGATTATCAAGATTAGGTTAGTATCTCTAAGGTGTCGTTTTGTAATTTGCAGAATTATAAGCACATTTCATCATTTTTTCAACGAGCCAGCAGACTTTAAAGAGACTACTCTTTTCCTCTCCTGTGTCACCAAGCGATCCACTGACCATTTTCGAGTTTTAGTTGTTATATCATATTATATTGAAATCATTGCTGAAAATTAATCAATAATATTTGCAACCTAAGCAACAGATCTTCGATTTTGTGTCATGTATGGCCAGTAGACTCTACTGGTTCCACAAAGTGTGTGCCAAACGGGAATCAGAAGCCATATACTCTTACTTAAAACTATTAAGTTATGCCCCTAAATGTTATTTACAACTTTAATTGATGTAGAAGTATAATACGAGGGTCGTTTGATAAGTCCGTGACTTTTTGTATTTGCCGCGCACCTGCTCTAAATACAACACTGCTCCTGTCAGCAGTTATCGATTAACAGCTGACTGTAAAATTTTGAGAAAGCTGCGTTTTTTGGTTTGCGTTTTATAGGCATTGAAAGCAGACGATCTCGTGAATTTTAACGAAAATGGAAAAAAGTGAATTTCGTGTCAGCATGGCAAAATTTCATAAATTGGGCTACGAACTGCTACCCCATCCAGCATATTCTCCAGATTTAGCCCCCTGTGACTATTTTTTGTTTCCAAACATGAAGAAATGGCTCGGCGGTAAGAGATTCGGGTCATCACAGAAACAAACGACTATTTTGAGGGCCTTGAGAAAACCTATTATTTGGAAGGAATAAAAAAATTGGAAAAACGCTGGACTAAATGTATAGAGCTAAAAGGAGATTATGTTGAGAAATAAAACGCTTCTTTGACGAAAAAAATATATTTTATTCAAAAAGTCACGGACTTATCAAACGACCCTCGTAACTTAAAAGGAATAACATTTCTTCTTTGGCACTGAGGCGGAAATAATAATTTATTGCCATAAAAATAAGTGAATGCCATGGGTTAAGTGAATATTACTATATATTCTGAAACTACTAACCTTAATAGGTACAAAAGTGATGGCATCTAATAAATTCTTTGAGGGCATCGAAAAACTTATCGAGCACTTCTATTATGTTGACTGAACCACAGACTAATGTGATGGAAGATCTCAAAGAGAAAAAAGAGTCAGTCTATAGCTATAGCTAAAATACTTGCCAATATTTCATTTGCCAGCCAGTGTTGCCACACTTGCCACAGGTCTGGCGCACTGAGTTACGAAGAGAACTTCATAATATATTCAAAATAAAGGCAAATCAGGGTGTTTTATAAACAAACACTTTGACAAGAAAACAATAATTATGAAGCAAAATCCACAATAAATTCACAAAAAGAAAGAAACAACAACAACAAAAACAAGAGCAACAACAACAACAACAGCTTTGGCTCGCAGCTTCTGGGTTCATGTTTGCGCTTTCACATTTTAAATCAAATATTAAAAATATTCAAAAGTCTTTCGTAATCCAAGCGAAACAGAAATTCCAAGTTCGAGGCGCGGCACTCCCGCCTCCCCCCACTTCTTTCCATCTTCCCCTCATCGTTCCCTCTTCTTCATATTATGCGAGTAAGTGTGTATATATTTGTGTCTGTGTGTGTAGGAATTTTCACTTTCATTCATGGCGACGCTGTCATCGCCGCGAGACCGGTTCAGATATTCTCTCCCCTCTCTCCCCTGTCTTCCCTCTCCAACTCCCCCCACCCCTGGGGAGCAGCAGTTTCTGTAACTTAAAAATACTTTTTGCTTGATTAGCATAAATCGCTTTATTAAGTGACTCCCGTGGACAGACAACAAACCACGCCGACAATGGCTAAGTACCCCGCTTCCCCTCGTCTCCTCGTCCCCTCCTCTCCTCCTCCACTTCACCCCTGCTGCCTTGCGCCCGTTGTGAGCCGCGCTGTCATAGTAAACTTTATTTATTCTTGCGGCTTAAGTGCAGATGGAAGCTCCGATTCTGAGGAGAGAATAAGCAAAAGCGTATTCTGTAGCTCCCTAGAAGCGACAGCAATATTGCACTCTCTCTCTCCCTCTCTCTCTCTCTCTCTATCTCTCTCTCTTTCTCTCTCTCTCTCTCTCTCTCTCTAAAGGATTGTCTTGATGCTGCAAAGCGCCTTCTTCAGAAGATTTTATTCCGACGAAAGACGATAAGAGACACTGAAAAGCAAAAGAAAAAGGGTTTTTACAGTTGAGGATTTATGTGCTTGTAGGGAAGGGGGGAGGTGCGAAGGAAAGGTGGAAGTAATGAAGGGAAATTAAAAAGAAACAAGCCTGAAATAGCGGGTAGAGCTGCCTTCCTAAGGATTATAAGCATGTGGTTAGCGAAGAAGAACAGTGACTGCAAGTATCATTTGCATTGCAACATATGAATGGAGCATATAATCGTTGATGAAGTAAAGTAAAGATGTATCATACAATCAATCAATAAATTAATCGTGTGGTAGAGAAATGTTACTAAAATGTTTAAAGAGAAAACAACCGTTCTGGGTTCTCACTTCCATTGAAACTGACCAGCCTTTAGAAATAGAAGAATAATTAAAGATAATTAGGTACTCTTAATATCCTAACTTTATAATAATCTATTCATCTCAGCGTCCTTCTTTAACTCTATCTTACTCTCCTTTCCTAATTACGTAATCCCTCAACCCAAAAATACATATAAGTCAAGCAATTTGATCTACTCAGCCATCACATTAGCGTTGTCTGGGGCTTCCCCAATTTTTTATTAAATAATATTGTATTGACTGGATTTCATTTCCACAGATTAAATCAAAATAAATCCCAAATACATGCATTAAATAAATAAATAATTTAATACTTCATCATGAACACACAGTTAGTTTGAATATGTTATAAAATAATTTACATTGGTTAGAAAAGAGTTGAATAAATTAAACGAAACTGGGCTGTCCATTCATCTTTAGTAGGGACTGTTGCAGCAGCAGTTCCTGATCAGGGCGTGTTCATAGCACGACTTTGCGTACAGCAGGGAGCAGTCGTAGTAGGCACACTGGGGAGGTCGCAGTTGAAGGGCACCTGCGGAAGAGACATTCAATCATCACAGTGAAGAGTTGTTGCACCTTCATCCAATCTCAATCAAGACTCGAGTAAATCAAGAGTTCCGATTAAATGAAGTCAAATCGAATAAGTCCAGAGTAGATTGAGAAATGGAGGATGGACGAGTGCCAGATTATTTTGATCGTAATTTTTGAATTTATCGCATACCTGAGAAATCGCAACAGCAGGCGTCGTGCACCATCTTGTGCGAACAGTAGCTGTACACCGACGAGTCGCACAGCGGGCAGCCCTGTGCGCCACCTAGTGAGGGATAGCCGAAGCTCGGCCCACCTATGGGGCCACCACCGGGACCTAGGCCAGGACCGCCAATGGGACCCACGCCCTGGCCGAGACCATTGCCAAAGTTCTGACCACCAAACTGGCGAACTGAAAAGAGAGTTAGGAAAGCAAATGAGTTGAAGCTCATTGGAAATCGAAGAATTATAGACTATGAAAGTGGCTTCTGCCAATTACTGAGTTATCTTGTGTTATCAGAAACTACTTATATAAATAACTTAAGACTTTCCATTGCTTTGAGAACTATTTTTAACTAAGTATGATAAAAGAGAATATTATTTAATATTGCTATCTGAATATGGAATTGTGTTATTATTCTTTTAATATTTCTCTGTATATTTTATTTAGAAACTGCTTATGAATAATAACTTAGTTTTTTTGAAAATTAATACATTGACTTCCATTGAGAGATATTTAATTTATGATATGCATAAGTAATGCTTGAAAATCATCAAATTTCCCGGGATTCGTTTCGAGTCTGCAGTACATACATAGTTCGCAATGATAGAAAAACTTGCTTATTTTTGCATAGAGGCTTATACTGCGTTGCAAATTTAAGACTTTCTTTCTTTTTTAATGAAGTTTTGTTACCTTATATGGTATGCCTTCTCTAGCCAAAAGTAGAAACATGCTTGTTATTGTAATTATTAATAACCTTATTCAGTGTAGCATAAGGTTACACTTCTCTTTTACTCGTAGAGCTGTCTGAAACTACTTTACACCAACACTTTCTGACTGTTGTTCACACTAAGACTATGATTTATATTCCATTGATGCTAAGACTCTATCTGCAACTAGCCTATTACTGATCCATCCATCGATAAATTAATTAATTTTCAACTATTTTGCTTTAATTTTCTTTCTCATCCTGTGTAACAAATGTTGCTTTGGCTCTTTCTTTATTATCTCAGTCTAAAGTCTAATTTTATTGATTTCTTTTAGTTAACCTTGAACTTTATATATATTGATAATTGTAACTTTACTTAAATAAATTCATATTTTTAAAATCATTTTTCATTTTGAAATACAAAACGCCTTTTCATAGTTGCCGTTTATTGAAAATATATACAAGTAAATAGTCTGCGAACTGAAATATCATTTAAGATCTGAAACTAAGATCTGATTTGCCTATTATTAGGCAGTCTGCAGTGGTTGAAAAAGACTTAAAAATTACGGAAAACCTTAATATATAATATATTGTTCAAGTATATTGTTCATTTGTTGCATTTTGGAATAATTTACAAAACTATTTGACAGTGAACTATTTAATAGTGAATCGAGAGTTATGGTGGAACATTAAGTGATGTAATCGAAGGTAGTTTAGATGTCTACTTCTCTTACTTTTCCCCTCTCTCTCCTGTCTATCGTTCTTTGCATTATGCGCTCTCCACCTTCCCCTCCTTGTGTACTCCCATGCCCCACCCCCCTCTTTAAGCCACTCTTACCTGTGTTCTCTTGCTTGGCCGAAACGGCGCAAATGAGTGCAAGTGTGGCCACGAGAAGCACTTTACTGCGATGGTGCGACATGGTGCTCCTGGATAGATGCTGGACCGGTGATCTTGTAGATGATGATGATGCCGCTGGGCCGCTGCTGTTGTTGTCGACTGTCTAACGGGTACTATGAGCGGCGTCAAACTCTTGTGCGGATCGACGCGATGACTGCGACGAAATCACTTGTGGTTGTGCTTGTGGTTGTCGTGTCTCTGTCCGATCTCGCTCTGACTTTCGCTTTCCAAAGATTGTGACAAATTCGTGTCGACAGAGGGTGCCATAAATAATCAATTGGGATGCCCCTCCGCTGCCTTCGCTGCCTTTGCCGCCTTTGCCAGCAGCTGGTGGCAACAATGGAGGCGCTTTCAAATCGCGTCAAGTGCCGAGCAATCGTCGAAAGCGAACTCGATTGCGCTGAGGACTCCCACATGGCCCTGCAGCTGGAGCTGGAGCTGGAGCAGCTGTCGGCTTAGCAGCTCGGCTTGGCTTCCTTCGCGCACCTGCTGAGCTCATTGGGGGCGGCTGCCGATTGACATGGGTGAAGCACATTCAGATCCAAAGACGACACGATTAAGTTTCCAAATTGGCTGCAGGTTTTCGGTTTTTGGTTTTCGGTTTTCGGTTTCGGATTTGCTTTTGTTTTCTTGCCTTCTCTTTCGACTTTTACTTTTGCTGTTAATTGCTGCGCTCGAGTGAGAGCAAGACAGAGAGAGAGAAAGAGAGAGAGAGAGAGAGAGGCTGACCGAGGGAGAGAGGGGCAGAGACGCGTCATAAAACGTCGATGGACGGACGAGGTGACCATTCCTTGTTTATATTTTCCCACACTCACGGAAGCGTCGCAGAACCAGCTGCAGCAATAAATACGAAATCAACAGCAGCCACAACTACAACAACAACTACAAGAGAGAGAGATGGGAAGAAGAGAGCGATGGAACGTTATGTAAAATTAATAAGACATAAAATAAATTTCAAATTATGCGCATAAAACAAACAAACGAACGAGAAACGATTTTTGTTTATCGTCGACGCGTTAAAGCGAAACTTGAAATTCATTAAGCCCAAAAGCAAAGTAAAAGTCTCGTCTCCCCCTCTTCATTTCTCTCTCTCTCTCATTCTCTCTCTTTCTTCTCGCTTCGCTCTTGGCCCAGCGACCCGTTGACCGAGCAACCGAGCGACCAAGCGACCAAGGTGAATGCGTGATGTGGATCGCGATTAGACCCCGGGCCCAGCCCCAGACCCGCTCCAAGAAAGCTAATTGAATACCGATCCGGCGATCTGGAAGTTTTATTAACGGAAAGTAAACAGAAAATCACTCCACTTAGTTTGGCCACTGCGTTAATTCGCCCCTCTCTAATGTGTGTTAAATATATTAATCCAACCCCGACTTAATATGATAAATGGCTTTTGTTTTAGTGTTGCACCACGGTTGCACAGTTGCTGCCTCTGCATCTGTTTGTAAATCTGATGCGAAGATGCCTGTGAAAGTGGAGACTTATAATAATATAAATATATTTTAGGTTGGTTAACCATTCTATATAGATAAGAGTATCAGTTGCTTAAACTTTTAAATATCAGTAATAATGCGCAGCTCAAACAGCTCATCCACAACTAATAGTTACAAAACATTAGTGAAGTTCATTAAATATAATAATAATTAATTATAATTAAGGAGAAGAGAAAGAGTATTCTTTAATAACATAGTTTTTAGATCCATACCTAGTGCTTGAATTTTACATAAGGTAGACTGACCTGGTTTATACAATATTTGATGCCTAACACTTAACCCATTTTTTACCGGTTATAATATATACTGTCGAAAGTAAGAATCTTATACTCTCGCAAAAGCTAACATATATTGCTTCTGAACAACGGTTTGCAACTCATACTTCCAACCATATAAAGTGATATATATATATTCTAAATCAGCATCAAGAAGGTAGTTAAACTAGTGAACACAAAGTTGACTCTCAGGTCAATGGCAATTTTAATGAAACTTGCTTTATATACTTTGTATGTTTACACGCTGTAAAGGCTGAACAAGCCTGAGCGAACGGACACACTGTATAGCTTCCATACAACCTGTACGCCGATTTTTATCAAAATATTCAGGAATTTTCTACAATATGTTTATAATATGCTTATAAAATTGAATTGAAATTAGATCACTGTAACGCATAAAAATAATTCTTAGGAACAATCAGCTGAAATAAGAGTTTTGCATAAAGACCTGCAGGGCCGTTGTGGCGGTCTTATGGGCCCTTGTGCAGTACCTCTTGGGGCCCTATGTCAATTAATTTTCTTAAAAAATGTATTTATGTTTTTCAAAGGACTTGAATACCCAAATATATTCCCATAGAAATTCTGTCTATGGTTGGTATACGAGGGGCAATTGCGGGCCATTGTGTACCTCACACACTGTGCACACCTCGCTACGGCCCTGAATAAATCATGAACAATATTAGATTTGTAGGTATAGTATATTATTATTGGATTTGTAATAAATGTTTATAAACGTGCTCATTCTATGAATATTGTCAGTCCCCCTGCAATGAACTCAGGCTCAACTGAACTGTCACGTGTTGTTGCATTTAGGGGAGAAAGATTTTAAACTGAACTTGGTGAATGTGTGAAGACGAGAGCATCCAAGAAGAGAAGGCAGAAGCTAATAAAAAGTCAGTGCTGTCAATTACATCACCCATCTCTCTCCCTCTCTTTGTGTATTTCCCTCTTAGTCTCTGTCTCTGTCTATCTCATCAATAAAGGGCTCTCGATTGAAATACCGTTTAATTAACTGCGCACTTTCAATGTGCTGTACAATTGATTGAAGGCAAGTCGAGACGGACACGGAGACGAAGGCGAAGGCGCAGACTGCGTCGGATATGAGGATAGAGATGGAGATTGAGATGCTGACAGAGACGCAGACGGAGACAGAGACAAAGATGGAGACAAAGACAGAGACAAAGTGTTATGAAGAACTTGATGGCCCGAGCAGAGACCGAAAGATGCAAACATAAACTTTGAGCGGGGTGCAGAGAAAGAGAGAGAGGGAGAGAAACATGTGCTCGACAATTTGAATGAAAATGTCAAAGAAAGTGACAATAAAAATGCAAAGGGAAATAAAATAGAAGACAGAAGACAGAAAACAGATAACAGAAAACAGAGAAAACTGAAAACAGAAGTGTTCACAAGATTTGATTTCAATTCGAACTTGTTGACAGCAGTTTAGTCTGGTGCTGCTGCTGCTTCCGGCAACACTTATTGCATCTGTATCTGCATACGTATCTGCATCTGCATCTGTATCTGTAGCTGTGGCTTTGTCTGCATTTGTTGCTTGTGCGGCGCTCGTTGTTTAATTATCTTGTCAATTTGCTGCACGTTCTCATGCAAATCCGCTTGTCAACTGCAAACAAACAAATGAGGTGAAGATGCCGTGTGCCTGTGTATGTATATGTGTGTGGGTGTATGTGTGTGTGTGTGTGTTCAGCCTATCGTCGTCTGGCAACTGTCCACAGATTAGGCAGCTTATGCTCAGTTACCTTGCCAGCGCCTTGTGACACGCACAATGTCACAATTTAAAAAGTTAATCCGCCTGCCTGCCCCCATTTCCCCTCCTCCCCCCACCCCTTCTGCCCTGGCGCAGTGTGCATCCGTGTCAGTTCACATCTCTGGCTCAATGAGCATTCAAAAGCGAAGGCAACAACAGAACAATGTGCGAGATGACGTCGTCGCCTCGCCTCGCCTCGCCTAGCATCGATCGCGCGCGTATGTCGTTTGTATCTTCGAGATACTTGTGACGCAACCGCAACCACAACAGAGCGTTACTTTTACCACGCGCCTCTGCCTACCCAGCACCACTGCCCGCCCCCCTCTCACTCGGTTGGCATCTACATTCTTTGGTTACCTCTTTTTCACTGCTGCTTTGGCTTATTTATTGGTTTCCATTTCGTCTTTCTTCTTCTCTGCCTCTTCTATGCATCGGAATTTGCCGCGTTTATCTCACATCGCACTCACCTGAGACGCGCCACCATAATTGGGTCACTTCTTGGCGGCAGTCGCGAGCTCTCTCTCTCTCGCTCTTTCACAAACTGTGCCTCTCTCTTTCTCTTTTCACACTCTTGCTCTCGCTGCTTCTGCCTCTTTCCCTTACTTGCCATTTCTTTCCTCCGCACCGCATACTCAGCAAGTGCGCTCACTTTTTACTCTTTTGATCGTTGTTCAGTTACACTTAACAACTTTAAATGGAAGCGAACAACATGCACAACTGGACGTATACCCTGTAAATACTTTCAACTACTGTATTTAACCTTCTTTTACGATTTTTAGTTATGTTTGTAAATACAGACTCCTTAGTCACTATTTTATACAATATGAGAAGTAATTATAAGTTCCGTCCAAATCTTTGGCTAAAAATGTTCAAACTGTATTATATATTATATTATATTATGATTATAATTAAATCGTAACTTAAGTTATACTTTTGTTGGCCTTGTTCTTTCTTTGTTTATAGATATATTATTAATAATACCCATCGACTATTGAAACTGGTCAAAAAGGGTACACTAACTTTGTGCAAATGTAAGTAACAGGCAGAAGGAGGCGTGACAGATCCCACTAAGTAAATATATTCTTGCTATATTTATCTGTCTGTCCGGATGTACGTCTTTCTATTTATTTAAGAAAGTGTAAGCATGCCACTGAATGTTCCTGGCAGTTAACAAGCAAGGCAGGCTGTGAATAATTTTAAAAGTATGCCGCTCTCTTTTTTTTAAGGTCCGAGTAGGTCTTGACATTGAAGTAATAGAAGGAATCTTAGGTCGAAACATTCCTTAGTTCTGATTCAGTTATATTGTAGTTCCCAAAACAAAATTATCTGTGTAAACGTTTTTATTTTTTATTTATTTTGAAATACTTTGTTTCCGGCGTAATATACTAAAGAACATTTTATAAAATGGCATCAAAAGAAAGTAAATCCTTTATAAGTGAAATTGAATCGACTACCTCGGGCATCACAGTCTACTGGGACCCTAGCGTTGAAGAGAAACCAAAATACTCTCACGAACACAAGAAAGTCACATACTGTAGAAGAGTTATACCCGTTTTAATAAAAAAACTTGATAAGAATACCTCGGTTCGTAAAGAGAAAAAAATTATGGATACGCCTCAAGTCCCTCTGCAAAGACGTGAAATCTCTAAAGCCGAGAAGCTATAAAATAATGGTGTTTCGTCCTTTTTATGATGGTGCTTGCCTACATTCTCAACCGGCTATCTGAATCGAAATAATATTTATTTAATCGGGCTTTCAAAATTTGAAGTTTTTAACGTGGAAATATTTCATTGTATAAATTTAAATATATTTTGAAGTTAGTCATTCATTTTTCAATTGTCATATATTAATTTTATCTAACTACTCATGCTCCATCGGTAATAGTCTAATGGTTCTTCATATAGTGGAAATGTGCCATATCACAATATAGAGTTTTTATTTTTTTTTTTTTTTTACTTTGCTTTTATTTATTGGATCTTCTTGTATAAGAACTAACAATAAGTTTAAAAATCTTAACTATTACATGTTTTTTCTGAACAGTTGAATTATTTTTCCAACTGTTCTTTGATTCGACGGCCCTAAAAATTTCTTCGCTGGGTTGGTAGGTCCTTTCGCCGGAGACGGGAGCGACTGCTGAGCTGGGTTAGACCTCTCGCTAGGTGGTTGGGGTGCGAGAAAAGCTTGCTATGGTATTTTTCTTTAAGTTCCGTAATTGCCTTGATAACAGGTGGGATATTTAAGTCAATTTGGATGTTTTCATTCCGAACGTACCACGGTGCCCCAGTGATGGTTCTCAGAATCTTTGATTGTGCTCGCTGTATGATGTCAATATTGCTGTTGCTGGCATTGCCCCATAACTGTGAGCCATAGGTCCAGATAGGTTTCAATACAGAATTGTAGAGTAAGACCTTGTGATCTAGGCTGAGCGGAGAACCAGAGTTGATGAGCCAGTGTAAGTTGTTGGCTTTGAGTTTAAGTTGAGTTTTTTTGGCTTCAATGTGCCTGCGCCATGTGAGTCTTCTGTCAAGGTGTACTCCTAGGTACGCTACCTCGTCTGCTTTCGGGAGTGGTATGTTGTTCAATAAGAGTGGTGGGCAATCTTGTCTGTTTAGCGTAAACGTCACGTGTTTGCATTTTTGCTCGTTTACTTTTATTCGCCAGTCAGAGAGCCACTTCTCAATGTCGATGAGGTGCAATGCCAGCTGTGCTGTAGCCTGACTTGGGGACCTTGAACGGCTAAGGATAGCTGTATCGTCGGCAAATGTGGATACCGTTAAGCGACTATTTGTAGGGATGTCGGCTGTAAAGATGAGGTATAAGGTAGGCCCAAGAACGCTGCCTTGGGGGACACCAGCCCCAATTTTATGATCAGTGGAAGTGGCAGTGTTGCACCGCACTGCAAACTTTCTGCCATAGAGGTAAGACTTTAGAAGTTTGTGTGTGCTTTCGGGTAGGGCTGTTTTAACTTTAAACATTAGGCCGTCAAGCCAGACTGTCGAATGCTTGGGATACGTCTAGGAATACTGCTGTACAGTATTCGCGATTTTCAAATGCAGTTCTTATTTCCGTTGTTATACGATTCACCTGTTCAATGGTTCCGTGGCTTTCGCGAAATCCAAATTGATGGTCTGGGATTATGTTGTGGGTTCTCAGATGTAGATTAAGTCGGATCAGCAGGCTTTTTTCGAATAGTTTCGAAATACATGGGAGTAGGCTTATTGGTCTGTAAGATGAAGGGACTGTGTGGTCCTTACCAAGCTTTGGAATCATTATGATAATCGATCTCTTCCATCGTTGTGGAAAATAACCAAGTTTGGTGATGGCATTAAAGAGCTGGGTTATGTAGCGAACTGCAGAGTGTGGCAGCTCGATGATCATTTCCGGTGTTATAAGGTCGCAGCCGGGGGATTTTTTCGGGCTGAGATTGTCTTTGATTATTTTAGCTAATATAGAGTTTAGCTTCGTTTATATCGAATACCTCCGTTCGTCATAATAATCAGAATGAGAGAAACGTGATATACGAGGACGATAGGTATTTTGCGCTTGCCGCCATTCTCAACTATCTGCATGAACATAATATTGATACTTATTGAATCGGGCTTTTAAAATTTAAAGTTTTGAACATGAAAATATTCTATCGGAATATTTTATTGTATAAATTATAATATAATTTGAAGTTAGTCATTCATGCGCCATCTGTTGTTCTTCTCTTTTCCATGCATTCAAACGCACACAATTCATACATTTGCGCTTGACCAATGAAATGCTACATGCATAAACACGTATTCATATACAGACGCATATAAAGGCTTCCGTTACGATATTTCTATTAAGGAGTAGAAAAGAACAATTATGGACTCTTTACTTTTATAAGAAGGTCGCGTGCTGCCGACAGTTGCTCTTGTTTTGAGGTAAAATTTAAAATTCATATTGTCAATTTGAACTAACAACTTCTAAGTTTTACTTAATGCCCTGTACAAGCCAGAACTCAAGTCTCTCGTTACTTGGTGACCGCGGAGAAGTGCCTAATCTGACTGCCGAATCAAAATAAATAAATAAAAGTACTTAACATTCACACTCAACCTGTTAGACTGCCCCGCAATCACCTCAAGGAACACCCTACTCCCGCAAGCAAATGAAGTTACTTACCTCAGAGTGCACGTTGATCAAAAACTCACCTGGTGCAGGCACATCGAAGCCAAAGGAAAGTTGTCTCCATAAGCTTAACAACTCTCTCTGTCTGGATTACAGAGTGCTTCTCAACCATTCCGTATTGAAGCCAATATGTGAATTATGTAAATACAATTTAATATTTAATTGGCGAGCAAACGATTTCATGGCAGAGGCAAGCAATCTAAGATTTTTCTAATGCATTTTATTTATTCGTTCAACACAAATATGTAAATATATATATATACGAGGGTCGTTTGATAAGTCCGTGACTTTTTGAATAAAATATATTTTTTTCGTCAAAGAAGCGTTTTATTTCTCAACATAATCTCCTTTTAGCTCTATACATTTAGTCCAGCGTTTTTCCAATTTTTTTATTCCTTCCAAATAATAGGTTTTCTCAAGGCCCTCAAAATAGTCGTTTGTTTCTGTGATGACCCGAATCTCTTACCGCCGAGCCATTTCTTCATGTTTGGAAACAAAAAATAGTCACAGGGGGCTAAATCTGGAGAATATGCTGGATGGGGTAGCAGTTCGTAGCCCAATTTATGAAATTTTGCCATGCTGACACGAAATTCACTTTTTTCCATTTTCGTTAAAATTCACGAGATCGTCTGCTTTCAATGCCTATAAAACGCAAACCAAAAAACGCAGCTTTCTCAAAATTTTACAGTCAGCTGTTAATCGATAACTGCTGACAGGAGCAGTGTTGTATTTAGAGCAGGTGCGCGGCAAATACAAAAAGTCACGGACTTATCAAACGACCCTCGTATTTATATAAATGTATCTATTGCCAGCACAGTTCTAAGCCTCCTCTACTACTGCATACCCCGCAGTCTGTCTACCCTTAAATACTTTGTTGATGCGTTAAAATCTTGTCACTTATTTATATTTATTTTGATAGTTCTTTGTTGAGAACATGTATAATACACAACTACAACTACCCTGCAAAATGAATAGCACAGCCCGTACGAATGCACTGTAAATGGTACTAGCTAGTTCTAGCCTTTTTTTCAAGTTTTTGAAGAGTTTAAAAGTTTACTTTTAATGCAAATTGATAACAACTTGTATGCCCAAAAAGTGAAGCATAACGAGTATGCTTGGCGACTGAACACACCAACAGGGCATCTTCGCTATGCAAATCAGATTCAGCATGTTGGCCAGAAAAAGGTATACGCCCACACAGACACCCTGTAGTCGTGCAACAAAAGGAACGATTTCTCTCTAATTGGCAGCGTACACTGCAGTAGAGCAGCTTGAAGTGCCGACAAGTTTCTTCTTGGATTATAAACTGAAAAAGTGCAAGCCTTCATTCATCTCGGAGCCCTCTAACGACGTGTTAGTGATACGGCCATTTTCGGGCAGACGAGGCAGCTGAAATAGAAATAGAAACAGAAACTGAAACTGAAATGCAATAAACAAGTTGGCAATGCTGACAATTTTGATAAGAGAAATATATGTTAAATGCTCAAATTGTGACAAGTGACACGAGGGAGGGACAAGAGCGGGACAGATAGTAGGGCAGGGTGGCCGAAAAACACGTGCAATTGTAGCTAGCAGTGCGAGGCACAGCCGTATAATACCCTGTAAGTGCAGCAAAGAGAAGGGAAGCAGCAAATCAGCAAGATAAGTCAAGTTTCATTTGGGAATATGCCCCTTGGGGCAGTAAAGGGTATGCAAAACGACATAAAGAATAAGTAATAAGCATGCAAATGCAGATGGACTCAGTAAGAGAGAGAGAGAGAGAGAGATAGAGGGAGGGAGAGAGAGAGGGGAGCTCTGCTTGGAACTGGGTATCTCTCTTGGATATAAAATAATTTATCTAGACGCACTTGGCTTAATTGCTTAAAGGACAGAAAAAACATTCAGTCGACAGATTGTCGGCAAATGCAAGAGGGAGAGCGAGATAGAGAGGGAGAGGGAGGGAGAAAGGGAACGAGGAAGTAAGCAAGGCGCAGTCCAGTGGCCAACGACAAATGGAAGCCAGATAACACTCAACAGGCAACTCTGTTCCTCATACCTACGTATCTGTGAGATACACTCTGCATGCCTGTTTGTATGTATGTGTGTGTGGGTGTGTGTGTGTGTGTGTGCACTGCTAAACTAAACTATGAAAGCATTTGCAAGAGCTTTCAGAAATCATACAACAAGTTTTATTTTCCCAAATGTACAATTCGTTTGTTTATGCCGAAGAGCAGATGAACGTGGATGCCTCGCAAGGGGAAAGGGAACAGGAGGAGAATGGGAAGGGGAAGGGGAGTACTCCCAGGCAGAAGAAAGTTCCTCGTCCTTGTCATCTGAGTGGGTGTGTGTGTGTGAGTGTGTTGGCAACTTTCAAAGTTAATTTCCATTGTGAGGCGACTCAGGCAATTCGCATGGTAGCCCACACCAGCCACCATATATCATATAATACATACCACGATATATAGCATATATACATACCACATAATCATATACATATGTTTGTGTCCAACTTCATTTCGAATTTCAACTTTCGAAATATTCCAATTTCTGTTTTATGTCATTTTACATTAAATTACGAAAATAATTACAAGTCATCCAAAAGTTTGACACATCTCGCTTGCCAGAGCGCTTTCATTTGGTGTCCAAAAAAGAACAAGAGGCTTCAACTTTAATGAACTGCAACTGGGCGATTCTGCGATTAATAATTTGATATTTTCTAAATCACAATGTTTTAGGGCGTGAAAAGCCAACGCCAAACAGGTTATTCTATCCGAACAGCTAATTCAATTTAAAGCGATTGTCAGTTGTTAATTGCTAATTGCTCATCGCGACGAGCTGTGAAATTCGATGCGCGAACAATCGATAAGTGATAAGGCCAATAATTATTATTATTATTAATATTTGTATTATTATTATTTTTATATTATTATTCTTATTATTATTTATTTTTGATGTATAATATATTAAGTATATGGAAATTTTAAACATTTTTGAGTTACAGCACAACCTTGGGTATGGTATGAAAGAGTGCTTATTCGACCAATGAAACTGGTCAAATATGTGTTTACAAATGTAATAGTAACTTTGTGCAAATGTATGTCAAAGCAAGGAGGAGGCGTGGCAAGAAGAGCTATGTACAATATAATTATCTGTCCCTTCCCTGTTCGTCTGTGTGAACACACTGATTTCAGTTGTTATTGAAGGTAGAGGAATCAAATTTGACAGGGTCTTTGAATATTTTAATTAATTTGTTAGCGACTATATAACTTTCCAACTTAAAGATGTAACTGAGAGTTCACAGCTTCTGACAGATTCATACACTGACTAATTTGATATGATTTGTAGTGTAACAAGAGTTCTTCAAAACTAAGAGAAGGGTATCTGGGAGTCGAGAGTGTCCGACTGAAGCTTTCGTTTGGTTCTAGCTCGTCTTGTGTTTTCCATGAGCAGCTTTTGTTGTCGAGCTGCTGATTACGTTGAAGTTGTGCCCCACACACACAGCAACAGTGACTGCAAGTGTGTGTGTGTGTGCGAGTGTGTGTGTGTGCGTGTGTGTAATGAGCACGTGTCAGGGTCTGCGTAAGTATTTGCACATCACTTGGGTGTTTTTACTGTCACCGATAACAAAAAAGTTTTCAAGTTGCTGCTACTGCAGTAACCTTTTGTTGTTGCTGCTGTTGTTGTTGCTCGTGTTGTTGTTGTTGCCTTTGTTGTTGGTGGTGGGAGTATGCTCTCTCAGGTTGCCGCTGGCAGGAAGCCAAATATTTATTTGCAACTTGGGTGAAATTGATTTGAAAATTTACGATTCGAGTCGCTCGTCCTGTCAGATATGTAGATGCTCCAGTGAGCTGCAGTATCCATGGGATACATGACACACATCTACACCCACACAAGAACACACACACACACCTAGCAGCACACATTCTGGGGTCAGCACTTATGAGTGAGCTGACAATTAAACGGTTTCATTTGCCGCAGAATGCCCAGCTGCCTTCTCCCCTTCCCTGGACCTTACATAGTCACCACACAGACGGAATTCCGTGTGTCATTGTTGGGTTATTAAAAGGTTTTTCAGTCGCGCCGAAGCCAAAGCTGAAGCCAGGGCAGATGCTCAGACAGAGGCTGCGGCTGAGTATGAAGCTGAGGCTGAGGCTGCAGTGTGGAGGTCGCTTGACACACATAAAGCGTGGCTTGTTGAACTACCTGTCGGGCAATTAATTACATAAATCTTGCCATACATATTCTCTCATGTTGTACAGCACATTCACACACACATACACTTACACACATGCATCATGATGTAAGCGCGTGCGAGTCATTTATTTATTTCAACTGCAATTCGCTTACATTTTGAAGTAGGCTCCCCTGGAAGGGCAGTCGGGGGGAGGGTAGGGCGGTTGGGAGGGTACCGAGTTCAAGGTTTATTGCTTGCCCACTTAAACAAGCCAATTAGTTCAATTACCACATTTTTTGATGCCATTTGAAGAGTCTCTAAAGCGAATGCGTTTCTGGTATTGCCACAATTCATTTGAGGTTTGCCTGAGTTAGTGTTGCAACCTATCGAGTTGCGATGCATGATGTGATATTGGGGCAGTAGGTTAGTATCAGCTATAAAGTGTATTTATTACTGTTTAAATATGTTCATCCTATATTACATGTATCATCGTAGGTTGAGTAAAGAACAAAGTAATCGGTATAGATGCTACAGGAATTCTGCTCTTAAATAAGTATTTCCCATTTAATTTAATACTATTAAATTATATACCTGTAATATATATATATACATGTAATATAATAAAAAGTTTTTATTTTAAACACCAATTATATTATAAATAAGAGTATGTTCCGGGGTAGTTTAAGTAATTAAATTCATTGACATATGTATGCACATGCCTTCAAATTATTCAAAATAGATGGCGCTCCAAGCTCGCCTGCCTTGCTTGTTAACTGCTAGAAACATTTGGTGACATGCTCACACTTTCTTAAATAAATAGTAAGACGGGCATCCGGACAGACAGATAAATATTGCTCGATCGACGCGGCTAGTAATGCAGAACAAGAATATATATACTTGGTGGGATTTGTCACGCTTCCGAAAAATGAATGACTAACTTCAAATTATATTACAATTTATACAATAAAACATTCCGATAAAATATTATGTTAAAAACTTGGAATTTTGAAAGCCCGATTAAATAAATATTATTTCGATTCAGATAGCCGGTTGAGAATGTAGGCAAGCACCATCACAAAAAGGACGAAACACCATTATTTTATAGCTTCTCGGCTTTAGGGATTTCACGTCTTTGCAGAGGGACTTGAGGCGTATCGATAGATTCTTTCTCTTCACGAACCGAGGTATTCTTATCAAGTTTTTTTATTAAAACGGGTATAACTCTTCTACAGTATGTGACTTTCTTAGTTTCGTGTGTGTATTGTGGTTTCTCTTCAACGCTAGGGTCCCAGTAGACTGTGATGCCCGAAGTAGTCGATTCAATTTCGCTTATAAAGGATTTACTTTCTTTTGATGCCATTTTATAAAATATGGTTTACTATTTTACGCCGGAACAAAGTATTTCAAAATAAAAAAAATAAAAACGTTTGCACAGATAATTTTGCTTTGGGAACTACAATATAACTAAATCAGAACTAAGGAATGTTTCGACCTAAGATTCCTTCGATGACTTCAATGTCAAGCCCTACTCGGATCTTAAAAAAAAAAGCGGCAGACTTTCAAATTATTCACAGCCTGCCTTGCTTGTTAACTACCAGGACCTTTCAGTGCCATGCTTAGACCTTCTTAAATAAATAAAAAGACGGGCATCCGGACAGACAGACAGATATGGCTCGATCGACGCGGCTAGTTATCTAGAACAAGAATATATATACTTAGTGGGATCTGTCACGCTTCCTTCTGCCTGTTGCATACATTTGCAATATGTAAAGAATGACAGTGGGTATATATTTATTTTGGCCAGTGAGTATATTAATTTTTACTTACTTTTCAGACAGGTGTGTTTGCATAAATGAGTATATGAGTGAAGTCGAGAAACCAGAGACCCTTCACTTATCTAGCTGCATCCAATTCGTAGCTCTTTAAAGGGATAACTTAAGGTATCCAAAGGTAGCTTGCAGTCTATGGTACAGTAGAACATTATGGTCACCCTATTAGTAATACTCTTTAACTAACCGACTTTAACCATTTTAATATCTAAGGCATCAACAAGAGAAAAATGAATGACTAACTTCAAATTATATTACAATTTATACATTCAAATATTCCGATAAAATATTTCCATGGTTAAAATTTCTAATTTGAAAGCCCAATCCAATAAATATTATTCCGATTCAGATAGCCAGTTGAGAATGGCGGCAAGCGCATAATACTCATCGTTCTCGTATATCACATTTCTCTCATTATGATTATTATCACGAACCGAGGTATGCGAATCATGTTCGCTTTGTACTAAACGGGTTTTAACTCTTCCACAGTATTTGGTGTTATATTTATCTGTGCTCTGTGGAGTGTCTTCGGAGTTGAGGACCACATTCTTATCGTCATTGTTATTCACATCCGTCTTATTATTATTATCACTAACCGAGGTATGAGATTCAAGTTCGCTTTGCAATAAACCGGATTTACGTCTTGGTGCCATTTTATAGTATTTGCTATTATATTTTCCGGCGGAAAAGAGTATTTAAAAATAATAATGTTAGCACAGATTTTTTATGTCATTTATAGAAATGTTCCCCAGTACCTCGGTTCCGGCTGCTTGAATGTCTGGGATATCATCATAAAATGCTCCCTTCATCTCGGTTTTCAGTTTTGGAAATAAGAAATAGTCACATGGTGATAAATCAGGCGAATACGGAGGATGGTCGATGAGAGAAATCCCTTTTTTCATTAAAAATTCGTTCATTTTCTTTTGATTTTTTGGTCGTCATTTAATTCATGTGGAACAAATAGCGCACAGACCTTTCTTTTCCCTAAATCTTCAGTTAAAATTCTCTAAATAGTGTTTTTACTCGTATTCAATTCCTCAGCCAATATTCTCGAAGGAAATCTAAATCAAACAATACTTATCGATCAATGCTTTTGGACTCTAGAAATGCCAACTATTCCTGCATTTTACCCTAGTTCCATATAGAGGAGTTACACACATCACAGGTTGCTACCCTGTAATTATTCATCACTGACACACTCTGGCTAGTGAATGTGTTGCCTTTTTGGCTTCTATTATCTGCCATATCTGATGCTGACCTTAATTTATTGCCACAAAGAATGTTTACACACACACACACACACACACGGGGACACGCACATGCAGGGAGTGCCCCATCCCCTTTGAAGTGCTCACAGATCCCACAGAAGCAGCCACAAAATGAATACGCAACATGTGAATGGCTAATTTATGTGCAAATTAATTTCATTTATTCTGCCATAATTTAAATTACTCTTCTCATCTCTTCACCTGTTCCCATATCGATTTATAATTCTGAAATATTTCCCCAAAACATGTAAGAAGCGAATCAATCCTAACTTACCTTTCCCATTTAGCTAATTATAGGGTATCTTCTGTTTGCCGTTATGAGCATGCAGACACAGATAGATAACGGGAACATACTAATAAAGCGATACATTTTGATGACTCCGTGGAGGAGCTTCACCATTTGCATCTCCGTCTCCGTTTCCTGTTATATCTGCGACTTTCATAGATGATTTCGAAATCGAAACTAATTATGCACAAAGTCGGACGATTTCGTAATCCAAATCCGAGTGTGTTTAGCTCCGACATGCTTAAGATAAGCCGCGATTATGAATGTAGATTTCATCCGCGATCGCAGTGATTTCTCGGAACCATTCCAGACGTGCCTGCACTACATGTGGCATGAGCAAGCTCTGATATGATTGATTATGATCAAGGTTAGTCGGTACCTTCAGGCATCCCAGACACCTTCTGCAAATAGAGAGGGAAGAGTGCTTGCCACAAATAACTTGTTCAGTCCTCTGCGAACATTGAGCAATCTGACAATATCGATTCAAGGCGGGCGCTTCGATTAGAGCCGAGTAATGATGATTGCATAATGATGCTAAGATAATGCGATGAGTGTTGCCGGGCAGAGGGAGAGAAAGGGAGTGAGAGGGGGCAACTCCGAGGGAAGAGTATTTGCATTTGGCACCGATTCGAATTTGTTCATCTTCGGCACAATCTTCCAACAGTCACTCGCAGTTTATCGCCGCGTCAAAGCAAACAAGACGCAGAAAAAAAATGAAAATATGTGCAAGCAAGACTGGCAGATACCCTGTAAAATGTGCAATCCAAGAAAAAGGAATGAAGGTCGAAAACAAAATTGAAATTGCGCATTTCTTTTCTTAACTGTTTGACGCACTTGAATATACCCCATTGAGGCACGTACAGGGTACAATGACAGCAGTTAAATACATAATGAGACCGTAAAGATGCAGCGCCAGTGTCCCCGTCCACTTGGGCACGAGACTCTCGCGGAGAGTCCCATAGCACGTATGCAAACACACAGAGGAAGAGAAAGAAGGGGAGACAGAGAGAGAGAGAGAGAGAGAGAGAGGGAGAGAGAGGGAGATGAGGGAGTGGGGCAGAGCATGCTTGGCTCTTGGAAAGCCCATTCAGGTAACGCTGCTTTCGCTCCGTTCGGCTCTATGCAAAATAGTCGTCGCTTTATTGACTTCCGTGTTTTGAGATCGTTATGAAATTTTAAGGTTACATTTATAGCACGCCAAATCGATGGGTTAGTCACAGCTCAAGGCTATAGAAAGGTAAATACGTTAGGCTCGTTGTGTCCAAAAGAAATTTGTCAGCAAATTACGAACTAACTTTAGTTGAAATAAGAATACTCTGTAAATTCACAACAATGTGCAGTTATCAAATAGGAAATTATCTTGAATTCACATCACTGTGATACTTTTGCAGAAGAGTCTCCAAACCGAAACAAGTTGACAAAACAGCGATCGACCACACTGAACTATAAGATACCCTTCCTCTGGCCTTTAAATCAGTTCCTTGATTATCTGTTGCGTTTATAGTTAGATCGAATAACGAGCATACGTGCATATGATATAGCGGGATTCTTTGAATCTCAAGTCAAATTAACAATATATATTTGAGGTTTTATACTGACGTTGGGAGTGATTTTCATAAATCCAAATTTTTACAACTTTTGTACGGTTTAACTTTCGCGAGTTGCAACTTGAACTATGCTTATTTGCGAAGCAGCGATACTTTCTGCTCTTCACCTTTACTTAAGTGGCAATGCTCATTAACTATCGGTGATGCCAACTATTGACTGCCAATGGGGTTGCCATCTGTCGTCAGAGTACAAAATGCATGAAAAATTTTAATAAACTTGATCAACGTTTGCTGTAGAATAATTTTAATGAACCTTCACGAAAGATCGAAGGAAGTAAGTGGGAATATAGAGAGGCAGGCAGACAGAAAGACAGATAGACAGGCAGAGAGAGAGAGACAGGCAGACAGACAGACAGACAGATAAATACACAGACAGACAGACAGAAGAGAAAACAGGTAGAAAGGCAGATAAAGATAGAGAGACAGACAGATAGATAGACAGACAGACGGACAGACAGACAGACAGACAGACAGACAGACAGGCAGACAGACAGGCAGACAGACAGACAGACAGACAGACAAACAGACAGATAGATAGACAGACAGACAGACAGACAAACAGACAGACAAACAGACAGACAAACAGACAGACAGACAAACAGACAGATAAACAGACAGACAGGCTGACAGACATACAAACAGACAGACAGACAGATGGACATACAGACCGACAGATAAAGAGACAGAATGCCAGACAGATTGAAAGAGAGACAGACAGATAGACAGGTAGACAGAGGGACAGATAGACAGCCAGACAGACAGATAAAGAGACAGACATACATATATATAGAGAGTCAGATTGACATACAAACAGAGTGACATACAGATAGACAGCAAGACAGACGAGCATGGTTACATCGACTCGACTATTGAGTTCTGCCACGCCTCCTTCCGCCTTTTAAAAAGGTTTACACAAAGCCACTTAACACTTAGTCTCGGCTAAGCCAAATTAATGTGGAGAGGGGAGAGGGGCTCTCCCAACAGGCCAGAGTCGAACTTCTTTCCTCTCCTCCTCGTCTGCCTCCTTCCATTAGTTTGCCACTCTCTGAGTGAAGTCGGAATCGCAATTGGCTTCAGCGAAAGGTTGCCAAAATATTTGCATGAGCCAAAAAAGAGGACGCGACGCGCCGCGAAGAAAGCGCAGTGCAGAGAAAGAGAGAGAGAGAGGGAGAGAGAAAGAGAGAGGAAGCTGTGCGCAGTGCAAGTGCCGTACGCAGTGTGCGTATGTACGCAGACTTTTGCAGAGCACTGTGCGTGCAAGTGAACTCTGCCCAAATATAGTTTGCGCCGCGGGCAGCTTCGGCCTCGTCGGGCCTGTCGGGGCGCAACAAACAAATGATGATTACAAAGGGAACAGCGGGGGGAGTGGGCAACTCTGAAATAGGGGAATGCGGGAACTGGGCGGGGTGGGGCGGTGCGGTGCGGGGCACTGGCAATGGCATTTCGCAAATATTTTCGCATTTAGCCGCGTTTTGCTGCCAGCACTTTCGCCCGAAATAAACTTCGCATGTACCTGCGATTGCTCCGCATCACGCAAACAGCACAAACCCCCCCTCCACATCTCACCTTTGCCCCCACTGCCACGCCCACGCACTCGGCAGTCAGGAGCAGCTGGCCTGGTTCCCGGGACACTTTTGCGAGCTGCTGCATCCGCGCCAGGCAAATCAACAACTTATGCTGTTTATATCAAACACAAAGCAGAACACAAAACACAAAACAAACACGCTGAGCAGACAGACAAAGAGGGGGCACAAATAAAGAGAGAAGCTGGGAGGAAGGGAGACAGAGACAAACAGCCAAACGCAACACAATCAGCTGCTGCTGTCATCGACAAGTTTCTGGCGCTGCCATGTCCAGTGACGCAACTGGAACAGGGCACAGGAAACCGTGACAGAGGGAGCGCCGGAGCAAGGGAAGGGGTGAGGGAGGCATTCACAATAGGAAGCGACTGGCAGGCAGTCAACTCGGCGGACACTTTTGTCAGGATCGTAGCTCATGCAGCGCGTTTCAAAGTGAATCATTGACAAAGTGCAGCGCGCCACTTTGCACCGACAAGTTCAGTTGTTTCGAAAAACCACACTGGTCCTCACTTCGGACAGTTGTTCCCATGGTATGTTATCGTTATCCAATCTTAATAATGTTCCATATGAGTAATACACCTTTGGAACATTGACAATGTAGTCAACTTGGTTGGAGTATTTTGAAAAAGAACAAAACGGGAAGTTAGGTTGCGTGGCAGCTGTATGTGTATCGGTCCGATCTAGCTTGTTCCGACTTATTTATAGCGTGCAGCAATAAGAAACATGGATGCCAAATTTTATTAGGATATCTATTAAACTGACTAGTTTCCGTTGCAACAGACGGACGAACGTGCAGGCACACAAAGCTAGATCGACTTATAGTATTAACCATACTTTATAGTGTCATAACTCCTGGCCAAAATTAATATACCCACTGCAACATTTTACATATTGCAAATGTATGCAACAGGCAGGAGGGGGCGTGACAGGTCCCACCAAGTATATATTTTCTTGTTCTGGGTTACTAGCCGCGTCGATCGAGCCATATCTGTCTGTCTGTCCGGATGCCCGACTTTCTATTTATTTAAGAAACTGTAAGCATGCCACTGAATGTTCCTGGCAGTTAACAAGCAAGGCAGGCTGTGAATAATTTGAAAGTATGCCGCTCTCTTTTTTTTAAGGGTCCGAGTAGGTCTTGACATTGAAGTCATAGAAGGAATCTTAGGTCGAAACATTCTTTAGTTCTGATTTAGTTATATTGTAGTTCCCAAAGCAAAATTATCTGTGTAAACGTTTTTATTTTTTATTTATTTTGAAATATATTGTTTCCGGCGTAAAATACTAAAGAACATTTTATAAAATGGCATCAAAAAGAAAATCCTTTATAAGCGAAATTGAATCGACTACCTCGGGCATCACAGTCTACTGGGACCCTAGCGTTGAAGAGAAACCAAAATACACACACGAACACAAGAAAGTCACTTACTGTAGAAGAGTTATACCCGTTTTAATAAAAAAACTTGATAAGAATACCTCGGTTCGTAAAGAGAAAAAAATTATGGATACGCCTCAAGTCCCTCTACAAAGACGTGAAATCCCTAAACCCGAGAAGCTATAAAATAATGGTGTTTCGTCCTTTTTATGATGGTGCTTGCCTACATTCTCAACCGGCTATCTGAATCGAAATAATATTTATTTAATCGGGCTTTCAAAATTTGAAGTTTTAATATGGAAATATTTCATTGTATAAATTAAATTAAATTAATTAATAATTTGAAGTTAGTCATTCGTTTTTCACTTGTCATATATTTATTTTATCTAACTTCTCATGCTCCATCGGTAATAGTCTAGTGGTTCTTCATATACGAGGGTCGTTTGATAAGTCCGTGACTTTTTGTATTTGCCGCGCACCTGCTCTAAATACAACACTGCTCCTGTCAGCAGTTATCGATTAACAGCTGACTGTAAAATTTTGAGAAAGCTGCGTATAACACGTATTCTAGTTTATGATATTATAGAAATATGTAAAAGAATAAAATAAATACAATAAAATAGAAAGATAATAATTTATGTAAAGTTTTTCTTCCCAATCTTTGATTCTTTGAAGTAAGCCCGATATTTACTAAATGTTTCAACCACAGCACAGTAAATATACATGGCAAAGTATTCCATCATAAGTCTGCTATATCTTAGAGCAATCATGGAATATGAAATTACTTGTCGAAATTTTAGAACTTAATTCTTGAAATACGTAAACGAACTTCATCTGCTGACTGCGTGTATTTCATGGCACACAGACTACAGATAACATATATTCTTCACTTTCCTTGGAACAATCAATTGAAAGGTATGATTTATGGTACATACACAAATTGTATATTTACACTGAATAGAACATGATATTTAAGATTGTAACTTAATTTTTCATTTTTCAACAACAACAATAATTCCAATCGCTCAAAATATAAAAGTTAGCATCAACTGTACCAGCCTTAAAATTAAAACTTTTGTCCTACCTAGGTAGAAGTTAAATTTTCCTCGAAACGCCTGTCTATTTTTTCTTAGCTTCTATTTCTGCATGCTCGCGTTTATGACACTGCCCCTCGGTCGGTTGGGCATGTCTTAACATATACTAACTTTTTACTAATACTATTAACTCTTCTGATCTGATTGGGTTTTTCTGGGTTTTCCCCAATTCTTCGCAACAAATGTTGGATCGGTTATATCTTTGTCTATCCCAGATTAAATTAAATTAAATTAAATTAAATTAAAATTAAATTTAATAAAATTAAAATAATCTTAGATCTTTTATATGCTTTATATTTACCTTATGCTTACATTTTTATAAATTTTTCACTTATTAATTGTTCTTTTGTCAATTCAGTCGACTGCATTTAGTTGACTTTAAATTAATTAAATAAATAAATAAATAAATAAATAAAAACTGAAGAAACTCAATTGTTATTTTTCGATTTCAAAATTGTCAAAACCATCAAATTAGTTCTTTTCTTTCGGTATTCGGGGGCCCTTGTGTACTGCACACCCTGCTCGCGCCTCGCTACGGGCCTGAAGAGTACCTGCCTTGTGCATCAGCAGCGAGTTGAATCGAGTCGAAGTGAAGATTTGTTCATTTGCTTTCTTTCACTAATTCGAGATCTATTGAGAGTGAATTTGTTGTTGAACTTGAAGCTGGTGTTACGACACGGTATCATTCAACCTAGCCACAGGTAGCACCTGCCTCAGCTCGGGCAATTCTCGTCGATAATCCGGGAAGGTATTCATCGCAGCAATTGCTCGAGTAGCCAGTCGAGGGCTCGCCTAATCAGCGGGTATTCAATGGATTCGTGAATATGTGTCAGTGGCGGCTTAGGCGGAGAAAGTTAATTGAACGAACGCGCTATGGTGGGACAGGGAGGTAACAAAGGAGGGAAGCGGAGTCTGCATCTGCAGCAGGTCGAAGCGGGCAAGTTGAGTGATTACCAAGTGCGATTGACGGGCGCCGTGCGAGGAAGGGCGCTTATGACATAAGTCGGAAGACAGGAGCACTGGACTGGAGGTGAGGAGGGGAGGGGAGGGGAGGGGTTGGTGCAACAAGTGCGCCGTGTGTAAGTCGTTTGCCATTTGCTCGCGTTTATTTGCTCTGCGAAGCGATGCGGGGCAGGCAGCTCAGTCGCTTCTAAGCGCGCTTCGCTTTGCGCAACAAGTGAAAGTCTCCGGCGCCGCACACACTCGATGCTCGGCTCTCGCTGTTGACTTAGCTGTTGTTGTTGTTGTTGTTGTTGCTGTTCATGCTCGAAAATCGTTTAGCCGTTCATGAAGATGCTGCGATGAAAGGCGGAAAAGGTGACCCCAGCGGCGCTGTTCACCGGTTTCCGCTATGCGACGCGGTGCGCCGAGAGCTTCGACACCTTTAAACGATTAATTTGATAATCGATGACCGCGCCAAGCAACGCATCGCAACCTTCACTCTTGCGCTCTCTGTCACTCTCCCTCTCTATATCTCTCTCTCTCCCTCTCTTCATATGTATGTCTGTCTCTCCCTGTACATGAGCATTACTGTCTGGCAGCCTGTGGCGGAAACTTCGCATGCCGAGTGCCAAAGATGTCGGGACAGATCCTTCCCTAGCCTGCTCCCGTTCCTCCCATCCTCCCCCTCCCCCTTACCATGCTCCATTTGCCCCGCTTGTGCATGCAAATGAGATGCGAGCAACCGAATTGAAATGCAAAGTGTCGGACAGCCAGACGCACGGGAGGAAGGATTGCCGTGCCAGACATGACAAAATATTTGTGTGGAAATATCTGAAATACTTGCAGACTGCGAGTGATGTGTACACACTGCTTGCCAAACATATATGCACATATGTAAGCTTCTGTCAGTGCCCGCAGAGAACTTTGGAAACTTTACTCCTTGCAGGTACTGGAATTTACAGACACATTTGATGTACTTATAAAGGGTTTTCAATTTGAAGACATCGTGAATGGGAATGTTGGGAGATGTACCGCGAACTTCTCTGTACTGTATTTCCTGCTGGGTTTGTTGCTTCCCATTTAGTACAGTTATTTCAAGGAAAGTCATAACTTTGCCTGGATTGGTAGACCTTAAGTGATTAGCCCCGAGAGGTGCTTGCTAGTACCGGATATATAGTGCAAGGTACTGAATCCAATAAATTCTTATTAAATTCTTTTCTTCCTATTTTTGTTTTTACCATTAATTATTTCTTAATTTTTTTTATATGTTTAATCAATTTTTTACTTTAAACACTGACCATATTTGACTTTAAATAAATAAATAAATAATAAAGGTTCCGTGCTCTTACTCGCAGAATCTGCAAAGGTCATTCTCTATTCTTAGTTTGCTTGGGTGCCTTGTGAGGATCCTCACGGGGTTCTACTTAGCTGCATTATATGTTTAAGCCTCTTGAGGTTGTGGCACCCTAAATGGCACTTCGGTTGCCGCAAGCCAGATCTTCTGACCTTAGGTACGCCCTGAAGCACTGTTAGCAGATAGTTTCTCATAAAACGAGTCATAATAACAACTTTATTTCGACCGATTATTCCTAAAACAACTACTTTATGTATAGTAATTACAAGCATATCGAGATATGTTAGTAGTCTGCTTATTACCATATTATATTGATATCTGTAGACAAGGTTAAAGTCACAAGTGTTTCTTCTTGCTTGTGAAAAATTTTCCCGTATGGTCGATAGTTTCTATGTGTTGTAAATATACTAAGCTGGGAATAACATGGGAATAACATGGGAATAACATACATAACATTCATAATAATAACATAAGCTGTCAATAACTTAACATAATTGAAGCATAATAATCGCAGATATAGTAAGACATCGATAACAAAGAGCAGTCTGGTTTATAATCTTAAAAGGTTTTTTTTACTCATTTATTAAAGACTAAGTATCGTAGCTATACGGTAACATATGTGTATTGTTCTTGTTTGCTTCGACTAAGTTCCCCGGAAGAGTATACAAATTGGAATTAAGTAGATATTATACACGTATATAGTAAATGAATCAACAAATTCTTATTGAAATTGAGGGGCCAAGAGTCGCAAGTTAACAGCTTGTTGGGGTCAGTTCCAAGAAGGGAACCTTTTTGCTGCAGACCTTGACACCCTCTGAGACAATCGCGAATCATCTTGATCAATCATCAGACTGTATTAAGGCCAAAAGATATATTTATATAGATAGGAAAACAACGACGATTTCTTGTCGTGACTTCGAGTGAACAGAGCTAAAAACTCGCAGACTGCAATGAAAAACAATTTTTAATTTTCTTGACTGTCGCAATAATTGCCTGGGGAAGGGAGGGGAAAGGGAGATAGAGATGGAGCTGGTGACAAAGAGGGAGACAGAGAGGAAGAGGGAGACATAGAAGAAGAGGGAATGGGGTATAAGAAAAGAAGTTGTCTTTAGAATTTCATTTGTGGAAAATTCAAATACAAATTTCACTGAGAATAGAGAAGGGCGGGCAGAGAAAGCAAAGACGAAGTAGAAGCCAGAAGCAGAGAAAGAGGCGGGAAGGGGGAGAAGAAGGGGGGAGCAAGGAGAAGATATCGTTAACTGATTAGCGTAAAAAAAGCGTTTAAATAGAATGCGAGCAGCGCCTGGGAGGTGCCTGATAAGCCTCGCCTGCCGATAAGCGCATTTAATTAGCATTAATTACGACGCAGGCGGCTGCTGGCTGCTGACTGCCGGCAGCGACGCTGACGTCAACGTCGCGGCAGCCAAATTGGCATTGTGAAAGCGCGAGGCGCGGCCCGGCGACGCTTGTGGCAGTTGGGCGCGCAATCAATGAGTGCGCTCTTTCTGGAGCACTTCGCCATGACAAATTGCAAATCGCGACGCCGCCAGAAGCGGATGCAGAGCAGCAGCAGTGGCAGAGCAGCAGCAGCGGCAGCAGTGGCAGCAACGTCAAGTGTCATAGAGAGACAGAGAATGAAAGACGGCAAGAAGAAAGCGGATTGCGCAATATTTGCGTCATCCCATCAAGCGCGACGCCAATCGAGAGGCAGAGAAGGAGAGGAGAAGAGTGAGAAAGAGAGAGGGGGGAAGTCTGCGGCTGGACCCGCATAATTGCGGCTACACCTGAATTCGGGGCCCTGCAGCCGAACTGAGCCAAACCAAACCGAAATGTGGGCGAGGCCTACGCGCCGCCGCCGTCGCAGCCGCCAAGACGAAGACGCGGCCGCGGACAGCGACGCGGACTGCGACGACAGCGTCTCACAACATTGGAATGCAATTTCACTTCTTTAAATATTTTCTCAATTGTTGTGCGTTTCGCCTTGCCTTGTCATTCGCCTTGTGCCTCGCCTGGCGATGCCGACGGCGACGCCAACAGCGACAGAGAAGGCGACGGCAACGGCGACGGCGACAGCGATAGTGTTAAGTATCTTTTTGGCACGCAGCTTACGCAGCATGCACACGCACGCAGAGACAGAGAGAGAGAGAGAGAGAGAGAAGGAGAAGAAGTGGGAAAGAGGGGAGGGGAAGAGACTGACAGACATACTCCAGCAGCTTGTGCCCATGTGTGTGTGTGCTTATTATGTATTTTAATTATGCGATTTTATTTAATTAACTAGACAAGGCTGTTTGAGGGTCTGAACTATATATGTTTAGTATGTAAAGTATTTATTGTATGATATGTATGTAGATATTAATGGTTTGAATGCATGTTTAAAAGTAGCTAAAATATTTGATTAAATTTATTTAAATTCAAGTATGTAAAGTATGTACTTACAATTATGTGTGTGATGTACGCATGTTTAAAAATATAATACAAAATATTTTATTTGTGTAATATATATAACATAAATAATTTTATTTTTTGAAATTCAATTCTAGGCGCTCGACTCAATTGAAGAGTATTAACAATAATAATAATAAAATTAATTTTAAATAATGAATAAAAGCGAGAACGAATGCACTTCACCATGCCAAAAGCTATATACCCTTTCAGACTCTTAGCTCCTCCGATTATTCCAATACTAGCTGTATACCATATATAGTGGAGCAAGAATTAAACGGAATGAATGTGTATGTTCAATATTATTTTTAACTTAAATTGACACTAACAAGTTAGGTGGTTTCTAAAATGTAATTGGTTCTTGCTACAAAAATCTTAATTTTTGCCGATTGTTCCTATATCAGCTCTATATAGAGGTTTGATTTTAATACAATTTTATATTTTTAGTATACATATATAGAGAAAAAGTCAGATGTAGTAAATTCGATTGCAGTATCTTCACAAATACTAAAAATTGGCGATAGTTGGTATGGCAGCTATACGATATATCGGTCCGAACCAACTGGTTCCGACCTATTTAGAGCGTGCAGCAGTAAGACACGTGTGTGACATGTTTCATCAAGGTAGCTCTACAACTGGGAAACTAGATTGCGTTGCAACAGAGAGACGAACGGACAGATAGACTGACGGACAGACAAACTGATGGACAAATAGCCATAGCTAGTTCGATTCTCCTGCTGATATCGATTCAGAATATATGCAATTTATAGGGTCGGCGATGTCTTCTAAGGCGCGTTGCACCCTTCTGGGAAAAATAAATACACCCTCTGTTAGGGTACAACAAGTTTCAATTCAATTATTAAATAAATTAGCTTAAATATTATGTATTCAAAGTTTGTAATCCCTATTCATGGTATATAATACTCTCTACATACATATATATAGAAATAAATTGTGTGTTCACTGAATAATATAAATTTATTTAACGCGTAATGTAATTTAAAAACTTCAAACAATGATCGTAAATTAATGGGTGTGCATTTAAATAAACTAAAAATTCACTAGTCATTAATTTTATATTACTCAAAGGCAAATTAAAGTTATCGAAATATATAAGTATATTTATGATATTACATTATAATAGCACAATCATTCAAATACCGTTTTATATTTAAGTTATTAAACACATTAAATATGTAATAAATAAGCTCCAAGCATCATTCGCACAATGACTCACCGAAATTCAGGGCAATAACGCGATTACAATACGCGACACATATATATGTACACCTGCATAATGCCCGCATAAAAGAATTCGAAATGAATGCAACGTTTTAATGGAAACTTTTCAGTCGAGAAATCAATTTGGCGTTCGTAACTATTATGATATAATAGAGGAGACAATTACGAAGTTGTGAATGAAGAATGAAGCTGTGAATGCAGAATGAAAGAGAAGAGAAAGAGCTCGAATGATGGCATACCCTGTAGCGGACAGTTGGAGAGCGGACAGTTTAAGTATTTGGAAGATAACCGATTCTCAGAGAAACTTAACAAATTTCTAAAAAAAAAAATAAAACAATAATGTTTATCAAGTAGATTAATGTTTGATATTCTTTTAACATGTTATATTAAAGTATAATAATTTAATATATAATATTTACAATATGTTGCAAATATCTTTAGAGCACGATAACCTTTCTTTATAGCAAGATTGCCACATCGATTGAAAGTGCCTTCATCAATGCAGCTGACATTCAACTCTTTGGGGCAACTTATATACAACCCTATATACCATATATACTATATACTATATACTAAGGGTACCATCACAGACCACGCTTGGAGCCTTCATTATGCGCGCTGTCTTTTGGTCAGTCGCTGTCCGCATCTTTTGCTCAGCTTGAAAACGAAAGTGGCCTCCCAATCAGCCTCTGCCTTTGGCTCAGCCAGAGACACTCAGAGTGAGGAAGTAAAAGCGCAAAAAATTGCGACGAAATCCTACAGAAAGCAAGAGGGAAAAGCAACAACAGCAACAAACAACAACTGGAACAGATGAGTCCGAAATATGGCCAAAAGGTGCTTAAGCTGCTACTGCAGCTGCTGTTGCTGTTGTTGCAGTTGTTTTTGTCGGGTTGGTTGGCCGCTGCAGCGATCGAGCTCGGTCGCTCGGTCGGTTGGTCACATGCCGATGAGGCTGGCACCTGGTCAAGTGGCACAGAGCACCCGCAGCAGGAAGTGCCCCGCCGTTGGGGCAGCCAAAGTGAGGCAAGGCGAGGCAAGGCGGGGTAAGGCGGGCGTATTAAGTCACCTGGTCGACAAAACTGGCTGAGTATGTAACCAGCCCGCAGCCAGGCCCGGCCAGGCTAGGCGCCGTTGCCAAATCGCAGTGCCATTTGAAGGAGGATGAGGAAGAGAGACGGAGAGAAAGAGAGAGAGAGAGTGAGAGAGGCCTGCTAGTGACTTGCAGCGTTTTAGTTTTCGAAAAGAAATGCACACGAGATCAAAACAAATTTGACAATCCGTAACTGGAGGCAAATATTGACACGCCGCTTAGGGCCCTACCCAAAAATTGGTGGCAAAGCAAACCAGTTTCCATACCCGCTACCGGTAGGGTGGTAGGGTGTTTTAGTTGTGTGCCAAACGAGAGTGTAGCTAACGAAGTATATGCGTTCTGTTCGTATGAACACCTTTATCTCAGAGACCCAAAGAGTTATGGCTACTAAATGTGTTAACAATTGATGTTATTGCAGTGCGAAGAGGAACTTTCTTTTTCTTTTAAAATACTGCCATGCCCTGTTATGCTAACTTAAATCGAAATATCACCGATTGCAACCGTAAACTATTCGATAAATACAATTCAAAAAGAAACACTACAATAAAAAAGTATTACTAATTATTTAATAAACATAAAAGGTATTTAGGAAATACTCTAAGGGAGTAGGGTAGAAGGGTGCCATAATATTGTACCAAAGGAAGATGTATCTAACTGGAAATATATGCATTCCGTTGGTATAAACACTTATTTCTAAGAAACTATGAGAGCTAGGTCTTTTAAATTTGGTAGAAATAGGTATTAAAGATGTCCGCAGAGAATGCTTGCTTAAGAACACTGCCACGCCCCGCCTCTCCTATTTAAACCGAAATATTATGAATTGTAAAGTTGTACACTCTTAATCATAATCAGATAATAAACATTAAAGGTATTTAAGCAATACTAAGGTTAAGGTGTTTAAGAAGGTTAGAAGGTATATCGCAGTCGAGCAAACTCTTCTTTTGCTTTTCTACTAGTTTTATCGGTCTTTCTCGTGAAGATTCGGAAGAGAGGCTGCGCACAACAAAGTATGTGTTGCCCAAGGCTGGGGCTGTGCCTGGAGGGGGGTGGGCGGCGAAGGGGCGTGTCTGATAAGAGAAATGGCCAACAAGAAATGCAAATGAAAGCGAAATCGAAGCACGCAAATGCCGCTGCCAGCGGCGGCAAGAAGAAACTTGCTTTGCGGCACAGCGCAACACAACTTGAATGCGACACGTCACGACACGCCGCGTGTTGCTCGTTGCGCTGCAGTCAGATGACTTAACCAGGCGGTGCCCGCCAGCGGAGGCTGCTGATGGATTCATGTCGAAATGCCGCAACCCATTTCGACTGCTCGACTGCTCGCAATGCCCGTGCAGGTGTGTTTGCCGATCAGTTAACGAATGACGATAATCACCGTTAAGCAGTCGACATCGAGATCCGTTCGAAAGTACGGCCCCAAGACCTTGCCAACCCCCCGACACCCTCCTGCCCAGGGGGAAAGGTACTAACAGCAATATTTATATGAAATTTCAGCAATCTTATTGAGCGATTTGCACAATCTTTCCGCTTATTTATCTCTCAATACTCCGCCTTTTATAGCTTGCTGATTTACAGGTAAACAAGCACGGAGGCCACAGTAGAGCGTGCTCCATATGGGATGAACAAGCTGATTCAGGGCTTGAAAAACAGCACCCTATTTGATGTAGTGCATTAATAACTTCACCGTCTATTATCTGTTCGCAAGCAAACTTCAAGTAATCGTTCAATTTTTTATTTTTTTCTATGACCTAATGGACATCTATAGTTCTTTCTTCTCCAAGACTGAATATATTCCATTAAAACGACGCTTTCAATTAGGTCATAATTGACTCACGATGCTGTAAATGGGCGTGGCACATGTCATAAATTAACTTGACCTGTATACATGTTTTCACTAAACTTAGTTATTTCTAGCTCTTAAAGTCTTCGAGGTCTAGGTTTTCATATGGACGGACAGACCGAGAGAAGGATGTGGACTGGACGTTGTGGGATCCAAGACGCCTACTTCGGTCAGTTGGATATATTTTGGGATGGTTTAAGTTTAAAATACCCTACTAGCGGAAGTTTTACGCATATAAATAGCAGATTCATGAAAAAGTATTAGTTGTGCATTTCACTATAAAGCTATATACAGTATCTGGTGGAAGTTAAGTATTATATCAATGTTACACATATACACTTGGCTCTCCTTTCCTAAACTGTTTATATAATGGTGCAGAACCTTATGTCTCAGTTTAATTCAACACTGATAAGGTATTTCTATAATTAAAACTACTTTTCATAACTAAACCTTAATTTCAGCGGAATGTTCTTATGATATATTAAGATATAGGATATATATATGCATAGGTTACTTAGGTTTTACTAAAACACCTAACAAGAGAATTTTCCGGAACCTAACTCCGTGATTAACGAGGAACAAGTCAAAAAGTTAACAGTTGTTCAGGGTTAATAATTGAAATCTGATAAAATAAAGTCTGAATATTCAGTTTCGATAACTAAGCTTGTGTTACATGAAGTATTAATGAACTCGGGTTATTTCCAAATTGCTATAAATAGTACGTATAGGAAATTATGGAAAGAAGACTACGAAAGCAATAGATTTCTTTCCCAATTTCGGTTATCCATTTGCTTACCCCTCTGAATATCTCTTGAATATGCACGACGAAGTTCGCGTGTTGTCGCTAATTGAATGAGCACATTATATCCATTATATCATTAACTATCCCATAATGAAACTGGGTTAGCAAATTAAGTGGATGCAAAACGATCCGCAGATGGGAAAGCAAGTGCAGGCCGAGTAAAAGGGGCCCAGGGGATGTCTCCTGCTTAGGTATTCTGACGGCGCGTGCCGGGGGGATTACATGTCCACGATGCTAGGTGAGTCGTAACCGTACCCGAAATCCGCCTCGGCTTTTGTTATCTCGGATCGGAGACGGAGACGGAGAGCGAGAGGGGGAGGGAGTTGCAGGCGATTTGCATGCGGAGTGTGGCAAGCGCGGCAAGGTCTGTGTGAAAATGTTGCAAAACTGGTCGCGTACCAGAGACGCCCCCCTCTCTCTCCGCCATCTCTCTCGCACTCTCTTGCCCCGTCTCGCTCTCGCTTGCCGTCCCTTCAGCGAGCACCTTGTGCGCGCTCTGCCAGCAACTGCGACTGCGACAGCGACTGCGACGCCAGCGTCGTCGTTGTCTTTATTTATTTTTGTTTTTTTACGTTTACAAAATTTCTTCACTTTCGGTTTCGGGTTTTCGACTCTATTGCGGCGGCTGCGCAGCCGCCGAGGCGACGGCGACGACGATGACGATGACGACGACGACGACGACGGCGATGACGACGCCGGCTATTACCTATATGAGCTGGCGTTATCATCTGAGCGGCAGCATTTTCAATCCGAGAGTGACAAGCAACGGACGCCAAGCCGTGCCGTACGATCCGCACGATCCGTTGCCAAAATATCCGTGATCCGCGACTTCTCTTCGTCTCCTCTTTTTTTTTTGACTCGTCTTCGTCGCGTCCTCGCGGAACTGTGCATCGATAGCGATAATAACCGATAAGCCTATCGATCGGCCAAGCGCAACTGCCAATCGTTGTTATTGTTCTTGTTTTTTTTTTGCTGTGCCACGAAAATCGAAGCAAAAGCATCGACTAACACGAGAGTGATTTCGCCGCAACTGGAACTGGAATTATTGCAGAGCAGCCGACATGGTAAAGATTCCCCCTCCTTTTCCAGGCACTCTGCACTCCCCCTCCCCCGATGTCCGGGGCGAATTCATTGCAAGGATTACGCAGCGAATGAGGCGAAAGCCAAAGACAGCCGCGACAAATATTTTAATTTAAAATTCACAGTAAGGGTTTGAGGAGGAGTGGGGCAGGGGATGGGGGAGCTAAACGAGCAGCTCGCGGAAGTTTTTTGTAATTAGGATCGGCTTAGTGCAGATGGGGGGGGGAGCTTCATAGCGAAAAAGAAAGCGACGCTGCGCTGAAGTTCGCCGCAGTCGCAGACGATGACGCGGATGACGGCGAAAATGACTTAAATGACGATGATGTGCAAATGCGAATGAAAGTAACTAGGCACACAAACATGCACACTTGCGCGTGTGTGTGTCTCTGTCTGCGTCGACTGCAGCAGAGTAAGAGAAAGAAGGCGCGCGAAGCAGTTCAATAGAACAAAGTCAACTCCCTTTACTCCCTCATCCTTCTGCACTGCTTGCTCACCTTGCTGGTGACCTCGAAATGACCTACGCAACGAATTAATTGATGAGGGGCTCTGCTGGTTCTGCAAGTGAGAATTGATGGGGGGATTGCCAAAATATCCAGATTATTCATTACGATAAAGTGGACCAGCAAATGCAAACAAGGAATGCCTCAAGACTTTGCCTTTTGGGGGCCAACATAATTAATTTATGATCGAAATTGATTCATAAATAATTCGCATTTGCCGACTGCCTTCCCACTGTGACTGTGTGTTTGTGTTTGTTTGTGTGCGTGTGCCACTCTTTTCTTTTGCCCGTGTTCTGTTCTAGGTTAGGTTTGTGCCGTTGTTATTGCTGCTATTATCGTTGTTCTTGTTGTTGCTGCTGCTGCTGCGAGGCAACTTTAATTAACGCAGATTACGATTCTTGTTTTTGAGCGAATGTTTGACAGCAGCAGCGCAGTAGCAGAGCAGCAGCTGTGTCCGGGCGAATGCCAATGGGAATGAGCGAGGCAGGGCAAGGCGAAGAGAGCGCATAGACCCCCCTCTCTCATTCACACACACACTGGCAGAGCGGGGCAATCCTTTTGGCTTGACTTGGCTCCTCTCTCAACACACACACACAAACATGCATAGGCAGTTTTGTGCTTCACTTGGATCGTTGCTCTCTCGTTGAAATGAGCAATGCAAGGCAAAGAGAGTGCATAGAGTGCTCTATCTCTCAATCCTTTGGCTCCTCGCTCAACACACACACAGGCAGTTTTGTTCTTCACTTGGATCGTGTAAGCACAGCAAGTCAAGGAGAGCGCATAGACTTCTCTCTCTGTCTCTCACACACACAGGCAGTAGCCGGCAATCCTTTCGTCACACACACGTACACTTGCACACACGTGCATCGTTCCTTGGTTCGTTCAGTTGTTCGTTCATTTGTTCAGCTCAATTCAGTTCATTTGTTCATCTTCGAACGGTTTTCTCAACGAGAGTGAAAGTTCGCAGTCTGCTGCTGCCTCTGCCTCTGCTGCTGTTGTTGTTGTTGTTGCTGTTTACTGCTCATTTGTTTGGATTGCTGCTGCTGCTTTTGTTGCTGTTGTTGATGTTGTTGTTGTTGCTGTTGTTTTGTCAATTGTTTAGCATCAATAACAAATATTTGTCGGCTATGCTAATGAACAGAAATCGAACGAAAGCTGCCCAAAGTAACAGCCCGAGTCAACAACAACAACAACAACAACAACAGCAACGCCCAAGGCGCAGGTGAAGTCTTCGTCTCTGTTGAGACGGTCATCTATTTTGTTTATACTCTGTCAATCAATATCAATATGAATACAGATGCGAATGACTAATAGAGTGCTGCATGAATGCATGCAAAACGGCAAATCAATCATTCATAAAAGAAATGAGTTCTTTTTTTTTTTGGTGAACTCACTAACTCAATGAGCGTGAGTGAATGTTGTGTTTTTCCCCCTGCCTCGTAAATTACTGTACTCATTCATTTGACAGTGAGTACAGTATTTCAGAGAAGGGTATTTTAGTGACAGTGAGTACAGTATTTTAGTGACAGTCACAGAAGAAAACGGTACAACATATGTTACAGCTTTGTCAATATATATTTTTGGCCGAAACAAATACCATATGTGGTACTTAGTTGAACACCCTTTGCTGATGAATGGCTGTAAAGCACTTATAAAGGCTTCCCTCTCCTCCAATTTCCTGCATTGCCTTTCATTGTCCACATGAATTAAGTCATTTCATAGTATTTTTAAGTGTAATCACTCACTTTTTGTTGTACTCATCTCAAAAAAAATCTCATTAAATCATTTCCCAAAAAGTGTACACTTTTCGTTTGAATTACATGAACTGTTGCCAGTGAGTGATGATTATAAATATAAGATTAGTATAAGACAGGTAAAGAAGCTCTAAATTCAACAGATGTACAAGGGATATTATAGTTCGCAGTACAGTTGCCACTTTTCAATAATAGTATTAATGAGTACATTATAAATGAGTACAGAACAGAACTGCGCAGTACAGTTCAGTTGCCCTGACGTGAATTCATTCATGCAGGACTTTATTGCCTTTGCTGATGCGAATCTACATTGAGTTACTTCCCCTCTCCCCCACTCCTTGCCCCTCTGCCCGCAGTCTCCATCGACCGACTGACTCATTGACTCACTCACAAAAACAATTGTGTTAGTTACTGCGATGCCGCAGTCGACGTTGCCGATGCCGTTGACTGCGCCAGCATGCGGGTCACTTCACACGCTTCACACACACACAATGACCGCCCCCCTCCCCCGCTCTGTCTGTCTGTCTCTCCCACTCTCCCACGTTCGCTGCACACTTTTAATTGTTTGCCATTTCTTGTATAATGTATTTTCATTATTCGCGGCGTAATTTCACCGCCTGCATTTGTGACACCTACTCATCCTCACGGCAGCGCAGCGCAGCGCAGCACAGCGACGCAGCCGGCGGCAGAGACATCAACTGCGACGGCAGCGTCGACGATGACTTTGTTTTTGTTGCTGCTTGCCTAGCGGGAAGTGAAAGTTTTCGGACGTATCATTTCTTCATGTTGCTTTTATTGTTGTGCCTTCTTCTTCTTCGCCGTCTTCTTCGCCTTCTTCTTCATCTGCGGCCACTTTGGGCGCTTATGACATTTAAAAGCTGGGCAAATTGTTGTTCGTTTTGCTCATTGTTATTTACCCCCCTCCCCTTGATGTATTCAATGCGCGCTGCCTCTGCCGCTGCTTCTGCTCATCATCAGCGACCATCGATGCTGCTGGCTGATTGCCCATCGGGCAGTGTCTTACGCAATTGGAGAAAGGGGAACGAGTGTGTGAGTGAATAAGAGTGCGTGTGATTGTGTGTGTGTGTGTGTGTGAGTTAGAGAGTGAGTTACAGTTCGGACATTGCACAATATCTCACGCGCTCATCTCTAGCAAGTTCCACATTCCAACTTCCCACTCTCCTTCTCTCTCTCTGCTTCGCTCTTACACTGACTGCCAGCAAAAGTTTACATGTGTCTGCGGCGCAAAGGCAAAGTTTGGTAATAAATTTGATGGTTATTATAGACAAGTTGTTAACCTGTCAGAGAATACCCCCTTCTATCACTCCCCCTTCCCCTCTCTCTCTCTCTCTCTCCCTCTCTCTCTGTGGTACCTGTGCACATACAAATGTGGGCTAGTGTATTCAAATTGCTCTGCGCCCGTCTAATCGTCTCTGCCGCGGTCGATTCGCGGCCTGTTTTCGGAATTCGAAATGAGTGATAGTAAGTGGAGATAACGGGAGAAGGGGGAGGGGGGAGAGAAAGAGTGGGAGAAGCAGACATCGTACGAATTTCGCTTGTAAAACAAAAACCAATTAAACGTCGCTTGCCCGACGATGATGATTGCGTTTATTTCGCTTACCTTCCACACTCCCCTTCCCTTCTCCTTCTGCCGCTCTTCTCACCTAACTGCCGTTATGTTTTGTTTGGTTTGCTTTGTTTTTTTTTTTTTTTTTTTTCATTTTTTAATTTTGGCTATTTCGGCACGCTCGTCCGCAGCATTATTGATGATGAGGCGAGCGTGCCGCGACGTCAATCAGCGCGATTACGCTACGTAACAAGCGAAACGTTACGTTACGTTACGTTACGAGCTGCGACATCAATTACGTTTTAATTAGAGCACAATTCGCGACTGTCTGTCTCTGTCTTTGTGTGTGCGTGTGTGTGTGTGAGACCACAAGCCAATGAGCGATGTTGAGAAAGAGCGGGAGGGCAGCGAGTGGAAGGGGGACAGCAACTTGCCCGACATGCTGCCACGCTGCCTTTGCTGTCTGCGACTGCGACTGCGACCGCAGCGAGGTTCGCCCGACAGGCGACAGAGGTCGCCAGCTGGCAGCGCGAGTTCAAGTTGAGTGTCAATTTGCATCTTATTGAACTTAGTCTGTGTGTGAGTGTGTCAGTGTGCATAGTTTTCGATAGTCCCCTAATAATTCCATAAAATCGATAGTTAATTGATCAGGATAAGGTTACTTCTGTGTCTCGCTATGTCATCCCAAATACGTCATCTCTTGTCTTAAATAGTTTCCATCTTATTGTAGCTTGAATGATCAATAAACATATATCTGATAGTATTGATATTAGCCGATAGTTAGTCGATCAGTATTCGATTATTTCTTACTTTCAATTTGTTTCTATCGCTCATAACGCCATCTCACTTGTGTCATCTCTTCGCTCATGTTGCTCTTATCTCAGCATAGCGCCTCTTCATCTCATCTCCTGTACAACATACCTTAACTCCTATCGTTATCATATAGTAAGGAGTATCTGTATTACTATCCAGAAGATCTATCCCACCTTAACTACGCTTAGACTTTTATTATTAGTCCAGTTATCCTATTAATACCAAGACTAAGCTCATCTCAAAATAATTTTATTCTGTTGCATATTAGGGTGACCACATTTCACCTATATAATCTATATCTTTTAAGTTTATTTAACTTACTTCTCTCACTTACCCACTCTTTTCTTCTTTCTCTCTTCCTTTTCCTTCCATTCTCTCTATCTCTTCACTTCCCCCTCACCTGCCTCTTGCCCCCACAGATGCTACTACGGCTGAGTCTGCTGGCGGCGCTCTGCTTCTGCGCCGCACAGGCTGTGCTCAACGGAAAGGACGTTAAGCGTCGCGAGGCTGGCTTCGACAGCTATGGTCCCCCACCACGACCCGCACCACAGTACGGTCCACCACCGCCGCAGCACCACACGCCGCATCGCGAGTACGGCGTGCCCCAGCAAATACCCTTCCGCGAGTACGGCCCCCCTGCGCTGAAATACGGTCCACCCAAGCTGAACTTCCTGAACGGAGGCGGTGGCTCATCATCTTCGAGTGGTTTGCACGAGCAAATCAAGACGCACTTTGGCGTGCCGAAGCCTTACTACGGTCCCCCCCACATCCAGCACAAGCCGGCACCACAGTACGGTCCTCCACCCCCGAAGCCCGCACCTCAGTATGGTCCTCCTCCAGTCCAGTACGGTCCACCAGCAGGACCCCCACCACATCCCCAGCCCCAGTATGGTCCTCCTCCCCCGCAGCCCGCACCCCAGTATGGTCCTCCTCCACAGCAGTACGGTCCTCCACCACCACTGAAGCTGCAGCATCGTCCCGCACCGCAGTACGGTCCACCTAAGCCACAGTACTCTGGACCACCACCGCAGCCACTCCCCGCACCGCATCCGGCACCGCTGTTCAAGCCCGCCCACCAACCCGCCACCTCGTATGGTCCCCCCGCCTCCGGGCCCCTGAACCTGCCACCCAAGCCCGTGTACGACACACCTCCCAACTACGGTCCACCCCCACTGCCCGTCAACCTGCCCGGCCCCGGCCCTGGCCCCACGTTCAATCGTCTGCCCGAGACCACCATCATCCTGAGCGGACACGGAGGTCAGCAGCAGTTGCCGAGTGGCCCCGGAGGCGGCCCTGTCAAGCAGGTGCAGATCCAGATCGATGCCTCGGGACACACACACAGCGTGAGCGGCTCCCAGGCGCCGTTCCACACCGCCTGCGATGGCTGGAAGCCAATCCCGGCTCCAGTGGGCGCCTACGTTGAGCAGAACCACATCGAGACGCAGGGCGGGTACAGCAGCGTCAACCAGGGCCACAATCAGGTGCAGATCCAGACGCAGGCCCAGAACTTCGGCACGCAGTACAGCGTGGGTGGTGCAAGTGGAGCAGGTGTTTCCGCATCGGGCGGAGGCGGCAGCAGCATCGTGGAAGGACTCTCGGACGAGCAACTCGTGGCAGTGGCCTTGCAGGGCGACGTGCAGGGCAATGTGATCACCGGACCCGGCGGCGATGGCCAACTCAACTCCATTGACTCCGAGGCGCTGCAGGTGAGTGTCGCATAATCCTCGCAGGATGTCCCTATGGTATCAACTGATAACGCTTCTCTTTCCACAGCTCTCGTTGGGCGCCATTGATGACTCCTACTCGAAGCCGCCGTCGGACTCGTTTGCTCCCGGCTCGGTGCATGCCCAGAAGTATCACAGCGGTCCCGGTGGTGCACTGCCTCCACCCCCACCTCCGCCACAGTTTGCACCCAGGCCCAACTATGGACCACCACCACCACCTCCACACTTTGCCGCGCTAACCAGCAGCCACAGCCAGTCGCAGTCGCAGTCGCAGAGCCACGCCCAGTCGCACTCCAATGTGAATGTGCAGTACGGTCCCCCTGCCGGTGGTAACCCGCAGCCCTTCCCCCAGCACGGCGCCGGACAGCCCAACACACCCGTTGCCTACCGCCCACCCGTGCCCGCCGGTCTGCTGGAGTCCATTGGCGCCACCGTGCAGCACTTGGACCAGTTCGGCGTGAAGCCACCCCAGCAGCCAGCCACCTACATTCCCCCTGCCGCCCACGAGATCGCACTGAGTGGCCCGCCACCACCACCACCAGCAGCCCACTTTGGAGGACCTCCTCCACCACCGCCCCAGCAGATCGTGCAGCAGCAGCTGCCGCAGCCACAGCCAGGTCCTTCCTTCGGCCACCAGAAGCCACTGCAGCTGCAGCAGTACGGCCCGCCCGGACCTCCACCACCTCAGGCTCTCTACCAGCCCCCTCCGCCGTCGCAGCAGTACCTGCCTCCGCCCGCCGTCTTCCTGCAGCAGCAGCAGCAACAGCAGCAGCAGCACGCGGAGAACTCCTACAGTGCCTCCCAGTACACGCAGCAGTTCGTGCAGTCCCAGGGACTGCCGCTGTCGCAGCAGGCGCCGCGCTTCAATCAGCTGCCACAGCCACAGACAGTGGTGGTGCACGACTGCGGCCACGGACCCAACCTAGTCAGCAGCACAGGCTACCAGGTGCAACAGCAGCAGCAGCAGCAGCAAGTGCAGCAGTTGCAGCAGCAGCAGGTGCAGCACTTTGGCAGCGTGTCGGCCAGCTCAGCTGGAGCGTACAACGCCATCGCGCAGAGCATTCCCGTCGCGGAGCAACACACACAGTTTCTCACTGGTCCCGCCGATAGCTACGGCCCACCGCCATCGGGCAACGACATCGACTTCGATCACTCCGGCTACGCCTCGCAGAAGTCGGCGGTGGCCGCGTTGCCGGACGGTACCGATCCACAGCAACTGCCCGGCTTGGATGGCCTGGACGTGATCTCGGCCCAGAAGTCGCAGAGCATTCAGCTGGATCCTAACTCGGATCAGCCGGCCAAGAACTTCCAGGTGCAGTTCGGCAGCTCGTTGAGCGGCAATGCCGGCGGTGCAGGAGGTGTTGGTGGTGTTAACGTGCTGGAGCAGGGTGCCAACCACGAGGAGATTCTGTCACAAGGTCTTCTGCAGTCCATTCTCACTGCCATAGAGCAGCCACAGTCGTCGGCGTCGGGTTTGCCACAGAACCACAAGGCGCAGAGTCGCTCGGACGAGCAGCATCACGAGGATGAGCACGAAGAGCAACAGCACCAACTGGAGGACGAGGATCAAGAGGAGGACCACGAGCATGGTGCCTCCAATCGCGTCGAAGTGCGCGTTCTGCCCGATGCCGAGGCGCACGAGGAGGAGTTGCGCGCCATCGTCAAGGAGCTGGAGCCCATTGTCGCCGCCGAGGTCGAGGAGAAGGCCAAGAACTAAGCTCAGTCACTACATACATATAGACGCTATGTAGCCATCACCCATGATCCACGGTACCACCGACCATGTCCATGTCCATCTCCATGTCCATGTCCATGTCGACAGTCCCCGTGGCCCATTCGCATCGCTTTTTTTTATTTATTGCTCCATCGCATACCCCTATATCGTATCTTATATCGTATCGTATTCACACCCAGCCAAGCCCAGCCCAGCTCAGTCCACGACCCGCTCCGCGGACCCATTGCCATTCGGACCGGACGGAAGACGGAAGCAGAGACCCGACTCAAACAGAAGCTACGCGAAGAGCGCGAGTCGTGCGAGGCGGGGCCAAGCTGAACGAAGTAACGACTAAAGACAACCATAAAACTATGTTAAATAAATAATTTATTTATGTTTATTACGATTACATATATTACCCAAACGTCTTTCACTTATCGATGGAGTTGGCTGATTGTGGATAATCTTCTAAAAGGCTTGACATGTCTTCCAACGGAAGAAGGTCACTATCTTTTGGGTACCTGGTTAGTCCGCTTCATAGAATTGTAGGGTACCACTGTCTCATCCTTAGTGAAGGGTTGGACTAAGCAGGCTAAGAAGTTTACAGATCCCTTGGCTTATGGTAGTCCCAGTTACCTCTCAAGGAGGGACCTTTATCTCCTTGTCGGCTACCTCTGTGGTGAACTATCCCCTAGGCAAGATCCAATTATCTTAGGACACAAAGTGCACACTCTGCTAAGATGATGACCAAACTACTAAGCACATTCTCTGCGTCAGTCCAGCCTTGGTAGGGATGAGGAGGTAACATCTGTAAGCGGGTACCGTTTCTTCGACCCTTCGTTAATGAAATTATCATTTCGCGATAGAGGATCTGCTAGACTACATTAGGGAGACAGGGCAGCTTTTGTCAATGAATAAGATAATTGGTTGTCTTCTAACTTGTCGATATACTATACTATACTATATACCTATTTGCTGAATTACCAATCGGAATTTCTCCCTGAATTACTTCCCCATCTTCGGTTCGGTTTGAAAAACACATTTAAATTACTTATTAAGGAAATAGTTGTAGTTTCCTTAATTATCAAATATAAATAAATTTAACGTTTATCTTCAGTTTTCTGCATCCGTAGGAAATATTAAACTATTTTGAAATTGCAAATATCCCTTCCATCTTCTACACTCTCGCGCTATTTCCTATTTAAGTGTTTAACGATCGATAAAGAGATAGAGCTCGATGATTTTACGTATTATATGTGCCTTACGAGTAAGTCCACATATTTACGAACTTCGGAGATGTTACAACAAAATGCTCCAATAATGTCGCAGTAGAGCCATAAATATGCCATAAAATGTGAACAATATTTGCATTCAAGATTGGGCTAGGCACCCAGGCAAGCAACTATCAACAATACCAACTGATATTTCAGTATTTTTGCATGAATGGGTTCTAGGTTGGCTTTGTTTCAAGGCGCTTTCCCTTTTACTTTTCCATGGCACTCCTTACGCTTCTCTTATTTCGGAGAATAACGATTATTAGTTTAGTATTTTTTGCCTGCCCACGGCACAATATGAAGCTCTGATTGTTTCTTCATAAACAAAGCTCTATTCTATGCTTTATTCGATTGTTCAAATTCTATAAAAATGTGATTTTTGCTATTTTTCAGAAACAATCAAAAAGTTCCAAAGCAACAGGAGGCGCGTAGCTGCGTGTAGAACCTATTGTGCAGCACTGTGTGCCAGAGTAGAGATACGAATAAGCTTCTATATTGGAATAGGTAAAAAACGAAGGGTCTAACAAGTAACGTCAAATACAGAAGAGCGTAGCCGACGTTAATGTACCCTCTGGCTGATATTCAACATGTTCTTTACTTATATTGGCATTATTATCGATTAGGTTCTTATCTTATCTTATTTCTATATAGTAATTTGACTTTAATTTAATCTGTGTGACATAAAAAAATTCGCATGGAAAACTTCATGTTCTTCGTATGTTTAGTTCGAATATAGAATGAATATGGCTATATCTACTCTGCTACTCGACTATTTTCAGTGGTGCAGGGTATAACAATGCCACATTGCTGGATGCGCAGCCTTTGTCAAGGTATTATTGAGGAAACTGTAGGGTATGAATTAAATTTCTAATTGAAACTCAGTTCAGAAATTGTGAACAAGTAGCCAACTAACACGTTCTCATGCATGAGTGCTATTTATATATTCCACACTCAACGGATTCAATAATATTTGCAGTGTGCCAGCAAAAAAGGCCCTTCGCAGGTGTCAGTCAAATTTGATGAATAGTTGATAACTGATTGAGCGAATTAAATCAAATCGAATTTCAAGTGAGCGATTTATTATTGACAATGGAAACATATCAATTAGCTGCTGCAGACACCTGCAAACACGTGAAGCCCAAGGTCACAGGACGGGGCAGGCAAATGCGATGCTCATTTAGCTACATTCCGCAACGGGAACTGTAGCTAGCATGCAGTGTGCTTTCGACTCTGTTTGAATTATATTTTTTTTCTTTTATTCTTTGGACTAACTAGGCTATTTCCAAGGAGTAATAGTCAGAGTGTTATACAATTACGAGGGTCGTTTGATAAGTCCGTGACTTTTTGAATAAAATATATTTTTTTCGTCAAAGAAGCGTTTTATTTCTCAACATAATCTCCTTTTAGCTCTATACATTTAGTCCAGCGTTTTTCCAATTTTTTTATTCCTTCCAAATAATAGGTTTTCTCAAGGCCCTCAAAATAGTCGTTTGTTTCTGTGTTTCTCTTCATTTGACCCGAATCTCTTACCGCCGAGCCATTTCTTCATGTTTGGAAACAAAAAATAGTCACAGGGGGCTAAATCTGGAGAATATGCTGGATGGGGTAGCAGTTCGTAGCCCAATTTATGAAATTTTGCCATTAGCACACGAAATTCACTTTTTTCCATTTTCGTTAAAATTCACGAGATCGTCTGCTTTCAATGCCTATAAAACGCAAACCAAAAAACGCAGCTTTCTCAAATTTTTACAGTCAGCTGTTAATCGATAACTGCTGACAGGAGCAGTGTTGTATTTAGAGCAGGTGCGCGGCAAATACAAAAAGTCACGGACTTATCAAACGACCCTCGTATATAGTGTGATCATACGATTTCAATTCAGATTCATTCGCAAGGGAATCAGATCAAGTCCCATTGGCCTCACAATCCGCTACTACTACTGCGACTGAGTCACAGCAAAACTCTTCAGCGCACATACCATATCTGTCTGTCTGTCCGGATGCCCGTCTTTCTATTTATTTAAGAAAGTGTAAGCATGTCACCAAATGTTCCTGCTGTGAATAATTTGAAAGTATGCGGCTCTCTTTTTTTTAGGTCCGAGTAGGTCTTGACATTAAAGTCATAGAAGGAATCTAAGGTCGAAACATTCATTGGTTCTGATTTAGTTATTTAGTAATAATCTGTGTTACTTGGATTTGTGAAAATAGGGAACTGCGACTTTGTGCCATCCTTTAGTATTCTATTTTATATATATTCTCGCCAGAAACACGTTTTTAAAAATTATCTTACACTATAATAAAGAAGAGCTTTTACAATACATAATGTCATTTAGTTACAGGGATCTAGGTTTTCAAACTAGTCCTACCACTTTTAGCTTAGATCTAGGTCTTTAAATGGGCAGTTAGACAGACAGACAAACAGTTGAATAAGGCTACACTAACTCGACTATTGAAGCTTAATGAGAAAACCTTCAAATGGGGTAGGAAACTTCTTCTTCTGCCTGATTCATACATATTTTGTTAACAAAAAGTTATAGAGATACGGTATATATGTGAAATGAAATGAATTATATTAAATCAGGGACTTTAACACCAAAGCTTATACTCACTTTATATCCTAGGAAGGCAGCTTCTCAAAATTAAAGAGCTTAGGTTAAATAGTCTAGTTAGAATCTTAGATTTCATAAGCAACACTGGAATAATCATGCAGCTCTGAGCTGAGCAGGGATAAAATATATCTTAAAAATCGAATTTCAGTTCCTGCTTATTAGTAATATATATACATTATATCTACCTTCATTAATTGTTTATCGTTTAAAACAGATTCCGTATATTTTAAAGACCATAGAAAATACGATAATACATATTTTTTGGCCTGTTCTTTTCTTCTGGTCTGGACTGGGTGATATATATACTATATATATATACTTTTGTGTCTCGAACTATTTCAAGCAGGCATAAACATGCGTGAGTTTGTCTGCAGATTCTCCGTGACTTTTGCATTTGCTGATGAAACTGTTTCCCTTCTCCCCATTGCTGGTTTGCTGCCAAGCTTGTCTCGTGCCTTGCGAATCTTTTGCCTGATTTGGCTTTTCCATTGAGTTTCGTTCACTGCCTCGAGTGGTTGTTTGCAAGGGAGAAGGGACAGAAAGGAGAAGGAAGAGGAGTGGCCTGACCTGAACTTTTTGGCGAGCAGAGTCCGCCGGGAGCTGTCTAGCTGTGCCTCGATCCCGTGGCTGATCCCCAATGCAGCAACCCGGCAGAGAGGTTGATGGAGGGGGCAGAGAGTGTGGGGGGAGGCGGAGCAAAGCGGAGCAAGGCGGAAATAATAAAAGACATAAAATTAATTAAATTAGGCATAAACAAAGCGAAAGGTGATTAATTAACTAGTAATTTATACCGTCCCATTCAGGCAGGAGCTCGCATAAAAGACGTGCCGGACCCCGAGGGGCAGCGCAGCGTTAGGTGAATGAAGGTAAGTGCAGGGCTATAGGAGGGGGGAGTGGGGTTTTGCTTGTGCAATTCGACCATAAATGGGTTGTAAATTCAACGTGGCTCACTCGGGGGAGACTGCCTCCCTCCCTCCCTCTCTCTCTCTCTCTCCCTGGCTGAGGGTACATTTTGTGCCTTATTTCATTATTGCTCATTCATTATTATTTCGCTGCTTAGTTGGGGCCACTGCCCCCTTCCCTTCCCTCCACTCACTCCCTCTCTCTCTCTCTCTCTCGTCCCCTTCTGTCTGCCTCTGTCTTTGATTTGGCCACGCTGGCCACGCTGCGACTATTGTTTGTGTCGAGACTGTGGACAGCGTCGCGGAGGCGTCGTTGGCGTTGGCATTTCCATTCACTGTGCTCGCTTTTAATTAATTTCGAGTGGCAAAAACAGTTGAAATGAGCAGTGCCCCCAAGGCAGAGGGGGGAAGGGAGGGAAACGAGTGAATACAGTTGCAGTTGCAGTTGCTGTTCCAGTGTGCAAGGAGTTCCACATCAGTCATACGCCCTGTGTGACCCCAACGTCTGCAGCTGCCTCTGCTCTGCCCCTTCATGAACCCTTCTGCCCCCTTTCCCTGCCGCTGATAAGTCGAACTGGTAATGCCTTCGAGCACTGGCATCATAATTCGAGGGCTTCATAACTCGGACTCCCACTCGGACTTGGACTCGAAGTCGAATGCAGCAGGAAGAGAAGAGCCAAGTTGGAAAACAACAGGACAACATGCAATCGTATTGTCTTTCATATGTACGGAAGAACACAGAGTGATGGGGGCAGGGAGACAGAGAGAGAGAGAGAGAGAGAGAGAGAGAGAGAGAGAGAGAGAGGGGAATGAGAGAGGGAAAGAAGGAGAGAAGGTAAAGTCGAGCCTGTCGCTAGTGCTAAACTCTTCACTCACGACTCACGAATCACGACTCACAACTCACGAGCTGCGATTAATATGGAAATGGGCGCATCAAAGGAGACTTGTCGATAAATTTGCACTTACTTTAATCAACTTTTGCGGCTTGTCGCACTTCCTTCACAAACTCTCCGGCCCATTCTCCCTCCCTCTCCCCCCTCTCTCTCTCTCTCTCTCTCTCCACCTATCTCCATCTCGCTCTGTGTGCGCTGCCAGTTAACGAAAAAAGCACGGTTTTTTGACCAACAATTGCCCAAAGGAATTTTATTACTGGTCATTTGCATTCGAATGTTGATTCAAACAATTGAGAACATTGCCGCTCTGCAGCGGGCATGCCCGACTGCGCAGTGCCCTATACCAATCACACAGCTGCACCATTGCAGGCTGCTATTTACAGGGTATGCATTGCATGCTGGCTAGCAAAAAGTTGTGAAATGCGGTCATAAAAAGGGGGTATACCAAGGGTAGTTGGACTCGCGCGAAATATGTTTGTTTTTTGTCTGACACCCTACTCGCTGCCCCAAGGTGCTGCACATTCCTCATGTGCCTTGCAACAGTCTGGTCTGATTGGGGTTGTCTGGGTTTCTCCCAAGCCTCTACGACAAATGGCAAAGAAGGAAGAGAAAAGAAGTGAAGAGAGCAGGCAAAGAAGAAAGTTGTTAGATTCAGATTAGACATATATTTATGGTATATCGCTATACAGTTAGGGTATCTGTTAGTCCTGCTATTCAGCTAGTATCAAGTTAATTCCCAATGGAGTTTCAACAGGTGAAGGTGAGAAAGTTAACGTCCAGCTAGGTAAGTGTATTGCCCAAGTCTGTTTCACAGAATGCCTTCTTATTAATCACACCCCTAGAACCACATCCGGTTAGGGTATTCACTGTTCGAGAGCGTGGCTCGAGTGGGCTGCGCGTTTTCATTTTATTTACATTACCGAACTGCGCGTTGGTCAATCAACCAATCTTTTTTTTGACACTTAACGCGGCTGTCCATGAGCGCGTGCATTGGCGTTGGTGTTGGGCTTAACTGTTTACCCAATGCATTTCCCGTTCAATCTGCCGAACGCCATCAGCATCCGGCGAGGCGTGCCCCACCGCCACCACCCACGCCCACGCCTCACTTATGTAGTTGAGGTCGTTACGAAGCAAACCTCGCGATGCGATGAGCTCTGGGTTTTTATGCATTTTCGTTAAATCTGCGGTATTTTTACAATTTGCTGCCTACTTTAAGTCCACTTGGCACAGTGGGACTAAAAAATTATTACTAATAATTAATTATTGCTAATTAAGGCTTATTGAAAGTAATTCTTGGTTGATTTCGTATGAATAAACTCAAGATCTCTTTCGTGTATGGATTTTCCGTTGCATAAGTTTGTGCTGACAATTTAAGTTGCATGATTTGTGTAGCATAAGTTGGGGCGCGTGGGAAAAAGCGCATCTGAGCAACAGCTGCTCTATGCCCAGTAGATTTATCTTGTATTTTACTTGATATTTATTGTTGGATAAGGGAACATTTCAACTTATTTATAAAATATATTATTTATATAAACATTGACAAAATTGTTTTAAAGATAGTTAATTTAAAACTTTTGTTACGTGCTGTAACAAACTGAAACCGCTAAGGCATCTCTTTTCTATGCACTTCTCTCGCTAGTTGCACAACCCAGTCCGTTTCATTAGATGGCCAGTCATCAACTCGGCGCCTGGCCCCACTGTGCACAGTGCGTCCTGTGCGTTATGTCGTCAACGCATTCAGGCTGTTTGCTCTGGTCACGCAAAATGCGACGCCCCTAATTGCAGTTAATTAATGCCGCAAAATGAGCCAGCTGAAGGGCAAGGAGGCGGGGCATGAGCTACGTGATAGGAAGAGAGAGAAGAAGACGAAAGAAGTATGAGCCAAAAGAAGACATAGAGAGGGAGAGAGAGGGATAGCAGAGAGGAAGCACGCTCGAAGTTGTGGAATAAGGAACATACAGACACGTATACAAATACACAATTTTCCACTTTGTACTAATCAAGAACTCATTATCCTTCATTATGCTTTACAAGGCACCGCTCTAACGCAACTGCCTGCTCGCGCCCCCCTCCCCGTGATTGCTAACCCCCTCCCCATGCGATGCAGGGCGAGCAATAGGCAGCGAATAATCATTCATGTGGTGCCAGTGCTGTTTGTGTTATTCACATTTTTAACAATTCGACGACGCCAACACACTCTCTCAAGCACCGCGGGACACCACAGTTCATGGCGGAGACTTGAGGAAAGAGAGGGTGGATTGACTCGGGCGCCAGTGAAGGTGCGCTTAGAGAGGGGAACGGTAAAGGTAAGGGGGTCACTTAAAGTACGACAGCAAACAGGTCACACTCATATATGTACGATACAGTGAACTGAAGTAGTAAAATCTATCTAACAAAGTCACAAAATGTAGGAGAACAATGTGCAGTGCACACTAGTCGACTGCTCAATACCCTGTGAAAGCTTTCAATTTCCCCATTTTGTAATGGAGAGTAAGGTGTTAACTTGTTGGAAAAGTTCTAACACTAAGCAATCAGAAATAGCTAAAAATACATAAGTAATGTATTAAATACCATAGACCACATACAGCAACTACAACGGACGGATCATTGACGGACGCGCGTCTTAAGCGGACAACTTTTCTACGACCTTGTTGTTTATTTTTTAAGTCAATCAGGTTAGTTCTGCATTCGCAAATTCGGGAGTGAAGCAACTTTTCCTTATAAAAAACTGATAGGAGCTTGTGCAAATCATTTAAATCGATACATACATCATTTAAATCGATATTAATCTGATTTTCTTATCGATATACTTTTGTCAACCTTAAATTTTTGATTGTTAACCATCAACTTCATCACATGTGGAGCAACATAACTTTTAAGGAGCATAAACTTGATCTGAATAAGTCTCGATACGGTCATAATTGCAATATTCCAATCATCACATTTCATTAATATAAAATATAAATTTCATTCCTGTTTATTATTTTATTTTTATTTATTATTTTTATTTTTATTTATTATTTACTTTTATTAATGATTTCTATTAAGTTTTTTTTTTTTGTTCACATGTTTTACTTCCTAACTGTGAGCTTCCTACTGGATAACTGGCAGTCGAGTACGATCTCTCACTAGTTTGTGACTAGGTTGCTTCTATAATTCTTCTGAATTGTACATCGCGTGCCACTGTGCACGAAGTCAATGCGCTTTTAATGATCGCATTTAAGGCAAATGGCTGACGCCCGGCACAGACGACAGAGAGACGACAGAGAGACGACAGAGAGACGACAAGGACGACAAGGACAACGGCGACTGAGGCGACGCAGACGCTGCGCTGAGACAAATGAAAAGGCGCTAATAAAGTGCACTTGTCGTCGCAGCAACAACAACAACGAGAACGGGGACAGGCACAAGAACAAGCACAGTGGCAGCAACTTATGTTCGACGGTCAGCTACGATTGCAGCAGCAGCGACGCCAGCAGCGACTGCGACGCTTTGGCTGCTTATGCTCGCTCTGCGCCTCTAACAAGGACATCGCGTCGCGTTGCATCGCATCGCATCGCGTTGGCAAAGCGCAACAAGAAAAACGTTTCTAATTTCAGTCTGTCGCGCATAAATTATTGGCAGCAAAGGACTCGAAACTAGCACAGTGGGCGACAGTGCTCATGCTCTTTTTCGCACTACACAGCGAGAAAATTGCATTCATTTGTGAATTAGTGAACTATTATATAAAATTAATAAAAAAAAAAGGATTTTTCAAAAACAATTGGACAACTTTAAAGATTTAATTAGGTGGTTACCTTGTTGGATTAAGATCAAGCTTAACGATGTGACAATACTAACTGTAATCGATATACAAGTAACACATCACTCAATAAGTCCGTAGGATGACACATAGATCGGGTTGCTATGTAATAATCCATAATTTTCTTACGCAGTACTAACCTTTAAAAGATATCTGTCAAAATTTCAGGACAATCGGACGATTACTTTTTAAGTTACACAGGTTCAAGTGACGGTACTTTTGTGTTTTTCAGAAAAATGAATTCAAAGCAATTTCGTGTTTTGATTCTGCATTGTTTTTTGATGGGGAAAAATACCATCACAGCCAAAGCATGGCTTGATAAATGTTACCCGGACTCTGCCCCATCGAGGCAAACGGTGGAGAAGTGGTTTGCGGAATTTAAACGTGGCCGTACAGACACTGACGATGCTGAACGCTCTGGAAGGCCGATTGAGGTGGTTACTCCGGAAAATATCGAAAAAGTCCACCGAATCGTTTTGGAAAACCGAAAAGTTAAATTGCGCGAGATAGCTGACACCTTGAAGATATCAGAAGGCAGTGTGCACACTATTTTGCATGAACGTTTGTCCATGAGAAAGCTCTTCTCGAAGTGGGTGCCGCGTTTGCTCACAGTGGACCAAAAACAACAACGCGTCGATGATTCTGAGAGGTGTTTGGAGCTATTCATGCGGAATAAGAAGGACTTTTTGCGTCGGTATGTGACAATGGATGAAACATGGATCCACCACCACACTCCAGAGTCAAATCGGCAGTCAGCTGAGTGGACTGCAGCAGGAGAACCACGTCCAAAGCGGCCAAAATCGCAAAAGTCGGCTGGTAAGGTTATGGCGTCTGTATTTTGGGATGCGCAGGGCATTTTGTTCATCGACTATCTTGAGAAAGGAAGTAGAATCAACAGTGAATACTACATAGCATTATTAGTGCGTTTGAAGGAGGAAATCGCCAAAAAACGGCCACACATGAAGAAGAAAAAAAATGATCTTTCACCAAGACAATGCACCGTGTCACAAGTCCAGCGCAACGATGGCCAAATTGCACGAATTGGGCTTTGAATTGCTTCCGCACCCACCGTATTCTCCAGATTTGGCCCCCAGCGACTACTACCTGTTCGCAGACCTGAAAAAAATGCTCGCTGGAAAGAGATTTGGCTCGAATGAAGAGGTGATCTCCGCAACTGAGGCGTATTTTGAGGCCAAAGACAAATCTTTCTATAAAAAAGGTGTCGAAATGCTAGAGCGGCTTTGGACTGATTGTATCACTCTTGAAGGGATGTACGTTGATGAATAAAATCGAATTTTGCCAAAAAAATGTGTTTTTCTTAGTTATCCTACGGACTTATTGAGTGATGTGTTATATCATCGGCATGAAACACAGTCTTAATTTTACCACACTTAAGTTCATTAATTGTTATTACAGTCTTTTTATATACACTGAGTATTTGCAAATGTATTTTCAATATATTATATATTAAGTTTCTTTTTTAACAAAAATATTAATTTTTTTATTGGACTAGTACACTATTACCCATTTGGGCAACCTAACCTAATCTGCAACAATTAAACGAATATTAAGATCTGTGGTATTTACAAAGATTATATGGTAAGTGTATAAAGGAGGTGGAATGCTTATGGACTAATATGAGTATTATATATTTACAAGGAACTATGTTAAGTCAAGTGCCGTTCAACTAGGTCTTGAGGGTGGTGTCGCTAAAGTCTTCTTCTCTTTCTGTTTCTTTGACTGGCATAACTCTCAGCAAAATTGCTCAATAATTTTTTTTTTTTTTTCCCCTTTATTCTTATCGCATTTTGGGAATTCGGGTTTTATCGATTGCAATAATAACATAGATTGATACCATATTTGGTACCCCTAGCTATGCAAAGTTTTGAGATTCTAGTTTTTGGAACGAATACACATAATTATTTCTATATTTATATATATATATATATAAATATTCATTCAATATAATGTAGTTGAGAAAGTAGATATCTTCTGCTTCTATGGTGTTATCCAAAAATTTCGTCCGTAAATCAAGATAAACCCCAACTGCAGTCACTGAGCATACTTCTTCATTATATCTTTAGATTGAATCTCTGACTTTCTTAAATTCTTATGTTTAAAATAGAAATATTGGAAATTAGCTCAATCTCTTATTTCGTTTGGGTATCTTATCAAGCTTGTTATCTTTGCATAGTTATCATTTCACTTTCATTTGGGTATGATACGCATAAAAGTCGAATGTACGTATAACTTAGCTTTATAATGTTATCATTACATTCAGAAATAAACTGAACGGAACTAAAGGAATACTTCCCAGAGTCTTCCCTGGATCTTAAGACTGCCATTGCTGGCAGTTGTAAGTGTTTCCCCGTTTTTTCCAGTGTAGCCACCTCCTTTTGTGCCGCTCGGCTCGACTCGACTCGGCTCTGCTCTGCTCTGCTCTGTCTGTGCTGCCGTGCCTGCCCTGCTGTCGTAACTGTAACCTGTTAAAATTATTGTTATTGCTGCGAGTGTTTGTTAAAATTTCGCAATTAAGTTTCAATCCTGGCAGCCAAAGCGTCCATTACAAAACGTTTAGTTGGCCATTTGGCGAACTTCGTTGCCAGCTCCCAAGGGGTAGCCCCCTCTCCCACACAATCCCACAAAGTAAGCGAAGGGGGAGGGGAGAGGCAACCCTTCGCCTGTTCCAGATACACTGAAGTTCTCATGCATTTATTCATTTCATTTTGTTTAAGTGACCTTTTTGGCTGCCTGAAGGCAGCGCGTGACCTTAGCTCACCCCCCACACACCCCACATCCACACACACACACACACACACCGGCAGGTGAGTGTTGTGTAGGCATGGGCGTGGCAGGTGGCTGTTTAATGACTGCACGTAGTCGCATGTCGCATGTGGCATGTGGCATGTGGCAAGTGTGAAGTATCCGCCGAGTGCGAGAGAGTTTGTCTATGAGTTCGCTTTGTATGCGTCGCACAGTTCATTAAATGCGCATATAATTTGTGTGTGTGTGTGTGTGTGTGTGTGTGTGTGTGCCCCGCGCCGAACTTTGAACCCGCTTTTAATTGCCCGCCCAACACCCTGTTGACTGCCGCCTGCCAGTGCTGCCTGCTCTGGCTGCCTGCGCTGCCTTAGCGCCATCAGCAAATAACTTGGCTGTCTAAATTTTAATTAACTGTACAATAGCTGTAATCCATTAAACCCGTTAGATTTAGTGCAGGCTCGCCTTATGCATTTAATTCTCGACTCCTTGCCTGGCAAAAAACAAGCTGAAAAACAGCTTGAACTTGTTCTCGAGTATCTCTCTCAAGTTTGAGTTACGATTAGCGGGGAGTGACTCATATCGAAGAGCAACTTGGTATGAATAATGCAAGTGAAGTATTGTATAAGCCAGGCCCAGGCAGATCTTAACTTGCCACCAATTAGCGCGGCTCAAAGTTGCAAGGGAAGTGAGTGAGTGGTGAAGCGTCCTTTGCATTGTATCGGTATCATAAGCCCTCTACAGCATTTCGTTATGGCCTTATACAAGTTGAGGTTAAGCTGATGCAATCCCTGGCTATGTAACATTGAAGAACTAACTGAAGTATCTCCTTCCACTTCATCGGATAAAAGTGAATGCAGTGGCGCAAACCGCGATCTGCTTAGCTGCTCACGGACTTGAAGTGGCATCAGTGGTGAGCAGTGCTGGCAGAAGCTTATACAATATTACTTGTTGTCAGTGTTGGGCAGTGATGGAACAAGTTTATTGAATGTTTCTAGATGTCAGTGTTGGGCAGAGCAGGTACAGGTAATACAATTTTACTATCTGACAATACTCTCAGAGAGTATGGTATAATAATGTTGCGCAGGAGTTTGCAATGCACCTCAGGGTACATCTTCGATCTCTTTAAAGTATATACATTCAGGATCAGTTACAACAGCAGAATCAAACTAGCCTTATCCGTCTGCCCGATCGTGATTGCAGATAAACAACAGACTGGAAATTTAATTTCAATGAAAGACTTCACTTCCGTTTGATACTTTGCACATCTTAATGAGGTAATTGTCGAAAGCTTTCGTTCATCACTTTACTATCAATGATGAAATCTTCTTTGCAATAATTACCTTTAACACATCAAGTTCATTTAACTAATTCAACTATTATCTGGAGTTCGAGTTAGCCATGTGGAGACTTGTTTAGGGCATTTATTGCGCGCTGATGCCATTCTTTTTTCTTCGGAATATCCCTAGAAATTACTTTTGAACTTAATTTGGAGCTTGAATAAAGTAGTACATGCAAGTAAAGATTTACTCATAACCGATAAATTTTTGACTTTAAAGGTCTTAAGTTCCTCATTTTCAGCTGAAAACAGCCCAGCTTTTACAGGCAAGCAATTCACGTAGATGAAACATTCTTGCTTTCAAATCTGCACAGATCTATAGTGGCAAAGGTGTCTTCCAACACTTTTGTAGAATAGGTTCATAATTGAATCAACTAGTTATATACAAAAGCATATTGTTGTACCTTCCACAACTTGCCAAGAATTCAAATCGAAGTAACTTTACTAATTCATGTGGCATCTGAAATTGGAAACACAACAGGAGTTCCACTAGAAATATAGTATGTGTTGGGAGCCTCTTGTCTGGTTTACCTATAAGAACCTTTTCAAGCAAATGTGCGCAAAGCTGTCTAAAAAATATTTTTGTCGTTCCTTGATAGCCTTATCTTGTTAGCTCTTTCTCCTCTGTCCCTCCTCCCAGTTGGCCATTTGGCAATTTGCTTGCTGTGCAATTGCATAACTATCGCAGCTGGCGTCCAGTTGGGCTACATCTCAGCGCGTTATTCATGGGAACAGGTGGAACAAATGCTTATTACGCCTTCTAATTGCCGTAGAGTGGAGGGCGTGGCAGGGCGCACAGTCGCAGCTAGAAATTTATAGGCAGCTCGGTGAATAAGCAAATAATCCCCTTATAATTATCAGCAAACAAAGGCAGGAAATGAAAAGCACTCCACATTGACAACAACAACAACAACAACAACAGTAGCAACAATAATCGGGAAAAGAGGAACAAGGACAAGAGCAACAGCAACACTCAGAAGGGGCTAGGCAGGAGGGAAGGAGAGCAGCCGGAGGGGGAGCGACGATAAGCGACGGGCCGCCAAGTGGTTAATGTTTAGAAAATTATTAAATTTTTGGCCGAAACTAGCCGGGCATGATCTGAAGATGCTGGCGAAGTGGGAGTGGCAGGAGGGATGGGAGCGAGAGGGGGCGTGCCGCTAGGCCATAAAAAGATTAAGCAAGCAAGGGGCGTGTTAATTTATGGCCAACAAATATGCTCGGCAAACGTTCAACTGAGGCCGCGACCAAAGAACTCGACAAGGGGCACAAAACGCCAAGGCCAAGTGCTGTGGCCAGGTGCAAGTGGTAGGGGTAGTGGGTGGTGCGTGGGTGGCCGGTCGGATCGAGGAGGGTGCTGGGGGTGGCTTAAAGGCTGGGGGATGGTGCCACGATGAAGCGATGAGGTTGAACTCGCTTAGGCTCGCTTAAAAAGTTGTAAAATTTGTTAAAATACTTGGACGGCGCTAAAAGAGGGCGAGCCACACACAGGCCTACACCCACACATACACACACACACACACCCACACACACACAAAAACACACACACAGACCAGCACACAGAAATACCAACGAAAACGTGCAAAAAATTAAACAAGCGTAAATAATATAAAAAGCAACGACAAATGGGTCGACAACAAGGCGTGGCAAGTAAAGGGGCGCACGCAGGCGGGGGCAAGGGGGGCAGTGGAGGCTGTGCTATGTCGAGGGCAACCATAAGCAGCACAAAGAACAGGTGCGCACTGCACTTGGCCATTAGTCGGGGCCGGCCGATAAAGAGGGGTACAAAAATTAATGAAGGCCCCGAATAGATCCTTGGACAGGCAGACAGTTTGTCAGCAGATTATCTGAAGGACAGACAGGGAGACACAGTAGTGGCTTGGCAGCTTGGCGGAAGGGGGTAGCCAGCCCAAAACTGTTATGTGCGCAAAGATGACAAGACGACACAAATGGAACTTTGGAAGGGGAAGATTAAAGATGAGCTGCAATTTGCGGAACCTCAAGATGGAAAGAAGAGGGCAGTAAAGCATTCCAATGAAATTGAGGCAAACATTTACTTGATTCTGGTTACCTTGACAAGGTTACAAATGGCAACCAAACGAGCTCTGCAGTCGAGCACGACCGACACGAAGATACCCATCTCTCAGTATTGAAAAGCCGTTTCAAATTCACTAAGAATTCCAAGTGACAAAGTCTTCTGCGCCTATAGCTTTCTTTGTGTAACTCGTATGTGCTGGCACAATTGCAAAAACTAAAGCATACCAGAAGGGGCAGGCAGTGCTGCATTCTCAGTATATTGAGACCTGAACAACTTCAGTGTTTATTGTCAGATTTGTTTGAAATTTGGAGGAGATGTAAATATTTAGTCAGCAAAGTATATGCTGAAGTGTGAAAGTAAAATCTTCTTTAAGTCGCTCACAGAGCGAGAGTTGAAAAAATAAATTATTGATTTGTATGTGCAGTGGGCGTGGTAAAACAAATTTAAGAAAATATACCTGATCTCCGCATAGTAAACAGAAACCTTTATGCCAAAACTGCTGGCTCAAGCTCTAATAAAAGCTAAGATCAGCATGTTAATTCAGAAGTCAAATAGAAGGACATACATACGGACAGAAAGACAGACAGACATGCTAACAGTAGTCAGGCATGTCTAAATTGAGATGGCTGGAGATCCTGATCAAGAAGTTTTAATCATCAAAGAGTATAAAAAGAAGAATCTTGTTAGGCTTCAAAGTTTATGTTAATTCTTATGAGGAAGGATTTCCAATATAGATATTGTACGTACTCCCCCGAGGCATGGCATCGGCTGTGGATGCTTAAAGTGCTGTGTGAAATGAAAATGAATCAAAATATTTACTCAGTAAACAAGCTGAGCAATTTAAAGATATTTTATATGCCATGGTACTATAATGTATATTAATTATTGCACAGCACAATGGCCGAACAATTGGGACTTTGTATGCCTCGGAAAGTCGTGCACGTCGCAGTGCTGGGGCCCGGACAGGCCTTCGGGCCTTCACACAATGGAAGCGCTGAATGAGAAACTGATTAAACTGAAAAACAATAATGCGCAACTAATTAAGTTAAATGTGGAAAACATTGGCTGTGAAACAACGTGTTGTCTGGTTCATTATGTCCACACGCATTAACATAAATCTCCCTGCCAGGGATGGGGTGGGCGTGGTGGGGCGGTCCGAAGGACACGAAATGAGGTACAGGTTCCGTGTCGATCATGATTGTGTACATTCAGTGTGCGGTATTTCATATATAAATCAATTTAAAGCTATAGTAGTATAGTGCTACCTACTAGATGCGTAATCTTACTTGGCCAGATACCCTGTACTGAGTGTGTTCAGCTGAGGAAGGCATGTGAGGTCTGTCTAATGTAGGCTATTGAAGTGTAAGTATGACAAAGACAAGGTATACAAAAGAAGGTTTGCATATTGCAGAAAAGAAGGTACTTACTTACAACCCTCTAAAGGGGTAACCGCTCTCGATTGAATTTATATGATCTTACAAGGTAAAGATCTAATCTTCTCTTTATCTATCAAACGCAGGAGAGCAGCAAGCATACTCTTTCACCCTGCCAGCAGGGTATAAGCACACAAATGTAAACGCATCTGACACAGCAATTTCAATCATATAAAACATTCAACAATGATGACGACGAAGCTGCTCCCACAGAGAAGACACTGGGGAGGGAGGCGGCACTTCCGCAAGCCAGAGAGAACCAGAAGCGGCAGTAGCAGGGCCAGAAACCGAATCTGAATCCCCGAAACAGAATCACAATCGGATTCGGAATCTGTATCCGAGGCAAAAGGCAAGAGATAAGTAATTAAGGCGGCCACGCGAATTAAATATTAATTGCAATAAATCAAAATAAAGTGCAGCATAATTATGCAAATGGGCGACGGGCTTCGGCTTCGGCTTCAGCTTGCGAATGGGTGTCGGGCATTGTTGGCTGAAGAATTCCTGTTCAAATTAAGTCGCATTTGCTAATTATCTTTGTGTGCCACTTTCTCTCAATACCGAATAACATTTGTGCCAGTTCACTTTCTGAAATTAATTATTAATTAAATAACTTGCAAAAAAAACCTAGCCTGAAATTAGTTATTGTTATTTCGAAACTCCCTTTGCGATATAGATAGAAGAAGAATTGCTATGGAGCTCAGCACACCCTGCAAAGTATCCATCTCAACTCAGATATTGGCAAAATAACAAAAAAATAAAATTACGCGAAAAAAAATTAATAAATAAGCGAAATAAGAAAAAGAAAAAACAATGGATTTTTGGGTGTTATATATATTGCTGTCCATCTTCCATAATATCGCTTGGGTTAGCACAGCAAAAGTTAAGAAAAAATATTTAAAAATTCAAAAAAACTAGGAAGTGAAATAAAAAAAATAAAATTGTAGATTTTTGTGTGCTACTTAATGAAGTATCTCTCGGATGTACATAGATGGGATGGGATATAGGAAAAATCATAAAAAAAAATATAATAGAAAACAAGAGCAACTGTCGAGCGGCACGCGACAGTGCGATACCCTTCGACATTTTTTTAAACGGACAGAGTCCCTAATTGTACGATACTACTCCTTGATCGAAATATCGTAACGTAAACCATTATATGCGTCTGTGAATTAATACGTGTGCATTCAGAATATCATTGGTCAAGCGCAAATGTATGTGTGTGTGTGCGTTTGAATGCAACAAAAAAGGGCGGTGGGCGTGGCAACCAACATTTGAAATAAACTTCATCTGCGCCTGGTAAACAGAAACCTTGAAGCCCTAGTTTTTATAATAGCTGAGATCTGTGTGCTCATCTGGTCATCCGGATATCCGGACTGACAGATATGGCTCGATCAACGCGGAATATATATGCTAAGTAGGATCTGTCACGCCACCTTCTTTCTGTTGCATACATTTGCAATATGTAAAATGTTGCAGTGGGTATATTAATTTTGGCCAGTGAGTATATAAATTTCAAAGTATTCCCAGCGAGTGCCTTTACTATGCTGTCGTACAGGTACCTTTTAGTCAGGTGTGCGTGTGTGCTTGTGTAAATGAGTATATGAGTGAAGTCGAGCAACCTGAGACTCTTCACTATCTAGCTGTATCCAAAAGTACATAGCTTACAGTCTATGGTACAGTAGAACAGTATGGTCACCCTAATAGTAATACTCTTAGGCTAATCGACTGAAACCATTTTATTATCTGTGGAATCAACAAGTGAAAAAAGAATGACTTTCTTCAACTTATATTATAATTTAGACAATAAAATATTCCGATAAAATATGTCCATGTTAAAAACTTCAAATTTTGAAAGGCCGATTCAATCAGTATCAATATTATGTTCATGCAGATAGTTGAGAAGGGCGGCAAGCGCAAAATACCTAGCGTCCTCATTTATCACGTTTCTCTCATTCTGATTATTTTGACGCACAGAAGTATTCGATGCTAAACGAGGCTTAACTCTTCCACAGCGTTTGGTGTTATATTTATCTGTGTTCTGTGGAGTGTCTTCAAGGTCATTCCCGAGTTCTTGTTCATCTTCGGAGTTAAGGACCACATTCTCATCGTCTTCGCTTATGTCTTCTGTGTCATTTGTATTGTATTCAAGAACGGAGGTATGAGATGTTACTTGGATTTGTGAAAATAGGGAACTGCGACTTTGTGCCATTCTTTAGAATTCTATTTTATATATATTCTCGCCAGAAACACGTTTTTAAAAATTATAGTGTAAGCACAGATTATTACTAAATAACTAAATCAGAACCAATGAATGTTTCGACCTTAGATTCCTTCTATGACTTCAATGTCAAGACCTACTCGGACCTAAAAAAAAGAGAGCCGCATACTTTCAAATTATTTACAGCAGGAACATTTGGTGACATGCTTACACTTTCTTAAATAAATAGAAAGACGGGCATCCGGACAGACAGACAGATATGGCTCGATCTACGCTGCTAGTAATCCAGACAGAGAATATAAATACTTGGTGGGATCTGTCACGCCTCCTTATGCCTGTTACATACATTTGCACAAAGTAAGCATACCCTTTTTGACCATTTTCAATAGTCGAAGGGTATAAACACGTTTTAGTTCGAGCAGTCAAGACGGAAAACAGTTCACCAGTTGCCAGTTGCACTTAGAAATTCATGGCAGACGAAAAAAGAAGAAAAAGCTGTCCGGAAAGAGGCTGAACTGGCAGTACTGCTGAGAATCACTTACCATATTACTGAGAGATTAAGTATGTGCACTCAAGAGTTTTGATGTGGCTCAGTAGCAGTAGTAGTAGCGGATTGTGAGGCCAATGGGACTTGATCTGATTCCCTTGCGAATGAATCTGAATTGAAATCGTATGATCACACTATATAATTGTATAACACTCTGACTACTACTCCTTGGAAATAGCCTAGTTAGTCCAAATAATAAAAGAAAAAAATATAATTCAAACAGAGTCGAAAGCACACTGCATGCTAGCTACAGTTCCCCTTCTTATGCGATGAATTGCATTATAAGTAGAGGAATGTAGTTAAATGAGCATCGCATTTGCCTGCCTCGTCCTGTGACCTTGGGCTGCACGTGTTTGCAGGTATCTGCAGCAGCTAATTGATATGTTTCCCTTGTCAATAATAAATCGCTCACTTGAAATTCGATTTGATTTAATTCGCTCAATCAGTTATCAACTATTCATCAAATTTGACTGACACCTGCGAAGGGCCTTTTTTGCTGGCACACTGCAAATATTATTGAATCCGTTGAGTGTGGAACATAAAAATAGCACTCATGCATGAGAACCTGTTAGTTGGCTACTTGTTCACAATTTCTGAACTGAGTTTCAATTAGAAATTTAATACATTCCCTACAGTTTCCTCAATAATACCTTGACAAAGGCTGCGCATCCAGCAATGTGGCATTGTTATACCCTGCACCACTGAAAATAGTCGAGTAGCAGAGTAGATATAGCCATATTCATTCTATATTCGAACTAAACATACGAAGAACATGAAGTTTTCCATGCGAATTTTTTTATGTCACACACAGATTAAATTAAAGTCAAATTACTATATAGAAATAAGATAAGATAAGAACCTAATCGATAATAATGCCAATATAAGTAAAGAACATGTTGAATATCAGCCAGAGGGTACATTAACGTCGGGTACGCTCTTCTGTATTTGACGTTACTTGTTAGACCCTTCGTTTTTTACCTATTCCAATATAGGAGCTTATTCGTATCTCTACTCTGGCACACAGTGCTGCACAATAGGTTCTACACGCAGCTACGCGCCTCCTGTTGCTTTGGAACTTTTTGATTGTTTCTGAAAAATAGCAAAAATTACATTTTTATAGAATTTGAACAATCGAATAAAGCATAGAATAGAGCTTTGTTTATGAAGAAACAATCAGAGCTTCATATTGTGCCGTGGGCAGGCAAAAAATACTAAACTAATAATCGTTATTCTCCGAAATAAGAGAAGCGGAAGGAGTGCCATGGAAAAGTAAAAGGGAAAGCGCCTTGAAACAAAGCCAACCTAGAACCCATTCATGCAAAAATACTAAAATACCAGTTGGTATCGTTGATAGTTGCTTGCCTGGGTGCCTATCCCAATCTTGAATGCAAATATTGTTCACATTTTATGGCATATTTATGGCTCTACTGCGACATTATTGGAGCATTTTGTTGTAACGTCTCCGAAGTTCGTAAATATGTGGACTTACTCGTAAGGCACATATAATACGTAAAATCATCGAGCTCTATCTCTTTATCGATCGTTAAACACTTAAATAGGAAATAGCGCGAGAGTGTAGAAGATGGAAGGGATATTTGCAATTTCAAAATAGTTTGGTATTTCCTGCGGATGCAGAAAACTGAAGATAAACGTTAAATTTATTTATATTTGATAATTAAGGAAACTACAACTATTTCCTTAATAATTAATTTAAGTGTGTTTTTTCATACCGAACCGAAGATGGGGAAGTAATTCAGGGAGAAATTCCGATTGGTAATTCAGCAAATAGGTATATAGTATAGTATATCGACAAGTTAGAAGACAACCAATTATCTTATTTATTGACAAAAGCTGCCCTGTCTCCCTAATGTAGCCTACCAGATCCTCTATCGAGAAATGATAATTTCATTAACGAAGGGTCGAAGAAACGGTACCCGCTTACAGATGTTACCTCCTCATCCCTACCAAGGCTGGACTGACGCAGAGAATGAGCTTAGTAGTTTGGTCATCATCTTAGCAGAGTGTGCACTTTGTGTCCTAAGATGGAACCTGGCTAGGGGATAGTTCACCACAGAGGTAGCCGACAAGGAGATAAAGGTCCCTCCTGGAGAAGTAACTGGGACTTCCATAAGCTAGTGGTACCCTACAATTCTATGAAGTGGACTGACCAGGTACCCAAAAGAGAGTGACCTTCTTCCACAATCAGCCAACTCCATCGATAAGTGAAAGACGTTTGGGTAATATATGTAATCGTAATAAACATAAATAAATTATTTATTTAACATAGTTTTATGGTTGTCTTTAGTCGTTACTTCGTTCAGCTTGGCCCCGCCTCGCACGACTCGCGCTCTTCGCGTAGCTTCTGTTTGAGTCGGGTCTCTGCTTCCGTCTTCCGTCCAGTCCGAATGGCAATGGGTCCGCGGAGCGGGTCGTGGACTGAGCTGGGCTGGGCTTGGCTGGGTGTGAATACGATACGATATAAGATACGATATAGGATTATGCGATGGAGCAATAAATAAATATTATTTCGATTCAGATAGCCGGTTGAGAATGTAGGCAAGCACCATCATAAAAAGGACGAAACACACCATATACCTTCTCGCCTGCATAGCAGAATAAAGTGTGTTTTCATAGTACTGTGAAATATGCACCAGGGCTGCCAGGTCACCCAGGATACATTTGTTTTCTTACATCATCGTCTAGCCTTAGTCACTGTCCACAACCTGTCCTATTTTTATTGATCAACTAAAGGGTTTTTTTTATTCAATATTAATCGAATTGTTCTTAAAATAAACGTACAATAAGACAATTTGTCTACAAATTTATTGTGGTTTGTCGATTCGATTTTCAAACACAAAAATAAACATTTCCAAGAAATGATAGTTTAGATATTTTGCTCTATATTGTGATATGGCACATTTCCACTATATGAAGAACCATTAGACTATTACCGATGGAGCATGAGAAGTTAGATAAAATAAATATATGACAAGTGAAAAACGAATGACTAACTTTAAATTATATTTTAATTTATACAATGAAATATTTCCATGTTAAAAACTTCAAATTTTGAAAGCCCGATTAAATAAATATTATATTTATATATTTATATATTTCGATTCAGATAGCCGGTTGAGAATGTAGGCAAGCACCATCATAAAAAGGACGAAACACCATTGTTTTATAGCTTCTCGGCTTCAGAGATTGCACGTCTTTGTAGAGGGACTTGAGGCGTATCGATAGATTCTTTCTCTTCACGAACCGAGGTATTCTTATCAAGTTTTTTTATTAAAACGGGTATAACTCTTCTACAGTATGTGACTTTCTTGTGTTCGTGTGTGTATTGTGGCTTGTCTTCAACGCTAGGGTCCCAGTAGACTGTGATGCCCGAGGTAGTCGATTCAATTTCTCTTAAACAGGATTTACTTTCTTTTGATGCCATTTTTTAAAATATGCTTTACTATTTTACGCCGGAAAAAAGTATTTCAAAATAAAAAAATAAAAACGTTAATACAGATAATTTTGTTTTGGGAACTACAATATAACAAACTCAGACCTAGGGAATGTTTTCGACCCAAGATTCCTTCTATGACTTCAATGTCAAGACCTACTCGGACCCTTAAAAAAAAGAGAGCGGCATACTTTCAAATTATTCACAGCCTGCCTTGCTTGTTAACTACCAGGAACTTTCAGTGGCTTGCTTACAGTTTTTTAAATAAATAGAAAGACGGGCATCCGGACAGACAGACAGATATGGCTCGATCGACGCGGCGAGTAATCCAGAACAAGAATGTAGTGGGATCTGTCACGCCTCCATCTGGCTGTTGCATACAATATGTAAAATGTTGCAGTGGGTATATTAATTTTGGCCAGGAGCAATGACACTATAAAGTGTGGTATATACTATATGATCTGAATCAGCATCACCTGGGAAGTCGATCTAGTTATGACTGTCTGTCCGTTCGTCCGTCTGTTGCAACGCAAACTAGTCAGTTTAATAGATACCTTAATAAAATTTGGCACCCATGCTGCACGCCATAAATAAGTCGAAACAAGCTAGCTACCAATATATCGTACAGCTGCCACGCAACCTAACTTCCCGTTTTTGTTCAAAATATTTCATTCAAGTTGACTACATTGTTAATGTTCCAAAGGTGTATTACTCATATGGAACATCATTAAGATTGGATAACGATAACATACCATGGAAACAACTGTCTGAAATGAAGACTAGTATGGTTTTTCGAAATAACTGAACTTGTCGGTGCAAAATTAGACAGATATAAGTTGGGCAACTATGTTCTTTAACTTTCATGTATACATGCACAATATTAATCAATAACAAGAGCAATAGTCGAGCGGCACCAAACAGTGGGATACCCTTTGACATTTTTTTAAACGTTAAGAGTCCATAATTGTACGATACTCCTCCTTACTAGAAATATCGTAACGTAAGCCTTTATGTGCGTCTTTATATGAATACGTGTATATGCATGAAGCATTTTATTGGTCAAGCGCAAATTTATGTATGTGTGTGCGTTTGAATCCTACATGAGCATTGCCATGACACCACAAACTACTGGTCTGCATACAAAATCATAGGAACAAGGATTTTGTTGTATAACATCTGTGTTTGTTGTTCGATCGGATTGAAATTTTGACGTTATGTTGGTATTATAATTAGCTAAATATGATCTTACTCAGAATGTTGTTTCTTTTATATGTCGGTCACAAATAAACTTATAAGATTAAATTTGATTTGAGTGGGCGGTGGGCTCGGCACCCAACATTTGATCTGCTCCAGGTAAACAGAAACCTTTATCCCGAATTTGGTGTCTCTAGCTTTTATAATAGCGGAGATCTGTGTGTTCATCTGGACATCCGGACGTCTGGACATCCGGACAGACAGGCTAACATGGCTTAATTGACTCGGCGTGTGATTCTGAGCAAGAATATATTTACTTTGTGGGGTCTCCCACGCCTCCTTCTGCATGTTACATACATTTGCACAAAGTTAGTATACCCTTTTTGACCATTTTCAATGGTGGAAGGGTATAAAAAAGAAAATAAAATGCATAGTTATATTAAATAAATAAAATAAGAAACACAGTTAATAAAATAAGAAAGACAAAATAAGAGAAAAAATTAACAGAAAGAAATGAGTGTAAGTTTTGCTGGATAATTCCCATTTTGATTTATCGCCCCCATATGAATTGAAAACTTCACTGATTATTTTGGTAAGTTTTTATTTATTATAGATTTTTCAGACATCTGCGGATATACATACATATGTAGTTCTTCTGTGTGTTCACAAATACTTTTATTTTAGTTTAAACTTGAATTCCTGCCGATCGACAGTGTTTTTGCGATCTGCAAACTGTGATCGGAGTTTTCCTTTCGGTTTTTTTCTTTTTTTCTTCTTTTCCGTTGCCGTTTTGCGTGGCTTATCTTACCACATTAAAATTGTTTGTATCGTACGCTTTCGTTTTTTTTTTTTTTAATTTTTTTCGTTTTTCAACATACATCATATTTATTTTAAAAACCATTTTGTCCATTTCGTTTGTTTTTTCCCACTTTAGTTCAAGTTTCTTTTGTGTATTTTGTCTTTAATTAATTCTACAAAAAAATAGGGTCAACACAGTTTTAATTACGGCTTACAGTTTAAATATTTATGACTGCTTTACTCAATTATAATGTATGTATATATATAGTATATATGTATACATATACTTTATATGTATCTATAGTTTTTTAGCTTCCGCAACATGGACTTTATTTTCACCTTATTGATAAAAACATGAAAATTTGTGTGTCATATAATTTATTGATTTTCCTCTTGGTTATGCTGAATTTAATTCAATTGTTCTATAAACATTTAAATATTTATCTTCTTGACCGCCCCCGCACGCATACACACACATCAATGTATGTGTGTATGTATGTACGTCCCTCTGGTTTACCCTTTCGTTTTCTCACTTCGCCATTCTCGTTTCCCATAATGTTTTAATCAAATGATAATACTCATCGTGAACCAGAGCAGGAGTTCAGGTTCAGTAGATCTGTTCGCTCTAGTTCCGTTATCGAATCGAAGTTAGTGTTCAAATAAAAACTTGTTGTTTATCATATGTTACGTATAATTATAAGCTTTCACTCGATTTGACTGTATTATGTGAACCAATTTCCAGGAAACTGAACTGGACGTGTTGGTAAGTTTGACATCGGGCTGGAGAGTTCGTCTGGGTGCTACAGGGTGTTCTTCTGCGTGGAGAGAGCTGTTCAAGTTTGGTACATTAAGATTTACATATACATACATCGAGTAGATACGTACACCTATATATATGTATTTCAATTCATGTGTGTGAGTGGGGATGTGTGTTGCTGTGTGTGCCGTGGCCTTTCAAGGGAAAGTGCTGGGGAAGTGTACTTTATATACGATAGTACGATAGCTCTCAATACATCGATGCTTTTTGGTCTTTGGTTTTGCCTCTGCATTTGGTTTTCAATTTTGGTTTCTGTTTCTTGTATTTTTTCATTTTTCTGTTTTTGTCTTTTGTATTTTTTGTGTTTTTGTTTTATTGAATAAATTTGCAATTTGCTAAACGTCATCACATTTATAAAATATACTCTTGGGATTTAAATATCTGCTATTCGCTTCGTTTCTTTTTATGGAATGCTTAGAGACGCATTCGCCATATACATATATTGTATTTATGAATTTCCATAAATTTATGTTATCTATAGAGAGTATTCGGTATATTTAGTTCGGTTCCTGTGCTAAGAGCGAAAATGCATTAGACAGAGATTGAGAAAGAGATAGTGATAGTGAAAGCGGAAGCGAGAGCGAGAGCGGGGAAAGAGGAAGGGATCGAGGAACGGGATTGCGAACAGAAAGCAATCATTGGCTTCTTGGCGCTGGCCTGGTCTGGGTTGGACCCAGCTGGGGGTGGGACTATCCATCGTATTATTAGCTTTGCCAATTCCTATTGGTGAACACTTAAAACAGCTTGCCTAAGCGCAAAGATGGAAGGGCACCTCTTCCGGGCGAGTGCTAAGATTCACAGAGTTAGAAAGAGAGAGACAAAATGAGAAGTCTAATAGAGAGTGAAGTGAGTGTGTGAGTAAGTGAGAGAATGTGTGTGTGAAAGAGAGAGAGAGACAGACACGTACTTAGGTAACTATGAATTTTAGATTTAAGTTTGGTTATTCTCCTTTTGCTTATCATAGACGTACAACAACAATCTTGTATTTTCCATATTCGTTTTCCCTTCACTTACAGTCTAAGTAGATACAGGGTGTTCCCCGCACACGTGCTCTAAACACATGTACGCACTACACTTATATGCAGATGGTATCTCGATACTCCGTTTGCGCTTGGAGTCAAAAAAAAAAAAAACAACATTCAACAGTCACTTAGCTAGATATATATTTACACGTGTGTAGATCGCCCTTCTCGGGACGAGATTTGTATGTATGTGTGTGTGTGTGTTTTCATCTATGTATGTAAAATCGGGCTGATCGGGCTCTGCATGGTTTTCTTTACAGCACGTCATACGCAGTTCTGGAAACGTACATGTATTGCCTTGCACACTCTACCTCATGCAGTCGCATATGAATATGTATATGTATGTGTATGTCTATGTGAATATGTATGTGTGTTTGTGTGTCTGTCTGCCCGAACGATAACTCGATTGGCTGTGTGTCACTTACGTTTTCCTATAGTCTTGAGCTTATACATTAGACATTACGATGACACATATAAAAAAAAAACACTGACTCCCTATGGGATCGGCCTTTATGTAGTAGGTTAGACATCTATAGCTTATCTTTTACTAGAGAAAGTGTCTGTATGCTTGTGTAATACCGTTAGTTGCCTGTTCGACCGATATCGAAGTACATACGTATTCATATGTCTGTACCAATCGTCTATACAAGCAACAACTCACGCCAATTACGATCGACATTTACTTCAATGAAAGTGACGTTAGTCGCGATATTTACACCTATATCTGTATCTGTATCTGTATCTGTATCTGTATCTGTATCTGTATCTGTATCTGTATCTGTATCTGTATCTGTATCTGTATCTGTATCTGTATCTGTATCTGTATCTGTATCTGTATCTGTATCTGTATCTGTATCTGTATCTGTATCTGTATCTGTATCTGTATCTGTATCTGTATCTGTATCTGTATCTGTATCTGTATCTGTATCTGTATCTGTATCTGTATCTGTATCTGTATCTGTATCTGTATCTGTATCTGTATCTGTATCTGTATCTGTATCTGTATCTGTATCTGTATCTGTATCTGTATCTGTATCTGTATCTGTATCTGTATCTGTATCTGTATCTGTATCTGTATCTGTATCTGTATCTGTATCTGTATCTGTATCTGTATCTGTATCTGTATCTGTATCTGTATCTGTATCTGTATCTGTATCTGTACCGGTATCTGTATCTGAACCTATATCTGTATCTGTATCTGTGTCCGTATTTGTATCTGTATCTGTCGACGCTTCTACTCAGCCATAGATTTATTAGAAAATTGATAAAAGTGTGGCCTGTCCTGGCCCAAACTGACTACTTAATTTAGTGATAACGAGATCGAGCGCTGAGTTAGAGTTAAAATCATGAACCTATATGGATACATTAAGTGCTTGCAACGGAAGTTGAACTTAACCGAAGATGCGAAGATGAACTTAGAAGAGGTTGCCTAGAGCAGGTATCTCGAGTCCTGGCAGCTATGTGGCGGACAGCGTCATTCTGTTCCTCACTCGGCTCTGGGGCAGTCGGTTGCGCTCGGGGCTCTCTGTTCGTTGTATGCGGTTGGTTTCGGTTTCACCTTCATCTCCATCTCCAGTTCCAGTTTCAGTTGCAAATGCAGTAGTTGTTGTGGTAGTTGGGGCTGCAGCAGTTACTGGGATAGCGGTCGACAGATATTTGACTGATAGACGTGACGGCGGCTTCAGCACGAACAGAACGGCACACGTAAGCAGCAGCATCGGGAGTAGCGCCGGCGCCTGCAGTGACGCCGAGTTTCCATGGTGCATTGCTGCTGGGTGTTCTCCTGCAAAATTACAGATTCAGTTTCAGTTCCAGCTTCAGCTTTGGTTTCAGTTAGCACAGCAAGTAGGCGCACACAATTGGGTGCAAACGAGATAAAGAGCAAGATGTACATGGCGATATATGCAGAAAGATAGATGGATAGACGAAAGTCGGGGGGAAGCGAAGAAAAAATGCAGAACAACTGAAAGCGCCTGCTGGCGGGAAATCCAAAAGCTTTATTGCCTATTTAGTTAATTGCCGGCAATAAAGAGGCCAACTCTGGCTAAAAAAAGGCAGAACGAATGCGCCATCAACAGTCGATTGATAGATCTGGGAATACCCTCTGAATTCACTCTGAAAATACTCGATCAGCATGTACAAATTTAATGAGAACTTGTCATATTTGCAGAGTGCAAGCGCCGCAAATAATTGACGCATTTTTTATTCGACAATCTGCGACATCTGTCTGTGACATATGTATGTCACGCTGCTGACATATGTATTGTGGCACAAGTGCCAGAGGCAATAGAAATGAAAAACAAAAGGGAGTTCATTCAATACATTTTATACACTTGCAAGGAGTCTTCTAACTATTAAGTATTTAAATTGTAAATCGTTCATATGTCGAAAAGAGATTGGAAAGCTTTGGACCGATATAGCGCATGGTTGCCATACTAGCTATGGATGGATTTTATTATTTTTCACCATATTCAATATAAATAATATGCAACTAAGGTTTATTACATATAAAATATATAAAATAATTAGCTGCTATAGAATCGGAACAATCAACTGAAATGTTGGTTTTTATATGAAGAACAGTTATAATTTTTGAAATTACTAAATATAATGTTGTCAAACTTTAGGGAAAGCGTTTATACTTTTCCCTTTGATTGAAGTCGGACAACTTTATCTTATAGCATTGATTGGAACAATCCCTTAGAAATAAATATTTTCATAACATTGAATACATGAAGAATAATAAAGGATGATTATGGGAACAACTCGAGAAATTTCAAACCAAAACCCGCAAGAGTATACAACCTTCGTCGTGCCAGAGACAGTCTTTTTTTCAGGTTTGACATATTTTTTTTATAGTTTACAGTTTGTTTTTTAATTGTCAGGAGTTTTTATGAAAAATATCAAGGACAGCTTGAAACGTTTGATGAAATGTGAGTAAAGTGCGACAGAAGAGAGACAGGAGAGCGGGCTGCGAATGACAGTTTATATATGACACACAATCTGCCAGATGCGATAAGATCAAACAACTCGGCTGGGAAAGAACTGTCTGCTGGGTATGCGAAAGAGAGACCTTGTATTCAAAACTGCGCGAACTATGCAGCAACGAAAGAGGGAGGCAGAGCAGAGGAGGATAATGTGAATGGCAGATAGAGAGCCATAAATTTTGGGCACGAAACGCGCGCGAGAGAGAGAGAGAGAGTCTTGTCGCCGAAGCTGTTTTAATTATCGTGCATAGCTCGCTTTTATGACTTGCCTGATGCCCATCATGAGCTGTTACTTAAGTGCGAGCGGGACTCAGGGCCCCAGTGGCCAACAGGGGGAGAAAGAGAGGGACAGTGAAGAAGGGAAGGGAGAGGATGATTGGGAGACAACGGCATATCGAGTTGCTCGCGCCGTAGGTAATACCAACCTGCGAGAAGAAACTTGCACATACACTTTCACATGGAAGAACCGTGCCACGCATGCCACAGCCACAACAACGACCGCTAGGTGGCGCACAAGTTGTTGCTCAAATAACTTTTTTGCTTAACATCTGTTCATAATGAAAGTTTACCTTCGGATTTATAGCACGTGCCCCGAAGCAATTCGCGGGTCAGAAGTTGTGAAATATTCATGAAATTAAAGCGAACTCGTTATGCAGAAGGGGTAGCATGTATGTGTCTAGGTATGTTTACCACTGCAAAATATAGATCTGCTACATATGTTGCTCACAGTTGAGACTCGAATGAGCTTTCCTTGAGCAACTTCAGAGTTATTGTAATTAATGTGCGCAAGTTAAACTCGACAGATCCGAGTTGAGTTGGATTTTTGAACTCAGGCCTCGTTTTGAGTGTTTCCCATTTGGTTTTCTACTTGCACTATTCAATTTTGCATAGGTTGTGTCTATGACTCTCTCTCTCTTTTTCTCTGGCTCTGTCTCGGTCCCTCTCTCTGTGTCTCTCTCCAGCCGCATTCTGTGCGCCTCCTGCTACTGGACTGAGGTCCATTTGGACCCGAGCAGACCAGACGAAGCGAACTAATTACCGACGAGCAGCCTAGTATGATGAAAGATTGCTGGAGACAAGGGTAGAGAGGAGAGAGGGGGAGGGTGGTTCATGAGAGGGGTTTAGTTCAGCTAATACGGTTTGACATAATTAAGCGACGCAGCCGAGGACGTCGTCGATGTCGCAGCCGGCAATGATGGCCGACCAAGGCCAGTCGCCAGTTCCATCAGGCATTTCACTTATGACTGCTACGCCTGGAGTCCAAGTATTGCCACGCCTTCCCTTCCCCTTTCCTCCCCTTTCACTGTCTGGCTGGTCCCAGTGCGTTAAAAAGCAAGCGGCAGCAATTGCAGATAAAAGCACCATAGGAACTATGCTTAATTGGATTGGCGCAAGTGGACTGACGCAGCTCGACTTCTTCTGTGTACACATGTATCTGTGCGTGTGTCTGTGTGAGTGTGTGTGTGTGTGTGCGTCTTGTGTACACAGCTGACACAAGTACATCAGCTCAGACAGCGCTGCGACAGTGCGGTTCAATTAGGAAAGTCGACTTTGATGTGGCAACTCTCGGAGTCAAGTTTAGTGTATCCAGGTGTAATGATCGCATTAAGCGGCCAACCACATCAAAAACAAAGGACAATGCGCACAGCAGAGCAGAGCAAAGTACAGAAGTATAGAATAAAACAGAGCGGGACAGAGCAGAGCAGAGTAGAAGAGAGCAGAGCAGAGTATACTCGGTAATTGGAACTGCGTGAATGGGACATTTTTGGGAATTTCAAATAGTTTCTTTTTGCTTCGACAGGTTGCTAGGCAAAACTATTCTTGCAGAAGTGCCTATGAAAGCGCCGTTGTTTCAACATTTACAATAGATAATACTTTAGCCTGCATACAGCAGATGACTGTTATTTTTAGCCACTTTTGTTAAGTTGTTGGCTTGCTTTCGCTCCGACGACAACACTTAACATAACTACAATACAATACATACACATAAAGTATGTTCTCTTTGTTCTTGTTTTCGGTTGAATGTTTTCTGTGATTTGTTCAAGTCTCCTTCAATGACTGCTTACAGGGATTGATGGAAATGGCTTTATTTCAAATGTTGGGTGCCACGCCCAGATTTTGGCACTGAGCTGAGCATCCACCCTACTCTTATATTTAATTCGATCGGACAATAGACAAAGAACTCATTCAAGTTCCCTTTGTGTGTTTAGTACCAATAGATTAAAAGAGCTAGAAGCAACATTTTCGAACAGTAACCAAATGGAATGCAGACGGTGTATTCGTTTTCTTGATTTTGCCACGCCCTTTTTTCTAAAGATCAATTAAAACGACTCCAAAGCTGTGTTACAATGCAATATAAACTCAACAACTACAAATCTATGAAGCACATGACAAATACTTAATCTATTCTTTAGAATCTAACGAAAATAAGGAAGATGTTAATAAACGATTTGAATATTTGACCCAAGTAGCGTTATTAACCTGACTAACCTTAGGAACCTCAATAACCTTAGCAACGTGATGCATTTTAGCATTCTAAGCAACCTTAGCAACCTAAGCAACCTAAGTAATTTGATTAACCTTAGCGATATTAGAAACTTTAGAAGCCTAAGCTTCCTTATCAATCTAAGCATCCTTAGGAACCTAAGCAACCCAAGCAATCTTAACAACCCAAACAATCTAAGGAACCTTAGCAACCTAAACAACTACAGCAACCTAAGCAACCTAAGCAATCTAAGCAACCTACGCAACCTAAGCAACCTTAACAACCTAAACAACTACAGCAACCTAAGCAACCTAAGTAACATAGACAGCCTAAGCAACCTGAGCAACCTTAGCAACCAATATTTGCATTTGTTGGTTGAATGGTCACAATGCAATTATTTCAAGCTAGACCATTGGGCTGCATTGGCAGAGTGTTTTTCATGACAGTCTGCTAAATCAGGTAGCCCTGCTTTCAATTCCCACATCGTCAAAACGATTTGTTGAATTCCAATTTTAATTATTTGAATATTTTTTAACATGCTTTGTCCTCCTGGAGCGTCTTCCTTTGAGTTGTGTGTAACTAAGGCACTCTCGATGGCAGTATCCGTACTTGTTATCAAATAAACTACTTAGAATTGTGCCAAAAGGCTCCTCTCCGCAGGAGACTGACGCCCAGTCCCCTCACTGGCCCATCCGTAGTCTTCGTTCCCCCAAGCTATCTCCTCTCTGCCCTCACTCCCCTCTCCACTCTACGGCCTGGCCGAAATGCTGAGCGCAAACAACTTGTGTTAATTACTTAAGTTTCAGCAGTTGTTCCACTTAACAAGTTCATGTTGTTGTTGCTGCTCTTCTTATAGTTGCTGTCGCTCTAGCTGGCACTATGCTAGTTGTTGTTGTTGCTATTTTCGATGCTGCTGTTGCTGTTGCTTTTGCTGTTGTTATTATTTTAGTCTAATTCCATGGTGTATTTGTTGTAGCGTGCCGCTTACACGCCAAAGTCATTTGCGCTCAAGTTGTTAAACTTTTTGCTTTGTAAGCGCTTTTTTCCGGCCTCAGCGGAAGTGGAGAGTGGAGTGGGTACGAGAGACAGAGGGAGAGGGAGTGAGAGAGAGAGAGAGGCGGAGAGCATTCGCAGATTCGGCGAGGCAGAGATGAAGTGCGACGAGGCACAAAGAAAAGCGTCAAACTGCCGAATGGCTGCGGCATAAGCGAGCCAAAACTTGCGAAAATGTTGATGCTCAAAGTTTTTCCCAACTAATTTTCTACGACTTTGGCAAATGTGTGAATACGTGTGTGTGATGTGTGTGTGTGTGTGTGTGCATTCACAGCAATTGGCCTACACTGTGTCACAAAGTTGCGTAACTGACTGAAACGCATATGATTGCTATAATTGAAACTAAAGTAGACTGTGCAGGGCAAATGAAGAAGGGAGAAATGCGGGACGAATGAGAAGACAGAAGATAAAATATTAAGAAAGCGAGAAGAACAATTGACAACAGATGGGAGTCAAATGGTTAACGACAAAGAACGACACACTATGAGAGACTGAAGAATCAGATCAGAAGATAGTGAAGGCATATCTGAAGATAGAAAGCTGAGATGAGAGGGCAAGTTAAGTGGAAGAAGGTAGACAGTAAAGGAATCTCTGCGGTCAAAAGACTGAGAAGAAAAGACAAGACAAAGGAATGAAAGGGAGATAGATTAAACAGCTTGAAGAGTAGAGTAGAGACAATAAAAGACAAAGGACGCAGACTGGGGACAGAAGAATGAAAAAAACTAAGGAAGGTAGATAGAGTTAAGAGGTTAAAGATATAAAACAAGGGATATTGACTGATGACATAAGAATGGGAAGTGAAGACTATTGAAACAGACTAAAAACTCAGATCAGAAGACGCCTTCACTCATCTCTAACGACAGAAGACTTGGAAGATAAGTCATTGTTAAGGTAGGAGGTAGACAAATCAAAAAGGTCGCAAAGAAAAGAATCAAAGACAGAGGATACATGTTTGGGAAAAGAAACCTAACAAACAAAACTGAAGCTTATCTACAGATATCTGCAGACAAAGAAAGTAAAACTGAGACATGAGATGAGTTCAGGTCGGGGTGAGAACAACTAGCATATCACTCAGTTGGAATAGATTAGCAGTTCGAATTCCGTAGAATCCAAAATCTGTGGAGTGTTTGTTTGTATATCCAATTCTGGCAAATAGACCAGTCTCGTTGGGCTCCGGTCGCAGTTTGGCTTCAACTGAGCGAGAAGATGGAACTGTTGTTTTATTGGCTCACATAAATATTGCTGCTGGCCGAGAATCCTCGACCTGGTGGCTTAGTGTAAGTACATTAACATTTGAGGGGGGTGAATATATTTTGCGCATTGCGCATACGCCTTGTTGTCCGCTAATTTCTGGTCAGACTTTGTGTCGAACTGGAAGTCGAAGTGGACGCCAATGTGGAGTCGCAGGAATCACTTCGCAGCTCGCAGCTCGTGGACCACAAACAAGTTGTCGTCAATCACTGGGGCGCTCGTCTGTCAAATAAAGCTAAACAAGCTTAGTTGGCTTTCGGACGCCGCACATTTGTCTTGCAGGCCTGGCCTGGCCTGGCCTGGCGCAATTCGCTCGGCTGCTGAGGGCTGTAAAGCTTTAGTCTGGTCTGGCTGGTGGAAACAACGAGCGTTTTGCATACCGGGCTACTCACCATCGACGATGTGCACGCGCACCGACGTCGGATTGGCATTGGATGGCGAACAGGTATAGAGTCCAGAGTCCTGCTGTATGGCCTTCTGCACCAGCAGCCGGCTGGTGGTCAGCACACCTTTCTCGGTGACTAATGATATGCCGCCGCGAGGTGAATCGAAATTTATGACCTGAAATGAATAACACAGCCAGCGTTAGAGAAAAGTAAACAAACAGCAAATAGCTTAGTGCCACTAGTAGTCAGTACCCTGCGGCACCCCTGCACCCTCTAAGCCCTCCTCCTCTGCCCGTCCTTGGCACTCCCTAATCCCCATCCCTGCCCAGCTCGCAGCTCCCTGCCGCAGTGGCTGCAACTTTTTTGGGTGCTCCTCCCGACGATACACAACATTTTTTCCGCTCTGCGTCAACGTACATCCCCACGAACATGTTAGTTACATTTTTATTAATGATGCTATTTTAGTGGGTGACTCCTGCTTGCCGCTACCCTGTAACCTCTCAACTGGAAGTAGTTTCATATGCAAAGAGAACCATTTTGGAACCTTCAGAGGAAGTGTCACTCCTGACCTTCTTGGTACCTAAATGCAATATTATCCTCCTATATCTATAGTATTTATTAAAGTATACAGTATTCTAGTATTTTACAAGGTGTCTCCTGCTTGCCCTACCTTATAACCTCTCAACTGAGTGCAAGGACCTTCTTGAAATCTCGTTTGTGTACCACTACAATGTACTAGGAAAGTGTCCGAATAGTTTGTTTTGCTCAAAGACCCTTCTAGGATCTTCTCACAGTCTCATCTGCTTGCTGCTACTCTGTAACTAGGGAGATATCCGAACTGAAACCTGCAGAGAAAAACTCCTTACAATCATAGAATCGATTATCTACCCTACTGGGTATCTGTCCGTTGTTCAAGGCTCTCCATCTCTCTTCTGCGAATGTTTCTATTCCCCTTGAGCTTTGTGTAAACATTCAAATTATTAAAGACTTTAAACGGGCATTTTTCATAATTTTCATTCGTTTACCTTTGCAAAATTGCCGCCGAATATAATTGGACATTTAATTTCTATTTACCTAGTCAATTTCTCGGACAACATAATTCATCTGCCGTGTGGAAGGTAAGCTTTATTCTAGACCTATGAGGTCTACACTATAGTTTGAATAAGGTAGATTAGTTGGAGTATCTATAAGGCAAAAGTACGATGTAGTTGAAAGGTTGCAGTAAGAGATCGAAAGAAACTTCATAGCGTTTACTTATCTTCATCACTAACTAAAGCTAGTCGGATCATAAGGCCTGAATGAATAGACAACAAGGCCACAGAGAGGTTCCTGAGCTACCCCGAATGCCTTTATAAAGTAAAAAACTTATAATAAAATAAAATGCTTTTAAAACGAAAACATGGCGGATTATTGAAGTGAACCAGAACAAGACAGCCCTAACTACTTTTGGTAAAGCTTTTGTCAGAGTTTAGAACACGCATTAGACTTCTCAAAATCCCTCACAAGAACTACAAACTCCGTGATAAATCGTTTATACCCGAGCTTATTCGCCAGTGCCTTGACAGGTTTACCTTGGACTCGGAACGTGGCATGAGGGCAGGTGGGTATGTGGGTCATATGCAAATAGTAATCGTAAAAACGTAAGAAGCCGGAGAAGACCCTTGTCAAACGTAATTATATGTTTCGCTGTGGGAGGAGCCTCCTCGACGCGACTGTATGACTTATCTAATCACCCCCGGCCAGGAGCACGTGCTCATGTCACGTGGTCTGAGTGTGTGGCCCCCAGGGCGCACTTAGCGGGAGAGGAGGCGGGGGATTCTGAACTCACCTGACGATTGTGCGACCAAACGACGGTGGGCGGCGGTTCCGGTGCAAATTTCACAATGCAAGTCAAATTGATGGTGGATCCCTTGTTGATGTGCAGCTCGGGGCCGCCGACGACCTCAGTGATGGGTTCTGTCAAACAAAGAGAAAGGGAGAGCTGTAGAAACGATCGTAAAAAGCTAATGCAATGTGGTATGTGGCAAGAGGAACTTCTTCAACATTTGCAATCGTAAAAAACGTTTCTTGTTTGCCTGAACAATATTTGAGGTTATGTCGAATGCAGGCAGTATCAAAAGGATGTTCGTAGTGTTTCCTAAAGTTGAAAAATCCTTAAACACACTCAACTACAAGGAGCTGCCTAGACATTTATTCAAGGAACTCGCATTTGTTCTGCCAGACATGCGAGAGGAACTAGTTCCTAACCTTTGGCCTCACTGAGCTTCGTTGCAATAAAGAAATACTTCATTTCATCAGCACTAATTGAATTGGATTTCGTTGCCTTCTGTGCCACGCACAGTAAATGGAAGTCTGCGTGGAAATTCATTATTAACTATGCGAATAAATTTGTCGTCTTTTAAATTCATTAGCAAATGAATTCGCAATTGTTCAATAACAATGGTTAATTTATTATCACGGGCACAGCAGAAGGATTCTACAAACCCTGCACACCTTGCCCACCTTGCCTTTAGGGCTTTTCAGTCGAAATTTAAAGTAAACCGCAAATACGTTAAATTTATTGATCCGAAACTTGAGCAGCCTCTCGGCGAAAGCTGCTGCTGTCACAGGCAAAGCTAGCAGGCAGATGGAGTTGCGAATGAAAAGGCAACTCGAAGGGGTGTCGGTGCTGAGGGGGGCTCTGCCAGAAAATGCAAAACAAAAGCCAAAAAGCAACGGGCAAACGAAGCCACAGCAAAGGCCCAACATTTTGCGTGCGATAGTCTGGCACACATGGCACACACATACCCACACACACATAGAGACACACACACACACACGAACACACAGATACTCACACGCATGCGGCGAATTAATATTAAACAAGTATTACGCATACAACACGTGGGACCAACTGAAAACCATCAAACGCGCTTTTATTGTGCGTAAAGTGCGAGAGTGTGTGAGACAGTGTGTGTGTGTGTGTGTGCCAGTGTGTGTGTGCGTGCCGTGTGATTGTGTCTTATGGCATGCATCAGGTTTATTATTTATGCCGTTCATGCGGCACCGTGCGCCAAACCGAAAAATTCACGATTCCGCTCAGCAAATTTCCGCATTCATATTTGGTTTCAGTCATTCCGCCTATGCCTGCTCCCTTCCACCTTCAAGTTTCCCTCCCCCCCCCTGCTCTTCTACTTCTTGTTCACTGTCCAATTCATGCTCTGCCACACTCACCCCCCAGCACACTGGTCCACATTCACTGCACACTGGTCTAAATTCCTATTAACACAGCCACAGCCTCCTGTACCGAAGGAGATACTCATGTTCTTGAATGAACGAAGTGTTATACAAATATTTATATCGACCAATGATAACTAAGACTCTCGAAATGAGTCATGTTCATTTCTTATTTATGTATCATATATAAGACTCCCAAGACTGAAATTTGATTAAAATTGGTCAACTATATCTTATATAAGTTGAACAAGAGAACTTGGAATAAAACTTCAAGTATTTTAAGTCATTTTTATCGCAAGGAAAATCACTACACACAACCAATCCTATGTTTACCATAGTATGCGTTCAATATTGCAATGAAATGAACCACAAATTTGTATTTTTCTGTGATAACCTACATATATAGTTGTTTGACACACCACAGATTAGCTTCACCAGATCCATTTTTTAGACAATAGAGGGTTCTTGTTCATGACTTTACATACATTAATAAATAACAAATAAGATTGTCAATAAGTAAAATACAAGCATATTGGCAACTTTTTTATACCCTTCGACCGTTGAAAATGTTTCTGGCAGTTAACAAGCAAGGCAGGCGAGCTGTGAATAATTTGAAAGTATGCGGCTCTCTTTTTTTTAGGTCCGAGTAGGTCTTGACATTGAAGTCATAGAAGGAATCTAAGGTCGAAACATTCATTGGTTCTGATTTAGTTATTTAGTAATAATCTGTGCTTACACTATAATTTTTAAAAACGTTTTTCTGCCGAATAATATAATATATATATAAAATAGAATACTAAAGAATGGCACAAAGTCGCAGTTCCCTTTTTTCACAAATCCAAGTAACATCTCATACCTCCGTTCTTCAATACAATACTAGTGACACAGAAGACATAAGCGAAGACGATGAGAATGTGGTCCTTAACTCCGAAGATGAACAAGAACTCGGGAATGACCTTGGAGACACTTCACATAACACAGATAAATATAACACCAAACGCTGTGGAAGAGTTAAGCCTCGTTTAGCATCGAATACTTCTGTGCGTCAAAATAATCAGAATGAGAGAAATGTGATAAATGAGGACGCTAGGTATTTTGCGCTTGCCGCCCTTCTCAACTATCTGCATGAACATAATATTGATACTGATTGAATCGGCCTTTCAAAATTTGAAGTTTTTAACATGGAAATATTTTATCGGAATATTTTATTGTCTAAATTTTAATATAAGTTGAAGAAAGTCATTATTTTTTTCACTTAAATATTCCTTAGATAATAAAATGGTTTGAGTAGATTAGCCCAAGAGTATTACTATTAGGGTGACCGTACTGTTCTACTGTACCATAGACTGCAAGCTACCTTTGGATACCTTAATTTCTCACTTTAAAGAATTGGATGCAGCTAGATAAGTGAAGGGTCTCTGGTTTCTCGACTTCACTCATATACTCATTTACGCATACACTCTTTGCGTTTTAAAAAAGGTCGAAGGGTATCCCACTGTCGCGTGCCGCTCGACTGTTGCTCTTGTTTTATATGTACTTGTAATTAATAATAACAATTTATTTATATTATGTATTCCAGCAGACTTTTTCCTTAAAGCTTACTCAGTTCTCTGCTTAAGGTTTAACAATAAAATATCTAAGTAAACTCTTAACAGAAAAGACAATTAATGCCCAGAAGCTATTTATATCTTGAACAATATATAAAAAAAAAAAATAAAGAGAAGATTGAAGATTTTTTGCAGCCAAATGAGTTACTTGAACCACTGTGCTCTGTGAAGTAATTTACGATGTGCATTGATAGGCTCGACCTGAAGTGAACAGCCTCTTTTGTTGCTGAGATCATGCTCAGCTATCCCTTTGTCTGCCCTCTTTCACTCCTTCTATGGTTCAGTTGCTCCCTCCATTCCACTGATTATCTATGGTGATATTTGTTTTTCGCCGCTTATCAACTCAATTACCAGCTAAACCTGGCAAATATCTACCGGCCAGGTACGTGACCGCACTGTGAATGCGATGCCGAATGGGAAATTGGACTCGATTCGATGCGATTCGTTTTGTTCCGATTCACCGAGCGACTGATTAATCTGCTTAACTTTGCTGTTAGCTAGCAAATAAACGACACTTTCGAATGAGTTATGATCACCTTGCCAGCCACCTTGGCACAGTCCAGAGAGAGAGAGAGAGAGAGAGTATATCGTATGGGTCCAGCAAAGTGTAGGCACTTTAGATGCTTCCTTTAACCGTATTCCCATTCAAACTGAAGCCCAAAGTCAGCAAATGTGTCTTAGTAATTCTTGTTTCGAACTCATCTCACTCTAAAGCTTGAACGTGTCCAGCTAAACAGTTACGTAAACTTGGGGCGTACAGGGTATCTGCTGTGCGAGTGCCGGCCTCGCATTTGTTTCCTTTTATACGCCTGGTCAATCGTAATGCCGGCATTAGAGTTCACATTTCGCAACTTTTATACGTCGTCATGTCGCGGCAGTCAATTGTGATTTATGGTCGCCCCTTGTGCGAAAGGGAAGCCCCGAGACCAATCTCGCTCTTCAAATGCAAATCGAGACATGCCATGGGCGGAGGGCGGTGGGCGGGGCAGAGGGACCTTTGTCGTTCGAACTAATGTAAATTGAACAATAAATTGTAATAAAATTCAAATAAAATCTCGTTGACCCGCAACCCGCGTGCCCCGCTCGACAACCTTCGGTTTTCGAGTAGGCAATTTGGTTGCTCTGTGCAAGATGAAATCTATTAGCCCAGAGAGCCCTCCACTTCCCGCTCCCCTTTCTCCTCCTGTCGACTGCTCGCTAGCATATATATTTCAATAATGTGCGACACTTTCCGATCTCGCATTTGCACTTCATTATGTCAAGTTCTCGTAAACTCGCGTGAAAACAGTACGAGATTGCTGTGGCGGCCATAAAAGTTATCCGACACACACACACACACACACATACACTGGCACTCATATACAGGCACATACAGACAAACATGCGTGTTTTTGGGCTGCACACGTGCTGCGTACTCGCAGAGACGTCAATAAGGAAAGGGTTACACGCCCATAAACCTTTATGCGTTTTCAATTGAATTGCCTCGCCCTCTCTCTTCCCCCCCCTCTCTCTTTCTCTCTCTCACACTCCCTGTCTCGCTCTCCCATTATTGTTCGCATTAACATGTATTGCCTGTTGTCGCTATTGACTTAGTTGAAGACACTTTTTATTGTACCGCCAACGCAGCCAAGAGTCCCATTAGGCCAGTTCAAAGCGAAGTATTTGGGAAACTTTAACTACAACTTGTGTGGGCGTGTGTGTGTAAGTGTGTGTAGGAGGGGAGGGGGCACGGCGTGAGGGTGTTCAACATTAGGCGGCAGTTTGTTGGAGATCGATGCAAATGGCTTGGCAGATAGAGGGAGGTGTGTACAAGCTATGGCAAAGTAAAATGCACTCTGAATATATTAATATGAATGAGTACTAATTGAAATGTTTATTGTTACGCTGTGTTTCTTAACTTCTATTAAACATAACTGCAATATGGAAAAACTAACAATATATAAATCAATTTTATTAATCGTCCTTATTTTACAGAAAACTGTTTTAAGTTAACTATTAATTAATGAAAGATAAAGCAAGCACAAAAGTTACCACCTAAGCAACACGATTTCTTAAGAACGATTTCTTTGTTTTATGCATTTTGTGTTGCATACTTTCAGGGAGCAGCTTTGAAATCAGTGCATTAAAATTATTTTTTAAATAACTTCTTTGTTTATTAACCGATCGAAACCAAACTCTCAGAAATCATTGATAGTCATTGTGTTGCCAAAAATGAACTGTTTATTATACAAATTCACCTGGAATTTTGTTTTTATCGATTTACGGGGACTTAAAAGGGCCGTGGTCAAATTCTAAAGAAAACTTGATTTGCGTGCAATATTAAATTAGGTGTGAAAGCTCTAGCTACATAAGTCTCTGAGATCTAGTATTTTATATGGACAGACAGATAGACAGACAGACAGGCAGACAGCAGGATAAATCCATATTGACTCGGCTGTTGACGCCAATTCAGAATAAATAAAGATGTGTGGTCTGCCACGCCTCCTTCTGCCTTCTACCCTCCCACCCTATGGATAGCAGGTAAACCTATCGTTGGCTCTAACGGTGTTGCATCGCTGTTATACTGCTACCACCAGACCCAAGAGGTCTGACACACTTTCTTATGTCTGCTACGAGTAAGTTATCAGGCCACCAACTCAACGGGCTAGAGGTATAATTATTTCCAAGTAGAATGGAGCAAGAATGATTGCATGGATTGGCAATATTATTAGTCGATAATAATTGGGCTCGATATACAGATTTCTCAGCAACTACTGATGACTTTGCCAATATGAAATCGAATAATACAAAAGCTTTCTTGATTCTGTGTAATGTTTTATGAACCTTATATATATTTCATATTAAATAAATTGCAATATAAGTTAGAATAAAAGCTACGGCTCTGGCTATTATCCCATTCCTACTTGAATATCATGTGAACTAGTTGAAGTTTCTTGAGTAAGGGCACTTCCAAGCCCAGCAAACTTCTTCTGATAAACTCTGCCATTAACTTGTTTCCGTCTGGACACTTATTAAATACCCGCTCTCTTCGGTTGCCCATCGTTTGTCATATTTCGATGAGCAAGGCCGAGAAATTACCTCAAATTACATGACACTCCTCGGGGCTACAGTGGGTCCTCCTCTCTCTACCCCTCTCTCTCTCGCTCTTTCTATCTGTCCCTCTCTGCTTACCTCAGCTCAGCTCTTTTCCATTTGCTCTTTCCTCACTCCTGCTTCGCACCAGGCCAGACCACCGACCATGTCGTTACCATTTACATTGCTCATCAACGTCGCGAGAGCGCTGACAAATGCTGAAAACTAACTTTGTGTGTGTGTGTGCAAGACACATGTAAGTGTGCCTGTGTGTGTGTGTGTGTGTGTGTGTTTGTGTGTGTGAACACAGCAGTGGAAACAGTTTCCATTTCCCAGACGCAACCGACATGCAAACAACGACTGCAAAATGTGCTTATACGTGATTTTAAGCTTGCCACGCCCAGCTGCCATTGCCACGCCCCTCGCCTGCTCACTCCCCATTCCCCAGCACCGCCCGCCCGCCTGCCAAACGTCTGAGCAAAGTGTTGAAAGTGGAATTATGTGTGTTTGTGTAGACATTATAATAATGGTTTGGTTAATGTTTATAGTCTGCTCCATGCAAGCGTGCAGCTGTTCGTCCTGCTTGACAGCATCTCTCTACGTGTGCGAGTGAGTGTACGAGTGTGTGTGCGAGTGTGTGTGAGTGTGAGTGTATGAGGAGTGAGTGCATGCATAAATGTACATAGTCTGTTTGGATTACAAGTCAAATATGGCGACTGTGTGAAGCATAAACAACTTAGCATTATTTATTTTGATACCCTTTGCACAGGGTGCTTCAAGTGTGCGTGTGTACCTAGCTCAGTTACGCTAAGCTGCCCGTCTCCCTCTCCTGCAACTGTGCAGGGTATCAGGCAGTGGAGACTTGTCGCACCGGCGCATGCTAATGCAGCCGCAGCAGGCTCATGAGCTGCAGCGAGGCCTACGCGGCCTACGCGGTGCCTGATCCGCCTAACGCCGCTTTGGGCATACAAAGCAGACGAGGGGGGCGGGGGATGGTCGCCCACCGTGGAGCATGCACAACGGTAATTTATGAGCCGAGTCATCAGCGAGAGAGCAGAGCCAAGCAGGCCAAGCCGGCAGCTCGACACCTTGAGCTAAAAGCCACCGCCGAGAGTGGGAAGATGCGGGCAGGAAGATGACGAGGCGTAGATAAAGCAGAAGCAAAGAATAGGAAGGGAGGCAAGGGAGGTGCAGGAGGGGGGGGAAGGAGACTTTGTGGGTTGTCAACGCTGTCGGTCTGTGAAAAGCCATAAAGTGCAAATGGAGCCCAGGGGAATCGTCAAACAGCAAAAAGCTGCCATAAAACGACACAAACATGTTGGCAAAATCAACACGCCGAAGCGGGGTGTCTGCACACACATGCACAACATCATACTCACACACACACAGACACACACAGACAGACACACACATAGACAGACAGACAGAGTGCGAAGGAGTGGGAGAGGCAACCGGAAATAGATACGCCATCAAGTGGTCACCAGCTTGCTTCGGCCCAGATTGAATGTGCGAGCAAACATCGAAGTAGTTGCCAAACCTTGCACGTAGCCAAAGCTATTAAAAGCCTTTTCCCCCTTCTCCGATGTCCCTCCCCCCTTACTCCCCTTCCCCCTCTGTGTGGACATGAGAGTAGCCAGGCGAGCACTCGCAGAGCAACCGCAGGTTAATTGATCCGCCACTCACCCACAATGCTCAAGAAAACCGAGTGGCCAATGGGCGGAGTAGTCGAGATCTGGCACTCGTAGATGCCCGAATCCTTGCGCTGGGCATAGCGTATGCGCAGGGTCCAGTCCTCGGCATGGGGCGAGTGCATCGCCTCGAAGCGCTGATCCGACGTGTACGTGTAGCGACCCACGGTCAGCAGATGAATGTCCCGATGCCGCACCCAGGAGACCTGCAACGACAAGCAAAGAGTAGACCAAATGAAACGAGAGTCTTATTTAGATTGCATCATAAACAACCTGAAGGCGCAAAAGTATTTAGGGTGACCTCATTCTGCTTATTAGGGGGGCTTACCACACAGTTGCTAGTTCGCAACAGCATCTGAGTCTTCCCGTTTCCAATTTGGAACTCGGAGCAAACAGACGAAACAGGCAAAGGGAAGAGATAAAGATATCCACACCCTTTGCAAGAGTGCAGCTTGGGGTATGTTCGGTTTGGAAAGTATGATGTGCAAGGGGTGACTGTATGGAGTTTTTTATAAGCATCGATGCTTGGGGATTGACAACGTATGAATTGAGAAAAGTTAGTTATTTATTAACAGATCTTGAGGTATTAAGGATGAAAGCTGTTGCAAGAACTGGTGTTTTCATGTATATTGAGATTAAAGATGCTTTGTTATTTATGTTATATGTTTAAATATGTTATGAACTAAGTTATTAAACTTGCAATAGCAACACCATATTTACATTTAATCAAAGACAGAAAAGGAAAATGTCTAACAGAATTTCGTATTAACTTAGCTTAAATCTTATTGAATAAATTTTGTATAATATTTGGAGTTTGTCTGCTGCCTTTATGACGTACCAAATATTATTCTGTTTTTGTTTAGATATTACTATATTAACCTTATAAATATATTTATAAGAATCAGAATGTTTAGTTCCCTCTGCTCCCATTAGTTACAGCTTCTGTTAATTTCTGATGTTAATTCTTTATAGGTACCACCACACAGTAACCTTTTCATAGGTTCCTCCCCATATGTATGTATGTTCCTCTTCACAGTTACATTCGAAGAAACCTCTTCATAGTTACCGTTTTATGGGTGCCTTCTCATGGATACCTTCTCACTGTAGCCTCTTCATAGGTTCGTCTTAATAGGTACCTCCTCACAGTAACCTCTTCATAGGTAGCTATTCATAGGTACCATTTAAAAGAACCTCTTCATAGTACCTCTTCACAGTAACCTCATCATAGGTACCTCCTCACAGTAACCTACTCATAGGTGCCTCTTCATTGGTACCTCTTCAGAAGGCACCTCTTCTTAGATACCTCCTCACAAACACAATCAGTATGCAGGGCAAACAACAGTCCAGGCACTTGTTCTGCACACACTAAACACACACTAAACTGCTAAGCACACACAGAGTCCAACTGATTACAGGGTATCTGTCATGCCACCATTCTACACTGCATGGTCTTTGGCTACATTGGTACTTTGCTTTTCTCATTTGCGCAAAACTCTCACGTTGTTCGAAGGTGTACATCACATTTAACTGCGCCATACTAATTACCTCACGCACATCCCCCACTCCACAACCCGCACTCCGCACTCCGCACCACGCACCCCCCACTCCCCTCCTGGACCGACAGTTATCATTGCAACGCGTCATGTCTAGCAGCAAGCTTACCTGCCACCGGCGAGCAGCAGCTATCAGCGCGGTAAGTGCCGGCTCCGCGCTTGAAATTATTTGCGCTCATTTTCATGCTCTTTGAATTTTATTGTAACAGCCCTGCCCCCTACACCTCCCCCCTCTTCACCTGCCCCTCACCAGACCTGGGCATCTCTGCAGCAGCTCTTCTAATTAAGGGTCGTAATTACTCTTCGCTTAGCTTTAAGGATTGCCCCGTTGTGCTCGTGCTCGTGCTCGGCTAGTTCCCACTGCCCACAAGTTGCTACATGCAACGTGACCATTAGCGGCGACTGCGCTCCCCTGCTCTCCAGTTAATGAGACGGTTCAGATTTCCTTTAGTTTTCTATAAATCTACAATTAGACGGTGGTCCACCTTAATATTCTAATTTCAAACAGCATTTACTCCACTACTCCACACCTTTTATCACGTATATTGCGTATACACAGAGGGGCACAGTGTAACAAAATACCATTTACAAGTATATGTGTGGCAGGAGGCGTGGCAGCGTTGTTCTTTGTAATCAGATAAATAATTAAAGAGTTATTCCTCCTGCAGGCTCGCTGCTCTTTTGGCTTTAATTGCAATCGATGGAAAAGTATTTCGTTCTCGAATTTCCCCCTCTCCCTACTTGTCTTTGTTTTCAGCTTTCATTCGAGATTGTTTTACACTTTTTCGCGCCCTGTAATTACGACTGCCCCTAACCAGCAATTAGATAATTACAGCAACATTATTAGTAAATTAATTTGAATTTAGCGCAGCCTTATCGAATGACAACAAAGGAAATAGAAGAAAGCAGAGAGACGAGAGAATGGGAACGAAAGGGAAGCTGCATCAGAAGAGAAGGGAGAAAGGTGGAAATGTCGCAGCTTTTATCTGGTGGCGCATTTTGCCAGTCGCCTTTCTTGGCTCCTTTCCTGGCTGCAAGCCAAATTATTTGGCTCGATTTATTTATAGCTGTTTTCGTCGCTCAAGTCTGCAGAGTGTTCTTAGTCGCAGATTATTAGCGAAGCTCCAATACTCGTAGAAGAGAACTTTCCGATGAACTCTATTAAGTGAATTGCCTGCAAATGCCGTCGAAGGAGTGTGAATATGTAAAGAACATATAAATATATGCAAAATATATATATATATATCTGAACAGTACGAACTGTTCAATGAAGTTCGAGTCGATGGGAAGTACTAAAGCAGACCTTGACAAAGTGGAAAGGTAGCTCAATTGCCTGCTGCTCTCCCTCAAGTCAACTCAAACACCAGTTCGATTCACAGGGTATCTCCTGATGCAGCACACTCAGCTCTGCTATGTTTATATTCCCATTAAATTGTTGTTGTTGCTGTTGCTTGCTACTGCCGCTAGCTGCACTGTGCACTATAATCCAAATACAAAGTTTCACGCAGCGTCAACAAAGTTTACCACAGAATAAAGAGAATTGCAGAAACTCAAATTGCACCGAAGGGTAACCAAAACAAAGAAGCAGCCCAGAGACAGAGAGCGAGACAGAGAGAGCGCGTGTAAACAAATAAGAAAGTATGACAACGTCCCATGCGGCATGCTCGTATGACGACGATTTCATGTAGGGTATATAGGGAAACTGATGGACGACTCTGGAAGAGAACTCAGTGAACAGAGAGTGAAGAGGTAGTTCTTCTTTAAAGATCAAGTCACTTAAGCGGGTATTCAGGCACGCACCATATATGTTTTATTTTCATTCACTTTCAACACCTGCGCTATTTGGTGCTACTTCTCTTACTTCTCTTAAAAGGGGTGTTTACCTTACTAAGACTGCAATGAGATTAGTTTAGGTCGTCTGCACTCCAATCAAATTAATCGTCTGAGTTTTGCATTGGATGTTGAGAGAGAACATTTGCATACATCTCGCCAGCAGGATACCCTCACTGGGAACATCATTTGCATGGGACCTGATGGATATCATGATCAAGCAAGTCGATGGCACTAAGGAAAGACAGGGTATTCCAGCAACATGCTTCACGACCTCTGGGACAAGCTGAAACTGCGAGGAGCTGACGGGGGAATCGAGCCAGAAGCCAATTATTGGCAGAGTCGGAGGCAGACTGTGCCTCACTGTATGTGTGTGTCTGTGTGTGTGTGGCCAAAGCGCATTAGCGAGTGTGTGTGAGTGTGTCGCGTGGCCAAAAAGTAAAAACTTGGAGCGCCATCTTATCTGTGGCTCGACGGCGCCTCAGCACACACCCGGCTGCTCTCCTCGGAGCCTTGCTCTGTCTTGCTCGTTCCCTCCCACCCAGCACGTGCTTCCTTTACTTTCTCTCTCTCTCTCTCTCTCTCACTCTCTCTTCCTCTTTCTTCTCTCTCAGCTTGCTGTCGCCCTGTAATGCGATTTTCATTTGTTTATTCAGTGAAATTTTTCTTGGCCCGCCTCGGCTTACCATAATCAGGTCACCTGCGCAGCTTGAGCTCGTGCCAGAGTCACCCTGTAGCGTGGCTGATCGACTTGAATGTGGTTAATGACACCCGCTTTGATTGCAAGTGTTCTACACTGCTCACCACATCACTTTCGACTGCCTTTGTTTCGCTTCGCTTTCGCTTCACTTTCGGCTCAATTGGCAGCAACTTTTATCACTCCGACCCTGACTCCTCTTCTCCCTTCCTTTCTCTCCTCCTCTTTGCTGTCCCTTTTTCTCTCTCTTTGGCTTCCGCTTGGCCCGGCAAAGTGTTTATTTATTCTCATTCAGTTGCTCTGCTTTATCCATGTTGTGCATCGCTTTGCCAAGTGGAAAAAAGCCACTTCCGACACTTACAGCGACACCTACGAGGCAGCCACGCCCCCCTCCCGGAGTGTGTTTTACTTAAGGTTTTCCCCGCCACCTTCTTCTTGCTGCCTTCCTAATTTACTCGCTGCTGGCTTTTGTCACAGAACTACGCCGGCAAGTCAAGTCAAACGTGGCTAAGGCGCTCGCCCCGGCAGACATTTAAGCCAGAAAGTAAACCAATTGTTAGTTTTAATGGAATTTATTGGACAAATATTTGTTAAGCACAAGAAATTGCTTGTGAACATTTGTTGGCCTTCGCTTGATTTAAGATTAAAAGTTTTTCAACAGCCTCCCCCCCGTTCCCCCTTGTTCATCGCACTGCTTGAACGCTTGTTTCTTCTCCCCTGTTGGTACGTGTAGCTGCTGCCCAGTGCAGCCTGTACCCAATTGGCAAGCGGAGGCTGCCTCGAGCCTCTGAAATGCCAATTAAGTAGCTGCTCGAACGAGATTATTACTTTCGCCCCTGCTCCCCCTTCGCTGTACACTCCTCTAGAGCCCCCGCAGTGCTCGACAATGTTTACATTACTTCTTGATCCTTGACGAGGGTGGCCTACGGGGGGTGGCCTGCTCCCCTCGAACATACTTGTAAATAGTTCGTCCGTCAGTGCCACTGTCCCTCCGCCAGCGTGTGTGTGTGTGTGTGTGTGTGTGTGTATGGAGGGGACTGGGACCTTTACAGTGAGCTAACCTCAGACAAGTTTATTGCCGACGCCAGCAGCAATGACTAAGCTTTGTTATGCATCTTTTATTTGGGTCAATGATATATATGCCTGATTGCGGCTAAGCATGCCTGCCGGAAGGGGGTATCGAGAGTGTGTGTGGGGCCAGCTACTTAGTTATGGCAGGCGGAGTCAATGTTAGTTCCTACCCAGTTGAAACTCCTGGGAAACATATCAGGTGGCACACCAAGGATTTTTGAGGATTTGCACCCTGAAGTGTCTCACTATCGAGGGTGGCAGAGAGTGGGAAGGAGGGGCTGTGGAAGGGGACTACTCATATAGGACACCAAGCCATCATGGTCGTGAGCCCCAATTTGTCAGCGCATGTCCTTGTCGTTACGTCATTACAATCTTTATAAGCAGTTGATATAAAAAGTTTGGGTTGCGGTTGCTTGCTTGGGTCTTTGGCAACTGCCAAGGAGAGAATGGACAGCAAGCCGCAGTTGACAGATGTTTAAGTACTTGTTCAATGAAGTCTCCCCACATCAATGACAGTGATGCTCATGATGACGTTAACTTGAACAACTTCTGTGTGCATTGTGCCATCAAAGCGATAACTGGCTAAGCACTCAAAGCAATAGGTGCATGGGCAAAGAACGGGAAAGGTGCCTATGATATTAAGACCTAAGCAGAACGTGTAGGCTTCAATGCATTTCGAATTAGTGTAGAGTATTCTGTAAGGCATCTTTGTGACAAATTCGATGTCTATCACTTTGATAGTGATTATGATAAAGACGTTTATTCAGACGAATATAGATGATTCGCCTTAGTTATAGAGGCGGATTAAGGAGAGGTTAGTTAGGTTTCCTACCGGGACCGTACTTTGATCGTTAACTCCCGACTTAGTTACTATGTTGGGGAACCTTAGGTAGCAGACCACTGTGCCCTGATATCCTTTCGAACAGCACAAAGTAACTATCCCTCATTTTGAACATCGATATCTTAATATCCAGGTCGATCCGCAAACGAAATAATTGAACTATTATGGTATACAATGTAGAATAAGTTCTGCTTCGTGCGATGCAGCTCGAACTTGTTTCGCTTGCGACCGCACCTGGGCACCTGCATTGTTATCAATTAGAAGCTGCTTGCTATGCCGCGGCACGTGCTCAACTTATTGGGCAAAAGTAATTACGAGTCGAATTCCGCACGGTCTCGCGAGCACGAACACGAACATGAAAACGATTTGGATTTCATGCGGAATTAGTTCGGCGCGGTAATCAAAAACGAGAACGGAGCGAGAGAAGGCGAGAGAGGGAGAGACGGCGCTAGTGTTATTTACTTGTGACTCGAACTCCTCCTCGCCGAGGGATCTCTCCATACATATCAATACCTTTCTCTCTCTTAACATCTTCTTTCCTCCCTGTCCCCCCTTCCTCTCTTTCTCTCTCTTTATTTCTTTCGCTTTGTAGCTTCATTGAAATGTACCCTGCTGCTTCGGCACAGCCCATTCCCAGTTCGCTATTCCCAATTCACTGTTGCTTGTACCCAACTTTTACTCTTTCTCTCTCTCTCTCTCTTTTTCTTCTCTTTATCTTCGCCCCTCCTTGCCATGTCTCGCACATTCTTCTGGCGGCCCTGCAGCGCACCTCAGTGTCAGTTGTTGTCGTGTCAAAGGAGCCATCACTTTCCTCCATTGTTCGGGCCTTCACAGACGACAAGCGGCGCAGGGAGACAGGGAGGAGGAGGTGGAGGAGGAGGATGTGCCAGAGTAGAGGCATGTAGCATGGGCGTGGGGGAGGCAACTATGATTATATCGAGCCCTCTTTCGGGCGCTCTTTCTCTCGCTGGGCGGGCTCAACTTCGCATTTGTTCCACTTATTCCACTTCAACGCTTCGTTAAGAGCAAACTTTGGCTCTAATGTTCTTCGGCGACTTTCCTTTCTACAGCTACAGCTGGGCCGGCTCAGCTCCTTGGCTGCTCTACTATTGTAGCTGCTGCTGCTGCTGCTTCTTGTCCAGCAAGTGTGGCACAGCTTAACATGGTTGATCTGGCTTCGGTCTTAGTGCTTCACGTTTTTCTTTAAAAGTTATTCTTGCCAATTGCTGAGGCAGAGACAGACAGCAAGGGAGACAGAGAGAGAGAAAGGGAGGCGAGGGAGTGCCTGGGACAGAACACGTTCCACGTGAAGCCTATCAAGTCTTAGCACAGCATGGACCAAGGACACAACTCCGGCTGAATGACAACGAGCCCACAAAGGCAGCAGACAAGCTCCTCCTGCTTCGACGACGACGAAGACGACCTTGTGTGCGTGGGTAGCCCCGCGTACGTGTTTCGTTTAATATTTGCCAAGGCGCCCATGTCCAGCTCACGCTTCGCCTCCGTCTCCGTCTCAGTCTCCTTCTCTGGATCCAAAGCAGAGCAAGCCAAACCAAACCGAACTGAGCTGAGCGCTGTTTAGATTAGCCAACATGACATTAAAGAGCACCCCATGGCGGCGACATCGCACAAAGTTTGCACAAAGCGAGCGACAAGCGACACGGCAAGAAGCAGGCGGGTGGCGGGGAAGAGGAAGGGGGAGGGATGGAGACAAGCAGCAAAGTTGTCGCTGGCAGCGACAAACGGAAATCACCTGAAAGGAGTCGCCCATCTCCGAGATGTTCTCCTCCTCCTCTCCACCTCCGTCTACGTCTCCACCCTGAGTGGGTAACTGCTTCAGCTCCGCTCGTCCAACTCTGACAATACGCCCCCAAAGTATCATGTCAATGGAACGGACACCGGCAACAGGAGTGCAACAAATGCTCGTCGTGTGCTCAACTTTTATGGCACTTTTTTGAAATGTTGTGCGGTTGTCGCGGCCCAGGACGGGGCAGGGACGGTGGAGCAGGGACAGCGTCAAGCGGAAGTGAGGGAGCAGCAGCGGGCGTTGTTGGGTTTTTAGTTTCAACACGGCAGCAATTTATGTTTATACAATTTTTCGTAAATGTTTTATGACGGCGGCCGCATTAAAGCGAGCAGCGAGCAGCGACAGGCGACTGCGGCGCTGACGTCGACGCTGATTGTGACTGTGAGTGCAAGACAAGTCGGAGCCGGAGTCGGAGTCGGAGCCAGAGCTGGAGTCGGGCACAACTGTCGCTGACAAGCTTGTGTAATTTATGATTTATGCCATCACAATGACAGTTGGCAGCGCCAGTTGGCAGGGTAATTGCCGGACGGATGGGCGATCATACACAGACACACTCCTTCCAGACCTCCCTCTTCCTCTCGCTCTCCCTCTCCCCAGCGCTACCTTCCACACACACACACTGCATTATTTATTAATAATTAAAATTACTGCTATTGCGGTGACATGCGACGACTTCTGGCGGGCTGATCCGATTGAGAAGCCCGCCAGGATGAGCGGCAGGAGCAGGGACAGAAACGGGGGAGGAACAGGAGCAGGCGCTCGGGAGATGCAAGAACTGATGCAGAGACAGAGGTAAGGACGAGGCTGGAGCCGGACAAAGGACAGAGCGCAGCGCCACTGACCCATACCCTGATTGCCTCCACCCTGCGCCTGCTTTTCCTTTGGAATTTTTCTTGTTTTCCTTCCTTTGTTTCCACATCTCAATCCCCCCCCCCATCTTCTCTCCCTCTTCACCCAGCACTGTGCCAACCAGTTGACGTCTACAGTGTCACTAATGAAGCAGAAGTTTCGGTTTTATATATTTACGAAAAACTGGAAAGCCCCTCAAGTGTAAGTAAATTTGAAAAGGGTTTGCGCCGTCGGCCCTGGGATTGGGTCCGCGCCGCACCAGACCGGACCTGGTTCCGTAATCCAAGTCCGTGCACAGATACGGAGCCATAACCCAAGGCAGGCTGCCCAACCACAAATCCATTAAAACTATTCACATGGTCGAGGCGCTGCCTGCCCTCATATATGTAGGGGGGCGTGGCCGTCGCAGTCGGACTGTTTGTGATTAAAGGCGTTAACGTTTCTGCGAGTGTGTGTGTGTGTGTGAAATTTGGTCAGTGTGTGTGTGTGTTCGTGTGTGTTTGTAAATGTTTGTTTGGGTCTTACGCCTCGGTTTTCCTCGGTCCGCTTGTTGTTACTGTTGATTAATAAGGCAATAAATAAGGTCTAAGCAAGGACTCAACCAACCCGGAAGGGCCCATCTTTATATACATATATGTACATATGTGTATAGGAAAGCTAATCAGTACAGGGCCGAGAGCCCTCCTGAATATGGTAAGACTATCGCTTACATTAGAAGAGTGCTTGATTTGGGGAGTCCACTCAAACTCACTCTACCTCACTCTACATTACTCTTCATGACTATACACTACCTTACACTAACCCAATCTTCATTAATCCAGCGAACTCTACCTTTTTATATTTAACTCTACCTTTCTCTCTCTTTACCTTACTCTTCCCAACACTACCTTCCTTTTCATTACTTTACTCATCGACCTTATTCTACTTCAATCTGCCTTTTTTTACCTTACTATAAACTATTGTACCTTACCTTACCTTACATCACTGTACATGACACTTAACTACCTTACTCTACCTTATTTCAACACTACCTTATGCTACACAAGTCTACTTTACTCTACCACATACTACCATTCTCAACTTAACTCTACCTAACTTTACTTGACACTACCTTACTCTTACTTACTTTACATGAATCGACTTGTCTCTTCCAACTTCTACCTTGCCATATTTAACTATAACTTACAATACTGAACTATACATTGCTCTGCATCACTCTACCTTTCTCTTCTTATTCTACCGTACTTTATCCTTATCAGCCTAAATTGTTCTACACTATTCTAATGTACCTTACTGCACTCCACACTACCTTAGTCTGCCATACTCTTACCTACTCTACATAAATCTACCTTACTGTAACTTACACTGCCGTACCCTATTTAACTCTACCATACTCTAATTAACACTACTTTATTCTACTTTACTTAACCTAACTATATATTTCTTTGCATTACTATATTTTCCTAAACTCATCCAGACATGACCTTACTTAACATTACCCTTCATGCCTTTGTACTACCTTACTCTTAATTACTTTATATTAATTGACCTGACTCTTCCTTTTTGTTCCGAAGTCTACCTTACTATACTTTACTCTTCATTACTCTACCTTACTTTTCATACTCTACCTTAAATTTTTCTACACTCCCCAACTCTACCTTACGCTTCTCTTGTCTACCTTACACTGCGTTAACCTGATTTAGTCTGCCCTAATTTACCATACCCTATGGACAGGAAGTATCTGATAGTTGCAATCACCAGCTCAAAGTTCACTTTAGTGCACATGAGAAACAAGTAAGTCGTTTCGGAACAATGCATGCAACATAATGCTCAGCTTCTCTTGGCTCTGTGTGAAATGTGAGCTTTGCTGGGCAGTTTTTAATTTCAGCGGGCAGCTGAGTTGACTAAATAAAACAGGACCTTTATGGATTTCACTCCAGCACATTCTCATTTTTCAAATGCCAGACGTGCTTATGTTACGCAGCGCCGCGGGCAGCATAGTGCGTCAGGGCAGCACAGAAGGATAAAGAGAAAGAAGAAGGTTGATGCTAGTTCCGCTGAACCCACTGAGATCCCATGACTTGTTAGCATAAGTACGTACAACGTATAAGTAAAAGTATCTAAATATTCGAATTAAAGAAAAGAAAACAAGCGGGAACATTCACATTTCCATTCGCATTCACATTCTCATTTGCTTGCCTTGCCTTGCCTTGGCTTGGCTTGGCTTGGTTCGCTATCGTTTATCTTCGTCAATGCTTTTTGATTTACGTGCTCGGTGATTGTTTTGCCAGCTCCCATTTCCACGCTCGTTTTCATTGGTACCTTTGCCTGCCCCCATTCCCACAGCCCCAAACTAAAGTGCCAAGTCAAAGGCTGCGGGCGAGGCCACCCAGGAATTTAAATAGAATTTCCTCGATGCGTACTTCGTCGTTGCCGACTTCTTCGTGGCTTGATATACCCTGCACATGTTGCCAATGCTCTAATGTGGGGCGTATGTGTTCGTAGTGCATTTCTGTTTGTGTCTACACGATTTACTGATAGTGCAAGAGACAGTCCTAAATAAAGACACTTGTGTGTCATGGGAATAAGTTAGTCTCTTGGGAAATTGGGTTACCTTTTACTCTACACCGCGAACCCGTTTATCTACTCCAGCTAGAGCTTGTCTTGTCCTTCTACAGGGTAGCTGCGCTGTCGAGTGCCTTCAGCTTTGACTTTCCCTACTGTTTTTAAACAAAAATTGTTTTACGTGCTTCGTGTTAACAGCGTGTTGCAGACACGAATGAGGGGGAGTGGGCTGGCGAAGCGAGGGGAACAGAGTTGCTGCGGCAAGGTGGCAGACAGAGACAGTGGGCAGCGAGGGGTGGCGGAAGTTGTACGACCGTGCTTATTATTATTTCATACCGCTGCCCTTTTTGGTTGTAGTTATTGCTGTTGTTGTTGTCGGTGTTGCTGTTGCTGTTGCTGTTGCTGTTTCTGTTGTTGTTTGGTAGGCAATTTCATTCAATTTGGTTATGAATATTTCGCGCCGCAAGCAATCGGCTGGCAACAGTTGGCAAGGTGAAAGGATGGGCAGGCTGGAGGGGGCGGGGCGCGGGGGTCGGTAAGCCCACCGTCTGGCATCGTTAGCAGAGCCATTTGGGCAGACGGTAAGCCAAAAAGCGGTTATCCAACGCCACCCCGCACACCCCCTCGCCCCACGCTCTCACGAGTCCTGTGTGTATCATTAGCAAAGCGTTACGAATCAAACATCGGCCATTTCGGGCAGTTTATTCCCGGCCATAAATTATTAGCTGAAATATGAGCAGCATCTTTGCTTGATGTGCTTCTTATGCTAATTCTCCCCCCCCCTCCTCAAAACCCTCTCTCTCTCTTGTCAGTGACGTATGCATGTATGTACAATGGGCCACCGTGGAATAGCAGAAGCAGAGAGCGCACAACATAAAAAATGCATACCCCCCTCTCCTCCTTCGCATTTCTTTATTCTCCGTTTGAACGAGTGAGGGGCAGGGGCAAGGGGCAGAGGGCAGAGGGGATTGATGGCAGTCAGAAGGATTATAATGTGTAGCAGAGTCGAGAAGCAACATGCAAATGTGCCACGCCATCCCTTGCCCCATCTTGATTGAACAATACCTTTGCAAAAGAGAGAGATAGAGACAGAGATAGAGAGAGACAGAGTTCGATTGGCAAGCGACACGAGTATTTTACCGTTACACGTTACACACGTGCACTCCTCCATATATCACTCGGTATTACACATTACACGCCTGGCAACGGTCTATTGCTGCTGCTGCTGCTGCTGCTGCTGCTGCTGCTGCTGCTGCTGCTTCCTCTCCTGTTGTTATTGTCATTGAAATTTAACTTTGACGGGGAAGCTAATGGGAAAGCAAATAGAACAGCGATTGATATCGATATTTGCGTGAGAATACTTGAATGGCATAAAGCAGAGACTTCTCGTTGGCATTCTCTGGGTAATTCTGAGATAGTTGAGCGCCATTTCATAAATACCATTGAATTATCAGGAATTCGCTTCACCTTCCATCACTTTGCGCAAACCAAACAAAGGGTTTTAATTGCCATGAAAAGACTGTGTGCAGGCATCCACAAAGCAACCCTGCGGCGACAACGGGGCATCTCTGCTGCGGGTTTTATTGCAATTATCTGTGCATATATCACGGCGCAGCACCGTCCCGCTGAGCACGGTTAGTAATATTAGGGAAGCTGTGGCTTTACCTGCCAGCAAAGTCAACGTTGAAAAATTGACAGCTGACACAAAGGCAGCTGTTGTTATTGTTCTCCTCTCACCCTCTCCCACCACTTCCCATTCACCTGCGATACCTGTCATGGTAACTTCAGCTTAAATTCCTTGGCATTTTTTCGTCGTATTTTGCGCATCTGCCCCCCGCTCGGTGTTATGTCAAAGCGTTTCGTGAAGCGCATAGCGAAAAATATTAAACATTATTTTGATTGATTTGCTTTTCTTCGGCACCCCCACATGCGCCCGTGTTATTTCATGATTTTTCGATTTATGCGCAAGGCTGCCTCTTGTTATCATATTCTTAAAGAGAGTATATTCCTATGGGGCTCTGGGTTTGTGCCTTACACGACATGTGGCAACCTTAGCATATGTAGAAGAGTCGAACTAGGCGTGTCTATCTGTTTGTCCGTGCGTGTGTCCGTACGTGTGTCCGTGCGTGTGTCCGTGCGTGTGTCCGTTTGTTCGCCTCCCTGTCAATTCAAAGCAAACGAGTCTTTCAGTTCAAGAACTATATTGATATAACTCGGCACTCATGTTTCGCTATAACACTTAAAATAGTTTAGAGCGAGATCTGGATCGGACTGATATACAATATATTGTATAGCTTCCATACAATCTACTGGCCTTGTCGTTTTCCAAGATTTTACAATCAATTTCAGGCATGTCGAAGCACTATAACATATAGTGTGAAGAGCAGTAATGTTCTTTTTGAAATAACTCAACTTATTACGATTATTTACATTTACTATTACTATTATTTTTCTTCATTATCTATGTGAATAACCAGGCCTTACTAGGATGTATATAATGCACCAGCGACGCCCAAGATGCCTTTGCTAGCTCCAGCCGACTGGGCAAGGAAGCCTTATTAAATACATGTTGATTATTTTGAATAGCGTTTTTTAATGAGCAATCAGCAGAAGACAAAGGGGAATGAGAGGGGGAGGGGTGAGAGGGTGATCCTGCCTACGCCTGCATACTAAAACGAATTTAATGAATGCACTCACAATTCCCTTTAGTGTACAAAGCGAATGCCAACCAAACACAGACGCCGTTGCCGACGCCCAAGCAGGCATGGTGGATGTGAGGAGGGTGTGGGTAGCGGAGGGGGGGAGAGGAAGTAGGTTGAAAGGGGGCGAAACATTTTTGTAACTTTTGGCCCACAGTTTTCTTCTATCGTTGTTTCTTTCACTTTCGAGAGTTGCTTTTAGTGACTGTCTCTAGTTGCCTTCGCCCCTCCCCCCCCCCCTCCCTATCTGCTTCTCCTGCCACAGACAACATCTCCGCAGCGCGACAAAAGTGCATGGGCGTGGCACTTGCCGGGCCAGGAGTTGGGCAGGGCAAAGTCAGAAATTTAAAATAAATGTCTTGAATTTCCTCTGAATGCGTTCCCCGAAGGCAGCAGCAAAAGTTGCCGAAAACTTGGACTCGAATCGGAGCTGGGTCTGGCACTGGTACTGGCGGCAGTATAGGATGCTGTGGCTGGAGTTTGAGGTGTAGCTGGAGCTGAGCTGAAGCTGCGTCTGTCTGCCCACACGAAATCATCGGAATCGCTTACAAAAATCAGGCACAAACAGGCGCCTACACACATGTGTAGGACTTGTCCCACTGTGTACAGTGCACTGGCACGGGTACATGGGTACCTACACGAGTGTACACACCTGCCACTGTACCACTCTCCTTCAACCTCCCCCCCCACTCCCCGGGCAAACCTGCCATCAGTCTCTGGGTGTGTGCGTTGGCGAAAGTGAAAAAGGCAGCAGCGCAAAACGGCGTAGGGTGCTCGACTACCCCGTTACGCGTTGCTCCACCACCCCGTTTCCCGTGAATCGACTACTCTGGGCACTCTCTGCGCAAGCCACTGGATTGTTTGACAAAATAAAAGCACAGCTTGAACCAAGTCTGGCAAAAACGTTGCCAGAGCGAAGCGGCTCACACGCCAAATTGCATTTTCAATTGCTTGCGGCGAGAGCGAGGCGCGACGCCATGTGAGGTATGTCCACACACTCACACAGACAGAGACAGAGATGCAAAGAGAAAGAGAGAGAAGCTGAACTGGACTGCAATTTTATTTCAATCGGCTGTCGTCGCCACAACGTGTTCATCTTGCTCGTCATCTCCGGCGCCATCGTCGCCTCTGTCTCGTAATTGCTCTTGGGCATTGGCAATCCAATTGATGCAACCGCTTCAATTACATACTAATGAAGTGCATGCACTACGATTCCCCCCCCTCAAACCCTCCTCTGCAGTCACTCCCCTTTCCCCGACCTTCACACCTTGCCCGTTATCTTCTGTACGACAGGCTACGCTCATGCGGTCGCTCACAAAGACGGCATATCTCCATAACCACAATTGACAGCCGTACCGCAGGTCGGAGCATGCAACCCCAGCCCCTGAGCCTTAATCCCTCCCAAGAAGCACCTCCTGCACCTGCTTGGCTTGTGACCGTATTCATAATAAGCTTCGATTGGGATGATTTGCCAGCAATAGAAGGCTGCGCCCTCGACCGCAGTGAGATACGCGCTTCACCAGCAGCACAATGTATCGTTATGGCAAGGTGCGCCATTGTTCTAACACGATAACCAGCGTCAAGTGTGGCTTACAAAATTGTCTTAAAGGGTTGAGGAGAGAAGAAGCCTACAGATGGTATACAGAAGGGTCTTCGCAGTCCCCTTCTTCTTTAAGGTCCGATAGGGTACCTTTTTTGTGTTACCTATATAACTTCATCATTGGGTCGCTTACTGGCAAAAGTTACCTATCAATAAACGAGATACAGGAGAGGGGACTGCCAACATTTTGTTTTGGGTACCTTCATTGTAGTACCTACATAATTTCATCAACAGGTTGCTTGCAAGGTAGAGTAACCTATCAATATATATGAAATAAAGAGGCCGCATAGGGTTCCTGTCTTGTAGTACTTATATAGTTTCATTATTGGGTTCTTGCAGGGTAGCGCTACCCATCAATAATGGAGATACAGAAAGGTGTTGGTAATCCTTTTCTTCTTCAAGGCTTTAGAGAATACCTTCTTTACTACAAAGAAGCCCATACACTTTCGTCATTGGATTGCTTGCAGGGTAGAGCTACCTATCAATAAAGGACAAACAAAAGGGTGTTATCTGTCTGCCTCTTCTTTGAGCTCCCACGGGGCCCTTCTTTGCAGTCTATTACTTAATCATTGGCACAGGGTATTTATGGACTGGCGGTGCCTTCATTTTCACCTGCATCGTTTCGCGGATCCTGACAGCTGCGGTTCTATTTGGCCAAGCTTCATCAAAGCGATTTGGGGTCGATTGCCTCCGGTTGAGTTCGCATTTGGATTTGGAACTGCCAACTGGCACTCGCAATGAAATTGGCCCAAGTCCTTTACGACTTTTTGCGCGCAAATGCGACTCCATTCGAGCGTTGCACACACACTTTACAGCTCCGTTTATTGTTCCGCTCGACGTTAAATTGTCGTCAACGAGGGACAGAAGACTGCAGACTGAAGAGAGGAAACAGGAGAAGGGCGAAGCAGACAGTAGATTCGGGACTTGAGACGCGCTACTTGAGACGGTCGCAAAGTGCAAATCGCTGTTTTAGTAGAACTACTTAATTCACACACTAGCTACACACCTCCACCACCACCACCATCTCCCCCTACCCCCTCTGCCCCCTTGCTGGTCGCACAGTCCCAGTCGCATTCGCATACCGCGCAGTTAATTGTAATTCATGAACTTGCAGCTGGCGAGTAATTAGGCGTCTGGGGCATTATAAATGGCAAACTGCGGGCCGTGTGATTAATTATCCTTCAGCAAGGAGTCCGCTTCGATGGACGCTGCTTAACACCAATAAATATGAGACGGCCTCAGGTAACATTGTGCAGCTTAATTAGTATGTGCCGCAAGGGTGTTTTTGCCAGCAAGCAGACGCAGCTAATACCCTGTTCTCAAGTCCCAAGTCAACAGATAATGAAGAGCCTAGTTCTCTGATAAGTTTCAAAATCCACAGACACTCCTTATCTAGAGTGGCCTGAGAGCAGTACACAGTTGAGACCTTTAACTCTGCTCCTTCTATACAGTCTAGGCAAATCACGAACTTGCCGCTTACGACCCTGTGCGAGTCAATCACAAGAGTCGAAACACGTGAGAGAATTTCACGCCAAATTCTTTAGTCATTCGCCTTGGCTGGGAGCGATGACAGTGCCCAATTGGTGTGCTAAGTCATTACCTGTTACACCTTCGAGTAAGCTGAAGTCCCTTTCCCAAAAGCCAAAGTCATCTGCCCGAAGACTGGAGAGAGGGAACAATTAACCCGATCAGCTTGGGTTCTTGACTCAAGTCTAGCACAAACCGGTATGGCCAGACTAAGTCAAGACGTCTTAGTTTATACTATGTCAGGAAAGGCTTGGGCCTCTTAATGCCATTGCAACTCTGGTACAGGGTTGCGAGGGGTGCGAATTTCTGAAAAGCAGGTCGGAATGCCACTCACCTAATAAGTCACGAGAGCATGGAAAATATACGGAAAATATATAGAAAGTTTTTACTCAAGCAGGTGACTGCAAGGGGTGGCACGTCTGTGAGAGAGCTGCGTTTTAATACCTTCTTATCACTAATGCGCTATGCTGTTCTGGAACTAGTTTAATGCCCCGCAGTGCGTGACTGTTAAGGCTTGTTAGTGTGAGGTTTATGGGCTCAGAGGGGGAAAGAGTGGCTGGAAGAGGCAGCTGAACACTATTTACAGCTTTGTTTACAGGGTATTTGCATGGTGCAGCTGATGGGCAATCAAAATGTAAAAATAGTTGGAGGAAGAAGGGACTTAACTTGCTTGCAGGGTATTTGCATGGTGCAATTGTTTAGCAATCCTTAGTAAATATAGGAATGATGAAGAAGATACTGGAAGAGGCAGCTTAACATAATTCACAGTTGTGTTTACAGGGTATTTGCATGGTGCAGTTGTTGGGCAGCTTGCTCTGCTCACTGTTTTTTATGCCATGCAGAAAGTTAAAAGTTTAATTTGCTAATTGTTTAACAGCTGCAGCAACAGCAACAGCAACAACAACAACAGCAGCAACAGCAGCAACAACAACTCAAGTACTCCAACTGAGCGTAATGCGACTGCATTTTCATTATGAAAAGTGGGCAGACAAAACGATTTCGAGATGCCGAGCGAGGGAGATAGACAGATGCTCTGGCTCTCGGGCTTACAAGTTTGGGCCGGCAAAGCGACAAAGCGACAGGGCGACCGACAGCGTAGGCGACAGCTGCCGTCAGCAAGTGAACTATGCCCCCTGTGAGCAGCGCTGAGAAGAGCGGAGGCCTTGTTGCACTTTGCGCGCAGTAGTCCCCTTCCGCTCCCCCGCTTGTTTGCAGCTGCCGTCGCTCGTCAGGCCAGGCGTAACGCCTTTTGACAAGTTTCCGCTCGCGCTGAACAAGTTATGCATTTTTTACACTTCTGCTCGGGGCGCACTTTAAAATAATTTAGCAAAAACTTCCGGCCAGTTGGCAGCACCAGCAGCAGCAGCCCCAGGAGGAGCATCGGCATCACCATTCAGTTGGTTCGTTACTCGTTACTCACCGTGCGATTGCCAAGATTCTTGACGCGACAGTTCATCTTCACCGTCTTGCCCACAAGGCCAGTTATGTTGGTTGGGATGGTCGTGTCGAAGATGGGGCCTCCTGTGCCCGGCGTGGGCAGATCCTGCAAGAAGTCTGTGAAGAACCGCTTCGAGGCGCCCTCCGAGCTGCCTGCAAGTGCGAAGAAACAGAGAGTGAGTAAGACACAAACAGAATGAGAGAGAGAAAGAGGGATAAAGAGAGAGGAGGAGAGAGAGGAAGTGAGTTAACATAGTTATGGCAGGTACTGGGACATCCGGTGAGAATGCAAGATCTTGAAGCTGACAGCGTAAATTGAGTTAGGGCAGCTTAGGATGCAACATAAGGGAAGAGGGAATAAGAATACATTAGATTTGCAAATATATTTGTAGTAAATGCATAGCAGCTTAGCTTCGTGAATCCGTAGAATGATTTAATACTAAGCCAACTATTTATATTGTACAATATATAAAGTTGGATGCACAGCTGCCAAGAGCAATGCAAATATCATACAAATGTCCCAGTCCAAAGTTCAAAAAACAGTAGAAGGTACACCCTTCTATATACTATATCAATATATTATTCCTTCTGAATCATCACGTGGTTATACTTCCTCTCTAATTTCTCGACAGCACCAATCAACGAAGAAGATCTAAGGGGTCCACCAACTCGTTTTGTTTAGGCAATGTATGGCACTATTGTAGCCTAACCAAATTGCAGAATGCTTTGAAACAAGTTCTCTTGTTCTCTTTAGAACCGATTCTCGAATACGATTTCTTGACTGATATAAAAAAAGAAGCTAAATATAGATATCCTTAGGTCTACCTATAAGACAGCGCGATGTTGTAAGCATGTTCCCAAGACATTGCCAACATTCCCGCATACTGCGCACATACCTAACGACTTAAGACATACTATTTATATAAATATATATACATGTGTGTGTGTGTGGGTGCTTGTCTAACCCCGACCTGGCCCCGACTTGAGAGTACTATGAAGGCACTTGCTCGAATCGAGAAATATATTGGGCAAATTTTAAAAGCAAAAGAAATATCGCAGGGAACGAGCCTCGCAGGGCACACTGACATGACACATTGCGCACTTGAGTGCCTCAAGAGGCGGCAAGGACAAAAGGACGAAGTACAATGAGTAAACGAAGGCAAGTACAAGTAAGGGAGGGGGGGTAAGGGGAAGTTACGTCAGGCAATTGACAAGTTAACTACGTCATTGAATTGCCCAAAACATTCTCACATAGCGCGTAGACAAGCAGGCGAATGATGATGTGAGTAAAGAGGGATGGCAAAAGGAAGGTGGAGAGAGAGAGAGGGGGGGAGAGGGAGGAGCAGGCATCATATATGCGTGTAAGCCACAAAGTCAGAAGACAAAGGACAAGACATGGATATGCTGCGCATGATGCTGCAAATATTTGTGTTTAATAAAAAAATTATGAACTTCAATTACGCAAAGGAGACCACGATAATGAAGAAAGCTTGGAGTACGTACTCGGCCCACGTGCCTGTGTCCCTCGCTCCCTCGCTCTGTATGCGACTTTATGTGTGTCTGCGTGAGTGTGTGTGTGTGTGTGTGTGTGCATAAGACACTGAACAAATAGCTGGGTGTCAGTTGGCGCATGATGGTCTTGTGTGTTTGCATAACATAATTCGCGCAAGTTGTAAAAACCCAAGTGGGGCGAAATGGCACAGCGTGAGTGTGTGTGTGTGTGTGTCTGTGTGTGTGTGAGTGTGAGCACGTGAATTGTGGCCATAAATCAGCTGACGACAGCAATGAAATGCGAGGCTGCACCTTCAATTGGCTCTCTCAGCCAGTGCATCATCATCATCGTCATCGTCATCGTCATCACCATCGTCATCAGCATCAGCATCGCAGGGCCACCTTGGGCTGTTAAAAAGACTCCCCAACGAAGCGCTTACATCAATTATGCATTGAGTCATAACCTATAAAAATGCTTTCCAAATTCGCTCGGCATTCCTGTCCAAATGCAAGATGAAATATTAAATTGTAATTGCAACAAACTGCGTGCATTTCATCATATCCAAGGAATTTAAATCTCTCTTAATCCAGAAGATCCATTTGAATTTCAACTCAAATCAGAAACAAGCTCGAAAGCTGCAGTCGAGTGGGCTTGAAATGATTTATTGAATATTTAACTCAATTACAGGTGTGCTTTTCATTTTGTATTGCATACATTGCAGGGCATGGTCCCTGTTAAACAATTTCTTAAATAACTCTTTTGTCATTTATCCGTTCGCAACTCAATTTGCAGACACCATTAAGACAGTGATGATTAATGTGTTAGTTAAAAATGAAATGTCAACCACTTAAAGGTCGGTTAGAATAAGGTTTTTGATAATTTACGAGGAGCGGAAGAGGGCGTGACGATCTGATTTACGTGCACTTTTGGGACATATTGGTTGTCCTAGCTTATAAGATCTTTGATTTAAAGAGACATTCGGACAGACAAATTCTTAATCCTGATTTACAATCTATTGTAGATGCTTTTTGTGGTCTTCATCTTCGAGTTAAAGTACCCTTCTATGCTATAGGATGCGGATATAACAAAGCTAAAACACCCTTTAACTCTATGGATATGGGGTATAATGCAGACTCGATGCCAATTTATAGATGCTGTGCAGCGACTCTTTAAGTTGCAAGCGATTTAATTGATCACAAAAATGCACTTCATGGCTGCGGATAATTATGCTGTCGCTTCCGCGCACTCCCCCTCCTCTCACGCCCCCCTCTCCTGCCCACTCCAACACCACTCTCTGGGCCTCTCACACCAGCACTCTCTCTCCTTCATACGCCCACTTGAAATGAAAATAGAATCTGCTGCAGTTGCAGCTGCAGATGCAAAATGCCATTTTGGCAAATGTGGCCGTAGTGCAATCTCACTGTCTGCCTCTCCCTCTGGCTCGCTGCCTCTGCATCCCTCCCTCCCTGGCCATGCCACAATTTAAATGCCGTTTAACACATTGCGATGCCATCGCCAGTTTTCTGCCATTTTGTTTCCTCTCTCAAATTGTTTGCGCCCTCGAGCGGGCAAAAGTCGAACACGTGAGCGCGCTGCCTCCTTCCACATGCCCCCCCTTGCCACTTGCCACCTGCCACCTGGCGCACTATTTCCGGGGCAAGCACTTTGCCGAGCTATGATATTTTGTTTAACGGAACAAAGGGCCGTCCGTGCCTCTGGCAAAGGCAAAGGCAACGGCAACGGCAAAGGCGAAGCAAAAACCTTGGACTGATTTGCCGATTTAGCTTTGAACGCAAATGGGGCAAATCAACGCAAATTGTGAAAAATACTAGAAAAGCGGAGAATAGAAGAATTCATTTTCGGGTGAGAAATTCGTTGGCTTTGCGCTTCGTTGCGCCAGCGAGTGTTGCATGCAACCGATGTGCCTCTGCCGCCGACTGTAGGGCAGCGGGCGTCACATGATTTACTGTCGGACTCAAGAGCCCACGCAACAACAACAACAGCAACAGCAGCAGCAGCAACAGCAGCAGCAGCAGACTGCCAAATGGTCACAGCTGAGATGGCAGCGGACGATGCTCCCCATCGAGATAGGGCGGTCCACAAATCTGTAAATTTATCTGCATGAAACATTCGCTTAATGTCAACAGGTTTTTTCGCTGCCTTCTAAATGACCAATCGGGCCCAGTTCACTTTTATTTGTGGCTGCAATTTAATTTACATATTTAACAAATAATCACTTTGATGCGCGTCGAAACCCGCTCTATTTGCGAGTAATTACTGCATAATATTGCATGAATAAACCAAATAGCCGAGAGCAGCAAAGCGGCGGCAATAAATATTGTATGTTTAAATTATTTCCGCAGCTCGCAGATCGATAATCGCGACAAAAAACGCGACTAAAATATTGCAAAAAATGTGAATTTCTCTTGATTATTGCAAATTCCCCTCATGCAGCCGATTTAGGATTCATTGATCCACACTGCAATGAGGCGAGCTTAGGTTGTGAGAGCACTGGTATCCATAAAGGGGCTCTTATGCAAAACTATAACTATCTGACTTTAAAATACATTTATTTTTTTTAATTACAGTTTAATCATAATTATTTTCCTATAATGAGGAATCTCAACAGTAATTTCTTGTTTCTCGATTTTAGATTGACTAAATCATCAATTGTAGAAAGCCACAAATCTCAATCATTCTATCGCCATTATGCTTTTGCATTTCTATATTTTACTTAGCTGTTACCCAAAGACCTCTTAAGGAGTATATATTCTTGCTGTTTTCTTTTTAAACCCTTCGATCATTGAAAATGGTCAAAAAGGTTATACGAACTTTGTGCAAATGTGTGTAACAGGCATTACTACTGTTTTGGATTACTAGCCGCGTCGATCGAGCCATATCTGTCTGTCTGTCCGGATGCCCGACTTTCTATTTATTTAAGAAACTGTAAGCATGCCACTGAATGTTCCTGATAGTTAACAAGCAAGGCAGGCTGTGAATAATTTGAAAGTATGCCGCTCTCTTTTTTTTTTAAGATCCGAGTAGGTCTTGACATTGAGGTAACAGAAGGAATCTTAAGTCGAAACATTCCTTAGTTCTGATTTAGTTATATTGTAGTTCCCAAAGCAAAATTAACTGTGTAAACATTTTTATTTTTTATTTATTTTGATATACTTTGTCTCCGGCGTAAAATACTACAGCATATTTTGTAAAATGGAATCAAAAGAAAGTAAATCCTGTTTAAGAGAAATTGAATCGACTGCCTCGGGCATCACAGTCTACTGGGACCCTAGCGTTGAAGACAAACCACAATACACCCACGAAACTAAAAAGGTCACATACTGTAGAAGAGTTATACCCGTTTTAATAAAAAAACTTGACAAGGATACCTCGGTTCGAAATGATTATAATAAAACGGAAGTGATTGACGGTGAGAGGTGGAGAGAGTCTACAGCGCGGAAGAGGAAGATGGATCATATGGATCAATTTGAAGTCGTTCTACAAAGACGTGAAATCTCTAAAGCCGAGAAGCTATAAAATAATGGTGTTTCGTCCTTTTTATGATGGTGTTTGCCTACATTCTCAACCGGCTATATAAATCAAAATAGTGTTTCAAAATTTGAAGTTTTTAACATGGAAATATTTTATCGGAATATTTTATTGTATAAATTATAATATAATTTGAAGTTGGTCATTCGTTTTTCACTTGTTGATTCCTTAGATATCAATATGGTTTGAGTCATTCCTAAAAGTATTACAATTAGGGTGACCATAATGTTCTACTGTACCATGGACTGCAAGCTACCTTTGGATACCTTAATTTCTCACTTTAAAGAGCTACTAATTTGATGCAGCTAGATAGGTGCAGGGTCTCTGGTTTCTCGACTTCACTCATATACTCATTTACGCAATGACATACGCACACCTGACTAAAAGGTACCTGTACGACAGCTTAGTGAAGGCGTTGCTGGGAATACTTTTAAAAGAATATACCCACTGGCCAAAATTAATATACCCACTGTCATGTCACCAAATGTTCCTGCCAGTTAACAAGCAAGTGAATAATTTGAAAGTATGCCGCTCCGAGTATGAGGTCCGAGTAGGTCTTGACATTGAAGTCATAGAAGGAATCTAAGGTCGAAACATTCATTGGCTCTGATTTAGTTATTTAGATATTGTACTTCACACAACAAAATTATCTGTGCTCACATTATTATTTTTAAATACTCTTTTCCGCCGGAGAATATAAAAGCAAAATCTGTAGAATGGCACCAAGACGTAAATCCCATTTATTACAAAGCGAACTTGAATCGCATACCTCGATTAGGGATTATAGTAATAATGAGACGGATGTGATAAACGATGACGAGAAGTGGATCACACTCTACTGCCACGAAGAGCAAGAATTTACAGAATGCCTAGAAGACACTCTACAATGCACAAATAAATATAAAACACCCTATGCTGCTCGTCTTAGAAACTTAATATCAGGAAAACTAAAAAAGCCAATGACCTCATGTAGGAATGAAAATGAAAGAGAATGCGAGCGCGTATCGCCATCTGTTGTTCTTCTCTGTTCTATGCACACGCATTTTTTTCATTCCAAAACACACACATACATACATCTGTATTTGACCAATGAAATGCTACATGCAGATACACGTATTCATACACAGACTCTTTACGTTTAAAAAAGGTCACAGGGTATCCCACCATCGGGTGCCGCTCGACTGTTGCTCTTGTTTTTTATATCAGGTGGCAGAAAGACCCCTTACTACATTTGGGTAAGTCTTGACTCTGTTGAAAAAAGACATGACCTTCGAAATATAACTGCTTAAAATAAACTAGTTACGTTCTATACTTGGAATGCTTTTTTATTAATTTCAGGAAAGTGTGTGGAAGAAAGCGGGAAAAACGAACACGGCGAGTGCAGATCCCTCAACTTGTCTGGCTTGGCCTTTTCCAGTTATAGCTGAGCTGCCAGTTCAGTCTTTTTCCGGACAGTTCTGCGTTTTTTTTTATCGTCTAGCCCTAAGATATCTTGTTTTTATAATCGAGGATAGAATCATTGGAAATTATTGATGGAACAAGTGATACTTAATAATTTTACAAATTGATGAATTTGATTTTGGTCTAATTGTTAATCAAAAGCCTCTTGTTCTGTCCGTTTCCCCTGTTGTCTAACATCACTTCCATCTAAACCCTTTTTTATCTGAAGTAGCTGGCAACCCTGAGCTATAGGTTATTCTTGGATTGCATAGACGCCTCCATGCATTTTTTTCACTTGTTTAAACTTGGCCAACAGTCGCCTGCGCAAGTTCGCCTTGGCCAATATTTGAGCTCGCCGAACGGGAACGGGAATTGGAACGAGACAAGTCACGGCGAAGAGTGGAGGAGGGGGCGGAATGCGGGGGGCTGGCTGCGGTTCGGTGGCGTCTCAATTGCCAGCTGGCGGCCACTTAAATTGAGTTGGCAAAGTTGTTGGGTCGCATAATCAAAGCCAACAACTGACTGCCAACGGATTTCAATCTAAGTTTTGAGCATGTGTGCACGCCCAACTGCGAGTGCATGTGTGTGCGAGAGTGTGTCGCATGTGTGTGTGCTATATGCGTGCGATGCTTCTTATCAGCTGTCTTTTTGGCAACGATAAGCAGGCTGTGGCAAGAGGAGAGAGATACAGAGCGAAAGAGAGATAAAGTAAGAGAGAGGGAGAGAAAGGAGAGAGAAAGAAATAAGTAGAGAGCGAGTTGCTGCTCCATCAGAGCAGCTCGTGCGTCATAAATAAGTTTTCGATGCCAGTTTGGCCAATTTCAGCCGGAAAGTATGCAAATAAAATTGTCAATGATGTCGCCTCGACTTGTTATTGGCAACTGACCGACTTGAGTGGCATATTGACACGGACTTCCATCGCGCAGATTCCAATTATCATTCAGACACACACACACACACACACACACACACACACACACACAAACACCTACCCCATTAGCATTAGCAATCGAGCATAAGATACGGAATTGACCTGCAGCATTTTTGCAGAATATTTATTCAAAGTGCCACAGCCAAGCGAAGGGAAGTACACAGAATTATTCTGGAATATTTAGAGTGATGCCAGAGAGGGAGGAGGGGGGGGGGGGGCATGTGTGCGTAGCAGATACATGTCTTCTAGTCGAGCACCCCCGAGTAAAGCGATAACCTGCTGGCAGTGAGTAAACCTTTCAGGCATTCAATGTGTGTATAAATTGACGATATGGCTGAATCGGATTACGTAGCCTCAGTCAGCACACAGACACACACACACACACGCACTTGGTGGAAAACTTTTCACTCGCCTTATCTGTATTTGCGTCTAGTAATAGGCATTATATAAAGTTAATCGCATGATACGCTAATAAATTGTATCGGAAACGGAAAGGAAAACAAAGAGCGAGTGAAATAAGAGTGACAGTTGCAAGTCGGGAGCCAGGCGAGGACTAAGGGTTCTCCTATTGAAAGTTGCCAAATGGCAATCCGTAATCACTCAAGTACTTCCTGTTCTGCAGAAGAGAATGTAAATTTTTAGAGCCACTTAAATACTCTGGCTCAGTGAAGCTAAAGGTTGCCATGGCAATATATCTCAGGCGACCTTTTACCTTGTCTCTGGGATAAGTTTTGGTGCTGCGGCTTAGGATATTTAGAATGCCAAAAGCTCATGAAGTACATAGGCTTGTGTAAACTAAAGATAGCGATATCCAGAGTGCGTAGGTGAATCGATTTGATTGTTGATGAAAGGTTGCTGTCAACGGAAAGTAAACTGAAACCAAGATCAACCGAAGATCCAACCGAAGACAGTCTGAGTCCATATCTGCACTGAGATTATTGGCAGATAAAACGAGACTTGAGGCTGACAAAATTCACGATGAGTTCAGCGAGGGGAGCGAAGAGCGAAATATATGCAAAACGCGTAAGCGTTTTAAGACCAATTGATTCATTATCTGACAAGTTTGCCGGACTTATTTGAATAGATAAGGCCTGTTCCGCTGGCGACTTACATGTGCCATAAAAATGCAAAAAAAGAAAACAATTCACGGACAGGGACGTCTGTGCGAATACTTTCTGCCACCACCCGAACATGACTCTGTCTGTCCTCTTTCCTTTTCTCCCCTCCCCCCCCTTTCCGCTCCTGCCTTGTCCTGTCGCCGCGCATAGATTTTCAATTTTTGTGACGTTCATTTTATATAATTTACTGAGTTGGCAATTTTTTTGTCGGTCTCCACTCGCTTTTTTCTGCGCACACGCTCTCGATAATGCCGTCTGAATCGGCCAGAAATTGAACTCATTTGCATACATGCGTATAATATATTTTGTTGACTCCCTCTCCCCCCCCCCCCTCTTTCAAGGGGACCAGTTGGTCAAAAAAAAGTGAAAAGTGAAAAGCGAAACCGAAACTGGAAACTGGAAAACGAAAAGCGGAAAGCTCTGCAGCTTGCCTAATGGCCGAGGCAGCCAATCAACCAAGAACACATTTATAAAAAGCAAACAGTCACTGTCTTGGAGTCCCTTACCCCCACCTCCACCATCCCTTTGCACTCCATCCCGCTTTATGACGATGCGTTCCGAGCATTTGAATGCCAAATGAGTTTTGTGCCAAGTTCAGCAATTTTACATTTTCAATTGGCCCTTTTTCATAATTCCTCTAGAAGTTATTTTTCTCGCTTCGCTTTTTTCCACTGTACTTGGCTGCGGTGGCTGCTGCAATTTGGGTGATGACTCCCGGCATGGCGTGTGGATGGCACATTAGTCAGGGGCATTGGCAACAGGGCAGAGCCAGGGCCAGGCACAAGAAATAATTTGCGTGCGGAAGAAGCTTTTCATGCGACTTGCTTGGTGACTTCGGACTGCATTGCAAGTGATGGAAACCCTCTGAGAAGGACAAATGCGACAAGTAAAGGTGGCACACTCCGCTCTTGGGACTCTCAATGTGGAAGTTGTTTCATCGATTCGCAGACTCAATGGGAATAGAGGTTAATTGGAGGAAGGAAAGACTGCTGAGCTCAATAGAAGATCAGTCAGTGAACTCCCAATGATAAATGGTTTATCTTCCAATAAGAACAATGAAATTTATGCATAAGCAGGAGCAACAGTCGAGCGGCACCCGACAGTGGGATACCCTGTGACCTTTCTCAAACGTAAAGATTACATAATTGTACTACTCCTTAATAGAAATATCGTAACGAAAGCCTTTATATGCGTCTGTGTATGAATACGTGAATCTGCATGAAGCATTTCATTGGTCAAGCACAAATGTATGTATGTGTGTTGAATGCAAAAACTGCGTGTGAATAGAACAGAAGAGAAGAACAGAGATACGCGCTCGTATTCTTTCCTTTTCATTCCTACATGACGTCATTGGCTATTTTAGTTTTCCTGATATTAAGTTTCTAAGACGAGCAGCATAGGGTGATTTATATTTATTTGTGTATTGTAGAGTGTCTTCTAGGCGATCTGTAAATTCTTGCTCTTCGTGGCAGTAGAGTGTGATCCACTTCTCGTCATCGTCTCATTATTACTATAATCCCTAATCGAGGTATGCGATTCAAGTTCGCTTTGTAATAAATGGGATTTACGTCTTGGTGCCATTCTACGGATTCTGCTTTGTATTCTCCGGCGGAAAAGAGTATTTGAAAATAATAATGTTAGCACAGATAATATTGTTGTGTGAAGTACAATAACTAAATAACTAAATCAGAGCCAATGAATGTTTCGACCTTAGATTCCTTCTATGACTTCAATGTCAAGACCTACTCGGACCTCATACTCGGAGCGGCATACTTTCAAATTATTCACTTGCTTGTTAACTGGCAGGAACATTTGGTGACATGACAGTGGGTATATTAATTTTGGCCAGTGGGTATATTCTTTTAAAAGTATTCCCAGCAACGCCTTCACTAAGCTGTCGTACAGGTACCTTTTAGTCAGGTGTGCGTATGTCATTGCGTAAATGAGTATATGAGTGAAGTCGAGAAACCAAAGACCCTTCACTTATCTAGCTGTATCCAATTCGTAGCTCTTTAAAGTGAGAAATTAAGGTATCCAAAGGTAGCTTGCAGTCCATGGTACAGTAGAAGAGTATGGTCACCCTAATAGTAATACTCTTAGGCTAACCGACTGAAACCATTTTTGTATCTAAGGAATCAACAAGTGAAAAACGAATGACTAACATCAAATTATATTTTAATTAACACAATAAAATATTCCGATATAATATTTCCATGTTATAAACTTCAAATTTTGAAACACCATTTTGATTCATATAGCCGGTTGAGAATGTAGGCAAGCACCATCATAAAAAGGACGAAACACCATTATTTTAAAGCTTCTCGGCTTTAGAGATTTCACGTCTTTGAAAAGCGACTTCAGGATGATTCATCTTCCTCTGACGCGCTGTAGACTGTTATCCACCTCTCACCGTCAATCACTTCCGTTTTATTATAATCATTTCGAACCGATGTATCCTTATCAAGTTTTTTTATTAAAACGGGTATAACTCTTCTACAGTATGTGACCTTTTTAGTTTCGTGGGTGTATTGTGGCTTGTCTTCAACGCTAGGGTCCCAGTAGACTGTGATGCCCGAGGCAGTCGATTCAATTTCTCTTAAACAGGATTTACTTTCTTTTGATTCCATTTTACAAAATGTGCTTTAGTATTTTACGCCGGAAACAAAGTATTTCAAAATAAATAAAAAATAAAAATGTTTACACAGTTAATTTTGCTTTGGGAACTACAATATAACTAAATCAGAACTAAGGAATGTTTCGACTTCATTGTCAAGACCTACTCGGATCTTAAAAAAAAAGAGAGCGGCATACTTTCAAATTATTCACAGCCTGCCTTGCTTGTTAACTACCAGGAACATTCAGTGGCATGCTTACACTTTCTTAAATAAATAGAAAGTCGGGCACCCGGACAGGTAGACAGATATGGCTCGATCGACGCGGCTAGTAATGCAGAACAAGAAAATATATACTTGGTGGGATCTGTCACGCCTCCTTCTGCCTGTCGAAGGGTATAAAATTGGTTTATGCTACAATATTTTGGTTTTTAACATTACAATAAAGCAATATCCTCAATAGCTCTTGTAGGGCATAGGTACCTACGTAAGGAGTAAATGTTGGATCTACTGTCAATGGCGCCTTGCTTCAGGTTATTTATCGGAACTACACCTAGCCCACAAATTTAGGCCTCGCAAGGCAACAATTAAGAAGCTCTTTTCTACAAATTCAGTGCAGCTCTGGTGAACTGTGTACCGAGGAAGGGAAACTCGTCATCCGTACTCAGGAATCTCAATGTCTTTCAAATCAGTAATGCTTATAAGAATAAGATCTGAATTAGGTATAAGAAAACGGATGTTCTAACTCGCAGTACAGAAGCGGCTCTCCAATAACTAGTTACAATATGAGAACAGAGTAAGATTTATTTCGGCAAGTGCCTGCTTTACTTGCGCTACCCGATCTGGCATAACTGCCACGCCCACCTTGCGCCCTGCCCCATTGTCGAGTGTCTTTTGTGGCTTTGAATATGCGTTGCGCTTCGTTTTGGAGCTTGGCAACAGTTAATTTGCGACATTCTCGGAAGAATGGATCAACTGCTTTGTCGGTGGTGCCTTCCTCTCTCCCCCTGCCCCCTTTCTCTTTTTCCCCTTTCCCCTTTCCCCCGACCACTGGAGCCACTTTGGTTGCCAGCGACCGCGGCAATTTGCTTTGTGCAAGAAGCCTTCTCAACCGGCAACGACGACAGCAGCAACACTGGCGACGCCAGCAACACAGTTAGTTGTTGCCTAATGAACGCCAGCGATGAGTCGCCCCCCCCCATTCACCACCTTCCTATGCTTTGCTCGGTGTTCCCTTTTTGGCTTTAATATTGACAAACGCCTCTGGCTGGGGGGGCGTGGCAACAGAGCTGCGTACAAGTTGTTGCAGCAGCTGCTGCTGTTGCCACAGTAGTTGCTGCTGTTGCCACTGTAGTTACTGTTGCTGCTGCTGCTGTTGCTGTTGCTGTCAGTGACAGATACTCGTTCAGCCACGCCCACAACGCATGCGCAAGAAGCTAATCAGCGCCTGTAGCGCAAACGGCAGCAATTGGCCATCAAGAGCAGCTGCCCGTGCATGGCACGCCCCATCGCCGCTCCAAGCTCCAGGCTACCGCTTCCCCTCCCCCTCCCTCCGTTGGCACCTCCCTCGCCGTGCTTAACTACCCGTTGTGGTGTCTGATTTTCAATTTCAATTCAAACGACAAATGGGCTCGGTCCGCTAGTTGCTTCTGCTGCCAGTTCCACATCCACTTCCCGTTTCCCGTTCCCCTTCCCCTTCCCCTTTCACTTCCCCTTTTCTTGCACATCCTCATCTTCTTTCAGCTCCCTTGTCCCGTGGCCCCTGCCCAGTTGCAGTTCCTGCTGCTGCTAGGCCAGCTCGTTTATCATGATGCATCCTCGACTCCCTCTGCTTCTCGCATATTGCTGACCGCAGCATGCAGCGGAATTTATGCTTAGTGCCTCATAGTGCAGGCGCAACCCGCCTGCCCCATCCTACTGCTAGTCCCCTCCCTCCCCACATCGCTTTGTCAGTTCACTCCTTCAAAGCTCTCCCACTCCCTGTCTCTCTCTCTCTCTCTCTTTCTGGCCGGACTTGCGTACAATTTTGATTCGAATTTTTTTGGTTTGCCTGCCAGCTCGTTGTTCGTCTCTCCGTGAGTCCGTGTGCCCCTCCTGCCACCCGCCTGACTCTCTTTTCCCGCATGTCATGTCAGCGTTGTCATTGTTGTCAGTGTCATAGCAGCAGCTGCTGCCCCTCGCCAACTCCCATCCCAGCCCGACCGGTGGCTTTGCGGCCGCCATCGTCATCGTCATGGTCATCGCAGTCATCATCATCATCATCTTGCACACGCTCACACCCATCCCAAACCCCCCCCACACACCCGGTGCACCCTGCACACCCTGCACACCCTGCATACCCCGCTCCTCTGTCTTCTCAAGCTCCTCCTCCATCGTCGTTCTGCTTGTCATTAGATTTATGTCATTGTTCAGCCAAGTGCGTCGACTACGTAGTTGCAACTATTGTGCCATATTTACTCTGCCAGCACCCGCTGCAACATGTTGAGCTGCCACGCCTCCTGCCGCCCACTCCTTCGCCAGCCATGTCGCGTGGCGTGCCTAAATGGGCAATGCGCTGTGGGCTCTGTTCGCCTCGTTCGCCTCGCTCGCCTGTTCGCTCCAGCAATGTCGCATTGTGTTGGCTTCACGTGCGCGCATCTAAACTGACATTCCAATTATTCTTATCGCATCAGGTCTTCTCCTACCTCCTCTCTCTCCACCCTCCACCCTTCCATCTCCCACATTCCTCCTTCCGCTACCGCCCACCTCGCCACAGCTTAGCTGAGCCCCGCATCAGGCCTTGAAATCCAACGCTCTATTATAAATGGCACAGCGTCTTTTCATTTAAACCGACTCACTTACTCAGCCTTCCCCCTCCTCCTCCACCTCCTCCTTTGGCTCCTCTGGCTTCTCGTGTCTCCTGTCTGCCTGAGCTGTCTCTGCGAGCTGCTCTCGTAAGTCCATTTCGCGGCTTTGCTGGCATCTTTCATATTTCGCCATTTCTCAGCGCGAACTGTTTAACTCGTTAGCCGCTTCAGCGTCGAATGATGCGCCTTTCTGGCTGCGACTGACTGTGACTGGATGCCACTGGATGGCAGTGGATGGCACTGCCAGGAGTACACTGACTGCCGGCACTTGATGTGTGTTGCTGCTTGATTTATGTTGCCCCATGCACTGCACGCCCAACTGGCTGAGACAGCGCTTAAGTGGCCCCAGACACAGCTGAGAACTGCCTCCGCACGGTTAGATGGGAGCCTAAGTTCCCTGTGTATCTGCTAAAGGCGTTTGAGAGGCTCGTTGAGAATAGAATGGTCCGAAAAGTTCGATCTAATCGAACCTCATTGCTGATTTTTCCATTTTCCAATAGCTCAGGTCAGTCAATAAACCATTTCACTTACCCCTCACCTGATGCTCGTTAAACCTGATACGCAAACGGATAAGGGGTATTTTTACTTTGTGGCTATCGATAAGTATATATGTATGTTCTTGATCAGCTGCAACACCTGAGTCGATGTAAGCATCTACGTGTGTCTGTCTGTGAACTAGGTCTATCATAAGAGTATGATGAATGCCTTTATATTACAACCAGATCAAGTGTGTTGTATTAAGTGATAAAATATTCATTACTGGTAAATACAATAACTAGCAATGCCCAAAAATTTTCTGCAAGCCAACGCATAATTAACAAAGAAGTTATTAAGGGAATAGTTCAATAGACGCTCCCTGCAAAGTATGCAACAAAACACAGGCTAAGCATAGGAGTATGAAATATATATATATTATATAAATAGATATACAAACGAGCGGACAGACGGACGGACAGTCAGACAAGCGGACAGACCGACAAGCGCTTTATCGCCTCAGCTAGTGATGTCCATCAAGAAGAAATATACGTTGTAGGGTCCGCCACGCCTTCTTCTGCCTGTAAAATACGATTTGATTGACACAAAGTTTGAATACTCATCTTCTCTAAGGGTCCCGGGTACAAAAGAATTATAAAGTAATGTGGGACTTTGGTATGAACTGTTTGTTTTAAGTTCAAGTCACAGTTGTTGTGTTGCACGATTGTTTCAATATTAAACCAAATTGTTTTATTTCGTAATATTTCAATGTAGGTTTTTTAAAATAAGTAAGCTTTTTAGTTTTATTTTAAGGTTGAAATAGTTCATCTTTATGTTCTTTAATATTATTGTCGTTTATTTATTAATTATGCATTATCCTTGCATCTTCACTCTTCGCGTCGTCAACGAGAACTGTCTCCTCTTCTTCTTTTACATCTATTCTGTTGCCAGTCCGGCCATCTGCCCAAATCATTCTCACTTATATTAAAATAATCTTGCAATATCTAATGGTTTTCAGGTTCCTTAAACATTCCTGCTGTACTCTCCTCTCTCTCTCTCTCTCAAATTGAGAAAGTGAGTTGAAGTTTCCCTCCATTAGATCCCTAGATCACTGATGATAAGACATCGCAGAGCAATTGTATATAAGATTTAGATTACAAGACTGAAGTCGATAAATCTACAACAGATACTAACTTTATTAACAACTAAAACTATCAAATAAAACTTAAGCCTTGATTGTAATTGCCATGGGCAATTGCCAAGTGACAGTCGGCAATCAGCTTTGGTCTGCGCGCATCAGATGTGTTAAAAGCTTCGCTTTGCCTCGTACCGGAGGCCACTTATTGATCCCTGGCAGAGGCGTCTGCAGCGACAGCGTCTCGACCTAAGCTGGCTTTAATCAGGAAAGCAATTTTTCGTTGCTTGACATTTTATTGATTGCCGGCAGTCAGGTTGCACATTAACTTGGCTGGGCCCCGCTCGAGGGCCATTAAGACACGACCAGGCAAGAGGGGCGCAGAGGATTGCAGGGTAAAGACCTAATAATGAGTGTGTTGTGGCTTGCCCTATTTGCCTGATTCGCCTGATTGGCCCGGGGAGCGTTATGCATTTCGGGCGCAGCTTGAATCGAAATGAGATTCACAATCGGAATCGGAATGAAAGTGGGAAACGGAGTTAGGTACTGAACTTGAATGTGTATTGTGAAGGCACGCACTTGCCACTGCCGCCGCTGCTGCTGCTGCTGTTTGATTTTCTGCTCAATTTGCAATGCGCTTCAAAGTTGCCGTTCTCAGCAGCATTGCAATACCTTTAAAGTAGACCGCCCCGGCCCCCTCTCCATGCCCCCCTCGGTAATCAAAGCACGCTTACGAATTGTTATTTTAAATTTTCAGTTCATAAACTAGATGGACGAGTGGATGATATAAAACAATTCCAGACAAGGCCGCGCAGAACGAGCCACAACCGCAGGCACCGTTCAGCTTCAGCTTCAGCTTCAACTTCAGCTTCAGCTTCGGGTTTAGCTGCGATTTTTGCTGCTGGTGGTGCTGCTGTTGCTGCAGCCTTAGCCAGGTTCAACCTCAGCCGCGCAAGCCAACGAAATTGTTTTTACGTGCCGCGAATGCAAAAGGATGAGAGTAGCCCGTTGCCCTCAGACCGTGTCCCGTGCCCCATTGCCCGCAGTCCGTTGCTCGTTGCCGCAATTGCTCCGGCGGCAACTTTCTGGCCTTTCAGCAATTTCAAATCTCCCCAATGAAGCGTGTCTGCACCGTTATTGACTTGTGTAGTTGCCGTGAGCCCCGAGCCCCCATTACAGCACCCTGCAGCACCCTGCAGTTGCCCAATGATTGCGCAAACCGCGTTACCCATTTCAACTGCATGAGATTTGCGTAGAGGGGCTCAACTGCCTGTGGAGTAGAGGGAGAGAGCGACAGAGGTAGAAAGGGAAAGGGTGACAGCGCGACTTACCTGCCAGCAGAATTAGCATGCCCAACAGCGTGAGCCAATTTGAAGACATTTTCGCAACGAATCTGTTTCTATGCGTATCTCGAGGAACTTCTTTTGCTCTGCTCTGCGCTTCCTTCTTCTCGTCCTTCTCCTTCGTCGCCTTCTTCTTCTGGTTGCTTAGCTGAGCCTGCAAAGATAAGTGAAGAACGCCGTGACAAATTGTTGATTAGATAATGTCGCCATAATTGTCAGCATTTAAGTTCGCAACTTGTGGAGCCCTCTTGACTTTTAAATGCAGTTCAAAGTTTATTTTGTTGGAGACAGAATTAGATTGACATTATTCAAGATAGTGTTCGTTTTTAGATGTGTATAATACTTTTCTTTCTAGCATACTAACCCTGTTCCTAAACCTTACTTCTTTTAAAACTTAGCTGATTTTCCTAGACAGATCTGTCCTATTCTTGATCTATCTGCATGCCCGCGTCCCGAATTGACTTCGTTTGTTTGCAACTTGATTAAATGTGAAATGAATAAATTAAATAAATATTATACATCGTACAGACATAACTCATTATACTCTCGTCTATCTTCTATGTTTATGACGAACTTCCTGCTCACTCAAAAATTAGAGTTGTGATCGGTTTGCCAAGATTCGAGATTAGATTAACTCAACTATCGCTAGCATCACCTACAAAGTTCTCAAGAAATCGTCTGCTTATGTTTTGTACAAAGTGAATAATTCATTGGCCCCGTTAGATGCATTCATGCAGACCTCTTTTAGCTCAAAGGGAGCCTGCATTTTTGAGCAGAGTTCGCAGTTGACTAGATCGAACGCTGCAGTCTCTACGGGGTGCCTGGGCCGAGTACATATAAACTAGAATTTGGTCATTTTTTTGGAGATTGCTCGGGTTGTTTTGCAATATGCACACTGTGGAGGAGAACGGCCTAAAAAGCACGTCGCTCCGTGCGGGAAGCCCCACAGCAAATTGCAATTAAACTCAGCCCCGACCTCAACAAACAGGCAAACAGGCAAACTTCATAACCATGAAACAAAGAGCAACAAGAAGAGAAAAAATTAAAAAAAAAACTCTGCTAAACAAATGGAAACAGCGAAACAGAAAGAGCAGGAGAGGAAGAGAGAGGGGAAACAGTGAGTGAGTGAGAGAGAGAGAGAGAGAGCGGAAAGCAAACAAATAAACTGGCAAACCGACAAGTCCGACAAACCGCAAAAGCGAACACAAATAAAATTGTTGCATGGAGGTAACTAAAACCAAAGCCCGACATAAAAATACACTAAGGCAAATTGGTTTGTTAACAGCACAATGGAAACATTAACAGCAGCAGCGACAACAACTGCTGAAAGGGGGCACTCGGCGGAAGGCAGTGAAATTATTTAATAGAAATTAAAAATATGCTGCATCAAAATAACACAAAATTATGAACTGAGCACACGCTGCAAGTCCCCATCCAGTCCGAGGCACACTCCACACTGGCCACGCCCCCTCTGCAGTGCCCCTTTTGGTGTGCAGTGAAAGTTGCAGGTTGCGCATAGTTTTTGCTCATTACACGGTTTGATTTCATTTAGCTGCCATGGCCGAGTCGAGGGAAGCCCGTAAATTAGATGAGATAATAAGCTGCAAAGCTGAAAGCCACTGGGAGCAGACTGGCGTAGTCGCACAAGCCTCCCTGCTCCCCTGTCTCCCTATATCCCTGTCTGTCCGTCTGTCTGTCCGGGTGCAGCTGGCCATGTCCTTGCGCTGCCTAATTGGCCGGCGAACAGCAGCAGCAGCAACAGCAGCGCCAGTAACTGCAAGATGCAAATGAGGGTCGGCCAAAAGGCAGTTGACAAATCAAATGCTAATATAGGATAACCCAACGACCCCCCTGACCCCGACCAGCACTCTGGGCAGAGATACTTTTTGCGTACTTGTCGAGAGACCTCCACAGCTCGAATTATACAAATTCCCCTGCAGAGCCAGTCGGAATTGATAGCCCCAAGCAGAAGGCCCCCATAGAAGATCATAGACTGCTGCGGAGTGGAAGCTTAATCTTCTTGATTATGGTGCATGGGTGGGATTAGAGGAGTTAATGAAAGAGAACACTGGCAAGAAGCAGGAAAAGGGCAAAGGAGAGGCCGATAAGCAATGAGGTTAGAAAGTCAGTTAGGAAAAGTAATTTGGAGATAGCCGGAATAGAGCTTTGCTCAGAGTGAGGATAGATTTCAATCTAGTTCAAATAGGGTTCTGTTTAGAGAGATTATGAATTGAAGACAGTTAGAAAAGAGTTCTGTACAGAGAGAGAAAGTCTATTGGAGACAGTCCAAATAGAGATTTCTACAGAAAGAAGGACTTAAGGAGAGAAAAACAGGCATAAAACCGCAAGATAATATGCCTTATTTGGAGTATCTTGAGTGACTTCAGTGTTGAGAATCAGATCAGATTGCAATTTGTAGAAAAAGCTCACCCAGTATTCATCTGTGTTTTGGCCTGAACATGAAGTTGAGATGTTTATTAAACATACATGTATCGTTTGATTGGAAACTAACTTTAAACTTTGGTTGCACTTTGTATTCAAGAGCAATCATGCCAAATCTGATGTATGTAACCTTTATAATAGCTGAGAACAGCGCGTTCATACAGACAGAAAGAAGGACTAGATATTTGGCTAGGTATGGCTATTGATTCTGCCTTACTTATATTTTGTATATATAATAAAGAATTCATATAGAATTTATTATATAATATATAATAGAGTAGATCGTATTACAAACACAAGAGGCTGCCAGTGTTGCGAAATGTCTTAAAGGGCATTGCCCCGTCTGGTTACAACATTGGCCCAGTCGGAGCCAGTTTGAAAAGTGAAATCATAAACATCCTTTCTCGGCACGGTCTACGTTCGTACAAGAGGAACAGGGGAGGGAGTGACTCGAGGGGAGAAAGGAGGACGCGAGGCGACAATTAATGTTCAATCTGGGGAAATGCACGCAACGCGACGCGCCCGGAGATCGCCCGTGGAGTCGGCGCGTCTTTTGGCTCGCACGGAAAAGGGTTAATCCGCCACGAGCTCGTTTAATCACGGCTAATTGAATGCGTTGCGAGCAATCGGTGCTAACTTTGCCACTAAGTGGCAACATGCGAATGCGGTGCGGGCGGAAAAGAAAAACAAAAACAGACGCACGAACAGCAACAACAACAGCAACAACAGCAACAGCAACGGCAACAAGAACAAAACCCAAACTGACCAGAAAATATTGCCGCCACATCTCCACGGAAAATTGATACGCTCCCTCTCTAACTCTCCCTCCCCCACTTCCCACTTTCCCTCGCTGTCTCGCGAAGTCATTGAGGGTCTGGAGAGATGCGGGCAAAAGTTTTAAACACTCACCACTCCGCGTCGCACCGCCCCGCCCCACCACGACTCGCTTGGGGTGCGAACATTGAAATTAGATTAAAACGTTGGGGTAAATATAAAATGGCCGCCTGTTTGGATTGCGGATTGTGGGTTGACAGCAGCCTCCAGAATGAATTCCATTTAAACAAAGTCGGCCACAAAACTTTAAGCGCCACAGTGGGGCGAAAGTGCTCAGACCAGGGTGCCAACAAGTCAACTTTTTGCTTGTGGATGACTTCGAGTAATGAATTGAGCTGATGTTTTTGGATTTATCAGATTATAGAGAAATGTCTTTAACTATTAATTAATATGTTTTATGTTGGAATGGGTTAATATTATTGCAATATTATTTGTTTTCGAGAATCCCTAACACTTAAAGTGCAACTGCTAATAAATCGAAGTGTTAGGCACAATTCACTGCATAAATATCAACATTAGTAATTTTCTTATAATTAAAATAATATTAATATTACGCATTCAAAACGTTTAGAATAAAATCGTTTACTTCACATGTATTGTAAAAAAATTTCTTCTATTTTTTTGCAGATTTTTCATCTCAGCCTATTAGCTGTACTTATCAATTGAACTATATGTAAACCATATATATATATCACTAAAATTATATATATGTATGTTTACAAAAAAAAACTAAATGAATTGTTTTTTAAATATTTATAAACAAGAAATCCCTGATATTCCGACAGATAAAAATAAAAACAAAAATTACATTTCGTATTATACTTTATTTTAGTTATTTATACTTATTATTTATATTTTTAGCTATAATTTCTTTATATTAATTATTTACTGTGCGTATTGGTCGTTTACTTTTTGCAATAAACTAGTTCAACTAGTTCAACTCTGGGCCAAACAGAGTCACACACTTTAAACTCATGTTCATGTTTAAAACACCAATATCAATGTATCACAAAAAACACCTCGATATTTAAATGAAATGAATATCACGATTAACATATACTTTGCTTTTGCTTAAATACCGATATGCTGATACTTTTTCGGTCAGGTGATTAGTTATAATGCGAATTCCAATCGGAATTACGACTTCGAATTAGCTAAAAATACTCATATTACACAAATAAATAGCCCAGCCAACATGGCATGATTTGACGTCTGATATTCGTAATATATTTTGATTAACTCAATTCAATTCTGGCAATTGAAAAGCATTTCTCTCCTTTTTCACACTTCAAACCTGATAGAGTTGAACGTTTAAAGGGGTCATCTGTTTAGGTTTATAGCTTTCTCTCAGTCAGTTTAAAGAAAAGAAAAAAGATCAGGTTTGCGACTCATGCAATAAATATTTTCCGATATATTTTTACATCTAGTTTAATTAGCTTTAAGTTATTAGCCAAGCCAAAGGTCGCACTTGCTTCGATTCCTTTGCCAGTCTTCTATTTCGACTGCAATTCGGCGTCAAGTCAAGTCAAGCAAGTCAAGGTATCGTGCGAGTCTTCAGATACCCACAGACATACGTATGCACATGTATGCATGTATACGAATACGTATTTATAAATATTTGATTGTAAGCGGATTTGCACCACGGCTCCTGGTGGCGTGTGAACGTGAACGAGCTTCGTGGCGTGAGGACAAGAGGATGAAAGAGAGGGAGGGTGGCGGCGGAAGGCGCGACGACTCGAGCGGTGCCATTTATCATGCGAGTCCCAAGAGAGTACTCAAGGCAATGAAATTAAAAGCTGAATTGTTATTTTTGCCATTACTTTCAGTGGCAATGAGGAAAAGTAGCTGCCTCCCTCCCGCTGCCCCCACTCCCGCTTCCACCCCCCTCCCCCTCTTCCACTTCCTGCCTGTTGCCTTTGTGCTCTTCCCACGCCATCTAATCCACGTTCGTGTGTAGCCCGCACAGGACTCGACGACTTGAGCGCGCAAATGCAATGATTGGCATTTATGGCTGCGAGTCTCCCCTGCCCTCTCCTCCCCACTCCTTCCCTCTCCACTCCACACAGAACTCTGTACTCTGTGCTCCCAATGTGAGTTATGGTGCCCAGTTCGGTTGACGTTGCGCTTGGACATGGCTTTTAATTCGGCCTGCGGCCCCTGCCCCGTACCCCTGCCCCGTGCCCCGTGCCCCCTGCCTCGTGCCCCCTGCCTCGTGCCTCGTGCCCCGCAGTCCGTGGCCTGCGGCCTGTTTAATGTGCCGATGCTAACAACGCGCTTAATTAATTAAGCGCGCCATTTGGCCACGAGCCACGAGCGAATAAAATTTTAATGGCAAAATATTTACAGGATAATTTGAAGTGTTCCGCATACGGCGACAACCCTGGCCAGCCCCCTGCAACCCTTTCAGAGGCAGAAATATTGAATTACTCGTTGCAAGCGAAGCGGCGCGACGCCTTGGCGCGTATCTGCCAAGCTCATCGCACGTGTGTGTGTGAGTGTGTGCGAGTGTGTGTGGGAGGATATTAAAAAAGCATTAAAATCACATTTTTAATAGATTATGCCCGCGCAGTGCAGGACAGTTAGGCGGGTGGGAGATGAATTATATGATCACCTTCTGCAAGTCGAAATAGGAAATTCAATAGCCTAGCGCCGGAAAGGGGCGTGGAGTGCAGGAGGGGGCGTGGCCTGGCATGTGCATGCAGGCAAGACAAACAATTAGACAATCAATCAATGGCTGAGCCAACTGGCAGCCAATCGAAGCGCAACGAGGCGTATACGTAACATGACCGAGTGCAGGGCAAAAGAGCGCAGATAAGCACAGCGAACTTAATTGAAATCAATACAAACTGCAATCTAATTCGTCTGCAGGCGGAACACCCCTCTCCCTCCTTCCCCCGCCCCCCTCCCTACTCCTTGCTTTGCTCTTGTGCAATACATGTGTCTCATAACATATTGAGGCAAGCACCCCCCTCCCCACACCTTCCCGGCGTCTGTCCCGCATGTTGAACCATCAATGTTTCTGCTTATGCATTTGTGTATGAGCCACACGCACACACATGAAGCTCTGTGTGATTGCCTTGTTGTGTGCCAAGACGCCAGAAGTTTATGATTACACTCCAGGCAGCAGAAGAAGAGCAGGCAAAGGCGGAGGCGCGCAAGGTCGTGCAGGCAGCACTTGAGCAACTTCCAAAGTGGGTTACAGACAATGCAACAACAACAGCTACAACAACAACTAGTCGCAAAGAACATCGGCAGCAGGGGAGGAATAACGAACTATTGCTGCACTTATTGAGATACTCCACTTAAATGCTTTCCTGCTGCCTCGCTGCAGCGTGCGGTGCGCCTTGTTTACACACACCACGACGCCCTGCTTATGCCTTGCGAATTACAAAATACCAATAGATTTAAGCCGAGATCAAGCCGAGCAGGTGCCAGGTGCTGCTGGCACTGTTCCTCAATGTCAAGTGAAGGCAGGTTCATCTCGCATTTATGATGAAGCAGCCCCGAGAATGCTAACAAGACTGGAATTATGAACATGATGTAAACTGCTCTGCACATGTCTTGTATTAAAGGAACAATAAATTTATATATAAAAGAGATATAATTTTAATTCGAAATTAATATTTTATTAACAAAAGCCAACTTTCTTTAGGGCTTCAAATTTTTGCTTACTATTTCAATATGTTGAGTCGGGTCAGCAAAGCGGCAGTCAACAACAGCCTGCTAGACTGTGATATACCCGCCAGCTACCTGCATATTTTGTGTTGCATACTTTGCAGGAATTGGGAGATAAGTTTCCCATTAAATTATTTCTTTTATAACTTTTGTGTTAATTACCCGTTCGCAACTAAATTTACACAAAAGGAACTGGCTAGCATTGAAATAACGCTTGCTATTGTGTTATATCGAACTACGGGGGGGCGTGGCCAACTCCTGAAATAAACTTGCGCGCAGTATTATGATATATTTTCACTAAATTCGTTTGTCTCATAGTCTCTGAGATCTGGGAGATCATACGTACAGACAGAAAGATAGACGGACGATAAGGCCTTATCGACTTGGGTGTTGATACAGATGAAGAATATATAATTTACTAAGAATGGTGGAAGTCACCTCCAAAGTTAGCATGCTCAATTTAATATCACTTTAGTGTTCAAAGGGTATAAACACATAGTTCACTGGTTGTGCAAATTATAATTAGATAAATAGGTGAATACATAGATGTGTATTTGCATATTAAGCTTATTAGCATCAGTATATATTGTTAAAGTGTGGCAACCCCACATACATATCGTATAACTCACACAACGCAATAACCTTCTCTAAGCAATCTGCGATCGAAGAGAACTTCTTTGAAAGTTTCTGCCTTGATTTGACTTACTCCTTTTGTTCACACTGCCCCTTGCTGAGTCCTTCTCCTTTATCCTTTTCTCTTTACACACGTTTACCTCCCGCATCTATGAACACGTATTCCTTATTGATTTTCCCTCTGGGCGGAGTGTTTGTGTCCACTGTGGCAGCACAAAGTGGCAAAGCCTAACAACGAACTGCACAAACAAAGCAGCCAAGCGGCATGAGGCGCGCAGCAGGCTTCCCCTGATGAGAAAGGAGTGAGGAGGAGGGCGGGGGAGGAGGCGGCACTGCCTGCATCCCTTTGTCTTTATATGGATCAAGTGTGGAGGCTCTCGAGCCGAATTTGGTTGTTTCAGCCGATTGGAGACTCGACATTCTGGAAGCCAAATCATCTTTTCATCTCAGGCAACAAAGCGTAGAGTTTTCTTTATTGTTCCAATTGACCACGAAATTCATCGGTGTGTGTGTGTGTGTGTGTGAATGTTCTTTGTGCAGGTAAATGTATGTGAAGTTGCAGTTGCAAGCAGCTTGCAACCCGAGCTCAATTCTTTGCATTGTGCATTCACACCTACGCGCACACAGACACAGTCACACACACACTCACACACACACTCACACCCAGACCTCGACCCACACCCAAGTACTCACATTATGGCATTCAAATTGTAATCATTTGGTGCTTTTCTCATTTCCCCGTTACGATTTCCACAAATGTGCCGCAAAGCTGGCAGACAATTTCACTCAGCTGTCTGCAGTTGTGTTGCCAAAGTGCTGCATCGATGAACTGTCTCTGTGTCTGTGTGTGTGTGTCTGCGTCTGCCTGTGTGTGTCTGTGTGTCTGTGTGCGTCTGGTGTGTCTGTGTGCAATGCTTGTTCTATCCCTGCATCCGATGTTATTCAGTGCTCAGCAGTGGCAGGCTCACTTTAAGCCCGACAAGTGGCTGACAAGCAGCTGCATTTTGCAAGCAGTTCGCCAGATTAATTGATTGACTGACTGACTGACTGACTGACTGACTGACTGAGTAACTGACTGTCTGGGTGACTGAGTGATTGACTGACTGGCTGGTTGACCGAGACAACAGTTGATTGATGGAACGACCAAGCTGAGCAGATAAGCGACAAAGTTGTATTGCTCAATGAATTATTATTTCCAATATTTCGTTAATTCAAACTCTCTCGATTGTTATAAGAGCGATGTGACAAGCAAAACTTATCGATAGTCGATAAATGGGAAAAACTATGTATAGTACCTATGCCATGTAGTTGTAGTTATAGTTAGGTATGTTAAGTTCCCATACCTATACTATGTCTAAAGGTTCTGAGGTGAGTTGAAAACTTCTTACCAACATATATATATCCTTTGCAGGGCATAAGAATCGAAGCAAAAGACAAATTTAATTGTCTATCACTGTTCATACCTTCAACTTATTTAACCTGTGCTTAATCTGCCTGTGAGTGGCTAACTAGAAGAGCAATGAACTTGAACAACGAACAGTTCACATCAACGTAGAAATAAACCGCTGATGAGCCAATCTAAGGTTTTCCAAGTCGAATCACAAACCTTCCAAGTTGCTTACAGTCTACTCTGGGACATCAGACTAGAGTTGATCAAGAATGAACACTCGCAAGGCACTGCAGTATAGTACAGAATGGCAGCGTGCTTTGGTTGAGCCATTCTCGAAGTACGAGCCATTTTTAAATACGTATTAAACCCCGTTTTATGTGCTCGGGGGGCACAAACAATGCCCCGTTGTATGCGTCGCTCTCGCCTTGAAATGGCACTACAAGTGGGTAATGCGAGAGACGTCAAATACGACAATGGAGGCAGTTAACAAAGACGCCGTTGCACACGAAGTGCAGACTCGTATGTGTGCGCGTGTGTATGCGTGCGTGTGTGAATAGGAACACACACACGCCGAGAGACGCCTCAACAGTCTTTGGATTGGCACTCGAGTATCTGCAAGTCGATGCAGCCGAAAGAGAAGCAAGAATTATATTGTCTTTTCACAGAAAACGACGTAGAAGAAGAAGAGGAAGTCGAGGAGAAGGCGACAAATTAAAAGCAGTTGCTAAAATGAACAAATTTTGAATTAAAAAGCAAGTGGAAAATTGCTAGCAATTTATCAAAAAACGGAAAGAAGTCAGAGCAAATAGAAACCTGTGCTTGACAAGGCCAGCAAAGGAAAGACAATGGAAATGCCCATAACAAAATCGATTATAGCACCAATAAATACCAACAGGAAATGTGAATGGAAGAGGAAGAAATTCAAATCATGTTTAAAACGAATAAAATATAGAAATTCATGATAGAAACGTAGAACCTTAACCAAATCCATAATGTATCGCCAACTCGATCGGAATGGGAAAAATGAGACACAAAAATGTACAAAACCAGAGATTCTTTACTAATCTAGCTGCATCCAATTCGTAGCTCTTTAAAGTGAGGTATCCAAAGGTAGCTTGCAGTCTATGGTACAGTAGAACAGTATGGTCACCCTAATAGTAATACTCTTAGGCTAACCGACTCAAACCATTTTAATATCTAAGGAATCAACAAGTGAAAAACGAATGACTAACTTCAAATTATACTATTATAATTTATACAATAAAATATTCCGATAAAATATTTCCATGTTAAAACTTCAAATTTTGAAAGCCCGATTAAATAAACATTATTTTGATTTATATAGCCGGTTGAGAATGTAGGCAAGCACCATCATAAAAAGGACGAAACACCATTATTTTAAAGCTTCTCCTTCCGTTTTATTATAATCATTTCGAACCGAGGTATCCTTGTCAAGTTTTTTTATTAAAACGGGTATAACTCTTCTACAGTATGTGACCTTTTTAGTTTCGTGGGTGACTTGTGGTTTGTCTTCAACGCTAGGGTCCCAGTAGACTGTGATGCCCGAGGCAGTCGATTCAATTTCTCTTAAACAGGATTTACTTTCTTTTGATTCCATTTTATAAAATGGAAATATTTATTTCAAAATAAATAAAAAATAAAAATGTTTACACAGATAATTTTGCTTTGGGAACTACAATATAACTAAATCAGAACTAAGGAATGTTTCGACCTAAGACTCCTTCTATTACTTCAATGTCAAGACCTACTCGGACCTTAAAAAAAAGAGAGCGGAATACTTTCAAATTATTCACAGCCTGCCTTGCTTGTTAACTGCTAGAAACATTCAGTGGCTTGCTTACACTTTCTTAAATAAATAGAAAGACGGGCATCCGGACAGACAGACATATATGGCACGATCGACGCGGCTAGTAATGCAGAACAAGAATATATGTACTTAGTGGGATCTGTCACGCCTCCTTCTGCCTGTTACATACATTTGCTCAAAGTTAGTATACCCTTTTTTGACCATTTTCAATGGTCGAAGAGTATAATAATAGATAAAATAATTATCATTCCTCAAGTAGAATTCGATAATTGTCAACAAATTCTGTGCATCTAAGCGCCACTGTCGCACCGCGCGATTATGTGTGAGTTTGTTTATGCAAATTGGTGCTGCTTTTCAGCCTCATTCCCGACACCCATCCCCCCCCCGACACCCTACTCGCTTCGTTCCCCCTGCTGTCTGTGTGCATGCATAAAATGGTATTTGTGCAAATGATGAAACCGGGCTTAATGCGAAAATCAAAGTAGAAGTTACAAAAATGCCAACACCGCGTGCATCGAGGACCCACTGCCGTTTTGCCCCCTGCACCGTCTCGCCTTTCGCCGCTTCGCCGTGCGGCGAATTGCGCCAGTAAAGGACACAGGCTTTTGTGAACCACAATAAACTATCTTTTATTGCCGTGTCAGAGGGGTTTGAGGACGACCAGATGCCTGCATGCCGTTGCCCCTCTCTGTCCATGTGTGTGTAAGGGGAGAGGCAATAAGACAGGCAGAGTGAGAGAGAGAGAGAGAGAATAGGAAGCAGGAGTGCTGTGGGGGGAGGGGGAGTTGCGAGGCTGATGGCGCTGCAAAAGGTGCTACCAAGTAGTTTGCGTCCGTTCGCTGCGTTGTCGACCGCATAAAAGTTTTTCAATTAAGTGCCATGCCCTACTTTGGACTTTGTGCGAGAGCTCTCTCACACACACACACACACACACACAGCGGCACACACAGCAGCACACACAGTCACTCGCAGAGGGAATGGCGCACTGACTATCGCCAAATACATCGTACGACACTGTTCCCCGGCTGAGCCGGCGTAGCGGGAAGAGTTCGCTTCTTCTGCTCTCTATGCCCCGCCCTATTATTCTATTCTCTGCTCTTTTTATGCATGCACACATAAATACACACACGCACACACACAGACATACATATGTATGCAGCGGTTTGTATTGAAATGCGTCGCAGAAATGCGAAAAATTTGCAACTTCAGTTTAATATTCCACACGTGAGCAAGAGAGAAAGATAGACTGCAAGAGGGAGCGGGAGAAGGTGAGGGAGTGGGAGAGGGGGGTAGGGGGAGAGAGAGACACCCAGCGGAAGTGTGAAAATGCGAATGACGGCGACGAAGAAGGCAAGGGTGCAGAGACACCGGGCGGGAGGAGCTGCACCCGAATGGGGGTCAAATCTCATTCGCTGTGTGTGATTCCTGACGACGCAGCGCAGCAGAGTTTTCATTAAATACGCACAACATGCACATTGCATTCTTATTCCCGCTAAATAGCAAGGTGAATAACTGCTGAATGTGTGGCGAGCACACGGTGAATACTCGTTGAACAGCGAGCAAACAATAAGTGAATAACTAGAGTGCGACAACAACGGGCAACAGGCAACAAGCAACAAGCTCTGCCCGGGGCAACCTCGTGTGTGCAATGCCATCTGCGAAGGCGGGGGAGACCGAGGCAGGGGTCAAAGGTATGTTTTAAATTTGCTAAAGTGTGACAATCAAATAAGGTTATGAAACAAACATTCCACACAGAATTAGCACAGATTCTGTTCTATAGAAATAAGTGGAAAACCGATGTAAAAACCTAAATTGAAACTTTATTGTCACATTTTTGTGAAAGTATCGTGTGTCACTTTTAGCAAAATTGTGATTTAAGTGTCAAACTGATGGAAAATATTTTACAATTCACATTTTACAATTCTGCAAAAAATTAAAACTGAAATTGATAATTAATTTTACAATTCACATTTTACAATTCTGCAAAAAATTAAAACCGAAGAGTTTGAATTTGAGTATCTATGCTCGCCAAGCACTTTTAACCTTTCTATTTTTGAGTATATTAAATGTTGCAAGACAATTGCAAGGCACCTTTAAAGAGATCTCTGACCTTTAAAAGAACATGCATTCTGAATCAGCATTGAGAGTGCTGTTTGTGTGTTATAGGCTTTTATTTCTAGAGTTATCTTATTGAGTCTTCGCGCACACTGTAAATAGGTCGAAACGAGCAGAAACAGACCTATATGTCCTAACCTATCCCTACAACCTATTGCTCCATTTTTACTGTTTTCAAGGCATTGCAACCAAAGTTACTGCATCTTTCTTTGTCTATATCCATAAAATGCTAGCAGAATTTCATTTAAATCGCACAACTACAATATATAGCCAATCAATCAATCTTCTGAAGCGAGGGTCTTTGTACGAAGACCGGTATTCTCCTTCAAAAGGGCTTGACTCATCAGTGCCAATCAAATTTAAAAAGCATGGTACGTATTCTTTTTTCTTCTCATAAAAGTCATCCAATAATATCATTTAGTTTTCATAGAAATAAACAGTTAGAAATAAAGTTTTCTTTAATGCAAGTTAGATTTACTATAACTTTTATCAAATATATGATATAATATTATGCAACATATAAATATGACTATGACCAAATACTTGAACAACGTTGTGAAGACCTGCACGAATATTCTAATTTATGAACGCCTAAGGTAGCTTTTCATTCTAGTTCAGTAAGTAATCGCATATCAGAAGTCGAAGAAAATATTAAACTCATTTCGCAGTTCCACAAATTCGCATTTATATCTTAAGTCCTGTGACCTCGTACCCACGCCAAAGAGAAACTTTGCTGTATTGAAACAGGATACACTTCGCACAGCAAACGACATACTAAGTATGGTAAACGATCCCGTTCGAGTCAAGTCGTGTCGCTGACTTGAAGTGAAATTCGAGGAACCAACTTTGATTGTAGCCGTAGGAAAACGTGGAATGGTAGCTGAAATTGCAATCAACTCCAACTTTGTGCGACTCACCTTAAATTCGCCATGGAAAGTTGAAAATTAAACTCTACTCCGGCATATGTGGCATGAGTTTTGGACACATTTTACCCCACAAAGCTGTTAATTGGCATTCGCTTGCTTTATTTGTCGTGCTGCTGACTTAATCCCCTTTTTCATTTCTGTGCTTCCTTTCAATGCGTTGAAATTTGTAACGTCAAAGAGCTCGCGGGTTCTTATGGATGGGGAGGGGGTAGAAGAGGGTGTGGTTGGGGCGGCTAATTGTGCAAGTGTTGCGTTTAATCAGACACGAAGCCAACCCGTCTCCACCGGCGACGGATTAATCCCATATGCTATTGTTTTGCACTTCAAAGAAAACCCCAATCAATTAGGGCACCGCTTTCTTTGTGGCGAATCTCGGGTTTCATTTCAGGCATTCAATAGAGATGAATACGCTGCGATGGGATTAAAAAGTGTTTCCCAATCAATTAGTACATGCAACACACTCCCTCTCCATCGCTCCATCTCCCTCTCTGTCTCGGGGATGTCTTCGATACACAGATATATATTAATCTTATCAGTATAAGCTCTATTAAGTTGTTTCTGAAGCACACTTAGCTCATTACTACAAATTTTGATACTAAAGAAATAAATTTACCGCATTTCGTTTAGAATTCTCAACTGGTTTGGGCGTTGAATGGCTTAAGTATATCTTGCCTCCAACTTAAACTCCATTTTTATATGACATACACATCCATGACATATAGTATACCTGACATATTACTCCATTTCATTATACTTGTATAATATTATGTAAAAGAAAAATATTTAAAAAACAAGGAAAAAATTATATATGATTTATTTGTTTTTTTTTTTTTTTTTTATATATTTAAAGACTAACTTGATCTCAAATGCCCCTCCATAATACATATATTTATCTGCATTTTTAAAGCTCTTTTCACAGGATATTTCCATGAATTTCTATATTGTTGACGGCTCATAAATACCCAGAATCTATCTGAGAGTTACTTGGTTATTTTTTGCTACCTTTCAACATAAATGAAAACAAATTCCAAGTTGGTTGCTTCTCAGCTTCAGCCCGAGCCAGCCACGCCCCCTGCCATGAGATGCACTGCGTGATCAGATTATAATATACCCTTTAGTGGCACTAAACGTGGCTGCAATCCGCCTACAAGAAGTGCTACAAATGGGTGTGGAACTTTGTTTGGCTTTTATAGGCTTAGACATTGACAGACGGATGGACGGACAGACGTGCTGACGAACCTTGGGATACTCATTAGTATGGACATAGGGTATGCGAAGAAGCAGGCACACACACGCACACCAGCAGCAGTTTTAATGAAGTTGCCTCGCATTGTTACAACTAGCTTCCGTTCCTCTCTCACTTTCTTGCCTCGCCGTCTTCCGACTTGCAGGCTGCGTCTTTCCATTCGGCAGCATCCACAAACATTCGTCTGGAGCTTGGCCCACTGCGTTGGTTGTTAACTTTGCTTTATTGGGTTGCTCCTACTGCTGCCTACTCTGTCTCTCCTCCTCTGCCTTTCTCTCTCTGCTTCTCTCCTGGTCTTTGCCCACAGTCGTTTAGCTCTGTCATTTACATATTTGATGTATACACATGCATGTGTGTGTGCCTGCTCTGTGTGTGTGTGTGTGTGTGCCTGCTTTGTGTGTGTGTGTGTTTTAGTTCCCAGTTTGCTGTATTTAATTTGGCCAACGCTTAGAACTTCAATCAACAAACATAACGTGCACGCATTTTGTGGTTTTGCTTCCTCGTTTCCCTTGCACACACACAGCCACCAATAACAACAACATAGCAGCAACAACAACAACAACAACAGCAAGAACAACTTCTACTACACTTCGACTAGACCAACAGCCACAATCAACTTCAATAACTTACACACACACACACACACACACACACACTCACACAAACACACGGGCCGACAGCAAGTGTATCGAGTGGGGGCCAAGGCGAGGCGAGGCAGGGGGCGTGTCCTGCCCTCTGGCTTGCATATGTTTATACAAGTTGCCAGCCTGGGACGCAGATTGAGCGCAGGGCAAAGTTCTAGCCAGCTGCAACGTTGGCAGAGGCAGCGACGTCAGCAGCGGCAGCGGCAGAGGACTTGATTTAAATCGAGACATGCGAAAATTATTGTCAGTAAGCAAAAAAGTCGTTTGGCCAAGACTTCAAGTGCTTATCACATGCACACACAGACAGGCACACAAACACAGACAGGCACACAAACACAGAAGGAACACACACACAAACAGGCACACACACAGACACACAGCCAGGCAGACTGGCACATGCAAAGTGGTCAGTGGGCAAAGCATTACGAACATGTTTGATTTTCCAATTTAGCTCGAACAGCAGCAGCTCAGCAGCAGCCCGGCTGCCCGACTGCCAGATACCCCCGACCTCAAACATAGTTTACCACATAAATAGTTTCAAACGACCCAAGAACAACAAGCAGAACAGTGTCCCTCTCTACTCTCTCTGGATATTTGTGCTGTAACTAAAGCATAAATCAATTTCGGCAAACACCTTTGGAAAATTGCACAAAATATGAATATCATATGAGTGCTTGTGAGTACACCAATGTGTGTGTGTGTGTGTGTGTGTGCAGGTAGATGTGTGTATGTGTGTTTATGTACTGTTGTTGCCCCTGCCCCTGCCCCCTGCATCTGCCTCTCATGCTTGCCACGCCAAAAATCCATTCAGCAAACTAAACAAAACCAATTTGAGGTAAAAACCTCAATGGAGCGAACACTCGGCGGGCTTACGGGCACCCACACCCACTCACCCACCCACTCACCCACACACTCACACACAGCTCAGACACCTATTCATGCATAAACCACACACACACACACACACACACAGTTGCTTGTGCCTGCCCTGCATCGACACGTCCCCATTGATTATGACGGCAGCGCGAGCCTTTGAGTATTTCATCAAGTCGCGACTGCCGCAATCGATTGTCGATTCTCGATTGTCGATCTTATATGCAAATTCGATTCAGCCTGCGCAAAGTGGAATAATAAACAGTCGCAAGTCGCGAAGACGATTTCGTTAAGCCCTGCGCATCCCTTTGTACTCTAGTGTCTGCCCTTTGTCTCCGCAGGCCGCGACTCACGTTATTCCCAGGGAATTTTAAAGTGTTCCGGTCTGGAAATACCAACCATGCAGTGCTTATAAACTGTATTCTGAACGTATATTTTACATAAAGTATATGTATTAATATATATATATTTTAATATAATATATATATATTTTAAGTATATAATATATATACTTTCCTGCTTTTATGGTACTATTGGAGATATGGCAGTCAAACTTATATGGTAATTTACTAAGATTTATTTATACTTCTGTCTGTCTGTACGTCTGTCTGCCTCTCAGCTATTATTAATACTAGAGACACCAAACTTGGCATAAAGTTGACAATATATTATGAGCAGAACCAGCGTGTTTTAAATGTTGGGTACCATGACTACCGGTCCCTCAAATCAATAACAACATTTTTTAATTCGATTTGTGAGCAACATATAAAAGATACAAATTTTTTACTTATTCATAATTATAGCTGATTATATTATCTAACGTTCCTTCAAATTTCATTAAAATTAGACAACAAACACAGAAGTTATTGAGGTCACATGACTCCTCAAAGTAGCGGTGCCTGCCCCTAGTGGTATGCTATAGTTTTTTTTTGCACATTTGCGTTACACTGAGCAAACAATAGGCGGCAGATGACTTTGTCTTTGAGTATTCTAAGTGTGTTTCCAATGTTTTTTTTTTTTAAGCAGGGTGAAGGGTATCTCACTGTTGCGCATGCCCGACTGTGGCGTTCGTCTGGTTTTAACTGTTTTGCCCCAGTCGTACTTTTGGGAAGACAAATTACAATTATCTTCGTGGTGCCTCTGCCAGTTAAACCAGTAGAGATGCCCATCCCAGTCTGTGAAAGGGTGACCGAGCAAGGGTTGCCTGTTTTAATTATTCAATACAATATTTAATATATATTTATACACTGCTCACACATACACACACACACATACATATACATAGTACACGGATATGTGTAGCGTCTGGAAGGAATATAATATTTGCAGGGGGAGCTTACTAAAATCTTGCAATTTGTGAGGACAACCTTTGCGGCGTGGGAAGATAAGGGGCCTGGCTGGAGCTGGGGCTGGGACAGTGGCAGTGGGTGTGGCAGACGCAGCTAGATCATTATCTAACGGTATATTTGGCGAACCCTCACGTAGCGTTCAGGTTGCTTGTGTTTTGCGTTTGGTATTGAAACCTGATTTTCGAAAGCTGCGTCACGTCAAAAGCCAATTGGCTTATAGTAAAATTATGCGTGCGTGTGTGTGTGTGTGTCTGTGTGTGTGTGTGTGTGTGGGTGTGTGCACGTGTATGTTGATTTTCGGTTTGCTTACTTTTCCGCACACGCACGTTCGCCAGATTGAGTCAAGTTGACCTTAAATTGGGCCGCCTTGAAATGCACCAATTGCTGTCATGCTGTGTGAGCCAGGGGGCTGAGGGGCGTGCCAAGGAGTCAGGCAACACATGAATTAAGCCAAAAATTGTTTGCCACACACACCCACACACACACACACACATGCACACATAGGCATGTCACCTGTCACGTATTGCATTTGCCCAGCTGCCTTCTACGACAAGCTTCCAGAACTGCGTTGAGTTTCGAGCGGAAAGTGAAAATACTCGTAAAAGTCGAGTACATTAACCAAACTTGGCCTTGGGGCATTGCATAAGTACTGCAAGTCTCTGGCCACACTCGACACAGGGAGGGGAACAAAATTGATTAGATGTCGAAATCAAATTGAGAGTGTCGTGACCTTGAGGACATGAGTTAAAGGAAATACAAGAGTGAAATATAATTGAAAAGGATTGAAAAGAATCAAATTGAATAGAGTAAAGACAGTATGGAGCAGAATAAGATAGATAAAGAGAGTTTTGAGAGTTTGAAAAGATTGAATAAAAGAGGAAAAATAAAGAAGATACTAAAAAAAAAAAAAAAAAAAAAAAATCAAACCAAAGCAAATAAGCATATTTTGTATTGCATACTTTGCAGGGGCAACAAGCAAATCAATCCTTAAAATTATTTCTTAAATAACTTTAATGTTTTTTTTCCGATTGCAACTAAATTTGCACATATAATTTAGACGGACACAATTATAGTGTTAACCAAAGATGAATAATCTAACATTCAAATTACGCATGCAATAAAGCTTTTATCTATTCACTCGTGCGGAAGGGGAACATATTTTCACCGATTTTATGGTAATAGGCTTATAATCGCATAGATCTAGATTGCTGTTAATGCTTTTCAACAATTTATATACTTTGTGGGGTCCCCCTACTGCCTATTTCATACATTTGGCCCAAAGATATAATACCCTTCTACCCTACTGAGCCTTAAATATGATGAAATAAACTTAATTTCAATCACTTTTAATGCAATCACAATTAGTGCTTCAATGGCAACAATTACAATAACGATACATTTCATTTCGAAGGTCTGCAGTATAAACTCAGGCAAATTGATAAACTTGCTCTCCCTTATTGAAAAGAGACAGCGAATCAGTGCGGGACAGTTGTTGTCCACTGTCCGAGCTAATGGGATATTTATCCAAGACGAGTCTCGTATTAGCTGAGTACTTCTTCGATTATCGCTGTTATTCCATTGAGTCCATTGAAGAATGAGCAACAAATCAAACGTTGTTTAGCTTCATATCCGAATGCGATAAGCTCTCTACTTCCTTCTCTCTCTCTCTCTCTATCGCTCTCTCTTTCTCTTTCACTATCTACTTCGCTCTCCTTTCCTAGGCTCGTTTCTGCTGACCTCAACAACGTCGGGAGGTCGGCAATTGCAGAAGAGTTGGCACAGCAAACAATACTTTATGGAACAGTATGTGGCATGTGGTTTATACTATATGGCACGACTACAATCAATTCACAGCCCTTCGCAGGAGTAGGGATGCTCGTGCCGCGGGCTCACAATTTAATAAAGTCGTCAAAAACGCGCGGACCGCAAACAGAAATACAAACACAAACACAGAATCTCGTAAAAAATAATGAATGACATAGCGATGGTTGACGACGACGATGATGATGATGATGACAACGATGATAATGATGATGATGGCAGTGATGACCAGGCGAAGGGCGATGATGACGATGGTGTTATTCCGGAATCAGTTATGGCTGTTATTATTATTGCCGTGGCCATTCGAGCTATTTTTCAATTAGGAACGGGGAACATTCCTAAATGAAAATCCAAATCAAATCGAAGCCAACCAAATGTGCTCATCAGCGGATTCTGCTTACCACGAAACACTTATGTGTGTGTATGCATGAGTGTGTGTGCCATCAATTAGCTGCTGCTAGGCAAATATAACCTAAGGGGGAATGAGTAAGAGAGAGAGAGAGAGAGAGCGGGGCTGATTTGCGGTCTGGGAAAATTGTGTCTCAGCGCGCATTTGCGACTCGCCACCGCCCTCGGCCACAGGGAAGTGACAGCACAAGTGACATTTCAATAATTTCGCTGTCAGTCGAACAACAGACAGCCGGACAGACGGACAGTGCGACTGAGAGGAGGGGCGAATAGTGAGGGGCGGCAGGCGAGAAACTGCTGAGCTCGGCAGAAGACAGTTAAGCCTCCAAATGGTTGCCAAATGGCGACTTTGTTTTTATTGCCTCAGCGGCAGCCATAAAAAATAGTCCCAGCTATTTTGGCGTTCCAACTAAATAGATTTCCTCCTCTTCCTGAAATTTAAACTTTGTCCTAGAAAGTTTTCGCCAATCGGATGTTTTTTTATGCGATTTCACTTGAAGAGTGGAAGACTCTCTGCATGAGTAATAGTTTCGTTAATTACCGTTTATCTACCCTTAACCTTACAGAGGGTATATTCATTTTAGCCTGAAGTTTGCAATGCATCTTGAAGAAGAAATCATCATCCTTATAAATTAGGTTTATATACTCTGCATCATCATGGGACCTAAACCATCCATGTCTGTCTGTCTGTTTGTTTGTTCGCCTCTATGTCCGTTCGTCTGTCTGTCTATTGCAACGCTTGCTAGTCTCTTACCTTATGGATTATCTTAATGAAACTTGGCACACATACTTCTTGATGCTACATATAAGTCGGAGTCGGATAGGACCGATATATCGTATAGCTGCCATACAAACTATCGGCCTATCTTTGTTATTTGTCAAGATATGGCAACCAAATTCACAACATCAGAATTCTTTTAAATACATAATATGCATATGAAATTTCATCATTGTCAAACCACTATAAAATATAGCTGCCATAGGAACCATCTGCCGAAACGAAGGTTTTTGTAAGAAGTCCAGTTTTGATTTTGTTAATTACTTAACTAATCAATGCCTATCAAAGTGAGATACAATATTGAATATCAACAATTCTATTCAGTTGAGCACCATTGTATATCACTAGTATAACACCGATCTAAGAGTATAAGAACCTTTGGCATGCTCTCTTCATCTTTTTTTCTGTTTTCCCTTTTTTAATAGAAGTCAAAAACAATATCCTTTAGCTTTCATGGGAGTAATCAGTTGAAAATTAATAAACCAAGCATGCTTTTAAAATATTATACAACTCAGCGAAGATAAAAGCCCGAAGGCAGTCTTTCTTCGAGGTTCTATTCTGTTTTTGTTACCAAATAGACCAAAACTTAAAAGTCTTATAAGAATAACGAATATCTGTAAATAGTAGAATTGATTCAAACTTATTCGTCCTTCGATAACCAATTAAATTTTTCTTAAATTGAAAGGTTTTATTCAAAATAAATCGCGTAGAGAATGAGGAAGAGTGATAGACAGAGATAGAGAGGGGGAGAGAGATTTACTTGATTTGGGGACTGAGTTATTATTTATGCACGGCAACAAATGGAGGCTGTGGCAGCTTTGCTGGCCCCACAAAGCCATCCGCAGGAACCGTAGGCCGAAGGCTACGCAGAGTGGGCAGAAGGTATCCATGAATCCATGTTTAATGGATGTCGAGCAGGTAAATTTATGTCCTCCCCCGACTGCCGATGATATGCAATGAGCTGGCAATGCCTCTAGGCCCCCACCTGTCTGTCTGCGTACCTGTCTGCCTGTCTGTCCATCAGCCTCTCTGACAGCCACATGCTAATTAACCATTGAGTGGCTACGTTTTTGTATAAGCTGCGGTAAGTCTAGCGCGTGTGCGTGCTAGATAAAGAGGGGTGGGTGGAGGGGGTAGAGAGGGAGATAGTCGGTAAATGAATAAAATGGAAACTAATTAGAAATAGCCATTACGCATGAAAAGACTTTAAAGAGGCATTGTTGCAGCAGGGCAGCAGGGCAGCAGGCGAACAAACTGCGAACTGAAGCGAACTGATGCGAGTTGATGCGAACTGATGCGGACTGATGCAAATGGCAAATGGCATTCAATGGAAAATCTTAAATGAAATGCAGGTGTAACTGATTGCCGACAGACCTTGCTGATGAGTTTCCAAACTGGGTCATTAGCTAAACCGAATCCAAACTGCAACTCCCTCAAATCTGATTGAATTCAACTCTGCTCGAATTTCATGAAGCTCTCTTGGCATCTGCACTGAGCCCCGAGGCCCTAATCAATGCCGATGATGAGCAGAATGATGGGAATGATGGGAATGATGAGCTGCAGTCGGCAGTATGGAGAGCATCTCTTTGTTATCTGCAGATCGGGCAGTCAGCAAGGCTTGATTTATGCCAAATGAGAAGACACACCGAATCACGGCCTGATAACTCGATGTGAGTTGATGTTCCGTGCACAGTGCCTGCCTAAATAGTTTCCGAGCAAGTCCAAAAAGTTTGCTTGGCCGATATTCTTTGTAATTTCTTTGACTGCTTTTCCGCTTTCTCTGCCAGTTTCCATTGCGGCACGGTTCCGCTTTGCGACTGTGAGTGCGACTGCGACTGTGACTGCGACTGGTGTGGCCATATTTTAGCTTAATTAACTCGCAACTATTTAATTGGACATCACAAGTGGCCCGCTCTCGTTTTGGATTTCGTTGCCAGCCCCGCTCCCCATCCCCCCTCCCCCACTGCCCCCTCGCGGAGCCTTGGCACATTCAATGACTACAAATTGCGGTCATCAGCGACGCTCGCTCGGGTGTTCGTTTGTCACGTAGCGTGCGACCAAGGAACTGGAACCAGCAGCATCCAACGGCTGACAAAGGGGGCGAACAGTGGGGGGGGGAGGAACGAGGCGTGGAAGGGAAACAAACCAGAAATCAAGCACGTATGCATCGGCAGCAAAAGCGACGGCAGAGAAGCGAGCTCGGCTTCGCGATTTGTATAAAATGAAAATTACGCTGACCGGCGGAGAATGCGGTAACCGAATTGAGGTCGAGAGTTGTAGGCTTGCCACGCCCTCACGCCCTGACGCCTTCACGCCTGCACTCTCCCCAGGTGGTCGCAGCTTGAGCAGCACCTGCAGTTGGACTTGCAGCGACTAGTGCAATGGGAAACCGCTTTGCAGCTCATTATGAGCATCGAGATGGGAATGTGAGTGTGTTTGTGTGTGTGAGTGTGTGTGTGTGTGTGTTGAGTGTGGAATGTGGCTGTCGTTGTGGACGTCAATGTGGATGCTCCTGTCGCACCCGCTGTCGATGGAAACGTTCTTAATTAGTTTCTGATGTTTTGTTTCCCTCTTGTTGTTGCCTTTCCCCATTGCCTTTGTTGTTGTTGTTGGTATTGTTGGTATTGTTGTTGTTGCTGCTGCCTTGGCTGATGTAATTTTCTGCTTGTTATTTTCGTTTCGCTGTGTTATGCATTTTCTTCTAATTGGAATTTAATTGAAATGTTTGTCATTTGCGGCAGGCAGCCAAGCAGCAACAGGACGCTTTCCCACACGTTTTGCTGCTGTCAAATTTCAGCTCCGACTTCTTCTTCTCTCCTGTCTCTGTCTCTGCCTCGCCTTTCGCTTCGGCCTCAACTGATTTGCCTTACGTTTGTGCCACGCCCTCTCGGCACGGCTGCGGTTTCTTCTTCTGTCTTGTCTTTCAACCTTCCCTTCTCCCCCTTCCCTCTGCTGCTGCCCCACTTCTGGCTGTGCTTTGTTTATTTACTTTGCGGTTTACTTCCGCTACTGCTTTGTGCCCAACTTGATGTATAAGTCTAAAAGACTTTTTTGCCGTTGCCAACGCAACGTATACTCGATATGGAAATGGCTTAAACACAGTTGCAAATGGAAACGGCGACGCGGCGTTGCCTTTAAGTAGCCTTTAAGTAAGTTCAATTGTTCGCCGACACGGACAAAGGGCAAACACACACACACACTTGTTTCTATGTGTGTGTGTCTGTGTGTGTGTGTGTGTGTGTGTGTGTGCGGCTGACGGCTTAACGCGACTCTTTGACTTCAAAGGAAACACTCTCTATGAATCGTAATCATGCAAAAAAGTCATCAATACATTTGCCCAGCCTTGACTTGCGATACGTATACGTAATATGCACAAAGAATATGTATTTCCTGTGTATATGTATGCTGTGTAAACAGGCAAATTAAAAGATATCAATATGAAAATCAAACACAATTTAATCATTAACAAGAACCTTGAGGATTACGACTTATATAGCAAGTGCTTCATCGATTTCAGATCTCGAGAACGATAATAGAGAGTTGGTTGTCAACTTGCTCGTTATCGACTGCCAACTGAGTGAAGTTTTGTATTTTGATAACTTAGAAACTTATCGTTGCTGAGTAGGAAGATAAACAGAGAGAACAATCAAATGCACAGATGTAAAACATATTTGATCGCTGTCAACATGTGTGATGGGGTCGCTCAGGTCGCACAGCATCTAATGCGTCTTCTTCTTTCGTTAGTGTGTGTGCCCCATTGTGCCGCTTTATTGTTGTTTAAAAACGTTTTCCCATTGCATGGACAAAAGTTATTAAAATAAATATTATGGCAGATCTCACAACAAAACAAGCAGAGCAACAACAGCAACAACAGCAACAACGATAAAAATAATAATAAAAATTGGAGCACAGGTTTCATGCCCCGAGGGCAGTTGGTCAACAGTTCTTGTTTTTGTAAGTGGAGGTTGTCATTGTCGGTGTTGTTGTTGCTGTTGTTCCTGTTCTTGTTGCTGCTCCCGCTGTTGTTGCCAGTAAACGAATTTTCCGAAAAAGGACCCAACAAAACTCCGAGAGAGAGAGAGAGATGGAGAGAAGGAGGAGAAGATAGAAGGGAGGTGAAGCCATCAGGACGAAAGGTGGAAAAGCTGGAAAACGAGCAGAGCCGTAACAACGACACAAAACACAGAAACAACAAGAGTAGAAAAGACAACAACAGAGATAACAACAAACAGCAGCAACAGCAACAACAACGAGTTCAATTGACATTTGCAAATATTCTCTAAAACAAAGATAGAAAAAATGCGTAACCGAGGCAGATTGAACTCGCAACGCCAATGCCAACGACAACAAAGGCCGCAAGCCGCAACTCCCGTCCCACCCCGCCCTCGACCCTTGGTCGATGTCAACGTTGCCGCTCAGAAGCCTAGTGCAATTTCCTGGCCATAAACAATGGAAAACAGTTGCCCGATATGTCTGTTTTGAGGGCCATACACAACAAAACTTGTGTTGAAAATAGTTAGTCTTCATATTTTCCCTTCCTCTAAAATACTCTGCGATATACTCGATACTTTTTGAGCCTATATATATTGATATATTGATATATTGATATATTGATATATTGATATATTGATATATTGATATATTGATATATTGATATATTGATATATTGATATATTGATATATTGATATATTGATATATTGATATATTGATATATTGATATATTGATATATTGATATATTGATATATTGATATATTGATATATTGATATATTGATATATTGATATATTGATATATTGATATATTGATATATTGATATATTGATATATTGATATATTGATATATTGATATATTGATATATTGATTTATTGATTTATTGATTTATTGATTTATTGATTTATTGATTTATTGATTTATTGATTTATTGATTTATTGATTTATTGATTTATTGATTTATTGATTTATTGATTTATTGATTTATTGATTTATTGATTTATTGATTTATTGATTTATTGATTTATTGATATATTGATATATTGATATATTGCTATCGATTCACTGCCAGAGGTTGAGGTTATTTTCCGATGGTTATTCTTTCATTGTTTTTTCTTTCTCTGTCACTTTGTCTGATGGCAAAATGACTTTGTCTGCAGTAATAGACGAAGGCGGAGAAGCGCACAGAGAATCGACCTGAACATCAAAGAAACCAGGCACGCGCTGAGGGTCGTGCATCATAAGTATGGAGAGTGCAACACACGTGCGAAATTTTATCAAATTTGCAGTCGGCGCTGACCACAGCTGAGGCGAATGATCATTTGACCACTTCGGTTGGGGAACTTTATGCCTTCTACACGTGTTCACTGGGCCACACCGGGCGGCAGAGGGAGTGGGGGAGAGGAGAGAGAGCTGGTTATAATAATGATATTGTGGTATTATCATTTGGCAATTTACTTTTGGCCACATTCACAAACCTGGCAGAGCTGCAACAAAAGCTTCGCCCGAAAACTAATTTCATCTGCGCAAATGTACTATGCACACGTGGCCAAGGACCCGCTCCGTGTGTCATGTGTGGCAGTGTGAGTGTGTGAGAGAGAGAGAGAGAGAGAGAGGGAGGTGCAATAAAGGTAGCCAAGGGCAGCGCCGAAGTTCGGTTTGCGGAAGCCGCAATGGAAATTTTAAATGAAATTATTGCAGAATCCGCACGGGCTCCGAGACGGGGCACATCACACACAGACGGGAGTCGCCATGAAGGTGGAGAGGGACGGCAAGGGGGCGCTGGCAAATGAAAATATTGAAACAAATATTAGTGGAGAAATCTTACAATTTTCCAGAGCATTAAATTTCACTTTGCACATAAAAAAGACAGCGCGAGGCAGCAAAGGCAAAAGGAAATGGAAAACGAGTTTTGCCTGCAAAAGTCCGAACTGACTCAATGACTTGGACTGCGTCAAGGGCGAATGGATAGACAAAAGAGCAAACAAGGACTATTCCGGAATGTGCGTCTATACATACAGGGTATCTGTCGGTCGAGCCACACACTGCTGCCTCGCTTGGCTTGTCCTTTTGCCGCGCTTAACTAAACTGAGTGGTTTAGCTGAAGCGCTGCTGAAGTGTGCGGCAGTTTGTTAAGCTGAACGCTTGAGGCTGCTTAGTGGGAAGCCTGGCATGCTCCCACATTACTTCACCTGCCCTCTCTACCTCTGTCTCATTCTCTTTCTCTCCATCTCTCGATTTCTCTTTCTCCTGCGTTGTCTCCGTCTCTGATTGTCTGCGCTGTGCTCTGCCGTGCACTGCGTCTAGTCAATCTGCTCTGTGCGTTTTCCCACTTTGTTCTACTTACCTCAACGTAAATGTCGATGCGATGTCGAGTGCGCTGCACGTTTTGTTTTTCCCGCTCTGTTTTTCTTCTGCTGAAAATGAACGGAAAACAAGTTTCGAGCACATTAGTTATGTCTTTTATGGCAAAATATCAAAGGTGCAAATAAGATGCGAGTGCATTAGTCACGCCTCATAGAGGGATAAATCTATCTAAGCAGTTCTATATGAAGTAATGCACTGTCCTCACTTGTTTATGGTACCTGTGCTCTTTACTTCATGTTCCTTATTTATAGATTAACCTATGCAGTTCTATATGAAGAAGTTGACTCTCCTTATTTGTACCTATGCTCTCTACTTTGTAGTCCGTATCCTTTCCTACTGCTTAAGGATGCGAGTACATTAGTCATGCCCCACATAGAGTAAGATCTTTCTTAGCAGATCTATACAATGTAATGCACTGTCAATATTTTTATATGGTACCTATGCTCATCACCACACAGTGCCCACCCTGCTCTACTGCTTAATGCAGACTGAAAAATGTTCTGGAATCTCTTTAGAATTTTACTCTCGAAAAAAGAAGAAGAAAGAACAAAGCACTGCGACGGCGTTTGCCATACATTTTTATGAACTTTCAACTATGCATCCATAAACAAATTTATTGCTCTCAAACAGCAAACAATACCCCGGGATGAACCCATTGCCAAGTCCACTTTGTGGCTGCGTTTTTATTTAGCTTTTCTTTTGCTCGGCTTTTGTTTTTCTTGATAACAAAAGCGGGTTCACCCAGCCAAGCATCCCCTAGACCGGAAGAGTCTTGGCGAGGGCGCAGGCATGAAGAGGGCAGGAGGAAAAGAAGAAGAAGAAGAAGAAGAAGAAGCATCAGCATCCGCCTCCCCTCCACCCCTGCCCGTCTGTGGCTGCGAGTCAATTGCAAGAGTAAACACATTAAAGGTCCGCAACCTTTGGCCATTAATAAGGCAGAAGCTTTCGGCAATCGATAACAATCAGATTCGTCGATTGTAATTAGCAAGAAGAGGCAAGAGGACTCGGGCTCGGCTGACTGGTCGTGAACATATATGGGCTATAGCTGACACACATATATCGACTCTAAGTCGCAGCTTACACAATGTTGTATCAAACGCTCTCTGACCCATCTCAAACAAGGCGCGGGGGTGGGGTGATTGGGGGGCGGGGAAATACCAAAAGCAAACGAAAGCAAAGCAAAGCAATCGGGCAATCTCGAAATGTGTGTGAGGGGCGGGAGGAGGGGGGAATGCGGTCGGTGTAGGTCAGAGGTTGGCTAGCGTAACGGGATAATAAATTAAACTGTTTGCGTTGTGCGTGTGTGTGTGTGTGTGGTTGTAGCCAGGGATGAAAGGGAAAATGTGTCACGTGGAACGGGCGAAGTTTAAAGCGATTTTCTCACCCTTCTTCTTCGTTTTCATCTTCTTTTTGGAGCTTAGGAACCTTTAATGCCAATTTTATGATCTATGGTCAGTTGCGTGACAGCTCAAGTCAAAAATTTATGTGCTCCTTTCTCTTTGTCGCCGCATGTTTGCCGAGTACTCGGCGCTGCCCGCCGCCTTTGGATGGTCGCCAATAATGAACAGATTAAGGCGAACATTGTAGAGCAAGGGGTTCCACAAGCACCTCCTGAAGATTGGAACAATGTTGAGCGCACTCTTTCAATTTCAGCTCAACTATCCCAGCTGATAGTCCCCAGCTATGTCGGGGTGTATCTGTACTGTATCGGGCTTGCGGGCCAACTTGGCAATAACTTTTCTGTTTGTTGTCGCATTGGGGCTGGGGCTGCCCTGCAGTCGAATACTTTTTAAGCTGTTGTTCAAGCTGGCGGAAAGTTTCCTAAACCAATGTCGCCCATTCCGAGGAGGTCTTATTGCTGTAGAATCATCGGCTTTGCCTGGATTTGATTTGTGTGCGTAATGTAAATTCATTAAGCTCCGCCCAAGTCCGCGACTTATGAGTTAGTCCTGCCACCCTCCCTCCCTCCTTCCTGGTCGAGCCTTTCTAGGAGTCTCGACCTCATAACGACTTTACCACGCAAAGCAAAAATTTATGGTCAATTCGACATGTATTTACAATGACGCAAAGTTTTCTTTATGCATGCAAAACTTGGCCCAACTCGAGTCGCCAAGTTGTACTTTTTCAGCGGCTCTCGCTTAATTACCCCCATGCTCCTCCACTCCCTCCCTTCTGGCGCTCTTTCCGCTTCCTCTCAAAGGGGTTTGCCAAGTTGTGCAAATGAATGCAAAGTGGAAAAGTGGAAGGCAATACCGGCTCAATGGGAATGTTGCAGAGAGAGAGAGAGCAGAGAGTGTTCCTAGCTCAGCCAATCTGCGAGTCAGATTCGACCTGCTCCCTCCCTCTGTCCAAGGTCTACTTTATGTACCGATACTAAAAGAATAATTGCTTTTCTCCGACAAATTGCACAGATAGAAAATTGCCTTTAAATTTAATCAACAATCATGCAAAGCCCTGCGAGGCAAGGCGGGACGGGGCGTGTCGAGGGGATGAGCTCGAGTTAATTTATGCCTCGTTTCTTGCGACACCAACACGCCTGCCGAGGACAATGCGCAACTTAACACATGGGCACACACACACACACACACAAACACTTACAGAGCACAAGCCACAGACAGGCCTATGGCGTCGACTGAAGTAACTGCCTCAGCATCAGCCTCAGCCAGTGCCGGAGCAAGTTGACACATGCCAAACGCCTTCTTAGGCCAGCCGCAGGGCTCAGCGCTGGCTCGGCCTCCTCCGACTACGGGCCGAGCTCCGGCTTCAGCCTCAGCTTCAGCTTCAGGTTTAACCCCAAATCGTGAGTCCCATCTTCAGCTGCTGCAGACGTCTCCAAGGCAGACAGAAGACATTAACCGGCTTCATTACCTGCAAGCCTCAAATCAGTTGCGAAAACCCCCCGAAAGACATGAAAACCGCAAACGACGACGGAACCAAACTGATTAGCTGCCACTGTGCCGGATCCGGCTGAAGGAGCTGCCTGCCCGTGCGGCAGTAGGCCTGATTGTGACGCTGAGTGTGCGGTTCCAAGTGTGAGTGTAAGTGTGAGTTTGAGTGCCAGTGCGAGTGTGAGTGCCACTGTGAATGTGAGTATCAGTCTGAATCTGTGGTCTCTGTCCTCTGAGTTATTGGCTTTTAACCGCCCCGCTCCGCCTCGCACACATCGTTCTAGTCGGCGTCATATAAATAAACCCGGTCGTAACAGCCCCAGCCAAAGGGTTATGTCTTCTTTTTTCACAACTCTCTGAATCAGGTACAGGCTGCATTATTTATGTAAGTTATTCCTCAAACAATAACAAGCAACTGGAGACAGATACAGCCAGTTTGACGTTACCTTTTATCTCTTTGCAAAAAGTGGCTAATTCAAGAAGGAGAGTTCGGGTTGTGAAACACAATCACATTGGGTAGAAGGATATTATATTTAGACCAAAATGTATGCTGCATGTAAAAGGATGTACAGATCACAGAGACTGTGAGAGCAAGGACTACAAAATGTAGTAAACATATTTCTTATTATTGCGCGCAGATTAGGTTTATTTTAGAATTTAGCCACGCCCCTTTCAACACCTGTGAATGCCTTGAAAACCAAATTCCAAGCGTATTTTAATACTAGACTGTTCATTTTTGGTAAGCATTATGCCTAAAAATTCTGCCTGCAAATTTAGTTGCGAACGGGTTATGTACACTAAAGTTATTTGAGAAATAGTAATAATTTGTAAGGTGCCCCAAAAAGTATGCAATATAAAACACGTCTTCTTATTAAGGGCTTTACACCAATAGAGCTCGCTCGACTGCAACTTTTATGCTTGTTTAATTTAAGGTACTGCATAGAAGCACCTTCAGAATGAGTTAACTCTGTTCCCAACCAAGCAAAGACCATCAAAATTTATGGTGAGCATTCAAAGTGATTTCAACACCACAACACATACACACAGAACTCAAACATAGAAAAGTTAGTAAAAGGTAATATAAAGTATAATAGAAAACTTGTTAATTGCTAATTCAATATGCTGGACAAACCCTAGGTATATTGCATTTCTCGCAAGGTAACTCTGACAATTTCCATTTGCTCCATTCGAGAGTTGTCATACGGATATAAATTCAATGGGAACTTTAAGGAAAGACGCCATTACAACAAGCTGGCCCTTCTGCAAGACCACATGATATGCGATAAGCATCGCAGAGCAGTGCCTTTGCCGCACTCGGAGTCGGGTTGCAAGGAAGGCGAGTGGCAGGTTATCAGTTCCGGCAAAGTCAATTTACGGACAACACATGTCCGAGTTCGCACGACTCGATATTAATAAACACTTAAGCCGGGCTCCCAACAAGGACCTAGGCACCAAGACAATGGGCAAGTAACAGCAGCAGCAACAGCAGCAGCAGGAGCGACGACAGTGTATAAATGGCTCACACATGTGACTAAGAATGAATGACATCGTTTGCCGGGGCACACAGGAAAGGGAGAGAAGGCAGCCGAGGCAGCCGAGGCAGCGAAGGAAGCGAAGGCAGCTCGTTGTCCCCAGTAGAAGTGATATTAAATTCGTATTTCCACGCCGCGCAGTGGACAAATAATGAGTATTTCATTAGAGGCCAAACAAAATGGCGTTCTGCTTGATAAGCTGGTGAACAGGGCACACAACACGACATGCCACACACGCTCGATTTGGGTGCACAGGCACTGGCACGGGCACGGGCACGGGCACAGTGTGCTCCACATACTCACTTGTCTTTCGTCCTGGCGACAGTCGCCATCTGCTTACTCAGTCCACACTCGCATGAACGGATAGTCAGGGTGCCGCATTGTCGCATAGTTAATAAAATGTCGCAACGCGGTTAGGTTCTATTAATGCAATATTGAGCGAAAAGTAATACGAGGCGATCAATATGGGGGAATACCCCAGTTGAAGGCCCCGCAGCCTGCTGGTGACCCGCCCAACACTTGTAAGCCCAACAAAGTGTTAGTACTTTATTGTTACGATGCACAGTTGGTCGAGAGGAGAGAGGAAGGTAGCGGCACAGCAGCGCGGACAAGGTGTTTGGTGGCAATAAAGTAACTTTGTTTCGTATTCTAATCTTCAAGTGTTGAGCAGCAGGAGGAGTAAGAAACAGATGAACCTAAACGGAGCTGTCCTGATTGTGATCCTGATCCTGATCCTCATTCTGATCTTGATGCGCCTCCTTGGTGGCGGAGTCTTTTTCTCCGAAGAGCAACTGATCCAGATCGGAGTCGCTGTCGCTGCAGAAGTGCAGGCGGCTCTCCTTGCTGCTGGCTGTGTCGGTCTTTTCCAAGCTCAATATGTCCAGCAGCTCCTCCACCGGCACACCTTCATGCGAATTGAAGATGGACACCAGATGCTTGGGATCATCGTCGGCAAACTCACGCGAGGCGTTCCCATTCCCTTCCCCATCACCGTGTGCATTGCCATCGGGACTGGCTTCACCATCGTTATGGCCACTGTCAGGTTCATCTTTGTCTTCACCATCGTTGTGGCCACTGTCAGAGGCATCTTTGTCATCACCATCGCCAGCCGCTTTTGGATCTGGCTGCACTGCTGGCAGTCTAGTGCAACTTGAGGTGGACACAAGATCGGGTTGACTCGCTGCCTTCATCGCCTTGTTGCGGGCACGACAGCGAATGCGCGGCTTCTTCTCCTTCTTTTCCTTCTTCTTACTGTGCTGCAGGTTGATCAGGCAGTGGGCATCCTTAATGGGCACCAGCTGCGGCACACCCACCAACTCGCGGTCTGGGTCCGAGTCGGGCAAGATGATTTCACTGGACGCGCTGCTGATGATGTACAAGTTGCTCTGGACGGAGCACTCCACCTTGGGGAAGTACATCACCTTCTGGACGCCATCCTGCATGGTCAGATGCACCTGCTGTATGCCCGTGATCACGCTCAGCGGCAGCTTCTGCAGGCTGCTCCGCAGACGAGTCTCGTGCATCGTCGAAGGGCGCGGGATGTGCTTGTGCTTGCGTCGCGTCGAGCCTTTGCCGCCTATGCGCACCACCTTCTCCAGTTGCTTCAGCTGCTCCGGTTTCATGCCGAACGTGCGCTGCAATCGACGTAGGGGAGGAGGCGCGTTAGCCAGCGACTGCGAGGGCTGCCAGAGCAATCCACTTACAAGCTACGATTCACTGAAAGTCACTTTGTTATGATGCTTCCGAGAGGCGACTGGGGAAAAGTGAGACATCGCCTACTGCCAACACATTTGTCATGCCACTTTGCTGGAATTTCTAACACTGGACGAAAGTAACATTAGTTGTAGCTACCGATATCGATAAGTTATCGACTAACACACTAACAGTTCCCTAAGTTATCGAGCGATCGCCTTGGGATCCCTTTATTGATCTTCTATCTTCACTTGCAAACTGTTCTGTCAACTTCTAATTCGTTTACCCAACATATAATCAAGGTCAGAGCAATATTATGTATATATTTTGATATAGGGAGAAGAAGGTTTATGTGAGATTTTTTGATCAAAATCAGTATGCCAATTAAAGTTAGTTTGTAACAGACTTAGTCTCTTTCTATTTCATTACAAGCAGGCACATATGTTCTATATTTTTCATAGGTACAATCTCATAGAAGTTAGAATTTTTATAAAAATATGGTACGATATAATATATGTATTGCAATGAGTTATTAAAAAGGTTATAAAATTGTACGAATATAAGAATAATCGGGCTAGTTTTGCCGCCGAAAACTGCGAGAGTATAAGGCCTCTTTCTTTCATTCTTCTTTCTTTCTCTCTTTCTTTTCAAATTAAAATTGGTTCAGCTAGACAAATTTGACCGTTTATTTAACACAACCAAAGGTAATTCTTAATTGAAATATTTATTTTTATTGCAGATTCATTGCTATCGAAGAAAATCTAGTAAAATGATGATTTAATTACGCGCATAACAAATCAATTACTCATTAACTTAATTAAGGCCTTAAGGCCTAATCAAATTACTTGCAACACTTTTTCAATGTCCTTTTTTTGCTAGAACAATAATGAAAAGCAGGTGGTTGCCAATTTGTTAAAATGTAATTAAATATGCAAGACTATAAATCAATTTATTGTATTTTGTTAATTTGTGTAACGAGTTTATTTAGCATGCGGCATAAATAAATAATTGAACATTTGAGATATGCAATGCATATTATGCATGACAGTGTAAAAGCCTAAAAAGTGCAGATAACATTCCAAAAAAAAAAATGAAATTAAACAAAAGCCGAAGGCTTGATACCCTTGGCATTTTTGGCTGCTATTTCCTCCAATCTTGCCTATACTTGTTTTATATTTTTATACAAAAATTCATAACATGTTTTTCAGAGTTCAAGAGTATTTTTTTAATTTATTTGTTCTTTATACACAGACGAGGAGGAAAGGCTGACTTGGGCATTCTGAAAGTTTTAATGCCCTGCAGATTCTCTCCTCGTCCGTTCCAATACTTGTTATATACAGTGGTCCAGAATTTAAAGCAATTTGTTTGTTCAATACAATATCTCTAAGTCAAGTTACTTCTAAAGTCAAAACTGATCTAGGCGCGTTGCAAAGCTAATATACCCAATGCAAGAGTAGCTTGGCAATGGGATGTCAATTGAAATCTGCCTGCTACGGGAAGACATCAGACAGTGGAACACTCCATAACGCGGCAGCTGCTTGAGGACCTATCGGTATTGGCCTAGCAAAGGTTGATCTACCATAAGAGGAAAGGAGGCAGCCGTACGTGCCTATGGCCAGCACGTGCAGGGTATTTGGAGTGCAGTCGCTCAACTATTTCAATTATTCGAAATGCTCAAATTGCCTTCATCGCAAAGCACTCACACTGGCCTGGCTGTGTGCTCGCTTTCGATTCACTTGCCGGGCTGCAAATGAAATTTGAATGCGCAGGCCCAAAAATGTAGCGTTTTATGAAATGTTCATTTGATTTTATTTGTTTTAATGCGATGTTGGCTCGTCCAAATGCGCTGCCGGCTACTTTTGCGCATTAAATGGCTTTTTCGCCTCCGCAAACAATGGCGGCAGCGCGCCACTTTGAGTGCTGCAGTCGACAATCGCTGTCGCAGTCGCAGTCGCGGTCGACGTTGCTGCTTTCTTTGTTGCAGTCAGTTGCGTCAGAGCATCAAGCGCCCGCGGCAGCCAATGCTCATTTGCCAGTGTTTGCATGTGTGTGCGAGTGTGTGTGAGTGTGTGAGTGTGTGACTGTGTTGTGCGTAACATAAAAGCCATACTGCCAATGGCTGCCAAAGGAGGGCGCCACGCACACATGCATGCTTCGCTCGAAGGCAGCAAATAAAAAACACGTGGAAACAGTCGGCGCTTTTAAGCACGCATTTGCATACGCACACACACCCCCAGCCACACACACACACACACGTGAGTACACACACACACGTACAGAAGGAGCGCACAACAATCTGGACAAGCACTGACCGCATTGCGAACTAACCCAAAAGCCTCGATGAGGTAGCGCATTGGCTTACACGTCTCGCCTCAGCACACAGGAAGGCAGGAGGGAAAAGGAGAGTGATAGAGATAGAAAGAGAGCACGCTTAGATGTTTGCCAGGAGTCATGAATACCCTTTGCACTAACCGAGTGGGGCATGCTGCAAATGATGATAGAACAAACTTTACTCCTTGTCTCTCTGTTGTCTTCCCACCTTCTGATATACAGGGTATCTGCCGAACATACTCTTTGCAATTGCAACCTGTCCCCAATTGCTTTTTGTTCCCTGATGGATACATCCTTAATCCATTAAAAATTGAAAGAACTTTTCCAAGTGCTTGACAGACAGAGTGCGATAAATTCATATTTCCCGCTTGTTTTTCTACACGATTTTGTCATCGAATCAATCTCGCTAGCTGCGACCCCATTCCGAGCGATAAAAATACTTTCTGAAATGCGAGCACTGCAAGAAACTTTTAATGTGTCCATCTGACAATGAAATACAATCAAAATAACTTGCCCGACAGGCAGAGTGCACTGTGGCTTGAGGGAATGTCAGAACCAAATCAGATCATGGATGAATCAACGCAACAACTTCAGCTTGGTAAATGAACTCGGATACACTCGGGTAAGTAAAATCCTGTATTGTCTTGAATCTATATTTAGATTGAGCATTGTTCTTATTGGTCTTAGTTTTTTATTTAGAGAAGAGCAAAGAAGGTGTTCAACATGCAATGCTCCTTCCCATTCAAATGAATCCCTGCGATCGGATCTTGTGCCAAGTTACTCTTGTATATTACATTTCCATGTTCATATGTGCAAAGAGTTACTTAACAAAGTGTACATGTTATAAAAGAAAGGAGTGTTTAATGATAGAGACAGAGGACCAACACTCTCAGGGAGTACCTAAGGTCCCAGAAAGCAAAGACTGGGAACTCACACCAAGGCTTGCGGCAATAGAAGTACTTCTTAGGCTGCTAAAATCTTAATAAGTTAAAACAGTTAAGAAGATTGAGAAGGAGCTTCCAATGAGAATCCTTACAGGGCTGCTTATGGGTCATTGTAGGCTCAAAGCACCTTAGCAAACTAAGAAGTAAGAAAGAGGTAAGAAGGAAGAAGTAAGGTACTTACAGTTCGGTATTGCCAAGCACCTTAAGGGGGTTAACAAGTTAAGGTGGACTAGACCAGGCACAATTAATGGCTAACTTAGACCAACAAAACTGGATAGAGAGGTCTAAGTACAGCAGGGGGCATAGTGAATCTATAAGGTCGCAGTACATCTTTTCATCACAATCTGCCACACTCGACTCTAACTCGTTCTTACTTATGTTGTCTAGGAATATTATTTGCACTGCAGATATGGTAGATCCGTTCGGTTAGGGTATATCACTCGCACATGAAGGTGCCTTTCGTTCAAGCCTATTAATGCGGTCTCCTTTCCTGAATGAGTATTAACATTACACAAGTTTGCACTGGGCGGGGTGTAGGACAGGCCGAATTGCTCCCTTTTTTCGGTCAATATCAATATGTGGCCATCCATTACGGTAAGACACCCTCACACACGGACACCCACACAGGGAGAAGGAGAGAAAGAGAGAGGGAGACGAGAAGGGAGCTGCACATGACTGCAGCGACGTGCGAAAGTCGGAGCAAAATATTATCGTATACAAATATGTGCGGAGTAAGCGAGCACTTGCGGCGCACGGAGGGTGGGGCGGGGGGTCGTGATGCTGGGGAAGGTACATGAAACATAAATATCGCATTACCGATAAACGCGCGAGAAAAGGGCGACAGCGAGAGGCGAAAGAAAAACAAAAACGTGCAACAATAAATACAGATAAAGCAGCAAACAAATACATAGACACACACATACACAGCCATACGCCTGTGCATGTTCGTTTTTGGCAAAAGTACCCACAGCACTAGAGCAAAAAGCAGAAGAGAAGGAGGAAGGGACTGCGGAAAGAGGGGGAAAGGGAAGCTGGAGCCCGAGCGAAAGAAAACTATCTCGTTTTGAATGCAGACTTCGAAGCAGCCTAATTTAGTTTTGTTCTGTCAGACGAATAACAGAGCAAAAAGGAATCCCCTTGACCACTCTCCCCCCTTCCCCTTCCCCCCTTGGCTATTACCAACTGTAAAATGGTGCTGTGGATAAGCCTGGGCACCGGCACAGTGGGCCGCACCTCCTGCATTTGTTCTGCTTAAGCTCCCAATTGAATAAGTAAGCAAAATTTGATTTCCCTTCACTTTATTTCTTATTCTACCCCCTCCCCTCCCCTTCCCTCCCCGAACATGCAAAACAATCATCTGACCACACACACATGCGACTATATATATGAGATACACAATAAGTCCGCAAGTCCCAGTTGTGGATCCAATTTAGCGCAGTGAGGGCAACGAAAAGTGGAGCTGCCTTCAACTCCGTAAATTCATTATAATCTCCAAGGGAAGCTCCAGTGCAAGGCTTTTGAATTTGAGCAGCTAAGAGATGTGCTCATTAAAATTTGCATACAGCTTCCAGTGATAAATCTCATCTAAAAGCCTCAAATGCACAGGAATTTCATGCATTTTCACAGACTTTTCACAGTACAAAAAGGACTGTGAAGAGTCTTGATCAATTAAAAGTGCTGTGCATTATCTTCTTTCTCGTAGTGGAAGGAATTCATATTAGACTCAAAAGCCTAACCAGTTTTATGTATGTTTTATAAGACATAAGTTAAATATTGTAGTTTTCTATATAATATTGGGGAAGTTCCAATGAAATCTTAATACATTCGAGGCTTAACATGTTTTGGTTTAGGGAAATTTAAAAAAACCAAACAATTATCAGATTCAACTTTAGTTATTTCTTTGGGATTGCCTGATAGAGACACTCCAAAAATTGTACAATATAAAAATAGTTATAGTTTCAATAGATATATTCTAAGTATGTTTATGCTATTATAAAGATACATAGTAAAACAGCAATGCCTTCATCTCTACTAGTATTTAGTATTCTGTCAAATATTTTTATACTCTTCGATCATTTAAAATTTCAAAAAAAAGGCAACCTAAGTAAACTAACTTTTTGCGAATGTACGTAACAGGCAGAAGAAAATTTGTTATGATGGTTTCTGTAAGCTATACGCAATCAAGTTTATTTAAAACCGATACCCTGCAAGCCGATACTTTACGTTTAATTGGCAACATATCTAAGTCACAATATTTTAGTTCAAATAAGATTGATATCAGATCAGATGATAAGCCCAGATGTTGTTTTAGTTAACACTTTCTATTGCTGAGATAAATAGGTGCCATAAGACTATACCTGTGATGCTCTGTAGTTGCATTAAAAAAGGGATTACCATGTAAAGCAGTACCAAAGATGAGCTTCCCTGTGAGTATCTTTTTCTAAGATATTCTATACTTAATATTATATATATACTTGTTTTTTATAATATTATTATATTATATTATGGTAAGCCCAGTGCCTTGCAGTTGAGCAACGAAAATAATCTGTGCCCTTATTATGCTGCAGCGTAATAAGGCATGCGAAGTACTCGGACGACACTTTGTGCCTAGCAAATGTGATTAGACCCTTTTGGGGGGAGAGGAGCGCGGACTTGGCCCTGACAGAGGCACAGCCTGACAAGCCGAACGTAAGCCGTGGCCCAGACCCCAAGTCATTCTCGTAGGCCCAGGGCCTTACTCGGTGTCCACATACTCCGTGCTCACTCTAAGCATGCCTCGCACAGGCAACCTGACTGTGTACTAAGTGCTGATCCGATCTGCGGCCACAAGCAAGCTGCAACTGGTCGATGGGGCAGGCGGGCGGGCTGGGGGAGGCTACTGACAAAATACTTACAAACCTATACAAATTGGGTTCATCTGTGAGAGAGAGGGGGAGGGAGGGGGAGAGGGAACAATTGTATGCACATAAATTGGGACACTAAGCACATGGACCCTTCCTCCCGCATCGCGGCCTTACAGGGTATAATTATAATGCATTTCATGTGGATGTAGTGCTAAAATGTTCGCCCGGCTTCTGCACGATTCACCCACCTCTCCCCCTGCCACTGCCCCTGCCCCTGCCCCGCCCCGCCGCCAACAACATGTGCTGCCCTCGGCTAAACAATGCGCTGTCGCCTAGTCGGATGTGCTGCAGCAGCTTAAACAGGATGCTTGTTATCGTCGTAGTAAATGCTACAATGTGATTGTTGTTGTCCACCCCCGCTTCCCTAAGCCCCCTCTGCTGCCCTCCACCACCCCTTCTGCACCACTTGTTATTGTTGCGCTGCTCGTTTTTGGCTCTTGTTCTTGTTGTTGTCGTTGTTGTTGTGATTCAAACGCAATTTTAATTTTGCGCCCAGCAAGGTCCCAGCAGAGACAGACATAGAGAGAGAGAGAGGGAGAGAGAGAGAGAAAGAGAGAGGGAGAGAGACAGCTGCCTGTTGCCTGCTTTGTCTCTTTTATGGCCTTCACTGGGCTCTTTTTAGCCCGACACATGAGTGAGGGGGGACGGCGGAAGGCTGTGCAACATACCGCATTAATGTGCACATAATTTTCCAAAAATGTAAAATTCAAAATTAAAGAACAAAATTGCGCGCAATGGCAGCGCCGACGCCTACGATGTGTGACCAAGATCTGCGCGTGGGGGAGTTTTCTTTACGAGCATATTAGAAGCACACACACACACACACGCACACACGCACACACTGGCACACACCCACATACGCACACAGAGACTGAGGGAAACACAAAGATTGCTCGAGCTTTTATGCAAAGCAAACTTTTGACGCGTGCCCCGGAAAAAACATTATAAACTAATTAAGACAAATAACTTGGCATTGAGTAAGGAGCAGGGGGAAGAAGGCGGGGGGGGAGGCGGGAGAGGGGTAGGCATCAGCGAGGACAGACGCTGAGATCCTGGAGGGTCGATTGAGCTGGGCCAGGCCAAGGCAAGGCAGGGCAGGGCAGGCTGAAGCCGTCGGCCGTAGGTGATGCCGCGAGGCAACGAGGGATTCATCAACTGCGTGAGTGTGTGTGTGTGTGTGTGTGTCTCACTTACACTTGCACCTACCACACCCCCCTCTTCCCCTGCCAGACAGCCCATCTGTGCGTGTATTTAGACTGAGGTTAATTACCAAATAACCTTTGGAAAGTAATTAAGCCCGCAAGTGAAGAGAGAAAGCCCCGCCAGAGATTGCAGGACAAGCGTCGCGATTTGCCCCCAAATCGCCACAAGGCAAAGGCGAGTTGTACATATGTATATGCCCTCGAGATACCCATTAGTCTCGAGGGGAGACTGCGTAAATAAAACATCCACATTTGTCGGGCAAATCTGGTTAGCTTGATTATAATGAGCACAGTCTGTGAACCTCAAGAATGCAACGCTGTATTTCTAATCCAATTAGAAGTCAGGACTTGAATATATATACCAAATATTTTCATTTTATAATGACTCTTCTGCATATATATCTTGAGGCACTCAGCTACTCAAATGAGATTTTAGTCGTTCAAGAGATTTGGCTCATGACGAAAAGGAACTAAGCTTATTCTACAATAATTACATCGAATTTGTGCTCAAATTTATAGTGACAAATAGTTCTAAAGATTTCTATATTCCTGGATTGATTGATAATGATTTCATGCATTCTGGCTCAAATAACGGTGGCTGATGGAGGTTATGTCTTAACGCCTGTCGAAATGTATTATAATGTACGCTAGAGATATGAGAAGATGTGCCACAGGGAATATATATTATATTTACTTTTCTGTCAAACGGGGGCCCTTGTGCACCGCATACCCCGCACACGCGCAGCTGCGGGCCTGGGGAAAGTAGTGCAAGCGCTGCTTGCTTCAGCTAATTGGCTTCAACTATCTGTTGCACAACAATGGCTGCTGAACGAGGCAGTTGTACGCCACCCAGCTTCACCCTCCTCCACCCCGCTGACCAATTGACGTGCGCTGCTCACTTGTCGCCAATAAGCCAGCCACATTGAGGTAATCCTTAAAGCGCGTTTCATAACTGAATTGCAAGGGATTTGGCCGGCATTGATGAGGCTGACAGTGCGGTGGGCGGAAGGGAGACGGGGAGGGGGTGGCGGAGGCGGAGGGAACTGCCTTGTTGTCACCCTTGCAAAAGAATGTGGAAAACAGTAGAGAACTCTGACAGTCCGCTGCCCTCTTCCTCTTCCCCTTACCCGTCTCCCCTATCCCTTCTCCTGTCTCCTACCCTCTCCCACCACTCCCCCCTCTCCTTGTCACCCCTCTGCTTGTGGCACCCCGCCCACTACGCCCTGCCACACGCAACCACAGCCGCATTCTTATTTACCAACTCATCACCATGTCTCGCTGCGCTTATCAGTAGCAGCAGCGCCGTAGACTGGGCCGCAGACGGGGAGTGGGCGTGGCAGAGAGGGAGGGCAGGAGCAGGGGCAGTGGCAGGGGCTGGGGCGGCGCGTCGGGGGCAAATATGCTCGGCAAATATGGCGGAAGGAAGCAGATTAACACGGCAGCGGCAGGTAGCAATGACAACGGCGGCGATGATTGCTTTGATTGTTGTTGTTGTTGCTACTACTGTTCGTATTGTTGTTGTTGCTGCTGTTCGTGTTGTTGTTGTTGTTGCTGCTGTTCGTGCTGTTGTTGTTGTTGTTGCTTCCGATGTCATTTAATTTGCTTTTTGTTGGTATTTTGCATTGAGTCTGCTGCTTTCACTTGGCTGCGCTCCTGCACAGCACTCACACTCACACACACACACACACACTTTCACACACGTGCAGATGCACATGCACACTCAGCATCTCTGGCACACACACACGCACGCACACACACATTAATGTTTGTCATCGATTTCGTTTTATCTGCTGCTCGCTTGCACCTTTTTTGTGTGTGTCTGTGTTTTGTTTCAACAGAGAATAAGAGAGAGAGAGAGAGAGAGAGCGAAAGAGAGCTACGAAAAGAGAAAGAGAGCGAGAAAGAAATTGCATTTATTCGATTTAATGGCCGCACCCGCGTCAAGGTAACCGCGATTTAATTCGAACTCATTTCCAATCACGCACAATCACGCGAGGCAGTTGCACAGTAGACAAGAGGCAGAGTGGGGGAGGGGGGAGGTGCTTGGGGCGTGCAGTGGGCGTTTTGTAGTGGCATCAAGTCGCACGCAACTGCATATTTATATCGACCATCTTCGTGTGGGGGGAGCTATTTGGCGCTTGGCACACGCCGCCTGCAATTATGACACCGCACAGTGCAACAGTGCCTGCAAAAGTTTCTTGACGGCTTGGCCAGTCGATAAGTTCTCATATGGCTTTCCGATTTGAAATACTTTCCACATACTTTGGTGATTTCATAGCTTATTAGCTTGGCTTTTCTTTCTACTTTGTGGGCATGTGAGTAGGAGAGATCTGACAATGTGATATATATATATATATATAGTATAGTATATACATATACATATATGCAATAGATATACTGATATATAAATTATATTATATGATGACAACCTAATGTTGTCGAGTTTATTTCACATTAAGCTGAGATCTTTCTCTTTTTTGCGTCCACCGAAATAATTATATAGAAAAATATATTCGAATTTTATAATTAATTTCATTATTATTAGAAGGACTCTGCAACGCACTTTTGTATTACCTCATCTCTGTCTGTGTACTGTTACTACTGACACCCAGTTTTTGAACCATAAAGGAGGTTAATTAAATCGATATCATATAATCTATCGGTTGATATTTGTTGTTTTCCAAGACATTGCAAACAACTTTTCTGCATGCCAATCAAAATTATAAAGCAAACAACGAAAATTCTTTCCATTTCTTTGAATTCTCATGACTGTAAGCTATAGCTCAATAGGAACAATCAGAATCATCCTTCATGTAAATCGGAGTACATGAACATGGAAACAATTTAATGCACTGAAGTCTTCTGCTTGAACAGTTTAAGCTACAAAAATTTGAATAATGAAGTTGCCTCCCTTCTCACATCCAATCTCGCTTGCTGTGCATTCTCCCACTAAGCTGATTATCTCGAGGCGGAGTAAAGCAGCGCAGCTTAAGTATTAGATACGGCGCCCTTTCAGGTATCGCTCGCCAAGGACTTGACCCGCTGGCTGCAATCACAGGCAGACAGGCAGAGAGGCAAGCAGGTAACCAGGTTAGTTGGCAATGCAATCGGTTATTAATCAAGTCATTAAAATGAGACGATACTGATACCCTGCAGAATGCAAGTTGCCGACAGCAACGGGTATTATCTTCCAACACACAATATCAGCATTGCAGCAAAGCATGCGTTGCACGAGGAGTGCAAACTGCAAATTGCCCGAGGCCAGCAGCAGCTTATTATTTTGTATTGAATTACGCAACGTGGCCATTGTTAGACAACAAGACTTCGCAGACTGGCAGGCAACATCAGGCAGAGACATGCACAAACAGGCACAAACGGGCACAAACAGGCACAAACGGGCACAAACAGGCACAAACAGGCACGCACAGGCAGCGCGCAGAGAGAAAAGGAAACATGAGTCGAAACGAGATGTGTTCACGTATGTAATGCATCCACAATTATGGCACACATCAGTGCAAATATTGCAACGCTAAACACTTTAAGTGGCCCGTGTTGTGCACAATTGCACTGGTATTTTTACAGTATTATTTTTGGTATTATTTCACCAGTTCCAGAGAAGGGAAAACTTTGCCAATTGCAGAGGTAATTGCGAAGCATGTTTCCCCAACAATCTAACAGTTCTCTTTTCTGTTGGGTCCAATTCCGCTCTCAGGCTGAGTGTGTTTCCCCCTCCTGACGTAAGAATCAAAGTTTTGTTAAGTAAAATGTTATTCAGTCTGATACAGTCGATTAACCATGGTTAGTTGAAAAAATAAATACAACAATCGGGCTATATATTTTTGTTTATCTCAGATTAAATTAGTTAAATTAAATTAAACTATTTTAATTAAATGTAAATTTAATTAACTTAACATTTCTTTAATTGCAACTTAATGCTTAATTATTTTGAATTGATTTTATAGACGATTTACTGTATTTATAGCTTACTTATAATTCAGTCGACTGCATTAAGTCGACTTTAAATAATAAAAAATAATAATTAATAAGTAAATAAATAATTATATCCACAGTCTACAGAGTCCCAAGAACAAAGACTGCAGTCAGTGCCGTTTCCAGCACTGTTAACTGTTAACAGGGCTTGCAGCTGTTAGTATGGTACTTTTGTTAGCCTAGCTATGTTAGGTCTGTGTGGAAATCGATAGCTCGATAGAATGTACGATGAGAAGAAGAAGATTCATTCACTGAAGAAGGGACCTACGCAGTCTTGGGTTGTATAGTTGGTTACCTCCTGAAACAAACTGCCTTGACCCAATCAATACACCCAGAGCAATACACCAACACCAATCGAAAAAGGTATGTTAATCCGTGTTCTTGTCTAAGGCACCTCAACGATGAAGAGCAGAAGAAGATCCTGTCACTGAAGAAGGTCATCCAATCACTAGTTCTTGGTTTGTATAGTTGGTTATCGCCTTCTTCTTCCTACCCTGATCGGGCCCAGATCAATACCAATACACCAGAGCCTTTTGATGGTACACCTAAAGGTGCGTGCACGTTCCTCTCTAAAGAACCCCATTTATGAAGAGATTCATTCACTGAAGTAGGGGACCTACACAGTCTTGGGTTGTATAGTTAGCTACCCCCTCGTACCTCCTGCATGAAACTACCTTGATCAGGCCCAGAGCAATACACCAGCACCTATAGAAGATACACCTGTAGGTGTGTGTGTATGTTCGCCACCAAAGCATTCCAATGACATGAGCTGTGTCAAAGTGCTCAGGGCTGGTTGGCCAAAGCTCCAATGCCGCATATTCCACAGCCGAATCTAGTTTTTCGAATACTTCGAGCGAAGTGCATCGAGCTTAGCAGTAATCGCATGATGAGAGGGGAAAATAGGAATAAAAAACACACACACTCACGCACACACACATAGAGGGGACAAAAAATGGGGCATGCATCGGTTTTCCGCCATGGGGCTCAATTTTCAGAAATTGTCTACATTTGTGTCGATTGCTTTGCTGCAGAGATCTTTGAAAAACGATTTCACCCGATTGCCAGAAAAAATACAAATATTCCAGTTTTTCCACACTGTGTTTTTTAGCACTCCCGTGCACGTGAGTGGGAATCGACTCGCCTGGAGATTTGATGGGCGTGGAGTGCAGGCGGAATCGGGGTCAAACCTCAACAATCCAACTACATGAGGCTTATCTTTCTTAATGCCAACGGGAGAGTTCTGCAGTGCATGTTTGTGTGTGTGCGGGGGAAGTCAGTGAAGTGCAGTCAATCAGAGCAATCTTTAGCTAAGCTGGAGTGGAAATACCCCTTGGAGCATCGAGCACCTTTGTTGTGATGACATCTCAGATCTGCACAGCTGAGCCCTTCTCCCGTATCAAGACCAGCTGCTCTGCTGCCTGCCACACCCACTCAAGGCGCTATCCATTTCGATGCTTTAAGATTCCTTCACTCTATTCAGCTTTAAGCCTTCATTTTGAACTCACACACACACACACACACACACACACACACACACACACACACACACACACACACACACACACACATATACAGAGGCAGACTCACACAAATATAAAAACTTTGCCTGCGACTTTGGCCGAAAAGCAAAGCGCGCCACTGTGCACTGCGGGCCGCGGGGAGATTGCCGGCTCACCCGGTCACGTTGCCGAAGGTTCTGTGCGTGATGTCGGCGGCCTTTGGCAGCTTTGGGTGGCACTGCCACTGCCTCTGCCTCTGCCACTGCTGAAATTCAACTAATAAAATATTTGCGAGTCGTCAACACATTTATGCGACACTTTCGCGTATTTGCAAATATCAATTTTCAAACATGGAAAATCAATCGCAAGTTAGATGCCTGGCTCGCTCACTATGAAGCAATAAGCTCGGATTTGTTTACATGCTATACAAATGAATATATAAATATATAAACTGTATTTGTAATGCACATATCTTAAAGCTGTTTCGGGTCGAACTCTTTTGATTACTAGCAAAGTATTATGCAATTTACTGCCTGATTTGGCATTCGATTAACCCCGAGGCTTCTGGCAGCAATTCATAATTTAAAATATAAACACGCAGCAAACATGGAACAAGCTGTCGCAACGGACACCCGACAGACAAAGCTGTACACACACTGTACAGCATGTACTGGAATTGCAAACAATCAACACTCTCGTCGTCCTTCAGTGTTGGCAAACATAATAAAAAAATGAATATTGCAAAATTGATCTCGCATTTATTTGCCTGCCTTCATTGAGCTAACCACAAATCAGTGCGCAAAGTGGCGCTTCAATTATTCAAAATGATAAAGAAACCAATCTGTTCATCGATACGTTCATTACTCTAAATTGACGCAAATTGTAAATCATCAGCAAGCTGTCAAAGCGTCGGCACTGCCTTGTGACACACTTTCACACTTTCACACACTCACATGCACTGCACACCTAAGCAATTAGAGAGCCTGCACTGAGGCAGAATACATTTTATGCAAGCACTTCGCACACATCACGAAATTCTGGGAAATTGCATTAATTAGGAATGTGCCAAGGGGTGGCTGGGGGCACTGAGTGATGCAACTCCAATCCGCACACGAACTGAGAGCTGAGAGCTGCGACTATTTCCCCTTTTCCCAGCAGCAGCTGTGCACGGCAATAATCCGATAATAATTACACTTATCGGGTTAGTATCGATTAGTGTGGCATATATATTCAAAAACATGCGATAAATCCATTGAGCTGCTCTCCATTCATTTGAATGTGAGTAATTACCGCCTGCATACCAGAATAAAGTGGGTTTACATAGTACAGTCTGTTGAAGGTATTCGTCATTAAATAGTTCTGTGAAATATGCACCAGGGCTGCCAGGTCAGCCAGGATACATCTGTTTTTTACATCATCGTCTAGCCTTGTCACTGTCCACAACCTGTCCTATTTTTATTGATCAACTAAAGGGTTTTTTTTATTTAATACTAATCGAATTGTTCTTGAAATAAACTTCTACAATAAGACAATTTGTCTACAAATCTTAATGCTGGTTTGTCAATTCGATTTTCAAACACAAAAATAAAAACTTCCAAGGAATGATATTTTAGATATTTTGCTTTATATTGTGATATGGCACATTTCCACTATATGAAGAACCATTAGACTATTAGCGATGGAGAATAAGAAGTAAGATAAAATAAATATATGACAAGTGAAAAACGAATGACTAACTTCAAATTATATTTTAATTTACACAATAAAATATTCCGATAAAATATTTCCATGTTAAAAACTTCAAATTTTGAAAGACCGATTCAATAAACATTATTTTGATTCATATAGCCGGTTGAGAATGTAGGCAAGCACCATCATAAAAAGGACGAAACACCATTATTTTAAAGCTTCTCGGCTTTAGAGATTTCACGTCTTTGTATAGCGACTTCAAGATGGTTCATCTTCCTCTGACGCGCTGTAGACTGTTATCCATCTCTCACCGTCAATCACTTCCGTTTTATTATAATCATTTCGAACCGAGGTATCCTTGTCAAGTTTTTTTATTAAAACGGGTATAACTCTTCTACAGTATGTGACCTTTTTAGTTTCGTGAGTGACTTGTGGTTTGTCTTCAACGCTAGGGTCCCAGTAGACTGTGATGCCCGAGGCAGTCGATTCAATTTCTCTTAAACAGGATTTACTTTCTTTTGATTCCATTTTACAAAATGTGCTTTAGTATTTTACGCCGGAAACAAAGTATTTCAAAATAAATAAAAAATAAAAATTTTAACACAGATAATTTTGCTTTGGGAACTACAATATAACTAAATCAGAACTAAGGAATGTTTCGACCTAAGATTCCTTCTATTACTTCAATGTCAAGACCTACTGGGATCTTAAAAAAAAGAGAGCGGCATACTTTCAAATTATTCACAGCCTGCCTTGCTTGTTAACTGCCAGGAACATTCAGTGGCATGCTTACAGTTTCTTAAATAAATAGAAAGTCGGGCATCCGGACAGACAGACAGATATGGCACGATCGACGCGGCTAGTAATCCAGAACAAGAAAATATATACTTGGTGGGACCTGTCACGCCTCCTCCTGCCTGTTGCATACATTTGCAATATGTAAAATGTTGCAGTGGGTATATTTATTTTGGCCAAGAGTTATGACACTATAAAGTATGGTTAATACCATAAGTCGATCTTGCTTTGTGTGACTGTACGTTCGTCCGTCTGTTGCAACGCAAATTAGTCAGTTTAATAGATATCTTAATAATAAAGTCGGAACAACCTAGATCGGACCGATATATCGTACAGCTGCCACACAACCTAACTTCCCGTTTTGTTCTTTTTCAAAATACTCCAACCAAGGTGACTACAGTGTCAATGTTCCAAAGATGTATTACTCATATGGAACATTATTAAGATCATACATACCATGGAAACAACTGTCTGAAATGAAGACCAGTATGGTTTTTCGAAATAACTGCACTTGTCGGTGCTAAGTAAGACAGGTATAAGTTGGGGACTATATCCTTTAACCTTCATGTATACATGCACAAAGTTAGTTTACCCTTTTTTGACCATTTTCAATGGTCGAAGGGTATAAAAATGAATAATAATAATAATTTCAAATTATATTTGAGAATCAAAAACCAATTGTCCTTGTCTTTTTCCCTCCTTTCAGTACGTTCTTCCCCCTTTGTTTCATTTTCATCTATCATACATAATTCCATGTTCGAATGTAATCTCTATCAATATGAAGGATGGAGACAGCAACTTTGGCACGAACTCTTTTGCGCACTTTATGCACAATATAAAATGTGTCTGCCGTGCAAATCGACATTTTGACTTTTAAGTATTCAAGTGCATTATGTTTGCTTCGATATACATTTACCTACACACATACATGTTCAACAAGAACTGATCTGCGTATTCCATCAGAAAAACAATCCAATATGAATGCAGTCATTATGTTTTTTACTTGTGTAGAGCAGAGTATCTATCAGTCGAGGTGCCCCCATTGAGAGCACTCCTCCTTCTTGTGCTGCATTCGGCACTCATTCATTGTAACTCAGACACAAATACACGGGCCTGTCGCGTTGCTTGTTGCAGCCTTTGCATAGTGCCTGCCGCGATTTATTTCGATTGCGCAAAGAGGGAGCAGGAGAAGAAAGAGAGAGGGGGAGGGAATGAAACAAGTCGAAACGAAGGCGGTTAGCGGCACAAAGAACAACCGTTCCGACTGGCATTCGCACAAGGTCCAAGCACACGGGCGTACACGGCGTATGATTAACGCGGGAATAAAGCGACGACGAATTCCTCGCCATGTTATGCTAAGCGAGTGCCATAAAACTCGTTTAACGGCACTCGAAGCAGACCGAGGCAGGTCACTATCAAAAGAGAGGGAGAGAGAGAGAGAGAGAGGGCACATGCATAACCTATTTGTGTATATAGTATACAGGAATGCTGCCACATTCCGAGCTAAATCGAGCTTATTGGCCTGAGTGAGAGTACTACAAAGGCGGCCAGATTAGTCAGCGAGCATGCGAAAAACTTTACGAGCGAAACTTTAAAATTCTTTCAAAATCTCTTCAGATTTATGCGCGCAGAACTTTAGCGACAGAGTGGATGGGAAGGGGGAGGGGAAGGAAAGGGAGGTCTTGGCCTAACTTTGACCCAAAAACACATACATATTGAGAGATGCAGTGAAACTTTAAGAGATAGAAATGCAAAGTTGTCTCTGTCTGTCGCCTGCTATTAAAAAGTTTACCACCCTCCCTGTCCCCCTTGCCCCTTCCCCTCTTGCCTGCCATGCCCCGCATCGATTGGGCATATTGATTGCAGTGGCGAATGAAAAGTGAAGCTGGAGAGCAATGGAAAAAGCGACTTCGCACCTGACTTGAGTTCCCTCGAGAGGGGGTGGGGAATGAAAGGGCACAGATTCCTCGCCCCTTCTCTTCCTCCCCCTTGTGAGTGCAGAAAAACGGGCTAAATTTGATTAACATTGCGGCATATCATGGCCAGCAGGGGCAGTGGCAGCCAGTGGCAGGCCGGGCATGACTGGTCGAACAAACACCCTGCAAACATGCCGCACACAATGTTCGCACATAATTAAGTGCCCTCAACTATGGTATGGCAGACGCAGCTGTGGCCCCCAATTCCAATTCCAGTGTGTACCGCCCTTTGTCGCATGTGGCATGTGGCATGTGGCATGCGGCATATGGCATAGCGAGCTGGGCACGTCCAGTTTTTGACATGAGTGCCCGAAAAGAAACAGAGTCTAACCCTGGACTGGCTGCCGAGCTGCTTGAGCCGTGACTTGCGCTTTGATTGGCCGCAACAAATGAGACGGAACGGCAGCAGCCGAGCCAGCCAAGGAAAGGCACAGCGGGGCAGCGATCCATGGAGAACAAATCTTCCTTCACCAGACACACACACACACACACACACACACACACAAGGGGGTGGGGGAAGGGTCAGTGGAGGAGCGCTCAACGACAGCAGCGAATGCTGCATTCTGAATGCGATTCGAGGCAAGTTGAAGCTGTTTTCGCTAACTGCCACTGAGCCTGACAGACAGGCATCAGCTGAGCGGAGGCAGGCAGGCATGGAGGGGGAGGAGGGGTTGACAGTTACGGGGTACAGGGCATAGATAGTTCATAAAACTCAAATGTTTTTAATACTTACATGTCCAACTTTTCGCAGTTGCTCTGCAAGTTGAACGATTTAGCGACTATAGAGAATGATTCGAGTTGTCTCTTCACTTCACTCTGTTGGTGCGCGTGTGTGTGCGTGTGTGTGTGTGTGTGCACACATTACCCTGCACATTTCTATAATTAATTTAGAGTATTTCGGCTTCGTTGTGCAATCTCTTTTGCTCTTTGCGCTCTCGGCACTGTTTTTCTTTTTAATAATATTCAAATAGAATGTAAACAATGTGCCAAAAAGTTAACGCAAAGTTGTCGGCGCCGGTCTAACCCCCTCCCTCCTCCACCTTTCATTACCCACTCTCTCCCTCCCTCTCTTTATATTTTGCTTTCATAGTTTTTCAGTGAAATGTTTGCATTAATTTGGTTGCTTTGGCTTTGCTTCTTGCCAGTTGCCTCGTTGCTTTCCGTTTCGTTTCGCTTCGTATTATAATATCCGGCTGCCTTCTCTGGCCAGTTTTCATTTGCTCTTGCCCCTTGTTGCCACTTGTAGCAACCCCCCTTCCCCCTTCCCCCTTCATCCTTCGCACTACTGGCCTGAAGTTGACTTTCAAAGAGAAACGGCTTGTCGGCTGTTTTATTAAACTTTGCACTCCGCTTTGTTTGCATTTTCCATCTCATTAAGAGCATTTGTTTTGCATTTTCGACTCGTCCGAGCCACCTCCTCATCACCCACTGCCCCCCCTCTCTACTCTGTTCCCAAAAGGTGATCGTCTGCACTAAAACCAACAACAAATACTTGAACCACACTCGGGTTGAAGCATTGTTTCTAGAGCGAAAACATCTGTTGCTCCTGGCAAGGAAGAGGATCGCGAAGGAGCTCGCATTGTTAGGGTAGCGACGCGAAGGGCTCCTAAAAATAGTACCTATGCTGTCTATGCACCTATCAAACTATGTCTATGCTCCTTTGTACCTATGTGTGCATATGAAAGTTAAAAGGAAGACTCCCAACAGACAGATAATTTTAATAGACTACGAGGGTCGTTTGATAAGTCCGTGACTTTTTGAATAAAATATATTTTTTTCGTCAAAGAAGCGTTGTATTTCTCAACATAATCTCCTTTTAGCTCTATACATTTAGTCCAGCGTTTTTCCAATTTTTTTATTCCTTCCAAATAATAGGTTTGCTCAAGGCCCTCAAAATAGTCGTTTGTTTCTGTGATGACCCGAATCTCTTACCGCCGAGCCATTTCTTCATGTTTGGAAACAAAAAATAGTCACAGGGGGCTAAATCTGGAGAATATGCTGGATGGGGTAGCAGTTCGTAGCCCAATTTATGAAATTTTGCCATGCTGACACGAAATTCACTTTTTCCATTTTCGTTAAAATTCACGAGATCGTCTGCTTTCAATGCCTATAAAACGCAAACCAAAAAACGCAGCTTTCTCAAAATTTTACAGTCAGCTGTTAATCGATAACTGCTGACAGGAGCAGTGTTGTATTTAGAGCAGGTGCGCGGCAAATACAAAAAGTCACGGACTTATCAAACGACCCTCGTATCTAAACACTTCCAATCCTTGGCTTCATTGAAATGGAGCTAAGAGTGGTTAACAGACGTATGTTAAACATATTCCTTGCACTTAATATTATAAATTCATTTATCGAAGTATCTCCCTGGGGTACTACATTTCCCTCCCCCTCAACTCCACCCCTGATCCACAGGCAGGCCATAAACATGTCATTTTACTCAAGTTAATTTCCAAGTTTGCCTGCTTATTCCCAATTCCCTTGCCAATTCTAATGCCAAGGTAAGTACCAGTAAACACACACACACACAGCAGTGTTTACATATGTATATGTATGCGTGTGTGTGTGTGAGGAGAACCTTAGCTTGACGCAATAGGGCATTAAATAGAAATAAAATGACAAATTATTTCCGTTTCCGGTTTGACCGCTCCGCAGGCGTCAGAGTCGACAACTCCTGAAGTAGCTCAACTGCCAGATACCCTGTAAACAGTGCCAGCAAGGTAGCCACATTAGCTGGTACTTACGCACTGCAGAGAGAATATGCCTGCCACCTCTTTAAATGTCAAGTGGAGTGCCTGCATACCCCATCTGCTTGTGGCACAGGGTATGCAGTGGGCAAGTAGGAGGCGAGCCTGGGTACTTCGCATTCGGTACCTCAGTTATACGAATATTAATGAAGGGTGTACGATAGGCCTCGCCCGTCTGTGACACGCGTACTTGATGTAGAGCCCGACGAGCTGTTTCGCCAATTCCGACAGGTGTGGCAACCCCCTCGTTACAGAGGGGAGGGGGCTGAAGCACTCCCTCAACCTGGGTGCGCTTCGAGTGGTATCCACTCGGCTCGTACCGCTGATTGTCAGCTCGACAATGGGTATTATCCGCTAGTTGTTCAGTTGGTAATTATTTTTAATTTGATAAGCTTGACAAACAAACGGAAATGAAAGCACGACTGAGCACATAATTGCATACACTGGGTTAATTAATGCATTTAATTGAAGGGCTAAATGATATATCCAACAATAATGCTATAATGTCGCACTTAATTGCATCACGGATAGAGGAGATGCGATTTGAGTGGCATTTGTAGTTCACTATGAAATGCGATTCGATTTCAGCCTATGGCTTAGCCTTTTTACAGCTAAATCCCGCTAGATGGCAAGCCATGCTGGAACCCATCGCAGAACATGTTGATGAAATGCGCCTTTCAACGCAACACGCCGCGTCCCTTGGGTATGCGGTGGGGCTGAGGGAGTGCGGAGGGAAGGAGTGAGTTGCCACTCGGGCTGTGGCGGGTTTTGGGCTCGGCGCAAACTTAAAAATAGCATGCCAGACACAAATTAAGCAAATAAACTTGTCAACACACTCCACTTCATTATTGAGGCAGTGTTGGCTCTGCCCCCACCGCCGCCGGACCCTCCGCTCTTCCTCTCTCTGGGCACGCCTTGGTGCCGCAAAGTCGTAGTCGGACCACAAAGGCTCGAGAATAAATCCCAAAATGGCCGCCCCATATGCTTCCTTGCGGTTTACTCGACGCGTTGCCAGTTGCCCTTGTGGCTGAGACACTTTTTACAGATTGCCTTGCCCGGGCAGGGTTGCCACCCACACAGTGAAGGGCTGCCAGGCGCCTATCATAATTTAGCACCTATGTCGCCGTCTCGACAGAGTTTGATAAAGACGCGCTTTGGCCTCGCCCGGATACACTTTAAATGGAAGTCGCTCTTCCTCTCCATCTCTCTCGCCCTCTCTCTCTGCCTCTCTTTCTGCCTCCGCAGTACCTTGTCTATGCCTGCATTTTATTCTCCTTGTTCTCAATTGCAGCATGCGATGCAAAGGCTTGAAGGTCTTTAAAATGGGTTCGCAACCTGCGCCACGTACCTTGAATTAAAGGGCCTATTCTGATAATCCTCGTGGAGGCAAATTAAAACTTTGTGCAAATGTTTGCCAAACCCACTGTGTGTGTGCGTGTGTGTGTGGTATTTATTGGTCTGTCTAAGCACATAAGTCGTCGGCTGTCCAGTTGCCGTGTCAACCCCGCTTTGACCTCTTGACCAGAGACACAATAAACCGCATAAGAATATTAAGTGACCTAAGCGCAGCTTAGAAATCATCCCGGGAAAGCCGATGAAACAGATTAGCATAGGCAAGGGGCTAATTGTGGACTACCCCCCTTCGACCCCAATGGGATGAAATAATGCATGTGTCCGATATGAGTTAACTCTTACTCTTACTCTTACTCTTACTCTTACTCTTACTCTTACTCATACTCATACTCTTACTCTTACTCTTACTCTTACTCTTACTCATACTCATACTCTTACTCTTACTCTTACTCTTACTCTTACTCTTACTCTTACTCTTACTCTTACTCTTACTCTTACTCTTACTCTTACTCTTACTCTTACTCTTACTCTTACTCTTACTCTTACTCTTACTCTTACTCTTACTCTTACTCTTACTCTTACTCTTACTCTTACTCTTACTCTTACTCTTACTCTTACTCTTTCTCTATCTATGACACACAGAGTCGCTAACTGCTCTTCTAGAAAATAAATCACTTTGTGGTCATAAGCTGCTTAACTGCGACATTAAACCTCGGCTGGTTCTATTCAGTGTGCTCGTCATCGTGCTACCTTATGGTTAATTAATGTTCAATGTCGCGCGACATTTGCAAATCATTCTGCGTACTTCGCCAGTAGGTCGAGGAGGCCTTAGACGGCGACGTTTAAAGTGTCTTGTGCATGTCCTGGACGACAACATCATTAACTGTTTCCCGACAAGTTAGTTCTCTATAATGTTGCTACAAGTTCGCTCTAACTTCGTTTTGCATGAATTCTACTATAATTTCGCTATAAATAAAATATAATTTCTCGTCCCGAAGCTGACACTAAGATGCTTTATTTGCCCTGACGGCAACACGAAAATAATTAGGAACCGAAGCAGGCCGCTCTCCTCGCTTCTCAAGTGCTGGCTGCCTTGTCTGCTTCCTCGTTCTTTTGAGACCTGACACTAAACTTGCCCAGTTCTCAGTCGGCTGATGATTTATGTGGGTGCTCCAGTTTGTGCCCCAAAGTGTCTGCTCCGAAAGAGGCGTGACACGTTGCAGAGGATACAGTCGAACGCACCCAGCCATGAGATACCCTCGACGGGGTCCAACGACTTTTCCTTGATAGACTTCTTGTTAATCGATTAATAATTTTAAAAGTGAAAGCAAGAGTTGTGGGACGACTTAACAAATCTCTTCTAAATGAACTTGACTTGTTCGGTAAACTTAGCAACCCGCAATTTTCTTGCATGCACAGGCTCCTCTCAGCAATGCACTTTCAATTGACATAAACTTCTATTATCCTGTTACCTCTGCGAGAATCAAAACTGCAGAAGTCGAAAAGGGAAAATTGCATGCCAGGAGTAATGGAAAAGTTTTTGTTTCGAGCGTTTCGAATTGACCAATGTATTTATAACCTTGGGAATGATTAGAAAACAAGTCACAGAAGTAACACTCAGGCGCACTCGAGCCACCTCTCTGTGCAACCCTAGACACTTGTATACGCAGACCCACAAAGATGCTCGCACACACACACACCTTGCAACATGAAAATAAGAACTTTCTGTTTAATGTAAAATCGATCCGGGCAGTGAAAGAGGAGAGAGTTTCCCTAGCTTAAAAGCAAATGCAAAACGAGATGGCGTATGACTGGATTGCGATTGAAAAAGATAGAGATAGAGGGAGGGACAGAGAAGGAAAGAGATAAGGGGGAGTGCAGTTTTCAATTGAATCGGAATAGGGTAACGCCGCTGACAGACTATTGAAAGTGAACAATAACTTCACTGTGATATACTCGCTACCCACCTGACCAAAAGGATTTATTAAATATTTAACTTTTGTGCTTTATTTATTTTGTCTTGCATACCTTGCAGGGGACTTATTGGAAGTCAATGTCCCTTTAAAGTCATCATCTGCTAACTATCCGATCGCAACCGCAGATATCATTTGGACAGTGATAGTTACTGGGCTGACCAAAAATAAACTGCCTAGCAATTAAGCTAAGCTTGGAGGTTAGGTCTAATTAACGTGAGCAGAAAGGGGCGTGGCCAATTCTAAATTAACCTTAAGCAGCGTGCAGTATTCGGAAATTTGTTCATATTCCATTGGTAGTTAGGTTTAGGTTTTATAAACTCTCAGAGACACACAACCGGCAATATCGACTTGACTTTTGATGCTGATTAGGAATATAAAATGAGATCCAAAATCACGATTAGGCCATGCCTAATTCAAACCATGTACCAGGGCATGCAAACCTAACGCACAGTAGATTACTTCGCTACCACTGGCACTTATCTGGGAGCATTGTGAGACCTGCTCACCAAACGGGGATTACGAGTGTCCAATCCGCTCCGAAGCCCTCGTTAGATGCGCTCACTTAAGCATCAGCTCCGAGAAGCATATCTGCAATCATATTCAAATCTAAAGCCTTTGTAAGAACCCTCTCGAGCGCCGAGCATGTAAGTCCTTGTCGATCAGACACTCCCCGGCTAAGAAGGTCAGCTCCGGGGAGCGGCACTCGGCCGTGCTGGGCTGGGCTGGGCTGGGCTTGCACCTCTTTGCGCCGGAGGGCAGAACCCATTAGGATTCGTTTAGCCCGCAACAAATGATGACGCCCACATTAAACAAGCTGACAATGCGGCATATAAAGCGCTTTTGTTCCTGCTTCTGTAAATGGATGTGAGGGTCTTTGTACTCGGCCACCAAGCGGGCGGGTGTGTGTCAGTGTGGTGTGGAGCCTCTCCAAATGGGGCGTGGCTGCATGACGTGTGACAAATTTTTGCGGTTGGCAAAGCCAATAGGGAGCAACAACAGCAGCAGCAACAACTACAACAATACCAACAAGAACAGCAACAGCAGCGGGCCAACGACCATGTTGAGGGGCAAATGTATGGCACGTCTGCCGTCTATGGCCGGAAAATTGTTCTACATGTCCGGAACGACGAGGTTGAAGGGAGCCCAAGAGAAGGAGTATGAGAAGAGGGGGAGAGAGAGACAGGGAGGCAATGGGGCGGCGGCGGTGAAGCGGACGCTCAAAGTGGAGGCCCAGTTCACATTTTGACTTCCCCGCATTGCTTGCAGTTAAATAGAGCGGAAAAATAATTGAACCATTATCAGGCAGCGGTCCTGGGAGCAGGATGTGGGAGCGGATGCAGGGACGACAGCGGGCACACCTCGTTGTCGTCTGTCTGCTGCCTGCTTCCAGTCGTGAATTGCAGTGCGAGCATATGAATAAATTTCGCCCTTGCTCCGTAGTCGGGCTTCGGTTATTACAGGACATGTCCAGGAGTATGCAACTCCAACAGCTCTGCTGTCACCATCGCTGTCTTCACCTCCATCTGCAGCGCCATCTTGGGCTTTGGCATGCCTTAAGCCTCTTACATCGAATTGGCTCGCCCACAGCAAAATGGTTGCCTCATTGTGAAAATTTATTTATAAAATTTACTTTAAATTTTCATGTCGAACATGAACGTGAACGTTCACCCTCCACTCTGCTCTCCATCAGCCCGCCTCGCCCAAAACTTTCAGTCATCCACCAAACAATATGCTTCACCGGCTCCCGCTGCTGTTGTGATTAAGTCTGCGCCTTGGCTCACAGAGGAGCAACATACGCGTGAATACATGCATAATGTGTATGTGTATTTGTGCCGTTCGTCCTTCCGCTCTTCTGTCTGTCCGTATGGCTGTCCGCCTGCTATAAATTGTATGTGATTTCTGCACAGTGGGCCAAATGACCGATTTCTTAGAGAATTTGATTAAAACCAATCTGCAATTCGATTTTACTAATGTTGTAGGAGAGAGTCACACTGCTAATCGCTATTTTTAATCGGTACTGTTTAGCTTCCCGATATATATTTAAGCTATTGCAAGAATGTATTGATATTGGTTTAGACAAATATTCAGTTAATGTATATTAAAAAAAATTCGCTAGAAACACTGATTTTTTTTTGCGTAAATGAGTACGAGTGAAGCCGAAAAACGAGAGACCCCTCACTTTTCTAGCAACATCCAATTCGTAGCTCGTTAAAGTAAGAACTTACATGTAAGGTATCCAAAGGTAGTTTTTCAGTCTATGGTACAGAAGAACGGTATGGTCACCCTAATAGTAATACTCTTAGGCTAACCGACTGAAACCATTTTAATATCTAAGGAATCAACAAGTGAAACACGAATGACCAACTTCAAATTATATTTTAATTTATACAATAAAATATTCCGATAAAATATTTCCATGTTAAAAACGTCAAATTTTGAAAGCCCGATTCAATAAATATTATTTCGATTCATAAAGCCGGTTGAGAATGTAGGCAAGCACCATCATAAAAAGGACGAAACACCATTATTTTATAGCTTCTCGGCTTTAGAGATTTCTCGTCTTTGAAAAGCGACTTCAGGATGATTCATCTTCCTCTGACGCGCTGTAGACTGTTATCCATCTCTCACCGTCAATCACTTCCGTTTTATTATAATCATTTCGAACCGAGGTATCCTTGTCAAGTTTTTTTATTAAAACGGGTATAACTCTTCTACAGTATGTGACCTTTTTAGTTTCGTGGGTGACTTGTGGTTTGTCTTCAACGCAAGGGTCCCAGTAGACTGTGATGCCCGAGGCAGTTGATTCAATTTCTCTTAAACAGGATTTACTTTCTTTTGATTCCATTTTATAAAATGTGCTTTAGTATTTTACGCCGGAAACAAAGTATTTCAAAATAAATAAAAAATAAAAATTTTAACACAGATAATTTTGCTTTGGGAACTACAATATAACTAAATCAGAACTAAGGAATGTTTCGACCTAAGATTCCTTCTAAGACTTCAATGTCAAGACCTACTCGGATCTTAAAAAAAAGAGAGCGGCTTACTTTCAAATTATTCACAGTCTGCCTTGCTTGTTGACTGCCAGGAACATTCAGTGGCATGCTTACAGTTTCTTAAATAAATAGAAAGTCGGGCATCCGGACAGACAGACAGATATGGCTCGATCGACGCGGCTAGTAACCCAGAACAAGAAAATATATACTTGGTGGGACCTGTCACGCCTCCTCCTGCCTGTTGCATACATTTGCAATATGTAAAATGTTGCAGTGGGTATATTTATTTTGGCCAGGAGTTATGACACTATAAAGTATGGTTAATACCATAAGTCGATCTAGCTTTGTCTGTCTGTACGTTCGTCCGTCTGTTGCAACGCAAACTAGTCAGTTTAAAAGATATCTTAAAAAAATTTGGCATCCATGTTTCTTATTGCTGCACGCTATTAATAAGACGGAACAAGCTAGATCGGACCGATATATCTTACAGCTGCCACACAATCTAACTTCCCGTTTTTGTTCTTTTTCAAAATACTCCAACCAAGATGACTACATTGTCAATGTTCCAAAGATGTATTACTCACAAGCGCTCAAATTCTGTTTCCTTTTCATTCCTACATTAACCTTGCAATGACGTCACAGCATGCTGGTCTGTATACAAATCATAGCAAACAAGGATTTTGTTTAATAACGTCTGTGTTTGTTGTCCAATCGGATTGAAATAATAGTATTATAATTAGCTAAGTATGGTCTTTCTCTGAATGTTCTATCTTTAATATGCTGCTCACAAATTAGTGTTGTGTCGTTCGTGAACGAACGAACTAAATTGAACTATTCACCAAACTGAACGAACGAACTAAATCTGTCTTTATAGTTCAATATAGTTCGTTAGTTCAATTTAGTTCACTTAGTTCAATATAGTTCACTAAGTTCAATATAGTTCACTTAGTTCACGTCGTTCATTTTTATCTCTTACCCTGATCGTTCGTTCGTTGTTTACTTAGTTCGATAGTGTTCGTATAAGTGTTTTTGATATAAATTGAATAAATAATATTAATTTTCAATGACAGCATTGTATGAAATAAATTCATAACCTTTTTCTTTATTTTTTTGAAGCACCTTTAAGCAAGTTTAAAAAATGAATGATTGAACTAAATAAACGACCTAGTTCATTGATTTTAACGAACGAACTTATTCCTCGAATTGAACTAGGATTGGGATTAACTAGGATTGTGACACAAATCAGCTTTAAAGATTGAATTATTGATTTGTGGGGGGTGGGCGTGGCAACCTTTATTTGAAATAATCTTGATCTGCGCCAGATAAACAGAAACCTTCATCCCAAATTTGGTGTCTCTAGCTTTTAAAATAGCTTAGATCTGCATGTTCATCTAGACATCCGGACAGACAGACAAACATGGCTTAATCGACTCGGCTAGTGATCTTGAGCAAGAATATATATACTTTGTGAGGTCTCCCACGCCTCCTTCTGCCTGTTACATACATACATGTGCACAAAGTTAGTATACCAATTTTCAATGGTCGAATGGTATAAAAATGCAACCCCTAATGTAAAGATTAGGTTATCAGGCAGTTATATATGAGGAAAATAGAATGTATAATTTAAATTGTTACAAAGAATATAATAATATACGAAGGTCGTTTTATAAGTCCGTGACTTTTTGTATTTGCCGCGCACCTGCTCTAAATACAATACTGCTCCTGTCAGCAGTTATCGATTAACAGCTGACTGTAAAATTTTGAGAAAGCTGCGTTTTTTGGTTTGCGTTTTATAGGCATTGAAAGCAGACGATCTCGTGAATTTTAACGAAAATGGAAAAAAGTGAATTTCGTGTGCTAATGGCAAAATTTCATAAATTGGGCTACGAACTGCTACCCCATCCAGCATATTCTCCAGATTTAGCCCCCTGTGATTATTTTTTGTTTCCAAACATGAAGAAATGGCTCGGCGGTAAGAGATTCGGGTCAAATGAAGAGAAACACAGAAACAAACGACTATTTTGAGGGCCTTGAGAAAACCTATTATTTGGAAGGAATAAAAAAATTGGAAAAACGCTGGACTAAATGTATAGAGCTAAAAGGAGATTATGTTGAGAAATAAAACGCTTCTTTGACGAAAAAAATATATTTTATTCAAAAAGTCACGGACTTATCAAACGACCCTCGTATATATTTTATATACCGAGTTTCAGTATTTATTCAAAAAATCGGACATTTGTCCCATAGTGCAGTGCAAAAGTATGCGTACACCCCGGATCTGGAAGTTTGCTGTGAGGATACATTCGCACACAGCTTGGCGGGCATTTTCAGTAAGAGACATAGAAAATGGAGTACAAAATGGAGCAGAAAAAGTACTAATGGGAGTAGTTATTATGAATGTGGAAGAAATATTAGAATTGGTTTCACAAGCAGCAGGAATAAAAATGAATTCAGAAAAAAGGCCCTTACAGATTTTTGCTGTTATCTCATTCGATGGTTCCGATACTAGTTAACATATATCTTGTGGTACCTAATTTTATTCATGTATCATTAGTAACAATATTTGACTTTTGTCACTAGACATATTAAACTTGCTTTTATAAATCTTGTTTTTATCTTCATACTAAGCTGTCGGATTTGGATCAAATTAAAAAGTAGTAAGTAAATTTATGTTCAATTTTATAAGTTAACTATTTTCGAAAAAGACTACTAGCTATCATCCAAACCTTTATTTCGAAAGATTATTTCTATTGCAGATACATATATCTTCCAAATGTTAGAGCTTGATAAAACTGGACAAGCATATTTTTAATATCGAGAATTAGTCGTAGCAGTTGTATTATTATTAGTATCAGTAGTGTTAGTAATAGTAGAAGAAGTAGTAGTTATACTTATAGAAGTAATAGAAGAAGTAGTACTAGAAGTAGAAGTAGCAGTATCAGTATTAGTAGTAGTAGAAGTAGTAGTAGTAGTAGTAGAACTAGTAGAAGTAGTAGTATCAGTAGTAATAGTAGAAGTAGTAGTAGTAGTAGTAATAGTAGAAGTAGTAGTAGTAGTAGTAATAGTAGAAGTAATAGTATGAATAGAAGTAGTAGAATTACTAGTAATAGGAGTAGTAGAACTAAAATTAGTAGTCGTAGAAGCAATGGATGTACTAATAGTAGTGCCAGTAGTAGCAGTAGTAGTAGTAGTTGTTGTAGTAGAAGTAGTAGTAGTAGTAGGAGTAATAGTAAGAGTAGAAGTAGTGTCAGCAGTAGCAGTTTCCCTAGTAGTAATAGTAGTATCAGTATTAGAAGTAGTAGTAGTAGTAGTAGTAGGACTAGTAGTAGTAGTAGGACTAGTAGTAGTAGTAGTAGTAGTAGGACTAGTAGTAGTAGTAGTAGTAGTAGGACTAGTAGTAGTAGTAGTAGTAGGACTAGTAGTAGTAGTAGTAGTAGGACTAGTAGTAGTAGTAGTAGTAGGACTAGTAGTAGTAGTAGTAGTAGGACTAGTAGTAGTAGTAGTAGTAGGACTAGTAGTAGTAGTAGTAGTAGTAGTAGGACTAGTAGTAGTAGTAGTAGTAGGACTAGTAGTAGTAGTAGTAGTAGGACTAGTAGTAGTAGTAGTAGTAGGACTAGTAGTAGTAGTAGTAGTAGTAGTAGGACTAGTAGTAGTAGTAGTAGTAGTAGTAGGACTAGTAGTAGTAGTAGTAGTAGGACTAGTAGTAGTAGTAGTAGTAGGACTAGTAGTAGTAGTAGTAGTAGTAGTAGGACTAGTAGTAGTAGTAGTAGTAGTAGTAGGACTAGTAGTAGTAGTAGTAGTAGTAGTAGGACTAGTAGTAGTAGTAGTAATAGTGAGAGTGTAAGTAGTATCAGCAGTAGCAGTATCCCTAGTAGTAATAGTAGTATCAGTATTAGAAGTAGTAGTAGTAGTAGTAGTAGTAGTAGTAGTAATAGTAAGAGTAGAAGTAGTATCAGCAGTAGCAGTATCCCTAGTAGTAATAGTAGTATCAGTAATAGAAGTAGTAGTAGTAGTAGTAGTAGGGCTAGTAGTAGTAGTAGTAGTAGGACTGGTAGTAGTAGTAGTAATAGTGAGAGTGTAAGTAGTATCAGCAGTAGCAGTATCCCTAGTAGTAATAGTAGTATCAATATTAGAAGTAGCAATATCTGCAGTAGAAACGCAGTAGCACTAGGAGAAGCAGAAGGGTATTCCCAAGGCGGTCATGCTGACGCGGCACACTCTCGCGGGTCTCATCCAGTTACCACATTTCATGAATGTAAATGCCATATAATATGCCATATATAGCATATATAGCGTGTGATATAACTGAGACAATTGCAAAGATACCGCTGGCAGCTGACGCGGCCGCCTGCTCAGCTGGAGGTGTTCGAACTCTTCAAGCTGTTCGGGGCTGTTGGCCGCGTCGTCCCTGTGAGTTGGATAAGGTCAGTTTACATAACGCTTTTCCTTCTTTTCCGCAATTCTGTCCGACAGTTTATTTATTGGATGCGTCCAGGCATGGTGAGCTACGCCTGCTGTTGCTGCTGTTGCTGCTCATGTTGTTGCTGCTGTGTTGCTGCCTCATTCTGCATGCCTCCATGCGCGCTGTGGCATGTTGTTGCGTTGAGCCTCATTAAGAACACTTTGTCTGCTGTCCATTTAAACGCGCATTTCCCTCGTTCATCCCTGTCCCTGTCCCTGTCCCTGTCGCAGTCCCTGCTTCCTCCTCCCAGCCCCGCCCCTGCGCCCGCGCCTTCCCTCAACCATGAAGCACGCTGCTTTCCATAAATTATTTTTAAATGCATACTTATGTGGATTTTTGCCGCGCTACAACTTTTCATAATTTTTATTTACACGATGCGTCTTCTGGCCGCCAGCTGACACGGACGACATTATAACGCGGCGTTAACGTGATTTGCAAGGCGAAATCGCATCGTAAATATGGGCAGAGCGGTCAGTTTATGCCCTCTAAAGGGTAAGCACATGTGTTTACGTGCCTTGTGTGAGCGCGTGTGTCTGTGTGTGGGAATGATGCCGTACTTTGGGCATTGTGCGTTGTTGTCTCCGATTCGTTATGCAAGGGAAGGAGCTACGGTTGAATGGTAAAGCTCCAGCTACCAAACATTCTACCTTTATGTAAAGTATGTAGTGACTCGACATTTAAAATATACTTGATTTATATCCTTAGCTCTTATAATAGCTAAGATCAGTGTGTTCATACATACAGGCAGACCGACAGACAGGTGGAAAAACAAATAGATAGACAGACAAATAAACTGACTGATAAATGGAGAGCAAAGCGGGTTGTCCGACGAACAAAACGACGAAGATAGATAGAGAGGAAGTCAGATATATAGATAGACAGACTTATGGATGGATAGACAGACAGACACAGATAGATACAGAACAAGACAGATAAACCGACAGACAGATTGAGCGACCGACAGGCATACAAAACTGACGCAATCGACTTGGCTTGTGATCTGCAGCTAGATTTAATATACTTTGTAGATATTACAATACTAAACCCTCTTTTTGTTAATCGCAATGGTCAAAGAGTGTTAACCAAGAGAAAAAGAGGAAGAAAGAAGTGAACATTGTTTCCGGCATAAGCACCATAATAATATACGTGATAATCTGCACTCGGCTGATGCTGCTCTCTTCCCTCTACCACCACCAGCACCGGGAAAGGGGATCTTTAATGCTTTTAATTGAATTTGCTGCTTCCAAAATGGTTGGCAACCATAGGCATTAGAGAGAGTGCAGTTCGCTTTACATTCCATGCTGCAGACTCAAAGAGACATACGCACACACACACACACACAGACACAGACAATCACCCACACATGCTCGCACACCGACACAGCAAGGCATTTTGCTAAATTATTTATTTTAAAATAAGGCTGAACGATGCTCAATGCACAGTGGGACAAATCACTCAGTTGATGGACAGGACTGACAATTATAATACGAAGCTGCACCACAGAAAACATTTCCTACTTCGCTTTCGTTGTTTCCGTTCTCTGTTTCACGAACATAATAAAAGACTTTCTCTTTCTATCATTCAAATGCTTTCTTCCCATTCTAGATTGCATCCACCCGACTAAATATATCTTCCATCGAATTCGAAGTATTTCTCTGCTCTCTTGATTAAGTTCCCCAGTTGTGTAGAGCTCTTGCCGAGCTGAGCTAGCTGTTTACATTGTGTCTATGCCCCTTCTTCAAGTGAATTTCCTTTACTTTCCCAACTTAGAGCACTTCCTGACGATCCCCAGCAAGTATTTCTGAGCACCCTTGTAGACCGCAAACATCAGTTTACAGTTTACAGTCATCTGTTAACTTTTACAACTGCAGCAGCAGCAGTTCGATGTATTCGTTATGGAAACTTGTTATTTTAAATCGCCTCCGAAAGGGGAGAACAAGGGGAGCACGAGCACATAAACGGCAGGGAATGTTCCACTTCCCCCCGCAGTGCTTTGTCCTGCCAGCTCTTCGGGCTGTTCAAGCTGAGGTCGGTACGAGATGAGGTGCACCTGAAATATTTAGTAGACACAGACCACGACCTGGCAGCTTCACCTCGCATACACATACCCTCACATACACACACACACAGCTCATACACAGCTCATACACTCATCCGTCTGTCCATCGATTTTCGTACGCAGCTCGAGTGGAAATTGTTATAAATTTTATTTATTTATTCACAATTTGCTGTTGTTCGTTTTTATGTGGATTTTCACTTACGCCACGAGCATAAGTGTGTGTGTATGTGTGTGTGATAGTGTGTGTGAGTGTGTCCCTCCTGAATAATGCACGGCATCCGAGTCCTAGACCACTTAATTACTTAGCAAATTCATCAGCGCGCAGCCCGTTCGCTTGAAGTTTGAATCACAGCAATTTTGATTGTGAATTTTTTCTTGGCATCCGCCACGAATAAACCTCATATCAGGGAACAGTTGAGAGTGTGAGGGAGGGAGAGAAAAAGAAGGAAATGGATCTTCCAAGGTACATCTGCACTGGCTGCTTCGGCAGACACAAATAGCAAATTACTTTGCAATTTTTCATTGAGATGCCCAAGGCAGTACCCCTTTAGTGCCAGAGATTAGCGGGTTGTTCAAGTCTACAACAATTTAAAGAACTCATTTTACAGGAAGAGCCTATATTACACAGAGGTAAACGGTAAAATACCCTACGCCACAAGGTAAAGGGTATTAAGAGTGCAATTAACTACAACAACATTAGCTCATTCCGACCATATCATGTTATTAAATAAATATACACTTCCAGTGTGCCTTACTTTCAATTATTCAAATGTTCTCCTGGAAGGTAAATTTACTTTCCTGTGATTTTATACCCTTCATAACAACACCCTTACTATTGATTCCATTCAAATCTGTAACAACATATATAACTAGTGTTGGAATACATCGTAATTGTTACGATACATCGTTTCCCATCGCAGTAACCGGTTGTAGACTGTGCTGCCTGTTTTTCTCAGTCTGTAAACAGTCTGTCTGTCAGCAGTCACACAAACACAGAAAAAAAAATTTATATATTTAGAGGACTCTGAGTCTACATAACCCGCAGATCGCCTGAACTGAACAGTCGCTAGAGAAGCCAAAGAGAATGTCGCGCCTATCGGAGGAAATGGTTATCGCCCGCTCGAAGCAATCGAATCTGGGCCTGATAACGAAGCTCAACTGTTGGGGCAGTGAGCTGGCCGATGTGAGCATACTGAAGCGCATGAACAGTGTGGAAGTCTTGTCGCTAAGTGTCAACAAGATCAGCTCTCTGGCCGCCTTTGAGGACTGCAAGAAGCTGCAGGAGCTTTACTTGCGGAAGAACCTGATCGAGGACATCAAGGAAATAAGCTACCTACAGAACCTGCCAGACCTGAAGTCTTTGTGGCTCGAGGAGAATCCTTGCTGCATTACGGCAGGGTCCAAGTATCGCTCCATTGTGCTACGCTCACTGCCCAATCTAAAGAAGCTGGACAATGTGGAGGTCACCCAGGACGAGCTTGATAATGCCTTGCGCGAGGAGAGTGCATCGCCAGTAGCCGAGGAAACTGCCAACGACGCGCGACTGAAGCAGCAACAGCTGGAGCAGCAGCAGCTGCAGCAGAAGCAACAGAACCTGCAACAGCAGCAGCAGCAGCAACAGCTTCAAGAACAGCAGCAGCAACAACAGCAGCAGCAGCAACAGCAGCAGCAACAACAGCAGCCACAACAGCAGCAGCAGCAGCAGCAACAACAGCAACGGCAGCAGCAACATTCGCCTTCGAAATACAAAACCATAACCAAAGAGAAACGCACTTCCTACCAGCAATATGATGATGCAATTGTCCCCGATCCGGAGGGTCCCCACGTGGGTTACCAGGACATGCGTGCAGCAACATTGCCGCCAGGCATAACCACACACTCGGTGAACGAATTCAATCAAAACGAGCGACCCTCACCTCCTCCACAGTATCGGCAGAGCCAGTCGGATCTAACCGAGTGGGAGGAACATCATCATCAACTGCAGACTACGGCGCAGGTGCACCACAGTCCCTATGGCAGTCAGACCCATCTGCAATTCCAACGTCGCACCTTGGGGCCAGAGGTCAACGGAGATCGCTACGCCTACCGCAATGGTATTGCCCGAGAGAATGGCAACGTCAATCGCAACTCCAACTTGCTGTCGGCCACACTGAGCCTAATCAAGGAACTCGACTTTGGCAGCCTTGAGGTGGTGGAGCACGCTGTGCGCTATCGCATGGATAGGCTGGCGGATGACTGATGCAGACGCCTCTCTAAGCACACTACCTAACACTTGACAACTTGACAATTGTTGCTAAAGATCCATACAGACAGTTTGCACATTTGAAACGAACACCAACATGAGGGATATAAGGGTTGTGATAATTCTGTTTATACTCTTGATATCTGTTTGAATAAATTTTTTATTACCGCATTCTACAATTGTGTTTTCTGCTTTGTAACACAAACTATATATATGTATTCCTAATCTGCACCAACAAAGCAGTTTGTCTATCCGTAAATCTGTGAGTTTGCTTGAACACCTAGATTGGTCATATGTTTCATGCACAGAAAGTTCATCGATCCCACTTACGCCACATTACTTATTGTTGCCTGTTCACTTCATCTACTCTTTCTTTATCTATATCCATCTGCAGCATGGTAAACTTAAATATGCATTCAATTTGCACTCGTCTCGCCGGGTTAACGAGCTAACAACATCATCAGAAAGTCGAGAGTAAATTTCATTGTAATTTGCATGCGCACTTTCATTAATTTGTAATCAATTGTAGTTCCATAAGCACTTGTGGTCTATTCCTGCTTGCAGACCCCCCTTCCTCTTCCCCCTTCTCTTTGCCCAGTTCGCTCCTCTGGCACCAGAGCACTCCCTGCTGGCGCTGCCCTCTTGCTGGGCAAGTGGCGAGATAACTCCAGTTCCAGCTGTTTCTATTTATGTTGTTGTTATGCGAGTTGCTGTACTTGTTGTTGGCGTCACTGCAATGGCCAGTGGTGTTGTTGTTGTTGTTGTTTTGTTTTTGTTTCTGCTCGGGATTACACATAATTTAAATTCCACGCCAGTTTCGCATTGGTTAGCGCCAAAGTTGTTTGCCATGCGAGGCACACACGCAGCCCGCCGTCAACGAAAATGGCCGCCCCACCATCTTTTTCTATCTATATGTGCTGCCTTAGTGTGTGCGTGAGTATGCGTGCGTGTGTGCGCGTGTGTATCTGCGTGCGTGAGCCGCAGCACGACGCTATGCCCAAACTGGAACTTCAATTCAATCAATTACGCGCTAATGCACTTCAAAGTGTAGTCCATTATACAAAACAATAACAGCAAAGATAGCTGCCAGCCCAGAGCAGTTGGTCAGCTAGCACCGACTTATAGACACCCTGTAGACACCTCTTTAAAAGTGTACTTACATTGTAGTCACAGTAAAGTGCCCAGCAAAGGTAACCAACTGCTGAGCTATTGCATCGTAGATCCTTTGAGAAGTGCAACAGTTTCTTTGGCGAAACTTTGATTTGGTTCATGAATATATATACTATATAGTGCAGTCACAGTAAATTACATAACAAATTTTGCCAATTGCTTAACAGCTGCATCGCAGATCCTTTCAAAAGTGCGACAGTTTTTTTAGCCAAACATTGATTCGGTTCATGAATATATATAACATATAGTTAAGTCATTGTTAAGGGCCCAGAAAAGCTGCTGCTTCGCAGATCCGTTCAGGAGTGTAACAGTTTCTTTAGAACAACTCTGATTCGGTTCATGAATATATATTCTATATAGTTAAGCTCCATCAAGGGCCCAGAAAAGGTAGCCAAATACTGAGCTGCTGCTTCGCAGATCCGTTCAGGAGTGTAGCAGTTTCTTTAGAACAACTCTGATTCGGTTCATGAATATATATACTACATAGTGTAGTCACTTTAAGGTACCCAGCAAAGGGTGTTAACTGATTTACATCCGGATCGCGGATCCTTTCAAAAGTGCAACAGTTTCTTTTGCCAAACATTGATTGGGTTCATGAATATATATACTATATAATCTGAAAACTATCCTTGTCTCGAGCATACTTCGCTGTCGGCTCGAGGGTTTTTTGGGGGAATAAATAGCAGCGAGTCGGATCCATGAACTGAACTGCCAAACTGAAATGCAAAGAGTTCTCGGGTTGTTGGCAGACAGGTGCGACAGCTGGAGAATGTGTCGAATTGGGGAGGGGTGTGGTGTGTAGGGTGTGTGGGGTGTGTGGGGAGGGGCTAGGGGGTTCGACTGGCACATTCTCGTTTGCGTTTGCGTTTCGTTTGGCTTAGATGCGTGATATGTCTTTGTGAACCGGCTCAAATGTCAGCAGAGACGAGAACGAATAACAAACAACGAGCGGGGTCTAACCCTTGTAACCTGTGACCTTTCGGCCTCCCTCAGACAACGTGTGTGAGGCCGTGCGTGCATGTGTGTGTGTGTGTGTACCCATTGTTTGCCTGTGTTTACAAGCGAAAGAAAAATCCATTGAATTTCAATTTAAAGCGCGTTGACAAACGTTTGTCACGAAGCGACGCTGACGTCGACGTCGACGATGACGACGACCGCTTAATGAGTCGATGCGGCAGGCGACCCGCTTCGACAGCAAGTGGGCGGCATTTAGGCGGGCGTGGACGACAAGGATGTCAGCTGGTAGTGAAAGGCAGCCCCTTCCTGCTTTTCGGATGTTTTCAATTCATTTCACCAGACATTGCCGGCGATAGTCGAGTGCGAGATTAATCAATAGCAGAAGGGATGGGATGCGGGGTGCGGGTTGCGGGAGGGGCGGTTGTGCACAGGTATCGATAACATCGTTAATCGTCGTCCCAACAGGAAATCAACTTTTATTGCTGCGTTTTGCTCAGTTTGTTTTTCTTTTTTGTGGTTAAACAAGGAAATTCTCTAGATTGGATACAGTCTGTAAGGGGGGAGGGGGGTATTGATGGCATAATGGAGCAGTTAGACAGTCTCGATATTTATCGAGAGGGGGGAGGTTTGCGCAGAGTAGTATTATCGCCAGCTAAGGAACAGTGCACAGTTAAATCGGTCAATCGACTTGAATATGTTGATATAAATCCACAGACAGAACCGACTTCGATGAAACCCAGTCATTAAGTGTAATCTGGCTCGACTTGACTGGTAAATGATGAATGTGAAGGGCAATTTGCAAAGTTGATAGTCGGCCAATGGTCGGGGCAATTGAGTAAGACATATTTTCGTATATATGACATAGTTCCCCTTCAGCAACTATTGCAATCATCCAATTATAATTCGTGTAACTTGCACAATTATTTTTAACTCTTCTCCCTTTTGTCAGGTTAATACGCCCATTTTGATCCAATCAAATTCGGTTTAATAGTGTGCTCGGGTTACCTAATTACTTGTCATGGCTTACACCCCTCCCCCTCCTCGCCGTCTCCCTGCCTCCCACCTTGCGTTTGCCACGTGGCCTACTCCAAGCCATGTGGCCTCTGCAAACTGATTGGGAACAGAACTTGAAGCTTGTAAAGTGCCTGCAGAGCGATACACGAGCTGGCGCACTCGAGTTTCAGGCAGAACTGCGGCTGCCTGATCCTATAGCAGTTGCCAGGGGTGGGCCGGGGGTTGGAACAAGTGCCCGGAACTGAAGCTGGGGTTGATGGCATAAAACCAAAGACTCGACTTCGCTTCCTTGCTATTCACAAGCAGGCGACCCTCTCTCCCACTCTCGCTCCTCAGTCACCCTGCCTGGCTCCCCCTCTTGCTCTTACTACTTAAGACGTTGACAAGCGCGTCCATTGTTGCCATTCCTTCACTATTTTCCAGTGTGTGTGGGTGTGTGTGTGTGTGTGTGTGTGTTGTCTGTCTTGTCTTCTTGCTATTGGGATTTCAAATTAACACTTGAAACGCAATGGGGCGATGCCGATAACTGAATAACTTGATGTGGCTGCGGGTGGAGAGGGAGAAAGGGAGGGGGATGGTGATGTGAATCAACTCCAAATGCGGATGCAGTAGTGGAAGTGCTTGTTACCAGAGAGAGACTCATCTCGTTGACTTGCCAAATGTTTGTCCAGTCCGCTCCCCCGCCCCTGCTCCCCTCACTACGCCCCTGGTCGATCTGATGCCATTAATGATCAGCAGCACAAGTCCCTGTTGTGTGTGGTTGCTGCGAGTAGGCAGGAGGGGAGTGGGTCCTTGGCCAGGGGGTGGCCAGGGGAGGCGTTCACATCGCACTTGGCCTTGCAGAGACAATCTCAGCGATGGCATTTGCTTTATATCTTCTTCTGCTGCTGCTTCTCGTTGTCGCTTTAAAGTATTTGGCAACACTTTGTTTGTCATAACGAGCTGTCAGATGGGGGGGGGGCACTGCCAGGGGGGTGCCTGGGGGAAGAGGGGTCTGCGTGTAGTTGCCGCAACGTTGTCGATTTCATTTGCGCTTCGCTTTTGCTTTTTGTTTGCGCAGCTGCCGCTCGACGTTTTTATTTATTTTATTTCTATACACACGCGTGTCTGTGTGTGTGAGAGAGAGAGAGAGTGTGTGTATGTGTGCGTGTGTGTGTGTGCTCTTCCTTTTTTTGTTAAAATAATGATGGTGGCCAGGGGCAAGTGGAAGTTGCCATAGAGAGCACACGCCTATCGCCTGCCCAACCACCTCCCTTCTCCCTCCTCCCTCCTCCCTCCTCCCTCCTCCCTCCTCCCTCCTCCCTCCTCCCTGGATCCATCTCTTTCCGCCATTCCCCCCTTCGTCATGGTCCACCCGTCGCCTGCGGCGTGTTGACTGAAGCTATTTTATGTGTGATTGTGTTTGTCTTTGCCGCAAACGACGATGACGAGGACGACGAAGACGAAGACGTGGACGAGGACGACGAGGCGTGTGTGGCTCAGCTTCAGCTCGAGCCGCTTATCCACGTCCGCCCCCCGCCTGTCCACCCGTCTAGTTGGCCGTGTTTGTTTGTCTTATTGTTGGGCAAGTTTATTTGTCGTCATCATCGGAGCGACAGCTATTGTCTCACATGAAAGCCAAAATCTTATTTGTGTGCAGGCCCATCCGGGCTCGCTCCCCTTCCACCTGCCCCCTCCCTCGTACCGCGCAGCACTTAACGGCGACTCAAACAAGCCATTTAGGAAGACAGTTAAATGTTGCAGTTATCAAACCGCCTCCTCCCCCACGCCGTGCCTCATCTCCCCCTGGCCCTGCATAAATAATAAAGTCGCCATAATGCGGACAGTTCAGCGCGTTCAACGCTTTCCCGCATACTGTCAAACAGCGCGAATGCGCGTGGCATCAATCAAACCCGCCAATAATCAATCAATCCATCAATCAATCAATCAATCAAGCGAGCCAAGCCAAGCCAAGCTGCGGCTGCCACCGCGTCGCGTTTGCCTATTTTGACCTTTGTTCTTTTCCTAGACACATGCGACTGTCTCCATTGCTCAGCAATACGTCTCAATCTCTGACTCGAGATACCCATTAAAACGCAGTGACTACCTTGAAACGTACGACGGAATGCTTCAAAGAGCAACTCGAAACATGTTTGCACCAAAAAGTGCTGCCTACTTTTCAGCGCGAATAAGGAAATTGCATGAAATTTGAATAGAACGAAAGATGGATGGGTAAATGTATAGATTTGTCAGCGGATAGATAGATTGCTCGATAGGTGGGTTGATAGATAGCTAAATGGATGCTGGATATATCGTCGAAATCAAATGGATAAAGGTACGAATAGATAACAGCTCGGAGGAATGCATATGTACACATGCATACAATTAATATGTATACATATGTACACGTATGCAAATAAAATATTATATATATTATAAAATATTTGTTTAATTTCACTTAAATACAGCAATATAAAGGTAAATATATATCAGAATTCATAATTTGGAACAAAATTGCAAAAGAATTTCATAGCATACTTTTGAGAGCAGAGAAAATGTTTTATATTAATGTAATGTACTCTTTTTAATTTAATTTAAAATGATTGAATTAATTTATGCAGGTATTCATATTTGGGAACAATGTTGACTTAATATTAATTTAATTAAGAATTTAATAATTGAATTAATTTATAAAGTTATTCATTTTTGGAAACTTTATTGTAAAAAGGAAATCATAGCATACTTTGTTATGAATGTATTAATGAATGAATAAACATACATGAACACATACATTTTTCATTTTAATATAATTTAATGAGTCATGCAAGGCTGTTAATTGAATTGCATACTGTATTGAATTACAGTATTATATGAATATTATTTACAAAACTTAATGCCACTTGTAACACGTCCTTTTAATCCCATAAATAAAGTATACATAGGTGAAGTCCGCGTTTATGTTTGCAATAGTTTATTGTTATTGAAAAAAAGCTTTGCATTCCAGTCCATTACTTATACACAAAATAAAATAGAAAATAAAAGACTGAAGGAAATGCAGCATTTCCAATCGTTTCTACATGTGTTATACATAAGCTTGTTATAGTGCAGAATTGAATGCATGTTTCCGCAGACAACTATCATAGTAAGTTTAAAAATCTAAATATTTTAATTGGATGTTCATATCAAATCTTGAGAGGATAGTTGTTCGACTGTAATGTATACGTCGATTACTATCTCACTTTGATTGCCACTGATTGATATTGCAAGTTATTTCGAAAACGAAAATAGTCTTTAAACGATAGCCATCAATTAAACAGATTGTTCCTGTGGCAACTATCCGCTCTGATCATGCATGGTTAGATCGACTCCCCTGTTCATGCTGATGATGTGACCTAAAATGTATTGGAAACTCAACTATTGTAATTTGCGAGATCTACTAATTAAATGATGAAGATATGAAAGTCTTTCACATTTAAAAACATTTATAATACCATGTGCTCACATTAAGTACCTGATCAGTAATCAGAACAAGCTCAGTGAAAGCGTACTGCAACTATTATTGAACCATATTCATTAGGAGTGAACAACTTTACAGATTCGCGTAGTACATATAGTACTATTATATGTTTAGTTTATACCTTTAAGTATAGTAAAATATTAACATTAAATAGAAACAATTGGTGCAAGCTCAGCGAATTATTCATAAAATAAAAGCAATTAATTTATTTTCATATATATCGCGTGATTTATTTGCACAAGTTAAGCCGCTTGCAGTCGCCTTTTTTCTTTGAGGCTTCAGTTGCAGGCGTCGCTGTTAATGCATTTTCCACCGCAGCAAATCGGAGGAAGGGCTATTAGGATCGGCATTAATGTGTTTTTAATGTGCGGCAAATCTCGCTCTCTCCCTCTCGCTTTCTCGCTTTCTCTCTTCTCTCTCAGCTCATTTAGTGCAAGCCTGTTTCGTTAAATACGTGTTTACATACACATGAAGGTGCGTACGACTAAGGGTAGCCTGTATAAATTAAAGGTTTATATATTATATACAAGAATGCAAAAGTTTAAATTGTTTCCCTTTCTTTTCATTAGTTACAGCTTCAGAACTGCCAAATGCAGCTCGCACAAGCGTTGCTTAACTGCTCAATTAATCGTGTAATTGTCATCAATAGATGAATAAACACACGCATAGTTAACGTAACGTACTTAGCATAGCCACATATATGGCATACATATGTAGGTGCCCTATTCAGGCCTCAAACACATTTCGGTTGCAACAACGTCGGCCGCACTTGTCCTCGCTTGCTATTCAATTGAATTTGATGCATGTAACTGAGACAGCGATGCTGGAACAATGCAGCAAGTCGACCTAACTGTCGATTGCGGCACTTGTTGATGCCACTCAAACAGCAACCCCACTCGCCTCCCCCCACGCACCCACGCACCCTCTTGTGTCCTTGCCACCAGGCACACACACACGCGCGCGCGTTCATCGCTGTGCTTTCAAGGCCAAAAGACAAACGCTGACTGACAACATGTCGAGACAGAGGCGACCCCTTGGAGTCCCTCCGCCTGCCGGCCTCCTGCCTTCTGCTCCTTCCGCTCGTCGCGCCTTCGGTCACTGACTCGAGAGTGAACTCAGCTTGAACCCCGACTCAGTGCCCCGTGGTGCAGGCAGTGGCATCGAGTCCCGGGACTTCTGCGCCTTGACGAACATGTCAATAGCGATATTAAAAATCATTTAGATTGCAAGAACTAAGCAGCTGTGCGACGTGTGTCTGACAGCCAGACAGGTGGGTCATTATCGACCAGATATTGTTGATGTTCCACTTGCTTACTCAGCCTCAGCCTCAGCCTCAGCCTCAGCCTCGGGCGTAAGTACTTTCCTTTTCTTGCTTCTCTCTCGTTTTGTTTGCGATTCTAAAATGAACAACATGTTTATTTCGGTGTGTCTAACTTGTGTGTGTGTGTGTGTGTGTGTGTGTTTGACTGCCATGGAAATATGGAAATTAAAATGATATTAACACATTTTCGAACCCAGCAGGGGGTTTAACAATTTCGGCACAAGAACAAGGCAGGCAAGAAACAATTCTACAGGGTATGTATGCTGTGTGCCGTCTAGCAGAACTTGACAACATGCACCCCATCAACGTGTGTGCTTGCCTCGATGAGTGCTTTGTTTTTACAGGGCATTTACACTTCGATATGCCTGAGTTAACTGTTTTTCTTGCAACAAGCAAAACACGGTCTGTTATGCTTTACCTGAGTACACAACATAGGCATAGAATGTGCCACAAAGCAGGGGCAACAGAAGCGTTTACCAATGAGATACCCTGTAGTGAGTTATGCGAAGGATTGAACAGTCGAACAGTTAATGAACAGTGCACTAGCTATGGCAAACTAAACATTTCAGATGAGAGAAACAGTCTTCTTCTCTTCTCTTCATACCTCCCATTTGTCTGTCTGCAAAAGAACCTATTGTCTTGGCAAATCAGCCTATTGTTTGTGCTGCATCATATTAACATATACACACATAAAATATACAACATTCTCATTCATCAATCATTATCTCAGCAGACGCCAATAACTGTTGCCAAGCAGGAATAGACCTAATGGAATAGATATTCTAATGATATTCAGGCGATACATGCACACATGATACTCACACACACACATGTTACATGTTCATATTAGTCATGTAGGTTCATCAACCGTTATGACAAAACAACAAAGGGAACAGAGAACGAGAGCTACATCAAAGTAAATTTACATATGCATATGAAAATAATCAAAATTTAATCTAGATTATAACTCGGAAAGCAAACATACCTTTTTGCCGGCCCTTTATTCCCAGATGTACGTTACCACAACGGGACGTGGTTGATGCTGTTGCTGTTGCTGATGCTGATGCTGATGATAGTTACATGCAGTTGGACAAATTTACTATACCCATTTGTACCTATTTGATGGGTAGATGGAGAATAAAAATTGTTTATAAAATATGCAATTGTGTAACGGGAATAGAATAAAAGCTGCGAGAGCAAACGAGCCACAATCAAAATACACACAATGCCAACTGCCAACTGCCCTTTGCCGTCACACACACACACACACACACACACAGACACACATGCACTGACAGAAACATATAAATACAGACTAGGTTTGGGTCCACGGAGAATTCGACGCTGTTGACGCAGCTGCGTCCCAAGTGGAATTTTCACACATTCGCACACACAACAAAAGGCAGTCCCCGTGCGAGGGGATCTGTGGGTGTGTGGGTGTGTGTGTGTGTGGGGTTATTCTATTTCATATTTCTGCAACTAAAAATAAAAACTAAAACTAATTTTAGTGTTTAGTTTATGGCACGTGGAAAGCTGCCAAAGGGCTTACAATGCGACTACAAAGCGGGGCAGTGCCAGAAGTAGCTGAAGATGGCCCCAAAATATCATTCGGTCTGCAGTGGGTGCTTCATCAGGCTTTGGAGTGTGACCATTTCTGTGACCAGGGCAATTGAATTTCAATTCCCAAAAACCACCGTAACGATGCAGCCACGTGCAACGGCTATGAATCAAGCTCTTTTTGCAGTTTAAACTAATCGCAAGGCGACTCGCAGTGGGATTCCAGGAGAAAAGCGAAGTTGGTTGCTCAATCTCAGTACGGTATATGAATATATATATTATATGGAATGTATTTGACATAATATACTCATAATTAGCAGAGCATGGTCAGCAGGGGGACCAAGAAGCTTTATGCCCCCTTACAGCCTGCCTCATATGCTTTTCGCAGCGACTCAATATTGCTCTCAAGACTAAGGAGCACTCTGGCTGTATAGAAATGAAAACATCCTCTGCACAGCTGCGCTTGTCTCGGGTACTTCAGACGCGACCCTCGCGTGGCATGATACTCCGAGCGACTCTTGTGAGAGAAAGAGTGCGTGGGAGAGAGAGGAATGTTAATGAAAAAACGCGCGGAGTGTTAATTCGTTGTTGATTTAGGAGGACTGCGGGGAAAGCTTAGCAATTGTCCGGGGTCAAGAGTCAGCGAGAAGCGTTTGCGACTTAAACTGCGAAAACGAGAGCTTGCTTGGACGATAGTAAAACTCAAGTGAAGACGGACAAAGAGAGCTCGAGACTCAATGCAAATGGCGCGCGAGAACATTAAGTTTTTATTGAGGTGCTTTACTGTAACGTCGCACTTCAGGGTCATAACTGGTAGTGCGAAGGGGTAACATAGAGTTTCCTCATGAGACCTTTAAAACAATCGATGGTGCCCTTTCCCTACTCAAAATCAATTAAATCGAAGAGTCGAGTCGATTATGAATGGATTGGTTTACAGATCAAATCTTCTGCCAATGCGATAGTATTGCACGACTATCGGCAGACATTACTGTTGCCCGTCAATCGCCAAGCCTTGGCAGCATTCATCATTGATGCTCTTCAGCCACCTGCAGTTGCAATGCCACGCCCACCCGACAATTGGCCCCATCCGATTACGTTCTGTGGGAAGCATCTTTGCCGTATCTCGTTGCCCATTTTGGGCCAACTATCGCCCGATTTCGTTACCGTGGCACACAGCATTTCGTGCTCTCGTTAATCGGCGACAATGCGCACGGGCAAATACAAATTAAAATTGCAATGCAATGTCGCACGACACTGTTGCACCGACACTGTTGCTCCATTCCCATGCCCCGCTAGTTGCTCCCTCTCTGCCTCCTTCGCTACCCCGTCTGTCGTTCCCTCCATTTCGACTGCTATCGCTGCCTTTCATTTCTTGTTTGTGTTTGCACGCGTGTCAACTGCAAAAGGAACACGGATTATAAATAGCTGAAATTGCTATCGAAACTCAATCAAAATTAAGCAACATTAAGGGAAACTAGACGAGAGCTACAATCGGGCATGCTCGCTGGTAAGATACCCTTGAAAAAACATTGCAAATACGCTAACAATTTCAAATACAAAGTGCTCTGCAGACTGTTGAGAGAGACAGACAGAAAGATAGAAGCACAGACAGACGGACAGTAAGAGAGGCAGATAGGCAGATAAACAGAGAGACAGACAGACCGACAGACAGACAAACTCAGAGATAGACAGAGAGACAGACAGACGCGGATAGACAGATGCGGACAGCCAAACAGAGAGAGAGAGACACATGAACAGATAGACAGACAGACAGGCAGTTAGACAGGCAGACAGACAGATGAGAAGGATGGAGAGACACATGAACAGGCAGACAGACAGGGAGACAGGGAGACAGACAGACAGACAAACATACATTGATCCCGAGCAAGAATATAAATACTTTGTGGGCTCAGGGCTTCTTCTGTCTGTGAAATGTGCACAAAGTAAGTTTTCACTTTTTTTGGACTTTCAATGAAGGGTATAAAAAGCTAAAGTAAAGTGTTTTAATTGCTCTATTCCCTGTGCTACTCAAGAGAAATCGAATCAATATTAGAATATTTCGTGTATATTCAAGTTCAATCGAAAAACCAAAACAATATCTGGAAAATCATCGTTTACTTCAGTTTGAGTTGCTTTACAATGTGACGCACCTAACCCCCCAACTTCGCAACGAAGCAAGACACAGGGTAGCTGGCAGAGGAGAGTATCGCTGGTGCAACTGTGATTGGCATTCCCCGCTTATTGGTGGCGTGCATTCAGCTGGTTATGGCGTAGACTGTTCGACATTAGATAGCTGATTTGTTGGGTTATGCAGTCGGTCGGTTTACGAGTTGCCAGACTCGCTTCTCGTCCGCCGCGGTGCGGTGTCTTTGCATTAGTCGCGCCAGTCGAACGTTCGCATTAGGTTGGTAATTTATTTCGGTTCTGGCTGGGGCTTCCTTTTTGGGAAACTAACTCACGCTTCCCCTCGCTCTCTCGCTGTCTCTCTCTGGCACTTGCTGTCTGTGGCAGTCTCGCTCTTTAATTGGTCATTTTGTACAAGCTTTTATGTATTTTAGCCAGGCAATTTGTGGTTTTCCCGTTGTTATTGTTGTTGCCAGCCATTTGGATTTAATTTGATGAGCTTTTGGATTTCACTATGTGCATATTTCGAACAAAATCCAAAGAATGGCCCACTAAAATGAAATTGAAAATTTCATGTGCAATCTGCCGGAAAGGGGAGGCGAACGGGCCGACAGCAGGCCGAACTCTGAACTCGCTATACATACATATATGTATGTATGACGCGCACTATATACATGTACACACCCTGTCTGTGGTGTGTGGGGGTGTGTGTGGGTGTGGATTAGCAGTGGGTCAATGCACAGACAAGTTCTCGGCTAACGGTTCACCGTTTAACGCTTTAAGCCGGAGCCCGCTAAGTACTAGACGAAGTTTCCAATGCGACGCGAGCATATTTTAATTTTAATTAAATGCGACGAAGCCAGAAAAACGCGATGACATCCTCGACAGCAGAGGAAGCGAAGAGAGAGCAACAGGAAGAGCAAGGCGGGGATTGGGTGCTATTAAATGCGCAGCTAGACTGGGAAGGGAGGGGAGGTTGGGGAGTGGAGGAGCTACCGAATTACGTGACATAATTTAGAGGCAATGCCAGGCGAGGATATCCTAATGACAATTTGCCTTTGTTTACTGCGCTTGTCTGTGCCCCTAGACAACCACTGTTCCCCCTCCCTTCCCCCTCTTCTTCCACTTCTCACTCTTCCCCTTCAACCCCCTTCACACACCTCACCCACTTCCGACGACAGCTAGCGTTGTTGTTTGCGGCGTCGTTACTTCTTTTAACGCCACCTGAACTGAGCCATGGACGGAATGCTGTCCCCCCGCCCCCTCCCTCCCTTCACCTACTTCTTCCCCTTCCCCTTGCACTTCTCGTTCGCCTCGCTTCGCCGCCTGCTGCTGCGTCTGAGTTATGAGCAGCTCCGCCAGTTATGTTAAGCTCTGCAAATGGGCATTATAAATAAGCGCTGAGGCAACTCGCAATTGGAACTCCGTGCTGGCCGGGGGGAGGAAGGGGAGGAGCAGGCAGAGCGAGGCAGCAGCGCTGCTTTGGTGGCAGACAAAAAATGGCTTTGAATTGCGCGGATGTATAAATGCTGTTATGAATATTATGGCAGGAGCATGCAGGGCACTAGGCCCATAGGCCCACACGGCTGCTGCGGGGAGGGTGCGCCGGGTGGAAGGCTGCCTGTCTTCCAGGCAAACCAATCAGCCGCATTATGGCCGGAGTGGGAGTCGGTTAGAGGGGGGTTGGGGCGGGGGCGGGGTGGCACAAGGCGAGCGTCAAGGCGTGAAATGCTCACATCGTCTGCGTGAAGCGGCTGCAACCACTCGAAGCGCCGCGCCACGCCCCGCTGCGTCCACAGCGAGACGAGGCGACGCGAGGCGACACGATGCGAAGCAACTCGGCTCTCGACTCGTATGGCGGACGTTAATGAAAGCGCCCGTTTCCGCTTCAGTTTACACACTAGCACACACGCACACACTCACACACACGCACACTCACATACACATTTACAGACTCGCTCTAACCCACTTGCTCTTTTTGTGCCTGCGCTTTTTACTGCGACTTTCATTTTCATTTTCGGCTTCGCTTTTCGGTTTTTTCGCTTCACTCTTCCTCTCTTTGTTGTTTCTGTTCTTGTTGCTGTTTTTGCTGTTATGGTTGTTGTTGTTTGTGCGATTGTTTTATGGGATTGTTGTTGTTTAAGATCCTATGAAAATGCAAATTAAGTTAGATGTTTACGTGTTGGTAATCAATTTCAAATGCAAATATGAGTGACTACCCCCAGGAGGGAGGGGCCCAAAGGGGGCGACCCAGGGTTGTCGCAATCAGCCAGCTCACTGGTTGTGTGTGTGTTCATTTACACCCACATGTGTATGCACGTGCCTATGTACAAGCGTATATACTCGGAATATGCCTATACGGCAAAGAGGGTTCCACAGCACAATTTACTTAATGGATTCCTGAAGGAGAGGTAGGGTATCTGCTAGTTAGGCTTGCTTGGTGTGAGGGACAGCTACTCGAGCTGAGCATCAGCGAATCTGTGAATCTCTTTGCCTCTCTCTTTCCCTCTTTCTCTGTCTTTTTCCTTTTCTTTTTCTTTATCTCTATTTTCTAGCTATACCTCTTTATCACACTCCTTCTCTCTATCTATATATCACTATCTCACACTCTCTGTCTCGCTCTCTTTTTGTCTGACTTCATATCTGAATGACTCTCTCTCTTTCTCTCTCTCTTTGTTTGTCTGTCCGTCTTCCTCTTTCTCATTTTCTATCTCTATCTCTGTTTATTTCTCTCTGTCCTCTCTGTTGTTCTCACTTTCTAAATCTCTCTCAATCTTTTTCTTCATCTAAATCTCATCATCCATCTAAATTTCAATCGCTCTGCCTCTCTATCTCTATCCATAAACATCTCTGTTACTCATTCTCTCTCTCTCTCCCCACCTGCACTAGTATTCGTTCTTCAGTATATTCAACATCAGAGCTGTCCCACTTTGCCTCCCTTCACCCAATTAGCACTACATCAATTAAAATACCCACTGAAAGGTCTTAAATCTCCCACTGAAAAGGGTCTAAACAAGAAGAACGGTATTAAATATGTTTCTCTTTTTCTCCCCTCCTCTCCCACTCTCCTTCATTACTTCTTCTCATTTGCAGAAAGAGAGAACCTTCCCTAATTTCAGCAATGGATCGCAATTTCACTCCCTTATTCGGTGCGTTCCTCGCATGATTTGCCCCAATTCCTGCTCCATTCTGCGACCTTCTCGCACCTCCCCTTACCTTACCCAACCTCCTGGCGCTAATAGAGCACTCCGACTGTTTGGATTATGTGCATATATTTATCTGTATGCGTGGTCGTATTTTTCTCTCACATTTTTAATATCCGGATCCGCGAATTGATTATACCCTGGCGTTGTCAGCTTATAAGCGAAATCGGAACGACGCGACGTCGGCGGGAAGAAGCCGCCGGTGGCGGTGGCGGCGACGAAGACATTGTGAAGCTGCGGGTGGTATGCCGAGTGAGCGGGGTTGGGGCTGGGGAGTAAGGGTGTCTCCGTTGTTAGGTGGTTAGGTGATTGGGTGGTAACTGCGATTGTCGGCTGTGCAATCAAGTAAATTACGAGAATTTATAACCTTGGAAGCCGACACAGGCGTGTCACATCTTTCGTGGCAGGGGGAGCGGGAAGGGTGGGGGGAGATAGGAGATATCAAATGGGGGTACCAGGAAACCAGGACGAATCACATGGTTTGTGTCCAGGCATTTCGGTTTGTTTATTTGTTTGATTGCGCTCGCAAATTGCCGTCGCCTCAATCATAAAATTGATTGCCACGCCCACGTCAACAAGTAGGTCTATTTATACTGGCGAGTGTGTGTGGGGTCGAGAGAGTAGGCAAATCTGGCCCCGACTAGCCCCTCCCTGCACTTAATCCGGCTGGTGTCGCAGCGAAACCATAAAACTGATGTTGTATTAAATTATTGAGTATAAATTCAAAAAAGAAACACACAACATAACAATAATAATAAATAAATAAATAAAAAGCGAGGCCCAAAAAAAGGAGCAACCCAAGCACAAGCTGACAAAACGACAGCCTACTCCCCCCTCATCCCTCCCCAATCATCCGTCCATCCCTTGCCAACCACGCAACCACGCCCAGCATATCAAATAAATAATAAATAAATAGCAGTCGATAAAGTGTTGTGGCTGTGGTTGTAGCGCCAGGACAGGCCAGGACTGGCCAGGACAGGACAGGACAGGCCAGGACAGGCCAGAACATGGCCGGACACGCCGGGACATGGCAGTACATCGTCGGGCGACAGCATAATAGAGCGATTCATTTGCAGATTTCGCCATCGCACAAACACTTTTATGTGCTGGCGACAAAAAAATAAAACGACCCCGACGCGCAGTGCAAATATTTGAATCGTGTTCAATGCCGGATTCCAACGGGTGGCATTATAAAAATGTTATTGCTTTTCATTAGGCCCGACCCCGACCCCCTCGACAGTGGACAGTCGCAGTCGACAGTCCGAGCTTAGTTCCGCTGCACACTCGGTCGCTGTTTCTGTTTTCCGTTTTTGTTTACCCAATCGCGGGCGCAACAAATGCAGTTAACCACTCCATAAACATGACTGACAAATGTGCAGCAGGAGCAAAAGGAGCAGCAGGAGCAGTCGGGATGCGAGCTTCATTAATCACAGACCAACCCGTTGCCCAACCTCACCTCTCACCCGCAACCCAACCAACTCAGTCTGCCCCATTGCTATCATAGACCAAAGGGATTTGCCATCAGACGTAAACGCTGCTAATGGAAAGTGGTCGAGCGGCAGCCCAAGAAATTGGTCAGTCCCCGGCCGAAGAGGGGTTCTCCTTATGCGTACATACATAATGTGGCACATATTTGTAGTATAAATATCTGTTTGTGCTCCCGGGCCAACATTAATTCATGCTCACATTTATGGCAGACATTTTTGCCAACTGTTTCTTGCGCACAATCGCATTGCGAGAATGTAACCGACTTGGCTCTTCCTACTTTTTGTAGCTTGCTGTCACCGGAGAGCACCCTCAGTAAGGGAGAGCAGTTACCCAGTGAAGAAATGTGAACACACTTAGGTACTCAGGTGCATGAGGTAAGTAAGGATTGTGGCCCAGTTGACGGTGCTCTTTCCCGTTTTACAAGCCACACATACGCATAGTATTTTCTGATTTAATTATATAAAATCGCCCTCTACTTTTAGTCAAATTGGCTGATTATTTTACAGGTCTGCATGAGGTAAGTAAGGATTGTGGCCCAGTTGACGGTGCTCTTTCCCGTTTTACAAGCCACACATACGCATAGTATTTTCTGATTTAATTATATAAAATCGCCCTCTACTTTTAGTCAAATTGGCTGATTATTTTACAGGTCTGCCAGAAATAGCTGCTATAATTATAGGGCGTGTCTAGGGGTAGCTCTCCTGATTGGACTGAACTGTTAATATCGATTATAGCCCATCTATAAATAGAACTAAGAGCTAAACAGCTAGGGGTGAATGTCGCAGCGAAGCCAAAGGAAGTTTGACAAGTCAGGTGAATCGGGCTAAGTTCTCGAAGCCATAACTGACTGTTCATACGTCAAATGGTTGTCCAAACTTTGGCTAAATATCTGACTGAAAGTGCGTTTAAGAAGTCGCTTCACGGTGTCTCGCCCAGTGCTAATCACACGGTATCTCGGAGGCTTGTTCAAATGACGCTTAACCCATTGCTGTGCCGTGTGCTCTTTAAGTTCACTTATGGCCCTGCAGCTCTTTGGGCCGGCATTAAAGGCTGTCACCACCAAGCCCAACATGCGGTCGACGCCGCTTCAGCTTCCCCAGCCTCCTTTGAGCGAGGTAGGCTGTGTTTTTTGCGGCTTTCTGATGAACGTAGCCTGCCAAAAGCTTTGCGGCTTTATCGCTCTACAGTTATGGTGCTTGTTCTTGCTTCTGGTGCTGCTGCTGCTGCTGCTCTTGCTTTTGTTGTTGTTGTTGTTCTTGTTGTTGTTATTACCAACGATATTTTTGCCGTAGTTGTTGCCGTCATTGTCAGGGACGTCTGACAGCCGGAAGTGCCTCAGCATTCAGTACCGGACGTTTTTGCGTCCTTGCCCAACATTGGCCATTCTTTAACTGCTGCTTGTGCTCATTTTGCGTCATGGTTTTGTAACTCTGGATGCACATTTTGCCCACCGTATCAGTCCCTAAAGCTAATGCCGGTTGCCATACGCAGTGCGGGGCTCTTGGGGGTAGACACAGCCAGCCCGGCAAATGGATACGGTTATCGGGCAGATGTGTGCATAACTTAAGGGGGAAAGAATTCCTAACTTACGACTCTTGAAGGCGGAATACCCTTGCGAACCCAGCGATATTATATAGATAATGCCGATGCACTTATGGCTAGATATGAAGATAAGAATATGATAAAGGTTGAGATGCAGGTTAAGATAATGTTGGAAAAAGAGAATCATGAAAACTTGTTGAGAGATGAAGATTAAGAAAGACTGATGAATGGGAAATGAGAAAGAAAGAAAGTGGGATTGTGGGTTTAGCAAGAAAAGGACGCCAAGAATGAAAAGACACCAAGGCGAAAGACTCGAAGTAAAGCACAAGTAAATAGAGAGATATCATATATAGAAAAGAAAGAAAGTGATACAGTGAAGTTCTTATGAAGAGAAAGTGTGTCACATTGAAGTTGTGATAAGGAAAGGGAAACTGAAGTAAACAGAGAAGAATATCGTGAATACGAATACGAAAAGAAAAGAAGAAGCACAGAGAACGATTCTGAGATGAGAGCCACAAAGCGAAATTGAGATCAAAAGCTGCGATAAAAAAGAAGAAGGAGAAATGATATACAAAAAGGAAGAACCCTTCAGCTAGCTCAAAAGGCAGTGGGATTGTCCAACCTCAACAGGTTCTTGCAGTACGGACAATGTGGCAACCGTATATAGATCGCTCGCACTGGCCGACCAGCTCTGGCCGCGAGCAGTGCACAAAAGCGAATGGACTTGCCAAAAATTGGAAACAGATTCAAAATCTATTTAAAAGTTATGGCCGCAAATAGTTGTAGACGCCCGACAGCAACACCCAGGACATGTGCTCGAGCTTCCGGACCGTCTCTCTCCTGCCCGACCACCCCATTGCCCTTCCTGTTCCAGTACCCCACGGTGCCTTTCTCTCTCTTTCTCTCACTTTCTCTCTCTTGCTCGCTCATTGTCTGTCTCTCTCAGCTGTCTCTTATTGAAAGTGGCGCTGTTGATGATGCCGGGTGACGCTGCAAAAACTTTTTGACACTTTAAAAACTTCACACACACACACACGAACACACGCACACATTCAACATGCGGCGATTATGCATGCTCCCACCACACACCAGCACACACACACATACGCCAGCACACACAGTGACACCATAGTCACATATTTGCCAAGCCTGGTTTTGAAAGTTACGTTAAATGGTTTTAAAGGTTTTGGTTTAGGTGCGCCCTCGCTGCCAACTTCTGCTCTCCACGTCCACCCCCGAACCCTCAACGAGGGGTTGGGGGGTATGAGAGGCCCTCGTTGTAGCCGCTTTTTGTTGCAGCATCCACAACATTTCTGCTCTGCATTCGATTTTTTATTTGTAGCTTCTGCAGCCCGGTCCACTCCGGTGCAGTCCACTCAGTCCAGTTTGGTCGTTTTGTACCCCGAGCAAGTCGCATTCTATGCAGTCGTGGGCATTGCACGGAGCTGGGGCGCGGGTGTTGTCACATTTGTCAGTAAGTTTGCATGCGATGTGACCAATTTCTAAAGTATTAGCCGACATGGCTGGCACGCTAAATGCTGCTGTCAAATTGTCGGCCAGCTCGTGTGGCAACTGATTGCCCCCAGGACCAAGTTTCAATTGAACGGAAACTGCAGCTTGAAAAGTGACTTAACTCAAAATGGGCGCCCAACGTGGGGTGCGTGAGTTGTAGGTAAACAGTAAACAGAACGGACTGGGAGTGCTTGCTCTGTGGCCATGATTAATGTATCGTTGTCGGACACGCTTTGTTGCCCCTCTGTATTTGTTTATCGTTTTTCTATATGCTTAATTCATGCAACCTACACAGACTGCCTTCTTCTCCACCACACTGCTGTGCCTCGTGCTTCTTACGGCCTAATTGGGCCATCAAATTTGCGACACCAGTCGCCTCTGACGGTCACTGTATCCCACTCATAACCGCCACGTCATGCTGCCAAGTAGGGGCTACTTGCCCCACCCTGAATACCCTGCCCCCGCCCTGCCCCCGCCGTGTACCCCTTTTTTGGCACGTCTCAACAACTTGCAGCTTAGTAAACGTTAAAAAATTAACTGTCCTAGCTTAGCGGTGTCCGGAAAGCTACCGAAAGCTCATAGCCCTGCCAGCCCCCACTCCGTTACCCCGCAGCCAGCAGCCATGTGCGTCTGCAGGATCAACCCACCGCACCACCCACAGCCAATTAGCATACATGGGCTTTGCCCTTAGCGTTTCGCATGCTGCGCATTACATTTTCGGGTTCCGCGTCGTATTTGAGAGTTGAGGAAGAGCAACACTTGCTGGTATTCGCCTAATAGATACCTGAGCAAACAGGGTAGCAATGCAAAAGGAATAAACGGTACCCCAAAGATGTGTCGACGCCTTATCGAACAAGCAGACAAAAGAAAGCGGGGCAGATGATCTGTGATTCTTAACCAAAAGAAGGGGTAGGCTTTCTACGAAGGAATTGTAAGTTATTATACCTTGGAGAGTATATATTCATTATGAACTGAAGTTTGCAATGCACAGTAGGAAACCGACGATATTCGACCCTATAAAGACCTTCTGTTCGACTGTCTAAAGCAATACAAACTAGGCTCTAATTTCCTAATCCCTTATGAAGCTTCGCACCTAGGGCATATTGCTGCACACTGTTAATTGTTCAGAGCGAAACAGATAGGACGGATATATTATATTTATTCTTATATGGCTCAAGATTTTGCTAACAAATTTTGTCTACTTTATTGGCCCTTAAATATATGTATGTACGCTTACAAAGTTTAATCAAAATCGGACAAGTATAACATAGAGATTCCATAGAAATGATCGCGTAAATGATTGTTGTAAGAAGACCTAGTCTCTTGAAAGAGCTTAACTTGCCAACGTCAATCAAAATTATACAGTTACCTATAATTTATTGTGCATTTTATTCGGAGAACTATATTTTAAGTCAGACATCTATACCCTATGGCTCTCATTAGAACAAAGAGATAGAAATAAATATGTTCTTCAATAAGAGTACTCATTCATCATATGTAAAAATTTTATTTATTGTGAACCATTTTCTATAACTAGTGAAGGAACAATCGGAGTATATTGACGCCTGGAAGGGCATAGAGCCTTCGTCATACTTTTGTTTTCTTTTATTCTGGTCTTAATCTTTAATAATTCCATCGATTTTCATTCTATGGATCTAGTAAAAAAGATTTCGGCCAAAGGAATTGAATGCAGAGGGAAATCTCTTAAACGTTATTCCAACAATTTTTCACTCTGTCGAACAGAATCCTTCTGAATTCCTTGTACAGACCGGACTGGACCGGACCGGACCGGACCGGATGAAAAGGAGAATGTGCTGTACGAACTTATCATCGCATGCATCCCCGTGCCCGGCAAATTTACGCTGAGCGACGATAAATCAGTCGAGTCAGTCGGCACAAAGAGTTTTATACACTTGTTTGTCGAGCTGCTGCCTACAATGCCATTTGGACAGTCGTATAATATGCTCGTTACTCGTGGTGGCTGCAGGGTATAAAGGGAACGGAAAATAAAATAAACTATGCGCCAAAACACGATACAGAAAACATGACCGAACAACGTTGCCCGGCAATGAAATTTTGTTTTTTTCTTCCCTCTTCGCTCTCTTCCGCCCCCTTTCGCTTGAGCCCTCGCCCGTTTATGCGCTGACGGGGCACTTATGCATAGGATGCTGCCTATACCAGCTACACACATACACACATACATATATCGTATACCCTCATCAGGCTTTACACCTTTGGTGAAGCCAGAAATTTAAATTTACAGCAAAAGAAAAACGGGATAAAATGAATCTTTTTTGGTTTATTTTCCGAATATTTTTGGCTGAGGTGAACAAGGTGTGCGGGGCAGTGCGGGGCGTGAGGGGAGTGCGGTGTGTCCGGCCAGCTTCAGCAATGTACGGGGTGTGGTTTTGGAAATGTCAGAGGCTTACACGCTTCCATGTATTTAGCAGGGCAACAGAGGGGGAGGCAGGGCGGAGGCAGCTGTGGGAGATTTGGCATTTGGGGGCAAGCTTATAATCAGCATAACAGGCGCAACAATGCCCATTAAATTGCTACAACTAGAGTACAACTTGCTGGCGACCGCCGAAACTCATTTTTATAACTGATACAACAACATCAACAACAGCACAAACAACAGCAACCACAATAACAATAACCACAACAACAGGAGTAACAACAACAACAACAACAACAATTGTCGTAACAACGCAGGCATAAATCTGTGCGCAATGTGCCTGACGTTTGCTTGATGGATGCCTCCCTCCCGTTTTATGTTTACCTCGCTCACTCACTCACTCTTACTCTCCCTCTCTCCTCTCGCTCTTGCTTTGTTTTAACGTGTCCGTTATTTCTAACTAGACCACAATAAAATGTATATGTATTGTTTAGTTGTTTGTCGTTCGTAGAGTATTTAAATGGAAAAGGTATTTAAAACTTTAAGGCGTCCAAATTGCTTGAGGCATATTGCTAGTACCCAAATGACTGTACATATAAAGCATGTATAGGTACTTGTACTTGGCTCATATAATAAACTACTGCATGAATGCACTCAAAACAGCAAACGAATCATTTATTCAAAAAATGAGTACCCTTTTAATGTACTCACTTACAATGAATGCGAGTGAATTTTGTATTTTGTGCTGACTTGTGAATTATTATACTCATTTATTTGATAGTGAGTACAGTATTTATGTGTATAGTACAATGTGTTAGTGACAGTCTTAGTACTTCTCAGTAAAGCATATGATGCTTTCAAATGTAGTACCTAGTTCAATACTCTTTGCTATTCACCGCTGAACAATACTTTCAAGTGAAAAGGTTTTCATCTTCTTGCTAACCATATATTTTTAAATGCTGTACCAAGAAAGATATATGGAAGTTAAGAATGAAATAAATCTAGCTAGTAGATAGTACCCATTAGGTACCCATGAAGCACCAATAACGCAGTACCTTTAAGTAGAGATTACTTTTAAGACTTTTGCTCTACAATGACTCGATCTATCATCATATCTACAAATTGTTTATATGCAAATAGAAGGAACGTTTAAGCAATACGTAATAAAGGTGTCTTCTTTTCTTTGCTTTTCAGCACTACCAACAACTGAAGCAGATTCCCTGTACCCAATGGAAAAACTAACCTTTTTAACTTAACTTAACTTACTTAGTTATTTATGGAGCTATCACCAATCAAACCTGTGTAATTTACTTTATTTTTAATTCAAGAAACTGCAATTGAAAAAGCTTTAATTTCTTCAACCTACATTTGATTTTCTCCATTCGTCATTTCGCCTACGCCCAAGTTCTCTCTCTCTCTCTTTCTCTCTCTCGTTCTCTTTTATTTTTCTCTCTTTCTTCTTTTGGGGTTTGTTTTTCCATTTTTGGCTTAAGCTTTTGGCCAATGCGTCAGTTTTACGGCTCGTAATACTTGTAATTGATTGTTAATGCCGCACTTAAAGCGGCGCCCAATGGGGACATGGGCCAGCACGTCTACCCCCTGCCCCCCTGCTTACCTTCTGCTGACCACCCACTTCCCCGGCCGACCTTCACTTGAGTCGACTCAAAGGTTATGAATATCCAACTGGGCCAGTGTTGGATTGTCTGCCTCTTCTTGCCTTTGTTGATGTTGTTCTTTATTTTTCCGCATCTGTGTGCGAGTGTGTGTGTATTGTACTTGTGCGTGCCTTGGCTTATTTATTATTAAATTCGGCATTGCGTGTGTGGCTGCCATGTGGACAAGGAACCACACTTTGTCCCAACTAGATTTAACTCCTCATCGCACACATAAACCAAAAGCAACGAGTAGAGTTGCCTGGTCGAAGTGTGGACACACTAACAGGTGGTTGTCAAAAGCAATGTGTGGTAAGGGTGTATTCCCCAGCCTTAGCACGTACATATATACCCACGATCCAGAGTTTATTTGCAATCAAAGAATCGTCTTTCAAGTCTTCTTCTTCTTCACGGGCAACGCCATGTTGCACTGACTCGTTATGAATGCGACAGCAGAGGCTGTCATCCGCCGAATTTCTCTCAGTTTCTGTACACATAGGTGGGCACATACGCGTACATATGCTTGTGCGAACGTGCTCGAAGCCGGCAAGGGCTGGAAACCATGGAACGGAAAGGAGGCTAGTCCGATTGTGGATATTCCTTTAAAAAAACCAGTTAAGAAAATACAAAAAAAAAACACACAAAAGGCAGGAGAATCAGTTAAAAATAACAAGAAGGGGCAACAAACAAGGCCAAGGAACACTGTACTTATCGCTCCCCTCGGCTCGGCCCGGCGTGACCTGCCCTCCCATGGCCCGGACAGACCCGGCGTGCCCTGGCGAGGTCTGACTTGGCCTAGCATCGATATGGCTGCATATTTCATGCGTCTGTGTGTGTTTGTCTCTCTCGCTCTCCCTCTCTCTCCCCCTCTCTCGCTCTCTCTATTTCTCTCTCTGTGCATAACTGTATAACGTCCTTAAAACGGAAACGTTAATGCTAGCAATATAATAAAAGGATAATGCAGCTGGAATTGCAGCCTCAGCAAGTACAAGCCTGGACAGGACTTGTTTTCGCTTCGTCTCGGCTTTCGCCTGCTAACCCCAACCCCAACCCCGACTCGCCCCTCCTGGGCTGCGCTTGACTCTGCGTTGACTTGAATCGACGGCCGCATTCCTTGGAACACAAGGAATGACAATAAACAAGAATGCCAAAGGAGGGCAGCAGATAGCACGAATTGTTGGCTTATTTCTGCGTTTCATTCATTTCATTTCATATGATTTCATTCCGTTTCGTCTCATTCCGTCTCGTTCCGCCTCATTTCGTTTCGTGCACTGCAGCTGACAACAAAGGATATCAATTGTAGCATACTCTTCTGCTGAAATGCCCCACAACAACCACTGCAACAACAGCAACAACACGGGCAACAATGAAAGACCATAACAGCAATTTTAATTGCAACCAAAATCGGTGTAAAGATCTTGACAGCCCAACAGAAGCTCAGCGTTTGCACGATGAACGGGAATTCGTGAAGTTCGTGCAATGAGTTAAGCGATGACAGTCAACAGGTTCGATAGTAATCGATAGTTTGTCAGCAGTCTGCCAACAGAAGCTGAATTACTCGCCATATGTTGCCAGTTGAAAAAAAAAGCTAACATTTTTAACACACATTTGTCTGTCATTGTGTTCTCACATTAAGGGTATTCCCTTTTCTGCGACTGTGGTGGCTTTAAAATATCATCAGATAGTTTGTCAGATGACAACTTTGGGCGTCTTCTAAAGACCACTAACAAACTCTTTTATATCTTCTAAATATGACAACATATCGTATTCTGTTTGCTTTTGTTTTTTTTTTCCCAAATTCCTACTTTTTTTAATATGGCATTGCATATGACCACGTGCCATTTACCGCCTGGCCTGTCAATGTGTTCCTATGTTATGTGAGTATTTTTTAAAACAACATTACTTAATAAATGAATAGGTACCAGATTATACCAATTTGTTATATGCTATCACATCTGTACTAGATCTGGATGCCAGCAAACATCGCTGTTTCTCCAGCTCTAGTCTGTACATATTCCCGAGCACGTATGGCGACTCCTCATAAGCTGTTAGTGCTGTTCTTCGCCGTCATATTTCATCACCGCGTGCCATATGCCGCCTGCACTGTTCGCCAACATTTTGTCCCTTCTATTCGCACACAATCTATCTACCCCTTCATATAAATATCGTGACATATCGCCATACCGATAAACAACTTATCGTTATGCGCTGACATCCAATCTAGCGAGATTTCATTACGGGATAACTCCCGAAAACGTTCAGCAAGCCAGGCCAGCAGCGAATGCACGACTTGGGCACACCCTTTGACCCCTTTGCAGCACTCTGCTTAGCCCACTCACGACGAGTGTGTCGTGCCACGTTCTGTGTGGGGTGCGTCACGGAAGAAACAACAACACATGACAAACTGGCGAACATGTGTGCTGCAGAAACGTGTTGAAATGTGTTGCACAGGGGCGTGGGTTGCCACCTCCCCGACTTGTGACTGGGGAGGGACTTTGCATTCTTGACTTGACCAAATTAATTAGTCGCTGTCCGCAACACAGATAAACTCGAAAACAATTACGCCACATTGAAAGAAAACGGAATGAACAGAAGTACACGATCTGATGATAGATGCGCTTTAAAGTAACTAGGCCAGATGGAGATAATTAATTGTGGCCAGGCCAAGACGGAGGGAGAAACATGCGAATTAAAATAAAGATGAAATCACATGGAATGGAAAGCAAAGCAGCGAGAGGAGGCGAAAGTAAACCAGGCGAATTTCTCTTTTGGCTACAAACGAAAAGTGAACTCGAATTGAAATCGAACATGCAGACGGACATGTACGGATTCAATGTGAATCAGCAGTTGAACATGATGGCGATTGCGGTTGCTGAGTGTGCTGAGTTAGAAGTGAGTGGTTCGAATAGTTGAGGAAATAGTTTGAACACTCACTCAGGGAGTCTTCCTCTGCTTGGGGGGGGGGGGAGGGGACAGGGCACAGAATTCTCATGTTTGTATTTCAACTGAAGATGTCTTGCCTTCCCAACTTCCTCGACCTGCTCCTCCTGGTCCCCACCCTAGCCATGTTCCCTCAGGCAGGTGAGAGAAGAACGCTAATGAATGTTAGCTAAGCTGAGCTGAGCTGAACTGAGCTGAAAGTGAACCTTGGGCCAGCTACAGTGCACTGGATTGCAACTCGGTCAGCTGAGGGTGGCGCTGCTGGGGGAGATAATGGGTAGCTCTTGGCGGACAGAAAAATCTCTTGGAAACAAATTACGCTGAAAAACAATCACGCATAAGTGGAATACAAATACAAACAAGTTTATTGCTTTTCCTGTTGTCCTCGCTGTCTCCACATGCCAGTTAATCAGCGTGGGACTGCCCCACGTCCCCCTTTTCCCCCTTTCCCTCTACGTCCCTGTGCACGGCACCCGGCCCAGCTCCGGCAGCCCGGAAGGATGCAGCAAAATGGCTGTGCAGTAAAATGAATGCTTAAATGGAAGCTGTTTAAGTGCAACTGCAGCGAGAGCAGAAAAGGTTATTTATGAGCGATACCTACTACGTCGTATACGCCGTACGTCCATGCTATATATGGTACAGTAGATGTAGATGGCGGGGAGTACAGCCAAACAGGAGCAACAAAAACTAACTTACTCAGGAGTGCACACACACACAGACACTGAAGCTTTCGCACACTCATGGGGGTAAATGGGTAGAGCAACATATTCGAGAATTGTGAACAACATTCTGCTCTAAGCAGTTGCTTTATACATATGTTTATAATCTTGTTATTAAGGTATTCCCTTCCCCCTTCGTGCACCACCGCATCGATAGTATTGCAATAATATTTCGAGTGGTTCAAAGAGGTTTTGTTGGCCAATCAAGCGGAAACTCGAGACACAAATAAAATAAAGTTGCTTGTTTTGAGGTGAACTTGAAGATAGTCGGGAGCCCACAGAGTATATCAAGAATAAACTGGCAACTTGGAAAATATATAGAGCTCAATGTACATAGTTTGTATTGAAACAGGTCAAATTGGAAGAGGTTGCTAAAGGAATTGTATACGAGGGTCGTTTGATAAGTCCGTGACTTTTTGTATTTGCCGCGCACCTGCTCTAAATACAACACTGCTCCTGTCAGCAGTTATCGATTAACAGCTGACTGTAAAATTTTGAGAAAGCTGCGTTTTTTGGTTTGCGTTTTATAGGCATTGAAAGCAGACGATCTCGTGAATTTTAACGAAAATGGAAAAAAGTGAATTTCGTGTCAGCATGGCAAAATTTCATAAATTGGGCTACGAACTGCTACCCCATCCAGCATATTCTCCAGATTTAGCCCCCTGTGACTATTTTTTGTTTCCAAACATGAAGAAATGGCTCGGCGGTAAGAGATTCGGGTCATCACAGAAACAAACGACTATTTTGAGGGCCTTGAGAAAACCTATTATTTGGAAGGAATAAAAAAATTGGAAAAACGCTGGACTAAATGTATAGAGCTAAAAGGAGATTATGTTGAGAAATAAAACGCTTCTTTGACGAAAAAAATATATTTTATTCAAAAAGTCACGGACTTATCAAACGACCCTCGTAATTAAGCGCGTAAACAATACTCGAGCATACCCGATTCCCAATGAGTTCTTAGTTGTTTTTAATTTTTTTTAAATATTTAAAATTTGCCTCTTAGATTCATATAAGCTCAATAGTGAGGCTTACGTGCTGAGCTCAATGTACATAGGTCGCATTGAATTAGGTTGTTTTGGAATATGTTGCTTATATTCTGCTCATCCTGGACTACTCTTGCCAGGATTACAGCATGAAGACAAGGAAAAGTTCTCAATATTTGTCTTACTTTAATGCACTCATTCCATACTCAAATATCAAATGGCTTTAAGTTTCGCAACTGTTGCTGCACGAGTTGAACTCATGTTAATTTGCTTTGTATTGTTTACACATTATTAGGCGTCCTTCCTTCCCCCTTCCGCCTTCCCCCTCTCTGTCTCTACCTGTTACATGCGTTTTCCAATCGATTAACCCATTATGCCATTTGGCTGTTGCGTCTTAAATGCTTCTGAGCTGATGGCAGTCTAGTTGCATCGTTGCCATAGATTGCCAACTGCAATTAGCAATCAGCGGAAATTGTGCAAAGCTCAGCAGAAACGAAGTACAGTGTAAAGTAAGAGCATTAGACATGCAAAGCAGGGTCCCATTTGCTTTTTGCCAGCTCGAAACTCGTTTTATTTTGCTTGTCTCTCTCGCATGGAAAACTTCTTGACATTTATCTCAGAACAAAACATATCAAGGCAAGTTCAAAACTGCACTCCGCACACTCCACTCAGTTAGGCGGGTGGAGAGGGGTGCGGAGTGAGGGGTGCGGGCTGACACGAGTGATCACCGATGCCACTTGGCAAAGCGAACATAACCGAGTCATACCGAACGCGTCCGGGCCTGCTCGACAGGAAGGGAGAGTTACAGTTATTAGCCCTGTGGCAATTTGGACATTTGAGTTAGGAACTCGAAGCTCACTCGCAGCGCGTCAACGCATTTGGCACAGCACTCTGGCTCGTTTTTTGTGACACTGGAGTGCACTTTTAAAGGCACCATAGAAGAGAAAACCAGACAGGGAAACAGACGAGCGGCAGATAGACATTTTACAGAGTTAACAGTCGGTTAAGCCCAGCCAGAAGGTGGAGGAACAAGAGATATGACTGCATATAAATGGTGTTTCTTTCTGTATGGTGGATAGTTAGTCTTGTTAGATTGACTTCAGTAAGGCAACGGAAATACATGAGGCAACGGAAGTTAATAATATAACAAGTTCGTCGTATGTAAAAGTGACGACTATGTCTGTACAATAAACTCCTTTTTGCTATATAAGAATCAGATAACTTTTATTGAAGGTATTCCTACGTATTTGAATGCTCCATTGGCAATGGAAACGCATATAAAACAATGTTTAATCTAACGAACTCTAACTGGAAGCGAAGTAAGGCTTCCCACTTTGTCCATTTTAATACAGAAAAAGTTTTCTATGTGCAAATTTGATGACTATATTTCTATAACATACTGTAACAGTAATGCAGATATATTTTACAAGTGAGTACAGATGTGAAACATTGTTTATTTGCTTTTCACTGCATTTCAATCATGTTAAATACAAGAAATTCTGATTTGAAGTAAACAAAGAGTTACCACATCGTCACTTAAAAGACACTGGCAATAACTCAATAACTTTCTCTTCAAGTGAACAGACGCGTTTTTCTTTTGCTCCCCGAAGTTTCTTTATTTCTTTGAACAACCGGTGTTCTATGTAACAAAAAAATTATTAATACTTCTTGTAGTGTTTTTTCTTATTCTTTTGCTGCAGAATCTGTTCACTCGCGAGTGCTTTTCTATTAAATTAGTCAAACATTTGTGTTTGGTAATTTGGGAATTGGTTTGCAATTTGCTTCTTTGTTTACATCAACTCTTTGTAGCTTTGTTGTTGCATTGCTTGGTAGCTTGATCTATTTTTAGATTCTGTCGTGAGCGCGCTTACTCTCTTCTGTTCGCTCTCTCTCTCCTACTTTCGTCTGCCCTGTGCATTTGTTGTTGCAATTACTGTAACGACAGCTAACGCTCTCGCCTATTTAGCATTTGCTCTCTTTTTTTCGTAAATAGTTTACTCTTAGTTTTTTCTAACGTTTTATTTGGCTACTCTTTTACAGTGGTGTCTTATTATAATGGAAGGACATCTTATTTGTGCTGTTAAAACCTGCAAAGGTGAGATTACGTGTGCTCAGCCAAGTATCTTATGTTGGCTGTGTGATAATGTTGTACATGCCAAATGTGTCAACGTCACTGGTTCAACTGCTGATGCTTTGGCTAAGCGCATTGGGCTGCACTATTGTTGCGAGGAGTGTCGTGAGGTGCAGAACGAAATGAGAGCCTTCATGCGGCAGACACGGAAAGGCTTTAAGGAATTGTTTAGTGGTTTTCGTACGCTATCTAAACAGTTCTCTAAGCTGGACTCGGACTTTAATGGCCTTCAGCTGTTAAATGAGTCCCCGAAGCGCAAAAAATCAACGCGCAAAGAAGAGACCATGTCTGCTGCTGTTCCGCCACCAAACGTAGCTCAGCCTAGTACTCCGTTGACACAGCCGTTGATACCGGTCACCACATCGGTGGTAACGAGATCGGCGGCTCAGAAAAATTCGGTTTCCGAATGTGTCAACAGTGAGTCTTCGCAGCCAGTGACGCCAAAAATCCCTACCATTTTAGCTCCTGCCTCAATACCTGTGTCTGCTTCACCCAGGGCAACAACCACTGCTTCTTTATCAGTGGTGCCCAAGCCTCTTGTAGGGATTCCCCCGAGGAAACAAATCTTTGTTTCCAGGCTTGCCCCTGATCTCACATCTGATGATGTTATGGCTTTTATTCAAGCCAAAATACAAGCCGCTGAGATTAAGGTGGAAAAATTTAAGTTCTCTTATGAACGGGACGTATCATCCTTTAAACTTTGTGTCCCTAACGATTGCTTTAACCACATATGCACGCCTGATTTTTGGCCAGCTCATATCGTGGTTAAAGAATTCGAGGCAAAGAAAAAAAGACTCGGCCCCCGATTAGACTTACTTTGCCAAACCAGACCACTGCGCCCAATAAGACGACAAAAAACTAAAATCTTATCTTTCTTTCTCCTATCAAAATGTAAGAGGCCTTCGTAGCAAACTTTCAACTTTCTTTATGAATAGTCTTTCATTTACTTCTCAGTTTTTGGTGTTAACAGAGACTTGGTTAAAACCGGAAATCCTAAGCTCCGAGGTTTTACCAAGTAAGTACACTATTTACAGGCGTGATAGAACTGATCGACGTGGTGGTGGCGTTCTTGTTGCAGTAGACTCCACCATTGCATCAGATTTTATACAGCCGGAGGTTCAATATGATATTGAATTTATTTGTGTAAAACTACACCTTCCCGGCTTTTTCTTATATATAACCTGCTCATATATTCCGCCGTCATCGGAATCATCAGTCTATTCGCAGCATTTGTCTGCAATTAAGACTGTATTTAACCTGTTATCAGACAGGGATCAGTTCATAGTCCTTGGGGACTTTAATATTCCTGACTGCAATTGGACACCTAGTCCTGAGGAATATTCTCTATTGCCTTCCCATCAGCACGATCTTTTCGATGGACTGTTTGACATGTCATTGTCGCAGGTCAATCATGTTCTTAACTCCATGAAAAGATCGCTGGATCTATGTTTTGTTTCTGATCCATCTAAGGTAATTTTAAATAGGGCCCAACCCCTCTCTGTACCTGAAGATCCATACCATCCCACCCTCGAAGTCAATTTCGATTTGGGATATTATTCTTTGACTAAGAGTAACACTAATAGTAAGCGTGTGCGCTGTTTCAGAAAAGCAGACTTCCTATTATTAAATAACCTTATTTCTAACTTTGACTGGTCTAATCTTCACCTGTGCACTGATATGGCAGTAGCCATAAAAATCTTTTATAGCACCATTAATTCATTCTTTGATATATGTGTTCCGAGATTCTATCCGACAGCCTCAAGTAAGCCCCCGTGGTTTACAAAAGAGCTGTCACGCCTAAAGAATTTAAAGAACGCCTTATTTAAAAATATAAACTTAAACACTCTTCTTTATTCTTTTCTCGCTATTTAACTGCTCGGTCAAACTTCACCGTGCTTAACGCCAAGTGTTATAAAAATTATTTAAACCGTTGTAGGGCTCAGTTTTTTCAAAACCCCAAACAGTTTTATAATTTTGTTAACATGAAGCGTAAATCAGCGGCTTTTCCATGTAAATTGGAATTTGAAAATGCTATTGCAGACACGGATCAGGCCATGGCCGATATGTTTGCAAGGTTTTTTCAAACTACTTATTTACCTGCCACCCATAACACTCAGTCATATCCTTATAATATCCCATGTTCGAATGGTATCTTCACTCCACTTTTGAATGAAAGTTCAATTGCTAGGGATCTTCACTTGGTTACACCACTTTACTCGCCAGGCCCCGACGGAATTCCCGCGTGCGTACTACGGTTCTGTGCTAATTCCTTGAGTAAGCCATTGCTTAAACTATTCTCGCTGTCCTTAGGAACTTCTTTTTTCCTTCCATCTGGAAGGAATCATTCATTATTCCCTTACTCAAAAAGGGCAGCAAGTCGGATGCAACTAACTATAGAGGCATCTCTAAGCTATCGGCCATACCTAAATTCTTCGAGAATGTCTTAACCCCTCACTTGCAACACTTTTGTAGATCCATCATTTCCCCTTGTCAACACGGATTCATCAAACGTCGTTCCACTACGACAAATTTACTTGAGCTGACATCCTTTGTAGTACAGGGATTTCAGCAAAATCTTCAAACTGATGTCATTTATACTGATTTCAGTAAAGCTTTTGACTCAGTAAATCATTCCCTCCTAGCAGAAAAGCTTAAACTTCTTGGTTTCTCACCTAAACTTCTTAGTTGGATTGTTAGTTATCTGACTGACAGAACCCAAATGGTACTTTTTAAAGATTGCCTTTCAAACCCACTTCATGCCACCTCTGGTGTTCCTCAAGGGAGTCATTTAGGTCCCCTTCTATTCACTCTTTTCATCAATGACCTTCCGCTTGTCATACGATCTGCTCGCACTCTTATGTATGCAGATGATGTAAAGCTGTGTTTTCAACTTAAAGATGCCTACTGTCACTCTTACTTACAAGCTGACCTAGATAGTTTTCAATCATGGTGCCGTGTAAATTTATTAATTCTGAATAGTTCTAAATGCAAGCTGATGACATTCTACCGAACCAACCCTGAGTTGGTATCCTATACACTTTGTGGTTGTGCCTTAGAAAGAATTGCCTTAATTGACGATCTTGGTATCCGTCTGGACCGTAAACTTAAGTTTTCGGAACATATTTCTACAATGGTCAATAAGGCTATGGGAATACTTGGCTTTATTAAGCGATGGTCTAAGGAGTTTGACGATCCTTATCTAACAAAGACCCTTTATACCTCACTTGTTCGTCCAATTTTGGAGTACGGATCATGCGTTTGGTGTCCTCAGTATTCGATTCACAGGGACCGTATTGAATCCGTACAAAAGAACTTTTTAATTTTCGCCTTGCGAGGTCTCAACTGGGATGTAGATATAAGACTTCCTCCTTATACAAATAGACTTAGATTACTTAATTTACCGTCCTTAGCTAACCGTAGAACTATGCTTGGTGTAGTTTTTATGAATAACCTTATCCAAGGGGACGTTGAGAGTGTTGATCTGGTTAGCCAGTTAAACTTCGCCGTCCCATGTAGAATCACCCGTAATTACTTACCACTAACTCTTCCTAATTGTAGATCGAACTATGCCCTGCATGAACCATTCAGGGTATTATGTTCTGATTTTAATAAGTACTCCTTCATATTAACAAATACTGACTCTGTACCAGCCTTAAAATTAAAACTTTTGTCCTACCTAGGTAGAAGTTAAATTTTCCTCGAAACGCCTGTCTATTTTTTCTTAGCTTCTATTTCTGCATGCTCGCGTTTATGACACTGCCCCTCGGTCGGTTGGGCATGTCTTAACATATACTAACTTTTTACTAATACTATTAACTCTTCTGATCTGATTGGGTTTTTCTGGGTTTTCCCCAATTCTTCGCAACAAATGTTGGATCGGTTATATCATTGTCTATCCCAGATTAAATTAAATTAAATTAAAATTAAATTTAATAAAATTAAAATAATCTTAGATCTTTTATATGCTTTATATATACTTTATGCTTACATTTTTATAAATTTTTCACTTATTAATTGTTCTTTTGTCAATTCAGTCGACTGCATTTAGTTGACTTTAAATTAATTAAATAAATAAATAAATAAAAAAGTTCTTTTTGTTCTCTTTTGCAAATGAGAACATATATGAAATGAACAATGCATTTACTTGCAAGGATCATGTTAAATACAACTTTTGATGGCCTGCGATGAGCTAAGTGCAGCTTAGTTAAAAGGGTGTTCCACATGACAAGTTCTACGTATGGAAAAGTGATGGCTATACCTTTAATAAAGTGATACCCGCTGAGCACAGTGCAGTATAATAATATAGTCATTCCAAAACATTGTTAACTTTGTTTTGTAAATAAAAGCCGCTATAATTTTAAATACAACAAATTCTGATTTGAAGTGCAGAAAGTGTTCCCACTTTAAAGCTTAGTAAACAAGTTAAGTTCCTCTGATGAAATGACACTTAATAAACCAAAAGTATATATTGTATATTGCAGGTGTTTTCAGATAGTAGAACTGTCTACCATGAGGGGAAACACATATGAAACATTAACTCCTCCCACCTCCCGAAACATATAGTAGCAAGTGCAGTTCCCTTTTAATATTCAGTAACTGTTCTCCCCTGTTTCACTGAAGAAACTCGAGCTATTCGCGCCCTTCTCACACTCATTTCACATGCTCAACCCAGAGAGGGTACCCAGTACCTTCGTCGCAACCTATTGACGTGTCGCCTCTTGCTGGCATCCGTTCATAAAGTGTGCACGGCAATAACTTGATGGCCCATCGCAGGAGGCGGCTCGCTCGCGAATTGCCATTCATTTTTATTGTCACACTTACCTGCTGTTAGCTGCTACTTAACGCGAGGCGGGGGGGGTGGGCGTGGCAGGTGGCGTGGCAGTAGTCAGTGCTCAGCCAGCTCTACCTTTGTATGGGTGTCCCAATGTCAAAGTCGAGCCGTTTACCGTTTTCTTTCTATGAATGTCTCTCTAACTCTCCACGGGTATCTGTGTGAGTGTGTGTGTTTGAGTGTGTGTGTGTGTTTGAGTGTGTGTGTGTGTGTGTGGGGGGGGGGGGTGTAGAAGTAGGTGTGGAGCACTTTAATCAGCGTTACCAGCTGCCAAGACAAGCCGAACACGAAAAAGATGCTGAGTCGGTGAGCGTCTCGGTAATGCAACCAGGTGAGCCTGCCAGGCAAGCGTCGTTGGGTAAGGAGTATGCCACGGGGTGGCAGCTGTCACTGCCTCTGCCTCTGCTACTGTTGCTGCTTCTGCTGCTGCTGCTGCTGCTTGTTGTGCTTCTTATTGCTGTTGTTATTCTTGCTGCTGATTGTTGCTGCTTCTGCTTCTGCTTCTGCCTCTGCTGCTTGTTGCAGACTGTCTATCAAATTTTGCACAACACTTGTAGGCTGCCTGTAGGTCATAAAATGGTTCAAACACACGCACACACCCCTGTATGCAGATGGCAGCATATGTGTGTGTGCGTGTGTGTGAGTGTGTGTGTGTGTGTGTGTTTATCTAACTGATTGACGATATCTATGCGCTGTTTTTTGCCACTTTTATGGCCAGTCGAACTCAACGCATCAATACCAGTCCAACTGTCTCCCTCTCCCCCTTTCTCTCTCTCTCTCCCTCTGTGTGTGTTGGCCATTTTCACTTCATGTTGGGTGTGTGTGTGTGTGTGTGTTGTGTGGGGCAAGTTACACCCCGGAATTTCGCACACTTTCCTTCAATTTGGCCCCAGCCAGCTGCCTTTTTCGGGTTTATTTCGCGTTTTGCATTTTATTGTGCCAAATTGATGGCGACTTTATTACCCAACTGGATTTTGACATAAACACAACTTTATGCATACACAAATACAAATACATTCATGTATATGCATATGTATACAGTACAAATACCTCCCCCCCCCATCCCCCTACACACACACACACACACAGCTGGGCACAGGAAAGCGCATTGAGAAGAAACGCGAAAAGTTTTTCATTTTTCTTGTGGCAAAGTAGACACGATGCGGGCGCGGAAGAAGTGTCAATTATTGCGACATTCGACGGTATATGGCATCTGCTATATATACTATTTGCACAGTGTATATACTGTTATATCTGTACATATACATATAACAGCTTCTATATGCACGCATTTAGAGTGTGCCTCTTAAAATTTCTGCCTAGTTCGAGAGGGAAAGTTGAAAGCACTTTACCAAGCCATATCCCTACTGCACCCCCTCTCTCTCTCTCTCTCTCTCTCTCTCTCTCCCTTTCACGCACTCCCCATCTCTCTGCCTCCCTCTGCCTGTCAGTCTGTTAATTTGACAAATTAAATGCAATTGATTAGCGCCGCTTTAGAGTGAAATCTCCCCCCTCACTTGCCTTCTCAAACTGTTCCTGGGCACAGTTGCAAATATTGGCTGCAAATTAAACAACAACGACTCATTTAGCCGGCACGTGCTGCAGGCACACGCACACATACACACATACAGACAGTGGCATGCACATGCAGTGGGAACACTTACACGTTGAGTAAATTATTATTGGGCCAGCCGCCGGCGGCGGAGTGTGTGCTCTGCTTCTGCTGCTGTTGCTGCTGCTGCTGCGCTTGCCACAAATCGGGGTAACACGTTTCTGGCTGGGGAGCAGCTCTTGCACGGAGCCCGCGGCTCGGACTGTTTACATTTCACTTGTTTTGCCGTGCAGCAAGGAAAACAAAAACAAAATTCAAAAATAACAACAACACGTGAAGGCGAAGGCGAAGGCGTAGAAGGCGGTAAGCGGAGCACGAGGCTTGGCCAAGCCACGGACAATTTGGTTGCTAATAATGGGGGTCACTGCCTAGTCACTGTTCCCCGCTCACTGTTCACCAATCACCGATCACTGTTCACTGCTCACTGTTCACTGTTCACTGTTCGGCGTTCACCGTGCACTGTGGCAGTCAGTCAGTCACTGTCGAGGAAATCACACACAGCAGTCGCAGTCGCAGTCGTGGACGGCCAGCGTGTTGGAGCTCTGTTTATCGGGGGCAGTTGGTCGCGCGTCGCGTGGCACAAACCGTCGCCTTCGAAATCCTGAACGAAACTGAATCGGAGTAGCGCAGCGCGCAAAACTCGGCCAATGGTACGCGTGTTGTGCGCCCGCCTCGGTGTGCCTCTGTGCGTGTGCGTCTGTGTGTGTGTGTGTGTGGAATAGATGTGCTTATCCTTAGGTTCCACAAGCACACGGAGGAAGTCCGCACGCATACGCGCACCTTTGCCACATTGGCAGGTCGACGTCGACGTCGTCAGCGGCGTCGTCGTCGTCGTCGTCTCCCTTCGTCCTCAGTCCTCGTCTCCGGCATCGTTCGGCACAGCGCCGTGTGGACTCTGTTCGCCTCGGCGCGTGCGCCGACTACGCCAAGTGGAACCCATGTGTGGATGCCGTTCGCTCTAGAGATGTGCCACATTCCGATAGACATCGACAGCAGCGCCACAACTAAGCACATAGCGCTGCATCTTGCACACCTCCCGAGGCTCTTCCCCCCCACTCATCCACCCTCCGGCCCACCCACACGACTGGACACCTGCGCATCTGCGCATCTACGCAGCTGCCCACCTGCAAATCCATTGCTGCTGCTGCTGCTGCTGCTGCTGCCGCCGCTGCTGCTGCGACTGCATTGGCTGCGCCGCTGGGCAGTGCTGCCTGCTGCCTGCTGCTCTGCCGACGGACAGTTTGTGAAATTATTTCTCTTTTCTAAATCAAGCCAAGCCGAACCAATTGCAAAATTGAGCTTTATTGTTGCAACGCACTTGCAGAGAACACATCTCCGACAATTCATAGAGTATATATATATATATGTATTTTTTAATATATATATTTATGTATATGTTGTCTAGGTAGATCAGCCTTCAACAGGCAATGTGCAACAGGCAAATTTAAATGTAATGTGTTCACAATGAAACTTATCAGCGAGTGTGAAGTGTCGTGGAAAGTGGGAAAGTTCAAGAGAATTTTTTTTTATATATTGTATTTTATATGAATTTTGGGGTTTTGGGGAACTCCGCGCCCGCAAGAGCAAAACGTGTAAAATAAATCCCTGAAGAAAATCGGAGAATAAAATAAAATCAAAAACCAATTGTTTTTATTTTCATCCAACTGAACTTTGACTTCGAGCCAGCTACCATGAGATTATTTTATATGAATTTCTTTAAAATACTTGCAATCTTCAACGCAAAAGTGAACTACGAAACTAATACACTTATTTCCAGTTAAACAACTCTGCCCAAAATCAAAATTAATACCATGAATATTTAAAAAACTAGTGACAAGTTAGGTGCTTGTGAGTCTCGAGCTTGACATCGGTACTTCTTTAATTTCATTTTGATATAATTTGATTGTAAATTTCCTAATTAACATCCCAAGGTGTGTCAAACTAGTTGCCCGTGTCCTGCTTTCAATCTGTCAGTTAAACGAAAACTATTAGCAAAGTCTCTACCTTTTTTAGAGAAACTTAAATTAACAAACAAAGAAAGTAAATAACATAACTAACTGATGATTCAGACACTGGTCAAATGATAAAACAATTCTAAATGATTGAGGAGCGCGGCACCTTTTAAAATTGCCGTCGGCAAATTCAAGTAGGGCTTATGTTACAGTAAAAATTGAAAAACTGAACAAAACAAAAAGCAGCATAGATACTCAAACTATTTTCATAATATACTATATAAGCAATAAAACTTATATATTTTAAGTAACTTGTAACTTGTAACTTGATGCTCCAACATTACGTTATTAAATTAATAAATTAATTAATACAGTTGTTTGAACAGGTGAAAGTCAGGGCTTGCCAAATCGACCCGATATACCGAATAACTGCCCTAGAAACTATCAATTTTACGTATCTTTTAAGGTATTGCAACAAAACTTTTTACATCAGCCTTTTTTTACTGTGTGTACATAGCTTACTATTAAATTTAATCTTGAGCAGACTTTCATAACTTATAGCTGTCATACGAATAATCAAATTATTGGTTTTTGTTTTGAAACCATTTGAAGATCAAAGTAGTTTTAAAACTTGCATGAGGACATATTCGAGTCTCTTGCTGATGCAGAAAATATATATCAAACGTCGACGATCTCCGACGTGAAATCAATGAATCTTTCTTTTTAAATTTCATAAATTTTCGTACGTTGAAATTGTCAGCAGGTGTACTGGATAAATAATTTCATTGTTTTAAGCATATTGTTCAAGTAGATGCTAAGAAAATTATTCAAATCTTGACTCTCTACCTTTATTTACTGTTCGAACTTAATGAAATTTTTAGATAAAGTTCACAATATAGTATTTTTTGGGTATGAATAATTGTGACCACAATTCAGGTTGTTGCGTTTATATATCGGCTTTAATACAGTGTTCAAGTAGTACTTACCGAATACAAGAAGAAACTAGGAAAACATTTGAATGTTTAAAACTCTCGCAATACATACTAGTATTAATGCAAAATTTAAATGGCTCTAGTTTTTTAAATCTCTGAGAAATAACGGTTCGTACAGACAGACGGACAGACAGGCATGGCTCAATCGTCTAAACTGTTGAAGCTTATTCAGAATATTTTTATATTTGGGTCAATTTTGGACGAAGATAAAGTTTATTTTAGATTTTGCCCCCCTTTCACCCCATGAATCAAAAAATATAAATTCGAAGCGTAATTTTAATGCTTAACAGTTTATTTTCGCTAAATACAAGAACTATCAACGCTCAAATGTTTTCTGAAAATTTGGTTGCGATCGGATGATTGGCAAGGGAGTTTTAAAGGAAATAGTTTAGCGAAGCCTCTCCCGAATAGACTCAAACTAAAAATTAGTTTTTTTTTAACGGACGGACACATAGACAGTCACACAGTCATTGAATTGAATCGGCTGCTCTTGCTTCCTTGTGGGTTCTGCCACGCCTTCTTCTGTCGGTTACATGCATTTCCGATTGAGACTCAGTAATAATATTCTTCTGGCGTATGGTTAGTTGGTATATAAACACTTTGTAAACGTTTTTGAAATATTTTAAAAACTTTGTATGCGTCAAAAGTTTATTTATGATAATAATATAAATTGTACATTTACTCTTTTTTCAAAAAAAAAAATAAATAAAAAAAAACTTGGCTGTTCAAGTTGTACTTGCAAAATATGAAGTAAGTAATGAAGTTATTTAACTGCTGTAAAGTTCTCATGTTAAGATGTTAAAATATAGTTAAGGTCAACACTACTCTCGACTATAAAGAATGTTAGTTTGCTTATCTACTAACTTAAATGCCCGATTGAATTGTAATTTGATAAATAAATGCGTAAATTATTTATCTATGTATGTATGTGTATGCCGCGGAAGGAACTTGTGTTTAAATACTTCGCGTAACAATTGATTAAATTCACTTGCGAACATTATTAAAAAACGTTCATGCCAAACTTGTTGTATTTTGCTCGTATTTGTATCAGATATTATATATAGACAAACAGAGGAACATGGCTTCGACTCCTGATTAAGAAAAAAAATCACTCAATATATGCACAAATTTAATATAATTTCTTTTGATAATTTTTAATACGTAAAAGAGTATTCAAACACTCCAAATACTTAAATAACTTATATTAAATTTATCGATGTTTAGAAACATGTCAAACAGTTTTATACTATAGTAGTAGAAGAATAGAAAGTGAACTTACCCGAAATTGAATTTATGAAATATTAAGAACACTGAAGTTAGGATTAATCCTTTTTGTTTTTGGATTAATCCTTTTTTGTTTACACTCATGACAGTGTTAAAAAAAAAAGAAAGAAAAGATTTAGAGACGATTTCGTCTGAAGAGTAAGTAGATGTGCATAAGACAAGCAAAAATAAGCAGATATGAATGGTGATTATTGAAAACAAGGAATATGGTCAACAAGACTTGGCAGTAGAGGAGAACCAGCACCATCTTGAAGTATTTCTGAATCTGAAGAGTCTTTGCCACTCGATTAGTCTGCACAAGTCTTCTGCGATGCGATGACTGATTGATGCCTTTCGGTGGTTGCCAGTTTAATAGCAAATATAACTGTTAAGTTACACTTGTGGCATATACTCTCGACATATGCAACATATTTGTACATAACGTGCACACATCCACACATACACACACCCACACCCACGCATGCTCACGCAGATGCAAATGCTTTGCCCCTTAATAAGTCCAACTGCGACTGCGACTGCGAATGCGAGTGCATTAATCGCCACTTTCTTAGTGTCATCTCTTTCGCGCGCACACAGCCACACACACGGAGGGATGTGGGACGCATTGGCGTCGTGTGGCGCCTTCGTGCAAAAAGCAGTGTCAGTCGTGCCCGACTCGGCGGCTCGGCAACACGTCGCAGCGCAGCGCGTCGGGCAGACGCGACTGCTGACGACGTCCGATGCGTCGTTTGCCGTTCGTCAGCATTGGCGTCGTCGTCGTCGTCGTCGTCATCGTCGTTGTCGTCTCTATCGGCATCGGCATCGGCATCGACGTCGACGTCGTTTATCTTTCGTCGTCAGTCGCTGCGATGCTGCAAGTTCAAGGGAAATTTGGGCGACGCGCGACTGACGGCGGCAGAAGGATGCGTCGCCAAAAATAAATTACACACGCGCGCACGCAACGAAAATGCATGCAAATTAAGATGGCAGCCACCGCAGCGCCCACGCAAACAGACGTACCCCGCACCCCACCCCCTTAGCCTATGCCCCTGCCCCTGCCACTGCCTCTGCCTCTGCTCCTGCTCCTGCTGCCACTGCCTTCGCACACATGTAAGGTAAATAGCTCCAAGTCGGGCAGTGTGTCAGTCGCGCAGCACAGTCTCACTGCTCCTCCTCCTTCTTCTTTATCCTCTTCCTTCTTCTCCACCCTCCACCCTCCTCCATCCTCATCTTCCTCCACAGCCTGCGCTCACTTGACCAATTTTTCTCGCCTTACAAAGCTCGCCTTTGTTTTCCCTCTTTGCGCGCTGCTTTTGTTTGTTATTTTAATGTTGCTGCTTGCTGCCTCAGTCAGCATCGCCGTCGCCGTCGCCGTTGCCGTTGCCGTCGCTGCCAGCGTCTCGCATCGCCGCACAACATGAACTCCCAAAGATTTTCGCCTGGCAGCAACGCGGTGCGAGTTGTCATTAAATAATAGCACACTGCGCTGCGTCAAGACCAAAGGCAGCAACTCTGTTGCATGACACCCTGCCACTCCCCCTCTCATTCTCCCCCCTCCCCTGCCTTACCACTCCCCCCTCAGACACAGCAGCCTTGTGCAGTGCTTTGCCGCGCTGCGGCATGAAAAGTGCAACAATATCAACCTATGAAAAGCGTCTATGCCGTGGGGAAACGGAGCGGAGGAAGGGGCAGGTGGCGAGATTGAAGTGCTTGTCAGTCAAATACATAGGCAAAAATCCCTCTTTGTATATATGTATGTATATGGTATATGGTATATGGTATATATATACATAAATTTCGATTTGAATAGAAATTTCTGCAAATGCGCAGTTAATATTCAATTTAATAAAATACCCTGTAAGTATGTACAGCCAAGGATAGGGTCGTTTCACCTATTACTTATTTTATTTCTGTGCTTTACGCATTTGGTGTGCATACTTTGGAGTTGCCTTGAAGGTCAGTAGCCCCTTAAAGAACAATGAATATAGTTACAGAAATTTGTCCCTTGTTTTCCTGAAAGTCTTGCCAACATATTCTATTTTTGTTATTGAAGCAGATTGATTGATATATTTATTAAACTTCTTAAAGATATATATACCTATATGTATACATACATCCAAATAGTATTTATTATCTTTGTAAATTTGTAAATAAATTCTCATACAAGTAAAAATAAAAATAAATATCTAATCTTTAAATACTTATTGCAGGGTATCTAGAGTTCAACAACTTGTTCAGCTCCAGTTACTTGACTACCCACTTCCCATTTGTACTTGTGTACAAATAATGTGCCAGCCGTAATCTCAAAAATGTATAACAATCGGATATTCACAAATTTCGGAACATAGCGGTCTGAGATTTGATATGCTTGAGTCACGTCTAACTTACAGTAAAATTTTCACAGGACAAAAAGCAGAGAAATGTGTTACTTCGACTACTTGGCCAGAGATTATCTCACGCCTATTCCGCAACTGATTATGATCCGTGACCTCTTTGTCTTGACAAATGCAAGGCAGATACTGCAAGCCAAGCAAGTACTGCAAGCAACTGGTGTGAGAGCTCGACTAAGGCATATCCTGTAAGGAGCTGAGTCAGTGGGGAAAAGTTAGATTATTTCCGTACGAATCTAGTCAAAAAGTGAGTAGATTAAGACATGTCTGCATGTCTGTATGAACGCACTAATCTGAGCGACTTTCAAAGCTACAGATGCAAAATTAGTCAATGAAATGAATGTATTTAATTTATATAATATTTCCATGCAAATCAAGTATCGAAGGTAACTAATAAATGCCATTCCAGCATTAATTAGCAGACTTTGAAAAGATATCCCGTCATTGGCAAGACTTGATTCTGCTCATAATTATAATCAAAATTGAATGTGAATTCCTCCTAAAACGTTCAATAGAGCACTGCATGAGTGCATTCAAAATGGCAAATGAATCACCTACTGTTGCAATGAGTACAATTTGTTGGGTACAGTTTTAAATGAATGCCAATCAATGTGGTACTGAGAGCTAGTGTACTCATTGACTTCAATGTTGTACTGCACTGAGCTGCGTGTACTGCATGAACGTATTCATGCCGGGCTCTAATGTTTATTGAACTGTAATTATAGATAGACTGATTCCGAAGGCTGTGACTTCTGAATTCCGGCCTGCGTCGCTGTGTGTGAGTGTTTACCGAGCTGAATCAATGTAAATATTTGTTAATTAGATATTATTAAACCGAAATGTGTGCATTAATTTGATTTATTTGTCACACAAGCAGCATCAAAAAAGAGACGGAGATGTGAATTCACAGGGGATTACCGCGGCAGATGCAGGTGCTGCCCGTGCTGCTGGCACGGCAGGAATGCCAAGGGAGCGGAAAGCGATAGTCTTGACTCCTTACAGCAGCATCGTATATCAAAGAGTTTAATTTAATTTATCAAAATATTAATCAAATCGAGAAAACAAAAAAAAAAAAACTATTGCAAATTCTGGCATATTTTGCACATACACAGACCGCAAATAAAGGCAACCCTGGCGTCAGAAATGACCTCAATGACATAACCTCAAACTGTTAACCACAGGTAAAAGAAACTGCTTGATTCGAAGATGTTTAAATGTTAAGCAAACTGTAATGTCGTAAACAATAACGAGAAAGAAAACTATAAAAACGACGATTTAATGAACATTTCTCGCATACCAAGCGAGGCAAAACTGTTCCGCGAATGATGTCAAGTGCGTTACCTAGCTTAAGTAATTGCTCTATCTAAGGCATTCTTCACAATGCTAAGGACTATGAAATTAGAAATATTTGCCATGCCTCCCTCTCTCTTCATCCCTCTCTCACTGTCTGTTACTTTCTCCTTTTCTTGTCAGAGCATTCAGATTTCGCTGGAATAAGTCGAAGATTTCTCTGTCAACTTGTTTTCTTGGCTTTTATGTTGTTCACATTGCAGCTGCTGTTGCTGTTGCTGTTCTTGTTGCAGCTGTTGTTGCTGTTCTTGATGCTGCAACAGTTGCTGCTAGTGCTGCTGTTGCTGCCATTGCTGCTGTTGGCATTGTTCTAGCCTCCTTCTTTGTCTTGGCGCAACTTCTGCGACGACGACGACGACGACGACGACGATTGCGATGGCGACCGCGGCGACGCGTCGCGACGTGCCGATGTCAGTGCGCTGTCTCCCACCTGAACGCCTCCAGTCTGCTGCAGTCGTCCCCCTGCCCGGACCTGCCTCACTACCCTCATTGTGGGCACCCTCTGCGTCTTCAGCTTGCCTCCTCCCCCTTTCCGCTGTCGATTCGATTGTTTCGCCGCGTTTTGTTTCAGTGCCGGCAAAAGACTGTGCTCTGCTTGGCGCGACGACGACGACGCCTGCTTTCAACTTAAGTGAAATAAAATACAATTTATTTGTATATTGTTTTGCTGTTGACAATTTCGCGACGTCAGCAGCGACAGTGACAACGACTGCGACTGTGACTGCGACTGCGGCAGAAAAGATTTCACTTGTTTAGCTCGTCTCGTGTCCGGCTGCTCTTTTGGACGCATTCGCCTCATTAGTGCCAGAGCTGCACCTGCACTTGCATTGTTACTCAACACCTTCTACCCTCTGTGTTCTGCCCCCTGCCCTAAACACCTTCCGTTCCCCCTCTGCCTGTCTCTCCCCATCCCCACACCTGCACCAGTTCGACGTGACTTGAGTGCGCATTCACTTAATTGTCTTGCCAGTTTGATGAAACTGTCCAAAATTCTTATCAATCCATTCGCCCTTAATCACTGGAATATATTGTACTATATCCTTATGCTGCATCTGGCTACTTCTTCAAAACAGTATGCAGTCATCATATGAAGCTGATGCGTATAAAGCGAACTTCACTGTGCAGCAACAGTTACGAAGTACATATTTGGCATGAGAGCAGAGAAGGAGACAAAAAAAAAAGGAATGAGACAGACAGGGGCATACCCTACAGAGGGCTTATTTGTTTTATACAAACTCTAAAGTACATTTATTCCGATTCAGCATCAATAATCGATCAAGCCATGTCAATCTCTGCGTCGGTCTGTCTGCTAAAATGCTAACGATTCTTTCAGATTGAGAGCTATGTATGAAAAGTGTAAACAACACAGAACGATTCGTATCGGAGAGATATTTCTAATATATTTTTTTGTATGTATGTATGATTTAAGATGTATTTGAAATCATATAAGTTTTATTTCAATAATTGTAAGATTAAGATTATTGTATTTTAGTAAAGTTTTTGATTAACTAATTTGACAACTTAATATTTGTGCTGCTGTATTCGGCTTCGGCTTTTGACTTCATTAACGACTCTTTACTACTTGACGATTTCGCGCATTGACTACGACTGTCGATTTTAGTGTTCGTGTCCACTCGATTGGTGCCGAAAGGGTTGCCAGATTATATACATTGCAACCAAATTACATATATTCGCCTCTTTCTTATTTTATTAATGTGCTTATAAAAGTTATTCAAAATCTGATCACTATAACATATAGCTGCCATAGGAACAATCTGCAGAAATATGTTTTTTTGTATTACTATATATAAAGTACGATACGAATTTTCTGAACTATTCAAAGCCAATTAAATTTGTAGTCGAGCAACCATATCTATATATATATGAGTTGGAAATAAAAAGTTGCATAAGAAAAATTGTATATTTAATATCAGTCCAGTGTTTAAAGTTATTATATGTAGCTGTTAAAATACACAAATTACGAATAGGAGGAGATTGTTGACTAACTTGCAAGGCTATAGGACCTTTGTCTTGTGCTAAAGGTAGCCTTTCTTTCTAGTAAGATATTAATATATGTATGTAACGCATCCTTTCTTGGTTTACGTTGCACTATGTATAATCTATTTAAAATCTACCTATCTATAATCCCAAACACTCTCCTATCCTAATCTCCCCTATTCCCCGTTGTTTCCGCAGTCTTCACATGTAACTTAAAGCAAAGTCAGTGAAGCCTCTCACAGCACGTCGCTGATTCTGGCAGCAGGTGTTAATTGCCCTTTCACACACACTGCTTATGTGGAGGAGAGACAGGGAGAACCGAAGAGGAAGACAGACAGACAGACATGACTCATTTGACTCGGTAAATGATCCCAATGAACATTATAGAGACTTCCTGGGGAGGAAAGGAAGAGAATGCGAGTTATTGAGAAAGAGAGAGCAAGAGAATGTAAAAGTCATTGCTAGAAAAATATAGAAAGATAACTAAAGAGCAGGAGAGTGAGAGAGAAATGACAACGCAAGAGTGTTTATTTAAATTGTTTGGTTGCGCGCAAATCAATTAATTTGTACACTTACAATCACATTCACAGTCGCACTCACGCTGACATTCACAACTCATTCGCCTTCGCACTCGCAATACACTTCGATTCTGATTCCAATTTGAATTGCAAGGGGGAATCAATGCAATTATAAGCTGCTTACGCACTCGAAAAATCAATTACACCCCTTACCCCTCTCCCCACCCCCCTCTCTCCAGCACTGCCTTTGCAACTGCGGCACAAGATGGCGAACTACAACAACAACTATAACAACAGTCAGTCAGTCAGATCTTTATGGTAAGAACAACAGCATCTTTGATGAGCTTAAGTTAATTACGCGACCGAAGGCAACTCGACTTGATTCGCAATTGAAAAAATCAACAACAACAATTGCAACAACAGCAACCACAGTAGCAACAACAACAGCAACAACAACAGCAACAACAACAGCAACAACAATATGCCACTCGTTGGTGCTGTCGAAAACAGCAGCAGCTGCAACTGCTGCCGCATGTTTATGCCACATCCGGCAGGCAATCATAATACCAAGCATATTACAAGTGCCCCCTCTTCCTTTTTACCAAACCCCCCCCCCACCCCCACGTCAGCCCTTCCTTCCCTGCCATGCTACGCCCCTGCTCTTATCTGCCGTCCCTAATTATTGTACAATAATCAAAATTCGGAAATTTATGTTTTCGAGCGTATTCGATATGCATAAAATACCAGCGCACTTCTGTTTGTATTTCGTGTGCGTCTGTGTGTGAGTGTGTGTGTGTGTGTGTGTGTGAGCGTGCATAAAACAACACCTCTAATGTGTCCCCCCTTCCTTTCTCCCCCTCTACACGCAGTGTGCCGCCTGTTGAGAGCCTTGTTAAACACACTCGACGACGTGTCGCAACGCACACTGGGGCAATACCTCAAAATTGTGCCATAATTTTGGAGTGTCCTGTAATAATTGTTTTCATGCCATTAAACATTTATTTAATCACAGAATAATGTGCTATGACAGCTAATTGATATTTGCCCACCTTTAACATACACGTATATCAATAAAAACATTTTGTACAGTTTGTTTGCAATATTTTGAAGAATTTCGAAAATAAGCTGATAGTTTGTACTGCAGCTACACGATATATCGGTAAGAAGCATGTGTTCCAAGTTTAATGAAGATAGCTTTCAGACTGCGAAACTAGTTTATATTGTAAAAAATAGATGGGGGCTTTATAATATAGGTATATGTATACTACAATATATGGAGTCAGAGAAGTCTCCTAAGGCCAAAATTCACATTCACTCTGAATGTTTTTATTTAATTTAAGAATTGTCCCCATTATGCTTTTCCCTTTGCTTGGTTCCAGAGCCGCTTACACTTTTTATTGCAAATGCACAAAAAAAATGATCGAATCTCAGACACCTTATTGTGTGCAACAAATCCGTATATAGATATATTATATATTTACATATATTTTATTATAGAGTTCTGGCGACCTTTTTTTTATTCACATGGTTGTTGGCTCGAGGTCAAATATATTTATATATATATTTTTTTTATATTCGTATTATTATGAGTGCTACCGACGCAGAACATTCGGGGTCTACAGAAATTGTGAAAAACTTTTCACGGTTTTCGTATGCGTCTTACTTGATTTCTTTCGGATGTTGAATTGTACTGGGGCAGAAGCTTCAACGGGTGTTGAGGAATGTGGTGCGTTTCCCTGGTTCATGCAAATATATTTGTAACAAGGGCCAAAGCTAGTGTTGAGTGTGCTCGATTATGGTATATCGGCTACCTAGCTGATGAAAACGATTACTGATATATAAAAATTTAATTTTTTGCGTCTTGTGTTGCATACCTTAAGGAGCGGTTTGAAAATCGGTAACTCTTAAATATCTTTCCTTTATTACTTGTGTATTAATTATCCGATTATCACCAAATTTGCAAGTTTGCAAAGAGTTAACTGGCCTATTTAACGCTTAGAATTCGTTTTTTGCCGGCTAACGGGGGCTGCAGGAGGCGTGGTCAAAATGTGAAATAAACTTGCCCTTTATTGGCAATCCTTGCTCTTAAAATTTATTATAAATCTCAAAATCTTGATTATAATACGGATGGACATGGGTATATCGACCGTGCTGTTAATGTTGATTATGAATTTATATACTATACTCTATGCAATACATATGCCAAGCCTCCATCTGGCTGTTACACACATTTTCAGTGCGCACAAAGTAAAAATGCAAATATCATAAGATATTATTAAGAACATGAATATACTCAGATATATCAACGAAATATATATATATACGTGTACATACCTTACACAATATATATTGTAGAGTAATAATATTGTATAATATATACGATGTAAACACCTTTCCTTTTCTTAGAAATCGCAATTCTTCAAGACCAACAAATTTCCGACAATCACTAGGAGGCGCAACAACAACAACAACTCGAAGTGTAGGGGGTAGGAGAAGGGGGCAGTCAGAATAGTTCCCCACTCTCCGACAGACGGAAATGCCGCTATACCGTTGCATACGTTGAGGCGCCGGCGGCTGTAAACGTGGCATTGGTATTTAACTGCGAACGGATGTTATGGTCGGCTGAGTGACAGGCGAGGGCGTGACAGAATCGCAGAACTAGCCCGAGGAAGGCCAACGGGGGATGAGAGACGAAGGGAAGAGGGGCCACAGCGTGGCGACTGGATACGTTTCTAATTTATTGATGATTTTATCGGCGAACAATAACAAACCGCAGCAGCAACGGTAAACAAATTCTTGGCGCAATACGGCAACAACAACAACAGCAGCAGCAGCAACAACAATAACAACTGCAGCCACGCTGGACAGCACAGGCAGCTGGTTAGAAAGAAGCGTTTTAAAAATTTGCGTTGATTTGTAAAACGCGTCAGGTGCGGAAATGACGCCATTTTCGGGTGCCGCGTGTGCCAGCCATTTGCAATAAATGCCAAATGCTAACGTCCTGGCAATCGTCCGGCTGGCAGGCAGGCAAGCAGAGCAAGAGCCAGAGGCAAGGGCAGGGGTAGGGGCAGGGGCAGGGGCAGGGGCAGGGGCAGAGGCAGCCCTGTTATCCTGGAGCTGCAGCTGCACCTGAAACCTGAACTGCAGTGCTTACAAATGCAAATTGAAACATGATAATTGCTCTCGTGTGAGGGCCCCTTCTTCGTATGCATGTTCCAACCTAGTCAGACCATGTGTGTGCGAGTGTGTGTGTGCCTGTGTGTGTCGAACGGGTGTTTGGCTGGTGTTGCGCTGTGTGTAGCGCGGATTAATTCACTCAACTGTAAAACCGCTCATTGCTGTAACATTTACGCAGCGGCGCGTTCTGCGGTCAGTTCGGGGACATCACCCCCCGCCCCCCCCTCTCTCTCACACGCTCTCTCTCTCTCTCTCTCTCTAACTTTTTCGCCATGCACTGCCGGGGTGACCCCTGTTTGAAAATGATAGCCCTACGTAGAGAGAAGCGCACGTTCATGGCGCAATTATGGGCGCTTCGTATAGCATTTACAAAAGCTTAGCTCAGGTTTACACCAAAACTACAGCCAGGAGTGGCAGCAGACGCAGGAGGAGTAGCAGCAGCGGGAGGAGCCGCGCCGCTGCAGGCTGCAGAAACAGCAACATGATTGCTGAAAAGCGACTTCCCGTCAAACCCTCAAACCATCAGCACAGCACCGATGCCAATTGATATTTTTGCTAATTGTCTGCTCTAGGCCAATGCGAAATGTGCAACGTGCAACGTGCAGCGTGCAGCGTGCAACGTGCAATATGCACAATCGTAATTCGCAATTCGCATTGCGCCGTTCGCCCGTTCCCCATTTCGCAATTTGCCAGTCACAGGCTGTCGGAGCCGGAGCCGGAGCCGGGGAGCCAGTCACGGCCGCCACAAACACTTGAACACACACCGCGCCGTGCCATAACGTCGCCACCTTGCCAAATGAGGATTACAGCAACCGCAGAAGCGCACTTGCGAGCTGCCTTAATGGCCCAAATCCTTGACTATGCTAAATTGCACAGCAGGTCTGACTTTTGATCTTGCCCCTAAATACGAGTAGTGCTGCAAACGATTCGATTTTAAATCGACTTTATCGATTCCTTAGTCGATTCATCTATCATATCATATTACATTCAAAAAAGGGTAAGATACCTTTGTGTGATACAGGCAGAAGGAGGCGTGGCACACATACATATATATATTTTATATTCTTGATTAGAATAACTACTCGTCTAAATTGTCTGTACCTTTTGCCCTCGAGATCTCAGCTATTATCAAAGCAAGGGACAGTAAATCTGTCATGTAGATGTCTGTCTACAATCTACATATCTAGTTTACTTAAAATGTTGGGTACCACGCCGATATATTAAGGAAACAACCTTATGATTTTGACATATAGATAGCTGCCTATAATCTATTTTTCCTCTAAATTGCAATAAGATTAAGCAATGAACACTGAAGTCATTTGTGTCACGTTTGTGCACAGAGTGCTATTAAACTATTGCATACCGTTGTCATATTTTAATGAAATTAAGCAAATATTCATGAATAACTTTGATTGGTAATGATAAGTGGACTTATATTGAAAAAGAATTAATGGTCATTGTAATCCACATTTTGGCTGATTGTTCCCATGGTAGCTATAAGTAAAGTGGTCCGATTTTGATGCAATTTTACAAGCATATTATAGGTTTTGATATGTTGGACATACTGACTAGTTTGACTCATGTGTTTATAAGGATTCAGAATATAAAGGTATTTCTTATACAGGCACTACTACTTAATTGAAATATTGTAACGTAAGCATTTATATGCGTCTTTATATAAATACGTGTTTATGCATGTAGCATTTCAATGGCCAAACACAAGTGTTTGTATGTGTGTGCATTTGAATACAAAAAATGCATGTGCATAGAAAAGAAGAGAAGAACAACAGGGGCCGCTACGCGCTCGCATTCTCCTTCCTTTTTAGGCCATGGATTTTAAAAAAATTCATGGTCTACTGTGTTTGTCGGAACGAGTTTGTGCGTAACAGGCAGAAGGAGGCTTCTCCGACCCCATAAACTATATATATTCAGAATCAGTATCAACAGCCGAGTCGATTGATGTCTGTCTGTCTGTCCGTCTGTCCGTCTGTATGAACGCCTGGATCTCAGCAACTATAAGAGCTAGAGCAATAAAATTTTGTGACAACATACGTGTATATCCGGGTGTCTCAAAGTTTTTTTGAAATTTGGCCACGCCCCTTCCCGCCTCTGTAATCAGTAATAACGATTTAATATACACAATATACACCCAACAACAAAAGTTGTACATCTCACAAATACCTCTTCACGGGTGTTTTCTGAAAATTTCATTTAAATCGGACTAAAAATAAAGGAGATATGATCCGAATTAAACTTAATTTGAACGTATACTTATGCGCATATTAAGACCCAATTTACGCATCATACCGAAGTTCGAATCTAGCGTCGGGCACATTTAACAAAACTTTTTATTTGCATAGAATGGTAACAGAATTAGCTGAGAATGCAACTTTGCCGATCGAACGAAAAATGTGGCGGTGGCATAGTGGTTAGAGTGGCGGACAACGGTCCTGCGTGCGTGAGTTCGAATCCCATGTGCGGCCGGCTGGTGAAACTTTTTATTTTTATTACTTTTTTTTTGGTTATTTTTTTATTCTTATAAGCTTAAATGAAAACTATAGTTATTTAATTAAATACCAATAAAAATAGTTATCAAAAATTAAATTTCATATTTTATGCGATATTTAAGACAATCAATATGTTACGAAAGTTAAAGCGGGACGCCGATACATGCATGTCTGCATTTGCACATTTACGTTTCGGCGTCCCGCTCTAACACACATCAATTGCCGTATTCGGCGTATGTACGCAACTGTCAGATTTGTGCAACATTCGGCAAAGTTTATAAAAGTGTTCTAATTAAATATGTTGCGTACCAAAAAATGTAAAAAGTATTGTTTGTTAAGCTTTAAAATTATTTAATAGAAAAGAAAGAAAAAAAGGAAAACATGTCACACATTGATCGCGGCAGCATTCGAACTCGAACACTGTCAACATAATTGGTCTTCGAATCCGGCACACACTCCACTAAGCTACTATACAACTTTCGCAGCCGCCCTTACTGTTTGACAAAAGCAAAAATGCATACATAAACTTATTGCTCTCTTGCCCTACCTAATGCTTATAATTCTTGTCTATTCGCTTTTGCATTGTTTATGCGTTCTTCTTCTTCTATCCGTCAATTAAATTTGTGCGTGTCGTTCGAATAAAATAATAAGAATATAAAGTTTATATTTTGAAATGCTTAATAATGATCCAAATAATGCAAAATTTTCATTATAAATAACGGAAAATAAATGATACACGGTATATTATAATAATCCATGGCCTTCTACAGTCAGCACCTGACTGTAGCGTTCGACTGGTTTTTCCTTCATGAGCTTTGCAATGACGTCACACATTCCTGGTCTGTATACAAAATCAAAGCGAACAAGGTTTTTGTTTAATAACGTATGTGTTTGTTATTCGATCGGATTGAAATTTTGTTGGTATTTTAATTAGCTTAGTAGGGTCTTACTCAGAATGTTGTATCTTTTATACGTCGCTCACAAATCAGCATAGAACATTAAATTATTGATTTGGGGGGACGGTGGGCGGGGCACCCAACATTTGAAATAAACTCCACCTGTCCCGGACAAACAGAAACCTTCATGCCAAATTTGGTGTCTCTAGCTTTTATAATAGCTGACATCTGTGTGTTCATTTGGTCACCCGGACAGACAGACAGACATGGCTGAATCGACTCGGCTAGTGATTCTAAGGAAAAATATATATACACTTTGTGGGGTCTCCCACGACTCCTTCCGCCTGTTACATACATTTGCACAGAGTTAGTATACCCTCTTTTGACCATTTTCAATGGTCGAAGGGTATAAAAACATTGTTGTTTGTCATCTCTATTTAAGCTGGTGTTTATTGTTATCGAGCTAGTTCAAGCGACAAATGAACGAACTAGTTGGGCCACAATAAAAATCTAAGCTCTCCTCTTTAGTTCCCACTTTCTCTCGCTCAATTGAGCACAAATCTAACAACGCGCAATTTGCTTTCACACACACATACACACACACGCACACATAGGTATGTAAATGTGCACATTTTGTTAACCAGTGCGCAGTCAACGGCGCTCATTTTTGGAATATGTGTCACCTTTAATTACAAACTAATTTAAGCCAATGAAAATAAATGCCCAATAATAGCCGCTAAACTTTAGCAATTACAACAACAGACATGTGTCTCTTCACACTACCTACAGGCGTATGTATGTATACATGCGTGTATGCATGCATGTATGTATGTGTGTACGAGTGTATGTATGTGTGCATGTTCGCATGTTAATATGAGAACAAAAGCCAAAAATGTTCGTGCTCGCCGCGCTTATCAGCCCGTTACGTTATGCGCGTAAGTACGACATACGTAACTACGTAAGGTACATATGTGTGCATGTTCGTATGTTTGTATGCACATCTGTCCATGTGTGTACGTGTGTGTGTGTGCATAGGTGTGTGAATGGAAGTCTTTTCGGCACTGCCACAGGATTAAATGCTTATTTATAATGTTAACATTAAAATTCCATTCATTTAAATGCCATGTGCATATGCTGTGTGTGTGTCGGTGTGTGTGTGTGTATGTCTGGCACTTGCAATTCGCCGCACTCTTTCAAGCATTCGCCGCGATCTCAATGGACAAACACAAGTATTTGCACAGTCTCCCCCTCTCTCTCTCGGTCTCGCTCTTTCATGGCTCTTTGACGTGGAATAAAAAGTCAATCTGGCGCGATTCCCGCTAGAAACGACTTTAAAAGGCTGACTTCTCGACTGTCAGCTTGCCTGACTGGCACATTGTGTGTGTGTGTGAGTGGCCGTGTCTTTGGCCTTTTAGGCTGATTTCTTGCCTTGTCAGTTGGCTTTGTTGGTTTCGCGGCTCAGGCTCCGCAAATGTTTGCCGCCATATGCATAAAGCAAACGCTTGTGGGCGAAGGCGTAGACAGCAACGGGCTAAAGGCAGTGAGGAAGGAGGGAGCAGTGCTGAGTGTGGGAAGGGGAGGGGCGTTAGGCGGGCGGTCGCTTCTCTAATAAGCCGCTGCCTCCTTCGACTCAGGCCCAGACGCGTTGCCGTCACCGATTCTTTGTGCTGTTTTCTGCTAATTGTTTCCACAGCCTAAGCACAGCTCCGGGCTGGGTGGCTGCCTTGGTAATTTTTAAACAAACTTTGCGACATTGCGCGCGCGTTTTTCGTTTGAAGCCGACGTCGCTGCCGCCGCCGCCGCTGCTGCGAACGCAACGCTGTCGCTGACGCCGCCACCGCCAACATCTTCGTAGGCAAACTAATTACATTTTCGTTTTCAATTAGAATAAAGTAACACGAGCACGGAGCGAGCACAGACAGCGCCGAGCGGAGCATGCCCAGCTGGGATCGGGCGCAGTGCCGGCACAAAGGGTTGCCAGCCCTGCCCGCCCACCGCATTGTCCGGCCTAGGCGCTACTCCTTTCCACACACACCCCCCTCCCCTCTTCCCCTCGACCCTGCAGCGATTAGGAACTGCGAGTTCCGGCTGCCACACCACTGCACCGGGAGCTGGAAATTAAGAAAATTGCTATTGCAAATAAACAGGCAGAACATCCCCCCTCCCCCCGCTTCGGCAACCTAGGAAGGAGGTTAGGCGTGGACGTGGGCGTGGCCAGGCACCAGCGTGAAATGTGAATTGTTAAACGCAAAATGCGAAACATGTGAAGGAGCGTAATAACTTGGTAATGAGGCAAATCACCAGCAAATGTTATTTCAACAGGGTTGCCAAGGGTGATTAAAAGGTTAAATACACATCGCCTCTAGGGCCGATACGGATGTATATCGATGCACTACGATGCGATAAACTATGTTATGTATATCGATGAGCTACAATGCGATACAATTTCTTGCTAATGCTGAGACTATTGTCAATATGCTTGGGGGAGCAGTACAACGACCTTGTAGACCTATACTTAACGGAATGGTTTAAGGTGACTTTCTATTTTACTACTACACTTCACTTATTATTTGACTAATATATTTCTAACAGTTTTCTAACTTAATCAATAAAGTATTGCCAAAGCAAAAAGTTTCTAAAATAACTTAAGGTCAAGAATGCACAGTAGAAACGAGTAGAATATATAATACTTAGGCTGTTACGAAAACAACCTATTGGTATAGTTTTTAATGGCCTAAAAAAGAACTTTATCTATTAGTTCTATGTTGTAGAAACTTATTGTACATCCTGCTGAGCTAAGAGCTCTCCATCAAATGCAGTTATTCTAAAGAACTCCATAATTTGACCTGTACTGGTCGGCCAGTCCCGAGCAGGTGCTTGCCAATACTGGACGTACTGTAAGTGTTTATGTGCTCAGGTATCTCGTGTGCTAACTAGCAGAATTTGCTCGATTCCCATTTTGCTTAGGTGTGCTCTTAGACCACTATGAAATGTATGTTTGAACTATTTAATATAATTACATTTTCCCTTAAAGATTCTTATTAGGTTCTTTCTCAGCTTCTTCAACAGCTTTAACCTCTGAGGTTGAAGCGACCTAAAAGGCACTTTGGTTTCCGCAAGTCTGGTGTTCGCTCACAGTCTTATTCGAGGATCTTAGCTTTCTCTGAACTCAAGTTCTCTCTGATGTGTTACAACTTATGCCGCTAAACGGCTCTGGTTCTATCATTATACACTTAGCTCCTGCTAGTGTATCAGCTTGCTCGTTCCCCGGTATGTTGGTGTGTTCTGGTATCCATCGTAGAGTAAGGGTTGTTCTTTCCAAGTTCGTTGAGTTTGGCTCCAACCTCACTTACTAGTTTCGACTTCATTTTACAATAAGTTATTCTATTCCATATAATTCTACGAATAAACGCATATTTCAGTTACAGTAGAAATCCATGCCATATACAGTCAAAATTTGATGGAAGCCTTTCGACTTGGCTAAGAAAGAAACAAGTCAGCAAACAGGTCCACGACAGGTGACAAAGGCGCTCGTCGAAATTTCATCACTATTTGATATTAATGAATAATAATAATAAATGTAACAGAAATACCCGTATAAACACACACACAGAGGGTGAGATACAATGGATTGACTCCTGACAGCTGGCCAAGAAAATTGCGTTAATGATTGCGAATTTTCTGTTCGAGCTGATGCTGGCCACAAATTGCTCTGGGCTGGACCCGGAGTCGGAACCGAAGCCGAGGCCAGAGCCCCTAAATGTATGCAATAAACGCTGTCAGGCTTCGATCTCCGAGACTCCGGGCGAGTTCAATTGTTTGCCTAATGCAATTTGCAATGCGACAGCTGCTTCTACTGCTGCTGGGTATGCTGATGCTGCTGCTGCTGCCCTGCCATCCTCCCCCACCTCCCCCTTCCCCTTCATCCTAACCAGTCAAGGTAATCAACAATCAAAATCGAAGCAGTCGTCGCCAATGTCTAATGCCAACGTGACACTACCGCATCCTGCATATCTCCCATCCGAATCTATCGTACTGTTTCTAATCAAACCTCAGCCACCTTCCTTATCCGCCTCCCTGCTGCCACCTACCATGCCCGCTTGCCATCCCCCCACCGCTGTCCATTGGTCGTTGCGGGTTATTTGTGCGGCTGCCTCTGCTCGTTTGGGACGCTGTTGATGACGACCATTTGCATGTCAAGTCCATTAGGAGCATGTTATCATCTTTTTTGCCCACAGAAGCGAAAGCGGCCAAAAGCTGCCACGGCAATGGCCACTCCCCCTTTCACCGCCTTGACTGCTTCTTCACCCACTGACCCCCCCTCGCCTTTCCATCTTCCCTGCCCTTTCCCCTTTCAGTCGACTTCTGCCCACATTCTTCCTGTCAGTTTTTTTTTTTTTCACTGCATTTTCTGCTCATTTTTTGTTTTGGAATTTCCCGCTGGTTACGTCTTTTAGCTTGTTAAGCGCAATTAGTCTGTATTGACCATTCTCAAATACACACACACACACACACCCACACACACACAGTCAGCTAGCGCAAGGTGCGAGAAGTTCTGAATCAAATTGAATCGAATGCAAGCGAAAGTCAAAGTTTGATGCGATTCCGATTGGGATTAAGGAAATTCAATTGATGTTCAAATTTCGGGATTCGATATTTAAAGAACTTAGCATTAAAGATGCGCGTAGAAGTGGAAGAATATAATTTCAAATAATTTGTAGTTGTAGAATGTATATAACATATGAACTATAGTAATGTGCTTTGTACATATAAAATGAGAAGATTTTTATTTTTTATTTATTCATTGGTTAAGTGATCATAACAATTTTTCACATATTTATGCCCTTGCAGAGGGCATATCAATTATGACCAGAAGTTCGCAACGCAACTAAGGAGACATCTTCGACACCACAGTATATAAATTCTGAATCAGCATCAACAGTGAAGTCCATCTAGTTCTTTCCGTCTGCCGTGGGTCTGTCTGTTGCAACACAATTTAGTCTCTCAGTTTTAAAGATACCCTTTTGGTATATAAGTCAGAGCTAGTCGGATCGGAGCGATATATCGTTTAGCTGTCATATAAACAGTCAGCAGATATTTTTTTTTTGTTGTCAAGTTATTGCAACCAAATCAATTAAACCAGATTTATTTATTTATTAAATATGCATATAAAATTTTATCACAATCGGAAGACTTAAACATTTAGATGCCATAGGAATAATCGGTAGAAATTCAAGTTTTTGTATGAAGACCAGTTTTAATTTTAGAAATAATAGAAATAATCAGTGTAAGACATAATAGTCTTGACCATTATATATCACTAGTATAGAGCCTAGATATAGATCCTTCAATATGCAGAAGGAAGTCTTCTTCTCGTTATTATATCTACTTGTTCACTAGCATTGTAACTTTTGCAAATATATGCGATTGGATAGTTCATATTAAAGTTGTTAAAGAAATAATTTTAAAAGGGTAAGGATGTCTAAGGCGATCCCTGCAAAGTATGCAACACAAAATACTCTGAACATAGAAGTTACTCAAGTATTTCAAGAAACCAGTTGATTGGTAGTAAGGCACACTTTAAAATGAAAGAAAAACACATTTTTACCAACAAAAATAAAGGAAAAGAAGAAGAACAAATGAGTAGTGAGTATATCACACTAGACTTAGCTTTCGTGCTTGTCTCTCACAAATTAAAGAAAGTTGTTCAAGCAAATTAGCCAGAACAAATGCAAAGAACTGGATGGTTAGAATATGTCAGCACGACATTTAAGTGTCTTGAGCCGCTTCTGGTGCGCCCAACAAATTGGCTCGGATAATGCGCTATTAATTTGCCCAGCACTTGAGATGCAGTCCCCAATTATGCTGTACATCTTCGGGGCCGAAGTCGGTCCGGGAATGGGTAAGAAATTGCAATTGATTTGGCCGGAAAGTGCTTTACTGTCAATTTCAATAAGCAGGCCAATATGTAAAGGAATTCCTCCTTCATCAGTGTGGGTGTGCATGGTGCTGTGTGTGTGCGTGTGTGTGAGTATTAATGAGAAGCTTAGAGCTGAGAGTGCTTGAAATGCTGGCAATTTTTGGTGCAGTGGGAAAACAATGCCAGAGACGTTTATTTACGACTTAAAAGTTCCGGACGTAGTATACCAAGCACTCAGGGGACGAACGACAGACCTAAATAGAGTAATCAAGTAATGGGTGCGTGTGTGTTTGTGCTCGGTTCTCAATTTGAATAGCATGCGAGTTATTCGCAATACTCGTACGAGTCGGTATGCAGAACTGAGGTGAATACGTTATACGATTATAATGCTAACGTCGTCGTCACAGCGTCGCGGCTGTTCAAGGAAAGTGAATGGCCCAATTGAGTTTGGGCTAAGCTGATTAACAAATTGTTTATGCCTGTGTGTGCGGATGTGTGTGTGTGTTTGCCTGTGTTTGAGTGTGTGTGAAAAGTTGTTGTTCTGCCAAGTTAAATATTGTTAATAATTTTTCAACAATAACATGAACTTTGACTGCGTCCTCAGTTCCAAATTCAAAAGCAACGTATGAGAACTTAATATAATCCATTTTAATTGGCCAGGGAGTACTGAACTGACTGAATGTACACTTGGTTATTGATAGACAATAGGTATTGATATTGATAAATGAACAGTGCATAAAATAAGAAAGAAAAGCAACGGTAGGCCGAAAGTTGCACATCCCTGCAGGTTTTGGCATAAATCTTCTATGATTGTTCCAAAGCTAGTAGTTTGTATTAAATAATATGAAATACAAAGTATATTAAATAACCTTAATATAAAATATATACAATAAGTGTAAAAGTACAATTTCAATTGATAATTATAAGTGGAGTTCTTCGAGTACTTTTACTCAACGGCCCTTAAATAAGTATTGCAATAAGATAATAATAATTAATTAAGTAACGATTACTCTATTCAAGTAACAATCTGGCAACTCTGATTATAAGCACTGCCTGTCAGCGCCGTCAGAAGAAGAAGCAGGGAATGAGAGACTATCCAACTAAGTAAATAGACGCTGCAAGACGCAGCTTTTTTGCAAAAAATAAGAACGTTCTAAAAATAAGGTTCATAAAGTTTGACAAAAAATATAAAAATAAAATTCCTTAAAAAAATATCATTTATGTGTACTCGTTTACCCAGACAAGCAATTTTGATGGGTAAGAATTTATTTAATTTTAAATTTCATTGGTAAAAAGTGCACTTACATTTCGAAGGTGCGTTGCAATCATCTGGCTCTGCAAGAGTATTAAAACAAATAAAGAAGACTCTGAAAGACATATGGCAAGAACTTAAATTTGCTTACACGTTGTACATAGGCAAGAAGTGTTCACTTTCCGATTTAAGCATTATATCTGTTTTGTAAGAGGAGTAAGCTCAATCATGTGAGCATCCCAAAACTTATATTCAGTATGGAAGTGTTGTCGTTTAGCGTCAATAAAATAAGCAGGCAGGAGTTATATTTAATACTACCAAATAGGATGCCAAAAGAGCTACACAACACGTACTTACTACCTTAAGCTTACCTGTAACTATACGAGTATATTGGAGATCGAATTGTAATTATGGCAATAACAAGAAGGTACTTACATACATTATGTGTGGCTACCGCTTAAGATTTTCCCTTCTATGTAGCTGGTAAAGGATATCCTGGTGCTTACCTACAGTTCTTGCTCATCGTGTTATTTCGCTCAGTTGATTCCCACTCCAACTCCCACTCGCCTAGTTATTTATTCAATTCGAACAACCTCAAGGCAACTCAGAGCCCAATCTGGTTCGCACTGAGCTCAGTCTGAACTATGCAGTGTAGAAAGGGTTTCGCATTCTCTCGGTTTCCCTTCGGTTTGCGACCTTTGCGATTTCTGCGAATCGACAGTTTTGATTATCCCATGTCAACAGCCTCAATTAAAACGCGTTCGTGCTCCGCACCCGGAGACAGTGCAGCAAAAAAAGATTTTCTGGCCCAGGAACTGGTACATTGTGAGTTTATTTTTTTAGCTTTCTGTTTTTTTTTCTCTCTGTTGTTGCTGTTGTTGCTGTTGCTTTTCGCTTCTGTTGAGCCTAGTCATAAATTCAACTTTTGCCGTTTTCTGTGCGACATTTCATTAAAAATTTAGCATGGCCACCTTGTTAGGCACCTTGCACGGCACGTGGGAGAGCGGGTTTGACGTGGGACGTGGAACGTGGGACATGGGTAGCGGACTGTAGGATGTGGGACATGGGATGGCCAGGGCTGTAAAGTGCGTTTGTCGGAAGGCTGCTCGTAGTTTATGGCACCCGCGCATGTAAACACGTGGCCAGGGGCCCACTTCCCGCTTCCTTTCCTCCACATTCCACTTCCCACTTGGCAGGCGGCACTACAAATTTTGCAGCAGCTTTGGGCATATATTAATAGGGCGTTTGCGGGCGCAGGCAGTGGAGGAGGAGGTTGCGGAACGGGGCGGTGCTATGCCAAGCTTGAGTCGCAGCTGCGTGAAATGCTCCTTCTCATTTCGTCCATCACGCAGCACCCGCAGGCCACACGGCCAACGACAGGGTATGCCCTTTCCCGACGACGACCAAGACGACTCCTCATACATTTTTATGACTCACAGAGAGACAGTGGGACAGTGAGACAGTAAGACAGACATGGCTATGAGTATGTGTAACTGAATCTGTATCTGTGTGGACTACATACCATACATATGTATGTGCTTTTATATCTAGCTCTGTCGAAATCTCGCCGGGCACTACGCAAACTTTATCATCAACTTTAATAAGACGACGCGTTGCGACCCAGACAAACAGGCCAAGTGGGAGTGTGACGGGGAAGGACGATGGGGCAGGGCGACCCAAAACGACAAGATGAATAAACATGCCGCATACCGAGTGGCGACTGTCCTCTCTTGGTCAACTGGACTGTCCACTTTGGACCGCATTAATAATGCCTATTTACTTTATGTTATTCATTAACGTTTGATCATCCATTACGCATTCTTATTAACATCCCATGATCGGCTCAATTTAATTGATGTGCCCAATCGCATGCGAAATTGCCCCAAAGCAGAAGCAGTGAAATGGCGAATTATAGAAGAAGAATTATAAGTTAAAGACATAGAAAGAGTGGAAAAATTATAAGGAGTTGCAGAAGCAGTAGAAGACGCTGAAGAAAGTTGCAATTGTAGTAGAAGTAAGGGAAGTAGTAGAAGTAATGGAATAATAGAAGAATTATAAGGAGTAGAAACTGGAATAGTAAAAGAAATATTAGAAGTTGTAAGAACAGTAGAAGACGTAGAAGAAGGTAAACAAATAAAAGAAGGAATGGTTGTAGAAGTAATACCCGCAGAAAAGTGTAAGAGATTAAAAACAAAGATAAAAAGTTTTAAAATCATAAATTAAATACAAAGGAAGAGTAGAAGAAATATTAGAAGTTGTGCAAGCAGTAGAAGACCTAGAAGCACTGAACTGCATAGTAGTGGGAGTTATAGTAGAGGTCATAGACGCAGAGGAATAAAATTTAATTTATAAAATAAAAATAATACAATGAAAAAGGATAAAAATCGCTTCAATTTCGTTTTGCGATGTGTATATGACTCTTATTTGCGCATCAAATAATATGGAGCCCGTGCAAGCAAAGCTTTTCATAATTTTAGACCTCTAACAATCGCTGGCGAGCCAACTGGCCTTCGTACCTATTGCTCCATTGTTCTCTTTTAAACAAAAGCCGCTCTTGCACACTGGAACTTCCATCGAGTTGTTTCAGCATGGAGCTCCCATTGACAAAGCTAACTGAGTGGTCTCGCTACTCTTGTTTTCCCAGACACCTGTGACAGGAGTCAAGCTGCGAGACATGAGTTTTTTGAGCTCAGTTTCAATTTTAGCAACACCCCGTTGCGACTCCTGCAGAGACCTGTAGCTTCTGCGGGCACATATTAAATGGGAATAGTTCAAATAATGCTTAAAAATGAAATGCTACATATTTGAATTGTTCCTACTTATTTAATTTCTAAATCGAATTTTACTGCTGTACTGCTTCGTTCTCATTATCGTATGAAGTATATATTTTCAATTAGCATCAACTTATGAGGCAATATAGCCGTGTGTGTATGTCCATCTGTACGTCTGTCTTTCTGTCCGTCTGTCTGTCCGTCCGTCCGTATAAAATCCTTGTTCTTACAGACTATAATAGTTAGAGCTACCAGACAATTCGTTTCATAAAGACAATAACTACCAACCCTCAAATAATTTCTTGAGATTTGGTTGCTATCGGATAATTAACATAAAAGTTGTTTAAGAAATAATTAAAATGTACTGATATCGAAGCCGCTTTCTGAAAGTACGCAACACAAAATACGCCAAAAAAAGTTATATTCTTCTAAGAAATCGTTTTGGATTGGAGGGTAGCGTGTACATTACAGGTGCGCTCGACTCCAGCTTTCGTACTTGTTTTGGTATGGAACAACATTTTGGCCCTGAAAAACAATTCAAAATATTATCAATTTGAGACTGTTTTTAAATTTAAATATCTTTCGTTCTTTTCAAAGTTGAATTTCTTGAAAACTATTGAAAGATCTACTTTTTGCCTTGCGAAGTTTTCAAATAGATATGGACTTATCGCCTTACTCCAGTAGACTCCTCTTAATTTAAACTAGTTTCTTTACCCTACTGTGGTTATAACATATGTTAGGCATTATGTTGTCGTTAAGCTTATCAAATATGATATAGATTCATATATATATATACCATCTGTTTAAAAGGAGTGGACTGCATATATATAGAATAGGGGCAGAGATGATCTCAGGAGTAGGGACAAACGACAGGGACACGAAGGACGGACAAGGGCAAGCAGGGTTAGCAAGGGTAAAATCTTCGTAGACAAGAGGCTCATAGAGAGCACCACACTTCTCGACCCACAAAACTCGACGAGAGGGGGGACCTGCCGAGTCGCCATCGGGGGGTGAGCGAGGCCCGACGAATTTAGTATATAAGGCCAGCTAGCAGACGGCAGTCAGTGAACAGCGTTTGAAGAGAACAAGCCTAGTAAAGTGAAACAAAACCCAGCGACGCGGATAACAAAAAAAAAAGGATCCTTCGTAGGAATAACGAAACTTCGGAATATCCTTAAGCGACATTCAACAAACCAACAAAGCTCGTGACGCGGATACAAAAAAATAAAAGGATCCTTCGTAGGAATAACAATCCTACGGGATATCCTTAAGTAAGATTAAACAAAACAACAAAGCCTGCGAGGCGGATAAAAAACCTACGAGCAATTGTCGAGCGGCACCCGACCGTGGGATACCCTTTGACCTTTTTTTAAACGTAGAGTCAATAATTGTACAATACTTCTACTTAATAGAAATATCGTAACGTAAGCCTTTATATACGTCTGTGTATGAATACGTGTATATGCGTGTATCATTTCATTGGTCAAGCACAAATGTATGGATGTGCGTGTGTGCGTTTGAATGCAAAAGATGCGTGTGCATAGAAAAGAAGAGAAGAACAACAGATGGCGCTATGCGCTCTTTTCTTTTCTACATGAGCATTGCAATGGCGTCACAGCTTGCTGGGTGTATACAAAATCATAGCGAACAAGGTTTTTGTTTAATAACGTCTGTGTTTGTTGTCCGATCGGATTGAAATTTTGACGTTATGTTGATATTATAATAAGCTAAGTATGATCTAACTCAGAATGTTGTATCTTTTATATGTCGCTCACTAATCAGCTTAAAAGATTAAATTTGAGGGGGCGGTGAGCGTGGCACCCAACATTAGAAATAAACTTGATCTGCGCCAGATAAACAGAAACCTTCATGCCAAATTTGGTGTCTCTAGCTTTTATAATAGCGGAGATCTGTGTTCATCTGGACATCCGGACGTCTGAACATCCGGACAGACAGGCTAACATGGCTTAATTGACTCGGCTGGTGATTCCGAGCAAGAATATATTTACTTTGTGGGGTCCCCCACGCCTCCTTCTGCCTGTTACATACATTTGCACAAACTTAGTATACCCTTTTTTGACCATTTTCAATGGTCGAAGGGTATAAAACCACCTCAAAACCAACTTAGAAAGATGCAATGACTCAATATCTGTCGATCAAATATGACCTGGACTATCTCCTTGTTGGCTACTTTAGTGGCCACCATCTGGTGAACTATCACCTAACAAAAATGCGTCTATCCTCTGATGCAGAATGCAGGCTCTGTAAAGAGGACGACGAAACTACCAAACACATACTGTGTGACTGTCCAGCCTTGGTTTGGAGTAGGAGGAAACATTTGCACGTGGAAATCGCAGTTCCCGAGCAAATTGTCCGTTCCTCGACGAAAGACGAGGGAAGCAGAGCGGCTTTTGTCAAGATAGGGAGAGCGTTATAGGCACAAAAGATCATTCTGGTCGCAGTGCCTCGCGCCTTCTCTGTTGGGAGACTCCCTCTGTCAAAATAATAAAATAATAATAAGGAGTGGGAGCGTTCAATTTGAAGGGTCCTGACGGCTATGCCTACTACTTTCATGATCTCAGAAAGGAAGAACATACTTTAGATCGATTGCACAGCCGTGCGGGTGGTGTCATGGTGTGGGGAGCTTTAACATACTTTGGCACTATAGAACTGCAGTTTCCTACCAGCCGTATGAATGCCATTGCGTACAAAGGTGTACTGAATAGGGCTTTGCCTGCAATCTTCAATTTATTTTCGTGTGAAATTATAAATTCATTTAAATGAAAAATTAAATTTGAAAACCTTTTTTAGTTTTCCTGATATGAAGTTTCTAAGACGAGCAGCATAGGACGTGCTAATCGGTTGTCGCGCAGTGTAGTATTTTGTTTTTTTTATATTTATTGTGCATTGTAGAGTTTCTTCTAAGCGATCCGTGAATTCTTGCTCTTTGTGGCAGTAGACTGTGATCCACTTCTCGTCATCGTTTATCACATCCGTCTCATTCTTATTATTATCATTAACCGAGGTATGCGATTCAAGTTCGCTTTGTAATAAATGGAATTTACGTCTTGGCGAAAAAGAGTATTTAAAATAATGCTAGCTCAGATAATTTTTTTGTATGAAGTACAATAATAACTAAATAACTAAATCAAAACCAATGAATGTTTTGACTTTAGAATTCTTCTATGACTTCAATGTCAAGACCTACTCGGCCTAAAAAAAAAGGGAGCGGCAGTCGAGCGCAGTCACCAGTGAGATTTAGTCAGGTGTGCGTATGTCATTGCGTAAATGAGTATGAGTCAAGTCGAGAAACCATAGACCCTTCACTTATCTAGCTGTATCCAATTCGTAGCTCTTGAAAGCGATACGAGGGTCGTTTGATAAGTCCGTGACTTTTTGAATAAAATATATTTTTTTCGTCAAAGAAGCGTTTTATTTCTCAACATAATCTCCTTTTAGCTCTATACATTTAGTCCAGCGTTTTTCCAATTTTTTTATTCCTTCCAAATAATAGGTTTTCTCAAGGCCCTCAAAATATTCGTTTGTTTCTGTGATGACCTCTTCATTTGACCCGAATCTCTTACCGCCGAGCCATTTCTTCATGTTTGGAAACAAAAAATAGTCACAGGGGGCTAAATCTGGAGAATATGCTGGATGGGGTAGCAGTTCGTAGCCCAATTTATGAAATTTTGCCATGCTGACTACACACGTGTGCACCCGTGCATTGTCCTGATGGAACAGCACTTTTTTTTCGCCAAATGCGGTCGTTTCTGCTTCAAATCAATATCGAATCTGTCCAAAAGCTCTGAATAATATTCGCCGGTGATCGTTTTACCCTTTTCAAGGTAATCGATGTGAATGATACCTTGTGCATCCCAAAAAACTGTGGCCATGACCTTGTTGGCCGACAGACCCACCTTGGCCTTCTTTGGTGCACGTTCACCCGGAGAAACCCACTGTCTTGATTGTTCTTTGGTCTCTGGTGTGGTGTGGTGGATCCATGTTTCGTCTACGGTAACGAAACGGCGCAAAAATTCGTTTGGATTGCGGTTGAACATCGCCAAACACTCCTTTGAAATGGTCACACGGTTGCGCTTATGGTCGTGTGTGAGCAATCGCGGCACCCATCGCGCGGAAAGCTTTTTCATGTCCAAATATTCATGTAAAATGTGATGTACCCGTTCAGTTGAGATGCCTACAGCCTCAGCTACCTCACGCACTTTCATTCTCCGATCATCCAATATCATTCCATGGATTTTGTCGACGATTTCTGGCATGACGACCTCTTTTGGGCGACCTGAACGTTCGGCATCACTTGTACTGGTACGACCACAACGGAACTCAGTAAACCATTTCTTAACCATTGAAATTGATGGTGCAGAGTCCCCATAATATTTATCAAGTCTTTCCTTGGTTTCGGTGATGGATTTTTTACGCAAAAAATAATGCTTAATTAGCACACGAAATTCACTTTTTCCATTTTCGTTAAAATTCACGAGATCGTCTGCTTTCAATGCCTATAAAACGCAAACCAAAAAACGCAGCTTTCTCAAAATTTTACAGTCAGCTGTTAATCGATAACTGCTGACAGGAGCAGTGTTGTATTTAGAGCAGGTGCGCGGCAAACACAAAAAGTCACGGACTTATCAAACGACCCTCGTAACTTAAGGTATCCAAAGGTAGCTTGCAGTCGATGGTACAGTAGAAGAGCATGGTCACCCTAATAATAATATAATACTCTTAGGCTAACCGACTCAAACCATTTTAATATCTAAGGAATCAACAAGTGAAAAACGAATGACTAACTTCAAATTATATTTTAATTTACACAATAAAATATTCCGATAAAATATTTCCATGTTAAAAACTTCAAATTTTGAAAGACCGATTCAATAAACATTATTTTGATTCATATAGCCGGTTGAGAATGTAGGCAAGCACCATCATAAAATGGACGAAACACCATTATTTTAAAGCTTCTCGGCTTTAGAGATTTCACGTCTTTGAAAAGCGACTTCAGGATGATTCATCTTCCTCTGACGCGCTGTAGACTGTTATCCATCTCTCACCGTCAATCACTTCCGTTTTATTATAATCATTTCGAGCCGAGGTATCCTTATCAAGTTTTTTTATTAAAATGGGTATAACTCTTCTACAGTATGTGACTTTCTTAGTTTCGTGGGTGACTTGTGGTTTGTCTTCAACGCTAGGGTCCCAGTAGACTGTGATGCCCGAGGCAGTCGATTCAATTTCTCTTAAACAGGATTTACTTTCTTTTGATTCCATTTTACAAAATGTGCTTTAGTATTTTACGCCGGAAACAAAGTATTTCAAAATAAATAAAAAATAAAAATGTTTACACAGATAATTTTGCTTTGGGAACTACAATATAACTAAATCAGAACTAAGGAATGTTTCGACCTAAGACTCCTTCTATTACTTCAATGTCAAGACCTACTCGGATCTTAAAAAAAAAAGAGCGGCATACATTTAAATTATTCACAGCCTGCCTTGCTTGTTAACTGCCAGGAACTTTCAGTGCCATGCTTACACCTTCTTAAATAAATAGAAAGTCGGGCATCCGGACAGACAGACAGATATGGCACGATCGACGCGGCTAGTAATGCAGAACAAGAAAATATATACTTGGTGGGACCTGTGACGCCTCCTCCTGCCTGTTGCATACATTTGCAATATTTAAAATGTTGCAGTGGGTATATTTATTTTGGCCAGGAGTTATGACACTATAAAGTATGGTTAATACCATAAGTCGATCTAGCTTTGTCTGTCTGTACGTTCGTCCGTCTGTTGCAACGCAAACTAGTCAGTTTAAAAGATATCTTAAAAAAATTTGGCATCCATGTTTCTTATTGCTGCACGCTATTAATAAGACGGAACAAGCTAGATCGGATCGATATATCTCACAGCTGCCACACAATCTAACTTCCCGTTTTTGTTCTTTTTCAAAATACTCCAACCAAGATGACTACATTGTCAATGTTCCAAAGATGTATTACTCACAAGCGCTCGAATTCTCATTCCTTTTCATTCCTACATTAACCTTGCAATGACGTCACAGCATGCTAGTCTGTATACAAATCTTAGCAAACAAGGACTTTGTTTAATAACGTCTGTGTTTGTTATCCAATCGGAATAAAATTTTGACGTTGGTATTATAATTAGCTAAATATGCTCTAACTCAAAATATTGTATCTTTTATATGTCGGTCACAAATCAACTTAAGATTAAATTATTGATCAGATCTGTCACGCCTTCTCATGAATGAATCTGTCGATTCTTTTCATGACACTACCCGCTAATTCCTTTTTTCTTATAAAAAATTTATTTGAAATAAGAAAACGCACATAAAAGCAAAACAATTGCAGAGTACAAAAATGGAATGAGTTCGTTTTTAATGGAACGCCTGGCCGATCGCTTTCCCAAGAAACTGATCCAGACGTACCGTGTTTTTCCCAATCAGGATGAAATTAGCGACGTCTTTGTGCAACCCTATAACTCCATGCTAACGCTACGGCGTTTGACTACAGCAGCCGACAGTGTTGTTGTATTGGATAATACAAGTACAGCACTGAACCGTATTGCTTGCGATCACCTCCATATTCAAAATCCAACCTTCACACAAATTAATACTCTTGTCTCGACCATCATGAGTATGAGCACAACCACTTTTCGTTATCCATCATATATGAATAACAATCTCATCGGATTGACGGCTCCATTAACACCCACACCGCAACTTTACCGAGATTAGCGTCGCTGGTAAGCGGAGTATAAGCAGTCATCACCAGTCATCACTGGTTATACTCCGCTTACCAGCGACGCTTATCTCAGTAATCAGGCTGTCAACGTGCAATCGACAACTGTGCTGGACGTGATGCGCCGCCTCTTGCAACCAAAGAATATGATGGTATCCACTGGACCCGACAAAAGCAACCATCATTGTAACATATCCATATTGAACATTATACAGGGCGTGGTGGACCCCACGCAGGTCCACAAGTCACTGCAACGCATAAGAGAACGCAAATTGGCACAATTTATACCTTGGGGTCCAACATCTATTCAAGTGGCACTTACCCGCTCCTCCCCATACGTGCAGAGCAGTCATCGTACCTCCGGCCTAATGTTGGCCAATCATACTAGTATTTGTTCACTCTTTGAGCGCGCTCTAAATCAATATGACAAGCTACGCAAGCGTGGTGCATTTCTGGATCAGCTTCGTCGAGAAGACATTTTCAAGGATAATCTCAGTGAGCCGGACAAGTCTAGAGAGGTTGTAGATAGTCGTGTGCAGGAGTACGAAGTGGCAACACGCATGGACAAGAAAAAGAGTTTTGCCCGTATATAAATGAGTGTTTTTACCGTTTAATTGACACGCAAGGATTTAAAATCCTTCAAGTATTCGTACACCTTCAAGTTATTTAAATAAGTATCGTTTTTACTATTAACCGTATGCGTATAACCGTTACTATACACAACTTCAAATATGTGCTTTTATGCTTGCACATTCCTGCCCTTTGTGTTAACAAACATGTTTAATAAATCTACGATGACACTTTAAATACAAAAAAAAAAAAAAAAATCACGAGCCGAAAAGTGTATTTTAAAAAAATTTTCGTAGCTCGGATTATTTTGATGTGTACAGTTTAATAATAACTAAATAACTAAATCAGAACCAATGAATGTTTCGACCTATATGATTCCGTCTATGACTTCAATGTCAAGACCTACTCGGATTATATTATAATTAGCTAAGTATGGTCCGAGTAGGTCTTGACAATGACGTCATAGAAGGAATCTTAGGTCGAAACATTTATTGGTTCTGATTTAGCCATTTAGTTATTATTGTACTTCACACAAAAAAATTATCTGAGCTAACATTATTATTTTTAAATACTCTTTTCCGCCGGAAAACTACAGTCGAGTAGTTTTCAAAAATTTGATTTTATATTTTTTGCAATATTTAAGACAATCACAAAGTTTCGGATGTTCGAGTGGGACGACGATACATCTGCATTTGCACATTTATGTTTTGGTGTCCCGCTCTAACACACATCAATTGCCGTATTCGACTGTCGCTCTTGTTATACCCTTCGATTATTGAAAATGGTCAAAAAAGGGTATACTAACTTTGTGCAAATGTATGTAACAGGCAGAAGGAGGCGTGGGAGACTCCACAAAGTATATATATTCTTGCTCAGGATCACTAGCCAAGTCGATTAAGCCATGTCTGTCTGTCCGGATGTCCGGATGACCAGACCACACAGATATCCGCTCTTATAAAATCTAGAGACACCAAATTTGGCATGAAGGTTTCTGCTTACCAGGCGCAGATCAAGTTTATTTCTAATGCTGGGTGCCACGCTCACCGCCCCCTCAAATTTAATCTTTTAAGCTGATAAGTGAGCGACATATAAAAGATACAACATTCTGAGTTAGATCATACTTAGCTAATTATAATACCAACATAACGTCAAAATCTCAATCCGATCGGACAGCGAACACAGACGTTCTTAAACAAAATCCTTGTTTGCTATGATTTTGTATTCAAACGTACACATACACATACATACATTTGTGCTTGACCAATTAAATGGTTCATGCATATACACGTATTCATACAAAGACGCATATAAAGGCTTACGTTACGATATTTCTATTATGTAGTAGTATCGTACAATTATGGACTCTTTACGTTTAAAAAAAGGTCGAAGGGTATCCTACTGTCGTGTGCCGCTCGACTGTTGCTCTTGTTTATTATACGGTCTTTCTGGTGTTCCACTCTCGAGTTCATATAGAGTATTAGGAGATTTAATTAGAATATAGTTGACAATTCGATATCAACCCGAATTGCTTCTTTGATCGATATTTCCTTTTACGATCTGCATATTTATACGTTCTAAACGAAGTGTTACATCAAGGATTACTATTTGTATTGAGTTCACTGTAAGGATTTTGCTGTTATTGTTTTCGTTATTCGTTCTCGGCTGTATTACCTTAAACTCAAACTTCATCTGGTCCAAGCTCGGACGTTTAAGTAATTACATACACAGTCGGTCGGATGGTCGAACGGTCAAACGGTCGGACAGACGCGCACACAACTCAATTACAGAACTCGGTGCGCCATGTGTATTCGATGAAGAATTTCATTTGGCTGGCAAGTCACGTGATGTGCAACAGCAGACCGCGCCGAACCAAACCGGACAGGACCGAAACGGACCGGCAGGGCAGGCCAGCAGGACAGGGCAGCGTCTCGTCTCGCCTCGCCTCGCCTCACTTCTCCGCGCCCTGCCTTGGCTAGCTGCAGGCGCAGTAAGTATACGCAACGTTGGCCAACAGTTTGATAAACTGCGCCCAACTGAAAATAGAAGAAGGCCGCAAGACTTTTGGCAATGTCCAAGCCTCTGTTCCTCCTACTTAATGCAAAGGAACGCAAATGAACAGAGAGAGCCTGTCGCTAATTTATGTATGTTATGTTGCCCCGTTGCCATTCCCTCCCCCGCCACTCCACCACCTCCATCCCTTTCACTGTTGGCATCCCTTAAGCAGCTCGTCGCTTTAGTGTTTAACATGCGCTCGCTGCGGTCAAGTGTTCTGGTAGACGGTGAGAGGTGGGACAGGAGAAACGGAACAGGGAAGGCGTAGCATTCCATGCTTATGCACAACACATGGCACTGTGGCACCGTGGCACCATGGCACCATGGCACATGACATTCCCAGCGGCACGCTTCGCAAGCATCAATATTCCTGGCGCTGCCATTGTCTATAGACGCGCTCGGCCACTTTCGAAGGTCACAGAAGGCGGCTATGGCGGCGACTGATGCCAAAGGCGAGTTGAGGCAAATGCGCACACATAACGACAAGGCAGGCCATACAAGTCAGTGCATGCACACACACAGACACACATACGTACACATGTAGTCGAAATATTGACACGACTTGCTCCGACTCTCACCCTGACGACCCGACTAAGCGAATTGTTGCGCCTTATTGGCAGAGCAAAAGACGTGCAAAGCTGTCGCTGCCGGGGAGACAGAGACGGAGACGAAGTCAAAGTCGGTGTGCCTGATCCTTGGTCTTCTCCTGCTTCTTATTCTTCTTCTCCTTCTTCTTTTTCTTCGCCTCCCAGCGTCCTTCTTTTTAATCTCATTTTGCCGATTTTAAAGAGGTTTGCGCCACGCCAGAGCAACAGCAAGCAACAACTGCCCCGTGCCCTTGTGCTGCTCCTCCTTCTTCTCCTGCTTCTCCTGCTCTGTTTCCAATTGCCTGAATTCGAAAATTCGTTTACTTCAATAATGCCAAATAAAGGCTAAGATTATTTTGTGCGATTTATATTAAACGGCAAAGCCATATTTATGCATGTGTATGTGCGCGAGTGTGTGCATGTATGCATTACACAAAGCAGGCAGCCAACACGCACACACACACACACACACACACACAGATGGCAACTAAAGCAAAACTACCCAAATGGAGAACCGTGGTGCACACCGCAATACTCCCATGCGCTGGGGACGTGAAGTATGTATAAAATATAGCTGGTATTTTATATTTGGCATTGTATTTATATGCGGTATTTATATTTATACCCTGTAAACAGGAAGTGCACGTTGCTTTGGGTATGGAAAAATATGCAAAACACCGGGAAAAAACAAAATCAACAACCCCCTTTTAAATGAACATGAATAAGAGAAAGCCACAGAACCATCAGGAATTCAACTCAGATTTTAGCTGATCCCTGAGATAGTTATAAATATAGTTACTGAATTCAAAAAAATAATAAGTAATTTCATTATTTTCAAACATAAATTTCTTTTTCTTAGCTTATTTTTTATATAACATTTTTATAATTTGTGGACATTTTATTGAATTTGAGTTGACTGATTTCAGTACATATGAAATAATAAAATAAATCATAAGCTAAACATTTTTAGTACATTTAAAATTAAATTGGTATTTCTAGGTTAATCTATTAACAGGTTTTTCTATTTACAGGTTATCAAATAAGTGTAACCGGCTAGCCTGGTCAACACTGTCTCAGTCCCCCTGGATAAGGTAATTGATAAAAGCTACACATAGGTATAGTTCTGTAGAAGATAAATTGGCTATAGACGGCATAATAGGTAATATAAGTAAACTTGAATAAAAAGGCAGTCTCAAGTTTATACAAGAATAACACATTCCATATATACATCTACTCTGTTTCGAAATGCCATAATCGATTATTTGTAGAAAAGGGAATCTTACACGTGCCTTATCATTTGGAGAACCATTTCTTATTGGGTATGGTTCAGACTAAAATTAATTATAGCTCTTATTTAATCATCATCAGATTTTATTAATTCAGAGAGTATCTCCGAGTCAGTCAGTTTCGATCAAATTATATGCATGTACTTATAACAAATGTGTGTGAAGAAACATACATTAATGTAGGGTATATGTACGTAGTAGGGTGTGTGTTGGCTTGTGTGTGTGTGCTCCGCATGTTTTCGCCAAATGGAAGGCGAATTGTTCACAAGTCAACCGTGCGTTTTCGCGATACATTATTACAAAAACGCGAATATTGAAATAGCTCTTGAGTAACATTCGACTTAGACGCAACAAATGTCAGCTGGAATCGAATTTCTATATGGTATACGAGTTAAGAATTATAAATTCGATATTTATATTTATTATATTAACATTAACAATCATCATTAGATGAACACAAATATAAAATATATATTAATGTTATTTGCAATATTTTTTTTTAATTTAAATGTTATGCTTTTATTTATTTAAAGAGTTTACAAAATGTTAAAAGACCGTCAGAAAGTATGGTTCATGTTTCGAATGACGACAGAGTCAGTCCCCCCACGTCGTTTAACTCAGTGACGCCTACAGGGTATGCGAGTGCGGCCAACCACTTGTTTAATATTGAAATCAGTCAAACTGTCAAATCGGAAAATCTCTGCTGATTGATTTTTGCATGTCGATGTATGTGTATGTGTGTAAATATATACATGTGGTACATATATATGTATCGAACTTATTGTACAACATGGATAATTAATGCATATATTATTATGCAAGCCACGACTTTCTCATTATTTATTTACTGCGTTCTCCTGTGATGCGACACTGAACCTAAATAACAACAGCAACAGTTGCTTATGCTTCAATCACAACAACAACAACAGCCACAACAATTGCTAATGCCATAACAACAATAGTTGCTGCTACAACGACAACAGCAACAACAAGAACTGAAACTTGGCATAAGTTTTGAATTATGGCACATCTGATTGCATTAACCCCTTCATGTGATTATTAATGCGAGGCGTAGCAGAAATTCCAAGTTGTGAAATCAAATGAGAACGAAATGAAACGGAACTAAGTGAATCGGAACAGACTGAAATGAAACAAAAATTAAATGGCAGATATTCGCGAATAAGCGATGCTGAAAACCGCAAAAATGCAATTTAAAACAAATCTTATAGGAGCCACACACACACACACACTCTGGCACACACACACAGACACACACTCACAGCCACAGACAGAGACACACACAAAGCAGCCAAGCGATGGCATAGCTTGTAAGCCCCCTCACCTTGTTGCCCCCTTAGTCAACGCACCTGACCTGTCACTGCAGGCAGGCAGTCTGGCAGTCTGGCAGTCTGGCAATCTGACAGTCTGGCAGGTTGACTGGCTGGCTGTGTGATTTTTAATTGAAGGCACGACTTTTGGGCCTTGGCCCACAAAACGGTAGGTAGCTGCATAAATTTCATTAGTAAACTTTTAATTAGAAAATTTTCGGAATGAATTTAATTAGTGCAAATAGACAAACACGCGCGCATACGCAGCACCAACATTAATGGCAATGCAATATAATAATAACAACAAAGCATCAGCAACAACAATAACAACGCCAGCATCAAGACCAACAACAACAACAACAATAGCCATAACAACAACACATAACTACAGAGCACGCAAACAAAGTCAAATTTAATTTAATAAAACGAAATGAAAATGAGATGCAGCAAGTAAAACACCATAACGGCAATGGAAACGGCTAACCCCAGATCCAACACCCCCACAGACCCCACTCCCTTCTCCCAAATCTACTGCACTGCCACTGACAACTGACTGAAAGAGGGAAATAATTGAAATAATTTGAACAAACCCGAAAATATGCAACATTCGTCTCAAACACGTAGCCCGTCGCCATGATGACATTCTTCACCCCACTTATACAGTATGAGCACACTGGCCAATTCGCCAGGAATTTGCATTTATTATATATTAATTACTACACAAAGCTACATTGGTATATACTATACAAATACTTTGTATAAAAGCATATGGCAAAGAATTTGCTAGCTGTTTATCAAAGGGAAATATGCCTTAAAAACTTAGTATTTCTAATAGGACAAATTGACTTGGTCCCTTTCCTGTCGCTCTGCCACTCGCACCGCCTAATTACGAGGGTCGTTTGATAAGTCCGTGACTTTTTGAATAAAATATATTTTTTTCGTCAAAGAAGCGTTTTATTTCTCAACATAATCTCCTTTTAGCTCTATACATTTAGTCCAGCGTTTTTCCAATTTTTTTATTCCTTCCAAATAATAGCTTTTCTCAAGGCCCTCAAAATAGTCGTTTGTTTCTGTGATGACCCGAATCTCTTACCGCCGAGCCATTTCTTCATGTTTGGAAACAAAAAATAGTCACAGGGGGCTAAATCTGGAGAATATGCTGGATGGGGTAGCAGTTCGTAGCCCAATTTATGAAATTTTGCCATGCTGACACGAAATTCACTTTCTTCCATTTTCGTTAAAATTCACGAGATCGTCTGCTTTCAATGCCTATAAAACGCAAACCAAAAAACGCAGCTTTCTCAAAATTTTACAGTCAGCTGTTAATCGATAACTGCTGACAGGAGCAGTGTTGTATTTAGAGCAGGTGCGCGGCAAATACAAAAAGTCACGGACTTATCAAACGACCCTCGTAGTCAACTCGGTTATTGCATTTTAATAGAATATGTTATTACAAACCAGAAAGAGACGTTATCTTCGAAGTACCGAAGGTCCTATACCCTTCAATCTTCTGCCGAAGGTCCTATACCCTTCAATATTCTGCTATTGTGCCTATACTCGATTTATTTATATATATGTATAATAACTCGGAACTTTTCAACATTGTTCATGGTTTCTTTTATAGCTATAATTACTTTAAATTGCTATACAATAGCCTTTGTTTAAAAAATCGTTGCTTTTCATTGATTATTCCTATGACAGCTATTTGTTATAGTGTTAATATTAATTATTTATATAGAAAAATGCAGATGTAGGAAATTTGTTTGCAATATCTTGAAAATTAAAGTAAAATCGGGCATTATGTTGTATGACAGCTATACGATATATACATAGGTCCGATCCGGCTTGTTTCGATTTATTTTTGTTGTTCCTGATTCCGAGCATACATACTCTATACGTTCAGAGATATCTTCTGACCAAAATGAATATACCCTCTGCAAGCGTGCAAAAAGCCTTTGCCGGCCAAAGGACTCGACTGAAGTTGTGTGCTGTGGACCACATACCATAGTTGAATAGAATCACTAATTACAAAAGCACAATAATAACTAACATACAAAACTTTTTTGCTGTCTCTGATATTATTCGAAGCATCTGCTTTGCAAGTTGCCACCAGGTGTAATTTTTAAAGTCTTCACACATCTCCCAATCGAGTGTCATCAAATGAAAATGTTCAGGAAAACAAAACATTCAAAACATGTTTTCTTTTGTGATGGACATTCGGATTTTTTTGTGTATTATAATTTGCTTACTCGTAATAAATGAATATTTTCAAGTGACTACTAAAACTACAGAGATTACAAACTAAACACATACGTCACTCGATATCAATCAAAATATAACGAACTACAGCTTTAGGTTGTCATAGGTCGGTTTTTCAAACAGTAAATATATAAAATATATATTTTCAAGTATGTGAATATATATGTTTTTGCAAATTATTCGTAGAACACACAGCATATTTGATAATTAAACTGTTTACGTATGAAGAAGTTGACTTGCTTCGTTAATTAACTTCTTATTAACTAAGTAGGCAAGTAGTTCTTAATTTAGTAGTTAACAATTAATTAGCCATTACCCAGTAAATTAGGTAAGCCGTAGCAAGCTGTGGGAATGTCGTTAAGAAAGATTAAAAGAGTTGTTGACTTAACATCTGAATGGCGCACATATAACATTTACACGATTTTTAATGAAGTAATTAAAAAAATGAATAATACTCATGTGTTTTAGAAATTCAGCAAATTTGGTGTACCTGTTGCATATTGATTGAATCTGTCTGACGAGCGCTTAGAGATTAGATACGCATCTTTATTGAAGGGAAACAATCTGTAAAGCAGATCATGGAAATTGAGATGCCAGCATAAACTTCTTAATTGTTCGAGTTTCAGTCCATCACACAGAACAGTGAACACTCTGAACGTTTTGCATTTAATCCAACGTGACGGGGACACACGCAAAGTGCACACAATGAGGAAGTTGCGGGCTTCGTTAATAAACTATTAATATAAGTATTAAGTAATACATAAAATACAAACAAATGTGCTGAGTGTTGTGCAGCTTATGAGGAGAGTCTATGCCAGCAAAACTACCCCGAGGCCAGAAGTTGAGTATCGTATTAAAGCGTCTCTTGGCTGAAAAGTTTTTATTTTTATTTTTCTGCGTTTTGATTGAGAAATTGCAACGTTAGCACTGACAACGCACAGTGGGCTGCGCCACTGGAAATACTAAAACAATGTTCGTTCAATTTCTCGTTGGCTTTGTGAGAATTTAAGACCATATACCTGAAACTACACCACTGTGCAAACGCGTCGGGGCAAATCGTTTTTTCGTTATTAATCATTGTTTTTTTTTTATGCAAATTATAAATTATCGGGTCGTCTCGCGACTGAACTTGCGTCTGTTGGTAATTTACTCTAGAAACTATCATTTACTCAATTTTGATTGTAGGAAAAGAGTTATTATTTAGTGCTTTACTCTATGATTTTCTACTCCACACAGACTCAAACAGAAGTCACTAAGATGCCGCCCACTTCTCTCATTCATTTGACTAATTAAGCTATTTATTACCTTGCGATCCGTCACAAAATCACCGTAGAACATTTGAAAGAGAGAGTGGTATATATCGGTTCTGCATTACTGCAATAAAATTAAAATTGAACGTTTAATTGCATTATTATTTTCCCACAATTCCCCCAAGTTATTCTGGAAACTTAGTTTGACTGGTTTCATTTCAAGTCGAGAGCATTGTAAGAGAGTGTAATGGGGGATATTCCCGAGATAATTGACTTGTTTTATTGTTTGATACGCAAAGAATAAAAAACCTACCCGATTCCGATAAGTACACATCAAATACGTTGGCAATGGACTGCAGGGTTTTTCACTCGAAACCAGACAGGTAGACAGGTAATGAGAAAAGTTAAAAGTGACGAACCAAGGTTCGGACACTTTGCTCACGCTGCGACCTCTTGGCGAAGACGTTCAATGTGTGGCCTTGGTTAATTATATTTATCCATTATTTAGTGTATATCAAAGTGTAGTTATTATTCTTTATTAGCTTCATACACTCTCAATTAATTTATCCCAACTATTCGACTTTGTTGTGAACAAGTTTTTAAACTCTTTATACACTGCACATAAAAGAGTTCTCTTAAATAAATTTATGTTGGATTAAAAAGTATTAGACAGTAGGTTTTCTATTACTATAATGTGCAGTCATTTTTAGTTTTGTGTAATGTATTTTTAGGGCCTTCTTAAAGTTGCATAACTTGTAATTAACAGTAAGTGCGCTCTTCTAACTTTTTTCCAACACATGTTTGGGCTATTCATACCCAGCACCGTGTGAGAAGATAATACAGGCACGATGCAATGATTTTGTGACGTTTATGCAGTGAACCATACGTTTGTGCAGGGTATTTACCCGTTGACCACTATCGACTTGAAGCTTCTGAACTTGCCTATGCATAGGATTGAGTTAATTATGATAATGGACAGTGGGCATACGAATTCACTGTAGACGCTGAGATTTTTCTCGTTTTCTCACTCGACTCACTCGAGATGGCAATAAACAGAACTTTATTATACTCTTTTTACACAATTTTAATTGGTACATCTTGGGTAGTACATCACGCTATCATTATTCTGTGGTTTTTTTAGCATATTTTGCATAATTCATAATCATTCTTTAAGTTCTTTTGTTGTTAATTTAATAATTCTCTCGCATTGTTATTTTAATTAGTCGCGATTAGCTCAGCAGCACGTTTGAGCCGATACCTTCTGCCAATCTCTGTTGCTGTTTCGTTGTGGTATCTGTTTATAGAATGCTGTGCTAACGGCACTTTAACTCTGAAGACTCGACGTGACGTGACGCGACGCGATGCCGCAATTCAGTCTAACATGGGCAGGCAGAGTGGCCAATAAATCCCCGACATGCCTACTTATCGCCATTTGCCTTGAAGCGGGCATTTTTCCCACAGTTTGCCGCTTGATTACAGCATTTACATGGGGCATCATAAAGCACGCCTGTCGCCGGGCTAGCCAGCAAACCGGTTCACTAATGCACTCCACCAGTTCCGGAAGCTGCCCGAGGGCAACACTTAGACGTTCTGCACAAGAAAGCAGAGTCGGCCAGGGCTGCAATAAATGAATATACAATAAATATCTCGTACATATGGATGATTAAATGAATCGAATAAAGAACCAGAGAGAGCATATTCCTAAAGCCGAATGTCGAATTCTCTTCATTTGTGATCAGGTCTAACGACTGATCGTTCAAAGTAATTACTGCTTCTACATATATATATAATATTTAGAACCGTTCTATAAACCAAAACGAATTCCAGACAGTTGAATGGCATTAACCCACTTTCATAGATGGGCTACGTCGAAAACATAATTTATGAACTGATTTAAAAACAAACAATTGAGAGTGCTTCTGTGGAGTGTGCTTGACTGTTGTATACCCTCTATAAGTCTGCATACTCTTTTATGTTATTTCTCAAATAATTCTTGTACACAACACAACTTAAAGAACGTTATAGTTTTAAACATCGATTTAATTAAAATTCACGAAGTAAAGAAGGTGTGGTTAAACTTTAAAAGAATCTTGATCTGAGTCCAAATTTGGTTTGCCGTAACTCTTTCAGTCATTGTTGGAGGGACGGACAGATGAACATTGCTACTAAACTCGACTGTTGATGCAGATTAACCATTTACGTTATACATATATACTTTATCGTTATAATAGCATTCCACCCTATGGGTAGCCGACGTGAACAGGTTTGACGTGTAAGAACTCTCAACACACCTAGTTAAGTTTCTTTTTATAAAAGCAAAGAATTCTTTTATTTTCACTTCTACATCGACTGTCTAATATAACCTTGTTGTCTTTGGTTCTTAATGTGTTACGAATTTGATGCAAAAATCAGTATACCTTCGCGTAAGGCATGCTAGCAAACCTCATATGATGCTGCGAGGGATCGTCTTGCGGACTTTCAACCCTGTTTACGGCATCGGCGTCGACGTCGCTGTCGACTTCAACGCTGACCGTTCACAATTCATAAAGCAAAAATAAGGTGAAGCCTGAGCTCAGTAGTCAACAGACTGTCGCGATGCTGAGATTAGCCAACAAGTGCAGTCCTGGTCTCGGCTCGTGCCGCTGGCCAACTGCAGTGCTGGCGCTGGTGCTGATGCAGCTCTACATGACGCTGTCGGCAGCCACAACGAATGACGAGACGACATCAGACTATTGTGCCCCAGCGCTGTGTGAGATCTTCAATGGCACCCATGTACTGCAGATGAAGAACACTGCCTGCGGCAACAATGGCAGCTTTGGTGCCAGCTGCGGACCGAATCCCAAGTTGCTATACATGAGCGATCGTCGCCGGCAGCTTTTGCTCGACATGCACAATCTGGTGCGCAACAAGGTCGCCAGCGGCGAGGTGCCTGGCTATAAGTCTGCCACCCAAATGCCATTGGTCAAGTGGGATGCTGAGCTGGAGCATATGGCTGCATTGCATGCGAAACGTTGCCAGTTTGCTCACGACGAGTGCCGCAATACGCCGAAATACCCGTTGAGTGGACAGAACATCGGATACTTTTGGATCGGACGCGAGTTCAAGTCGCATTCGCGACGCATGAAATCCTTTGTGATTAACTGGTTTCGCGAGTACAGGGATGCCAATCAGAGCCACATCGACAGTTTTCATCAACACTTTGAGGGGTAAGTTGGAATGAAATCAGCTAAAGACTGAAAATATAAGTACCATATATTTTTCATTTTAATACAGAAAAAAAATCGGTCATTTCACTTTGCTTGTCGCCGATCGAGTTCATCGTGTGGGTTGTGCTGGTGTTCGGTTCCTAGAGCCCACTGCCAATAGATTTCAGTTTCTGCTGACCTGCAATTATGACTACAATAACATATACAACGAGCCCATTTACCAAACTGGTCCCACAGCCTCTAAATGCATCTATCGTGTCAGCGAACAGTATCCAGCTCTTTGTGATTGGCGAAATTCTGCGGATTACTCCGACGAGAGTGTGGAAGACGACAATGCCGTGGACAACAACATACCAATCTGAGGGGAGGGGATGTATTAACCATGTTTGTATTTAGTTCGTTCCTGCTAGGTATTGTCGAGGAAAACATCAGTTTAATGTTTCAGTTGTCCACATCTACTTCGAACGACATTATTATCTATCTTTAATATTGAGCCGCCTAACAATTCATTAAGTGATGGCAATATCAATTTGATCTTTGATTAACCCTAAATGCTTAGCATTAATATTCTAAAGATTTTTTTTTTTTTGTATGTATTCAAATCAAGCAAGTTTTTTAAACAAGCCATTTCTAGTGCAATAAATAAGTTTTTTTTATCAACCGCATCCCTTAAAATATCTTATATCTTATCGCATTATTGTGAATACCGCGTGCAAATTGTTTGTCTAACTGTCGTTTATTAAAATAAAATATGAAATATAATTTGTTCAGTAAATCAAAATAATAAGATATAAACACAATGTATATCAAAAGGATTTAAATCATTAGAATCGAACTTCAGTAGTAGTCCCCGTCAGAGCTGGCCTCCGTTGACTTCACCTCGAATATGTTGAATGGTGGCAAGGAGTCCGTTGTACTGCTATCAATTTCCGTTGTTGGCCTGTGAGTAGTTGGATCAGTTGGCTTTACTGTGGTGGGTTTGTAGGTAGTTGAATACGTAGTCTTCAGAGTTGTAGATTGATGTGTAGTTGACTTCAGAGTGCTCGATTGATCAGTAGTTGATTTAGTCGTGTTCGTCGTTGTAGGTTTATGGGTCGATGACTCGGTCGTCTTTACAGTGGTCGTTTGGTGAGTAGTGGGTACTGTGGTAGGTTTGTGAGAAGTTGACTCAGTTGGCTTGGTAGTGGTTGGCTCATGAGTGCTAGGCTTAGAGGTTGACTTAGTTGGCTCTGTAGGCTTCAATGTGGTAGGCTCGTGAGTGCTTGGCTTGGAGGTTGATTTTGTTGGCTCTGTAGGCTTCAATGTGGTAGGCTCATGAGTGCTTGGCTTAGAGGTTGACTTAGTTGGCTCTGAAGGCTCCAGTGTGGTTGGCTCATGAGTGCTAGGCTTAGAGGTTGGCTTAGTTGGCTCTGTAGGCTTCAATGTGGTAGGCTTCAGTGTGGTTGGCTCATGAGTGCTAGGCTTAGAGGTTGACTTAGTTGGCTCTGAAGGCTTAGCAGTGGTGGGCTTATGAGTGCTAGGCTTTAAAGTTGATTTAGTTGCGTCTGTAGGCTTAGCAGTGGTTGGCTCATGAGTGCTTGGCTTAGTGGTTGACTTAGTTGGCTCTGTAGGCTTCAATGTGGTTGGATCATGAGTGCTTGGCTTAGAGGTTGACTTAGTTGGCTCTGTAGGCTTCGATGTGGTAGGCTCATGAGTGCTTGGCTTTAAAGTTGACTTAGTTGGCTCTGAAGGCTTAGCAGTGGTTGGCTCATGAGTGCTTGGCTTAGTGGTTGACTTAGTTGGCTCTGTAGGCTTCAATGTGGTTGGCTCATGAGTGCTAGGCTTAGAGGTTGACTTAGTTGGCTCTGTAGGCCTAGAAGTGGTTGGCTCATTAGTGCTTGGCTTGGAGGTTGATTTTGTTGGCTCTGTAGGCTTAGCAGTGGTTGGCCCATGAGTGCTAGGCTTAGAGGTTGTTTTAGTTGGCTCTGTAGGCTTCAATGTGGTAGGCTCAAGAGTGCTTGGCTTGGATGTTGATTTTGTTGGTTCTGTAGGCTTTATTGTGGTAGGCTCATGAGTGCTTGGCCTAGAGGTTGACTTAGTTGGCTCTGTAGGCTTAGCAGTGGTTGGCTCATGGGTGCTTGGCTTTAAAGTTGACTTAGTTGGCTCTGTAGGCTTAGCTGTGGTTGGCTCATGAGTGCTTGGCTTAGAGGTTGATTTGGTTGGCTCTGTAGGCTTCAATGTGGTAGGCTCATGAGTGCTTGGCTTGGAGGTTGATTTTGTTGGCTCTGTAGGCTTGGCAGTGGTGGGCTCATGAGTGATAGGCTTAGAGGTTGTCTTAGTTGGCTCTGTAGGCTTCAATGTGGTAGGCTCATGAGTGCTTGGCTTGGATGTTGATTTTGTTGGCTCTGTAGGCTTCAATGTGGTAGGCTCATGAGTGCTTGGCTTGGAGGTTGATTTTGTTGCCTCTGTAGGCTTCAATGTGGTAGGCTCATGAGTGCTAGGCTTAGAGGTTGTCTTAGTTGGCTCTGTAGGCTTAGCAGTGGTTGTCTCATGAGTGCTTGGCTTAGAGGTTGACTTAGTTGGCTCTGTAGGCTTCAATGTGGTAGGCTCATGAGTGCTTGGCTTGGAGGTTGATTTTGTTGGCTCTGTAGGCTTCAATGTGGTAGGCTCATGAGTGCTAGGCTTAGAGGTTGACTTAGTTGGCTCTGTAGGCTTCAATGTGGTAGGCTCAGGAGTGCTAGGCTTAGAGGTTGACTTAGTTGGCTCTGTAGGCTTCAATGTGGTAGGCTCATGAGTGCTAGGCTTTAAAGTTGACTTAGTTGGCTCTGTAGGCTTAACAGTGGTGGGCTCATGAGTGCTAGGCTTAGAGGTTGACTTAGTTGGCTCTGTAGGCTTAGCAGTGGTTGGCTCATGAGTGCTAGGCTTAGAGGTAGGCTTAGTTGGCTCTGTAGGCTTCAATGTGGTAGGCTTCAGTGTGGTTGGCTCATGAGTGCTAGGCTTAGAGGTTGACTTAGTTGGCTCTGTAGGCTTCAATGTGGTTGGCTCATGAGTGCTTGGCTTAGAGGTTGACTTAGTTGGCTCTGTAGGCTTCGATGTGGTAGGCTCATGAGTGCTTGGCTTAGAGGTTGATTTTGTTGGCTCTGTAGGCTTCAATGTGGTAGGCTCAGGACTGCTAGGCTTAGAGGTTGACTTAGTTGGCTCTGTAGGCTTCAATGTGGTAGGCTCATGAGTGCTTGGCTTAGAGGTTGACTTAGTTGGCTCTGAAGGCTTCAGTGTGGTAGGCTTCAGTGTGGTTGGCTCATGAGTGCTAGGCTTAGAGGTTGACTTAGTTGGCTCTGTAGGCTTAGCAGTGGTGGGCTTATGAGTGCTAGGCTTTAAAGTTGATTTAGTTGGGTCTGTAGGCTTAGCAGTGGTTGGCTCATGAGTGCTTGGCTTGGAGGTTGATTTTGTTGGCTCTGTAGGCTTCAATGTGGTAGGCTCATGAGTGCTAGGCTTAGAGGTTGACTTAGTTGGCTCTGTAGGCTTCAATGTGGTTGGCTCATGAGTGCTTGGCTTAGAGGTTGACTTAGTTGGCTCTGTAGGCTTCGATGTGGTAGGCTCATGAGTGCTTGGCTTTAAAGTTGACTTAGTTGGCTCTGAAGGCTTAGCAGTGGTTGGCTCATGAGTGCTAGGCTTAGAGGTTGACTTAGTTGGCTCTGTAGGCCTAGAAGTGGTTGGCTCATTAGTGCTTGGCTTGGAGGTTGATTTTGTTGGCTCTGTAGGCTTAGCAGTGGTTGGCCCATGAGTGCTAGGCTTAGAGGTTGTTTTAGTTGGCTCTGTAGGCTTCAATGTGGTAGGCTCATGAGTGCTTGGCTTGGATGTTGATTTTGTTGGCTCTGTAGGCTTCAATGTGGTAGGCTCATGAGTGCTTGGCTTGGAGGTTGATTTTGTTGCCTCTGTAGGCTTCAATGTGGTAGGCTCATGAGTGCTAGGCTTAGAGGTTGTCTTAGTTGGCTCTGTAGGCTTAGCAGTGGTTGTCTCATGAGTGCTTGGCTTAGAGGTTGACTTAGTTGGCTCTGTAGGCTTCAATGTGGTAGGCTCATGAGTGCTTGGCTTGGAGGTTGATTTTGTTGGCTCTGTAGGCTTCAATGTGGTAGGCTCATGAGTGCTAGGCTTAGAGGTTGACTTAGTTGGCTCTGTAGGCTTCAATGTGGTAGGCTCAGGAGTGCTAGGCTTAGAGGTTGACTTAGTTGGCTCTGTAGGCTTAGCAGTGGTTGGCTCATGGGTGCTTGGCTTTAAAGTTGACTTAGTTGGCTCTGTAGGCTTAGCTGTGGTAGGCTCATGAGTGCTTGGCTTTGAGGTTGATTTTGTTGGCTCTGTAGGCTTGGCAGTGGTGGGCTCATGAGTGATAGGCTTAGAGGTTGTCTTAGTTGGCTCTGTAGGCTTCAATGTGGTAGGCTCATGAGTGCTTGGCTTGGAGGTTGATTTTGTTGGCTCTGTAGGCTTTAATGTGGTTGACTTAGTTGGCTCTGTAGGCTTCAATGTGGTAGGCTCATGAGTGCTTGGCTTGGATGTTGATTTTGTTGGCTCTGTAGGCTTCAATGTGGTAGGCTCATGAGTGCTTGGCTTGGAGGTTGATTTTGTTGCCTCTGTAGGCTTCAATGTGGTAGGCTCATGAGTGCTAGGCTTAGAGGTTGTCTTAGTTGGCTCTGTAGGCTTAGCAGTGGTTGGCTCATGAGTGCTTGGCTTAGAGGTTGACTTAGTTGGCTCTGTAGGCTTCAATGTGGTAGGCTCATGAGTGCTTGGCTTGGAGGTTGATTTTGTTGGCTCTGTAGGCTTCAAGGTGGTAGCCTCATGAGTGCTAGGCTTAGAGGTTGACTTAGTTGGCTCTGTAGGCTTCAATGTGGTAGGCTCAGGAGTGCTAGGCTTAGAGGTTGACTTAGTTGGCTCTGTAGGCTTCAATGTGGTAGGCTCATGAGTGCTAGGCTGTAAAGTTGACTTAGTTGGCTCTGTAGGCTTAACAGTGGTGGGCTCATGAGTGCTAGGCTTAGAGGTTGACTTAGTTGGCTCTGTAGGCTTAGCAGTGGTTGGCTCATGAGTGCTAGGCTTAGAGGTTGACTTAGTTGGCTCTGTGGGCTTCAGTGTTGTAGGCTCATGAGTGCTTGGCTTAGAGGTTGACTTAGTTTGCTCTGTAGGCTTAGCAGTGGTGGGCTTATGAGTGCTAGGCTTTAAAGTTGACTTAGTTGGCTCTGTAGGCTTAGCAGTGGTTGGCTCATGAGTGCTTGGCTTAGAGGTTGACTTAGTTGGCTCTGTAGGCTTAGCAGTGGTGGGCTTATGAGTGCTAGGCTTTAAAGTTGACTTAGTTGGCTCTGTAGGCTTAGCAGTGGTTGGCTCATGAGTGCTTGGCTTGGAGGTTGATTTTGTTGGCTCTGTAGGCTTCAATGTGGTAGGCTCATGAGTGCTAGGCTTAGAGGTTGACTTAGTTTGCTCTGTAGGCTTAGCAGTGGTGGGCTTATGAGTGCTAGGCTTTAAAGTTGACTTAGTTGGCTCTGTAGGCTTAGCAGTGGTTGGCTCATGAGTGCTTGGCTTAGAAGTTGACTTAGTTGGCTCTGTAGGCTTCAATGTAGTTGGCTCATGAGTGCTAGGCTTAGAGGTTGACTTAGTTTGCTCTGTAGGCTTAGCAGTGGTGGGCTTATGAGTGCTAGGCTTTAAAGTTGACTTAGTTGGCTCTGTAGGCTTAGCAGTGGTTGGCTCATGAGTGCTTGGCTTAGAGGTTGACTTAGTTGGCTCTGTAGGCTTAGCAGTGGTGGGCTTATGAGTGCTAGGCTTTAAAGTTGACTTAGTTGGCTCTGTAGGCTTAGCAGTGGTTGGCTCATGAGTGCTTGGCTTGGAGGTTGATTTTGTTGGCTCTGTAGGCTTCAATGTGGTAGGTTCATGAGTGCTTGGCTTAGAGGTTGACTTAGTTGTCTCTGTAGGCTTCAATGTGGTAGGCTCAGGAGTGCTAGGCTTAGAGGTTGACTTAGTTGGCTCTGTAGGCTTCAATGTGGTAGGCTCATGAGTGCTAGGCTTTAAAGTTGACTTAGTTGGCTCTGTAGGCTTTGCAGTGGTTGGCTCATGAGTGCTTGGCTTAGAGGTTGACTTAGTTGGCTCTGTAGGCTTCAATGTGGTAGGCTCATGAGTGCTTGGCTTAGAGGTTGACTTAGTTGGCTCTGTAGGCTTCGATGTGGTAGGCTCATGAGTGCTTGGCTTAGAGGTTGATTTTGTTGGTTCTGTAGGCTTCAATGTGGTAGGCTCAGGACTGCTAGGCTTAGAGGTTGACTTAGTTGGCCCTGTAGGCTTCAATGTGGTAGGCTCATGAGTGCTTGGCTTAGAGGTTGACTTAGTTGGCTCTGAAGGCTTCAGTGTGGTTGGCTCATGAGTGCTAGGCTTAGAGGTTGGCTTAGTTGGCTCTGTAGGCTTCAATGTGGTAGGCTTCAGTGTGGTTGGCTCATGAGTGCTAGGCTTAGAGGTTGACTTAGTTGGCTCTGTAGGCTTAGCAGTGGTGGGCTTATGAGTGCTAGGCTTTAAAGTTGATTTAGTTGGATCTGTAGGCTTAGCAGTGGTTGGCTCATGAGTGCTTGGCTTAGTGGTTGACTTAGTTGGCTCTGTAGGCTTCAATGTGGTTGGCTCATGAGTGCTTGGCTTAGAGGTTGACTTAGTTGGCTCTGTAGGCTTCGATGTGGTAGGCTCATGAGTGCTTGGCTTTAAAGTTGACTTAGTTGGCTCTGAAGGCTTAGCAGTGGTTGGCTCATGAGTGCTAGGCTTAGAGGTTGACTTAGTTGGCTCTGTAGGCCTAGAAGTGGTTGGCTCATTAGTGCTTGGCTTGGAGGTTGATTTTGTTGGCTCTGTAGGCTTAGCAGTGGTTGGCCCATGAGTGCTAGGCTTAGAGGTTGTTTTAGTTGGCTCTGTAGGCTTCAATGTGGTAGGCTCAAGAGTGCTTGGCTTGGATGTTGATTTTGTTGGCTCTGTAGGCTTTATTGTGGTAGGCTCATGAGTGCTTGGCCTAGAGGTTGACTTAGTTGGCTCTGTAGGCTTAGCAGTGGTTGGCTCATGGGTGCTTGGCTTTAAAGTTGACTTAGTTGGCTCTGTAGGCTTAGCTGTGGTAGGCTCATGAGTGCTTGGCTTGGAGGTTGATTTTGTTGGCTCTGTAGGCTTGGCAGTGGTGGGCTCATCAGTGATAGGCTTAGAGGTTGTCTTAGTTGGCTCTGTAGGCTTCAATGTGGTAGGCTCATGAGTGCTTGGCTTGGAGGTTGATTTTGTTGGCTCTGTAGGCTTTAATGTGGTTGACTTAGTTGGCTCTGTAGGCTTCAATGTGGTAGGCTCATGAGTGCTTGGCTTGGATGTTGATTTTGTTGGCTCTGTAGGCTTCAATGTGGTAGGCTCATGAGTGCTTGGCTTGGAGGTTGATTTTGTTGCCTCTGTAGGCTTCAATGTGGTAGGCTCATGAGTGCTAGGCTTAGAGGTTGTCTTAGTTGGCTCTGTAGGCTTAGCAGTGGTTGGCTCATGAGTGCTTGGCTTAGAGGTTGACTTAGTTGGCTCTGTAGGCTTCAATGTGGTAGGCTCATGAGTGCTTGGCTTGGAGGTTGATTTTGTTGGCTCTGTAGGCTTCAAGGTGGTAGGCTCATGAGTGCTAGGCTTAGAGGTTGACTTAGTTGGCTCTGTAGGCTTCAATGTGGTAGGCTCATGAGTGCTAGGCTTTAAAGTTGACTTAGTTGGCTCTGTAGGCTTAACAGTGGTGGGCTCATGAGTGCTAGGCTTAGAGGTTGACTTAGTTGGCTCTGTAGGCTTAGCAGTGGTTGGCTCATGAGTGCTAGGCTTAGAGGTTGACTTAGTTGGCTTTGTGGGCTTCAGTGTTGTAGGCTCATGAGTGCTTGGCTTGGAGGTTGATTTTGTTGGCTCTGTAGGCTTTAATGTGGTTGGCTCATGAGTGCTTGGCTTAGAGGTTGACTTAGTTGGCTTTGTAGGCTTAGCAGTGCTGGGCTCATGGGTACTTGGCTTTAAAGTTGACTTAGTTGGCTCTGTAGGCTTAGCAGTGGTTGGCTCATGAGTGCTTGGCTTAGAAGTTGACTTAGTTGGCTCTGTAGGCTTCAATGTGGTTGGCTCATGAGTGCTAGGCTTAGAGGTTGACTTAGTTTGCTCTGTAGGCTTAGCAGTGGTGGGCTTATGAGTGCTAGGCTTTAAAGTTGACTTAGTTGGCTCTGTAGGCTTCAATGTGGTTGGCTCATGAGTGCTTGGCTTAGAGGTTGACTTAGTTGGCTCTGTAGGCTTAGCAGTGGTGGGCTTATGAGTGCTAGGCTTTAAAGTTGACTTAGTTGGCTCTGTAGGCTTAGCAGTGGTTGGCTCATGAGTGCTTGGCTTGGAGGTTGATTTTGTTGGCTCTGTAGGCTTCAATGTGGTAGGCTCATGAGTGCTAGGCTTAGAGGTTGACTTAGTTGTCTCTGTAGGCTTCAATGTGGTAGGCTCAGGAGTGCTAGGCTTAGAGGTTGACTTAGTTGGCTCTGTAGGCTTCAATGTGGTAGGCTCATGAGTGCTAGGCTTTAAAGTTGACTTAGTTGGCTCTGTAGGCTTTGCAGTGGTTGGCTCATGAGTGCTTGGCTTAGAGGTTGACTTAGTTGGCTCTGTAGGCTTCAATGTGGTAGGCTCATGAGTGCTTGGCTTAGAGGTTGACTTAGTTGGCTCTGTAGGCTTCAAAGTAGTTGGCTCATGAGTGCTAGGCTTAGAGGTAGACTTAGTTGGCTCTGTAGGCTTCAATGTGGTAGGCTCACGAGTGCTAGGCTTAGAAGTTGACTTAGTTGGCTCTGTAGGCTTCAATGTGGTAGGCTCATGAGTGCTTGGCTTAGAGGTTGACTTAGTTGGCTCTGAAGGCTTCAAAGTGGTTGGCTCATGAGTGCTAGGCTTAGAGGTAGACTTAGTTGGCTCTGTAGGCTTCAATGTGGTAGGCTCGTGAGTGCTAGGCTTAGAGGTTGACTTAGTTGGCTCTGTAGGCTTCAGTGTGGTAGGCCCATTAGTGCTTGGCTTAGAGGTTGACTTAGTTGGCTCTGTAGGCTTCAAAGTGGTTGGCTCATGAGTGCTAGGCTTAGAGGTTGACTTAGTTGGCTCTGTAGGCTTCAGTGTGGTAGGCCCATTAGTGCTTGGCTTAGAGGTTGACTTAGTTGGCTCTGTAGGCTTCAAAGTGGTTGGCTCATGAGTGCTAGGCTTAGAGGTTGACTTAGTTGGCTCTGTAGGCTTCAGTGTGGTAGGCCCAATAGTGCTTGGCTTGGAGGTTGACTTAGTTAGCTCTGTAGGCTTCAAAGTGGTTGGCTCATGAGTGCTAGGCTTAGAGGTAGACTTAGTTGGCTCTGTAGGCTTCAATGTGGTAGGCTCATGAGTGCTAGGTTTAGAGGTTGACTTAGTTGGCTCTGTAGGCTTCAATGTGGTAGGCTCATGAGTGCTTGGCTTAGAGGTTGACTTAGTTGGCTCTGAAGGCTTTAGTGTGGTTGGCTCATGAGTGCTAGGCTTAGAGGTTGACTTAGTTGGCTCTGTAGGCTTCAATGTGGTAGGCTTATGAGTGGTTGGCTTGGAGGTTGATTTTGTTGCCTCTGTAGGCTTCAATGTGGTAGGCTCATGAGTGCTTGGCTTAGAGGTTGACTTAGTTGGCTCTGTAGGCTTCAATGTGGTAGGCTTATGAGTGGTTGGCTTGGAGGTTGATTTTGTTGCCTCTGTAGGCTTCAATGTGGTAGGCTCATGAGTGCTATGCTTAGAGGTTGACTTAGTTGGCTCTGTAGGCTTCAAAGTGGTTGGCTCATGAGTGCTAGGCTTAGAGGTAGACTTAGTTGGCTCTGTAGGCTTCAATGTGGTAGGCTCATGAGTGCTAGGTTTAGAGGTTGACTTAGTTGGCTCTGTAGGCTTCAATGTGGTAGGCTCATGAGTGCTAGGCTTTAAAGTTGACTTAGTTGGTTCTGTAGGCTTCAATGTGGTAGGCTCATGAGTGCTTGGCTTAGAGGTTGACTTAGTTGGCTCTGTAGGCTTCAGTGTGGTAGGCCCATAAGTGGTTTGCTTGGAAGTTGATTTTGTTGGCTCTGTAGGCTTAGAAGTGGTTGGCTCATGGGTGCTTGGCTTGGATGTTGATTTTGTTGGCTCTGTAGGTTTCAATGTGGTAGGCTCATGAGTGCTTGGCTTGGAGGTTGATTTTGTTGGCTCTGTAGGCTTAGCAGTGGTGGGCTCATGAGTGCTAGGCTTAGAGGTTGTCTTAGTTGGCTCTGTAGGCTTAGCTGTGGTTGGCTCATGAGTGCTTGGCTTAGAGGTTGACTTAGTTGGCTCTGTAGGCTTCAATGTGGAAGGCTCATGAGTGCTTGGCTTGGATGTTGACTTTGTTGGCTCTGTAGGCTTCAATGTGGTAGGCTCATGAGTGCTTGGCTTGGATGTTGATTTTGTTGGCTCTGTAGGCTTCAATGTGGTAGGCTCATGAGTGCTTGGCTTGGATGTTGATTTTGTTGGCTCTGTAGGTTTCAATGTGGTAGGCTCATTAGTGCTTGGCTTGGAGGTTGATTTTGTTGGCTCTGTAGGCTTAGCAGTGGTTGGCTCATGGGTGCTTGGCTTTAAAGTTGACTTAGTTGGCTTTGTAGGCTTAGCTGTGGTTGGCTTATGAGTGCTTGGCTTAGAGGTTGACTTAGTTGGCTCTGTAGGCTTCACTGTGGTAGGCTCATGAGTGCTTGGCTTAGAGGTTGACTTAGTTGGCTCTGTAGGCTTCAATGTGGTAGGCCCATAAGTGGTTGGCTTGGAGGTTGATTTTGTTGGCTCTGTAGGCTTCAATGTGGTTGGCTCATCAGTGCTTGGCTTAGAGGTTGACTTAGTTGGCTCTGTAGGCTTCAATGTGGTAGGCTCATGAGTGCTAGGCTTAGAGGTTGACTTAGTTGGCTCTGTAGGCTTCAAAGTGGTAGGCCCATAAGTGCTTGGCTTGGAGGTTGATTTTGTTGGCTCTGTAGGCTTCAATGTGGTTGGCTCATGAGTGCTTGGCTTAGAGGTTGACTTAGTTGGCTCTGTAGGCTTCAAAGTGGTTGGCTCATGAGTGCTAGGCTTAGAGGTTGACTTAGTTGGCTCTGTAGGCTTCAATGTGGTAGGCTCATGAGTGCTAGGCTTTAAAGTTGACTTAGTTGGCTCTGTAGGCTTCAATGTGGTAGGCTCATGAGTACTAGGCTTTAAAGTTGATTTAGTTGGCTCTGTAGGCTTAGCAGTGGTTGGCTCATGAGTGCTTGGCTTAGAGGTTGACTTAGTTGGCTCTGTAGGCTTCAGTGTGGTAGGCCCATTAGTGCTTGGGTTAGAGGTTGACTTAGTTGGCTTTGTAGGCTTAGCAGTGGTTGGCTCATGAGTGCTAGGCTTAGAGGTTGACTTAGTTGGCTCTGTAGGCTTCAGTGTGGTAGGCCCATTAGTGGTTGGCTTGGAAGTTGATTTTGTTGGCTCTGTAGGCTTAGAAGTGGTTGGCTCATGGGTGCTTGGCTTTAAAGTTGACTTAGTTGGCTCTGTAGGCTTAGCTGTGGTTGGCTCATGAGTGCTTGGCTTAGAGGTTGACTTAGTTGGTTCTGTAGGCTTCAATGTGGTAGGCTCATGAGTGCTTGGCTTGGATGTTGATTTTGTTGGCTCTGTAGGCTTCAATGTGGTAGGCTCATGAGTGCTTGGCTTGGAGGTCGATTTTGTTGGCTCTGTAGGCTTAGCAGTGGTTGGCTCATGAGTGCTAGGCTTAGAGGTTGACTTAGTTGGCTCTGTAGGCTTCAGTGTGGTAGGCTCATGAGTGCTTGGCTTGGAGGTTGATTTTGTTGGCTCTGTAGGCTTAGAAGAGGTTGGCTCATGGGTGCTTGGCTTTAAAGTTGACTTAGTTGGCTCTGTAGGCTTAGAAGTGGTTGGCTCATGGGTGCTTGGCTTTAAAGTTGACTTAGTTGGCTCTGTAGGCTTAGCTGTGGTTGGCTCATGAGTGCTTGGCTTAGAGGTTGACTTAGTTGGTTCTGTAGGCTTCAATGTGGTAGGCTCATGAGTGCTTGGCTTGGATGTTGATTTTGTTGGCTCTGTAGGCTTCAATGTGGTAGGCTCATGGGTGCTTGGCTTAGAGGTTGACTTAGTTGGCTCTGTAGGCTTCAATGTGGTAGGCTCATAAGTGCTTTGGTTAGAGGTTGACTTAGTTGGCTCTGTAGGCTTCAATGTGGTTGGCTCATGAGTGCTTGGCTTAGAGGTTGATTTTGTTGGCTCTGTAGGCCTTAATGTGGTTGGCTCATGAGTGCTTGGCTTCAAGGTTGATTTTGTTGGCTCTGTAGGCTTCAATGTGGTTGGCTCATAAGTGCTTGGCTTCAAAGTTGACTTAGTTGGCTCTGTAGGCTTAGCAGTGGTGGGCTTATGAGTGCTTGGTTTCAAAGATGACTTTGTTGACTCTGTAGGCTTAGCAGTGGTTGGCTCATGCGTGCTTGGTTTTGAGGTTGACTTAGTTTGCTCTGTAGGCTTAGCAGTGGTGGGCTCATGAGTGCTTGGCTTAGAGGTTGACTTAGTTGGCTCTGTAGGCTTCAACGTGGTTGGCTCATGAGTGCTTGGTTTAGAGGTTGACTTAGTTGGCTCTGTCGGCTTCAGTGTGGTTGGCGCATGAGTGCTAGGCTTAGAGGTTGACTTAGTTGGCTCTGTAGGCTTCAATGTGGTAGGCTCATGAGTGCTAGGCTTAGAGGTTGACTTAGTTGGCTCTGTAGGCTTCAAAGTGGTAGGCCCATAAGTGCTTGGCTTGGAGGTTGATTTTGTTGGCTCTGTAGGCTTCAATGTGGTTGGCTCATGAGTGCTTGGCTTAGAGGTTGACTTAGTTGGCTCTGTCGGCTGCAGTGTGGTTGGCGCATGAGTGCTAGGTTTAAAGGTTGACTTAGTTAGCTCTGTAGGCTTCAATGTGGTTGGCTCATAAGTGCTAGGCTTAGAGGTTGACTTAGTTGGCTCTGTAGGCTTCAATGTGGTTGGCTCATGAGTGCTTGGCTTGGAGGTTGACTTAGTTGGCTCTGTCGGCTTCAGTGTGGTTGGCACATGAGTGCTAGGTTTAGAGGTTGACTTAGTTGGCTCTGTAGGCTTCAATGTGGTAGGCTCATAAGTGCTTGGCTTAGAGGTTGATTTTGTTGGCTCCGTAGGCTTCAATGTGGTAGGCTCATGAGTGCTTGGCTTAGAGGTTGACTTGGTTGGCTCTGTAGGCTTCAATGTGGTTGGCTCATGAGTGCTTGGCTTAGAGGTTGACTTAGTTTGCTCTGTCGGCTTCAGTGTGGTTGGCGCATGAGTGCTAGGTTTAGAGGTTGACTTAGTTGGCTCTGTTGGCTTCAATGTGGTAGGCTCATAAGTGCTAGGCTTAGAGGTTGACTTAGTTGGCTCTGTAGGCTTCAATGTGGTAGGCCCATAAGTGCTTGGCTTGGAGGTTGATTTTGTTGGCTCTGTAGGCTTCAGTGTGGTTGGCTCATGAGTGGTTGGTTTGGAGGTTGATTTTGTTGGCTCTGTAGGCCTTAATGTGGTTGGCTCATAAGTGCTTGGCTTGAAGGTTGATTTTGTTGGCTCTGTAGGCTTCAATGTGGTAGGCTCATAAGTGCTAGGCTTGGAGGTTGACTTAGTTGGCTCTGTAGGCTTAGCAGTGGTGGGCTTATAAGTGCTTGATTTCAAAGTTGACTTTGTTGACTCTGTAGGCTTAGCAGTTGTTGGCTCATGCGTGCTTGGTTTTGAGGTTGACTTAGTTTGCTCTGTAGGCTTAGCAGTGGTGGGCTCATAAGTGCTAGGCTTAGAAGTTGATTTAGTTGGCTCTGTCGGCTTCAGTGTGGTTGGCACATGAGTGCTAGGTTTAGAGGTTGACTTAGTTGGCTCTGTAGGCTTCAATGTGGTAGGCTCATAAGTGCTAGGCTTAGACGTTGACTTAGTTGGCTCTGTAGGCTTCAATGTGGTAGGCTCATAAGTGCTTGGCTTAGAGGTTGATTTTGTTGGCTCCGTAGGCTTCAATGTGGTAGGCTCATGAGTGCTTGGCTTAGAGGTTGACTTAGTTGGCTCTGTAGGCTTCAATGTGGTAGGCCCATAAGTGCTTGGCTTGGAGGTTGATTTTGTTGGCTCTGTAGGCTTAACAGTGGTTGGCTCATGAGTGCCTGGCTTAGAGGTTGACTTAGTTTGCTCTGTCGGCTTCAGTGTGGTTGGCGCATGAGTGCTAGGTTTAGAGGTTGACTTAGTGGGCTCTGTTGGCTTCAATGTGGTAGGCTCATAAGTGCTAGGCTTAGAGGTTGACTTAGTTGGCTCTGTAGGCTTCAATGTGGTAGGCCCATAAGTGCTTGGCTTGGAGGTTGATTTTGTTGGCTCTGTCGGCTTCAGTGTGGTTGGCACATGAGTGCTAGGTTTAGAGGTTGACTTAGTTGGCTCTGTAGGCTTCAATGTGGTTGGCTCATGAGTGCTTGGCTTGGAGGTTGACTTAGTTGGCTCTGTCGGCTTCAGTGTGGTTGGCACATGAGTGCTAGGTTTAGAGGTTGACTTAGTTGGCTCTGTAGGCTTCAATGTGGTAGGCTCATAAGTGCTAGGCTTAGACGTTGACTTAGTTGGCTCTGTAGGCTTCAATGTGGTAGGCTCATAAGTGCTTGGCTTAGAGGTTGACTTAGTTTGCTCTGTCGGCTTCAGTGTGGTTGGCGCATGAGTGCTAGGTTTAGAGGTTGACTTAGTGGGCTCTGTTGGCTTCAATGTGGTAGGCTCATAAGTGCTAGGCTTAGAGGTTGACTTAGTTGGCTCTGTAGGCTTCAATGTGGTAGGCCCATAAGTGCTTGGCTTGGAGGTTGATTTTGTTGGCTCTGTAGGCTTCAGTGTGGTTGGCTCATGAGTGCTTGGCTTAGAGGTTGACTTAGTTGGCTCTGTAGGCTTCAATGTGGTTGGCTCATGAGTGCTTGGCTTCAAAGTTGACTTAGTTTGCTCTGTAGGCTTGGAAGTGGTTGGCTCATGAGTGCTAGCCTTAGAGGTTGACTTAGTTGGCTCTGTAGTCTTCAATGTGGTAGGCTCATGAGTGCTTGGCTTAGAGGTTGATTTTGTTGGCTCTGTAGGCTTCAATGTGGTAGGCTCATAAGTGCTTGGCTTAGAGGTTGACTTAGTTGGCTCTGTAGGCTTCAATGTGGTTGGCTCATAAGTACTTGGCTTAGAGGTTGACTTAGTTGGCTCTGTAGGCTTCAATGTGGTAGGCCCATAAGTGCTTGGCTTGGAGGTTGATTTTGTTGGCTCTGTAGGCTTCAGTGTGGTTGGCTCATGAGTGCTTTGTTTGGAGGTTGATTTTGTTGGCTCCGTAGGCTTCAATGTGGTAGGCTCATGAGTGCTTGGCTTAGAGGTTGACTTAGTTGGCTCTGTAGTCTTCAATGTGGTAGGCTCATGAGTGCTTGGCTTAGAGGTTGATTTTGTTGGCTCTGTAGGCTTCAATGTGGTAGGCTCATAAGTGCTTGGCTTAGAGGTTGACTTAGTTGGCTCTGTAGGCTTTAGTGTGGTTGGCTCATGAGTGCTAGGCTTAGAGGTTGACTTAGTTGGCTCTGTAGGCTTCAATGTGGTAGGTTCACGAGTGCTTGGCTTAGAGGTTGACTTAGTTGGCTCTGTAGGCTTCAATGTGGTTGGCTCATGAGTGCTTGGCTTCAAAGTTGACTTAGTTTGCTCTGTAGGCTTCAATGTGGTAGGCTCATAAGTGCTTGGCTTAGAGGTTGACTTAGTTGGCTCTGTAGGCTTCAATGTGGTAGGCTCATAAGTACTTGGCTTAGAGGTTGACTTAGTTGGCTCTGTAGGCTTCAATGTGGTAGGCCCATAAGTGCTTGGCTTGGAGGTTGATTTTGTTTGCTCTGTAGGCTTCAGTGTTGTTGGCTCATGAGTGCTTGGTTTGGAGGTTGATTTTGTTGGCTCTGTAGGCTTCAATGTGGTAGGCTCATGAGTGCTTGGCTTAGAGGTTGACTTAGTTGGCTCTGTAGGCTTCAGTGTGGTTGGCTCATGAGTGCTTGGCTTAGAGGTTGACTTAGTTGGCTCTGTCGGCTTCAGTGTGGTTGGCACATGAGTGCTAGGTTTAGAGGTTGACTTAGTTGGCTCTGTAGGCTTCAATGTGGTAGGCTCATAAGTGCTAGGCTTAGACGTTGACTTAGTTGGCTCTGTAGGCTTCAGTGTTGTTGGCTCATGAGTGCTTGGCTTAGAGGTTGACTTAGTTGGCTCGGTAGGCTTCAATGTGGTTGGCTCATAGGTGCTTGGCTTAGGGGTTGACTTAGTTGGCTCTGTAGGCTTCAATGTGGTTGGCTCATAAGTGCTTGGCTTAGAGGTCGACTTAGTTGGCTCTGTAGGCTTAGCAGTAGTTGGCTCGTAAGTGCTTGGCTTAGAGGTGGACTTAGTGGGTTCCGTGGGCTTAAGTGTTGTTGGCTCATAAGTGCTCGGCTTGGAGGTTGACTTAGTTGGCTCTGTAGGCTTAGCAGTGGTCGGCTCATGAGTGCTTTGCTTAGGTGTTGTTGGAAGTGATGTTTTTTGTGTGGTCTGTATTGTGGTGCTAATGGTGGTCTTGTAGGTCGGCCTTGGAGTCGTTTCCTTTGTTGATGTTGTCTCAGGTTGGCAGTTATGAGGTGTGGTTGACGTTGGATGATATTTGCATGTTGTTGATGGTGGTCTTAGGGTCGTTGAACTAGTCTTATTGTTGCAAGGATTACGGAAATGCAGTACGATCTCATTGGGACTCTGGCCGGGAGCAATGCGAATGTGTGGCCCAAACAGTGTAAAAGCCGCGCCTGTTGCAACTAACAGGCAAAGTATTAAAAGCTTCATTGCGTCAACGTGTTGGACTTCTTTGCAGTTACCGCTATCCCGACTTTAGCTTAAGATATCCTTTACAAGTTGACCAGCGTGTGAATAGCTTGACGACACCCTGGATACTAACGTCCAGTGTGTTCAATGTTTAGTATTTAAATGGTCTTTGATGGTTGTGAGTGTAAATACATTGTAATAATTCGTATATTCATTTCTAAAAATAAATTACCGTGTTCCAAAAACGGCGTCTTACGGATGTATTCACTACGACAGGGCACGCGCCGCCTCATCCACAAACCTTTTCATTCAGGCTTGCATAAGACTTCATTTATCAGAGTGCCAGGTCAGTGGCCAGCTCAATAGTAACGTATTGAAGGGCCGGCAGCGCACGTAGCCCTGTGAGTGAATACGACATATACAAATTAATAGTTACCCACACGCTTGGAAAGAATTTTTTAAAAACGTTCTGCAATTTCAACGATTTTTATTACGCTTCTAAATTGTGTACTACCTTTAAGTATCTACAGGTGTATTTTTGTGCAGCGTTCTCAATATGTTCTCGATCTTGGTGAAATTACACAAGCCAGTTGCATGTGAACTGTTTTTGGCACCGGTTAAAATGAACGTGAGTGCGCGCAAAAGATACCGAGATTATTTGATCGACTTTGGCAACGTAGTATATAGTAAATGCGAGCGAGCGAGATAGGAAACATATCATATATTGTCGAATATTATTTTTGACATTATTGTTTTTATAAGAAAGATGCTCGGCTCATGTTAACATCATGTATAATTGTATAATTTCACCGTGCTTTTGGCAAACATCGGGTATGTGTACTTATTAATTATTATATGTAAGGACATAATAGGCATCATGTTTCAAGTGTATACATATATTAACATATATTCTATTTTCATACTTTAACGATAATTTGAAAGAAACTATATCTCACTGTTCCTATTCAAAGTTCTACGCCATTACAATACTTATATTCTAACCGTCTGACATTCAATTTATTCTTTAACTGATGACCTTGACCGCATGGCAATTCACGTATAAATTTTTACTTCCCGTAACAGCAGTACATACATTAATATGTTTGCAAACCCAGCGAGTTAAGGTTATGTGTAACAAAGTTTGTCCATCTTTAGTCTACGTTAGAAAGTACAATATATATAAGCAACAGCAAAACATAAATATATTTATACTTAGATTAGTATATTGTGCGTGCCCCGGAATAGCAAATCTCTTAACTATTATATTTACTATCGTATTTTTCTAAATATATATGAATCTAGTGTGATCTATCTAAACCATATTTGCCGGTATTTACATTATTCATTATGCATGTAGGTAAAACCACGTACATATAAAAAATATTTAGGTCACCAGTTTGTTTAACTTTGTATGTAGGTTTCATTTAGAGCACTTGGCGGGATGTTGCATTCATAGACGTATGCAGATAAGAGATTGAAGAGTGAAAATCATGCAAGGAAGTACATATAGAAAAATATGATTTGATTATCAGATGAGATATTGATTTTGTTCATTTTATAAAAAGAAAACTCAACAGCCACATCAAGATTTAAAAAGCATAAAGAATATGACAGAAGAAGCCATTGATTTTAGCTATAAACCAACGTGACTTGTACCCCATTGTTCGCACTTGTAAATACGTGAACTTATTCGTGTAATGAAACATGTGTGATCAAGAATGAGAATACGTTATTGGGTATCCCAGGTGTTTCATTTCCGATTACACATTTCAACAATCGATTTTGGAATTCCCTTATGTAACCCGTGCTACTTACGCCTTTGGCAACATCACCTTCTACAATACGCATCGACGATGTCGACAAATATTTGAAGTGATTGCTATAATCAAATACAAATGCTAAAATTCTTTTCGCCCTGTTACTCAATTCACACCTCATCATCGCTGGACTGTGTGCAGAGTACCTGCTCCTGCCACCAATCGTGCACCTCGTACACCGCATTCGCCTGGTTGTTGAACGGCAACAACTTGCCGGTGCTGCCAATCAACTGGCTCATCATGGCTGAAGGACTGCTGAGAGCGCCGTGATGATGCTGATGATGATCTCCATAGCTGTGCATGGCAGCTGCAGTACCAGACGTGTTAATTGTCGGATAATGGAACTGCCCAATTTCGCTGTTGAGCTGGGAGAAGAATGTGGATGATTTGTTGGGGTCCCGCTGCTTGCCAAGCTGACCCAACTGACTGACATGTGGCAACGTAGTCATGGAGTTCTTCTTTCGCTGCTGACTGCTGATATGCAGTCGCTCCTTGTCACTCAACGTCGAACGTTGCTGGGGATCACTCGATGTGGGCGCCAAGAACTTTCGGCCCGCCGAACTACCCGTCGAATCGCTCCGATTGAGTGCATACGCACGCTTGCCCACGGCCATAACATGGCGTACACTAGTGGCATGCACATCCGCATGGGGCAACACAACTGCGCTACTGCTCGCGTCCTTCTCATCGTTCTCTGTCGAGCTAAATGTAGGCGAAAAGGCATCACTTGTTGGCGGACAAGTTCCGGCAACAGCGCCACTTATTGTGCTAATGGCTGATTTGTCTATCAGGCCACTGGATGCCTTTTCCTCCTGCACATTCGGTCGCATCACAGGCTGTTCGTTGGTAGCACGCAGTCCGGCAATCAGTGAATTTTGTTGCTTCTGTGAAAAAGAAGTGGAAACGTTTTTTATATTAAGCATTGGAAAAGTAATAACGAAGACCTACGCTTGCATTCTGAGCGCGTATCTTCTTCAGGCAACCCTCCAACCAGGTACGTATTGTCATCTTTGCCACCTCCTCCTCTACCAGATACTCGAACTCCTCACGCGCCAGCAATTCCTCCAGCTGCAACGCTTTGCGTATGTCAACAGAGCGGTACGATAACATGCTGCAAATAAATAATTACAATTTTCAATAAACCTTCTTATGAAACAATGCAATACTAACTTGATGACATCGTGAAAGGTTACATCCTCGCCGTTGTGTAGTTTGTCTAGCTCGTAGCACATGTACTTGAAAAGCAAACGATCTTTTTGCGGATCACACTCAAGACGACCTTTCAATAGGCGCAAAATAAACTTCACCCTACGCACTGGAATGACACCACGTTGATGAATGTCAACAATGTTCCAAGTGTTCTGGAAGTTTCGTATATCTGCATAGGACAACAAGGCATCCTCCTCGTTTGAATAAAATAACGAAAAGTTCTCCATGATAATAGCTGTAAGAGAAGGATCAACGTTACGAATGTAAAACACAGACGAAAATTCATGCTCGCCACTTACCCACTAGCAGATTAAGCACAATGTACGTTATGATCACATAGAAGGTGCAAAAGTATATCAAACTTGCAGTAAAGTTACCGCAATCGGTTTCCCAATAGTTTCCACCCAGTGTGCAGTAAGGTGGCTGCACCATGCAGTCGTGCATGATTTTATTCCAATCTTCGCCGGTGACAATACGGAATAACATCGCCACCCCAGTCACAGGTGATCCAAAGTTCGCTCGTCGTCCGATTCCCTCGCCATATTTAACGGTACCTAAAACGATTAACATAAATTAGAGTAATGCCTTTTGATGTCAATCAATCATCTTTGGACCTACCAAATAATATTGTGCCAGCCAATGCATAGAAGAAAACCAGAAGAAACATGCCGAATATGATGAAAAATGATTTGCAAACCGACACGCCCACCGTCAACATGAGCATTTTCAGTGTGGTATGTTTTCCTGTTATGGTAAAGAAACGCAGAATGACCACCATAAACCCAAAGAAGTACGACAAATCGTTCTAGAAGTGGGAAAAAATAGATCGGTTATAGATCAACTGCAATACTGGACTAGACATTTATAAAACTTACCCTTAAAATAGTCTGTAGTATTATCCAGATGACGCCGGCAACTGTAACCAGCAAATCGTATCGGTTGCGCCGTGACTGCCAGTATCCGCGAGGTGTGAAGGCAATGTTCTTCATCACCACTTCGATGACAAAAACAAAGGTTAGCACAGCACTGACAACGACCAGGCGCTCTGTATGCACCTCCCCCTTGATCCACTGCAAAAGAAAGATGATGAGCATGAACGTTAATCCACGTCAATGATGAAATTATACTGTTCAACCTACCGTTATGGATAGTAACATACTGTTGATCAATACTACGACTGCGATGACCCGTTTGAAAATAATGTGCTGGGTAATGTCGTAGGTGAAGGCACGAATCTTGCGACCATCCGGACGTGGGGGCAGATGAAGTGGTTGAGCGATCTTTAGACGCTTTTTTAGGTCACACCAACGACGCTGATCGACGGTGAGCAGAGCGGTGCCCTTATTTTCCGAGTAGTTCGCAATGACCACGCCCACGAACAAAGTTAAACCAATCATGCAGCCCAAGAATATATAGATATGAATGTAGATGGCGTGAATCTAAAACAATACAAATATATGTGTCAGTAGGAGCAGGCGAAATTGTAATATATAATTGCATAATTTACCGGTCCGACAGCCTTAATGAGAACATCTCGCACATCTAGCCAGCCCTTGAAGGACAATACCTCAAAGAGTGTCAGCATAGCATCACCAATGTTATCGAAATTGAAGCGTCGTGGATTGGCCCAAACACGCGGCACCAACATGGCCGGATATGACTCATCGGGTCCCGGTGTTAGCTTCATTTTGGTAACAAAGACGCGTCGCATAAAGACGCCCACACAATCCTCACGGCGCAATATTGTGGGATCATTACACCGCGCCAAGCGACCTCCGTACAGCTGTACACCATAGCTGGCAAATATGAACATAAGCAGAATGAGCAGCGTGGATACCAAGAGGATTTCCTTAAAGCCACGACACAACTCGTACACAACCTTGCGCATGTGTGGCACCAGAGTAAAGATACGCAACGGTCGCACACATCGCAGTATCATCAGTAGCTGAGCAGCCGAATTGGTGGGTATGTTGTGTGGCATCCAGCAGAGGAATGACGTGGACACCACATAAATGAAGACATCCAATGCAGCGGCAACATCCTTAATATAAGCCTTGGGCGTAAAAAACAAGCCATCGGCTAGAATCTTCAGTGCCAGTTCCAAACTCATGAAGATAACAAAACCATATTCCGCAATCTGCAGGGTGGGATGATCCATCAAACGGTAGCTCGGCGTCTCGAACATCATCGATATGCAGGATAGCGTGGTGGCAAATATCATAACCCAATCCAAATAGGTAACCAGGCCCAGAAAGTTGCTATTGAAAGTGGGACAATGAGATCAATACGCATTGAAAAAAAAAAAAAAACACTTTACAAATTGATGACTTACTGCAAACTCTTGTACTGCACTTTGCGTTCCTTTCCGGTTAGGGGATCCTTGAGTCTTGCATCATATCGAGCATGCACGATCTTCTGGCAGACCTTGCGAAAGCGACTCTCACGCGGCACCAAAAACAGTGGCGTATCAAAGAACGGATGATTCTCACGCAAATCCTCCTCGCGTTGATTTCGTCGCATCTCTGCCTGCTGACGCTTCGCCTGCAGCAGCTTTATGTCCAGATCATGTGGCCTGGCGCGCCCCGAATTAGCACGCGGTGCGGCTGCAATGTCTCCGTTCTCCATGAGGTGCTCATAGGTCTGCTTCAGCTTGATGGATCCCGAGCGCACGCTACGGCGTATGGAGCGGGAGCCAAATCTGTGAATTGGTAGCGTACACACATCAAACGAAACATGCCACTTATGGGCAAGAAGCACTTACTTTTTCTGATCGACGCGCCACGGCTTTGAGTGCGTGATGGTGCCCTGCGACTTGAGGCCGCCCTTAGTGCCCACCACGGGTAGCATGGCTGAATCACCAAGCATAAGCCGCTGATTGTTGCTATCGCTGTGAAAGAGCATTAAGAAGACAAGCGTCAGTAGGAAGCCACTAATTATTAATTTATTACTCCTGGTCCTGCTACTTACTTGATAATATGAGTAATAGCCAACTTGCGTAGACTGCTGCCGGCAGCTCGCACCTTGGCGGTCTTGTTCATGATGCGCACCGGCTTCTGTTTGCGAAAGACTACATTGGACTCCCAGCACTCGGACATGGGCCGCTTGCAGTTCTCCACCATCGAGGGATCGTCTGTCTCCAGTTCGATGACAAAGTGTTTCATGAAACTCTCACGCACCTTGGGCAACATGAAGTCATTAGGAATGCGATGCAGTATAGTCATTTGCGGTGAGTCTGGGAATTTCTCGAAAATGCGCAAACGGAACGGCAACGTTTCCTTGATTTCGGCGCTCTGTTCACGAAACTTGAGCTGCTTCAACTTCTTGATATCCTCGTCAAGCTCCAAATTGTCCAAAATGACCGCCACGAAAAGACTGAGCACGATGAGGGTGACAAACAGATGGTACAGTATAAAATAGACAGCCACCAATGGTGTTAACGTTTTGCTTGTCCGTATCATAGTTTCGTCCATAACCTCAACCCATGCCTCCTGAGTGAGAATCTGGAACATGCTCATGAAGGCCTCAGGAAACGATTCGAATTTGGTGAAATCGCAGAGAAAACAGAAAAGTTGCATCGATATGCTCGAGCTGATGATCAACAAGCACATGGTGAATATGATTAGTGAACCCAGTTTCTTGCCAGGTCCAAAGATTTTGTACACAAAACCCTCAAGTATTGGCGAAGCCTTGATAAGCCGCACCACACGCAGCACTTGAAAATACGTTAACCCGGACAAATAGAAGATAGGAACTATATGTAGTGTGGTGCCCGCTGCGAGGAGCAGCTCAAATTTGTGTATCGAATGCTTGTAGTAGCCACGCCAGCCCAGGCAATAGATCTTGAACAGCGTCTCCAGATCAAGCAGGCACGTGAACACTACCTCAATGTAGTAGTACTTTTCGTAGAACACATGACGTGGTCTGCCATCGTGCTTGAACGCCATGGTCGCTGTCACAATCCCATTGGCCAGGATAACCGACATGACGAGCATGCGAAAATATGGCGAACGTAAGATCGCATGACATGTTTCCGGTGCCAGTCCACCATGCTTATTATCATCGATGGTAACCAAACGCCAACCCGAATCGTTGCCGCTAAGTATCTGCGATGCTGCCGTCTTCTGTATATGCCCACGAGCGCCCCACATCTGCTGGAACTGCACACGTATCTCGTTGAAGGTCTCCGTAATAACAGCAATGAACACGTTCTTCACCAGCCATGCCAGAAAGAATATCATCGTGCTGAAGTAGAAGGCAGCACGCCATGCGGGAAGTGAATCGATTGCACGATACATTATGAATACCCAACCCTCCTGCGAGGCGGCCTGATAAACGGTGAAAATACTTGTCGCAATATCCTCAAATCCATTGAAACCGATTACGTAGCTGCTAAGGAAGTCCATTTTCATGCAGCGCATCCCCGGCGAGCATTGATAGCCCGAATCGGGATCCATCGAGCAGAATGTATCCGGTATTGCCAGCGAGTTGATCGTGAGTTTACTATCCACAGGGTATAGGGTATATCAGTTATGCGATCTTACTATATGTAAATATACTTACGGTCTGCCCTCATCATCATATTCTGTATTGTTCATCACACAGTGATTCTTCAGCTCTCCAAAGAACTGCACACCAAGCAGTCCATACAGCGACATGAAGAACAGAAAGAAGAGCGTTACATTGTAGATTTGCTGACTCGAGCGCCTGGGGAAAGTTAGCGAGAAAGTGAGAGAGAGAAAAGAGAACACAGTTTATATGAGGCACAAAGGTAGCGATAGATGCACCACCTACTTGAAGATCTGATTAATGCGGCTCTTAGGCATACTAAACTTAAGGAAGACCCGTAGAAAACGTATCATGATAAGCGGCCGCGGCGCGCGCATAATAGACAAATAAGAGAACCTGTTGGGGGGAGTAGAGAGAGATAGTTGAATGAATACGAAACACAACGCACGCAGGCTTGCTACTTACTTGGGCACAATTTCGAGCACTTCGAAGATTTGCAATATGATGGAGACCCACAAAAAGCTAACCATCGAAGCGTCGAACTGACACCAATGATCCTTCAGATAAGGCACCTCGCCCTGCAAAGTACAAGTTAATGTTAAGATTAAGAGTCGTGCCAGGATCCATCACGATACTGATACTCACATGCAACACGCCGCGTATGTGCATCTTGGCAATCATCTCGGCTGTGAAGAGTATCGTCACAGCCGTGTCCGAGACAAAGGTTATGTACTGCAGCGAGGGATGGCGCTCAAAGGTCTTGGGCGTGTTCAGCGAAACGGAGGCCAGCGACACCAAGGCACACAGGCGCATTAGACGCCGCACCCATAGTTTGTTCACCCACTCAATGTCGGCGCTCTCGTTGAGGGACTCCTCCGGCCCGTAGTCAGCCAGAAAGGGTTCGCCGCCCTTGAGGCTTTGCTTGCGTCCGAGCATAATCTTATTGCCGATACCAGTAGCAATGCCCAGGCCAATCGGTGGTACGCCAGTAATCGCTGCACTGCCGACGGTGCTGCTGATGCCACCACAAATGCCCATGCCTGCTGAGGCAGCGCCCCCACCCAGGCCTCCAATGCCACCGAGCAGATTAAGGCCGCCGCCAACTGGACAAACTGGTGCATTGGCTCCATTGTTGTGTGCATTACTGGCATTCTGGCTACCAACTCCGCCAGATGCTGCCCCCGACAATATTCCACCTCCTGCTGAACCCACTGTTGCTGTTGATGAGCCGCCAAGCTGCAGCTGCTGCTGTTGATGGTGCTGCTGCTGCTGCATCCCGAAGGCAGTGCTGCTACCCCCGCCACTGCCGCTGCCCGAGTTCACAATGGTCGTCGGACTGTTGAGAGTGCTGGTCACATCTTGCCGTGTACCCAATCCGTTGCCAGGACTGCTTCCCGGCGATGGATTGAAATTGAAATGGCTGCCACTAACGATCTGCTGCTGCTGCTGCTGAGAGCTTCGCAGATGCGTATGTGGATGCGGATGCGACGGATGATGATGCGGATGCGAGTGCGTATGCGTATGGGTATGGGTATGGGGATTCGACAGCCCTGAGTGATGTGAGTGTGAGTGTGGGTGTGGGTGCTGGTGCAGCGATTGTTGCGGTGTCAAGCTGTTGCCGCTGGATGAGCTAGTGCTAGCTGCCGCTGGCGTCGTTATGCCACTGGCTGAGTGAAAGCTGCCACCGCTGACTCCCCCGCCGACGCTGCTGCTGCCACCGCCTCCGGCTCCGCCTGCCGTGCGCTTATTTCTAGCAGCTGCACCCAAGCGACGTATCTGTAACCGGTCAATCATTCAAGCAACGCATCCTGCTCCTGACTGTGCGCGGGTTTATTGTCGCTGCAAGAGGGAGGAAGGAAACACAATTACAAAAAAATTGCTCAAAAATACACAGAAAAACAAATGTATGTTTAGTACATTCGTACATGAGAGACCTGCATGAATACATTCATTGTGTTCACTGTCCTCGAATATATATTGTACACACTTTTGACTGTATGGTACATTAAAATGAATGCGCACATTTGCTGCCAAACAGGCAAAACCACAACATTCATTAGAAAATTGGTTTGCCCTTTTGAATGCATTCATGCAGTACTCTATCACACATACATATGCATATGTTCGTGTGTGTGTGTTCGTGTTCCCGCATTAAGGTGGGACACCAATTAGTCAAGACATTTGCCGTCAATATTTACATTGGACAGCTGCCAATGCGGGGCACAGAAGCCACAGTGGCAACCCCTGAGTAAGACAAAAGCACACATACATGCGCAATATATACGTGCGTGCGTATTTTCATACCTACATACATATGAATACATTGCATTCTTATACATAACTATATGTTGCAGTGCAATTTTAGGTATTAATTGCACGAAACACACGCACACAAACTAACAAACATACATACCAATGTATGTACATATGTGCATAGCCCGCCTGAAGTGCGCGTGCGTGTGTGTGTGTATGCGTGCGTCCGTGTGTGTGTGTATTCATTGATAATACTTTTGCTGCTCATACTTACTTTTCCTTTGAGGCGGTTCTCGCACGACTCTTATCACATTGCCCCATTTAACGGGACTTAACGCTTCAATCTTTAACAATGGCACACAACAAAAATGCGAACAAGAACAACTATGCGCGTGTTTGTAGTATGTGTATGTATGTATGCAAATGTAAGTATGCGTCCACCAGAGTGGCAACGCAGCAGTAAATACAATTAATGAAATCGGCAACAAAGGCTACCTATGTACATAGGTATGTATGTAAGTATTTATGTATGTATGCGGTATATACTATGTTTGTTTGGCTTGCTGTATTGTGTATGTCTGTAGGTGTGTGCGTGTTTGTGTGTCTGTGTGTAACGATAATTACGAGAAGAATTCGAATTTAAAACTTAAGCCGAAGTTCGCAACAAAAGCACGCGTCGGACAGCAAACAACGTCTGACAGTTCGATTCCTACCGTCCTGCCATCCTGCCAAAAAAATTACGACTCGATTCCTGCGCCTGCGCACTGGGCAGCGCCAACAACACGGGTCGATGACAAAGTTAAGTGTTTGGAGGGGGTGCCAGCCGGTGTTGCCAATTTAGCTATTTTGCCGTTAAGTCTATTGTGTTGCAATTAGTGGTTGGAAGTTCAATTGTAAAAAATTTAGGTATTTGTTATTTAAAATTGGCGAAATTTTAAAATCTAGGAGATTAATTTATTTTTATACTTTACAGTGCCACACTTAAAGGGAAATTTAGCCGTAAATTAGTCAGATTCAAGAAAATTAATTTTGACCAACTTTTCTTTTTAACTTCACTTAGATGCTGTAAATAATTTACTTTAATTGCTAACTTAAGTTTGTAAAATTCATTTTAAATAAGGTCAATCAGATCCTGAGATCAACCCCTAGTCTTGTTTTAGTACCGAAAAGAGTGAGAGAAAACCAGGCCTTTTTCCCACATATTCTACAAGTATACATACATGTATACTTACATATATAGCTCCGATGAAGAATCTTCCTAAAAGTCTTCGTTTTCAACAAACTACCTTTAGCTGTATTTGTTTTTTTACCTACCAAAAAAATGTTTGGCCTTAGCTTTTTTCATAGGATAGCTTAGCTTTTTTATGACCACAAGAGTTGGCAGCACTGATGCCAGCTAAGGAGCAAAGGCAACGGTAACGGCAAGACAGTTATTCCAGTGTGGCTAGTTTCGAGGCGGCAGCACAAGTTAAAAAATGGGCGGCACGGCGTCGTGCAAGAAATCCGCTGGCTACCCGGAGCACGATGATCCGGGATACCGCAAGTGCCAGGAGCTGAAGGCAAGTCCGCTGTTGAGCTGCGTTAACAGTTTGTTCTTTGCATAACACACACACGCACACACACACACACACACTTTGTATGTCTGCAGATGGAGCGCTGGATACAGATGCACTATCAGATAAAGCAGAGGGAGCAGGCACTGGCAATTGCCCAGCACCGGGAGCTCTTCTACTGGCTAAGTGGATTCTATCTGAGCACCGTCTATGGCTGTGCCAGCTACTATCAGCGTGTCAAGCGCGCCTCAGTGCTGGCCCCATTGCTGCCGCTCACCTTCGTCATGGGCTACTACACGGATTGGGCCTACGGGAGCAAGTTGCATCGCATACAGGGTGAGTACAGCTTGAGCTTCGATTAAATGTGTTTGCCTCATTCCGGTTTGTTGCCCGCACAGCGGAGGCAAATATGATAATGGAGCACGAACAGGAGCTGCTGCATTGGCCTGGTGGTCTGCCCACTGTGGCTGGCATTGATGAGGCACGTGTGGAAATCGAAATGGAAAAGAAAATGCATCCGCACCACATGTAGATGGTGACGCCGTGCTCATAATCATTGTCATCATCATTACGTTCATCATTTCCATGTTCATGTAAACAACAATGCTCATTTTCATTGCTCAATCAATCCACACAGTGATTCATCGACACATGCAGACACACACACGCGCACGGACGTACATACGTATATACATTTACACGTATGGCAAATGCATGTGTTCATATGTACATACGTACAGGGGCTCCTACAGACATACATACGCTCAAATGCTTTGCTCGTAGTAGAATCTTGTATGTTTGTATACAACAGAACATGCTGATTTATCCAATTGTATGTGCATACATCAGTTTTTCACCCATGAAAATGCATAGATAGAAAAACATTTTGTATTTGCATATGTATGTACATATTAATGCTGCATAATTGTGAAAAGTACTTTTTTGTCAGTGCTATCGATAACTAAAAAGTGATTCTTATTATATTTATCAATAACTTAGAAATTTAAAAATTGACAACAGATTGTATTTGAAAATATTTAGTATACAAAATTTGCTAAGCTCTTTAAAACGCAGATTAAAATAGATTAGAAACCATTTTCAATGGTGCAAGCCTTTTCGATTACCGATTGCACAGATATGAATTATTTTGCAACACTAATAAGCAATACTGATGTAACGGTTGAAGTCAGGTTTCAACACGATGCTCCAATAACTTACCCTCGTATGGCACGTTTACTTTAGATAGTAACTAGAGTTTCGTTGAATTTTACATTTAGTTTGAACGAGAACAATAATAATATAAGGCGATGAAACTGAGGGAACATAATTGTAATATTATAGGGCCAAGAAAGGTGTGAAACGTGTGTTCATTTTAACGAGTCTTGTATTTAATTGTTGATTCAATTCAAGAGAAAATGTGTTAGTTGTGGTATGTTCTGTTTATTGCACTAAGAAATGCACATGTTAGAATGAATGTAAATACACCGCTTTCGCAGTTCTTTATCGACATTTATTTATTCATTTGGCTATAATTCGAGGTAAATTCACTTTGATCCGAGACACAGCTCGCATGTACGTATGTACATACGTATATGTATATTAGTGTGCTTACGAATGTGTGTGTGTGTGTTTGTTACTAAACTGTGTTTATAAGGTTTTGGTATTGATCGTTAAGTAATAACCGTTTAAGCTAAACTCTTTTACTACATAGCTTTATATAGTAAATATTTCCAAGTGACTCTTCTTTATCGGCAATTTCTCCAGACTATAATATTGATATATGTATGTATGTGTAGTTATTTATCGATATATATATTGTGTGTGTATACAAAGCAAGCAAATGTAGCCTAGAGCATCCAAAAATATATATTATATTGCGGCTAGTTTCCAACTCAAACTTGTTTGTATTTGTTGGAAATAGAACATGAAACATGTCAAAATGACAGAGCTCTGCATGAATGATCTGGAAACGACCTTGTATGTTGGTACAAGATGTGTTGAAAAAAAGAAAAAATATAAATCTATTTAAAATTCAAACTCAAACTAAAATCTATAGTGTATTATTCAAATAAAAGAGGTTAAGGGACAACTGCACCTATTGTTAGGTGCTGATGATTCTGTTCCATAACCTGCACCTAGAAATGCAGAGGCTCATCTCCCAGCAGGCTGTTCTCGATAAGGGCTCGAGTGTCCTTCTTATAGTGCGCCTCACAGAACTCGGCAATGCGGACACATGCCTCTTCAATCATGGCAGCTGGCACCGTGAGCACAATCCGGAAATATCCAGGATATTCAAAGCAGCTCCCGGGCAGACAGAAGACACTTTGCTCGTTCACCAATTCCTGGACGAAGTGGTTATCGTCCTTAAAATCGGGAAAGCGTTCGGTACACACTCCAATCATCATGTACATGGCTCCGTGCGGCATTACCGGATTAAGTCCGCGTACCTGTTTCAGTATCTTATATGCCAGTTGAGCATTGGTCTGCCGAAAAGAATGACAAATGGAAAATAAATAAAAGTGAAAATAAATAAAAACGAGGAAGAAAGGCTACCCCGGCATGCCGAAAGCTTCATACCCTTGCCGGTTCTAATCTCCTCCAATTCTTTCCATAATAGTCAGAAATTAATAATATTGTATCTATCCATCGATAGCTATAATACAATTCATAACTATAATTGTTTTTTTCCAACTGATTGTTCCTATGCAAGCTTTAGGATAAAGTGGATAGACTTTTGATTTGCACTGATGAGTAAAATTATTGAAAAAAGCAATACTTTATACAAAAACTCTCATTTCGGCCGATTGTTAAAAAGGCAACTATATATTATAGTGGTCAAAATTCCATGAAAGTATTTGTATATTATTTATATAGAGATGTAGTAAAAATTGAGAGGCTATTTTACAACAACCAGACGGACGGACTGAAAGACATGGCTAATCCTGATTATAAATATATATACTCGTACACTATAGGGTCGACTTACGTAGAGCACGTCGATCACTCCGTCAAAGTAACTCTGGGGCGTCTTCGATAGTATGTCAGGCAGGGCACCCTGTATGATTGTATTGGAGCCCAGTATGCGGCCGCACATGTTCTTAAGGCCATTCAGTGCGGTGCCGAGTCGCTTCTGCTGATCGTGCACAATTATCCAGCCCATACGCCAGCCAGGCACCAAGAAACGTTTGGTTAGTCCACCACAGGAAAATACAGGCACCTCACGGGTCAGACTGCTGATAGCCACATGCTCCGAGCCGGGAAATACAAAGTGCTCGTAGATCTGCAGGGCAAGAAAATGAATAGTTTATGGCAATTCTCATTGGGGCCCATCAGAGCACAGCTTACCTCGTCCGCAATAATGGGCAAATAATGGCGCTCACAGATGTCCACCAGATCCTGCAGATGCTCTCTGTCGTAGACACTGCCACATGGATTGCTCGGATTGTTGATAAGCAGTGCGGCGGTCTTGTCGTCGATCAGGCTTTCCAATTGCACTAGATCGGCCCGCCATTGTTTTTCCGGCAAGAGATCATAGTAACGTACCTCAATGTCGAGCCCCTCGACAAGTGTACGGTAAAGACAAAAGCCTGGCCTCGGCAACAGCACATTCTGGCCCCGATCGGCCAAGGCCAAAATGCAGTATTCTAACGCTGACGAGCAGCCGCTGCACAGGATCACGTCGTTCGGATCAATCACTCTCCCAGGGCTCTGATGTGCACTGTACTTGGCCACCGCTTCGCGCGCTATCTCGTGTCCCTGTGTGTGCGCATATCCGTTGTATTTGCCGCTCTCCAAAGATCGCACTGTTGCTTTCATCGTTTCATCGGCGGCCTTCAGATTGCCAAAAGTCGTAGGATCGCCTGCAACATAATGACCATTTTTAAAATAACTTAATAGATAAATCGACACTGTTATCGATGATCGATTAAAGCTTTAATGCCTTGCTTTCATTTAAACTTCCAAATTTTCGTTGTCATGGCCAGTGCCGACATTTCTCTGCTAGATCTAGCGGTTTGCAAACGCCAAAATGGTTAATGGAAAGTCCTTTCCTGTTTAAAATAAATTGACATACGGTCTTCCCACAATTTCTTTTTATATGAAACTTGTACAAAATTTTTTTGTTTAAGAAGATTGCGACTTCAAAATGGCTTTAAAAATGCGAGACTTTTAGTAAAATCATTCGAAAATTATCATTTCTAAAAGGTTATAAAAATAATAAAGTCTACAATCTACATTAAAAGCATTTCTTTACAAATTTTGCACATAATAAAAATATTACTTTAATGGATTTCCTTTCAAAAGCATAACGATTGAAGTAAATTGGATCAGAAGCTCGATTTGGAAATGCTATCTTATATAGATTAAGGTGTTACACATAACCCTCCCGCCTAGTCTTCAGCATCGTATTTGTTAATACGGGGTGCAAAAATATATTAATACACATACAAACATAGACGCATACGTACAAATCGCTGTACCGTCTATATTCTCGATTCGATTCTTGATCTTGTTTATCGATTCTTGAAAACAGGTGAAACTACATTTTATGCAAATACATTGCAAACGCGCGCGCGGGCGCCTTGACAATAACAATAACAATATGTAACACCACTGTCCAGACGTCAGATTCTGTTAATTTTATACACAGTTTATATATATTTGTATATAATTTTACATATAGTGGTCGGCTCGTCTAGTTAATATTAATAAATGAATTATAAACTCACAATTTAAAGGCGTCACAAAAATGCATATTAGGCTGTTTGATTTTAAAGAAATCGACATGTAAAAAGCCCTAACTACCATAGCGCCATCTATTGATGCATTCAAGCGCATTTGTACACAGTTTGTGTTTACATTGCAATATTGATCAAAATAAATTAATTCATGGCGCTCTGTTGGCCGAAACAAGTTTCGGCATTTTACGTAAAATATTTATTGAGAAAACAGCACCACGAAAACACATATGTATGTATTCGCACATAAAAATATATTCAAATGTACATACATACATACATATGTATGTAAGAGTGAGTATATAAGAGTAAGTTCGAAAGCCTGGAAACAGCAGAGCCGATCAACTGGAAACAAGCATGACATTAACGGTATTTGCATGCTTACTTATACATATATGTATAAGACATGTGTTCGTACAAGCCACATTCCATATATTGGTTTTAATACATGGACATTAAGCCTTATTCGGCGATTGTTTTTAAATTGGCTTTATTTAAGGTTATGTATCACTAGCAAGATATATTATTAAGAAAGAATATTTTTTATGTACATATAATATACATGCATATGTACATATTAACATAATTGAGTACTACTTGAAAACAGTCAAAACATCAAAGTATTATAAATTCAAAAATAGGTACAAATATTTGAGTACAGTTTCTAATGTACAGTTGTAAAGATTAAATGTACTGTAAAAAGTGAGCACAGTATTCTTTGGGCAATAAAAACTACTGCTACTAGTTCTGTTTGGTTTAAAATGAATGTATTCATGCAGAACTTTAGTACATCTGTATATCCGTACATATACATATGTATGTTTGTGTATTCTCACTAAAGTAATCAGACAAAAGCATATGGCAAGTCCAAAAATTGTGTCCTTTTAGCACTTTTAGAATCATTTGGTATTTATTCGGATGTTCAAGGAGACGATTCGGATTGTACTAAGTATTTGTTTTCGATTCAGAAAGGCAATCTTTAGTGATCTTTAAGGTGTTCATAACTGAGGATGGATGCCAGGTCTATTAATTTTTAACAATGGGAATCATACGAAAATATACATACATATGTATGAAGAGATTAGATGTTCTTCCCCACGCACTTACCTATGGATAGCGGTATCATGGGCTTTTGCGGATTCGGTTTAATGTTCAGTGATTCGACAACATTGCGAATGCGATTGTGTGTGTTCAGGGACAGAGCCGAACCCTTCACTTGCCAGCCCGTGCGACCCTTTGCCTGGCCGGGTGTATCCGACTGCAACTGCGACTGCGACTCCAGCTGGAGCTGGGCAAGCGACTCGTTAACGGAAGCGTCATCGCTGGGATCGGGAGTGGTGGCTACGTCGGTTGTGCCACTGGCACTGGAATTGCTACGGCTGTTGAGGCTGCTCTGAAACTTGTACCGTTCGTTGGCGACACTGCTGGGCATTATCACCAGGCAGGCTCGAGAAGATCAGGTGGGCACACGAAAAAAAAAAGGTTAAGAAACAAACGAAAATCGCTGTCGGATTTTGCTGGTAAGTTTTGCCGCGCGAAAACTATCGGTTACTCAAATGAAGGTGAAATTGGTATCCTGTTTTTCATTCCAGACTAGCATTAGAAATGAATTTTTGATGGTCAGTCTGTCGGCTTTATATCAAGTGATTATATAGTATATAGATCGATCGCTGAGCACTAAAACAACACTGATTTAGTTGGCTGATCTCTTGGGGCTTTTATCGTCTCTGGGGGCTGCGACGCTTGGTCGCTTCATTATATACACGATATACTGATACCAATCCGATATTGAGGGGCGTGAATATTATTTTGCACACTCTCACAGACGTCGCAGAGCAAAACACGCGTCTCGTGGAGCCGAACCAAAGAACAACAACTATTCAAACTTCGGCTCGAACTCGGGCCTAACTCTGATTTGAATACTGGCACTGGCACTGGCACTGGACACGAAAATAAGATAAATACTATATACTACAATATATATGTATGTAAAGGCCCACAAATACGTATGTACATATGTGTGTGTATTATGCATATAAGCAATATGTAGATTCCCAAAGCCTGGCCTGACTTGGAACCAGATTTTAAGTTTTATAAACAACAACAATGTTCCCCGCACCACATTGCCCCGCACAGTTTTCTGTAACAACATGAGGGAGAACACACCCGCTCCCTGCATATTCCCTTCCCCCATTCTCATCGATATATGTTACATATATATATTGACCCCCTTCGAGCTGTAGCCCAATTTCTGTTCATCTCATTCCCAAATATTTAGCAAATCTCTCGCTCTCTCTCTCTCCCTCACTCCCTCTGTAGTCAATCTTGTATCCAGATTGCAAATATTCTGCAATGTCAGACTCATGCATATGCATTTGATACTATTACGCCGGGAACAAGACTTATTACGTTGATATGACACCTGTTCGCATTGCGGGAAATGGCGACGTTGCGACTTCGTTGTGCGACGCGTCATAACTGCGCTACACGCGCAAGGCAAACAAGTCAACAGAGCTACGGATTTGGCTACGTAAAGAGCCGGTCCAGCTCCAGGTCCCGGTCCCAGTCCCAGTCCCGTACCCGTTCTGAATCCCGGGCCCCGATACAAAGTTCTGGGCCTTCCGGTTCCCTCGATTAAACAGCTTCTTGTTATTCCCGCTGCCATTGTTGTTGTTGTTTTGGACTTTGCTTTCGCGAGCTGCACAACAACAGCAACAAGAACAACAACAGTTTGTTGTTGTTGATGTTTTGTGTCAACCTTTCCACGGCATTCATATAATAAATACGAGATGCCGATGTTGAACAAATCGATTCAATCTGTTCCGAATTCACGGGCGAGCCTCCTGCTCACCCTGCGTTGCGAAACAGGTTTCCAACTTTATGCACACATTTGCATGGTGCCATCTGCCTGCCCAGACAGGTGTGCAGAAAGAGGTGGAGAGCGGAGAAGCATAGACTTGATAAACAAAAACAGTTCCAAATATTCCTGTTCACTCATGTTGAAGATCTGCGGCCATTGCACAGTGGTCCAAATGGGCAAATGGGTAGATCGATTTTGGGAAATTAAATTCAACATTTTTATACCCTTGCAATGGGTTTACTAATATTAACTAGAAGTTAATATAGCACCTTAAAAGACATCTTCAATAATTGTTGATTATTTTTTTCTGCATGCTGTAAATAAGTCGGAACGAGTTGATTGTCCCGATAAATCGTATAGCAGTCATACAAACTATCAGTCGAATTTTGTTATACAACAAGATATTGCAAGCAAATTTACTACAACTTTTTTCATTACTCTGTTCTTTCATTTTCTATACATTGTATGTAGCTTTTCAGTGTCAAAGTGATACACAATATTAAATGTATACAATTCATTTTTGCACCATTATATACAACTAGGATTGGAACGATCGGAGGAGATAAGAACCTGCAAGAGTACACTTCTTTCGGCATAATGAAGGTAGTCTTTCTATCTCTTTTTTTTAAGATTTTTGACAATATATTTAAAATGAATATTCAATTTTCATATGTACTTTTTGGTGGTGAAAACTTTCAAGCATTAACTTCATTCAAATCCCTTCACCACAACGGAAGTTATTAATTAAATTCCGCTAGATCGGTCTTCAAACCCACTGAACATTGCTGCTAATCAAGACCAGACAAATTCTTTGGAGTTGATCATGCTAGAAATAAATTGACAAGAGATCTTGCGGATATGATTTTATTGTCTAGACTTAAACAAAGCGACTGCAATGACGACATGGAAATATCATATTCACGATAGTATGGTACATTACTGATCATTGATTTCTACAATCTACATGTGTACGCGATGTGCTTCAACGATCTTTTGCTATTGATCTATCAGCATCTTCATATAGTACATATATACAATCATCGCAATTACAAATAATTTTGAGCTTATTTTACATTAACATAAATACTATATATGTATAAATTTGAATAGTCTGTATAAATCGAATGTAAGTGAAATTTTAGTATTACAATTTGAGATACAAAAAAAAAGAAAAAAAAAGATTATAATTCCATTTGTTCAACGAAGCGATCGTTTGGTATACTATATAGAATTACAGCACTGATTGTAACTTAAACTACTGTGCGTATGGTGAGGGAGGAAAGAGGTCCGGACCACGCTTACTTGCGTTTAAACATGTTACTGAGGCGTCGCTTGGGCGGCGAGTTCTGAAAATGAACAACAGAATTTGTTTTGCAATTAGAATCGAAAATAGAAGGCAATTGAATTTGAATTTGATTATCGATAGCGATTTCGAATCTTGGGGGGAGTCTTGAGAGGCGGTGCCTGTGTTAGCCTATGTCTCGTTCCTAAGGGTCATCTTAGACGGGTCTGTAAAGTATGATAGCGAGCATAAGCACCAGCAAGCCGATTATAACTAGAAACAGTCGGTTTAAGCTCGAGAAGAGCTGCCGATGTGGATCCGGAGTGGGCGCATCGGGTCTTTGCATCGTTGTTATACGAATTTCCGGCAGGCGATGCGATATCTGAAGATGGTGACCAAGCAAGTAAACGGTCGACGATTGAGTCGAAGATGAAATACTTCGCTGCGATTCGTTTGTGGCGGCCAGCGCCGTTGACAACGTTTTTGTCTCCTGCATCATCTTCGGCTGACGAAAGCTTGAGGTTCTTGTTGCGTTCGTTGTCTCACGCGAGCTGATCTCCAACTCCATGGTGAGATCTAGATCAAGCGATTGCAAATCATTGGGATTGTGCATGATGTAATTGTTGTTATTGTTCGGTTTGATCAGTGCATACGTTGCATTGCATACGGGGCCCGCAAGTGCTATCGATTGCTCCACTTCCTCTTCTTGCTTCTCCAGGCTGAGCTCCGACTCATCATCAACTTCGTCCGACAGTTGCCTGGACTGATCGAAATTTAGATTCCGCATATTTCGCCGCTTCTCTACGCACTGACCTTGCATCCTTGAATCAATATGACCTACAGCATCAGCATCATTATCGTCATCATCATCTGCGTAGTCGTCGTCGTCGTCGTCGTCATCGGACAGTGGCCTTGCCAAATCGAAATTTATATTGCGTATATTGCGACGCTTGTCCAGGTTCACCCCCGGCACCCTGGCACCAAACTTGACTCGGAGCTTGCTGTTGGCAAAGACGTTGCCATTCAAGCAATACGTGACCCGCTTATTCTTCTGCCGCCTACGTCGACGCAACGAGCCGCTGCCAGAGCCGCTGCAGGGCGACTGGATGCTTAGTCTACGACCCACTTGAAGATCTGCTCTATGTGATGGCAAGTGTAATGGTGTAGTCTCGTCTGGCAGTTGCTCCGCTTGAGCAACGAGCTCTGCATAGCTTTCGATTATCATCCGACGATAATCATGAAAGTAGCAAGTCCGCCTCGTGCGGGGTGTCGATGTGCACAGGGGGCTCGTCGCCGTGTGCAATTTCTGTAACTGATTATTGGCTTGCCTATGCAGCATAGCAGGTAGCTAGAAAAGGAGCAATTACTTTTGTGAATAGGTCAATTGCGGTGACACACAGACACACTCACACATACACATAGCAACGAGAACACAAGGCAACGAGACGACAAAGGCGACGACAGGCAGAGGCAACACAGGAGGCGATACACATTGTGGAGGCAACGAGAAAGGGCTCTACAGAGACTACAAACTTACCTCGTCACGAGGCAACCCGGCAGCAAGTCCAAGACCACTGCTGCCCATGCTGAAGCGTGAGGCGAACAGTTTAAACCGGGCCGGCGTCTTGGCGCTGCCGTTACCCTCAAATTGCTCCCGGAGTATTTCACGTGGTGGCTCTGAGCTACCAAAGGAAAGACGACCACCATTCTTACTGGGCGTCGGTGGACCTGGACGTTTATAGTGTGTACCGATTGACTTCTTTCGTGCTGCAGCTCCCGTCGTGCTCAGCAGTGCGCTCATGCTGTCATCCAGGCTATGTGGACCGTCCTAAAGATAGAATAAAAGCCAAAAAATCAATTAATCATCAGAGTTATTCAATTAAGAATTAGTAGATGTAATAATCGTAACAACAACGGCTACAACAAGAACAACAACAACAGTTAAATGCAGTACCCAAAGACGCACACGACAATGAGACACTGGGAAAGGAAGTATATAAAAAATATATATAAATCAACTATTTTAATGTGCAACGTAAGGATGCCTTATTCCATTACTACGTTGACAATTAACATACACGATACGAGCGGATAAACATAGAATAACTAACATTAACTGTTCTATGTTTGAGCTTACATTTATCGAACTAATTGATAGAGTTTACAGGGTATCTCAGAGAATTTCCATATTTTGTGTCATCTTGTGTGGTCTGTGTGATCTAACCTAAATTTAAAACTAATAAAGCCTTTTGCCTATAGCATTAAAGGAACCTATTGTGACTCTGTCACAAACTTGTTTCAGTTGCGTTGCTTCTGCTCGTTCTTCGCCTGAACGCAACGCTGTCATAGTTGTTCTTGTTGTTGTTGCTGTTGCCGTTGCTGCCTGCACCGGCAACGATGTCCGTATTGACAATGCTTACTTTAAGATCATCGTCCTGAGTACCCAGATCGTACTGTGCCGCATAAGTGCTCTTCAAATGTGGCGGTTGGAGCGAGTTGCGATAATTTAGTTCTTCAGAGCTGTTAAAAACAAAAAGGGAAACACCAGAGACAATTAATAAAGATATAATTATTATTATTATTAGAAAAAAGGAGTCTCCCACAGGGTGTGTTACTGCGACCAGAGTCGTTCTAGTTGCTCCTTAGCCTGAAATACCCTTATTTGCTGCTTCCGTTCTTTTTTTTCCAGAGTGTCGTCTGTATCTGACTATCTGACGACAGACTTAAGTAGAAGTAGGAGATAGCCAACAAGCAGATGAAGAATCCTTCTGCACTTTAGATTGGTAAGCTCCTTGGGCTGCCGCTTCTCTGACCGGAGGTTCAGGCCCAAGCAACGAAGCAGATGACCCTCGCCAGGTCGTCCGCCAGACACCAATATGACCAATTAGCCAGGAAAGAGTGACTATATGTATACTTATGTACAAATGGTAAACCTACGTCATATCACTGCCACGTCCTAGTTTGAGATCTGTCAAATACGTGTTGTTAAACACCTCGCCCTCCTCGTCCTCCATAGCCAGATTGCTGCCCAGATTGGAAGCAGGAGCATTGGGTCGCTTAAACGGATGTCTCTCCTCGATGACAGCGGCGGCAGCTGCTGCTGCTGCTGCCTGTTCGGCCTCTTGAAGATGACGCAACTTGGTGCTGAGAATTGCGTGCTGCTTCTGTTGTTCCAGAATCTTTTCGTTGAGTCGCATAATTTGATTGGACAACTTGCGTGTATGTTCCTCATATTTGGTATTCTGTAAGATAAATCAGGAATTCACTTTATTCAAAATGTATAGAAAAATGCCTATTTATTTTCTTTTCACTCATACTCTAATTCACCCTTTTCCGCATCTGTTCCTTTGCCTTAATTTCTTACTTTCCCTCTCTCTCTCATTCTCTCTTTTTCTTTCTCGTATGCATGTATTAAAGATATAAACACATTGTAGGCTTAGGAGACTTTTTTCCTGCCTCTTCCTGCAAGTGGCACAGAGAGAGAGAGATGAAAGTTATAAGACATTTCACAAATTCGACCTTATAATTTTATTACATTCAATCAAAAATCTACCTATCTATATCTCGAAAATTATCTATAGTTTTATAAATGATGTTTTATATAGATTGATACGTTAGTTCCCCTCGAAATCGACTCTATGATAATAAACCTTATCATTCATTGTCCGCACACTTACCTGAGAACTAAGCTTCTCCAGTTCCGCCTTGTTGTTTGCAGCATCACGCTCCTGCTTCTCCTTCATCCGGGTGACCTCCTCCGTGTAGAGTGTGCGCTACAGTTGTCAAGACACGACAGAAGAATCGCACGTATAGCGTGGTCGGGTTAGTGGTGAGAGTTATATGATAGTCAACCAAGCACAGAGACAGTGAAACGAAAACAATTATGAAAATGAAACTGATACGTTAACCAGCCAACTCGGAATAACACAAACAATAACATCTTTTTACATCAATCAAGAGGAATTTATTCAATTATTTACTAAAGTTATCAATTTACATGAGAATACGCAAAAAAAAAACATGCACAAAAATACTAGAACATACAACTAAGTTAAATCTCAACAAAGAAACCCTATTGGTTTCTAGCTTATTCTAAAACTCAATCGGTTTTCGACTTCGCAGTATAATGTCAACATTATTGCTCATAAGTATCATATAGGCCATGGCCAGCAATATCCCCAGCACAAACAGGGGCTTAAAACAGTTGACCTCGCAGAGGCCACCGACACGCCCTGCAGCACCTGCTGATTTGAGTTGTGGTTCTCTGTCTCGATCTGGACTACTGTGTGTTTCTTGTGTGTGTTGCTGTTCAGTTCCCCCCGGCTGACCCGACTCTTTCGCTGCGTGACTTTCAGGCTTTAGGATTTCGATATGAGTAGAGAGTGGTGTGAAATTGTGAGTGACAATGAGAAGAGGAGGTGGAAGAGTTATACGGTCGGCGCAGTGGAAAGAGAAGAGGAAACAGAGAAATATTATTTAAAACGCTGTATGATATATTGAAATTTAAACTACTTATTCAACTTTTGCTACAATATGTATGAATAATGACGCTTTAGACTGAACTTGCATCTGTAACTGAATTGAAATCGGAATACATTTTATTTACAGATTCTTATAAGGAAATCTTTTTTCTAGGTCTTTAGCTTGAGGCTAGACAAGAAATCAGTTTAACAGAACCCAGGAGATGTATAATTTTGGTAAATTAAAACAGACCACTTGCAGCAACAGGGACGAGATGATTTAAGCTAAATTATTAAACTAAAACTTAACAATAGATGTAATAAATAAATATAGAACTATTTAAGAAGGTTTCGTACATTAACAACGAAATTTTGCATTTAAAACCAAGACACTAATAGATAAAAATAAAACAGATAACGAACAAACTACAAAATTATTAAAAGATACAAAGTTATTCCGGTTAATAAAGAAATTGCCAGGTTAGTAGTTAGATTTAAACGATACAAATATATTTATTAAATGGTCACTGAAGAGGATATTAGTTTATAGAAGAGCAGAGCATAGGGAACGCAGCACACCAAATATGCACTTACCATCTTCGACTTCATCTTCTCCAATTTCCCTTCCATCTCGAGACGCTGATCCTTGAGCTTTTGCTCGCAACGGGCAATCTCATCCTTGGCGCCGCAATATTTGGCACGCAGTATTTGACAATCGTGCTCCAGCTGCTGCATATTGATGCGCTCCTGTGATTCTCCATGTTTCTCAATTCGCATGGTATCTTGCAACTCTTCGAATCTAGTGCGCATTCCGGCTAGTTCCACATTGCACTCGTTCAGCTCTTCTTTCAGTGCCTTATTTTGCGCCTCCAGTTCAAGTGACTTATTGCATTGCGATTCCAGTTGCTTGATCTTAATGTGTGCCCCATCCAGCTCTGATAACGCCTCCGATAGCTGCCCTTGGACTACAGCCAACTGTTGCTTCTCCGCCACATTCGATGGCTGCACGTTGTTGCGTTTGATTTCGTTTCGCAGCTCAATGAGCGCATCGTTTGCCACCATAAGTTGGGCATTGAGCTCCGTTTTAAGCTTTTGCTGCTGCTGGATGTTTGAGTTAAGACCACCGACCTCGAGTTTCAGACGCACTTTCTCCATTTCGGATTCATCCAGCTGCTGCTCAAGATCACGCAGTTTCTTCTCCATCATTTCACGCACTTTCTCGACCTTTAGCAGGCGTTCGTGTGTTGCAACTCGTTCTTTTTCCTCCTGTATGCGTTGCTGCTCCAAGCTAATAACCTTCTCGGCCGACCGATGGACGAGTTCCTTGTTTTGCCTCAGCTCCGCCTGCAGTGTTTCCTTCTCGTGCTGCAGTGCGTTTAGCAGATCACTTTGTTCCCGTTGCTTAACCTCGGCCTGGGCGCCTTCACGTTTCATTTTGGTTATATCGGCCTGCTGATGGCCCAGCTTTATGGCCATTTGCTCCAGTCGCTTGGTAGTCGCATCCAGTTGCGTCTTGCACTTCTGTAATTCCTCATCCTTTTCAGCACACTCTTTAGTCTTCTTTTCCCAGAGCTGTTTCTGTTCTTCGTCGCACTGCTGTGCCTTCTCCACCTGCTGCCGTGTTGTGTCCAACTGTTGCTGCAAATCTTTAAGCTCTTTCTGTGCTCCATCAAGCAGTTTTTTTTGCTCCACGTTGTGCCTCTTAAGCGCACTGAGCTCTGTTTCAATTTGTTCCTTTTCCATCTGCGATAGCTTCATATTGTCAGCTTCCAGCTCAAGTTCACGTTTCAGCTTGTCCCGATCTTGTTCGGTGAGCCGTAACTGTTGCTCCATTTCGGCCTTAGCTGTTTCCCATCCGCAGTGTTTCTCTTCCAACCTTATCAACTTCTCATTGACCGTGCTGAGCTCTTGTTGAAGAGTCTTCTGCTCATCCTTGAGTTTATCGCGCTCTTGTTCAACTACTTTAGACTGTTGTTCCAGCTGCAGTTTATCTTCCAGCAAATTCGATCTTTCCCTCGCGTTCTGTTCTTCCATCTGTGTGAGTTTCAGCTTGGCCAACTGTAGCTCCTCTTCGAGGCGAGTGTGCGCTTGCTGCAGTTCTTGTTTGGCAAGCACCAGTTCTTGCTGTAGATCCATTTTATTACCCAGCTCCTCCGATTGTTGGGTCTGGAGTTCTGTTAACTTCATATTGGCAGTTTGTAGATTCTCTGCAAGACGCGCGTGCTCCAACTTCTGCGTGTCCAGCTCTTGATTGACTAATTCGAGTTTTTGCTCCAACTGCGTCTTTTGCTTCTGCTCCTCTTTATACTGCTCTTGCAGCTCTGTTAGCTGTGAATGAGCAGTTTGAAGCTCCTGCCGGATATGTTCGTGCTCTTCCTTCTGCTTGTCAAGCTGTCGCGCACGCATGCATAGCTCTTCTTTGGCAATCTCCAGTTGTTCTTCCAGCTGAATTGAATTCTCTTCCCCTCTGGATTTCTCCTCTGCCAACTGAATTAACTTCGAGTTCGAAGTCTGCAGTTCTTGCCTGAGCTGCTCCTGAATTATCATCTGCTGGTCGAGCTTATTGTTGATCATCTCCAATTGCGTTTTGTTCATCAACTCATTGGAACTGTCCTTAGACCGCAGTTCTTCCAATTGAGCAATCTTCGAATTTGCGGTCTGTAGCTGCTGCTCAAGTTGATCATTCGCTTCTTTCTGCACACTCAATTCTTGGTTTGTGCATTCCAGTTTTTGTTCCAGCTGATTTTTCATATCTTGCTCCTCGAATCGTTCCTTCTGATGCTGCTCTACCAACTGTGCAAGGTTTGAGTTAACGGACTGAAGTTCCTGCTCAAGATTAACCTGCACCAGTTTCTGCTGATCAAGATCATTCCTGGCAAGCTGCAGCTCATGCTTTAGCTGCGTATTGTGCTCTTGCTCTCTGAACAGTTCCTCTTTGTGCTGCTCCACCAGTTGTAATAGCTTTGAATTCGCAGTCTGCAGCTCCAGCTCAAGTTGATCCTTTGCTTCTTTCTGCGCACTTAAGTCTTGCTTGGTGCACTCCAGTTGTAGCTCTAGCTGCGATTTGCCCTCCTCTGCTTTGGACTTCTCCTCTATGTGCTGCGCAAGGTTTGCGGTCGCCTTGATCAGATCCTGCTCAAGACGATCCTGTTTTAGCTGTTGCTGGTCAAGCATTTCCTTGGCAGCCCGCAGTTCTTGCTCCAGCTGCATCTTACACTGCTCTTCTTTGGACTTCTCCTCTTTGTGCTGCTCTTCCAACAGTGCAAGTCTTGAGTTCGCCGACTGCAGATCGCGCTCAAGTTGATCCTTCATTTGCTCCTGCTCATTTAAGGTTTGCTTGGTACATTCTAGTTGCTGCTCTAACTGGGTTCTAATCTCTTCTTCTCTAGACTTCTCCTCACTTTGCTTCTCTTCCAGCTGAGCAAGTCTTGTGATTGCAGAGCGTAGTTCGTGCTCAAGTTTATCTTTCTCTTCAGCTTTTATACTCAATTCTTGCTTGGTGCACTCCAGTTGCTGCTCCACTCCTGTTTTTTCCTTCTCTTCGGCTTGGTACTTTTCTATGCTAGTTTGGAGCTCGTGCTCCAGATGAACTTGCTTCTCACTGGCTGATTTGAGTTGTTCCTTTAGGTTTATCTGTTCGAGATCTAATTCTCGATACTTCTGGTTGATAGCCTCAAGTTGCTGCTGCAGCTGTAGCTTCTCCTCGCTTTGTTCGCTTAGCTTCTCAGCTTGAGTCGCTAGCTGCTGCTTCAGCTGGGCAACATCCTTAACCTTCTGCTCGATCTCCACTTGGTCTAGCTTCTGCTGCTCTAGCGTGTCCTTAAGCTGCTCTTGAAGTTGTGATTGTTGCTCTTCCAGTTGCTTTGACTTCTCAGTTTCATCTTTCAGCTGTTGCTCTAACAATGCTTCCCTCTCTGTGGCAGCTTCGTGCAGTGAAACCAAATGTTCCAGTTGCTTGCGTAATTGCTCTGAACTGTTGGTTTCAGCTTCAATTGATTGCTTGGTGTATGTACTGATTGTGTTCAGCAATTGCAAGGTGACTTCATCTTGAACAGTTAGTTGCTCTGCAGTCTCAGCTATTTTGCTGTTTAGTTGTCGGACATTCTCCTCCATCTGAGCCAAGTTCCCCTCTAACTGTTCGATGCGTTGATTATTGATTTCCAGCGCACTGTCCTTTTGCGCCAATTCAAGACGATGCTGTTCGCGAAGATTATTGGCCTGATCCCTTTCAGCTTTATTCTGCTCTTCCAGGCTACTGTTTTCCTTTTGCAACTGTTCCAACTCGCTAAGTAGCTGCCTAACTTTCTGCTCGTTTTCTTGCAACTCTAGGCGAATTTTCAAGAACATTTCTTTGTTTTCCGCCTCGCGTTGCTCTGACTGTTCTATGCTCTCCTTTAGACTGAGTTGGCTCTGGGTTAGTTTTTCATTTAATTGCGATACTTCGTTCTTCAGCTGCTGCGTGTTTTCTTCAGAGATTTTTGCAGCTGCATCATGTTCCGCTTGCAACTGCATCAATTTCTGTTGTTCTAACTCGAAGTTAACTGACAACTTCTCCATATTGGACTCTACTAAAGACAGCACTTGTGCATCCTTGGCATCCGGCGGTATCGTGAGATTATAATGCTCTGCAAGTTGCATTAATTTCTCGCCAATGCGTGTCTTCTCCTGCACCAAATTGCCTAGTTGATCGCGCAACATTTCGTTCTCTCGCTTCTTATCGTGCAATTGTTTATCAATCACCGAGTTTGCCAAATTCTCTGGAGTGACATTAACAGTGTCTGACGATTGCGAAGTGTCGAGCAAATCAAGTGTTGAGTTAAGCACTTCTCGGCCATTGTGGATCTCATCGCGAGTCGCCTGCAAGCACTGTTGCAACTCTTGGTTATCCCGCTGAAGACAAGCGATTTCACTCTCCTTTTCGGATAACGACGACGTTGTGTTCTCCAAGGAACGTTCCAAATCGCTTACTTGCTTAATGAGCGAGAGCACTGTTTCCTGTGTCTCCTTAAGCTGCAAAGTAAAGTAAGAAACCATTAGAATAGATATTAATTTTCTACACATAAACTGGTGGTGTTGGTGTTGGTTAGGAAGTAAGGAAGGTACAATGAATGGATGATTAGATGTATGTTAAGAAAAAAGAACTGTTCAAGTAAGTGTGAATTTTTTATAGAATGGTATTTGTAATAACTCTCTTTTCGAGTTTATTGTTCCAGATAATGTTAGGGGCTTCTTTTGAGCTGTTGTTGACGAGCCAATTTATATAATTTGTGTTAGAATTGCAATGTATGATCATTGGGGTAGTTGATACAAAAATACAAATGAATTATATTCCATTCAAAATATGCATTTCTACCTGTCTCTCCAGCTTTGCGTTCGCGGCTTTAATTGCCACAATCTGCTCATTCCTCTCAGCGAGTGCAGCATCCTTGGTGTTAAGCTCAGAAGCCTGCTTCATAAGCCGCCGTTTCAACTGCAACCAGAGAAGAGGTTAATAAATGATCTTCATATGCATATTCTATTATAATCGTGGTTCAGGTAACAGCAGGTAATTGCGACAGCAAGCGGGAATTCCGTGCACTCCCGCGCCGTCTACCTGTTTACCTTTACCTTTACATACATTATCGAATTCATTGGGCACATAGTTCAGTTTGTTGCTGTTCTCATCGTTTTCGTTCTTCAGCGTGGCCTTCTGCAAGGCCAGCTGTTTCTTCTTGACCATGTTCTCTGTAATATGGAGGTAAATAGAACAAATTCACTAAACAGTAGAAATAGTAGCAAGAATAATGTGTATGTACCTCGTGTGAGCGAATTAATAAGCTGTTCATTCTCTAGAATTTGTTCTTCTAGAATTATTTTCTCATATCGCTCCGTTTCCAGTTGAGCCTGCGAATGAATTGACGATATTTGAGACATTGTAAAACAGAAAGAAATATATATGTAAGACTTGAACTTACACGCAGACCCCGTAACTCGCGTGTTCTCTGCTCGAGCAGCTCCGTTTTTGGTGTTGGTGGTGTAACAATGGGACTGCTCGGCAGTGGTTTTATCCACTTTTTCGACAGAGATGAGGTCCTCGTCGAATCCGTCGTGTCAACCGTCTTGATGTCCGATGATGGTGTAGAACTTCCGCTGTTGCTCTCTGATAGCAGTTCAAGGCCATCCTCAATACTGCTTTCTATATTGACATTGATAATCGTCTCGCGCAAATGATGTCGAGTCAATTGTGGCAAGTTAACGGTGGCCTGGAAAAACGCCGCTATGGCTGTTTGCACAGACTTTGGAAGTGTTGTGCAGATATCATGGAAGTACTTTCGAGGATTCTGGACGCATGTATAGTGCATGAGAAGTGTATACACATAGATGTAATCAGATTGCACAATGCGTCCCTCATTATCCACATGCGGCTTAAAGTCAGGACAAATTTCTGCGAATGATATGCATATGTATATGATATGTTGTTATACCGATCGATCATGCTCATGGTATACCTCTAAGGAAAATTTGCAATGGTCCAAGACTCGAAGGTGACGAGTGCTTAATCGGCAGCTCGGCCTGAGCGTGCTGTGAGTAGACGGCATAGAATCCCTCAATATCTGAGGACTCTAGAACTTCGAAGTCCTCTATAAAATTACACTCCTTTACCTGTGGGCCCGAAGGGATGATAATTAGTTGGCAGGTCTGTTTGCATTTATTCGTTTGCATATTTTTCACATACCCATTTCACAAGTATCTCTTTCCAATCACTAAACTCCATTATTGTTTACACATAAACATACATTAAATACAAAACAACAAACAATTAACGTAGAATGCGCGCTTGCGCTCTTTTGATTTTGGTTTAACAAATATTGTTTTACATTGACTAAATGTCAGCAGTATATTATTAATTAAACACTATTTACTTTTTATACACTTTCCTTACTTTATTTTACAAAGTTACCGTTCAGTTCCACGTTAGATTTAAAATGGCGAGCCTGAGACGCTATCAAAAAGAGCGCCTGCTATAAATTGCGATACAAACGAAGGCATCGAGTATTTTGGTAACACAAGTACTCATTTCAATGCCAGTGCTGCAAAGCAAAGCACACATTATATTTAATTATCGATACTTTACAAAAAAAACTTCAAAAAATCTGGCATTCCTTGATGAAAATATCGATATTTTCATCACGTATCGATACCTTAAATAAGGTAACATTGGCGGGCTTTTGCGGAATATTTGAAGATATTCGTTTCATTAATTTATAAAATAGATAGATTTCAAGATGGTTACCAACTGTGTCACATAAGCTGAACTGACCTATACATAAAATAAAATAAATGATATAATATATATATGTATTAATATTTATTTAAATTAGGAAGCTACAAAGTTGTACATATTTTCTTTTTTGACATATTATTTTGATATTATATTACGTAGTATTACTCTCTTTGTGTTTTGCCTAAAAACGTTTGCAAAGGTAGAAAGTTGCACTTAAAAAATATCAAGTATGTTTGAAAAAGAGATTAGAGGCACTGCGTTAAGTAATTGGAAAGGTAACTTAAAGTGTAGGAAGAAATTGTGGAAACAATATTCAAAAGTTTAAATTTTACTAACCACAATGTATGCATATTGCATAGAAATGTACGAATTCCTTTAACAGTTAAAGCAAAAGATTATATAACATATATTGTACGAGTAGTATGTATTTATGCATTGGATTGCAGATTGGGTTTTGTAGGGTCTCTGGTGTGTTGTTTTGTGGCATTGTTATAACTATTTTTGTATTCTCATTTTTCGTTAATATAGGAGTAGGAAACAATCTAGTTGCATTTCGGAATGCCTACATAAACATTGATCTCACCACGCGCAAATGCATCGTCATTATACATAGATTAAATAAAATATGTCCTCCACTGCCTAGTACAAAGTTGTTACATAATTTCGTATTCGTTTTTCTTTTTGTTATTTCAAGTTTAACTTTCGATTCAATATTCATCTAAATATTTAAAGAAAAAAAAACTGCACATACACACATACATGCATGTGTATGAACAAATATGTACTTATGTAATCTTATTTGCTAGTAATTTGGTTAGCTATATAAGTATTGTTTGCTAACAATTTGAAGTTGAAAATAAACGAAAACAAATAGAACATGTTCACACCACACTTGGTTTCCTGTTTTTTGGGCCATGAGTGCTACCCATCATGTTGTTATTTAGATTTCCATTTGCTAAGTGGATTTAGTGTTACGAGTATTACATGTTGTTCACCATTTCATTAACATTATCGTTATTTGAATCGCTTTATAGAGTGGGTATTATGACCTCACAATGGTGTTCGTTGCGTGTCCCAGCTTAAATGTCTATTGTCTGAGTTTTGTTTCAAATATATTTAAAATAAGTGTGAGTTCTTTTGCTTAGATCAGTGAGTCGCGGGCACTACATAAACTATAGGCCCCACATCTAGTCAAACAACTTTTCAATAAACATTTTTTCGTTTTTTTTTTACTATGCAATGCACTTTTGTAGTCGTTTTTTTTGTTTTGGTTTGATTCTATTTTTTCTCTTTTGGTTTTTGTATAAACGATATGTACTGCTAAAGTGTCTTAATACGTTCATATACAAGTACTATACAGATTTACATATAACCATATATTATCGATGCTTGGATGCATGTATACTGTAGTTCAATCTTGTTTATGTGTGTGGGATCTATTCCCACTTTAACAACTGAATCAAAAAATATCTGCAGAGGGTTGCTTGAAATTGTGAAAACTCGCGGCAACTGGCGAACGGTAGAATTAATTCAATATATTTATAGTGTTAAATTATACTAATATTTTCTAGAAGACGATGATGAAAAGAACTGTTGAAACAACAGTTAAGGCATGCTATCAAATGTAAATATATGTATGTCCTGCCATCAGGCTATACAACGTACAGCAGCTTGTACAGATCAAGCTTGGTTCGAATTTCGAAAGCATATCTTAATTCTATGTTGAAACCGAAAGAACAGCAAAAGATAGATTTCATGAATAAATCTGAGTTATGTTTAATTGTATTCAAAGTATTTTTGAATACACTTAGTTCTACGTATCAGTTGTGTGCCAATGAGTGATTCCAAAACGTGTTCGATAACAAATTGCGTACTTTTTTCAAATTGATGAGAATCCACAGACTATTTCTAGATTTCTCTTCTAACAATAATTTTGCTATATTTGACATGTATTCTTTTGTTTAGTTCGGGAATTGAATTCATTTGTTTACTGGGTGGTAACATTTAAGGGTTTTTTTTTTATTTTCGAGTGGATTATATGGGAACTTTCGGGTTTAACATTGTGGCGCACTAATTGTTCATTTACTGACAAACTGTAAAAAGTATTTTGCATTCTCTTTGGTTATGGAAGCGCTAGTTGAAATTTCTCGAGAAGTTCAATAATTGTACGTTTTTTCATAAGTAGTTGCTCTCTAAATCGGTGCACTACAATATATATATGTATATATAGATATACACATATGTCATATACATACGTATGCATATATTTCGTGTAGACCAGATATAAAATACAACAAAAATTATAAATATAAGTTTAGGATAAAAGTTTCTCTAGAAATCAGAAGCACTATTCAGAAGAAGGAAAATTAATTTCTTAGTTTATCTTCGGCTTGGCGTTCAAATACTGCATTAGATTTTCGCGCGGTGCCTGCACAATCAGCATGTATTGCGATGGAAAGTCCCAGATAATGGTGAAATGAAACAGCATATTGGCAATGGCGATCAAATACTCGAAGAATGCAAACCAACTGAAAGCTGTAATTCATACATAGTGTACTCATATTACACATTAAATGATAAATATATGTATGTTTCTTACCCAGATCGTGACAATAGAAACGATGCTTGGCGAAGAAAAACAGCAAGCCGACTGTGCTCAGAATGGAGACTGCAAAAAGTATTTTCTTCCATTTGATAGATTGACGCTGCTGTATAGTGAGCGTTTGGCGAGCATTCAATATACCGTTTAGTTTAATGGTAGCCAGCATATAACATAGCGAACAAACCATAAACGTTATGAAGATTCTCTCGTGAACAGCTGCAAGAAGATGGAGTTAGAGCAGAACATTCAATTCATCCTCAAATCGAACTTACGATAGTTCTCGCGATTCGATATATAGGTAACACCGCCTAGCGAAGCAATCTCGATGCAGTTTAGCACCAATATGAGATTAATTAGCCAGCCAGTTTTCGCCTCCAGCGATGGGGCATGACGCGCCAGTTGAGCACGATAATAGTTCTTGTAGACAAAGGCAATGGGTATGCGCGGTCCGATGTGCAGTGCAATGCTGAAACGCCAGAAGTAACGCTGCGGACTGACGCCAGTAATTGCACTTATTGATGGTACAATATTATAGACCTGCAATCGAAGCACAAAGAGTGAGATACTGATAACGAGAAAGTCGCGTATAGAGGCTTACCCGACAATGGGTTTCGTGAACGTCGTCGTACTGGAAGGCGTAGGCGGTCACAAAGCATGTGAATAGCGTCACCAGGGGCAGGAGTGCCGTCACTACACAGATTTCATGAAAGCTTGCCAGATAGTATATGGAGACAGGCTGATCTTTTTGTGGTTGCTGCTGCTGATGTTCTTCTTGTTGTTGTTGCTGTTGCAAGAGTTCTTGCTTTGAGCTAATCGTTGTTTGTTGCTCATCTTGTGGCTGTTGCTTCTCCTCACTGGCGGTATACTGGGAAAGTACAAATTAAGAGTTTTAAAATATAGAAAACCTAAAGCAATAAAACGTTATATACAGCTATATACAGTTAACGTAATATAACGTTGTGAATAATGCAGTTTTCGATTAAAAATGATATTCGTATGGGAACACTGGGCGCTTACCTCGCTAAGATGTTAGGTGCACAACAACAAAAGCTCTAAAATAAAAAGAATACAAAAATATAAATAAATATAATTAAATTAAATACAAAACTATAAACATACAACAATCTAAACGTATGATATGTATGTATGTGCTAATTTTGATATGTAAACTCGAACAAATTAAAACATGGTATATATTTTATTTACAGAAACGAATGTAATGCATAGAAACAAAACTATATTTTTGACAGAAGTTTGCGAAGAACATTGTAAGGCATCATCAACTCTTAACGATTATAATAATAATATAATAATGTTACGATTCCCCAAATTGAAGAAATTTAATTCATATTTCACATAATTCACATAATTTCTTTGTAGTCAGTTCGTTTTATTGTAGTAAATGTAGAAGATGTATACTCGTGATCAATATGAACAGATTTATTACAGGACAACGTTACAAAACTCAGTACTATTTAATTAATTTATTTTAATTTAAAACATTTTAAATAATATAGAACATATAGAATTTAGCCGAATACTTGGTGAAAAAACTTTGGTGTGTAGCCTTTTTTAATTATTTCCTAAAGCTCAAAAATTTATTCTGTAAATTTGAGAATTTGTGCAAACAAATGGCAAATATACAAAGTAGAATGAACGCAATAAAAGATTTTAATAATGGAAAATTTCTGTATGCCAATCAATGCCAACCTAATGAGTAGAATTGCTTGAATTTTATTTCAATATAAATGAAACACAATTAAATCAGTTATAGGGACTTCAAAAAGCCAAACTAAGTTTGCCTTAAAAATAAATCTGCTTTGCAGGGTATTTCGTAATTGGATTTACTCAATTGCAACTGTGTAGTTCTCCTGCGTGTTCTCCTCTACATTTGTGTTAATTTTGTAAACACATTGCGATTTTCTGGAGAATGAAAATTGACCTTGAACAGTTTGAGTATCCAACTGTATATATGAATGAATATATGCATGTATATATAACATACAAACAGTATACAGTAGGTAGCTTACGTTTACAAAACGGGCAACTATTAATAGCTGCTTTTTAATACGCATAAATTAAGTGAAACAATTTATTGTTGTACATTGTCAAAGTGTTCTTCCGCTTGAACGCAAATTTGCTGGAAAATCTCCGATTTATTTACAATTAAAATGAGAAAAACAAAAGTTGTCGGGGCATGCAGCAAGGATTAATGCTAAAAATAGCTTTGCCGAGCTGCGTGAGATGTGAACAAGGATGGAAAAGGCGGAGGAGGATGTACGTGATGTTGGAGGGTGAAGTCGCGAACGATGGCGTAGGCGAATAGTGTGCAGACGGAGGGCTAGGAAGAAGGGGCGTAGAGGTGTAACAATGACTGTTTGACCCTGACGTAATCAAGAGGCAACTGCACGAATGTGACAAAGTTAATTAGCTCCAAATTAATGAGAGTTTCTCTTCAAGGTGTCAGAAATGAAATTGAATGAATGTTTTGTGAGAAAAGATCAAATCAGAGCCGAAATCAGGGAATGTTGGTAATCAAAAGGCAAGCGATACCGTTACTCACGCGCCAACAAACATGCCGAAATGGAAAGAGAGCGAGGGTGGGTAAGGGGAGAGACTGAGACAGAGCGAAGTGAGGCGATACGAAGTGACATGCGAGGCAGGGCCTGAGCAGAACAACAGCGTAATACAAGGACATTTGTATAGGATACAATAGGAAGGGGAAAAAGGGAAAGGTATAAGTAACGGCAGATTCATATGCATCTATGCAGCAACAGAACCAAAAGCAAGAGAAAAGAAGCTGAAATAAGGCTAAAGCCGCAAATGTGCGCATTTTAAAGCAAATGGTAAACAAAATCAAGGGGCTAATGACAAATGGCGGCATTTCACTCGCCCACCCACACACCAATGTATACGTGCATGTAAAAAACAGCATCACCTTTTGTTCCTATTTGTTTGCATAATTCAGTTAGTAAGGCATTTCTTTCTTTTTTATACAGCTTATCTTGATGCGATGTTTTTTTTATCCTACTTGAGCAGAATATTTCCAAATACAGTTATTGTTATAGATAAACTAGAGACAACTTAAAACAAAATCTTTTTAATTCACTTATCTATTATTTACAAAACATTTTTATAACTGATTTTATACATAATAAAAATCAAGGGAGAATCAGGAAGACGCAACACGCACGTAAAAAGGGGGCGGAAAGAGGTCAAAGTGGCAGGGCCACACAAGTGGGCGGCATGCGCAGCAATGTACTCAACAGTGTCGCCAGCTCAGCTTTTTTCAAGTTAAATCCAGCTTTATCCAAAGCTCCACAGCTGGAAAAAATCCAAAATATTGGTCTATCTAGCTCTTTTTAGTACCGTACATTCAGCTGTTTTTTTTTCAATTCCAAGCAATTTAGCTTTTTTTACTAATCCAGCTTTTGGTTGCTCAAAAATATGGCAACACTGGTACGTGCAGGGGTTGGGGTTGGTGTTGGCACGGTTTCTGAACGACCTGGAGAGCTGCGGAAAATTACAATGCCAAAAAAAAACACAGAAAAAAACAGAAAAATAGGCTGGCATAATAACAAATTGCCCAGTTCGTGACGTCTGCATTGATGGCCGTGCGTGGGTGTTGGGAGATGTAAGCGGGATGAGGGACTTGAGTCAATAAGCCTGCGCTGACGTTTCAGTTATATAATACCTAGATTCTAGCCAAAAGTACGGCTACTTGCAATAAACTTCCCGAAAAATGTTGGCTTTAAAAGAAAATTGATAAATTTCATGGTCACTCACATACGCGCAGGCGAACAACAACCACACACCTACACAGTATATATCTCACTCACACACACACACTTCCAAAATACTTACCGCTGGACCGCTGGAGTCACCACGTTCGCAGCTATTGCTGGGGGAATGAGATACGGCTGCTGTAGCTGCCTCCGTCGCTGCCTTCGTCGCCATTGACGTTGTCGTGTCGCTATCTACTGCTTCCGCTGGGGATCCTGCTGCTGATGTTGTTGCCGCTGACGTTGTTGTAGTTGATTTTTGCATTATTAACGACGGCGTTGATGCTTTTTAGCATAATTTGTACGCCACGCTGCTGCCGTAGTTTGTATGCACCGCGCGCGCGCTCCTCATGCAACTGTTTTCAATCAAAGTGATTTTGCATTTTCACTTTTCTTTTCCTTCGCGCATACCTTAGCTTTTCTGTTATTAGACTGTTAACGTTCTGTTATGCTTTAACATTATCCTCTTTCGTCATTTTCCTTCTCAACTCCTTCCCCGCACTGTTAGAAAAGTTGCAGAATTATCGATGAAAAATCGCGATGTTTTCTAAATTCAAATTTAAATCATCGAGGTTTATTTGATTTTTTAGATTAAATCAATAGCAAGATTGATGCGATATTTGATGAAAATAACAACAAATCTTTTTAATTACCGGCATACTTTGGGAGATAAACTCTCCGATAAGTCCTGATTTTCAACACAAATTCTCAGCTTAAATGGCCAGTGTGACCAGGTTTTCAAAAGAAAATTCAACCCTATTTTTAATGTGATCTATTGTGTTTACTTATAGTTGGCAGGAATTTAACCAACAAAATATATGAAACTTTTTTTATTTTATAGTCCCTAAAAGTTATCGTTCTAGATTAATCCGTGCAAATTAATTTTATTTTATTACTGGGGCGGAAGAGGCTTTATTTAAATAAAAAACTGGTAATAAAAATTTGGTAAATTTGGCAAGTCTAATAATCTGAAAGATCCAGCTAATTATAAAAAAAAGAGGCTTATAAACGGCCCTGCCTATTACCATGCAGCTGTTGACACTGATACAAAATATTAATATTTATCAGACTTTTCTTTTCCTGATAGTTACATATATAAATATTTTACACAAAGTAAATATACTCTTTGAAACGCCCCTTTCAAAAGCTAGCACAGCTGATTGACAATGTGACCATAGGTATTTGTTTTTAAAGTATGGAATATTAAACATGTTTTATTCTCGTCCTACTGGTCAGTTTGGCTTTTCGAGTTCTATCAGAATTATCGAAACATGTATCGAAGTATTTAGAGCGCAGGTAATAAATATTTTATATTAAGGGAAGATTGCAGTTTCCAAGGCTTCAAGATTTGTAATTGGTACTTATCAACGAGATAAGACGAAATTAATGAGTTGACATTTTACGTTATCGGCTTAGCTTAGAAGATATAGTATGATGTTTCCAAAATAAACCAAAAAAATCGTTATCTCATTTCAAACGCAAACCGTAAGTATACAAAGTGAGACCATAGTCAAGCAGCTCTGCGAGGTAAAAATGTGTGTGATTTTACTCTTCGAAACTTGGTCAAACTGGTCATATTAGCTGGGAAATTGTTTGGAAAATCATAATTGATTGGATGCTATATATTCTTAACTGAGTTAAAAATGGAAACATTTTACTTTCTATATCGTCATCTTGGCACCTCAGAAAGAGAAATCATGCCAAAAAATGATTTTTTACAGTAAATTTCTGGTATATTTTAAAATCCAAAAATTATTTTCTAGTATATTTTCAAGAGAGACTTGGTATATTTTATGGCTATAGGTGCGGTCACTCTGGAAGCGACACAACTCTAATACTTAATAAACATATTTAGCTATTACTCAAAAAACAAATAGTCACAGTTTCTACATAGCTTAATTGCCAAAATGTGCGCGCCAATCATTAATATAGCAAGTGCGTCTGTTCATTAAGATACTTCTAAAAAAAAGTATCAAACAAAGAAAATCAATTCGCAACTTCCGTGCCGCTGCTCCGCCCGCCACCGCTACCATCGTCGCGCCGCCGTCATAAAACGCTCTAGCCAAACGGAAAATCGATCGATAACAGTTACTAAAACATTTGTGCCCAAGTAGTAAATATAAGTTTGAAAAAGTGTAATTAATATTTTTTATTGTTTCATGATTGGCAAGAGGTCTTGAATGAGAGCCCTGCATGCATGCATAAGGTCCAATCTTGTCGCCGGGTGTGAGGTGTGAGAAGAGCAGAAAATCGAAGAGAGGAACGAAAAAATTAGCAAGGCATATTTAAAAATATATATGTTATACACAAATAAGCACACATATTCGCGTTAATATGTATGTACATTGATTTCAATAAAATTCGCAAATATTAATGAATTTGTTGTTGCCGCATGCCAAGGAAACTTTGAAACTTTTGTGTATAAAAATAAACCAAACAAATCGACGCCGCCGTCGCCGCAGCTAGCAACAAGAGAGCAACATCACAAGAATCAGCCGCCGACGTCGCGGCTCTGCATCAGTTTGGCAAAGAGCGAGGGAGCGAGAGCATCAATTGAGCATCCGTCACTTCCCCCCCTGGCAATACCACTCTTACCCTTTGGGCGTCATCGATATATTCATTCGATATACTTTGTGTAACCACGGAGGAGTGGGCGAAAGACAAGACACACCCTGTATTCAAAAAACACAAAAAATAAAGTACAAAAAATATAGAAAGGAGAGGCCAGCCCTAAGTCCCTCTGCCACCCTCCTGCCGGAGTCCTAAAAGTTACGTGTGCCAGTTTTCTGGCGCCTTATCGCCGCACCAAAAACAACAAACATCAGCGATTTTTGACCGACCGTGGGAATAGACCGCTCCTGCAGAACAACGCCATTGACATTGCCATTGCCATTGCCGCCGCCAGTTCCTCTTGCTTGTTCACGCAAGCCCCGACCATTAGTGTTTTCAGTGACCAACAAGCATGGTAAGTGTGAGCGGGACACGCGGCAAGAGGGAGAGCTTTCTAACGGACCTGCACCTGCACCTGCGTGTATGCCATTAGCATTGGGACTTTTCGTAGTTTGTCTTTGCTCATCATTCGCTCCGCATTAGTATAGTTATGTGTATGTGTGTGTGTGTGTATGTAAATGTGCATGAATGCATTCAAAAGGTCAAAAGAATCATTCATTAAAAAATGGGTGCCATTTTTTGATCATAGTTGTTAATGAATGCGGATGAATGTTGTAGCTTTTCCTGTTATATTGTTCAGTACAAAATGTGTACAGTAGTCTTGGGTACATGTTTTTTAGTGAAAAGTCTATTTAGTATTTAATTCATTGTTGTACAATGAGTTATTGAGAACAAATCGACACTAGTTTGATCAAATTTCAAATAAATTTCATTCTATAGTTCAATGCGCCTACGTTGTTTTGATGAATGAATGTATTCATGCAGGACTTTAGTGTGAACATATTTCTATGACTCGGAATGGGACTAATTGTAATTAGTGTGATAGCACATACCACATACGAACATTTGTAAGAGTACGAGAAGGAGGGGGGGTTTTGGGGATAGTGCTTGGGTACAATCATTCATTCTAAACTTGCTCTATAATTCCCACTCAAAACTGACTGAGAACATTTGAGTTGAATCGATAACTGTTGCACAGTAACTTTATCGACTACTTCGGTGTTCTCTTTTAATCGATAGCTAAAGCTCACAAGGACACGCAGACAATATCTGATTGCTTTATATGCGTTGTTGGTACCTTACAATGTTGCATACGATTTATTTGTAAGCCTAATTAACGTACTTTCATTGTGCACGCGATGACGCTTATCTAGCCACACATACTCGCATCCAATGTCCATTATTGGTGTGTGTGTATATAACTGCGGGTGTGTTGTGTCCGCACGGATTGTGTATGTGCCTGTTTGTATGTAAGGGTATATGCGTATGTATGTATGTATGTGCGGGTGTGTGGTGTGTGTGTTTGCACAACCCAGTGCGATAACCGGGCTCTTGTACTCGGTAAATTTACCCGAACCGCATTGCCAGCGCGTGACAAAGCCAGCGACAACAACAACAATCGAAGTAGCCCACAAGTGGACACCTGTTAACCCCAGAAAGGAATGTCCAATAACACAATTGCAGTTGATATTCAATTTATTTTTCTTATGCTTTATTAGTCATAGCTACGCTAGTGTGGGTCTTGTTTTTTCGTTCTATTGACGGCGTGGGATCCCAACCAATTAAAAATCTACCTTCAGATCACCACTGGCCCTTTTCAGTATATATGTACATATCTTCGCAAGGAATTGAGTTTAGGCCTATGATAGCTCCGCCTAATTACTTGGCTACTGCGAAGAGGAGTTTTTCAGTCAGTCTAGCCTACGCTCTGTAACGCACACTCCCAGTTCTCGTTTCCTGCTATCGTACACCCTACTATATTTCTAGGCTAGATGCATAAAAAGGGTCAGTGTAGGAAAATGTGCTACAAGTATAAAGTCGAGTCTTTTTCAATGCAAAAAATACGATCATGGTCGATAGTGCATCTATGTATGTGTATTTGTGTCATTTAAGCGACAATCGATGCACAATTGAATAAAAACTAGGAATACGTACTACTTCGTCGAGTAATCAAACCAATTCTTGATCGGTCGGTGGCAGTGTGTTTCTCTCTTTGATAACATATTTTATTTATTATTTTGATTGTGACACTCGGACACATACAAACATAGCTGCGCTGCTGCTGTGTGCGTGTGTGCAAACAATGCGCCCGCAGTCCGTTTACTCACGCTCTCACACACATTCATGCTCAACACCAGGTCCGTCGCTACGTGTGTACACTGCGCAAGGGCCCCCGGCAGTTGAAGTATTTCAATTTCGAAGTACTTCAACTTCATTTATTTGAACAAATCAATTTCTTTAGTTAAATAAATTATATTTTCATATACTGTGCCAAAAAATATCTTAAAGACTACTGTGGAAAATATAAAAAATCGGACCTCATGGTTAACTTGTAAACAACACAACATGACTCACAAACTTATTCGACCTCTTTTAACTTGAATGAATAAGGTCGATTAATGAATTAGATTTTGAGGGCGAAAAATTTGTTTGAAAAAAATGCGATCTCAAATCAGCATAATACCTTCTCTAATATTTGTCATTTCATGGTAGAATTAAGAAATTTAAACTGTATGAAAACCAATATATGCCCTCAGCATCTTTTGATTATTTTCAAAGCTAGAAAAAATTAAATGTGATCAATATTACACGTTCTTAATTTTTCTGTTTTTAAGATATAGCTACATTTTATAATTTTATGCTTCAGACTTGTATTTGAGCGAGATAACTACACTAGGGGCCCCAGAGAAGTTTTGCACAAGGCCCTCGAGACTTTCGCTACGGCCCTGCTCAACACAGAGTATGACAAACACTTAGCGCTGCCGCACTCTCACTTGGTATCACTCGCACTCGGCATTTTGTGGGGCTCTCTCTTCGTCCACGTCTCAGTGTAACGGCTGCCTTCGAGGTTCGAACTTCAAAGCGCCCTCGCAGCCAAACGAACGAATCCAATAAAATTTGAACGACGAAGCGCGCGCGAATATAAAGTTAACGAAAAGACGAGCAGCAACAACAAGAATGGATTGTTAGCAGCAGCATCAGCCAGAGCAGTGCACGGGTTGGTAATCAAAACGGGCAAGAAATTTGAGCATCGCCTCCTCCCACCCCTACACCTTCTTCTGTACTCCTTCTCGTACAGCCATATATGTATATCGCACGGGGTTGACGAAATCATCATGTGTACGTTGAACGTTGGTCTCGATTTCAATTACATTTCACACACATTTCCCAAATGGACTTTGTGTACCTACTACCTGCAAGTACTTCCATATTTAGTATATATTTGTACATGCGATATACATATACATATGTATAGTATATGTAGAGACTGGGCGGCTTTATGATCGCCGTTTTGGCTTACGAGCGCTTCTCGTTTAATTGCCCGCCCTGCTGTTGATTGCGCTCTCTGGCCGAGGTCAGGGCAGGTAGAGGGAGGTTCGGAATTCTATAAACCAAATCAGTTTCAATTCGCTTATGCAATGGGCTACTAAGTAAAGCCGCAATTCAAGTCCTTAGTCATACAGTACTTAATGAAGAGCAGTTATCTCGACCATGTAAACCGCCAACGTTCTCGATCCGCTGTAGTATATCATTTTTTTGTGCGAAACTCGAGTGAAAAATAACAAAAAACATTGTAAACAATAAAACAATAAGAGAACGCGAGGCTTGTTTAGTATGCACAGCACTCCACGGTGTGAATATATGGGGTGTATATAGCAGGTCATATACTAACTACTACACCTACACATGTGTAGGTACATATAGTATATAGCAGTTCGCTAGAAATCTTAAGTAATCTCTCGAGCATGTTATCGCAGCTCTTGAGTTAACCGTTAACCGTCAAGGCAACTAAACAAACTGTTCATTTGGCAACGCTCATTGAAAAATTGTTCATGCTTTCTACGAAATTCAAATATCAGATTCTCATCTGACAGGATCTGCTGTATATATATATATATATATATATATATGAAATGATTAATTGCAATTTGTACAATTCATATTGCTCACCATGACTGAAGGCCAATAAATTCATAAATGATTAGGACCGCACCCGACAAATGGAAATCTACAGAGTTATAAAGTCAACATTATAAACGATTCATGAGCGAAACTAGCACTCGATGCGATAACTGAAGTTTGATATGGATTCAATATGAACTGGAACTATTCAACCATTCAGCTAACTCAAAAACAGTTTGCACGGTATGCGCTTAGTCGAGCTGCTCTTGCTCTGACTGACTGCTGCTTCTATTATAATTATCATTATAATTGATATTACCGCGTTGTTGTTGATGGCGATGCACTAATGCAAAGTTCATTGTTGAATTTATTGCAAATTGTCTGATTATACACGAATGTATATAATATATTTGTGCATATGTATGAGTATACACAAAGCTTTGCTTATCGCACAAATGATTCAGGTTCACTACGCCCCTTTGAATGCGAGTCACCGAATCAATGTGGCGCCCAAGTGATTCAAGGGGCGAGACGGGTCTGTGAGAAACTTCCACACAGCTATCTGGCCGGAACTAGCGTCGAGCCTTGAGTCTGAGACGCATCATCTGAATCATCGTTGTCGAGAAATGCGAATGCGAATGCGATTTGATAAGCAAACACACACACACACACACACACACATAACTACATATTTATGGCTGTGTAGATTTATATAATGTGTGTTTGATACGCCTTTCAAGAGCTCTCAACGTCACCAAATTAATCAGAATTTTATAAATATACCCAAGTAGTTGAATCTATGTGTGAGTATGGGTTCTTTTAAGTACATGTTGGGTTTGCTTGTCTTATCAACATGCGCTCTCTCTCTCTCTCCCTCTCTCTCTGCCAAGTTTTATGAACACCCTCCTAATCTTGGTCGGAACGTGCCAACGAATTCAGCGAGTAATCGCAATCGTTTTGGTCGTGGGAAGTTGTTGGTACTCGGAGAGGAGAGGGGTGGCATGATGGTCTAGGGTTAATTGAGTTGCCCTGTGCCAAACTATAATTGATTGGGACTGCACATATCGTAAATAGTGTACATGTACGGGCTTATATATAGTGTACTGAAGTAGAAAATCGCTGACGTTAGACAATCGTCAATTGCGATAGATATCGCAGAGTATTCTATAAATGCGTACATACATACACAAGCATATATGCATATATACATTTATAGATATTAGTAGTATTTGTATATCGCAATATATACGTGTATTTAGGGGGAACCTATGGTTATGGAGCGACAATTAATGTGCCGGTCTTAGAACATTTGGCAGCGCAAATGTCAATTTGGAATGGCATTAAGTGGAATCAGCATTGTCGTTGGACTAAGTTTAGGTTTCTCCATTTTCGTGCAAAATGACTCAACTGTTGTGGCCAGAAAAGAAAAAGTCCCCACCTCCCCTGGGAAAATGCGTATGGGGGTCTTATCTTGACAGGAACAAACTGTGTACAAAATCTTAGCGGTGATGGGAAATATGAACTCGAAACGGCCTTAAGTACAAATCACAACACATTGTCCACCGACGCGTCGTCGATAACGTTCGTTAGTCACAGGATATAAATTGTTATATCTAGTTTTTGCGAGTCAGCGACGTATTGGCTCGTAAATCAAAATGTCTAGTGAACGCTAGGGGAACTTTAGTCATATAGGGGTATCTGGATATTTGCATAAATGTCGATCGCTTTTTTACAGACAACTGAAAGATCAGCTGTTAAAGTATATGGAAATTATAGTATAGTTTAACTAAATGATTCTGTTATAGCAAATACTATGAATTCATAAAGATCAGCATTTTTGTTCCAACTTAACCCAACCATCAATCGGGTAGAGACGGCGGGGGTCTGAGGGTGTTCCCCGCATTTCAAGTATGCGAGGGTTAATTCAATTAACTGAGAGGGGACTGACTAATTACCCAAAAAGCTTGCACGGCATACTCTCATTTACATTAATTCCCATACATAGACAATATGTATATGATATCTCTATATCATCGTTTAGATATATGGTATATACGTATTTTGCTTTGAGATTCAAACGCCGGTCTGGGCAAATTGATGCAATTAGAATCAGATCGATGCCGTTTGAACTCTTCGAACTACGAGTATTCGGGGTAAATTGTGCTAGACCCATGTAAATTGAAATCTATTGCCACCAGTTTGTGTGCACGTATTCCAGCTTGTGTATTCGAAATTCTGAGTGCAAACAACAACAGCAACAATAGTGAAATAATAACAAAAAATAACCAGAAAGAAAAGCCACATTCGGCATGCCGAAGGTTTAATACCCTTGCGGGTTGGGGCTTCCGATCTCTTCCGATTGTTTTTGTATTGATTATATGCATATAATAAATATCACGGAACTGTATAACATTGTTTATATATTCATTGATGGCTATAACTCCAATTGCTGGATTTATGTAATATTTGTGAAGTCCAAATTTAGTCAGAGGGAATAAACTATAGAAAGCTTACTGTGTAACCTAAATGAGGCATAGAGAAACTGTTATTTTCTATGACAGTTTTATGTTATAGTAGTCAGATTTATATGACATTTTACTGGCACATTACTTATAAAACGAAACATTTACCTTCAATAAAAGAACATAGTAAACCCTTTTTCGACAGAACTTCGAAGAGTAAAGTAAAAATTGATTGATAGGTTATAGGTGGCAAGTATATGTACGCTATATCGGTTCGATCGGGCTCGATTTGACTTATTAAAATCATGCATAGGTATATATTTATGTAATATGATAAATAGCTGAAAACTAAGAAGGCAGACTGACGAACATCGCTAGTGTGATGGTGATTCAAAATATATGTATATGTTTTATAGATTCGGCGAAGTCTGCTCTAAAAACTTCTGAAGCCTCTGCAAGAGTATAAAAAAAACTGTTGATGGTCAGTTTTAGGTGCCTAAGCAATTTGGTTATGGGTTGATACGCACGCGATGCCTCCGATAAACAATACCCACACAATACACACAGCAAGTGCTGACTAAGAGAGAGATAGGGAGAGTGTGCATGTGAGAGGGAGCATCTGAGCAAGTGAAGGAGACGGGGAGTAATGGAGGGTCTACGTGATTTTGGGCTTCACACATTGCACAGTTGTAAATTCAGTAATAAAACTAACCAAAACCATTTGCTGTCCGTTTTCTCTCTCTCTCCGGAGACTGAAACAATGCTTTGTTAGTAAGTGTGCTTAGTTAGTTAGTTAGTCGTAGTACTTCAGAGCAAGCCAAACAAGTATCGAAGCGAAAATAATGAGGCAAACAGGGGAGGAGGGAGTGGCAAGTGGTAAGAGTTGTGTCTCGTCTAAGCCAGGCAAGCGACAAAGACGATAACAGAGTGTGTCGTCTTACACTGTGTATATCTTGGGGGAATGGGGAGTGTTTGCTCTGCTACTCATTTGCTTATCTTACTGTCTGTCTTCGTCATGTGGCCCTAATTGAATTGTCTTCCACCTTGCGTATATTACAGAAATGACTGCCTTATCGGTGACGACGACGACGAAGAAGAACACGACGAAGACGACGACGACGATATCCAGTCTCAGTGAATCCTCAGCAGCAACCACTAAGGAGAATAGCTGAAGAAGCGAACGAGTTGTTGCAAGGAAACGAAATAAATCAAGAGAGAGAAAGCTCTCAAATATAAACATACTGTCAGATACGCAGATAGAAGCCGCAATCTAAACTAAACTAAACAAAACACAAAGATACATTGCGAACATCCGTTAAACAAGAAGCGCACGAACAAAGCACAAAAAGAGAAGCAAACAAAACGCAAGAGAAGAGGCTACTCCACCTCCTTCTAGCAACCATCCAGCACATCAAACAAAGACACACGAAAAGTAAACAATAAAAGTAGGCAGAGTGTAAGCAGAGCGGGTTAAACGAGGCAAGGCAAGGCAAGGCGAGGCACGGCGCATACAGTGTGCACTCAATATGATGAACTCGACAACGAAACATCTGCTGCACTGCACGCTCCTCTTCACTGTGATAATCGTCTGCGAAGTATTATCCGGGGGCATCAAAATCGATGAGAACTCATTCACCCTGGTCGATCCATGGACCGAATACGGTCAGGTTGCAACCGTGTTATTATATCTGCTGCGATTCCTTACACTGCTAACGCTGCCGCAGGTGCTCTTCAATTTCTGCGGCCTCGTCTTCTACAATGCCTTCCCCGAGAAGGTTGTGCTCAAGGGCAGCCCCCTGTTGGCGCCGTTCATCTGCATTCGCGTTGTGACACGCGGTGATTTTCCCGATCTCGTCAAGATGAACGTGCTGCGGAACATTAATACGTGTTTAGACACGGGTCTGGAGAACTTTCTCATCGAGGTCGTGACCGACAAGGCGGTGCACTTGGCCCAGCATCGTCGGATTCGTGAAATTGTTGTGCCCAAGGAGTATAAAACACGAACTGGGGCCCTCTTCAAGTCCCGTGCCCTGCAATATTGTCTTGAGGATACTGTGAATGTGCTCAACGACAACGATTGGATTGTGCATCTGGACGAGGAGACTCTGCTCACCGAGAACTGTGTACGGGGCATCATCAACTTCGTGCTCGATGGCAAACATCCCTTCGGGCAGGGCCTCATCACGTACGCCAACGAGAATGTTGTCAACTGGTTAACCACGCTGGCAGACAGCTTTCGCGTCTCCGATGACATGGGCAAACTGCGGCTGCAGTTCAAGCTCTTTCACAAGCCCCTCTTCAGCTGGAAGGGCAGCTATGTGGTCACCCAGGTAAGAGAGAAGATTATATTTCTACTTAGTTGTTTCCTAATCATGCTCTCTCCCTCTCTGTCGCTCTTTAGGTTGGCGCTGAGCGTTCCGTAAGCTTCGACAATGGCATTGATGGTTCGGTGGCGGAGGATTGCTTCTTTGCCATGCGGGCTTTCAGCCAGGGCTACACATTCAACTTCATCGAGGGTGAAATGTATGAGAAGTCACCGTTCACGCTATTAGATCTGCTGCAGCAGCGCAAGCGTTGGCTCCAGGGTATCCTGCTGGTGGTGCACTCAAAGATGATACCCTTTAAGCACAAGCTGCTACTGGGCATCAGCGTCTATTCGTGGGTAACCATGCCGCTATCCACATCAAACATTATATTCGCCGGCCTCTATCCGATCCCCTGCCCCAATCTGGTGGACTTCGTATGCGCCTTCATTGCGGCCATAAATATCTATATGTATGTGTTCGGTGTCATCAAGTCCTTCTCGCTGTACCGCTTCGGTCTTCTCAAGTTCCTGGCGTGCGTGCTGGGCGCCGTTTGTACGATACCCGTGAATGTAGTCATCGAGAATGTCGCTGTCATTTGGGGACTTGTTGGCAAGAAACACAAGTTCTATGTAGTGCAGAAGGATGTCCGCGTGCTGGAGACGGTCTAAGTGGCAGAAATCAACACACAATATAACACAATAAACCACACACACCACACACACACAGCAACACAAGTAAAAAGTAAAAATACGAAACGAAACAAAACGTAATCGCACAATTTGATGGAACCTAGGAGAGGAGCAACAACTTCAGGATCATTGTCATCGTCTTCTGATCTTCGTTATTTGTAAGAATAAGTTTCACGCGAACACAAACACACTCACACCTGCACACGCGCACACAAGAGTACTGCATGAATGCATTCAAAATTAATTCTGCTTTGTTTTTTTTTTGAGTACAGTTTGTAACGAATGTGAATGAACGTTGTAGTTCTGCAAGCTTAACTGTACAGTACAAAATGAGTACATACGTTTTGAGTGTAGGTCATTTACTGTTTTGTCTGTTTAGTGTTCAATTTATTTAGTGTTCAGTTCATTGAGTTAGTGAAAGCATAAGAATTTCAAGCGCCTTCGTTGTTTTGTATTTCAAATTCATGTATATGCTCCTGTTTGAAATATATGTACACTTGTTAGGCAGTAAAAAACACTGAACTCCTTAGTTTTTGGTAAAGACAGTATAAAAAGATATCATAAATACAGTGTGCAGCTTTTACTGTCACTCACTTTCAGTAAGGACACTACAATAGTGTACAAAAAGCAATGAGTACAGTATTTATGAGGCACTAAACACTTGTATAGTACTGTCAAGTACAAAATGATGTATTCATGCAGGACTCTAAATCACATACGCACACCCAGCACATTGTATTGTTGTTTCGTTTTAAAACAACTTTTTGGGCCAACAAAGTGCTAAAACAAATATATGAACTTCTTTACATACATCGCAATAAATGTATGCAGTACACACACACATACACACGCACGCACACGCGCACACACTTGCAGAAATGCAAATCACAACTAAACAAATTGAAAACTTACAATATCAAACTCTCCATTAAGTGTAATTTTTTTAATAGTCATTAGAAAGGAGCGAGACGAAGATGAAGAAGGATAGGGAGAAAAAGAAGAAAAGTAGGAGAGCCATCAACGGTAGGGTTGATAAGCGCTATATATTTATATTGTATGTACTATATATTGTGTAGAACTATTATTATTATTATTATATTATATTATAATTATTACTACTATAATTATTATTATTATTATTTAACGTTAATCTGTGTACATTAATGGTATTGTAAATTGATAAACTGTTGAAATATCATTCACACCAAAATACCAAACAACAACAATAACAAAACAACAACATGTTAAAGATGAGACACCATGCTAACCTTAGACTTTTCGTGTACTTACATATGTATTCTATATTCTATTCTATTTACGGCCCCAATTCATGCCTGCGGGCTGTAAACTCACGCACACTCTCACGCACAGACACGCCCACCTTGACAAACGCACCACAGAAATAACAAAAAAAAAAAAAAAACAACAACTATATCGAGAACAACGACAACTAGGAACCCAAAAAAAGGAGCAGCAACTGCTTTTCATTTGCTAAACATTTTTTTTCGTATTTATTACGCACACACACACACGCACGCACAAAAGCAAGAAGCTAAGTCCAATTAGAACCGATCAAAATTGGCTATTATAGTAGGGAGCACACACACACACACAAGCGCACGGTGTGAATGATAAGATAAAAATCGTGTTTTAAGATCTGTTCTGGGTCGCGGCCTGTCGAATTTTGCGTTCATTTATTAACTTATGTACTTATATACTGCATATGTGTATATACATCTATTTTTTTTTATTTTTTTTATATGTTACTGTTATTGGTGCTTTGAGACTTGTATGTTTACAGTCACCTACCCACACACACACACACAAACAAACACACATCCTTCGCCCCTAACACGCTCGCCCAAAGAACAACAACAACCAGAAGAGCCCAATGCCGCCGCCTAAAGCGAGTCGCGATCCTAAGAAAGAGTCAAACACAAATACATACCCATACACACACACACAAACACGATCCACGCCCACATAAAAACTGTTTGCAAATGAAAAAAAGAACCAAATACAAAACGATAATAAAATGAGCAACAAAATATATAAATAATGACAAACAAGAATCTGTTTATTTTCAAATTGGGGGAGAATTTAAAATAGGAGAATCGTGGTAGTTCGATAATGTTTGCCATCATTGCTTAAAACGTACGGGGATTTATCAGTCTTAATCTAAACATAAACATTAAAGTTGACTTCTAAAAAACATAAACATAAACAATATATTTGAGTTCTATATCTACATTAATACATATGGAACTTTGATGTTTCGATTCGCTGGGAATTTACATTTGTTATCCCTTTTCTCCGTTTCTCTTTTTCTTTTGTTGCCATCTCTTTCTATTCTGTGCACAGAAAGAGATGGCAATACTTTGAATTGGCTACAGTTGAGACTCCAAGATCTAGCCTGGCGTTGATGATTAAAAATATCTATAATAAGTGTTTTGTCTATTATTAAAAGAACTTCTCCTTGGATGAAGGTGTGTTTAAATCGAGACGCGAGTGTCTGAAAAAAAGGAAACAAAATCGGATCAAAAGGTTTTTCTATGGGCATCAACGAGAGACTCTCTTTGGCATACCTGGGCATTTTGAACTGCGGTGTACCTAAAGGCTCAGGCATTTTCGAGTGCTCCCCTGCACTGTTCTCCTGCGACGTCTCCTTTATCTCGTTCATTTTCAAACTTGAGTTCTCCTTATCTTCACGATTCGTTACATTTTGTGGATTGCTGCAATTACCCTTACACCTGCATTTATCGCTGCAACTGCGAGTTAGCAGGAAGCAAGCACAACGTTTCGTGTCACACTTTATGCGGCATTTGCAGCAGTGTTTCGATGCTGTAGCCGCATCCAACGAGGACTGAAGTTCGCTGTTGCTGTTATTGCTCGTGGTGCTGAAATTCGGGTTGACATTGCTTTCTGACATTTCCGTCAATGTACTATTCGTTGATGTATTTGTCTTCTATACAAGAATGAAAAAGGAGGAACAATTGTTAGAAAAGTAAGGGAAGCAGGTATTTTATACCCTTGCAGACAGTACATTTATTTTGGCCAGGAGTTTGCATAGCAACTGAGGAGGCATCTCCGTAAAGAGGGGATTTGAACGTGTGTCTTTCTGTAAGATTGCCAGAATTGTTTTTTCGAAATAACCGATCATAGTTAATTTCGATTAAATCGAACGACTATATACTATACTTTTTTATAAAAAAGGAAATAAGAACCTGCAAGGGTATAGGTAATATTCGGCATGCCGAAGGTTTTTGAATGCAACGCACCTTGCGTATTTTGCGAATCTTTGGCTGCCAGTCAGGATCAACGCCCGAGGTGTCCTCACCATCGCTTCCAGCCGAGCTAACAGACATTATAAAATCATCTTCCATATCGGGCGATAATACAGGCAATGGTTTCTTTGACAGCTTTTTGCTCGCTATTTCGCTTGCCCTTGCGAGAGTCCTTGTCTGGTTAAGTTCTTCAAATGACTGGTCATTTTTACCGCGCAATAAGAGGGCAACCTTCTCCTCATAAGCCCGCTGTTGTTTAACCATCATCTCCTCGTATTTACTTTTCGTCTGCTGTATCTCTCGGACCAGCTGCTCGCGCTGCTGCAGTATCTCATTTAGCTGGCTACGCTGATCGTCTTGCTGCATCTTGTGTTCCATTACGCCGTGCGCCTGCTCCCGCCTTTGTTGTATCAGAGTTTTGAGCAGCTGTTTATTGATTACGCGCGATTCCCCGATGCTCTGCACATTCTCGGCTAGCGCACGCATGCGGCTATCTAGATCGTTGGAGCACATCTTCTGCTGCAAATCGGCTATTTGAGCATTGCGCATTTCAAGATCCTCCTCGAGACTGGCAAGTAGCTTTGCTTGCTCTTCACTTGGCTGAGCCTGTTGCTGCTCTTTAATCTCATTGCAATGCGCGTTGATCACGGCTCGATCTTCCATCAACTGCTCCAAGCTATGTTCGGCATCGATCAGCGATAATATCACTTCCACTTCGCGATCTACTAACGCATCCAGTTTTGCTGTGCCATTTTGGTCTTTAGCAAAACGATTTCGCTGCGCCTGCGCAACTCTTTGCCGTTCCAACGCATCTTTCAAACTGAAACGAGACAAAGCAAACCCAATAATTCAGTGATCAAACGATCGAGTCCTCAATGGCCTGTCATAGAGAATTAGCTTACCGTTTGTTAGCGGCCATCGCGTCCTCGCACTTGCGTTTCAGTACGAGGCGCTGTTTGGCGTGCAGCGTTTCCTTTCGCGCCATTTCACTTTGCATCTTTCGGTCCTTGCTCTTCAGTTGCGTTACCTCCTTCTCGCGCAACAGTTTCCATTGACGGAAACGTTCGGACTCGCCGTGCATTGCGCGAATTAACTTCACCTTTGACTCTTTCATGGCGCGTATTTCGGAGCTGAGATTTTGAATTTTTTCCCTCTCCTTTTCGCGCATCTTTAGCATACTGGCTTGCTGTTGTATCTTGCGTCGTAGGTCAACCAGTTCCTGCTCAAGTATATTCAGTCGCTTGCGACGTTCTTCGGCTAACTTGGCGGACGCATCCTTTTGCTTGCTGGTGCGCAACAGCTCTAAAAGGTCAGCGCGTTCTGATTCCAGTTGTTGGATCTTTTGCTCGGATTGCTTGTACCTTACATCTCCGTCATCTTCTCCAAATTTGCTGAAGTTACACGTGACACGATCGTGCAGCTCCTGCTTCAAATTCAGTTGGTGATTTATTTGTCGCAGTTCAACGTTTAACTTAAGCTGCTTCATCGTGTGCTCCTCGGTTCGCGACTGTAACAGCTCGTACGTCTCGTCGCATGCGGTGCTCGATTCGTCTGCTACAGCTGTGCGCCCCTGCAGAGTATTTTCAGTTTGCACAAGATCCTCTTCGACGAGCGCCACCATCTGTGTTAGGTCTTCCACGTGCTGGTTCCACTGTGTTGCTTCTTCATCTTTTGGATTCGATTCTGTTGCCGGCGCAGTTAGTTTGGCTTTCAACTCAAGCAAATGGCCCTTAAGCTTTTCGTGGTGTCCCTCTAAAATGTGGAATCGCATCTGATTTTCAGCGGAATCAGTAAGCGCTTGATGCAGCTCCTGTTGCAATCTGCGATTCTTCTCTAGCAGCTGCTGCACTTGCTCACTTGTTTGTGCTGTGTTTGTTTGTGGCAGCGTCAGGGGAGTACCATTTGTGGAACCTCCATTGGCTAACAATTCCATGCGTAGCTTTTGTATAATGTCTTTAAGCATCATCACTTCAGCAGCATGGGGATCCACATTGACAACGGGCTTGTTCTTTATTTGAAGCGCTCTGTCCGCATATCGCAACGTGCTGAGTGTCTCGTTCACATTATAGTCGGCAGGACTAACACAGGCGATCATCAGTGTAATTGAATTGCCGCCAAGGGAGTCCTGGAGCAAGCGTGTCAGCTTAGATTGGCGGTAGGGTATGTAGCTTGCTGCTTGGCCAGCTAAAAGAAGTATGGAATTAAATTAATCAAAATGAAGTTCATTTAGTTAATAATTAACAATGTTTTAGAGTATACAATTTAAAATACAACAAACAATTCGTATGTTTAAAATTGAAAGTGCCATTCGTTGAGGAGTTCTCTTAACTAATTATTAGATAGGTGGGTCAGGAATAGTATAATTTGAAGATAGATACAGAGTGTTAGCTACAATAGAATATAACTATAAATTAGTTTATGAAGGAAATTGTTTAAACTACAATTAGGAAGTTTCAGTTGACAGTCGTTACGGGTGATTCTATAAGGGACAAAGAAGTGTAACTGGCTACGCAATTCGTCACTATCTATGTCTCCTTAACGAAGATAATTAATAAATTCTTTGCCAAGCATGGCTAGAGAAGGAACAAAAAGTAACAATATTATGCTAAAATAGGTATTCTACTTGATTAAACATTAAACAGCACTTACAGCCCAGGACATTGATAACGTTGCCCAACGCCAGCAAACCCTTGTTGATATTCACTCCTTCCTTGAAACGATCACCACTGGCGAGCGTTTTTGAGCACCGCTCAGAGCCAGCAAGATCAACCAAATTGAACTTAGACGTGGTGACGGATTTTCTGACGGAATAGAATAGAAAAAAAATATTGAAGAGATTGTCCTCATTCGGATTGGATAAAAAGACTTACTTGCCATTCTTCATTGTTGCGATGACAGTTATTGTAAATATAGCGTGAGACCGCGATGATGTCTCATTCATTGCAGTTGCGGCAACGGCGCGCCCAGCCGAGCCACGTAGAAGTTCATCGAGTAGATGCTTGGCATTTGTCACTTCCACCTCGGTAAGACCGGGCATGACAATGCGATTCTTATCCTCGCGTATGTCGACAGTGCTCGCCTCACGTTTGTTTGTCGAAAACAAATCAAAGAACTGCTCTTGATAGAGCTCCACAAAAGAGCAGGTGATCTTAAAATGCCATTGTTCCTCCATGCCAGCCGTCTCGTGGAATATTTCGTGGACAGCCCGAGGTATTACGCCGGCATTTTCATCCATGACACCATCAAATGCTGTTCCCATCGTATACGTCTTGCCTGACCCAGTCTGGCCATAGGCAAGTATCGTTACGTTGTATCCTTCAAGCAGTTTTTTTATTTTGCTTCGCACGCAACTCTCGTATATATCCTGCTGGGTATCTGTGCTGTCGAACACGTAGTTGTACGTGAACGAGTCACTTTGATTAACGCTCACCTGTGGAACGCCGTCAGCAGTGCGTTGCACGGCAATGCGGCAGCCCCGTTCCACCTCAGATTTCACAAGTGGGCGCACTCGCAATGCTACAGTCATTGCATCCGACATTTTTATGCTCTAAATGGGTGTATACAAAAGCATTTATTATTTTATTTTTATTAGATTTATTTATTTATTGTTACTGTAAACAACAACTGAAACAAACGCCATTTTTGTACCTTACCTTTAGATTTAAGTAACACAAGGAATAAGATGAATAATAAAAACACAAATGAACACAACACTCGAAAAACAAAAATGCGCGTATAATATAATTAAAAACGAAATTAACACAACTAAATTAAAAACGAAGCCGCTTAACGTTGTCGGCGTCTAAAATGTTTGAAAAATTGTGGGAATCTACAACTTGCATCCCTGCGATTTAATTAATTTCAGTGTGTACACACTTGCTTACAAAAATTCTGGGGAGGAGCTTGGCTTGGTAAAAACAATTGACGATTCATCTACATACATGTCACTCTACGATTTAAGACAAAAATGTTAAATACATTTTTTTTCTGCTTATTTTATAATATATAGCCTTCGATAAGTCTCGATTTTAAATACAATTTCCCAAATGAAATTACCAGTGTGACCAAGTTTGATAAAAGGAAATCACCCCAAGTTTGTCCTCGCAGAGATACATGACTATGGTCATACTGTGTATCTTTACAGTTTGCGTTTGAAATTTGATAACGCTACATTTTCTAAATTGTTCGGTAGTAGGTCAACACTTAATATTTTTATTGTATATTGGTGGACTTGAAATTACCACGAATTAAGGTTAAGTGGAGACATATTTAGCAGAACCTTCTGTTTTTTTTGTTTTAATTGTTGCAGATTTTGTTCTCTTCAGGGCTGGATCGGTTGGCGTCTAAATTTATAATAAAAGTAAAAACATTCTTTAACCAAACTTTTGACAATATGAAGAATATCACCTAATTTTTAAATTTTAACAGTACATATTCACAATATAACATAATTTACTTATTCATTCATATATAATTGAGTGTTTTCCATCGAACATATAAAGTGCTCAAACAGTGGATTTTACTCAAGGCCCGAAGGGTTCACGAGTGAGCGATAGGCTCTCTTTGTGAGCAACCCCGAAGCAGCATCAGTGTTGCCAGAATATTTGAGCGAAGAGAGAGGCCAATTTAGAATTATAAAAAAAGCTGAATTGTATGGAATTGTATCGGTAATTGTAAAAGGTACAATAGATAGAACAATAGTTTCGATTTTGTCCCGCTGCTTTACTTTGAAAAAGCCAGATTTGACGGGAAAAAGCTGACCTGGCAGCACTGATCGGCATTAACCCAGTCGCACATCGAGAACGGAACACGAGCGCGGGTGTCACTCTTTGCGCTGTACGATCGTTTCAATGTGTGCGTGTATGCATACGGAAGATTGCATATTAATCCAACGTTCTCGCTGAGCAAATGAGCGAACCACACCTATGTTTATAATAATAGGTACACTTTAAAGTAGAGCGACAAAATTACTATTTATATTCTTGGGAAAGATAGTGCAAGCAACTTACGATTACTTACGATCACTTTTAAGAATATTATTGCCTTTTTTGCACCATTAAATTGTTTACCCCCTTTTATCACCACGGTAAAATTACCCCATTGGTATATTTCTTTGGTGTCTAGTTGGTTCGATATCTTGAAATCAATTACAGATTATTGTATTGCACCATTCTCAGTTGAAGTTGAAGACAGAAATAATTCCATTTTTCTCATATTTGCTTTTAATTTTTAATTAAAACACACAAAGTACCGTTTTTTATGGAACTTTTTAAGTGTGCTTTAACGAAACCTAAATGAAATTTATAAATATTAAATTAAATTCAATTTATTTCTCTTAACTGAAACTTAATAATTTTTAGAGATAATATTTGATAATTCATTAATTAAACGTTTAATAATTTAAAGAAAACTTGAAAGTGTATTGTCATTGTTTCAAAATTGTAAATATAAAAACAAGAAAAATGGAAAATTTAAATTAGAAATAAGTGAAAGTTTGAAAAAATTTATAAAAATCAGTTTTAATAAAACTAATCATGTTCAAACTATATTATTATTCTTAAGAGATAAAAGCCTAGTTATGCTTTTACTGCTGAAAAATAGATATTCAAGTCTTTCTTTTTTATTTATTTGTAACTTTTATTATTAACATGAGTGTATGTGTAAGAAGTTGGTCATAACAAAGTGCAATCGATATGCGTAAATCCCCTTGAAGGGTGTGAGAGAGAGAGAAAGAGAGAGATAGATTAAACAAGTTTGATCTCGCTGTGCAGCACGTTGAAAGCGCAACTGTTTCGTACTTAAATTCGCACTGACTGCTGCAACCCACATTGATATTGGATTCAATATCGCAAGCAGATTAGCAGCAATCAGAAACTGATTGTCGCGAGCTAATACATACATACATACATATGTACATACTTGAACAATTCCGCTGGAAACTCAATTGAAATTAAAATTCTATTTTCAATAAGGCCAACTAAGCCGAAGGTTCAATCTACAATCGACAATCCAGACAGGCAGACGATGGCGCTGTTGTGGCTACTACTGGGATGTGCCCTTTTGCTGGCGCTGTGGAGCAAGCGGCAGCGGTTGCTGCTTGGCATCAGTCTACCTGGTCCTTGGGCGTTACCTTTGCTGGGCAACGCGCAGATGATTGGCAAACTAAAGCCAGAGTGTAAGTCCTGATTGTGTGGAAGAATATGGATGCAGAGGTGGGACTCCCCACGCCAGCATGCGTGTTGTTGCAGTCATCTTTTTGGTATTTACAGAACTGCGTGAACGCTTCGGCGCAACCTATCGTCTCTGGCTCGGGCCCGAGCTCTGGGTGTTCTTACACTCCGCCGAGGAATCTCGCCAAGCGCTACATGACCCATCGCTACTGAAAGCGGCCACCTTCCAGCAGCTATCGCCACTCATTGGGAATGGGCTACTTATTAGTCATGGTCGCTACTGGGCTACGCAGCGTCGCCTAATGACGCCGGCGTTTCAGTTGCCACTGCTGCGTAGCTTTGCGCCCGCGGTCGCTCAGCATGCGGATCAACTCGTGGCAAGGCTGCAGCAGTCTCACGGCGCATGCATTGAGGTGACGGATCATCTGTTTGCCTGCTTGTTGGATGCGATTGTGGGTGAGCGGGGACGGTGAATTCTGGCGCGGTTCTATCTAACTACCCTAACGCGAATCTCTTGCAGACACTTCCATGGGCTACCAGCTGCACACACAGTTGCAGGAGCACTCGCCCATCGTGGCGGCTTTCCATCGCAGTGGGGAGCTACTATTCAAGCGCATGATCAATCCGTTGCTCGCCTTCGATTTTCTTTTCCAGCGGACTGGGCTTTGGCGCGAGCTGCGCACGCAGCTCGAAGTGATTCACACGGTAATGGAACAGGTTATCGAACAGCGTGCGATGCAGTTGCAGGCTGAGCAGGAGCAGGAGAAGCTAATGGAGAAAGAGGAAGGGGAGGAGCAGCGCAGGCCAAGAATGCTGTTGGATCTACTTCTACTGGCCAAGCAGAGCAGGCAGCAAATAGGCGACGAGGTCAACACGTTTGTCTTTGCGGTGAGTGTGAAGTTGTAGGTGTCTGCGTGAGCTATGTTGCCTCTTGCCCTCAATCAGACCTACTACTACTAAATCTGAACAGCTCCTAATGCAAGCTGATGACATTCTCACGAGCCAGTCCTAAGTACGTATCCTACTCTTTTTGTCTTTGTGCCTTGGAAAGTGTTGATCTTGCCGACTGAAATTAAATAAATTTACCGGTTCCAGGGTGTGGATACTACCACAGCGGCCATGGGCTTTGTTCTGTATGCTCTTGCTGCACACCCGCCAGTCCAGGCGCGTCTGCACGCCGAGATTGCAGAGTTGTCCCTTGACGACGCTAACGATTGGGATGCACTTAACCGGCTTGTATATCTAGACGCGCTGCTCAAGGAGGTGTTGCGTCTTTATACGATTGTACCGAGCACAGGCCGTCAGACTACACGGCCGACCACAATTGGCGGACGACGCTACTGCGCGGGAGTTACATTGTGGATCAATATGTATGGCCTAGCTCATGACTCCGAGTACTTTCCCGATCCGTACGAGCTGCGCCCCGAACGTTGGCTGCACCAGCAAAGCGACACGTTGCCCCCCGCCTATAGCTACATTCCGTTCTCGGGCGGACCGCATGTCTGCATCGGGCGCAAGTACTCGCTGCTGCTGATGAAGCTGCTAACGGTGCGGATTGTGCGCGCGTTTCGTCTGCAGTTAAACGAATCGGCCCCACCTCTGGTGCTGCAGGCGCAGATGGTGCTGCGGTCCCGCGACGGGATTAAAGTGCACTTCTGGCCACGTTTAGATAATGATCCCCTGCCGGAGGTCAGCAAAATATAGCTTTATTCAAATTCATCAACAAAATCCATGACTATGACTATACAGTTCTGAGAGATTTTGAGAAACAACAAGTAATAAAAGCAACTGTGGAGTGGTCACGACAGTAAGATACACTTCGCCCAGTTTTTAATAACCGTAACTTATACACATAAAATATCAAAGACATACATAGTTTACTGCCGCCTATTTCCTTCTTACTCTTGGAACCCTACAACACACAATTATGTATGGCCACTGAATATATATTGCGGTAAAAATATTATTAGCCACCATATAACATATTTGTTAATAAAGCACAAAATTCTTTGTCAAATAGTTTTATATAGTTTTTATGTTTTATCGAATCGGTAAATTCAAATTACAAAGTTTGCTTACATCACAGAGACGGTTGACTCTGATTTACCACCTACTTCATTTCACAGACTTTAATGTCAACTGTATACTAAACTTACGGTTCACATGTTTTGATTGTCAGTCATTGGATTATTTTACACTTTTGTTGTTTGTACTTTACTCGTTTCTATATACGTCTTCAATTAGTGTTTCTTAATCGAGCACGCCGTACAATTTGTGGATGAAACGCAACACAACGCAATGGCAACCCAGGTATGTCGGGTGCACCACATGCCATCACAGCCAGCAGTCACTCAGCGTAACTTCCTGCGCGAGAACAAGCTGCTGGTGCGCCGCTCAACACTCTCTCGCCGCGAACTGGAGGTTGAGAGTAACCGATGCCTATACTGGCAACGGACTCTTCCACTAGCCCCAAGATACGAAGTATCCACAAAATCATCGCTGATGCGTAACCATGCAGCGCAGCTGGATATGCAGAGTCACACCACGAACAGGCAGCACTCTGAGAAGCAAATACAGACGGAGGACATCAGCGACGAGCAGTTCCTCACCGCGGCACTGCTTAAGTGTACAGAGCACGTGCACAGTGGTGCACAGGGCTCGCAGGCGCAGTTCGTGCGCAGCTGCAGCGAGGGTGATGACCCGTGTGTTGCTTATACCGGCGTCAGCTGTGATGAAGTTAGTACCCATTCCCATCCCATGCGACGCACTGTCTCCAATTTTGAGCTGGGCACGATGCCTGCACAACGCAACATCTGTCAGTTGGTGCCGTGCACTCTGCACCCTCAGCCGTGTGCTGTGCTAGGCATCGGGTCCGGATCTGGAAGATCACTGGGGAAATCGGTGAAAGCATCTGCGGAGGATGAAGTGACGGAGGAGAAAGCCGCTACTGATAGTTCGGGCAAACTCCCGTTACAAGTGCTGCAGTTGGCCATACCGGATATAACGGATGTGGAGCCAGAGCCGCAGCTGGATCAACCGCTTAGTACGCGCACCAATGTGTCGTGTAGCTCTCAGACATCGAAACGCAGCATCGAAATGCCGACAGTGGCCGAAGACGATCAAACCCAACAGACGACCGAGCTGGAAAAGAAGCCTAGTCCTCATGAGGATCAAGTGCTACTGACAGAGCATCAACGCATATCGCTGCTTGAAGCGGCACAAGCGCGCTACCGCGAACTTATCTGGCAATACAATCGCCTGCCCCTTTCAATGGGGACTTTGCGTGTACGGAATTTGAAAATACGGTTGGAGCAGCAGCTAGACCGCATCGACAGTGACTTAACGGCGCTCAACCTACCGAAAGTTTACGTTAGTCGCGACCATTTACAGCAAATCCCAACTTTATCGTGCCAGGGACAATAAGATAGGGTACTACCACACAATGACTACACAATTGTGATTTACATTATTTGTCTATTCGCGATTCTGCCAAATAAATCTCTTCCATATATGGAAAGTGAAAACACTCTTGGGCTTTTTCTTTACTTCATACCATTGATTTATATGTACGAGTATATGAAAAGGTGGTGAGCAACTCCCACTTTAAGCTTTTACTTCTGTCACACCTATCTAGTAATTGAACTAACTTTATCTATATCTGCATGATCGCGTCTTCTGTGCGACAGTGGCTCTACATACAAAACATACATATGTATGTATAACTTTAAGATCCGGACCGCAAGGGCGGTCTTTGGGTCCTTGTGTCAAACCTTCGAAGGTAAATATCGTGCTGAAATAAAACATAGTATATAGTTTCAAATTTTCAGAAAAAATAAATATCGAAAATTGAAAAAAAAAAACATCAAGAGCTTGTGAGAAATCTTTTATTCTCGATTGATAAATATTGCCAATTCATTTAATCATTCTTTCCCCATTCGAAAATAAATATTCCCGTTTCCTGTAGTGAAGGATGCAATTATAACTTTGTGCTAATTAAAAATGTATGTTACAGGCATAAAGCGTGCCCAGTTACTTTTTTTAAACAAATATTAATAAAAACCAAGACAGATTGAAGTGACTTAAATTCTTTGCTTTGGGAGTGTCATACAAGATTTCAAATAATCTAGATCAACGATTTACTGCCTTTACCTGGGTAGGTGGACAGACAGACAGACATATCAACTACTAAGAATATATACACTTTGTGGACTTGAAAAAGTCTTCTCCTGACTATTACATACATTATTGGTTAACACAATGTTATAAAACTCTTCTACCTTCCAGGCAGATTTCTCTCACCTCTATTTGAATAGAATAATTACGTTTTGGAAATAATGAGCATTAATTTCTCTTTATATTTTAACACGTATTGATAATTGAACCGAATAGTCATTTAAATTTGCTAAAAACAAAAACAAAAAAAAAGTTTTTTATTATTTTACAGACGTACATAAATACATTATGTATTCTTCCAATCAAATATCATATTTCTTCATACTATATGAAACAATTGTGTGTGTATATTTTGATTTACATGTCATATTAAACTTTAAATTAACATTACGAGTGGTTATGTGTATATATTACAATATTTCAAGCAGTCCAGCAACTCAATACAATATGTTTAAGTTATATTTTCTAAAGAAGAGCATTAGTAAATTACAGTAAAGATTAATTAAAAATGTTGTTGACTGCGAAAATAACTCTATCGTTTTAAGAATTAAAATTACAAACATAAATTTAAAACATTTTCTTGTTACAGAATACAGCAAGTTGTTGAACAGCATCGACCAGATCTCCCTTTACTTTTTAGCCTTTGGTCTGAAAGTAAAACATGTTTTCATAAATGAAGATCACAAATTTATATGCATTAGCTACATATGTAATAACCTTAAGTTTAAGGATGCGAAAAAGTGACGACGTTCATATCGTTGTCATTATTTTTAACAAGGATATTCATAAAAAAAACTATACTTTTTTAAGATTGTTTCTTGTAAAAGCAGTAGGATATACATATATAGTTTTCAGATTTTACTTATTAAAATGTAACGAACATGCCGTTATGCGCCGGCATGTGTAGTCAATTTAACTTACCTTGCGAATTGGGCTCTGGTAAACTATCACGCGGTACTAAATGCATAACAGTTGTTTTTCCTAGTGGGAGACCCAAAGCACCCAAAGTAACATTGCAATGTAAAAACCGTCCTTGGTATATTAACCTTAAAATTTCTGCTTTGGAAACAGCTTCTTGCGACCAATCTAAAATGAATAAAAAACAGATTTTATAGAATAAACAAAATTAACCCGATCGAAACGATTTTTCGTATAAACGAAATATCCACATGTGCATTTTCCTATGCATATTTATCAAATATTCAGCAAAATCGGATAGCCTCGACACCAGTGAGATAAAGAAAAAAGTTGCAGCATATAACTTGTTGCCATTTTGAAGACAATTTTAGAATTCCTCTTTCGCAGAAGCTTCTATCCCTACAGCGAAAATACTCGAACAGTCGTGTTTCACAGGTGATTTTCGCAATGGATGCATGTTAAGTTCACAATAACAATAGTGTACTAAAGTGAATTTAATAACTTCAGTGTTTATTGTATGAACTAGTTTCAATTAGGCGAAGAGGGTAATAACATAGCTAAGTAAGTATATGTCTAAGTCAGGACGTCTTATCTTGAGAGTGGCGCCCAAGATTAATGCCTTCATGCCATTTGTTGTCTCTAGCACACCGAAGACAACCTGTCGTTCATAATATTTATATTAAATTAGATGAACTTACCTGTAGGCCAACTCTCAAAAACGTTTTGAGAAATTTCACCCGCAGAATCTGTCGGGTTAAATAAGAATTCTTTTGTTTTACCACTGACCAATATTAATCTCAAGTTAATCTGAAAATAAACAATTTTTAAGAATAGTTAACATCAAATTGAATTAAATTTGTATATATAATGAAAATTACAATTAAATAGAATAACTTAATTTTAGTTTAAGTAAGGCATAAGGATGAGATCCCTCTTTGTTATTAGTCTTTGTATACATTCTTTCTTAACTTCTCTTATATATCAAACCAGTCTGCACTTGCCGACGCCGAATGTATAGGGTATCGAACGTCTAGTAACTCACTCATAAATTGATTTATAATATGAAATAAGAAAGTTTTTACTTGTGTAAATTTAACATCTCTACAATTCATATAACTGTTATCAAAAATGCATATTATTCAAATCCATGGCTTAATACGAAAACGACAGTAGTTAAGTGTTCTTAACTGTTATAGCATATCCACAGTCGAGTGTACTTGACTACCACCTGACCAAAATGATATTTCAAATATATTTCGTTTATTTTTAGCTTATTCTGTATTGCATATATAAAAAGCGGTGTGAAAATCAGTCAATTTTAAACTTATTTCTTAAGCAACTTCTATGTTGATTTTTCGATCGAACGCAAGTTCCAACTAGAAATGATTTGGGCGTTGCTAGTTATTGTGTTTACGTAAATGAACTGTCTTGCATTAAAATTGCGCTTGGAATTAGGATTTTGTCAAAATCTAGCAAACTTGACTTGCGTGCAATAAGAACACATATTGACACCACATTTGGTAGCTCTAGCCATTATAGTCTCTGAGATCTAGGTTTTCATACATTTGACACAAAATTAAAATACCCTCCAACCCTATTGATAGCGGGTATAACATCTGCGTTGAGCATTGTGTTCCATACTCTCAGGCTGCGCCAGGATTAATAACCCAATTAAAGTTGAAAATTTCTTATATAACTCTAAACTATATGATTCTGATTCTATCTGTTTGATCCTGCCTGGGTATTTCGTCTTATAGGGTTTGAGATTTGGCAGTTATCCATGGAATGCTTAAAAATACTAAAAAGTCGGAACCTTCATTGAAGAGCATTTTTTTCATGTTGATGGTGTCATCTTTTAGGACCCCTGTGCTCCTTGACAACGTCAAAAGCTGTTGATATTGTAGTTATTTTTAAAATTTGTGTTTTTTAATACATTAATTATTTAATCCATTGTTTAAATAATAAAACACTTAGAGAAAGTGCGGTAAACAGTAAAGTGAAAACAGAAATTCTTAAAAAAATAGAAAAAAAAACACATTCTTTAATTTATAAAGATTTATTATTAAAGCAGTTATACAATTTTTAAAAATATTGCCCTAATTTTTACTGCAAAAAGATTTTGAACTTTTTGTCGATCAATAACAATAAGTGATTTTGACTTTAAGACTTTTATTAAGAATTCAAAATATATAAAATAGTTAAATTTGAAAGTAAGATTGTTGAAGAAATAAACAAAAACAAGAGCAACAGTCGAGCGGCATGCGACAGTGGGATACCCTTCGACATTTTCTTAAACGTTAAGAGTCCATAATTGTACTTAATAGAAATACCGTAACGTAAGCCTTTTTCTGTGTATGAATACGTATACGCATGTAGCATTTCATTGGTCAAGCACAAATGTATGTAAGTGTGTGTGTGCGTTCGAATGCAAAAAATGCGTGTGCATAGAAAAGAAGAGAAGAACAACAGATGGCGCTACGCGCTCGCATTCTCTTTCCTTTTCTTTCCTATATGAGCATTGCAATGACGTCACAGTATGCTGGTCTGTATATAAAATCAAAGCGAACAAGGTTTTTGTTTAATAACGTCTGTGTTTGTTTTCCGATTGGATTTAAATTTGGACGTTATGCTGGTATTATAATTAGCTAAATATGGTCTTTCTCAGAACGTTGTATCTTTTATATGGCGCTCAAAAATCAGCTTAAATGATTAAATTACTGATTTGCGCGGGCGGGGGGCGTGGCACCCCACATTTGAAATATACCTTATCTGCGCCGGGTAAACAGAAACCATGCCAAATATGGTGTCTCTAGCGTTTATAATGGCAGAGATCTGTGTGTTCATCTGGACATCCGGATATCCAGACAACCGGACATCCGGACAGACAGACAGACATGGCTTAATCGACTCGGATAGTGATCCTGAGCGATAATATATATACTTTGTGTGGTCTCCCACGCCTCCTTCTGTCTGTTACATACATTTGCACAAAGATAGTATACCCTTTTTTGACCATTTTTAATGGTCAAAGGGTATAAAAAGTGAAAACCTTAAATTTCAATTACCACATAACCGCATTACTATTTCATCTTTATAAGAAACTGCAAACAGACTTGAAACAATTACGTAAAATTTATGTTTTTAAAGGTCAACTGGCATGCGAACTTCGGGCGGACCATGCGCATGACTAGACAAAATGAACGTTAACACATACATATGTATACCGCATTCCAAGATCAGAAATCTACATCTTTTAGGCCGTATTCAACAGGATTTTTAATTTTTAGGTAGGTTAAGTCAAAATCTAGACAATGACGACATTCCGGCAAACATAAATAAAACAGTAATGCGTATATTATTTTCCATTTTAATGAAATCAGGTACATAAAAAAATATGGCAATTTTAAGTTACATATAATACAGTATTTAAATAAAGTAAAAATAAATATAACTCACCTATTTGGTACGTTAGCAAGAGACAATTTTTCTAGAAGATCACACTATAAGCAAGCAAAAGATGCTCTTCTATGGAGGGTAAGTTGGTATTTCTCCCCGTTTTTCGTTCCATTAAGGCAACCGTCTACTTAAAAGCGCGCATTTTTAACATATTTTCAAAAATGGATTGCCAAAAAACTAAACATGATATTGAGATACATTTTTTCTTTTAAATTTTACTCTTTTGTTTTTCATTCAACAATATAAAGGTTGAAAAATACGTTAAATTTATATAGACTTTAAAAAAAACTCAAACGCAAGTCTATGGAAAAAAGACATTCGATTTTGTGTCAAGTTTACATTTTTTGCTTATGTATTCGTAATTAGCTTTAACCGATATAGTATAGCTGTCATATAAGCTATCGATCGATTTGTATTTTTTTTAGCTTCTTTACTACACTCATAGTTTTCTATGCACTATGGGATTGTCATTTTTACGATTCGTATACCCTTCGACCATGATAAATGGTCGAAAAAGCCTGTTGTTCGTCTGACCAGCACAAAAACACAGATAAAACTATTATGACACAAAATTTGTCATTAAGGTTTCTGTATACTATAGGCAGAAATAGTTTATTTGAAATATGGGGTGCCATTATTATTATTACCACGAAAATTTTAAGTCACTATCTTTATTCCCACTGTGCTATCGTTATTCCCACTGAGCTCTAATAGGAATAGCCTGCAGAAATAGTATGGATTTTCACATGAAGACCAGTTTTCATTTTTCACAATACGTAAACTTATAGTATTATTACATTAGAATTAATATTCACAATGTTATTTTTTATGTTATGTACATATAACCAGCATAAGAACAATCGGAGGACATTGAAGACATATGTATGTAAGCTGCAAGGGTATAAAACCTTCGGCAAGCCAAATGTGGCCTTCTGGCCTTCTTTCTGGTTTTTTATTGCATTCAGACTTAAAATTAACACGTGATATTTATATATATACCTTATTTAATCAAGAAAACCAATAATGTTTATTTGAGCATGGAGAATAGTTGACTTACTTTATTTGACGGTATTGTTCGTGGAAATTTATGTGTTATTAAAGGAATCCCATTGATTTTATTATTTGTACAGCTGGATGATGTAGGTGCCTCTAATGACGGAGTGCTTGAGTCCAATAGATCTGTCGAATGTGAATTATTCTCGGTGTCACTTTTGACATGGTCACCAGACAAATTCTTCTTTACAACAAAGTGTCGCTGTTGTTGATTATGCTGAGAATGGACGGCCGCTATAATAGGTGGACCTTTTATACTGGTTGTCAAGGACGCAGGGTGATTTAGCAATGAGCGCGATGTAGTAATAGATTTGCTCATGTCGGATGAACTACATAAATCCGACAAATCTGTAGATAATTTATTGCACTTGTTATATGGTATTTGGTTTTCACTTATTATGTTTTTGGGAACTATTGCTGTATTACAAGATATTAATTTTTGTTTCGACGCTTCTGCTGCAGATGTTGCTTTGTATGATGAAGATGACAACATAGTGCATTTAACTTCAGATGTCGCACATCAAATATATATGTATTTTAATTATTTTTAAATATTTATTACTGCATTAAATTTTTATTACACAGAGCAATACTGTTTGATATTGCTTACTACATTTCCTTGCTTCATCTCAAAATGTTTTTCGTTGAAACATTATTATAATTAAACACCTCATTCAAAAAATAAGCAAATAACTTTCAGCCAGAGCACGACACAATAATATTGTACAATTTGTTTTAACATAGATACTGCTCACAAAAGTTTTAATAAGCTCTGTAAGTTACATATAGGAATTTAAATGTATACACGCGCAGGCACATGCGTACTTAGGTCCAAACACATATGTACACAAGTGCCAAACTGAATATATAACAAGAATTTTACATCAATGCACTTTTTCCATTTCGTTTCTTGCAGAAAATTCCGGAAACTACATTTTTTTCATATAAAAGTTACATGAATTTAATATGTACATTTATTTTATCAAGTTGTGTCTTTATTCGCAAAAAGCTTCTTTTACTAAATGTAAATACAAGTTTACTGATGTATGTTAGGGTTGCAATGCAAACATATCGATATTAATCAAAGACTTTTGAATAAAGAGATACTATAATTTGAAAGCAAAAAGTTAACTGTGGATTATTGTGAAGCAGAGCAGCTCTTAATTTTTCTGTATTTTTTTTATTAATTTTCCCTTATATTCTATCTATAAGAGAGTATTTTTTTAAAACGAATTATTAGTAATTAATGATGGCTGGTTTCTAAGTAACTATTTAAATTGATCCATTTAATACAATTTGCCAAAGAACCTTCATAATAATATTAATAATTAATTGTCTATTAGAGGAATGGAATATGTATATATTCATAATTAATTAAGGGCATGCCAAGGATTAATCCTAGTAGGACTTGACGACATTAGACGAGTGTGTAATTGGTATAAATATTATTTAGCTTAGCTAGCGACATATAGCCCCGGTCTACTAGCCAAGTTGAACAGCAAATAAAAATATTTCTATTAAAACAAAATTACTATTTTCAGTGCCAGATAAGCAGTTCCGCCCAATGTGCATTGGTCATTAGAGAAGAGTTGAAAATACATCGTTTTTTCGATTTTTTTAATACTTTGAGTCCCACCACCAAATTGTATCGATCATTTTATTACGATATTTAGTGCGAAGTTAACAATTTTCGCCTCCTAAAAAATTAGGCTGCATCGCATGAATAATATTGATTTATGTTATGAGAGGACAAGCCCTTAAGGCTTTTTCTGCTTAAACACAAACTGTCAAATTTCGCAGGCAACGCATACATAAACGATAATTTCAACAAAAATTTAGCTTCTTCAAAATAATTAATTATTGAATCAAGTTATTAAATTTTGAACCAGAAAGAAAGGGGATTCTATGGTCCTGGGTGGTTTGGATTCAATCTCCTTGGACTTATTACATATGTATAATTATCTAGAATTCGTTGAACTGTACAATAGCAGCCTTAATACTAGGGAGATTTTAAGGATAACTGAATTTCAAGCTGATTTTCCGATAAATGGTAAAAGATAGAGTTGTATAATTTAAAAAATAGCAAAAATATACGTAGGTTTCTATAAAACTTTGATTGATAGTCATCAGTTGATTTATTTAGAAAAATAATATCGGTTTGCCTAATGTCTATACCCATCGTTTTTGACTCACCAGACATAGAAATATAGTCTGTCCCAAAATAAACGAAACACAGTTTTTAGTCTTTAAATTAAAATTTGTTTTTTTAATTATAAATTATATAGAATGTATTTTTGAACGGTTCACTTGATTGAGCCATCTCCACTGGACTGTCCGGAGTTCCGTCTGATCAGTATTAATTACAGATCTCAACTATATTGGCACAGGCTTTCTGACACCAAATTCGGCGTGAAAGTTCCTGTATATTACGCAAATCAAGTTTATTTGGGTGCCACGCCCAATAGCCTGCAAGTCAATTATTTTATTTCTAAGAGAAGTATTTAATACAAAACTTTCTGCCTTTGACATATGCATAGCTACTCGTATGTTCAATATCTGCACCTCCTCTTAATCTTCTGATCAGACAGAAACACAAAAGTTATTTAAATTGCTTTGGTGCCCAAAGTTCCGAGTAGCGCAGGGTGTATCACTGTTCCCTCAGAAGACGTTGTGATTTACATTATTGTATTTGTAATGGTTTTTGAAACTTGTAGAGCGGGTGTGCTCTAATGTACAGTTCGTCTGGCTTTTAATCAAAAACCTTATTGCCCTACTTTTTATCCATTTTTTTAAAATCAATATACCGTCTGTACTGTCAGAAGATGCTCCGGTGTCTTTGGCCTTTACTCGCACAATCGGCAGAGCTCATTACTCAGTATTCCAAGTTTGCTGATGTGTGCTTTTGGGCTACAGTAACCGTGTAAGTAGCCCTGTGAGGATGCATACTGGATTCTGACCCGGCTTCGATAACTGCTTAAACCTCTTCAGGTTGAAGCAGACTTATCAGGGATTTCGATTACCCCAAGCCAGCTGTTCGTTCCCAGTTGAATATGAAGATCTTTGTCTGCTCTGATCTCAGGTACTTCCTGATAGGCTCTGCCGTTTTCATTATACATTCTGCTTCCGCAAGTGTATCCCCGGTATGCTGGTGTGTCCTGGCATCTTTTCTAGCTTACCGTTCTCTTTAAAGCAGCTTACTAGTTGCCTATCTATATAAATATATATACTCCCTTGGGTGATTGCGACTTAAGTTTATCTCTACACATCTCCCTATGGCACATACTTTTGCCTGGAGTATGCTGTTGTATGGCCCCAGAAACTTGTAGACTTTGTATTTTGAGCCAGTATTCTCTTTGGTCAGAGACTCCCAGAGACCTGAGCGGGCAAACAAAACTTAAAAAAAAAAACAGCTTTCTTTGATTTATTTATTATTGTATTATCAATATATATATATGTACATATATATATATATAAGGATTATGTTTATAAAAAAAAACTAGGTGTACTTGCAATTGCATTAGATATTTGAATGTATATGTTTTTAATTTTGTACATACGCTCTAAAACTACATGTAAAGTTTGGAATATCAACTTATGAACGCACATATTTTACATATCATTTGTAGCACTTTTCTTACATTAGTTGATATTTTACTGTTGTTTTATACTAAGGTTGTAATGGTTTTTTTCAGAAAGGTGTGCTAAAATAAAGCCCCGAGTCGGGGGCTACTTGTAATCTCTATAAAAACCTAGGTGGAGAGGAATTTAATGCGCCTAAAGGAGGAGGCTGCGGAGCGGGTGATTGTTGACCCGGTTGCAAAATATCAAATGGCGAATTTGAACGCTGCAGTATGTGATGATAGTTTCCTTGCGGCAGTTGATGCTAAAAATAAAAATACAATTGCCTTAAGTTTATTATTTTAAGTAAGACATTAAAATGTTCTCACCTGTAAGTTGCGTAAATTGATCACACCCGCAGCACTATTGATTATATGTGGAGTTGGACCATCTCCTAAATCAAGTTGTAAACTTTCTGGCATATCAGTATTACTACTAATGGCACGACTACTGAGACTACCAGCTCCTCCTCCTCCTCCGGCATTGAGATGAAGCTGGCCTAATGATGCAGTAGCCATTGCCACATCAGGCATCATATCAGAGAGATGTCCATTCCCAGAGTCTAACCCACAGGCACCCCCACCCTCACCTCCCCTGTCAACGATCAAAGCATTGTTGTGAGGAAATCGAAAGTCACCCTCAGTAATGAGTGCTGGTAGTTCATTACGATGATGTACTGATGCTGAGATTCGTGCATAGCTTGATTGGAAGTCTGAACCAGAACTAGCTGCCAAAAGAGTTGCTACACCGAGTAAACCGCTTGGTTGTTGTCTTGGGAAAGTTAAATTCCGACTGTAGCCCAATTGTACCGCATCTGTCCCGCATGCTGAAGACGAGGAGGATGCCATCGATGAAGTCGATATAAATGTGGCAGCAGCAGATGCTGCAGTCCGAGCACTGTCCGCAGCTGCTGGAGATGGTGGAGGACTTTGATCTTCATCTTCTAAAAGACATTCATCAGGTTGGGCAGTCAATACATCGTTACATTCGTCTTTATCCCTACTACCACCTTGGTTTATTATAGAGGAGCTCTCTAATAAATCAGACACTTCATCTGGGAGGTTGAACTCTCTGACGACACGAAGACGAATTTGCCTATCAATTTCATGTTTTGAGGAAAGTGGTAGCAGTAGCGCCCTTTGACACATTGGGGATTGGCGAAGCTTATGCTCACGCTTACGCATTGCCATAAGCGTATGATTATCTGGTGGTGGTATGGTTGTAGGATTACATTTTTTATGCTCATAACTTCTAATGCCACAAGAAACACCAGCGGTAAAACCACCATGCGAAGCAGCATTCATACGCGATACCATATAAAGTGTATCCGGAATGTCGGAAAACTGTCGCGATCTGCGCATACGCATTAGCTCAACTTGATGATGAGACGAAGCCATCCGATCTTCAAGTAGAGCTTTAACCTCTTCAAAATACGGCATGAACAGGCGTGGCCGTACAAATAGACGTTGGTTTTTCCCACCACGAACCCATGCGTTTACACGTAAATTTTCACGTTCGTCACCAATCATATGAGACGGTGGAGTGCTGACCAGACCACGTCGAATCGCTTGACAAAGTACATCACTGTTTGGAGGTAAAACGTGATCCATTCTTACCAAAGGTAAGAGCTCTGAAAGTATCTCACGTAATTCAACATCACTTAAATCACGTTTTTTAACCCCTTTTCGCGCTACAGAGTGAGCAGTGTGTGATAAGAGATTTGGCTCGCGGTCTTCCATACGACGAATAAGCTCTTGTTCACCCCATTTAAGGACAGCTTGTAGGACCTCTAATTCTGAAGCTTGTAAGAAATTACTTTCTAAAACATGAACAAGTTGCGCCTTATCCAACTGACATAGAACTGGTGAAGCGCTAACTGCGGCAAACTCTTCGCGTAAGTACTGACAGGCTTGTCGAAATATCCATGCGGATCCATAGGGTTGACATCCCCACTTTAAAACTATTGATAATGTATCAAGCGACAACCACTCAAGTATTAAGTCTTCACACCCCTGTGCTAAAATGTCAAGTTCTAGAAACCGGCCAATTTGGTATAATTCCATGGCTTCCTCAAGTGTTGTTGGCCTCACACGACCAGTGTTTGTCAATGCGTGTACCTCACCTAGTGACCCGGCAGAGCTACCAGTTCCAGCACCTCGAAGTATCAAGGATAAATCTACTGTATCTAGGTATATAGCGTGGAGCAATACTCGTGCATATCTTTTTGGTATTACGGTTTCATCAAGTACTATACGTGTGGGCACATGAATTGAGCGCTCTACATACTCATCAATATTACGTGTACGGCGGGCAATTAGATTACGAAAGAAAGGAGATCGCGCGCTTAATATAGCTTTATGACACGGAAGTTCAAGCTTCGGTCGAAACCCGTACTCGGAATAACTTGAGTCCTGACGTAAATAGTCATTTGTTCCTTCCACAGTAAATACTAATGCAGCATCAGCGTAATCACCAGTTTCCAACAAATAACGTAAGTCATGTTCAAGTGGGTTAGGCGTACCAAAGTCCTCCCCAAGTTGACGCAGCAAGTTAATATTTATGGTCGGATCATGCGGGCAAAGATCACCCGTATACAAATAACGCAGCAATGAGGAAAATATTTGTACATCGATTGGCGACGACGGGAGCTCAAGACATATGCGCGCACCAAAGCCAGGACATCCAGAAAGTAATTCACGAAAATATGAACAACGTGAGGATAATATTGAACGATGCACCGGGAATATGGATCCACGGAAAACGAGGTCGCAGTCAGTACATAGGTTTAAGTCATAAAGAGCTGCCAGATCTTGCTTGTATGTCGTTGCAGGAGGACGTGCCAATTCAGCTTGTACCGATAAAACCCTCAAAGCCGCCAATGCTTCAAATTCTTCACAGAGTGCTGCCAACTCAAGGGGTGCCCAGTCAGATACAAATTCCCGTAGAACGCGAGCGTGATCACATGCCTTTGATGAACGTCGCCGACGTGTAAACTTACGCTTAAGCGTGGCAAATCCAGTTACGCGCTTCCGCCGCTGATCGCGATGATAGTGAGTTCCGCTATATGGGGCATTCGCAGCAAGACCTCCACTGCTGCCGCTTGTCCCAGATGAACCCAAATTTGCATTTGTCAACGGTTGAAAAATAGATGCGTTTCCGCTGGCGCTCTCGCTATGAGTACGTCCGCCATCGGCAGCTACGGCCATTGGGAAGCCACTATTTGAAGTATTTGCCCCCATTACCTTTCACCAGTTAGCGGATAAGATATTAACAGAATTATTACTCTGTGATTTTCCTCACATATAAATGAAGCGAAACAACATTATTAATTAGTAATGTTGTGTTTCCTTCACTTCAGTAATTGTTAATGCATCCATGTCACTACTGCAAAATAAGAAAATAAGAAAAACGTAACTTATTATACTTGTAAGTCATGGTCTTATTGAATCAATTATCATTTTAGATATATCGAGAGATATAAGTATATATTAAAGCAATTTTGCTTTGAAAATAATTGATCTGATTTGGACCAAAATAAAAACGCATGCTCGGCTTTATAAAGATAGTCTAAGAAGTTTGAATATAAAGACCTCTCGCAATTCTTCGCTCAATTCTTGAGTACGTTTCGTGCATTTGCAATTCTTAATACTTAGTTCATAGGGAGTGCAAAGAATCAGTACAGAATTATAGTTTTTGACTTGAATGGGCATTAACTGGAACAGAAATTCTAGACTTGCTCTCAATTTTAGAAGCATTTTGTTACTTTATTTTCGTCTCTAGCCAATCGTTAAACCATGTTGTTGTAATATTTATTAATAACTTTATTCAAGGGGAAATAAATAGTGACGATTTGCTAAACAAGTTACACCTTTTTGATCCGACTCATGTATTTACCGAGTGCAGAAATACAATGCAAGTGTGTTCATCTTATCAAGATAGCTTTAAAACTGAGATTAAAACTGCGTTGCAACAAACAGACGTCCAAATGGCTAGAACGACTCACTTGTTAATGCTTTTTCAGAATATAAACACATTGTAGGGTCTTCTGGCACAACCCTATCTACCCCTTGATCATACTAAAACTCATATCAGACATCTCATGTTAGACATATCAATAAAATAACTTACGTGAGAAACGTTTTTCGACGTTTGAAGTGTATAGTAGTGTATTTAAAATTCATGTTTAATAACAACGTTTTCAGTATCTGTGAATGTACAAAACAAAATGTTACTAAATTAAGATAAAAGAAGAAATAAATAAAATTATAATTTAGTAGAATAATCTTTGTTCAAATAAACAAGTATGAAATACGGGACAAGGAATTCAACGTAAAGAAAGCCAAAGACGACCTGGCCAAGGGCTTTAAAATAAGAAGCATCGAGTCTATTGCAACATTGGTGGATTGGTCAAGCTGAAAGTCGGAAAGCTACCATAAAATTGGCTTTGGTGAAGAACGATTGTAATGAAACTAAGGCTTATCACAATAGGTGCAAAACAAATTGAGGATCGTGTGTCGGCTCAAACCAATCAGAGACTTTTTTTTATCATCTCTACCAGTAAGGATTGCTTATTTTCTTTACTAGAAGTTCTAATATACAGTTTTCAAAATTCGGATGGTGAAAATGAGCTTTTATTCCACAGTCACATGTACGGACGGAAGGAGGGTTCACCAATTTTGTTCAGGGATTGAATTAAAAATATTCAAGTTTATTGTGTTTGTCGAAATGTGCGTAACAGGTAGAAGGAAACATCTGTGACCCTATAAACTTTATATATTCTGCCTCAGCATCAACAGTCGAGTCGAAAGAGCCACTTGTCTGTCTGTTTTTATACAAAAGTATCTAAATCCCAGACACTGTAAGAGCTTAAGCCACAAAATATTGATACAACATTCGAGGTGATTGCAGTTTCTCAAAGTTATGTATATTAAAACAGGGCCGACGATTTTCGTCTTTCTTTATAGTGAAAGCTAATTAAAAGCTACACTGCAGTTAAAAAGTTATACAGTAAGTTATATTTTACCAATTTTTAGCATTTTAAAGTTTAGCATATTTAGGGTTTTCATTTACTCTGCAATAAATTACATGAACCATGTTTTAGTATTATTTTACTCATATAGAAACAATCCATGGAAATTTATTCCAAAACGTGCAAGGAAATTAATAAATCTCATTCGTTTCATAGACTTATGATGTCTTTCGATCTTTCCGATGCTTGTTATATATACTGGTACAGAATCGAATGACATTTTTATGTATTCATTGACAGCTAAAACAATCACGGAACTACAGTCGAGTGTGCTCGACTGTAATATACCCGTTTCTCTCGTGGACAAAAAAATTTCTTAAATACAAGTATTATATATAACTTCGATTTTTAGCGTATGTTGTGTTGCATAGTTTAGGGAGCGGGTAGGAAATCAGTAATTCTTAGAATTATTTCTTAACGAACTTTTATATTAATTATCCGCTCGCAACCACATCAGAAATCATTTGGGCGTGGATAGTTATTGTGTTTACCAAAAGTTTACTTTTCTGAAATAAAATATAACTTAAAATTCTGTTTTTATCGATTTACGGGGTCGGATCTGTGTGCAATAATAAAAATTATTGACACCATACGTTTGCATACGGATGAACATGACTCTATTGACTCGGGTGTTGATGCTGATTATGAATACATATACTTTGTAAGCCTTGCTTCTTCTGCCTGTTACATACATTTTTGGCTGGCATAAAGTTATAATACTCTTTAGCCCTATGGTTAGCGGGTATAAAAACTCTACATGCTGCTATATGTATAAAAATTTTTGATGAACATCATTATTATGAACTCATTGATCTTATGAATGAGAATGCAATAGGAAAAGTTGTACAATAATTAATTTTGATCAGCACTTATTAGTTGAATTATTTTTAAAAATATACAGGGCTTCTATAAAAACCCTCATTACGGCCAAAGAAACAAGTACAAATATTGTACAAGCACATACAGTTAACTTGGTTACAATATGTTAAAAAATCCATAGGTTGTATGACAGTTATACGATATATTGTATCGATCCGGCTCGTTTACACCCATTTATATTTATTAACATTAGAAAGCAAGTGTGCCATGTCTATTCAAGATAGCTACAAAGCTGAGAGACTAGTTTGCGTTGCAACAGATGGACAAACGAATAGTTGGGGTCCTCTGTTGATACTGATACAGAATATATGTAGTGTATGGGGTCGGAGATTTCTTAAGGTACGTTGCCAACTCCTGGCCAAAATTAATTAAAATTAATTAGTCTATGCATAGGTATAATAATTACACAACTTTCAAATTTTAATGTAATTTTATAACTGCAAGTAAATTATAGAGTATGTGCAAGTGTCACCACCCTCAATTTGAAGTGAAAAGTCTTGTTTTTCTTCTAATTGCCACAATTTTCGCTATTGTTGTTTGTGATTAACTAGACACGTACATTATATTTAAGTTTCAGAATATGAATCAAAGAAACCTAAAATATCGATGCTGAAAACCCAGATTTTACATTGCATTTTAACAGGAGCCTGCATTCTTGATAATTACCGAATAACCATTAAGAAACTGTCCTATACACACGCACTGATAACCTTGACCCACATTTGATATTTGCCTGCTGGTGCCCTGGACAATTTATTTTTAATTTTACAAAAGAGTTTCCTGTATACATGCATTTTTAGTTATGTATGTATGTATGTACATATCCATATGTATATATAAACAATATTTCAACGTGTCCTATTACGTTCGTATACATGAAATAAATCAATTTTGACGTGTATATTAATATTAATATTTGTAAATACCTAATGTGCATTATGTAAATGATAATTACTTTACTCATTTTGTAAAACTTATAGATATGTATATGAATAAAACATATCCAGAAAAGGTAGCACAAACATATGTACACATATGTACATACATACATACGAATGAGGGCACAAGCTGCTATACCAGTGTTTTATAAATTATTAACTTACGCGTTCAATAATATACGTTTGTTGCTGTTTAAAAAGTTGACCTCTGTGTCCGAAAGATAAAACTGCTAATAAACATTTTTTCCGTAAAGTGATCTTAGTAGTTGACACAACACATTACACAAGAATATTGTTTTACAAATGATGAAAGTCTTGAATTGCAAATTCGGCTAAGACCTAACATATTGTAATAAAATCCAAAATTATTTTAAGTTATATTTATATTTAGATCAAGTAATATTTTCACCGTATCAGAGTAGAAACTAGCGATACAAAAAACATCGACATATCGAATCACTAAAATATATAGAGCTGGTAAAACATTGATAATAAAAATTGTTTTATGTATGTACGAGAATTAGAGATTATATCGATATTTAATTTAGATTAATCGATAGCATTAAGATTGATTTTTCAACCTATTAATTGAATTAAGCTTAGAATTGGAGCGTAGCTTGCTTAGCATTCATTAAAACATAAAAAAGAAGAAAAGACAAAAACAACTTATAAAATTTTAATAGGTTGCTTGACAATTAGTAAACTGTATAATGATGTATATCTATATATTTTTTTCCTGCTTTCGTAAGCCAGCTATGACTATAGGAAATTTTTAGTAACATTTTAAAATAAAATTATGTACAATTTTTATAATATAATAAAAAAATCTTTATATATTTCAATAAAATCGATATTTTATAAGTTCAGTACACTTAGTTTCACCCCTTTCGATATTTTACAAGTTCCAAGTGCCACTCGATTTTACGAAATCTAATCGATGCTTTTTGGCCCAATTGGAAATCGAATCCTTTCATGATGAATTGATGAGTAATTTCAATAGGAAAAATAATAATAACATATTAAAGTTAAAAAAATTTTTTTTAGCAATAAAGGCTATTTTGTATACTTCAAAATGTTCTAATATATCGCTAACGTGAAACAGCACCCGATAAATTCCGATTTTACATACGCTGCATGCCTATGGTCTCACTTCGTTTTTTAATTACAGTTTGTATTTGAAATTTGATTACGTTTCATTTCCATCTTTTTAGAGAATATTATCCTTCAATTACCCTGAAAGCATTAACAACAATACTGACTTTTGGACAACTTGGTGTAATTTGCGCTATTGTCTTGCTGGATGACACAAATCAGTGAAATTTGATTGTTGACATACGACAGGATCGTTTCTTGTAAAAATCTGGCATATCCAGTACAATCCAAGATTTCACTGGTCTATAAACATATTAATATACATATATAGTGTGTTGATTAGACTGTTTGTAGTATTTGAAAAAAAATTTTTTTTTTTTGATAATTTGCTAGATATTTAAGAAAACTTTATCAACCATACGATATAATTTAAGTTTAATTCTCTGACAGAGTGATTGTCCATTTTTCTGGGGTCCAGTTAATATGAATTTTGGAAAATTCTGTTGGCGCTCCTTTTTCTACATTTTTACCGTATTAATTTTTCACGGTCTGTATGTTTTCAACTGTTTACCGTAGACTTGTCATTAAGGTATTTTCTGTCAATCGCAGTCCATCCTTTATCTTATGCGATAGGTATTTGGCAGCAATACTATAAATAAGTGCGATTCTGCTTGTACCTAATGATACACAACGTGCAACAATGACAAGCATGTGCATATGCTACATAAACATGGTTGGTTGGAATCCCCTGCTGATACTGATTTAAAATATGGTTACGGTTAAATAGTTTCTTGCGTCACCTATTTTCTTCAGTTTTTATACTTTTCAACCACCGAAAATGTTTTGAAAGAGTATACTAACTTTGCGGAAATGTAACAGGCATAAGTAGGCGTGACAGACCTCGTAAAGTAAATATATTCATGCCCAGGATCACTAGCCGAGTCAAAAGTGTGTGTGAACCCACAGATCTGTTATTATAAAAGCTATATATAGACACCAAACTAAGTAAGGGGTTTCTGTATACTCTGCGTATAGTATCATTAAGTTTACTTCAAATGTAGGCCACGCCCACCTCCTTCGAATGTTGTTTATAGAACCTTCTGAACTCGAAAATAGTTGGCCGACTAAATGGGGATAAAACCCATACGCGTCTAAAAGACCCTTTTCCAGTGTACATATGTCTTTACATATGTCATACGGTCGGAGATGTCTCCAAAGGTGTGTTACAAACTTTTGGCCCTCCGCAAGGGTATAATAACAGAATATATTTCAGTTATGGTTTTATTGGAAATTAGCTATTTTTTAAGTATTAAGACAATTCAAAAAGGTAATTATTTGTGCATATATTTTTTTTCTCAGTAAAACCATTTTCTTGTTTCTTGCTATAATAAATGATAATGAAATGATCCATTTAAGGTATTACATCATTTTTTAATAAAGTCAACGTCGGTCATAAATCTTTTAAAATTGCGCTCTTCGCATTTTTTAGCTTATCAAGCCGTTTAAGTAAATGGTTATTTGCAGTTTCTGCTTCTTCCAGACGTTCCATAATTTCTCTGTGCTGTGAAAGACAATAGAATAAAGCATTCACCGGTTATTTAACAGATATTCATAAGACAATGAGGTTGATAATTTTCAGTCATGCAAAAACGTATTTTTTTTTGTATATGCATAACATTTGTATCCTAACTCTAAAATACCTTTCGATTAATACAGATACAAATTACTTTATCACATTTGTAACTCCTGACATAAAATTCAGTAGTAACGTGATGTACAAATTATTTCACACTTGTCCACATGTATGCAGACTCGGACGCAATAATTAAAGATTAAATCAAATGGTCAATACTTTACAAAATATTTTTTTTGACATTCATAAAAATAAAATTGAAAAAACCGGTAAGCTCAATTAACTGGTATATTACGAGCTGCATGAATACCAATATTGTATGTTCAATACCATGTGCCTAAAATGAATCGAGTTGATTAAATGGCAAGTCTACTATGTTTGGTTTAGTTTGTGCTCTCACATTATTTATTTAATATCAACTAAAACCATATAAGAATTAATCACACAATTTAAGGACGTTAAGAAGTAAATTAAATGAAACGAGTGACAAGAAAAGAAAATGAGGAAAAAACCTATTATTAGTGTAATTTATTAACTAAATAATATTTATTTCTAGTAAGATTAAATGTGCTTTCCGTGAATTTCAACACAGAATAGTACATCTTACAGGCGATCATATCTATCAATTCCGACCTCGGTAAACAAGCAACTGAGCTTTTCAAAGCTACATATACATATATTCAATAATACTTGCCTAGTGTGCCGTGTGAAAAAACAATATTTAAAAAATCCCTATGCTAAAACTGCGAGTTCGGAAATGATATGGTTAACTTAAACGAAATCGACAGCGGCACAAGTTTTTTAACGCAATTTACAACTTATTTATTCATACACATATTATACAGTGTGACATACAACATAATCTCATATTAGTACACACTGTGTTGTCACATTCTATGGTAGCTTTTACAGTCTCAAGGCACTTATGTAGACAATCAGAGAGCACACGGATGAACAAATACGGCTACATCGACTTTGGATTTGCGATTTGAATGGTGGCCAAAACAACCAAATGCAAATTAAATATACAAACGTTGATCCCAAATTTTGTCTGTACCTTCAAAAATACCAGGGGTCTCTGCATTCAAATAGAAAGACACAGTTAAGCGGCAGTGCTGATATACAAAACTACTTTCTGGAGCTACCACTACTCCTTCTTACATTTGGACAAACTAATTATACCCTTAATTGACTATTTTCAGCACCGAATAGTTTAATACGGTTTTAAAAAACAATAAAGCTCAAAAATATAACCTAATAAATTTAAAACAACGCACCTCACGTTGCAGCTTACGCCTTTCCACTTTAAGTTCTGCCTCTGCTTTCTCTGCTGCTTCTGCCGTGCTTTTGTACCGTATTACTTGCGTCTCCGATCGTGCCAAACTTGCTTGGAGACTAGCGATTTCCTGCTCAGACTTTTGCAGTTTGTATTTATAATCTGATATGGTTTTATTGGCTTCTCCTATAAATGAAAGTCTTAAGTAAAGAAGTTTATGTTTAAATAATAATATAAGTTTTTACTCACTTTGTATCTCATAATCATCGTCGGACCCCCACGAGCCGTTGAGTGACATACCTCTTCCCAGCCTTCCCTCAGTTTTATATAAATTTAACTCTTCCTGCAGTTTCTGCACTTCCATTAAAAGACTCTGCTTTTCTTCAGCAAATTTCTTAAGTCTTACGTCTGAAAATAATTTTTAAATTGTTAGTTCATCTTTGTATTTAACACTATTTCTTATGGAATAGTTACCAAGTGAGCCTTGCACGCTTGCCAAAATATTAGAGTTTTCAATACTGACTAAAGCCCGTTTGGCATCACTCCCATCACTATTTTCAATGGCAACTATAACTAGACCTTGCTCAGCAATTAGCGCATCCCGTTCGTTTAATTGACCTTGCAGCAAATTCAATTCGAGTGTTGTGCGGTCCAAGTTACGTTTAAGGGCATTACAATCTCTGAACTTATTTTTAAGCTCACGCTGAAGTTGAGCGAAAGACTCTTGAATTGTTTCATTTTTATCTTTAAGTAATTTAACTTCGTATGTTTGTGATGATCGGTCATTGTCAAGCTGTGCATTTGTTATCATTGCCTTTCGAAAGCGTTCTTCAACTTCCTATAATAAAAATTATTATACATATATATAATTAGAAAGAATCGAAATGTCGAAACTCTCTTTAATGTATTTGTTATATTGTATAGAAGTTTTTAAATTTAATTTGACCAATCGTTCCTTTCATTTTAACGTAACCACTTTTCCGACTTAAAAAATCTAAAAACACTACATAACAAAAATCGTTTGAAAGAAAAACTTGACTGTTGACGCTTATCAAGGATATATACAAATACAAATATATATATACATTTACTGTGGGCTTAGAGACAAAAAAATACTTGAGGCATTAGATTAGGCGTGATAAAGACATTTTAAAGTTTAAGTTTAATCGCAAAACTTGCTCTACACGTTGACAGCATATTATATACTTAATTGTAGCATATTATATACTTAATATTTCTTTTTGTAGGTTTGTCCCTTCATATAAAGGGCTACTATGCTAACACGCAACGTACTGATCAGAATTTTTAAATAAAACGTGCTATGGTATTCGATGTTGATGTATCTTAACGGCAATTTTTCAACATTGAGCCTATCTGCATGCATACTTTTGATAATATCTGTTCATAATGCGATGGGTTAGTCCTTAAATCATTTTAGTTTTAAAAAATGAATTTTTTAATTTAAATGTATTTTCTTTTAATATTTTTACTTTTGTTTTAAAATTATGTGTATGCAATTTATTGCCTCTTCTTCTCTTGAAAGCCAAATTAACCTAGTTGCATATACTTTTAACCATATGTAAAATTAAAAGTTAATTACAATAAATCAAATACTTATAAACAGATACCAGCGCGGCAGAAATATGCATAAGTGATACAAATATGTATTAATTCATTCCCCAACAATATTTAATTTAATTTTTTAATATAAAAATCAGTTTATTTAAATCTTTTGAAAACATACCTTAAGCTCATGTTTGATGTCGCGCAAACTACGGCCTTCTTCTTCTAATGAGTCTTCGCTACTGCGACGCGAAGCTGCTGAACGTGTTAAGCTTGTAATACCTCCATGAGCTAGACGTGTGGGATGTGATGGAACCGTGTCGGTAATAATGCCACCACTTGTATTTTGCATGTCAAACGCGCGATCAGCGTTTTGCTCCTGTTCTTTTTGCTGCCTGTCCAGCTCTCGCATACGAATTTCACGAGCTTCCGCCCGAGCTTGACGACGAGCTGCTAGCCGCGCTTCAGCCTACATAGGAAAAATAAAAGTTTCTTTATTTGTAATAATAAAATGTTATGTAATTGGATGTCTGTGTAAAACTTTCCGTGCTAACTTGTCCGTTTACAAAAACATTATGGATAAGTTTTGTACCTTTGTAGAAGGAAGGGAGTCTTTGAACGACGTAATAAATGCGGTTCTGCGACCATAATGTCTTTTATTTCTGAAAATTCCTCCCTAGCCTGATTTGTTGTGATTTCGTAATGAAACAGAGCAGATCTTTCCCAGAGGAGTTAAAGATCTTCGCATCTATAGTCCATGTGCCGTCCGCCTAGATGAACTACCAAGCTAAAGACACCAAATTTGGCATGAAGATTTCTGAATCAAGATCAAGTTTTTTTTCGCCCACGTAAATCGATGGTTTTCGATTATTAAACAAATTATTTAAGGTATGGACGCATAGTATATGGTCATATCTTTCTATTCCAAAGTTTGGTGGAAGATATCTTACTGCCGGCCGCACACGACTGTAGCTTTGGTAGCTGGTTGATTTTGTAGATAGTCAGGAAATCGATAAAGAAGTTTCATTTGTAATAATTACCACCAAATGTTTGCTGATCGCGTGGGAGATCGCAAACGCACTCACCGTTTGCAACCAGCAGGCATTTTGTTGCAAAATCTTAAAAACTAATTAATTTTTAATATTTTCATAATATAACAATTACCTTAATATCTCATACATGCATTGACATATTGACATACCTCCTTAGTTATTTGATTGAGAGCATTATCTTCAGCGTTGACGCATACATTGTTCCTTCTTCGACCAGTAGAACTAGTGATATCCATATCAATAAAAGTTAGGATCAACTTTATATTTTATATATATTTTATTGCAACCTAATCTGACTGCATGATAGGCATTTATTTCAATTTTTTACAAAATCAAAACAATGTCCAATCCAATCTAGAAAGAAATATATACACATATTTAAACACTTATAACACTTAGTAAAAAAATATATTTGTGATGAGTATGAATGAGTACAACATACAAATGTATATCTATGTCACTCAACGAATATGCATACATATGTATGTGTGGAATATTTACGTTAATATTCTATGTTTTTCATGTTTCACTGGCAATAAGTCTTGCGTAATAATGACTTAGAAAAATTTATGCGCCAACTATTACAGCAATTAATATAAAAGTATAAAATCGATTGACCACAAAAAATGAATTACCATTTAAGATATTTATCCACAGCAATTTCGCAGAACATATGAAGTAGTGCTGACAATCCATCGATGGAACCATCGATACTGTGGGGAGTAATCAGCAGCTATCGATGACTTTGGAAACCATCGATGGTTTTCGTTACATTAGCCCGTTTCTTAATGAAATAATTTTTTATTTGTCTGGGACTCTTTTTCGCATGGTCTTAGTGAGACCGTTTTTAGTAATGATAGTATGCCAGAATTTAGTGTAATTAAGAAAAAGTTTATATGGGCACACGCAAATACTTTGTGGCGGATTTATTCATTTACAACATGGTTGTATTTGGTTATTTCGCGATGAACAGTTCATTACATTTTACAAAAGACAGGATTTTATAGTAATTCTACAGTTTTCTAGACAGTATTTCTTAAAATTAACAAATTTAAAAATTACTGGCATGAGGATATGGTGCGTTTATCAAAATCTAGATCCGATAACTACAAATCAATCTCTAAGAAATATCAACGATACAATTATCTTATTGACAGTTTTGTATTGTTTAGTATTATTAAAATGTATATATTCACAATTTTAATTTCCAATTGAATGTTTAAGGTATATTTTTTTGGATGTGGCAGATAGAATCTATCGGCGCGGTAATGCTTCTGAAGTCATAATATCGATATGTCCATGAACTATCGCTTTCACTATTTGGACATCAATTATTCTACAATTTGTAAGCAGTTTAATATAAAGTGCCAACGTCGAGATTACTGATCGTAAACCTTAAGTATGACTTCCGAATTGACTAACGAGTTTAAAAGGCTCCAAAATTTGGTTTGTATTCATAAATTCATGTTTGAAATTGAGATTTATGAGATGTCTTTAATTTATTTCTGACTACCCAGGAGCGCGTGGCAAAAGAACTCAATGCAAAATTGGAACATTCGAAAATCGGAAGTTTTACCACGTTTGAAGAATGTGATAATGCATTGATCCAGCTTCAACTAAGAAATACAAAACTAAAGCATCGTCTCTCCGTTATCAAGCAAGTAGGTTAAAAATTGTATTTACAGTATAATGTGCTTAGCTGCCTCGACACTTTTGTTATTTACATGTAGGAAATGCCTTTATTAGTATGAAAATAGTTACATATGTTATTACCTTATATATATATATATATATGACAGTGAGCTGCATTATCTAGAAACACAATGTTGTAAATAACTTGATCGCGCCGTTTCAAAGCATATATAAAAAAAAACATGGGGGTGAAAAGTAAGGCCTGGGATGGAAAACGAAACATTTCTTTTTAGCAAATTCACAAATATTTTTCATTACTGAAGTTGTCTTTGAGAGCAATATATAAATTTTCTAACATTTCAATCACTTTTTTTTATGATGTATGAAAAAAGCCTTTAAAATGTACCTTAGTTTCCACGATTACTTCCTTATTTGATCCAAATCTCTTCCTTAGAGGCATTCTTTCATGTTTGGAGCCCGAAAATATCATGAATAGCCAAATTATAAGATATAAAGAAATAGTTGTAACCGTAATTGGTTCAATGTGGCCATCATCAACACATTTCATATTTTAGTCGAAAGCCAGGAAACAAAGAAAGCTGTTTTATCTTGCAAAAACGTTGTAAAGGCATATTCGACCTTTTTGAGCTATACACCGACTAAGCTTGTTTTCGCTACTTTAATTTTCGATCACTTAAAACGATTTGATGCACTTTTATATTATTTTGAAATTCATAGCCTTTTTTGCATTCTAGTGCAAGCTTTGTCTTCAGTTCCTGTAACATCTCTTTTACAATCATTAAACCACCAACAGACAGTTATTTTTAAAGAAGCAGATCTAGGGTTTCATTTCTGGCACTAAAGCTTGTTGTGGAGCTTTTCCCATTTAAAAACAATATTATGTAAAGACGCGATATTCATGTCCCTCCATTGTTCTCAGAAACGCAAAAGTTCGGGTACACAAAAACTGTATCAAAAATGTAGCGAAATTTTGTGTATCAACTAATGAAAGATTTTAACAAAATGAGTCATGTTAATTTTTAATTGATATCTTATACTAGTGGACTTAACGAATGCTTCAGATCTGCATAGTTATAAAATTGGTTTTTTTTTGTAATATATTAAAATTAACTTAATTGAAGTTATCGAGGCAGATAAAGCAAGTTATACCCAATTCATAAATAAATAAAATTTCTTTCATAAATTAACAAGTATCCTTTTTATAGTCGATTGTTGATGAAGGAGCATCAAAATTTGAAGTTAACTTCGGAGATAGCCTTTCAATAACAGAGCACTTGGAAAAGGTTTTTGTTCAAGCTATTGGTATAGCTTATCCAGCATATTCTGATATTCCAGTTGTTATTGCACCTGTAAATGCTTCACCGAAGTTCGGTGATTACCAGTGTAATAACGCCATGGGCTTAGCCAAAAAAATGAAAGAAAATGGTGAAAATATATCACCACGCGAAATTGCTGTGAAAATACAAAAATCCTGTCCTGATTCCCCTGTAATAGAAAAGATAGAAGTGGCACCTGCTGGTTTTGTGAACATTTTTCTCAGCAAGTAATAATATTTTAACGGCAATTCAAATTCAGAATTATTTTTACATATTATCCACAGAAAATATGCTGTATCCGCTATAACGAATTGGCTTCGCAATGGCATTAAACCACCAAAAGTGGACAGAAAACGTGTTTTAGTTGACTTTTCCTCTCCGAATATTGCAAAACAAATGCATGTTGGTCATTTACGTTCAACTATCATTGGCGAGTCTATCTGTCGCCTTCTTGAGTTCCTTCAGCACGATGTTCTTCGCATTAATCATTTAGGTGATTGGGGCACTCAATTCGGTATGCTGATTGCCCACCTGGAAGATTGTTTTCCTAATTTTGTAAACGAATGCCCACCAATTGGAGATTTACAGGAATTCTACAAAGAATCGAAAAAGCGGTAAGTTGACATTATAATTTTAATTTGTTATCGAAAATGTGTATCTGTACTGCGACCTACAAGATTTATTGTATTCCTGCTGAGTTCAGATCATCATTATATGTAGGTCCAGTTTTTCTTATGAATTGTGAATGATTCGTAATTTCAGTGTACTGTGAATCTTTTTCCAACTTACAATTCAACTGTGCAGTCGTGGCCAATGAAATAGCAGTGATTATCCAAACTTAATTCTTTCGCATATGGCGTTCAAATGTGGCGTCGTTCTCCACACTTGAGTTTAATCCCAAATGAGTAGTTTTTAAATGCATAGCCAAAATAATTAGTTAATTTCTCCCTTAATACAAAACTAACCGGTCCAAACTGAATGCTGGAAAAAACACTAAATGAGAAGGATAGATGGATACTGAAATTATATATGAAAGAAAGAGACAGGGTTCCCTGCATTTCAAGTTGTATTTGGTATTGTTTCAGCCCTATGCTAGATGCTATTACATTTAGATTTTATAAAGAATGATATGACAATGATATAAAAGTCTCCATTATTTTTTACCACATTTAATTTTCTAACAACTTTCATTTCAGTTTTGATGCGGATGAAGCTTTTAAAAAACGTGCTTATAACTGCGTTGTTACTCTTCAAAGCGGAGAACCAAAATCGATCAAGGCATGGCAACTAATTTGTGATGTTTCGCGAAAAGAATTTCAGAGAATTTATGACCGATTGGATGTTTCTATAATAGAACGTGGTGAATCATTCTATCAGTCTCGAATGCTATCTGTTGTTGAATTTCTTCAAAAGAATGGTTATCTGGAACTAGATGATGGTCGTCAAATTATGTGGCCGAACAGTGAAAAGACTGGAATTCCGCTGACAATTGTAAAATCTGATGGTGGATTCACGTATGATACTTCTGATATAACAGCCATTAAACAACGAATTGAAGAAGAACTTGTCAACTGGATAATTTATGTTGTGGACGCTGGCCAAAGTACTCACTTCCATTCTATATTTGCAGCAGCTGAGCGTTGTGGTATAGTCAATCCTAAAGAACACCGAGTTGACCATGTGCAATTTGGTGTTGTTTTAGGTGAGGATGGCAAAAAATTCAAGACACGTTCGGGTGATACAGTAAAATTGTCGGATCTTTTGGACGAAGGACTAAAGCATGCTTTGAATCAGTTACAGAAAAGAGGCCGTGATCAAGTATTAACACCTCAGGAGTTGATCGATGCACAAGAAGCGGTGGCGTACGGTTGTATTAAGTATGCAGATTTGTGTCACAATCGTATTAGCGATTATGTGTTTTCCTTTGATAAAATGCTTGATGATCGTGGAAACACTGCCGTGTACCTATTATACACATACACACGGATTTGTTCGATTGCTCGCAATTCAGGCGAAAATTTCAGCAATTTGAATGATATTTTACAGAAAAATAACATATTACTGGATCACGAAAAGGAATGGAAACTTGCTAAAACTCTCTTGAAGTTTAATGACGTAGTGATAAAGTGTTCAAGCAGCTTATTTCTTCATTTCCTTTGCGAATTTTGTTACGAGGTGTGCACTGTCTTTACTGAATTTTATGATAGTTGTTATTGTATTGAAAAGAACAAAGCTGGTCAAATAATCAAAATTAATCACAGCAGGATATTACTTTGTGAGGCAACATCAGCGGTGTTGCTAAAATGCTTTTATATTTTGGGCTTGAAAACTGTTGCTAAAATTTAAATTTTGTATTACTTTGAGTTCAATATAATAAAAAAAATATATATAAATATTTATATATAAATCTGTATGCATTTTTAATATTATTCCTCGTACAAATTGTTCCCTTTTCAACCGTTTTCTGTTGTACAGGTATTTCACATATTTTTACATATTTGTATAAGTGTGAAAATTCTATCAGGATCATCAGAGTAGTCGAACTAGCCCAATCCATATCCTCATGACCGTCCGCAAACTCGTCTCTCATGAACACCTTGCAGAGGGCATATTAATTTTGGGGAGGAGCTTAAAACGCATCCATAAAGTATATAATTATATTCTGAATCAGCATTACCTGGGAAGAAGATCCAACGATTTCTGTCTGTCCGTCCTTTCGTCTGTAGCAACACAAATTTGTCTCTCAGTTTTAAAACCATCTTGAAACTTGGCACGCATGCTTCATATTGCACGCTGAGGTGCATTTCACTATGGTTTTTTTTTCATAATATGTTTCTACTCCTCTATATGGGCTTTGTCATTTTCTCTCTCGCTCTCTTTCACGCTTTCTTCTGCCCGCTTTGACACGTGTATATGAAAGTACACCAATGAAATGGCTTAAGGAGTAGCGAAACACGACGAGTTAGTTATGAGTGAACTACAATTATTGGAACTTATTTTTCATATTATATTACGAATTTTTTTTTCCACAGCGCCGTAAACAATTTAAACCCAGGTTGGCTCAGACGACAAATTATAATAATAAAATTTCAATTACAAGTTATTTTTATTCAATTATAAATAAATTATAATTCATTATTTGTAATATTTAAATATATTTGAGTCTACTACTCGTAGTTGACATTAAATTAAAAAAGAAACATTGTTAATGTGCTCATAATGATGTTTAGGAACTCTAATTGCTGTACACATTAATTTTCGTACGAAAATTTTAATTTTTGGCTGGCCATTCTCATAAAGGCTATAGAATATAGTTGTTCGATTTCATTTTCTTTTATAGGGCGATCATATTTACATAGGACAAGAATAAAAGCGAGACATTATAAATCTAACTAAATATCTCAAGAGATGTCCGATTGTTTAGACTTTTACAACAAAATTTTAATATAAGTCTCAATTTCAACATTATTTTAAAACAATATCTGTTTAGGTATTTTTAGTTCATTATCTATTTTATATCTTAGCGCTATTACAAACAAAAAAACAAACATTATTTTTAACTAGTTAATATTTATAATTGGTCGGCATTATTTTTTAGCTCTAGTATTTGCAGTCCACAACCATAAATATATAAGAAATTATTTTCATAAAGAATCATTCCTTTTATATCAGAAATACAAGTGAAACCAATGCGACTACTTTCATCTGTTTTTAAATTGGTCTTAAAAATTTGCTTATCCATACTACACGTATAAGCAAAAAGTTCTGTTTCGTTGCCATCACTTTCTTGTGATTTTAGAATTAACGCATTAATTTGCGCGTTGTGATGTCTTGTTATTTCAGTAATATCTTTTAAACTCATATCGGACAATTTAATAATGGAATGCTTTACGCTTTCATCATCTCCACCAGATAAAATGTGTAAATAGTCACCTTCGATTAAAGCATCGAATGAATTTATGCCTGCATCGTGTAATTGATGTTGAAATTTTTCCGAACTAAGATCATTATCGTACCCGTAAACTATACCATTAGTCGTTGTAACTAGCAATATGTTGATATTGTGAATATATTTTAACTGAAGAGGGCAGCGTTTAAAATCAATGATTCGCAGTACATTTACACTTAAAGGGTTATCCTGATGCCACCGAAGCAAAAGAATTTTGCCATCACCACTAGCTAAATATAAGTTAAATTCAGTATCTGTTAACTGCAACACATTAATAGCCATTAGCCGAGCATCAAGTACGTTGTTTTGGTCATGGATACTCGACCGTATCGTGTGTGAGCATAGTTCACTGATGATAGGACCATTAGGTTCAAATTTATTGATACAAAGCTGAGCTCGACCGCCGACAGAAAATATAAGCCAATAACTTCCATGAGATCCGGTTATTGGATGAACCGTAAGGTGTCGTACAGTTGAAATATGCGTGTGAAGTTCATTCGAACGATTACCCAAAAACGGACTTATTTTAATGATATTATCATCACCAGCTGATACAATATAGAGTGGTTCCGCATCATTGAGAGGTTTCATTAATTCCATAATATTGCAAACTTTTTTGTGCCAATTATTTTTTAATAAAATCCCAGAATGCCTATTTATAAGTTCACTATGTAAAAAAATATCCTTTCTCTTAAAATATAGAACATTTAGCTCTTCAGAACGTAATTGATAATCCCAGCATCGATGCCCACCACCGCATTGCATTTGCAAGATAACGTCATTTTCACGAGACCAAGCTATTAAATGATCGCCATTGAAACCTATAAATATATCCAAAGTTGGTAAAGCCTCTACCCAAGCAAGAGGAACACTTTCGCGCCGCAATATTTTAAAGTGTTCATCATCAAAACTTAAGCTTAATATTTTTATAGTAGACTCGTGTCCGGCACTCAGTATGTGTGCATACTTTTCATCACTTTTTACCAATTTTAAAATGTTGGAACCCATTTTCCCATGAAGATTCTTCAGTGTATGCTTAAGTTGAAAAGTTGACGATTCTTTCCGAGAGTAGAGCATAGCATTTCCATTACGACTACTTAATACCAAATAGTTAGATGATATCAAAAGTGCAGCAGTTATCCAGGAATCACGAAAATTACTGATTTGTATCGTGTCCTCGATTTCAACTTGTATTCCTTTTAATAGAAGGCATTTCCCAAAATCATTTGATATCAAAAATCGACCATCGTCGAGGAAGTGAAATGATTTAATGATACCGTTGAGCATTTGCCCGTCATAGATTTTGTCCAAGTAGTCAGTATCAGCATTATATCTTAAAAGTGTAAGTCTTTCAAATCCACAAGTCGCAACGATTCCATCTCGCACAGCCAAGACTGTACAGTTGTAAACAGGAAAATCAGTTACAGGTTTCCACGACTCTGTTTCAATGTTCTTTGATATTTTCATATAGTACATACGATTTTTGTTACTTAACCCAACAATAGTGGTGTCATTAAGGTATTTTATCCTGTTTACGAATTCATTTGGCGAATCGAGTGGTTTCAGTTTTGTTACTTGCGATTGTTTTCCCTTTAAGATTTTATCCAAACTATAAGCAAGTATGTTTCCAGCTGCACATGTACTATATAAAGTTGATGAAACAGAATCAAACCCCAGACGCCAAATCGGAGCGCCAAATTGTTGACGTCGTTTGAATAACATTTCACCTGAGAAACTCCAGATACAAATATTTGAATCTTCTCCACCACTTATAACAAACACTTCATTCCCTGAAAAAGAAATACATTTGAATAGTTAGGAATCGCTTGTTTGTTAACTGGAATAATAATACAATTAAATCCTCAATCAACGGTAAAAAATGTTGTATTCCAATAAATATTATTGAAATAGACATAGGCTTGACAGTACCCAGGCTCGTGCCGGGCATAAATTGACCTACAATACCAATGAGTCAGTGGTGAAAAGTAATTACCTACACTACAAGACTGACTAGCCAAGTCTACACAAATGTTTCTTTGGATAAGGTTATGTATAAAAACTACACCAAGCATGGTTTTACGGTTAGCTAAGGCCAGCAAACGCACGATCCTTACTCAAGAACTGGACGATCTTTAGGAAATATGTACATATGTTTGCAAAACTTAAGACAGTCACAGATACACTGATACAAAAACACACGGACAAGGCTAGTGCGACTACATGTTAATGCCGTTTTAAGTAGTATATTCATAATTTATAGCCTACCCATATAATTGCGATTTTTAATTGCGTTTCTGTGAAAAATATTTTTCTGTATTAAAACAGATTTCAAAATTTTATATAGTAGATTCTCACCATGCTCCACAATAATAGCACTCATAACGCGAGCAGTATGTCCAAAGCAGCTAAACATGGGTGTTATCGAGGATTCATTCCAATGGCAATCCTTTGCCGAGCTACTTTCTAGTTGCCAAAACTTCAAGGAACGGTCGTCGGACGTTGATACTAGCAATTTAGCGGAAAAGCTAATGTCAATAGAAAATATTACGCCGTTATGGGCTTTGAGTCGCAAACGAAGAGGGTACTGCTTTATGTATGTACTTGAACTCGATTGAACAGGATCTTGAGGTTGCCATATAAGAATTTCACCAAAACCATTCCCGCTTATCACAATGAGCTCGTTATATAGGGTACCGAATAATGTTGTATGGTATAGCATGGAATAGTCTGAGCAGCAAGCGAATTCCAATATGCTGCAATTTCCAAATTCTAACTTTTCATCTTCATCATACTGTAACAGGAGAAGTGCACTGTGTGCCATGTGTAATACAAATTGACAATTCTTCTCGTCCTTTAAGAAAATAGCTGCATTTATCCAGTCCTTGGTCTCACCTTCATAGACTAATTGAAATCTTTCCAGTTGTGTAGTGTTATATTTAAACAAGGAGAATTCATTTTCGCTATATAGCAACAGAAGCCGAGTTGACGACACATATTCATGGCTCAATGCAAAACCAAGAACCTTTTTATGCCGCAAGCCTTCTGGCAATTTTACTCTTGATTTATTGGTGATAAGAAACGACTGATTACCGACAGCTGAAAATAAAAACCAGGAATAATGAAATAAACGTGGGTTATGTACAAATACAATTTTTTTATTTCACCTTAAATTTTGTGCTTGCTAATAATCTTATTCTGGCAAAAGCTGATTGAGCAGTTATAAGCATGAAAATACTTACAAAAATATTACAAGATCTAAATTCCTTAAACTAAATAAATTATGAATCAAATACCATTGTATCTATCTTAATCAGACATTATAAAGACGAGTATGGACCATGCTTAAATGATATCCTAATTTATCCATCTGAGAGTGAGAAACAATAGCCGCTCGAGCCTTTGTTGTTAGAAATTGTTGGTGTTTTTTACACCGTTACAAAATAAATAAACACAAACAGTTTCATACAGAATTTGTTTACAAAATACTTCACTGATCAACCCACTGACACCAGATCATGCATTGGGGGATAAAACACATGGGTTTATAATTTTTTTATTTTGACTAACAAAACATCTTCACAAAAGCGGAGATTCAAGATTATAACCAAAGATCAATACCTACCAGCAAATATAGAATTTGATGAAGTACATAACCCTAAGGCGTCGGTAAACAAAGTTTGCCCTCCAAACATATTTCCACAACAAACAGACACACTATTTAAATGCACATTAACAGCTGTTTGATTAACATATCCTAGTGAAGGGCCAAAGTTGGGCTGTTAAAATATCGATGGTACAATCGATAACATCAATATCAAACAGTCGTTGATAGTATCGATAATTTCGATGTTGAAAGCGCGTTTTAGCATCGTTATTTTGATTGGCATTTATTAAACCAGTGTTTGCATGCTAAATTTAAACAACGGCAGTGTAATTATAAAAATGCTGTAGAGAAGTTTATCAATAACTTCCGCAACAATTAATGTGGGAATAATTTTTATTTGAATATTTTTTTGTGGGTTATTCTGTTAAAAGAGGGAGGCAGCGATAGATTTTCATGTAAACATGCTGCTAAACAACTAAGGCTCTGTTAATAAAAGCCATATTACGTCCAACGCTGACCTACGCCATTCAAGTGTGGGGTACTGCCTATAATTTCGATAAAGGTTTAATAACTGCCCTATATCACCGATTTTCTTTAAATACATGTAAATTTAATTATCCTAAAAATGCAATTAAAAAAAAACTTGAAGCGATCGCCAAATAATTTTTTCACCTAAAATCTTGATAAATATAGCTCTATCAGAACAATTTTTTTAAGAAAATCGGTGATGTAGGCTGTTTAACCTTTACTGTTGTTTATTTTTATTTTATTTTTTATATTACGCTTGGATTTCGGATTTTTCGATTTAAGGTGACGAAAGAGGTGGCCAACATTTGAAATAGACTTGATCTGTGTACAACACGGCAAATAATACAAATATCAGTTCAACTGAGATGTAATAGAATTTCCCCATGTAAGCTAACTAAAGACATTTTGATATGCTATAATAATTTGATTTGAACTGTTGGCGCTAAGGCAACATGAAAAGCGAACCAACACATTCATATGAACGAAAAGCGAACAGAATAACTGACCCAGCTAAAGTGTGGTAAAGGAAGCTAATGAGCAAGTTAACCAAAAAGAGCAAGTAACCAAATGTGAGCAAAAGAACAAATCTGAAACTGAGCATCTGAGTGATAGTCAGTCATAATCAACACAAGTCTACAAAGGTTACTGGTAACAAATTACTTGTACGATTATGCTACGAATTTCATAGAAATAAATACGTGAAAGAATAATAAAGTAGATTCACGCATTAATATGGTAAATTTAAAATTTTAAAGCAAGACCGCACGTATTTAGTATGTACAACAATTATTTCAACTCATAGAATTACTAAATTTGGCTGCAATCAAACTGTTTGGGCTTCCTGTTGATCCTGCTTCAGAGCAATATTTAATACCCAGTATATACATATGTATATACTTCTCCCTACAAACACTACCACTCTCTATGGGGACACTTGAGAACACGATGCCCGGTCAGCGTTTTCCATTACCCCGCGAGGAGCTACTCGGCAATCTGATACCAGTCAAATGGGCCAGCCTTACCCGGCACTCTCATCATTCAACAATCTACTGCGTCGGCGAATCTGTTTCTATGTTGCTTGTATAAACAACTTTGCAGTTGAGATTTCACTCATTTATTTCATGGAAATTTAAAGTTGCCGCATACGCAGCAAATCACAGACGTTGTCCGATCTCAAGACTCTTATCTTGATCTGTTATTTGAAAGCAAACAGTCCTCAACGTTAAATTTTAACAACTCGAATAAGAAAAGCCGTACATATTGTAAATCGTTTGAGTCTTAATGTTTAAGTGTTCGACGCGTAAATTCGTGCACAAATTGTTGGCCGTGATAAAATATTCTGTCAAAGACACTGGATAACCCTGACAATCGTCATCTGATTCAGGTAACTTAAAGCGGTGTACCTTGCTCCCGAGAAGTCATATACCCTCATTAAGTGTGAACCTATGTATATATCGTATGTGAATTATTAGGTCAATAAAGAACAACACTCATCAGAAAAAAAAGCTGCCTTCTGCATGTCGAAGGTTTTAAAAAAAAACAGTGGTGCCCACAGGCCTATGCGCAGTGCACAGTTTCTTTGCCAACACATACATATACGAGTGTAAACACGTTCGTGTGACTTCGGCACTGCTTGCAAAAGTTGTGTTATTCCAAAATATTGGATTTCAAACAAATTTTTAATAGTGTCATAGGTTGTAATCAAGCTGTACGATACATATGTAAGTGCGACCCAAAAAATATACTGAGATAAAATTTAGACAGACGGCCATGGCAAGTTCGCCTCCAATGTTAATGCTGATTCAAAATATATTCATATACTATAGAGACCTGCATGAAAGACTTGAAAAAGTTAAAAATGGGTTTCATTATTTTAGTACAATTTTCAATGAATGCTAGTGTACTTATTCATTTCAATGTTGCACGGACAAAAATGAGTAAAGTACTTTTGTAGGCAGTTACCAATTGTGCAAAAGCACTGTACAGTAAAAAAAAACGAATGTATTCATGCAGGTCTCTATTACACCATATATAGGGTCGGAGACGTCTTATTCTGAAATAAGTATTTTATTTTGTACTTCCATTTTCTAATAAACTTCGCTTGTATTGTTCTTCGGTGACCATGACACCATTCATCTCAATAAATCGTGCATGGATTCCCCTCGCGATAAAACGTTTACTAGCTGCTATGTCCAATCGTGGCGCAGTTTTGGCATCTGTTATCTCCTTTTCACGAGCAAGCATCTCTTTTGCTCTACCCAAGTCATGTAAAATATAGTGCTGCAAAAAGATACACTGGTTTTTAAACGTAAACATTATAAAAGTGAACATTGTTACCTTCGACAAATCGTATCCCTGAAGTTTTAAAAACATCCAAAACAATGTGCTGTTAGCGTAAGCCAAATATGTGTCTAGTTTTATTTGTTCATCAATTAATAAATTTGAACTATCACGTGCTTTCACTGCATATTTCAGGTCCTCTTCCAAAATATCGAGGCTTGTCGAAAAGTTGTTTAAAATATGTGCTATTTGATCACTTTCCAGCACTCCATTAAAATCTGCAGTGTCTTGCATAATTCCGTTTAAATTTTTTATCCCAATCATTATTTTTGCATTTCTAAACTATAATTTATATAAAAACAAAACAAAGCGAATCCAATTTCCAAGAGCTGTCTGCTAGAGGTGCAGAAATATCGATGATTTTATATTTCCAAATATATCGATGTTTATTCTTAGGTTATCGATATTTGTTCCTTTTATTTAAATTTGTCTTTACCGATATTGATATTTTAGACCATCGATAGAACCGAGCTATTACCCGAAAAATGAACATTTAAATAAATAAAAATGTATATTACATATACACTAAAATTTAAAATTGACGATAATTTTTATATAACACCAACCCAACTCATAAATAAAAGGCAATACAAAATATTTGTCGCTTAAGCCCTTAACCAAGCAATTCGACACATTTGCTGTAATATCATTAAAATTATATATTTAAGTGCACTATTTTGTTGATTAAGTCTAAAAAGCAAACGGTTTTTTCACTTTGTTATTCAAAGTAGTTACAATGTAGCCCAAATTCAAAAACATTGCATTAGTATGAAAGCCTGTCCGATTATTTTTGGTGTATAATTTAACCACTTTCTTTATTATCTGCTGGAGTTATCATACAACAATATATTAAGAAGTACTTGGCAACAGTAAAGACTCTTCACCCAGCTTTGATAAACCGAGACATACATATACGTAAATAATTCCTAGGACAAAGTCTTCAGCCACCTTTGCTTCGTCCACCTCGGAATTTGAAGCACTAAGGTTGAAATTAAGGGAAATATTTATATTATAGCCAGAGCTGTCAGATCAAAAAACTGTCCTATTTTTTTTTTTAATTAATTGAAATGAATTTTTGAAATAATTTAGGAAAATAGTTTTTTACATCCAAATTAATGATATAATTCATATCAAATCTGTTCGATTTGATTTCCAGTCTTAAAAGAAACATTTCCAAGGATCAAATACTTCAGAAATATTGGTCATTGCCATTAGAAAACTATAAAGCATGTAGATTACATACATGTACAAATTTGTAAAATTTGTATTCCGAAATATTTATTTAATCGGCACTTAACATATGAAATAATACCAACTTGCATATAGTATACTTAAAAAGCAGAAGAGATGTGGAAAATTCTACTAGGTATATATATACTCTGGATCACTAGCCGAGTCGATTGGGTCATGTCTAATCAAATGAGATCAAGTTTATTTCAAATATTAAGTGCTCCGTCCACGCAAATAAATAATTCTTATTTTTAGTTCAATTTGTGATAGTATTTTTTGGTTATTGTTAGTGTTTTTGAAATGATACGAGTACATAAAACTGGCCGACTCTTGATTCATATATTTGCCATCACAAATAACTATTGATCGATCGTTTTCACTTGAACAAAATTCTGTATCGTAGACATTAAGATACTAATACATTTAAATCTAATTCCAATTCTATTATATTAGAATTTGAAAATTCAAAATTAAATTATAATTTGTATAACTGAGAAATTGCGTATTGTACATTTTATTGTATATAAAAGTTTTCATTTCAAGAGCATTCCGAAAGTGATGAAAATTTCTCCTTTTTATCGAAGTCAAGTTGACGCTATCTAACACTTTTAAAAATTCCAATTCATTTTTTCAGTGTTCACACTTGATTATTGTGGTGGATGTTTATTATCGGACAACAACACTGTTGTTCATCTGTGTTGACATACGCATGCATATATGTATGTATGAAGTTTTATTTTAATCATTTGTTTTTATTAAACACATAAATATCACCCTACCATAATTTTTTATTGCGTTAAATTTCATCTGATATTGTTACCATAAAATGTTTAAAAGTTAGGGTTAGTACAATGTGTATAAAACATTTGCATTGAACGTGCGCACAAATATGAGCTCACATATGTATGTAAAAGAATTACATGTTTGTATATTATAAGAGAGAGTCAAGATGTACTCAACATACCCTTTTATGAAATATAATTTCATATTAAATTGTGTTTTCTCTGTGGCTTACACAACATTACAATTACTTACAAATGTATTTATTTATGCTCATACGTACACATGTACATGTACTTACATACATTTGTATGTGCATTTTCTGAGGCTTTTGCATGAACATATGCACATACAATGTATTTACATACATGTCTACATATGCACATACATATATTAATCAAATCAAAAAGATGCAAATGCATACACATATTAACAAAATTTTGTATGTGCATACATTAATACCGATGGTAAATCTCTAATAATGACTACAAATAGTCCACAGTATTATCATTTTATGTTTAAATGTAAAAAATCGTTTTTTGATGATGTGCAGCAGAATTTGCGATGTTTCCCTGTAAATTTGGATGCTGAAAATTAATGTATTGTTTCAGCTCTTGTTCTCTCATAACAGGTCAAAAGGTCGCCATAAATTTGTAATTTACAGGTTTTGACTCTTTGTTTATTACTCTTTTTGTTAATAATCCGATTCCGATCATGATTATCCCATGCATTGACTTGTTTGCAGTGCATGCCTGATGAAATAAATAAGGTGGTCTCGTTGTCAAAAGCAAGTCCTTATTTAGTATAGTTAGTGACCACTATCAATCACCAAACAAAAGTTCGCACAGTGGGCCAGGGAACGAATCCGGCGGACCTTAATTACATTTTTTTTTTTTTTTTTTTTGAGATGTTCCTCAACATTTAAAAGGGAATCGGAAGAAAACAGTCCACTGATACTGGAACACATTAAGTTTGGGTTTTAACGCGATTAATTACGAGCGGTGAGGCTTTATAGCAGAGGTGCTCACAGCCCTATGCCCTGTGGTGTTCGGGCTATGCTTCATCTTTTTGTTAAGTGCAAAGCAAGAAAACGCAACAGACTTCGTGCTTGCTTGCACCACACAAACGTTTTTTAAAAAGACAACTGTAATGGTGGGCACCACTGCTATAAGATGAGCCTTGGTTGAAATGCTAAGTTGCGCAAAATTGAACCCGTATTTAACGTCGACTTTGAAATTTTATAACTTTGAAACCAACCCGAGCTATATTTAAATTTTGGATTTGTTATAGAGTTGTATACATGTAGTATATAAACAAATTATTATTCCACCAGTTACGAGTTGAAGTTATGAACAGTTTCACCTCTTCGGAATCTTCTCGCACAAATCCCGAATATTCATAATTTTTTACTTTCGTAGAACTTAACTTTATGCTCATCGATTTATAGCTATGAAAATAGGGTTTTTGCATAGGGCTACATTTATGATGAATTTAAGTGATAAAATGATGTCACGAGCGCCTCTTTTTTTATATAGAATTTCCAAATTTAATACGATTGCATGTTTTTGTCACATTTTTTTGAATGTTCATTACGTAGTTTTGGGCCGTGATGAATTTCATAGTTCAAGATGATCAAATCAAATCGGTTCTCTTATAGAGTCTAATATTTAATTTAAGATATATAGTACGTTGTCTTAAATTTGTTATAAATAATAATCTTTATTAATTTAAAAAAAAGCAAATTTGGCCCCCAAAACGGGATTGTATGTCTATTGTAAGTTGCAAAATATGTTTTTTAAATCTGGAAAATTTACGGCAAAACCAGAAACAACATCCACTTAAGATCCATCCAAATCCGTTTACTAGAGTTAGAGTTGTTAGTGAAATTTTGATAAATCGTATTTGTGGCCCAGTGTGCGTTGGTTTTCAGTGTGATTACATTATTCATTTAATTATCCATGCGGTATATTTCACTATATTTTTATTTTCTTTCGAAAACAAAGTTAAAAGTAAGTACACAGTTACAATACATAAATTTAGGCCATGCACCACAATCCTTTTCAGCCATGGATGTGCTACGTGCGTAAAAAAATGTTTTCCGTCTATTTTTTTCATGAAGTAATATTAAATTTTCAGGAGTATCTTAAAATTTCAACAAAAACCTATTGGCCATCGGATTCTAAGTATAAATTTTTCTTATCTTTGCTCATTTTGGTGAGTGTCCGATTAATCCGAAAGTGGTGGTCGAACTGGCCGGGATCTTTAGAATAATAGGGGAACAAATTTTAACCCGATGAATAATGTTTAACATAGAATTATTATTTAATAATTCTTTTCATTTCAACTAGTAGAAATTTACATTTTTTTTGGCATTAATAAAAAAAACTGGCAAACTTCAATTTATGAGTTTTGGGCAGTGGTTTGCATCTCGCCTTAGGAGACATCCCCGATTCCAGAAGTTTTATAGAACATATGTATGTTCTTGATCAGCACGCGAAATTCAACGCAAATTTTCAGTGAAACTTGGTACAAATGTTTAATATGTTTGTTATGTGAATATGTTGGGACGACCTGGATCTGACCGTTATTTCTAAATATTTCATATGACTAATTGGTCGACTTTTGTTGTTGTGCTGATATTGCAGCCAACCCCACTTAATCGCACATTATACCCTTCGTCCATTTAAAATGGCAAAAGGTATTCCGTCTTTGTACAAATATATATAACTGGCATAAGGAGATATAGCAGACCCCAGGATCATTAGCCAAATAAGCCATGTCTGTCCGGATGACTTCCAATTTTTACTTGGACTTGTTGACAATTAACACGGTACTTTCAAAGAAACTTAAGTGCTAAAAGTTCCAAGCAGTGCCCTGCAGCAGTGCTTGCGCAAGCCTGTGTGTGTAAAAGTGAGAAAATATACCGTTGCCGAGCGTATATTAAGTTTTGTAATGAGTTTGCAGCGCACCTTTGGGGATAAGAATATCGACCAGGTCTGCCAGATCAGCATTTTTCTGGATTTTTCGTTATAATTTTCGTTTAGCCACAAGAATAGCAAAATTATATTTTTGATTTGAAGGGGATGTGGGCGTGGCACCCAACATTTTAAAGAAACTTGTGCTGCATACAGATTACAGAACCCTTTATGGAAAATTAGGTGTCTCTAGCTTGTATAATAGCTGGGATTTCGACAATCAAATAGATGGACAGACATCCAGTTATTTTTTTTCATAATCTATTAATTTTTTCCCGATTAAACTTGGCACACATGCTTCATGCCTTAAATAAGTCGGAACGAGCCGGATCGGAACGATTTGTCGTATAGCTGCCATACCTATTATATTATTATTGAAGATAATGCAACCAAATTTATAAATAATATTCATATTGTCTTTTTCAAATGAGTGAACTTATCAGTGCCAAGCAACTACATCATAAAGCTTTCATAAGAAGAATCAGTTACAAACAAATAAATATAAGTTTACACGCCCAGGCGTTATTAAAGCTGTCCATGAAGGCATATAATATTATCAAAGCATAAAATATGTCAAAGTTTGACTATACAACAGACTAGTTGAAAGAGATATTTGGTAAATGGCGTCCCACAGTTGGCACTACCATCATCCAATATTTTGGGATGAATGTCTGTCTCATGGCGGAAAGGAAAAGGTAAACTGTGATCACCGATCACTAATTATTTGTACGGGAACATCCGCCACAGAAAATCCATTGTTAAGCGGACAGTATGACATGGCGTTATAAGTTCTAAAAAAATCATAGCGAGACATCGACACTTCAGATTACTGAATATCGCATGTACTGCAGCACTTGAAATTGGAAGTTGCCATTGAACTAAACCACTAAACGAAAAATGGTGTGTGCTCTATACGACCGCGATGTGCAGTGCTATAAGCGCACTGAGTACACGTAACAGAGGGGTACTTTTCAAATATTTGTTCATAATTTTTGCGCGTTTTGTTCATGGTAAAATTGTACTGGTAACGTTCCCAACGTGCCATAGAAGGAATTGAATTTTAAATGTTTGCTTTGTTTTTTAAATTGTTTAGATATATTAATGGAATAAAATAATGTTTTATTTGGTTTGTTAATAATCTATTTGGTGCAGGTTATATTTTGAAAAATAACAAAAAATTGGCTAAAAGGTTCGTTTCGACTTACATATGTACATGTTTAACAGCATGTGTGCCAAGCTTCTGGAGGACAACGGACGGGGATTGTTCCGAATCCGCAGTCGAATTTTCGCTTTTTGTCCGAACTTCAACTTACCCTTAAACAACTAAATGTACCCATATACAGGTTGAATCTTGATCTGGGCATGCGATATATTGTATTTTGACCTTGTTACCCCGAAAAATTTAAGTAGCACATTTAAGTATCGAAAAGTCAACTCAAATAAATTTTTAAAGAGTGTCTTCGGATTCTGGTACGAGATTGTTCTTGCCCAGTCTAGCATTCCTCACCATAACTTCGTATGGGATTTTACAGAATGAATATCTACAACCCAGCAGCATTGCCTTTAGAAAAAGGTAGTGATCCATTTTGTAAGCATTGGAAAAAAACGCTTTGGTGTGTGTGCAGGTTTATAATTAAAGCTAAACTATTACAGTGTTGAGGTACAGATAAAACCCCTACAGCAGTAAATTCTAAATCTGGTCGTCTATTCACTCTCGTAATTCGTGGTTTGTAGAGTTGAATATCCCTGGGCTGATACGATGACCCAAAGTCACAGTCAGACAAGGAATGCGGCAAGCCAAGGAGCCGGCCAACCCCTTGGCAAGAATAAGTTTTGCTATTCAGGAGGTATCAGTATCATTGTTGGCTACCTCAGGAGCCATCACACGATGAACTATCACCTGAGACTGTGCAGCCAAATTATGCACATAAATACCGCAGCTCCTGTGCAGGTCGTTAACTCGTCTTTCATTAGGGAAGCAGAACAGCTTTTGTCAGCCTTCGGAGAGCCTTTCAGATATAATTGTACTTTAATTTTTACTTTATTCATACCTATAGCGGTCTAGTTTTAAGTCGACAACTCTAAGTTGGCGTTAAATAAATTAATGAATTAATTTAATGTGAACATGCTTTTATTGAAAAAGGGTGTTTAAAAACACTGTTCAACAATGTTTGCCAGCTGTTTGATTAACCTTTTGGTTATGAACATTCAGATTTGTCATGTTAATAAAGCCTAAATTACAAGAAACAGAATATATAATCTACAAAAACAAAGGTGAATAAATATAATGTAATAACTGAAAAACAATCGATATATATTAAACTTTAGCTTAAATCAATAATTCCTCTCAACTGAAGGGCACGGTAGCCTTTTCCAATAGTTAAAAAAATTTAATTTTATTTAATAAGATTACCCCTTTTTACACCGGGAAAGGGTTTAACAGTTGTTCTAAAATTTTGACCATCCCCTGGCATTGGTCATATTTGATACTCCAAATCCTGGCACATATCCTCTCATCTTCAATCGATACTAACTTATGTACTCATATTTTATGTGTTAAACTAAAATATAAACAATTTTTTTTCACAATATTTATAATTTCATTCACAGGTAATAAATAATTTACGAACTGTCAGCAAATGTATGTTTTTCGCCTTTTCACAAAAAAAGGTTTAATTTAAAGGAATTTTTAAGTATTGAAAAATTAATAATATCTCATATATAAATTCAATATGCGCGACGTTTGGAATTACACAATTCTTATACTTTTATACAACATATCTGAAAACGCTTACCTTGCGATTGGCGCTGGTCCCGCCGATTCAAAACTAAGCTCAAATCGGTATAATACGCATCCCCAACAGCAGGAAAAAATAGTCGATGAATCACTTTGTCTAAATACTAAAGCTGAGCTTGGTGCTCCAGCAGTAACATTTTCTGCACCTGAGATGGCTTTGCATATTGCATCCACTCAATCTCAGATAGGTGCAGATGGTGCAGAAAACTCATTGCAACATGATCACCAGGTTCATAAAAGTTCGTACAACTTGTTAAGCGAAGCTATGTCGCAGGCTGTCAGCCATGAATTCAGTAAGTGAAAATCTTTTTTTAAGCTTTATAATAAATAACATATCCTTAGATTTTACAATTTTTCTAAATAACCAGTCTGTCTGTCTTATTTTAATGAAATGTTAAACATTTTCCTTTAAAAGATATGTAAAGCGGTTTGGAAAAAATAATGCGTGTTTTTAAACCCATAATTCCATTTGATCGTCAAAATTACTTAAATTTTTTTTTTTTGTAATTGCAAAAACAAATTATTGTGCATGTGGTTAGTTTTAATGCAATATTTTTTTAGAAAATCATAAATTGCCCGATTGATAATATTGCAGCAATAAAATATTATTATTTAAATATAATAAATTCATTCTTTGAGGAGCTGAAAGTTTTATTGCATTGATGACAACTAGACATATTAAATAGTTCACCTAAATAAATTGCAAACAATAAATTAAACTGTTTTAGGTTCTTTAAGTACTTCGACTAATGGCCATTGTAATTCCGAAGACTTTGACTGTTTAAATGAAAATGTGCAAGATCGACTAGGAATGGAAGCAATAGCTACTCTTCATCGTCAGTTGGATGATGACGATAACGGAAATATCGACTTAAGCGAATCCGATGATGTAAGAAACTATTAGGGTAAATTAAAAGCATTATAACCTTAATCTTTTATGTATTTATTTTTTATTTTAGTTTCTACGGGAAGAACTAAAATATGATTCTGGTTATGAGAAACGTCAAAGGGCGTTCCATTTTAATGATGACATGCATATTTCCGTTAAGGAACTATGGGATGCTTGGTTGCGTTCTGAGGTACACAACTGGACAATTGAACAAACGACCGATTGGTTGGCGCAGTCAGTGCAATTACCGCAGTATGTTGATCTCTTCAAGGTACACAAAGTAACTGGCGCTTCATTGCCAAGGTAAGATATTTGTTATACCCAAACGGTTTCATATTTAATGTTAAATGGTCGTATAAATGTCTCATCAATAATACCAAGCCGATGCTTGTTACGCGAATGGCACCCAATACGCACGATCCCCATTAAAATTATTTAGTTTCACCAAGAGTGAAAGAAATGGTAACAGAGGCTCACATAATTCGATTGTATGCGACGACGGGAGCAACAGCATGTGGTGGATAAAAAAGACAATTTTTAAAAATAATTCTTTGAGTTCAGAGTCCAACAACAATGTTTTTTTGGAACAATAGGGATGAATGACTTTCTGTGCAAGAAATTAGTGATTAGAATTGAAATTTTCTTAAAATATTGACCCAGTACAAAAAATTGGACAGTGTTTTATGATGACATTGTTGAAGCTTCTGAGAAAATCCGCAAATAATGACAACACAAGCCGTAATTTGCTCTATTTTGTTCTATTCTTCGACACTCAATTGAGAACACTTGAATGGTCGCAGAAGATTTTTCATAAAGATTTTTATCTTCTGCGAGATTAAAAAATCTGCTCACTGTTATTGACTTACATTTGTAAGTTAAAAGATTTCCGAAACATATTTTTGTCCAATGTAGAGTTTTTGAAATTATTAGTCTGTTTTGTTCTTGTTTTTTGGCTTTCGTGATCTGGATTTATTGTATTGGTGAGTTGGATTTTGGTATTCTGTGTTTTAGAATTAATAATTATCAGCCTATTGTTTGCTTTAACTTATTGAGTTTCTGTAATTTTAATTTCAATAAACCTAAATAGCCTAGCGAGTCAATGCTTTAATTTTCTATGAGGTACTTAAACACTTTTCCCACGTGGGAATTAGGGAACCACTCTACCATAATTAGCATGTGAATAGTTGGTATTCAGAGCATCAGTTATCGGTAATATGGTGAAGACTGCGACCATGAAAATGTAAGTTACACCATAGTTGTTTTATAAAAACAAAGTTAGTTGTCCTGCGATTTTTTTTTAAATAGTTGTAGTAGGAGGTTTGTTTTACTTTGGTGCTGGTGTTGGTTTCACTCTGGTTGCATGTGTATTGGTACTACACACTGTAAAAAGGCCCCTCGCAGTCTGGTGGGCAAGTCTGCTTAGACTTCGGTATATTTACTCTGGGTGGTGGTAAGGTTGCATTCGTATTATTTATTGTTCTCGATTTTTTATTTGAGGAGTGAGTTACAGTGCGGGGTTTTTTTTTTTGGCTTTATAATTTCTTGCAGGTGATCGAGGTCACTCTGCCATTTCTGAGCAATCGACCACTTTACGTGTGCCATTCTCTTACTCACTGTTATTTTCACACCGCGCTTACCCATGGCACACGAGGTATTAATGGTGACTCGAGTGGGGTTGTTAGTGAGCGATCCTGATGCCTTGGCTATTCGTAAATATGTAGGTATAAATGTTGGCGAACAGTGTAAGAGCAAGATATTGGCGAATAAAAATGAAAGGCTCAAAATTAGAGTTAAGTTTAATATGTAAAAGTCTGCCCTTCAGCCCTCCGCTTAGTTCGTATACATGTAGTTGTACCAGTCCTTTTCTCGCTTTTTTTTCTATTGAAGTTCTCCAGGCCTTTGCAGTACTTTTTAGTCAATTGTGACAGCGCTTCATCAAGGGCCTTTTTGTCTTTATTGTTCTCTGGATAGCGGTAAAGTTATATTGGTCTATATGTGAGTGAGTTGCCGTGTGGGGTTTTTGTTTTTTCTGCTTTTTTAATTGTTGCAGATGGTCGAGCCCAGACCGCAATTTCTGAGCAGTTGACCAGGCGGGTGATGGTGTATTTGTGAATAAAAGCGAATTTATATGGGCTCTCTTAACACCTCTGCGCTTACCCATAACACACGCACTCTACTCATTCAGTGTCTTGAGTTTTGCACCTATCCAGTCAATAGATAGCCTGCAAGCTCCCTCGCAGAATGGGTTCGTTACTCCCACGTAGTCTGCTATGCACCCCTTCACTAAGTCCTCCAGGACTTTTCTGTCACGGTTGCCATGTAGAGAAATATCGCCACGTAGAGAGGTGAACACAAAATTTGTTTTGGGAAATTGTCCCATTGAATCGTTCTTAATTGAATGCTGTCAAGCTTAAAGTCTAAAACTGCCAAGCTCTGCAGTGTAGCCGCCAAGGCAGTATAGGATATGTGTAATAAGTAAGGCAGTTGTAACAGTTCCGCCACTTTAGGAGTTGATCGGTATGTTTGACTGATCGTATTTCGCTCATGATAAACATTGCAACAAAGTGTTACAATATGCATACCACAGAGCTCTGCCTGTTGTGGCAACGCCAACGGGGTTGGTATGTTCCGTGGCTAAGGCTGGAAATACTGCTTGTTAGAGGTATCTCTTTACTTTTTGTTAAGGATTGAAACTTTATGTACGGCATACGTAATTATTATTTTATTCGTATTAGTCCTAACATATTTACCGTTAAGTAATGAAAAAGACTTAATATGGTTTTGTCGCACCTTAATATCTTGGTTTATATTGGTATTATTCCTATTCCGGCTATTAAACTTGGGTTTATTGGAGTTGCCATGGCCTCTGTATTTATTGTTATTTATTCCACTGGATACCTATTCGTGGTTTTGCATCTTTACTCGCCAAAATTATAAGTAGCACCGCGGTTTCTACCTTTTTACTAGAGTACTGTAATGGATAATGCAATTGTTTTAATATTCTATTAATTTAATTATAATATGGCGTCGTTGAATGCGGCTAAATGCAATTTTTTTTTTTAATTTTGGTTACGAAATAATGTGTTGAACCTATCTGAACTTCCTGTTCTTTGTTTTTATATTTACTAATTATTGTACAAATTATATCCTTTGCCGGCGATATCGCGCGCGGCTCTACCAGTCTAATGTCAGGCGGAGCCGTGACAATGAAAGACAGGGAGTTTTTCGATTAATTATTTATTGCGAAAGCTAGCCGTTGCTGTAGCGTCGGAATAAAAAGACAAACTGAATACAAAAGAGTTCTTAGAATTAAATGAAAGTGAAACTCTGTTTCGCAATCATACTCATAACGGCCACGCAAATATGCTGTTTGCCGACTATGCAACGACATCCGGTCAAATGCTTGCTAAGCTTGTTAAATGACTTTTCTTTAGTCTCTCTCTTTCTGAGTGTATTAATTGGCGTGCTTCATTAAAGCATTCTAGCAATATCTGTGCATGCTTATTAAGAGTGCTCTGTCGCACTTCTTTATTTTGAGTAATGCACTTGTACGACTTGTCGAAATTAATTTTGATTTCTTTAAGTTCTTTTCTTATTTCTTGCCAGTCCATTTATGTATTATAAATTTATTTGTGCAAGAAAACTTTATAAATCGTTGTCTCTCCTAAAAAGATATTATCTTCAATTACTTGTTGTATTTTAACATACGGTAAAATTGATAATACCTTTGCCTTTTCAAGTTTCAAACAGTGAAACAAAGGACTTGTATACAAATTATGAAGTGGGGTGTTCCCGCGTTGATCCAGAGACTTCTCTCACGGCCGGTAGCGGTGGTTAGACGTTAGCGGCTGTAGAGTCTTCTTCTGAAGATTACGTTGGATGGCTTGACTTCGCCCCCTTAGGTTTATTGACTAGCCTTGTGGCGTAGCAATGTAGATAATAAGGACAATTATTATTTGCGGCTGTAAGCCGGAGCACGTTCTGATTTATTTGGACACAAAACTGAGACTAAAGAGTTGACAAAACATAGAGCTAAGTTTACCCTAACAGCAATGCATTCCGCCACCATTCCTTGCAGCGTGAAGCAACACTCCGAATAAGAAGTGTCAGCTTTCCGTTGCCGGACGTTCTTTGCACAAAGCACTGAACTCAATTCTGGCGAGTCAGCATTCTTTATACTTAGTCGCTATAAATTATTATATTATGAGTTGTTAACTTACAAGTCGAACGTATCTATATATTCTGCCTCGAATTCGTTGATAAACGTACGAAATTTACTTAAGATCTGAATTGATCTTAGTATAAATAGAGGCTCCCTTCTTAAAGTTTCTTGAATAACATCTTCCATAATAATAAAAAAAAATTTTTTTTGTATTTTTTTCTATTTTATTCCTGTTTCTTTTTCCTTTTTATTGACTGTATTCAGTCGTTGTATTTAGTTTTCGGGACTCTCTTCAGAATCCACGTTATCGCTGTCGTTGGTAGATATTATTACACGTTTGCGCATTCAAAAAGTTTTCAATATCGTACCAAACGCTATCGTCTATAAGACCTAAACATTCTCCTATTATTCCTTCTATAGGATCCATTTTATTTCCTTATATATTTTGTATTATATATATATATTTTTTTTTTACCATATACATATATAGTATTTTTTCTTAGCACATTTTTTCTTATACTTTATATATTTTTAACAATATTTTTTTTGTTTTAAATCTTATCTAGATCGTTGGCTCTGCTCTCAAATTTTTTCTTTAGACATTTATTTTGGAGCTTATACATTTTAATGACCGCATTTACGATCATGATTATGGCAATTATGCCAAGCATCGAAGTGATCCAGTCTAAGTTATAAGTTCCTACTTCTACTTTATTTATGACATTCGCAGTAGAATCTACTGCCTTAGCGTCTGTTAGACCCATACTGAGCGTAATGCTTAATTTAATGTTTTGTTTTTATCTGATCCTTGATCGCTACCTATAACAAAATCTACTTTATAGATTTTGTTGACTATAGTCGACATACAAATTATTTAGTTGCCGGCGTAAATCGCGCGCGGCTCTACGAGTCTATTGTCGGGCGATGCCGCGACAGTGAAAGACAAGGAGTTTAATTAAGTATTTATTTAATCACTCGAGCCAGGCGAAGCGATGGCAAGCGAGCATAAAATCGAACTGAATACAATAGTGAACTTAGAAGTACATGAAAGCGAAACTTTGTTTCGCAATCATATTCATAGCGGCCACGCAAATATGTCGTGTTTGCCGGCTATGCAACGACATCCGGTCAACTGCTTGGTCTGCAGATTCTCCCGGCGTCATATTTCAGTCAGCAGTTCTGAGACCGTTGACTTTGGTTAACTACTCCCCCTCTAAGTTGAGGCCGCCCTCGGCCGACCCTATCCCAGCAACCATCTTGCTTAGTTGCCTTGCAGCTCTCCTCGTCTTTATGATGCGGTAACACACCAGCGTGACGCAAATGAGCGTGCAGCACATTGCTCCAGCGATGAATATTATCTGGATTGCATGGTCGGCGCTAGCTTCCTCTTGGAACTGCCGGATAGTCTCCAAGTTAAGTTCACTCAAACGATGAAGATAAGGGAGGCTGAGCACGTTCTGGTTGGCAGTGATGTTCAGCAGGGGGAATCTAGCAACACCCGGGACTTTGCTTCTGATGTTGTTTCGGTTGGTAAACGAGGGCGCTGCCCAAATTGCCTAGTATCATTGCGATGTTTGGCATCGGGTATTTATCTGGGATTGTCCTCTCATTGAGTTTGCGAAAGTCTATTACTAACCGCTTTTTACGGTTGCCCTCCTCATCGGTACCCTTTTTGTCTACTACCCATATGGGATTGTTGTAGGAGGATGCCGATTTTTGAATAATGTCATTTTTTAAGAGATCTTGGATCTCTTTATTGACAAAGTTGGCCACGCCCATTGGGTACGGGTAAAGTTTTGCATAGATGGGCTCCTCACTTACTGTTCTGATGGTGGCAACCACCGAAGTGTTGTAAGGGAGAGCCTCATTCGGATCTGCAAAGGCCTTCTTGTTGGTTCTTAACATTTTTAAGAAAGTATTACGCACTGAAACCGGTGCGTCTGCGCAATCTATATCGGTGAAATTGACATTAGCGCACTTGTGGAAAAATATTTTCTCGACTTCTGTGCCCCATCTAAGCTGAGCGGAGGACAAACAGAGCGATGCGCCTGCTTGTGCTAGCAAGTCGAGGCCGATTATTCCGTCAAAGGTTGACAGTTCTGGTAGTATGAAGAAGGTTGCTTTTACGTTGAATAACGCAACAAAGCATTTCTGTGTGACGCTAGTTGAGCCATGGAGCGAATGCACTTTGAATGGGGAGTTAGCCGGACGCACGCCACGTAACTCTTTGTGTGGCCTGATATAATTCTTTGACGCGCCGGTGTCGATAAGGAAGCTCATGTCTAGCCCTGCTACTCTTCGTCTGATGACGGGCAGCAGGGACTTTCCCCTAAAAAATTGAGGGAATCAGAGTCGGCATCGTCGTCAATCTGCGCCACAGCGCTGCCGGCGGCACTGACGTATGCCTCAGCTCCCTGCCCTGCAGCCTGAGTGACGTGGTTCACTCTCTGCTGCTTTTGGTTGCTGTTAGTGCGATCAGATGTGGCCGACCGCTTGTTTATGGCAGCTGGGAATTGTGTGGACTGAACGAACTTGAAAATAGAGGGGTCTATATCCATTGGCTCTTGCGCATTTGCGGAGTTCTGTTGTCCACTACCACGCTGGCCGGATTGGCCCTGCTGCTTGGAATGCTTATTGAAATGTGAGTTCTTTGAACCGCTTGGTTGTAGCTCTGCCTGTTGAGATGTTTTCTCATGTTGGCGGGCATTTGGCTTACGATCCCTATCCTCTTGGCTTTTTGCAAAGTTGGCCGCGAACGCATATCTCTCATGGTTCGATTCAACCTCCTGTGCTAGCGCAAGAGCAGACGGAAGGTCTTTTGGCTTTGCCGCAAAAAGAACGTCTGTTAGGCTTCTTTTGAGTCCTGATACGAATACCCGTAACGAATCGTCACGGAATTTTTCGCACAGGCCCTTGGCCAGGGTTGGTTCATAAGACATATTGACTTTGTTTGTCAATAATGTCAGTTTTTTTTCAACCTCATCATAGTATTGTAGCAAGGGCAGGCCACCTTGTCGTAGCGTACCTAATTCTTGCTCAATCACATGAATTGGCCTTTTATCGCTATACGTAAAATCAAGACGACTTATGATTGCGTCAAAGTTAAGGACTGTGCCAAACGAGGCCAAAACGGCATCAGCCGGTCCCCTGACCTTGCTTCTAATGATTATCACAGCCTGATAATGGCATGAACTGCCATTATATGGCTTAAAAATGTGATAAGCGGCGAGGGCTGCCTGTCTCCAGGAAACATATGATTCCTGGACTCCCGCAAATTCCGGCAGACATTTGACGGCATCTAATGGCTCATCACAACGGACGCTGTTTATTATCTCAATGGCAGTGTACGCCTGCACTTCTGGTGCGACGATATGTATTGCCGCTATTTGTTGGGACAACTGGTTGACCCTGTTTGAAAGAGCCTCTTCCCTTTGCCGGCTCAAGGCTGTTTGTTCAGGTAAAGCTGAAGTGACGGCCGCCTGTATGAGCAATTTCAATTGTTCTGGGTCCATGGTGGTGTTTATGCGGGGGGGACGGGGTATGAGTCTTGGTGTTGGAACTCGAATACGCTGGTGGTCGCCTTCGGAGTCAGAGTCACTATACTGCTGAAGCTTATCTCTATACTGTCTGAACGGCGATGACATTAACTTGAGACGTAAACAAATTACATGCGGCACGACGCCTGAGGATGGGCGAAGAGTGTCGCGGAACTCAACTGATCGTGTTACGATACAATGTTGTGCGAAACACAACAACAAAGACAAGTGACAATAAAAAGGGGAAAATAATAAACTATGCGAATCGTAAAGTTTGTTTCAGCTCTCTTCACGACAAAGAATTCACATCTACTATTAAATTTACCAGCTTTTTTTTCTTTTAACAACATTAAACACTTGCAAAACTGATCAGTTCTTTTTTAAATTGCCGACTTAAAATGAGTTTGAATGAAGATGCCCACTTACATGTCTTTTAATGTTGTGCCCTAAGCTACGTAAACTATCTCCTCGATGTAATCTCGCTGCAGCTGCGGCTTCTGATGTTCCTGTGCTGCTGTCTCCGGTGCCCGAAGAGCTCCGGCGGCTTCGGTGAACGATGCAAGTCGAATTGATAGCGCTCTTGCGCACCTCGGTCAACTGTAGCAATTGACGAGGTTGATGTCACTGCTGCTGCCTATGGATTCTTAGGTCAGCAATTGTTCAAAGTTGTTTGTTGCTTCACGCAACCACAGAAATCGCGGTACACTTAGTTGTTAGTCAGTGTCACTATTGCTGCCTCTAGATTCTTAGGTCAGCAATTTGTTCAATGTTCCTCGTTGCTTCAGGCAACCACAGAAATCACGGCACACTTAGTTGTTAGTCGGTGTCACTATTGCTGCCTCTAGATTCTTAGGTCAGCAATTTGTTCAATGTTTCTTGTTGCTTCGTGCAACCACAGAGATCACTGCACACACTCGGAGGTACTTTGAGCGATTTATCACTGTGCGGCCTTGAAGGGCTTGATTAGCACTTAGGTCTTTAAAACTGTTTTTTTTTTTTTTTGAAGACCGGGTAGACCAGGTAGACCGGGTAGGTCGTGGCGTTACTACCACGAGTTGGGCGCCAATTATTTAGTTGCCGGCGTAAGTCGCGCGCGGCTCTACGAGTCTATTGTCGGGCGATGCCGCGACAGTGAAAGACAAGGAGTTTAATTAATTATTTATTTAATCACTCGAGCCAGGCGAAGCGATGGCAAGCGAGCATAAAATCGAACTGACTACAATAGTGAACTTAGAAGTACATGAAAGCGAAACTTTGTTTCGCAATCATATTCATAGCGGCCACGCAAATATGTCGTGTTTGCCGGCTATGCAACGACATCCGGTCAACTGCTTGGTCTGCAGATTCTCCCGGCGTCATATTTCAGTCAGCAGTTCTGAGACCGTTGACTTTGGTTAACTTATATACTCAGTCCCAGAGACATGGAAATATTAGAGTTGGAATGTGGTTGGCTCACAATTCAATGTTACAAATCAATAGAGAGAAAAAAAAAATTCTCCAACCACATTTGTTAATAAAAGCCTATCAGTTTTTTTTTGTTAGTAGTTTCCAAGCAGCGGTTTCCCGCCTCGGCTTGGGTTTATATCTTAATAGTGAGGCAAATTGGGGCATTTGCATTTAAACGGGCTTTGCGTTTCTTCGCACTTTGGCGAAGCTCGTTTTCAATTTTTTCAAGACGCTCTATGTAGCGTTGTCGGGCCGTCTCCTCTTTTGCCAACTGGGTCATCTCCTTGACCAGTCGGCGTTGCTGAAGCAGTTTAACTCTTCTTCCAGAGCGTTTGTGCTTTTTCACCTCCTGCCTTTCGTCGTGCCCGGTACTCAGCTATTGTGAGTGGGCGTGGTCCATCAGCGGGGCTCTGCTGGAGCGCTTCTTCCAGCGTTGGCAGGTCTCTTTGTACTATGGGCTGCGCATTAGAAAATTGTGGCTCATCTGCCATCAATTGCCTCTTTGTGTTGCTGTGTGTTATTGTGTGTTTGTTGTGTATACTTGGCTTTGTACTTTGTTCTGCTGGAGCGCTTTTTCCAGCGTTGGCAGGGTAGATACACTACACCTACGATACCATCGAAGGTGTTCAGGCCGGGGAGGACTGAGCAAAGTGACCTCCCCCCCGGGCAACAGCCTGTAACTTCTTGCAAAAGAAGTATGGTTCTTGTAAATCTTTTGGTCTGCGCATGACCAGCAGCCTAGAGGCATCATTGCCGACTCCCCGGATAAAGACGTCAAGGGCCTTGTCCCTCGAGTGTTCTGACAGGGCCCTAACTGCCTCCATTGAATATCCCATAGCTTTTAATCCGTTGAGGATAAGGGAAAGGTGCTTATTCACCTCCAAATAATACTCCTCCAGGGTTTTATTCCCCTGGGTCAGTTGGCTAAGTTGATATTCCAGCGTACGCACATCGCGCTTGTCCGCGTAGTGCAGTGCCAAAACTCTCTTTATTTCCGGCCAGTCGTCGTCTAGAATCCCATAAGAGTCAAGAGCTTCTTCAGCCTCGCCTGTTATTTTTTGCCTAATGTGGCGCGGAACAGAGGTCTCCCTTTGATGATCTCGTAATCGTTCAAAATTGCTTGCGCACGGTTCACCCAAGAAACATATCTCTCGGCCTGACCTTCGAACGTTTGAAGTTCCTTGACGCAATCTGGAAGCGTAAAGACTACCTTTAATTCGAATTCATTGCGTGCACGTGCCAATGGCACCGGAGGCGTGATCGCCGGATTACGGCCTTCGTTTTCGGATTCTAGCGTACTGAGCCTACTATTCATCTTTTTCATGTCATCCTTCAACCCGGTCAACTGGGCAAGGAATACGTTAAGGGATTCTTTAATTTCCTCCATTATTACTAGCGTGGGGGTATCGGAAGCAGACTGAATCGGACAGGCAGACGGTTAACCAAGAGTTTGTTCACTTAATACTTAAAACGTATCTGCGGAATATATTTTTTATTTTAGAGAAGCGCAAACTAATTAAAACGTATCTGCGGTATTTATTTTTTATTTTTTAAAAAGAGCAAACTGGATGTAAACATGGTTTCACTCACCCTTGACAATTGATGTATGCGTGTTGAGGTGTGCATGTTGTATTCTTTTTAAAATCTGAGAAAAGATAATGATGTTTTTTTAGAAAATTCTAATAGTAATTGTGGGCAATGGTTTATCGTTTTTTATATTCGTTTATGTTTCATAGTCGTTTATGCTTCATCTTTTTTTCATGTGGTTTTGGTTTCAATAAGTTAGGTTTGAAACGACAGTGACGAGTGAATTTAGTGAACAGTCGAACTGGGCGCGGTGGTCCGTATTCTTCCTCTTTGGCCTTGGCCTACTAATGGTACGGTTGCCACACAATCCACTGGGCAGCTTTCTCGGGTGCCTCCAAACCACTCAGCCTATCCAGCAGATTACCACACACTTTAATATTAATATTTCATTTATTCATTTTATTTATTCTATATCCTTTACTTCGGCACTGTGTACACTGCACTCGCGAATAGGCTACAGCGAGGTTAGGCAAATCGCCGCAGTGGGTCGTTACATAGGCCTTTATTATTATTCTTTTAGGAAGACGCTATTGCGCCCGCGTATACTGCTCCTGGACGGAGACAGTATTAACGCTGCGGCGGGTGGTCTTTTCAGTTCGTTATGTACGACCTTTTTTTGCGCCCGTGCAGAATGTTGCTCCCGCTATTTCCACATTTTCAATTCTCCTTTTTTTTTTTTTGTTTAAACAATTGTCTGTAGTCAGAATTCTGACTGCTCGGGCGCCAGTTAAGCAACTCACAGTTGCTTCGGGGTGTGACGAGCTCTTGTCACAGTATAGCTCACCTAGTTAGTATTGACGTTTCTGTAGTTGATGATCCTCAAGAAGAATAGGCGATACGATTGACGTTGACGTTATAAATTGTATTTATTCAAATGTTCTGGGGGATAGCTTAGTTTTATATTTGCTGGTTTGCTGCTGTCTCCGTTGTGGTGTCATAAAAGACTAACTTTCGGGGCTGGGCCTGGTAGTTGGGTAAGCGCCGTAATTCGAGCCATACTAACTCGGCGGTCGCTTATCCAATGTCCGGCGGTTCTGTCGCTCCACAACAACAAGCGTCATTTGCAGATGCAGCAGTTTGTCGGCAGCGTGATCGCGACCAACAACAAGAAGTGTCGTTTGCTGGCGGTCGCTTACCCAACATCCGGCGGCTGCGCTGCTCATAACAAAAAAGTGTCATTTGCGGGCGCAGCAGTTTTGCGGCGGGCGCGATCGGTAACAAGGCGTCGCGGGGGTGCCACGCTGACACTCCCTCGCTGCTGTCTATTTCTGGGCTGCTGATGATATTGATGGCTGCTCACAAATCCCCAGGCAGTGAGGATTCCAGACTCCTCCGCAGTCCGGTGGGCAGGTCTTTTTGGCTTCGTTAGTGCCGGTGCTGGTGCTGGATATGCTATTGGCTTTTAAACTTCATTAATTATTGTTATATTTTTAGTATTTTCTGAGTGAGTTTTCTCGAGTTTTTGGGTCTTTAATTCTTGCTGATATTGCAGCAAGTGGTCTAGCTCTGCATTTAGCTTTAGGGTTTTCGACCAAACCGGTGGAGTTTGCTGACCGTATATAAGCCACCTTACGTGGGCTACACGTTTGTTCAGCTTGGTCTTTAGACCGCCACGGTGCTTTCCCATACCTCAATACAACTCTACTCATTCAGATTTGTGCTCAGTTTGGCAATTGTAATGTGAAATTGCGATTTCTCGTGTAAAGTCTCGATGTAAAGTTCAGTTGCGTTGTAACGTCTCGAGATAAAGTTGATTAAAAGCAATGAGCACACACATATTTTAACACAGGGAAATTTGGTATTAGTGGGACAAACGTCCCTTTTATTTTAAAGTATTCTACGAAGCAGGGATGGTCCCGCTTTATTCGGATTCAAAATTGAGAGTGTTCTCTTAACCTACATACAATGGCTTTCTTAGGCTAAATCAATGGAGCTGCGCTGCCCGCGTAGCCGGCAGCGCTTCGACGCTTATATGTATATCCTATGTATAAATTAATTTCCCGTTTAATTAAAAACTCAGAAACTTTATTTCGTTGTGGTTTTATTCAACTCCAATTTGTGACTGAACAGAAGGGTTTTTAGAATTCCCTAAGCTAGCTGTGGGTGTCAGGCAGCGACGCGGCAGAGCTCTGCAGATCTGGTTTGAACTGACCATGATCTGCAAAGTAAGCAATTTGTCGTCAAGGGCCGAAAGTGCGCACGCAAGACAAACAACGGACGCTGTTGGTGGCATTTGCGACGTTTGAGCGGATGTTTAGATTATTGAACTGAACAATGTTGCAATTCTTGTTAAATATTTTGTTATTTACTATTTAGGCAATTCTGGTTAAATATTGTTTCGTATTTATTGTTATTAGATTTTATTATTTATTGATTAGTAAGCTGTTTATATTGTTTTGTATTAACTGTAGTTAACTCTCCCTCCTCAAAATCCTGCTAGTCCTCGAGCAGTTTTTTCTTTTTTTTTTTTTTTTTTTGTTAAAAATATGGAATATTGTTAAATTCCGGATAGATCTTTTTGGGCTGTGATATTGTTTTCATCGGTATTGTGTTATTTAATTTTTGTGGAGCTTTTTCTTGTATTTGTAGAATAACTTTTTCTTTTGGTCGACAAAAGAATTTTGTAGTAAAAATGATGATGATTATGATGCAAATAAGGGTGAATATGGCTATGCGATTAGCCGTAGAATGCGTTGCCAATTCGTTTAGATGCTTTGTATTTTTAATATGGAGAGTTTCTAATGCTTTTAAGGATAGGATTTGTAGTCGCTCGGCTAATTTTGGAGTTATTTGTATTAGTGGTATTCCCGGTTTCATAATTGTTGTTTCTTTGTTATTGAATTCTCTGCCTTTTATGTAAATTTTGTCATTCCAAAAGTGCACTAAATATGTGCCCATTAGATGTTGAGTTATGTTGTTATTGGTTATATTGCCATTAAAATTATTAAGAAGAATTATGCTCTTGTCGATCTCTTCTATTTCTTCAATATGTTCCGCGTTACTAAAATCACACAGCGATTCCTTTCCCTGAACTAGCTTAAAAATACATTTTGTTTTATTTAGATTTACAATTTTGTCCTTATTACAAATTTTGAGATTATTAGCTAATTTACAATTTGTTGGTATTTTAAACATTTGTTCTTTGTGTTGAAATATTTCGTTGCTTTCTAGTTGTACAATGGAATGATTTTTTATTACAGGTTTGATTAAAAGGTTTTTATATGTTGTTGTTTCTAGTTCTGGGATTTTGACAATATAGATAATTGAAGTTTTATTGTGGAGGACCGAGACATCGACAAATTCTAACATTTCTTCAACAGACAAGAAAGTTAAGTTGCCTTTATGGAATATATTACGGACTTCTGCAATTTCTATTTCATTTAGAAGTAATGTGTTTATAATATTTAGTTTTGCCCATTGAATGGCGTATTTAACATTTACTATTTCTTCCTTCATTAATCTAACTTGATTCTGTAAACTTGTCGCTATTTCATTATTAAAAGAATCGTCACGTTTTATCGAATTTGCCAACATATTTGATACTTTAGTTAAATTGTTTATCCTGTTCTGTAGTTCGTTATTTATAATTATTTGATCGTTATTATTTGAAATAAGGTCGTTTAGATTATTTTCAATCATTACTAAGTCAGCATGATCGGGGTTTCCTGCAATATATTTCCAGGCTGATCCAATCCAATTGATTGATCTGGCCTGTCTATTTTTAAACGATAAAGTAAGAGTGCCTAATGCTGAGAGTGTTTGGACTATTTCGTGGGTTAAGGTATGGTACAAGTAGCTATTTCTTAGGTCAGTAACTGTGTGCTCGCGTATTTTCAGAAGTTCGTTTTCGATTTGTTGTATATTTATAATATGAATAAGGTTTATGGATGATATTTTTATTTTTCCTTCTCCTTTGTAGATTGTTATAGTATGCGCGTCAGTATAATTTGTGATATCCATGGTTGCCATTACCAATGGCAACATCATTAAAATTAAAAAATACCTATGAAAGAAAAAAAATTTTATTTATTTTTTTCTTTTTAAACAACCAAGTTTTTTGGCGGGTATGGGCCGATCCCTTCATGATCGGATTGATACCCGCAATCAGACGACAGCTGGTAAATGCGATTGGTCTTCATATTTTTTTCTTTTTTCAGACTGAACGGACTTAGGTTTTAGTTTCTAGGAGTGTTCCGGACCTTTTTTTTTTTTTTTTTTTTTTTTTTTTTGGTATAACAAATTTACTAGTGGCTTTTGATATTACTTTTATGGACAACTCGTCCGGCATCGGTGACGATAGTTGTGTTTCTGTTTTCTTTCACTATTTCTTTTTTAAATCGGGGGGTTAATTTTGAGCCTAGTCTGGTATTTTGTTTGACAAATATCTCCTGCCCTGGTTGGTAATTTATTATTTCATTTCGTTCTTTATTATGGTTTTGTAAATCTGCCATTTGTTTTTGTTTAAGTTTTTCTATGTTATTTTGTCTGCTTTTTTTCATATTGTTCGGGGTCAGTGGTCAGGTGTCTGCCAAAAAACACGTCTAGTGGTCGTTGCTTTGTTACGGAGTGTATTGAGTAATTATATTCATAAACGGATCTGTCTAGTAGTTCCTCAAATGTTCGGTGAACCTGTTTTGCTTTTAAACATCTCATGGTTTCGGCAAGAGTGGAATGGAATCTTTCTATTTGTCCGTTTACTGAACTTTTGTAGGGGGGAGCTTTATAGATTTCGATGCCTAATTGATCTTTTAACATGAATGTAATGCTAGCTGAGTTAAATGATTTTTCATTATCCATTACTATAAATTTGGGTACGCCGTAGTAAAACAAAATGTCATGCAAGGGTTTTTTTATATCTTCTATTGATTTTGAATTAATAATTTTTGCACAAGCTAGTTTGGAAAATTTATCGATTGCTGTCAGGACTAATTTTCTTTCTGTGGAGAATATGTCAATATGAATTGTATGACCCGGATATTCTGGAATTGGTGTTTCTGCTATTTCTGGATTAGGTGGGTGCCTATCATATTTCACTTCTTTGCATACTTGGCATTGTTTTATGAGAGTAGCTATTTTTTGTTTCATTTTAGGAAAGTAATATTTTTGGGCTATTTGAATTTTATTTTCCTGCGCGTTTCTGTGAGCTCTATTATGGGTTTGCAATATTTTTTCATCTTGTTCGGCTTCTGAATTTAGGTCAATTACTTTAGTTTGTGTGAATCTAATTTTAAGGGATTGGAAGTGTTCCGGATATAGTTTTTGAATCTGTCCCATTATGTCTTCCGTCGTATAAATTCCATTTATTACTGTTGGGTTTAAGTACTTTTGCAGTAATTTTAATAAGTCAACTTCAGAAAATGTTTGTTGTGAAATTATATGTCTGTGGAATGTGGGGAATGGAATTATGAATTTGTAGTCAGGTGGATGTTCTTTATGAATAAATATTTGATTTTTAAATGCGTTAATCGGGACCTCGATACTAGGGATGAGATTTTGGCTTGAGCTTTGAGCGCTATGTTGTGTTGAGGCAATTGAATTTATTTGATTTCTTTTAGGGGCCCTAGAAAGAGCATCTGCCACTACATTTTCCTTTCCTGGTTTATAAAGAAGTTCTTTGTTATATTCGTCAAGGTATGTCTTCCATCTCCTAATTGCTATACCGCCTTTCCAGTTACAGTCGTGCGTAAGCGGTTCATGGTCTGTATAAATTTTCACCTTTGTCCCTCCATACAAATAGCCTTTGAATGTTTTTACTGCCCAACATATGGCTAACATTTCTTTTTTGGCTGTTTCATAATTTTCTTCTGTTTCGGATAGGGTTCTAGATATGAATGATATTGGTCTGTCGTTTTGGGAAAGTACTGCCCCTATTGCATAGTCTGATGCATCTGTAGTTAGGACAAATTCTTTATTAAAGTCGGGATATTGTAAAATGACATCATCGGAAATTAGGGTACTTTTGATTTTTTCGAACGCCTTTATGGCTTCATCATTGAATTGAATTTGTTTTCTAGCTGAAGCTGATTTGGAAATACGACCGTCTTCTCCTCTGAGCAATGCTGTGAGCGGTCTAGCTAGCGCTGCGTAACCCATTATAAATCTTCTATAGTAACTTGATAATCCAAGAAATGCTCTTAATTCTTTAACTGTTTTTGGTTGGGGATAGTTGGCTATTGCTTCTACTTTTGCTGGATTTGTTTCTATTCCTTTATCGGATATAACAAATCCCAGAAACTCTACTTTGTTTTTAAAAAATTCGCATTTATCTAGTTGACATTTTATATTAGCTGCATTTAAGGTATCAAAAATTAAGTCAAGATTTTTGCAGTGTGTTTCTTCGTCCTGGCTAAAGACTATTATGTCGTCAATGTAAATGTAACAGATTTTGCCTATGTGCTCTCTAAGAATATCGTCGAGGGCGCGTTGGAATATAGAGGGTGCGTTTTTTAGTCCGAAAGGTAGTCTGGTAAATTCGTATTTTCCGTTATTTATGGAAAATGCTGTTTTTTCTATGTCACTCTCTTTTAGCTGTATTTGGTGAAATCCACTCTTGAGGTCAAGGACAGAATACAATTTATTATTACCTAGTTGTGCTAGTACTGTGTTGATATCTGGTATGGGGTATTTGTCTGCTATTGTAACGCTATTTAATTTTCGGTAGTCAATTACCATTCTATATTTTTTTATATTTGACGCGTCTAGCTTTTTAGGTACAATCCACACTGGTGAATTGTAGGGAGAACGGGACGGACGAATTATTTCATTTTCTAAAAGTTCATTGATTTGCTTGTTGACTTCGTCCTTTAAGGCAAATGGGAATGGGTAAAATTTCGAATAAACCGGAGTGTCTGTGTTTATGCGGATTTCTGCTTTGACTCTAGTGATGTAGGTCAGTTTTTCGTTGGGCTCAGCAAAAAGGTTGGGATATTTTTTCACGAGTTGGCTTAAGTTTGTTTTTTGAGATTCAGTCAGGTGTTCTGTTCTCGGAATTATTACGTTTACGGATTCAAATTTCTTTTCTTGTATTGGGACACTCATGCCATTTTTTAATAACATTAGTTTGTTTTTGATGTCAATTACAGCACCTAGTTCTTTTAAGCTGTCGCTTCCCAGTATAGCGTCAAACGTCTTTAGTGTAGGGAGTAGGAAAAACTTAACTATAGTGTTTGGGTCGTTGAATAAGTTTGCCAACTTGTAATGGGTTATTTTAATGTTGCCTCCTACAGAGACTGCTTGAAATGGATTTTTGTTTTTTAATGGATTTGGGACGAATTTAGGTTGGATATAATTTCTATTTGAACCGGTGTCTATTAATATGTTAAGCACTTGGCCACTCCTCACCTTACATTGGAAGTATGGTAATGAGGAGTCGGTTACTCTAAAAAATTAAGATAAGTATAGTCGTATTGATATTCTTGGTCATTTTCCTCAACACGTTCCGTATAGTCTGTCAAACTTTCTTCTTGGTCTTGCTGTTCGTCTTGGCTTGCAATTAACTGTTCATATTCGTCAAGTGTGCTATTAGAGTAGTCTGTGTCTGTTTGTTCGTCTGTGCTTGTTTGAATGTTAAAATTTCTTTGCCTTTTATTAGCGTCGTTTTGTGTTGTGCTTAATGCTGGCGGTCTTTTTCCTACTTCCGTCTGGGGTGGCCTATTCATATAATTTATTTGTCTTGTTTGAATACTTCTGTCAACGTCCATAGGTTCTGGTTTTGGTTGTGGCTTTGCAGCCAATGGTCGTGGTAATGGTTGTGGTATTGGTTGGTACATTAGAAATTGTGGATTAGTATTTTGTGCGGTCTGAGGGAAGAATGGTCTTGTTGGTGGCTGTCCAAAGTTATTATTAGGTCTGATCATGGCATACTGATTTTTTGGTGGAACCATTGGTCTTTGTTGGAAATTTGGGTTTTGTTGAAAATGCGTTTGTTGAGGAATTGTAATATGCTTTGGTGGTGTATTTCTATGTGCAATAGGTTGTCCTTTAATCGTCGCGTGATTTGTTCGGTATGCTTGATTTTCTAATTTCAAGCACAGATGGAGGGCTGAGGGTAGGTCAGTGGGCTCTTTGATGCCCAGAAGTCGTGGCAAGTCTCCACGAAGTCCTCGAACGAAGGTGTCTAATGCTTTATCCCTATACAACTTGGTCATAAGTTGTTCTGATTCGGCGCATAATTCCATGCAACCAATTTTATTTAAAATCAGGGATAAATGTTTGTATACTGCTTGGTGGAATTCTTCAACAGTTTGGTTTGCAGCTTGGGTTATTGTTGTCATTTGGTATTCAAGTGTACCTAAATCTCTCTTGTCGGCATAGTGTAGTGTAAGACATTTGGAGATAGCATTCCAATTAAGGGGAACATTGTATGATTCGAGGGCTGTATCTGCGTTACCGGTAATTTTATTCCTAATAGTATGTAAAATTCCAAAATATTTTGGGGTACCTACGGTGTGTTCATACGTTTTTAGTATTCTATCAATGCCTTTCTTCCACGAACTGAATTCGGCCGGATTGCCAGAAAATTCGCGAAGACTTTTTACTATGTCAGGGATCTTATCAAGATCAGCTAAATTTGCTCGGAATTGTGGTAAAATTTCTTGGTTTTCTGCGTTTGTAAAGTCATGTGTTGGATTTTGGGCTTTAAGTAGTAAAGTTGGAAATTGTTCGGCTAAAACTTGGCGAATTGTAGTTTGTAATTGTTCTTGCTCCATATTTCTATTTTGTTGAAATAATTCTTGTCTTTGTCTATGGCGTGAATTTTCTTCGATTAGCTGCTGTTCTATGTTCTCTATTGCTGGTATAACTGGCTGTTCTAAGTTGAGAATGGGTGGCCTGAGAAGGTTGTTTTGATTAGCCATACGAATGAATTTTGTAAGGGAATTTGTCGATGTTGGGGAATTTGATTTGGTTTGATATTTGAATTAACTTAAACTAATACGTTTATCGATATTGGAGAAAAATTAGGTTTGATTCGGTGTTTAAGTTTACTTAGAATTAGAGTGTGTTTTGTGTTATTAATTTGTGTTTGACTTAAAATTATTATGAAAGATTGGTGCGAAAAGGAATTGGTATTAAAAAGGTTTTTTTTTGTTCCTTTTTTTAAAATATTTTGTTCGTTGGTGAGATTTAGTTAAAAAAATTTTTTATATTTGAGTGACTGAAGAGAATGCAATGAAAACCAGTAGCTGGTTTTACCCTTTTACCTTGGAGGGTCCTTTGATTAGGATTCGCAAGATTGGGTTTTGTTATACCACTCGTTGGAAAGATTTTTTTTTATTTTATTTGTTCAGCTGCAGACTGAGTGGTGGAGTTTATTTAGTTATCGCTTTACGCCTTTTTATTTTGTTATAGTAGGGAATTTGTATTAATTTTGATTCCCTTTTTTATAAGGATTTTTTTCTAGTTATTGTTTCCTTTTAGCACTCACTTCCACTTTTGTTTTTAATTAAAATTATTTTGGTTTGTTTTTACTTAAAACTTATTTCGATTTGGTTAGTGTGTTCTTTTTTTCTGTTTTTACTTATTCACTAGCTTACATTATTTGAATGATGCGGCTACTCCTCCTGATGGTCCGGATGTTGTCCTGTTCGGTTTCTACTTGGGATCCTGCGACGCACACACAAAAGAGGGTGTCCTGCGGGCGTACCTGACAAGACTTGTAGACCACCGATAAATCAGCAAAATTTAATTTGCCAATCCTGTGTTGCTTTCCGATTTCCAAATTAATGAAAAGAGCCACTTCGGATTACAACTGGGTTTTGTTCTTGGGCCAGTGGAGTCGCACAATAACTTTTAGTTTTTTGCACTAAACTGAACTTAATCACTTTTCCTCTCACTGGTCCCTGCTCGGGCGCCAATTAATTTCCCGTTTAATTAAAAACTCAGAAACTTTATTTCGTTGTGGTTTTATTCAACTCCAATTTGTGACTGAACAGAAGGGTTTTTAGAATTCCCTAAGCTAGCTGTGGGTGTCAGGCAGCGACGCGGCAGAGCTCTGCAGATCTGGTTTGAACTGACCATGATCTGCAAAGTAAGCAATTTGTCGTCAAGGGCCGAAAGTGCGCACGCAAGACAAACAACGGACGCTGTTGGTGGCATTTGCGACGTTTGAGCGGATGTTTAGATTATTGAACTGAACAATGTTGCAATTCTTGTTAAATATTTTGTTATTTACTATTTAGGCAATTCTGGTTAAATATTGTTTCGTATTTATTGTTATTAGATTTTATTATTTATTGATTAGTAAGCTGTTTATATTGTTTTGTATTAACTGTAGTTAACTTATATCTTATGTATACGAATTGTCGCCAAGAGACGACGTTGGAGGAGACGGAGTGTCATGTGCACACATAGTACGCGATCAGCGCATAGCCAGCGTGAGAATGCTGACTATGCAATTATGCATGTTAGGCTCCAAGTGGATGTTCATATTACACATGCACTTGTGCCGGGTTGTTTATGTAAACATTGCAACAAAGTGCTACAATGTATTAATGTATATTCAATGTATGAATATATGTCTATGTAGATATCTGTGCATATCACACTCGGTATTTTTTTCCTTAGCATTCCAGTCCAGTTTTCCTCCGATATGTATTTATTGGTGTGGTTTCGTCAGTTTGTCCATCGTTGGACGACTGTCACGGTCGCCATGTAATGTGTGGTTTAGGTTTTTATTTTAGATTTAAGATTAGCTTGGCAGAAACGGTTCTGCCAGTTCAACTCTCTACAACTGTCTATGTCCTCATTCTTAAATATATTTCGTCTGAGGCTAAGCCGCGTAGCTGCGCTGCCGGATACGCCAGCAGCGGAGCGGTTCTCTTATATAAATTATGAAGTTCCAGTCAGTCCAGAGGTCTTTCTTCTTCCAAGAAACATATCTCTCGGCCTGACCTTCGAACGTTTGAAGTTCCTTGACGCAATCTGGAAGCGTAAGACTACCTTCAATTCGAATTCATTGCGTGCACGTGCCAATGGCACCGGCGGCGTGATCGCCGGATTACGGCCTTCGTTTTCGGATTCTAGCGTACTGAGCCTACTATTTATCTTTTTCATGTCATCCTTCAACCCGGTCAACTGGGCAAGGAATACGTTAAGGGATTCTTTAATTTCCTCCATTATTACTAGCGTGGGGGTATCGGAAGCAGACTGAATCGGACAGGCAGACGGTTAACCAAGAGTTTGTTCACTTAATACTTAAAACGTATCTGCGGAATTTATTTTTTATTTTAGAGAAGCGCAAACTAGTTAAAACGTATCTGCGGTATTTATTTTTTATTTTTTAAAAAGAGCAAACTGGATGTAAATATGGTTTCACTCACCCTTGACACCCTCACCCTGCCGGATACGCCAGCAGCGGAGCGGTTCTCTTATAAATTATGAAGTTCCAGTCGGTCCAGAGGTCTTCCTTCTCTGTTGGCAGTCGGCCTTTAAACACTGATTAGGAAGATTATGTCGGAGGGCTTGACTTCGCCCCCTTAGTTGTTATCTCTAGCCTTGTGGCGTAGTGATTTGATTGTAATAAGAACAATAGTGGTTTAGCGGCTGTACGCCGGAGCAAGCTGTAGTTTATTTCAGCAACAGACTAAGACTGAAGAGTTTACAAAGTAAAGAGCTAAGTTTACCCTAACAGCAGTGCATCGCGCCACCAAGACGAGTACACCTTGCAGCGTGAAGCAACACTCCGAATAAGAAGTGTCAGCTTTCCGTTGCCGGACGTTCTTTGCGCAGAGCGCTGAACTTACTTCTGGCGTGTCAGCATTCTTTATGTACAGCTACTTAGTTGCTAAGAATTATTGTGTGTTAACTACTCCCTCCTCAAGTTTATGACCGTCCTCGGTCATGTTGAATGTGTCGGTGGTACGCTGTATCTCCATGGAGGCTCGTCTTCTCCTTAATGCCAGAAAAAGCGCGAAGGAGCCAATTAAACCAATGTTTAGGACCACACCAGCTACGAACCAGAGTTTAGGCGAACCTTCAGATTCCACGTCATCCTTAAAGCTTTGGATGGAGAGTAGGTTCTCGTTATTCATCCGGTGTAGCAGAGGGATGCTGAGCACGGGGTCGTGCCCGACGATGTTAAGTAATGGGGAGCGCACAATGCCTGGCTGCTTGCTTAATGCTTTCCGTAGGTTTACGAACTCGGAGCCATTGATGGTTGCCGTTCTCTCGAAGGTCACCAGGTGGGTTCCCTCAACCAGTATTTCTGGGCTGCCATCAGTGCTAAGGCGAGCTGATGCTTCGTTGATAATCACAACGCCGTCATCTACGGGAGTTACTTCCTGCAAGTGGCTGGGTTGAGTGTGGCATTGGGCTGCGCTCCCTGCGTGGAGTGAGCGCGCACAAGATTCGCGCCGAGACCGCTCGCAGAACGTGAAGTGTGTGGTATCTGTGCATCCTGTGAGCGCAAAGGTGTCATGTTCGCATTCGGCCAGCGTATCCTCGTCGAGGCGTAAGATGATGTGTTGGTGGGATACAGGGTACACGGCGACTTTCTTGCAACTGAACTTGACTCTGGGATAGGCAATTAAAATATGAATACTGTTCTCAGACTGGAGGACTCTAATCTTGGATGCTTCTATTAAGCTGACGATAGGGGTGTCCTGTTCTACAAGAGACTTCAAGTCGGCATGGTCAAGAATCGTGGGATTTACAATGTTTGATTTGGCCAAAGTAATAGTGAGAATTAAATTTTGAATTTCAGTAGAAAGCATCCTATTTCTGGCCAATAACGCTTCATACAAATGTGGAGTGTCAACCAAGTCGCTTTTACGGGCATTGATCACCTTATTGATGGTGTCAGTTAACTTGTTAATCTGTTTCTGGGTTTCGGAATTTATGGTTATCTGCCGCGAATTAGACTCAACTAGTTTAGCCTCTGTGATCTTTATCTTTAGAAGGTCCGTGGCATCGGGAGTACCCGCCACTACCTTTAAAGCTGTACCTAGGAAATCTAGACTCCTGGCAATCCTATGATGGACCTTAAGGACGGACAACAAAGTTTTAAGATGGTCCGTATCGACCTCTAGTAACTTGCGCATATGCGATTGGGGAAAAGACTCGAATAATTTTCCTGTCTCGTCTATCATAACAGCGAATTCGGACAAGTTGCTTGAGTGCTTTAAGAGGTCACGCTGTTCAAAAACCAGCACATCACCATCTACGACAGGGATGTAGTTGGCATGCGAAAAGTCGGTAATCCGTGCATTCGCTAATGCCAGAGTAATGATCATCGTGAGGGCAAACCTGGAATTTAGATACAGGGAGAGACTGTAGTGCCCGGGCTTTCTTAAAGTAACCTACTAACTAACTGCAAGGGAAATGCCTACTTAAGGTTGTCCTTGTGGACCACCCTCCCCTTAATAAGAACAGACGTTCCCAGGTCTGCTTGCACTTTTTGTTCCGTGCATAGTGGGGTTAGTTTATTTCCTAACCTCTTGTTGTTCTTTACAAACACGTGTTCTCCTACCTCAAATACACGGTTTTGACGGGAAGGGTTGCATCTTCCGATGTTGTCTTGCTGAACCTTTGCTAATCTTGCCTTGATTTCCAGGCAGTGCTCATGGGCCCCTGAGTGAAGAACCTCAATTGGTCTCTCACGAGTAACTGAGTGCACGGTTTTGTTGTATTCCACCGTGGCTCTCAAGATTAGCCCCACGTTGGGCGCCAATTATGAAGTTCCAGTCAGTCCAGAGGTCTTCCTTCTCTGTTGGCAGTCGGCCTTTGAACACTGATTAGGAAGATTATGTTGGGGGGCTTGACTTCGCCCTCTTGGTTGTTATCTCTAGCCTTGTGGCGTAGTGATTTGATTGTAATAAGAACAATAGTGGTTTAGCGGCTGTACGCCGGAGCAAGCTGTAGTTTATTTCAGCAACAGACTAAGACTGAAGAGTTTACAAAGTAAAGAGCTAAGTCTACCCTAACAGCAGTGCATCGCGCCACCAAGACGAGTCGGCAGAGCCGACTCAGCATTCCTTGCAGCGTGAAGCAACACTCCGAATAAGAAGTGTCAGCTTTTCGTTGCCGGACGTACTTTGCGCAGAGCGCTGAACTTACTTCTGACGTGTCAGCATTCTTTATGTAGAGCTACTTACTGGCTAAGAATTATTGTGTGTTAACTTGTATACTCGGTGCCAGAGACATGGAAATATTAGAGTTGGCATGTGGTTGGCTCACAATTCAATGTTACAAATCAATAGAGAGAAAAAAAAAATTCTCCAACCACATTTGTTAATAAAAGCCTATCAGTTTTTTTTTGTTAGTAGTTTCCAAGCAGCGGTTTCCCGCCTCGGCTTGGGTTTATATCTTAATAGTGAGGCAAATTGGGGCATTTGCATTTAAACGGGCTTTGCGTTTCTTCGCACTTTGGCGAAGCTCGTTTTCAATTTTTTCAAGACGCTCTATGTAGCGTTGTCGGGCCGTCTCCTCTTTTGCCAACTGGGTCATCTCCTTGACCAGTCGGCGTTGCTGAAGCAGTTTAACTCTTCTTCCAGAGCGTTTGTGCTTTTTCACCTCCTGCCTTTCGTCGTGCCCGGTACTCAGCTATTGTGAGTGGGCGTGGTCCATCAGCGGGGCTCTGCTGGAGCGCTTCTTCCAGCGTTGGCAGGTCTCTTTGTACTATGGGCTGCGCATTAGAAAATTGTGGCTCATCTGCCATCAATTGCCTCTTTGTGTTGCTGTGTGTTATTGTGTGTTTGTTGTGTATACTTGGCTTTGTACTTTGTTCTGCTGGAGCGCTTTTTCCAGCGTTGGCAGGGTAGATACACTACACCTACGATACCATCGAAGGTGTTCAGGCCGGGGAGGACTGAGCAAAGTGACCTCCCCCCCGGGCAACAGCCTGTAACTTCTTGCAAAAGAAGTATGGTTCTTGTAAATCTTTTGGTCTGCGCATGACCAGCAGCCTAGAGGCATCATTGCCGACTCCCCGGATAAAGACGTCAAGGGCCTTGTCCCTCGAGTGTTCTGACAGGGCCCTAACTGCCTCCATTGAATATCCCATAGCTTTTAATCCGTTGAGGATAAGGGAAAGGTGCTTATTCACCTCCAAATAATACTCCTCCAGGGTTTTATTCCCCTGGGTCAGTTGGCTAAGTTGATATTCCAGCGTACGCACATCGCGCTTGTCCGCGTAGTGCAGTGCCAAAACTCTCTTTATTTCCGGCCAGTCGTCGTCTAGAATCCCATAAGAGTCAAGAGCTTCTTCAGCCTCGCCTGTTATTTTTTGCCTAATGTGGCAGACTATGGCGCGGAACAGAGGTCTCCCTTTGATGATCTCGTAATCGTTCAAAATTGCTTGCGCACGGTTCACCCAAGAAACATATCTCTCGGCCTGACCTTCGAACGTTTGAAGTTCCTTGACGCAATCCGGAAGCGTAAAGACTACCTTTAATTCGAATTCATTGCGTGCACGTGCCAAGGGCACCGGAGGCGTGATCGCCGGATTACGGCCTTCGTTTTCGGATTCTAGCGTACTGAGCCTACTATTCATCTTTTTCATGTCATCCTTCAACCCGGTCAACTGGGCAAGGAATACGTTAAGGGATTCTTTAATTTCCTCCATTATTACTAGCGTGGGGGTATCGGAAGCAGACTGAATCGGACAGGCAGACGGTTAACCAAGAGTTTGTTCACTTAATACTTAAAACGTATCTGCGGAATATATTTTTTGTTTTAGAGAAGCGCAAACTAATTAAAACGTATCTGCGGTATTTATTTTTTATTTTTTAAAAAGAGCAAACTGGATGTAAACATGGTTTCACTCACCCTTGACAATTGATGTATGCGTGTTGAGGTGTGCATGTTGTATTCTTTTTAAAATCTGAGAAAAGATAATGATGTTTTTTTAGAAAATTCTAATAGTAATTGTGGGCAATGGTTTATCGTTTTTTATATTCGTTTATGTTTCATAGTCGTTTATGCTTCATCTTTTTTCATGTGGTTTTGGTTTCAATAAGTTAGGTTTGAAACGACAGTGACGAGTGAATTTAGTGAACAGTCGAACTGGGCGCGGTGGTCCGTATTCTTCCTCTTTGGCCTTGGCCTACTAATGGTACGGTTGCCACACAATCCACTGGGCAGCTTTCTCGGGTGCCTCCAAACCACTCAGCCTATCCAGCAGATTACCACACACTTTAATATTAATATTTCATTTATTCATTTTATTTATTCTATATCCTTTACTTCGGCACTGTGTACACTGCACTCGCGAATAGGCTACAGCGAGGTTAGGCAAATCGCCGCAGTGGGTCGTTACATAGGCCTTTATTATTATTCTTTTAGGAAGACGCTATTGCGCCCGCGTATACTGCTCCTGGACGGAGACAGTATTAACGCTGCGGCGGGTGGTCTTTTCAGTTCGTTATGTACGACCTTTTTTTGCGCCCGTGCAGAATGTTGCTCCCGCTATTTCCACATTTTCAATTTCCATTTTTTTTTTTTTTTGTTTAAACAATTGTCTGTAGTCAGAATTCTGACTGCTCGGGCGCCAGTTAAGCAACTCATAGTTGCTTCGGGGTGTGACGAGCTCTTGTCACAGTATAGCTCACCTAGTTAGTATTGACGTTTCTGTAGTTGATGATCCTCAAGAAGAATAGGCGATACGATTGACGTTGACGTTATAAATTGTATTTATTCAAATGTTCTGGGGGATAGCTTAGTTTTATATTTGCTGGTTTGCTGCTGTCTCCGTTGTGGTGTCATAAAAGACTAACTTTCGGGGCTGGGCCTGGTAGTTGGGTAAGCGCCGTAATTCGAGCCATACTAACTCGGCGGTCGCTTATCCAATGTCCGGCGGTTCTGCCGCTCCACAACAACAAGCGTCATTTGCAGATGCAGCAGTTTGTCGGCAGCGTGATCGCGACCAACAACAAGAAGTGTCGTTTGCTGGCGGTCGCTTACCCAACATCCGGCGGCTGCGCTGCTCATAACAAAAAAGTGTCATTTGCGGGCGCAGCAGTTTTGCGGCGGGCGCGATCGGTAACAAGGCGTCGCGGGGGTGCCACGCTGACACTCCCTCGCTGCTGTCTATTTCTGGGCTGCTGATGATATTGATGGCTGCTCACAAATCCCCAGGCAGTGAGGATTCCAGACTCCTCCGCAGTCCGGTGGGCAGGTCTTTTTTGGCTTCGTTAGTGCCGGTGCTGGTGCTGGATATGCTATTGGCTTTTAAACTTCATTAATTATTGTTATATTTTTAGTATTTTCTGAGTGAGTTTTCTCGAGTTTTTGGGTCTTTAATTCTTGCTGATATTGCAGCAAGTGGTCTAGCTCTGCATTTAGCTTTAGGGTTTTCGACCAAACCGGTGGAGTTTGCTGACCGTATATAAGCCACCTTACGTGGGCTACACGTTTGTTCAGCTTGGTCTTTAGACCGCCACGGTGCTTTCCCATACCTCAATACAACTCTACTCATTCAGATTTGTGCTCAGTTTGGCAATTGTAATGTGAAATTGCGATTTCTCGTGTAAAGTCTCGATGTAAAGTTCAGTTGCGTTGTAACGTCTCGAGATAAAGTTGATTAAAAGCAATGAGCACACACATATTTTAACACAGGGAAATTTGGTATTAGTGGGACAAACGTCCCTTTTATTTTAAAGTATTCTACGAAGCAGGGATGGTCCCGCTTTATTCGGATTCAAAATTGAGAGTGTTCTCTTAACCTACATACAATGGCTTTCTTAGGCTAAATCAATGGAGCTGCGCTGCCCGCGTAGCCGGCAGCGCTTCGACGCTTATATGTATATCCTATGTATATCTTATGTATACGAATTGTCGCCAAGAGACGACGTTGGAGGAGACGGAGTGTCATGTGCACACATAGTACGCGATCAGCGCATAGCCAGCGTGAGAATGCTGACTATGCAATTATGCATGTTAGGCTCCAAGTGGATGTTCATATTACACATGCACTTGTGCCGGGTTGTTTATCTAAACATTGCAACAAAGTGCTACAATGTATTAATGTATATTCAATGTATGAATATATGTCTATGTAGATATCTGTGCATATCACACTCGGTATTTTTTTCCTTAGCATTCCAGTCCAGTTTTCCTCCGATATGTATTTATTGGTGTGGTTTCGTCAGTTTGTCCATCGTTGGACGACTGTCACGGTCGCCATGTAATGTGTGGTTTAGGTTTTTATTTTAGATTTAAGATTAGCTTGGCAGAAACGGTTCTGCCAGTTCAACTCTCTACAACTGTCTATGTCCTCATTCTTAAATATATTTCGTCTGAGGCTAAGCCGCGTAGCTGCGCTGCCGGATACGCCAGCAGCGGAGCGGTTCTCTTATATAAATTATGAAGTTCCAGTCAGTCCAGAGGTCTTTCTTCTTCCAAGAAACATATCTCTCGGCCTGACCTTCGAACGTTTGAAGTTCCTTGACGCAATCTGGAAGCGTAAAGACTACCTTCAATTCGAATTCATTGCGTGCACGTGCCAATGGCACCGGCGGCGTGATCGCCGGATTACGGCCTTCGTTTTCGGATTCTAGCGTACTGAGCCTACTATTTATCTTTTTCATGTCATCCTTCAACCCGGTCAACTGGGCAAGGAATACGTTAAGGGATTCTTTAATTTCCTCCATTATTACTAGCGTGGGGGTATCGGAAGCAGACTGAATCGGACAGGCAGACGGTTAACCAAGAGTTTGTTCACTTAATACTTAAAACGTATCTGCGGAATTTATTTTTTATTTTAGAGAAGCGCAAACTAGTTAAAACGTATCTGCGGTATTTATTTTTATTTTTTAAAAAGAGCAAACTGGATGTAAATATGGTTTCACTCACCCTTGACACCCTCACCCTGCCGGATACGCCAGCAGCGGAGCGGTTCTCTTATAAATTATGAAGTTCCAGTCGGTCCAGAGGTCTTCCTTCTCTGTTGGCAGTCGGCCTTTAAACACTGATTAGGAAGATTATGTCGGAGGGCTTGACTTCGCCCCCTTAGTTGTTATCTCTAGCCTTGTGGCGTAGTGATTTGATTGTAATAAGAACAATAGTGGTTTAGCGGCTGTACGCCGGAGCAAGCTGTAGTTTATTTCAGCAACAGACTAAGACTGAAGAGTTTACAAAGTAAAGAGCTAAGTTTACCCTAACAGCAGTGCATCGCGCCACCAAGACGAGTACACCTTGCAGCGTGAAGCAACACTCCGAATAAGAAGTGTCAGCTTTCCGTTGCCGGACGTTCTTTGCGCAGAGCGCTGAACTTACTTCTGGCGTGTCAGCATTCTTTATGTACAGCTACTTAGTTGCTAAGAATTATTGTGTGTTAACTACTCCCTCCTCAAGTTTATGACCGTCCTCGGTCATGTTGAATGTGTCGGTGGTACGCTGTATCTCCATGGAGGCTCGTCTTCTCCTTAATGCCAGATAAAGCGCGAAGGAGCCAATTAAACCAATGTTTAGGACCACACCAGCTACGAACCAGAGTTTAGGCGAACCTTCAGATTCCACGTCATCCTTAAAGCTTTGGATGGAGAGTAGGTTCTCGTTATTCATCCGGTGTAGCAGAGGGATGCTGAGCACGGGGTCGTGCCCGACGATGTTAAGTAATGGGGAGCGCACAATGCCTGGCTGCTTGCTTAATGCTTTCCGTAGGTTTACGAACTCGGAGCCATTGATGGTTGCCGTTCTCTCGAAGGTCACCAGGTGGGTTCCCTCAACCAGTATTTCTGGGCTGCCATCAGTGCTAAGGCGAGCTGATGCTTCGTTGATAATCACAACGCCGTCATCTACGGGAGTTACTTCCTGCAAGTGGCTGGGTTGAGTGTGGCATTGGGCTGCGCTCCCTGCGTGGAGTGAGCGCGCACAAGATTCGCGCCGAGACCGCTCGCAGAACGTGAAGTGTGTGGTATCTGTGCATCCTGTGAGCGCAAAGGTGTCATGTTCGCATTCGGCCAGCGTATCCTCGTCGAGGCGTAAGATGATGTGTTGGCGGGATACAGGGTACACGGCGACTTTCTTGCAACTGAACTTGACTCTGGGATAGGCAATTAAAATATGAATACTGTTCTCAGACTGGAGGACTCTAATCTTGGATGCTTCTATTAAGCTGACGATAGGGGTGTCCTGTTCTACAAGAGACTTCAAGTCGGCATGGTCAAGAATCGTGGGATTTACAATGTTTGATTTGGCCAAAGTAATAGTGAGAATTAAATTTTGAATTTCAGTAGAAAGCATCCTATTTCTGGCCAATAACGCTTCATACAAATGTGGAGTGTCAACCAAGTCGCTTTTACGGGCATTGATCACCTTATTGATGGTGTCAGTTAACTTGTTAATCTGTTTCTGGGTTTCGGAATTTATGGTTATCTGCCGCGAATTAGACTCAACTAGTTTAGCCTCTGTGATCTTTATCTTTAGACGGTCCGTGGCATCGGGAGTACCCGCCACTACCTTTAAAGCTGTACCTAGGAAATCTAGACTCCTGGCAATCCTATGATGGACCTTAAGGACGGACAACAAAGTTTTAAGATGGTCCGTATCGACCTCTAGTAACTTGCGCATATGCGATTGGGGAAAAGACTCGAATAATTTTCCTGTCTCGTCTATCATAACAGCGAATTCGGACAAGTTGCTTGAGTGCTTTAAGAGGTCACGCTGTTCAAAAACCAGCACATCACCATCTACGACAGGGATGTAGTTGGCATGCGAAAAGTCGGTAATCCGTGCATTCGCTAATGCCAGAGTAATGATCATCGTGAGGGCAAACCTGGAATTTAGATACAGGGAGAGACTGTAGTGCCCGGGCTTTCTTAAAGTAACCTACTAACTAACTGCAAGGGAAATGCCTACTTAAGGTTGTCCTTGTGGACCACCCTCCCCTTAATAAGAACAGACGTTCCCAGGTCTGCTTGCACTTTTTGTTCCGTGCATAGTGGGGTTAGTTTATTTCCTAACCTCTTGTTGTTCTTTACAAACACGTGTTCTCCTACCTCAAATACACGGTTTTGACGGGAAGGGTTGCATCTTCCGATGTTGTCTTGCTGAGCCTTTGCTAATCTTGCCTTGATTTCCAGGCAGTGCTCATGGGCCCCTGAGTGAAGAACCTCAATTGGTCTCTCACGAGTAACTGAGTGCACGGTTTTGTTGTATTCCACCGTGGCTCTCAAGATTAGCCCCACGTTGGGCGCCAATTATGAAGTTCCAGTCAGTCCAGAGGTCTTCCTTCTCTGTTGGCAGTCGGCCTTTGAACACTGATTAGGAAGATTATGTTGGGGGGCTTGACTTCGCCCTCTTGGTTGTTATCTCTAGCCTTGTGGCGTAGTGATTTGATTGTAATAAGAACAATAGTGGTTTAGCGGCTGTACGCCGGAGCAAGCTGTAGTTTATTTCAGCAACAGACTAAGACTGAAGAGTTTACAAAGTAAAGAGCTAAGTCTACCCTAACAGCAGTGCATTGCGCCACCAAGACGAGTCGGCAGAGCCGACTCAGCATTCCTTGCAGCGTGAAGCAACACTCCGAATAAGAAGTGTCAGCTTTTCGTTGCCGGACGTACTTTGCGCAGAGCGCTGAACTTACTTCTGGCGTGTCAGCATTCTTTATGTAGAGCTACTTACTGGCTAAGAATTATTGTGTGTTAATTTGTATACTCGGTGCCAGAGACATGGAAATATTAGAGTTGGAATGTGGTTGGCTCACAATTCAATGTTACAAATCAATAGAGAGAAAAAAAAAATTCTCCAACCACATTTGTTAATAAAAGCCTATCAGTTTTTTTGTTAGTAGTTTCCAAGCAGTGGTTTCCCGCCTCGGCTTGGGTTTATATCTTAATAGTGAGGCAAATTGGGGCATTTGCATTTAAACGGGCTTTGCGTTTCTTCGCACTTTGGCGAAGCTCGTTTTCAATTTTTTCAAGACGCTCTATGTAGCGTTGTCGGGCCGTCTCCTCTTTTGCCAACTGGGTCATCTCCTTGACCAGTCGGCGTTGCTGAAGCAGTTTAACTCTTCTTCCAGAGCGTTTGTGCTTTTTCACCTCCTGCCTTTCGTCGTGCCCGGTACTCAGCTATTGTGAGTGGGCGTGGTCCATCAGCGGGGCTCTGCTGGAGCGCTTCTTCCAGCGTTGGCAGGTCTCTTTGTACTATGGGCTGCGCATTAGAAAATTGTGGCTCATCTGCCATCAATTGCCTCTTTGTGTTGCTGTGTGTTATTGTGTGTTTGTTGTGTATACTTGGCTTTGTGCTTTGTTCTGCTGGAGCGCTTTTTCCAGCGTTGGCAGGGTAGATACACTACACCTACGATACCATCGAAGGTGTTCAGGCCGGGGAGGACTGGGCAAAGTGACCTCCCCCCCGGGCAACAGCCTGTAACTTCTTGCAAAAGAAGTATGGTTCTTGTAAATCTTTTGGTCTGCGCATGACCAGCAGCCTAGAGGCATCATTGCCGACTCCCCGGATAAAGACGTCAAGGGCCTTGTCCCTCGAGTGTTCTGACAGGGCCCTAACTGCCTCCATTGAATATCCCATAGCTTTTAATCCGTTGAGGATAAGGGAAAGGTGCTTATTCACCTCCAAATAATACTCCTCCAGGGTTTTATTCCCCTGGGTCAGTTGGCTAAGTTGATATTCCAGCGTACGCACATCGCGCTTGTCCGCGTAGTGCAGTGCCAAAACTCTCTTTATTTCCGGCCAGTCGTCGTCTAGAAACCCATAAGAGTCAAGAGCTTCTTCAGCCTCGCCTGTTATTTTTTGCCTAATGTGGCAGACTATGGCGCGGAACAGAGGTCTCCCTTTGATGATCTCGTAATCGTTCAAAATTGCTTGCGCACGGTTCACCCAAGAAACATATCTCTCGGCCTGACCTTCGAACGTTTGAAGTTCCTTGACGTAATCTGGAAGCGTAAAGACTACCTTTAATTCGAATTCATTGCGTGCACGTGCCAATGGCACCGGAGGCGTGATCGCCGGATTACGGCCTTCGTTTTCGGATTCTAGCGTACTGAGCCTACTATTCATCTTTTTCATGTCATCCTTCAACCCGGTCAACTGGGCAAGGAATACGTTAAGGGATTCTTTAATTTCCTCCATTATTACTAGCGTGGGGGTATCGGAAGCAGACTGAATCCGACAGGCAGACGGTTAACCAAGAGTTTGTTCACTTAATACTTAAAACGTATCTGCGGAATATATTTTTTATTTTAGAGAAGCGCAAACTAATTAAAACGTATCTGCGGTATTTATTTTTTATTTTTTAAAAAGAGCAAACTGGATGTAAACATGGTTTCACTCACCCTTGACAATTGATGTATGCGTGTTGAGGTGTGCATGTTGTATTCTTTTTAAAATCTGAGAAAAGATAATGATGTTTTTTTAGAAAATTCTAATAGTAATTGTGGGCAATGGTTTATCGTTTTTTATATTCGTTTATGTTTCATCTTTCTTTCATGTGGTTTTGGTTTCAATAAGTTAGGTTTGAAACGACAGTGACGAGTGAATTTAGTGAACAGTCGAACTGGGCGCGGTGGTCCGTATTCTTCCTCTTTGGCCTTGGCCTACTAATGGTACGGTTGCCACACAATCCACTGGGCAGCTTTCTCGGGTGCCTCCAAACCACTCAGCCTATCCAGCAGATTACCACACACTTTAATATTAATATTTCATTTATTCATTTTATTTATTCTATATCCTTTACTTCGGCACTGTGTACACTGCACTCGCGAATAGGCTACAGCGAGGTTAGGCAAATCGCCGCAGTGGGTCGTTACATAGGCCTTTATTATTATTTTTTTAGGAAGACGCTATTGCGCCCGCGTATACTGCTCCTGGACGGAGACAGTATTAACGCTGCGGCGGGTGGTCTTTTCAGTTCGTTATGTACGACCTTTTTTTGCGCCCGTGCAGAATGTTGCTCCCGCTATTTCCACATTTTCAATTTCCATTTTTTTTTTTTGTTTAAACAATTATCTGTAGTCAGAATTCTGACTGCTCGGGCGCCAGTTAAGCAACTCATAGTTGCTTCGGGGTGTGACGAGCTCTTGTCACAGTATAGCTCACCTAGTTAGTATTGACGTTTCTGTAGTTGATGATCCTCAAGAAGGATAGGCGATACGATTGACGTTGACGTTATAAATTGTATTTATTCAAATGTTCTGGGGGATAGCTTAGTTTTATATTTGCTGGTTTGCTGCTGTCTCCGTTGTGGTGTCATAAAAGACTAACTTTCGGGGCTGGGCCTGGTAGTTGGGTAAGCGCCGTAATTCGAGCCATACTAACTCGGCGGTCGCTTATCCAATGTCCGGCGGTTCTGCCGCTCCACAACAACAAGCGTCATTTGCAGATGCAGCAGTTTGTCGGCAGCGTGATCGCGACCAACAACAAGAAGTGTCGTTTGCTGGCGGTCGCTTACCCAACATCCGGCGGCTGCGCTGCTCATAACAAAAAAGTGTCATTTGCGGGCGCAGCAGTTTTGCGGCGGGCGCGATCGGTAACAAGGCGTCGCTTGCAGACGCAGCACATAGTAGCCGGCGCGGCCGTTAAATGCGTGGTTGAATTAGTGGGCAAGGCGGGGGGCGAACTCAGCGTTGTTCGAGGAATGTGAATGACCATTGTGTGGTGGGCTCTTCCAGCCAAACTGATCTTAAATCTGCGTGATCAAGAATATTTGGGCTAACAATGTTCATTTTTGCAAGTGTCATGACCAATATTAAATATTGCAGCTCCGTCATGAGCATTCTATCTCTCGCGAGCAATGTCTCATACAAATGACCGGTGTCAATTTGCGACTTTTTGCTGTCTTGAGGATTAAGTTGACGGTGGCAGTTAGTTTATTGATTTGTCCCTGAATTTTAGTATTGATCTCTAACTGCCTATTATTCGCGTCGATCAGCCGCGCTTCTAAGACCCTATTCTGCTCCAAATCACTGGCATCAGGTGTGCCGGCTACTACCTTTGGTATGGAGCCCAGGAAGTCCAAGCTTCTGGTAAATCGATGGTGCGCGCCCAGCGCATCCAATAAGTCCCGGAGGACTTATCATGTGACATAGGCAGAATTTTCCCACACCAAGATCTGGCCGTCGACTATGGGAACGTATTTGGCGCGCGAATAATCGGTGACGTGTGCCGATGCCAACGATAAATACACGAGAAGGTTAAGATTGGTCCTGTACGTGAAAGTTTAATTAGTTGATTTTTCTGTTCTGTAGACAAGGGGGAACCCAACTCCAATAATGAGAAAAGTGCTTAAGAATATAATGTGCGCAGATGGCGCTAAGCTTAGATCTACTACAAATTGCGCCAAGTGGCTAAAAAAAATTTAAAATTAAGCACGGACCTCGCTACTAAGCGCGTCATTTTAAATTGTCCTTGTGGGCCACCCTTCGCACAACGGCGTGAGCTTGTTGCCGAGTCTTCGGTTGGATTTTACCAACACCTTTTCACCAACATGGAATACCCTATTCTGCCTCGAGGCGTTTTCTCTGGCCCTGAGCGCGGTTTGAGCTTTCTGGATCCTATTATGGATCTTTACCTGTGGCTTATCAGGGTACGTAAGGACGATGTCAGCCGGTCTCCTGTTGACGACCGAGTGAATCGACTTATTATATTGGGTAGTGGCCAACATTACTATCTCGACCGTATCACTTAAGCTATTGTCTATCTTTATGCACCTGGCTAGCTCCAGCAAAGTGCTGTGGAAACGCTCCACCTGCCCGTTGGAGGTACTGCAGTGGTGGTGCGTTTGTAATGCTTACACCAAAGTTGTTGCAAAGCATGGACACGATCGTGTGCGACTTCAACGACGGTTCGTTGTCGCAATAAATGGACTTTGCCCTTGGGAAAAAGTTCATGACTTCGGAATATCTCAAATCGCAATGGAAAACGTTTACGCCCCTTGGGACAATTATGTCTACTAGCTCGTCTAATAGAGACTCCCTGCAGACGAAGTTAACCGTGTGGCGCCTTTTATTCCCGAGTAGAATAAAAGTGTTTTTAGACGGGAAACGTGCTTCCTCCAGTATTATCTGGTTCTGGAAGCAGTTCAACGGCTTGTCTATCGACTCAATTGTGAGACATTTCACTGTGAATCGTTGCTGCGTAAGATTCGGGCTCTTCTTGTTCCAGCACATTAAGCTGCTGTCTGGACAAGGCGTCCGCTACCAGGTTCTCCTTACCGGGCTTATAGAATAGTCGAGCATTGAACTCGTCTATGCGAGCCTTCCACTTCTTAATTTTGGCATTCGGGTTTGATTCCGATACAGAAAATGTTAAAGACTGATGGTCGGTGAATATGTTTATATCTTACACTCCATACAAGTAATGCCACAGTTTAGCCAGGGCCCAAATGATGGCCAATAACTCCCGCTCGTTAGTCGCGTAGTTGGCTTCACTGTCCTTAAGTGTCCTTGAAATCATTGTTATAGGGCGGCTCTCTTGGGACAACACCGCACCTATACCGTAGGCCGCAGCATCTGTCGTTAGATCAAATGGCTTCTTATAGTCAGGGTAGCTGAGCATGACGTCTTCTGACACTAATGTATTACACAGCTTTTGGAACGCCTCTCGCTGGGACTCAGAGAAACACTCCTGAATGTTCCTCGATCTATGCCTACTAACTGTTCCATTTTCGCCCTTTAATATGTTCTAAATGGACCTTGCTATAACAGCGAAATCTTTGATGAAACATCTATAGTAGCTCGTGAGCCCCAGAAACGACCTGACTTCAAATACCGTCTTGGGCTCTGGGAAGTCTTTTATGGCCTTGACCTTTTCTGGGTCTGTTGTTGCACCGTTACTGGTGACTATGAACCCGAGAAAGCTCACGCTTTTCTTTGTAATGTTTGGTATTTATGAGATATTAGTATTTTATCCAATGGACACTTTAATGACAAGAGAAGAGCTTCTGCTCTTTATGAGGTTCTTTATTCAACTGTTCAAAGTGTGTTCTGTTGGGTTTAGCTATATCTATATCTTGTATTCTTAATTACATATATACTTATACATATGAATGCAGAAGGCATGCATATGTTATGTATAGCTTGACCACTTGAGCTGCAAAGTGCATGCTCAGCATTCCCACGGTCCGCGATCGGCTTATGTAAGTTAATATTTTCCTTTGTGGAAATTAAAACGAGTCCAATCTGCGAAGTTGACCTTTTATTTCGGATTCAAATTAAGAACTAAACATTGAGAATTAGAGTAAGCCCTAAGTAAGCTGTGGGTGTCTGGCAGAGGCGTCGGCAGAACGTTGGCGTCGTCGCTGATGGCGTGATCGGTGTTTCGGTGTTGCGTGGGTTCGTCGCGGCGGAAGTTTTTAATATTGTTGATTTAGGATTTTTGAACTCTTGTTTTCCTTAGAATACTTTGTTGCACAATTCTTGCAGGCAAAGTACTAAGGGTTCATTGTATCGGCCGTCGAGAGGAGTAACTAAAGTTTCTGTTGTTAACTTGTATGAGCGTTGGATCGTATTACTCGGACGCTGGAATGCTTATGTAGTTATTGGTGGTCGTTTGGGTATTTGTATATTTACGTTTACTATGACAAAGTGTCACAATGTATTTATGCGCTTTGTACATAACCGCGAAATTCAAAAGACAAAAAAGGGAGATATTTGACAACCTTATATTTGGTTTGGTGGTATCCTGACTTTAAGTCCAAGGTCGTAAAGAATTTATCTTGGGCAGTGGGCAAATTAGAAGGTTTGGCTGCGAACAAAACGTCAGTTAAATTTCGCTTCAAGCCGGAGATGAATACTCTCATGCCGTCGCCCCTGAACTTCTCGCACATACCCTGCGCGAGAGCGGCATCGTAGGTCATATTAACCTTATTAGTCAGCAAGGTTAACTTCTTCTTTACTTCGTCATAGTACTGCAATACAGTCAGGTTTCCCTGTCAACGCGTGCCAAGTTCTTGTTCGATAAAATGAATGGGCCGCTTGTCGCTATAAGTGAAGTCTAGTCTATTGATAATAGCTTCAAAATGTAACGGTGTGTTGAAAGACGCAAGGGCAACGTCGGCTACGCCGCGTACCTTGCTCCTTATAATAAGGACCGCTTGATAATGGCGAGAACTACCATTGTACGTCTCGTAAATTTTATATGCAGCCCGAGTTATGATATGCGGGTAGAGTTCCTTGTAAGAATAAATGAGAACACTTGTTGTCACTTTCGAGGTAGGTATTAAATGAATTTATTTGAAACTCTCAAGTATAACAATGCTTGGCTTATTCGTAGGAATGAATGGGAAATGGAATAATAGTGGAATTGGTTGAACTGCGTTGGGGATTACTTTATTTCATCCGTTCGCCAACGTCGGCAGTTTTGCAACAAAGTGTGAGTCGCTACGTAATTAATACGTGCAGTCCTGACACTTTGTTGATGCCAATGACCGGGGCGGCTTCGTGGGCGGTGACTGTTGGTAAGTGGCGACAATGTTGGGCATGGTAACTCCCGCGCTGCCTGACGCCAAGACACGTATGTTTCTTGTGAGCCGATTAACTCTGGCAAGCATTTCACAGCGTCTAGAGGCTCGTTGCATACTATATTTTCGCTAATAGTGACATCTTCATTCACCTGCACCTTTGGTGTGGTGATGTGTGCGCTACTAATCTGACCCGTTAGGTCGTCTATCTTTCTTTGGAATGCTTATGCTTGCATTCGCAGGGCGTTCTGGATCGCGCTGTCCATAACGGCTCCGAACAGTTGCGGAATTTTCACTTAAAACGTTATAGTTTTTCACTTAGAATATTTATAATTTGTGACTTAGAATATTTATAAATTGTCACTTAGAATATTGATAAATTGTATTATTCGACAAATAATATTTGTAATCACTTAGCATCTTTATTTGTATTATTCGGAAATAATGCTTATGATCGCTATGTAGGAGCTTCACCGTTGGGCGCCAATTAAATATAAAGTTGTACTGCCTGCCGAACGACGCGACAAGGAAACAGCGGAGAAGTAAAGTTCAACCGTTTATTAAAAGACACGTTGTGCTCTTTTGGGTTCTTCATTAAATCTGATATCTTAAATCAATTCTATGTTAAGCTAAGCCCTATCTACTGCTCCCGATGATTCTGCTACTGCAGCGTGGGAACGCTGACACTGCACTTCATGTAGTGGCTCCGTTGGCATAGCGGATATAGCGCAACATTGTTGGGCAATGCTACGGGCTTTGACCGCCTGCTGCAGAGTCAGCAAACCCACTGGCAAGCTGAATTTTGGTTTGGTTTTCCGAAACACCTATTTCGATTTTAATTGTCGGGTTCACATTTTCCTTTCTACATTTTGTGAATTTCACGGGTCCACGATCGTATCGGGAAGTAAGGGTACCGCTCAATATTGTAAAAATGTAACAATGTTTTAATTCTGTCATTAACATTTTTCCTGTCTAGTATTTCGCATGGCTTTAAAAGTGACCCTTTTCTAATCGGGCAGAAAAGATTCTGCTCAATTTAACAATCATTTTACAACATTTTTACAATTTGTACAATTCTTTTTTTGGTTGAGCTTGGGGTGCTGGTACTGCTAATCCTGTGTCAGCTGGGCGTCGCCGGTATTGGCACGCTAACACTCCCTCACTTCTGTCTGTTGTTGAATTCAGTTCAGCTGGGCACAATTTCTTCAGTTTTGGGGATCTGCTTACAATACTACTTTTATTTCTGAGTGAGTTGCTGTGTGGGGTTTCTTTTTAATGTGCTTTATCAATGCTTGCAGATAGTCTAGTTCAGATTGAAATTTCTGAGCAGTCGACTAGACAGTGGTGGTGTATTAGTGTATAAGAGCCACTTTATGTGGGCTATTCTTTTATTCACTTTTGTCTTTTGTCGCGCTTACCCATAACACACGCTCTCTACTCACTCAGTTTCTTCTTGTTGCCGCTGTCCAGTTGATGCAATTTATGCAATTTCCCTCGCAGAATCCATAAGAAGGACGGTGTTACGATCACTGCACGGTGTTACTTGTGTTTATTTTTTTTATAAATTTTTTTTTTATTTTGTTTTTACTATAGTTGATAAGTTCCTCCTAAGTCTTCCTGGACTTTTGTATAATAAACGCCAAAGGTCTTTTTGTTAAGCGGGGACAACTGTCTCTCAATAAATCGAATAAAAGGTTATTCTTCGTCAATGAATACTATTCAAACTTAAAATCTAAGACTGCCAAGATCTGCGGCATAGTCGCCAAGGCAGTTATGAATGTATGTATGTCTTACATATGTATAAGCATGAAATACTTAAGTATTGGGTATGTGTCATTTACGAACATAAGTGAGGCATCGGTCGCGCATGCCCAAAGTGCTGATACTGCAATTGCAACAGTGCTGGCACTTGAGGAGTGGATCAGCATTCTTGCTTGATCGTATTTCGCTAATGATAAACATTGCAATAAGGTGTTACAAATTGCACCGACTGTATGTATACGTATACCATACGAAGCACGTGACAGTAGCGGCCATAGTTATTTTTAATTAATGATATAATTTTAATCTTTAAAAATCTAATAAACTTATAGATTGGCGGTTAACAATCTTCATTATGTGAGCAACGTGCTTGGTATTAAAGATCCAATACATAAACAAAAAATTTCACTTAAAGCTATGGATGTTGTTCTCTTTGGACCACCACGAGGTAAGTGATCATGGCATGCAAATATTTTTTTTTTTTTTTAATAAAACATTTTATTTTATCCCAATTTAAAAATCGATTATTGTTTATAGAAACTGGAACGCGTTGGAAAGATTACATACTTGTCACGCTTTTATTGAGTGCAATAATTGGGTGTTGGTATGCTTACCAACAAAATAAAAATGCCAAGCGACACTTGCGTCGTATGGCTCAGGATATGGAAGGTTTACAACGGGCAGAGCAAAGTCTGCAAGAGATGCAAAAGGTATGAGTTATCAATAAATAAAACTACCCTTGCAGATGGTAAATTAATAGAAATAAATATAAACAACAGGAAAATTAGCTATTAACGTCTGTCTGTATCTGTGATAACGTAGATCTCAGCTATTACTTTATATCCGACCCATAAAATTCAAAATCTGTTCTCCCTAGCTTTTTTAATAGATGATACCTCGACGCTCAAACGGACAGACAGACAGACGGATATGGCTAAATTGATTGTTCTATAGATGTTAAGAAAAATGTTATACTACACATTATGAAAATCTGCCACGCAAAGTTCCTTTTACATAAACACAATGATTTTATATAAGTTTTTATTATAAAATACTAATTGCTCAACTTCCATATTATAATGAAAATTAATGTAATAAATAATTATAGGAACTAGAGTTGGCCCGAATGGAACAAGAGAACGTTGCTACTGAAAAAATGGACCTCGAGCGTCGCCTGAAAGAAGTGCCTTCTTTAAGTTCTTCGAGCTCAGACCTGGAAGTGCAACAATTAAAAAAAGAAATTGAAATGCTCCGAAATGAATTGACGCGGGCTGAATTTGAGTTGGTTGACAATTGTTGGGCACCTCCTCAACAATTGCAGTCGTGGCTCCAATATACATATGAGTTAGAAAGTAAAAACCATCAGAAGAAGCGCATCTCTGCTGAGAAGCAACTTCAAACAGCGCGCGAAGCATGTGAAAAATTGCGCAAAAAACGATCAAGTTTAGTTGGTGCTTTTGTATCTACGCATGGAAAAAGTATTGATGACGTCGATCGTTCAATTGTTGAAGCGCGCAACGCTCTTGGAGAAGTAACAAATGAACTTCAAGAAAGACTTCATCGATGGAAACAAATAGAAACTTGCTTGGGAATGAACATTGTCAACAATAATGGATTACCTTATTTGGAGAACGTTCTTTACAACCGCAATGGCGCATCATCTGGCAGCACTGGTGGTGTCGGTTCGACAAGAGGTTCTAGAGGTGGGTATTTTAAAATATATATTATTATACCGTTACAAAGGATATATCAATTTTCACCACAAGTTTTCAACGCAATGAAGGTGTCATTTGCTACCCCACAAACAATCAGCGTCAACTGTGTATCTTTGTATAAGAGTCCTCCTCGAGCAAATTTATTTTGAGCTAGACTGTACAAGTGTTGACTGCCACCAATAATACTGTACTCATTTTTTACTGTACACAATTTGTACCCTTGAACCAATGAAACTGGTAAAAAAGGGTATTCTATTCTATTCTTGCAAATGTATATTACAGCTAGAAGGATGCGTGATCTCACAGAGTATATAGGTATATTCTAGCTCAGGATAACTAGCTGAGTTGATTGAGCCATGTTCGTCTGTCTTTCTGTCCGTTTAAACATCGAGATCTCAGCTATTGTAAAAGTTAAAACCACCAAACTAGGCATGAGGCCCCATTGACCACGCAAATTTGTGCCAATGTTTAGGAAAATTCCTAAGTCACTATTAGCACATATTTCCCAAATTACAATCAATGTAATGACTATAAATACAAAAGTTATTGCAAACTTTAATCGCTTTGATTTTTACTGCATGCTGAACCATTCCAGTTCATGTTGTATGTTAGTAAAACTGTTTGACTTTCTCGAGATTAGATTGGGTCAATAAAAAAAAATTTTAAAATTCATAAGAAACGCTGGACTGAAAAAGGAACTATAAGCTCATCATAGATACAATTTGTCGTTAGGTTTAAGAATAATATTTATAAATGCCAAAAACCCACAGAGGAACAGAACCTTTGACATGCCGAAAGTATTTTTTAAGATTTGTTTGAAACTGATCATAAATCTAATAAAAATAATAATTTACAGCACGCATTACTAGCAGCACTGATGATTTGGATGACGAATCAGTACAAGGTAAGATCAACTTTGAGAATTTCGCTCTGCTTGCTGCTGAGTAATGAGTAACAATGTTGCGTTTAAATGGAATAAGGTAACACAGGAAACGTCAACATATTTGACCCCATAAGTGATTGACAACCGGACATCTTTGAATTATATATACTACATCTTTATAACTATTACTTATTAAATAAAATTATATTGAAAATTTGATATTTTCGGAAAAAGAAGAATATTAATATTAAACAATAAAGCAATATATTTACTATAAATAAACTTTATATATATGTTCGAAGGTATATTTTCATACATACGTACATATTTTACGATAAGCACGGCGGGAATTAAGAATTTCAGTAATCGTGAAAAGCTGTCAATATGTAATCAAAAACTTATGTTTGTATATATTTGTATGTATGTCTTTATTGTTATTATCAAGGATGTTAAATATTTATTTTAAATTAATTATTCAAATCTAACAACGGAAACTTTTGAACATACCGTCATGGTTTCACAAAATAATAAAATGGACAATTTGACTCATTCAATCTGTAAAATGTCAATATTTCTATATTTATTTACTATACTATGTTAAAATAAAAAAATACCTACTTTACTGTAAAAAATTTGTAAAAAAAATTTTCAAAGTATTTATAATTAAATTTTTGTTCTGTTCCTAAATTTTATTTTAATCAAATCTAAACTAGAACGGTTTATTTTAAACCGGCTTGAAGAACAGCAGAGTCGGTTATTTTAATGGGTTTAGGATTGACGATACTTAGGTTTGCATCAGACTCTGAATACTTCTTCGCTGTCAATTCGGGTAATGTTACTGATGCAACGTGCTGGTATTGTTAGATCGTGAAGATCTTTAATTTTTGTTTTTGGATCTGCTGTCGAATCTTCAGTTTTTAGTTCGCCACCAGTTTTGATTGTTGCGGGGGTGTTTAAAATTGTTCGACAGTAAAGTTTTCATTTTTTTCATAGTTTGGCAATTTACAAGCTCTTTCACGGCTTGTTAGCTTTCCATTGCGAATAGACGAATAGCTTTCAGATATTATCTTAGACAAAACTAACAAGACAAGATACCTAAATCCCGCACAATGCCTTCCGCCAGGGTGACGACGCATGTTTTTATTCTGAAATTAAAAATTCATTAGATCAAAAAAAGTATGCGTTCAAACTTAAGATTTTAATTCAGAGGCCAACTGTAAGTAAATGTAAGTCCGCATCCCTGCGATGTCAATATATGCGTAATTTTACTTATTGCAACCTGGTCACACTGATCATTTCAGCTGACAAATTGGTTAAAAAATCGGGATTTTTAAAGGCTATAGATATAGTCTATATCTCCTTAATTACGCTTGAATTTTTAAAATTGTATTTTGTTATTCTTTATTTACCTCATTGAGTTTTAAAAGGGTCAGTCGTCAGATCATGGCCATGCGGAAAATGCAATAATGTCGTCGGTCTTTTCAGCTTTTTGATATGTAGTATGGTAGTACGATTGATTTTTTTATTCAAATTTTTAATCATTCTTCATGACGTTTTACGACTTCTAATCAAATTGATTTTAATCAAAAAACAGAAAAAATCGATATAATAAACATTAAATCGATTCCATCTCTACTAGATTGTGTATGTTATCGCTATCGGTGCGGTCACAGTGTCTCTGCTCTGATCGGTACTCACATTGCATATTAAGTATGAAAAATGTTTAAAAATACGTTTAAATTCTATAAAAGAAAGAATCCATCCCCTGAACTTAACGATGTTATTGACTTTGATTTGTATGAATGCAGTAATTCACAGCAAAGTTGGTACAATGTGAGTACATACATACATATGTATGCATGTTTGTATTGTGTTAGAAAATTTAAACATGTACTTGTACATTTGTACTTGTAAATATTCGCATGTGGTAAAACCATAGTTGGTGAAACCTGTGAATGTCTCTGATATTAATACAGATTTGTCAGTGCCGGTCGGCCTGCATCCGCAACATATGTGGCGGTGTTATAAACTCGAAAGCCATCCTGGACTTGTGGTTATACGCAACGCATTTACAGTGAGCGGACAACGTTATTGGATAGCTCGCTGCCTTCGTGATTACCCAAAAGAACCAAATGTTGTAAATCTAAACAGAACTTTATTCTCTGATGCTGCTATATGTGATTGGTGGAGAGAGTTGCATCAATGCACTGACCCAAGTGAGAGAGATCGTCTTAAAGTTGCAATGCGTTGGACTACACTAGGTTATCATCATAATTGGGATACAAAAGTCTACAATGAGACAATGCGCACCGAATTTCCATACGATTTAAATAATATGTGTCAATTCTTTTCCTGTGCCCTCGGTTTCTCGAATTTTATCCCGCAAGCGGCTATAGTAAATTACTATCCAATGGGAACTAATTTGTCGGGTCATACGGATCATTCGGAGTTAAACCTGAACGCTCCACTGTTTTCGTTTAGGTATATTTCCGTTAATTGTATAAAGAGATCGGCTTTTCCGAAAATTTACTTTTTGTACCCATCGACTATTGTTCAAAATGGATATAATATTAGCTTTGAGCAAATGTATGTAACAGGCAGAAAGATGCGTTTGAGACTCCAGCAAGTATATAAGTTTATTGTTACTTAGCCGAGTTAATTTAGGCATAACCGTTGGTCTGTTTAACCGTCGTAACCTCAGTTAGGATTTAAGCTAGACACATTAAATTTTTTACCATACCCAATTATATTATAATTTCTTTTAACTTTGGGTGCCAGCCCACCGCACACGTAAATCAATACAAATTTTTGATTCGATTTGTAAGCGACTTATAAAAGATACAATATCCTGACTGTAATATCGACCATAATAAAGTTTAATTTGATTGTAACATTAACACAAACGGTTTAGAAGTCAACTCTATGCTTAATATTACATGCTGCTGTATACTTTTGTATTATGTATGTATGCATGTATACTTCAAAGCAGAAAGTTGTGACTTAAATACTTTGTAGATAATTTCATATTACTTTTTACGAAGACGTTGGGCGTTGTATACAAAATTTAAATAAAGTTCACCTGCATATCGGCATACAGAAGCCAATTTTGGCGTCTCTAGTACCTGCTTGTTACATAAATTCACACAATGCGAAAAACTGTGTGTCATCCACAAATTAAAAGTTAATTTTCGGAAAAGATGCTCTTCTTAATAAGCACTTTACTTCAAAATTTATATGAACATTTTATTTTTTACGCAGCTTCGGACAAACTGCTATATTCCTTATAGGTGGTAAGACGCTAGATCAGGAACCTACAGCAATATTTCTCCGTAGTGGAGATGTTTTAATAATGTCACAGGAAACGCGACTTTGTTATCATGCTGTTCCACGCATCATAAAGGAAACTTGCAAGATGTCCGCCTATGAATATATCGAATGTAAAGAACACTTTGATGTGAGCACGGAAAATAGCTTTATGGATTTAGAATTATACGACCAAGTTGAAGACGAAGTCTTTTGGGCACCTTTTTGCCATTATGTGAAAGATGCCCGAATAAACATAAATATTCGCCAAGTTCTGCCTGCTGGAGTTTCTCAACTTATATAATGAACTTATAGGCTTTTTTTGAATTACCAAAAATAAGAAAGGTATATTTGGCGTGATGCTGGTTTTCAGTTGCAGTTGTTACATAAAATATTACAATCAATATGATGTACGATGACGTTTTATAAAAAACTTATTTTTTAACCGAAGGTCCTATGAACTCCACAGGATATTATGATTTGTGGGTACAAGGAAAATAAAACTTTTTTTCAGGACCTAACATAATATAAAGTATTTCGTACAAAAAATCTACCTTTATTTATAAAATGTGAAGAGCTTCCTTCGGCACACAATTGTATACCCTTGCTGGTTTTGGTTTTTGTTTCGTGAACAGCTGTAATAACTGAAATTGTTTTTAGCTGGTTGTTTCTATAGCGATTTTAATGAAGTAGAGAGTCCATCAGTTACTCAATCCTTTTCGTGGATACTTGTATGTTAAATCGTCTTGAAAAATAATAGTGGGTTCATTGAAGAATGCATGGATGTAGCGTTGAAAGGAATTTGGATATTAGTTTTTGGTCGTTATTTAAGTCTTATAAACATTTGTTTTTGAAGTTTACGTTTTCCCTGTTTTCCTTCGGTCAGAAATAGTTGTGTTCGACTTTCAAGCATTTATGTTGTCGTCTTGGTACGCAAGGAATTCAGAGGATATGTTGAGTTTTGTGTGATACATTTGTGTGTCAAAAATAGGGAGTTTATCATTAAATAATAGTTTTGTATTAAAATTATAGCAAGATTGTTACAATAAATTCGGTATACGTGTTGAAGTCAGCTTTCAGCAACGTTCTTAATGTGTTCTATTAATGTGTCAATGTTATATTTTAGTATATTAATGTATTGTAATTGTGTAATTGTTTTTTCTAGTGTCCCTTAATTCATTGAAGATTGAATTGAATGGAATTGATTGAATTTAATTTTTACAATAATTTTTGTGTTTCAAGTTGAGCGTTATTTATGTATTCTGTTATGGTATTAATCCTGATAGTAATATCCCTGTTGAGATATGATTGCTCATTTTGTGCTTGTGTTATTCCCAAATAATTCAGTTCGAATACAATGTTTGTCCGTCATTATTATTTAAGTTCCTCGATATTGACTTGAGGATCGTGGCCAGGCCGTTCAGAAGCCCTCTTTTATTCCTACCGTGTCGTAATTGCCTCTACCGCGACCGTTACCTATATAACCATTTAACCTCTATTTGTACTGTCGTACTGTTTGTACACTTTAGTGTTCGGCCTTTCTAAGCATTACATCAATTGAATCTCTCGTACTCATCTCTGTTGGCATGCTCAGTTAGTAAACTTTCATCGGTATACGACGCTTTTAGGAACTTACGTAAATTATCGACTATGGTAGTAACTGTTTTGCTCTTTGGTTGTACCGTAGACTTGTACTTCTAATGTCAAAGGGGAATTCAACATTGTTTGTATCGATATGTTTAAATTATAGAGTTTTGGCGACCCTTGTTTTTTACACTAATTTTAGCAGGCTGTGAATAATTTGAAAGTATGCCGCTCTCTTTTTTTTAAGATCCGAGTAGGTCTTGACATTGAAGTAATAGAAGGAATCTTAGATCGAAACATTCCTTAGTTCTGATTTAGTTATATTGTAGTTTACACAACAAAATTATCTGTGCTAACATTTTTATTTTTTTATTTTGAAATACTTTTTTTCCGGAAAATAAAAAGGCAAAATCTATAAAATGGCATCACAGTCTACTGGGACCCTAGCGTTGAAGACAAACCACAATACACACATGAACATAAAAAAGTTAAATACTGTAGAAGAGTTATACCCGTTTTAATAAAAAAAACTTGATAAGGGTACCTCGGTTCGTGATGATGATGATAATTAAAATAAGGCGGAAGTGGATCACAGTCTACTGCGCTGAAAGAATGAAAGAATTTATGGATACGCTTGAATTCGCTCTACAAAGACGTGAAATCTCTAAAGCCGAGAAGCTATAAAATAATAGTGCTTCGTCCTTTTTTTGATGGTGCTTGCTTACATTCTCAACCGGCTATCTAAATCGAAATAATATTTATTGAATCGGGCTTTCAAAATTTGAAGTTTTTAACATGGAAATATTTTATCGGAATATTTTATTGTATAAATCAGGGACCGTAAAAATCACTCAAAAATCTTAACTCAACAAATAATGATTATGTGCTGAGTTTTATTTTTTTCGTTCAAATAAAATATAATATAAAATTTTACAAAAATTTTGATGCAGACGATTTAAGTGCATTATGTGGAATCCATTTCAATTATTATTGAGCCCTTGACTACTGAATTTTACTCAATAGAAAGAGGCAAAATCAGGTTAGAGAGTCATGGTAACGACCGAAACAATATGATTTTCGGTTCTGAATTCAAAGGCATCGAGAGCGTCGTCAATTTCATTTTTTTCTGGTCTAAATATGCCGGCAATGACTTCCACAAATGTAACGGGTTAGCTTTAAAAGCCACGTAGAAACTATAACATATATTTGTTATTATAAATAGACTACTTTTAAAAATTCTTATTAAAGCTCAAACACAGAACTCAATTATGTTGTCGAAGAAAAATTACTAAAAATTATAGCAAAATTTGCAATAAAATGGCTTTTCCAAGATAAATCCAATAGTTAAAGAATTATAAATAATTAAAATGGATACCCCATGGTGAATTCTTTAAGTCTGCATCAAAATTGAATTTAATTTAATTTAATCTAAAAACTTCTTTGGAAGGGGGAATAAACCGAGATTGAGCGTTTCAATTAATCGAAAAAAATACCGCTTAACAAATAATTGTTATTTTGTAATCGAAATTTTTTTCGTTCAACGAATAATCATTATTTTTTGAGTGAAAAAATAAAAATCATGAAATTTGGGATCACCTCGGATTTGCCCAGATTAAGCCAGTAGAAACCTTCTGGTGCAATTTTTATTCTTATCCGACTTTTCTAAGTGGATGATTTTTTTCATTAAAATAAAAAATGAATAATCATTATTTTCGGTCCCTGGTATAAATTATAATATAATTTGAAGTTAGTCATTCATTTTTCTCTTCTTGATTCCTTAGATATTAAAATGGTTTGAGTCGGTTAGCCTAAGAGTATTACTATTAGGATGACCATACTGTTCTGCTGTACCATAGATTGCAAGTTACCCTTGGATACCTTAGTTTCTCACTTAAGAGCTACGAATTGGATGCAGGTAGATAAGTGAAGGGTCTCTGGTTTCTCGACTTCACTCATATACTCATTTACGCAAACATACGCACACCTGACTAAATCTCACTGGTGACTGCGCTAGTCACCATCGGAGCGGGAGTCGTCCTGGTTTTGCAGTAGTGGCCCTGGTGACGAAGAAGTTCCAGTTGTAGTCTTCAAATGATACTCCAAATTTATTTTCGTTTAGTTTCTTTATTTTGTAAATTTATAAAATTGGTTTGGACCGTAATACGTCCGTTCTTAGGCAAAGTTGAATAAAGAGTGAAATGAATTGAACAATGTCTTTGTCTTATATCTCTATCTTAGCACAGTTTGTTTATATTATAAGTTTTGCTGCCGACCAACTGTCCAATGCTTTGACATAATTGTATTTTTTGCTGATGTAGCTTCTAAGCGGATGTCTGCAGTTGCGACATTCGCTTATTAGCTACACTGTTTCCCGGTTCAATAACATTGTTATTGCACTTGGAACATTCGAGGGGGTTTAGGTGGGGGGTGTAGGCGTGGTACCGATGGGTCGGTAACTCCTCCCCCCCCCAGATTGAAGCGATGGCCATAGCGACGGTATGTCCAGCGCGACCATGGGTACATGATGTTCTGGATTTGGTGTAAAAATTGTGACCGGCCTTCTTGCTTTCCAGACAATGATTGTTGCTATGGATAGTACTGCCACTATCATATAAAGGATGGACGTGTGCTGTGTTGTTGTGTGACTTGCGATGATTACCCTCTTATGTGTGTCTATTGCTTCTAGATGTAGTCTTTGCAGTCTCAGCGTTTCCACCGTGTTGTTTCTTGAAATTCCCCTTGTAGGTGGCATAATTATCTCTGGATGTTCTAATATACTTTCTTTAGTGTTATCATAGTCCAGTCCATTTACCTCTATTGTAGCATTTCCATAAGTTATTATCGCCGATCCGCTTATGCAGGTCTCATTGCCTTCTGGTGTTTTTACTTTAGTTTCATTCGCATTAAAGATGAAGATGTATCCCTTTTCTGGTTCAAATATATCTGTGACCATGCCTGTATTCTGCATGTCACAATTACTGTGATTATTCTTTAGTAGGTTCTGGATACATAATTCGTTTGTTGGTCGTGTTTTAATACTTTCTATGTCGCAAATGGATTTGTTGGCAGTTTGTTGGCATTTGTTCGAAAGGTGTACAATTTTATAATCGTTGTATGCTATAAACTTAGGCGTAGCTGGAGTCAATGTCTCTGTTCTTGCTGAGCTGTTGTTTGTTGTGCAATTTCTTGGTTCATGTTGGGCTGCATTGGGCTTGTTGTTGTTATTGGGACTTCGCTGACTGTCTGCTCGTGGCGGATGTACTGCATGTGGTGGAGTCGTGATCGAGATTTGGGTTCTTGTGTGTTCTTATCATATTTGGTCTTAACTCCTCCCCCTTTAGACGCAGACGTCCTCGGATGCGATGTAGAGGCGTTTCTGGGTTGGTCCAGTAGGTGTCTTTGGTTTTGTTCCTGGTGTTTCGACTTCCTTATTTAGCTGGTGGCCCCTATGAGATAGCTTTTGTTTTGCTATCCAGCCGATTGCCGCGATGAGTGCCAAAAGCAGAGTCCCTGTCACCGAGACGTTGATTGTTGCTGTCTTGGTGCTGTCGTCTCTTATCATCTCAAGCTCCCTGGTATTGTTGATATTGAATTCCTTTAGCATTTGTAGCGAAAGAACTTTTTCCACCTTGCTCTCTCGTGCTTGGAGTTGAAGAACTGGGGGTGCAGCCTCGGCGTACGTCATCATCTTTGTCTCATACACGTCATTTGCTATGACGATTGTAGAGTTCTGGGATTGGACTAGGAACGTTCCTTCCAAGGTTGTCTCCTCCCTGTCGATGAGTACGGTGCCTCTGAAGTCATTCAGGAGAATGGTGCCGGTCAGGATTTCCTCGTGGTCCGCTACGTGTTGGCTATTGATGATCTTGCAGTTAGGTGTTCGACTTCTTAGTAGCGGTGTGATACACGTGTCGTTGCTTAGGTCTACTAGGTTTATTTTATTACAAATTGACTTATCGTTATGGGTTTCACAATTTCCTTTAAGGCCGTAATTTATTTGGTTACATTGGATGATTTTAGTGTATTTTATCTCGTAAATTATTTTACCCTTTTTTATTGGTTTTAAAATTGTATGTGTACAGGTTTCGTTAGAAATTAAAGGTATGCTAATAATGTACAATAGGTTTTTGCCGTTGGTGGCTATTTTTATTTTGGAAAATTCTAGCAGTTCTTCTAGGTTCATGAAAACAATCTCTTTATTGAATAGGTTTTCGATTTGTTCAGTTTTATATTCTGATAATATAATGGAATTTATGGTATCTGTTTTTGCCCAATCTATTGCATGGACTAGGTTATTAAGTTCTTCTTTAAGTATGTGTAATTTATATTGCAACAGAGAGATTTTTTCGTCTATAAAATTTTTATTTTCTGACGTGGCTTTAATTATATTGTTGGTTATTAAGCTTAACTGTTTAATTCTATCATTTAGTTTTTTATTTATTATTAACTGTTTATTATTGTTCTCGAGCTGTTCGTTTATTTTATTGATTATTATTTCTTTGTCATGGTGGTCCGGTGAACCGGCCAACCATTTCCATGCCGTTCCCAAAGCATCTATTGCCCTTTTTTGTTTTTTAAAAGGTTTAAGTTTTCTTAAGTCTGATTCCGACTTCATAAGTTCGAATTTTAAGAAAGGGAGAAGTGGGTGCGTTTTATTAATTTCATTTAATCTGTTCGATATGTCACCGAACGCGGATTCGTATTCTTCAATGTTGAACACGTGGATAATTTTAAATGTCCCGTTTTGCAGAACAGCGGTTCCCGTTTTTATGGGAATGAGTTGGGAGTGGGTGTAGTCTAGTATGGTAACCCGTCCGAAACATGTTGGCAATAAGAGTAACCTGCGAATGAATGTTATTTCTTAATATTATTTTTGTGTACTATTCTCCCTGAATGTGTTTTTATGGTGGTGTTCCTATCCTCTTGGACTATTTCTTTTCTGTATCTCGGTGTTAGTTTTGACCCTAACCTTTTATCTATTTTCACATAAACTGTTTCCCCTACCTCGTATTTCTTTATTGGGTTCTTTCTTTGGTTGTGGTATTCTAAGTCGGTATTCTGTTTTTTTTCTATTTTTTCGCTGATCTTTTTCCTAACATCTTGAAGTTCTTGGGGGTTTGCGCTTAATTGGTTTCCGAAAAATAAGTCTATTGGTTTTTTTTGTGTTGTTGAATGAACTGAAGTATTGTACTCTTCAACTGCTTTAAAGAGTAGTTCTTCAAATTCAAGTGTGCTTTCGTCTAGCTTAAGGCATCTCATTATCTCTGTTAGAGTTGAATGAAATCTTTCGACTTGCCCATTGCTAGTCGAAGTATAGGGCGGTGTCGTGTAGACTTTTGCCTGCAGCTGCTCTTGCAGCAGAAACTTGATAGCTGCTGAATTTAGAGCCTTTTCGTTGTCTGTTACAATCTGCTTGGGCATACCGAATGCTATCATAATTTCTCTTAGTGGATGTTTTATATCTTCCGATGCTTTTGATCTTAATAGTTTTATCTGGGCATATTTTGAAAATTTATCTATGGCCGTTAGTACTAGCTGTTTTTGGGTCGTGTAGATGTCTACATGAATGATTTGTCCGGGGTACGTCGGTATGGGGGTTGGTTGAATCTCCCCATGATGCGGATGTCTGTCATATTTGGCTATTTTGCAAGTCCCGCATGCTTTTGCCGTGGCTTCTGTTTTTTTTTCGAAGGCCAGGAAAGAAAAACTTGCTTAGTATCTGGATTTTATTTTCAATGGCGTTTCTATGCGCCCTCATGTGTTCGGAAGCTACGATATTATCCTGTTCGCTCTCTGAACTCACGTCCGTGACTTGTTTCTGCGTGTATCTAGTTTTGTAATTGTTAAAGTGCTGTGGGTAAATATTCTGGATTTTGCCCATTACGTGTTCGGGTGTGAAGATCCCGTTCACGATTTTTGGGTCTAGGTGTTTTTTTAGAATATCCACCAGATCTTCCTCGGAATATGATTTCTTTTTTATTATGTGCCTATGAAAAGTAGGAAAGGGAATTTCGAACGATTCTTCCTCTTCTTCTGAAATCAGGAGAAATAGTTGGTTTTTGAATACATTAATGGGGACATTTTCGACTGGTATCAAATTATGCGAGGAACTTTCGTCGCTATGAACCGTCGCCGTTGTACTATTTATTTGGGGGTTTGTTGGGATTCTGGAAAGTGCGTCGGCTACTACGTATATGATTTGTCAAATACTGCTTTATTATGGTTTATTGACGCTGCTATTTTGGGCCATTCCATGTGTACCCACTGTGAATCACTCATTTGGTGTTTCTTTTATATTCGCAACAATTTTGTCTACTAAAGTGGAATTCGGAATCATATAAATGTATTTGACAAGAAGGATATCTACCTATTGTGTTTTTCCTTGATAAAAATGGTATTCTATACTGTTGTCTATTGTTTTATTTCGTAAGTACAGTTTATATCTTGTCTAGGCCATCTGCACGGCTCTGATATCTTTTCTTAAGTCGTTTATTATGTTCCTGATAAATCTTAAGGGTCAAACTCAAAATTGATATGACAGTCATAATCAAAAACAAGATGAATATATTTTGTAGTTTATCTTTGTGATCAATTATTCTTACTTCATTAACTACATTGGCTGTTGGGTGATCTACTCTTGATTCAGTAGAACCCATTTTGGAAATATTAATTTGCAATAAAGAAAAAATGAAATCTGTTTAATCTCTCAATTTATTGGAAATAAAGTTTGAAAAGTTTTAATAGTGAATATTGAAATTTAATGAATTTACTTTAAATATTTGCAACTTGTATTAAATATATACAAGTGCCAGAGACATGGAAATTTGATAGTTTTAATGTGGTTGGCTCACAAGTCAAAGTTTACATTTCATTAGAAATTTAAAAAATTCTCCAACCACATTTGTTAGTATATAGCCTGACAGTTTTGTTGTTAGTTTTTCCAAGCAGCGGTTTCTCGCCTCGGCTTGGGTTTGGTTTAAATCTATGGCAAATTGGGGCATTTGCATTTAAGCAGCCCGTTTGCGTGTCTTCGCACTTTGGCGAAGTTCTTTTTCTATAATTTCCAAACGCTCTTTGTAGCGTTGCCGGGCTGATTCCTCCTTGGCCAACTGGGTCATTTCCTTGACCAGTCGGCGTTGTTGTAGTAATTTCACTCTACGTCCAGAGCGTTTATGTTTCCTGGGTTGGCGCTTCTCCTGACGTGCCCGGTACTCAGCTATTGTGAGTGGGCGCGGTCCATCGGCGGGGTTTAATTCCAGTGCTTCTCCCAGCGTTGGCTGGTCCCTCTGTACCTCGGGTTGCGCCTCGGTCAATTGTGGCTCGTCTGCCATCAATTGCCGCTTGTGTCTGTGTGTTTTTGTGCGTTTGGTGCTTGCTGATCGTTTTGCTGTCTGCTCATCAGTTGCTACACGTGGCATGCCACACAATCTGGTTTGGTGCACAGTTATCTTGTTTTACTCAAACGTATTTTATTCGTATTTAGCATAAATCATTTTTGTGTAGCCGGCAAAATGCAGCAGGCAGCGCGAACAGTTGCAGCACAGTTAGCACCGTTTAAAGTCACTCGCACATTATTTTTTGTTTATTTTATTTCACTTTGTTTAGTCTCTTTGTCACGGTCGCCATTAAGTGTGGTGACATGATGACATGAAGAGGTATCTTTCCTTTGAGTAATAACACTGTTTAGATTTTGTTTGGCGGAGACGTCAGTCCCCGAAGACGGTTCTCTATTCAGTGTTCTTTTAGCTTAAAAGTAAATGGGTGCCAAGCGCTGCGACATGGCAGCCAATGCTCTTATGTATACTTATACATTGTAATAGTAAGCGGTACATACTTCGAGAGAGTATGTTGTGTGCGCGAGTTATGATATGCGAGTAGGATGAAAACACTTGTTGTCACTTCAGTGGAGGATGTAAGAATGAATTTATTTTAAACTCTCAAGTATTACAATGCTTAGCTTATTTGTAGGAATGAATGGGAAATGGAATGCATGGAGTGATAGTGGAATTGGGTGATCTCCGCGATTTGTTTATCCCATCCGTTCGGCGACATTGGCAGTTTTGCAACAAAGTGTAGATCGCTACGTAATCAATACGTGCAGTGCTGACACTTTGTTGATGCCAATGACCGGGGTTGCTTCGTGGGCGGTGACTGTTGGTGAGTGGGGACAATGTTGGGCATGGTAACTCGCGCAATATGTACATGGCTAACGTGAGAACGCTGACCATGCATTAAGGGAGTGTGGTTCATAAGTGGGTGATCGTGTTACACTTCCACTTCCATCGAACGCAAGGTGAATTGCGAGTTAACCGGACGGACGGACGCAACACCTTGTGTGGTCTGATGTAATTTTCGGACGTGTCGGTATCGATAAGGAAGCTCATATCCAGCCTTGCTACTCTTCGTCTGACGGGTAGCAGGGATTTTCTCCTAAAAAATTGAGGGCGTCAGAATCGCTTTCAGCATCGTCTTCGATGTGTGCCACAGCGCCGTTGGCGGCTTCGGCGTACGAGTTCTGTCCCTGTCCAGCATCTTGGGTTACATGATTGACCCTTTGTTGCTTGCTCTTACCGTTAGAGCGATCGGGCATGGCTGGCAGCAAACGCATATCTTTCATGGTTCGATTCAACCTCTTGCGCGAGCGCCAGAGCTGACGGTAAGTCGCTTGGCTTTGCTGAGAATAGCACATCTGTGAGACTTCGCTTGAGTCCCGAAACAAACACGTAGTGCATCTTCGCAGAACTTTTCACCGAGGCCCTTTGCTAGGGTCGGCTCGTATGACATGTTGACTTTATTAGACAAGTTTTTTGCTGACCTCATCGTAATATTGCAGAAGAGACATGCTGCCTTGTCTCAGCGTGCCCAACTCTTGCTCGATTACGTGAATTGGACGTTTGTCGCTGTATGTGAAGTCGAGTCGACTTATAATCGCGTCAAATTTAAGTACTGCGCCGAAACAGGCCACAATAACATCCGCGGCCCGTCTGATTTCGTTTCTTATAATTATAACCGCCTGATAATGGCGTGAGCTGCCGTCATACGGCTTAAAAATACGGTAGGCTGCGAGAGCCGCCTGTCTCCATGAAACATACGATTCATGCGCGCCTGAAAACTCAGGCGAGCATTTGACGGCATCCAATGGCTCATCGCAGCGGATATCATTCCTTATTTCTATGGGTGCATAGGGTTGGACCTCTGGCGGCGTAATATACGCTGCCGCCAGCTGCTGAGACATTGAGTTGACTTTATCAAGCAAGGCCTTATTTGCAGTGGCTTGCTCAGCTAATGCAGCGGTGACAGCTGCCTGTATTACGAATTTCAACTGGTCTGCAACCACAATCAGAGTGCGAAGCATGGTAACTCGCGCGTGCATTTGATACGCTGCTTTTAATAATTATTCGACAAAGGTTTTTCTTTTTTTTATTTATTTTATTCTTGCTGCCAATAGTTTATTATTTTTCGTCAACCTATTCGACCATTACTTTCACAAGGCGCTGTGCGTGTTAAAACTTTTTACTGTTTAATTCCATTTTAAAAAAGACACTTGCAAAAACTGTATTTGTATACTTATTTTTAATTCGCAGTTCCAAGAACAGTTTAAAAAAAAGGTGCCCACTTAAATTTTTTGGTATAGTGTGGTGTTATAATCTGTAGTTGGTGTCTGCTGTTATGCACTGCGTTGTCTCTGCCTCCTGCGCTGCCGTCTCCGCTGTCCAGATAGCTTGCGCGTTGATCTGGCGATAAGTCGCTACCCAAAGAGCTCCAGCGGCTTCGGTGTAACGTGAAATTAAATTTGCGCTATAGCGCACCTCAGCCAACTGTACTCAAGAGGCAATGACGTTGTCGCTGTTTCGCCTGTGTTGACGTAGGTCAGCAGCAGCCACTTGTCCGATTTGATTTAGTCTGTCATTTAGTACTCTGTTTATTACAATTTGTTTGTTATTATTTTCTAGTTGTTCATTTATTTTTTTTGTAATAATTTCGTGATCATTATGGCCGGCCAACCATTTCCAAGCGGTACCCAAGATTTCTATTGATCTTGTTTTCCGCTGGAATGGGCTGAGCCTTCTGCCTTTGAGAGCTCGAACGTGAGGAATGGGTATATTAGGTTGTTTGCTCCCATTTCGTTGACTTGGTTTGATAAGTTATTGAATGCTGTCTCGTATTCTTCCACGTCAAACACATGAATGATCTTGAATGTGCCACTTTGAATTGCTGCGATGCCTGTCTTAATGGGTATCAGCTGTGAATGTGAATAGTCTAGTATGGTCGTGATGGCAAAACATGTTGGCAAGAAAAGTAACCTGGAAGAATATCATGTTTTTATATTAATTTTATTATCCACTTTTCCTGAGCGAGTTTTAATTTTTGTGTTTCTGTCTTCTGGAACTATTTCTTTTCTGTATTTTGGCGACAATTTTGAACCTAACCTTTTATCGATCTTAATATAGACTACGTCACCTTCGTTGTATGGCTTTATGGGAGATTTCTTTTGATTGTGGTATAGAATAGATTCTTCCTGTTTATTTTTCAATTTTTGACCTCTGTGCGTGCCGAATCTAGTGTTTGGGGGTCTGCGATTTGTCAGTGGCCGAAAAATGTCTACTGGTTTTGTTTTAGTGGTTGAGTGGACAGATGCATTGTACTCTTGAAGGGCTTTGAAGATTATTTCTTCGAATGTGGGCGCGCCAGAGTCTTTGCTTAAACATCTCATAATTTCTGTTAGACTCGAGTGGAATCTCTCGACTTGACCGTTACTGGTAGACGAATAAGGTGATGTCGTGTAGACAGATGGATAACCTGGCCGGGATAAGTTGGTATGGGAGTTGGTTGGATTTCTCCGTTGAAGAAGAACTTGCTTATTATTTGTAATTTGTTTTCCGTTGCGTTCCTATGTGCCATCATGTGTTCTTTCGCTACTATGTCGTCCTGGTAGTCTTTCTCAGTTATGTCTTTCACCTGTTTTTCCATGTACCTGACCTTATACCCACTGAAATGAAATGAATAAATGGGTCCTACTAGTGGAATGTCCCTAAAATTTTCGTGTCCAAATTTCGGGCTCAACATTTTTTCGCTCTCTAGTGTCTCTCTAATTAGGTTCATAATCACACTTTTTAATTCAGGGGTAGTAGTAGGGGTGCTGATCCCCGGTTGTCTATTATCAGCCGCTTCACCGGGGCCACCAGCAATACCTAGCCCTGCCATGGCATCGGTTAACCCGCCTGGCATTCTGGAACAAAATTTCGTTTATTCGTTTTGGAATCGGACAACTACTCTATTCTATTTGAGTTTGGGATGTAAGAAATGTATTTTTTTATTTTGAAACTTATTTCTTTGTTTTTTATTTGTTTATAATTTTATTGATTAAAGACCAGTGGATGGTCTCTTCCTTCTATCCTGGAGAGTCCCTTAGACTTCGCAGGATTGGAATGTATTATACTGCGATTGCAGTCTGTCTTAGGGTATATTTTTAGAGTATTCACCTTTCTTTTAGAATGCTTAGGGGAAAATAGGTGTATATTATCGAATTTATATTGTGTATTTTTAACTTGTATGCCTTAATAATGTATATTCTTTATGATTCTTGATTTAATTTTTAGGAAGGTTTCAGTATCACTTGACAACTACGCTTACAGGTATAACATAATCCGGCGAATCTCCTACTACTGACTCTGTAGATTTGGTCTTTTTGTCCTGCGGCCGTCTGCGAACTGGTACAACAGACGGAGTCGGCGGTAAGAAACGAGACTCGTGAGTTCTCCTTTTAAAGTCAATCGCGCTCGCGGTGCTCGACTCTTGCGAGGTATTATGATCTCGGTACACTGTGTGGCGGTGGGGCACTGGCACTTGGAGCACAAGGTACACTATGTGGCGTTTTGGGGCACAGGTACTTATAGCACAAGGTACACTGTGTGGCGTTTTGGGGCACTGGTACTTAGACGCGAGGTACACTGTGTGGCGTTTTGGGGCACTGGTACTTAAACACGATGTCTTGTTCGGATGATCAAACGGTCCCTGCTCGGGCTCCAATTAAACGTTGATTTAATTAAAAGCTCAAAAAATAATGTGTCTTTATTGTTTGGGTTTTGATTTTTTGATTTTAGATTTAAGAAAGCTGCTGCTATTGAGAGCCGCCGCCGTTTCCTGCAGTTGTCCACGGCTTGGAACTTGCTGACCAAGGAGGACAGCAGCAGCGCCAATGGTCCCGTTGTAGAAATGGTATTCCCAATATAAGACACAGGCAGCTCTTCGGATTAATGTTATAACATTTAATGAATTCAATTCAAATTTAGAGTGTACAATTGTATTGTTAGACGGTAAGATCGCTCGCGGCGGAGTTGCGGTTGTAGTGTTCAGGTTCTAGTCCAAGACTGACTTCTGTTGTCGACGCCGGGTCTCACCAGAGCTCCGGCTCCAGCGTTGAATGCAGCGTCAACAGGCAACGCGGGACGAGGGGCGACACCGCATAGCTGCAGGGCCAGCGGCCGAAATATGAGCTATGCTGTGTCGGCGGTCGCTTACCCAACATCCGGCGGCTGCGCTGCTCATAACAACAAAGTGTCATTTGCGGGCGCAGCAGTTTTGCGGCGGGCGCGATCGGCAACAAGGCGTCGCTTGCGGACGCAGCACATAGTGGCCGGCGCGGCCGTTGAATGCGTCGTTGAATTAGTGGGCAAGGCGGGGCGCGAACTCAGCGTTGTTCGAGGAATGTAGGGAAAGAGGGAAGATATTCAGAGAGGGTTTATAACTTATAATTATATTTATGGTTAATTAATTAATTAGTTAATATTTTACTGCTGCTGATGTTCATCATGCTGGTGTCAGCTGAGCGTCGCCGGGGTGGCACGCTGACACTCCCTCGCTGCTGTCTATTTCTGTGCTGCTGATGATGTTGATGGCTGCTCACAAGTCCCCAGGCAGTGAGGACTCCAGACTCCTCCGCAGTCCGGTGGGCAGGTCTTTTTTGGCTTCGTTAGTGCCGGTGCTGGATATGCTATTGGTTTTGGAACTTAATTAATTATTGTTATATTTTTAGTATTTTCTGATTGAGTTTTCTCGAGTTTTTGGGTCTTTAATTCTTGCGGATATTGCAGCAAGTGGTCTAGCTCTGCATTTAGCTTTAGGGTTTTCGACCAAACCGGTGGAGTTTGCTGACCGTATATTAGCCACCTTACGTGGGCTACACGTTGCACGGTGCTTCTCATACCTCAATACAATTCTACTCACTCAGATTTGTTCTCAGTTTGGCAATTGTAATGTGAAATGGCGATTTCTCGGTATTTTTTTCCTCAGCATTCCAGTCCAGTTTTCCTCCGATATGTATTTATTGGTGTGGTTTCGTCAGTTTGTTCATCGTTGAACGACTGTCACGGTCGCCATGCAATGTGTGGTTTAGGTTTTTATTTTAGATTTAAGATTAGCTTGGCAGAAACGGTTCTGCCAGTTCAACTCTCTACAAGTGTCTATGTCCTCATTCTTAAATATATTTCGTCTGAGGCTAAGCCGCGTAGCTGCGCTGCCGGATACGCCAGCAGCGGAGCGGCTCTCTTATGTATGTATAAATTATTCTTTTGCTTTTATAATTTAAAAACGCGAGTTTAATTATTATTGTTTACTTTCGCAAGGCACGAAGTGCTCTTGCCTAAAACCAAATTAAAACTGAAAGTACCAAATTGAAACTTAAGCTACCCTAAGGCCACCAGTCTCTCTCCTCCTTTCCGCAACTATCAAATTTTTACTTAATAATTAGAGAACTAGGTCTATGTCCCTACCTGAGGTTGTCCTTGTGGACCACCCCCCATTAATCAGGACTGATGTCCCCAAGTCCGCCTCTACTGTTTCCTCTAAGTATAAAGGGGTTAATTTATTGCCAAGCCGCCTGTTCGTCTTGACTAAGACCGGCTCGCCCACCCTAAATACTCTATTCGACCTGCTCTTGTTGACACGGCTGTTCTGTACAGCCTGTGGCCTATGAACTTTGTTCCTAATTTCCCGCTGCAGTTCGGTAGTCGAAGCGTGGAGAACATCGATTGGTCTTTTGTTCGTGACAGAATGGACCGACTTGTAATACTCTGCTGTGGCATGGAGTATGGTGTCTACGGTATTTGAGATTCCCTTTTGGATTTTCACGCATCTTGCGATTTCCAATAAAGTGCTATGAAATCTCTCAATCTCTCGCATTTGCGATGTAGACCCCAAAGTCGTTTAACAAGAGTGACCGTATTGTCTCCAAATTCAGTGACGGCTCGTTGTCACAGTATATTTGCCTGGCTTGTGGAAAGACGTTTAAAAGTTGCATCAAGGGCAACTTAACGTCCTCAATCGTGCGGGACGGTATTGGTTGAACCATGGCAAATCTTGAGAACTTGTCAACGCACGTAAGGAAATAGTTCTTGTCAGTCGAGAAGATATCGACATGTGGCATTTCCCCAGTAAAGGAGGGAATTGGGGTTTCTCCAAACTCTTGTCTAGTAGGGTGTCGGACATATTTTGCTTTTGAGCAGATTCTACAATCTTGGACCGTTTCATTCGCAAGCTTAGACATTTTGGGAAAGTAATAATCGGCGAGGATTTGCTTCACATTCTCCTGTGCAGCCCTATGCGCACGATTGTGTTCCGCGACGACAATTTCTTTTTCTCGTTGTCATCGAAAATGTCTGTGACAATGTTCTTACAATGCCAGAATTTAGTTGAGGGGAATGCCTGAACATATTGCATTTACTACCCCTGGATTAATGACGGACTTGATCACTTCTCTGAGGTTGTCTCTATTTGTGAATTGGATTGTGTGGCGGGTTTTCTCACCAAAGAGCACAAAAATGCGCTTCAATGGGAAACGTGCTTCTTCCAGAATAATCTGGTTCTGAAGCAGTTAACTGGTTTATCTGTCGTCTCGATGGTATATGTCATTGATGCTTCACTATGAACCGTGGCCGCATCTGAACGCGCTGCAACGCTGTCGAGTGCGTTTACGTTTTGACGAGACAAGGCATCGGCGACATAGTTCTCTTTCCCAGGTCTGTACAACAATTTGGCACCAATCTCATCGATGCGTGCTTTCCAGCGCTTGATTTTAGCGTTAGGATTTGCTTCAGATACCGCAAATGTGAGAGGCTGGTGATCCGTGAAAACATTTATATCCCTTACTCCTTAGAGGTAGTGTCGTAGTTTCCCCAGTGCCCACACGATTGCTAGGAGCTCACGCTCGTTTGTAGCATAATTTCTTTCACAATCTTTAAGCGTTCTTGAAATCATTGTGATCGGACGACCCCCTTGAGAAAGTACTGCGCCAATGCCGTAAGCAGATGCGTCTGTTGTAAGGTCAAATGGTTTTTTATAATCCGGATAACCCAACACAACATCTTCGGAAGAGAGGATATTTCTCAACTTTTCAAAGGCATGCCTTTGGGTGTCGTTAAGAACGATCAGAATTTTCCTTGACTTGTACTTGCTTACCGTTCCATTTTCCCCTTTTAGGATGTCAGTAAGTGGCCGTGCTATCGCTGCAAAGTCTTTCACGAAGCATCTGTAATAGCTGGCAAACCCCAGGAAGGATCTTATATCGAAGAGGGTCGTCGGCTCAGCGTATTCCTGAAGGGCTCTAACTTTTTCAGGATCGATTCTTGTTCCGTCCTTTGTTACAATGAACCCTAGGTACTCGACGCTTGATTTAAAGAAATGGGATTTTTCCTGCGCCACTCTCATGTTGGCGTCGTGAAGACTCTTAAGTACCCAGTCCAAATGTCTTATGTGGTCGGCCTCAGTTTTGGAAAAAATTATGACGTTGTCGACGTATACGTAACATGATTTACCAATCTGTTCACGTAAGACGTCATCGATCGCTCTTTGGAAGATACTTCCAGCATTTTTCAACCCGAACGGCAGGCGACAGAATTCGTACTTCCCCCGCTAACTGAGAAAGACGTCTTTTCCCTGTCCCGCTCGGCCAACGTTATTTGGTGATAACCCGACTTTAAGTCAAGGGTAGTGAAATAAGTGGCGTTGTCTACAACCCAAATGGGGTTGTTATAAGGGGACCTGGACTTCCGAATTATACCGTCCTTAAGAAGGCATTTGATTTCGGAGTCGACAAAATCTGCTACACCCCATGGGTAGGGGTATAACTTTGAATATATTGGGTCGTCGTCAACCGTACGAATGGTTGCAGTGACCGAAGTGTTAAAGGGGAGCGCCTCGTTAGGGTCTGCAAATGCTTTGCTCCTACTTTTTAACATCTTTAAGAATGCCGACCTGACAGCTGGTGGCGCATCGATGTCAATTACATTGGTATGGTTGACGTCAGGGCACTTATGGTATTGAATTTTCTCAGATGCCATGCCCACTTTGATAACGTTGTCCTTCAGACACAACGAAGCTCCGACTTGCGTTAGCAGGTCGAAACCAATGATACCGTCAAAAGTCGAAAGGGTATTTAATAGAAAAAATGGGGCGGTCTTGCCGAAGATCGGCTAAATGCATTTTTGCGTGATGGTGAGTTTTCGACAGGGACCAAGCTGATAAGGTTCTTTGTGGGCTTGATATAGTTTTTAGCAGCTCCCGTGTCGATAAGGAACTTCATTTGTACCCCTGCTACTTTCCTCCATATGAATGGTAGCAGGGACCTCCCCCTAAAAAATTGAGCGAGTCGCTCTCGTAGCCACCTTCTTCCGCGACTTCAGCCTCGGCTACTGCTCACAAGCAGCGCTATTGTAATCTGCTTGGGCCTTGTCATCTTGTGTGGCAATGTTGTCTACCCTTTGCCGTCTCTGTCCTGATACTCTATCTGAGTTGGCAGGACGCTTTCCACCATTTCCGTTATAGTTGTTTTGCCTGCCCGAGCCCTGCGGTCCTTGGTATGCCGTGGACTGACGGAATCTAGAGGTTGACGCATCAACCTCCATTGGTACAGGCTGGTTATCTTCCTTCGCCCTTGCCTGACTGATTTCGTTCTGCGTTTGTTTCTGACCCCCCTGCTGCTTGTAGATCGGATTCTTGTTCCGATTCATCTGTCCATTGCCTCTCTGACCGTCCTGGCCACTTTCACGCCCTTGAGGACGCTGCCCATACCTATTTGCCCTTTCCTCTTGTCCTTTGGCAAAACTCGCGGCGAAGGCGTACCTATCATGATTGACTTCTAGTTCTTGCGCTAGATCTAGCGCAGAAGGTAGGTCGGGGGGGTGTGAAGCAAACAAGACGTCCGTGAGGTTTCTTTTCAAGCCCGAGATGAAGACTCTGAGGGCGTCGGTCCGGAATTTCTCACACATTCCTTTGGCCAAACCTGACTCATAGGACATATTTACTTTGTTAGTTAACAAGGTGAGCTTTTTCTCCACCTCGTCATAGTATTCTAAGATGGATAAGGTACCCTGCCGTAGAGTGCCCATTTCTTGTTCTATGACATGAATTTGACGTTTGTCACTGTAAGTGAAGTCCAATGATTGCGTCTACATTCAACGGAGTGTTGAAGGACGCTAGTACAGAATGCAGCCTTACATTTCTGTCTTATGATCAGAACGGCTTGGTAGTGCCGAGAGCTGCCGTTGTATCTCCTACAGATTTTGTATGCGGCTAACGCGGATTGACGCCAAGACACGTAAGAGTCTTGTGTGCCGTGGAAGTCGGACAAACTTTTGACTACGTTTAGAGGTTCGTCACATGTGATACCATCTACTACTTCAACGTCTTTGTACACCTCTACCTCTGGTATGGGTAAGTGTGTTGCATTTAGGCGGCCAGTCAAACTATCTAGTTGTTCCTTGAATTCACTTCGAAGTGCCTCCTCTTGCCTTTGGAACTGTGCACTTTGTGCTGCCAATGCGGTGGCAAGCACAGTTTCCATGGCTGCCTTAAACTGATCTACGTTCATGTTGGAATGACTGGGCGGCGGTGTCACTGCGTTGGCCGCTCGCGCTATCTCTAACTCAATACTATCGTCACTGTCAAAGTGTACTGGTTCGCGATATCCACCACAGCCGCTCATCGGCCAACTTGTCGACTGCCTATGGAGTCAAGCAATAATTCGCTATCAGCGCTTTTATAACCCCCGACACAAGTATGCAAGGATTATTTATTAAAATAAGACAAAGTATGCAATGGAACATTTATTAAAATAAGGCAAAAAGTATGCAATGATCGTCAAAGTAAAAGGCCTTGTATAACGCATAGCATGTTCATTAAACACTCACTTACATGATATTTTTTATGTGTTAAGACGCTGCTGCCGATGGGTTTCTCTGGATGCGGTAACTGCTCTTCCTCGTCTGCACTGTAACTGTGCGATGATATTTTCAATGTGTTAAGACGCTGCTGCCGGGTGCGGTAGCTGCACTTCTTTGTCTGCACTGTCACTATGTACTTTTGCTTTTATAATTTAAAAACGCGAGTTTAATTATTATTGTTTATTTTCGCAAGGCACGAAGTGCTCTTGCCTAAAACCAAATTAAAATTAAAAGTACCAAATTGAAACTTAAGCTACCCTAAGGCCACCAGTCTCTCTCCTCCTTTCCGCTGCGTCAGCGCCTCGTGCGGACGAATTCCGCTCCCAGTGCTCGCTATGCAACAGAGTCGCCGATCGTCAGGGCGAAGCTCTCTCTGCAAGGTGCACTGTCAGCGTTTTCGTGGGCTGTTGGCGACACCCAGCTTGGTGACAGCCAGCAGCCGGGTCGGGTGGCTTAACTTGTACATGGCTAGCGTGAGAACGCTGACCATGCATTTAGGCAGTGTGGTTCATAAATGGGTGACCGTGTTACACTTCCACCTCCATCGAATGCAAGCTGAATTGCTAGTTAACCGGACGGACGGACGCAACCCCTTGTGTGGTCTTATGTAATTTTTGGACGTGTCGGTGTCGATAAGGAAGCTCATATCCAGCCCTGCTACTTTTCGTCTGATGACGGGTAGCAGGGATTTTCTCCTAAAAAATTGAGGGCGTCAGAATCGCTTTCAGCATCGTCTTCGATGTGTGCCACAGCGCCGTTGGCGGCTTCGGCGTACGAGTTCTGTCCCTGTCCAGCATCTTGGGTTACATGATTGACCCTTTGTTGCTTGCTCTTACCGTTAGAGCGATCGGGCATGGCTGGCAGCAAACGCATATCTTTCATGGTACGATTCAACCTCTTGCGCGAGCGCCAGAGCTGACGGTAAGTCGCTTGGCTTTGCTGAGAATAGCACATCTGTGAGACTTCGCTTGAGTCCCGAAACAAACACGTAGTGCATCTTCGCAGAACTTTTCACCGAGGCCCTTTGCTAGGGTCGGCTCGTATGACATGTTGACTTTATTAGACAAGTTTTTTGCTGACCTCATCGTAATATTGCAGAAGAGACATGCTGCCTTGTCTCAGCGTGCCCAACTCTTGCTCGATTACGTGAATTGGACGTTTGTCGCTGTATGTGAAGTCGAGTCGACTTATAATCGCGTCAAATTTAAGTACTGCGCCGAAACAGGCCACAATAACATCCGCGGCCCGTCTGATTTCGTTTCTTATAATTATAACCGCCTGATAATGGCGTGCGCTGCCGTCATACGGCTTAAAAATACGGTAGGCTGCGAGAGCCGCCTGTCTCCATGAAACATACGATTCATGCGCGCCTGAAAACTCAGGCGAGCATTTGACGGCATCCAATGGCTCATCGCAGCGGATATCATTCCTTATTTCTATGGGTGCATAGGGTTGGACCTCTGGCGGCGTAATATACGCTGCCGCCAGCTGCTGAGACATTGAGTTGACTTTATCAAGCAAGGCCTTATTTGCAGTGGCTTGCTCAGCTAATGCAGCGGTGACAGCTGCCTGTATTACGAATTTCAACTGGTCTGCAACCACAATCAGAGTGCGAAGCATGGTAACTCGCGCGTGCATTTGATACGCTGCTTTTAATAATTATTCGACAAAGGTTTTTCTTTTTTTTATTTATTTTATTCTTGCTGCCAATAGTTTATTATTTTTCGTCAACCTATTCGACCATTACTTTCACAAGGCGCTGTGCGTGTTAAAACTTTTTACTGTTTAATTCCATTTTAAAAAAGACACTTGCAAAAACTGTATTTGTATACTTATTTTTAATTCGCAGTTCCAAGAACAGTTTAAAAAAAAGGTGCCCACTTAAATTTTTTGGTATAGTGTGGTGTTATAATCTGTAGTTGGTGTCTGCTGTTATGCACTGCGTTGTCTCTGCCTCCTGCGCTGCCGTCTCCGCTGTCCAGATAGCTTGCGCGTTGATCTGGCGATAAGTCGCTACCCAAAGAGCTCCAGCGGCTTCGGTGTAACGTGAAATTAAATTTGCGCTATAGCGCACCTCAGCCAACTGTACTCAAGAGGCAATGACGTTGTCGCTGTTTCGCCTGTGTTGACGTAGGTCAGCAGCAGCCACTTGTCCGATTTGATTTAGTCTGTCATTTAGTACTCTGTTTATTACAATTTGTTTGTTATTATTTTCTAGTTGTTCATTTATTTTTTTTGTAATAATTTCGTGATCATTATGGCCGGCCAACCATTTCCAAGCGGTACCCAAGATTTCTATTGATCTTGTTTTCCGCTGGAATGGGCTGAGCCTTCTGCCTTTGAGAGCTCGAACGTGAGGAATGGGTATATTAGGTTGTTTGCTCCCATTTCGTTGACTTGGTTTGATAAGTTATTGAATGCTGTCTCGTATTCTTCCACGTCAAACACATGAATGATCTTGAATGTGCCACTTTGAATTGCTGCGATGCCTGTCTTAATGGGTATCAGCTGTGAATGTGAATAGTCTAGTATGGTCGTGATGGCAAAACATGTTGGCAAGAAAAGTAACCTGGAAGAATATCATGTTTTTATATTAATTTTATTATCCACTTTTCCTGAGCGAGTTTTAATTTTTGTGTTTCTGTCTTCTGGAACTATTTCTTTTCTGTATTTTGGCGACAATTTTGAACCTAACCTTTTATCGATCTTAATATAGACTACGTCACCTTCGTTGTATGGCTTTATGGGAGATTTCTTTTGATTGTGGTATAGAATAGTTTCTTCCTGTTTATTTTTCAATTTTTGACCTCTTTGCGTGCCGAATCTAGTGTTTGGGGGTCTGTGATTTGTCAGTGGCCGAAAAATGTCTACTGGTTTTGTTTTAGTGGTTGAGTGGACAGATGCATTGTACTAGTAATGTTTATCCAGTCTCCAGCTGCAGGTTCTCCGGTAGTTTGGGAATTCACTGAAGTTAAGTTAGTTATGATGCGAGTCTTAACTATGACTCGATTGTATTTGATGGCCTTGTGGCTCAACAACAAAAATGAATACAACAAAGAATTCTTATGCGGCTTGTGCCGGAGCTTGCTTGTTACTTTATTGGTTCTTCTTTACAAACTAAAAATGCCAAATACAAAATGTTTACAGCTACCCTATGGAATTCGCGAGCAACCAAGTCATAGCCGGCAAGCCGACTCAGCATAATCATAACTCTGCTCCTGCGACACATAGCAAGAATCAGGTTACCATAGCTGACTTTGTTGCTAGGGCATTGGCTTAGCATATTGCATCAGCGCAACGCAACGCAACGCTACTCGGCCACTGACTTTCTGCCTTGCAGCGTCAGTGATATGCCCTGTGAGGGCTGAGCACTCTGAGTGCGAGGGTTACTTGATAACTGCTCCCCCCTTAAAGTTGCGCCGTCCCGGGGCACTCCATATGAGTCCATAAGTTGTTTTATCTCCCTCGACGCTCGTCTTCTTCTCAGAACCAGGCAGAGAAGAATGGAACTGCTGGAGACCAGGTTGACTCCTACCCCGGCCGTAAACCAGACCTAGGGCGACCACTGGGCTTCTGCATGATCCTTAACTTCTTGTATGACTCGGAGGTTATGCTCGTTCATTCGGTTCAGTAGTGGTAGACTTAAAACTGGGTCGTGGCCGATGACGTTCAGCAATGGGGACGTAGCTACTCCTGGCGTTTTGCTTAATGCCAACTTGGAGTTTACGTACTTGGTCCCGTTTATGATAGCTAGGCGCTGGAACGTTATTAGATTCGTGCCTCGTACCAATCTCTCTGGTCCGTCGTCAGTACTGACTTGTGCCGGAAGGTCGTTGATGATAATTGTGCCCTTATCCACCAATGTAATTGGCTTAAGGTGGCTGGCCTGAGTATGGCAGAGAGCTGAGCCTCCCGAGTGTAAGCCGCTGGCGCAGGTTTCGTGGTTCGCCAATTTGCAGAAGGTGGTGTAGCTGGTGGTCGCGCAGTCTGTGACAGCCATGATTCCGCTGGTGCATTCCGCCACGGTGTCATCTGTCAGCTGGAGCATGATGTTTTTGTGTGCCACGGGAAACATTGTTACTTTCTTGCAAATGAATTTAATTTGGGGGTAGTCAATTAGTATGCGGACTATGTTATCGGACTGGAATATCTTAATATTTGATACTTCCATTAGGTTGACTATGGGCACCTCTGTGGGATGTTCACTCAGAATAGACTTTAAGTCGTCGTGATCAAAAATGCTAGGATTTATAATGTTTGACTTAGCTAAAGTGATCGACAGCATCAAATTTTGAATTTCCGAAATTAACATTCTATGATTCGTATAAATGTGGCGTATCAGTAACATCCCCTTTTCTTTCTTTAAGCAATTTATTTACTGTCTCTGTAAGCCCATTTATGCGCTTTTGTGTTATGGTGTTAATCACCACTTGTCTATTGTTTGACTCGATGAGTTGAGATTCTGTCATTCTAATCCTTTCAAAGTCTGCAGCATCTGGTGTTCCTGCTACTACTTTCAATACGGTGCCCAAAAAGTCTATGCCTCTGGCTATACGGTGGTGGATCTTTAAAGCGGACAACAGGTTTTTGGCATGATCAATATCTACATCTAAAAGCTTTCGCATATGCGATTGGGGGAATAGCGTTGTCAATCTGTCAGTCTCGTCTAACATCGCGGCGAACTCTGTGAGGTTACTCGAGTGTCTTAAATAGCTGCGTTGCTCCCATACCATTACTTCTCCGTCCATAACGGGAATGTAATTGGAATGCGAGTAGTCTGTGATTCGCGCATTTACAACTGCGAAAAGAGTAAGAACGATGCCCACGAACCTGCAAGAGACAGTTTAATCCTATGAGTTTTGTTTCCTCAATTTTCTTACGTACTATTCTTAACTTGGGTATTATGATTTCAAAATTATAAAGGCAAAACATAGTATGAGCAGCTACCTTAGGTTGTCCTTATGGACCACCCTCCCCTTAATAAGAACAGACGTTCCTAGGTCTGCTTGAATAGTCTCCTCAGAACACAAGGGGGTCAGCTTGTTGCACAATCTTTTGTTGTTGTTTACAAATACTTTTTCCCCTACTTCAAAAACCCTATTTTGCCTCGATGCATTATTCCGATCTAGCTGAGCCTGCTGAGCGTTAGCTATTTTGCTTCTAATGTTTTCCTTGAATTCTTCGGTTGACGCGTGGATTACCTCTATCGGCTTTTTCCCGGTGACCGAATGAATTGTGCGGTTGTACCTAACGGTCGCTTGCATTATGAGTTCAATAGTGTCTTCGAATTTCTTTTCCAACTTAAGGCACCTTGCTATTTCTGACAATGTACTGTGGAAGCGTTCTACCTGCCCGTTCGATGAGCTATGCATCGGGGGTGCATTGACTACATCAATCCCGAATTGGTTTTTCAATAGAGACGTGATAGTCTCTGAATTGAATGCTGCTTCATTGTCGCAGTATATTGTCTTGGTTTTGGGGAAAGAATTTACAAGCTGGATAATTGGGATCTTAAGATCTGTTATTGTCCGAGACGCTATTGGCTGCGTGATGGCGAATTTAGAAAAGTGGAAAATATATCGATGTGCAGCATTTCGCCGGCATATGTTGGTACCGGTGTCACGCCGAGCTGTTGTTTCTTTGGATGCCTGTCATACTTAGCTTTAGTGCATATCTTACAGTTGGCTATCACCTCCGAAACTAGCTTAAACATTTTTGGGAAATAATAGTCGCACAGAATTTGTTTAACATTTTCTTGCGCAGCCCTATGAGCGCGACTATGCTCCGCTATAACGATTTCTCTTTGCTCGTTTTGGTCAGTAATGTCAGTCACAAGATTTTTGCAATGCCAAAATTTTGTTGCAGGAAAAAATCTTACCAATTCGTCTTGTATATAAGCCAAGGTGTGGAGATTGCAATAAATTGCATTTACCACGCCTGGTTGCACCACTTGTTTCACCTCACGGAGAGCTTCGTCATCCCGAGTGAAATATATGGTGTGCCTTATTTTTTCGCGGAAAAGCACAAATGTGCGTTTCAAGGGAAATTGTGCTTCTTCCAGAATTATCTGGTTCCTGAAGCAATTAAGAGGCTTATCTGTGGCATCGATAGTGTAAGTCAACGATAGCTCACTGTGTATAGTGGCAACATCGGACTCTATCTCGCTTTGCAGAGCGTTAATATTTTGGCGCGAAAGCGCATCTGCCACAAAGTTTTCTTTGCCGGGCTTGTAAAAAATTTTTGCATTATGCTCGTCAATAAAGGCCTTCCATCTTTTGATTTTGGCATTTGGATTCCTATCTGAGACCGCATAAGTTAGGGGCTGGTGATCTGTGTACGAATTTTTTTCGACATATGCTTACTAAAGGAGCCATTCTCGCCCCTAAGTAAGTTTGTCAAAGGCCTTGCAATTGCTGCAAAGTCCTTAATAAATCTTCTATAGTAGCTAGCAAGGCCCAAAAAAGACCTGAGCGCATACAAACTTTTGGGTTCTTCGAACTCTCGAATAGCGCGCACTTTTTCAGGGTCAGTTTTAACCCCGCCCTTTGTTACAACAAAGCCTAAGTTTTCTACGCTTTCTTTGAAAAAATGGGTGTTTTCTCTTGAGACTTTCATGTTGGCGTCACAGAGGCATTTGAGGACCCAGTCAATATGCTTGACATGATCGGACTCATTTTCAGAAAAGATTATGACGTCATCTATGTACACATAGCACGTCTTGCCTATCTGCTCCCCCAAAACGTCATCTATAGTTCTTTGAAAAATGCTTCCAGCATTTTTTAACCCGAAAGGCAGTCTGCAAAACTCGTACTTGCCCCCGTTAACAGAATATGACGTTTTCTCGCGGTCTTGTTCTGCAAGGTAAATCTGATGGTAACCAGACTTGAGGTCTAACGTAGTAAAGTATTTAGCTTTACCTAAATTGGCTAAGATCATGGCAATATTGGGCATGGGGTACCTATCTGGTATAGTCTGCTCGTTTAGTTTCCTAAAATCGATTACCAATCTCTTATTTCTATTTCCGTGTTCATCTAAACCCTTTTTGTCGACAACCCAAGTGGGGTTGTTGTATGGCGATTTAGAGGGGCGAATGATCCCATTCTGCAACAAGTTCTTTATTTCCTTGTTTACAAACTCGGCTACCCCCATCGGATGTGGGTAGAGCTTTGAGTATATGGGGTTGTTGTCGGTTGCGCGAATTGGCGCAACGACTGAGGTGTTGAAAGGCAGCGCCTCGTTAGGGGTCGAAAATGCCTTGATTCTGCTCAACGCCATCTTTTTAAGCTCGCTTTTAACTGTTAACGGCACTACTATGTCGTCAACATGGGTGAAATTTACATTGTCGCACTTATGGTACTGCAACATTTCTGTTGTGTCACCGTAATTGATCGTGCTTCACTTCAAGTCCAATGTAGCCCCTACTTTTGTTAAAAAGTCTAGGCCTATGATTGCATCGAACGTTGTTAGAGAGTCTAGCAGAAAGAATGGGGTTTTTTGCCCAAAAATGTGCATGTAACATTTTTTATTTATTTTGTTAGAGCCGTGTATTGAACTAACAATGAATGGGGAGTCGACCAACACTACTCCTTTGAGCTCCTTTACGGGCTTAATGTAGTTTTTGGCCGCTCCAGTGTCGATGAGTACCTTTAGTTTCCTCCCAGCCAGTTGCTGTCCTCTAAAAAATTAAGCGATCCGGCCTCATTGCCAGAGTCACTGTCATCATCTATGCTAGCTACGGCCGCCGTAGCTGCCTCCTGGTACTTTTGTGAGTCCTCAGGTTGGGCCTGTTGACTTATGTTATTAACCCTCTGTCGTCTCTGTCCTGTCATTCGTTCGGAGTTATTGCTTCTCTTCTGATTTCTATTGTTATCAGAATTTGGGTCGCCCTTTTGGGGGTTCCAATTGGTTTGTTGCCTGAACTTAGAGGATGAGTCCACTTCCATGGGCTCTTGTGGTGGCCTATCGTCATTCTTTTGGGTATTTTCTGCCAGTTGAGGCCTATTCTGACCCTGTTTCTTCGTATAGTGCGGATTCCTTTCTGGGGCCCGCTCATTTCCACCACTCCTACCCTGCCTATCATACTGGCTGTTTGGCTGTCTATTGCCCTCAGAAGCATTATTCCTCTCTTCCATTGCCTTGGCATAGGAATTAGCGCAAATATTTTGTAACCAGAATTTGTGTTGTCTCACTGTTTCGTTTATCACTCTTATTACTTTATATATTTCAACAATAACACGACTTAAAGTTTTCTGAATTAAACATTCCACTTACATTTGTGGCCTCCTAACGGGTGTGGCTTCTTAAAAAAACGTTGGGCGTCAGTAATGTTTATCCAGTCTCTAGCTGCAGGTTCTCCGGTAGTTTGGGAATTCACTGAAGTTAAGTTAGTTATGATGCGAGTCTTAACTATGACTCGATTGTATTTGATGGCCTTGTGGCTCAACAACAAAAATGAATACAATAAAGAATTCTTATGCGGCTTGTGCCGGAGCTTGCTTGTTACTTTATTGGTTCTTCTTTACAAACTAAAAATGCCAAATACAAAATGTTTACAGCTACCCTATGGAATTCGCGAGCAACCAAGTCATAGCCGGCAAGCCGACTCAGCATAATCATAACTCTGCTCTTGCGACACATAGCAAGAATCAGGTTACCATAGCTGACTTTGTTGCTAGGGCATTGGCTTAGCATATTGCATCAGCGCAACGCCCGCTACTCAGCCACTGACTTTCTGCCTTGCAGCGTCAGCGATATGCCCTGTGAGGGCTGAGCACTCTGAGTGCGAGGGTTACTTGGTAACTTGTATGTAATTTTGGTTGGACCCGGTGTCTATCAAAAATTTTAGCGTTTTGCCGTCCCCCGCTGTTACCTTAAAGTATGGTAAGGAGGAACGGTTTACTCTAAAAAATGTAGCTCCGCTGTGTCTATTACGTCATTTGGGTCGTCGTCCAGTTGCCAGGTCGCTTCTCCCTGCAACTCGTCGAGGTCTGCAGTTTGTGCAGCCTCGTAATAAGCTTGTTCGTCTGCGTCCGCGTTTAGTTGTAGTTCTGTATCTGTTTCTGTCTGAATATTAAATTGTCTTTGCATCTTGTTCGGATTTTGGACTGTGCCCATGCTTAATGGTCTTTTCGCTGCTACTTCAAAATTTGGCCTGTTCATATAGTTCACATTGCGTGATCGAATTGACGGATCTACCTCCATTGGTACTGGCTTGGGTTGCGGACGAGGGGGTGGCGGTGAGCCGTTTTGTCCCTGGGGGTTAAGGTATTGTGCCGCCATTGGGGTTTGTTGAAAGCGCGGTATAGGGTTTCTTTGAAACGGTGAGGGTACCTGGGGGTTTGGTTGGTAGTATAGATTTGGTTGGAAATGTTGCCTAGCAACTGCGGGTTTTCCCTGGGGAGAGTTTTGTCGCGGTAGGAGTGGGGGCTGTCGTCCCGAAATAAGATTCCTTGGGGTCTGGTCTTTTGGTTTTCTAGAAGACTGCACAAATGGAGTGCGTGTCCTAGATCGTATGGTTCCTTGATGGCTAGAAGTTGGGATAGGTTACCGCTTAATCCCCTAACGAATGTGTCTAGAGCCTTGTCTCTATAAAGGGCTGTTAGGGTTTGGATAGTTTCTTGTGAAGCATCGAGGCTGCCTATCTGAATAAGGATCAGGGAAAGCTGATGGTATACGGTTTGGTAAAATTCCTGAACTGATAGATTTCCTTGTGAGAGTGAATACAGCTGGTATTCCAAGGTTTTTAAATCCCGTCTATCTGCATAATTTGATGTTAAGCATTTGGAAATTGCTTTCCAGTCAAGGGGCGTATTATACGACTCCAGAACTGCGTCTGCTTCGCCTACTATTTTGTTCCGAATAGCCAGCAAGATCCCGTAGTATTTTGGGGACCCGATCTGGTTTTCATATAATTTTAACACTCTCTCTACGCTTTTTTTCCATGAGTTGAATTCGCTTTTTGATCCTGAGAAATCTCTAAGGATGCGAACTATGACCGGAAGTTTGTCTAAGTCGTCTAGTTTGTTTTGGAATTCTTGCCTAATGCTTTGGTCTTGAAAGCCGGCGAAATCCTTATTAGGATTTAGAGCTTCTTTGACCATCTGTCCTAAATTATTACATAGCAGTTCGTTTACTACCTTTTCTACATCTTTTTGGGTAACGAGTCTGGCTTGTATAGCCTGAGAGGATGGAGAGGTTGAGGGACCACCAAGGGCTCCTAGTTTAGCTAACAGTTCGTCGTCTGGCATGTTGTTGGGTGAAGGGAGCTTTAAATATTTTTTCCAAATTTTTCTTTTATATTATAGGGTAAAAGAGGTAAAAGGGATTTTGAGTTTTCGGGAAAGGAAAAGGAGTTCAAATATAAAGGTATGTTCAGGGAAACTCAGGGGTTGATAAAGCAGTAATTGAAAATTTTCAAGAGTCGGCAAACAATAATTGGAATAATTGGAAATTCAAAATTTTCCAGGTCACAAATTTGATAAAAATTTTTTGAATTTGTCTTGTGAAATAGTTTTCCTTGTCCTAATTTAATTTTTTATTGGGGTTTTCAAGTCTTAAGTATCTAGCTAATCTTTAATTCTTGAGAGAATTTTTTAAAATCTTTTTTTTAAAATATATTTTTAACTTGTTTTTGCGTTTCTTTGCTTTTATTTATTAGTTTCTGATTTGTGTTTCTTAAAAATTTAGCTTACAGTAATGACATTTCGGCGTGTTCCCGCGCTGGTAAGGTTGGCAGCTTCCCGTTTTTCCCGCGTTGCAGCGACAGCGATTCGGGTGACTAGGGTACCTTCCCTACACCTTTCTTCTAGAAGATACGCGTGCCTCTCCGGACGGACACTAGAGGGCTCACGGCGATTATTGGAATCCTGGTTTTTGTTCGAATGTCAATTCACTGACACTTGCGCACTCGTGGTTCTGTTTTTTGCGGCACTTCCGTGGGGGCGATTGCAATACCCAGTTTCGTACACGTGAACTGTTAGTTTCGGGTGGTCCTTGCGCACTTGAATTGCGATTGCAATACCTAATTATCGTGCACTTCAGATCGTTTACAAGGACACTTTGCGGACTCGCGTTTTGATAGGATTTCAGTGGAACTCTTAGGGGCGATTGCAATGCCTAATTGTTGCGCACTTTAAGGATCACTATTACTGTTCACAAGGATTACCGCTTCGACCCGAAACTTTTACGAGGATATTTATTTCATTGCGCGTCGCGAACTTCTACCAGGTCCCTGCTCGGGCGCCAGTTAAAAAGTTAGGATTATTTTTGTTTAAAAAAATAATGTTTTATTTAACAAGTTCAAGTTAAGACTAATTTACAATTGTTAAGTTAAACTCCATCAAACCTAAGGCGTCGCCCTGACGCTGCCGCTGCTCTGCTGGTTCTTGGCTTTCCCTCGATGTCATTGGCCGCGTTCGCTGTCGCTGTAGCTGCTGTTGGCCGGCGTTGGTTGCCGGTTGGTGCAATATGATCCTCCGCTTGTGGAGTTCCTATGTGGCGCTTTGCTATTGGTGCTTCCGTGGTTTCGGCCGGTGCCCGCTGCATTTGGTTGTTGACGGTCCCACGGTGGCTTAGGGTCGTTAACGCCTTGGTGTCACATGTCCGGTTATGGTGCGTTGTCGATCCCACGGTGACCTGATTGGCATGTGCAGACTCAGCGCACGTGGCTGTCTGCACAAGTTGCACTTTTCCGATCACACGGTTATTGGCTGGCGAATTCCAGGTTGTTATATTGTTGTTGTTCTGGAATTTGCGCGTGTGATGATATTGCCTTTTTTGTTGTTCTCCGCTACTTGCGCGTGTGGCGCTCTTAAACTCTTATTACAGAGCTATGACATCTTGGGCCTTAACTTATATAACTTTTTTTTTTGTTGCTTGCTGTCATTTATGCTTCTGAAGATCCTGCCGGCATCTTTGTCCTTAGGTTGGCACTGTCGGTTCCTTGAGGTTAGAATGAAAAGCTAGGCTGTGCCGGTGTTGGATGTTGCACAGGCCTGTTGTAGGGTGCAACTCTTGCACGTATATTAGTTATTTAGATCCGTCCTCCAGCGGGGTAGACCTCTCCACTGGTCAGGAATTATTGTTTATAGTAGTAGTATAAGTAAAAGTTAGACTGTGTCTTCAATACCTCTTTCGATCTTCAGACACCGCTCGATTTCTACCAGGGTACTGTGGAATCTCTCTACCTGTCCGTTTGTGCGTTCATAATTTGGACATTAAATTGGTTACTTAAAAGTGATTTGAATGTCTCAGATTTGATAGACGGCTCATTTGCACAATAAATCGTTTTCATTCGTCGATAGAAATTCATAAGCTGAAATAATGAGATTCTTATGTCGGTTGTTGTTCTGGAAGCAATTGTTTGGACAATCGAAAATTTTGAAAATTTGTCCAAGCTAGTAAGAAAGTGCTGAATATATGCCAATATTGGTAGTTCGCATAAAATTGCGTTGCCTACATCTTTCTTTACTACGTCACATATTCTCTGAATGAGTGTTTCTCTGTCTAACATAATTACCGTTCCAACTGAAGCAGTTGACCGGGTTGTCTGTCTTTTCAATAGTGTAGGTAAGTGATAACTCGCTGTGTATCGTGGCAATATCAGACTGTGCGTCTCCTTTTAACGTTTGGATGTGATGACGCGGCAGTGTGTTAGCGACGTAGTTTTCTTTTCCCGGCTTGTAAAAAATTGGGCATTATGGCAAAAGTTAGGGGTTAGTGACCCTTCTTGTCATCTGTATATAGCAGTAGGTACGAGGGTCGTTTGATAAGTCCGTGACTTTTTGTATTTGCCGCGCACCTGCTCTAAATACAACACTGCTCCTGTCAGCAGTTATCGATTAACAGCTGACTGTAAAATTTTGAGAAAGCTGCGTTTTTTGGTTTGCGTTTTATAGGCATTAAAAGCAGACGATCTCGTGAATTTTAACGAAAATGGAAAAAAGTGAATTTCGTGTGCTAATGGCAAAATTTCATAAATTGGGCTACGAACTGCTACCCCATCCAGCATATTCTCCAGATTTAGCCCCCTGTGACTATTTTTTGTTTCCAAACATGAAGAAATGGCTCGGCGGTAAGAGATTCGGGTCAAATGAAGAGAAACACAGAAACAAACGACTATTTTGAGGGCCTTGAGAAAACCTATTATTTGGAAGGAATAAAAAAATTGGAAAAACGCTGGACTAAATGTGTAGAGCTAAAAGGAGATTATGTTGAGAAATAAAACGCTTCTTTGACGAAAAAAATATATTTTATTCAAAAAGTCACGGACTTATCAAACGACCCTCGTATTACATTTTCAAATGTAAGAACCTCTTTAGGTTATTTGCTATTTTCGATGTCACTTATAGGTCTTGCTATAGATGCAAAATCTTTAATAAAACGTCTATAGTAGCTTGCTAAGCCCAGGAATGATCTTACATTAAGCAGTGTGCTTGGCTGTTCGAAAAATACTGGGAGCATTTTTTATGCCAAAAGGAAGTCTGCAAAATTCATATTTCCCGTTTTCTACTGAGAAGGCAGTTTTCTCTCTGTCGTTTTCAGAGAGTAGTATCTGGTGAAAACCAGAATTTAAATCTAAGGCGGTAAAGTATCCTGCCTTGCCTAAGTTTGCCAAAATGAAAATAACGTTGGGGATAGGTTAGGTATTTGTCTTCGATTGCTTTTAAATTAAGTTTCCTATTACCAAACGTTTGTTTGTATTTCCCTGTTCGTCCGTCCCCTTTTTATCTACAACCCAAATTGGGTTGTTATATGGTGACGGAGATAGTCGGATAATACCATCTCTTAACATAGCTTGTGTTTCTGAATTTACAAAATCGGAGACGCCCATCGGATATGGATACAATTTTCCATCACGTCTGGATTTCAACATAACCTCAACTGAAAAACCTTTAAATATCTCCCAAAAGATATAGAATCCTGATCTGGGCATGTGATACATGCTTTAATATGTATATTGACCTTCTTAGTCCGAATTCGAAGTGAAAATTTACACTAGACGTCTAAGTTTCGATTTAACCTCAAAAAACTCGAAAAATTTTTGGAGCCTCATAAAATAATGGGGGGTCATTATCGGGTCATGAAATATATGTTTCTATATCCGAATCTGAACTCAAAACCTGCCTATCACGACAGAATTTCATTTTGTATTTTTATTTTAAATATTTTAATTTAAGATTGATTTGTAAAAAAATAATCGGGTAAGAAAAAAGACATGATTTATTATTTATAAACTATTGTGCTGCTGCCGCCGGTTGATGTTATTTGCTTGTTGTTTTTGATATGTTTGATTGGATATCGCTTTGGGGTTTTGTTTATTTTTCACTTTGATTTAGTTTTTAGTTCTTCTAACGATCACGAAATAGTATTTTGATAAAACGGTTTTTGGTACGTATCGAGAGTTTTGCGATAACTTTGAAACAGTATTTTGGTAAAACGGTCGAGGGTCTTAAGAGCACGTTGGGCGCCAATCAACAAGTTTCAGAGTAGATTTGGGGTTTGCGAGGTGACGCCCGTCGCGATTTATTCCCAAAAATCAACTAAGTCGAAGTACATTCTTTCTTATAATGATAGCTAGCCCTTCACCCTTAAACTGCTGATCTGGTGCTTCGTGCTGAGTGTCAAAATAAGTAGGTGAAGCAAGAAGTACAACGTTCTCGCTGAGTCGCTGGGAACGCTGTTGGGTAACATTGCAGAAAGTGCAACGATCTCGCTGAATCGCTGGGAACGCTGTTGCGAAACATCCAACGTTCTCGCTGAGTTGCCGGGAACGCTGTTTGGTAACATCCGCTGGTTAAGCTGAACCGGCATTCGTGGCCCGCTGATTACGCGTGGTCAGCTTGGCAACTTTCGTGTTGCTAAGTGATCGTGTTAACTTATACATACTTACTTTATAAGTCTTGAGTCCAACAAACTATCTGTCAATAGTCTAAGATAGACACTGCATTCCCGATAAAAAAAATATGCGGCGCTTATTTATTTTGTTGTTTATTTCAACCTCGACTTTTAGACTAATTGTACAGGGTTTTAAGTGCATGCTAAACAGCAGAAGTTGCGCAACAATCATGCGCTTGTATACACAAAATGCAATGCTCGCGTTTCATATTACATACTTATGCATGCGCAAATTGTATGTGCAGCGTTAAGAAAGATTTATGTCAGCGTAATATGTGAGGCATATTATGCTACTATATGTATATTATAGTATATTTATTGGTGCGTGAATATTGTACGATGACGTGACGATAAAAGCACATCTAAGGTATTTGTTAAGGCCTGGAAACTTTGAAGCGCGTAGCTATTATTCTCAAATTAAACCCCGATTAATGTTTTTCTTTTACGTCTTCATGATTTTTATTAAATAATTAGTTGGTAAGCCTCGGAGTGCAAAATGGGAACTGCCCGACAGATGACTCTCCCACCGGACCGGGTCTTCTGCCGCAGTATGCCGCGCTAGCAACAAAGTTGCGGCCACTCAACAACAGGCTCAGCAGTTTGTGCGTCCGTGATCAGAGGGCTATGGAGCGGGGGCGCGAAGTATTCGACGGTTGCCGATGGTCCGGTTTATTGTCGCTGGCGACATAGCTTCCGCTTGGAGACACAGCAAATGTCAGAGTTTTATGTCAATGGATGGCTGGTGGTAAAGAGTTTGGGGCAAGAGGAGAGAGAGAACCCATGTGCAGTGTCATAGCTCGTCCCCCGCAAAGATCTGCGTCCCGCAGATTATTGGCCTTGGGAGCCCCGTGCTTGTACCCTGTGCCCCTAAGGCCAGAAATCAATACCTTTCAATCGGGATGCCTTTCGTTGACGTCAGTTTTTTGCATAAATGGTAGAGGAACGTAGCAATCGCCATTGCGATCGAAACTCCACCAGGAAAAAACAGCCTTTCGGCGAGTCCCGATAGTTTCCGAAGGCTGTCCAAGTTGAAATAATTCACGTACTGGAGAGATAGTGCAGTGTTCTAATGTAACTTAAAAGTTTGTCATTTCGACTGGTATTGTCTATAGTGGTCCTCATCACAAGCCAACGCAATAAGGAATAAGTAATGAATTTGTAACTATTGATGCACAGAAAAATTACTGTCTGTTTACAACTAGTCACTCTTGGCTGTAAATATCGGAATGAACCTATCGTATAGCTACAATTAAATTACCAACTAATTACGAGGGTCGTTTGATAAGTCCGTGACTTTTTGAATAAAATATATTTTTTTCGTCAAAGAAGCGTTTTATTTCTCAACATAATCTCCTTTTAGCTCTATACATTTAGTCCAGCGTTTTTCCAATTTTTTTATTCCTTCCAAATAATAGGTTTTCTCAAGGCCCTCAAAATAGTCGTTTGTTTCTGTGATGACCCGAATCTCTTACCGCCGAGCCATTTCTTCATGTTTGGAAACAAAAAATAGTCACAGGGGCTAAATCTGGAGAATATGCTGGATGGGGGTAGCAGTTCGTAGCCCAATTTATGAAATTTTGCCATGCTGACACGAAATTCACTTTTTTCCATTTTCGTTAAAATTCACGAGATCGTCTGCTTTCAATGCCTATAAAACGCAAACCAAAAAACGCAGCTTTCTCAAAATTTTACAGTCACCTGTTAATCGATAACTGCTGACAGGAGCAGTGTTGTATTTAGAGCAGGTGCGCGGCAAATACAAAAAGTCACGGACTTATCAAACGACCCTCGTAACTTAAAACCTTGTCATTTCGACTGGTATTGTCTATAGTGGTCCTCATCACAAGCCAACGCAATAAGGAATAAGTAATGAATTTGTAACTATTGATGCACAGAAAAATTACTGTCTGTTTACAACTAGTCACTCTTGGCTGTAAATATCGGAATGAACCAACATATCGTATAGCTACAATTAAATTAATCTACCGAGTTGCTTATATTTCCAACCAAGTCGAAATAAGCAAACTTATTATAATTATGATGATGAATTAAAAAAAGAACAGCGATTATAATTGATTTTTTGTGTTAACTGTTTGCTTATACAATTATCATAACAGTGAATTAAATACAAATAAAAAAGAGTTTTAATCACCTGCTATTGCTCCTGGTTTACTTCTATAATAGTGTATATTCTATATTTAAAATCCCACCAAGGAATGACTGATTGACGGCTTCAACTTTAAAAAATGTTATGTTTTATTTTAGCAGCGGGAAATCGCCTTTATTCATAATACGGAACTATGTACAAACCTTTTTTTAAACTAATTTCCAAGCGACACTAATTTATATTGTCAAACATTTCTGTATAATTACTTGTAAAACTGTTGAAGTTAAATCAAATATATTTAATATTACTGTGATAAATACACTTTGAACTGAAAAAACATGCGTACATAATTGAATTCCTTTGTTTGATAATCAGTCTATTTTTCTTTTTCCCCCAAGTTCATTTTTTTTTATTTATTATACATATTTGGTTTTACACCAAAAAATATTAAGCATTTTATTTTTCTTAAATTTACGCTTACGAATTTGTTATACTCTAATTGTAACTTTTAATAGGGCTTTCTGGTTTGCATGGTAAAAAGCTATTTAAATTAAAAAATAGTATGATTTCTAATTTTATTTTATTCACCTACACGCATTATATATACACATATTGCAATGTTAATGCTTGAGGCGGTTCAGTCGGCTGAAATCGGTCTAATAATTTAAAATATACCGATATATATTGGCAAGCATTAAAACATTATTAAAATTTTATTTCGTGCAATTCCTTTGGTGCTTGAGCTTGCATTTTGCACGTTTGCGAGAGATTTGACATAGTTAGAATTTTTTGTTTTTGATACTGGTACTGCTGCTGTTGTTGATACCGAGTATTATAACTATCACCTAATAATTGCGACTTTTCAACGCCAACATATAATATCTGCATTTTGTTACGATGTTCTTCAAATATGGCTTCCATTTGTATCATGCACTGCTGTAGTTGATCCTGTCAATTAATATTAATAGTTACGTAAGTTCGATTAATGCAATTTTTTCTATCATAAAATAGTTATTATATGATACAAACCTGTCCTACACTTGTTAGATCAGTTAGAAGATTTAACAAAAACTGTATGTTATGCCCTGTACATAAGTCCCATTTAAGCCCACTCATTGCAGCGGCAATGCTTGATGCCGCTATTGTGCTCGCCGAATACTTGGTAAACTTATGCTCTGCGGAATTAAAAATCATTTTGTAAGCACGTTAAAAAATAAAACAATAATAAAATTGATAATATTCCGAGAAGCTTCATTTCTAAAATTAAAAAAAAAACTGAATATTTGCAAAAGAATATTGTGATTAAAATAAATTCTAGTTTTCCAATGGGATAGTCTTGAACCCACATGCTCTATTACAAATTCATATATTGTTAACACTATGAACATTTCGAAACCATATTTTGCATGATTACGGCCAATGAAGCTGTAACCTTCATTGACTATCTTGGTATTTTAACTATTAACTGAACTTTTTTTCAAAATATATGCATTTAAGATCATCAGCTATATATTTTCTTACCTTTTGCCGCCAGTGATATGAATGCCTGAGCGTGATGACGTACTTTTTCCATATTAAAATCAGAAAAATGTTTACTTCTAATAGGTAGACGTGGTAACAATAGTTCCAAAAAATCCAGCGGCGTCACTGTTGATAAATCCCAACCGAGATGGCTCAAAACGTAAAGTTCCCATTTCTGAGAATAATAAATATTTATTTTAATTTTTTAGTATCAAAAAAATATAATAATCTGGGAAGTAAAACACGTTAAACAAGATATTCTTTTCCTAATTTAACCAACTAACTCAGAAGTGTTTTAGCTAGCCAGCGAGTATAAGAACCAGACAGACCTTTTATGCCCTTACAATTGTTATCTCCTCCGATTAAATAGAATAGAATAATATGGTACACATTCATTAACAACTATAATTACAACTCTAATAATATATGCATCATTTTTAAGAACAACTTTTTATAATTGATTGTTTCGTTGAAAGATATAGGATATAGATGTCTGAGTGTAATGAAATGCAAAAAAAATAAATTTGGTTGCAATATTTTCAAAAATAACAATCTACCGATAGGTCAATGGCAGCTTTACGATACAGCGTGAAGAATTAAGAACTATGTGAGCTAAGTTTCATTCAACAAATACACAGCAGTTGCCACAGACAAACGGAAAGACATTGCTAGTTCGACTTCTCTGTTGATATTTTTTCAGAATATTTATACTTTATAAGATCATAGGTATCACCAAAAATTAATATACCTTCTGCAAGGATAGCCAAATTTAAAAGTTTATTTGCGGGAAAAAAAGCATGGAACGTAAGATTTGAATTATAGTCTAAGAGCGTAGATTATAATAACTGAACTCTGTGTGCAAACAGAAAAACGGACGTCCGGAGGTAACTAGTTTAACTCAGCTATCGATACTGACTAAAAATATATATAATGTGACTCGGGGAAGCGTGTCGATTTTCATTAATCTTTTTAAGTTTTGAATTCTTTCAACATTTAGGTCGCATTCGACCTACTCAAAATCAAAGTAGACAACAAAACCTATAAAGTAAGTACATACAGGGCCGTGCAAAAGTAAGTATCGGGTTTTAGTGGCGCCTAAAAACTGTATCTAATTTATAAGAGTACATTTATTTTAACTTTTTTTATTTTCCTTGAACAAGAATAATAAATAACCGAAAGAAATATAAAAATTTCTATGTATTCAAATTTGTCTCATTATGTATTAACGAATCCAATTTTTACAATTACGGATAGAGTCCACAGTATTTTCAACAAATTCATGTTCAATATATATATGCTCAACTAACTCACTCCAATTAACTGGATTAACCTCACTTTCTTAATATAAATGTTAGGTTTTCAATCTATTTTATGACGATTTTAGGTGAATCCTTTATGTTCATCGGTAAAGACGGTAACATGTTACTAAAGTATAACAACTTCGACAATTTTTTTGTTTTTGTTTCATACCGTTAATCCTGTTATAGTTATAAGTAAATAACTAACAAAAAACGAAAATAAGTGGTTTATACTTACTATCAAATCGTCTTTGTTTATACTATTATCCGTATAGAATACTAGAAGCTCTGCGGATAATGCGTTGCAACTAGGCTCACGTAGTTTGGAAGCTAGTAACAAGCAAGCAGCTGCTAAAATTTGAAGATGAGTTTTTCGCACTGACTTCTTCGACAAAAAGCGGTCCAAATAGTTCAATGCCAGTAGAACAACTTCTTCTTGACACTTTTCCTCTGTACACAACTGAAATAATAAAAAAACACATACATGAATATATTTATTATTGCATCAAACCGTATGGGCAAAATTGTTGTTATATATACATAAATATAAAGGAATTTAAATTTTAGCATAAATCTAAATTAGAATTCACGACAAAGTTACAAAATTTCGACATTTAGTTTTCTAAAGATATAATTTTTTCCTAATGGCTTATTTAAAATATTAAATTTAAAAATAAAAATAACAAAAAAAAACACTTGCAGGCACTAACGCCCACATATCAAATATTTTTAATAGTTTTTTAAAAACACTGATAAAATAGTGTTAAGAAACATTGATTGGATATGGTTCTATTTTTACAAAAAATGTTATTAGGACTTTGGAACATTGAAAATGTTCAAAAAAGACTATACCCACTTTGTGCAAATGTACGAGAGTGGTCTAGTTTCCAGGCTATGTTACAACATTTTTAAATTTTCTTGGTATTTATTTATTGACATATTCTCCTTTAAGTTAATGCACTTCCACCAGTGACGGTTCTGCTTCTTTAACCCAGCTTGTATTCATACAGACGTATGCATGTTACCCTTTTAGAAACTTAAACATTAAGTGGAATATGTTAAGGAGAATATGTTAAGTAACAATAGACATTAAATTATTATTTTAAACATTTAAATAGCCAATTTAGAATGCATTTATGTTTGTTACAAGCTGAAGGAGGCAACACAGACGTGGATCAGGATTATTTGTCGAGTCGATAAAAACATGTGCGTCTGTCTGTCCGTCAGAATAAACGCAACAATCTCATTTATTATAAAGGCTGGACATCAAATTCTACATAAAGATCCCTTTATATCAAAATTTTTTGTGCAACGCGAACCACCGTCGCAACTCAGTAATGTACGATTATTAAGAAAAGTGTATCTGCTTCAATATATAATACTTTAGATCAACGACGTGCAGAAACTTACTTTTCATTAATCATGAGTATAGAGCACAAAAATTCGGACGCTGAACAGTCGACAAACGCAAAGCGTAAGCGGGCGTGAATGAGGGCCGAGCGTGCACGAATGTGAGCGAAACGCACTCATGCGTTGGTTGAGAGAGCAAAAATGTAAACGAATTGATAAACGTGCGAGTAAAAAAATAAAGCGCAAGTTTTTTTCAGGGTATTGCACACGTTAGCTTGTATTAGTCATGCTCGCCTCTGATATAGTTACATTCCATATACACCTGTCTCCAAATTGCAACTAAATCGGACAATAAGCCCAATTTCCGGGCAGCGCTTTGAACGTCAACGTCACGCCGCTTTCGTATTGCATGCGTGTCTTCAGCTTATATGAACTGCGCGAAAGGTATCTTTCTGCCCGCACGACTGTAGCATTTGTCTGGTTTTTTTTAACCTCTGACAACATGAAAGCCCTTTAACGCGTTTCCCCAATGAATAGAACAATGGGCATTTAATATACTTTGACTTCATATTTTAAAATATTTTCAACTTCAAAAACCAATTCCGAATTCACCATGTACATCTGAGTGTCGACCGAACTTCAAAATACCATTAAAATTGTTTAATACTCTAAAAAAATAATACGATCATAGCTGGATAATTATTTTGTAATTGAAAGTCCCTAGCCTGACAAAAGCTGTTCTGCTTCCCTAATAAAATAGCCTAGACCCGTTTTTGAATAAATTACTATCTGCGCAGGAACTGCGGTGTCCATATTCAGATGTGTCCTCCTCATACATACCAAGGTAAGTACTTGGTAATTTCGTATTCCTTGAATATCCCCCCTGGAATGCAAACTAATTCTTTACTAAGCCAAGGTATTGTTGGGCTCCTTGGCTAGTCTGAATAGCCAGTAACGCTCGTTAGGTTTATCAACCCAAGTTTTCACCCGGGTTGAGACAGTGGACCCCCCTCCACCACAAACAGGTACAGGACCATGAAATGAAAAACTGACCCTACCCTCGCTAGGTTGTCCGCCGAAAAAGAGAGACTTTTTTACGTAAAGAACGGGTTTAAGTGTATGCAGCTTCATCAACCTGGCAAAATTACGGGGGACTCACCTCCATCATCCACTCCGCAACAATTTTGCGCATCGGTGGTGTAATATCCTTTTGAACAGTTTTGAAATATGTGTCGACAATACTCTGTTTTTCTTCACATTTGAGTGCGTTTTCTAAGCATCGATCTGTTTTGAATGTAGGATCTATAACTGCCAAATGTGCCTTTACAAATTTCAAATGTATGTTAGCTGCTCCAGTTGAATTTGTTGCCGATGTGAGAGTAATTTTTGTTTTATGTGGTTGTTGTTGATCTACAGGTTGATAATTGCCAGACTTTGCCCTTTGTAACTGTTTTGTTTTGTTTGTTGAACACACAGAAGTAAAGACATACATAAGTTTACTTATGTTTCCATCGACGGGAACAGTTGATGAACATTCCAAGTCACCATGGTCAGTCGTGATTGATTGATTTATTGACGATGCTGAACAGCAAGACGAGGAACAGCTGTTGCGTTTGCAGCTTATATTGTTGTATTCAATTGTAGATTTTTGTTCGATGGGCGTTTGTTTTTTATATGTATATAAAGACTGTTCGGAATCAGTAAGCACACTTTCTGAACAAAGTAAATCCATGTTTTAAACACGAAAAATACTTGTTTGTTATATAAAGTGTCTAAAAGCAAAATTTAAACACACTTTTATGCATTGAAGTCTCTTTTTATTTCAATTATCATCCAGTCTTTATCACAAATGTATACCTATTTATTTTATTTAGTTCATTGCGTATTGCGAGCACTACCCAAATATTTTTTTTCGTTTCAGTGCGATTTTTTTATACACTAGAAGTTTTTAAACCTTTTTTATTTAAAACTTCCTAGGAAATATGTATGTATGTACATACATATGAACATACTTCATGTGAATGTCAAATTTCTTTGTATGTACAAACTACGCTTCACAATGGCTTTAAATAATTAAAAACATCACTAGCACTTTAAGAAATAACACATTTTGTTGGCATTAATTTATTATTTCTTATGATTTCTACAATTACAGCATCAGAAAAAAAATTACATATATTTAATAAACACTGCGAAAATATTATGGGTTGCCGGCGGAAGTTTGTATATATACATACATATATATGTATGTGTACAGAAGTAGAATTTGCGACTGAACAAAATTATCAAAAGGGCCTCTACACACATGTATGTTATCGATAATCATGGATATTATCACTAAGCATCGAACATATAGAGTACTCAAACAGCGGATTTTACTCATTTGATGCTATGCAGAGATAGGGACCACAGAACTTGAAGCGTGAGCGATCGGCTTTCTTTGTTAGGAACCCCGAAGCAGCGGCTTCAACTCAGTGAAACGATAGGTACAGGGGCAAGTCTTTGCGATGTGCTATCGTTTCAATGTGTACGTGCATGCATGCACAAGCTGGAAGTTTAACAACAGGCAAATACTTCGGCCAGCGCACTGGCAGCCTGCAGTGAAATTTGTGTTTCGGCATCGAGGACCACTTGATTATATATTGTAGATATGTTATTGTACGTTATAGAAATTAGAAATTTCAGTATGGAACCGATTTTTTTTTAAATTTTTGCATTTTTTCAAATTTGCAAATTTTTTTAATTCAAAATTTTGCATATAAATTATACGCTCGTATAATTTGAACAATATCTAACCTCCATAAAATAAATCACACAAAAAAAATTGGGCGAAATGTGTTTTATTTTATTGTAAAAAAACAGGTAACTATTCAAATGAACTTAACTTATGTCGTCATTTTCTACATTATCAAAATCTGGCAATAATGCTCTATAGCTTTTATAGGAATAATCAGTGAGAAATAAGGATTTTCAAAAATGTTTATATGACCATTGATTACAATTTTTATAGCTGTTAAATTTTAGAGCACTAAGTAGGACTCACTTAAGCCTTGTTAGGAATGTTTTTTATCCCTGTGCGGTTCTGACACGGCTTTATGATTTTTGTGGTTAAAATAAACAATCTCCCATATCAATATACAGATTGACAGTATGCCGACCATGAAGCATGCAGCATTTAGTATCGTCCAATCTATATTTTTAACGGATTCACAAAACGGTAGGAAATTCTTAATTTTTTATGTTCCTAACGTTTGTTTTATAACATGCAAAGTAAACTTCGGGGCAACAACATTATCTTGTTTGTGGAAGTGTTGGCTCCGACGCCAATACACAAAGTTGCCTTCAGGATGCAAGCGCGCTGGCCGACTCATTTGCCTGTTGTCAAACTTCACAAGCAATGCATACATTCATATGCGAGCTTGTGCATGCATGCACGCACACATTGAAACGATCGCACAGCGGAAATAAGTACGCCCATGCTTATCGTTCCGCGGCTGAAGCAGTTTTGATCCTATGCAGCCGAAGTCTCTACTCTCAATGCCTCGGGCTCTGGGGTACTTGGATCGAAAATACAAGTGACACTAATTTCAACAAGGTAATAAGTATAGTTAAATAATAAATAATTAATTTAGATTACAAATAAACAATTAAACTCATTTAAAAGTGTGAGCTGAAAAACAAATTTAATATGGGGAATTTAGATTGGAATAATAATATCAAAACGATCTAAAATAAATATTAAACTATACATTTTCAACTTTAGCTTACTGTCTTATTAGCTAAAATATTCGAATGCTAAATTTTTCGTCAATCATGTTTGATAAAATATGTTTACCTGTGAATACTGCTATGTAAATGCGCTATATAAATAAGCATTAGTATAAAACTATTTTAAAAATCAAATAAAATAGAAATAAATATTCAATATATATTTATATTTAAGGCTCTGTTCTATCGAAATCAATTGCTTTAAGCATTGATTCCCGAATATTTGCCATAAAGACGTTTCAGATGTAAGAATTACCTACTTTTTTTTAAAGAATTTAACTCTTATTTAACTTTTCTACCTTCTGAATCAGAATGTGCTTTGATTAACTATAAATAATCGATGTCGTTAATGAGCAAACTTAATACCAGAGTATGTCAAAAATATCCCACGTTGTAGTAATGCTATTTCAAAAAAGGGAATACCCCTACGAAATATTTTTTATATGTAAATATGTTTGACTATTAGTTCCTCGATAACAAAATTATCGTCCCTGTGTTATGGCTAAATGCAATTTTTTTAATTTAAGTGCAGTTTTTTGTGCAGTTCTATTTATAATTACAAGCGGTGAAGCCTGGGATGCTACTGCTCTAGTAAAGAGCGCCAACGTTTTTACAATATTAAATTTAAGATATTGATAGTTTTTTTTTGAAGACAATAACAAAAACCAATCGGATTCAATTACAAATTATGGTATAAACTTTTATTTACATCTTTATACATACATGCGCAGTAGGGGTATTTCAACTGATATATGTGTGTACATATGTATGCATGGGCATTCATATGTTTGAATGCTGCTAAATTTGATTAACTGAAATCAATTAAACAAATGTGTTAAGGGCTAATATATAATAATTACAAAATTATGGTGGTCATAAAAGGTCTAAACTAAGGGATGCTTTTATTAACAACATTCATCACACATTCTTGTTTGTATGTGTGTACATGTGAACGGCACATGCCGGAATCATATCAACATGATATAGGCATATGAACCTACCAAGGAATTGCATACTGTGCGTTTTCATTTATTCGGAGATATTTTATCCCTGCAAGTTTTCACTTATATATATTGCATTCTTTTACGGTTATACTAGCTCTAATCGCTTAACATCTACAATATTTTATAACCTTGTAGAGGGTATATTCATTTTGGCCAGGAGCTGGTACCGGACCTTAGAAGACATCTCCGACCCAACATAAAGCATCAACAGAAGGAGTCCAATTAATCGTGTCCGTCTATCTGTTGCAACTCGGCAAACATTATATTATTATATACGGTGTCCCAATGAACGCAACATTTAGATTAAATTGAACACTCTTTTTAGTCTTTCGATTGCAATAATTTTATTGAATCATTCGGTACATAGGATAGGGTTATTTATGGAATATCACATGCATGAAACTCAGTTGTTGTGTTGAGTATACGCTGTAGGTAGCTGTGTGGAGTATACGCTGTAAATTGTCCATGGTGCCGAATTGAGGTTCCTGGATCACCGATATTCTCACTGGTCGTCCAAAAATAAGTCGTTAAAATATCATTATAAAAATTTACATTTTTAATTGTTGGATAATTAATCAATTATATATAACTCATTGTTCAGATGGAAGCTCTAAGATATGGTTTATAAGAGTTGTGTGATGTTGATAAAATGTAAACCCAATGTAATGGTATGACTTTAATGGGTGCTGATTTGTTGAGGTATTTGGAAGAATAATACTGGTATTCATACAAAAACACTTATTTCGGCCTTCATATGACAGCTAAATCGACCAAAGGGCTATGTATGTATGTATGTCGTATTCCGTACGACTCGAAAACGCCGGTAGATGCGAGAGCGACACAGAAAAAAAGAAAGTTAACATACATCAGACAGGATTAAAAGTTTTAACGACCCTACATACTTAATTAGTGTTGGTAACAACACAGTAGAGCTCAAACACAATTCTGGGAAAAGTTTCTTTCGTTCAACAAGAAAGAGTTAGTAGTGAAAACATAACTAATTCTACAAGGGACAGAGATTTGTAACTGGCCAACCCGCTCAACACTGTCAATGTCTTCTTGTATCAGGTTATTTAAAAAATAACACTACCATTACATTAGGAAAGGAAGGTTAATTATGTGATTAAGGCTACTAGTGTAAGGAAAACTACTGAACTCACATCCCAGTTAAGGTGTTACAGGACAAAAATTAGAAAACGCTTAGTATAGATTCAATGAGGTCCTTATGAACTGTGTATGGAAGACAATAATCGCATTATCCATACTCAAGAATAATGTATAAAGCCGATCACGCCCATAGTTTTATTGCGCACGAGCGTATGTTATTTTTGCTTGACAAATTATATTACGAGGGTCGTTTGATAAGTCCGTGACTTTTTGTATTTGCCGCGCACCTGCTCTAAATACAACACTGCTCCTGTCAGCAGTTATCGATTAACAGCTGACTGTAAAATTTTGAGAAAGCTGCGTTTTTTGGTTTGCGTTTTATAGGCATTGAAAGCAGACGATCTCGTGAATTTTAACGAAAATGGAAAAAAGTGAATTTCGTGTCAGCATGGCAAAATTTCATAAATTGGGCTACGAACTGCTACCCCATCCAGCATATTCTCCAGATTTAGCCCCCTGTGACTATTTTTTGTTTCCAAACATGAAGAAATGGCTCGGCGGTAAGAGATTCGGGTCATCACAGAAACAAACGACTATTTTGAGGGCCTTGAGAAAACCTATTATTTGGAAGGAATAAAAAAATTGGAAAAACGCTGGACTAAATGTATAGAGCTAAAAAGAGATTATGTTGAGAAATAAAACGCTTCTTTGACGAAAAAAATATATTTTATTCAAAAAGTCACGGACTTATCAAACGACCCTCGTATTTATTTATTTTTTAAACAGGAGATCCAACAACTTGAAATACTTTGCAAACAACTGTATGAAGCCACTGATACAAGTATTCGTGCTGACGCTGAGAAGAGGCTTGTTACGTTTGTGAATAGTCCTGACGCCCTACCCAAATGTCAATTACTTTTAGACCGAGCAGACTCAAGTTACGCACAATTACTTGCCGCATCTACCCTTACAAAACTTATTCAGGGATTAACATTGGGTCAGCGGATTGATATACGGAGCTATGCGCTTAACTACTTAGCTACTAGACCCAACCTACAGCACTTTGTAGTTCAAGCTCTTGTTACTCTATTAGCAAAAATCACAAAATATGGTTGGTTTGATTCATACAAAGGCGATCTAATATTTCAAAACTTGCTTGAGGATGTTAAAAAGTTTTTACAGGTATGTTGCGTGTGTTTTAAAAGTCGAAAACAAAATATATAACTTTTATGTGCTTTTTAGGGATCTGTTGAACATTGTACGATCGGTGTACAGATTCTGTCTCAGCTGGTATCAGAAATGAATTCAATTGTGGAGTTAGATGCACACTTATCGTTTTCCAAAAACCGAAAAATAGCAACGTCTTACCGAGATCAACAGCTATATGATACATTTTTGCTATCATGTTCGCTCTTAATTACCGCTCGAGATAACAGCAAAACCCTAAACTTCTTAGATGAACCGCAACAGGCGTAAGTGAAACAAACCTAGTTTAATAACAGTTTATTATGAGTCAATTAGAATAATAACATTGTGAAAAACCCTTAAACTGCAAAGTAATAGTTGTAGGCTATACTAAGTGAATACTCTCCAAAAATGAGGTACTGGCCTATGATTTCGCCAGTTGTTATATAGCTTTTATTTCGCTACAGAAATTACTGACGAAATCAGAAAGAAAGGTTAAATTCGACAAGCCGAAGGTTTTAACACGTGGAGTTTTTTATCGGCCTTAGTAGTAGTAGTAGTTGGTGGCAAGTCTAAAAATTGTTGGTTTAAACAGAATTAAATCGGCTTTCTACTGTAGACTATGTATTTTTGGTTATTTAGAATCTGTCACGGCAGATGTTTAGAAATTTCTTGCATATTTTAATTATTTTGTTGCAGAATTGTTTCGAAAATTTATGTATTTCTGTTAACACTTATTCATTTTTATACCCTTGTATAGGGTTTGTTTATTTTTAAGTTTTCAACGCCCCTAAGGCGACATCTGCGACACCATAAAGAATATATATTCAGAATCAGCATCATCAGGGAAGTCGATCTAACTCTATCTGTCCGTCCGGCTGTTGCAATGGAAACTAGTCTCTCAGTTGATGAACTATCTTGATGAAATTTGGTACACATGTTTTTGCTGCTGCAACCTTAGTTGGATTTTTTTCTCGCTACCCATACTGGAGAATGATTTAAGTAACTTTGTTCCAACTAAGAATGTATGTAACAAGCAGAAAGGGGCATGGCAGACCCTGCAAACTAAATGATAATTCCTATGATATATATATATATATATATTCTACACGATATATCGTAGTTTCCCGACTCCACAGAAATGAAAAAAAAAAAATCGAAGTATCGAATGTTTTTTTCAGTTTTGGGTGCGACTAAATTTGGTTATAAGTACATATGTTACACGGTCTGCACGTAATATTTATGGTGGTTGGGAATTTTATTCGAAGATTGAATTTGCAAGATGTTAAGCTGAACAAAAAATGGTTTATTATATAAACAATAAAAATATACCTTTGTCAAAATAATTATTCCGGCCAATGTAGATCATACTACAAAATCTATAAATTATTCTTATACAGATTAATATCACAAGTGCTTCGTCTTACAAAAAACTGTTTGAGCTTTGATTTTATTGGAAGCTCCACAGATGAGTCCGCCGATGACATGAATAATGTACAGGTTTGTAAATCTAAATATTATTATTGTATTACAATTATTGAAATATATATTTATGCTTACAGATTCCAACCGCATGGCGCCCAGCGTTTCTTGATTCCAATACACTTAAATTATTTTTTGATTTATATCAAATACTTCCAAATGGCTTAGCTAGTTATTCACTATCGTGCCTAGTACAAATAACATCTGTACGTCGATCATTGTTTAGCAATTCAGAACGTACAAAATTTCTCACTCACCTCATTGAAGGAGTCAAAAATATACTCACAAATTTGCACGTAAGTTTTTATCTGTTCTTTTAACTTAATATATTTATTTAAATTTAATTTGACATTAGGGCCTTAGTGATCCAGATAATTACCATGAGTTTTGTCGTTTGCTAGCTCGACTGAAGTCCAATTATCAGCTGAGTGAACTTATTGCTGTTCCTTGTTACCCAGAAGCTATAGATTTGATTGCAAAATTTACTGTTCAATCGTTGCACGTGAGTATTTATATTGAGAGTAATAAAAGTTCAAAATTAACTGAAAGTTTTGTTCGTAGATGTGGCTATTTGCTCCAAATAGTGTGCACTATTTACTAACACTATGGCAGCGTATGGTGGCTTCAGTGCCATATGTTAAATCGCCGGATCCGCATTTACTTGGGACATATACACCTGAAGTAATAAAAGCATATATTGAATCACGTCTAGATGCTGTACCTTTAATTGTTCGTGATAACATGGAGGATCCATTAGATGATCTTTGCATGGTCCAACAACAACTTGAACAGCTATCTGTAATTGAACGGTGTGAATACAATAAAACCTGTAATCTTTTGGTACAACATTTTGATCAAAAAGCCCATGAGTATGAGAACCTCGTGCAAACACCTAACTCAAATGCTATAGATATCACAGTGCACGAGTTGCAATTAACTTGGTTAGTGTATATAATTGGCTCAGCTATTGTCGGACGGCTTTCTGTAACGACAAGCGACGAACATGACAATATGGATGCAGAACTTGTCATTCGTGTCTTGCAACTAATGAGCTTAACTGATTCACGTCTACCACAGACTGGCTGTGAAAAGCTGGAATTAGCTATTCTAAGCTTTTTAGATCAGGTCCGTAAGATGCATAGTAGTGACCAGGCGCAAAAAGCAACTGTATACAAAAGACTTAGTGAAGTGTTTGGTCTAAATGATGAGCAAATGCTATTGAGTTTTATTAACCGTAAAATGTATGTATTTTGACTTTTGGTAAAGATTCTTGCAAATTACGAAATTATATATTTTTTTCAGAATAACTAATTTAAAATTTTGGGGACGTTCTGAACAAATAATTACAAAAACATTAATGTTGCTGTCTGATCTCTCTGTGCACTTTAATTCAGTGCGAAAATTGGCTCGTTTAGAGGAGGTACAGTTCATGTTGACACACCATACTAGTGAACATTTTCCATTTCTTGGTACAAGCTCGTCACTTAACGAAATGCGATGCCGAACTATGTTTTATACTTCACTAAGTCGCTTATTAATGTTTGACTTGGGAGAGGATGAAGAGCGTTTCTATAATTTTTTAACACCACTTACAAGTAAGTTAATAACGGCGAAATAATTCAAAACTTGTATCGATTTTTTTTTTCATTTGTAGATCAATTTGAGTCACTTGGAAGCGTTTTAATGGACACCAAATGTTTTCCTAACGATGAAGTTAAGAAAGCCGTTATTGGCTTAGCGCGAGATTTACGTGGCCTTGCGTTGCCTTTAAATGCACGTATTCAATATACCATGCTGTTTGAATGGCTGTACGTAAAACAAATAATCCAAACATAAGTATAATACTTAAACAACTGGACTGGCTAGAAAGCCTAAGCTCGTTAGGGGTACATAAGATCCGCAAGATCGAGTTTATTTAAATAATAAATATGATGGTTCTAGAATAGTCTCAGTCTTTATGAATTAGGCACGAATACAGACGGACAGACAAATTTTCATGAGTAAATCGAACCGGCAGTTAATGCTGTTTTAAATTGCATATACTTTATAAGATTGGAATTATCTCATAGGAAGCATTGGAATCTTCTGACCAATTTAAAAAAGGGTAAAAAAAATGAAAAAAAAATATCTTTATGTTACACAAATTAAAATTTCAAACGTATTCCCTAGCTAATTCTCTACGTCGCCGATAATTAAGACCGGCATGTCGAAGATAATCTCTCTTGTGTCAAAAAAAATAATGTTAGGTTCTTAGAAGACTTTTCTAAAAATGTTATTTACCTATTATTATTATTATTGATTTATATTTCCACCAGGTGGTCTAACCGTCTTCACTTTCTCTTTTGCAGCTATTACACTGATTATTTACCTATTCTTCTGCGCGCGGTAGAATTATGGGCACATGATCCTGCCGTCACAACGCCAGTGTTAAAACTATTTGCTGAGCTAGTGCATTGCCGAACCCAACGATTAGCGGGGAATGTCTCCAGCCCTATGGGCATACTGCTTTTTCGTGAAGCATCAAGACTTATATGTATTTACGGAAATCGTATCTTACATTTAGAAGTTGCTAATGATCAACTGTACCCCATGAAACTTAAAGGAATATCAATATGTTTTTTAATTTTAAAAAATGCACTTGGGGGAAATTATGTCAACTGTGGAGTTTTTAAATTATACGGGGACAATACATTACAAAATGTTCTTGATATAATCGCAAAACTAATTCTTTCTATACGTCAATCCGATTTATTAGTAAGTGATTTAAATAAAAAAGTGTATAAAAACGTTTCTATACATATAAATGCTTATTTAATAGGAATACCCAAAATTGGCATCGGCTTATTACAATTTACTTAACTGTCTATCTCAAGACCATGTTACATATCTGGCTTCATTGGAACCACGTGCGTTTGTTTACGTTTTAGAAAGCTTGACGAAGGGATTAGCTGCCTTAGGTATGTACATATACATAGTAAGAGCACTCAATAATTTGCAATAATATTAAATTAATTTTTAATATTTTAGATTCAGCTATATACATTAGCTGTTGTACCATATTGGATAGTATTGTTTCCTACATTTTTAAGCAACTACAACTTAAAGGTAAAACGAACAAACATAAATACACATATATATCATAACTCTCAGTTTTCTTTATAGTTTCTACATTCCCAAATAAAAAGCTAAGAAGTTTAACGCGGGAGAATTCACAATTTCTTAAGGTAAATTTGTATACAATTATTCAAATTAACTGAACCTTGTGCAGTTAAATAATAGTTACAACTTTATAAAGTTAGCCCACTGTTTACTGTTCATCACTTGCCGAAAACCATAAATTTCCATTTTTTTGTATTTTCAGGTAGTTGAATTAAATTCTGAAATACTGCAAAACATGATGTCCTCTTTGTTGAACAATGTGTTGGCAGAAGATTGTCGAAACCAGTGGTCAATGTCTCGTCCATTATTGGTTCTAATACTTTTATACGAAGACTATTATCGGTAATATTGTGATTTTCTCTTTTTTAATTATATATTTTTAAAAATGTTTTTTTGTATTCTAGTTCATTAAAGGAGAATATCATTCGTGGACAACCTGTAGAAAAACAACAGACAATGGCGCAATGGTTCGAAGATTTAATGCTTGGTATAGAGCGAAATGTGTCTAGTAAAAACAAGGAGAAGTAAGAAAATCTTGTGATTGTATATATATTTAGCTAAGAGCACTTTTAAATGTTTGTTTTGTTATCGCACATTTATTATCTGATAAAGTTTAAATTGTCCTGTTGAATAGCGATCAATAACTTATGCATAATCTGCGTATGGTGTGGTTTACATTGAAGTGTATTTTTAAACATATGAAGCCTATTTAAATCTGAAATTCGCGATTATTAAGTAAATTGTTTGATTCACAACTTTTTGTTAAAACATACATATATGTAGATAAATATTATATCTTAAGGTTTTTCATTGATAATGAAACTATGATAATTGATAGTTAAATACTAACTACCTCTACTTTTCGAATATTCGCAGGTTTACTCAAAATCTTTCAACCTTTCGGCGGGATGTAGTAAATTTACCAAAATCTACAACTTACTCGGCAGGTATGTACATATTCTATTTTGGAGTAACGCGGACAAAACGTTGTCCACGTGAGTTGCATTGAGCCAATTGGAGAGTTGGCAATAAAGCAATGAGAATTTATAATTGTTTTTTTTTTTTTATAAGGATCGGTGTGCTCTCTTTAAAATAAAATTTAAATCTATCCAATGATGTTATGATCTTATGAATGATCTTATTATGAACCCTACAAATATTTGGCCGACCAATTGACAGAGCGCCTGACAGAATGACGGTTGACTATTTACGTCGTGGTTGCCCAAAAAAGCTGATCTTGCAACATGTGCAAGGCATCTTGTTACGTAAAGCTATAGCTATGTAACAATGAAACCACAACTTTAGATAGATAGTGATAAGTGAATATGTTTCCGTTGCAAATATATAGCAAAGGCAGCTGGCCTTTGGTTACTAGTTAACTTGTACATATGTATATTAAATAGTTATTTTAAGACAAATAAATAAAAGTTTTATCGAGAATACTTGATGTAAAGTTAACGGAGTAATAAACGATCTTTATTAACCATGACATAATATTTTTTTTTTAAATTTATCATTGCAGATAACTCTTGTCAGGTCTACACAGAAACGATATACTCCATATCGGTCTAACCGTTGAAAATTTTTTATTTAATCTACTAAGACTACCTGTGTACAAGCTGTCATAACTCAACATATTTTATGAAGTACGATTTATATTCTCTTTTATAAGTAAATACTTGATTAAAATAAAACCAGTTTTGAAAAATTATTACAAATACACTTATTCACACACAAGCAATCACAAAGGAATTGAAATTCAGACAAAGGATTGATTCTTGATAATGCTCTGTAGTATATGTGAAAGTTAGAAAATATCTTTAATATATTGCGATGTGACACTAACAAATCGAATGTGACATCTAACATTTGAAATAAAATTTAGCAACTGATGGTATTAGAATTCATTACAAATTAGGATTTCTTAATATTTAAATATAACAATTCCCGATGTTCAAACTTAGAGATAGACGGACACAACTTAATCGTCAAGGATATTAACTTAGAGCAAGAATATATATACTTTGTGGGGTCTGCAATGCTTCCTTCTTTTGCATACATCTGCACAAAGTAAGTATAATATACCCTTTTTGCACCAGTTCAATGGTCAAACTACAAATAGTATCATGATGGAAAAAGGTTATTTTACAGACTAAAAGGCAACCCTCGAATTAGGTTGTGTAATAAGTCATCAAGCTCTTTCAATTAAGAAAATTTTGTAAGGTCAAAAAAATAGAACTTAGTTGTTTGGTTCCCGATCCAGACTAGAAGGTGTATGCATTAAAGCCTCCCAGTCAATGTCACTTAGTTTACAAGAAGCCACCGTTGAAGTCGTTTTGGTGAAACACAACTTCTCTTCGATTGGCCCGTTTTGGGCCATACTGGACAATTGATCTCTTCAAACGGAATAATTGTCAATAATAGAGGTTTGAGTTAAATGTTTTTCCATTTTTTAGATAACTGCCTTCTAGTTCCACCAAATGCACAGCAGTCTTTTTGACTGTTTATTCTTGCTTTGATGCCGTTTGCGCTGTCTTACAGCTCGGTGCACTTGCCGCATATGAAAATTGATTCCTTTCACACAACCTTTTATGTACATAGTCTTTAAGTAAGGTTTTTGATCATTTTTACGGTAAAACTTTTCTACTGTCAGAATTAAACAAAACTGTACGTAATGTTCCTAGCATAATGTTAGAAAGTAAGATAGTACCTGAAAGCAGAAACATTTTTTTAAAAATGGGGTTACGTGGTTACGTACGAGGGTCGTTTGATAAGTCCGTGACTTTTTGAATAAAATATATTTTTTTCGTCAAAGAAGCGTTTTATTTCTCAACATAATCTCCTTTTAGCTCTATACATTTAGTCCAGCGTTTTTCCAATTTTTTTATTCCTTCCAAATAATAGGTTTTCTCAAGGCCCTCAAAATAGTCGTTTGTTTCTGTGATGACCCGAATCTCTTACCGCCGAGCCATTTCTTCATGTTTGGAAACAAAAAATAGTCACAGGGGGCTAAATCTGGAGAATATGCTGGATGGGGTAGCAGTTCGTAGCCCAATTTATGAAATTTTGCCATGCTGACACGAAATTCACTTTTTTCCATTTTCGTTAAAATTCACGAGATCGTCTGCTTTCAATGCCTATAAAACGCAAACCAAAAAACGCAGCTTTCTCAAAATTTTACAGTCAGCTGTTAATCGATAACTGCTGACAGGAGCAGTGTTGTATTTAGAGCAGGTGCGCGGCAAATACAAAAAGTCACGGACTTATCAAACGACCCTCGTATTTGTAACAGTAAATTCTATCTATATGTTAGACTTAAAGTTTTGAATTTAAAGTCAAACTTGAATCAATACCTGAATTTGAAAGACGACGCGCTGCTACAAAGTATTTTTCATTTATCGTTAAGGTTTACAGGCATAGCGTTGCTTATCGTTAAGGTTTACAGGCATAGCGTTGCTAAAGCGTGTTCATTAAATTAAAGTTGTGTTTGATTGCAAAAGCGTCAAATAAAGATTGTCAAGATTAGTACGTTTTATTTCAAATTTAAGGTATTTATAATTTTAACATTTTAAATAGAGAGCGGAATGTTGGTATTCAACTGATCTTACACAAAAACACGTATAATATATTAACGTGCCAATCGCCATCTGACCATCGTGCTGTGGCTTGGCCATGAAATGCTGCGTCGATGAGAAAGAGGTTAAGCAAGAGATAAAAGATTTTTATTACTTTGTAATAACTTTATCAAAAACTATATTTCAAAAGGAGGTACATTTTTTTTGTGAATTGAATTCTTTAAAATTATTTTGTCCTGGGCTTTTATTTTCCACGTCCTGCTTTAAAAAGGCACATACTGTTTTTAATACTCTGTAAGTAATTATTTATTATTAAATATAACATATTAAGTTTTTATTACTTACTATGTCTTCTTTTGTTTCACGTTGACGATCATTTTCCAAACTTTCGATCACATTGTTACGCAGCTCGACAATTTGAACAAGTCGAGATATTAGAGCATCCTCCTGTACTTTATCTGAATCAGTTTTATTCCAATTAGGATGAGCCATTAAAAGTCTTATTTTGCTTTCAACATCAGCTTGCTCTTGTTCTAAACGTTCATGTCTTCGTCTGAAATAGCAATGTAAATGTAGAAGATGTGGAAGATGTATATATTCATTCAGTACACAAGAATGAAGTTATAACTTATAAAGTAAGTCTGTTTCAATCAGAAACTATCAATTTGCGTAAGTCCACCTCTCAAGTAGCATACAATATTGAAAATATGATCTGCGTATGGTATAGAGTAATCCTCGTATCAAATATAGTGTCAATAGCTTTGATAGTTCCTAACATCAACCAGACAGACAGACAGAAGAGCATGACTCAATCGACTCGTCTTACAGTCCTGATCTCCCACGCCTCGTTCTGTTACATACAAATGCGGTATGCCTATATATATAGCACTCTTAGTACCTACTGTAGTACATTGTTGGAGTATTTGTAACAAAATTTAAGCATAATTGGCTGGACGCAATATGAGCGTATATAAACGGTCAAGTACAGCGTCAGCGTAGTTCGCATAAACTGTGTGCGCGCGTGACTCACGCTTAAGTAGTGCTCTGAGCGACCAAGCATACATAAAAGTAAATACATACATAATCTATGGAAGCGTAGCTACGCCGCTTTAACTCTAAGAACATATAAGCACCTCCTAATGAACAGAAAAGATGGACAACTAATGAATAAAGTTATGAAATGAATAACACCGCATAACTTTAATTTACTTTTCCATGGTCAACATGGCGAACGTGACAAATTTGATATACAAATGTGAAGTCAAACTAAACAAAGGAAAATATTACAATTCAAAAAGGCACAAAGCATTTGTCAGTGAGTGAAAGGAGCTGCTTCAATACGCTATGTTCACAATTTGAGCATATTGCCAAAAAAGGACTGACAGCGTTACAAAAAACGCACAACACAGAAACAAAAAATGCAATGTACACATAGTATATTAAGCCTAACATATTAAGCTGACATAAACGCTTTGAACAACGCACTGTATAAACAATCTTGCGCGTGCGTAAATATGTAACATAATTTTTTGTATACACGTACAAAAAAGAAAAACAACTACATGGTCAGCCTCGAATACTGACCAAACAATTATGCACTTTTTGCATCGAATTCCTTCATGTTTTTAACTTATTTAACAAATTTTTACAGCTTTAATCTTACTTTCTTAATCGATGGATCATTTATTCGACTTAAGCTCTTAAACATGTAGTTGGTCCAGCCGGAAGGCTAAACATCTTCTGTAAATCGCTTCAGTAACAACGCGTACCCACGCGTAATAATTTTAGAAGACGCCGTTGAATTTGCCAGAGTAAAAAATCCATAAAGGCGATACGTGAAATTACATAACAATAACATTAACAACCTAAATAAACACATAAATAATAAGTGTATAAGTTTAAAGTAAAGAGATAACCACGAAGCAGATCCTCTTTCCCTAATCACTTGCGGAGAGCTGAAAGCAATCAGTAAATAGATAACCAAGGAAACGAGAGCATCAACAAAACAAAAAAAATACCTGCGCAAGAGCCCAAAATTAATAATCAAAATTCAGAAATGCCTTATTTTTGTCAAATAATCAATAATAATGATGCCAAAAAAAACATACTCAAAAGCATTATAATACGTTTAGATATGACAAATTTCTATTCTAATGGAGAAATCGATAAAGATCAGTTTGTCCAAATGCAAAATGAAAAAGCAAGAATAAATAAAGTCGTACATGTTAATTTCACCAAGTAAACAAATAGATAAAAACGATGGCATCCGATTTAAAGTAATAAATTTTAAATATTATGAAGAAAATAAAATATTTTACTACTGTCCACATATTACCGATGATAAAAAAACACTCGCCTACAGTGTAGTGATTCTGGCTCTAATCGCGAAGATCATAAGTGGTTAACCCGAGTTAGTGAGAGAAATGCTTTTGTAGCCAACTTTTCAAAAAGCCATGAAGAGTTGCGGGCCGCGTACAGCGGTATCAGCAGTATCAGATATCAGAGACCGACAAACGGAAGGACAGGCAGACAGAGCACGTTAATACCGTATCGCCTAATGTATCTCGCAAGGTGCGTTGCAAACTCGTGGCCAAAATAATTAGAATATAAAAACCTTCTTATATAAGTACATGGCATATTGTTATAGTATATGTTTATTTGTGTGGTATATACTCGTATTTTAATATTTTAATTAGTGTAGGGTACTCAAATACTTACAGATGAATAAGTTCCGTTTGCCTACGAAATAGCTCATTTTTTTCGTTTATAACTTCAAAAAGCTGCAAAATAAGATCATCCACTTCTTTGTTGGCTTTTTTTTGTTCGATAGGAGGCATTCTAGAAGAAGCACTTTTCCATGTGCGTAAAGGCTCTATTCCTCGTAATTCCTCTCTATTTCCTTCACAACGATCTCTTATCATTTTTTCTAAGATTACGCCTTGCTTTTCTAAACCTAACTGTTGCGTCTCAATAATTTCCAACTCATGCTGAATTTCTTTTATTGAAGGACTTTTTATAATTTTTCGTGGTGTTACGGGTATGGCAGGAGCTGGACCCTTTTTGTGTTTCCACTGTCCGTGGGATGGCTTATCAAAGGTCAGAGAATCAGAGTTTTGAGAGCATAAATCAAGGTTATCATTTAACACAGAAGATTTGTTTTGTTGAAGTATTTGTTCATTTGAAGAGCCATGTTGACCTGTTTCATATAACAAATAAAAGCTTAAAAAATAAATTGTCTCTCAAAAACATTTGTTATAAGACTTACTTCCGCATTTTATGTCTTCAATATTAGCTATTTCCATATGGGAAGATTTTGGAGGCGCCGGTGCTGGTCTCTTTTTTTGTTTGTTTATAGATATTTTTTTAATGTCAATAGTTTCATCACCCGTCTCACGAACCGTTAAATCGGAGGAGGCGTGATAGAGGTAGGTGTTGGGTGGTGAATCGTCTTTAATCTTCATAGGTACATCTAAGCCAGACTGTAACGTACCATTTGATGAATCGGTTCTAAGAATGTTATAAAAAAACGTATATTTAAATGCTGAAAAAATGCTACCTTCGGCATATCAAAGATTTATACCCTTGCAGGGCTTGTTTTTTATTTATTTCGATTATTCCTATAATTAATGTGCACAGAACTCTTTTATAATATTGTTGATTTATTTGTGAATAACTCAGATCACTGTCGCCAGCCGAAAACTCCATAGGTTTGTGCCGACCTCAAGAAATTATGTCAACAGGAATTTTATGTTACAGATATATAGAGTTAGGTGCGGAAAGAAATATTTCAGTATGATCCGTACGGAGCTTAAAAGTGAAAATATAAATGGTTTTTTCTAATCCCACTTTAAAAGTAAGGTTCTTTCAGGCTAACCTGTAAATCAGCTTGATTTAACAAAATGTGAAACAATGTTTAGACATACGAGCTTCCCGTTTTGAGGACCAAACTTGCTTTCTAGAATAAACATAGAAAAATTGTTTCTTTATATAAAAGATGGTGGCTTAAGACGAACGAGTTACAAAAACCTCTGTTCGCCAAGAAGTGGTCGACTAATATGTTTAAAACGAGGATGAAAGGTTTCCTTCGGCATGCCGATAGTTTTAAACACCTTCAGGTTTTTACCTCCCCCGATCGTTTTGAAACTATTAATATATAATGGTGCAGAATTGAATGATATTGTATTTATTAAATATTGTGATGAGTTATTTCTAAAATCAAAACTGGTCTTCATACAACAACCTTCGGACGAGAGTTTCTATGGCAGCTATATGTTATATTAATCCGATTTTAAAAGCATATTATAGATTATATAGTTTGTTGCTATAAGCTATAATAGAAGTTGCCTAATGCGACAATTAAAAACACTATATACTTACAGAAAATCCTTTAAAAGTGTTAAATTTCTCTTTTGGCTAACTCCAAATTGAGGCTTTTGCGATTCTTCCTCTAAAACAAATTTTTTCTCATTGCATCCAGACAGGTTTTTATCCAACTCGACCTCATCGTCAGAACTATCAAAAGGATTGAGAAGCGTTTTTGTTTTTGGTTTATTTAATAAAGTATTCTGAGTTTGTTCCTTTTGAATATCCTCTTGATCAATATCGCTGTTATGTGAAGAAAACGGATTTGTACTATCTTCAGAAGTGTCAGAAAACGTTTCTTTCTCACAAAACTTAGACGCGACATTTAAATTTTTACTTTCTGCATCAACATCAAGTATCCGTAATTCTAACTGTGACCTATATTTAGGTAACAATTCCTCTTTATTTGGGTGTTCGTTTGTTTTATCAGTGTTGTGCCCACAATTCTGAATATAAATTTCATTTGAGCTTTGATCTATTTCGTAATTTTTAGGCATATCTAAAATTTGTTCAGTTTTTTCAGTTTTTGTATTAACAATTTCCATATCTGAGTTCATGGCAACTGGTTCATTAAAATTATTCTTTTCCATTGATTGCATATCAAGTTTTCCATTCATGCATATTTCAGAACAGTAAAAATCATACGGCCCATTTTGAAAAAACGAGTCTGGCGTCCAGCTCAATGAACAGGTTTTACATTTAAGACAAGATCTATGGAATATTTGCTTGTCAATAAAAACGCGTTCGGCTAAAAATACTGGTAATTGACATTTTTCGCAGGAGTTGTGCCTTATTCCAATAACTTTATGGTCCATCTAAAACAAAAATAAAATTTTAAAAATAATTTTTTTTCTCATGTTTGGGATATACAACAGGCAACATGATTGTGCTTCCATAGCACCGAAGCGAATCAGCAGCATCCTCACACAGCTTACCGATACTACCAAAGCTAAATTTACATCTTTCATTAGGATGCTATAGAAGTCATCACTAATAAGAACACTTGGCATGTAAACCATTCGCTTAATCTTATGATCTCAACTTCGGTATGCCGAAGCTTATAAAAATATATGTATATCTCCAGTTTATTTACTTACTGCTGAGTTTTTAGTTTCATCTGGCCCTTCTTTCCCTTCAAATTGTAATGTTTTTAAATCAACATTAATTTTACGAGCTGCAAAAAAATAAGTTTAAAAATATTTTAATATTGAATATATAATTTGTATATTTATTACAATTTATCTATGTCCATCTGTTTTCTCATAGCAAGAAGGGAAATACTTGTATTTACCAAATTAAATACTTTACTGAAATAAGTATAGATGACATCAGTTTCATGATATTCCGAACATCCATTTACTACAAAGGATGTCCGCAATTTACAGACACTTGTGCTTGATCAGCTATTTTACCAAATTTTTCATAGGTACGCTGCCGTCAGCTTCCCATCTGCTGCCACCGAATCCGGCTTAACATAATTGCTGCCTTAGCGATTACAGGTCAGGGCTAGGTTCAATGTAAGAACATTTTTGTATTTTAGTTTTCAGTCTGTTTTGAGCAATAAACTGGAAAGGTCAACTTTCATAAGTATATTGTCTTAATGACTTTACAAAAGAAAAGTAAAACTACATTAACTGGTGCCCAAACGGTAGTTCGAACCCATTCAAACCAAAAAAAAAAAATCGTTCAGTAACGCGCAACAACAAGACAGCAACATCAGCAACAACACATGAAAGAAAAATTTAAGTCAAGTGCCTATTTAAAATGAAAAAATATATTCATTAATTTAAATTTAATGTGTGTTTATAAATTGATTTTTGCGAATTCATAATTTTATTTTTAAAAAGAGCAACGTAAAAAGTCCATAATTGTTCGATACTACTACTTAATAGAAATATCGTAACGTAAGCCTTTATATGCGTCTGTGTATCATTTCATTGGTCAAGCACAAATGTGTGTATGTGTGTGTGCGTTTGAATGCAAAAAATGCGTGTGCATAGAAAACAAGAGAAGAACAGATGGCGCACGCGCTCGCATTCTCTTTCCTTTTCTTTCCTACATGAGCATTGCAATGACATTGCTGGTCTCTATACAAAATCAAAGCGAAAAAGGTTTTTGCTTAATAACTTCTGTGTTTGTAGTCCGATCGGATTGGAAATTTGACGTTATGTTGGTATTATAAGTATAGTCTTACTCAGAACGTTGTATCTTTTATATGTCGCTCGCAAATCAGCTTAAAAGATGAAATCATTGATTTGCGTAGGCAGGGGGCGTGGCACCCAACCTTTGAAATAAACTTCACATGTCCCGGATAAACAGAAACCATCATGCCAAATTTGGTGTCTCTAGCTTTTATAATAGCTGAGATCTGTGTGTTCTGGCGGGACCCAAGGCGAACTCAAGTAAGCTGTCATACGTAAAGAGTATCAAGTCTATAAAGTAAACCGGAAATTAGGTCTGATCTTTAGGGAACTGATTAGGAACCCTTCTCCAAGCTTCTAGAATCATACCGTTGCCTACCGTTGGTTACTGGAAGGCTTGGACAAGCCGACTTGCTTAACTGGCGCGGTGTACTGGCACTTTTCTAGAAACGCTGAGACCTGCGGCGGCAAGAAATCTGCCTAGTAAACTGTGTGGCAACTTTAAATAGGTAATATGCTGATACAAAAGACTACGTACCACCGCGTAGAAAAGAATTTGAATGCATACGAAGTTAAAGTTGAAAGCTTAACGACGGTGAATTTATTAAAAGGAAAATCGTAGAAAATGAAGAAATGTGATGATCTGGTTCATGAACCAATATCATTATTATTAAGGGCCTAACAAGTCAAATTTTATATAAATTACATAATTTAAAGGGCTAAAATTATGGACTAGGGAGAAATAATTATTATTTGGCATTGCAATTATTCAATATAAGAAATTTATGGTTTTTTTTAAATGATACTTACTGTTTGACTGTTTTCTTTCTTGAGTGAATACTTGATAATATTGCGATAAGTATGTAAGTATAGACAATCTGTCAGGAACTTCGCTGGAGACCATATCGTGCGCATCAAGAAGCGCGGGTATACCGAAATGTTTTTCAGCTGTGGTAAAGGCCAAGTCGTTATTATAAAAAATTTGGGTTTTATCCAGTCGATTAAAATCACTTAAAAAAAAAAAAAAAAATAAATAAAATAAGTGATACAACAAAACACAGCAGTTTTAAAATTCTTGTGTGACCGGGAAGAAGCTACCTTCAGCATGTCAAAGGTCTAATACCCTTGGAGCTTTTGTTTTCAGTGTCCCCCAAGTTTTCCTGGAAAAAAGCGCCTATCGGAAAGAGCCTGATCGGTAAGAAACTAAATTTATCAGTTCACATCAAAAGAAAACAATTTTCTTCTTAACCATATGCATTAATCTCGACCAATAGCCAAAATAATATTATATTGGCACATATGCCGCGTTTGTAGGGTTCTGCAGTTTTTAAGTCGTAGTTATATTCTTCTTTGCGTTCACTGCTTGGTTAAATATTTAAATGTGTTTATAAATATGTTAAATGTGTGTGAAGCTAACACTTTAATAACCTCTAAATATCTATTCAAGTAATTTTAATTGTATATGTATTGTACTTACATCAAATCGGGACGCATTTTATGTATAAGCGCACAAAAGCCGAGTCCATCGCGCCACGAAGTTGTCATATTTTCAATTTTAACGTTATCATATCCATTGGTCAATCGCTGACACCAAAGCTCCAATGCTTTTGTTCCACGAAGCTCTGACATTTTTCTGCAAGGATAAATATTATATTATTACGAATTATTATTTTCGTTGTAAACCGAGAAAATCTATTCTTAAATGGGCAGTATGGCAGCAAGATACTCCTCGTCCTCTTTTGAAAAACCTTAACTAATTCACTAGCAACTACTAAAGACAAAGGCTTCTGCCGCCAATTGTTTTTTTCACTCCTAAAAAAATAAGTAGACACTCACACATCGTATTAGTCACCTTCATCAGTCACCTTTTTGAACTTTGGGGACTTGAATAACTTTCCTTTGTTATCCGATTGGATTTATATTTGGAGGAGAGGTAGATACTTTAGTCAGGAAAAAATATTTCAAAGTCAGAAAGTTGGCTAAAGATGTTTATAAATGTACGAGTATATTATAAAAGTTAAATGCAACACCAAACCGATGTTTCTTACGCGCGGACTCGAATTCGCGAAAAGAAAACGGGACCAGGAAATAGGTAAAAGAGGAAAGTAAGTATAACTACTTGATACGTGAGACAAAATAAAAAGTTTAAAATAGGCTTTAGACTATAATTGTAATCTAAACGTTAAAAACACATTCTTTTTATTACATTTTGAAAGTTAATTTTTAAAAAAGCTAGAAGCCTCCGATTCTTTCACTTAAATTCTTCATATCCCATCTGTAGAAAAAATTAAAAAAAAAATAGAGTACGTATTTAACTTTTACCATTTTTTTTGATTGAATTTAAAATAAAAATTTAAAAGTAAAAAATCGGTGACGTAGGCAGATCTTTCACCTTTACCTTAACTTTAATTCAATAAGTAGGTTATTGAGTTTATCACAGTCGTACATGCTGGAATGTAGCTTTCTTACAAGTTTTTCACAGTGCACATGACATATTTCAAGTACAGGTATACCATGTAAACATCATATGCAAGCTAACTAATGACTCTTATAAATAAATCCTAAATAATATCACTGCACTCGCAACTAAGAAATCTGGATCTTGGATCTAACCCATCACAAGATTACCTTATCTTGTATGTATGTATGTATATTTGTATGAATGTACTTAATTGTGTACATTCGACTGTTTATACATGTACATACATATGTAGACAAGACGATAACAATTGTTTTGATAAATATCTGTTTTTCTGTTCGAACATGCAACACTCAATATTATACATTTTTATAAGCCACATAAATAATTTATTTAATTCCAAGTTTCAGTCGTGGATGTCAAGAAAGCCACTCCTTTACAACGGTGATTCACTAAGTATTTTATTACAATATACAGTAAACAAAGTCATTAATAATATATAAAATAAGGTTAAGCTATTATAAACAAATAAATTTAAATACAAACTAAATACGTACATAGAACGTATTCAACAAGTTTCAATGTAAACAAAATGTTAATTAGAAGTGGACACACATCGACATTTTGATGATTTTACAATTTCTTAAGCTATCGATATTTTTAAAGCTATCGATATTTTCAGCATTAACTAGTTGTGGTAAGCGTTTAACATACTGGCCACTTTAAAGTTTTAAATAGGGGGAATATTGTTGCTTATCTGGCCGTAATTCCCCTTTCTTTATCTTCATTAAGCTTAACAAAATAACAAAGAATACACAAAATACAGATATTCACAAAAAGAAAAGCATCGAAATGCCAAAGGTTTTTAGCCCATAGAGGTTTTATTTTAAATCTGTTCGGATTGTTCTTACACTAATGCTATACATAATAATCATAGAGAATTTTGGAATATTGTTTATTCGCAATATCTTCATAACATTTCTAAGACCCATTCCAAGGAAACGTATATTTTCAGACCGTACCCATATAAAAAACGTTAGAAGTTGGTTTTTTTACAGTCATCCATCAACAATACTTGACCTCAGCATGTATCTTAACACGATACTTATAACAAGAAAATTTAATCTGCCTAAGTTCGACTCATATTTTCGAGAATTTGAGTTTTTTTTTGTGTTTTGATTTTACATTTTAATTTATAAATAACAAATAATTTCAGTATGATTATTATATTTTAGAATCGATTAATTGGAGTTGGAATTTGGTTGGTTATTTTGAAAAATAATTCCGGTTATATTTGTCTTATTTACACGGTGGTGCATTTATGATTTGGGCTGATCAAAGGTGCTTACGACAATTGGTTATTGTTGCTGTTCCCGGTGTAGGTACTTCCCCCTAAAAGTTCAATCGTCTTCGATTGCAACAGATAAACAGAGAAGCAAAAATGCAGGCATACAGACAGGCAGATAGAATGGACAGTCATTTAATATGATCGAACGTTGAGGATTTGACGACCCGCACAGAAACTGCGGTGTCCATGAACAGAATTTTCCTCCTCATCCATACCAAGGCTGGATAGTCGCAGAAAGTCTTCTTGGTACTTTCATCGTATTTTTTAAAGAGTCTATACTCTGTATTCGAAGATAGACGTATCATAAAATGGTTATAGTTAATCGTGTGATTTTTCTTGGAGAGGAAACTAGTTCTTCGCTAAGACAAGGGACAGGCGAGCAATTTGGCCTGCCGCGTCCTGGTTTGCGTGCGGTCATCATAAAAGGCAAAATTTTTAAGTAACAAGAGACCTTCTATTTTAAGAAATCAAAAAGCGATCGCAGTCTTTAGTTTTTATTGCCGGGCGACCGCAAATTGCAACATGGCATGCTCAAAAGAGATAGTATAATTGCTTACGTTTGTTTTTTCATTCATTTGCGTTATCATCGTCAGTAGGTTGAAAAAGGAGGTTACAATTGCGAACATTTCTTTCGCTTTCGTTATTTGTTGTCTCATTCTTTTTCGATGTGCTAAAGAGAGAGGGAGCAGTTACGTATATCTTTCCTATTCTTTTTTCATGCTAGAGAAATGTTGTGGTCTCTTTCTTTTTCGTTGTAATATAAAACTACAACAAAAAAGTTTTACTTCCTTGCTGCTTTTGGCTTCAATCGTACCGAATTGTTGCTATTATACTTATGTATGATAATTCATGTATTAAAGAAACATGGCATTTTTTGCCTTAAAACACATTTAATTTTAATGGATTTTGTTTTTTTTTTTTTTGTGAATATATTGATTTCGGACTGAATGTTCTTTTGAATGCCAAAAAATAGAGTAGTCAGATTTTATTGATATGGAAAAACTTTAGCAATATTTTATCGTTCTCCACTTAGTATGTTTCCGAAAGTTATTAGTATCAGTATTTTTATAGAGTTTTTACGTCTCTTCTTCTACTTTGTATTGAAATTGTTATTGGGAATCGCAATAGGAGTCTCTCTTCCAAATGCCGTGCTGCATCAGTAGCTGTACAAGTGGCTGAGAAAGGTGTGGCCCACCCGGGTAGATACACGTAGTACGCGGGTAAGGCTACATAGAACAGTGTTTCGCCATCTCCCTGAGCCAATTGTTAGAAACTAGCCTATTTGCCAAACTGGGCCTCATCCAGATTGACTCTCGACACCAGTGTTACCCAAATTTTTGAGCAAACAAAAGCTAGATTAGATTTGAAACCACAAAAACGGCTCCCAATATGATATTTTTCTTCAATTTTATGTCTTACTTTAATCGGCACTGATAAGTTATGTTATTACTAAAATAAAAACTGGTCTTCATGCAAAACAGATTAACAACAGTTCTAATATGAGTTGAACTCAAAGAGCAATGTATTCAAGAGAACAACAACACTTTCCTGAATTCATGGCATTAAAATACTCCCAACAAACGCCAAACACAATCACGAGAGTTGCGCATGCAAGACATAATCCAGGTGCGCTAAGTTAGCTTTTTTCTTCCTTGGGACGACACCCAAAGCTACAATTAGTATTAAAAACAGCGGCGACTGCTACACCATTCCTTACGCTCATCAGTAAATTGTCATAAGCACATTAAATGAATAAGCACTTTGAATAAACGTTTTAGTTTTTTTTATAAAATCTCTCAAAATTATTATTTATTTACATTTTTTAGAGCTAGTCTGGTTGTAATATCATGATAGATACATAAATAAATCGGCCGATAGTTTTTCTGGCAGTTGTACGATATATGAGTCTAATTCGATCTGAGAGACAAGTTTGCGTTGCAACCGACAGACTGACGGACGGACAGATAGACATGGGTAGATCGACTCCCCTGGTGATGCAGATTCAGAATAAATATTTTATATTGTACGTTATGAAGATGTATTCTGAGATGCGTTGTAAACTACTGGCTAAAATTAATATACTTTCTGCAAGGGAATTATAAACTGAATTGGATGGAATTGCAAAAACAAGCTGATTGCATTGCTTTCCCGATGTTTTATAAAAACCTTAATATGCTTGAGTGGGACAATACTGTTGCACTTTGTTAAAAGCTGACCTTGCAACTCTGGCCAGCATAGGTCGAATGGCTTTTTAGTGCGGTCCGGATGGCGTGATTATAAAGAGTCTCGCGTGAAGAGTGTAGTTTCCTTTGTGCCGTCTGACGACTGACACCAAAAGTAGAATCCAGTTAAATTTCGAAATTATTTAGAGAAGTACCTTTAATAAAAAAGGATCGCATCAATTGAAAATGATTTGCAAAAATCAATTGTTTTCTATTTTTGCATATGTTCATGTTCACAATTTATGACTGTAAAACAAATACTAATCCAACTTAAAACTAAGCTTAAGGATTGCGTAGTTCTAATACGGTGATATGTGTATATCATATCATAATATGCATCATATATATATCACTCATTAAGTTATAACAAATTTTGTTTACATTATGTTTAGTTTAGATTTATTTTTATCTTTTCTGCTTTTATCAAAAAACACTAAATAATTTTGCTGATAACTGGTAGGCTGTTATTCATTTCTGTTTTTCGAAATTCAATGAACGCGGCATTAGTGCGAGATTCTGAAGACAAGCATATGCCTGTTCCTCCATGAATATTTGATCTTTGGTTTTGCCGCAAGCTACTCGAGCCCATTTCGGATCTAGTAGATAGTCGCTAGATACACCACTTAACCGATATCCGTAGGGTCTATTTTCTTTTTTGCCCTCATCAAAAAGCATATCCTGCTCACTGCATAGAGTATCCTTCATGATGTTGCTTGGAGAGAAATGTGTAACTGATTGCCCAGACGTAAGGAACTTGCTCGGCGTTTCAGTTTCAAATGGTTGAACCTTTCTTCCATATTGTACTAAATTAATGCTCCAACTGGGAAGTAATGATTTTCTCGCACGTTTTGTTACCGGTGATTGGGTATTTACATTTTCATTTGTGATTGCTTGATTGATTGGGGCAACGCGGGACTCGCGTTCAAATTTATCACCACCATCTTTACTGAAATTTATTTCTGAATCAACCATCTGTTCCTCATTTATGATTTCCGCAAGATCTTCGACTAGACTTGACGGGCTAGATGGTACGTAAAAGCGTCCGTCGTGTTTTTTGCCAATGGCAGCAAGTGCTTTTTTAAATGGAGTTGGAGTGCGTGGACCAACTAAACCTGAAAATATAATGTATACATTATCATAAAAATAATAATATATAAAGAAATGTACTTACTTTTCTGTGGCGTTTCAATAGATGACGTTTCCAGTTCCTTTTTAATTTCCATTCCCACGCGATTATATGTTTTAGGGACGGGAGTGCTGGCCCGCAAATTCATATCTTCAAACGTTGTAAGACATGGTGATTTCAGGAATTGGCTCGGTGAGAAAGGTAGCGACTTAATCGGTGTTATAATTGGTGATTCAGGTAGCTTGGACTTAAATTCATTTCTCAATGCAATTGAGCTACCGTAAAGGTTCACTGGCAACTCAGGATTTAGTTTGCGGGACCGTTTTAAAATGTTTGGTGTTGGTCTGCTATGTTTCTCATCAGGATATTGTAATGTGGGGAATGATGATGGCATAGATGCAATTTTATCCTTTCCATTTCCTGCCCCATTAGCATCACAAGAAGGAGTCGACGAGTTAACATCGCTGCCACTAACATCTTTGGGTTTTAGGTCCTTTCCTGGAGCTTCATCATAATGAGAACCTATTATTGTAGTAAATATTGTTAAATAGGTAAAAGTTAAAGACTTAAAAGTCACTTACCAACACCACCAGCTTTGATCAAAGTAATTAGATGAGTGCGTGAGCTTTTTAAGTCACTCCCAGCAATTGTATTGATGGAACGACGATCAGCATCATATTTTCGACGCATTGTCGAGTTCCAATGATTTTTTATTGCATTATCTGTACGTCCTGGTAATAATTTAGCAATTTTTGCCCATTGATTACCAAGCTTAAAATGCGCATTATATATTATTTTATCCTCTTCTTCTGTCCAAGCTGTTTTTTTAATATTCGGATTAAGGTGATTGTGCCACCGCTCTCGGCATTGCTTACCAATTCGGCCATTTAAATAACGCGCTATTAGGGTCCACTTCTTTGGACCAAAGCGTCGTACTAATTCAATTACTTTTTCATCTTCGTCTCGTGTCCAAGGGCCTTTAATAAGCTCTGGATTGAGCACTTTTGCCCAACGTTGTTGTACTTGTTGTTCAAGTCTATCATTAAAATGTGGTCCAATTATATCCCAGCGCTCACCATGCTTTTCGACCAGAGACTTTAACAAAACGTCTTCAGACTTAGACCATCTCTTTCCGAATCCATAGTTAGGATGTCCTGTTATCGTTCTTTCCTGTGATTGTGTTCGACCGGATCCATCGATTTCCGTAACATTGTCTGATTGCATTGATGGCGTCGATTCATGTTTAATTCTTGTTAATTGTTGACGTAATGGAATATGGTGGTTATCAGCATCTACAAAAAATTACGATGTGTTTGAATTCCTCCTTCATTAAGGGTACGCAAATAATGTTATTTAATTTACCTTTGTTAATCCCGAGAGTGCCGGACTCTTCATTTTCATGTTCGGAGTATTCCGATGCATCAGACTCTTCAGATATTGTATCTCCGTCCAAGTTGGAGGTGTCCTCAATAATATTTATACCTTCCATTTTTGCACTTAACTCTTGCGTTCGGAACAAAAATGAAAGACTTTGGGAAACACTTTAGCAGGATGTAAATAGTAATAAACGTTTCCGTTGCAATATAAGCACTTAAGAACACTCTGTGGGTGCGGGTGCAGTGAATAGTGCGCGCAAATTTCACTAAATGAATTATTTTTAAATCTCAAGTTGCAGCTAAGGCACTGCGTAAATTCTATCGGATGTCGATCAGAACGCAATAATGGGTGCGTTGCATCACTTTCGGAATGGTCCAGGGCACGCCGCTGTTCTCGATTGGGATTATTTGCACTGCTCAAACTTGGCTTGTTTCGAAATTGTTGACTTTCGTAACGATGCTCATCCATTTAAGCAAATAAAAATAAAACCTTTACAGGATACATTTGTATTTGCTAGCACATTAGAAACGAATTCAATCTCTAACGCATTACTAAAATTTGATGTTATTTGAAATGTTTAATTATATCAAGTATCAAACATTGAGGCGAAATCAAGAAAAGAAATCGAATTTGGAAGTCTTTCTTCTTTAAAAGAGATTCAATTACACGTTTTAATTCCTCGTTATTAAACATAAATAACAAAATGTAATACTAGAAATTCCAAGAGCTTAATTGCGACCCACAGCGGCGTCGATTAATATTTTATCGACAACTAGAACTCAACTATTTTGTAACGCGGAATCGGAATGCCGGAATAATGGAATTGACAGATCTGATATTTATTGCAGTTTGTTGTTTTACCTTCCAATATATATACAGATTTTATATTACATATATGCATATTTAATCAACAAAAAAAATATATATATATATAAATACATTTGTACTCAATTCATTAAACTTTATATAACTTGAGTAATTCATATTATTTGTTAATAATTTAATTTATATTCTTAATAAATCTTTTTATTATTTAATTTCATAATATCTCATAAAAAATAATCACTTTTAATAAATAAGTATAAACAAAGCATTAGTACATATCAGTCTTAGAAACTATTTCATTAAATAGAGCCTCAAAGTTGTAAATATTCACATAACTGAAAACGATTATGCATAACGTATATGAATTGAATTTTAAAAACTCAACATTTAATAGGAGCATCATCTTAATAAAGATACATATATTTATTTTTGTTTAATACGTGCATTTAAATTCTGGAAATATACGTTTTTATACAATATTTTTCGTATAAATTGTAGTTGCTATAGTTGTGTTTTAAACCATTAATACTTATCATTATTAGATCTCTTATATAATATTTTAGCTAACATGCGTAATGGAATACGGTTTGAACATTTTTGGCAGTCAACACCGCTAACATAATATAGACACCTAGGAGTCCATCCATAATCATATAATTATATCGGATTTAATAAATAATTTTTAATCGACTGATATGAATAACGTTAAATGAAAATAAATAAACGTAAGGTGAAAAGATTATATGTGACAATGTTCTTAAATAAATAATAAGTTAATTTTTTATAAAAAAAAAAATTCTTTTTATTATTAAAACAAGCTACTAAGAAAATTAAAGTTTATGAAATGAAACAAAGTTTTTTTGTTCTATTACAGACATGTATCCATTCGTTATCGAATTCAACCCTGGGTGTTCGGAAAAACCGATAATTCTCATGCATGCCTGAACTACTTTTAGGTGTTGGCTGCCAATTGTAGAGTGCAAGTGAGAAGTTGTGTTGAGATTGATATACTGTGAAAAAGAGTTTTAAAATCTATAGACTATAATTGAGTTTAAATGATCTGTCAGCATAAATAAATTTTAATTGATTTAAGACAAGTTGTTGTGTACACAATATATGTCAAGTGAATAACTGAAAAACTAGCAGAAGCGGTCACTCAAGTGGCCAGGTGTGTGTTCACCAATAAAATATTTAAAATAGCATAATACATACATACATACATTGTATGTACTTGATGTTTTCAATGTACATACATATGCATTGTTGAATTCAACTTTGGGATTTAACAAACCCTTATATTCCTAAAGAATATATTTTCACTATGCTCTAATAAAAAAAACAACATAAAGCAGCAGTATATGTTAATTTTAATAATTGTAATTTCAAATAAGATACATATTAGTATTTAAAATTGATTTTTCTTTTCTATTTCTTTCTCGCTCTATATAATTCATGGAACGGCAAATCTCGTTGGTGCGAATGGAATAAATGGTCATTATCATTTAACTGTGTTTGTCGTGCCGTTGCTTTGTGGTCACATTCGAACCTGCTTTTACTGCCGTGTATGCCAATACTTGCTACAACGAAACACTGGCTGTACTGCTTGCTCTTATTAGTTTCATTGGTATTGACAGCGGTGGTGCAAAAATTGCAATTTTGGTGTACCAAAAAAGTAGTAGAGTAACTAAGGAACGGAAGCAGCAGCACGGGTGAAAACAGGCGGACCAAACGCGTAGAAAAAGTTATTTAATCTGTAACATTTAATGTTAAATTTACCGTTAAATGTTTCAGAACAGAATATATTAATCGGGAAAATAACTAAAAACAAAACCCAGTGAAAATTTAAGTGCTGATAAAAACCTCTACGTGCTGTAAAAAGTACACAAAATTTATATAGGCGGCAAATTTTTGTGAGGAAATTTTATATATTAGTCAGATTTATAAAATTAACATATTCCAATTATCCATTGCAGATTAAAAGAGAAAAAGCAGGTGCGAAGAGAAAATCGTGGCAGAGAATAAATTAGGAAAAAAACCACCGTCTTGGTACTTGTAATCAAACTCAACTTTACACACACGTTGTAATCGAAAAAAAAACGTAAAAAGTTATTCTAGAATAGATTGATTAAACAGCCTAGTTAAGGCATGTTATTGCGAAAAAAACAATAAGTTTAACAAAACTCAGCCAGCAGATCAAAACAAAGACAAAGTGTACATAAGAAGGGAACAAAATTTCAAAGATTTAACCCAACGACAAATTGAATACGTAGAGGAGGTTAAAGGCAAGTCACTTTAATTATCAACAATCATCTATAAACTTAAAAAAAAAACATTGTTTAAAACGACAAAAGCCCTGATAACAAATAAATAGAAGACGCTGACGAATTCACTGCAATCAAAATAGTTTTAAACGTGAGTTTTTAAATGTTGTATTTAATCTTTAATTGTTTTACTAATTCAATGTGTTTTTTAGTTTTGCAAACGGAAATCTAACAAGTCGTCCATTAGTCTAGTCTCTTGTTGATACACAAGTGCGAACCAGAGAGAGACTTATTCTATAAAAGGAACGACGTTTGTACGAAGAAAAATAATAAGATGAATGAACTAGACAGCCTTAGACAAGAAGCCGAATCTCTCAAGAATGCTATTCGAGATGCAAGAAAGGCAGCATGCGACACGTCTTTATTGCAAGCTGCTGCTTCGCTGGAGCCAATTGGACGTATACAAATGCGGACGCGACGTACACTTCGTGGTCATCTAGCTAAAATCTATGCCATGCACTGGGGTAATGACTCCAGGAACCTAGTTTCAGCATCACAGGATGGCAAATTGATCGTTTGGGACTCACATACTACGAATAAAGTGCACGCTATACCACTTCGTTCATCGTGGGTTATGACCTGTGCATACGCTCCATCAGGAAGCTACGTTGCCTGCGGTGGCCTCGATAATATGTGTTCAATCTATAACTTAAAGACACGCGAAGGCAATGTCCGTGTCTCCCGAGAGTTGCCTGGTCACGGTGGTTATCTATCATGCTGCCGTTTCCTGGACGACAATCAAATTGTGACCAGTTCAGGTGACATGTCATGCGGCTTATGGGATATTGAAACTGGTTTGCAAATCAATTCTTTCCTTGGTCATACGGGAGATGTAATGGCCCTTTCCCTGGCACCGCAATGTAAAACATTTGTATCCGGTGCATGTGACGCGTCGGCTAAATTGTGGGATATTCGAGAATGTGTTTGTAAACAAACGTTCCCCGGTCATGAATCTGATATAAATGCGGTAACATTCTTTCCCAACGGACAAGCCTTTGCGACAGGATCTGATGATGCAACATGTCGTCTGTTTGATATCAGGGCTGATCAGGAGTTGGCAATGTATTCGCATGACAACATCATTTGTGGCATCACCTCCGTGGCGTTCTCAAAAAGTGGCCGTCTGTTATTAGCGGGTTACGATGATTTCAACTGCAATGTTTGGGACACAATGAAGGCAGAGCGCTCTGGCATTCTAGCCGGTCATGATAACCGTGTCTCATGTTTGGGGGTCACTGAAAATGGTATGGCAGTAGCAACAGGATCGTGGGACTCATTCTTACGCGTGTGGAATTAAGTGAGTAACGAACGTACACTACACAATGCGTAATAATGGGTGGGGTAGGGTCAACGTGTCGGTGGCGGTGGTTGCGCGCAGTCAGCGGGTAGCAGCAGCGACAATAACAACAGCAGCAACAAAAACAACAACAACATCCTCTCAATATAATTATTATAGATACACATGTTGAACCAATATCATTTTTGTGTGCTCTGGTGTCAATGGTTCCTTGTTACTGTTGTTAGGCTAAAAAAACAGGGGCAAAGAGTATGTTTTAAACGCTTTAGCAGCAGCGATAATGAGGATGATAAAGCGTTGGCGTTGACTGCAACGTAGACCACACAGTAAAAACAAGAACTTTATATACAAATTATTTATATTGCTATATACTTATTATACTTATACAACAAAACCAAAACCAAAACACACACAGACATACATTGAACACACACAACTAGACATACACACATACATACAAGTATATTATTAGTGTAAAAGAAATGTTCGAAGCAGAGAACCTAAGATGATGATCTGTCTGATCTGATAGTCAGTTCTTTAGTCAGAATGTCGGTAAAAAAGCTACAGTTTAAACGTACGTAAAGTTAGTTCAAATATATGTATACACAACATATATATACATTTGTACATGTACATATATATTTGTGTGTATATAGTTAAATACATATGTATTATAATATATATATAAATATATACACACAGATATATATAGCAGGCACGATCGCTACGATATAGTGAAAATAAATCGAATGTGCACACAATGTTGACAACTTTGATAGCACGAATTCAAAAATGATTCTGCTGATTAGACATGTATGTATGTGTATGAGTACCGAGTCTAATTTGTCAGATACATCCGAAAATTCAAATTCTTAAATGACTTCATATATATATACATACACGACAGAAAGAGTTGGTCTTAATGAAAAGTCAAATAAAATTAAAGCATTTACAAAAGAAAATCACATAGAAAATAAAAAGAAAGATGAAAAATATTGCGTAAATTACAAAATTTAATGTAATGATGAAGAAATGAAGAAAATCAGTAAACAATACACTTTATAAAACATTTTCTTATAACGTTTAAGTCCTTAATTTATATACAAAACAAGAATGATTTAAATAACATACTTATTAGTGAACAAAAACAAAAACTATTTACATATATATAATTGACGGCCATATAAGCTACCACAATAAATGGAATAAAAATTAACTTTAACACCTAAAAACAAATTTATAAATGTTTAACGAAATCTTAACATTTAGACTAACTGATCGATCGTTAAAGTACAACACACTCAAATGCATAACAAAAGTAGAAAAGAAAAACGTGTATGAACATTTAGACCTCGTGACCGGCACATAATAATTTTTTTTTTCCATTGTTACAGGCTAAGAGTAAGAGTATTTGCGAGAGTTCTTTCTTAAACATTTTCCACTTTCACAAGTGAATGAAAATGGGTGCATTTGAATGTGCTATTTGGTTATTGCTTGACCATAAGACACAACACTTATGAGCTTCTACAAATTCCAATTGTATTTGGTTTTTTACATTTTGGCGAACCCAATTAGAGAACCCTCATAATAAGACGCTCAACAAAATAATAGATAAATACGTTATGGAAAGAGCACAACACTTTTATACTTATTAAACATCAACACATAACATATTTATTTTTGAGTTTAGCGGGACACATGGATACATACAAACTGCTACGTTATAAAAAGAATTGTAAAAATCTGGTCCTCTCAAGTATTAACGTTAAAGAAAAGTTGAGCTCATTAACAAATAATCATTAAAACAACAGCAAGCAGCAGAAGTAAAAATGGATTCCTATTAATAAAACATAACGTGACGTTAACTTGATATAGTTATTGCAATCTGGCTGACAGTTATTTAAAATTTCGTTTGATGGAAACTCATTTATTGAAACATCACAATTGCATTGTGTACGCAGCAAATCATTAAAAAAATAGAGAGTTTAGTTAATCTTTATTGCGATTATTTAAAGTTTGTGAATTGGTCTCATCCTTTTATATATTCATGAACGCATTTTAAGTTGATATAACATATAAAATAAAGAAATAATAAAAAGGCAAGATTAATGTGTTAGTAATACGGAGGATAACATTTGATAATGCATCAAACAAAACAAACAATTTAATAACACTTCGAAAACCGAATATAATGCTAAACGATAAAGTTACTCTCCCTTAAATGTTTTCTGGTTATAAACACGTAACTAGAAGCAATCATTCAAATTATGTTAATTTCAGAATCTTATACATATTTATATGTTTATATGTAAATTTTAATCTATATACAATACATACATGCAATGCATTCTTACTTATGTTTATATGTATATGCCACACAATATCACATACGCATACGTACAAAATATTGTATTATTATGATTTCTTATGTACAATTTATACCTAAATCAAAAGTAATAAATAAAATTAATGTCTGTAATTAGCTGAATTCATCAACAAAAAGTAACCCAATAACAAAATGCTTATGGTATTTATCAATAAACAAATAGATAACGAAATGACAAATACATGTTCATGTTAAAATTGCATTCAAAACTCAACAAATACATTTCTCTTAAATATGTATTGCTGCTTCCGTTGATTCGATTTCGTTCGATCGGCTTTTGCATAATGAAAAACATTTAAAATTTATTATGTGAACGGGGTCGTCAGATTTGTGTCAGAAATTGATTTTCTAAGAAAGTATGTCATTGATGGATTTAGTGAGGTATTTAGAAAATAAATGGAAATCCTTAACACAAGTGTTGGAACAAATTAATTTGTATATCGCAGCAAAATACTACGAGACTTAACCTAACTTACGGCTTAGTCTTTATAATCGGAATAATAAATTTAGAATTAATAAAGAAACAAAGGTTTTTAAGCATGCCAAAGGTTCTATACCGTTGCAGGTTCTCTACACATCCAATCGTTCCAATGCTAGATATTCATATATAATGGCGCAGAATAGCATAGTTAGTTGCTAGCAAACTGCTGGATATATTAAATTTTTTTAAAAAATCTTAAATTCTTTTTGATTCTTCCTATGAAAGTGATAGAGTTGTCCGATTTAAATAAAATGAAAATACATTTTATACGTGGTTTACTGTCGGAATTTGATTGGAACTGGGAAGTTAAGTAATTTTGAAGAACAATTTACATCTTCATATCAAAAAGTCTTACATACGGTTAGGTCCACTTATTGCTTATTGCGCGCACCTAGAAGAAGCATGTGTGCCAGGTTTTATTAAGATAGCTCTAAAGCCCGCAGACCAGTTTTCGTTTCGTTCACACGGGCAGACAAACATGACTAGTTGGACTTGTCTGTCGATGCAGATTATGAATATATCTATCTTATAGGGTCGGATATGTCTCCTAAGGTGAGTTGCAAACTCGTTAACTACTTACCACCTTGTTAACATACTTCTCTCTTTAAATTCAGAACGGAGCTTAGAATTTTAAGAACAGCGCATGGCAAGTGCCTCTGCCCGAGTTCTGCCGACACTTGTACAAGTGTAAGGATGCTCGTGTGACTTTGGTGCTCGGGATTTTGTTCAGTGCAAAGCAAGAAAACGTAACGAACTTTGTGCTTGCTTTGTACAAACACCACACAAACGCAATTTTAGAAATGCAAGTCGTGTAGACTCTGCAAAGAAGACGATGAAACTACCAAGCATATTCTCTGCAACAGTCTTTCTATGGACAAGGACACACTTGAACATGGATACCGCAGATCGTCAAATCTACGACGAAGGATCTGCCATGTTTTATGAGAGCAAAGCAGAACTCGTCTGACTCTTTGTACCTCATAAGAATAATAATAGCCTGTGGTCAGTAAGTCAGTCAACTCCGATGATAGCTGACTCTATGTTAACATGATCAAGCTGACTACCATTTTCAAATGAGGTTAAATGTTAAGGCGATCGTTATCCTTGCTTACTGAACCCGAATCAATCACTAGCTGCCTAAACTATTGAAAGGTCAATCAATTTTTCTTACACAAAGAGAACCAAACTTAGTGTTGTGGTCGGAGCCCTTGCAACTCGGGCACTGTCATTCAAATCATTTCAGTCACTCGAATCAGTCAGTCAGTCAATCAGTAATCATTCAAGTCATTAGGTAAAGTCTCAACTTGAGCACCCGCTTTACTTAATGTAGGTGATAGGACAGTAGGCGCACGAGTAGTAAGTCTTGAGTAATGCATCCTTTAGCAAGCAATTCCAAGATTCAGTTCTGAACGGGCCATAGGACATGGTAAGTCGATTTACGATACACGCCTTCAACTGCTCATATTTGTTGGTCTCCGCTGTATTTATTAGAGCTTCAGTGAGTTTCAGCATACTGCCTGTGTTCAGTGGAGTCAATAGCTAATAATAGTGCTTATTACTGGATACAGTTCCGTAGCACTAGAATTGAGTTTGCTTTTACAGAAACCACAAAGCATGTTTCCAAGTTATTTCGATAAAAATACTGGCCTTCTTACAAACACCCGCATATCGGATAAAGAAATTTATATGCATATTTTTTATATAGAAAAAGTTGGATGAAGTCAATTTATTAATATACCCCCTACAAAGGTATGAAAAGTATTGGTGTCGATAAAGAGAGATGCAACGAGTCATTTATTCATTCATCCTTAAGTACTGACTCGGACTGCAGCTGGCTCTGTGCGTCAGATTCATACTTATTATACTTTATACTTACTTATTATACTTTATTATAATAACAACTATAACAAATGAGTTATTCTGAGTATTGCCCATCGCCAGACACAACTTTTTTTGAGTATTCTGGGAGAGCTCGAATACCTTGGCAGTAAAAGTGCTCGTCTTATGGGGTTATCCACAAATCAAGCCATTTTTCAGTGTCTTCATGCTTCATGGAACTGCTGATCCGCCAGTCAATGTGCCATCGAACGAAAAAAGTGATAATCGGACGGCGCAATATCTGGGACTATAGCGGGTGAACCGCAACGTGAACCCGAATTTGTCATGCATTAAAATTACTTTATCGTGCCGTTGCTGATATTATTGCCATATTTTTGCGTAGTGCTTGGCTCCATTGGACATTGAGTCCGTTCCCCACAATGGTTTCAACAACTTACAATGAAAAAGACCTATCTGGTTACACCAAATACACAGCACAACCTTCGCAGCGTGAGTATTCGCCCAACCGACGTCGCAGAAGAATCATTAGGTAGTCCCCAGGATTTTTTTTACTTTGGGTTGCTGCAATGAATCCATTATCTATCAACAGTTACGATGCGACCAAAAAAACTCTGTCTTTTGTGCCGAGAGCAATTGTTCAAAAGCGCAAAATCGCTTCCCGCTGTTGACGATTAAAATAAGATATTTCCGATCAACCTGAAATGTATAATACAAAATTAAAACCGGAAACTAAGTTGTACACCTAATAAATAAATTATATAATGCTTAAAAGAAACTTCTTATATATTGTAGCCGCTACTTATAAGAAATACAGGAGAGCCATACGTCCTCCAGCCTTAGTGTTTATGCTTATAATTTAGATTTCATTAGATTTTTATACATATATTTGCGGTCGTGAGATAGATAAAAAAAAAACTTCATCTACGTTCAAATATGATATAAAATATCACCACATTTGGTAGTCCTATGACCTAGTTTCTGAGATCTTGGACATCACTCAGAAGAATATGACGACATCAACTTGGTTGCTGGTGCTGACCATGAATACATGTACAATACTAGGTGAATGGAAAAGTACTCTGCTTGACCCCCAAAACGGATGAATATCGGTAAATACGAGGGTCGTTTGATAAGTCCGTGACTTTTTGAATAAAATATATTTTTTTCGTCAAAGAAGCGTTTTATTTCTCAACATAATCTCCTTTTAGCTCTATACATTTAGTCCAGCGTTTTTCCAATTTTTTTATTCCTTCCAAATAATAGGTTTTCTCAAGGCCCTCAAAATAGTCGTTTGTTTCTGTGTTTCTCTTCATTTGACCCGAATCTCTTACCGCCGAGCCATTTCTTCATGTTTGGAAACAAAAAATAGTCACAGGGGGCTAAATCTGGAGAATATGCTGGATGGGGTAGCAGTTCGTAGCCCAATTTATGAAATTTTGACATTAGCACACGAAATTCACTTTTTTCCATTTTCGTTAAAATTCACGAGATCGTCTGCTTTCAATGCCTATAAAACGCAAACCAAAAAACGCAGCTTTCTCAAAATTTTACAGTCAGCTGTTAATCGATAACTGCTGACAGGAGCAGTGTTGTATTTAGAGCAGGTGCGCGGCAAATACAAAAAGTCACGGACTTATCAAACGACCCTCGTAATATCCTATTGTACAATATTTAGGAAGATAAGTTAAATTTAAGCACTTTTAATCTTTATTTACTTTTTTTTTTTTTTCCAGCAGCCGCATCATGGTGGTGCCACGGCACTGAAGGATAGCAGTGAGTGAGTGGCAACAACACAATCTGTACCATTACCAACAGAGAGAGTGGTATGCCTGGTGGCAGCTTCAGTACTCCTGGTGGCAATGGCAATCCTTGAGGCATGAGCAAAGAGAACCACGTCGACGTTCGGACGGTCGCACCATCTCCAAGGAGCTACGACGGTCGCTATTCGAGTGTAAGGTGAGTAGAGTAGGGATAAAGGCTTTGGGAATCATTGAGAGAAACCTTTCCACTCAACTCATGTTTCACTTCCACTCGCACAGGTTGCACAGGACGAGGCCGAGAAGTGTGTCTGTAGTGAGGATTGGCGAGAGCACGAGGTGCGTTGCGAATACTTTGGTGCCGAGCTAAGCACCAAGCCCAGAAAGTTGCCATTCTACCAGAACACAGACACCAACGAGTGGTTCAACAGCAAGAATCATCAAGTTGCCGCTCCACTGCGTTGCGGTCGCGGTGGTTCCCATTCGCCCGAGTACACAGATAATGTAGATTACAAGCTGCCGGCTGGCGTGGAACCATTGCCATCGTGGCATTGAAATTTCACCCCGCTTGGCAGTGTGTATTACTATAATCTACGCGATTGCATAACCCAGTGGGAGCCACCCAATGCACAGCAGCGTATGCAGCAGCTTGTTGAGGATTCGCCGCCGCCACAGGAGACGACAGCGGTGACCAGTGCGGATGAGATGATTAAAATCGACCCCGAACTATTTGGGCACCCTTAGCGAAAAATCACTGTTGCAGTATGTTGAGGCAAAGGTCCGCGAACGTCGTGAGATGCGACGCAATCTCCTCGTCTCAGGGCGCACTATTAGTCCGCGACGAGGTAAGAATCGCATGTACAATCAGCTGGAGGCACGCAAGTACAAGGAGAACAAGGAGAAGATACGACGCCGCAAGGAGATCTATCGTCGCAAACGCATCGAGGCAAGCAGCTCTGGCGCTGAACCAGAAACACCATCATCTAAAGTTGGCGCAGATCATGTGGATGCGTTGCCTATTCAGGGTTATTTGTACTCCTCGGACGAGGATGCTACCAAACTGGATGGCACCACGGCTGGCGGCGGACTCAGCAGCACTCTGCCGCTCCTTGATGCCGTTGTCGATGGAGTTAAGGCGACGCGAGTCGATGAGCTGGACATGGCACGCATTGCCCGCGTGGGCAAATCAATTGTCTCGGAGACGATTGATTCGTCGGACTTGTTGCCTGGCATTCAGCGCAAGTTGCCCATGCCGCCGCATCACATTCCAGAGGCGATCCAGAAGAAGCATCGCGGCCATCGCGACAAGAAGCGCAAATTGTAAGCAGATTGCAGATCGTTTACTTTCCCTTGAGACTTTCACTTTTTTCCCCTTTTTGCAGGCTACTGAGCACCAGCAGCGGACGCGAGTCGTGCGAGAAGTTTCGCTCCGAGATTTCGGGCCATGTGGCCGAGTATTTGCGACCTTATTGCAGGGATTCCTGCCAGCTGGGACGCATCACCAGCGACGCTGATTATAAGTTCCTAATAAAGCGAGTAAGTGCAGGAATGCAGGTCAACTTGTAGCTTGAATATTTATTCATTTCTCCTTTCTCCTCCAGCTGAGCCACCACATAACCACCAAAGAGATGCGCTACTGCGAGGCTACTGGCAATCCGATGGCATGTACGGAGTCGGTCAGGCACAAATCCTTTGACTTTGTTAATCAATACATCCACAAGAAGGGATCTGTATACAAGAAGCCAGCCGATGAGCCGGACTACCGAACTACAAGGAGGCCAATGGACAAAGACACCCCATACCAACACACACACGCAAACACAAAGGAATCAAAACACATTCAATAAAGCGATGCAAATATTGTTTATTCATAGATTAAGTTTCTTTTTAATTGACCTCTACCTGAAGAGATTGGGTAAAGCTGCAACCAGTTTCAAAATAGTATTATTTTTATTTCTTATTTTATTTCAAATGTTGGGTGCCACGCCCCCGGCCCACGCAAATCAATAATTTCATCTTTTAAGCTGACATATAAAAGATACAACATTCTGAGTAAGACTATACTTAGCTAATTATAATATCAACATAACGTCAAAATTCCAATCCGATCGGACAACAAAAGCAGAAGTTATTAAACAAAAACCTTGTTCGCTTCGATTTTGTATACAGACCAGAAAGCTGTGACGTCATTGGAATGCTCATGTAGGAAAGAAAAGGAAAGAGAACGCAATCGCGCAGCGCCATCTGTTGTTCTCTTCTTTTCTATGCACACGCATTTTTTGCATTCAAACGCACACACACACATACATACATTTGTGCTTGACCAATGAAATGATACACGCATATACACGTATTCATATAAAGACGCATATAAAGGCTTACGTTACGATATTTCTTTTACGATATTTACGTTACGATATTTCTTTCTTACAATTATTGACTCTTTACGTTTCAAAAAGGTCGAAGGGTATCCCACTGTCGCGTGCCGCTCGACTGTTGCTCTTGTTATTTTTGAATCAATCAGTGGAATTGCAATACGTGAGAAATGAATCCATCTAAATATATAGATTTATCTATGAAATTAAAATATATAATATAATTTTATGTTTTTGAAAAAAGGTTAATTGAATGCGTTTTTATATTCAATTGAATGGCTTTCAATCAAACTTATATGTATTTATTATACTATACTGCTATATATGACATAACTTTATATAGCATAGGAACGATCGGAGGATATTATTACTTACAAGGGTGTAAAAATCTCGGCAAGTCGAAAATAGCCTTTCGTTCTCCTTTTCTTCCATGAACAATCTTCTTCTCTTCCACTTTAAATAACAAGAGGCACCCTGTGAAACGACTGTCTTTTGATTTAGTAAAGGTGAATTCCCATTTTGCACTCTCCAAGTACTCGAAGCTCTAATGGTTTACATTCCCTTGCTCGTCTGAGCTTTTACGGAAGCTTTCGCATCGAGGCTTTTCACCTTGAACTTGGCTGCGGGGAGGAAGCTTTCGTTTCATTCATAAACTCAGCCAGCTGATTCCTTCATTGAGTGCGCGTGGCTTCGCCGGCAAACGCCTCAGTCGACATCGCAGTCGACGTCGGCGTTGGCAGCGACAGTGGAAAACTCGCTAGCCAGGCGCACATGCCACATGTTGCAAGCGCTGGCTCGTTCAGTTGTTACCGTTAGCTTCGCGAGCGCGCTGCCATCGGCTGCGCGCAACGAGAATAAAGTGAATAGAAATTTCGAAAAGAACGACAAGCCCGCCAAGTGGTTAAAGCAATCTATATATGTATATTCCAAATCCAAATCCGAATCCGAACACCATATATCGAAATATCGAAAACTATCGACAATATACTCACCTCGCGCTGATCTCAATTCCCACCTTGCGCGTCTAGACTGCAATTTGTTTGTTGTTGTTGTTCCTTTTTTTTTAGTGTATTCCAGAATTCCAGAATATATAGATTCTACATAAAGTGTGTTGACTCGGGAACAGCTGCAACTTCACCCGCCAGTTGCCCGCAGTCTGTCGTGTGAGGATACTCACGATTTAGACACGATAATAACGATGATAATGAAGACGATGCGTAAGTCATGCACAAACAAACAGACCCCTGAGCACTTCTCGATTTTCTCTCGCCCAACCTCGATTTGTTTATGCAGATCTCATTCCATTATTTTATATACTCGTTCCGTCGATCAATAATAGAAGAAAATTAGTTGGGCCCCCATTGTATCTGCCAAAGACATTGGCCATGTGGAGTCTGCCGTAAAATTCGATTCTTTCTTGCTTTCTTTCCCGCTACGCTTTCTTCCCAGAAAACAGATGCTCCAGCCACATGACTCTCGACTGCGTTCTGCGTATTTGCATGCAGAGAGAGGGAAAGAAAGAAATTAAGCTAAAAGAAATCAGGATAACAAGCAACAATCATCGTATCGTATATTTTTATGTTTTCTAGTGTTGTCTCTAATTAATTTACTAAACTAGGCGCACTCTCACACCTGAATGAGTTTTTTATTTGTGGAAATAAATCTAGGTGAATCTGTTGCCCAAAATAGCACGTTGATCTTATCGTAGGTATAAATAAAATGCAATATCATTGAGGTATTCCGTTGAGTTGGGAGAAATCGAACTATCGTTATATCTTGAAAATATTATCGGTATTTTATAATAATGAGAAGTTCTGCAATTAATTTTTAACAATTTTGATGATGAAGTAGGAAGAAGATTTAAATATATATTATATATATGTATTTAGCTACCTTTATATTATATATATTTGGAAAAATTGTTATAATCATAATTCTAAATTTCTTGTTTCTATTTTGAGTTAGTTTGTTTCCTCGAGTGTTTGCTCATTAAGTTACTCAGAAGGTGAAAGATTTATTGCCTTTTTGATTTTGAAAAATGGATATATTGTATATATATTGATCATGAGTTATTGTGTTTTCAGGATAATCATAATTAATGCATTCCTTGCGTATATTTCATAATACTTACTTTTCAAATAGTCAACCTCAAATCTCTCTCTGGCATTTTTGGCCATAAAACAGCTGTTCTTACGACAGCCAGGGGCGTCACAAAGGGATGAGGAGGGGAGGCTGGGGAAGAATTGCCCTTTATGCGTTACATGTAATATTTAAACAGGAAAAGCAAAACATTTTCAATTTCCCAACGTGGGGCGTAAATGAAATTTGTAATTTGCATATTAATTTATGATTTTCAATGGACTGTGACCAGTACAAGGGCACGGAGGGACGGGGAAGGGGGACGTATAGAAGAGGTGTGTGGAGGACCATATGTAACCCAGTTGGATTTGACAATGGACAACTTTGCTCTGGGCTTTTGAACGGGTGAATTGTACAACATAAAGTTGATTGTTTTACGCCAAATGGAGCACATGAAATGTCAGCACTTTCGGCAAGGAAAATTGCTGCCACTACTGCTGGCAGGGAGGGGTGTAGAGTAGAGTTGGGGGTAGGAGAAAGCGAGAGCAAAGCGTCGCCACTTTTCATGCTAATCCCATTTGAGCGCGCTTTTAGCGATTTTATATGCCGGAATGTGTCTCTGTCAGCAAGTGTCGGAGAAGTCGCACTGGGTTGTTGTTGCTGCTGTTACTGTTCCCACTGTCGTTGTTCTTGCTGAAGTATTCTCCCCGATTTACCGTTAGTCTATTAAACTCGTAATAAAATGTCATTAAGCGTCGACGGCAGCGTCGGCTCTCGATTTATGTTGCCGCTCGAAATGAGCCTGCACCCACTCTCACTGTCTGCCCTGCCACTGCCACTACCACTCCCGCTCCATTACTCCCTACCCCTTGCTCTACCTCTTCCTCGTGCCCTCTGTCTGTGTGTGTGCGGCATGTTGCACTTGTGGTTGCCACAGACAGTTTAGACGCCTCCCAAAGTTGGGTTATTAGTTCTGACCATTTCGCAGCTTATGCAAATCCTGAACGAGCATCGCCATTGGATACCAGCCGGGCAACAGTTTATAACCGCATCACCTACGCCTAGGCTCCCCCTCTCTGCTTCCCCCCTCTGGACTGGCAGTCTCCTGGCCTACCAAGGGTCCAGTTAATATAGCAATCGTTTTGTGCATTGCGGTGTGAGGATTACATTTATAAGGATAAGCATAGCTCTGGCCTCTGCTAACCCCGTACCCGTACCCGCCACCACCTCTGCACGGGGACAACAGCTGTTTGATGTTTTAACTGCACAGTGAAAACATGGCGAAAATGGAAAATGGAAAATGACAAATAGGCGACACTGATAAACAGAAACACGAACAAAGCTCTTGCGGTGACTTTTCGTTGTCTCGTTTTAATTATGTGATGAATCTTAAGTAGCAGTAGGGGCATGAGAGAGGAGCTTAAAGAAAGAGGAGGGAGGGAGGAGAGCAGAATGTATGAAAAGATATATATAAATATTTGATTATTGCCAAATAGCTTGGTCCGTCTGTTTAATTGTTTGATAAATAAACAATTTGGCGAAATGCTTGCAGAAATCATTTCTTTGTGTCTCGTTTGCTTTCTCTACCTCTCTCTTCCCTTCCTCCATCGCCTTGTCTCCTTCTGTTTTTCTTGATCACTCGCAGATTCAAGAAGATATATGTTTATTATATATAGCAGATATTTGCAGATTTTCACACGAGCAAGCTAAATTCGAAGTTCACTTACATTTTGACATGTTCAAATGTGTATCAATGAAATATAGACTACCTCTGATAAAATAAACAACTTCAGGTTGCATTTTAAACTGCATGTTAAATTTTGACTTGCAGTTGTAAATTCTTTTCCGTATAAAGGTAATAGAATAAGAAAATTACAACAAATTAAATCAGGAAATACATTTTATTAGGACTTCCCTCGCTTGGACTTCCTTGTACAGCGTTGCCAGATTGTCAATATTTGTTAAGGTGTCTAGATGTTTGCTCAAAACCGCAGTAACCTTTCTCTTATAAAATATATTTAAGGTTTTGCCCATTGAGAACCTTAAAACGCCTGCAACCAACTCCGCCCACTGTGAGCTGGAGCTGGAAAACGAATTGCCATATTTATTTGGCAACTTAGTATTTGTAGGAACGTAACTCAACGCAGCCAAGCAGCTTCAAAGAAAAAGTTACACCATTCCACACTGACCCCCAGCCGATCCGGTTGAGTCCCCGCCCCACCCCCTGTTTGGCGCATCCTTTTCGCAGGAAAAAACAAATAAGTCGGACCCACGATTTGTGCACCTCGCCCATAATAACTAATCCGAATCCAAGTTCAAGTTGGAATCACAGTGCGACTGGGAATACCAGCGAGAGTGCGAGAGTGCGAGAGCTTCACGTCCATTGCCTGCCAACACGGAAAATGGACTGGAAACGGTTTGCTAGATTTTCCCATTTAAGCGTGTGTCGCCTAGGGCTGAAAAACATCATGTGGGTGGGGGAATGTGGTGGAGCAAAAGTGCGGGGGTCGTGGCGAAAGCAATCCTCATAGCACATGGTTTGTAATTTGAATACAGCAATCATTATTTATGAACACCCTAATGACGTCGCTCCCAGTTCGTTTGTCCGACTTTCCCTACTCTCCCCTCACCCCCCTCCTCATTCCGAGCACATCCGGTTCAATGCTAATCGATGCCAAAAGCTGAGCCCAAATATCATGTGACAACAAGTGCCAGGGCTTAATGTCAGCCGAAAGGCGATCACAGTTCTTTCGTTTCTACCCTGTAAGCCAATTGAGCTTATGTTGCAAACTATCGGGTATTTTGATGGGATTCTTGGGTTTTCAAAGTGAGAAGTGTTAAACTTTGATAATATGTAATTTTTATTGTATTTATAATTGAGCTAAATGATGAATTTAATAAGCAACTTTAAATCGATTTGAACGCTAATAATGTCTAATATAATAGCCGTAATTTTAAGAGGTATTCTATTGAAACTGGGCTAGTCAAAACATAAGTAAATGCTGAAGGTATTTTCATTACAGCCAAGAGAAATGACTGTTAGGTAAAGCTGAAGAAACATTGATGTTTCGCTTCTTCAGCTCTACTCTACAGGGTATTCACTGCTCGGCTAAAAGTTTTTTGGGCTATAATTGAATTGTCGTCAGGTGTAATGACAGGCGAAAAGGTTACGCATCATTAGGCGTTAGCTGATGAAAATGAAGCTCTCAAGATGCCTTAGGCCTTAGGCTCCTTCTTTCTTGCCTTTGTCTCTATGCGATGTAATTGAGCTAAGTGATACGAAAGGTGGCAAAGCAATTCGCATTGAGTGATTCTCGAGTCCCAAAAAAAAAAATGAGAGGGAAATAAATGAAAGGACGATGCTAAATATTTATGACCGTGTGTGGATCATTGTGCAAGGCAAAGCCGATGGCACAGAGTAGTCGGGAGGAGCTTAGGCTCAACAGCTGTCTCGTCATTGACAGCCGGAAGTGGATGCTAAGCACTTGAGCTCCAATGATAGGAACGCACACACGCACCACACACACATACACACATACGTACCACATGTACCGTTACAGCCTATAACTATGGCGTTTCCTCATTTCTTTTCAATCGTCCACGAGGATTTTGGGACTTTGGGAAGGAAATACTTTTGTAAATGATTGTACGCTTATTGCCCGGCTTAAGCATGATGGAACTTTTGCCTCGGCACCCTTAACGGGTTTCGTCGGCTCGATAATTTATATTGATGGGAAACGTCACAAGAAACTTAAGTAATAAGTACAAATCCATAAAGTAGAAACAAGCTTAGGTAAAGGTTGAGCAAGTTCCAGACATGAGATTAAAGAGATAAGTGTTGGGCAGTGGACGTGAGACTAGTTATGAATGTGACCTTGATGTGGAAAAATAAGTAATGCATTGGGCCTTCTGGGATCGATTGGGCGAGCGAAAGGTTGTGCAGTGATATTACTGAGGCACCTTTGAGATATTCCGAATAAGTATAGTTAGCTTTTAATCTTAGTTAATGCTTCGTTTTAGATCTATGGAAGTTGTCGCCGTGATGATAAAGACTTTTCTCTTTTACTTTTTAATTAGAAGATTTGTTTCTTCCTTAATCGTATGCTTTTATTGATTTAACTGGTAGTGTTGGGTGGGTTTAGACTTGGTTTTTAGCAAAGCTCCTTTTAAGCAGGCTTAAAATGATTGGTAAGCTTAAAGCTCAGTAATGCAATCAAAGCTGTTCAAAGTGGGAATCAAATAATGTGCGTTGGTGGGGGTAGACTGCGTATGCCTAGGCCTGGGGTCACTGTTAAGTAATTAACATAGAAGCAGCAGAGGGGGCGGGGATGGGGGTCGGTGTGTGTATAGTTGAGGGTTCAAGTGGAAGGGGAAGGGGGAGTTTTCTTTAGGCTTCTCTGGCTGTCACTGTCAAACGGAGCCCGCTAGACAAACACATAAAAAGGCCACAAAATGAATGTTTGTACAGTAGCAAATCCTGCACACACTGTTCGAGTGTAAGTGTGTGCGAGTGTAAGTTTGTGTGTGTGTGTGTGTGAAGCCTATGATAAATGGCATGCGTAATTTCTTGATTGAAGCGTAAAGACCGAACCGAAACTGAAGTCTGCCGATGTCGCATGGTTTAAGGTCGAAATGGACCAAGTTTAAATGGGCCGCTCTCCCTTCCCCCCGTTCTCACCCTGCCCCCTGGAGAAACCGCTTAATTTAACGGTATGCGTATGCGGATATTAAGCCCCTCTGGCTTTGTCACATGTCTGTCTGGCATTTGTTTTCATTTGCGTCTTCGGCTCGGGTTGCTTATTGACTTCTGACTATGATTAATACATGTGGCATGCCGCACCGTCAACGCAACTGTGTGTGCGCCAGTGTGTGTGTGTGTGTGCGTGTGTCTGTGCCGCTCAATTTGTTGCTAGGCTTGGGAAGTAATTAAATTTTGCGTATTGCAAACAAATCATGTTACGTGGTATGTTCGCCTCGGTCGATGCTTTAATGGGTTAACAATTAACCCATTGGTATTTCTGGTATCTGCCAAATCGGGCCAAGTGGGCCACTGCTGTATGTATTGAGTGATTGTTGAGCGAAATTCATCTAAAGTCGATGCCTAGCAGCAATTACAGCCAGGCGCGCATTGCGGGGAGCGGAGGGAGGAGGCAGGAGGAGGGCAACTGAGGGATTAGCATGCCCCATTTGTGGTGATTATCAGTAATTTTTGTTTTAATTATTGTGAAAAATACAAAGAACTCACACACATAAGTAAATGAAACGAAAACGAAACAAAATAGAATTAATTTGTTTTTTTTTGTTTTTTTTTGTTTTTTTTTGTTTTTTTTTTGTATACAAAAGAATTGAAAATTCCCTGCTACAGGCAGTTTCAGCTATATTCCCCATTCAGCACTCACAGAGTCGGAACCGTTTTGCAATCATCTAAACAACACACACACATCGCACAGTGAATAAAACTTTTGGAATTTCCCAGTCTCAGTCGAAGAGATTGTTCTCCTTAGCCGCGTGTTGAGTTCGGATTTCTATTCGTTTCATCCAAATATTTGGAAAATTTGCTTATCTTTGTTTCTTAAGTAAATACCGCCTGTCGGCCTGGGGCAGCACAAGTAAGTAGTCGATCATCTGATGGCACTTACGTCACACCAGCACTAACAGGTCGATATACTCTATAAGGCATGCAAATTAATCAAAACAAATTTGCTTCGAAGTGGAAAATAAAACTTAAGCTAGATGGGGATAACTTTGAGTTGTTTAAGTGGCAGTGTACCCTGTAGAATTTTAGTTATGCTGCTTGGAATTTATCAAGAAAGTTTTCTGAGGTTTCACATTTAAATTAAAAATTATACAACTTTGGCTCTGTATGCTCTTTTCTATATTTTCTTTTATTTATTATACACTTACGTACCTCACAGGGTATTCACAAGTCGTTGTTTGTTTCGCACATTAGGGGCACTTGAACTGGCATCACTCGCAATCATCTTTTTGCCGGTAAGCCTCTCCAAGGGGCAGTTAACAGCCCGCAGACGTCACTTGGCATGGTCAATACACTCCATCGTGTCTGGGGAAAGTGAACCCAGTGCTCTTTGCGGGTTACGCACAACTCTACCCCAATCCTCTTTCCCCAACCACCACAATTCGTAAATTTGTTTACATGGCCGAAAGAGCGACAGAGAGAGCCAAACCGAACCGAACCGACCCGATAACATTTACCGCAAACTATTTCTGTGTGCCAGATTGCGATTGTGTGTGCGATTGTTTCTGCGAGTGTGCAAGTGTGTGCGTGTGTATTGTGGCACTATGGTATGGGTGTGGATCGTTTGCTTTATTCTTTATAGCAGCGCCTGCTATTTTCGGACTCGTTCTGGCTCTGTTCTGTGTGCTTTAATTATTTGAAATGGGCATAAACAATAGCGGCCAATTGACCAAAAGTTCAAATCAACCCCAAGTTGAGTTTGCCATGAAGGAGGGGAAGTTGGGGGGAGGGGAATGCGGACGGGTTGTCCTGCTGGCAGATACCCCTTCTCCTGCTGCTCCTGCTCCACGGGGCGCTTACCTGGCACAATTGAAATTAATGCGCCAAAGTTGTTGGCAAAGCTGCCGCAGCAAAGGCCAAGGCCATTGAGGCCTAATGACAGCGGGATGGAGGGCTGACTTGAACCGTCTCCTGCAGGAAGTGAGCTAGTCCCCTAACCCCTAACCCATACCTCTTGCTGTAGGGGTTATAGACCCTCTTCCCTCTTAAGAGGCGGGCTAGCCTCTACTTCTTTACCTTATACTTTCTTCAGGAAATGAGCTAGTCCCCCAACTATTAAACTCTTCCCCTCACAGCAGATGTGCTAGGCCCTCTTTTAAAAGGTTGGCTAGTCCTTAATTCGTTGCCTCTCCCTTTTCTAGGACCAAAGCTTGACACCGTTCTTTTTAAAATTTTCTTGTCTCTCTTGGCTTTTTAAGCGGTGAGCTAACTCTCTCTACGGTACTACTTCCTTCCTTCCTACAGAAGTTTAGCTAGTCCCCTAGACCCTAACCCCTTACGCCTAGACCCTAACCTCAAGACCGTAACTCTTAGTTACTAACCCCTTTCTTTCACAGGAGATTCAGCTAATCCCCTTTCTCTTTTAAGGGTTTGCTTAAGCACCTTCTTTCAACACGAGATGAGTTACTTTGCACTGTTCTGCTGCTCCCTTGGATATGAGCTAGGCCCCTCTAAAAGCCCTATTCAGGGCAAGTCTCACTCCCCCTCCGCAGGTATCTTGATGTCATCAATCAAAGCAACGCCTACATTGCCAATCAAACCATTTCAATTTGCTGGCAAATGTGTTGACAAACGTTCTAAGGCGACGCCTGTTTATACAGTAGCTGCTCCTCTTGCTGCTTCTTCTTACCACAGCTTCTGCTTGTTCTTCTCCTCTGTGGGCTCCTGTGCCGCACATTAGCAACACGTGTCAGCAGCGTTGTCGTCTGCGTCGCCACTTCCTGTTGTTGTCCCTGCTCGGGCGCACTTAATTACACTTTCATGGACTCAACGCTTGTCCGCAGTTCCCTCTGCCCCTCCCTCTTCTCCCCCCACTATGCTCTCTTTGCTGCTGCAATTGTACTCGCAGTTTGCCTTTCATTGCCCTCGCTGAGTTATGAGCTGATGCAATTTCTCGAGTCCTTCCTCCGCTTTCGCTCTTTGTTCTTCTTGTTTATTCGCGTTAACTTTGTCTTTGCCAACGCAACAGAGAGAGAGAGAGGGAGCGGGAGGGGTGTATAGCTTTCCTTGCAACTGGTTTCACTTGAGATTTTCCATAAGGACATGACCTTTGGTCCATCCATTAGATGGGTTTAACCCATTAATGCCGTTTGCTATAAAAGTTTTCAAGCTGCTTGCGAAAGTGTTTAACTCCCTTTTTTGTTTCGTAGATAGTTTCTCTACTGTTCAGTCAATACTTGTGAAACTTGGTGATGAACTGGAAAATAAATTAAATTTAAATGTATTAAAAAAGATCTTGATATTTTCAAAATGATCCTCTGTATTTTTTTCGGAGGTATCTCGCAGTCAGTACATGCCCACCATGGCATAGTTATAATTTGATTTGTTGTTTTCGCTTATTGTGCAATTCTCATTTGGTTTGTTTACCATGCGAAAAGCTCATTTGTTTTTCATTTTTAATGATATTTGTACAATTACGTGTATTATATATATTCTCATGTGTATGTGCGTGTGCATAAACTTAATACATATACTACAGAAGAAAACTCACACAACGCTTCTGTGCGGCCCTCGTTGAAATGCTGAGAACATGGCTAGAGTAGTGAGAACAGATCTATGTTATCTTTATGTTCATACTGTGATTGTAAAAGGGTTTTATCTATTCGATATATAGAACAATCGGAGCTCGTGACACATCTTAAGATTTCAATTAAAGTCAGAATATAAGATCAGAATAGACAATCTGCCCATGAGTATCTGTACAGGGTATTCTCATTTTGAAAAACCTTTCTCTTGATAAACTTTTTTGTTTTCATTTAAATTAAATTGATTTGGATTCATTTTGCACTTTTTGCTATTCTCCTGCTCCTCCTGCGTGTTGTTATTGCTGTGATTTACATTTATTTGTTTACCTTTCGGTGCTTTTGTATTTTTATAACCGAACATCGAAATTCTCATTTGGCCGAGCAGCTGTCAGCGGAGCTATCAAAAAGTCACCCACAATGATGGCTTATCGATGAGGTGGAAAGTGTCCACCCACCTCTACGGGGAGCTCTCGGGACCCAAGGGGAGGCGGAAGGCGTTGCCCTTTGGAGAATTTCACGCATCATTGAACCATGGCCCAAATGTACTGTGCATAATTTTTATTGCAAACAATTTTTTTATGGCATGTTTTACATATCGCTTATTCGCAGATATACGCGTACAGAATTTGCGACTCAGCCCCTTTTCAGTGTTTCTCCCGATACCAATTGCGATTCCAATCGTCGTGCCATTCCATTGCTTTCCATCTGGCCAAATGCATCGTAAAAAATGTGCTGTGCATTAAATGCAATCGTTAAATATGATAAATGCATATCCCAAGTGCCGTTCGACAACTGGAAGACACGCCAGAAAGGGTGAGCAGATTCGAGAGAGAGAGAGAGATTCGGAACTGCAACTGCAATTGATACTGCAGTATTTCGATTAAAATTATGATTAAAAAACAAAGAAGACCCAGAGAAAGAGAGAGAGACCCGAATACGACATGCCCTATAAGTCTTTTAATTATACCAACAACATTATTCTTCAAAAACGTTAAAAACCTCGTAATTTTGTTGGGTGATTTTTATGAAACTTTAAAGATCTTTACAACGTTGTCTTGGCATGATATGCTGCAAGTTTTATAGTCATTTTTTATATATGTAGGATGATGATAGATATTGTTTCCATATACTTGCTTCTTATAGCTCAGAACAATAATTGTTTCCAGTTTCTCCGTGTACCTTCTTGTTAATGTTCTACATCTTTTCTTTTTTGTTCCTCTCAGTTCTGCACCTTGAAAGCTTTTAACCAAAAGACTCGGCCTACTTGAAAAGAGATTTATTAGCAAAACAAAACTACTTTGGCCTCAATGCGGCCCGAAATTCCCAATCAAATCGGTCGCATCTACAGCCAGGGGAGGCACATGACGTCGTGCCATTCCAATACTTTAGATATTTTACTATGCGTAATGCAAAAATGCTCGACCTTCAGACACGGCCGATTGACAGCTCTCCTTTTTTCAGCATCTTCTCACTCAGACTTGCGTGTGTATTTTGTTCTATTTAAATGATATCTGCGAATGGCCTTTTAAAGTTCATCATGAATTGGCAAAAATGTTTGCAGTCCGCTAACAATGCTTTCTTTTGACGCAGGTCGTGAGGTGGGCATGTTTTATGGTTTGACGGGAACGAATTGAGAGAGTTTGAGATGGATTAAGTGGGTAGTTTATTTATATAAGATTAATGGAATATTTTTTACGAATTGTATGTTAGAACGTGAATAAATTAAATGATTAAATGTATTTATTAAAATAAGGAGATGTAGTAAATGTGTTATTAGATCATTGTGTTGTAATTTGAAAGAGTGAAGTTTCTGAAGAATTGTGGAAGGTTTCTTTCTAAATAATTTGCTCATTGATAACTTTCCTCTCTAGCTATGCTTCTTTCTCTAGCATTTGTTTATTTCTCTAAAATCGGAAAGACTGAAATTTCTGAAGAATTTCTAGCATATAAATGTATATAGAAGATTCCTCTAATTATGATTTTCTATTTGTTAACTTTCCTCTCACTGTTTCTCTCTCTCTTTCACTTGTTTGTCCCTCTGCAAACCTAAAGCATTGCAAACATATATTTGTAGAAGCTCCCCTGCACCCATTGATAATGTGCTAATTACTCCTCCCTCTCTCTATTTTTCTCTCCCTCTAGCAGGCTACGCGCTTCTGTTCGCGCTGTTCTTGGCGCCGTTTGCAACAGCTTTGGCACAAAGGCACCCAACGCACATCCTCAGCTACTTCATCGACGGCGATGGCGGCCAGGCGGACTCCCAGTCGGAAGATGTCGGGGAGAGCGAATTGGCTAGCATAGATTCGGCGATATTGCCGCCCGATGAGCAGGACAATTGCCCGGCTGGCTATTTTCACTGCAACACGACGGCACAGTGTGTGCCGCAGCGCGCCAACTGCGATGGCCAAGTGGACTGTGACGACACTTCGGACGAGTGGAACTGCGTGAACGAGGTGGACGCCAAGTACTGGGATCACTTGTTTCGCAAGAATCCGTTCGGACGGCAGGGCATGGATGACAAACCGATTGGCGAGTGCAGTGAGTAAAGTCGAGTAGCGTCGAGGTCAAAGCAATTAGGCACCTCGTGGCGCCACCAGAAGTGCCGGCAGACCCATTGAGGTTATGTCTTTTGGCATTTCAATACGCGTTTTGCATGTAAATTTGCTGCGCGTCGAGCGTTAATTGGGAAAGACTTTAAGCGAGCGACTGTTATTGAATACCATATCTGTCTCGCTCTTGCTCTATTCCCCACTCCCTTTCTCCTTCTCTCTTATTTCAGACTGGCCCAATGCTAACTACAGCTGTCCTTGTCGCGGCGATCAGATGCTGTGCCGTTTCCTGCAGCTGACAGAGCTGCCGTCGCATCTGCCTAAGAGCAATATGACAACCCTGTAAGTAGAAACACTGAGAATGGAACAGAAAAGTTCAGTGTACTTTAAACGAAACTTGATAAAACTTGGGAGTTTTTAAACTATGTTTATAATCTTAAAATAACTCTTAATCATATGTCAGAACTGAATTCGAATAAAAAAGGATTTTTCTTTCTTTCCTTGTCTTCAACATTCATTGATTATTTATGAATAAATATCCCTTATCTTGTTCACACATTCTCGTTGCATTTCTGCTCTTTTACTTTCTAGCGACCTTACCGGCAACAACTTCGACACCATCAACGAAACTTTCTTCGCCGGTCTGCCCGAAGTGGAGAGTCTGTGAGTAGCTGAGAGAAGAAACTTTCATCGGAGAGTTATGCAAACTCTTCATTAAAATTGAAATTGAAGCACCCAAGCAAAGGAGCATCCAATTGTGCAAAACTTACTCAGATACAGCTCAAGAGATATTGGTGTCCTGCTGCGTCCTTTAAGCAGTCCCACGCTGCTTCGCACCCTACAAATTACACACACACTAACATGACAAGAGCCAACGAGGGGTGGCACAGAGAGATGGGGAGACTGGGAGGGTGAGGAAGAATGGAAGCAAGCTAGGAATAGGCAGGCTGGCAGATTGTATTGTCTGGCAGACAGCTCGTATCGTGTTTTGCAGGCGGCTGCAGTTAAAGGACCTTGTCCCTGGCTTGGGTAAAGCCGTAAAAGTGCCCGGCGTTTTGTTCACACTGGGAAAACTGTAAAATTCTATTAGAACGAGATGCAAAAGGGAACCAGAGAATGGGCGCCATTTGTTAGTTTGGTAAGAGAAGAGACAGATAGAGTAAGAGTCTGCCAGAAGACATTAAAGATTTTGCGGATTCTCAATAGAGATTTACCAAACTGAACCTATCCTGCTTTTTTGGCACATTTTTCTCAGTGCACATAGATCTGGTTGATTCATTAGCTGCCGTGTGGCTAGACTTTGTAGTTAATGGCTGCCCCGTCTCTGTGTCTCCCCCTGTCTCTGTGACTCTCTCTCAGTGTCTCAGCCGAAGCACTTGGGAATCCATCATTGCACAGCCTGGCCAGGCACATGTGACATCGCCCACAGCTCCTGCGCCTTGCACTGCCCTGCCGCTGCCCCTTCACTCTTCGCTCTGCTCGTGCTGCTCATCTCGCCACATAAGCCGCTGTCAAGAGCTGCCACACACTCGCACTGGTCCAGGGAGCTTTGTTGTTTACGTGTCAACAATTTGAAATTGACAAATTTTTGCCACGCCCTAATTATATGAGGAGGCGCAGCAGCGGCAGCAGATGAAGCGACAGCAAGGGACATGTGCGAAAATTAAATTGACCGCAGGCATTTGCAGAAACTGCCAAGAAAATGTGGGAGTTGCAAATGAAAAGCTATCAAACCATGCGTGGGAATTCGCGACGCGGAGATGTGCTGCATAAGAGAGCGAGGGGCAAGTGAGGGGAAAGAGAGAAGGAAGATAAGCTGGCTATTTGTTGTCCAAAATAAACGCACGTTTAGCTATTTCTGGCTAAAAATTCTCTGTTTAAAATGGCTTTATGTTGTCTGAATGTAATGATATTTTAGCTATAAATAGCTAGGATAATAGAATACATTTACGCCAAATTGCATAATTAAATTTTAGATAAATTAATAAATAAATACGTCATTGGAAGGAGCCTTTAAGCCAGCATCCCCTTTGTTTACGGAGCATGCAAAGAAGTAGTTCCATTTCCCGTGAAAAAATTGTTCGCTCTGTTACGCTGAAACACCCACATCCACACACACACACATACACGCTTCAAGTCACGTTCAACCATAAATGTGGGAAAACAAACATTTTTTTGCTTTGTATTCAGCTTCAACTTTTTGCGCACATGCAGAAAAATAACTTTTTAACCGGAATCGACAATTGAATTTGCCAAGTTGCGTTCATTGTTTACAGCATTTGGTTAGCGCAACTTTTGTTTTTATTTTTAATAATTTTTATAAGCCATCATTAACGGTATTTGTAACTGTATCTGCCCGAGGGTTTTATCCAACTGTATCTGCATCTTTTTTGCTTCATCTGTAGCGTATTGAAATTCTGTGCCATACGCGAGATTGTCCCACACGCGCTCGATCGACTGGCCGCCATTCCTTTGAAGACACTGTAAGTATCGCATGTGGGGGAGGGAGGTTTGAGTGGGGCAGAGCATTGGTGCTGTTCCCGTCCTTCTATAACTCATAATTACGCCGCATTATTTATGTGCACTTAAATTGGTCCTCGTCCCTCAGCTTTTTCATTCCATTCTCTCTCTTTTTTTCACAGCTATATGGACGATAATAAATTATCCCGCTTGCCGGAGCACTTCTTTGCCCCGGGCAATCAATTGAGAATTTTGTAAGTATTTGCCATAACATAATTAAGCAGGGTTCGTTAACTGCATGCAGTATGTTATGAGCATAGGAGTCATCCCGTTCATCCCATGCATGCCACGCACTGTTGCCACTCGGATCTCATACGTACATATATTATGCGATGGAGTGGGCAAAAAGGTCGTCCTAAGCTGAATTTTTAATGCGAATTTCTTGCATTTATTTTGGGAAAACAAAGAAGAAATCAATTTCTGCATAAGAACACTGTAGAAAGTGTTTTGTTATCAATAAAAATACTACATTTTTGCGCAGACTTCCAAATACAAAACAAGTTAAAGGCGAAGATAAACGATATATACCATGCAGGGATTATTTTAATCCTGTTTTCTACTTTAATCAGAGATAACTTGAACAATTCTCATGACAATATCTTAATTTATATACTATTCCCAAAAGTTTTAAGTTATTTCCAATAAAGTGACAAATATTCCTATTACTGCTCAATGTTGCCTACACTCAGGCGCACTAAATATTACGCATACGTCACAATGAACACACAAACTATTGTTGCAGGTGTTAATATGCCATTATTTACGGCATTCACAACAACAACAACAGCAACAACAAAGGCAAATAAATATCAATAAATACGAAAATCACTTCTAGCCTTAGCGGAAAAAAATCGACTTTCATTTGCGATTTGCGCTGTGGTTTATTACAAAACAATTCCGCATTAACAATTTATGCAACCGATTCGCTAATAAAATTTCCATAAATAAAAAGTAAACAAAACGCTTAATTCAGTAAACGAAGGGAATTTATAATCCAAAGTTAATAAGATACTTTATGCTGGATTTAAACGTAAATTTTTCAGTTAATTTTTAGAGAGGAAGTAGAAATACTTTTATTACAAAATGAAAATATAAATAAAACTTGAGCTTTTTTTCGTTACAATAAATTCCAATATTATATAAAACAGTAGAGTGATCGATCCTGCAGATATTTAGTGTAAATTAGAACTTACTTCTTATATAAAAACTCTTTCAAAAGGTTTTCCAAACTTCTTTTGAAAATAGATTTAAACAATTTGGAAAATAAATCTTCTTCAATTATAAACAATATTTTAAAAAAGTGTATTTCCATGCAGAACATAGATTTACAGTTTTTCTATCCGAAAAATAAATAATAATTATCATACTATTGTACGATATATCACACTTCCCCATAGTAATTGTCTCGGCCCTTTCATAATTCGAAAATGTTGCGCTGTCGAACCAATTAACCGAATTAAATTGGCGTCCATTTCTCTCCATGGTATTATTGTGTGTGTGAGTGTGATGTCAGCACAGTTGCTGTCCCGCTTGCTCATTCGTTTGCACTGCAGTCAAGCACTTTGTGCGTGACTGTACTTTACGAAAATGAGCCCCAAAATGTGCGCTGTCAACTTTTTAGGCAGACAAAGGGACAGACAACAAAAAAAGTAGTCTATAATTGCCAATAACTGTAGATATATGCACACAGATAAGGTGTACACAAACGCACACACACACACACAGGCGCTCTTTCTCTCTCATGCACACACTCAGCGTGGCAAGGACACGCCACAAACAGTTGAAGCAGAGCGACAGTTATGTGCATTCTCGATTGTTGATTGTATCGTCATGTGTGGGTGAAAGGGCCACAAAGAGAATGGAAGAGAGATTTAGAGAGAGAAAGGGAGAGAAGAAGAGGGAGACGGGCAGAGTGCTAGCATTTATGAGTCTCCCGTGTGCCTGTGTGCGTTGCGTATACGCAGCGTCTGCCACAATAAAGTGGCCCATTGTTTTGGCCTGCAAGCTGAGGTTATTTTCGGGCTGCGACTATCGCCTGCAGCGTCACAGGGGAGTGGAAGAGGGGTGAAGGTATTAAAAATATTAGCACACGCAGGACAAAAGTAAAACTTTTAAGCAGGAAGTCTCAAGCGGGCAGGGGCAGCGGCGGGGGCAGGGGCTGAGGCAAAGGCGGATGGCAGCTGCCTTGTTATTTCGAGCTGCAGACAAAACTGAAAGTCGACTCCTGCAGCAGCAACAAGAAGAGAACAAAAACGAGCGGCAAAACACATAAACAACTCAGTTACACATTGTGGCAGGCAGTGGAGAAGCACAAAGGGCAGAAGGGGTGAGTGTGGGCGTGGCTAAGCTCAACCGTAGGCGCAGCTGTTGCTGCATTTGGTTTTGCAACTTTTGCCTGCCCGTTAGCCTGTTGACACTGCACAGCAAAGGAAGGGGGGAGGAGAGAAGGTGGACTGGTGCCTTGCTGCTGCAATGTGGGAATGTGGGAATGTGGCAAGGTGTCAACTCTACTGGCAGCTTGCCTTGAGTGGCTTATTAAACCTGCCCAGATCTGCATGACACATTAAAATCACATTACGACTAAATTGTGGCAACACAATAAATGCTTCGCCTCGATTTTCCCTTAACTGCATTTTCCTCAACTCTCTCTCTCTCTCTCTCTTTTTCTACCACAGAATTTTGGCACGCAATCGTCTGAGCACCTTGAGCGCTGGCGATTTTCGTTATCTGCAACGCTTGGAAGAGCTGTAAGTACCGTTCGGAAAGGGAGACAGAGACAAAATACCATTGCAATTGCAGCAGTTTAGCATGCACTGCGAGAAAAAGTCGTGTGCATGGGAGAGGAGTAATGAAGGCTACAACAATTGTGACTCCCTCTTGGACTCTCTACATCTACTAAACCTAGTTTTTCTGCCTGTGTATGCAGAACAGTGACGTGGCTCTAATATTTCTTAAGGGGGGCTTCGAAACTGTCGTGTTAATTAATACCTCAAACAATAGCTATGCAATTGCTATGCGTATTCTCCATGCACGAGGCTTCAATGCTATTGTATATAACCCCCTCTTGGCACACGCCACTGTTCACAGCTCACCTTTTTTCCTTCACTTTCAGCGATCTACGCGGCAATCTCATCGGACAGTTCGAAGCAAATGTTTTCGGGCAGCTGCAGAGCCTGGAGGTGCTGTAAGTTAACCAGACAAGGCGCAGGCTAGCGCACTACACCTCTCTCTCTCTCTACACCTCCCTCTCTTTCTCCTTCCCCCTCTCTAGTTACCTCAACGAGAATCGCCTGACGCAGTTGCGTCCGGACATGTTTCCCACCACGTTGCAACATCTGCACACACTCTCATTGGCCCAAAACCAAATCGCCAGCATCGCGGAGAACACCTTCACATTTCCCCGACTGCGACACTTGTGAGTACCGCACCCAGCCCCAACACCCTCCTCCCTGTTTCGCATAGTTTACATAGCGCCACAGATTTTGAGTTGAGCAACATTTTTTGCGCTTCTTCTTCCTCTTCTTCTTTGCAGATTTTTGGCCGGCAATCAATTGTCCCACATACGCGATGGAACCTTCTGCAACCTAAGTTATCTGCAGGGACTGTAAGTGCTACCAAACAAGGCGCAGGCGTTGACTGACTGCACACATACCCTGTAGTAGTAGAGGAAGCTTTAGTTTGAGCTGAGCAGTTGACTGGGGAAGCAACATGAAGTAGAGCAAATAACTGATAAGGGTGCTTCAGTGGGAATTTATCACAACTTACTTGCAAGTGCGTGGTATGTGCTAGTCTATGTACCTTAAGAACAAAAACTGTTTACATAGTTCAGTTATTTTTCCCTTCCTCTTTTGATGTTTATAAATAGACAAATTTATTTTGCTTTACTTCCTTGTTTGAGGTAGCTGCCCAACCTTTTCAAACTGAACCCGATTAATCGCGCCTCTTTCTTCCAAACCAACGTCCTGCATAGCCCATGTGTTCTTGGCCAAATTTACAGGGTATTTGCATAAAATATGTTGGGGCATCGACAGCAACTCGCAGTGTCTGATAGGCATATAAAAATCTGTCGCGTCTTATCTGGCCAGCGAGTTTTTCAATTTGCTTCGGCTTAAGTTGCCACACAACAAGCAGGAAAGGGTGCCACGAATGAGAGGGTGAGGGAGGACAAGGAGAGCATAGGGGAGACGTAGATGGGGCAATGCGTCGGGTGGTTGTGTTTGGAATTTCATTTATCAATAATGGACAGACAAAAGGGATCAGAGTGGCCGCCTTGTTGGAATTTGACTGGAATGTGGAGCGGGATAAGAAAAGAAAAATTAGATAAAAAATTTGCGGACAGTTTTGTTTGCGGAGTCGCAAAGAAAACTAATCAAAACCAGGGGGCGGGGAACGGGGGACGGGGACGCGTGATGGGGCGTGGCTTGACTTGGCTTGACTTCGGTATTGACATTTGGTTGCATGCAACAAACGCTGCCTGCACGTCGGGTCAACTTTGATGATGAAAGTTGAGGAGAAATGAAAGCCAGCGCACACACACAAACACACACACACACACACACATATTGCTTGCTAACGGTACTGTTATTGCTTTAGGCAGTTGAATGAGAACCGAATCGAGAAGTTCGATTTGCACGCCTTCGATTGTCTGGATAACCTGAGCTCGCTGCTGCTCACGGGGAACCGCTTCAAGACGCTCGATCCGGCCGTGCTGCAGAATCTCAGCAGTCTTGACTTTATGTGAGTAGAAGAGGCACAAAGCACTACTCACTACCTTCAACACATTTCCCACCCTACCTTTTAACTCCTAACCCGTAATATGCACTTTCAACTATCTAACTGCGACCCTCTACCAACCAGTCCCTGCCCCTACCTTTGGCACCCTACATCCCCACAAACGGTACTGCCTTACCACCGGTACTGCTACCCACTACCTTCTTTACCTCACCATGCACCAATTACACTGCACTCCTTAACGGCCAAACAACTTCTTATCTCTTGTCTTCTGCCTTTTTAGCCCTACTTCCTCCGCTACTTTCATTACCTTCCCACTAACCTCATGACCGTACCCTACACCACATATGTCTGCATACCCCTAACTCCTTAGCTCATACTGCAAACCTGCTAAACCCAACATTCCACTAAGTAGCCTTACCCCAATCTCCTTAAACCTTATTCCCTACACCCTTCCATTATACCCTCTTCTTCACCTGTCCACTCTCTCTGCTCGATTCTGTTTGTAATTGCGCTGTTCTTCTCCCTCTCTCTCTCTCTCCATTTGCAGTTACTTCTCGTGGTTCCATTTGTGTCGCGCCGCGCTGCATGTGCGCGTCTGTGAGCCCCGCGGCGATGGCATCAGCAGCACCTTTCATCTACTCGACAACCAACTTCTGCGCGGCAGGTAAGTGCCATGTCCACCACCCAACGCCCTCTCCCCGCAGCAGGGATAGGGTGCACATAATCCCGTTAGCTGCAAGTAATCTGCAGTGCAACTTACGACGCCTTAAGGCTAACGCTTAGGCGTAAATATTTACGTTTACCGTTACGTTTATGTTTATGTTTCTGTTTGACTTTACAGCCACGCGTTTCAACATGTCTCAGTCAACCCTTTGTGGCAGTGCCACATTGCTACATTGTCCTTGCGTGCCACCTGTGGGGTCGTTGGCTTTGTGGTCTTGAGAAAGCAGCTTGCGAGGGCGAGCAAGCATTTTGTATGAGCAACACGCTTTGTTTGCAATTTGAGGGCATTTTTTTTGGTTAGGTTTCTTTGGGGACTAAAATATCAGGCCACGATTCCCATTTTATCGAGATTGAACTTATTTATGGATTTGGCAAACCTTTTACTAAGCTGTGACTGATGTTACATCACTTGTTCAGTTGTTTTAACCTCATCTAGCCTAAGCAGATCTAAGACATGGGAACATAGGTACTAAGGGCAGTCTATGCTTTTCATCGAGTTAACATACCCAACATTAATTGCCTCAAGCTAGATGCAGAAAGTAGAAACTAATCCCCATTTCAACATCTAAACATATGCAATCTTATGCAATTTTGCACTAGGATCTCTTGATTCTCCTCCTCCCATTCCACTCTCTAATTAGATAAGTACACCTTGTTGGACTTCTGTGATTCGCTTGAGCACACGGCAGCCGACACCCGTTGTGAGGTGCTCAGGCGTAACATCTATTAATTAATTCCCAATTGAATCAATAGCAATGCACTTGAGATTTCTACTTTGAGAAGTTCTCCGCCCATCACTGTCTCTCTCTCTCTCTCTCTATCTCTGTCAAACCACAGGCAATTTCCGAGAACAGTCGAGTAATTTGGCAAACGGATGCACTGGAATGCGATTCCAGTTGAAGCTCTAATAAGTACAATTACATAAGTACCCCAGCAAATCCACAGAGACACAATAAGGAGTTTCAGGAGCGGAGTTAAGGAGTTTGCGGTTAACCGTAGTTTCCCAGCTGTCACTCCAACTGCAACTCTAATCGAGTTTTGATGTAGCTGGAGAAATTCAAACTCAATTAAAATAACTTTTATGACAGTTCAGGAGCGGAGTCGCGAATAAAAAGACAGCGCATCAGTTTGAGCAGCCAAACTAGAACTTGAAACGTAGCAAATCGCTTAATATGTGTATTTGAAAATTAACAATTGTTTCGTTATCCAAAATATACCTCCACCAGTGTTGTGTTGCGAAAAAGATCATTCGGAGAATGTTTCAGATGCATTATATTTGTGTGTGCGTGTGTCTCTCTTTCTCTCTCTCTCTCTCTCCGTCACTCTCTCTCTCGCTTTTTTTCTCTCCCTCTCTCATTCAATTGTACAGAGCGCGGCGCAGACGTTCGCGCAGCACCAGCAAACGCCTCTGATACTGATGATCTATGGCAGGCGTTGTCGATGGGGACTCAACCACAAGGGATCCACTGCCCGCGGTGTTGCGACTTACGTTGGGCACTCCGCCGCCGCGATTACGTACCACCATCTCGAAGTCTGTGGATCCGTTTAGCGCGGGATTTTGACGTGGATACTCGAAATGCATGCCGACCGATTTAGCAGCTAGTAAAATGTTTGAAATTTTGACTATTTTTTTCGATTTGAGTGCGAATTGAATTGCAGCTGTTGTTTAGTGTTAGTTGACTTTGATCGACAATGCCAACTGCCTACAGCGCTCGCCCTCGCCAGGCGCTGCCTACTGGGATGAGCATGAATGTGACAAACAAAGCAGGACTTTGCATTGGGCACCTGTTTGTGCCCGCGTGCGCTCGTGTGCTTTAGTTTCACTTCACACGGCACCTTGAGGCAGTCGGCAAAGTTTTTCGGTATTTTCATTTGCTGGCAAAGCGTCGGTCTTCGTACTAACTCGACTTGTCATCAGCTAACTCGACTGAGTGATTATCTGCCTGACTGTCTGCCACGTGGGAATGTCAGTGCTTGCCACACCACACCCCACTACCTTCCCCTTTGCCTGCCATGGCACTTTCAACGCGGCATCTGCATGAAAATGAAAATGAAAATTACGTTTTTCCTAGTTGTTTGTTTGCTTACATTTTACACGCTCTGCGTGCCATCGGAGAAGGAAAAGGAGTTTCACTTCCGTTGCGCTCCTTTGCCTGCCTTTCTTCCCCCTCCTCCCTCTCCCAGGCAGTCACTCCTTGGGCAAACTGCAAGTGCCTAATGTGAGTTTGAGTGTGTCTGCGAGTGTACTCATACTCAGACTCGCACTCGCACAAGTTGCAAAGCAAACATCAACACACACACACACACAGACACACACATGTGCAGCTACTATGTGTGTGTGTGCACGTGTGCGGCAACAAGCCCGCAGGATGCCTGCACGTTGAGGTTGCCGTGGCATGCGGCGCTCCTCTGCTACCCCGCCCCGCCCCCTTTCTGCTTCTCGCATTGTTTGATTATTTTCACTTGACGTTTTCATAAAAATTAAATACTTTTCTTTCGCATTCCCAACTGTCTTTGCTTTGCCCGACACCCCTCCCCCCCCCCTGCATCCCCCTTTCGCTCTTAGCCTGCCACGCTTATTTGTCTATTTGAGCTGCAGTTTGTTTGTTTCCTCTCTAATTTTCCCTAGAGGCAAGAGTTGTGTTACTCAAGGCTTTTCTTTACTTCCCTCTCCCTCTCTCTCTCTCTCTCCTTCTCTTTCTCTCTATCTGTCATATTACAGTATCTATTTATGGCTCTATAATCAGTTGATCGAAGTCTTCATTAAGTTTTGCTACTTTGTCATCAGTTGCGCAGGCATTAGTTGAGTAAGTAGCGCCTTGAGTAGGCAGCCATAACTAAGTAGGTGCAGGTTCATTAGGGTTGAGTTTAAAATTTCCAGCAATGGCGGGGGAGGCGAGGGCGTGTTCAGCGTAGTCTGCATTGCAATGCATAGTCATTGTATGTTAAGTGTTGAAACGAATTTCATGACTGAAAAGGGAATTGATCAAGCCGCATTAAACAGCCTTGTAGTTAAAGCTTTCCAGTTACTTTCTATGGGCTTCTTATGAAGCTTTAAAGCTGCTTAACTGCCAATTGGCCCTTGCATTGCTTGGACAACTTGTTAGCGCAGTTCAATTCCCTTTCACTTGCTGTCACTCAATCACAATTCGCTGATGACCTTCGACGTGTCGCGCAGCTGCCCATTAACATGTGTAAGTAGAAGGAAAGCCAAAGGAAAACAGAAGGAAATGCTCGCGCGCTGAGCAAATTAATAGATTGTGGTGCTCGCTTGGAGCGCACGCTCATCAATTACAGCACCACCAACCCGCTATGGCTCCCTCGCTTCCCCCATTGCCTTCTCTCCCTGTCTGTGTTTCACAAGCATAGCCTACTTAACTGGGCAATCATTGGGAGTAGCCTTAAGAAGGCTCATTCACAATTGTCAGCGCAGCTGGCGACTCTGTATTTGTGTGTATGTGTGTGTGTGCGTGTGTGTGGCTCGCTAACTGCCTGTGTGTGTTTCCTGGCAACCAAATCATAATTCTAGCAACAACAACAGCAGCTAGAGGAGCCACAAGGACTGCAATAATGAGCTCCCCACCCGTTTGACAATTGCCAACACACACACAGAAACGTAACACACGCACACAGGCACACACACAATGTCTTTGCTTTTGTTTGCACCTAATTGGCCAATGCCCTTTGAGTAGGTAGCCCCGGTCGGGCTCCTCCTGGGGGGCTGCGACTTAAATTCGCTTTAATTGCCTAAATTTATGGCAATTGATATTCCATGTGCATACACAATGCCAAACAGACAATTGCCTGAGCACCCCCCACCCCTCTCTTCATACTCCCCTCCCCCCTCTAGGGATTACACGAGGCAACAACGAGCAAAGGTCACCTGTCTATGCAGAACCTTTTCTGCGCGAGATTACTTCTATGTCATGTTTCTCAAGAGCACTCTGTGAAATTTCGCATTCAGCAGCGACTTCTTTGGCAAAAATCCCCATCGAATTTTAATCTTGGCTCAGACAAAACGGATAAAAGCGTGAGATTTTAATGAACAAGTGCAATTGCTTTATTATATTCCACCAAAGATGAAAGTCGCAACTTGAAGTGGCAAAGAATAAGGAGTAGAAGCAGTTGCGCTCGAGTTGTAAGAGTATAAAACCATCGGCATGGCGAATTGATTTGAACCTTTGCTTTTTTTGTTTTTCATAATTTCCACTTTGCCAATCGCTTGCTCTAACTGTAACTTGTTCTGTTTATCTTTTCTCCTTTCCCTCTCTCTCGCTGTCTTTTTACCTTTCTCCCTCTCGCTGCGCTTCCTTTGTTTTTTCCGGCAGCGTTTGGGTCATGGCCTCCATTGCTGTGGTGGGAAACCTACTGGTGCTGCTGGGCCGTTATTTCTACAAGTCGCGCAGCAATGTGGAGCACTCGCTCTACCTGCGTCACCTGGCGGCCAGTGACTTTCTCATGGGCATCTATCTGACGCTCATCGCCTGTGCGGACATTAACTTTCGCGGCCAATACATACGGCACGAAGAGTCGTGGCGCCACAGCAGTCTCTGCGCCTTTGCAGGTAAGTATTTCCCCCCCTCTCTCTCTCTCTCTCTCTCTCTTCACACCCTATCTTAATGCCTCTCCACTTGCATCGCTTGCAGGCTTCCTGAGCACCTTCAGCTGCCAGTCGTCGACGTTGTTGCTGACGCTGGTCACCTGGGATCGCCTGATGTCGGTGACACGTCCGCTAAAGCCGCGTGATACAGAGAAAATTAGGTGAATATAATAAAATTTCATTTTTGTTTTTGTTTTTACACCTGCGTCACTGCTTTCCTTCAAGTTTGAAATTAAATAATATTAAATCCAATTTTGCGGGTGATCCTGGACACAAGGACAATCCAAGTGTATTGCTTAGCCGTGACACATATGGGATCGTGTCTTGGGAAACAAGCAGTAGGAGAGCGTTGCATGGCTGCAAGAATAATGCATACTTTTGCGCTCAATGGATTTTACGTTTACAGTAAAATGTTAAATTCGAAAATTTCCCCGCCCCGCCGCCCCCTGGCGGGTTTAAAAAGGGTTTTTAGGTGAAAAAAACGAAAGAAACTCAAAATCAGCCTACAAAAAAAAGGTTTTCCTTTTCCTGGGCGATCTATACACTTTTCGAACTTGGAAGCGGTGGGTAGTCAACAATGAAGAAAACAAGAACGAAATCGAAACAGGCCCAAGTCGCTATCTGCTCTACTTTCGTTGCAATTTCCAATTGAAAAACGAAAAAAAATGCCGTTATTCGAAAAAGTTGACAGCTTTTTTGACGCTAACAGAAAATAAGCGCTGCTCGGTATGCAATACAATAACACATTGTTATCTGTGAATTATTCTGTTAAAAGAGGGAGGCAGCAATAGATTTTCATGTAAACATGCTGCAAAACAACTAAGGCTCTGTTAATAAAAGTCATATTACGTCCAACGCCGACCCGTAGGTGGCGTACCATTCAAATGTGGGGTACTGCCTCCAAGACGCCGCTTACTATTGAGCTTGGAGTTGAATAACGATTGAATAATCGCGAGCGGCACGACATGCATCTGGGCTACCCTGGTACGTGAGCAACCGGGTCATCGAAAGGGACTTAAAAGTTGTCCCTTTGGGAGATCAAATAAATTCCCACAGCAGCCGATATGCCGACAGACTCACCGCCCACCCGAACACGTTGGCGAATGATCTCGTCGACCCCATTTCCCTCCGACGTTTGAAGAGAATTCATCCCCATGAGCTCCTTACTCGTAAGATACTCGTAGCATAATTCCTCTAGTAAACACATGTAGTATATATGTATTATAATTAAGGAACTTTAACCATAATATTATCTTTTAAGCTACGCATTAGGTTAAGTTCAGATGGAACTGAACGATTCCTAGTGATTATAGAATAATAAATAATTAATGTCTCTGGTTCTCCATGGTTCTCCATGAGGCTAATTCTCTCAAAAAAGCAGTTGACCAATCTTTATTTTTGTTATTGCAGAATCGTCCTCCGGCTGTTACTCGTTTGGGGCATCAGCTTTGCGTTAGCTGCGGCTCCACTGCTGCCCAACGAATACTTTGGCGCCTTCTTCTACGGCAACAACGGCGTCTGCTTGTCGCTGCACATACACGATCCATATGCCAAGGTGAGTGCGGTGGAGGGAGAGAGGTAGGAGGAGTACATTAACAATGTCTGACTTGCAGGGCTGGGAATACTCGGCGCTGCTGTTCATCTGCATCAACACCCTCTCGTTGATCTTCATACTCTTCTCCTACGTGCGCATGCTGCAGGCCATACGCGACTCTGGAGGTGGCATGCGCAGCACGCACAGTGGCCGCGAGAGCGTTGTGGCAACACGGTGAGCAGGCGCAACCGAAACATACCGTTATAGTTTTACATTCTCCACTTCCCTATTCTCAGTTTTGCTATCATTGTGACCACGGACTGCGCCTGCTGGCTGCCCATCATCGTGGTGAAAATTGCAGCGCTTTCAGGTAAGCAAAAACAGCACAGAGTGCGTGGTGAAATTGCTGCATTTGAAATTGCAACGAGAGTGAGTGCGACAAATAGACAGTTGCCAGTGTTGTGTTATGTTGTTATTGTAATAAAGTAAATTTTAATTTGACGCACATTTCGAGAGAGGAATGGATCACTTCAATATAACTTTGAATGCACTGTAACCTTTCTCCTCCCTCTACTTATGCATCCCATTCTTTCAGGCTGTGTCATCTCGCCCGATTTGTATGCCTGGTTGGCGGTGCTGGTGCTGCCCGTGAACTCCGCACTGAATCCGGTGCTCTACACGCTGACAACAGCTGCGTTTAAGCAGCAGCTGCGTCGCTATTGCCACACGCTGCCGAGCTGCTCCCTCGGCGGCGGGGGCAACAACGAGACGACACGTTCTCAGACCCAGACGGGCTACGAGTCGGGACTGAGCGTGAGCCTGGGCCACTTTGGTGGCCACACGACGACGCACGGCGGTTCGGGGCGCAAGCGGATGTCCCACCGGAACATGAGCTACCTGTAGACGGGTAGACCCCAAACCAACTGGCAACCCTCCTTATAAGGGCAGTTGTTCTACATGTGATCTACTAGTTAATTCTCATTTTTTCTTTTTAAACATTTATTGTAATTCTATAGAGTACAGATACATAATATATACATATATAAATATATTTGATATACATGCGCATGTAAATACAGATACAGGTGGAATTTTGACTGCAGTTTGCAACTGTGCTGTAAGTGATGTTTTGTATTTTCACCTAACCTCAAAAAGGGGGTGTGGGGCAGCCCATAACCTCAAAGGTTGCCTACAGGCTGGAACTATTGTTAACATTAACTCAGTAAGTCAACCTAACCTCAAAGATGTGTGTTCTAACCTCAACAACACTTGCAACTGCAACTTAAGTTTACATTATTCATAACATGCAATTTGTTTGCCTGTTTCCCGAAAAGAATCAAAAGTAAGAGAGGGCGAGGGGGGCTAACGTTACCTCAACTGAGACTGGGTGTACGTTAGAGGTGGAAATAAATCGATGTTCACTAAATCGATTTATTTTCCAAAAATTCAAGAAAAATCGATTTAGATCGATTTAAATCGAAAATTTGAAATTCAAGGAAAAAACGGTTTTTTTTCATGAAAAAAAGAAAAAACCGTTTTTTGGTTTGAAATTAAAATAAACAAGCTAATAAAGACTCTATATTGGTATAAAAGAATAAAACAACTCAAATTCTTTAAAAACAAATGCTTATCCGTCCCACGATTCCTAAAAACCTATAATTTTGTACCACCATTAGAGTTGTTTAGTGATTTAGTAGTATTAATTTAGTACTAGATTCAAATTTTCGATTTAATCGATTTTCAAAAATTAATCGATGCATTGGAGAAAATGAAAAACATCGATTAATCGATTTGAGAATCGATTTACCTTCCAACTCTAGTGTACGTGTGTATTATATGTTTGTAAGTGTGCGGGGTGTATTTCGTTTACTTTGGTGAGGGCAGCTGAAAGCGGGAGAGGCTTTCGCACTGCTAGTGATTGCCCTGCGGTTCAGTGGCCACATTGACGTTACTCTGCTGATGATAAGGACCCTCATTAACGAAGGCGGTGAAGCGAACGATCTCAGTGGGTGTGAACTCACTGCTTACCGAGAGCACTTCCATCACCTGCCACTTCATGTACTTGACGTCCTTGTGCAGATCCTGTTGACGTGACATAAGGAACTCTATGGCACCAGCTGTGCGCTGCACAGCCTGAATACCCCAGGCGAATTGGGTGAGAGTCTTGAGGAAACCCAAGGCTGCCAGCTGGAGATCGGGAAAGGGACGATTGAGTTGCTCCAGTATGTGATTGATCTGAAGGCCGCCAGCAAAACAAGTGTACCAGCCCTTTAGAATTTTGCTGTAATGAAAGGGGAAAGATTAGTTTGGGTAACCTTCTCCCAGCTCCTTTCCACGCTACTCACTTTAGCTCATTGCTTGGAACAGCTTCCAGAGTAAAGATCACGTGCAGCGAGTTGAGCAAGCGAATCTTCAGTGCCGGCGACAAGCTGCGCATATACTCCGCGTATTTCTGCAGCAGATGATCAATGGCAGGCTGGAACTGCACATGTAGCAGAGTCTTGCCCTGGACCGAGCTGGCCAGATTGGCCATTGTGTCCATGGCAGTGGGGAGCATGGTCTCATCGCCCGACTGCAACAACTCGAACAGGCAGGCCAACATGTGCGGATAGCCCACGATGATCTTCTGTGGCTGCACAGCGGCAATTTTGCCAAAGAACTTCATGATACTCGGTATGAGCAGTGCGTCCATCGGATTCTCCTCGATGCGCTGCACGCGGCTGCTGATGATATCAAAGACGCGACGACGCTCCATGTAGCTCAAACCGTGATTCTGTTCAGCGAGTGGGACCAGAATCTCCATGACGCTTGCCTGGAGCAGCACATCATCGTTGTCCAGCTCACTTAGCGCGGCATCTAACATAAACTCTACGGAGTTTAGCGAGGTGGAGCTTTGCTTGGCCAGCACAACCGCTAGCTCGTAGGCGCGACAGCGTATGACATCGCTCTGCTTGAGCATTTGCATCAGTTTTGCTTGTATGCCAGGATCAGTGAGCCACGGGTTCAGCTCCAGTGTCAGAATATCGATGGCAGCGGCACTGCACAGTGTATCGGGGCGCTGCAGTTCATCGAGCACATATATGAGCAATTCACTGCTGGGCAACGGTGGCAACTGTGGCTGCTGGCGACGCATCTGGCGGAGCAGTGAGTTCAGGACCAGTGCACGCAGCAAAGCATTCGGATGATTGAGAGCCTGGGCAAGTAGCTGTGGCAGCTTTGCATCGCTCGGGTCAAGGTTGATTTGTTCAAGGCAACTGCTTATGAAGTCTGTGGCCAGATTCACCAGTGGCTCCTTTTCAGCACCCTCAATTAGGGCGCATTCATAGAGCGCCGGCGCGCAGAGAAGCGATTCGACGATGTTGCGCGACAGCGCGGATTCTTTGTTAATTTTGGTATACATGTTGGTGAGTGTTTCCAAGCGCTTGGGCTTGGACTGCAAGTCACGCAAATTTGATTGCCACCACTCATCTTCCATTTTAATGCTTTATTTTATTGTACTTTTTACTCAGAAATGTGAAATGTTGTTGACAAGCCTATTTGGAATGAATGTTGTATATCGATAAGCCACCGTCGGGCGATTACTGTTTGTCACTGTCACAATGTGACCGCCTACGTGAGCACTAAAAATACACACAAATTAAAAATACCAAAACTGTAAAAAATACCAAAATCCGCTGTTTGAGTACTCTATGTGTTCGATGCTTAGTGCTGTTATGCTTATGTTAAAGTTGCACTGTTTTTTAACAGTCTCTTTTTTGCGTTAACAGCAAAGTTATGCTTATGTTAAAGTTGCACTGTTTTTTAACAGTCTCTTTTTTGCGTTAACAGCAAAGTATTACAATCGATTGCAACTTTGTATTTTTGTTACAACCCTAAGTGCGACGCCATTTTACGAAGAATTTTTTTGTGACGCAGCTTTGTTGTAGCACACACAAAAAATTTGTAATTTTCGCAAATTGCAACAAACTGCAGGTGCATTCAATTAAAACGGAAGTGAATATGTCGCAACGTTTTGCGCCCGGCCAAGCGCCGGTGCAGACGCGTTACCAGCCGCCCCCACAAGCGCCTGGTATGCGTCCCTATCCGCCAGGCACCGGCACCACCTTCCCGGTAAGTAGAAATTGCATCGATTAATTGAGTCAGTTTTGCACACCCCGCACACACCCACCCACACTCGGCTAACATTGAATGTTCTCGTTCGATCGTTTTTTGCAGCCGCGCGGCTTTCCGCTGCATCCGAACACAACGCAACCGGTGCCTGGAAGTGCTGCTCCGCCTGTGGGCCCCGGGCCTTCGCTTTTGCAGCGCGCCTCTCAGCCCACTTTCCAGAGCGGACTACGCGGCAGTGGCACAGCCGGCGGCGGTGGTGGCAGCAAACGTTCAGCGGAATCGCGTAACATCAACAGCGGCGGCCCCAACAAGGGCGAATTTCCGACTGGCGCCAAGAAGAAGAAGAAGCTAGCGGACAAGATATTGCCACAAAAGGTACGAGATCTGGTGCCAGAATCTCAAGCCTACATGGATCTGCTGACATTCGAACGCAAGCTGGATGCGACCATAATGCGCAAACGTCTGGACATTCAGGAGGCACTGAAGCGTCCCATGAAGCAGAAGCGCAAGCTGCGCATCTTCATTTCGAATACATTCTATCCCAGCAAGGAGCCCAGCAATGAGGGGGACGAGGGTGCTGTTGCCTCGTGGGAGCTACGCGTCGAGGGACGTCTGCTAGAGGATGGCAAGGGGGATCCCAATACAAAGATAAAGCGCAAATTTTCGTCGTTCTTCAAATCGCTCGTCATCGAGCTGGACAAGGAGCTGTATGGACCCGATAATCATCTGGTCGAATGGCATCGCACGCACACCACACAGGAGACCGATGGCTTTCAGGTGAAGCGACCCGGAGATCGCAATGTACGCTGCACCATCTTGCTGCTGTTGGACTATCAGCCGCTGCAGTTCAAGCTGGATCCGCGCCTGGCCCGTCTGCTGGGCGTGCACACGCAGACTCGCCCAGTCATTATTTCGGCGCTGTGGCAATACATAAAGACGCACAAGCTGCAGGATGCGCACGAGCGGGAGTACATCAATTGCGACAAGTATCTGGAGCAGATTTTCAGTTGTCAGCGTATGAAGTTTGCCGAGATACCGCAACGTCTCAATCCGCTGCTGCATCCGCCAGATCCGATTGTCATCAATCATTTTATCGAGAGCGGAGCGGAAAATAAACAGACCGCATGCTATGACATCGATGTCGAGGTGGATGACACGCTCAAGAACCAAATGAACAGTTTCCTGATGAGCACAGCCAGCCAGCAAGAGATCCAGGGGCTGGACACGAAGATCCATGAGACGGTCGATACGATCAATCAGATGAAAACGAATCGCGAATTCTTTCTCAGCTTTGCCAAGGATCCGCAAATGTTTATCCATCGCTGGATCATTAGTCAGACAAGGGATCTCAAGGTAAAGTGTGATCAACCAACCTCCCCAGCCTTTCCCGGCACTAATTGTTTTCCTTCTTCTTCAGCTGATGACCGATGTGGTGGGAAATCCAGAGGAGGAACGGCGTGCCGAGTTCTATTATCAGCCCTGGACGCACGAGGCCGTGTCGCGCTACTTCTTCACCAAGGTCAATCAGAAGCGCGCCGAATTGGAACAGGCGCTGGGCATACGCAACGGTTAATTATGCAGCATAACAGGCTGCATTCCCCTCCCCTCTACCCTTGAAACCCCTTCCCCTCCCTCTCCCATGAGAGAACTTAACTCAAACCGCGAAAAGTGCGCACGGCAAACATAACTTTTCCTTCTTCGGCAGTTTAGTTTAAGGTACTAACGCTATATACATTATTATATATCATTATTTTTTTGTCAACAACAAAGAAAGAAACAACAAATTAAAAAGAGAAAACCCTCAGCTCAAGCTGCGAAAAATAAAAGCAACAAATTAGACGCGAAAGTGCTTTGGAGTTTTCTTCCAATACTGCATAAGGGTGCACAATATATCAACAAGTACGCACTACATTTCCCCCCACTCCATGCCATAATGTATTTAAGACAAAAACGGAAGACTATCATCCTTAGTTTTTCGCTCGAAAAAATATAAGTTTCTCTTCAAAAATGTTCCCCAGGAAAAGGTTGTTTTAGTTGAAATTCTTTATATAGTACATAATCTAGGACAGCTCATACATAAATCATACAGGATTGATCATACATTGACATACATAGTGTGGGAGAGTAAGAGTCCTTGAAATGATATGACAGACAAATTGGGAACGTGTTATTCTACTAGTTGAGCCGGATTTGGTTTCCTTTAGTTGTGGAGCCCTTTGCTCGTTATGGAGTATAAAAAAGTTCTTTCAAATTGTTGTTGATCCCATTGGAGAAGGATTGTTGGTGATGGGTTTCCAGCTTGTGTTTTACTCCACACATCTCGGCAAGGATGCGGGCGGGGTAAATGATCTGGTTTGAATTAAGCTACAAGAAACATTTACACGCTAAGTGGGGTGTTGGGGGATTTTACAGCCTACTTTCTAAACAAATCGACGGAATATGTAGCTATATATTAATTGCTCCAGTGCCGCAGCAGCAGTGACTGCTTCGCCTCCCTCCATGCGGTTGCATGCTTCGCCTCTAATCGCGTTTTTCTCGCTTTCGCGAGGCCTTGCCGGACCTGGCTGACCCTTTCGATGCCGACGGTGCCTTGGCAATGTGGGAACCCGTATCCAGGCGTGTCTTGTCCACGGGATAGAGCCAGCGTTGATAGAGATAAATGATGAATACAATGTCATCCCGGAGACAGGCCACACGATGAGCAGTCGGCATGGTGATGATGAAGGCGAAGAAGTCATCGATGAACGTATTGAAGGCTTTGTACATGAAGGCGCGCCATGGGAGCGCCGCAACGGACTTAAGCTTGTAGTTGACAAACAGTTGGGGCAGCATGAAGAGGAACCCAAAGGCATAGACGCCATTGACCAGCGAATTGATCGTCCACGAGTACCACGAGCGATGCGGTTGATAGAGCAATGAGTAGATAGCCCCGCCCAGGCAAAGTGGATACAGCAAGTAGCTTAGATAACGCATACCCTCCCGATCGTATTGCTGTGTCTGCTCCTCTGCACCCAACTGGGCAGGCACAGGCACAGACGGCACAGTATCAGCGCTGGCATTCGTTCCGTTGCCATTCCTGGCATCTACTTGCTCCAGTTTGCGGCGTATGAAGCCACTGAAACTCAACTCGAGGCGCAGGATCTTCTTGCACTTCCACAGCTCAATCAGGGTGCCAAGCCCAACAGGCACCAGCACAAGGTAGGATGTGTCCTCGTCCAGCAGATACAGAAAGATGATTATCTGCGAAAAGGCGCGCCACAGTGTGGTGCGTGTCGACAGACCCTCGTAGGATTCCTTTTTGCGCCAGAAGGACACGTCGTTCTTAAAACTCAGAAAATCGAAGAGGATCTGTTCGGAAGATACAAAAAGAGCTGACCATAAGAAAGAGAGAGACGGAGAGGGACAGGGAAAGAGAGAGAGAGACTCACATGCACGCTGGACACAAAGATGGTGCCGCAGAGTAGATACACGTTCGTGTCGGAGAATATGCCCTTGACTTCGTCAATGTCTTTGTCCGCAAAGCCTGCGGCAAGGAGTGCGTGCTTGGCATGCTCCATGATCAGCATGAGGCGCAGCTTGCCCACTCCCATCGGTTTGTAGTGGAAGCTAAAGGTGTACTCGGTGGTGTTTGTCGTCACTGGCACCAGATCCTTGAGGCGAGTATTGAACGTGTCTGTCTGCAGAATGGGCAATATCTGTTGCATGCGATTCACCCGTATGAGCTGCGCCATCTCGGGCGGCACATCTGCCTGCGACACAGAGAACAGATCCGTCAGCAGCGTCACATATACATTGGAACGTATGTGTGTGCTGGGGCGTCCAGCTGCGGCTGCATTCTTCGCTTGCTTTTTGCCGTTGCCCGTCGATAGCTTCTCCTGCTGCTGCTGCTTCTCTTTTCCATCGCCGAGTAGATTGAAGGCCTCGGCACGGGGCACCATATAATCGCAGAGGCTGAGCGTATGCACTACGGTGGGTCCATCGCGTCGCAGTGTTCTCCACTCGAGTGGCTCACCCTCGAGGGCGAGCACCACATGGAGGTAGAGTGTGCCATTGCGACGCGTCTTGAGCGGCACATCCAGCTCGAAGTCACGATCAAATGGCTGGGTATAGTCGAAACGCCGCTCCTTGTACAGCGCCTGTACCTCGGACGCAATGGGGCTACGTGTCTGTGAGCTGAACAGCGCTAGCTGCATGCGTGGGCGCTCTGCCAGGAAGGATTCGTAGCATGGCAACTCAGTGCAATGCAGAGTCGTGAAGAGTTGCGACATTTGATATATGGAGTGCATGATGTAGGCTAAAAATGCCACGCCCACCAACGTCGACAGTGAAGGCAGCGCCATGATGATGCTGACCAGTTGGCGCGAAGGGCGGGGCCGGTGGGGCGCAGGAGTTAATGAAAGCCAACGCCTAGAGCTAAGGAATGTTTGGATGTGGATGTGGATGCAAATGCGGATGTTGGATGCCGGCGACGGCTCTGAAAATAAAGGAAAACGCAGAAATGGCGGAACTAATTGAAGTTGCAAAAAATATGCAAATAATATGCGATATATTACCGGCGTATCGGCCTTCGCGAGTGCTACGTTGTTTACGGTTCCAGTGTTGAAAAGCTTTGCGCCCAATGGGGGCAGTGTTCGCTAAACCTTAAGTTTGCTAATCATCGAAGTGCGCGAATGCGCTCTCCCTCAACTGTTGAGTAGCAGTTTTAAATACCACTGCACATTTCGATTGCAAGCCATTAATTTATTATATTTTATTTATTTGTTACTGCTCTGAATGTAGTGAAATATGGATCTTATATTAAACGGTTTTATTGTAAAATACAAGTACAATTTATAATCTCATATAACTGTATAACAGTGGCTCCCAACAGTTGAGCATTTGCTGAGCGGGCTTTCGTTTAGAAAGCAAAGTAGAAGCTCAGCTTTGTATGCAAATAAAATACCAAAAGTATTGCATACTAATTGCAGCTATTAAATGTGACCAGAGTATTTGCATTAGTTATCGATATCGACTATCTTCAATTTGAAAACAATTTGTGTTTTATTTGGTAGCAGTTTTATTTAAAGATTTTTATACATATTACATATATAGTATACATATATACAACATGAATTTGTAAAATTAGGTACTAGAGTTGTGTTTTCTGTATATATAATAATAATTATTACTATTAAGTACTATTTACTTTTCGTCACGCACACAATTTCCAAACCTTTGGAATAAATTAAACGACTAAATGTACACATTACGAAACAAAAAAAAGGTTTCTTTTTGCATAAAAATAAACAAAACGGTTGAATGCGAAAAATGCAATAGAGTTAGGAAAGAGCGGAAAACGGAACAGTTTAGTTGAAAAGGTGAGAGAGAGAGAGATAGGCGTAGAAATGAACGATCGATGTATGTATAAATATGTGGAGATTGAGCGCGATAATCGAGCAGAAATAGAATCGATAGACGATAGGTGATAGTCGATGAGTGTGCTTATGTGTGGTATGGAATCGCTTTTTATATAGTATATGCATAAATAGACGAGGGGAGTATGCAACGCCAGCTTAGGCGAGACGCTTTTTCCGACTAGGTGACAAGATTTTCAGCATTGTGACAACTGGCGCCTCAAAGGACATCGAGACGACAAAGGCCAGGAAGTAGGACGCGACCGTCAGACCAAAGAACATGACGACCTTTAATGGGAATACACGGGTTAGTTGTTGCTCTTAGTTGAATAAAATGGGAATAACTTACCATCAGATCACCTCCCAGATGAAGCGGCGCATCCGAATTAAGCGCCATGGAGCGTATGACTATGGGATGCACCAGGTAGGCGCAGTAGGTGACGCGCGAGAAGGGATAGAGGCAGGGTGCCGACAGCAGCGAATTGATATATCCGCCATAGCCCGTCGAGCAGGCGATTGTGATCCAGGCCAGCGATAACGCCCAAGCCGAGTGACTCAGCGAGCTGTAGGCAGCCGCTGTGAATCGGGTCAGGTCTGTCTGATATAGCCCAAAGACGAGGACAAACAGATTAAGCATAGCGAGGAACCAGGCGCTGGCCACCGTCAACTTTGGCAGACGAATCTTGCAATTGGTGCGGAACAGTATCCAGCCAACGGCCATGCCAATCAGATAGGGTCCCAGACGGGTCCAGGGTTTGTCGTAGATCTTGTCGAATAGTGCTAGGGGATCGTCCGTGTTTGGACGGTGATTGTTCGTGAAAGCGACCACAGCCGTCGTTATCCACGACAGCACCAGGAAGACCAGTGTCGTAATTGCCGACAGCTTGAAATGCCGTACTCCCACAATCAAAATAATAGCACCAATCATATAGAACTGTGTATCGTTCGCTAGGTACCAGCTCCACAACATGCACTGTACGGGGTAAGGAGGAAAGAGAGATGGGTTATTCAATGGGAAGTTCTGTATTTTCGACGATTTCAGATGTTCTCTATAGATCACTCACCATCTCATCGACCGGGAACAGGGTGTTGATGTAGAGGATGTTGCGCCACCAGTAATCCGGGCAGGTGACATGATCCATAGTGGGCGGATCGAAGATGGAGTAGGCGGCCAGATAACGCATGGTCACCTGCACAACGCCGAGCACAAATAGATAGGGAGCAGTTAGACGCATGAACCGATATGCCACAAGACCAAAGAAGTGGGCTGTACCCGCGGTGAACTCGTTGGCACCTTTGCTCAGTTTGTTCAGCTTGCCCTTGGCATTGGTGCGGAAGTACAGATACGAGATGAGAAAGCCGCTGATGAAGAAGAATGTGTCCACGCTGAAGGGTCCGTTCGTGATGGCCTGGAAGAAGAAGTTCTGCTCGACCTCTTTGCGCATCTCCATGTTGTCCGAGTACTTGAAGACCACGATGCATGTGTGTCCAAGGATCACCCAGGCCATGCTGAATGCGCGTAGTCCATGAATGCAGGGTATTGTGTCTGCTCCCACATTGCGATCACATATCGCATTGAAGTTCGTGATGGCCGAGAACGAGAGAAGCAGTTCAGAGTAGATGCTCAGCTTCTCCGGCTCGTGCAGATGCCCCTCCAGATGCTCATCCGAGTTGCTGTTGTTGACGGCGACGGTGACACCGCCACGACTGCTGCAACTACCACAACTGCCACTGCTGCCCTCACGATGATGATGGTGATGATTCAGATGATGACGGTGAGTTGTCATGCGTTCGTGATCGTGTTCGTGCTCGTGCTCATGATCGTGCTCGTGCTCGTGTTCGTGGTGAAGTCCGTTACCGCTGTCGTTGTCGCCGGTAAGTGTAGGTGGCAGATTAAGCACCAGTTGATCGAGTTGTTTGAGCGAGTCCGATGGCTGTGATTGCTTCAGTGCCGCCTCGTCGTGTCCCATCATAGTGTCGCTGTAGTCGGAGGAGGCACAACCAATGCCCGAGCTCGTCTCACTGTTGTTCATCATCTCCTTGTCCTGCTGACGCAGTGCCTCCTGTAGCTGGCGAGTCAGGTAGATCTCGTAGAGCGTGCCGCAGCAGATCAGTCCGATCACCACGCAAGAAACAACACTAAAAGAGCGTAGAAAAAACATGAAGGAAGAGAGGGGGAGAGACAACGAGAAGAGAGAGAGAGAGGCGGCGGCTTGTTAATTGACTGGGCAAATCTTTTGAAGGCGTGGTCCATACGATAGTTTCACTTTTTCATTTGCTAATAGGAACAGCAGCAGGGGGAGGGCCGGGCGGATCAGCCCCACGGTAAGGGTCATTGTTTGCACTCCCCATTAGTAAGTCGAAAGAGGTTCGATTCGATTCGATGGGGTCGAATGGGGTAGCAGTACTCACATCAAGAGGCAGAAGGTCTTGTCCGACCAGATGTTAAACTCGGTGTCCGTCGGCACGCGTATATCAGTCACACGCAGCTCCCGACTGGGCAGCTCATGGCGTGCATAGCTGCTCATGTTGTCCACGTCCTTGATGCTGCACGTCGAGGGCAAGCACAGGCCCATGTATATGGTGCGCAGCTGAGTGACGGGAAAGTGGTAGGTAGAAAGAGAGAGATTAGTTAGGTACTTCGATCCAACATCTTATTTTCTCTCTTTACATATCTCTCAGCTTGTTAATCGTTTTATTGACTCTCTGATAATGAGTTCACTGTTGTCTTAATGAACTCAGAGACTTAGTTCGTGTATCGTTTACATATACTTTAATCCTTTTCGTAAGTAAGTTTCCTCTTTTACTTCTCACTCTGCTGAACGTTTTAACATTTCCTCAATACCATGTCACATCCCTGTAGATATTCTTATTTATTCATCTTAAAGCATATCTTTTATTTCTGCTAAAGTCTTTAAACGAATACATACTTTAAGATATTTCAGAGGTTTTTATTTCTCAAATTAGCTAACCTTCCTTTAGTCTTTTAGACTTCTTATTCTCTCTTCTAACTTACCAAGCCCCTCTAAGGTCCTTCTGGCTAGACGTTTCTGACATCTTTAAACCCTCTTATTCTTATCTCTTATTCTTACCCTGTGCTAACTGGCTAGACTTCTCTTAGTTCCTTAGACCTTCCTTCTCTCACTGCCATCTTTCTTTTAACTAACCAGACCCTCTTTAAGGTCTTTTGATTCTCTCTTCTATTTGCCTAGACTTTGCTGAGTTCTTTAGACCCTCTTACTCTTATCATCATCCCTGTTCTAATAGCTTTGGTTCTTCAATAATACCCCGTTTCCTCCCTCCACTTACCACTTCTGTTGGCAGCGTCTCGTTCAGTTGCAGCTTCAGCACATAGAAACCGGGCACAAATGGAGGCGGCACATGTTGCACGCTGCTATATGCTTTGGAGAATGCCTCCGCGAAGGGTAATCCATTGCTGCCGCTATCCTTGTTGCTATCCTTGTCGTCCTTGGTGTTGTTGCCGTTGCTGCTGGTGCTGGCGCCATCGTAAATAGCTTCGCAAAGGGCCAACGAACCCATCCAATAGTTGTTGCCATAGAAAAAACCGGATGTGTAATGACCGGAAGCATCATCCACTGTGATGGGAGAAAGAGAAAGAGAGAGGAAGAGTCAGAAAAGCGAAGGGCAATTTAGTATGCGAACTGGCATGTGTATGTGTGTGTGTGAGATAACAATGTTGATTGTCACAACTGCCTGTCCCCTTCAGCTATCCCCATTATCTCCCAGTCGAGTCCAACGTCTTTCGTTTGTCTTTCTTTTGCGTCGCGCGCGATTTATGGCCTGTTATATAATATTGTTGCCCCGCCACGCTTGCCACATGTTGCCGTCTGCCTCAGTTTGTGCCGCTTCTGCTTCGCCGAGCTGCTGCTGCTTGTCTTGTAACCAGTTGCCCGTTTCGAGAGACAGCAACAGGTTTAACCACTGAAAGCGAAACTGGAACCGAACCTGCGACTGCGACTGAGGCTGCTGCTGCTGCCAAAAAAAAAGGCGACTGCGCAACTATTTTGCCGAAGTTTTTGTTGCCTCTTGTTTCTATTTGCTGCTGTTGCAGTCATTTTGGCACTTTTTTTCTCGACTTGGCAACTTTTGCATGCAACTTCCTTGTGTACTTGACCAGAGTCGAGAGTTGTGAGCGCCAAGAAGAGGAAGCAGTGGAGAGGGGTGCACGAGGGATATGCGAGAGGAGTCTGCGTTGCATTGCGGGCCTTACCCCGAGTACGCTTGTACGCTGCGTACGGCCCTGACCATGGGCGGGTTTTGTTGGGATTTAAAGCTTGTTTTTTTTTTTTGACATAGACAGGAACCGATTTTACTCAGAGCATAAACCTAATTAGCCAGTTGACCGAAACAAGCTTGTACTGCGATGTTGTTCAGAGTAGTTTGTAGGTTATGTAGAGGAAGAGGTCGTCAGATTAAGCGATCTGTTTTTTAAATGGTATTGGGATTGGTAGAATAAATTAAGCTTTTGAGTATTATGCAGTTTGGTCAGTCTGACATTGGATCTAAAGGTCTTCTTTGATACCTTGTTCGAGGTAAAAGAAGAGTCTCCTCTTGTAGAATTGAAACCATGTTTATCTGTCTTTGCTGCTTGAATTTTTTGAGGTTTAGGACCTTCTTGCCTTACATACAATTAATATTAATATAAAGTTACTGTCAAACTTGGAGAAGTCCTAGCGATCAGTTGGGAATATATATGCATCTGGGTTAGGTGTTTTCCTTGACTGCTTCTCTTTGAGGGCTTTGCCTGATGAAAAAGTGTCGCATGACTTTTTGGGCTGCGCAAGTCGCGCTTGGTTGGTCAATTACTTAGCGTCTTGGTAATTGCATTGCAGCAAGTCATTAGCCGAGATATTATGAATTAATTAAATCAATTAAGTGCCAAATATCGTTGACCCATTTATGGCTGCCTCGCCTACCTTCCGCCCTCACCCATCAGCCTCCTCTCAGTCGTCTCTTTTACTCCCTTACAGTGTAATGCATAAACATGTTTCTTCCCTCCCTCTCTCTCTCTCTCCTCTCTGACTGCCTCCCTGCAGCTGTGTCGCTCTATCTCTCTTTCAATTTAATTTGCGATTGAGGTCATTTGATTTGCTTTGTGTTGAGGTTTCTTTTTTTTCCTCCTCAACGTTTTCGGTTGGGTTTTTTATGTAATTGTTGGGCCAACTTTTCGGCATCAGCTGATGACGGCTTTTTTTTTTTCATTTTTGGAGATCGTTGTGGACCTCTAACTAGTCGGATTTCGGTATAACAGTTTTGTTGTGTTATGCTGTATTTGTTCATCGTGTTTTTTCGCTTCTCTTCTCTTTTCTGATGTCTCATGTTCAATTGAACGTGTCATTCAAGCGTTTAACCGTCTCTGGGCAGACAATAGCATCGCCACGATCTGAAATTTTGTGTAAATGGTAGTCCGAATGAAAAAAAAAAAAATACCATAGCATAGTCTGGCACACAGAGCACAATCGACTGATGAAACATCAACCCAGAGAGCAGAGCTGCCATCAAGGGCGACTGTCGCACTGTGCGGCGACGTGGTGATCGGCCCCGTTACGAACCAGGTAGTGCTAGTGGTCGGTGTACGGTCTGATCTGTCGCATGAACTTGCATGGTCGTCGAATGGTCGTTGTCGGACTGACTACCGTTTCGAACAGATCTCAAAACACACGAACATAATATGGTGTATTTATCATGTACACGAATGCGAGTAAGTACTTTGTACTCAAAGTTGTTCCCATATCAATTCTTGTTCGCACGCAAGGTCTTCCGAGACGGTAGACGGTAGCTTATGAATGCGTTTTAATAGAGGAGAGGAAATGGAATTTATCACGCTTCGGCTGAGGCAAATATTTGCCAACAGTTCTTCTATCCGCTTAAAGAAGTCTTCAATGCTTTTCCTCATCGGCGTTAAAGATCTTTCAGTTCATATCTTTATGAATGAGCATCACGTTGGGTATAGGTACTAAGCACATAGTTTCAAAGTACCTTAATGATTCAAGTATGCCTGCTAAAGAGTTATCTATACCAAATCAGCCGCTAATTAGAAGGTATTTGCTTGTGTTTAGTTTACCGACGAGCATATACCCTAGGAGTACTACATATATTGTACTCTCTGAGGTCTGTCTGGTTCATATATATTCCTTATCTCCAATTAGCTTTAATGCAATCATCTTATCTGTTTCCACAGCACTTCAAGCCTTACTACCTTGGTGGTACCCCTTCGACAGGGTGCTAGAAGCGTTCCCCAACATACAATTAGTATTCATTATGTGGGCAAATAATTCTCATATAGTCGAGAATCAGTTGGGTCCATAGGAAGTGCGCCAAAGCAGCTCAACAACTCTGTGCATAGAGTTGCCGAACTCAACCACTGTGCAGCGTGGACTGCGCTACCTGATGCTGATGGTCGATAATTCATTCGGTTTGTTTTCATTGTCAGTCGAGTGTCAATGGAATCGCCAATTGCGCTCTTGAAAACAATCAGCGAATTGTCATGAAGTGGGCAGGGACAGGTGCAGGGGCACTAAAATGTTCAAGGGGGGGGGGGGGCAGCACTATCGAAGGGGAGATCTCTGTTGGCTAAGAGATTTACTTGGAGGTTGCAGATGGCTGTAGAGGTTGGGCCTGGCTCGAGTTTATCTACGCAACAAAGGTGTTAACACTAAAACCGATTACAGCATAAAGACAATAACAACAACAACAACAGCAGCAACAACAGAAACAACAACAATAGTAACCACATTAATGTCAACAATTTCGAGCATTTCAACAAACTCAGAAGGGGGACACACCCGCCTCGAAGGCAATAAAACGAAATGCGAAAAGAGCGCAGAAAAAAAAACTGTTGAAATTTTGTTTGATTGATGAAACATTGTACAGAAATAATCATAAATAATGTGCTTAACACCACGCAAAAAATAGCCCCAGACAACAGCAACAACAACAACAATGGGCGACAACATAAAGTTGTCTATATATGTACATATCAAATGGTACTTATTATAATCGTGTTGCGAAAGGTTTGCGACAAAAAAGAGACGCAAAAACCAAAAGTTTTTATTTTATTTTTTTTTTTTGCTTTTTGCTTTGTTTATGTTTTTTTCTTTCTTTGCGACGCGTTGCAAATTTAAACAGTGCACTTAAGGCAACAGCAACAACAACAGCATCAATAAAGTTGTGCGTCAGAACCATTAAAAATTTATTGGAATTATTATTTAATATTTGATTTGATATGACAATAATTTCGCCATGTGTCGCCAAAAACTGTTTACATCACTGATTACTCTCGTCTCCCCTCTTGCCCCTACGAGTTTTTATTGTTTAATTGTCTCTACGTGTCGATAGTAATTTTTTTTTTTTGGCCTGCCCAACCCAATTCCAAATAAAATTCTATTTGTTCTCCGTGTCAACAGATTTTCAGTGTATTTCTGCGAGAATGAGTGTATGATGTATTCTGCGGATCTGTGAGATCTTCAAACGGAAACCATCACCTAGCCTAATCAATTCTCAGCTTAGTTTTTTGCACCTTCAGTAATCATATTTGTCCAGAAGAAACAGAAATGCAAACAGAATTCACAAAACCTTAGCTAATTTTCGGTTCTATTCTTAGATGAAGTTTCTACAAAACTGTCAATTGTCCAAAGGTGTGAGAAGAACTAACAAGCTGCACCCGAAAGACGCGAAGAATATTAACTGAAAATTGAAAATTTTCCATAAAAAATTATGTTTTATGCACAAAAACTGCAATATATCTTAATGAGATGTGAGTTGAGTTTTACCCACGGTATGTTTAGTATGGTATTAGGTATGTAGCAATGATATAGTACCTTCTATATTCTTGTCACTTTGTTGACAACTCAAAAGTGCTGTTCAAATAATTTATGCAGTTTATGGCCAACGCCTTGGAAAACTCAAAATGTTGACAGTTATTTGCAGTTTTATGAACATCTATCAAATAAGTTCCAAGTGGTTTATTAGCGAAGATCCCTCTTGAGAAATAGCAAGTCAAATAAAGCCTTTGATTTAAACTATTAGAAGATGCAAGTTCATTGATTTGCTACATCTTTAAATTAACTAAACGTAAGCTCTCTAAAATATTGTTGTTTTTGCCGCCCACTTGATCGGTCAATTTGCCATAACGTTCTAGCTCGGTTCTTTATTCAGTTGCGCAATAATTACGAGAGTTTTGTTGGGCTTCGCAGTGGATTCTCTTTGTAAACCTGGAACAAACAGATTCTCTAGCTAAGTAAACTTATTGCATCGCGTTCCAAATGATTTCGTATTGAAAATTATTGTTTTTTGTTTTTGTTTTCTGTTCCAACTGCGAGACAGACAGACTGTCTGTACAACCCATTGGAATTTCCGACATAGAGTGGATTATTTAACTACTATCGTATCGTATATAGTATTTCCAAGGTGTTCGCACGCGACGGGGGCAACCAACCCGACAAAAGTTTCGTATTACTTGCTGCTCCAATTAATTGGCAAGTGCTTACCTCTTTCCCACTTGCCCACTTCTCTCCACTCCCCCCCACGTTATGTAATCTCTGCGTAGAACTCAGATTCACACTTTGTGCTTAACGATCCCAGAACATGCTTCAAACCCCTATGCTATATCCGCTCATTAGAAGCTTGAGATCGTAAACGTTGTGAGATTATTTTGAGACCCTAATCGCACTTTTTCATCAGCATCGCCATTGTAAGTGGATAAGCTTTGTAATTGAAAGTGCTTCCACAGAATTTCAGTAATGGACTTGTTGATTTCAAGAGGGTCTTAATGACACTTGGAGTCCATTCGAGTCGAGCAGACTTTGAGCTCAGCTTAGATAATTAGCCTAGTCGTTCATTGATCTTATCTCTCTGAATGAACTCTCTCGCGTGATAATGTTTTGATTCCTAAACTATCTTCGCAAATGACATTTAAGATGACTTTGATCCCTTGGAAAAAAAGTTACTTAAAATATATTTTAACAGCACTATAATTGTTGGTTTATTGCATAATATTAAGTTCGTTAGAAAAATGTTTTCATAATATTTTGAGCGATAAACGCGTTGCTCAATTCCCGCACGAAGTAACTCAGAAAATTTCCAAATTGCGTCTAATCAAGTTTATGATCTGAACTTAACAGTTGAGTTGCTCAAACGTATCACGCATTTATGAATGGTAATTGCTGCCAACAATAATGCTGTCTAAGCTGTTGCTGTTGATGTTGCTGTTGTTGATGGCTCAGTGCCTCAGTTGTTGCCGGTCTAATTGAGTCGCATTGGGACAAGACACGCATCTGAGGCCAATTTAATGCTTGGCAACGCGCCTTGAACTGACAGCGCGCCTTCTTCGTTGACAATCTACAGGCGGCAATCTCAAAAGTCTTCAGAGTCTTGACTTCAAATTCGCAGATGTTGCTGCTGCGTTTTCCGGACAAGAGCAACAGCAACAATTGTCGCGCTCGAGCGACAATTTTGATATTCAGACTGTGTTCCACTGGCTTGGGCGCCAATTTCAATGTCAATGTTGTTGTTGCCACTGCTGCTGTTGCTGCTGCTTAGGGTTCAAGTGCAATAGTTGCTGCTGTGTCGCCTACCAGCAGCAGCAGCAACCGACAGACAACGACATTGAAATCGTTTTGCAAAGCCAATTGACAATTGACTGACGCTGTCATCATCAGCTCAAATAACAACAAGAGCAACAACAACAAGAGATACAACAACAACTAGAGAAACAACAACAGCAAGCAAGCAAGATACAATAGCAATAACAACAACAAGAGCAGAGCAACGACAACAACAGCAACAATGTCCGCTGGCACTTTCGCCGCTTGGCTTGGAGCATTGACAGCAATTTGTGCTCCACTTTGCATAATGGCGCAGAGACGAAAGGCAGCGAAAGAGAGAGAGAGAGAGAGAGAGGGCGAGAAAGAGGGCGATGAAGAGTGGTAGTAAGAGTAAGAGTGCGGCAAGACAGAGCACGCTATGGGAAAGAAAGAGAGAGCCTCTTCGACTCGACATTGCCGGGTTACTTCATAAACTTGCCATTTGTAGGCCAGGAAAAACTTGAAGATCGGCTAACTTGACTTTTTTTTATCGATTATATATAATTTCATTACGTCGCTATCAGGGTTACGTGCATGATTTGGCATTGGAGTAAGTGAAAATAGTTGAAGACTGTCGCAAGGGAGTAGAAAGGGGTCGCAAATGAAGGAGTTGAGAAGAAAAGGTTAGGGATAAGGAAGGGTGCAGGATTGTTTATATAGATGGATAGATCTATAGATATATATAGCATATAAAGAAACCTTGTATTTATACCAAATGAACTTCACTTCTGCGACTTCTCTCAGAATGTTCAGCTTGCCATAAACATCGATCTATATGCAGGTTTCTCTTCGCGCCGCGGGGTTTGTTTTTGTTTTTTTGTTGATACGTTTGTAATCTCTCGCCTCATTTACGTCTTTGGCTCTATCTCTCTTCAGAGATTCAGCACAAGGTCAGCTGCATCTTCAGCTTCGGCTACGGCTTCGGCTGCGATCACCATTGCCATTGTCGACCCGTTTGTGATGACTAACTGGTATTTCACCTGGCCCCAGGTCTGTCTGTCGGGCTCGTCTTGTATTGGGTAGCCCCCTTTGGCCCGATTGGTTATACTCCCCTTGGGCCAGATGTGGCGCAGTCTTTATCTGCACGACACGTGGCAATGGCCAGTTTTTGGGCTTTTGCGTAATGTGCGTGCCAGATTGATTCAACTCAAATACACTCAAAGGCACTCACACTGACTCACACCTGCACAAAAAAAACTGTTTGCGCATTTCTCAAATCGTCTCAGGGCTGCATTTTGCATAAGCGGACTGTTGAGTCAGTCAGTCTCTCGTTCAGTGCTATTAATAACACTGCTGCTGCGGGCAGTGTTAACAGCTTGTCGCATTGCGACAGCTAATCGAGTTCGCTGCCTAAGTCATTTGCAATGGAATTCGCAATGACAACCAGCGTAATTATATAACCATAAGAGTTAGCCAAGCATCTGTCCCCACTATCCTCCGTCTACTGCCCAATCCTCAATCTTTATGAACTTGTCAACCGGCCAAATTGTTCGCGAGAATGCCAAAAGTCATCATGAAAATGCACAAATCTCGGCCAAGCCATGTCGAGCCGAGCCGAGAAAATACTCCATCTCGTAGTATTCATTATTCACTATTCACATTATTCATTTAGATAATGGGCTATATTCTGTCGAGTGTGTATTTAGCTCGACTTCATCAGGGATCTTTGTCAATATTAGATGCTTTGGGAATTCTCCAATTTTACCGAATCATGTTGAATAATTGACTTCGGGTAATTACTGCAAATCCATTCACAAAAAGAATCGATTATATCGTTAAGAGTTAGCAGCAGATTGGCGATCTACCCTAGCAGTGAAGTTATTGCGATCTGTAAGAGTCTTAAAGCTGCCAATATACAGATCTTTTCTTTGGCTTTTCTTTGCATTTTTATGGCCAGTTTACAGTTTTTTTAAACAAGCTAAAAGTCTTATAATGATTATATATTTTATTGTACATCTGATCAATCTTTTCTATAGTTTTTTAGTAAGGTATCTTATCCATCTTTAGTGTGAAATAAACGTTAGTTTGTTCAGATTCCAATTGAAGGTACCAAGTATTCTTGGGATTTTGATGATCTAGATATTTTAGCCTTTATATCGATCGCAACTGTCAGTTAAACTTTGTTTTCAGCTATAACTTCTTGAAATATTTAAGTTATTTAGTGCACCTCCTTATATATATATAATATGATCCACATCATGCTATACTTTCACAAAACCCCCAACTATATTATTGCTTTTTGCAGATCTTAGCCCAAAAACGATTTCTTTCGCTTGATTTTTTGGCCGTCCTACCCTTTTCTGTTCCCATTTGCGCAGTTGCATAAGCTGTCACGCCCCCAGCCCCCCGTCTGCTGTCAATTAACTGAAATGGCAGCCGTTTGGGCAGCCCTAATGGGCCGCTGTCTGTCAGTCTGACCAAGTGCGCAATAATTAAATGGGCGGGCGAATGCAATTATGGTCAATAACCCCATACCGAGAGAGAGGGGGCAGGCTATGCAAATTTCATAATCGCATTCAAATGCGCGTCACGTAGTCATGCTGCCCCCCTCCCTCTTCTTTCTGAGCCCCTCTGACTTTTACTTAACGGAAATGAGGTTCCACAGCTTTTTACTGTGCACTTTTACCGGGCGACGCGACGTCGTCTATCTCAGTGTCAAACCCAAATGAGGCCACTCGCGCAACGTTGCTGCACTTGCTCAAAAGGCCCATTAAGGGGAGGTGGGGGGCGTGGCTGAGCCAAAGTTATGGGGGTGTAGAGGGAACCTTCTAATGCAACAAGCGAGCCATAGAAATCGTTTGATTAGCGCTCGCATCAAGACCAAACGGCGCATTAAACTTGAAACCGAATTTGGCAGCACAATCGATAGCAATTACGAGTACGAGCGATAACGATTGCCATTGCGATAACACACAACGAGTGCGATTGCAATATCAATTCGAAATGGAATTCATTGCAATTTGTGGCGCCATCTGATGAAGATGATTGTGATTATTATGATTATTATGTCGTCCAATATGTCGACCCATCATCATCGACTTGCACAACGCAGCCGGCACTCATACTCGGTATTCATTACTCGACACTCGATACCTGGCACTCGATACTTGTTAGCATCAAATTGTCATCATCATCTTCGATTGGGATTCATTAAGTGAGATTTACACTTGACAATTGCGAAGCAACATTGAGAAATATGCAGATCGTTATAGTTATGGCGCTTGATTGGGACGATCAATGCAATTTCCGGAATTTCAAAATGCAACTCTGACTTTATGGCCTCATTTAGTCTTCGAATTTGAAAAAGAAAAGTCCCATTGATTTATTCCACTACACACTCAAAGTACATCTTGTTTCCTGACTTATATCATTAGTATGCAGTTCGCACTCTCCTCGCAATATTCCGTATAGTTCTTCCCTGTCGTATTGTAATGGATTTTGTATTCTATAAGCTCTTAGGTACTACGATCGTAAGCCATAACTGATTGTTACATATGAATAGCCAAATAAATGTGTTTCTTATGCAGCTGATTCTTTATATTTTCTTCTTTTTTTTTAATTAAGGTTATTCAGATTGGTTTTTACCTCGACATCTGGACTCTTCTCAAGTACAACCTCAGCATCTCCACTACAACATTAAGCTCACGCAGCTTATGAGAATTGCACAAGTTTTGCTTTTAGGGGGGAGGTTATAATTCATGATCAAGTCCGAAAACAAAAACATGGCGAGTTACGCAGCTGAGACGAGCGCAAGTTCGTTGCCTAAGTCTTTAGTGTTGGCAGGCACAGCAGCAGCAACAACAAACGAAATGAAAAACGGTGGAAAACTGAATAATGTCGGTCAAAGTTGAAAGTGTTTCGCTGACTCAAATTGACCGTTATTGTTGCTACAACAACAGCAGCAGCAGGCGACGCACATGTTGCTTGGCCATAATTTCGTTTTCGCCAACAACAAAACAAAACAAAAAAACTGCAAGACATTGCAACAATCAAATTAAAGTTAAATTACATAAGAAACAGCGCCGGCGTCGGCGTTGGCGTTGACGTCGAAGTCAGCGTCGTCAGCGCGGACAGGCGGTGCTCGTTGTTGCTGTTTTTTACATACCAGCAACATGCGCTGACTTGGCGTGTTTATTTGTTGTGCAATTTGTGTGTGTGTGTGTGTCTGCTTCTTCATTTTCTTGCTGCTTTATTGTTGCCATTTACAACAGCAGCAGCAGCAACAATAGCAGCAGCAGCAACGGCAGCAGCTGCAACAGCAACAAAGAAACAATAACAACAACAACCATGGGAAAGCAGTAGAAATTATGTTGCGTGACGTTTCATTTTGCACAAAGACTGTAATTGGTATAACTGAACCGCCTACCCCGCCCCCGTCCGCCTCTGCCTCTGCCCCCCCCCCCTCTCTCTCTCTCTCTCCGTCTGGCCAGAGCAGCGGCGGCCTCCTGGCTTGGCCCAGTTTGATCACACACAAAGTCGGCTAAGCATATTGGCCTAAAAATTTGATGCTGCTGCCATTGTACTCCAATATGCATATGTATATCGTATACGATATGAGTGTGTGTGCGTGAATATCGTATTGTATTGATGGCCAGGCACGAGTTGTTGCCAATTTTGGCGGTTGGTCAACGACAAATTTGGCTCGCTTTTATTAGTTTTTTTTCTTTTTTTCTTTGAGGCTGGTGAAATGCTCGACGAGGTCATCCAGCGGCAACAGTTGCTGCCGGAGGTCGTTGCGCGATGTTTCCTGGAAAGACAAAAGCCACAGTCGAAAAAGCAAGAGAGAGAAGGAAAGAGAGGGAGGGAAAGCCACGAGGAAGTTTGCACAGCTCAGAGAAAAAAGTTCGTTAATTATGATAGCGTTCATTATGAGCACTATAATGCTCATTACGATCGGCCGATTGAGCAGAGCAAACATTTGCATTTCCTCTTGCCAGGCCTTGCCGGACTGACGAAAGCGCCAAGCCAAACAAACAAACCAAATGAGAAGAAGAGGCGAAGAAAAGCAAACAAAGAGTTAACTTTGGGTAATATTTCATTATTTTTTTTCATTTCATTTAAGTTGTGGTTGGTTTCATTGCCAGGATTTCTAAACTTATGGCACGCCAGCTTGTATGCCGTGGCCCAGAACCAGTGCCAGAACGAGCCAAGCCGAGCCGAACCAAGTTGGAGTCGCGACTCCAAGTTGGGCCTGTCCCATTCCAAGCGAAGCCATGTGGCAGCCATGGTAAACAGTTGGCCTTCAACTGAGCCAATTGTGGCGCCACTTAACAACTATACGAGTACAACCAGATTGGCAGAGGAAGAGCCGAGTTGGCGGGGAAGAGGGTAGCCGGATTCAAGCCAAAAGTTGCTAGTGCTGGCCAACAACTGCCACCAACAACTGCACAGCCAGCAATCGATTTCGGCAATCGAGCAAAAGCAGCGAAGCAAAACAGAAACAAAACACACAAAAAGTTGTAAGAACCAAGTCTAAACTGAATCAGAGTCAAGATCTTTGGCTATTCGACTATGAAAATACCCGAACCAGCAAAATATTGTTACTTGAGGTTAGTAAAAGGAAATTAAGTTAATGTAGAAGAGAGAATGAGGGATAAATAGTTAGGTATATAGAAAAGTATTTAAATATGTTGCATTGTTAAAGAAATGAATAGATATGGTACAATTTATAGAGAGATGTATTTTTTATAGATATTATGTTATATAAAGACTCTAAACTATTAATGAAATTATTACAAAGTGATTTTTCGACACTTTTCAGTCGACAACTTCCCCAAGAATCGTAATAGATAAATGTGTAAAAAGATATGAATGAACAACAGTAAGAAAGGAAGACAAAAGCTATTCGGAACCCGTAGAAGTATAAAGAAAGCAAAAGAAAACCTAAACAGAACTTGGGCTCTAAAAGAAATTGATTTCTCTGTGGGCTCAGACTTCGCATTCTCCTTTGTGCCCGTAGAAAATGTATAAATATATAAATAAATGTATAAAGACTGAAAAACTATAGATATTGTAAGATTGTCAACGCTGAAAGTCCGTTATAGCCCACTTCGATTTCGAGTTTTCTGTATGCGGGTATAGAAAAAGTCCGATAAGGCAACGCGACCGATTCGAATTCGACCACATCGATTAGCCATTGATCTTGGCAATCAACGAGTCGCGGCTCTCTTGTCGAGTCTCCGATCTGGGGCCACTGATCTCGATCTCGATTCTTGTCTCTCTCATGACTCGAAATGCAAAAATTTATAGGCAAGAAAATACAGAAAACGTTTAAACAGCAATTAAGAGAGCGAAGTAAATGTGAATTAATGAATGAATTAAGTGCAGTGCAGTGGGTAAAAGTCAATGAAGAAACCGCACTTTGGCTACAATTCTTACAGCAGCGAGTGAAACTCGCCGTTCAAATGAGATCAGACGCCTAAATGGAAAAGCAAATGAAATAAAACTTTTCCGTTTTCTTCTTCGGCTGACTCGTAATATTTAATTTCATTGCGCTTCCCAGCATTTCGTTTTACTTTGCACCGTTTCGTATCACATCGTGTTGTATCGCATAGTTGTTGCCTGTGTTAATTGATTACATAACCGTCACAAAGAGTGGCAGCTCGATTCAGCGACAACTCACTGCGACACTCACTCTCTCATTCACTTGGCTACTTGAATACTCAGTCAGTCGGTTGGTCAGTTGGTCAGTTAGTGGGTTGGTCAGTTAGTCAGTCAGTTGGTCACTGGCATAATCGAACGGGCGGTCGTTTGGTCCCCAAAAGGGGGCGTGCACATTAAACACGCTGGCGCAACCGATGCCAAACTCAAACTGAAAATCCGAAGCCCAAAGCCAAAGCAAAAACTCGTCTCACAACATTTATTCATAATTTTTGGTGTAGTTGCAGCTGCTGCAAGTTGCCGATTTAGCCCGCAAGCAGTGCGAGTACCAGCCAAGTGCAGAAAGCAGTGCAAAAACGATAGTCGATTATAAATAGATCCGAAAACTCTAGAAACAATTAGGATCAAATAATATAAAGTTAGCGTTTAGAAAATCGGCACATTGCAAGATTTAGCTATATAGAAGAGATATGTGAAATTTCAGCTTGATTGTTTAAGAGTTATTTAGTAAATATAATGTTAAAAGTTATTGAAAAAAGTGCCTGCAAATCTTTTTTTCTTTATACTAAGATTGCAAACTGTAGGCAAACTACGACAATTATATAGTTGACCGCAGATGGTATTTTGTATGTTGGATAATTGTTGTTGCTGTCTTATAAACAATTAAAGCGTTAAGTGGATAAACTTGAAGTTGAAGTCGTTAAACTTTATAAAATATGTGCGTATGACAGCCTTGACATACTAACATGTGTGGTATATATTTATATTTATACAATATAAAGCAGTAGCAGGGGAGTAGTACGAGAAATCCTAAAAATGGGATTAAGATTAAGATTAATACCAGAGGCAGAGTCGAAGACAGGCTGGTTAGGTGGCATTTGCTAGTTTCGAACGCTACACGCCCACTCATTAGGCAGGCCCGGTACTGCCGGTACCCCTTGGCGAAATATTTGTGGGTTTTTTTGTTGTGTGCCCGCTGAGATAATGACCAGACAATTTGGCGAAATATAACTAGACATGGTATTGGGTGTACTGTGTTGGGTGCATGCTGCATGGAACATGCTACATGCCTTAGCCTGCATGAGGCAGAAATCACAATACGAAATCACAATTGAGTTGCACTCGGTTCCAGTTCCAGTTGTTGCTGTGGTCGGACAAGAACTAATTGCGACCTTGGGTGTCTGTATAGACTGGTATAGCGCACATGCCATTATGTAGATTGCCGACTCGCAATCCGAAAATCCGCAAAACATGAGAATGCGCGCACGCCGGTGGTCAGGCCAAAAACAACACGAACGAACTCGGGCACGTTCACATGCAACAACAGCAGCTGCCACAACAGCGGCAACCTATCAATGCATAATTCCTAATCGAAAATGATGTCGTTAGTGAGATATCAGTTAATAATACCTACTCGGGCTGCCACTTTTATGCCACAGCAATTGCCCAATAAACGTCACGAAGTTGCTCAAGCGACAGTGAGAGAAAGAGATGAAGAGAGAGAGGGAGGAGGTGGAAATGTGTAAAAGATATAGACACACTTTAGACAAGGTTCGAACAAGCTATTTGAATGTTGGAATACGTTTAGTCATGAGTAGCTTGAGATATCGCCCGTCACAAGCTAATTATATATTTGAAATGCCAATTCCAGTTAGGAATATATGTAGCAGTTGGGTTAGGATTTGGGGGATTTCAAAATGTATGTGCTATAAACATTGGTCCCCCATAAGAAGCATCTGTACCAAATTTCAACAAGTTGTCTTCAACGAGAGCTCAGTTCGCATAGGTCGCGCATATCGATTTCACTTTCCCATTTTGTTGTTTATTACCTAATCGTCTTCATATTATGATTCAACAATGGTTGCTTATTTATATTTTTTTCCAAGCTGATATGGGGATGCGGAGGGGAGGAAGGTTAGCCAGAGATTTGACACAAAACGTAAAAGGGGTTAACTAATTCGGGCAATATATTTATAAATTCCATGGTCTGATTTGGTCAACCCAAGTGAACTGGCTGAACGAAGATTCCTCAGATTCAATATGAGGAAATACGTTGTCCATACTATGATGCAGATGTGTGTTTATATGTTTAATAATATCATTTATAGCAGATGCACTATTATAATAGATCTATCTATGTATGTATTCCTGTTGCTTTGCTTTATCTTATTTCAAGAGGAGATTATCCCTGGTTTTTTAGATATTATCCCTTAGTATTATCTATACTGAGGTTGAAGTGACAATTAAATCGTGTTACCATATATCAGTCTCCATTGAGTTCAATATGAATTCCCTTTCAACCGAAGTTGTTCTAGATATCTTGCTAGGATTTCTATTCTGTGGCAGAAGTGATCAATATATATTATAATATATTATATATTATTAATATATATTATATCACCTCTTGGTATCAGTCCCCATAAAGATCAGTCTCAATTCCTTTTCTACCTCCTAGACATGCTTTTTAGTTCATTCTGTAAGGTTTCTCACTAAATTTCATTCCATTCCCACTGTGTTCCACCGTTCCCCATTCCCCGTTCGGTTGACTGTACTTACTTTTGACGGCCCACATGGTAGCGTCGCTCAGTGCACGCAGATAGCTGCGCATGTCCTTCGTGCAGTTCAGGCTCAGCAGCCGCTCTGCCTCGAGGCGTGGCCACTGCTCGGCAAGCAGCGACAGATCGAAGACGTTGAGTGAGTCCCGCAGTCGCTGCGTGCGCGTCAGATCAAACTTGATGTCGGCGTCGCTGCTCACATTGCTGCTGTTGTTGTTGTTGTTGCCACCTTTGATTTCCGTGTGAAGACTCAAATTGATCACATTGTGCTGCTGCAGTTCGGCGTCGGTAGAGGCGGTGGCGGCGGGGGAGGAGGACTTGTTGTCCTTGTCGATGGCAGCCGTTGCATACGCTGCCAGCGAGAGCAGCACGAGCAGCAGAGGCAGCGCCGACAGCGGCCTCAGCATGCGTGGTAGGCGCATGTTCGATCCCCAGAGAGAAGCAACAACAACTCGTAAAGTCCCACAAATTGCCTGGGCACGTTCGCAGTGCTTCACTTTCACTCAAATAAAACCACGAAATAAAAAAAAAGTCGAAAAAAAACCAAAACAGAAATTTATAAAATTCCAAAAATCTGTATAAAAATCCAATGTGTGTCGTTTCGTTTTCGTTTTGGGTGCAATCGTTGTTGTTGTTGTTCAGCCTTTTAACGTATTTTTTGTTGTTTATTTCTTGATTACTTTTTTTCGCGGTTTTTATTTATTTTACATATATTTCACGTTATCTTTAATCATTTTCACATAAACGGAAAAAAAATAATTATCACACCACACATCGAAAATGCTCGGCTTGAGCTGCTCTTCCTTTTTCTTGCTTTCTTCTTCTCTCTTTTTTGTTGGTTGTGTAATACGCGCTCGACTCTGTTAACCGTTAGAATTTCTCAGTTTTTTTCTTTTTTCTTTATTTTTTTTTTGTCACTTTTACTTTTGTTGCGCACGCGCGTTGCGCCGGCCTAAGCTGACGAGAAGTCGAATTCGGATTCGAAGTCGAAGTGGAAGGCGAAGCAGGCGCAGTTAAAAGAGGAGACCGAGTCGAGGTGGAGTCGAGGAGGGGGTAAGCCGAGCTTATATTTTGTATTTTGAGGTTAGCTGCTGCTGCTGCGACAAGCGACGACCGCTTGGCATGAACGCACGTCGACGAATTGCGGCTGCGCGTCTTGGCCAGCTGTAAAAATATGCTAACTATTTCAAAAACGCAGCCCAAAAAGACGCAGCGGCAGCGACGCAGCGTCGACAACAACAACAGCAGCAGAGCGCGCGAGAGTCGCCATCTCTGCACGAACGTCGCAGTCGCAGTCGACGTCACGTCGCTCAAGCTCAAGCGCAGCAACCGCAGTCAGCGTCGACGTCGACGCTGGCTTGAAAGCGCAAGTGAGAGACAACAGTGCAAATTTGTACCGTTAACTTGGCCCAGCTCAACGAAAGTCAAAGAAATGAGCAGAGAGCAAGAGCGAGAGCGAGAGAGCGCCGCCGCACAGTGCCCATTGCTTGTGCAGTGGCAGAGAAGGAGAGCGTCGAAGAGCGCGAGCGCGACTTGACGAAGAAAAAGCCCTGCGTCATCGGCAGCCGATGTTGTAATAAGCATTTTGTTAACAAACGAATCTCGTTGTCGCTTTCGTCGTTGCTGTTGTTGTTGTTGTGGTTGTGGTTGTGGTTGTTGTTGTCGCATTTGATGTTTGATGTTATGCGACTGTGTGAGTGTTGCAAAAGTACGCGACGGCCGCAAAAAGCGCAAATGAAAAGAAAAGAGCAAAATAAGTGAGTTAAATAATTAAGCGCAAATCAACACTACTCTGAGAGAGAGAGAGTTGAAGAGAGAGAGAGAGAGAGAGAGAGAGAGCGCGCAATGGGAGCGTGGCGTGGGTGAAGGAAGTGGGGAGACGTGTGAATTAAAAGGGAGATTGTGTAAAGTGAGGCGAAGAGGAACCGATCAAATAGAACCGGAGTGAATATATTGATTGTCTGATGCGAGTGAATAAATAATAAATACTGAGCGTCAATTGTGACTCGTGACTCGTGATCGTGAAACGTGAGTGACTAAACTAATGTGAAACGAAAAAGGCGACAAAGGGAGGGCAAATATAGTGTAGTAATTTCCACTGACAACCCCAGATGAATCAATTGCAGTACCCCAAGAAAAATGTGAATAATGAATTTATTCATGGAGATAAGAACCTAAGTCACTGTAAAAATTTCAATTACTAAAATATATTTCACACTGAATACATTTAAGAACGAATAGCTGGGTGAATACCATAAGTGGTGAATAATGAATCGAATATCGAAAATCGAAAAGTCATTAAATCCGATTTTTTAAAAATCAAACCACTAAATAACTAAAGCATGAACACAATGCATTTTATGAGTACATGAATAAAGAGTAAATACTTACCAAGTTCAACTATTACTCAACATTCAACATTCAATTCAATTTACTCTATAAATATTTTTGAGAACGGACAGCTGAACAGGATCGAATTGAGTACTCGCTTTAGATAAATTACTCTAAAGACGTGACACTTTAGAGATACTGTAATGAATATGTGTAAATTTATGGTCTATAAACACTGTGTAGGCAAACTTTAGATATGACTGCAATTAAAACTACTCACTAACTAAGCGAATCAATTCAATTTTGGTAGATTGAATAGCTTGGCTAATATTCACTTAAGCGAATAAAAAGATAAACCCAAGCTTAATGAATGGTGGCGTTGGCGATCTGAGTGCACGCGACAATCACAGATCACAGATCGCATCAATCACGGCTCAAGGGTGGTTGAATGGTGAATAGTGTGACAAATGAACGATCACTTAATTAACGTGTTTAGCACACCGTTACGATCATTAATCTAACATTAAGATCTTTGTGGCTATTATTATTATCAGATTTTTTTCTTTCTTGGTAATTAATTTGAATTTCGCTGCTGTTGTGATTGTTGTTGTTGTTGTTGGTGCTATGAATGCACTCATTGATTCATTGGAAGGCTTAATCGAGCATCTTTCAGTTTCGGGGAACAAGAAATGGACAGTGAAATGTGGCAACGGTGCAACATGTCGTCGTCGTTGACCTGTTTACACTCACAAACAAACACACACACTCACTTGTATTCATTCACTGCCTGATGCAGTTGCAGCTTCAGCTTCGGGGCTCGTTCCCCGTTCCCAATTCCAGTTGAGTTGTAAACAAAATCAACAAACAACAAACAACGACAACCACAACAAAAATCGACAACGACTTAACAACGATAAAGTTGTCTCGTTACTCGTTGTTCCTCTTTCCCCCATCCCCAATCTCCCCACTCTCTCTCTCTCTCCCTCTCTCTCTTTCAATTGCACTTGCTTCCTCTCTCTTTTGCAGCGTATTGTGTAATATATCGATAAGAAATCCCGAAAATGTCGTGCAATGGCTTTTCAATTTTCCTAAATTACATGAAAAGTTGGGAAAATACGCCATGAAAAACATATGCAACTGTGCTACGGCGTTCGATGAATGGTTGGCAGAGGAGGTGGGCTAGGGGAACGGGGACTTTGGCTGCAGCTTTAGCTTTACCGTTAGCTTGCTGCAGTTGGCTGATACGAAAAAACCAGTTCTGGACAGTGCCGAAAAGTGCAGCACGAAGTCGAAATTCTTCTTTTTCTGCGAGTGTGTGTGAAAAGGGCAATCAACGTGTGTGTGTGTGTGTGTGTATGTGTGCTTGCATTTTTCGGAAGATGCGGCGAGAAGTTGTGGCAAAATCAAAGCAGAATTCGGTGAGTGGAGATCGCCATGGGATAAACTTGATGTCATTGAATACCAGCAAACAGGTGAAACACGAGAAGAATGATGGTGCAAAGCAGAAACCAGCAAAATGCATAGATTTCAAAATGAACTGAGCATCAATCGATCATTCCTATACCTTCACACCTATACTTGGAAGTAGAAGATGCATCTTCGTAGAGCAGATGGAAGAAGGTTGTCAATGAAATGTTAAAATACAAGTAAGCATTGTATGAACTAATTTAAGGTTAGGGCAACCGCGGGCAGTTCACGGACTGTCATGTCACACTATTCGTATTCCCATACCCATTCGTATTCGTATTCGTATTCATATTCATGTTCGTTGTCGTAAGCAAAAACCTGTCGCTGCCCAGAGTCTGCATCTGCATCGTATCTGTATCTGTGTCGGTGCCTGTGCCTGTGTCTGTGGCCGAATCTGTGTCTGTGTTAGTCTCTGGGTCGACCTGGCCCGGTCTCATATTTTAATGAGAAAAGTGAAAGTGTCAAGAAAAAAGCAAAAGCCGACAACAGCGCGATTCATTCGACTAAACAGTGAATAAATAATAAAGTGCTACTAAAACCCAAATGCAAACACAAATACGAATACGAATACGAATGCGAATGGGAATGAGAATACGAAGATGAGTACGCACCACGCGCGACACGCACAGGAAATTGGAATTTAGGTTGATCTGTGAGTATGAATGAAGTGTTTCCTAAACTTGATTAAAACTGATTGTATCTCTAATTGCGTGAGGATATGGGGAAACTCAATGAAACTGAACTTTCGTAAACGGTTCGTATGCAGATATTTTTCAATATTCAATATTTCTCTTGAAGTTTTACAGTGAATGCGTTGCAGGTATTTTAATGAATGAAGTGATATTCAGTAAAGAAAACAACTTGTAGATTGAACGAGTCATGATGACTCAAGTGATTCAGAACCTTAGTTGAGCAACGTGCCGAGATGGAGAGTTAATTGAATACTGAAATATTATATATTATAAGAGACTATTCATTGGTTATCGAAATATATATAAATAAATTCATAAATTCATTATCTAAATGAGTTATTGCAGAATGGTCTGGTTATCGATAAATACACATACCTTCACTCGCTGTGCCTTGATACAATTAGAGAAGTGTCAAGTTCATCGGAATCCTGCTTGCTTGTTATCGCTCCATTTATCGATAAGCCACACAGTGACCACTCTGTGCACGTTCGTTCATTAAACATCGCTTGGTTCATCGCAAGGCATCTTTGTTGCTCTATCTCTCTTACTCTTGCTCTTCACCATTGTGGGGTCAGTGAATAACCGTTACATCACGTTTTCACACTTTGACCATGAACGCATTTCTTGCCAAGGAGAAAAGCTTCGCAATGTACAACATCAACAACAACAACAACAACAACAACGACACGTAGCGCAAACTGAACCAAATGCCGTTGATTTTTCTTTCGTCGTAACAGATTTTTTTATTGTCGTTTTTGTTTTTTCATAAGATTCAGTTTTTTTTTGATAATTACTTCATTTGCAATCTTTTTTCTATTTTTTGTGTTTTTTTTTATGAAGCAATAGAAGACACCGACGTTAATTAAAAACGCAAACGCAGGGTAAGCAAATGAGCACAGGTTGATGAGATGCGGATGAGGCGGGTGGTAAACGTAAGTGGGTGGACAGGGGGGGGGAAGGTGATGTATAGTTTACTTCCCAGATTTACGGCAAACGGCGAGCAGGGGGTGGTGCATGGGTAACTTGCGGCGTCAAAAAGATAATTTCACTTGGGTTTTGCGGGATGCGCCTTTTAACGGCCGGGGAAGTCACTCGAGGAAAGGAAAGAGAGAAAGGGGGCAGGGGAGAAAGAGAAGATGGGGGACTGTCACTTCATCTCTTATGCAACGAAGAGAAAATTGACAATAAGACAAAAGCGCACACGAAAAATGCAATGTCACTTATCCATTAATAACGCCTGCCTGGCCTGGTAAAAACACAACAAAAGGAAGGCGAGAGAAACGGAGACTACGCAAAACAAAAGTGGCACGTACCAACGTCAGATGCGGATCGGATGCGCTGTGCGCGAGAAAGGGAGAGATAATATAACGGGAACGAAGCAGTTTGATGCAATGAAGAGTGTCAAAATGATTTGCCAAGCAACGCTACATTTCAAATTTCAACGGACTTAAACGGTTTTCTTAAGAAACTCTGCATGTAAACAGTTGCATAATAGATGGCGCTACGCCAAGAACACAGTGAGAGGTGTGTCTTAGTTATTTCATCATAGATGGCGCTACTTGGAGAATCAACATGCATTAATCTAGTACTGCTTCTGCATAATAGATGGCGCCACGCTTAGAATGAAATGAAACCCGCTAGTTATAGCTGTTGTCCCACAGATGGCGCCAACAAGGAATCGAATCAACCTTAATATTTTGCATATTTTCAAAATTTCTGTTTAATTCATAATGCTCTTTGTTTTTGCTTATATACATATCGAAGGGCATACATAGTGTACTATATATAGGTGTATATGCATATGTAGAGCGCTGTTGCTCTCTGCGGTAGCTTGCAACCAATTTTACATACAATTTGTGATCATTTTTTTTTTCTGTTTTTAAGGTACGCAACGAAATGTTTACAACGTAATCTATAATTTTTTAATTAGTTTTATTATTTGTTCATGCAATTACTGTTAATAACTGGGTTCTAGTTTAGTTGTAGCTGTTTTGTTTTAGTATTTATTAACTCTCAGTTAGAGACAGCTGGAAATAGTGCTCAATTCTGTTTAATTGATATTGTATTTATTATTATCATAATTGTTTAGTTTCTTAATCGCCCATAATTATTCTCATTTCTCATTTATTTGTATTGGCTAAAAGCAAAATGTATGTTGTATTCCATTTAAATTACTATATAAACTTTAATCTTCTCTCTTAAATTGTTTAAGTTTGTTTTTTCTTTTTATTTTTTTGGTATTTCTCTTGTGCAGCATCGGCAACTTTTTGTCTAATTTTTGCTTTAATTAACTTATGTTTTTGTAGCTTTTTTACCTAATTATTAATCAACAAGAAAAAAAACGCATTTTATACTTTTGCTTTTTTTCATTTTTGTTGTTGTTGTGTTTCTTTTCGTTATCGTTTTCCAAGCATCTACTTTAAAAAATTACAAAAAAAAGAAACAGCAAAAAAACCGTTCGAAACTAGCGCGCATTAACCTATAAAGATGTTACGTGTTCAGGGGTTTTTAGTAGGCTTAAGTAATTCTCTCTTTTAATTGCGAGTTATTATCCGACTGTGTATGTGTGTGTGTGTGAGAGGCTTGTGTGTGTGATTGATTAATTCACAAATAGTTTAGTTTATGACTTGGTTATGTGTGTTTTAAAAGGTTAACGAGAGTTGGAAGCGGCGGAAAGCTTCAAAAATAAAGTTGAAGATATTTCTTAAGTTGAGATCAAATCAGCTTTATGATATTCTGGGTTCATAAACGACTTATAACCACTGAAAAAATGTGCAAATGTTAGATTAACTCAATTTAGTGAATCCTCAGATAATATTTGAATTTTAAATGTGTGATTCGCTTCCAACTGTGAGAGTAAAAGAGAGGAAAACAAATTCATAAACTGAGAGAAAGAGAACAGCTTTGGTGTTGCACAGCACTTGCTGTCTCTGTTTGGCCTGCTGCGTTACGTTTGACGTGTTTATCGATAACTAACAATGTGTCGGTTGCGCTTTATCAATGCTTCTAGCTCTATTTCTGCAGCTGCGTTACCTTCAATGTATGTGTGTGTGTGTTTGTGTGTCAGGTAAAGCTGCAGATATAAAGATAAATAGATACCAAGAGATATCGATAGTCTGAAAGTTATCTACTGCGATCTGCCGACTCTCACCACGACGAAGAGAGACAGAGAGAGTGTGCATGTTTTTGTAGAGTTATCGAGTGTAGAGAAGAGCACATGTGAAGTAGTTTATAGTAGATCGTAAATAGGTACATATATATCATAAATTTCTATATACATATATATGTATATGCATATATAAATCGTATATTCATAGAGAAAGGCACAGATGAAATTATTACATACTTAAATTTGTTTGTTTGTTTGTTGTTGTAGTTATCATTGTATAAATGTGTGTTCGATATCGTGTAACGCCCGACCGAGGCCCCGATCGGCCTAATAAAGTTTCTAAGTTCGATTTGTTGCTTTCTATCTGTGTGTGTGTGTTTGTTTTGTCTGTGTATTGCAAAAGTTTCATCTAAACTCGACTACACTAGAATGCTATCGTTATCGATCTTTTTTTTATATTTTCGTATCGATCTACAAAGAGTGTAAAATGCCTTGTTTGTTTTCGGAAATATATTCAATTTAGACCATGTTGAGAAATTGACAGTGTTTGTTGTGTTCCGCTTCTTCTTCTTGTTCTACCTCTTCTTTTTATCGATTTCGATTTTTTTGTGTTTTTTGTGTTTTTTTTTTGTGCTAGTTAGCTATTGTAATTCGTTGATAGTTTCATATACATACAATTTCCCTATATATCATATTTGTATATATACCATGCATCTCAATAATTTATAATTCTTTCCATTTTTATAAATGCTACGACATAAAGTTCTGTTCTGTTCGATTTGTAGAGCTCGAGAGGGGGAGTAGGGACTTTGGCTAGGGTTATCTATCCCAACTACTTATTGTTAAAAGTTCGCTACATAAATGTGTATAATATATATGTATGTATGCGTGTATATATTGTAGTATATACATATATAGTTTATCTGTATAACTACAGTTAGCGCTAGAGTGTAGTACCAAGAAGTCGGACCCTTGCCCATTGCCCGTTGCTTGTTATCCCCTTCTTCGTTTGGTATATAAAAATAATCTTCAGGACGCCTTTGGTTAGTCAATCCTTGTCATGGGGGGATGCGGCGGCTTTTGGGATCGAGTTTTAGTACTTTATCTATGTAAGTATATATCAATTACTACGCAAAAAGTCAACATATGCTAATTACCCTTACTTTCTGTGTGTGAGTGTGCGGGATTAAGACAGAGATAGACTCTTTTTTGGCACTATTCAATGAGAATGAGCGAAACGGGAGCAAGGTAGGGCCAGAAAGAGAGAGAGAGAGCGCGTCGTAAAGTCGAAAGATTGTCCAAAAATAGGGAGAGGTCAGTTAGGCAGATCTGTGACGCGCAGTGTTGTCTTTCTATGTGGTATATACCAAAAAAATACTGCACACTTTTGAGCTCTGGTGTGTGTAAGAGTGTGTGTGTGTTTTAAGTACCTATGTAAATTCGTATTTGTGAAGAGTTGCGACAATACAGGTTTTGCGTATTTTTGGTATTTTTGTGCGGTATTTTTCCGCAATTTTCTAATAATTTGTTGTATTTATATTTGTAGTTTTAAATGTTTGCTTTTTCATCAATGTAGAGTTTGGTATATTTCTCATATTTTTGTTTGCTTGGTATTTTGTTTAGTATTTCTGTGTCCTGTCCTCATTTATGTTAGTTTTAGTTTTAGTTTTACAATCTTATCAAGCTAAAATTGCTATTGCTTATCAATGTGTATTTCTGTGTGTGAGTACTGGCTCATTATTTGAAGTTTTCATCATTTCCTTTGGTATTTTTTGTTGTTTATTTCGACTAGACTACATAAAATACAATGCAACACATGCGAATACACATACACATACACATCTTGATGCTCTATATATACATACGCTGGGGTACATACACGTACTATACATTTAGTATTTTTGTAGCTACTTCGTCAGCTTCTGCTGATGTGTATAGTATAGTAGTACTATATGTATCTGTATATGGTTCATATAAATGTTTTAAACTTTAATAGCTAATCACAGAGTTGATGATTTTGTTCACAATTTCCATCATGTTTGCATGTACTCTCTGTATATATATATCGTATATACTATATATGTATGTGTGTATATCGTATATATCGTATATGTATATATATATTGTGTATATAACTGTATATATGTATATCGCATATAACGCTTTGTTGTATATCATTAATCAGCTTGTAGTATTCATGAAACGGAAAACGCTCTAAATAACAGTATTTTCTTTATTTAGTATTTTTTTGGTTTTTCTTTGGTTTCTTCTTAAATTTTGTTGATACCTTTGAATTTTGTTGTTGTTGTTTGTTTGTTGCTAAACTTATGAAAACCGTAGATTGCACTAAAAACAGTTGACAATTAATTTATCGTTATAGAACGCTCTATGAGTAGTTATCGTTAATCGTAAATCGTTTATCGTTAATCGTTACAGTTATAGTTTACAGTTGTAGTTTACAGTGTACAGTTTACAGTTAACAGTTTACGGTTTACAGTTTATAGTTTACAGTTTACGGTTTACAGTTTACAGTTTACATTAAACGCCTAACGCTATTGAGTAATGTTATCGTTACCGTTACTTTATTTGTTATCAATTATCGTGTAATCGTTAATCTTTATTTTTGCCTATGAACTAGACGAATTAGTTTTCTCTTCTTTAAACTGAGCACATGAAAAATTCCCTAAAGTTGACACAGGCTACAGTTACAATTGTGTGTGTGTGTGTGATAAATAGGGAGATAGATAAGGAGTGTTTGTAGTGTTTTGTTGAAAAACCAACAGGCTCTATCCACAAACAGAAGGGGGTGTAGAAAAAGAATTTAATTAAACCAAAAAACTAAATAATCAATTATCGATAATTGGAAAAGATTTCCAAAGTGTGCTGGTTGCAAACTTACTTCAATGATATAAATAATGAACGTTTAATTATAATCGATTAACATAAATAAGTAACCGATAACCGATAAAAATCATTATAATAGTTTTGAAAATTAAGAATTTGATATAAGAGAAGCCTGTTGGTTGAAAGGATAGAGACGAGTGTTGGAGAAGAAGTAGGAAAAGGATTGAAATCTTAGCTTAATCCGTCGATGACTGCGGCGACTTGACCAGCAGTAGTTCATTATAGTCGCTGTCCTCGTTGCCGCTCTGATCCCGCTGATCCATGCGTCGCCGCTCGCTGATGATGCGCAAAATGTCCGCCGAGTCGGACTTGCTCAGCGGCGGGCAGTCCGCAGCAGTGGCTGCTGTAGCTGTTGTTGCCACTGCTGCTCCTGTGCCCGTTGTGGTGTTGCTGCTGCTAGTGGTGGGCGTGGTCGCTGGCGCGGAGATCGCTGCTGATGCTGCTGTCGGTGGTGCCGCCGTAATGACGGCGGGCAGCAGCAACGATGACTCATCCATGTCGGCATCCTCGTCGAGTGCCTGCTGCTTGAAGAGCAGCTTGGTGCTGCCGCTGCGACTGCGTGGCGGCATGGAGCGCGGCACTGCGAGCAGAAGGCTGTTGCGACTGCAGCCCTGGTCGACGGACTGTGACCAGCCGAAGGGGCGTCGTGGATGAGGCGCAGCTAGGGCCAGCGGCGTTGTGGGACCCAAGGGGGTCAAGGGGCTGCTGGCGTGGGACATGGGCGTGGGCATGGACATTGAGGTGAGCGTAGGCGTGGCCAAGGGCATGGGCATGAGCGTTGGTGTCGGGGACGATGGCTCTGCATCCGCATCGAGGACGAGATCTCTTTCTCTCTCTCTGTCTCTCTCTCGCTCGCGATCTCTTTCACGCTCGCGCATCACATCGGCGCTGCGTATGCTGCGCACATCGAGATCATAGCTGGATGAGGATGGTCCTGCGACACCAGCAGCGGCACCTAGACCGGCCCCAGGTCCGCCTCCATCGGACTCGAGGCTCTCGAAGATGGTGCCGCGTCGATAGTCGAGCGCATCGCCACCCCATGGCAGCGAGTCGCAACTGGTGCGCTTCGCCTCCAGGTTGCGTCGTCGGATGGCCTGCTCGTCCAGCGAGCGTTCCTTGGACAGCACGCCGCGCTTGCGGAAACCGGCGGCAGCCGAGGCGCGTCGTCCACGGCGACCCAGTGGCGGCAATTGGAGCCCACCTGCCGCATCGACAGTGGCTCCACCTGCCGTCACTGCGCCACCACCGACCATGCCAAACGGTTCGCCCAGCCGTGCGCCCAGCGCCTGAGGCGTCAGCGCGCCGCCCAATTCGGCCAGGCTCAGTTGATGTTGTTGCTGATTGAAGTACTGTATGGTCTGGCGTCGTGCCGCACTGCCGCCAGCCGAGCCGGGTGTGGCTCCGGCGGCAGCCAAGCCGCTGCTGAGGCTGCCCAGTTGGCCGGCAGCTGATGTTGGTATTGGTGGGAACTTCTTGTCCAGCGATGGGGTGCTGTAGATGAAGTTCTTGGGCAGCGACTTGACCTTGGCTAGTGTGGGTCGTGCTGGGGCAGCTGCCAGCGCCTTGCATTGCGCCTCCGCCAGCTGCTGGCACAGTTTCTGCTCTTGAGCGAACTCCTGTTCGCGGACAAGCTCACGCTCCAGTTCGACCTCCATATCGAGCTCATCCTCCATCTGCTTGTGGCTCTCCTCGAGGTGTTTCATCAGTACAGCCACGACGACATTGACCAAAACGAATTGCGCCATAAGAACGAATATCACAAAGAATATGGGAGCGATAACCGAGCTGACGCAGCAATTGCGCACGCAATCGGCCGCGTCATCACAATTATTCCTCAGCGTGTCCTTCATGATGCCGTTCCAGTTGTCGCCAGTCGCTACGCGAAACAATGTGAGGAAAGCCATGCCAAAGTTGGCGAAGTGCGCATGCTCGCCCAGCCCTTGGCAGGGTATCTCGTCGGAGCATTCCAGACGCCCGAACAGCTCCACGCCCAGTGCCGCAAAGATGAAGAAGAGCAGGAAGAACAGCAGTCCCAGATTGCCCACCTGGGGCAGTGCCTGCATCACGGTGTCGAGCAGTGCTCGAATCCCCTTGGCCATTTTGAGTAGCTTGAGCACGCGAGCAATGCGCAGCACTCGCATCACACGGATTATAGTCGGATTAATGGGTATTATGTTCGTCTCCAGTTCCTCGAGCACAATGCCCACAATGGAGAGCAGAACAATGCCCACATCCAGTTGATTCCAGCGATCCTTGAGATACAAACGCCAACCCAATGCGACCAGTTTCATGTTCGCCTCGAGTATAAAGACTGCGGTGAAGAAGTAATTGAAGATCTTCAGAGCATACTTCAGGGGATTGGGCATCATGTAGTACTCCATGGCCATGGTGACCACATTGAGGCCAATCACTGCTGCTATGGCCAGATCGAAGTACTTGGAGGTGACCACATTGTGGACGAACATGCGGGTGGGGGAATAGTTCGTGTAGTAGGGTGGCTCATGCATCCTTCGACGTTTCTTCTCCATTTGCAGAGCACGCTTGGCCGCCCGTCGTATCTTCTCCTCCTTCTCCTGCTCCTCGCGACAACGATGGAAATTCTCCACGACCACGCCCACAAACATGTTGAGCACAAAGAAACCGACGAGCAGAATGAATGCAATAAAATAGAGTAGCCTCCATTCGTTGTAGTTGACAATCGGTTGTTGATCCACACCAACTGCATCGAGTCCGGTGTACATGATATTGACCCAACCATCGCGGGAACTCAGCACAAAGAGCGACATTAGCGCCTTGCCAAGATCATCGAAATTATACTTTCGATTGGTCCAAACATTTCCCGGTATACTGCGACAATCGGCCGCATTGCGCACGTTCTTGATGTTCTCGCCCTCGCAGTAGAAGAACGTGCCCTTGAACAGCTGCACGCCAAGAATGCCAAAGATGATGAAGAAGGTGCAACAGATCAGCACAATGTTCCCGATGGGACGCAGGGATGATAAGAGCGTTTGCACGACTAGTTTCAGACCCGGCGCGCGGTTGATAACACGCAGCGGCCGCAGGGAACGAAGTAGCCGAAACACCTGCGAAATGAATGAGAATCAATACAGTATTGGAACCAAATCATTATTTAATATAGTATCTTCCATGTATGGTAGCCATGTAACATGGTAGCCTGTAACGGGAACTGAAACTTCAAAACGTTCAACGGTAAAAACGGAAACTCAAAAGAACAGCAACGGAACGTGACAATAAGCAGTTGAAACGATATGGGAATGGACATATGGTGGCGTATATAGTATGCCAGTGATGAGGAATGATGGCAATGGGAGATGGACATGGGATGGGGCAAAAAGCGTAGTCAACTTCTAAGCGGGCAGGCCAAACGTGAGGGGGGTAAATAAATAGAGATTTAGATTGGAAAACGTTTATACATATCTAGCTTTAGTTGTATATATATTCTTGTCGGATCTGTATAAGCAAATGGATATGGAATTATAAACATTACAAGGCAATTTGAATAGAACGAGTTAATTGGAATGGCTTGGGAATTATTTACATGGCGCGGAATGAGGGGATATGGAATCGGAACACTACTGAACCATTGAAATTGGAATATCCAATAATAAATAGATATGCCCTATGTTTATCCTAGAAAGGAACAAATGGATGTGGAATAATCGCAAATATTTAACCTGCTTGATGTTGCAACTCTTTGTACTTTACAGATCCGATAAGCATGATCGAATGTGAGGTTAGGTAGAACTTCGTGCTGGGAAAGGGAATTTACTGAATAAAGATCACACAAGGTTATGAACGGGAAGTCAACAGTTAATTTGGATGGGGGATTTAAACACGTTCAAGGGGGAAACTACACACACACACATACAGACAAAGAGAATGTGAGAGACAGACAGATATACAGACAAAGACAAAGACAAAGTGTGACAGAAGGCGAGAGAGAGAGAGAGAGAGAGAGTGAAAAAGACATAATTTTTGCCATTATATGATATAGCAGCGAGAATTTACCTGCAGATCGGTTTGGTATTTGGTTTAGTTTAGGTTTGATTAGTTTTGAATACCCGATTCAACATACGCAATATATAGTATATATAGTTAATATAGTATATATATATTTTATTATTCATTTATGAAGAGAGACAAAGAGAGAGTTCGAGTGAGAAGTGTGTGAAAAGATTTCTTGTCGATGGTAACGAGAGAGAAAGAGATGTGTGCGTTAGAAAGAGTCGAGTAGAGTTTGTTAGTTCGAAAGACAGAGAGAGAGAGAGCCCAGTTTTGTTACTGAAATAGAACTAGCTTAAGAGGCCGAAAGAGTGAGAAAGAAATAGAGTGAGATAGCGAGCGAGCGAGCGGGCGAGCAATAGCGAGAGAGCTTTTTTTTCTGATCCGCGTGCGCAACAGCAGCTATGAATTTGTTATCAATTTATATCGGATTATCGAATTATCGATTACTGAGTGAGACGTGGTTCGTGGTGAAGTCGATTGTGGCGATTCTTGGCGCTTGCCCTCGTGCTCGGGCCTAGCAAATGTTGTTGCAATTGTCATTCATGTCGCCATTTTGTTCAAGCTTTCAATGGTATTCTTGATGGTTTTTATTTTTATTTTTTTGTTTTGCATTGTTTTGTCGGTTGCACTGATGCTGCGGCTTGTGTGTGCCCCATTTGGATTGGCGCAAACACCGCATACCACACTTACCCTTAAAATCCCAAATATCTTCGGACTCGATTCGCTAATCAATGACATTAACAAATCAATTATCGAAATGGTAACCAAAGATCCATCCATTATATTCCAGCCGGATGTGAAATACGCATCCGGGCCATAAAACATGCCCGTGGCAACTACCTGCAAATGGAGCACAACCAAAACGTAATTATGATAAGTGTGTGTGTACTTGTGTTGGCATACATAACAATCTATTAAACTGGCCACCACTGTAGTTATGAATAGTTCACAGTTCGAATAATAGTCAAATTGGAACTGTTCTCAACCTGATTCAACGACTTCAATGCAGTAATGTCACTGTCTTTAACAATTACACTGCTCAGCAAAGCTTGTTTTTTTATGCATTATGACTGCTTGGTGCCTGACTGCTTGCACTCACTGCACTGACACCTTCCTCTGCGAACTCACCTTAATGAACATTTCGACAGTGAAGACGACTGTGAACACGTAATTGGCTGTTGACAGGAACAATCTTTCGGTGCTGCTTGGAGGGATGTTCGGTCTTTCCATGGCCAGCGTGATGCAGTTGAGGGCGATGAACAACAGGACGACGTTGTCGAACCACTTCTGGTTCACAAACCACGAGCAGATTTGACGGAACCTGTCACTCACACATACGCACACACACGCACACACACATAGAAGAAAATCACAAAAATAGTTAAGATTTAATCGAAAAGGTAGCAGCGGGTACAAAGCTGGGGGAGGCACAACAAAGTTGAAATCGAATAACAGTTACGTACGTAAGAGAAAAACAAAAATAAAAAAAGAAAATGAAACGAAAATCAACTGTAAACGACTGTAACAAAGTTGAGGAAACGTTGACAGTGTCCGTTAATGGGCAATGCGATGAAAATCTTTTGTGAAAAGTGTAGAGAATGAACGATTTCGAACCAGTTGAAGTTCGATAAGGAAAGAGTAAGAGGAGGAGAGGGAGAGCAATCATAAAGAGAGATAGGTAACTTAAGAAACTATAAGATTGATTGATTGATGAAGTCTTAAAGACCTTAAACCTCTTATTATAAAGAGAAGCCTTCGCTTTCGCAGCTCTGTTGATATCTTTGAACTCACCTGTTATCCTCTGGAAAGACATACATGGAATAGGACTCACGCTCGGCCGTAAAGTGCTTCGGCGTGAGTCGCTGGATGATCATCTTTAGCTTGGACATGGGATCCCCGCTGGGCACCATGAAATGTTGCTGTTGCTGTTGTTGTTGTTGTTGCTGAAGTTGTTGCAGCTCCTTGGTCAACTGATGAGGCGGCAGCTGTGAGTGATGTTGCGTTGGATCAACTGGCTGCTGCTGCTGCTGTTGCTGCAACAACTGTTGCTGATGCAGTTGCTGCAACTGTTGCAGCTCCTTCTCCTCGAGTCGCTTCTTCAGATTGTAGTGACTGATGGAGTTCTTGCGCTTATCTCGCGCCTCCATGTACTGCTGCAGCATGTCCGGCTCGTTGAGATTCGTATAGGACTTTTGCCACTTGTCCAGATCGATCTTGGAGTTGGTGTACGACAGCGACTTGCGATTCGCCTCCAGATTGTGCAGATTCAGATGCGATGTCTTGCTGAAAGCCAGCTCGATGGAGCTCATGCGTCGCTGGCCTGCACCGGGTTTCAGTTTGGGCGGCTGATTGAGATTCTGATAGACCTGCGAGTTGAAGATGCACGCCGAGGCACGACGACTGCCAGGCCCGCTGCCAATGCTCAGCGTATTCGAGAGGCGGCGTATCGAGTTCTGTGGACTCAATCGATTCGTATCCTTGTGACGTGGTACTTCGCCAGCTCCAACACCAGCAGCAGGGGCAGTGCCAGTGCCTGGGAGGCCACGCAGCAGGCAACTGTTATCGCTGCCATTGTTCAGCTGATGCAGATGCTCATCCTCTTCGGGGGCGCAGATGTTGTCCTCCAATCGGCTGGATGGGCGCTTCTTTGAGCTGCTGCGACGGAAGCGTTGCTTGAAGCTGCCCGACGATGGTGGCGGTGCCAGCGGCAGACGTTCGCTGGAAGAGCTGCCGCTGGTGGAAGCGACACTGCCGCCGCCGCCAGCACCACCACCCAGTGCTCCAGCACCACCAACTGAAGCACCAGTACTACCAATTGTCGAGCTCAATGAGCCACCCAGCGATGACAGCTCGGACAGATTCAAGCTGTGGCTGTGACTGTGGCTGTGACTCTCAGTGGGAGGTTGCAGGGTTGCCGCCGTCGATGAAATGGTTGGCACATAGATGGGCGTGGCCGCGGCTGTTGTGCTGGAACTCTTGGAGATGTCATCGATGATGACGCTGTGCATGCTGCTGGTGAGTGTGGCACTGCAGGTGGGCAAGAGGCCGACGCTGCCACTGACACTGCCACTGCTGCCGCTGCTTGTTGCACCGCCGGGATGACCCTGCAGCTGGCTGGCGTTGAGTATGTTCAGCGGCTTGTGGGCCAACACTGGCGACGGTGGGATGAGATCGATGGCAGGTATGCCCTCCTCCTGGCGCTGACCGCCGCTGAAGATGTTCGGCGGCTTGAGCAGTGACGGTGATGGCGGACTGGGCGGCTACGCAATGTGGTAGGAATGAAATGAGTGAGTTGCGATTAAATTATCGATTCAGTTAAAGATCATGCGCGGACAGTGAAGTCGGAGGGAGCACAAAGAGAGCTCTTGAAGTAGAGGTGCTCTCGGCCGAGAGCTGCTCGACGAGCAGATACCCTGTAGCGCGCAAAGAGAGAGACAACTTGACAATCAGTCCGAAGTGGAACAGTTTGTAAAGGTGCCCGCATGATTTCTTTGCGCACTACAGGGTATGCTTTCGTTGAGCTCTGGCTGGAGCCGTTAGCCTTTAGCTAACGGTAGAATTTCAGTCTTTTACAACACACAAATTTCAGCTATGACACTCAAGCAACTAAGGGAAAGTAGGGGGGTGGGGGGTAAAGAGGGGTCTCACTTGTTACTTGTTGCTGTTGCTGTGAACCTTAACTCACCTCAAGGTCGCCCCACTGACGGAAGCTCATGCCTGGCTCCATGGTGGTGCTGGGCGAGTCCTGTGGCGTTGCCGCCGTTGTCGTAATAAGCGGCGGATCGCGCATGAGGCGCATTTTGGAGAGGCGTGTCGCCTCGCTGCGTCGATCCTTGATCGAGTATGTCTGTGTGCGAGGCGAGGCAAGGCAAGAAGGGTGCATGCGTACAAAAAATATGTGTGTGCTTCTTCTTCTTCATCTTCTCGAGTGTGTGTTTGTCTGTGTCTGGGTGTGTGTATGTGTGTGTGCGAACCGAACTTACCTTTTTCAGACCGCCACGCGGCGGTTTCGATTGCTCGTCGTGTGACAGATGTTTGCTGCTGGCTTGCTCCTTGTCGCCGCCGGGGGTTATCGATGTGGCAGCAGCGCCGCCGGCTGCAGTGGTGCTGCCACTGCCACCACTGCCACTTTGCGAGGGCAGCTCGTTGATCTGGTAGTCTTGGATGGGCTGCAATAGGCGCTGGCGATGCATGTTGCTCTTGGCCTCGATGATTAGTTCGGCCGAGTCCTGCAGCTGCTGAGGCGACGATAGACGATAGACGTGTGGATACAGAACAACGATACATACCGTGACACGACTCTGCAGCAACCACACCCACACACACACACACACATGCTCCCATACATCCATACACACACCAGTCATTCAGTGGGCTGTCGAGTCACTCCATCTCTTTCTTTCCCTCCCTCTCTATCTCTGGCTTCCATTTTTGTTACACTTACCTTGCGCACATCTTCAGCGCTGCGCCAGCGATTGCGTACCTCGTAGTAACTATCGTTAGTGGTCGATGAATCCGCTTCGCTGCGTGATTCATCGTACATACCATCGCTATAATTTTCGGCCAATGTCTCTTCGCGCAGTTTCTTAACCAATTCGCGTTGTTCGCGTTCGCGACGTTCATTTCGCTGAGGGAATCAAAATTTCAAAATTAGACTTTTTCGTCAACGTTGCGGCGGGGGATCATATCTATCGTACGCTTTACGATATGCTTTCAACTATCTATCGATCGATCGTTTATCGATCGGCGCATTTATCAAAAGGGTTAGGTGGGCTGATTGTTGCCGAATATCTGACATAGGACAGACAATGGAGATTTTTTTAAGTTAGGTTAGGTTGACATCGATAAATTGTGAATTGTAAGAAAAGGATCCAATTTTACAATCATATTAATTTCAGATTTGTCAGATTGTGGGCAACACAGCACAGACTCGGATCGGGTGAAGCAACGGTTATCGAAACAAAGTTAATCGGACTATTGTTTATCGAATCACTTTGTGCAAAAGCCAATTGATCGTCTTTTGGGTTAAAAATTAGTATATAATTTGTTAGGTATTTTTTGTTATTATTATTTTTTTTGGGGAGGACGGGTGATTTGTTGGCAAAACTCTACCTCTGAACTGAATCCCTCAACCAAAATGGCGACCAATAAATTAAACAGCACATAATTGCCGAAGGTCATTAGGGCCACAAAGTACAATGCAGCCCAATGACTTGTCTTTTCCATGCCATTAAATAGGACCACGTTCCAATCCTCTTGCGTCAGTATCTAAAAACATTTTTAGTTGATGTTGTTGTTGTTGTTGTAGATGATGTATCGGTTGTTGTATCGATTGTTGTTGTCGATTGTTGTTGTTGTTGGTATTTGATGATTATATTTGGTTGGTTGATTTTGGTTGGTTGCAGTTGCAGGTGGCGGGCGGCAAACGTGGTGCAGTTTATCGGATATATATATTTTGGTATGTATATATATAACATGTATATATATATATATGCATATATATATGTTGTTATTGGATATATATTTGAAAGAAGCAAAAAAGAATAAATACCAATAAACATATTGTGTGGGATATAAAAAGAATGAAAGAAAAAAGAGAGCACAAAGAAAGAACACATCATGTTGGAGAAGCAAAACGCCAAAAAAACGTGTTAGATATTTTTGGTATTTTTCATAAATATTTTAAAGTTGTTATATATTAAATTATTGTATATCTACGATAAGCATATACATATGATTAGTATAGCAGTACACCTCCGAAATATTTTAAACTTATTGTTTAAAACCTCATCGAATGTTCTTTTTTGGCAAATTTAAAAATATTTAAGAATTAATCGAATTTCCCTTTGCCCTTTTTATCGTATTTCAGCATGTGGTAGTTAATTTTTCCGAGGTCTTAAGTCGTAAATACATTCAACACATGAATATCTTAAACACAAAGGAGGAAGACGAACAGAAAACAATGCCAAAGCGCAGTGAAAGCAATTGGCAAATGAAAAGCTAAAAAAATAACAGAAGAGTGAAAAGATTGGAAAGACATACAAAGAAATTTTACTCATATTTCGTAGTTAATTCGTGGTGTGGTTGATAACAGAACGGATAACAGAAAACAACGCTCAAAAACATGGCAAAGCGCTCGAACTTCAACAACGGAAAAACGTAACTCCAATTGAAGAAAAAACTCGAAAGAAATATATATGAAATTCAATATTATAATTTTAAAATAGCTGCAAAGCGCGCAAAATTCTTGCATAGAAGTCAAAATGTTTTTAAAACTAAGGTAATTTTTTTTTTTTATTTTGTACACGACGTGCCAATAAATAATTGTTGCTATATGTTTTAAATATAGTACAATATATGTTTATTATAGTATAGAATCATAAATATTTTATTGTTTCCTGGGCGTGTCTGTACATAAGTATAACGAATATGCAGTATTTTTTTTTTTTTTTTTTTTTTTTTGTCTGGCAAAGCGCAAAGAGCAGCAAATGACGAATAAGAATTGGTAGCTAGGTGTGTGAAAAGAAAAGGAGTTACAAATTAACGCACAAAAAGGAGGAGGACAAAGCAGCAGCGTTTGAAGGAAACAAGCCAAACGAAGCAACAAACGAAGCACTTGCCAAAAAGTAAACGTAATAGACCTAGTCATAGGTCTCTTATATATATATTATATATAGTTCAATATATATATTTAAAAATATATATATTCTATATATTCATAGAGTATGTTTAGTTCTGTGAGTATAGGGAACAAATGTAACGAAACAAACAAAACGAACGAACAGAAAGCTAAGGGAATCTCTAACCGAACTCAAGTATTGATGGAATCATGCAAGAGATGAGAGAGAGCATATGTTGCACATCGGTAAAGAGGATATGTTTGTATGTGTGTGTATGATAGAATTGGTAGCAGTAACTGTGGGAGGAAGGAGAAGACAGAGAGTGGGACGCTTTGTATATCCGAGACAAATGCAACGCCTCTCTGTGTGTATCGATATATTTTCGAAGTCATTGGTAACGATTTCCGAAGAACTTGAAGCGGTTTATCAATTATGTTGTGTATATGTTATCGGAAAGCTATTTGGTTTATGTGAAACTATCACTCATTTGTTGAATTATGATGAATCATTGTTTGTAAGTTACTAGAAAATCTTCAAGTTGAGTTTATCAATCTCAGTTTTAAGAATAGTTGGTTATCAGATGAGTCCAGTGACGATATCACATTTTATTTTCTATATCTGTGCTGTTTGTGTAGGTATATATGTAAGTGGGTGTCAGTAATAAAGCTATCTAATACTACTTGATCGAAAAAGGATTCGAAACGATGTAGAATAAATGAATTGTGAAGAAGAAGAACTAAGGAACTGAAAAACTAAATGGAATACTAGAAGTCCAAGTAACTTTTCGTATAAGGAGCGGAAAAGAGATATAGATATTTATAGATTTTAAGAGTATATAGTATTATAATAAACTAAACTAAAACTAAAAGGGATCGAACTAAACTGTACGCAAAAAACTAGAGTTATAGTTTAAAGATTTATGTTTATATATATAGAGGAGCTGCACTTAATGTATTGTTTTCATATCATTTAAATAAATAAATTTTGACATTTGCTGTATAGTTCTTTTCATATATCATTTGGATGGAGCAAATAGTAGTTGTATGAGTGTTTCTTTTTTTCTCGCTATTATTTAACAAAATTTTCACTGTGTTGTCTATTTATTTATGTTTTTGTATTGTTTTTAATGTTATTGTTCTTACTTGAAAGACTGTGACCGTGGCCCACAAAATGTTGTTGAAGTGTTTGCGATCGCATTCACATTGCGGATGTCGGCTGATTATTTCGGGACACGTGCATTCACGTTCGAGTCCGGATTCGTCCAAAAATTTACAAAACTTACCGCCAAACAGATACATGCCGAGTATGCTGTAGGTTTATACGTATATATGTTTTATATATGTATATATATCTCATATATATATAGAGAGTAAGGAATTGGTGGTGTATATAAATTATATATATATTATACATACATACATAGATATACATATCTGCCTTTATATTGAGTTAATATTCATTTGTAATTCTTTATGATCGTTTTCATATAAGTATGTGTAGATGCACATTTATCTATATATATATATATATGTATGTATATGTAGTTGTATTTATAGAGAGAATATGGTAGATAAATAAGTAGAGCTAAGAAGGCCCTAAATGCGTTCTTCTTCTTCTTGTTCGATCTCTTGCATATATATAAAATTTGTATGTATATAAACTAAATTATGTGTATGTATATATGTATAAATGTATTTATATATATCGTATGTGTGTGTATGTTCAGTTGTCTTTATATATATGTATATATCTGTTATTTTTGCTGTATCTGTAACTATTTTTCTGTATCTGTTTGCTGCAACTGGGCCAACGTGAGGTCTTGCTTTATGTACAGGTTGTGGATATAGAACTGGGGCGTGGAGGGGTGGAAAACTTTTATTAAGGTTCATCATTGTTCTTAGTACTATTGTTGTCGAATGTGGCTTTTATTTAAATTCATTTTAAAAAATGGTAAGTAAAAACTGTTTTATTTTACAGAGTTTTTGTTTTGTTGAGAAACCTCGAAACATGAACTGACAAAACTCTAGAGGCTGTACTAATGCTCAGTGTGTATGTGTGTGTGTGTGTGGTTGAGTGTGTTATGCTTGTGGGATCGAAAGTTTCAGAGGGTAAGAGTTTAGTTTACAGTTAGAGTTATGCGTCTGAAGAGTGGAGAGTTGGTGTGGTGCTGGCAGTTGTTTGTGGTAAAGTTTGAGGGGTATATGAGTTCCAGACAACTTAGAGACTATTATAGCATACATACAGATGTGTCTGTGTATTTGTGTTTCATATATACATAGATAGAGGTAAATATATACGTAGAAATAGCATAGTATGTACAGTAAATAGAAGAGTTTATGTTATTCGTGTGTATGTGTGTGTTCGAACAAAGGACGAAGAGAAGAGTGGGAAAAAAACGAGTAACAAGAAAAGTGTTGGCATAGTGTGTACAAAATGATCGATCGCTCATCGTTTATCGTATATCGATAGCATGCAAATGCAGAAGGCAAGCCAAAGGGCAAAAGACACAAACGACAAAACACACAAAAGCAAAGACTCTAGAACTCGCAGGCGATTCTACAAACTGGAATGCTTACCTGTGCAATATACGATAATATTAGTAGTAGTATCTGCCTTAAAGCTAATGCAAATGCCATATATGTTATTACACAGTAGATAGCTACGTTGATTCGGGGACTACTCGAACTGCATGCGATTGCGCGCTGCTTGCTACGAAACTCAACTATTATTAGTCTAGTTATCGCATGCTCATTCGTCAGAAATTACGTCTCTTTCATCATTGTGCAGGCATCGAAACGAGACGAAACATTAATCGAACACAATGTAAAACAAAATACACCACACCAAGTTAAGTACACACCACAAATTAGTGCGAGCAAGTGAGTAATCGATCAAGACTATCGAAATTAAAAAAATCAAAACCAAAAAAAGAAGCTGAAACAAAAAAATAGAATCGATTACATTACGTTTCAAAAGTGCAGTATTTTTGGATATTTGCAGGCGATAGCCAATCGAGTTTTGTAATTCTCTTGAAAACACTGACAGAAAAAAAGAGAAAGTGTTTAAGAAAGCGATACAAAGTTACAGATACAGAGACAGTGAGAGAGAAAGAGAGATAGAGAGAGAGACAGTTGTAAAGGCAAAGCCGGTGGGAACACAAAAGGAGCACAACAATTATAATTGAAAAGTTATATCGTTATCGCAACGGTTATTGTTATCGTTAAGGGCAGGCCTAGCACATGAAAACAAACAAACGAACCAACAGAAGAATTCAAAAGAAAAACCTAAAACAAAATGCTTACATTTTGGTATTTTTCTTTTGCATTTCTCTTTTTTTTTTGTAATTCGATATTGGTATTTTTTCTGTTAAGTTATCGATTATATGGCATAATATTAAGTGGTAATGTATATATATAGTATATATTTTTAAGCATATTGTTGTTATCATATATGTATATAGATATAGAGATATGTATATACATATATAGTTATATAAATGCCGATGTGGCAATAGGTCTACCTGAAACACTGTGACGAGCGCCCAAAGCAGGCTGTCGAAATTCTTACGATCGCAAATCTTCTCTCCATTAACTTTCTCGCAGAATTTACATCCGAACAGATTCATGCCGAGTATACTAAAGTGATGGTTTGATATTGTTGATATATAATATGATATACATATATATATTTTCGATAATATAATATTCTTATAAATTTTTATTGTAGATTATTATTATTGTTAATAATTTTTTTTTTTTTGTTTTTTGAGTTGTGTTTTGGTTTTTGGGGTAGTTTGTTGTTGTTGTGTTTAGCATACAATTTTTAGTTAAATTTTTTAATTCAGTTTTTTAGTATTTTAACAATTAAGAGTGTGATCAAAGAGAAAAGAGAGAGAGAGAGAGAGAGAGAGAAAGAGAGAGACAAAAGAGAGAGAGAGAGACAGTTGAGGAAGAAAAGAGAGAGAGAGAGAGCATGTGTCTGTAAGTGAGCAGCAAGCGAAAACCATAAAATACTATGTAAATAGCGAGAGAGGGATAGAGAGAGAGTGAGTGAGAGGGGTGTGGAGAGCGGGAGAATACTCTTCAAACTAATAAGCTGAGGTGAAACTTTCGTGAGCTTCGTCACAGACACGGCTCACGTACAGTGGCAGACAGGGGAAGTTCTTGGCAAAACACTATCGGACCAGTGCGGGTAAACTTGGAGGAAAAGTGAAACGAAAAGTGTGGGAGGAGCGAGGGAGAGGCGGGAACAGAAGAAAACTAACGGCGCTTAAGAGCTGAAAAAGTTAAAGCTGAAGCCTAAAAAGGAGTTGTAGAAAATATTTGTATTATTAAGTTATACACAATTAGAGTTGACTTTTATATTGGGTATTTTTTACTTTTTGTGGGACCTTTAGTTTAGCGTATCGTTTAGTTATATTAATATGTATTCGTGTGTGTGTGGGTGTGTGTGGATTGGGGTGTGGATTTCGGGGCGACACTGACTGCTATAGTTGATCGTATAAATTGGTAAAACGTGGCAAATACGGTATATTCATTGAATTAGTATGTCAAATGTACTGTTTCGTGTTTGTGGTATTTATTTGTTGGTATGTTTTTTTTTTCAATATTTATTTATTTGGTATAACTAACTACACAAACGTTTACGACTTTAGTTCAAGAACAGAGCAACTAAGCTAACTAAACTTTTGTAAGAGTATTTTTTAGTAGTTGCTTTTTTAGTATTTAGTAGTATTAAGTATATTTTTGGTTGGTATTTCAAATGGTGAAATCAAGAGTACAAATCAAAGTTATTACGAGTATTATATATATTCATATTTATAAAATGTATAGGGTAAGAATGACTGCATCTACACAATAAGCGTACGACTTTTTGGTATTTTGTAGTGTAGTATTTTTCACTCGTGTGCGTGTTTTGTTGTACCAATTCTGTTTTGCTGATTCGAACGAAAATAAGTGTTGATAACTCAGTGTTGGAAACTAAAACAGAATCTGGTTGTGAGATTTAAGAGAATTTTAGAACTGTGTGTTTGCTTTTGGAGTGTGTTTGTTAACGCTAAAAAGCTATGACACACATTTAGTTAATTTAATTGAATGAAGCTTTTTCGCTAACTAACTAATTACTGTTGTTGTTGTAGTTGTAACTGTTGAAGTAATTGTCAAACGGAAGAATCAAAATGGAAAACAAATCTAAACATGTTTTGTGTCGAGTGAGACGGGAAAGAAAAAAGAAAAGTTGTGAATGTCGAGTAGAAAAAAGCTTAGAATCAATCAACTTTGTGAAAGATAGCGACAGAGAGAGAGAGAGAGAGAAAGAGTAAAAAGAGCGAGGGAGATTTGTTAGCTTCAGCTAGCCTAAGAGTATGCAACTAGTTTTGTTGGGTCGGAATGTGTGAGAGAAAGGGAAAGAGCTATAGAGTCCAAGAAAATCACTCAATTACAATAAAGTTTTGTGTTTGTCTTCGTGTGAGTGTATTCAATGTGATAACGGTATACATACTGAGTACTTTCTGGAATGCATAGTGAAAACGAGCGAATGAGTCAAGGTATACGACAACTAAGGACTGGTTTAAAGTCTTATGTAAGTTTAAAAGATCAAGAGAGAAAGATAGCGAGACAGAGCGTAACAGTGACGCAGTGAATATGAATTAAAGAGACAGAGAGAGACAAAGAGTGTGTTTCTGTAAAAGGGTTGAATGTGGAATACGCGAGCGGGGGCTACAGCCAAGGAGCTGAAAGATCAAAGTAAATTTTAGACGCACGACTGAATTGTTAAGCTCTAACTACGATTTGACTGGATTACGAGTAAATTCAAGAGAAAGAGAATGTGTAGGACTAAAACGAGTAAAGTTATTACCAGAATATTGCTAAAACTTTTCTTGGTTGGTATTGTTTTCGAAGGAAATTGCTTGGCTCTGCATATCATGTATACTTAAATAGGAATAAGGCAGTAAAGAGTAGTATGTATACGTAAGTTTGAACAAAAGACAGAAAGATGGAGAGCGATAGACAAGTGGTAGAGGCCTTCCAAAGAAGTGTGTGTGGTGTTATATGTTAATACTAAGAGGCTCTGTCAGGTTTTGTATAAGAGAGAGAGAAAGTGAGGCGAAAACGTGAGAAAGAAGAGAGTGTTCATTTATGCCATGGAGCAGAGAGAAAGTCCCAGCCGAGACTTCAGTGAGTGTTTAGTGTTGTGAAACGGAAAGATCAAGAAAAGGAGAAAGCAACTTTAATTGCTCACAGAAAGAAAAAGAGGGAGAGATTGGAAAATATGTTGATAGAAGCGTATAGATAGGAACGGCTTCCACACACAAGCATATATATGATATAAATATATATCCTCATGTATGTATGCGTGTGTTCGGTTGTGTGTGTTAAGTGTATATTGAGCTATGGATAAGAAAGCGGGCGATCTGTTCTGTTTGTTGGTTATGTAAGTAGAATATTTCTTAGTTCATTATCTTCTTTCTGTCAGAATTAGAGGCTAGTAAACGTTATAGATTTGTATTGTAGATTTTAAGATCTGTAGTACACAACTTAATACTTGTACTAAACTTGAATTTTTGTGTATGTGTGTGTGGCTTTGTTACAGGAAAGCAATTACTCGATTGCTCAGTGGTTTGCTTGGGCATTCTGGTGTCTTTGTTTTGTGCGACCTTTGCGCATTGTAGTTATTTTGTTCTTCGCTTTAGGCATCATGAAAAAGTTTTAACAGCGATGAAGTTAAGTTAAGTAATAGGGAATTCAAACCTTTCTAAAAATAAGCTTAATGAATGAAGCTATAAATAAACCTGACAATCAAATTGTACTTTATAGCAAATTATTCCACACATTGTTTTTATATAAAGAACCAAACTTTAATCATTTTTTATAGTTTTGATCATTTTTTCCCAATTTAGAACTAAATAAAGCAACAGGCCTAATTGTAAAATATCACATAATCTTTGCTTTATATCTCTTCTGCTTAAAGCAAATTCATGGCGCCCAACGTGGTCACTTGATTCCTTCTCTTCTATTTGATGTTTCTCATTCTCATCTTGAGATTAGTTTGGTTAGCTGCGCAAGGCATCAGCCTTACTTTTTGTTATTATTGTTAGTACAGACATACATATGTACACATGTGTGTGTGTGTGTGTGTGTGTGTTGGTGTAACTGTTAGTGTGTGTGTGTGTATATTTGCGTGTGTGTCTGTGTGTGATGCTGGTGTTGTTATTCTTGTTGTTTCCCGAACTGTGGCAACAGTAAAACTCACCTGAAGATGAATATAAACAGAACAAGAAGGGAAAAGAAGACGGCGACATTGTCCATGGTGCGCAGCATGACAAAGAGTTGCCGGCGCAGATTTGGCATGAAGCGGACAAGCTTGAGGATGCGCAGCAGACGGAAAGTGCGCAACACGGACAGCCCTGAGCCACCGCCTCCGGTGCCGTTGCCCGCGAACGTTTGACAGATCTCGATGGCACTGCAAAGAGTGATTGCCATCAGAAACTGGTTACACAAACGGAAGTGAAGGCTCTAGCCATACCTGAGTATGACAATGATGCCATCGAAGACATTGAACCCATTGGCAATGTAACGGAAAGGTCCTTCGGCCACAACTTTCAGCAGCATTTCGACGGCAAAGATGCCGGAGAAGACCACATTGCTGGTCTCCACAATGGCCGTAAGCTCCTCCGGTTGATCGTGATACTCGATGCCCATGGACAGTGTGTTGATGAGTATAGCCAGCAGGATGCCCTGCTGGAAGTACTTGTGCTCCACCAGACGTTTGATATACCGACGTATCCAGCTGCAGACGCGCATCATGCAGCGATAGACGGCAATGAGTAGACGCAGAGCCGGCGAACGTGGTCGACGTCGTTCGTCCAGGGGCGACAATGCGTTCTGATAGAGATCATAGCAGCAGGCATAGTCCTCCATGTAGTTGCCGGTGGGCGGTGCGGCGGCATGATGACCACGATGATGTTGCAACGCGTTGCTTCGCTGCCCGTTGTTGTTGCGACTCTGACTGTTGTTGTTATTGTTATTGTTGTTGTAGCTGTGATTGCGATGCGTTTCTTTGCGTGAGCCTTGCACACTGCGCTGCTGAGTCTCGGCAGGTTGTGACATGGGCACAGCAGCCGAAACGGCGGCCAACTCAAGGCCAGTCGTCGACGACGGCTGAGGTGCATTTGCTGTCTCTGTTGCACCCACAGCACCTGACGCAGCTGCAGCATCCGCTGCTGCATCGTTACCGACAGTGGCTGCGGCGGCTGCCGCTGTGGCACGTTTCAGTGCCTCCACAGTGTGTGGATCGCAGCGTGCGAGTGATGAGTAGAACGACTCGAGTGTGCTCTGGCCCGTCGGCAAGGCTGCAGAGAATGCCACAGAGAACGCCAACAGCTCTTGGCACGTCATCGCGTCGTGTATACCCAGCTCGGAGCAGTCAGCATAGGGATTGGCAATGCTGCCGATCGTCTGGGGTAGATTCACCTGCAAGGGCAGAGGGAAAAGGATACAATCTACTCTCCATCTACGGCACTCCCTCTATCTGTGTCTCTTGCTTACCTGCCAAATGCTGCCATCGCCTGCCTGCGTCATCTTCTCCGTGCTGTGTGGGGCAGCCACGGCGCTGCCACTGCCTACGCTGCCGCTGCCTCCACTGCTGTTGTTGGCGCTGGCAACTGGAGCAACAGCCAGGGCAGACGTTGTTGCTGTTGTTGCTGCTGCTGTCGTTGCTGCTGCTGCTGCTGTCGTTGTTGCTGCTGCTGCCGTTGCTGCTGCTGCTGCTGTTGTCGCCGCAGCAACTGTTGTTGTTGTCGGTTCACCGCCACTCATAGCCGGCGGTGTATGCAGCAGGACGTACTCGTTGAACATCACTGACGGACGACGGCTCACCGAGGTGGGCGGACTGAGAAAGCCCGAGGTGCAGGGATGACTCTGCAGGAGGAGGAGGAGGTGTCAGGAAAAACAACATGTTACTAAAGTGTGAAGACTCTACAATAACTCACAAGAGGGTCTATATACAGAGGGAGAGAGGGTCGCTGACTGCTACCAGTAAAATACGATTAAGAGATGTTACTATGAAGAACAGTTACTGGCAGAAACTAAAGGGGTGTAGCAGAGCTCTGAACTTATTGCAAACATTTGCCAATATTTATATTAAATTACAAAAAATGAATCTAATTTTATAATTTATATTTATATAATATATATTCAGTCTAATATACAGAAAGAATTTTTAGAGTTGAGCAATATAAAATGCAGTCATAAATTTAATATCACTTTCTTTTTCTTGTTTTGGTATTTCCTTTTGCTTTTCCCTTCAGTTTTTCAATCAACAATATATTATCAACACTCAACGGGAAATCAAACAAATATTAAAATATTTAATTGACAGTCGAACAATACACAAATAACACAATCGACTAAATGGGATGAAATCTTCTGTTTTTTCATCAATTTAATTGGTGCAAATTTAATTAAACTAATTGTTTGTTAGGGTTCTTTTTATGCCTGCGCAGATTGCGAAATGAAATAAAATTGAATAAGAGTAATTTATTATATTTATATTTATTGAAAACATTTAGTTCAATTAGCTCTTTTATTTATTGCACGCCTCGGTGAACAAACAATAAAGAACAAAAAACATCAAACGATTGATTTGATTTTCAATTTCAATTTTGTTTTCGCTTTCGCAATTCTGCTTCGAAGGCTTTGAATATTTATCTGCCTTCTCGTTTTCTGGTTTGGTCTGCTCTGTTTTTATGCATTCATATTTATTATAATCGATTATTTTCATTGGTTTTATGGTAGAGGTTATGAGTTGTTGATGGATTTGCAGTACCTTGCCTAAGTTTCCCAACTGCAGCTACGAGAGATGTGCAACGTTTATGGCAAATATGAAAGATTATTATTAGCAAAAGTGAAAAGTTATTAGAGAGATTGTCAATATGTTAATTAAGATATATCGTATATCGTTTATCGTATATCGATTGTATTGGAAAAGAAAATTTACTTTGTTTGTTAAGAGTAGAATCTCATAAATTTTGAAATTTTGAATATTGTTCTGTTGAATTTACATTCATTTCGAATATCGAATTCGTATTCAGGTGTGAACGAGTAAATTCAGTTGTATTGAATATCGTATGTAGTGCGGTGTTTAAGCTACTCGTAACTGAAATGATTGTATTTGCTGATTGGATGTTTATATTTCATAATTTCGAGGACTTCAGATTTGCAGAGTAAAATATTGCCAATATCTTTCTATTGTATTTGAAGTATTAGTGATATTTTGAATGTCGTATTGCGTGTTGAATATCGTAAGTCAGTGTATCGAACTCTGTTGGTAGTTCTTATTTTACTTACGATCAATTGCTCTGAGTCGATGACCTGCTGCGCTGGCAACTTGAGCAGTATTGTCTTCTGCTCGCCACCGGCTTCCGGCTTCAACTGATTATGATGTCCGCCGCTGGGTCCAGCGACGACGGTGGGTTTCTTCATCGACGAGGTGCGACGACCGGCAACACCAAAGCCGCTGCCCTCGCCCAGCGATTGCTCCGTATTATCCGACGACGAGCCGAGTTGAGCTGCTGCTGCCTGGGCGCCACCTGTGCCCGACATGCCCGACACACCGGCAGCTGCCGCACTCGTCAACATGGATACACTGGCTGCGCTGCCATTGATACCGTTCACCAGTGCAACAGTCGTGTGGTTGTTGTGGCTGCCTCCACCGTTGCCAGCTGTGCTGCCAGCGCCAGCGCCGTTGCCACCGTTGGAGGAGTTGCTGCCGTTGTTGCTGTGATTATTGCTGTGGCTATTGTTGTTGTTGTTGTTGTTGGAATTCAGGGGCACCATAACGGTAATCATCTGATCCTGTATGCTGGACGGCTTGCGATTACTGTACTTGGGACAATTGGGATGGTGGCACTTGATCCGCGACGGAGAGAACGTCAGGTTGTCCGCATTGGGCAGCAGACCCTCGCGTCGTTGTTGCCGTTGATACCTGATTGAGGCAAGCGGAAGTGGGAAAGAGACAGACAGAGAGATCCAAAGAGAGAGAGAGACAGAGAGAGAGGGAGTGGGGGAGATGTTGGCAAAGGGGCAGAGGATAGAGAGCAAAGAGATGATTAGTTTCTTGTTGCTGTCAGATTGTGCATTACACACGGGCACACATACATACAAATGCACACTCGCACACACACACGCAAACTTGCACACACACACACACTCACACATGCACGCACAGTGTGTGTTGGTTGCGCCGTGGTTGCCCCATGTGGTCGGGGTGTGATACGTGCAGCTGGTCGTGTCTCATTGGCATCATTAGTGAATTTCTCTGTGTAGATGTGCTTGTGTATGTGTGTGTTTGAGTGCGTGTGAGGCGTGTGTGCGTGTGCGTGTGTGCTTAACAATTAGACAACAATTACATAATTCAATCAAATGAACAAGGCAAATAAGCAAAAACAACGACACAAGTAGCAAACGCACGAGATGCGAAACAAGCTGAATACAAATTAAAATAAACTAACACGTTCCCCCCCTCCAGTTTGGCGAAAGGATGAGCGGGGGTGAGCTGCGATGGGGCAGACGCAGAGCCAACAAATCATAATTATCACTGAGTTCTAATAATTAGCTTTTAATGGAAGTCGCCAGTGTGGCAGCAGCTGTCAGAAACTGAATTAGTGTGGCACCTTAATATTGGCTTAAAGAGGCTTTAAGCAGCTTTAAGACGATTGACAACCGGATTTGATATAAAAGCAGACAAAAGCTGACTGGATTAACTGAGTCTTGAAGAAGATATAACTTTGGATTAACTTATATATTATGATTATTATATGTTGATAATATATATTGACAGTTAATTGATATAATTTCAAATCTTCATCTAAATTAGAGCTGCATTTGGACCTGCAAACCAATCCAATTAAACGGGCAAAGCTTAAAGCTCTCGAAGCTGCTGCAGTAATGTGTGAAGCTCATTAATGCTGACTGAAATTCCAGCAGAGCTTTCTTTTGATGCAGTTCAACATTAAAGTGCCATATAAAGTATTTCTCTCTCTCTCTTGAAAACTCATGTTATGCGATTGTCTGACTCTACAAAGTGCTAACCTAGCCCTAAACTTGACTCTGGTGCAACTAACATATTCATCTACCCTTGACTGTCTATTCAGCACTTCTTTCCCATTCGCAACCATATCGATATATTCATGACTAGCTCAGTGCAACTAAAACGTAACTAAACTAAAACTAAACTAAACTAAATATGCAACGATGATACTATTGTTGCTGTTGCGGCTGTTGGACAACCCTAAATACAACAACAACACCAACAACACGGCTGGCTCGACCAGTTGCAAGTTGCAAATAATTGAAAAGCAAAAGCCATAAAAAATGCAAAACCAAAAGTTGACAACTGTAAACGAAACGAAAACAAAGAAAATGACAAAAAAAAGGAAAACTGAAACTGTTGAAAAAAATACAAACTAAAAGAAAATCGCACAAAATGCGACACGTCGCAACACGTCGCATACCTGCACGGGGCACAAGCAGGCAGCACGTGAGAAGCGAACGCATGTTAAATGAATTTTTAATAAATCAAAGAGAAACTGAAACGGAAACTGAAATCAGAACGAGACAAAGAAACAAAACCGAGAAGGCGTAGGTGGCGATGAAGGCGACACAGTTCGATATGGCGGAGAGGAGGGTGTGGTCGAGAAGGAGGGACCTTGGTCAGTTGGAGAGTAGAAGTTTCAATTGGATAACACATAATCAGTAAACTCAATAACTCAGCTGCAAGTTGCAAGTGCAGCAAAGTTGACAGCCAGAGTTGGGGCAAAAAAGTTCTCGTGTTTTGGGAATGGTGAATATAATCGTTGTGAATATTCAATAACGATTTGTATTTCACGGACAAAGAGCTTAGGGGAATAGTATATCTATATATGATAGTTATCAGTTTATAATAGAAATTTAGAGAAGTTTGTTGGTACTTTTTCAATTCACACTGGTTACTAAACAGGTAGTTGAGGCAGACAACTTAGATGGTGAAAGAAAGTTATTAGTGCTTGATTGCAGCTCTAAACTGTCTATACTTCTTGTAAATATATGTATGTAGTTTATATTTATGCTATTTTCCAGTATATCTGATAACTGTAGACTATGATTAATAAAGAAAAAATGTTCAAGATTGCTTTCTGTCTATAAATTTTCAGTTTGCTCAAGAGATATCTGAGCATCACAATGCTCTCATGTTTCAAATCTGTTCACAATTCATTGATATCTCCCAAAAAGCAACAATTCTAATCTCTACAATCTTGTAGAACTGAGAAAAGTCCTATGAAATCTTTCAAAAATTTCTGAATTATGTGAAGTCTTTAAATTAAATGTAAAAGTCAACGAAGATGGTTTAGTTTAATCCTTATTTAAGGACGCTGCTGCCGTCTGCTGTGGCAGTTGTAGTGTTGTAAAATGGTGTTAGTTTGATGCAGTTATTGTGAATGTTTTCTCATATTTTTGGTTTTTTCTTGTTGAGGGTGAACTTTGTACAGTGAAAAAAAAAACGAAGAGACAAGAAACTTGTTGGTAATTGTTAAACGGTAAACGGTAAACGAGAAACTTATAATCGAATTGAATGAACTAAAAAAGGACAAGCAGCATACTTATATAATCTGTACTTCTTTAACATTCGTCTCTTGAAGCGGCGCCACAGATGGGCGATGTATTTGACGATCTCGGCATAGCATGTCGCCGGCTCCGAGTTGTTCGTGCTGCTCGCCAGCGTCGAGGTGGATGTGTAGCGTGCTCGCTCCTGTCGCATGCGCTCCATTTCACGTTTCTTTGTCTCCGAGAACTGCGTGGCAATGACGACCAGGCACAGGTTGATCATGAAGAATGAGCCAATCTGTGAATACAAAGGGGAACAAAACCATAGCATACATTTTAGCTGAAAAGTTGAAAGTTGTAAAAAGTGAACGAGCGAAAGAGAAAATTAAATGACAAGTTGCAGCCAACAGTTGCAACAGCTGCAACAGCTGCAACAGGCAAACGTTAACGTGACACAGCGGGAGTTTTTATGAGTGCATTTTCAAAAGCTTTTGCAAGTACTTAAGCCTGAAGAGAGTTGGCGAAGGGCTCACTTTGGGGTAGCATGAGCGCATTAGTCGAAAAGTAAGTACAATATATGAAATTTGTCTTACTAGGTAAGGCTGGTGTAGGACTCGCGATGTGTGCACATGACATACATAAGCACAGAAGCTTATAGGGAATATGTATGTACATAACATACAAAAGTTTAAAAAAAATGTGCTTTACTATGTGCGGCTTCTTCAAAGGCAGCACTCTTATCAGCTCAATTGAACTTTTCTTGGCAAAAACTGCATGTGAATTTAAAAGTCCTTTTCCTGCTTTGTCGACATGTGGAAAATGTTTCCTGCTGGGTACTTGGTTGGTCTAAGAGGCTAAAGTTTTCGATTTGTTGTGCGTTTAATGGGCTTCCCCGCTGCAAATTAGTTGACCTGCCAATATACCTACACTCTCTCCCTCTCTATCTTCTATTCACCACGGTTGTTGTCTATCTCCTTCTCGTTGCTGCACTTTCGTGTGGCATCCATTAGCTGCTGTTGCATTTTAATAGCTTTCTGGCAAAACAAATTTGCCAACTTTAAATTGAAAACATATTTCAACAACAGCAACAAAGGCGAATGGGAAAAATGTTTCTAATTTTCGCAGTGCAGCAAATACTTCTAAAAACATAAATATGCAATTTCCCTCCAACTTTCAATAGCTATAGCCATAGGCGGGGCAAATGGGGAAGGGATGCGGAGGGGGAAAGAGCTGTGTGGCAATGTTTGCTTGCCACAGACTGCAAGCTATTTGCATATCAAAAGTTGCCCGCTCGGGCAATAACCAAAATCATTTTGTACGAAAATGAACAGCTCAGCAGAGAGAAAGAGAGGGAAAAAGAGAGAGAGAGAAAGAGAGGGAAGAGAGTGAAACAGACAGTTGCATATGTGAACAGCAATTCGAGCTTAAATAATGCAAAAGTTTTCTCGGAAAGGCTTTTAATTAGTGCATGGACACCTGCTTTGGACACACCCGAACGGACTTGCAACATGTTGCACGCTCAGTGGTCAGACTAGCTTTGTGGCTTGGCATTGGCATTTCGTGCGTGATTTGAATTAAGAAAGTAATTTAGTTATTTACATTGCCAAATTGCGGCATCCAACCGATTTGACTCTTCGACAAAAGAGCAAACAAACAATTTCCACTTTCTAATACACTTTGCAATACACACGCTGGCGATGTCTGTCACTGACAGTTGTGTTGCATGGGCAGCACAATGTGGTATGGCCGAAATAAGCGGTTGCTACTCATGCTAATCGTTTGTGCACTTCAAACTTGCACTTAAAATACAATTTCAACAAGCTGGATTGATTGCCCGCTGAGTTCGCAGAGATCAAGGCATATTTTGGCATATATATTATTAATATTACTATTTATTATCAACAAGTGGAAACTGCACCGATTATTGTACCCCTGCTGAGTTAAAAGCTTCATTATCAGTTCTGTTCTCCTAATGAAGTCTGCAATGAGAATGCTTTCTGTTTGCGTACTTCAATCAGAGCTTCACTGCAGGCTGAATAAACATGAAACAAGTCAAAGGAGAGTCTCATTTTCTGCTCTATGAGTTTCCTCAACCTCAATTCTATATATATATATATATTAAGGCAATGCAGTCGCAATGATTTAAAGCTCTTCGATGTTCTTCTCTGTGTTGATTTTGATTCCCTTCTTCCTTCTGTCTGTTTGTTTGGCTTTTCCCGCACTCACCACAATTAGCAGCACGAAGTATATCCAATCCCAGAAACTGTGCGCGTCCTGCACGTAGTACATTATGTCCGTCCAGCCCTCCAGTGAGATGACCTGCAACAGAGAGAAGAACAACAACAACAATGTGAGCAATGACAAAACAATCAAAATGATTTTAGCGTAATTAGCAGACCAAAGGTCAACAGTTTTGTTTCTTTCATTTCGTTATCATATTCGTTTTCGTTTCGTTGTGTGTCACGGTCTTTGTACCACGTCACGTATGCGTAATATTCCGCGTTGTCCAGCCCATGTAATATCCGTATCGCATCGCATCGCATCGCATGGCTTCGTGTGGCCATTGGCTACCGCGCAGCTGGTTTAATGTGTATTTGATTTGTGTTTAATTGCACGCCTTTTCCTCTTCCCATTCCCCCCTGCTCTCGCCTGCCCCTCTCTTCATGCCATAAGCCTTTGCCCTTTGGTGTTGCGTGCCGCATCAAATCCCCATGCAATTCAACCAAATTGCCATATCGAAGTCACCAATCAAAAGCGACCACAAAATGCTGACAGATATGACCGAAGGGCGTGACGAGAAATGAGAGAAAAAGAGAGAGAGAGGAAAGCGGAATTGAGCAGGCAAGAAAAGGTTTTAGCAGAGAAGAATTCATTTAATGGGAATTCTGCATCTCTGTTTTAGTGGCATCTTTTCTTCTTAAATATCTATCCTTCTATTTATTTAACTCTTTAGTTATTTGCCTGTTTACCTATTTAGCTTTCTTTCTACCTCTGTCTATATTTGTATATCCTAGCGTCTCTTTCTATTTAATTCCTTGTGCTTAATTTCTGTCACAATTTCTTCCTTCTACATTACTTTCCCTCTCCTCAATTAACATTTCCACATTTCCAACTGCCAATATTGGTAGAAAATTTCGAAATTGAGCTGGAAAATGCAAAGTAATTTCTTAATTTTCAAAGTGATAAAATCAATCAATAACGCTATTTGGCACTGAATGTCTGCAGGGCAGCGTCAACCTTCGCCTGGCTGGCTAAGCCCGCGTTGCGCATACGCCACGTGCACCGCTGTGCCACTGTCTGTGTGTGTGTTGGACCTTGTGCTGTCAGTGTACGAGTATCTGCTGCCCTATGCAAATTGGCATCTCTTCTTCTCGTTGTTGTTGCTGCTGTTGCTGTTGCTGTTGTTTTAATGAAAACGATGCCAAAAGTGGCAGCTGCCACCGCATTTGACAGCAGCTGAGCAGCAAATTAACATGCAACTTTGTCACTGTCAGCCAGGCACGGAGTGAGAAACAAGTCGATTTTGGGGGTCAGCAGAGCAGAGGGGGAAAGAGTCAGCTCCGTCTCTGTCTGCGTCGGAGTCTGTGTCAATGTTGTCATTGTTATTTGTTTAACAAAAAGTTGCTTGGCTAATTGGTAAACTCACCAGGAATATGGCCACCCAGGCCATGCCGATGTTGTCGAAGGATATGGTGCCCTGGAAGGGATTCTCGCCTTTCTGTTTGCAGGTTGTATAATACTGATTCCAATTGACGCACGACGTGTTTGTCGGCTCGTTCAGGTCGAGCAGCTTGGCCTCCTCTGCAAAGAGCCAACATGGACGGGAGAGAGATGGGGAAAGAGAGAGAGAGTTACGTGGAGCGCATTACAGTGTCAGCAGAAACTTGCTCGAAGTCGAGGTCGGAAATCGGTGCTCTGCTAGTCGACTCGAGGAAGTTGCAAAAGCAATTAAAAGTGCCATCAAAATTTGATTAACACGCGCCGTTTGCACTTCATTTGAGCTTGAGAAGTGAACAAACTTTCAGTTTGAGTTGAAGGATCGGGAAGGAGGAACAGCCCGGGAGTAGGACTAGGGATGCGACTTGGAGACTTAGTGGGAGGGGTACTTCATTCATACTTACCGGTGCAGACAAGCGAGCCAATGCGATAGGGTGGGAAATTACCGCACAAGTGCATGCCCGAGTCCTCGGGCGTCGAGCAGATATAGTCCTGATCCTTGGAGAACTCGTAATATTGCGAGAGGCTGCGAGTCAAATTCGATGCGAAAGAAAATGTTTTCGGGATGCGTTTTTTGATTAAAATCAAGTTGGAAACACAGACAGACAGACAGAAGGAAAAAAGAAAGAAAGTGGGAGAAAAAGACAAAACAGAGAAAGAGCGCGAGACGGAGAGAGGAAGTTGGAAACAAGAGAGAGAGAGAGAGAGAGAGAGAGAGTACAAAAAGAGTTTTCAAAATTAACAATATTCATATAGAGTAATCAATTAATATTTATACGTAGAGTAAATGCCATTATGCGACCGAGTATTGTAACATTTACATACATGGACAATTTGAGAGAGTTTGAAAGAGAGAGAGAGAGAGAGAGAGTGAGAGTGAAATAGAGTGCGAGTAAATGATAAAATTTCGAATTTCCTTTAGGTCTCCGACAGATGAACAATTTAAAGTGCAACGAATTTTGATCGTGTCCACTAATTGGACAGAAAGAGTGTGTGAGAACGAGAGAGCGAATGTGTGATAAAGACCGCCAATTGATAACTAATATGAGAGAGCGAGAGTGTGACACGTTGATCCAATGCATATCCAATACGAGAGTGAGACAGAGACAAGTAGTGAGTGAAACATATTTAGTGAGCGAGCGTGAGAGAGAGCGTGAAAGTGAAGTGATAGAGAGAGCGAGCGAGAGAGAGAGCAGACGAGACAGGCTGTTAGAGGCGGCATTAGACTTTGTTCTCTTGCAAAGCTTTCGAGCTGTCTCTCTCTCAAAGCTTCAAGCCGGTGTTGAGAGCGCAAGACGAAGAGCTTTGCTAAAGCGATAAAAACAGATATTGAAGCCCTAAGCGGCGCTTAAAGCTTGCAGAAAAAGCATAAAAGAGAGCGCCGCATAAGCTGAAGCGAGAGTTGGAGAAGATCATTAGAGTGAGACAGAGAGCTGTAAAGCTGAGAAGCTGAGGCGAAAGCTTGAGGTAGTTCAGCAAGTGGTACGGTAAATGCATAACATAACATAACATAACCTTCATATAACCGTACCCAAATCGAAGTGAGTGCGAGCAGAAGAGAAAGAAAGAGAGAGAGAGAGAGAGAGAGACAGAGACAGAGACAATAAAATGGCGGCTAAGCTGCCGTTAACGAGACACGTAAAGAAGGTGCGCACTCAAAAGAAACAGCCACAAAAAATTAAGCCGTAACACTTGGAAAATTAAGAAAAGAAAACACAACAACAAAAGCAACAGAGGATGCAGTAAAAGGGAAAACAAGACGGGGGAGAGGCAGAACTGAAAAGCAGGAGTCGTGAAAAGACGAAGAAGAGACGGCAAAGCAATTTAAATTAAACGCGCCAACGCGAAGGGTCGCTGCAGGGCGGGACGGGGCGGTACACCACAAAAATGTCAACGTAAATGTATGTGTGTGTGTGTGGAGCACGTATGCGTGTGTGTGTGTGTGAGTGACAATAAAATGTGTTTAATATGCACGTGCGCGTACCAAAGAGAAAAACGAAAAAAAAGAAGATGAAATTAAAAAAAAATAAAATTAAAAAATAAACTCTTTGCAACAATTCGCGCAAAACTTTTTATGAAGCTGAGCAGTGTGTGTGTGTGTGAGTGAGTGAGAGAGTGTATGCTTCGTATGTAATGCGACTTTAATTTTGATTATTGTTGTAGAGCGAGAGGGGTAGCGAGGGAGGTTGATGGGTAGAGGGGAAAGCGGGTCGGGCGGGCAGCTTTAAATACCTTTGCAATAGAAACTGATGGTTTTTCCTGTAAAAAGAGTTGAGCTTACACAAAAGATACACACACACATACATAGACAACTTGTGGCATTAGCTTTGTGCGAGTGTGTGTGTGTATGCGAAATACAACAAAAATTTGCTTGCCAAGGGATTGCTTGAGCTTTTTGCTAGGGATTCGCTATGGAAAACATTAAAATTACCAAACGAGTGTCTGTGTCTGTGTGTGCTGTGGCTAATTGGTTGTGCACGTGTCCGTGTGTGTGTGTAAGAGGAAGGGAGACCGACTATAAGATCTGTGTTTCTTTGTGTGAAGGACAATCGTCTTAGGGTCAATTTCGAAACAGAATACGCAACTCAAACAACGAACAAAAACTAAAACTGAAACAAAAACATAAACAGAGAACACAAGGGGAAGTAACGTATTCAGATACACACATATAGTGTAATACACGCACACTCAAACACAACATCGAGTCTAGAAACAGAACTAAACATAAGAAAAATATTGTATTGTATATATCTTGGTGTAGTTCAAGTGGGGGAAGAAAACTGTTGCTAAAACATTAACGAGTACAAGAGGGACGAGTACGAATACGATAACGAATACGAGTAAGGTTTACGAGTAGGAGTATGAATACGTAAATTCAAAGTACTCATACGAATACCGAGTACCGCTTACAAGGCAGAGGATTCACTACGGAGACACACAGACAACAGCTAACAAACATTACGAGTAATTAGAGCAACTCTGCAGTTGTGCGAGTGTGCAGGTGTGTGTATCTATGTAAAGATTGTAGGTGTCTGCTGTGCTAAGATCTGTTTGGTGTCATGTGTTTCAGTGAGCGCCAGAAGTAACGACTGAAGCGACGAGTCGACGATTTGACTGCGAGTTACAGCGAGCAAAGCGAGAGGCGATTAGCTGAAATGTAGCTGATGGTACCCACTTGAGCGAGAAGTGTCGAAGAAATCAGTGTGTCGGCTGAGACTGTGGTGAGTATTCCTTCGTTACTCGCGACGATTGATGTCTGAAGCAGCAAGAAAAGTAACGAGTAGCTCAAAATCTTATATGAGTTAAGAAGAAGCGATTAGCTACAATAAGAAAGTAGAGTATCTACTAAATCTGTATGGAGTATTATCTCTTTACTCGTTTTCGGGCACCCGCTTCAGCGAGAAGCGACGATTGGTGTTTGAGCAGCGCGAAAAGTAACGAGAAAGTATTATCTCGCTTAGGGGCAACCACTCCAGCGAGAGGTGTCAAAAGAAGTGACGATTGATGTTTGAAGCAGTGCGAAAAGTAACGAGTAGCTTAATATCTGATATGACTTGAAGAAGAAGCGGTACACATAACTAAACAGTGAGCCTAATGCAATTATTTGTAACGTTTTATAAATATTTAAAAGGAATTTCTACTCTTTGGTTGATCTTCTCGCTACTGGTATTTATGGAAGTATTTGTTATCTAACTTCACTAGCGACTAAAGGTGCGGCGTCAAATATGCAGTGTTGCTTAACAGGCGTTTCGTATAGTGTTGTAAAACAGTATATTTTTGCTATTGTTGTACTTGTTATGGTTGTTGATAAAGTTATAAACTAGTTTATATAGTCTATATAATTAGTTATATTTTCATATATATATTTTTGTAGTATTAAAGTATTAAGTAAGTATTTAAGTTTTAGTATAGTATATCATATATATCTGCGTTTATTACTTATAAAGTGTACAAGAGCGAGAGAGATAGATGTAAAATAGGGAGAGAGAGCGTAAGTGTAAACCATAGTGGAGTAGTTTCAGTTTGTGTTAAACCTTAGTTTGTTAATACAAACATTTATTAAGAGCTAGAAAGTGAAAGAAAGACGTGTGTGTTAGGGGTAGAGAGTAAGAGAAAGAGAGAGAAAAAGAGTGAGGGGGACAGAGCGCAGCCAGCTGAGCGAGCGTACGAGAGCTAGATAAGTTTTAGTGGCCTCTTGGCTTCGACAAAGAAGAGTGTGAGAGGGAGACATAGAGAGAGTGTGAGTGTGGTAGATATAGTGTGGCTAGAGTAAGAAGAGTGCTTGGGACAAAAAGAGAGCATCGCTTGGCGAGCGAGCGAGAGCTTGCAGCTTAGACAGAGAGCTAGAGAAAAGGAGAGCGTTAGTTAAAGAGAGATAGAGCGCGCTAGGGAGATATCTAGTAGACGACTAGGGTTCTTATTATCTGTGTGTGTTTGTGTATTGTTGTTGTTGTTGTTTTCACTATTGTTTTCACTGTTGTTGTGTTGTATTTGTTGTTGTTGTTGTGGTACTAGTAAAGATTGTTAAGCAGATATTTAGTTTAGTATTTTGTATTGTATTTTCTTTCGGTGGTTTTTTTTAGGTTTTTTTGTGTGTGTGTAGGTTGGGGGTATTTTTAGAGAGGGGGAGAAAATAAATCATTTTATCTTACGAGTTAACACGGACTCGAACTCTGTACACTTCAGGAACCCTGTAAACAAAAAATTTGTTCGCGGTATGATTTTTGTTTTGGTTTGGTATTTTCTCATGTAAATTGCAATCGCAATAAACCAAAAAAGAAGTAATAGAACAAAATGAAATTGAAGAAAAAAACCAAAAAGATAACGAGATTTGTGGAAAACAATACGAAAAGAAGTTGTTTGGGGGAATTTGAGTATTTTTTAATTCAAGTTTTACTTTTGGAGTTTGGTTTCTGATATGATTTTTCCACTTGGCTGCCAATTTGTCAAGGTTTTTCTTTGTATCGTTTTTCAACTACGAAACAGAAAACACACCAAATAAAATACAAAGTAAAAAGAAACGGAACATAGAGAGAGAGAGAGAGAGAGAGAGAGAGAGAGAGAGTACACAAATATCTGGCGATGACAGATATATAGTACATATACATATTTCTATGGTATAAATAGAGTAATATTGTTTCGACTGGTTTGTTGTTCATGTTGTTGTTGTTGTTGTTGTTGTTGCTGTTGTAGCTGTAACTGTTGTTATTGTTGTTAGTTGTTGTTGTTGACGTTGCTGTTGTTGTTTTTGTTGTTGTTGTTGGTCTGTTGTCTGCGCACATAAAAAACGAGAAGCCCTTTGCGAATGCTTGTTAAAATTGCTGCTAAACGGGCGAATGAATCGCACCTTGTTGCTACAGCTGTTGCACGTGTCTGTACATGGTCCACATGTGTGTGCGCGAGTGTGCCGTATGTGTGTGTGTGTGTGCGTGTGTAGGCGCGATGTGTGTAACACAAAAGGAAAATAATAACATTGTAAATTGTAACAGAACTGTGCATACGAAAAATTCGCGTTGAAATGAAAACTATTCAACAATTTAAGATGAAAGAAAAGATTTCATTCAAAATAGTCGCACTTAAGCTACCCTAGCTTTCACTTAACGTGATCAAAATCTGTTTTTTTATGTTGAGTTTGAAAAGATTGGTTTATACGAATTAGGAAAATATGTTTAAAAGTGTCGACTGCAAGCTAACCTGGCTGAACTTGGATGTTATTGTTAGCTCAACATACATATTGTTGCACATTGGATAAAAATGTTTTATAAATGGCATAAAGTTAGCGAGTTTACAAACTGTTGACAGTCTGCCGTCTATCAACGACTCATTTGTTTTACTAATTAACATGTAACAACATCAGATATTGCATTACTGATTCTATTATTGGCCGATAAACTTTTCGCATACCTACGTTTTTTTATTTTCTTTTGTACATGTCATGTGCAATTATTTCCGATAAATCGCGATGCCTGTCACATTTCATAAATATAGACACACTCACACATACACGAGAAATGCATTTTATTTGCCAAATGATGTGAAATTCACACCACAAATTGGGCAAAAATAAATTACTTAAATGTTGCATCAACTGCATATGGGACGTAAATCGGGGAATAAAAAATAGTAAAGCAAATCGGAAACGCAATCAAAAAATGTGGGCCATTAAAAAAATGTGCATTGCCGGCGCGAATTATTTACAATAATTATGCAAATCAGGCGCATAAAAAATGAAAAAAAAAAGGGAAAAACAGTGGCGGCAAATTGACACCTCAGAGTGTGGCCCATTTTCCGGCAATGCGAAATCAACCAACATGAATTATGTATTCAGATACATATACAATTGAATATACGAGGGTCGTTTGATAAGTCCGTGACTTTTTGAATAAAATATATTTTTTTCGTCAAAGAAGCGTTTTATTTCTAAACATAATCTCCTTTTAGCTCTATACATTTAGTCCAGCGTTTTTCCAATTTTTTTATTCCTTCCAAATAATAGGTTTTCTCAAGGCCCTCAAAATAGTCGTTTGTTTCTGTGATGACCCGAATCTCTTACCGCCGAGCCATTTCTTCATGTTTGGAAACAAAAAATAGTCACAGGGGGCTAAATCTGGAGAATATGCTGGATGGGGTAGCAGTTCGTAGCCCAATTTATGAAATTTTGCCATGCTGACACGAAATTCACTTTTTTCCATTTTCGTTAAAATTCACGAGATCGTCTGCTTTCAATGCCTATAAAACGCAAACCAAAAAACGCAGCTTTCTCAAAATTTTACAGTCAGCTGTTAATCGATAACTGCTGACAGGAGCAGTGTTGTATTTAGAGCAGGTGCGCGGCAAATACAAAAAGTCACGGACTTATCAAACGACCCTCGTATGTACAGACATAGAATAATTGATTATGTACAATTCGGCGTGCATGCAAAACAATCGATTAACGATAACACAAAAAGAGGCATCAACATTTTTCAGTTGAGCCAAGTTCACAAAAAATCGGGAAAAAAACGTAAACAATTTTTGTTGCCTACTTTGCGGGGTGTCCGTCTGACAGACCGTGACACGTGAGTTTGAGTGTGTGTGTGTGTGTGTGAGTGGGGGTGTGCGTGAGTATGTGTATGTTTGAGTGTGAGTCTGCACTGTTGTTGCTATTGCTGCTGACGTCATGGCCACACACACGCATTCGCTTGACGGCCAGGGACCATGATAAATGATTGTTCGCCAAGTTGAGAATCTTTGCCCACGAAAGGCGCTGGACTGAAAGTGACATGCATCCCTCGCTGTCCCTTCCCGTCCCATCTCGTGCGTCCCTTGCTTGCCCCATTGTCACATCGCCAGTCTGGCTGTCGATGGTGCCGACAATGCGCCAAACAACGGCCCATTCAGCTCAATTAAAGTGACAATGGAGAGATTACACAGCCAGAGCTTTGTGTCTTGCACCAGCTGTCAGTGTTGAACAGTGCAATTTGTTGAAGCTTGAAGAATCTCTAGTTTGCTAGCGGTAGTTCACATAACTAGGGACAATATTGAAAGCAACTTTGAAGCCTTGTGAATTATCATATTAATTCTTATTCACAGAAGGAAACTCTCAATATCATTTTAATTTCGTTCTTCAAGAAATTCAAATTCTGATTTATAAATCACAAGAGTTCCAATGAGGTGCACACTTCGCCATCGTTAACAAATTTGATTTCGATTTGTGCTGACACACTGCATAATTTTCATTCCTTCGAACGTCTTGCAACACTGCAACAAACTAAAATGGCGCCCAGCTGTGACATTTGCTGGGCAACTTCATCAAATTGACGAGCGGATTATGCATTTGCTATGCAAATTGCCAGCAGCAATAGTTGTGCATGCGAGTGTGTGTGTGAAGGGGTGTGCGTGTGTGTGAGCTGTTGGTGGCTTGGGCCAAAAACCAAAAAGCGTAAAAAGCAAAAAAACATGAATCAGCAGCCAGGCAGCTCAAAGTGAGAGAGAGAGAGAGAGAGCGTGGGGTGGACTGAGAGAGAGAAAAGGGTGGGGCGGGGCGGGGTAGGAGAGTGATAGTTATAGATACAGGTAGGACTTTCAAATCCGTTTAATGAGCTAAGCAGCTATCAAAAATCAAAGTGAAACAAGAATTCAAAAATTAAGCCAAGGCCGCAAACTTCTTTAACTTTTAAGTTGCCTCATTTCGTAGATATTTAATATTAATTTTTTATATATTTTACAACTTGTTTCTGGTATTATGTTAAGAGATTTGAATCCCTAGAACTTAAGGTTCTTTTTCAATGGATTCCAAAAGGAGGCGGTTTGCGGCCCGACTGCACAAAAAATAGTAAAATAAACAAAAAAGCCGTAAACATAAGTCATATACAAAGTATACAGTTAATATATGTATATATAAACGATATTTAAAATATATGCATATATATATATTTTTAGGCGCCTGCAGACATAGACAAACATCGTGGTAGATCATTTTCGTGGTCATCTCAGTGGGTCGTCCGTTGGAAAACCCCTCGAACCCTTCGGGTCACCCCCAGCGATGCAGGCTTGCCCGCAGCTACTTACGTTATGGGATATATCATGCCGTCGGGTTGATCCCGTGTGCAGCGCTGTCGCAGAATACCCTGCCACAGCTGCACCCCAATGATGCCAAAGATGAAGAACACAAAGAAACAGAGCAAGAGGACATTCCCGAGCATGGGCAGCGTGTCGAGGAGTAACATCACGAGAATTCGCATACCTAAAAAAAAAAGGGGAACAGGCAGATGCATCATCGACACGAAACGGGAGGTATTCATTTGCGGGTGGCAACACTCACTGGGTATGCGATTGATGGCTCGCAGTGGTCGCAGCACTCGAATGGTTCGTATCGCTGTCAAATTCAGATTCTCTACATGCATCACATACTCCAGCAGTCCGGCGAGCACAATGAAGAAGTCCAGACGATTCCACGAGTCAGCCAGGTACGTGTTCTTGCCGCACATGCCCATTGCCACCATTTTGATGGTCATCTCCAGTGCGAAGAAGGCGAAGATAATGTCGTCGAAGATCTGTGTGGGGGAAGGGAGTAGCGAAAGTCGAAATGGATAATGTTGAGAGATCTTGATACGACCCTAACATGGACTTAGCTCTTCCCCTTCGGAAGTATCTTGTTCACGACCTTTTAATCTCTCCCAGTTCAATTTCATCTTTAATTTTCTTTCTCTCATTGAATCCTATTTGCTTTACAGACTGATGAAAGTCACAGAAGGCCTCGAGATTTGCAGTTTCCTTGTTGCTGCCTGTCAAACCTATTCAAACTAATCTAACTTGCTCTACGCTCAATTGCTTCCGCTTTCGTGCTCAACTGTTTTGATATTATCAACACTTTGGCAAGTGCATTCATCTAATTCTCCAGGCTGACAGTTTGCCAAACGAGGCGCCTTTCTCGTCCCCACAACGTGATGCTACCCAACTCCGTGTCAATGTGATGTGATGAGGCCGAACACAAACTGAGACAGACGTGAGTAGAGTAAATGTTGCTAGTAGTTAGTGTTGTCACTCTCACGGCCTCGACAATTCTAAGCAATTTGGGCACCACTTATGTCCCTGCCTGTGTGTCTTTCTCCACTTATTCTCATGCATGCTACCTTCGCTGTCGCTCTAGCTTTACTTTTCCTTGCCAATTTGGCTCTGTCTTTACACTTGGCTGCGGCCAAAATGCCTTCCCTGCCTGCCTGGCTGGCTTCATATCATTTACAAGCATTTTTCGCACGTTGCGCCCTCGCACTGTGCGAGCCACTGTAATTGCCTCAGACCCTGACAACCCTGGGCCCCTGCCTCCCCTGTGCGCTGCCTAATGAGCCGAAGTGCCTGTTTGATGTCATCAGGCGAGGCAGACGGGAAGTGAGCCAAAAAATTGCTTAAATAAATGACAGTTAATGTGACGCCCAACGCGCGTGCTGACAGCTTATGGGCGGATCGCAGTGGAGCGTTGGGTTTTGTGGGCTGTGGGGCGTGGCAGAAATACTCTTCTTCACTTACCTGCAGTATCCTGCAGCGCGGCTTCAGACAGGTATCGTCCACACAGGGCTGGTACATGCCCAGCGTGATGCAGTTCAGCAAGATGACCAGAATGGAGATGCGCTCAAACCACGTGCACGAGTCCAGAGTCGAGTTAAACAGTTAAGGAAACACACACAAAAATGCTAGGAAAACGATTTGGCTAACTGATTTTGCCTGCTGACCACGAATGACAGAAACGACTGAGCCCACGTTGGGCGCCCAGAGCCTGCAACGTTGACTACAGCAGTGTGTGTAGTGCAATCAGGCACAGCACAACAGGCACAGTTGCTGTAGCTAAAGATAAGTGTAATCCTGGCTATAAATAGTTCTCTATGCCTAACCGAAGGCTTGATACCCTTGCGGACATGATTATATCTAGAGATAATGACTTATATGTACACTACTGCATAAGTATCAAGTCAGAGATGCACTGTCTGCTTGTTTGATTTGAAGTTTATACTTTATAAGCCTCTTTGCATTTCAGACTTGCTTTCAAAGCCAATGCACCCTCCACAAGGGCATAAAAAGCAGAAGCATTCGCTGCTAGCTTTACTGCTCGTTTGCCTGAGCAGTGGGAGGCATAACTTGGCCTAGGCAAGGCAGGCCATGCCGAAGGCAGGCGGGCAAGGGAGGGAGGGAGGGCAGGCACGTCAGGCAGATAACTGTTTACCAACTGCCACTAATGCGCTCTCAAGTACTTGTCAACTTGGCTGCATTTCGTGCTCGCCTTCCCGTGGTTCTCGTCGTTGTTGTTGTTGTTTGCCTTTGCCGGTTTACTGCTTGGCTTCGCTTTAAGCAAAATGGCAAAGAAATAGCTCAAATTGATGACAGTCGGACGGGTCCGTCTATCATTCCTTTCCCTCCTGCCTCGGTAAGCCTTTTAGCCAGTATATTAGCCAGTCAGTGCATTTGGGCACTTACTTTGGCATTATGCAGCCAGCGAAGGCAACTCGGCCTGGACTGGATTCCATTCAGGCGAACTGTTCAGGCAAATAACAAGTTCAATCTCTGTGAAAAGTATACAGACAATTGCCTGATTGATGGCTATTGTGCGTAGACAAGAGAATGAGATGAGATGAGCAAGGGCTACAGAGAGAGAGAGAGAGAGAGAGAGAGGGAGTACTAGAGATGCCCTCAAGGTAAAATGCCATGAAAGAAAGGTATTTAAAAGAACCAAAGCAAACTGGCGGAGTTGGGAAAGATGAGTGGAGGATAATGCACATGAAACGGAAGAAGAAACTAGACAAAGTGGGAAGAAAGCCACAAAGTATCTTTGGGCAAAGTGAAGGGATTAAGAAAGATAACTGAAGCAAGAAATGGTGAATGTAGAAGTAAGAAATGTTGGAAGAAGCGCTGCGAGAAAGAGGTTAACATGAAAGAGAAAATATCGTTAGGTAAATAAAGACAAAAATGATGAAATTACTGAAAATATTAGCGATAAGGAGAATAAGAAGGAAGGATAAAAGGTGCTCAAATAAATGCTGATAAGGTTAAGAAAGAAAAAGCAGAGCTGCTTAAAAAAATGATGCTTAAAATGTTGGGGGTAAGAAATGTCAAAGAGAAGTAAGGAACTAATTAAGTTAGGCACAAAAGAGAAATGAAGGGAGAACAGAACAGAAAAGAAGACCAAAGAATCATTGCAACCTCTAATGAAATATGTAAACAACAACAACAATCAACATTTGAATATTGGCAACGCATCAAAGACGAAGTTAACCTATAATGCACTTAAAGCGGACTGGGAATGATGAGTTGAAGAGCAGTAGATGGCTTGCTGCATATGCTCGCATGATGTCAGACTGGTTGATGGTCTTCTTCAACTACATTGCCCCTTCTACTTCTCCCTCTCTTCTTCCCAACCCGCAAGTTTGCGTTACTATTGCATTAAAAAAACAAACAGAGTCGCGGCAAAATTTCGATACAAAGCCAAGGACGTAGGGCAGCCTCCATGGCTGGGATGCCAGGGATGCCAAGGGGATGGCGAGGGGAAACGCAGGCTGGACAAGGGGCAGGCTGGACAAGGGGCAGTGCTTAATGCATGCCAAATGCGCACCAAGGACCCATTTTTTTATGGCCGCACAATTACGAGGCGCAGCAGCAGAGCGCACAAAAACAATGCTGCCCATGTAGCCAGAGGGGCGAACGGAGGGAGGAGGTGGGAAACGGGGGAAATGTTTACGCTATTAACGCACAATTAAAGATAAAAACGGACACAATGGCGGGCCCGCAACGCAACAAAATACAAAAAGGACAATCGCCGCAGTCCTTGCAATTCATTAGGGCGCAGTGGAGGGAGGGGGAAGAGGGGAGTGTGGAGTGTGGAGTGTAGAGAGGGGGAGGGGATGCGAGAGGGCAAAGCGGTCGAGCGGTTAAATGGGCAGCATATGCAGGTCAGGTCGCACAGTGTCATAAAAACAAATGTGAAAAGCGGACAAACACACAGAGAGAGGCAGAGAAAAGGTCCAACTGGGCCGGAGGCGGTTCTACTGGGCTCTACTGGGCGTGGCTGAGGCCCCGAAATGGGCTGTGTATAAATATTGCAGCAGCACGAAATATGCGCGACACTGGCATGCATATCCCAGTGTACTGGGTCGCACGGGGCGTGGCTGATTCAGTGGGAGGGGGGAAGGGGTAGAGAGCGGGGGCCGTTCTCTGGTTTGGCTTCCATTATTTTTGATTTGGCGCGTCGACGACGGCAAAGGCCGCCAAACCAACAGTAAACAAATTAAGTCGAGCGTAAAGTCGGCCAACACAGGCGCCAAAATGGGGGCGTACAAGGTAGCAGAGGTTGGAGGGCACGGTAGAGGGGAGCAGGTGAGGGGACGGGGCTTAGCTTGGGCAACGCATGCAAGCGTACAAAAATCGCAACAAATTAAAAGACTCGCAAAACAAAAAACCACCGTGAAGCCGCCTCAGCTGAATGGACACGAACATAAGCACCAAAACCCCCTCTACCACACCCCTACCTCCCGCTCACGTACCCCTCCCGACCTACTAGCCCAGAAAGGAACGGAGGAAACGCATGCCAACGTTAGGTAAACAGCAGAAGGGGGGGCGGGGCCAGATCGGAAGCAAGCGCCAAAAACTTGAGATAATTGGCAAGTGGATGGTAAAAAAAACTTGGCTATCGAATTGGCTACCAGTCCTCCCCCCCTCCTTCCACCTGCCCGTAACTCTCGAGAGGCTACTCTGGAAAAATCTGTAAAATCGAAAACAAGTTTGAGCTACTCTTGAGCAAATACGCATAAGAGCGAGGAAAAAAAAGGAAGAGAAAGAGGGACATCAAGTGGAAGAAAGAATGATATGTAAAGTGAATGGCAAATACCGCTTACCGCGCATTGATTGATTGGATTAGCAGTCTGCTAATCCTCAGAGCTGGCATAACTTTTTTTTACTGTATTTACGTTTCCCTAAGCCAATCTGCGAAATGAATCAAATAAAGATGCAAAAAAACAAGCACTCAAGCTGATAAACCTGCTATGTCTATCTTCTATGTATTGTGTGTATTGCGTTGCATACTTTGGGGAGCATCTTCGAAATAACAATTTCTTTAATAACTTCAATACCAATCATCCGATCGCAAGCAAATTTTCAGTAATCATTTGAGCATTGATTGTTGTTCCGGTTACCAAATATAAGCTGTCCTGCATTAAAATAACGCAAGGAATTCAAAATAAACATTTTGATGATTGTATTTAGTATATACCTCTAAGCATATGTTAAATATAAATCTTTTTTTAGTATTTTTGCGCTTTAATTAATCGAAAAGATATTCACAAACCTAAAGTGCGCTGCACATAAGTTAGAAGACACTCGAAAGAGACTCTTTGTCTGATTATCCCCAGGGAGGAACTTTGCCAAATTCACCTTGACATCGAGGCCACTTTTAAGTGACCTTGACGATGGGACCGCAACCCGGCGAACTAATGCAACATCGCAACCACAGGCGAAGTCAATGTGCCCGAAACTTTACCCCTAACGACCTGTTGACCAATGTTGACTGTAGATGGCGCTGCTAACTGGTAACTGGAGGCATGTAATGTATCCCAGGCACGTGGTAATCGGAGATGTTGCACACCACAAGCAAGGGGAGGGACAAGAGGGGGAGCGGACTAATGGAGCCGCAGCAGTTCAAGCCACGTAAGTGGCCCAAGTAGCTGGTGTAATTAGTGTGGCATGCGGACAGCAACAGGAGGGGTGGGGAGGGGATGGAGGGCTGAAGCGCGTCGCGAATATCACATTTAATGCTACACGTTGCTGCCTCTGCCCCCCTCCACCCCCCTCTTCCGAGGGCAGCGCGTCGCATGCTAATGATGTGCACCCATGCCAGGAGGGGTAAAGAGAGGGGAAGAGGAGGTGGCGGAAAAGGGGGGGGGAGCGTAGTGTTGGCGCAAGTTTTACGCTAAAAGCGCCGTAAAACAGCTGACAACAAAATTTTCATTTTAATTTTTCGTCGCTTATTTTCTTGCCTCCACTTTCGTTGCTCAAGTTTGGCTCATGTTGCACAGCGAAGTTTATGCAGCATGTTGCATGCATTTCCTGCTGGCGACGCCTTGGCTGCTGCTTTTCGCCAATTTCGGCAAATGGCGCAATTGACCTCAAGTAGCTCAGTATCTGAGCAGTTCCTCTCCCCTCTCCATCCCTCCCCGTCGATCTGCCTAACGTGACATTGGAGCAGCGCCACGTAGACGGCGAACGACAAATTTCTCTGCTTCTTCTACTTCTTCAACTTCTACTTCGGCGAAGTTAGTTGCACCACAAGCTATTTGCCAGGGGCATCGATGTGCTGCTGGGCTGTGGTGGGCGTGGCCAAATTGATTATGGCAGAGCATCGTAAAGTTGCTGTCAGACAAGGAAACCCAAATCGAAACCGAGATCGAAACTCATAAAGTGCTTAGCCAGGGAGGAAGAGGAGGGTGTTGAGGGCACTCGAACCGGGTGTGATTATTGAACAATGGCAAATCAAAATTTATGGTTAACAATTAAATGAAGGAACAGCATGGAAAGACACTGAGGAAGGGAGGTGGGCAGAGAGGGGGGAAGGGATTATGTTATTGTCTGGCACAGGAAATGTGAGGCCACAAGATGCAACTACGGAAACATTCAGTTGGATGAAGGGGTGAGCAGGAGGGGGTGCAAGCCATAAATAGTTTCAGAGTCAAATTATTGTGGCACTCAGATGGAGACAGACAGCCAGAGGAGGACAGAGACAGATAGATAGAAAGAGAGAAATATAGAAATTCAGCTCGAGCTCAATGGGGAATATTCCCTCGAAGTGGAAGTGGAAGTCATCAGACCGAGCAACGATTTGAGCAATAAACTTGAATGTGTAAATAGCAATTGCTGCAAGTAGCTCGAGCTCGATTGCCCGACTCATTCTATATACATATATCTATACACACATATATATATATATACATATATCTATACATATTTATGTCTATTTGTATGCCATAATATGCAATGAATAAACTTTCCAGTATTTCCGCTTGCATTGCGTAGGAAACTGTTTCGAGTCAAGCAAACATGCTTTAAACTGTTGCAAGCAAGGAAATATTGATTGATTGATGATAAAGATTGAATATAAAGGACTCCATAAAACTAGAACTAAAATAGTTTAGTTGCAGTAACTGAAGAATCACTATATTTCAATCCAACGTCTTTCCTGCAATGATATAAATCAGGCACGCGGAACTGCTCTGCTCGAGTCTTGGCCCAGATTACTCTGACTTCTTAGTGCCTGCCGCTACGCCCCCCCTCCATTTCTCGCACCTAGAACTGTCAGCTGTCAGCTGTGCTGAGCTCTATTTATAATGCTTGAATACATATAGCCGTAATAAAGCTATATTTATATCAAATCAAATCAGCAGGCGACTTTCATTCGCACACATGACTTTTGCCTCATTTGATTTTGAGTTATTCGCTCTGCTTGCTCCCACAAGGATGCTGAATAAGGCACTCTATATGCACACAGTAAACAATGTACAGTATAACTGTATAAATATAGAGTCCTCTCTCTCTCCTCCTCCTCCTCCTTCTCCTCCTCCTCCTTCTCTTATTCTAAATATCAACGTCAGTCAATTTTAATTTCAACTTAAATTAAATGTGAAGTGCGCCCAAAAAGTCTGCTATGCAAAGCGATTTTTCGTGCACCCCGCAAGAGCCACAGGCAGTGGGCAGAGGATGGGCAGGAGGGGGGGAGGGCGTGGCTGGGGTAGTCAGTGTGCTGCTTCACTGATTGGCGCACATTATCCCCAGCGACAAACAACAACAGCAACAGATGACAAGGCAAAAAAAAAAACAAGACACATCGGAAGCATCCATTGCGCATGGAGTGAGGAGGGGTGGCAACTCTGGCAGCGTCTTCCGACGACGATGAGCCGTCGCGCTCTGATACCTGTTATTTATGCGACATGCCCACATACTCATGCGAGTGCACACACACACACACACACACACACGCACACACAGAGCCACATCTGCATAAATTTTGCAACAGGCAGAAGCAAAAAAGAAGTGGAAAAAGAGCAGCGAAATCGCGAAGGTTCTTTGACTGTGAATGCGCTACGATTAACTGAGCACGAAAGAGGGTGAAGAGAGGGAAGAAAGACGGGGGGATTGGGAAATACATCGTATGGGGTAAGATTACTGTCAGAGTCCTTGGCAAAGTTTAAACTGTGTCTTCTGTGCAAGCGAAATACTTGAAGTGCAGAGCAGAAAGGTTCTTGAAGATGACAGAGAGATGATATGCCAGATCTTGAGAAGAACACTTGAAGATAAATACATAATATTGTATGTATAGAGATAATAAGCAAGATAGATGTTTCGTATAAGCTCGTAAGGCTTTGGGAGTATGAGATAAAGATGATTGAACAACTGATAAGTGAAATCAGTTCTTAAACTTTTAACTTTGCACTGTCATGGATGGATGAATGAAATATATATATTATATGGAATAGGATGGTATAGTATATATGTAATATAGCAAATATATGATTTTGAAGAAACCTATAAACCCGTTGCTATTTACTAATTGATGGCCTGCTGCTTCCCATTCATATAACTCCACAATACACTGCGATCCTTCGAACTCCCCGTTCGAGGTTATGTTGTTCCGTTTGGAACACGCTGGGAACACAACTCCCCATTGTCAGAACTGCATGGACAGAACATCAGCAGCATCATCATGCGGGAAGCACATTGTGAGAGAGGGAAACAAAGAGACAAAGGGGGAAAAACAGAGACGAAGGCAGAGACAGAGAGAGAGATGTAAAAATCAATAGGCCGCTAGGCGAATATGTCAGAAGGACGTGCCGCACCGCAGGGGCAAACAACGCCGAAGGACAATGGGGCCGTACCCAGTCGTACATCCCGCCACACACACCCTCTCTGTTACCCCTTTGATGATATTATTGTTGTTGTTGTTTTAGCAAAAAGGATATGGATTGGTGATGAGCATGAGGCACCAGTTGCGCGGCCGCGTATATTGCGTGAGGGCCTTCATGGATATCTCCGGGAAGCCCGGATATGGCAAATTCGGTTCGCCCGACGAGGACGACGAGGATGAGCCTGCCGACGATGATGAGGAGTTGGTGTGCGAGGAGTCGCCATCGTCCGAGCTGCAGCTACCATTGCAGCTGGAGGCAGTCGATGAGCTGCCCGCCGATGTTGCGCCACCGCCACCGCCACCGCCGCCGGCAGCAGCAGCTGTTGTTGTCGCTGCCGATGTCGCTGCTGCTGCTGTGCCGCCACGTGTGCTGCGACTGCGGTGCGCTGCGTCGCTGAGCGAGGAGGCGCCACTGTGGCGTCGCATGGGTCGACGATGTCGCGTCGTCTCCTGGTGATGGCGCGACTGTTGGCGCTCCTGTTGACGCTCCTGTTGACGCTCCTTGCTGCTGGCGCGACTGCTTGATTGCTGATAGCGACGCTGAGAGTGTTGCCGCTGATGGTGCTGCTGGGACTGTTGCTGCTGCTCCTGCTTATCGGAGGCATTCGATGGCTGCCGCTGAGTGCGACGTGTCGATTGAGGCGTCGCCTTGACGCTGGCACTGCAGGAGCTTGTCTTGCGTAGTCGTTGTTGTTGCTGTTGGCTGCTGCTGTTGCTGCCGCCGGCATTGGCGCTGCCGCTGCGACGCAGCTTCTGCTGCTGCTGCTGCTGTTGCTGCTGCTGATTGCCGCTGTCGACGATCACCGACATCGGTGGCTCCTCGTTGGAATGCATTTTCAGTTTGCTGCTGCTGCTGTTGTTGCTCTTGTTGCTGTTGGTGTTGCTGTTGCTGTTGGTGTTGTTGTAGTTGCTGGTGTTGCTCTTGTTGTTGTGTTGATTGCTGCAGCTATCAGTTGCTGCTGCCACGCGACGTCGCTGGCCATTGCTGGCCCTGCTGCTGGCGGCGCTAGTTGCTGCTGTTGCTGCTGCTGCTGCTGATGTTGCTGCTGCTGTTGATGCTGTTGCTGCTGTCGGTGTTGTTGCTATCGCTGTTGCACTGGCAGATGCCTGCTGCTGCAGCATCTTCCGTTGGCTATGCAGCTGTGGTCATTCCATTTTGTGCGATGCCTGTCTGCAAATAAATATCGATAGGTCTATCGATTAAAATAGAATATAGAATACTATATTGATAAACATATTAAATTGATATAAATATCAATACAATTACCTTACAGATAACGATAAAGATACCCATATTATCGATATATCGTTATCGACAAAAATATCAATTACTTATTATCTTAGAAATATCCCTGCATTCCCAAACTATCGAGTTGCATATTACTTTATTACTTTATTAATTATCGATATCGATATCGATTGCATGGTGCGTGAGTTTGGGCAGTCCCTGATTAATCAGCACCGTCTTAAAAACTGTATCACATTGGCACACACATAAATACGTTACACACACACAAGCACACCCCGCGCCGACACACGCACAACAAGCGGCAGAAGCACTTCAGTCTCAGTAGGTACGTGCAAAGTTTGCGAATTGATTTTTAATGCGACGCCTTGAAGCGCGTCCCAAAACGCCTCCTGCTACGCAAACGCCCCCCCTCCCCCCTAGCTGCTGCCCGCGCTCTGAGTGCCGTAAAAGCAAGGCATATAATGAAGCCCAAACATAATTTATAAACGCACGTGTGTGTGCGAGTTTGTTCGTGTGTGTGTGTGTGTGTGTGTGCGTATGTGGGGCCGTAAAAATAATGAGCAGCATATTTTGTGCCCGCAACCGAAAATTGTAGCATACTTTTTGGGGCGCCGCACTCGCTTGCCAGTCTGCATGAGCCTGCATATGTGTGCACATGTATGTGCGTGTGTGTGTGGGTTCAATCATTAATTACGCCCGCTCAGCGTCGGTGAGTGTGCGAACGTGCGCGTGTGAGTGCGTGTGCGTCTGTGTGTGTGTGGCCCACCTAAGTATAACACATTAACTTGCCCAAAAAGTGCCACGTTGTGGTTTTTGATACACGCACACACACACACAGACACATGCACACAATTGTGTATCACATACTCACACATTCACACACTGCAATTGGTCGCAAATTGGTTTATTGATAGGCCAGGACAAAACACTGTGGCAACTTTGCGCATAGTTCGCAAACAGCAACCACAACAACAAAAGCAACAAAAAGAACAAGTACAACAGCAACGACAACAAGCGCAAACAAATTACAAAGCCAATTACAATAGCAACAATGCGTGTGTGAGTGATTCAATGTGTGTGAATTGGCACGAGAGCACCAACAGCTTGTGTGTGTGCGTGTTGAGGGTGCCAAAAAAAATAAGCAAAGTCCACAATATATCGATAGTAGTTTGAGGGGGAATCGAAATCGGGGCTGTGCTCTAAAATAAATAAAGACTTTTTGAGGGAACTTAGGCTATCGATTTGACTTAATAAACAGTTATCGATTTGTATATTATCGGTAAAGCGAGGAAAATCGATCTTAGGTCTTGCCACAAAACAAATAATAAGCTTTAAAAGATCGGAAGCAATCGATATGCCCTAAGAAGCAATTTTATCGATAATATGCGCTATCGATAAAGTCATGATTGTGATATATCTGACACCATTAATATTTAAGATTCCCAATTTTAAAATCTATTAAATATATTCATAATTTATCGATAAACGTGAAAGTGAAAGAACTATTTCAAATATTTATAAAACTATTAATCAGTTGTTAACCACGAGTTGTTTGACCAGCAAACAAAAGCTCCACTGCTCACCGCTGTCCACTGCCCATTTGTGGGTGGCGGCGACAGGGGCGTGGCACATGGCACGTGTCCTGCCACAGACACGAAGACACAGTTGCGGCACAATGAAAGGCCTCCAATTCGACAATAATTAATCGTCTGCTTGCTGGCGCCATTTGTTTACAAACCGGAAACGGAAGTTAGCGTTAAAGACAAACAACGCGTGGCCTAAAGCCCCCCAAAAATAGTTGCGTGTGTGTGCGAGGCTGTATCTGTGTGTGTGTAAGTAGGCAGAACTTTCAATGTGAATTTGAAATGTTAAACAAGCCAAAAAGCAGAAAGCAGACAAAACCCTACGAGGCAGAGCAGAAGAACCGAAAACAAACAAGGGAAGTCGAATGCAAAATACCCTGTAAGGGACAGTGTAAAGGCCCACAAGATACATATATGTATAGTTACTACTCCCTTTATCGTGCATACCCCATTTCAAGTAGAGGACATGACAAGGCATAACGAGGAGAGCAACAACAGCAACGCGGGAAGAAGCAATGTAAGCTCCTTTGTATAATAACATATCGCACATATGTAAACAAACGCACAAACACACATACACTAACACACACACATTCGCACACACATTCATAATTAAACACAAACAGCTCGCAAAAAGCAACTCACGAAAGGGAAGTGCGTAAGGGCGCAAAAGGAAGGAAGCCCCAAAATACTCACAACGTGGCTAACCAGACGCACACACACACACGCACACACATAGAAGTAAACGAATAAATGTACAAGCATATACCCATCTATATGTGCCATATATATATATATGTGTATGTCCACCCCTGCACAGTGGTGTGAAATAATGCGATTACAAACGCACTTCAAATTGTCAGCTCGAGATCGTTGTGGGATACGCGTCGTGAAGTGGGTCGCCTCAGCTGGCAGATAGACAAACCAGCTTTACTGCTCAAGTCAAGCAGCGAAACTAACTGTAAATTATCTTGGAATTCAAAACAAATTTAAAGAACATTTTACTTTATTTGCAAGATAAGGTTGCTGCAAAGATTTATTGAATTTGATGGGGCTGATAAGGCAAAGACTTTTGATTCTTAGAGAGAATCTTTAGTTGTATATTCAACTTTAATTGCACGACAGAGAGAGTGGTCTTATCTATTATATACTTATATATATTTTACATACTATTTATATATATTTACAATTATTTACCCATTTCCCACCTACTTCTTCCTTCTCCCTAACTTCATCAACTTGAGTTCCTGTTGACTCAACTCCTCTTTCAGCATTGTATACTTGGAAAGATATAGAGACTCTTGCTTACTGCCTGGCTTATTCTGGAATTAAATCGGGTTGGGCTCTCAAACAGCATTTCATATGCCTGCAGTGCCTGCTCGTAATTAATTTATAGACATTTTGACAGTTCTTCATCCACAGCCACAGCCTGACAAGCTCATCCATCCTTCATTCAACTCCAGACAAGGTAGTTAATTCTTTTTAGTTTCGAAATTTCAACATAAATCTCTACCCACTCTGTCTCCTACACTTCTCTCTCTTTCCCTCTCTCTCTCTCTCTTTTCCTCTCTTTCTTTGAATTCCCTGCTCGCCTGTCAAACGGCAAATTAATTTATGGCTTCAGGGCAGATAATGAATATGTGAAATGTTTTGCGTACCTTGGCTTTCACACAAGTTTCAAATTGTAGTCTGACTCCCCTCCCTCTCTCTCTCTCCCTCTTCCTCTCTCTCTCTCATTCTCTCTTCCTCTCTCTTTGTTGCTATGCTATTTGCATAACAAGCGATTGACTCTTGCACACCGAAATGACTTATAATAGTCTATTCAAATTTTTGGCAGCTTTATAACTGATTATCCCCCACTCCATGTTGGGTTAGTTTTGTTATCCCTGCACACACACTCACACACACTCACACACACGCACACATACACGGGCACAGTGGCCCGTGAAATTATGCAAATAGATTTGGCATGTGGCAAAAAAAAGGCTGCTTGGGGCCGACAAATAAATAAATAAGGCCAGGAAGAGGCTGGGGAGAAGGGGGAGGCAGAGCTGAAGATGAAGCAATGTGTAGCATAATTTACTTTTAAATGTGAAATCGAGTTGCTGCTGAGGCAAACAGACAGCAAGAGAGCGAAAGAGAGAGTGAGGGGGGATTAAAAGTAGCACAGGAAAAAATACGCATACGCAGCGTTGTGCAGGCTGGTGAAAATAAATCAAAGCGACGACGGAGCTGGAGACGACTTCGCGGCGCCGCGTGGCTCGTTTTTGTTGGCATGCGGAGATTTATGCTCGCCGTTGTTTATGCCACGGCTGCCACTGCTCTTCATCAAGCCTGCCTGCCACTGCCACTGCTCCTTACACTGCCCCCACTGCCACTCATTGCCTGCCACACATTAGCATAAATCCGAGCAAGATTCCAAATAGTTTTGGGACGTTTGCTTTCAATCGGTTATCGGCGGGCAGCGACACGCGCCAGAACTCAAAGCTATGTCCAGTTGCAGATTTCCCCTTCCCTTGCTCTCCCCTCCCTCTCTCTACCCACTCTCTCCCTTTCTCTGTCTGTCTGTTGTATTTAGCATTAATATTTATGATTGCTCATCCGAGTGTGCGAGTCGAGTCGAGTGTTTTGCTTTCGATTCGCATTCGCATTGGCATTTTCATTGCGCTGATTTTATTACCAGTATTATTTGCGCTCTCCCTTTCCCACTTCTTGCCTCTCGCTCTCCACCACTCTCTCTTTCTCTCCCTCTCTCAGTGCGTTCTTCGTGTTGTTTTTTATTTAGCGTGGCGCATAAAAATACACAAAACTCATTTTCATGCTCAGCAGCTGCCAAACGCAGAGCGAAATCTTTACCTTAACGCACACACACACACACACACACACACACTCGCACACTACAAATACACCCAGCAGACAGTTGAAGTTTTTTCCATTTCATTTTCCAATTTCATTGGTTTCTCCATCTCTCTCTCTTGCGTTGCTTTTCAGCTTCATTGAGCGCATTTGTTACTCGCTTTTACTTTATTTTTATGCGAATGTGCGAGTTTACTGTGTGTTGCTCTCTCTGTGTGTGTGTGTGTGTGTGTGTGCGTGTGTTTGTGTGTGGTGTATGTGCTTATTGTCCTTTTAAATACAGCGCAGTAAAATTCATATTTTTATATGCCGCATCTTTTATTGGCCATTCGCGCCAGAGCACCTTGCAGTCAGTTGGCCACAGCGGTAAATGGCCCCACAAGCGACCCGACTATCTCTTCTCCATCTGTGTGCCTGTGTGTGCCTGTTGTGTGTGTGTGTGTGCTACTGTTACTGTAGCTGTAAACGTGATTGTATGTGTATCCGCTGCCTGACATCAATTCGATTACTTGCGCTAATGCAATATGCCCGAAGGCGGCGCAATTCGCTTAAGTATCTGTATCAGTATCTGTATCTGTATCTGTTGCTGTTCCTCTTATTATGTCCATAGGTGTATCAGCTGTAACTGTAACTTAATCTTACACTACAATTGTAGCTATAGCTGCATTATTGGCGGTAATTTTAGCTGTTTCTTAAGTTGTAGGTGTAGCTGTAGCTGGCGCTTTAGCTGTAGCTTTATCTCTAGTTGTAATTGTAGCTCAATCTCACTGCCTTTCTGCCCTTAACTGTTGCTACTTTCTTCTGTGCCTTCGTTCGACCGCCTACTGAATATTAATGCCCCTTGCCTTCGCGAATTCATCCTCTCCATAAAGTTGCCAATACATTGATTACCCATGAACATTATTATTAGTTCAACTTTGGGAATTTGTTCTTTTGTGAATCATAAATGATATGTTCTGATGGCCAGAGAAGGCACAAAGACCTTCTTCTCCATAGAAAAAGATGAACAAGATGATACAAAAACACTTAAGATAGGTTCGAACAGAGTTTGATTATTGCAGTTCAATAAATATATATTTCAAGGTATTCCCGAAGGAAACCATAACCTAAGCAGTTCTAACATATCTGTAATTATTGCTCATTCATATTCACCTGAGCATATCTTAACTTATCTGCAATGATTGCTCATTCATATTCAATTAGTACACTTGAGTATTAAGCTATCGTGCATGCTGGACAATCAAATCTAATCTTTCCTCCTCCATAAATGTCATACAACCTTTGCTTGAGAGTAGAGCTCTACATTAAATTATAGTTCGTTGCAATCGCAACTTATTAGGGCAACTTCGAGGCACACAAACTCAATTTGCTGCTGGATTACTCAACGTTTTCATTTGCATCTACCAGGTGAGCTTATCTTCTACTGATTTGCAAAGGTCGTCAAGCAATTTGCACACGATTTTTCTCTAGAAATTCTCCTCCTGCTGCTCGCTCTTCACCCTTTGCTTATCCTTTCTTGTATCACGACAAGAGATTCGCTTGGCAGGCGACAAGTAATTTACAATATCGATGCGATGGATTGGGTTACGTTGCCTGGGTTAAGTGTGGGGGGAGGGGTGCGGGGCACAGGGCTGAACCGAACTGAACCGAACTGAACTGAACTGAGCTGAGCTGGGTGTGTCTGTAATGTGGCCGCAGCCTTGGATTAAGATTGAGATTATCATGAAGCTGGCTGGCAGCTTTTAGCTGCTTTTTTATTATTTAACAGCTGCAGCTGCCGCCAAGGCGACTCAGGTGAAGGCGAAGCCGATGAAGAAGAAGAAGAAGGCAGCAGGGAATGAGGCAAGACATTATTGGTAGTAGAAGGAAGTCAAACCCGACCAAGCAGGCGACGCCGGATGTGGCGTTGCTGGCGACGTTGTCCTCATTACTTAAAAGCGCGCGCGCCAACGCGTTGCCAACTTGATTGAATGAGTTGGGCGGGCCTGGGTGCGGGAAGGTGGGCGTGGCGTGGCGTGGCGTGGCGTGGCATGGCATGGCTTGCCGTTGCCGTTGCCGTGACGTGACTTGGCAAGCGGGTGGGCGTATTGGTAGTGCGCCAAGCGGGCAGGCGAAAGGAGTACAAGGGCAAAATGCCAGCACAGATTGTGGCTACCTGGGCGTATGCGTAATATGCGCAAATGCGCGTAAACAGCGCCAAACAATTTCTGCAGCTGCGAATAACGATTGCAATTATCATAATTAAACCGAAAACCACCGAAAAAAACGAAAGGCATTTCATCGAAACTCGACAACCGCCACGGAAAAGAGTTAAGCTCGGCTTCAGACTCCTGACAATGGCGTTTTATACAATTACGAAAGAACTTCAAAGGAATCTCAAGGGCTCAAGCGAACGACACGTGAGAGAGGGACGGAGAACAGAGAGAGAGACATAACAAGTTCGTAATTAAAGGGATTTAAGGAGTTGCAAAGTGTTTGAAAGTTGAGTATCGCGTTAGGTTGGCATAAGATTAAGGTAGTTTGAGTGAGTGAGTGATAAAGGGCAGCTTGTTATGGAGCTAAGGAACAGGGAGATAGAAGTCAAGGGAAATGTTTTCAAGGTTGAACAATAAGTAGAAAAGTTGAAGAAGGAGAAATGACAGGCAGAGCTCACTTAACAAGAAAGTGGAGGAAGGTTCTCAGTGCACTGGAGTAGAGAGTCAGTTGGGGATTGAGAACCAACACCAAAAAGAACTAGACTAGGCCAAAAAGGTAACTGAAAGGCATCTCTAGATATGTTAAAATGTAACAAGTGAAGAGTTTTGCAAGGCAGAGCAACTAAGTCAAAGGAAACAAGGTTTAACCCACCAAACACTTCCCAGTCTCCAACTTAATGAAGACAAATTAAAAAAACAATCTCATTCGACTCGTATTGCAAGCCAACCACAAAGCAAGGCCCCTAAATGGAATTTGATGGAACCAAATGCATAACAAAAACCAAAAGAAAAGGCAAATCAGAACATTTGCTCGATTTAATGCCCCACTTGGGCCAACGAGCTGCCCCATGCGGTCAAGGGGCACAGTGCCCCTAGACCCTAGACTCCGACTACGACTGCGGCACTGGCAGACATGTGTGGATGCAAAGGGCAAACTAATCGCTGGGCAGGGCTCAAGTGTTGCGGCATAATACTCGATCCTTTTGGGACAATGCTCTACGCACTTGGCTGCAGTTTTGTCAGCTCTACCCCTCTCCTTTCCGTCTCCGTCTCCTCCTCCTTCTCCTGCTTGCTGGGCTTGTTCAAATGAATTTTTATGCAAATTCTTTGGGCAACGGCAACTTGTTGCCCACACGGTCTCCGGTTAAGGGTTGTCGACTGGGGACTGCGAACTGAAAATGGGACTGGCAAGTTTGAGAGGGATCGTTGCTGCCACCGCTCCTGCTGCTGCTCTGTTGTCAGTCAACAAGGGAGCCAGTGCGGTCGGTCTGTTGCTGCCTTTGTCTGTTCGGTCTGCCTGTTCGGCCTGGCAGGTTGTTCGGTTGTGTCCTGGTCTGCCTGGCAGCAGCGTTGACAAATTAAACAAATAAGACAACAGCAACAACAGGCATACACACACGCATGCACACTCACACACACACGCACACACACGTACACACACACACTGCCTGACAGGCAAACACTCGCTTGTAATTCGATTTCAGCCTGAGCCCGCCTCAGTTCGTGTTGCTCCCTCGCTCTGGCTTCTGCCACTGCTGCCACTGCTGCTCCTGCGTCCTTTCTCTTTCGCTTTTTGGGAAATGACAACGACATGTAAATACTTTTTACCCCCTCCTCTGCCACCAACCTGCGCTCTCCCTCCTCCTCTTCCCCTCGGGCAACGGAAATGCTTAGAATTTTGTTGACAACAAAAAACATTGAAGAAGAAAAACCAAAACTTTTTGGCCCAAATCGAAAAGCACACGAATGAATTTTCATTCAATTATCCTGAACATTTGCCCGGCTCCCCCCCCCCCTCCCATCCCTCTTCTCTTCCAGGTTGTCTTCGTCTTCTTTGTCGTTGTCTCCTCTGGCTGCTGCTTCTGCTGCTTTTTGTTTGTTTGTTTGTTTGTTTTATTTGTCTGGGGACCGAAACTAGCCCCAAACTGCACAAGGGACAAGGCATCGCTGGCTGTCTCCGTCTCGCTCTCTCTCTCTCTCTTTCTCACTCTCTCCTGCGCTGTGGCATTGTCTTAGTGCTGACTGAAAATTCATAGCCGCTCTGTTTCAATTTTTGGCCTCTGCTCGCGTTGTTGTCCTGCCGTCGGCAATTCTCCTCGTCCTCGTCGCGTGCGCCATAAAATTTCATTTTATCAAACAATGAAAACGTGTCGGACGCGCGCGCTCAGGATGACGACAGGACTCTACACGGGCAGCACGGGTAGCACGGGCAGCAGGCAGCGGGGGGAGGGGTAGGGGGACTGGTCCACTGAACAGGGCACTCAAGGTGCGCCTCGGAGCGTCTTTTAGGCACACCAAGCTGAAATCACTTTGACTGTCTGCACTCGTCGCATTTCACATGCTTCGACGTTATCGTTATCCTCTTTACAGGCGAGTGCTCTCTAGTCCAGGCTCATCTCATCTTCTAGTGGCAGGCCTGAAATCTACCCTCAGGTAGAACACTCTCCCCCCCTCTCCCCCTCTCTCTCACTCTCTCTCATTCACGCACTATGCGCGCACTTATTATGATGATATCAACAAAGTTGCCGTTTAAACTGGACGCTTTGCAATTGAAATATTAAATTGAAAGGAAGCGGAAGTGACGGAAGGCAGAGGAGGGAGAGGTAGAAAGAGAGAGAGGAGAGTAACAATAGAATACCTGAAATATCACTTAGTCTTCTTCAATTTCAAATATAATTCCATTTATTTTCTTTCCTTTTGCAAGCTTTATTTCCTTTATTTAATTTTGAAATGTTAACCAAAACTAGTCAGCTCAAAAGAAATGCTTTTATTAAAATTCAATAGAAAGTACAACAACATAAATTGAAAGTTAAAAAAAATAGAAAGATAAGTATTGTTGAAGGAAAGAAAATGTTGTTGATTTTCTACATAAAGAATCTTGACCATTATTTGCTAAAGTTTCACGAGAAAATATAAAATGTATATTTAATATAAATATATATATTAATTTACGCCCCAAAAAAGAACAAGTTTCCCACTTTTATTTTACATTTACCTATGCCCTAACATAAGTGGAGCATATGCGTTGGCCTAAAAGGTTTGACCTAACTGAAATTGGTGCTGAGTTTTCTACGTGACTTCATAGGTATAGATTTAAATACTTTATATAACATATACATAATATAATATATATTCTTCAACATTCATTTTGAATTCCTTTGCAATACTCTTTTTCCATTTAATGAAGATTAAGCTAGCAATGAATCTGTACCCATCATAATGGAATTCAAGTTTCTCACAGCTGAATTTAGTATATTCCTCAGTTTCCAATTATGCTCTTCTTCATTTTCTCATTATATTCACAAATATAATCGAATTTTTCTGCACTTTTCAACATCTTTTCAAGTTCCTCCCCCATTTTCACCTCATTCTCTGCAGCAACTTGAGGTCTCCAGGGCTTTAAGGACATTTCGCACTTATTCCAATTAAACTTTGTACAAATAATTTTTAATTTCATTTCCCCCCGTCCCCCACACCCCCGCCAAACGCTTTTGTTGTTTGCTTTGGCGCTTCTCGCTGTTTTTTTTTTGTGCGCAGTTTTCAATTTTCGGTTTTTAATTGGGCGCCAGGTCAACGAGACAAACAAACGAAAATTGCTTAATAATTTACAGCCTACGCTTTTGTTGTGCTCCAGCTCCTTGTTGTTGTTGCTTTTATAGCTATAGCTGTTGATTAGCCCAATGTTTGGCACACAAAGGCGACCATTAAGCGGCATAAGGCATCAGGCATAAGGCATAAGGCGCGCCTTAAAACTTGCCTAATTGGCGGCTGTTGTTGCCGCTGCCTCAGCTTCTGCTTCTCCCCCTGCCTCTTCACCTGCCTCTGCCACTGCTTCTGCCTCTGCTTCTGCCCCTGCCTTTGCCTTTGCTACTTCCCTCCCCCAGCTGCCACCATCCGCGCGCGGCATCAACGCAAAAAACTTTTACGCAAAGTTGGCCACAAAAATTCCTCTTGTTGTTTTTTTTTGTGGCAGCATCGTAAAAGCAACAGCCGCAACAGCGGCCGCAAAATATGTTATGAATTCCTGTACCGCAAATTCTGTGCAACTGTTATACTGTGCCTGTTATACGTGGGCAATATGATTACGACAGTTACGAAGTAGCCTCCCTTTGTCATTGCAATTGCATCTTGATTTTCGCGCATTCCAATTGTCTTCTTCCCTCCTACTCCCTTCCTTCTTCCCTCCTACTCCCTTCCTTCTTCACTCCCTTGGGGGAGGAGAGAGGTAGGAAACTGTGCGGCAATTTGCATATCGGAATGCGCCTAGAGGTTTTTTTTTGTTGTCACGACAGTTGCAAACGAAGGGGAAAACTTTATGGGAAACATAAATTATGCTTGGCATAAATTGTTTAAATATTTCTCTATTGCTTTGACAGTTGCAAATTGCAAGCAAAATTTGTGGCAGATTCAAGGAAAAAGAGTTGGGATTCCTTTCATTGCACATACATATATTCCTTTAAATCTCACTGACTCTCTTTGTCATCCCTCTTGCAATCTGTGTGTCTGTTTCATTTCTCTCTTTCCTTTGTCTCTTTTCTTATCCGTTCTTTATTGAAAGTAACCAATCAATTATCACAGTGAATATTGCATTACCCCGCACAGAGAGAGAAGGAGAGAGAGGAACTAAAACTGAATCAATTGGAGTGTAATACATGCGGTACATATTCCATTGACTTATCCTCCGGCCCTGAGGCTTAGGCCACCATGATCCCCTGCCAGGGGACCTGTCCGACTCTTGTTGCGACTGTTGTTTGTGGCACTTTTGAGTCGGCGACAGTTTGCTAAGCTCAGAAAGGGGTAAAGCAGCAGGAGGGAGCTGGGGAGATAGGCAGAGTGACTGAGAGCTGGAGAGGATGGCCCCAGGCTCAAGTTGTTGTGGCAACGACGTCTGCTGTCACCTTGAGGTCCAACAGCAACAGCAACAGCAGCAGTAACAGCAGGCGGGGCAGGGACAGAGGCAGGCGCAGAGGCAGAGGCAGACAAGCGACAAGGCCAGAACAAGAACATGGGCAAGAAACTGGCAAGAACTGTCAGCCTATGGACCAACACAATGTGACCTGGTCCGAATGCGGCTCAGGTTGCAGCAAGAAAGGGAAGCAAAGGAAAAATCTGTTGACCTTTGCCACAGTACGGGTAAGAAGGAGGAGGGAGGGGGGGGTTGGGGAAGGGGATAGCCAAGAAGGACGGGGAAGCACTTGTGTGTGCTACCCTTTTGGCCTCGTCATTGTTGTTTGCCCCAAAGCACCAAACTGGCAATAAACTTGTCTATTTTAGCTGGCAAAACTATGCCAAGATGAGGCTGCCCTTCTTCTGCTCCTCCGTCTCTCTCTCCTCCTCCTCCTCCTCCTCCCTCTCCTTCTTCCTCTTGCTACAGTTGCTGCTGCTGCTTCTTCAAGTTTGTGCACAGTTTTTGTTTGCCTGCTGAGCCGCTTTTTGCGGCAGCGGCTCAATTTGAATTAAATTCAATTTTTTTCATTTTGTTTTTTTACTCAGACGCTTTTCAAGGTTGCAACATTTGCAACAGCAACAGCAACAGCAGCAACAACAACTGCAACATGGCTGTGTCCGAGGCACAGCCAGCGGCCATTAGGCGCTATGAAAAGCACTGCTGTACCTCCTCCCCCTCCCCTGCCCTGCTTCCCCCTTGCGCTCAACTGCTTCGCATTTTCTGTCATTTCAGCTGTCGTTTGCCTTTGGCCTGATTTTTTCCGCCTTTCATGCGAAACGCAGCGGCAGAAAAAACTGCCTAAAGAAGAAGAAGAGAAGAATTCGCTGCGAAAAATATAGGTAAAGTGGAACAGAGGCTGAAAATGAGTGCAGCAAAACTGAAAAACTGAAAAACTGAAAAACTGCAGAGCTGAAAACTGGAAACTGAAAACTGCAATGGGCAAACTGGGCAAATGAAAAGCCCCGCATCGCATTTGTCGCACTCGTCCAAAGCTTGAATTCTCCCCTGCCCTCTGCCCCTTCCTCCTCTGTCCCTGCGCCGTCCCTGGCTGACTCGCAATTAAGAAATTTGTCAGTTTTTTGCCTCGTCACGAATGAAATGAGATGCATTCAATTGAACTGAAATCTACAAAAGAAAAGCCCGGAAAAGCGCACGACTAAAAACCTTTCTGCCAGCCTTCCCTTCCCCTGCCCCTGCCCGTGCCCCTGCCCCTCCTCTGCCTTGTCTCCACAATGCAATGCATAATTAAACAAGTGAAAACACAGAGAAATGCAAAATTATATTTGAGTACTTAGCCATGGCATGCGCCCAGAGAACCAGAGAACTGTGTCAACTTAATTGCAGGCCAGAGAGAATGTAAGACAGGCAGAAAGAGAGAGATAAAGAGAGAGGGGAAGGTAGAGAAAGGAAGGTAGAGAGAGGAAGGTAGCGCTGCCTTTGAGGGCGCTTTTTCTATGTCCAAATTATTTTTTAGAAATTTAGAAATGCTGCTCAGTCAAAAGTAAACAAGGTTTCAAATTTATTCAACTTGATTAAAATGAAATTCGTTGGGCCTCCGTATAACAGATGCTGAGATACAGAAGAGTAACTAGACCATAAACCTGATTTAGACGAACCACCTAATGATACTCCCCAACTCTTCGCAGATTGACAAACTTCTTTATCTATTTGCCTCTATCTCTGCTACTTTGCCTACTCTAGCATTGATTTCATTGTCCCCAACTTTGTTAATTGTCATTAGGGTAACTTTGAGGTTACTCTCAATTTAAATCTCAATCGATTCAGCTACATTTCAACTCTATGAGGTATGCACGAGTTCATATACCAAGTTTGATAAGCCGAACACTTGTGGATCTTGAGTGTGCAGGGCAAACAGAGACTGACAACTTTTTATTTGTAAAGGCGACAAGTGAAAGTTCTGCTGAAAGTTTTACGCAAATACTCTTTCGTATTAGCCCCGAGGAGGGGCGCAGGGGGCGTGAATCGAGTGACTATATCGAAAACTGTTTGAGTTGAGAATTTGATGAAAATATTTATTTAAAATGTAACTCAATGAGTTGTTGGAAAATGGAAAAAGAAATGCCTGCTAGCTAACGTTCTCTCCTCACCCCCCCCTCTCTATCTCTCTCCCTCTTTCCCTATCCCTTTCTCTTTCTCTCTCTGTTACTCGTCGCTGTGTGCCACTTACTGCGTATGGAGTCGACTTTTGCTTGCTTTTGCCTGCTATCTGCCGCACTTCCGGTTTCCTGTGACACTTCCCCCTACCAACACAATGTCTCTCTCCCTCTCCCTCTCCCTGGCCCTCTCTCTCTCTGTGTCTCCCTTGCTCCCCGCAACAACAACATACGCTTCCTGCACGTCGTCTATGCCATTATGGGGCACTTGAGCCGCTGCCAGCAGCTGCCATTTGTTTTGGCCATAAATGTTTTGCAGCCTCAGTCTAACGCTGTCTCCCTTCCTGCCCTTGCCCCTCCTGCCACAGCCCCTCTTCTGTCTGCACACCATTATCATGGCATCCACCTTCCTTTCCCCTCTCCAGTGCAGGACGCCACTGTCTGCTTGCATTAGATGGCAGCAGTATTTTTTGGCTCTTTGAACAAAGTTTGCCACGATTTATGCAGTTACCCAGCGCAGCCAGAAACGAGCGGCGTGTCTCGGTGTCCTCCGTGTATCATCTCGAGCAGCCGCTCGAGCTAGAGATGTGAGTATAATGCGATAGATAATCAAGAATTAGGAACAATTGATATCAGAGAAAGCAAACTGACAGGCTGTAAGCAAGACAGACACCTGCACAAAAATCGTGGAGAGAAGAACTGTTATACAACTGTTATACAGCTGTTATACAACTGTTATACAGCTGTTATACAGCTGTTATAAAACTGTTTTACAGCTGTTATACAACTGTTATACAGCTGTTTTAAAACTGTTATACAACTGTTATACAACTGCTATACAATTGTTATGCTTATGTGATATAACTGTTACACAACTCTTATACAGCTGTTACACAACTGTTATACAGCTGTTATACGACTCTTATACAACAGTTTTAAAGCCTTTAAGCGTAAGAATCGATCAATTTCATTTCAACTGGACCATTATCACGCATTAATGTTTAAATCAACTGTTATACAGGTTTAAAAGCCAAACAGGATCAGCGCTATAGCAATTTTAAAAGCTCTAACACAATTTCCTTTGTTTCGGTTACACTTTCATTCTAAATACTTGTGAATAACACTGAGTACCCGTTAAGGGGTGTCTGTCTGTGCGTGCCTGCGTGCCAAAAGCAACCGCACGTTCTGGCAATATAATGTGCAACAACAACAACAACAACAACAGCAGCAGTAACAACTGCAATAAGTGCATTTTGCCATTTGGCACAGTCTTTCAATGGTCGTCGTCGGCCCCAGTTACCATCCCCCGCTGCTCCCCCTCCCCCTTGAGCAGCTGCCAGACACCTGTGACATTTGTTGTTCGGTTGCTGCTTATGTATGTATTTTGCTGGCTCTGCTGCTGCTGCTGCTGCTGCTGCTGCTGCTGTTGCTGCGTTTGCATTTGGCATTCTCCATTTGGCCGCTTGTTTGCTTGGTCATTTGGCCAGCAGAGTCGACGGCATTTGCCGCTTGTTGCATTTTCGGTTGCAAGCATCCTGTTGCCGTTGCCATAGTCGCTGTTGCTGTTGCTGCTGCCGTTGCTGGTGCTGCTGCTGCTTACCGCTGCTTAAATTACACACTTCCGCCTTCCTTCCTGCAGCTGCGTTTTGTTTGCTGGCCGTGTTCGGCTTCCTAAACGGGTTTTGTCAAATTGTAGCCGGGCCGGGGCAATTCAGCAAATTTCCAGCCCACCCCAGCTCGGTTGAGCCGAGCCAAACTGAGCCTCATTCAGCTTCAGCGGCAGCGCCATTTTCGCTCACCCTTCAAGCCACTCAGTCACTTCCGCACGTCAATTCAGTGCGTGTTGTTTAAATGTGCATTGCAGCAAGTCATGAAAGACTGTTTATTGTCAAGGGCTTGAAATTTAAGACACAATGGAAAACTGTTATACAAGTGTTATACAAGTGTTATACAAGTGTTATACAACTGTTATATAAGTGTTATACGACTGCTTTAATGAAAAATAAAACATATTTGCTTTCCACCCTGAAATTTTGATTACATTTATTATTCAAAACTGTTATACGTCCGTTATACAACTGCCGCTAATTCACTTAAATGGAAAATGAATCAGCTTTATTGTGTTTCTTACACTTGTATTTGAATGCTTATAACCAAAACTGTTATACCATACATTTGATTAGTGAATGTTGCGTACATTGTGTAACAGTTCTGCTGCACCCAAATAGACAAAACACTCAGTCCCGGCACTACATTAAATTTTAATTCAAATTCCCCGAACACAAAACTGTTATACGCCAGTGCCACGCATCGCACTGACGCACGAACAACAGCAGAAACAACAACAACAGCAACGGCAACGGCAACGCTAATAATTCATTTATTATGCCGTTTAACTCAATTGCATTTCAACTAAATCTCATTTATATGCCCCAAGGCATGCAACTGATTCCACCCCCATCACCCCCTCCATACAATGGCATGCTACGCCCATGAAACTTGTGCTTTCAATTACCGTTATACTAAATGCATTCCCGTGTCGGGGCTTTGCGTATTGCTGCGTTTTCCGCCGTTTGCTCGCGGCGCTTGCCACAGCTGGCAGTTTCTGGCCGAAAAGTTTTTAGCTGAGCATGGGCGTGGGCAGGAGGGGAAGGAAGAGGGTGAGGAGGATTGGCTAAGCATTAAGCACGGCCAAGTTGGCCAAGTTCTCTTGCAGATTCTTTTCTGCGCTCTGCTCATTATTATTATTATTTATATTAATTTTCTGTGTCTCCATCTGTGTGTGTGTGTGTATGTTTGTGTGTGTCTGTCTGTTTGTGTGTGTGTGGGAGTGTGTTTTCTTTGCGTCTTTCTCGCAGTGCGTTGTTTTTTCTTCTCTTCTTTTTGTCCAAAAATTAATTAGACTAATTAAAACGCTGCTAGGAACTTCAAGTTCAAAGTTATTTCGTAGTTGATTGAATCAAAACTTTGCCACCTGCCGCAGCAGACAAACGAACGCAGCAGGGTGGCACGTAAGGAGAGCTGTAAGAAAGAGAGAGAGGAAATGGCAGAGAGAGAGAAATTAATTAAGTTGGCCTTGATGGCCGCCATTGCCATTGCCAATGCCACAAAGCGAGGGCGAACTGTTTTGGCAAATGGCAAACAATTGGCAAAACTCAAAACATAATTAAGCAGTGCCCACTGTTCCCCCTTCTCCCATTTCACTCTCCTCCCCTCCTCCTCTCTTCCCTCTCCCTCTCTCTCTCTTTCACTCTGTCTCTCTTTCTCTCTCTGCTGCCGCCTCACCTTTGCGGCAGCTTTTTATTTTACGGCCCTCGAGCCTGGAAATCAATTAGCAGCGTAGGCAGCGTCGCTGCTCTGTCACATTGAGGTCAGAGCAAAAACGCAAAGAAAAGCAAAGCAAAGAAAAGCGCGCTGGAAAAACATTCGAAACTTGTCTCGCATTATCCCTGCGGTTTTTCTTTCTCTTTAAAAAAAAACTTAAAGCGTTTTTATTCGCGCTGCTCTCAGCGCGGCGTGTCAGTGTCAGCAGCGACTGGCGACAGTTGCAGCTGCTGCCATCATCATGTGCAGCCTGCCCCAGTCTCATAAGTGTGTGTCACACACACACACACACTACATATACTCGAGTGTGTGTGTGGGTCAGCACGTGGCCAACATTTGGGTTGATGTGGCTAGAGCAGCTGCAGTTAAGCCTTGCTTATTTGAGTACATGTCACACAAGTTGCCGTCGCTGCTGCTGCTGCTGCTGCTGCTGCTGTTAGCCTTGGTATACCAGTTATATGCCAGTTACCGTTACGTTATATACCAGTTGTAAAAATGACGCTTTGTCCTTGCGCATCACGCAGCTGTGCGCGATGACATTGTGTAGTCAGGACTTCCTCTGACTGGCTATGCATATGAGGTTGCAAGTGAAGCTCGAACAATAAGCAGTTTTTATAACACTTTCAGCACATTCAGGAAGAGATATTTGGCAACAAAGTGTTTGTAGAGCAATAGAGAAATGTAGGCGATAGTCTAAAAAAGTTTTTTGACACTAGTATAACAGTTGTGCAGCAGTAAACTGGCGACAAGTAGCATCTGAAGTAACTTTGAAGTACCAAGATATTTAAATTTAAATAATTTTTAATCATATAACTCTTGTATAACAGCCGGCATAAGGTAATTAGTAACAATGATTGTACAAATAAGCTTTTAGGCGAATATAAATACAAATTGAAGTGTATAATAGCTGTATAACAGTGGTATAACACTTGTATAACAAATTTTAAATATTCAAAATAGAACAAGCCATGTTTGGCAGTCTTAAGTGCATATTTAGTTGTATAACAGTTATATAACACTCGTATAACACTTAAACTTTAGACAAAACAGTACAAGAAGACATTTTTAGAAGTTTGATGTGCATTCTTAGTTGTATAATAGTTATATAACACTTGTATAACAGTTATTAAACACGCAACTTAGTGCAAGAAGACATGTTTAATCATTGGATAGTCTGTTGCCTTGTTGAAATAGAGCCTCACTCAGCCTTCGCTCATTTACTTAACTTACACATACTCACACACCGACGCACACATGCTCGTTTGTATAACAGTTGTCAGCACACAGAACTCAATTAGCCTATGCACTCTGAGAGTGGCCCATTCACATCAGCAGGCTTTCTAAGTCGGCTCAACTGTGACAGCTGTAGCCTTCGATTAGAGTGGCCTGCACTGCGTATAACAGTATCAACAGTTGGCAGACGGGGCAGGGCACGGCGGGGGGGACTAACAAAAGCATTGGCTGCCTAGGCTGGGTGCGTAGCATAGCACTTGATGTTGTCAGCGTGTGCGAGGAGTGGAACGGGGAAGGGGGGAGAGCAAAGTGAAAAATGAAACGGAAAAGCTGAAGGGGGTGAGGGGCAGAGGGGAGGGGCACAATTTGAATGCGGACTACAACAGGAGGCCAAACAGCAAACGACAAACAACAAACGCAATGCTGCTGCCACGCCCACATGCCGCTCACATACGCCTCCATTTCGCAAATACAAACACTAATGCACACCTGCAGAGAGGAATGAGTGCAGGAGGGAGGGAGGGAGAGGGGAGAGTAGGTATAGAGCCCCCACTCTCTTGCTGATGTTGAAGCACTTTCAGCAACTCGTGCGCGCTTTGTTGCACGTGGCAAAAGGTCGTCAGCGAGGTGCGTCGCATTTTTGGCTGCCACTGCCACTGACGCTGTGCGCTTTTGCGTTTTAATGAAGGCATTTAGCCGATGGGACAAGTCCCTTTCCCCATTCGCACCCTCCCACCTTTCTGGCACTCGTGTCGATTGGGGAAACAAATGCATCGCAGCATGTGGCATGCAGCTTGCAGCACTGACGGCGGACTTGACCTTTGACTCATGCATATTCCACAGCTGGTGGCACTCGTTTTTCTACCTTTGAAGTGGCGCTCAATCAATTCAATTGATCGGGCAGCACTGGCATCAATCAACGGCAGTTGCACCTGCCCTCGCTGTTTGCCGCATCACCTTTACCATTACCTTTGTCCCCCCTGGAGCCCCCCGCTCCACCTCGCGATGGATGCCTTCAAGTGGCATTGACAGCCTTTCGTTCGAGTGCAAAAATCGAGAGAAATTTCTCAAGAGTGCAACTCAAAAACGAGCATATAACGAATGCATCAGAAGTGTTATACACGTTATGCGTTGCCTAATTGGACACAGCGGGCGAATGAAGTGAACTGTTATATTCAAGTGTTAGACACCCAAAAATGTATTTGAGTTTTGAATTGCTTATGCAATCAATGTAAAATCTACGTGTTTTTTTTTCGGTATTTTACAAGCGTCTTCAAAACTGTTATACTAAGGTTGCATAATAACCACTTTGCCGTTTAAGGCAACTATTAACTAAGCACTATTTGCATTTTGTGTATATAGTAAATTAATGAAAGCCTGATATGCAACTGTTATACAGCTGTTATATCTGTTTGAAATAATGGTATAAATCAAGTAGAGAGTAGTAAATTAATAAAATTCTAACATGCAACTGTTATACAACTGTTATACAACTGTTATACAGCTGTTATAACTGTTTGAAATAATGGTATAAATCATGTAGAAAGTAGTAAATTAATAAAAGTCTAACATGCAACTGTTATACAGCTGTTATACAGCTGTTATAACTGTTTGAATAATGGTATAAATCATGTAGAAAGTAGTAAATTAATAAAAGTCTAACATGCAACTGTTATACAACTGTTATACAACTGTTATACATCTGTTATACAACTGTTATACATCTATATGCAAGACGCCAAACTGATACATTCATTGCAATTTTCATATTCATTCATATTTAGCTTCACAATTCAACTTCCCCAAACTGTTATATAATAAATCACCGTAATTTAGCCCTCTGTCATTATTCAATTGATAATCATCGATTCAATTTGACTTGACTTGAATCAGAGAAACAAATGCATAGAGAACAATGCATTACGACAAACGAAGAAAGGGAGAAACTGTTGAAGAGCAAAATGGGGGAGGGGGCCGGAAACGGAACAAGGGAAAGGCAATCAGTGGCAAGCTGCATTTATCAATTTAGCTGCGCCCTGCAGCGTTGATGGGGCAACAATGGAGCCATGAGACAAGATATGACACGGCCCGCTGCCAGTTTCGGGGCATGGCAAACAATGATGCCACAGCAACAGCCCCAACAACACAGCCTAACCAACTCTGAAGACGGACAAATGCAGCACGAGGCAGGCAACAAGAGGCAGGCAACACGAGGCAGGCAACACAAGGCGAGCCTCTGCAGCACCTGCAACACTTGTCGCTCGGCCGGCGGGCAAGTTCAACGAAAGCTGTGAGCAGCAAGGAGAATACAGAGAGGCAAAGAGAGAAGCGAAGCGAAAGAGACTGAGATAGTGTAAATGAGAGAGAGAGAGAGAGAGAAATAGCAAGCTAGTGCGATAGCGAGACAACACTTCCGGCAGTTTAGAGGCAACAACTAAGGCCAGTTGCAATTGTTTGACACAACAATGAGAGACGTTGGCTCTCCTTCCACCTACTACTCACCCCTTTCCCCCTGTTCTCTGCAACTCTGCAGGTGCACAGACAATGGCCAATTGAAGCTGACCCCCCTTCCACTCCCCTTATATTCCTGGCCACCCTGGCAGAGGATACGTTGTAATTACAACCGCAGGCAGTGCCGGCCCAGGCCCACGCATTGTTTGCCCCACAAAACAATGCGCTTGCCATCGACTGTCATAGCCAACCCTCTGCCCCTGCCCCTGCCCCACCTCCTTGCAAACCTCGCCACGGCCATGGCCTTAAACAAAACAAGTGCAGCATCTTCTGCTGCTGTTGCTGCTGCTGCGTCGCCCTCAACTTTTGGCAGCGCACGAAAAACTAACGGGGCAGCAATCTTTCATTTCCAGCAACTGCCACAACAACAAGAACAACAACAGCAACAGCAACAACTGCGGCAACTTATGACGATGTTATAAGAAACTCGTGTGCATATAAATTATAAGTCCATGCAAATGGAGGAGGTGCATCTGCTGCCGCCGTAGCATCTGCCACATCTGCCGCCGACAACATCAATTCCACCGAAAAGCATCTCCCGTGTGCTCTGCGTTCCTCCACACATAAAAAACCAAAAGAAGGAATTCGCTGCAACATGCTGCGGTTGCACTGTGGCAGCAACGGAAATTTATTGCACGCTGCTTGAAACTTTATGCAACGAGAAGCACTGCAAAGTCTTTGGGGCGAAATTAAAGATATTTGCGAGCATAATCCACCAATTCGTGGAGGAATCTTTCTGATTTCTCTTCACTTTCCTTCTCATTTCATTTTATGAGGTATTTCGAAATTTTAATTGCATATTTCGCTTGAAACATGAAAAATTCTCGTTGGTTTTGCAGTGAATGTTCTCGAATTTCAGCATTAACTCAATCAATTTTCCAACTTGATTAACCTTTCACCTTTTCTTTCAAGTCATTACAATTTGTCCTTTCCTTCGCTTTGCATCTCAAAAAGGAGATTTTCCCAGTTAGTACTTCAATAATGATCATATCAATTTCTTAGCTTACCTTCCATTAACCGCAAATTGGGAAAAGTGCTTAATTAACGCCGAGAAACCTCAACTGTGCTCAACTTACTCAGTGCTCACCGTCCCATGCGATATGCATCATTATCTGCAGTCCGTTGCGGACACACAGGACCTTGAAATCCGTACAATGCCGAGAATAACTTACATTTGCAGGCAAGGTCACCGTTCGGTTCGGTTTTTGGTTTCCAGTCTCCAGTTTTTGATTCCCGCCCCCCTGCTGATTCTAATTTCGTACACTGAGCTATGTTCACTTTTGACTTTTCCAACAATGTGCAAGGTCATTGCCAACTGCTGCTGTGCACAGTTGCACCCCCACCCACCTCTCTCTCTCTCTCTCTGTCTCTCTACCTGTCTATCTGGCCATAAGGCAGGCACCTGCCCACGCCCACTACAGCGATACACAGATATGAGCATGTGTCCCCCATTTATAACCGTCTGTTTTGTCAGTTTCATGTTCTGCGGTCGCCCACTTCATATTATGCCCAATAGTTTTTGGTATTTTGCTATTCCTGCTTTGCTCTGCAAACTCTTGTTTTATCTAACAAAATCGATAATTACCTCAGCGACGAAGGAGGGAAGGGTGGCGGGGGGCAAGCGCATGTCACGCACAACGCACGCGTTGACAACGAGCAACAAATCAAAATTGCAAAATTACAAAATTGCAATTCGAAGCGAGGTACTGTGGGTTAAATATTGCAGTTCTTATGAAAATAGGGAATGCACTCAAACGTAAAAGGATATTGATTCACGTGGTTGTTACATACCTTCTTTGGTATCAATTAAGCTGAAGTTTGCTGAAAAGGTAAATGAAAATGTGGTTAGCATTTTAATTAACAATTTCTTGAATATGTTAGAAAGATTATATGTTAAATTATCCAAATCCACATGCATTAGAATACAACTGATAAGAAGACCTAAGGCAACCTGAAGAAGTTCAAACCTGCAAGAACTGTTCCAAGCCAACATATCATGGGCCACTGCTAAATAGACAGCACAAATCAGAATTAGAGGCCCTTAGTTACCAAGCAAAATAGTAAAGAAAAAGAAAGAGGCTCGAGTTTATACATTGTGTATAATGTAATGAATAAATAACGTGAATACGTTTATTTAATACAATGCCCAAATAATAATAATCATAATTGAAGGCGAGCCTCCATCCTACAGACACCCTACTCCGTCCTTAGCTCTACAGCTGCACTTTGCCACACAAGCCTCGACCTCTGCCCACTGTAGACAGCCACGTGCAGTGGTCAACACTTCTGTGACCCTGCACTCGCTGCATATTTAAACTAGTTGCATTATAATGAAATTATCTAATGCTAATTACAACCAACTAAACAAACAACCACAACCAAACAATCCAAACAACACAGACAACAACAACAACTGTGCTCTACTGATGACAGCCTGGCTCGCTTCGATTCGATTGTAAATTATTCAAATTTCGAAAGTCGCTGAAAATGCCAGATTTAGCTTACGGGAAGAATTTAGTGCTTTGCCATCGATAAATTTAATGAAATTTCTTGCCATGATATTCAGGCTCAAATTGCCTCGTGGGCTTCCGCCTGTCTGTCTGTCTCCCTGTCTGTCCGTCTGTCTGTATGTGTTTGCCAAAGTGTCAGCTCATCGGGGAAGGGCGAAATAGGCAAAGCCTCCAGGCTTAGCATGCAATTCAATTAATGTTGCATAAGGCCCATCAAACGGGACAGCACGAACAATGCGGGCCAAGTCAGATGGAGAAAGTAGAAAAGGAGGCGAGAGAGAAACATGCTTAGCGAACAATAAGCTCGTCGACCTTGGACCGGACATGGTTACAAAGCAAACAAAGTGACGAAAGACAGAGGCCAGCACAAGTTGGAGCCAGTTGGGGGCACTACGAGTTTCGAATTTCTTTGCCTCTCCAAAGGTCAAACAGATTGAAGATCTAATAGCTCGGCCTATTGATTGTGGAAAGTGAAAACCCAGTGTGATTTTCAAAAGAAAGGGATTTCCTTTCCTCTATGAGATATCCAGTAAAGTGTTGGGAATACTTTCGATCCTAACCTACCTAACCAAGAGATCCCTAGAGATAATTTTGTATCATCTGTTTATGCCTAAAACTCATTTCAAACGAAACTCGAACAGAAAGTGTCTTGAAAGTTAAAAGAGTTCCGCAATATACGACTCTCTTTGTATTCCATATGATTAATGGGCCTATCACTCTCCTGCCTCCCTTTCCGCCGGAACCATGCAGCACAGTGTGAACAATTCCTAGGCATGGCACGCTTATTCAATTACAGAATGCTCAGCATCAGTTACAAGTCAATTGGCAGCAGCCGCTTAGCCCGCCTCCCTCCTAACTCTCTTCTCGCACTTCCCCTGCTCCTTGTTCTAGCTGCACGACCGACAGCTGCCAAGTTAAATGAAGTCAAAAATGTAAATTTCATTTGGGCGCCCAACGTGGGCCAAAGTCTTGTTCAGCAAAGAAGACTGAAGACGAAGCAAACTCGCAGCCGCAACGACTTGTAAGGCAGCCCCCAAAATATGCGCAATTAGTCTAGACAAGGGGGGTTGGGGCACGAGCGTAGGCATAGGCATGAACGGAGGGGCAAAGTGGCAAATTACAATGCTAGAAAAGGAAAGGGGGAGAGAGTGAGGGGGGTAGGGAGGGGACAAGCTGCCTGGCAGCTGTTGCGCCAGCTGAAGGACACGAGTTGCCTTCAGCCTGTTTGTTACAAGGGAATGAAGAGGGGGCGTGGGGTGGCAGCAACATGTGCTTCACACCCACACACACACACACACGCATACACACACACAAGCCTAGCTAAGCGTATGTGTGCTATCTTGGCAAACTTTCACTGAGATCGTCTGTCTCATTTTGCATTTTGTGTGGCCTTCCACGGAAAAGAAAACACACGCACACACTCATAAACTCACTCACTCACACACACACAGCGGGAAAAACCGTTAATTGACTGAGCTGCAAAAGTTGCAGCAAAAGGACAGAGACAAGGACAAACACACAGCGGGACAAAGACAAAGGACTCCAAATGCGATGCGATTACATTAGGCTAATGAGCTAATGGAACCACCTAATGGATCAGCCCTACCCCCGCCTCCCTCCCTCTCTCCTTCTCTCTCTCTCTCTCTCAATTCTACTCCGTGTTCCTTTTCACACTGCCCCCCTGCTCGCTGCTGCGGCAATTAGAGACGTTGTCGATTAGTCATTATCATCATGAATGCCTAATGAATGATTCATTCGACTGGCCTCGTCCTGAGTGCCTCTCACTCAATTCGCATCAAACTCAAACTCAGAGGGAGTGAGCACTGTGTTATATGTACCATATGTTTCGCAACTCAAGTTCAACTGAAGTAGATATATAGCTTTCAGGGTCGGATGTCAATTTGCATATCATTGAATACCTTTAGCTGTTTTTTATTAAGTATATTCAGCGATAAAGTAACCTATGCTGAATTTACTAAATAAGACCTTATTATCGATAAACTTATAATAAGTTATAAACTGTCTCATTATCTACTGCTGCTTCTCTCTTACTCCATCTTTCTCTGTCTTATAATACTGTAGAATATGTCTCCCCTCATCTTTCTCATCCCCTTGCCGTCTCTACCCCTCTGTGTCCATTCCATTCTCTCCCTCATTGCAACAATTTCCCACTGCTTATCTTGCTCATAACATTCGCAGTTCATTTGCTCATTCTAATTGCAACTAATTGTGGTTAAAAGCAACCAACAACATTTGTTGCTGCCCGCAAATTTAGTTGTTACTCAGTTCACAAAAACTCTCCTCTAGGGTATCCTCGTATATCTTACCATATATGTATATCTTTTCCACTTTTTATTGCCTCAACACAAAAGGAAATAATTTATGGCTTGACTTCAGTTTATTTATTCCACAAATGTAAATTTCCTTGGCAATCTTGTAGAACTATTAAGACAGTATATACTACATCATACAGTGCTATCAGTACAGGGTATACGAGTACGAACTGTATGCGATATGTCACAGTTAACAAATTGTTTTATGTTTTTATTGTGAGTGACAAATGTCCAATAAATTTGAACGGAGCTGCAACTCGAACTGAAACTCGTGTGGGCACGCAGAGGTATTCTGAGTGTATGTGTGTGTGTGTATTTTGGCAGCAGGTTAGACTGGGGAGAGAGGAGGATTGGCGCTGGCAGGGCGACTACATGTGGCAGCTGCGTCATGGAAAAACTCGCGTCATTGGCATTGGCAATAAGTAAATAAATAAATAAATCATTTGTGTGCATAGTCGGCGATATACATCGATAGATAGAGATAAATACCCCGCACACTCGACACTGTGTGCGTGTGTGTGAGTGTGTGTGTGTGTAGGTGTGTGTCATGGGATACGCTGGGTGGCAACAGCAACATCGACAGCGGCGCATGTCACCGACACCACTTGAAAGCAAAATTGAACTTGGCGCCTTTCAGGCTCAGGCCGTAACACATGGCGCATACTTGATATTTGTGTTATGCTACCGCCAAACATGTCATATCTTGCACACTTTATGACTCACACAGACACACAGCCTAAAAGCAATGCCGTTACTCCCCCTCCTCCCTCTGCACGGGGCCAGCAACTATTTTTAGGCAAAGCATTTAACAAAGAAACGAAACGTTTATAAAAAGAATTTCCATTCTCATTCTCCATGCAAGTGAAATTTTTGGCAAGAGGAATTTCAAAATACACGAAAAGTAACACACGCATACACACAAAGTGAAGCAAAACAATCACGTGCACTGGGGCAGACAGTGTGAAGAACTTTTGGGTACCCTTTAGTCATGTGTTGACGATAATCCGCGACTTGTTACTTGAAAAACTTCTTTATTTATTGAAGAAAGTTAAAAAGAAATTTAAGAAAGTGAGATTATATATTAAACTATAAGTATGTGAAATATGCGAACCTTAGGTCACATATTATGCATCTCAAAACTTTCTGTAATAAGTAAAAATTAAAAATATTTTCTACACTAAAATCTGTTGCCGGAAGTTAAAGAGAATCGTTAATAACCACTAACCTATCCTCCATTTCACACAGACACGTTTACAGGGTATGTGAGGCGAGATAAAAATATGAAAATGAATTTCGAAAAGCAATTTGGCTGTTGGCATGCCTGGCTTTTGCCTGTCTCGCCAGCCTTTTGCCGTTCGCCTTTCAAGTGTCCATCAACGTATTTGACAAGTGCGCTGATTTCAGTCCATACACTCGCCGTTTAAGCCCTGCACACTCCCCTCCCTCCCCCCGGCAGCCGCCTCTGCGTTTTATCTCTCATCAAGTGATGGTTCTGCCCCCGCCCTCTCCATCATTCCCCTACTCCTCTTTAGCAAGCAAAGGAAGCACCTTTAGCTCTGCTTTGCTGGTTTTCCCTGTGTGCTTGAGTCATTATTTGGTCATGCTTGCAATTTCCGCTGCTCACCGCCCTCCCTCATCCCTCTCTCCCTTTTTGCTTTTGCCATCCATCTAGCTGCTACCTCTGCCGGAAGTTGTTGCTCTGCCAACAGCAACGGCAGCAGCAGCATCAGTCTCTCCCCTCCCCCCTTTGCCCACACGTCGCCAGGTGGTTGCGCCGCTGCCCTAATGAATAATACAAGAGACGAGCTGACGGAACAGATGAGCAGCCGCCGGATCCCCGAAAAACTTTGCCCAATGAAATATTTAAATCGAATACGAGGGCACGAGCACCGAGTTGCCTTTGAGTGCACTTGTCGCTAGGTAACCAAAAACCAAAAATAAAAACTAACTCAAAAAAACAGTCGAAATAATGTTGAAATTGCTCTGGAAATATGACTAACTGAATTTAATTGTCTGCTAGCAATGAAAGCAGTAAAACAAATAGAAGACAAACTACAAAACAAATATCTAAAAATGCCTATCAAAATGGCATGTTGGGCAAAATATGCCAAACAGCGGGAATACAAATGAAAATAATACCTGGACTGGAATTTTCATTTCTCTTTTCATTTGCAGAGAATGAAATATTTAACAAAATATGCTTAATTGAGAAACTAGCTAAAATCAAATTAAAACGGAATTTCCGCAATTGAAATAGAGAAATACGAGACGACCTAATAAACCTATTTTAACGGCATTTGTACCTATCGTAAAATACAATATATCATATTTCATAATGAATATGCCTAATAAACAGCATAACAATTGCCAATTAAAGTCAAAGGCCAATCAAATGTTGTGGGGAATTGAAGTTGCCTTTGCTGCTTACCATTGCCTTTCTATTCTGAATAGGTCTATCTGCCACGCCCCCGCACTCACTTGGGTAAGCTAAAACTATGCAAACATTGTGCATTTTGCACAATTAATCAAATATTTTTATTGAATTCTGTGTGCGTGGGGCAAACAAAGACAACAAACCAGAGACAAATGTTGGGTTAAGCCGTTTCAACGCCGCAAGGGCAACGGGCGGAAAAGGTAGGACGGGCTGGTGCAGGCCTAGCAGCCTAGTGGGCGTGGCAACGAGGGAGGGAAGCGGAGAGGTAGTAGGTGGTAGGTCAGACCTTGCTTTTGGGCGCGTTAATGGGCCAGCTGACAACGTGCCAAACAAGCAAATGCCCAGTAAAATGATGAATGACGTCGAGTGTCTGTGTGAGTGAGTGTGCTAGCGTATGTGTGTTGTGTCAGTGTGTGTGTGTAAGTGTTTGCTAGATAGACAGAAAGTGACTAGAGCAAGGCTGAAATTCGAGCAACTCGACTCTACGACCCGAAATTGTCATAAATCGCATTTGTGCATTTGCATTAGATGCGGCTCGTTGGGCGCCAGACAGAATGATAGAGATGGAGACAGCAAGAAAGCAAGAGAGAGCGAAAGATAGAGAGAGAGAGAGAGGTGGGGGGGAGGGGAAGGCAGATAGAGATAGACAGGGCGCAACAATGTTTCAAAACTTGTTCAGCTTGATGCGAATGCAAATGCTGCTTGAGCCTTTATGCAAATGTTATTCATGAATATCACTATGAATAAGACTGCGAAACATGACTACAACTGTAAACGGTAGAGGGAGACAGAGATAGAGACGTAAAAGAAGTGTGCAAAAGAGACACAAAGAAAGAGAGTGCATATTGCATTGTATCCAGCTCTTGCTCTGGCAGTGGCTCAGTTCCTGGCTTGGGGTTTTATTTTGATTTTACGACATGATGCAGACATAAAATATGAGCAGATTAACACGCACATGCACGCACGTTCGCGATACAGAGCTTGATTTGATGTGCACAGGCGACAAAAGAACAGCAAACGAATTGCGTAAGAAGTAAACACAATATATCGATTGAATTATCGATACAAACAGACAAAAGAAAGCAGTTTCAAGGCTAACGCTGCATAGTCTCTGCAATATCTAAGAATTTGTGTACCGATTAATTACAATTTGACGAGCCGGAGACGTCGATTACGAAGTACTTCTTGGTTTCGCTCTATTCAATGCTTATAATCGATAACCATAAAGGTGACAATAACCTCACACACTCTCTAAATATCGATAAAAATATACCCTTGTAATTATAATATTTTTTGTAGTTCCAACCTTAATCGGCAAGTCTCTGTGGTTATCGATAGTTGATCTCCACCACATCTTTGACTCTTCAATTTAACCTTAATGACAAGTCCTACTGCGATTTGCGCACTTCTAAGCTAATTATCGATAGCTCACACCCTTTTCAACTATCGATAACAATGACGCCGCCTTTGTCGGCAGCGCTTATGCTCTTGCTTTGCTTTGGCTCTGCTTATCGCGGTGCCTAAGTAGTTTTCTGACTGCTTGCTGCCTTGTGAGTGTGTGAGTGCATTTATAAGTGCATTTAGCAGTGCCTGTGACTGCATGTGTGAGTGTGTGTGTGTGTGTGTGTGTGTGTGTGTGTGTGTGCATGGGTGTGTGTTTTATTTTACTGCCGCTGCTGCTTCCAGTGCTTTCAGCTTGTGTCGTGGCGTCTGTAACGCTTCGCTAAACCTTTTGTCTGCCTCTTTGGTTCACAAGTGCAATGAGTGTATGTGTGCGAGTATGTGTGAGCGTGTGTGAGTGTGCGTGTGTGTGTTGCTTGATTCGTGTATCATGTGAGGCGCTTGTCAGTTGTTTGTTTATGCCGCATCGCCTCATGTGACATCATTCAATTGAGACGAAGACATCGCTTTGAAACTGAGTCCTAAGTGAGGAAGCGTTCAGTGTGACACGAATAAGAACAACACGTGGCAAATAACGAAGTATAAAATAAAGTTAAAACTCAAAAAAAAAACAACACCAAGATGATTTTATGGACTGTAAGTAGACAGTTTAACTGATAATTGAAACAAATCAAAAATAATCAAAACGAAATCTTGCCTGGGTTCGGTTCGTGCTTGCTGTTATCGCTCACGTTGCCATCGCTAAGCAATAAATGTATTTCGCGTTTTATTCCTCGCTCTCTCTCTCTCCCTCTCTGTGTCTTGTGCCTTTTTTCACCTCTAGCTGGGGTCCGTTTTCGGCTCTTGCATTTCTGTTTATAGTTTTTTTTCTAGGGTAACGCCTTGAGCTAACTGTAAACAAAGCTGCAGTACGCTCGCGCTCTCGCTCACGCTCCACCTCCTCTTTTCGCTGTTGCCCGCCCTCACTTGTTTGCTTTTGCTCTCGCTCTATCTCTTTCGCACCTTTCCCGCTGAGTAAAGCTATTTATTGGCGCATTTAAAACAGATTTAGCTAAACTTTGCCCCCTTTGGCGCCACGTGGCGCCACCTGGTGTTCATATGCTAATTGACTTTGCTCGAGTTCATCAAATGGCCATAGCTCTCATGTGCACACACGCCCCCCTCTCCCTCACTCACTGTCTCTCACCGGGTCTCTGGGCGTGGCAGTGCATAAATCAACGACGCATTTCATTATTATTTTTTTTTCTATTTTGCATTTTTCTTTTTCGAAAACATTGCAAATTTTCTCTTTGTTTTTTTGTTCTATTCAACTAGAAGTTGTGAGTTTTTTTCCGGCTGGAGTGAGATTTATTGTGAGATTAACGGATGCGAGCGGGCGGTGATGCAGAGAGATAGAGTAGAAGGAGGAAGAGCGAGAGCGGGTGGCAGAGGCAGAGGGACCCAGTTTACTATGCAAACAAGTGGCAAATGAAACGACGCCGACGTCGATGCCGACGCTGCTGCTACGGCTACTGCTGCTGAAGCTGGCGTTGACGTCGACTGAAAACTATTAAAAATGAAATGGGCTCTGCTGAGAGAGAGGTGGGCGTGGCATCACATGGCATAGACAGACGAAGGAAAGGCAGACAGACGCAGAGCAGTCGCCGCTAGCCGGCGGCCTTTGCATGTATTATGCATGTGCACACACACACACACACAGAGAGAGAAAGGCACCGACGATTGATGTGTGTGTAGGGGCAGAACAGCTTATAACACAACAAAACAACAACAATGCAAGAAATATATGTAGGCACAGTATAAGAAGAGGAGATACCCAGCAGAAGCTGGGTTGAGCAAGCCTTAGAGCTAAGCACGATAACAAGTTATCGAGTAATCGATAAAAAGGATTTCTGTATGTTATCGCTATGTTCGATAACAAAAGTAATTGTTTCTCCGGCTCAAAGCGCATTTTGTTATCGATAGTTATCAATACATATCGATAACAAACGGATAACATGTAGGTCGAATTTCGAAGACTTCAAATAGTTCACTTAATTTCGATAGTTATCGATACATTTCGATAATTTATCGTTTATGTTCAATAATTAATCGATAACTCTGGTTTTTCCAACTGATATCAGCATACCCAAACAACAAACTACAACCACTATCATTATCATCATACCCCGCTTTAACCCTTTGCCGTGCAGGGTACACATGAAAAATGTGCTGGTCATTGCGTAAAAATAAAGCGTATACGCAGCGTAACACATGTATGTAGGTAAAGGTGAAGCCTGGCCTGTATACACAAATGATATATATACACACACACACACATATATACACTGTAGGTGCCTATGCTGCAGTGCCCACACACAAACACACAGACACAGAGAGAGAGAGGCTGGTGAGCTTTATGTTAACGTGTGTGTGAGATAGGACGCACTTGACGCAATGCCCACTCCGGCTCGGTTAGCTCTGCCGGCAAGCTTTTTGTCGGATTTTCTATATATGACCCATATACGTCCATCCCAACCGTACACGGAGCACTGCACTCGACGCACGGCCATAACCGAGAAAGCAACAAACTGCGACAGCCAACGACACGTTTGTCGATCAGGTATGCAAATGACACAGTTGCGATGACACGACAAGTCTCGCGAGTATTCGCAGCGAATATCGGCAAACACCAAAAGATAATTCAAATACATTTCAAATGCGCAAATGGCCCCAAAAACTGTGCAGAGTGCGAGTTCATTCAATGTATTTACATGTATCAAGTTCAAGCCTCAGCAAAGTTTGCTATGGAAATCAGTAGAAAACAATAGAGTAAGCTACAATCGAACGTTCTCGACTATTATACATTCATGAGCCCGCCCAGCTGTGCTTTGAGTGTTTTGTGTGGCATACTTTCAAGCGTTGCTTTGAGAAGAGTAACCTACTAAAATTGTTGCTTAAATAACTACTCTGTAATTTATCCCATCACCACCAAATTTTTAGAAGTCATTACTACAGTGTCAGTTATTGTGTTTACTAAAAATAAACCATCTCTCATTAAAATAAAGCTTGTGACTTAATTCTAATCAATTTATGGAGGCGGAAGTAGGTGAAATTCTGCAAGATCCTTGATCTTGTGTACTTTCCAGCGAGTATAAAATACTTGTAGAATTTCAAACATGTCAAGCTAAAAACTTTGGCAAACTTTGCTAATGCGGTTGGCAACTCTACTGTATGTAGTTAACCCAATCTGTCAAGCCAACAGATTGTACTTGCTTAGTTCAATTGAAATATTTCCCACCCCTAGAGAAAATAAACTAGAGAAAATAAAATAATAGCAAAAACTTGCTTTAACTGAGTTTTTTACTTGCCCACTTAACCAACTTAATTTTCCACTAGAAAAAAGCTAAATAATACTAATTATTTATAGCCAATATTTACTTGTGAGTCGAGAGAGGGAGACAGGAAGAGAGGAAGGGAGACAATGGGCGAAAATGACAAATCTGACGACACTTTATATTAAAGCGTTTTAAGTGCGGGACATTAAGTTCTTGCAACGAGCCATGCGACAAGTTGAGCGGCTACTTACTGCGCCAGCAACACAAAACAACCTCTCCACTGCCCCTACCTTGCCACACTTCAAGTACCTCCCCCCATGACGCCGCCCCTGCGCCGGGCAAAGCAAAGAACAAACATCAGACAAATGCGTTGTCCGGTGGCGCCCAATTTGTTTTTCTTTCGAGTTTAATTTGAAACCTGCGCAGAGTCCACGTGCAGCAGACAACCCCGCCCTCCCCCTTTCCCCCTCCGTTGTTCCCCTTTCACCTCCACTATCGGCCTGATGGTGGTGCCCCTGCCTGTCTGTCTGCCTGGCTACGCCTCTGCTGCCGCTTCAGCAACAGTTTGTTTAGTGCCAAAGACCAAAAGCAAATTTTGTTTGCTGCTTTCAGGGGCGGACAACAAGGGGGCTGGGGCAGGGCGTGGCAACAAAAAATGCTTGCGCTGCGAAGCTTGGAAAATGTGTTTATTTAGGATAACTTGACTGCCGACTGCCTGCTGCCAGTTGACAATTGCCAAGCAGAGAAAAGCAGAGCAGAGCAGAGCAGGCGGGAGGCAGCCCCAAGGGGTGTGGCGGAGCTGCAAAGGTGGTTGGGGGCGGGGCACAGACAAAGGCACTCGAATGCGCGCTGCGTGGCACACAAAGCGCATTATGGGGAAAAAGTCGCGACCCGCTTGGGCGGCTCCCGCTCTCTCACTCCCTCTCCCTCCCTCCCCCCGACCAGTGTTCGGCTGCGCCACTGTCGAAAGCCCAAGCAAATTGTGCGACCTTTGCTTTTGTGCTGCCCGCCCCTGATTGTTGTGCTTGTGCTCGTACTGTGTTGTTGTTCTTGCAGTTATTGTTGTGGCAAATTAATAAGCAGTCGCTGTCGCCGTCGCCGTCGCAGTCGTCGTCAGCGTCAGCGTAGCAGCAGGCAGCAGGCAGCGCAGTCGCGTCACATAAATCAACAGCACAAAACGAGAAGCAGCGGCAGAAAAAACAAGTAAAAAAGCGCGCTAAAAGAAATCACAGTAATTAATTAATGTGTGTGTGCGTGTGGGTGTGTGTGTGTAAGGGTGTGTGTGGCTGTGCGTGTGTTTGTGTGTGCCCTGGGTGCTGCCTCATAAATTAATTGCCGCCCCCGGGGCCGCACAGGGGCACATGGGATGAGGGCCAGGCACTTAATCAAAGATTTTTCGCATTTCGCTTGTAAGTCGCTTTTATTTCATTTGTTGTGCGTGTGTAGCAGCGAGCGAGAGTGTGCGTGTGTGTGTGTGTGAGTGAGTGTGCATAAGAGTGTGCCTAGGAAACAAATCTCAACAGAGTCAGACCGTATGAGGATAGTATGGGATTCTTTACAGTGCTCGTTTTGTGTCCCCACTGACGGAAGAACCTCCTCTGTGTACATCCTGTGTACACCTGAGTGTGTGTGCGTGTGTGTTTGTGAGTGTGTGTGTGCGTGTGTTTGTATGTGTGCACCTGTGTGTGTGCTTAATTTTTATGCTCGTCTGTTTTTTAACACTGCTCAACGTTAATTTAAATGTAGCATATACACAGCATGCGAAAAAATATGAACCCTACTCAATCGACTGCCTGACAACGACTGACAAAAGCTGACAGTTATGAGGACCACTGGCACAGTTTGAAATGAGAAACTGCTGACCTTCCTCTAAATTCTGCTAACAGTCAGGTGCATTGGAAAGTAGCCGGCAGAGGGAAAGAGAGAGTAAGAGAGAGAGACAAAGAGAGAGAGAAAGGTAGAGTAGACACAATTAGCAATGAGAAGGTCCTCAGTTAGGGTCCCCTAGGTAGCGATCTTCGTGTCCTGCCCCACTCTGAAATAGAACATGAGCCCGTTGCAACCTTGAGAGAGGGTCGCAGAGCGAGATACTGCTCAGGCTATACTAGTCTTCGCTTTACTGCCTTCAGCAGAGGATATACATATAAGTAGTTTGCCTAACGGAGAATTTATAAGATGCGAGATACGAAAAACTCCGATTAAAAGTGAAAGTTAAATGGTCAAAGAGGAGGTAAGTAACTATCGGAAGGAAGAGAATACAGATTTAGCCGAGATCAGGCAAAGTTGAAAACCTTAAAAGTCTTAAAGTCCCATCGCATCTTTTGGAGTAAAAGTCATGTACCTAAGCAATCTTAGTATTTACTAAGGTTTCTCACAATATGAGCTTTCTTTAATCTTTTTTCTCTTTGGAAATGTCTATAAATTTGCAGTTCCTTCCTTACTAACTGCTGGCCAATCCTTAACCCACATTTCATTAAAGTACTTGCCAACTAGGGCAACTTCAGGCAACGATTCGGTTTGGGTAGCCAACTAATTAGCCAACGGTAAAAGGAAACCGAATGTGAGTGTGAGCTAATGAGCGATAACAGAGAATGGCTCAGGTAATTTGAGGATGCGCTTCAGATTTTTACTTAGGCCTGATTAGCTGCGGCTAATTGGATGGCCATTTTGGGAGAGAGCAAGAGCAAGTAATCCTAAATCATCTGCAGCAGACTTGTTGCCGGCACTCCTCCTTCTGTTTCTGCTTCTTCTTCTTCTTCTACTTCTTTGGGCAATCCGTACACTGTGCGCTGCCACTTGAGTAGCAGCAGGTGGCAACTGGCTGCTTGCCGCAGGCCAGGCAGCTTTGCCACTTGGCCCCGACTTGAGTTATGGCTCACATGGCGGCTGCCGGCGGTGCTTGGATTTGGCTCCGTTTCCATTTCCATTTTGCAGCCTCAACTTCAGCAACAACTTTAGCATCTGTTTGCCTATCTCCCTCCACATCTCTCTCTCCCACTTGCTTCTTCTTCCTTCCTCTATCTCTCTGGCTATCTCCGTTTGGGCCACTTTCTTCAGCATTTCCTTTCCCTAAGTCGCGTGTGAGTTCATGAAAATCTGACACGCATAAATTGCGATAGCAACAAAAACTTCCCTCCCCTCTCACTCTCTCTCTGTCTCTCTTCCACTTGCTGTGTGTGTACGGAAACAGCAAGCGGAAACGGAAACAACGTAAAGCGGAAGCGCATGTCTAACAAGTTGCTGAAAGCGATTTCAGACGCCGCGAGACGTGCGCCAAATGTGATTAGTACACACGGCAAGTGGCCATCAGCTCGGACTTGCCACATTCCTTCAGTTCCACCTCTCTCTCTCTCTCTCGCCTCTTTCTTTGGCTTCCTTTCTCACTCGTGGCATATGCAGCTTGCCCTGCACACATATGGGACTTGGCTGTGGGATTAGAATTGCCTTCGGCCGCAACTGGCGGCGGCAAACGCTGCCAAGATGTCGCCAGTTTAGTTTCATTTCAGCAAATCCTTTTGCTATCCTAGCCAGGGCGCACCAAGTAGGGTATATCAAGTATATCTGTGGCCTATATATGGCAGCAAGGTCAAGCATATATCACATGATTTATCACGCTGTACATCCAACTAGTGAGCCACTTGGAAAGTAGCTAGTAATAAGTACGACTGCCTTACTTTATGCTTAGTCTACTATACAGTTACTTAGCCATATAGCAATTGCAGATTATAGCAATGCTAGTCACAGCACTATATAGTTAGTTTCATTTCATGCTAGAAACTTTTTCTAATGAAAATTTTAGTTGCAAAGCTTTTGAAATGAAAATAAATTCAGAAATATTTAACTTATTTCAGAAACTTTGCCAAGGTTACAAAAAGTGAGAAAAAAAACTCGTAATACCCTGTAAAGCGCATAGAAAGCAATGTGCAATGCTTGGTGTGTAGAATAAACTTGGTTTGTTTTCGAGTTTTTATTCCTATGCTGAAAACAACGAAAAGGGGAAGATAAAACAATATTCGATTCAAAAAGAATGAAGAGATCATAGTGTATAGTAGGATCTATAAATATTGATATCTATCTACATCAAGGAATAAATAAGAGTGTCCTTAACTTACATGAATACATAGAGGAAATAATTTATAATTGTTATCATGATCAAAATAATTAAATTTAATAAAAATTTTCTCTAATTTCAATTCTTTCAACTGCAGTTAACTGTAATCTATATATTACTGCATTATAACCCTTATAAACTCTTCAAAATATCAACCAAATACCTAGGCATTACACTCCATCGATAGAGAAGTAAAAGCTCAACTCATGCTAACCCACTTACAGGGTATAGGCTAGTTGCCTCGACCGCAAAGCGTTACCCACTGTGGCTTGGCTGGGGATCCCGCTGACTTTGGTTATTGTTGCTTTTTGCTGTTGTTGTTCCTGTTGTTGTTGTTGTTTTTGCGGTTGTTTTGCTCTCTTGTTTGCCTACTTTTCGTGTTTACCCAACGTCGCATAAAAATAGCACAGCAGCAGCAGTTGGCGTCGCAGTCGGCGTCGCAGTTGGCTGGCAGGCTGGCGCTGCATTGCATTATGCGGTTGTCGCCTGCGGTTTGCGGTGGCAGACCACTGCTCCCCCACCTCCCTCTCCCGCACCCCTCCTCCGCCCCTCTCTCTCTCTTTGTCTTTCTCTCTCTCTCGCGCCTGTGTGCCTTACGCTGCGGTTTGTGTCGTCTGCGTAAAGGCTTAAAGTATTACCGTTACAGTTACCGTTACAGTCAGCTCTGCTACTCCCCTCCCCACCACGGCTGCCCCCGCGCATCGCGCTAGGTAAGCCAAATGTTGACGACGACATTTGCAGCTGCTTTTGGCTTTGGCTTTCGCTTTCAGTTGTCCCCTCCATCTCTCTCCCTTTCGCTCTTCCACTCTCTCTGTTGCTGTCGCTGTCGCAATATGAGCAACTTTTTGTTGCTGCTTCGCAACAAATTGCTGTAAGCTGTGAAACTAATCCGAATACAGTTCTTTTTCCTTCTCCTTTTCGTTTCGCGTGCCCTTTGCTGCCTCGTTCTGCTGCCGAACTACTTTGCCGGATTACTTTGGGATAGTTGTTGTTACAGTTGTTGTTCCAGTTGTTGTTCCAGTTGTTGTTGTTGTAGTTGTTGCTGTAGCTTTTGGCAACAGGCGACCATTTGACTTGCGGCTAAGTAGTTTGCCCTTGCCCTGAAGCACCCCCCCACCACCTTACTCTTGCCTGCCTACCGAACCGCGCCTCATTAAGCGACGTGCGGCAATTTTTACGTGCCTCTCGTTTCGTGCAATTTTCGTTGCATACTTTTCAGCAGCTACTAATAAGCACCTAAGCGAATTGACGCCGCTTGCGCCGCTGCTGCTGCTGCTGCTGCTGCTGCCGCTGCTACACACAAAAGGCGGTCACACTGCACTCGCGTAAATACTATTTAAATACCGCAGCTAAATTTGGCTTACTTTATGCGCTTGACTCGTGCCAAAAACGGCCAGCAAGAGCGGCGACAGAGAGAGAGGCAACGAGTGCAAGCCAAACATTTTGAATTAATTGCACACACGGCACAGTTTGGGTCCAGCTACGTCGGGGTTATTAGGCTAATGAAGAAATATGTATATGAAAGGAATTTCAGGGTTTATCGACAGAAGGTTTTCAACTGTACTATATTAACCCAGACTAGTAGTGTTTGTAGGCTGAAGTTATGCTTATTGTGGTCATTCAAATCACATGTGGCAAAACATAGCCTACTTTTTGGTGCAGTAGTTACAGCTCGGTCTCGGTTTCAAGATCAGTCCTTCCTCTCTTCATCTCTCTCTCTATATATACATATATGTATATACATATATGTATATATATGTCTCCCTCCCTATTCTCTCTCTCACCCCCCTCATTCTCTGCCGCTTTGTTGGTTTATCAACTTGGCCATAAATTTTGTAAATAGCGAAAAGGAGGTCGCCTTATCGCGTTGCCTGTCAATGTCAAAAGCGACAAAACTGCAACAACCACAACCACAAAGACTGCGATCGAGTGCACCCCAATTCGAAGGAAACCATACGAAGGCTACAGTCTCGACAGTAAGATACCCTTCGCTCTCTGTCTATAGACTGAATGGATTGAAATCTCCAGATTTCTCCAGCCTAAATGGCAAAGTTGGTATGCATAGCTGAGATCAATGTGTTCGTACAGACACAAACATACGGACCTGGCTAGTAATCAAGAGTACATATAAGGTAAGCCACGCCTCCTTCTGTCTTTTACATACATGTGCACAGGTTAGTTTACCTCTTTGACCATTTTAAATGGGTATGAAAACAACCACAACAGCTGCAACAGGAACAGCAAGTAGGGTAAGCCACAACTGCAGGTGAGCGGGACAGAAGGAAAAGGGAAGGTGGCATGTGGCAAGCTGGCATGAGGCAGTCGGCAGGCACTGTTATCCAAGCGATGATGACAGCTCAAGTTGTCGTCGCTGTTGTTCTCCTTGTTGTTGTTGTTGTTGTTGTTGTTGCAACTGTATTTCGCGTTTGCTTTCAATTTCATTTTGTGCATTTCCGTCAAGCGGAAATTCGCGTAAATTTGCCGGCATGTCCAATGGGCAGAAAGAGAGAGAGAGAGCGAGCCAGCACACATAGAGAGTGAGAGAAGGGCAGAGGGAGAATGGGCAGCAGCTGCTGTGCCGGAAGTTGATGCAAGTCTAGAAACAAGTGCCAAATGCCGGAAGCGCATGCGACAATCGTTTGAAACCAAGCGAAAAGGGAATGAGAACGAGAATGAAGCCGAGCACAAAGGCAGCAGGAGAAGCTGGCGAAGAGGGATAAGGACTAGGAGAAGGAGCAGGACCAGGAGCAGGAGCAGGTGCAGCAGAGGCAAAGCCAGAAATGAGAAACAGTTTGAAATGAGTGAAGACAAATGCAATTTAGAGGCTTGTTTCTATAGAGAAAGGCAGAGAGGGACAATGACAGAGACAGAGAGAGAGAAAGAGAAAGAGAGGCAGACAAAAGGGCGGACGCTTTGTGGGTTCAACGAACCGCAGATAATGTTGCAGCTGCTCGATGGGCGAGCAAAGACAATGCGACAAAAAAGAGAAGGAGGCAGTTAAGGAAAAAAGGTTAGGCAGTAAACGTTGCAATGAACACACAGATAAGACAGCAAACGAACTAAGAGAGTGTGGATGAGGGCGTTGGCAATCATTGTAAATGTGTGGACTGGGTAAAGCCTTTGAAACATAACACTTTAATAAGCTTAGCAGGCATTGTTTATTGTAGAGTGGGGTGAGATACCCAGAACTCACAGTAGAGCGATTACTCTTTAACCTCAATCAGCTATTATTATCATACCTCATCATTACAAGCTCTTTATATTCAGCTTAATCCCTCTCTTTCTTCTTCAACACAAATCTTTGCATAAATGATTTTTAGTTTATTTTAAAGTCTGCTTTGTCTATGCAAGTAAAATGTGTCTCTGTCATTCCCAATTAGATCATTTTTCTTCTATTTGCCATTATTGAATATCGATCTCTATCGCTCTATCTATCAATCTCCTCCCTTTCTCATGCAGCTAATGAATCATTTGATGACATAAGCTGCCTTTGCTTTCTCTCTCTCTCTCTCTCTTGATTTCTCTTTAGCTTTAATGTTCACTGATTCCTTTGTAATTTCCTGACTTTCTGACCAAGCGCCCTTTTCATTCATCTCCTGCTCCTGCTCTCTCTTCCTCTCTCTTTCTCTCTGTATCCCTTGGCTTTCTTTAGTGTCTCATCAGCCGTGAATACCCCTTGATTACCTCACTTCCTTGCTGCCCTCTCAGACCATTCATCTATCTATCCATCTGTGCTACCTTTCGTCCGGCAATCCACTCAGTTTTTATTCGTTAGCCCCCTCCCCCCCCCTACATCCCCTCAAGAAATTCTACCCCCACCTGGTCGACCCACTTAAGCACTGGCTAAGCTCTGCTCCAGTTCACCCCTGCCTCTCTCTCCGTGGGCTTCCTCTTTTATTGTGCCTGTGGCTCGTCTTTATCCATTTATGCCCAATTTCATTTGCGTATTTCCATTTTGCGTTTTTATGCCTTCTACGTTTTCGCTTCGAACTACGGTTATGATGAAGTGATTGAAGTGCCTTCTCATTCCGCCTCGACCTTCTCTCGTGTCCACTCTCAATGGCCGCCAGACATGCAACACATTTGGGAGCGGGGTGAGGCGGCTTTGGACGTTGTCGAGTTGCCCCGCGGGAATCCGACGTGTTGCTATTTGCTTCAATTTCTATTTCTGTTTTTTGTTTTGGGCGGTATTGTTTTGTTTTCTTTTTTCCTCTCCCTCTCACCACTCTTTTTATTTCTTTCCCCTTTTCTCGCCCCCTTTTTTTATGTGCATTGCGTGCTAATTGGCCACGTGATGGCGACAAATCGAGTTTAAATGGCCGACGACCTTCTGCGCAAACAATTTTATTGTTCTCTCCTGTTAAGCTTCTGCCTTCGCTTCCTCTTCCTTTTCCTATTCCTCTTCCTATTCCTATTCCTCTTCCTATTCCTCTTCCTATTCCTGTTTCCTAGTTTTCGATGCCGTATGCTTGATACCCACAAAGTGTTTTAATACACGATCTAAGATAACCCAATTCTCTTTTTCCCCTCTCAACTATTTTGTTTCTCCTTTTTAACTCTCTTCGTTTTCACCTTGAATCCTCTTCTATGTATCTGCTGAAGTTGATCGTCACTCTTCTACTTTTCTTCCTCTTTTTATTCTCCTATCTTTGATTCTTATTTGCGTCGAACTCTTTTACTAGCTTCCAATGTTTTCGACTCTCTTCTCATCTATTTGTTCATCCTATCCTGTATGTTCTGTCTGTTCGTCTGTTCTGTCTGTCCCTCTTTCTCTCCCTCTCATTCTCTCTCTCTCTCTATCACACTCTACCTCTCTCTCTCGCTAGATCTCTATCCCTTCCTCGCTTTTTAAATGTATGCCAAGTGGCAAAGCCGCGGAGGCTTGGCATAATGAGCCACTGACAGCGCCCAAGACTCCCACAGCGCCGGGCCGACAATTGCTTTGACCTTGGTTGCAGCTAAAACTGAAACAGTTGCGCCAACCCTCCCTTCCCTTCCTCTCTCTCCTGCCAACATCCCTTCCCCCTTACCACACACACACACACACACACCCGCATTTATTTTTATTATTATGCTCCGACAGTTTCCATAATTTCGCAGCATTTGTATAAAATTCGCATATCTGCGCCTATTTAACACCCGAGTGGGCGTGCCCAGCGAGCCGAGACGGCAATGAGGAGCGCCAGATAGCGGGAGAGAGGAAGAGGGGGATAAAGTAGGAGGTAGGCAGGACACAGGGCGGGGTTTGGTAACGAGATGCTATCATTAAGAGCTTTACAGCAAAGCGTCGACAATAAAATTAATTAAAATTCAATAAATTGACGCGCCAAATGAAAGAGAAGATACAAAGAGGGGGAGGAGAGGAGAGAGAGGACTGTATTTACGTTTCAATACTTCCCTGATGGGATCTTTCAAATGAAAGAGGGAGGAGGGGGAAGTGCTGGTGCTTTTCGGCTTATGTTAATGCTCAATTACAATTGTTGTCCTTGTTTGAGTTTCCGCTGAAGGAAGAAGAATGTGAGAGGGGAGAGGGGAGAGACTGGGAGGGGGAATCGGGGATTGAATGGAAAGTGCGTAGGGCCAAATGAAAGCAAATAGAGAGGTGCAAAATCATTAACATTTTGCGTTGAAACGGAATCCGATTGCCCATTCCGATTGTCGATTGCCCTGCCCCGATTCACCGATGATTTTGTCGCCCACCTGCTGTGCCTGCCATGGCTGAAATTCGTAATTGGCTTTTGGTTATTCAACTCGCCCAAATTGGGCATTCATACTCATTCACTCGTTGATCAATGATTATTGCCGTTGGCAAAACATTTCAATTACATTTCAATTTGTTTTTTAGACCGTTGACAATTTTTAATTAGCAGTTGCCGAAAGAGAGTTTTCGAGTTTCGAATACGAAATTCTCTCGAGGAATTAATGGGAATTTGCAATGGAGTTTTGGTGGGTTTGGAATTGAAATACATTAGAATGGGCGCAGGGTATGAGTGGAAAAGATATACATTCATGTATCTCTGTTCTACGTAGTTCTGTGGGCTTTGGTTTGCCGTCTGGTTTGGCCTTTCGCTTGCTTCAAATAACTATTTTTCTTCCATTCTTTTCGTGGAATCTTTTGCATCATTCTTCTTTTATCTTGATGCTCTTATATCTTTTTCTCTATCAATCAATTAATCATTAGTCAATCAATCAACCAATCAGAAATCAATCTCCCATATAAGCAATCTATTTTCCTTTGTATCAATCTATCGGTCTATTAATCTTTCAATCCATCAATCTAGCAATCTATCAATTTATTAATCTAGCAATCTATAGATTTATCAATCTATCAATCTATCAATCCATCAATCCATCAATCTAGCAATCTATCAATATATCAATATATCAATATATCAATATATCAATATATCAATATATCAATATATCAATATATCAATATATCAATATATCAATATATCAATATATCAATATATCAATATATCAATATATCAATATATCAATATATCAATATATCAATATATCAATATATCAATATATCAATATATCAATATATCAATATATCAATATATCAATATATCAATATATCAATATATCAATATATCAATATATCAATATATCAATATATCAATATATCAATATATCAATATATCAATATATCAATATATCAATATATCAATATATCAATCTATCAATCTATCAATCTTTCAATCTTTCAATCTTTCAATCTACCAATCTATCAATTTATCAATCTAGCAATCTATATATTTATCAATCTACCAATCTATCAATCTATCAGTCCATCAATCCATCAATCTATCAATTTATCAATCTATCAATCTACTAATCTATCAATCTATCAACCTACCAATCTACCAATCTATCAATCTTTTAATCGACCAATCTATCAATCAATCAATCAATTCATCAATCTTTCAATCAATCAATCAATTAATTAATCCATCAAACTTTCAATACATCAATCTATCATTATTTCAATCAATCAATCATCTATCTGATAATATATATAGCTTTCAATCAACCAATCAATCAATCAATTGATCGATCAATCAATGTTTCTGTTAATCAATTTAACTGCCTTTCTTTCAAACAGTCTCAATGTATTAGTCTATCAATCTATCAATCGATCTAATGATCATTTTCGTAAGCAATCTATCATCTCCTTTTAGATTATTATCTATCTATCTTTCTCTCCCTCTCTCTATCACTCTTCATCTTGATCTCTATGTAGCTATATCCCTCTCTATCCTCCTCCCTCTATATCTCCTATCTATCAATCATTCTGTCAATCTTTGTAACCTATCCTTTTCTCTGTTCCCCACCTAGCTCCCTTTCAGCCCTCTCTGCCTCCCCACAACTCTTTCAATTTGATATTTTAGATGCTTTATATATCATTTACTTACTTCCATCTATCCCCTCTCTTTCACTCTCTCTCCCTAATTTTGCAACTGCATTCAAGGCCTTATTTGAGCGCACACTCTCTGTTATTATTATCCCAAATGGGATTGCACCTTGGCCATTTTGGCATTTTCTAATATGTTTTTCCTGCACTTTTCCAGCATTTGCATTTCTATCATAACTGCCGGGCAGACTTTCTAATGGCCTTGCACACTGTTTCACCTTATCTCTCTCTCCCTGTCTACCTCCCTCTGTCTTCCCATTTCTCTCTTCTGTCCCCTTCTCCCTCTTACCATTGCAGTCGTTTCGCCAGTTCGTAGTTATTTATAAGTCTCGCCCCATCGACCCCCGTCAGCCAATAAATTCACATAGCGTCATAGACAGCGCCTGGTTGCCACGCCCCCTCCGCTCCTCCTGCTACGCCTACGCTCGTGGCAATTGCGGGCAATAAACAAAACACTCAGCAATGCACAGGTAATAAACAATAACAAAAGCAACAGCAACAGCAACAAAGGCGAGCAACAAATTATTATTTTCTATTTTCCATTTGCCTCTGGCCAAGAGAGTCGTGTCCGGGGGGCAAAGATGCAAAGGGGAGGGGCAGGTGGAAAAGCGTATTAGGTTTCAACTGCATTTAAGTGGGCGGAGGACGTGGGTAGGCGTGGCAGAGGCTACAAGGTGAGCTACCTGATAGGCAGCTTGCAGTTTTCCCTGCTTTCTCTTTCTTTTTCCGTTGTTGTTACGGTTGTTGTTGTTGTTGTTGCCAGACCAAATTGAATTGTTTGTCATAAGGCAGGCAAGAATGAAAGCAATGCGAGCAGAGAGCAGTGACGAGGAGGTGCGGGGAAGGGGGGAGTGAGGCAGGAAGAAGCGCGTTGGCAATGAAATCAACAAGCAGCTGAGGGCGCGCGCGCGTTCTGCTGCCATGGAATGTGCGTGGGAGCGTGTCCTTGTGGCAACAGTTGGCCCAACGAGCCGACAGTTTGTGCTTGCTCTGCTCTTCTGCCTCCCCGTAACCTCCCTTGCCCCTCCTTCCCTTCCCTTCCCCTGTCCCCGTTACCAGCCCACGGCTACTTCCTTTTAGCCCGAAAACAAAGCTGCACAAAAAAAAAGAATTCTTCGACAACAACAAGGAAAAAAGGAAATTGAAAAGCCTGCGAATGGTGTGAGTGTATAGGAATTGCTTGTGAAGTACGCACACACACATTCACACACTTGCACACACTCGCACACGTGCACAGGGGCAGCACATACGTTAGCTTGCTGCAGCCTCGTCTCAGTTTCGAACAAGTTTTTTGCTCCGTCTGTGCCGAGGTGTGTGTGTGCGTGGTTGCCTATGTGTATGTGCGTAGGTGTACCATACTTATGAGTGTGTGCGTGTTTGTGTGCTGGCGGTACTTGTGTCATTGGCTGGAATCAAATTTGCTAGCTGACATAGAAGAAAGCAAATCTGCAGCGAAGTATTTCGGCTTGGCTAATTTCGAGCGCGCCCAAAAGCAGGCAACACTTTTTTCATGTGCACACCACACACAGACACATTAGATGTGGTTAAAATAACAGTGAAAGCAAGTGGCAGCAAGCAAAAGTTGCAAACAACAATAACCACAAGTGGATGCCACAGCTGGCAGTGGCAAGGCTGAGGCTCAAGCAGAGGCAGAGGCAGAGGCCGAGGCAGCAGCGCTTTTTTGTTCCATTTTGCCCGTTTCACCCTAGCGTTTTTTATGGCCCACGTTATATTATGTTTTTTTGCTCTCTGTTTTTGTTCTTTAGTTCTATTTGCTTTTGCGGTAACAGTTGTCAAAATATTGCCAACCATGTTGCAGATAAAGCGCTTGTGGCTTGAGCGAGCGAGTTGCCAACCAACATGTGAACTGTTTTTCGGGTGGGAGGGGTGTTGGAAATGGGAAATGGAGAAAGTGTGGCAAGGAAAACTCGATTGGAATTTTCATGGTGTGGGTGGAAAGTTAAAGCAACTTTGTCAGCTTTGATTATAATTTCAAATTGAATGAATTGTGGAAAACTGCGATTGTGCAACTGTGAGACAGTGGAATGGAACATTAGAAATGAATTTCCATTTCATTTCATTTTTACCTCAACATAACTCACTTTGAATATCTCCAATAAAAGAATGTAACAACATTTTTTAAAATAGAAATCAACACTGCACTTGGAACAATGAAATACAACTATAAAGAAAAAAGATCAACGAAATGAAACAAAAACAAAAAACTGGAAAAAATCGAAGCATAGTCAACATGCAAAGAAACAAATGAATTGAAATGAAATAAAAGTCAATTCTTAACGTGAAATCCAAATAGAATATCATGCAAGGGATACGTAAGACTTCTTCTTCTCTATCCCCACGAAACGCGGAATGGAACAGAAGCCATTACAAAGCGTAGCTCATTCCCTTAACCACAAATGGGAGTGCTGAATGAAACAGAAAGCATTTCATACTCATTCTTTTTATATCGTTCGACAGTTTTTTGCCAGGTATTTGGCACCAGCGCGAACTAGTAGTGCGTGCATGTGTGTGTGTGTGTGTGTGAGTGTGCGTGTGTGACACAGTTAATACGCGCCTAACGGCTTTAATATTGAGTGACCGTTAAATCCTTTGGCTGACATGGGCGAGGCAGCGCCCTTAAAAGGATTTCCCTTAACTCTCTTCGCGTAATCGCATTTTAATTTAGTCGCCGCGACTGTCGCTCAAAGCGCTGTCTCTTTCGCTCCCTTCCTTCCTCAGTCTCTCTCTCTCTCTCTCTCTCTCTCTCTCTCTCTCTCTGTAGCCCTTTTCCCCACTGCTTCTCTTAACTTCCCTTAGCCCTCTCTCTTCCTGTGTCTGTCTGTCTTGCCATCAGTCTGTTCGAGTATTAAGTATACGCCATGTAAGCGTAGCCCCTCCCTCCCCCTCTCCACCTCTTCGCCCTGCACTGTTTGCCTTTCCGTTAGCTGCTGCATATCATTTACATTTGTATAATTAATCTGATTTTATGCGTTTGCCAACGCATTATCCATTATGCTTCCCGAAGGGTGGCCCCATCGCAGAGCGAGAGGGCAACCCAGGGGGGGCGTGGCAGGGGAGGAGGAGCCAAATGGGTTGTGCTGCCGCAGCAGAAGCTATTGTACAATTATGAAAAATACGCTTACACTGGAAACAATTTTGGGGGCACAATAAATAATTTTAAAATATTTTGTTTGAATGCAAAAATCATTTAACATATTTACATTCTTTGGGGATACTCATGTTTAATAAATTAACTCATTATAAAATATGAAAAATTAATTTATAATTTATAAAAATATTAATCCTACTAATTTGATTGAGCCTGCATGTATTCCTTCACCTTTCTCTATGATATCTTTCACTTTCTTTTGCGCTCTTAACTTGTCTTCTTGTTTTTTGGGTAACCATTTATCTCTCTGTATTTCTGCTGCCTTTCTCTAAGTGTAACAAGTTTCAGGCAAACACAGGTGCTTTCGCTGCCTTCCGCTCTTTGTCTCTGTGTCCCTCCTCGCACTTCCTCTGCTCTCTCCCTCTCCTCCTCTCTCGCACACATCGATGGCAATGCGAAACGCTTTCAAATTTAATTAACAGTCTACGAAATGAAACTTTTGCACGTTTCGTTCCGTTTTCGAACTTACCTGAGAATTCTACGCTCGCACACACACACACACACACGCTCTGTACACACACACAGGTAGAGACACAGTCAGGCACACTGAGAAAGTTTTGTATCTGCGTATTCTGTGGAGCATTTCCTGAAATAGTTGGCTAAATATGTTTGCGCATTTTGTTTGATCTGCGGCGCAAAAGTTTTCGGCCAGAAACTTGTTCGCCTAAGCGAAAACATTTCAATAAAATCGTCGTCGTCGCCGTCGTCGCCTTCGTCGTTGCGTCGTCCCTGAGCAATGCAAATTAAAATTCATGAGGCGGCTCTGGCTGCCTGCCTGCAAGCTCGCCAAGTGGCGCCACCTATTGTGCCTGTTGACTTTAAACACATTCGTGGACATATTTTTTGGCACAGTGCGAGCGAGATGGCACGCCAGCAGGTGCCAGAGCGAGAGGGCTGCCCTCTAAAGAGCCGTTACTGAAAAATTCATAGCCCTCTTTGATGGCGCAGGTGAAGGCGGCAGCGGAGGCTGTGGCGAAACTTTTACACATTGCCACACAAAACAAACACACACACACACATACAAACACACACACACACATACAAACACACACACACACACATACATTTCTAAGCTCTCTCGCGCACAGGTGTGTGTAGGGAAACCCCCGGGCAAAGGGCAATTTTGAGTTTGAATATTTTAGCTGCTAATTAAAATGTATTCGCGGTTAACAAAACGCGCCACGCCCCTACCGCCGCCCAAGCCACTTGCTTAACAGCCTGTTTGGCAGTTTCAACCCCCCCTCCCCCTCCCTTCCTCTTTCTCTTTGCTTTTTTCTCCCTTCCATTCCCGCTCTCCTTCTACTTTTCCTTGGCAAAGAAAATGAGCCTGGACCAAATAAACACAAAATGTAATTGCAGAGGAGGAAGGCAGGAAAAGGGGCGGAGAGGGGGTGTGTGGCCAAGCATTTTCACAGTCACAGTCACAGTTAAAGTTACGCTTACAAGTACAGTTACAATTACAATTACAGTTACAACTACCGTTACACATGGCCGCACTTGCAATGGGGCAAACAACAAACAAGAAAATGCCAATGCAGCAGAAGCTTGTCCACACTGGGCAGGGAGGTCAACGGGGGGATGGGCGACAACCCTATGCAGCTGCCTGCAGTCCACATGATGTCCAACAATGCAAGGCAGCAACTCTATACACACTGCACGCAAGGCAAGGCGGGGGCACGAGGTTGCATCATTTAACTGCGAACGGAAATGTGCTGCCATATTGAATTTGCTAAGACAAAATGTCGTCCAACTGAGTGTGTGTTCCCAACACATCTCACAGAGAGATTACAAGCGACAACAACAAGTCGGGTTGGCCAAACTGGAACGGGGCGAGGGGGAGGGGTGAAGGGAGAACAAGCTCACGCACTCGACTTCAATGGCTTCGAGAGGCAGAAGCAGATAAGTGTATGTGCAATAGGTGTGTGTGTGTGTGTGTGTGCGTATGTCGATGCCTGTGTGTGTGTGTCGTGTGTGGCATTGAAAGGGACAAAGAACAAAGCTCAAGAGCAACTCAAGTGCAAGCGAGAGTGCAACCTAGAAGTGGCAAACACAAAGTTCAAGTCGCAACAAAGTAGCGAGTAAGCGATAAAGAGTCAATTAATGTGAGTATATTGGGGGAGGGAGCAAGGACGATAAGGGGATACTGAAATTAAAAAGGAGAAGGAATCAAAAGAATGCAAAGTAGGAAAGTAACGAGTAGAATATGATAATTAAGATTTAACGAGTAACAAATGAGCAACAGATGGGAAAAAAGGTGTTTGAGAAGAAAGAAAAGGGCACAAGTTAAAGAAAGAGAGAGAGAGAGGGAGAAATAGAGACTGTGAGACAAAGAGTGGGAGGGAGAAAGCGAAAGAAAGAAAGAGACTAATAGAGAAATAAAGAGAGAGAGAGTAAAGCCAGCGCAGATTACCATTAACTAAAACGAACATAAAGTAAGTAGCAAACTAGCGAGTGGCCTTCAAGCGAAAAAGTCTGATCAATGATTTAACTGTGACTGTGGAAGAGTGACGACTGATCTATTAACTCGTTAGGGTTATAACAAATTATAACGAGTCAGTGTTGTTCATTTGGAAGATGGAACAAAGAAGTAAAGAAGAGAAGGGCAAAGGATTGGACAGCTTGAAATGAATAAATGAGCGAGATAAATGACGAGTAAAACGCAAAGGAGCGAGTAGTATAGATAGCAAGCTAATAGAGGGAAAAGAAGAGAGAGGGAGAGAGAGAGAAAAGGACAGAAAGAAGTAACAAAAAGACAGACAAAGCTAGAGACAGGTGGAGAGAGCAATTAAAGCATTCAAGAACCAACAAAAGTACCGAGTAACTTGAAAACCTAACGAGCATTTGATGACAGCGTTAACAGAAACATTGCATTAACGAGTAAGGTTAGAAAACAGTTATTAAGCTACAGTTTCACATGGCAAAAATGAGGAACAAGAGGAGGAGTAAACAGTAATTAAGTAACTGCAGAAGATTTGCATTGTTCTCTTTGAAACTAAAACAAAACAAAGGTAATTCTATCAACTCATATTTTTAACGAGTAACCGAGCCCAACCTCAGCAGTCTCATTCAACTGCGCTTACAGCTCTGCTTATCCCTCTACCAAACCCTTTGAATACCCTTTACTAAACCCTCTCTGAATTCCCATTCCCTGCTCTACGAACCTAACGAGCTACAACTTTCAGCGAGTGCGGTTGATGCCCAAATGAACAACGAATAAGCAGCAAATTTGCAACTGCAGCTTCGCTTACCACGCCCCGCCCTTTGCCTACCCCTTCCTTGGCATTGCTCTGCACTGCATTTCGACTGTCAGATAGCAGCTCCTTCTCCATTGAGTATTCAACTTGTCTCAATGGCATGAAGATTGAATGAGCTGCACGGGGCAAGTGAAAGGGAGAGCGGCAGAGAGAGAGAGGGAGGGAGGAAGGTAGTCAAGGTACTTGCTGCACTACTAACAAAATGACATGGCATATTTCAAGGTAAACATGCTGAATTTTGCATACCAAAAGAGTCGGATAACGCCAACAGAGAGAAAAAGAGTGAAAGAGAGAGAAGTAAAGGAAAAAACGAGAAATCGAAGCTGATTCGTCTCTATTCCTCTCCCTACACTGCTATTCTACTATGGTACCCTATGAATGCAAGCTCTAATTGTGTAATTAATGAGTTGCCTCACGGGCCCCAGTGCGCCCCCCTCCGCCCTTCCCTCTGCCCCCTCTTCACTTCCCTCTTTGGCCACAACTTCTCCATTTGGCGGGCGACCCACATGGGACGTTAATTGAATTGCTCGTGGGGTGGCTGCGTCCTTGAGATCGTCGGTAGCCCGAAAAAATAAAAGAGAGAGACTAAGTAAGAACTAAGCTCAACTAGCTGATACCCTGCACAGTCTGTTGGCATTCAAATCAAGCCGGTCACGGTCTCAAATGATTTTACTTTAATTTAAATCACAAATAAATAAATATTTTCATCTTAAACTAAGCAGCATACGCAGTCTTGGCTTCGCCAGATTTAAAAGTGTGTTTTATATTATAAAGTGCACATATACCCGTGCATATTTCTCATACCTCATTTGGCTGGAACTAGGGTATGCCAGCCACAGAAAGCAAATACACAAAAATGTTTCTGGAACCGCTTAGAACCGCTTGGAGCAGCAGCAACCGCTGCACTTGCAGTTGCAGCCACAGTGCGCGAGGGCAGTTACAAACTTATTGTAAATATTGAAAAACAGCAATTAATATATCTCTATATATATTTTATAAATTAAGTGGCATTTGTGCAACTATTACAATCTTTTTGCATTCAGTATGAATTCTGAAAAGCATTTTTAAATCCAAAAAAGTTTTCAAAATATTCGAAAATAGTTTGGGACTTTAATGAGCCACAGCAAGAAGTGAAGTCAACCACGTGTAACCAGCCGTATCCAGTGCAATGCACCAGACACGCTCTCTCTCTCTCTCTCTCTCTCTCTCTCTCTCTCTATCTCTCTCGCTATCTCTTTCTCTCTCTCCCTTTCGCAGTGTTTACAATTGCCGCCCGCTAATTTATTTGAAAAGCCATTTGTTACCTTTGGCTTGGCTCTGTTTACGTTGGGCGCCCCTGTCTGTCCGCCCGTCTGGCTATTGGACATGTATCGACATGTCGATATTGTACATACTATAATATTGTACATGTGTATATGCATACTACGTGTTCAATATACATACATATATATACACACGATTCCCGATACAATATGTTATACAAATCGTGTGTGTGGACACACACAGTTCTTGGCATTTTTGCTTTGCACTCATTTTCGCTGTGCGTATTACAATTTTACCGTTAATTCAATTTGGCCACGTTGCTCGTTCTTATTCTTCTTCTTTCTCTTCTTCTTGTTCTTCCCTCCTCGAGGAAATCTCATTGCACGCATTTTTTCTTCAACTTTTGTTGTTTTTTTAAGTTGAAAGTTCAGTTGTGCAAACAACAACAACAACAACAAACAGAGAAACAACAACAATTAATTGTTAATTGTTTATGTAAATAGGGGAACAAAGGAGGCGGCGAGGGGGAGTGACAGTGTTTGGCGTCTTTTTTACACACACAAACACACACAACATAATTATTTGCGTATGATATTTATATATAAGTTTCAATACATGTTTATGTTGCAGCGAGGGCTGCTCGAGCAGTTGTTAGGTATATTAATAATAATATACTAAGTAACTATTTTATTAATTATTGCAACATTTATTTAAGTTTTAGATGTTTTCTGAGTAAAAAATTCTGAGTATTTAACTCGGCGTCTTCTCTTTACATTTAGACAGACTTGTTTTTGATAAAATAAATCATTTTATGTATAAAATACATTTCAAACTTCAACTTTTTAAGCCTTTAATTTGCTTTAAATATTGTGTTTTTATACAATTAAACTCTATTCTTTTATTGCCTTTATATTATTAGAGAATAATGAAACAAGTCAAATCAAAGAGTATCTAATTTGCAAAATAAATCGACTTTTGCTGATTTTGAAATTAAACTTATAGAGTCAATTAAATGAAAACATAAAAATATGTTTAATATCAATATAAACATTTAAACCGAAAGATTGAAGAACCAATAAATAATAATTTACTAAATACGATTTCTCAAAACTCCTAAAACAATCAACAACGTTTTCCCGCTACCTCTGTGACTGCCCTCGTTGCTGCCCAAGAAAAAGCGTATAGAAATCCGCTGGCAATCGACAATTGGCGATTGTCGATCGCCAGCAATTGGGAAATGGAAAATGGAAACTGGCAAATGCCTTGCAGGCCACAACAACGAGCTGAAGGAGATGCCAAGAGAGACGCCGCGTATACGAGCTATGCAGGCCGAGTATACCCGATATACCCAGTTGGACCGCGGGCACATGGTCGCAATCGCTCTCTCTCTCTCTCTCTCTCTCTCTCTCTCTCACACTCTCTCTCTCTCTCTCTCTCTATCCCTCTCACTCTCGCATAGCGAATCGCGCAACTGTTGCTGAGTTTATTTAGTGAATTATCGCAAAAATCGAACAAAAGAATCTTTTGCCGTTGTGTTTTCTTTTCCACGTTTTTGGGCCATAGTTGTTGTTGTTGTTGCTGTTGTTGTTGCTATTGTTGCATTTTGTTTGTGTTTTGTTTAGCTTCAGTAAATACTTGAAAATTTAATGCCGTTTGGCCAATAATTAAGGCACAAACAGCGAGCCCCGACGAAAGGTGCCTCGCCTCGGCTCCCGTTCCTCGTTCCCCATTCCCCATTCCCCGTTCCCCCTTCCCCGTTCCCGCTTCCCCGTTCACGCTCCCATTTGATAAGTTTTTCAATTTTCCCCCAAATATTGCTCAGCCTTGCCCCTCTTTCTCTCGCTCTCGTCTCCTGCATATTTTCAAATATTAATCATACGCACAGTTGGCGCAGTTCGATTCGTACATAAATTATTATTGACTCGAGAGGAAAATTGAAAAATGCTGAAACTGCTGCTGAAAAACTGAATGAAATGTGAATGTGATGAGATAAAATGAAATCAAGTCAAGTCAACTTGGCAACAGATGGCACTGCCAGCTGTTTCCAGCTCGAGACGAGCCAATTGCAACGTTTGGCTGTGAATTGAAACCGGAAGTACCCGAATAAAAGGTTGACACGACCAAAAAGAAAAAAAAAAAAAAAAAAAACAAAACAAAAAGCAAAAGAAATGTAAGAACAGCGAAGCCAAGAAATGAAAACACATTGAGTGGAAAACGAGACCCTTCACCGGAACGAGGCGAAGGAGAAGAAAGCAAGAAGGAAAGACCCCAAACTAATGAGGATAATGAAGTACGCTTCAGTTTGTTAGGAACTTTACGCGCGAATCATTTTTCTCTTTCAGTATTTAAGTACCTTCCCCCGACCGCCATAAAGAGAAGTAGAAAAACCTTTTATCTCTCCTCGAATTAAAACAGTCCAATAAAATAAGTTTATTTCATTTGAAATATCACTTAACGCTATGCTAACTGCAGTTCTAGTAAAAACTTGTCAAATTATTCCTCACTTAAGATACTCAAGTCTTAAAAAACAATTGGTTGAAGCTTCCTCATACTATTCGCATTTATTTTAACACAAGTATCACTTTTATGTCTTTTGGAACAACCCACGCCCACCACCTCCCAAATCAATTATAAAGCTATTCATTTTGAAAAATACGCGACATATAAAAGATAATCCATTCTGATTATTACCTATACTAAACGTACAATAATATGAGCCTACACACTTTTTTTTTTAGGAAACATTCGAACTATTAAACTCGCTTCGAACATCGCAACTACAAAGCAATCAATCATTGAAATCTTTTCAACTCACATGAAACTTTTCAAAACAAAACATGTTTACACAGCACCGAAGACAAGAAGAAGAACATACAAGCAGTGCCACAATTTCCAAAAAAAAAAAAAGAATTTTAACATTAAAAAAAGGAAATCCAGAAATCACATTTCAAACGAAGGCAATTAAAATTTACATATCACTTCAGAAAGTCATTAAAAGTTTCGTGTAAGCAAAAACTTTTTGCACGACTCAAGGTCAAAGAGAAAAGAAAAAATAAAAATACGGGATTTGAAAACAACTTGAATGTTTTTGAAAATTACATTTACTCTTAAGTTTACTCATTCAAATACACTTTGCATCACTTCACATTCACTTTGTTTCATTCACTTTGGATTCAATCAGTGACATTACAAATTCGCCCACTGTACATTTTCGAATTTCGACTGGGTATTGAAAAATCTCACTTACCTTTTGTATTTTGCTTTGGTTTCGCTCTTCGTTGCACTTGATGCTGCTTTGTTTCTTTTGTCTTTTTCTTTCGCACACTCTCACTCGCACGCTCTTGGTCTCAAGTCACAGTGATAACAGGAAAAAAAACGCGATTACAACAAGGACAACAAACGGATTTGCTGCGATTTTGTAATTCTTCTCCTTAAACTTTTCTTCCGCTTCTTCTCTTCTTCTTCTTCTTCTTTGCACCAACAACAAGAACAACAAAAAAAGATAACAAAAAGAACGGTAAGCAAATCTGCTGTTTATAAAGTTTTTTTAGCTTTGCTTTTTTTTATTTATTTTTATTTAATTTTTTTTTTTTGAATTTTTGATTTGTGTTTTACAGAAATTCGCGCGCCGAAAACGAAAGAAAAAACTCCGAAAGTATTTCAAAAACTATTTCTCGAAATTCTCGTTTCTCGTGTCTCTTAGAATTTCGAATCTCAGTATCAGAATTTGTCGAATTCAAATATTCTCTCAATATTCTTTCTCGTGTCACGCACGATGACTCCGCGAGTATCGAACTCGCACTCAGAACTGAAAACGGAATCGAATTCGAATTGAATTTGAACGTTGAGCCTGCCTGCCGCCTGCTTGCTGTCTCTCTCAATCTCTCTCGCTCCCCTCTCTCTCTCTCTCTCTCTCTCTCGCTCTTAGTCGCTTCGTTCAGTTTGTGTGCGTCGAGGCGAGTTGATGGGGCTGGCTCCAAGAACTACAACAACGCAATGTTATCCGCTCGGAGGCTGAACGCCTACTGGATATGAAACGCGCGCCGAAAAGCTGTCGCAGAATGCGATGACGGCGGCAGCAGCGACGACGGCGACGACTACGACGACGGCCACGCAACGCGTTCTTCGCAGTCAACGTCGGCAGCGCAACAGCAACAGCCGAAGTTAACGCAAAGCTCTTCGTGCCTGCGTCGCTAGCGCTGCCGCTGCTGCTGCGCTTTTTAATTGCATTTCGACTGGCAAAAGCGCAGTCAGCTTCAGCTCGGCTGGCGCTGCTGCTGCTGCTCTGCTGTCTGCGCCTCATAAAACATTTTCCTGCTAAATTATTTAATGCAAATATAACGCAGTCTACACGCAGCAGCAACAACAACAACAAAACTCTACACACACTCTCACGCAGGCACGCACACGCACACACCGCACGCGCCTCGTGCTCTCCAAAGCTTCCAAGCTTTTCGTCCGTTCGCTTCGCCTTGTCGTTCGGCTCGCCGCGCTGCGTTCGGCTCCTCGTGCGTCGCTGTCGCAGTCAACGTCGTCGTCGTCGGGTGCTTTCCAGTCATCTTGCATGTGCTAACAAGTGGGGAGCAACAGTTGAAATGAATGAAACTTTTCGGCGACGCTGACGCTAGCAGCGCTGTCGACGTTCATGTGTTGCGCTTGTTACACCTGCTGTGTGCGGCGAAGGCGAAGTAGGAGGCACAGGCAGAGGCAGTGGCAGAGGCTGTGGCTGAGACGGCGCTTTCCAGCCGCACACACCGACGCAGAGACTGTTGCGCCAGCTTCTGCACGTGTGTGTCTGTGTGAGACTGTGTGCGTGCATGTCTGTGTGCGCCCGTCTGTGGGTGTATGCGGTGTCCGTTAAGCAGCAACTAATTTTTGTTAATCACACCTTAATGACATGAACTTGACACCATTGCCCCTCCCCCCTGCCGCTGTTCACTCGCCTCTCTCTCTCTCCCTCTGTGTTTCGCACTAGGCCTGCATATGTTTAACATCAATTTCGGCCAGCCAAATTGACTGTGGTTGTGCCTGCCTCCCTGTGCATGTGTGTGTGTGTGTGTGTGTGTGTGTGTGTGCTGCGCTTGTTTGCCTGCCACTTAATTACAATTTTCTACGGGCTTAAAAGCACCACCAAATACAACAACAACAACAATAACAAGAACAGCAACGGCAGCTTAGGCAGCCCGCAGCATCTTTGCCTGCACCGCAAACATGCCAACACACGCACAGACACGCACTCACACACACTCTTTACACTCACACATGTGCAGTCATCGTCATGCATTGCTTTTAATGAGCTGCCAGGCGACGAATATAACGCTAACGTATTATTAACGTTTTCCAACACTGCCAGTACAAATAAAGCAAAAAAAGCTAAATAAATAAATACATTTAAATTCCAGCATTATTTAGCTCTTTTTAGTCTTTTTCCATAACGTCATAAACTTTTCCCCAATACTCAACATTTTACATAGAACTCATAAGAAAATACGCATTCATTGTGTTTTATTAGCTTTGCGTGCGCGTGTTTGTGCGTTTGTTTTTTATTCGAATTTAAAAATCGATTTTCTTTCATAGCCAAATGTAGTCAGTGCCTTAAGTACATCATATATGTTTCATCTCGCGCAGTAGATACCACGCATTATGGCACTATCAAAGTTTATTGCTCTCGACGACTTATTGCTTAATTAAGGCAGCACACAAAGAAAATTATGGCAAAAAAACGAATAGGAATAAACAAAATGATAATGAAAAAACATCAACGTTGATTCGTTGTGAGGTGAGGAAGGCTGTACTTTGATGAAATATGATATAAACAAGAGATTTTCGGCAAATTCTATTTGATTTTGCAATAAATTATTATTATTGCATAAATGCTCTGATTGAGTTTCAGTGTGAGAGGTTTTATTGGCTAATTTTTTTTTTTTTTATTTTTGATACTTAAATTTCATTTACAATATTTTGATTAGTTTAGCATTTTATTAGGTTTATTGTACTATAATTGATTAACTGTATGTTCCAGTTTTCTGTTTTTTGGCGTTTCTTGCAGACCCCATAAAGATTATATATTACAAAGGAAATACTTGAATTATATATAAAATTGTAGACAGAAATACAAAAAAAGCCAATCAACTTTTCCAAATGGATATATGTATATTATCTGGAAGCCTCTACAAATTTCATTGCTGATTTTAATTTACAGATAAGAAAACTTAGATAAGGTGAAATCGAGGAAAAGTTTAGGGTCATCTCACTCTTTTCTATTGCCCATTCCGTGCGCGACAACTTTGTCGCCTGGCTCGATTCGAAGCTAATCAGCAAAGTGTTTGCTGTGGCATTCTACGCTGCGGCGCTGATAAGACAACGCGGCAGCTGCAGCAGTAGCAGCAGCGTAAGCGGCAGCAAGGCCAATGCGACTTGGCAACCCTGGCCAGTGCCTGTTGCAGTGGCTCCGTTGCCAGAGCTCGTTGCATCGTCAAAGTAATTGCCATAGATGGCAAAGGTCAGGAGCTGGGAGTGAGGCTGCTTAAGCTCCAGCTGCACATGGCTGGTGCTGTCGTTCTGCCCCTGCCCCTGCCCCTGCTCCATTGACCAGTCCAACTCGGTGGCCTGCAGGGCATAAAGCGCCGTGCTCAGCGTGCTGGGCATGAGCTGGCGATGTAGACGTTGCACGAATTCGCCACTTATGCGCAACGTGTTGAACTGCAGCAGAGGACGAGCATCCTCCTCCTGCCCCAGCAAACCGCAACTGTGGACGCTTTCGTTGCGGCACGCAAAGAGACCGCACAGTCTGACCACGGTGTACTGCTCCTCCTCGTAGCGTCGCCGACCCACAAACACACCCAGCCGATAGTTATATTCATAATCCCCCTGCTGTTCGCCGTTCTCTGGCTGCTGCAAGCTCAACTCAAAGTCGCAACAAAGATCCGTGTGGCAGAGATGCTGTTGCTGCACGTCGCCATAGAGCAGCGGCACCTGCCACGTCACGAACTCCTCCAACAGCGGCTGCTGCAGCAGATATAGCTTGCGCTGTGCCGGTCCTGGTCGCTCCTCATCGGGCACAATATCATCGCTCTGCTGCTGTGGAGTGCGAGGCACGCGCGCCATCAACAGCTGCCGTTCCCCCTCAGTGCTGTTGCCCACCATGTGACGCACCAACGCCCCACGCTGCCCCGCATAGATGCCACTGCCGCTGATGCCCCGCGAAGGTAGACTGCCTCCGGCCGCCAACAGGTTGACATTGTTTGTCCACGCCCAGCCCTGCTGCAGTTGAGTGGCTGTAAGGGAGAGAGGGAGAGCGAGAGGGGAAGAGATAGACAGAAAGCTTGGTTTAAGACGAACTTGAAGGTGTTCTATATACTCTACATAAGCCATACATCCCGTAGAATCAGAGAAATCCTCAGATACAATGAAAACTAAGTATTAAAAAGTCCAAAGTCCTTAACAGCTTAAGTCTTACTTATGCCTTTAGCTATCACTTCTTTCTTGTATTACCTAATTATACCAGTAGTTTGGGCCAGACAGACTTTATATATAGCTACTTTTAATTCCTATAAAAAATCGAAAATTAATCAACACACAACCAAATGTAACCTCAGCAGTCTGGGTAATAAAAACTGATTAATAATAAGGAAAGAATGACCTCATTGACCTCATGATCTAAAGTAGATAAAAGAAAGAGAAATATACTGCTCACTCCGTTGAGATATATCTCTGCAGATCTCTTTAGAACTTCAAAACTATATAAAGCACAAATCATAACTGCCCAAACGATTGCAGTTCCTATAAAACCCAGCGAACATATCAAAAGGTCCGCTAGATTTGGGACTACCGTAAATGATTTAAGAAAACCCGATTTTAATTCATCACCTTTGCTTTGATCGCCTGACTCATGATAAGGTCGATCACACGATCAGGTAGTCTGTAAGTCAATCGACTAGACAGAGTCAATCGATAAGGGTGCGTGGGCAATAAATCGTTTAATATTTAACACGCGAACGCGTGAACTCACCCGTTAGGAAAGGAAGCTCTGAGTTGAACATTTTGGTGACTATCAGATTATTAAGTTTGAAGCGATCCACAAGTTCCTGGGCGGGTGTATAGAACAGCATGTCAAAGCAGATGAAATGGCCGAAGGTCACATTGAAATCGGTGTCGAAGATGCCGTACTCTGGCTCTGGAGTGCGAGTGACTGGCGCCTCCAGGTAAAGATTCCATTTGCGATAGCGGGAGACCACTGCACCATGACGATCCAGTACAACGTTTGTGTTGTACATTCGATAGCCACGCTGGGGGCAATCGCTATCGGTATCGGTATCGTTGCTGCACTCCTCGCGCTCCTTCACATTGATAACCAGATAAGTCTCCGCTTCCAGTGCGGCACAGGCGAGCTGCCGCAGAAAGTCTGCTACCTCATTGTCGTCGTTGTCGTTGTCGTTGCACAAGCTACGCTCTGAGGGCGCTGGGACCGCAGTCAGTTGCAGCACACTATTCAGTGTCGCCTCCGGGAAGACAATGATATCTGTGCTGCGATTGGCCGCTGCGATGAGCTCGAGATACCCAGCCAGATTCTGCTGGAGCATCTGCAACGAGGTACCCCTTACGACCGGACGAAACTCAGCCACTGCTGCAGTGTAGTACTCATCGTTGGCGCCATCACAGTGGGGCACACGAACGAGCACGAGAGCGATGAGCACAGACAGGCAGACGAGAAGGCAACACTTTCTGTTCCACATGACGTTGCGGGCAAGACTGGAAATCTTGTTAATCTACGACGAGTTTCTAGCAATCCGATCACTATCTTATCTCAAGACGCTCTCTTTGCCTTGCTCTCACTCGTTCCAAACATTCCCACTGTCTCTCTCGATTGTCCATTCTCTCTCTTCTTGCCCAACTTTCTCTCTCTCTCTCTTGTGTACCCCTTCTCCCTTTCTCTCTGTCTGGCCTACACCTTCTCTTCATATTTGTTTCATCAAACTTACTTTATACTTACATACTTTTAGGCTGCCGGTTAAAATCGACTATTTCCGACCTATTTCTGAATCAGTAATCTTTTCTTTCTTGTCCATCTTTAATATATTCCTCAAGTTGACTTACTTTATGTTCATCCTTATTTGAAACGTACACATAGGTTACCTTTAATAGGTGTTTCATTTTGTTAGCTTGATAAAATATATACAAATTTTACAAAATGTTTATTTTTTAGTCTTCAATTGTGTTTTTTACAAACCGACACGCTTTTTTAAGCTGTTTTGATCTCAGAACATCACCTCTCATTGTTGTGTTCCAAACTGGCTTTCTACACAATGTATTTTATTATAAAGTATTAGAGAAGACTCTACACATCTTTCTTTGGGCCTCTTAAGCTTAAAAAAAAAACCAGGAACGAGCTCGAACCTAACCTATGATCAGTTGCAGCACAAGGGATATAGCGAGGACGAACTGCAGCCAAGGATTGAGAAAACGATCGGTGGCACCACCACCACCACCGCCATCGCTATCATCACTATCAGAGGGCAGGTAGCCACACTCGATGTCCTGCTCGGGAGTTCCTGTGCCATAGGTGCACTCGTCGTGGAAGTAGTTGCCATAGATGGCAAAGGTCAGCAGATTATTGACCTTCTGTGAGTCGGCCAGACCAAAACGGATCTGCAACTCATTGCTAAGAGAAGCGCAGAAAGTTAAGAGAGTTAACGAACAATTGAAGAGGGAGCTTACCCGTTATTGACTTCCTCCTCCTGCCACACGAACTGTGACGGCTCCAGGGGCAATAGATTGTCAAGCAAACTATTGGGCATGGGCAGGAACTCACTCGATTTGGGGAAAGTCGCTTCAATGTTGACTTTCAAGAAAGTCACACGATGCTGCACGTCTGCGACGCCCAGCTTGCCGCAATCATCGATCTCGGGTCCAGTGCAGCTGAAGAGCCCGCAGTTGCGTAGATAATTACCTTCGCCACCGTCCTCCTTCCGCCAACCATCGTAGGCTCCCACACGATAGCTATAGTAGCTGGCATTTGCCGATCCATTTGCGGCCAATGGGTTCCATTGCAGTTCAAAGTGGCAACAGAAGGCGCCGTCACAGAGTGTGTGATTCGCATCGACCAATGTCAGTTGTGTATCTAGCTTCAGATCTACCTCCAAGGTGCGGTACTGCTGCAGGTAGTCCTGCTTCATGAAGAAGTTCTCGGTGCTCGCAGCGCGCGTGGACACACTTCGTGTCTTCCGGCTTCGTCCCTTGATTTGCCGCTTCAGCTTAGCGCTTGGGTTCGTATACTTTGGCACTTTGGCCACATAGATTCGTCGCTCGCCGCTACCCGTTATCATTACGCTGACGTCGGTGCCCGCTTTGCCATGGTAGATGCCAGTTCCAGTGGACCCGACCGAGGGGTTACTGGAGCCAGCTGCCAGCAGGTTCACATCGTTAGCGTAAGCCCAACCCAGCTGAGTCTGGACAGCTGCAAAAGGAACAGGGAACAAGGTAGATGGTAGGGCAGAAATTAATAGTGGTACCTTTAGGGTAGAGTTTTTAATTTAAACCTATTATAAACTGACTTGAAACTAAACTTTCTTTTCATTTCGAGCTGGTAAGACCTTAGTTGTTTCGCTTAAACCAGTTCCAGCTGTTCGGAACTAGTAACTAAGCACCTTTCACTGGTTAGAACGGAGGAGGTTCCTCTTGATATTAAGTAATGTGGGTCTCCAAGCTACTTAGGCTCAAGTAAAACTCGATTAGTCCGCTTAAAATAGCTCTAGTCTCTAAAGGAAAATAAAAAATGCTACATCTGAACCGGTTCAAATTTTAAAACAGTTGAGTTGGTTCACACTGAACCACTGTAGTGCTAGGGAGAGTCAAAAACTGAATGAAAAATAAAAAAATTAATGCTTTTCGTAGTCCAACACCTTCTAAACTTCCTGAACCGGTTCAAAAAATATTCACCCTACAAAATACTCAAATAGAATAGCGTCCCATTCCCAAATAAAACAGATCACACAACCCGATGCAACGCTGAAATGTTACCTGTGAGGAAGGGCATCTGCGAGAACCACATGGTCGGATAGACAAAGTCGCGTACACCCTGCTCGACCAGTTCCTGTACGGGCGTATAGAACAGAATGTCAAAACAGATGAAATGCCCAAAGGTGACATTGAAATCCGTCTCAAAAGTGACATATTCCGGCAGGTAAGTTGTGTTCCTTGGCTCGCCATAAAGATTCACCTTGCGGTACCGTGAGACGACCACACCCTGGCGATCGAAGACCAGGTTCGTGTTGAAGACATTGTAACCATTGGAGGCACAAGGACGAGGATCTTCTGGCGTGTCGGTGCAAAGTTGGCGCTCACTGAAATTGATCACGACATACTTGCTGGCATTGCGAGCGGCACACGAGATGGACACAATGTATTGGGCATAGTACTCCGCCTGCGGATCGGTCAGACACGGCGCCACTAACTGCTCCGGTGCCGGGGCAAAGCTGGGTGTCGTCAAGGCGGCAAGTGTGGCCTCTGGAAAGACAATAATATCGGTTTCGCTGGCATTGGTTGAACCAATGATCTCCACATATGCTGCCAGATTATTTGACCAATTTAATGCCGTGCGGAATTCCACAACGCCAGCCGTGTAGTATTCAACGTTATCGATGGCTGCCTGAAAAACGAAACAAACCGAATCGATGAGGCGATTGCTTCGCAATCAAAGTTCACCCCGTTCTCGTGTGCTGTCCCACCTGCTGAGTCAACACGACGCCAGCCAAGATCAGCGTCAGCAGCATGACTAGCCCAAGTGCTGGAGAACCCTTTAGAGTTGTCATCGCTCTCGCTCTCTTGCTACCTCTATCTCCCTCTGTCTAGCTGTGGCTGCGCCTCGTGCCGGCAAGTGTTCGACTGTGGCATGTGAGAGGCGGCAGCGCTCGCTTTATAGCGAATCTGAAGCAAAGTTAATCTAATCATCAGGCAGGCAACTTGTGGCGCGACAAAAGTGACCGCTGACCGTCGCACAGTGGGTTCGATACTCTCAAATATTTACCTCAAAGTTAATTATAAAATTTATTAACATATACGTTTTAAAATATTCAACATATGCTAAAACAAATTCAGCAAAATTAAAAGAAAATAGAATAGGAAAGATTCAAACATAAAAAGAAATAGAATTCAAGTCTAAAAACGCAAACTAATGCAGATGACCAATTTTTTAAAAATATATTTATTAATATATAAATATAAAAATTATATTCTATATGAACATTTAATATGACTGCTCTGCACTAGGATCGATTAACACTAAGATCTCTTGTCTCAGTTTAGGACTGGCCTATATGCTTTTGACTTCTTGAACATGCAACTCATAGGTCAGGAAAGGTCGGAAACTATTACGAAAATACTTGAAAGGCTTGAAAAAAGCAACGATCTACCAAAAAAAAACTACATAACTATCCTACAGATTTGATTAAAACATCAGTTGATCAGTGTTATTATCAATACTATTTTAAAAATTATGAAAAAATGTCTACCAAATTTCATCCGCTTAGCTCCACAGTACGCTTAGTTCTTTGGAACTCCATTAAATAACAAGATGAGTACTATAAATATATATTGATGAGTAACATAAATACTCAGTTAGATTCCGAAGCTTTAACTTTAAAGAGCTTTATCTAAATTTATCCGAGTCATGCCCAAAGTGAACAGTGTCAACTAATTGGAAACTAATAGGTGTTTGAGTAGTAACAGATTGGTAGTCCAGAAATGCGAGTGACAACTAACATGTCTTCCAATATACGCATATCTTTAATTTTTGGCAATATTGAGCCAGTTTGCTAATGCTGAAATCATTCGATCGTAGGTCGTAACTATGCACGTTCCGATTTTTCCACACGTCTCGTACATTGGACAATGGGACAAACTACAAACACATTAGGGTGAATATTCGATTGGTTTAAATGATATATATGTATACGAGGGTCGTTTGATAAGTCCGTGACTTTTTGAATAAAATATATTTTTTTCGTCAAAGAAGCGTTTTATTTCTCAACATAATCTCCTTTTGGCTCTATACATTTAGTCCAGCGTTTTTCCAATTTTTTTATTCCTTCCAAATAATAGGTTTTCTCAAGGCCCTCAAAATAGTCGTTTGTTTCTGTGATGACCCGAATCTCTTACCGCCGAGCCATTTCTTCATGTTTGGAAACAAAAAATAGTCACAGGGGGCTAAATCTGGAGAATATGCTGGATGGGGTAGCAGTTCGTAGCCCAATTTATGAAATTTTGCCATGCTGACACGAAATTCACTTTTTTCCATTTTCGTTAAAATTCACGAGATCGTCTGCTTTCAATGCCTATAAAACGCAAACCAAAAAACGCAGCTTTCTCAAAATTTTACAGTCAGCTGTTAATCGATAACTGCTGACAGGAGCAGTGTTGTATTTAGAGCAGGTGCGCGGCAAATACAAAAAGTCACGGACTTATCAAACGACCCTCGTATATGCACTATTTGTACGCGCTATCAGGCTACACTCAATTATCCGATATAAACGGGATTTACGATCCCGCATTCGTACGCTTATTAATAGGCACATGTGAGAGGAAAAACAAAAGCGCTTCTAACCCTTATCGGAGGTGTTCGAATGTACGCAAAGCGCCTATTGATTGTTTTCACTAATGGATTTCTCTTATCGAATCGGCATTATCTATGTACAATACATACCTATTGCACCTGACAAGACTGTCGAGTGCTTTGATTTAGATTGCTGTCAAAGCTTCTGCTTAATGGGTACTCCTCGCCGTCCTCCTCGTCCGTCTCCAGTTTATCTCGCTTTCTATGATAAAGTTTTAATTAATTATCCGCACGATATCAAAACCTATTCAAATAGGTTGGTGGCAACTTGTTACTCTACTCAGTCGAGGAATGATTTCTTTCTTATCTAAATTATCCATTTGCATCCAATTTATTCAGTTGTTTTCCGTCTCAGATAAAGTTGTTCTTCACAAATGACAGCAGCCATATAATTATAATTAGCCAAGTTTCTCTTATCGGCATAGCTTTTACGGAGTCGTTCATCCACAGTTATCCGACAACACTTCACTCCAAAACAACTATTTTAAGAATTGTTCTAGATATTGAAACCACTATACGTGAATTTCTTTTTTTGGGAGAATAAACTATTCGCATATCTCGCCAAAGTAAGAGTCTACACGCAACCTACAATTAAATACACCTTTTCCGTTTTATCCACTTCTATAAGCTATATCCACTTTTATCCATCACCTTGAGAACACCCTAACAATCCTCACTAGTCCATTTACCTCTCTCGACATACTCCCAGTCAAGTTTTTGCATGACTCTCTCACAATTTCACAGCCCACTTAAATCGTATTTTCTGCATTTTTAAGCAAATACTGCAAAATTGGCAGGCTCCAACCTCCCCCCTTTTCCCCCTTTTGCACACACAAGGCAACCCTTACTGTTCTCAATCCTTTTCCCAGCTTTAACAGGCAAATTGCTTGCCTACAAGGCAGAAGAAAGAAAGGCAAAAAAAAAAAAAAAATAAATTTTCATACTTTATATAAAATTAAAAAATAATGTTTGAAAATTTCTTGGTCATATATTTCAAATACAACAATTTACCCAAGGGAGACGAGTCGTGCGCACACACACCAGCACACACACACACACACAGGCAACTACACACACTTTGGCTGCTCATTTTATGCGAAGGCTGCCATAAAGAAGAAACGAACGGTAAAACACGTTAAAAGGTAAGACGTGAAACAACAAAAGCAACAACAAATGAGCAGGCAACATCAGCGTGCATGTGTGAAGGCCGCACGACTGCTGTATACCCTGTAGCAAGCTTAAGATCACAGTTAAAACAGAAGTAAAAGAGTTTTTAACCAAGGGGAAGAAGTTTATAGCAGAAGAATATAGAAGAATATAGAAGTTTATATCACTTCATCGAATAATATATATCATATTAATTTCCTATATTTACTATGTAGTATAAACCATTTTGAGCAAAATTCTTCTTTTCAAAGTCTCATAAATATTTTAAAATTATTTTCTTAGTTTCTTTCAAAATGATTCTTTACCTCTTCAACTCTTTCGTACTTATTTCAAATTACTTATATTATTCTATACAGCTAATAACATCTCCCCATGCCAAAACTTTTTCGCGTACAGGGTATGAAAAAAGGCAAACCGAAGGCAGCTTCATTTAGCTTTGCCCTGCCTAAGTCCCTGCTCCACATATGCATAACCAAATGCCTTAGTATTTGTCTACGAGAGTCTGTGTATGCTTGAATACCGGGTCAGCTGAGTGTGTGTGTGTGTGTGTGTGTGTGTGGGTGTGTGTGTTCCTGGGCCTTGCTACTTATGTTTAAGCTTTGTATTTAAGCTTTTTGCACGATTTCCTCTAACAAATGGATTTTCACTTGTTGCCCCATATTAGTATATGTGTGCGAATGTGTATGTTGCTTGTATCTGTGTATGTGTGTGTATGGTTGTGTGTGTATTATGTAATCTGTATGTCCTTGTTGTCATGCTCGTTTTTCTAGCTGCCCTTCAAACAGGGCTACGGGGCTCTACGTCCCACAGTTTTGGCTGTCCGTCAACGTTTTACGGCTAACAAATAATTTAATTTCTCTGGCCCATCTTCGTAGTGTGTCCGTGTGCGTCTGTGTGTGTGTGCGTGTGTCTTGCTTCGTTTGCTACTGCTGCCTAAGAGCTTCCCCAACAACTCCAAGCACCAAGTGGAGTTTTGTGGCCAACAACAACTGACGAGAGATGAAAAAGAACTGCGGATAAAATTCTATTTGCTCTGCTATTTTCAGTTAATAATCCACATAAATAAATAATGATACGAGGCTAACCGAGTTCAAACCCATTATGAGCAAAGAGCGTAAATTTATAAAATTTATAGCATCAAAAAAATAATAAATCCATAAAGGATTTTTATGGCAAAGTTTGTCATGGATTTCAGTTGAAAAAGTGCTAAGAATAATCACGCTAAATATTTAAAACAAATGTGTAGACATAAATAATGTATATTAATGAATATATTAATATAATATTTGCTGAATATGAAATATCAGGAGTGATAAAAAATAAATCAAATTCGGGGGGAATATAAAAAATTGGTTTATTTGTGGCAATAGAAAAGCATTCGTTGATAAAGCGGGTTCAAGAAACTTTCAACGCGCTGAATTTAAAGCGGCCAAAGATATAAAAAACGCTGTAAATGCATAAAAAGCAAAGTTAGGCAAGCAAGTCATATAAAGCCTAAATCTGATAACGTTTAAGAACTGAGAAAGAAACCGAAAATCAGATTGTATTCCACTTAATCTCTGGTAAATGGAAGTTAGCGAGGGTAAAATTAAAGTAATGTACATTTAAAATCAATACTTAGGATACTATATGAACATATCTATATTGAATTCTATTTAACGTATATGGGATTTACATCGTCGTGTATCTAACTAAGATTAATATAGCCGATGAAGAAACTCTTTTATACAAAAGTAAAGGAAATTATTTGCAATATTCACAGCAGAACAATTATTCAAACAGACAGATAAACATTGCAAAATCGGCACGGATGTTGATGTTGATCAAGAATATACATACTTTATGGAATCTGTATTATGAATATTCGAAACTCGCATATATTTACAACATTCACAGCAGTAAAATTATACAGACAGATGGAAATGGACAAAAATTGACTAATCTGTTAATGTTGATCAAGAATATATATATTTTATGGAGTCGTTACAATTAGTATTCCAAACTCTCCAACATAAAATAGTTAAAGAATATATTTACAGCATTTTCAGATAGTTAACTAACTATATCTCATACTGCCACTCCCTCCTTCTCTCTCTCACAATGTCTGACATAGCTTAAGTGACAGCGTTTTGCATGTTACCAACTGAAGGTGACATAATTCAAGTACACAAGCCATCAACGTCATCAACCCATCGTCATCGTCATCGTCATCGTCATCATCGTCGTTGTCCTCGTCGGAACATATCGAATTGCAGCAAATGGCGGGCATGTCAACTCTGGCCGCAGGCTCAGCCAGCCAGATTCCTGTTGTCTGCTTGATTAATTGCAAGCTGAACGAGAGACAACTCGACGGGGGGAGAGGGGGGGAAAAGGGGGAAAGGGAAGCAAAGCCATTTGTTAGTTGCCCCCCTTTACTCTCTCTCTCTGTGTCTCTTTCTCCTTTAGCGTGCCTAACGCATGCAGAGAAACTAAAAATGTTATTAATGATGGCAACTCTGGTGGCAGTTCTCGGTCTGCATTTGACATAACTCATACGACGCGTTGCCTGCGCCGGGATTTATGCGTGTCTGCGTGTGAATGGCAAAGTACAGACTGAAACAGAGAATGAGTAGCAGCAGGCGAAAAGGGGGTAAGGGGGCGTGGCCTGCAGTCGTAATTTGCGCTGCGTATTGACTGATTAATTAGCAGCTCTTAATGCCAGCAGCAAAACGAATTGCCGAATTATGAAGCGACTGCGATTAGGCTTGTACCTCAGACGGTGTGCGAGAGTTCGCCAGTGTGTGTGAGAGTATATATGTGTGTGTATGTGTGTGTATTTGTACGTGTGTGAGTTGTGCCTGTGTCTCTCTTTAATCCTTGTGCATAAGCTCTGCCAGTTTGGCCCAAAGAGACTTTAAGCCACTTGACATGTGTTTACATGTGCGTGTTAAGGCGCTTCCCACAAGCAAAAGGGGTGGCGGAGGAGGCGTAGCTGAAGGTGGGCTTGACAGTTGCTGCTTTGCTTGCTGTCATTATTAGCACTATTCATGAATCGTTTTGTAGGTACCAAGGGTAGTTGATGAACAAGAACGTCGAGGCAACAGCAGGCACAAACGATACTCATGTACGCAGTCTAATGAGAAGTCTCTCTCTTGATTTTAGTATATAACATATGTTATTGTAGTTTACTATACTTTGTTTACTATACACTATTACTTAAATTTTTAAACTTATTTAAATTTAGCTTTTCCTCTTCCTTCTCCAATCATTACCACGTCTAGCTTCAGCTTGCTGTTCCCACTGTTTCCATTTCCTCTCCACTTTCATTTCTCCCTTATTCATTCACTTCCCTTACACCCTTTGTCCCTTTTCTCCACTGCCATTTAGCGTCCATTTATTCACTTCCTATACTCACATCTGCTCTGTCTAACTCCCCAACGCATTATTTAATTAAACTTTGCGTAAATCGATTGCATTTTTTCAACCTCGCCAATATTTAATGTTGATTATCAATTTCGCCAGCCATTTTTGACACACACACACACACGCCGACGGGCAACATATGCTATCAGTCTATCACACACACACGCACACACAAGCGCACACCAACACGCATATAGACACGTGTCTGGCAATAAAGCGCTCTTCCAGCTGAAAGTGAGTTCATAGCTCCGCCTGTAGAGGGGGAGGGGGGGGGACTGATTTATAGACGTTTGCCTCGTAACTCCCGCTACGACCTCAACGAACCTAGCCCGACCTGAACCTGAACCTCGGACCTCCAGCAAGACGACCTATGCCTGCTCGAGCGTTGCTTAATAAGTTTCAACTTAAGACGAAGCTGCCGTCGCCCTCGGGCTGCAAACTACTTGCGCGTTTGCCTTTTGCTCTCTCTCGCTGGGCGAGATTTATTGACATATAAATTTAATACCTAAGCTTTAACTGCCACGACACCCCCCTCCCCCCTCTTCCCGCACTATATACACCCCTCGTGTCCCTTGCTTGGCAGTGCTGCCTGCCGGATGAGCAGAGTTTAGGAGCAGCTGATTGAATGCGCTTTACTGCTTGGATTTCCGTTAGTAAATTGGAAAAAATGCGCAGAGCTGAAGCGAAAGAGATGGAGGGAGAGCAGGAAAGTCAGATAGAAAACGCGCAACAGATTTCGTATTTAGTTTAGGCAACTATTTTAATTTCCAATTTCCACATGCATAGCTGGGCATTATGGCGAGTACAGGCAGGAGAGAAGCATTTGGGCTATTCGAACAATTTGGCGAGCAATCACAAAAAATGGCAGCCTAAAAAAAGCTAAAACAAGCAGCAGGCGCATTGACTAGACTACAAGATACCCTGTGGAGTACAAGTTTTGATTATGGTATTTGAAAGGATTTTCTTTTATCTGTTCTTTTTTTTTATGTTTGCGAACTGCTCTTTATACTTTTCTATACAAATGCACATACATACTCGTATATATATTTATATACACATCTCTTTTGCATATCTCTCTCACATTCGTTTGCTGAATATATTCCTTAGTCGTTCCTTAATTATTGGTCCAGTTAGCTTTAAGTACTGCAGATTATTTATTTTATCTGCAGTACTTAAAGCTAACTGGACCAATAATTAAGGAACGACTAAGGAATATATTCAGCAAACGAATGTGAGAGAGATATGCAAAAGAGATGTGTATATAAATATATATATGTATGTGCATTTGTATAGAAAAGTATAAAGAGCAGTTCGCAAACATAAAAAAAAAGAACAGATAAAAGAAAATCCTTTCAAATACCATAATCAAAACTATAAAACCCTGACTAACTGTCGGGCAACAAATTGTAAAGTTGCTTAAAGAAAGTTAGTCCAATCTCTACTCTCTACTCTAAGCAGTCCAGCATACACCTTGCCTACATTTATATTGAGTACAGGGTATGGCCCAAAACGACTGCAATTTCCTGTGGCACAGGTTTCACTTTTCTATATCCCCGATTTTATTATGATTTTCTTCTCGTTTTTTTTTTTTTTTGATTCGATTCGATTCGTGCCGTGCGCTTTGATTAGCATCAAATTATGCGTCATTCGTTCAGTCATTCATTCAGGCATTCATTCGGGCATTCGACACGTACCGCCGCCTGAATAACAGTTCCGGCTTTGGGACTATTGTCATCCCTGGTCTCGATGGGAGTCTCTGTGTGCACTTTCTCAATGTCAGCATAATGAAAAACTTTTCCTTTTTTCTCGTTTTTTGCACTTTCTCTTTGCAATTTCTCTTGCTGCATTTTGGACTTCACCTTGAGGCTTTGTCAGACATTGATTCGCCCAGAATCGCACTGAATCAGACAGAATCGCATTGAATCTTACGACATTAGTTGGACAAAAAAAAAAATTTTGTAGTCGCGTCAGCTCGCATCGCAGCGCATCGAATTGAATCGAAAACGAAAACGAAACGAATCGAACGACATCTTCTACAAGAACAGGAGGGGGAAACTGAAGAGGGGAGGGGAACGGGTGCGATGTGAGAGTTTGAAAGGCTTTTGCAATAGAACGCGTGACAATGTCAAGCTCATCTATGAAACGCCTGTCGCAGGTAAAGGTTGCTCGCAACAACACAGGAGCGGATCAGGAGAGTGCGAGGGAGGTTGACAAGTTAAGGTAATGTCTGCAGTCTTATATAGTATTTATATAAAGTTTATATTAATATGTTTACATTTTCAACAAGTTACTTTATCAAATCCTAAGGTAACCAAAATCTCTTGCATGCTTTCTCAATCCGAACTCATTCGAATCCGCTCCTGTTTACTTTGCCTTCACACGGATCCATAAGTCAAGCTGCACACAGCTAGTGCCACATACAAAGAAAAAGACAGACAGACAGTGAGACAGACAGACAAGGACAACAGCAAACGCCAACGACAACGACGACTTGAGAAACCAATTCAATTTCTTAGCTCATGAAACGCCGCCAATGTCGCGACAGAGCCCAAGTCAGCCAAGCTGCCTGTCCTACCTTCTACCTCCTGCTTTCCCTCTCCCTCTCCATCTCCCTATCTCTCCCTCTCTCTGTCATTTTCTCCTACGCCCCTGGCTGCCTGCTTTATGTAGTTGCCCCCGAAAAGGTTCGATGCAGTTCAGTTCGGTAAATATTATGCTAAATTGAGATAATTTGTTGCCTGATACTTGGCTACAGCATGTCCGGGCTCAGGCGAAGAGAGAGAGAGGGATAGAGGGTGAGCAAGGGAGACAGACAGACAGATTTGCATGTAAATTTGTTCACGTTTTATAGTCGCAAATTTTTGCTCGATTTGCACATTTTCCTAGATTTCTATCGTAATTGGCGGCTTGTTGTGCAAGCCCATTCGCAGTGTCAGTGGCAGTGCCGGCGCTACCCAATACTACCGGAACTGCGGGTATCCGTATCCGTTTCCGTGTCCGCAAAGTTGAGAGAGAGATAGACGGAGGGATAGAAAGATATGGAGTAAAAGCAGCTGCGGTTGCCCGCAATGATGTTGCATACTTTGCGCGCTTTTCGACTATTTTTGTGCAATTTTCTGCGTCATCGCATATCGATTATACTGTTCACAATTGACTATAAACTCTTGTAAGGCACATGTAAAGTGTGGTGTTTAAAGGACGTCAAGAGTAGCGGGCAAGGCTAACTTATCGATAACACGATTGTCGTATACAAAAGTTATCGATGACACCTACTTATATGACCTCAATTTCTTCAGAAAAGCAGGAAACTCTGTCTATCGATAATTATCGGTCATATATCGATAAATATCGATAATCATCTTGTTATCGTGCTACATTATGAAAGCGAAAGCTTAAATTAAGCATTAAATTTTTCTGAAGTTCATCGAAAAATCGATTACTATAGGTTCTCTATCGATATTTATCGATAACAATCAATTTATGTTGTAACGCGATTGCAGCTTATGATTAAGTTGCACAAGATATCGAAAACTGTCACTTATCACCCGTCTATCTATATTAATCGTCAGTTTATCTACAATTATCATGAACAATCAATTTGATATACGTTCACTGATAAAGTTAGAGATGCGCAACTGCAAGAGACCTCTGTGTATCGATAACCCACTTATCGTTCCCATTCTCCACTAACTGAGCTAATAATAGCATGGTATAGCCAGCTATTTATACCCTGTAGGTTATAAATTGAAGTAACTTATCGGCCAGTTAAGCGACAGCATTCTACAGCAAGTTAGTTGCAATCGTATGCACTATAAACGTCTTTGCCGGAAGCCAACTTGATTCATTCTCTCTCTCTCCTCTCTCTGGCGCTTTCTTTCGCTCTCTGTTGCGCTTGGATAACTCAATAACACTTTGTCAACACTTAACATGTTGCGATGCATACTTTATGCTGTGACAACAACAACAAAAACAGCAGCAGCAGCTCGAAACGGCAACAAGCCGGAGGGCAGCAGCAGAAGCAACAACAACAACAAGAAGCAAACGCAGCAAACCCTTGCATATTTGGTAGCATACTTTTGTGGGTCCTTGCAATATGCCACGTTTATTTCAAGAGTGCGAGTGGCAAAAGGGAGATGAGAGCAGGGAGAGAGGGAGAGCAAAGAGTCCCAGCCAAGACTCTGTCCGCAAGCCGTTGACCGAAATGTGTGCCAAGCTTAGCCGTAGTCCTCACACAGCACGCCGTACCCCGCAATCATAATAAATTGTGGGCCCAGCTCAGCCAGTCGTGTGTATAAAATAGTCATTAAAAAGACATGCCCCACATGTGTGTCTATCTGTGTGTGCCAGTATGTGTGGATGTGTGTGTGCCAGTGTGTTTGTGTGTTTGTAGCTACACAATGCAATTAATTGTTTTGTTTATCGGCTTTATCTGCCCGGTTTACGCTTGATTTGGCCAACAAAAAGGTTGACCCGGCCCAGTGTCCAGTTAGTTATTAGTGTCATTACTTATGGACCCATATAAAGCTGCCCACTGACCTCATACTCCCGCACGCCCCGCACTTCACCCAACTCCGTCACACCTCCCTTGCCAACATGAGGTTAAATTCGATTAAATTACTCATCGCCGTGACGCTCCATTGATTGCAAAGGGCGACAAAGCAAGCAGAAGGGTAGGCGGCAAATGCTGCTATATGTAAGTTATAGATATAGAATACCTACCCGACCAGAATTGGATGAATACTCAGGCTGTCAGTAACTGCTTTTCACGTTCGCTTCAAGAAAAAATGTCACACTTGAAGCCAAACTCGCTAAGGGAATTTTTGATAAGAGAGTAAATTGAGTAATTTTACTTCATTGTGAATGGGAAAGAAATAGTTATCTACATACTCTATATGTATCTCTATCTGTCCATATCACACTCTGTTAATTTCTTATCTTACCTTGGCCTTAGTATCACTTTGCCCTTATCTCTTTTTTTTTAATTTTTCACTATCTGTCTCCATTTTACTTCTACTCAGCCGCCGTCCTCGGCTTCATCTTCTAGGTCACCTACATAAGTTTTATTTTTTAAATTTCATATGCTTTTCTCAAACTTTCTCAAATACCTTTTGGCCACTTTTGCGGCGAAAATAGAGCGAAAACGATTTGAACGATAACAGCGATTTGTGGCCAGTGTGCACGGGCAGTGTGCGCCATATCCTAACGAGGATCCTCGTTGGACATCCTCTGCATGCAAATTTCGCGTCTGGCAGCAAATGCGGATAATAATCGTGGCCCATTACATGACCCAACACACAGACACACACACACACAAAACACACACAGCCACAGCGTAATGCGCTTTTCAAAACTAATCTCAAAATAAAGCAAGTGCGGATAGAGGGCGGCAGGCGGTGGCTCGTGGCCAGGGCCGCAGTCAATGCGATGCCATCAATGCCAACTGCCCCCAATGGCGCGCAAGGACAACTCGATTTTCCGATTGCTTGTTGCTGTTGTTGTTGTTGTTGTTGTTGCTCCTCGCATGACATGGCATAATAATAGCAACAACAACAATAACAGCAAATGCAACAGGAAATGAATGAAATACTTATAACGCATTGACGTCGCTGAATTCCTCGCACCAAATTCAATAAACGAAGCACTTCGCAAATGAAATGAGCCATCGCCATCGTGGACACTCTTCACATGTTCTTGCAGAGCTCTCACTTTAATGAGTATCTTTGCATTGCACATGGATCAATATGAATACTAGAAGGGAGTTTAGATTTGAAGTGAGTTTAATAAATTGCAGCAAACTAGGCACCTTGTCGGCCACAGAAACTGCTCAAGTGCACAGTTAAATTTCTATATATATTGCATATATTCTCGTAATCGATGTTACACACCTAGTTCCCAAGGCAAATTTCAATTATAAGTCTCAAGATCTCAGGCTAAAATCCTTCAGAGCTTGAACTCTTGTTTAAGATCAAACTAAAGTGAAATTCCTTAACTTAGTTGCACTGAGTTTGAAAATTGAGATTGAAAGTTATTTTGCTCATTTTACCCCATTTTTGTGGCACGACGGGAGGTTCAACATGCAGAGGCAGCTGCGGGAGCTGCGGTAATCGGGAGACGGCAGTAGATAAAGTGTTGCAAGAGCAATAAAACAGCCAAAAGGTCTTTGGGTAAAGCTCTACCTGGGGCAGCTGCACGTTGTAGTCTGCTGTGCTTGTTGTTCTTGTTGTTGCACCTTGTTGTTGTTGTTGGTTGCAACGCAGCTTGTATGCACCACAAAATTGTCAGCGTCGCCGTTGGCAGCGGCAACACGTAGCACACACACACACACGTACACACACGAGCCTTTACGTGTCGAGAGCACGCAGTGTGTGTTGTGGAAGGACAATGAAAGGCAGGCGAGGGAAGGCAGGGGAGAGGACAGCGGAGATAGCGCAATGTTAGGGCAGGCCATTGCGGGAGGTACGAGGAGAGACTTCCTCCATAGAACGTGCGTTTATTGCGCTGGCAATAAAATGATTTTCAATTGAATTTCGCCGGACGACAACAACAGAATTTATGATTAACTTTAATAACATATTTCTTTGTTGCCATTTTGTTGTCATTTATCTTCGTGCTGCTTGTGTTGCTCGTGTTTCTCCCGTTGTTCTTTTTGCTGTTGTGCTGGCACCTTGTGCGTGTGCATAAAAATAAAGATTCAACTTCATTTGGTTAGCATAAAAAACGCGTAAAAGGCGACGCAACGCGACGCGGTCAGCTTGGCCTGGCCCCCAACAGTAGGCAATATAAAGTTGAAACCTTAAAAGGCCTCCATATTGTATGATACACACACACACACGCACACCAACACTGAGACAAGTTAACAAACAAAAAAAAAAACGCGCCAAAGGAAATGAAGAAAAACTTGATTTATTTTTATGTGCTCAACGAGCTTGACTTGGGTGCCGTGCGAGCAAGGAGAAGGGGAGGAAGTGGGGGGGGGCATTACAGGCCAGGTGGTTGGTAACGGCCATTCATACAAGTGGTACGTGCGTAATGACCAGGTACACACACATACACACAAGCCAGACACACACACACACACACAGGCCGCACTTGAACTTTAAGAAGTTGCCACGTTGCGTATACGTAATCATATTCTTCCCCTCCCCCCACCCACACTGCTCTGCTCTGCTCGGTCTTCCCTTTCACTTTTGCGCTTTCCTGCCGCATTCTCTCTTGCTTCTCGCGCTAAATTATACATCTGCATGCCATTATACACACGCACACACGCACGCACACCCGCACACACACACTGATGGCTTGGTGCGTGGACAAGTGGCCGAATGGCTAAGGCAAAAGCTGAATGGGAAAAGACCAAAACGAGAGAGAGAGAACCCAATGAACTTGAAAGCAATCGCAAAAAGGAATTGGAATTGGAATTAGAATTAGAATTGGTTTATCAGGGCAAGCGAGACGACCCCAGCGAGCGAGCCATCAAAAGCCAATAAACGTTACAAAATTACCGAAATTACTAATCCACATGAGCAGCAACTTATTGAAATAAATCTGAAACTTTCCCTATATGTTTGTAGAGGCACAGACAGATTGTAGTTTGTAAATGTTGTACAAACTTTATTTAGACACAGAAGAGTAAGATTAAGGTGCACCATGTGATCTTGCTGCAGTCTAGTTTCAGTTTATCTACTGCACTGCACTCCACTTTCCTCATTAAATTCAGCCTTCAATGCAGCCACCAACTTCAAATTTGTTCTGTTCCTGAACAAAAGCAAAAGAAAGCAAAAGAACTGTAGAAACCCCAAAAACAATAGCAAAAGCTGTACAAATAAAATATAATATAAAATAATAAATATAAATAAAACACGCAGCGCAATGAAATTTGTCAACTACAGCAGTGAATCTGTTTTTAAACCATTCCAAAAGTTTCGTACAAAAAGCTTTGAAAATAACCGAGATAACTGAGTTACATATCGTACAAACCATATATCACGTATGTCAGCTCAGCAAACAGTCAAAAGAATAGCAAAAAAAAATGTTTACACACAGTCAAAAAATATGCTAATTTTGTTTGCTTGAGTACGCCACGAATATCAGTTCTTTAGAATCTGAAAACAATTAAGGAGCGACAAATGCACTTGCCAAGCTGTTGCTGAGAATGCAAAATTTGATTTTTTATTTTTTTTTTTGTTCGTTCCACAGATTTTGCACATTTCCCAAGAAGGGAGAGGGTAGGGCAGACAGAACGACGAAGAAGCGAGGAAAGCAACAAACAAGAATAACAGGGACAACACTGGGGCTTAGAATGAACGTGGCGAGAATGCCTGGGAGCATAATAAAAATATGAAAATCAAGTAAAATCATTTCCATTCAAATTCAAATGGCGCAGCCAAGCGTTGAGTACGAACAGAGTTGAGTTTGTGTGTCGCCAATGCTAACGCGAACGCCACCGGCGACGGCGACGGCGGCGCCAACGACGACAGAGAGTTGCAAAAAAAACCAAAAAAAAAAAAAGAAAATGTAAAATACTGAAAAGCGCCAAGAAAAGACGTGAAAAACGTGAAAATCTGAAAACTGATATTCAATTCAATCAGTTGAGGTGCCTTCCCTCACTCCAACCACCCCCTCGCCAAAGCCCCCAGTCTGTCGCCCCTTCTCCCCACACAACAATGGCCAGCTGTGTATGCTTCTTGGGGTGGTTTCTCGAGTGTGGTAGGGCCGAGATGGTAGCTGGGCTCGCCTCAATGGATTGTCAGACTTTTTGATTTTGTGGTCGCCATCGTCTTCTGTTGTTCTTTGCTGAGGGTATAGTGTGGAAGGGGGACCGAGGTGGGGGGGGAGTGAAGGAGTGCGAGGGTAGCTGGAAATTGGCAAGTGTTGAGTACTTCGCTCTGCTCCAGAGAGTCAAATCACTACCTATATGTATCTGCAGACGGCATTAAATCTGCGCCCCCTGGCCATGCCTCCTTTTATTCTCCTCTTGCTCCCCCTCACTTGCCGCCTACCAGCCACACTTCAGTTTGGCAACTGGGGGCAACTTTACAATAAATTTCAGCAAATAAATCAAAATGTAACAGAAGCCGTGCGGAATTTTGCGAGCGGCAGGTGCTGCAAACCGAACAAAATGCCCAACAGGCAGGAGAAAAAGCTGTTGAGCACGACTGCCAAATACCCTGGGCTTCAGATGAGCCATCAAATGAGTCGACTGTTCAAGAATATATATGTATAAGTTTAAAATATATTATATATTTTATACAATTTATCAACACTAACCATAAATTAATTACTTTCCATTTAAATTGTTATAGAAATATTAGAGATATTGCATTTTCCGATTGTTCAAGAATATATACCTTTTCTAGAGAATTATAAACTGTTCACAAATCAAACCACCTTAACAAGACCTCCATCTAAAGGGTATTTTGAAAGGAAAAAAAGAACTCGGCACAAACTGAGACACTGTTGAAGGCGGCTACGTAGTCGGTAGGCGTGCCCGGCAACCGAACCGCAGGAACCGAACCGAACCCTGACCCTGCGGCCCCGGGAGCGCGCAAACAAAACGAACGAAAAACGAAAACCGACGACGACAAGAACAAAAAAAATAAAAAAAAAAAAAACCAAAAAGTTTTTGATTTTTGTGAAAAATGTTTTTACGTTTTTGTTTTCGTTGTGTGAAAAATGAAAATGTGCAGAGAGCCAGGTGAGGAGCAGGCGGAGGCAAAGGAGGACAGGAAGAGGGGAAGAGAGGGAGGGGCAGAGGATTCAACGTGGACCACAATGAATGAAATGACGGCGTCGACAGGCGGAAGGACGCCTGGGCAGGCAGTCGGGAGGCGGGGGGCAGGCATTTCAGTGAGAAAAGCAACTAATGGGCGTGGCAGTCGGGGCTGGCGGGGCTACCTATGAAGTTCGTTTGCCTGCAAGCTGCTCAGATGTTGCGCTCGAGTTAAACAATGTTAGCAGAAGCGGGAGAGGAAGAGCAACTAGGTGAGAGTGAAGAGAGCAGCGGGGCGCCCAACGTGGGGTGTGCAATACAGATATATATATGTATGTATATATGTATGTATATTGGAGCAGTTTCAGTTTTTTGGCCGCACTAATTGACTTTTTATGCTGTGCGTCCATCGCTCGGACAGACAACGGAAACAGAGACTAGCAGCGAGGGGAGAGACAGTGTTGGATAAGGGCGACAGGGACAAGGGACAAGGGACGACCCTCTGATCTGGCCGTCTAGACAAACAATCGCTGAATGACAGCTTTGTGGCGCCTCCTCGGGCAATGCCAACGCGCTGAACTTGGCCACAAAATGTTTTTAATGCCAAAGAGCACACAAAGAGCGAGAGAAGCAGAGTGGGGGCGGGGGGGAGTGAGTGGAATTTAGCAAGATATTATCTACGGCAAGTTGTGAAAACTTGGGCTAGTCAAGAGCTGCATAATAACCTTTGATTTGCCACAAGGACACACGGCGCTCTACTTAAGATTCTATTTGTCCCGCCTGGGGGGCACACAAAAAGTTTTTAAGGTTTTTCAGACTCTCTGGACTGCTTAGGATTAATGAAAGGGAAATGATTTAAGTTTCACCTTAAGACCTTTATATGGCAAAGAGGCAATCACTTTGCTGTGTAGAACTGTAGCTTGATATTAAGTGATAAATTATTTTAAGATTTTAGATATTTAAGTTAATATAAGATATCATGCTGATATTTATGGTATTTAAAATGGGAAATATGTGCAGAGGAAACTATAGAAAAAGATAGATATAGATAGAATTGTGATTACACATATGAGTAAAGAGTTACCTGACAGACTGAACCTATCTTCCCAAATTGATTGAATATTTTAAATTTAATACAAATGGATAATAAAAGATTTCAAATAATTATATGTACTCACTTAGCATCAATATCATTTATATATAATTAAATTTATGTACTAACTATGCATTAATATCAATAATACCATATATTTAATATATCCCTGTACTTACTTTCTATTTTCATACTTGCAGTTTCTATAGTTTCAGGCAGATAAATATTTCAAAATCAAGAAAATCTCATACGATGTTTAAGATATATTCAAGAAAACTGCGCGTTAAACGCTTAACATAACCTTAATTTTACAAATAGAATTGCAGACTTAACGTATTACCGAAATTTCAGAGGTTTATCTTCTATAATTGCAGAGATCCGAGCATATCAACAAGCAGACCATCAGATTAGCGAACAAACAGCAGTAACTTCCATTAGATATCACAAAAAAAAAAAAAAAAAAAAACAAGCCAAAATCGAAGCAGCTTTTGCAAAGAAACGAAGCAAGTTCCAAGAAAATAATAATAAATAAATAATGAAGAAAGCGTTGCCCACTTGAGCTGCGACCTAAGCTAAGCCGAGAAGTGCATTCGGTAAGCCTTGCAATCAATTACGGCGGATTAAGCGTGGCCAAAAAGTGCCAAGGCAACTGGCCACGAGAACATTTTGCAACTTAAGGCTGAAAATTGTCGAAAACGTAGCGAGAGGGAAGAAACTGTTGAAGAGCTACGTGATGAGGACAGGGAGTGGGAGTGGGAGGCATGTGGGGAGGGAAAAGGGAGACAAGGGCAGAGAAAGAAAGGGAACCTCGCGTCCAATTGGCAATGCCGCAAATCCCGCACAGCGGGAACTGCCACGAAAGGTCGCTACAACATTTTTTTTTCTTCTTTTGTCGCACACTTGAGGCGCAAGCAGGTGGGCGTGGCAAGGACAGGGGAGGGTTGGGGAGGCTCGTTTCGTTGACGGAGGCAAATGAAGTTAAAGTAGGCAGCTCGCTTGGGGCGGACGCAGCGGGCGGTCGGCCAGATCAGCCTCCGCAGTCTCATGCGGCACGCGGCATGTGGTATGTGGCAAGTGGCAAGTGGCAAGTGGCATGTGGCATGAGCAGCCCCTGCTACGCTCGCCCCCATCCATCTTGCCTGCTTGCTCCTCGTGCCGCCTTTCACATCCCACATCGACTGCGGCCTTGTGCAACAGCCTCATTATAAACAGCGGCCACGCCGACAATCACACGACGACTGTTGCACGGCAGCGACGCCAACTGCGACGCCGGCAGCACTGTCAACCGAACGCCAACGCTGGCTACCTGTTGGAAAACCAAACACGACGCACTCCGCCAGCAGCGACGTCGACAGCGCAGTCAATGCGCATGCCTTGGAACTAAGTCTACACGAATGTTCATGGGAAGCGATACGTTGCTTCGTGCGGCAACACAAGATTTTTTTGAATTTCTGATAACCGTTAGAAGACCGTTAGGAAAGCCGAATGCAAAGACAGTCGTTTTTGGAGATTTTTTTGAAATTTTCTGGCGAGAAAGCAATAAAGGAATAACCTTTGATGTTGCCCATGTTTCTAAGTTTATTGCAGCAGATATTGCTATAGAATGTTATAAATATTGTTATATATTCAAATAATATATTATATATAAATTAGTCATTACACTGAACATTAGTAAAATCTCTACAAATTAAAACCTCTTTTAGTACACAGAAAAAGTCTCCTTTGTTTTGAAAAATTTACTTTTTATGCTTTTTTAAAGTTCGTTAAAGTTTTAAAAACTGAAAAAGGTACAATATTGAAAAGAATCACAAGTATTTAAATTTTTTTTAATAATTATTGTTGAAATTATTTGTTGAAGCATATGTACAATAAGCCAAATAAGTTTCTGTATTTCTAAAACAAAAAAAAAAAACTTTTTAGGGTCAATATTTTTGCAGCTTTTTTTGGTTAAAAAAACTGTTTATTTTAAAGTTTTTTAATTATTTGAAGAAGACGCAGATTACGAAATATGTACAGTACTTAAAGGTTTGATGTCTTAAAGTACTCTCTGCTGTTTAAAAAAAAAAAAGGATGTAGTATAGGAACATTTCAAGTTTTTCTCAACATCTTTTTCTCGCAGTGTAAAACGTTGTTAGAGATATTTTAAATACTTCGCAGTAGAGTGATCAGAAGAAGCCACTGGCTGACAGTACGCAAGGTACCAGCGCCATTTCCAGCACCCTCAGATGAACCCTTCCCTTCATCTTTAGCCTTCCAGCCGGGCTGCAGATAATTCAAGCCATGGTTAGAGGTCAGCTCCGTGTAATAGTTAGCCCAAATGGCAAAGGTTAAGAGATCATTCTTAGGTTCAAGCAGCTCCAGGTCAACTTGGGTCTGCTGGAGCAACTTAGCCGGTGGCGACTCTGTCCAATTGTATTGGGAGACATCCAGGGGCATCATGACGCCATCCAGTGTGCTGGGCATGATGAGGCGACGCGGTGCGGCAGGAAAGACACCTGTTATGCGAATATGTTGAAAGTAATGTGAATTGGCCACAGATCGTGTGGCGGGAAAGATGCGGCCGCAACTGAGGAGCTCCTCGTTCAGGCAGGCAAAGACAGCACACACAGCCTGTTCAGTGCGATCCACACGAATCACGGTGGTCTCGTCGCCCCAATAGGCAGCCAGGCGATAGCGATAGGTGGCATATTCCGCCGAGTTGCCAATGGGCGCACGTTGCAGTTGGAAGTCGCAACAGAAGCGCGAATTGTGGCACAGCTTCTGGGAGACGTTGGTGAAGTCTGCCTCAAGCAGCTGAGTGGTAAAGATGTCCACGTTGTAGTCACGGTAGGTGGCCAATCCTGTGAAGCGTTTCGTGACCAACTGCGGACTAAAGCTCGGAGTCACCTTGGCGGGCAACTCGTAACCTGCACCACTATTACGCTTGGGCACACGTGCCTTCAGTAGCTTCTGCGTTGGCTCCTCAAAGATCTCGGCCACCAGGCGACCGAAACGACCTGCATAAATACCCGAACCTGTGGTCTTGTCGGAGGGATAACTGCCATCGGCTGCCAGCAAGTTGATATCGTTGGCAAAGGCCCAACCCTCTTGCAGCTGCAGTGAAACCAAAAAGGGCAGCTCGGAGAACCAATAGGTCGGATAGATAATGTCCGTAATGTTGCGCTCGCGTATCAGTCGCATTGCCGGCTCATGGAAAAGCATGTCGAAGCAAATGAAATGGCCAAAGGTTACACCGAAATCCGTTTCGAAGCTGATCACCTGAGGCTGACGCATCAGCGACGTCGCTATATATTCCTGGCGCCACAAATGCGTCTTACGGTAGCGGGAGATCACGCGACCCTTCCGATCGAAGACAACATTGGTAGAAAAGAAGCGGACACCGCCCTCAGGGCAAGGAGTTAGTACGTCCTTGTCTTCGGCACACAGTGCCTTCTCCTTTAGATTCACGACCACATACACGCCACGTCCACGGGCCGCACACGATAGCTCGATGAAAAACATCTCGTAGTCGGGAGCATAACAGGGTGTCACATTCAGTGCCGGATCGGGTACAAATGTAGGAAGTTTTCTGTTCAATACAAATTCGGGAAATACTATAATATCCAAATCGGCTGCCTCTTCCGATTCGATTATCTTAATATATCCGTATACTGTCTCCATGGTTCTATCGTAAGTGTTTCCTTCCTGCAGAGTATACTCCACAACGCCAGCATTGTATGTGGGGTCCGAGGGCAAAGATACCTGTAAAGGATAATGGAAAATAAAACCAAAAATAAACGTATGTGAACATATGAAATTATATTGAATATTTATCCACAATATATCCAATATACCTTAAAATTATATTTCTATAAATATATTTATTTCAAATTCAGAAAATTCAATTCCAAAAGTTAAGTTTTTGTTTTGTGAATCTTGCAAATTCTCAAATTGATTTTCTAACGTATATGTTAACCTTCAACAACTCATCGATCTGGCAATGCTGGCACAAATTACCTGCTCGGTATATTCCCAAAACACCGTCAGCAGCAACAGACAAAAAACGTTGCACTTCATCTTGTTGCCAAAATCAAACTGAATTCGATGTCATCTTTCGTCGGCCAACAAAGACTTTTTATTCCCAAATATTTATATATCTCTTATATATAACCCATAATAAAAGTGTCTTTACAGGGGGCAGTAAGCGATATTCATACGTATCATACATATCACAATGGGTTTATCTGCCAACCGATAAGATTAACCAAAGCCTTCTACAATTTTGCAATTCACAAATAAAATACTTCAAAATGGAAACATTCTTTACATATCGATATGATCTGTCTCCCATTATCTACGTTGCGGAACGTATCAAAAGCGCCTTGTATGTGATATGGAATCTTTTGTCTGATGAAATTAATTACGACATTACAACTAGTCGAATAAAATCATTACTGAATCATAATTGCTTATTTATAAAGTTAACAACATTCAATAAAATAAAAGTGTTAGGCTCATGCAACACTTAATAGACGTGATGGAAGGCGATAGAAACAATATAAAATTGAATTTACATTTACTTTTTAGTAAATTAGCCGTTGATTAACATTTTTAAATCAAAGTCTTTACATAAAAATATTCCATGAGAAACTCTACAAATACAAATTGCGCGCTGTGAAATTGTGAATTTAAATTCGTTCCTCTTGCAAGTATCTGGCAACGCTGGCGCAAAACGCATTTGTGATCATCGACGCAATAATGCGCCATGGCTCGCCAACAAAAATCGATAACGATAAGCGGCCCGCACTCAATTCAGCTGTTTGAGTGACCAGCACCAACAACAACAAGAACAGCAAGAGAACAGAACAAAAAGCAGCAGCAGCGGAGAGAGAGAGTAACAACAGTTTTGCATGGGTAAAGCAATTATTGTAAAACTGCCCAATACATTGGCAGTCATAGTAACTGAATTCTGCCACTACAGGTAATTGCAAGCTACTGGTGTTAAGAAAAGTTAGCTGCGTCTGGAACCGAGAATTAATTGAATAAGGTGCGCAAATTGAAGGTCATCGCAATTCATTCAAATGCCGTAAGAATCCAAAACGAGAGGGAGAAAGATTGAGGAAACAAGAAACGGCGGCAACAACAACGATAACAACAAGATTCGCTGGACCAAACGCAGGTTTGTGCACGCCTTGCTCTGTGCGTGTGTGTGTGTGTGTGTGTATTTTCGTGCCATTAATTGATAATGTATTCTCTATTTAAATAATACGAAACGCGGCATGACACAACAGAACGAACTAATCACGGTGTATCGACAACAACAACAATAAAAACGGGTGGAGGCAAATCACGAAATTCAGCAATAAGAAGAAGCACAAGTAAGTTTGGTATGCACATGTGAAACTAACGGCTCACGTCCTTCACACACACCCCGACGCCTGTGTGTGTGTGTGTGGGTGTGTGTGTGGGTCTAGTTCGCTTATCAACAACGTGCCAAACGTCATGAAATCACCATGATAAGCATAAGTTGAGTTTTTAACTATCTGTACAAAAAGGTTCCCCCTTTCCCCTTAACAGATTCTCATCATGGCACTGAATATGAAGGCTCTGCTAGCGATGCTCTGCGTCTTTGTCGGCTGCTGCAGCAACGTCGTGTTTCTCGAACTGATCATACAGATCGATCCCGGTGCAGGTAATCTGATCACCTTCCTGCAGTTCCTCTTCATCGCACTGGAAGGACTCATCTTCACCTCTAAGTTCTTCACTGTGAAGCCGAAAATTGCACTCAAGGATTACGTGATGCTGGTCGCTCTGTTCTTCGGGGCCAACGTGTGCAACAACTACGCCTTCAACTTCAACATCTCAATGCCATTGCACATGATCTTCCGCAGCGGATCATTGATGGCCAACATGATCATGGGCATCATTCTGCTTAAGAAACGTTACAACCTGCGCCAATACAGTTCGGTGGCCATGATCACGGCCGGCATCATCCTATGCACTCTAGTTTCCAGTGGTGATGTCAAGGACAATACGCATCACTCGCTCAAAGTGGACACCTCCTACTCGGACTTTTTCTGGTGGAGCGTGGGCATTGCTCTGCTTACAATCGCTCTGCTGGTCACCGCCTACATGGGCATCTACCAGGAGGTGATCTACAAGCGCTATGGCAAGCACCCGAATGAGGCCCTGTTCTTCACACACATGTTGCCGTTGCCCGGTTTCCTGATCATGGCCAGCAACATTGCACAGCACTGGAGCATTGCGATCACCTCGCCAGCTGCGACAGTGGCTGTGCCCGGATTCAGCTGGACCGTCTCGTTCCCGCTCATGTTGTTCTATCTGCTCTGCAATGTGATCACACAATACATCTGCATCAGTGCCGTCTACGTGCTGACCACGGAGTGTGCTTCGCTGACTGTCACCCTGGTGGTGACGCTGAGGAAGTTCGTCTCGCTGCTGTTCTCCATCATCTATTTCCGCAATCCCTTCACCCTCAGCCACTGGCTGGGCACGATACTCGTCTTCTTTGGAACCATACTGTTTGCCAATGTGATCAATCAGGTGAAGGATGCCTACGCGGCGCGTGCCCAGCGACAATTGGAGAGCGCAAAGAAGCTGAAGACGGGTTAATCCAGCGCAGCACAGATCCCGCTTTTCACCTGGCCTTAAGAATAGAAACTTCCCCAATCCCTTTACCCTCCCCCAGCCATAAGCCACACGGAGGCCATTTCCATTTGCCATTGTTGCTATCTCGCTCAGTTTTGTGTCGTTCGCTTCGTATCGACGTCTCTTTCCAATTGTATATTTTGTAAATATCATCATTAGTTAGGCCAAAGGCGATTACCTATATTCCTGTTACCCTGTAAAAACAATTTACTTTTACCTCCCCCTGTACTCCATGTTCTTGTACCCTGTACCCAATACTCCGTCTCCCTTTTCGTGCTATAATGTGACGTTTGTTTTTTAAACTAAAGTATTTTTAGCAAATTTTTTTAAAAAATAATAAATGACTTGTAAAATCACAAACTACAAAGACTCTCGATATATGATATATTGTTAATAATAATCATAAAATATAGTTTTGTAATGTAAAATATCTTTAATTCTAAGAAATTGCCTCTCACTTCTTTCAGAGAGTAAAAAATGTGCAACCAAGTTCATCTTATACTTTTTCGGACCGTGGTAACTCATTTCCTCTCTCTCTCCCTCTTCGAATTCCTCTTCTATCGTAGCTCTCTAAATGCAGAATCTCTTATCTCACATATTCTCTTCGCCACCAATTGTCTCCTGTTCTATTGTCTTTATGAACAGCTGTCGAAACACACGTTCAAGTCCAATTTCAACGTTTGAGTATGTATACGACTAGATAATACCTCGCCAAGATCTAAAGACCTATAAATATTTGTATGTACACTGACTTTATTATGCCCTTTTTTACATTAGTTGCAATCTAATAGCGCAATGTAGAACTTATAATACTTATACTTAGGTTCCCTCAAACTGGGTAAATAATACCCTACAGTCCACAATCTTAACATATCAAAACTTACCATAAGCACAAAAACTAAATATGGCGTTACTTCTTAATTTCCATGGGGGCTCTACCCAATTTCGTCAAATTACAGGATATCACCAGTTCTTACAATACTCAAACGTCACTCTTCCCAAATTTTGTCAAATTGTAGAACAGACACACTCGAGACTATTTGCCCAGCACGGTTAAATGAACCGAAAGTCGATCCAGTATCCATATAACGAATTCAGTTTATCTCGAGCCTTCCAGGTGTTCTAATATCATTCGAAAGCCAACAAAAAAAAAATCAACAAATTATGTTCGTGGCACAATTAAGATTATTTGGTAAGAAAAAGTGAAGAAAAGTTTAAAAAATGGATAACAAATTGATATCTTTGCGGACTTTAACTCGAGGAAATTCCTTTTCAATATCTCTAAGAATATAAATAGGAAAACTAAATGCCTATACCATGAAAAAACTCGCCTATCATTGTATGGTTGCAGGTCAGGTCGAAAAATGTAATTGTACTAAGAATTACTTTAAAAGTTGTTCCCTACATAATTGCAAAACTCGATAAGGTTATCAGACAAAGGCGGTAGAGCCGAAGAGAGAATGAGGAAGAGGAACAAAACACTGTTTACGAAAAAGAATACTCTAATGGATATTTTTAAAAATACCTGAAGTTTATTTGATTCCTGATACCCTGTAAAGAGCTAAATAAATTCTGAAATGAGAATAATATCTCTATAAATTCTCTTTTAGTATTGCGATTCTAAGGAAACTTGGTGCTGTGTTGAAAAATTATATGAGCTACGTATGCGTTTGGTTTTCCAGTGGAAAAATTGTAAATTTTAGAGATTTTTTGATGTAATGATTTATAGAGATTGTTTAAACCAAAGTCAATATACCTGTAGAGTCTCTAGGGTATTGGAAAATAGAGTTCTCTTCTGAATATTGAAAATTGCATAAACTTAGTTAATATTGAACATGTTCAAACACGCTTAGGTTGCGCATAATCGTCGTTAATAGTACAACAGCTGTTCCAATAGTAGAACACGAAGCTTACGAACCTTTCTATGAGACTCCCTATCGTACATATCGGGCCTTGCTACCTCTGCTCTCTACTCCCGCACTTCCCGCGAAGACGACGACGACGACGACGTCGCATTACCAATTCGTAGGCCCTCGCGCGAGGATCGCTGCACACTGAAAGAGAGATACGACAGCCTTCGACAAAGAAGCGAAATTTGATCGTGATTTTAATTTCCCAATTTCGTATATTTTTTAATTAATTGATCAATTTCCGATAAACAACTACGCTAAGTGCTGTCGCGTCGTCGGCGGGCCACGTTTGAAAGTATTCGCAGGGAAGTAAGTTCTCTTCACTCTCTCTCTCTCTCTCTCTCTCTCGGAAATCTGCAACGGGACAATTAACGCAAAATACTTTGTCGAATATCGGCTCGTGAAGTCCCACGGGACACATTTAAGAGTAAAATTCTATTACCTAATGGTTCTATGGAAAAATATGTTAAACAATGATTCAAGTTTGAGATAAGCAAAAAGTCGAGTTTTGCAGTGTTTCCAATTGCTTGCCATACAGACTACGTCATAGGAAGTCGTCAAATTTCAGTAGTAACAATATAAAATGATTTTCTGAGTTACTTATGATTCGCACTAGCTTGCCATATAACGCGTGCCATATGAAAGAAGAAAACAGCAAGTGAAAATTTCAAAAATATTCCATGATTTATTTTTGATTTGAGCTAGCCTGCCATATAAAGCGTGTCATATAACTGTATAAACTGCCAGTTGCAACACTGATCTGCCATACAGAATATGTCATACAAATGCAAGCAACTTTCAGAGATAGAAAACGTGTCATACAAACGTAGAAATCACCAAGTGGAAACAATTAAAAAATATTTGAAAAATTATTTATTGTTTCCACTGGCTTGCCATATAAAGTGTAACATATAAAAAAGAGAAATTCAAGTGGAAACACTGACATACGAAATGGAAACAAATTGGAAGAAAGTCTTCTTGAGTGTTTCCACTGCATTGCCATGCGGAATAATGTAAATAATATATATATAGTATGTATCATATATATATAATGCTTATAACTATATTCCATAAAACAATCCAAATAGTTCCCTCGTTTCGCGACTTTCTCAACGGCAAACAAACATTCGCTTGATATCTGGAGCGGCTACGTGACCCATTATAGTTTTGGACCCCGACTCAACACGCATTTTACTTTCGACTCGTACTAGATAGATAGTTTGGGGTAATATACACACGTCGAGCATTCTACGATCCATTCTAGCATTCTACGAGGCATTCTTCAGGGAAACCCGCCCGTGTTTGGACGTACCAGAAATCTGCGGAACGTAAAAGTGAGAATGACAAAAAAAAAAAACTATTTGGCTATAAAAACAAAAGATATCCCAAAATAAAAAGAAAAATAACTTTGGACTCTAAATTGCAATGTGCGAATCATAAAGTTTTATTGTTTCGTTAGAATCCTACGACAGTTCGGTTGTCGTTAAACTAATTATTATTTTGATAAGCCTCTTTGTGGTACAAGGTTGTGTACAATGTGTGTACACAATCTAGCTAAGAAGCCCCTAAAAGAATAGATAGTTTCAGCTTTATTACCGCTTTAATCATGCCACATCTTTATCAGATATACTTTTATCAGCGCTCAGGCATAGAAGAATTTTTTAAAACCATTCACTGCGTACCCTGTAGACAGACCACTAATGAGTCAGTTAAAGTATTCTTTTAATGGCCATATAGATATCGTTTCCCAAAGATAGTGACAGGAAGCTAGGTATATTGCTGGCCCAATACAATCATTCAATTTAAAAATAGGTTGCGAAAAAATAGGTAAAGAGAAGTAACTGTTCGTCGCGCGTACCCCTCGATAAGTCAGAATCTTGAACTTCTTTTTTTTTTGTTTTGATTGTTTTCATTTGGTTCACAACGGTTGCTTCGTTCAGTCGATACTCAAATATTGAAAAGAGCTTCCCAGGAAATCAAAGATGATTCGTCTTTAATTGTACAAAGAATATAGTACCGCTGATAACTGGTGAGTTTGGTCGAGTTTGGAGCATTAACTAGTAGTTCAGGAATGGAATTTAGTTCCATTTCGGATTCCTGTTGAGTTAAATAGGGGATTCCTGGTTTAAGAATATGAGCAACACAAATTAACCTATTCAAATCAATAATCTGAAGATCAACAAAGGTACTTGCACTCTTCGGGCATGTGCATATAACTAAGAAGGTTCCTTAGTACGAGTACCTTGTAGATCCAACGATGACTTCATGACACACTAGGTTCCATTTGCTCTCATGCTTAGCTCCGCTTGGTAGAAAACTAAGATAATAAATTAATAATAAGTCTTCTTGTCGAACGAACAGTTATCACGGTAACAGCGTCTACACTTATCTACAATATACAGTACATAATATGTGTGTGTTGCGTCTGCTCTTTCCTCTCTGCCAGGTGGCCTCAAAATGACGATCAACATGAAGGCTCTGCTGGCGATGATCTTCGTCTTCGTCGGCTGCTGCAGCAACGTCGTTTTCCTCGAGCTGATCGTAAAGATTGATCCCGGCGCAGGCAATCTGATCACTTTCCTGCAGTTCCTCTTCATCGCACTGGAAGGACTCATCTTCACCTCGAAATTCTTTACAGTGAGGCCAAAGATTCCACTCAAGGATTACGTGATGCTGGTCGCTCTGTTCTTCGGGGCCAACGTGTGCAACAACTACGCCTTCAACTTCAACATTCCCATGCCACTGCACATGATCTTTCGCAGCGGATCGTTGATGGCCAACATGATCATGGGCATCATGATACTGAAGAAGCGCTACAATTTCAGGCAGTACAGCTCGGTGGGCATGATCACAGCGGGCATCATCCTGTGCACTCTCGTCTCCAGTGGCAATGTTAAGGACAACACGCATCACACTCTTAAAGTGGAAACCTCCTACTCGGACTTCTTTTGGTGGTGCATTGGCATCGCTATGTTGTCGTTTGCGCTGCTACTCAGCGCCTACATGGGCATCTACCAGGAGGTGATCTTCAAGCGTCACGGCAAGCATCCCAAGGAGGCGCTCTTCTTCACGCACATGCTGCCGCTGCCCGGTTTCCTCGTCATGGCGGGCAACATAGTGCAGCACTGGACTGTGGCAATATCCTCGCCATCGGCAACGGTCCCGCTGCCTGGCATAAGCTGGTCCTTCACGTTCCCAATCATGTTGTTCTATCTGCTCTGCAATGTGATCACTCAGTACATCTGCATTAGCTCTGTCTACGTGCTGACCACGGAGTGTGCTTCGCTGACTGTCACCCTGGTGGTGACGCTGAGGAAGTTCGTCTCGCTGCTGTTCTCCATCATCTACTTCCGCAACCCCTTCACCCTCAGCCACTGGCTGGGCACGATACTCGTCTTCTTCGGCACGATACTCTTCGCCGATGTCATCGATCAGTTGGTGACGGCGTTCCGAGTGCGCTGGCAGAAACGCTTCGACACGGCCCCGACGAGCGCAGAGTACAGTCGGTTATAGTCGCTCCTTCTCAGCCTCCACCTGCTCCTCGTTTATTTTTTTTCCCCCCACCTAGACTTAAGTTACATTTTAAAGTAAAGATAAACAGAGAATGAATATGACAAAGACAAAGAAACAGAGGGGGAGAGAACTCATTTTGAATGGGGAACGCACTCGACGTGTCGGTAATGTATTTGTATATATGAGTTAATACTTATGAAAATCGGGGAAACATTTGTGTTATCTATCTCACACGTTATCTCGATATCGTACATGGATTATATATATATATATATATATGTTGTATATCAAAAAAGGTTTCAAGATTTAAATGCGTAAGGTACCGAACAGAACAGAACAGACCGAAAGTGGCAAATGGCAAAAAAAAAGAGCGCAATAATATAAAATAATTAATATTAATCGATAATTGATGCATTTATATATAGTATATATCTATATAGATCTATAAAGATATATACGATTCGTTCGACATTGTTGTTGTAGTTGCTGATGTTGTTGGACAGTTGGCTGGAAGCTGCTAGTCGGAATCGGAATCAGAATCAGAATCTCAGCGCGCCGACTTCAGAAGGGACAGGGAGGATGTAGTAGTAAAGGGGGAGGTCGCAGCTGCTGAGTTTAAGTACATCAAGGTAGTGAACGCTTCTATTGCTCATCCTTGTCCTTGGCACCGTGCTTGAGAATGCGCGTGAATTCCAGATAGTCGAATAGACCGTTTTTGATGGGCGCCTCGCGGTACATCTCGTCCACCTGTGGGGGGAAGGGAAAAAAGCATAAATAGGAGGCACAATCTTAACACATTGCAATTTTCGTGGGTAAATCACATATCAACAGAAAAGAGATATATTATATATACAATAATAATCGACAATAATCAGCTATTGCGACAATTAATCTATACTATCTATACTAATCTTGACGGCTACTTAAAGTCTGTAGTTTATTGACCTTCAGCTATTGTTCAACATGCAAATGTTAGGATTCCGGATTGTTAGAATCATAATCAATATACTATCGACAGTTTATTGTTATCTATTCAATGTTAAGAGAGTAACTTGATTGTTCTTAATGCAGTTCTTGGCATACTTGATATGCTGGGCTATATTCAGTACAGCAACATAAAACTTAGGAGTTGCTTGATATATCAATGATGTTTTCCAAGATAATCAATATTAAAACTGGCCAACTAGTTTGAAACCTTAAAAAGGTCAGATTGCAAATCTATACGATAGTTATACAATAGTTTTAAAAGTTGTTCAACTAAAGTTGAATCGTATAAAACAATTAAAAACTTTTTCTTTTCCTCTGTTTCTCAAAACATTCCCCAACTAATTCTCTATCAGTCAACCTGCCTAACTATCCCTACCCTTTCCTTGCTCACTCTTTGCACAGTTCCCTATGTTTCCATTGGTGCAACTCACATCTTCGTCTGTGAAACGATCACCCATTGTGGTCAGCAGCTCACGCAGACGATCCTCGGGCAGGACGCCCATGTTCTCCTCATCGAAACAGCCGAATGCATTCTTGATCACATCCTCGGGATCTGTGCCCTGCAGCCGCTCGCCGAAGAGCGTAAGGAACATGGTGAAATTGATGGGGCCAGGTGCCTCGTTCATCATGCCATCCAGATAATCATCGGTGGGATTCTTGCCCAGCGAGGCGAGCATATCGTGCAGATCCTCCTTCTCGACGAAACCGTCGCGATTCTGATCGATCATGTTGAAGGCCTCCTTGAACTCGGCAATCTGTGCCTGATCGAACATGGCGAACACATTGGAGGTGGCACGTTGGGCGCGCTTCTTGGTGGTGGCGCGACGTCCGGCGGTTTTGCGTGAAGACATCTTCGAGCTGTGTTTGTGTGTGTGTGTGTGAGTTGGTGATGTGTTGTGGTGTTGTGGCCTGCGGTTCTGTACGTTCTGTGGAAGAAGAAACAAGCATTAGTTGCAGCCAATAAATCGCTCGACCCCACTGCGCCTCCCTCTCCCCCTCTCTCTACCTCTCTCGCTCGCACAGCGTGTGTGCATGGCTATATATAGCCATAGCATTGCTGCAGCGGCAAGTTCAGCGCGATGCTTAACAAACTGTGTCAACATAACACACACACACACAGACACACGCACGCACACTCATGTGTGTGAGTCATGCAGCCAAATGGCAAAACTGACAACGTCAACGGCAGCCGCTGTGTGACTCCACATGAACTTGTGTGTGTGTGTGTGTGTGTGTGATGTCTCCAAAAATTTAACTCAATGAAAAACAAAAAGCGCTCACTCACACACACACAGATACGCGCTCAGCTTAATTGAAAGCCCAAAAAAGGAATGAAAACAGCAGACAAAGCGCGACTTGTGCGCGTGTTTGTGTGTGTGTGTTTGGGGCAGCTGCAGGCAGATGCCTCCATTAACCGCGCCCCAAATGCGCTGCTATCACGAATTCCACGTAAATCCAACTTACAAAGCGCTAAAACAGTTGCTCTTGTTGTTTTTTAGGGCTGCGTCGCTGACTCATACACACACACACGCACTCAGAGGTTGATAGAGTGAGAGTAACGGAGAGAGTGAGAGCGAGCGAGCGGCTGATCGTGTTTTCTTATCCCTTGTTTTTCTTTTTTATTCCCTTTAATTGATGTGTTAAATACTTACAGCTGCTTGAACGGATGTTGTTTCTTCAGATTTACTTGTTAACTCTTTTAAATTATACTGTTGCTGCAGCAACTCAATTTGTTGTCTTTAATGTTGTTTGCACAGATGACAAATGCTCCGTATATCGATAGGCGCGATAATTTATATGTGCCGAAACATGGGATTAATTTTAACATTGGTTGCGAGTCCTAAGCAACACTGCGCTGTTAACTAGCAGCATCTCGATAACAGAAAATTATTATGGCACAATCGAATGTGCACGGGTAAATTCAGTTTATTATTGCATTTAAAGTTATGTTAAATTAAATAAAAAATTTTATTTTATTTACAGATGAATAGTTCATTGTTTGATGTGCTTAATAGGATTTTTGTTGCCTTTTTCAAAATGGCGCCAGCCCATCGCTGATCAACAGCATGCTGCAATCGATGATTATGTTAACGCAAAATATTGATCATCAACAACAACAGCTCAATGTAAACAGCCGTTTGGCAATATCTGTTAAGTTCTGTCTGCACTTTACATGTCAAATATTAACAGCAGCTCAAACTGTTGCCTGTGCAGAGCAAATAAACGCGTTGCCAACTAAATGTGAGCATTACATTAACAGCCGGCGCTTAAAACGCAAGTGTGACCAGATCATTGGCAGCGAATATTTACCACCCCACTCACTTTGGGGCATATTCCAAGCAGACACCTTTAGCCACACCGGCCGCGACAGTGGCTGAAATTCGAAGCGCAGCAAATACACACGGCGACGCAAGAAGGGCCAAGTAAACAGAAACAGCAGCAACAACGAACACGAACAACAGCAACAGCAACAGGAAAAGTGGACGAAAACCAAAACGAAACGGATTTATTAATGTAAATGCACTGGCATATTTATTTATAAACTTGTTACACCTAAATCGTAACGTGTTAAATGCGCCACATAGCCGACAACGCCGTCGCCGCCACCGTCGCAGTCGCAGTCGCCGTCGCAGTTGCGTCTGCACCTCGTCTCGTCCGTCGCCGTCTTAGTACCAAGTGCAATTATCGAGCGTTCTCCTTGTTGTTGTTGCATCTTTAGCTGTCTTTGTTGCTGTTGCTCGTCGCGCATTTTGTTGTTTTGGGTGCTAATATTTTTGGTGTGTGCCAGTGTGTGTGCCAGTCAGTCAGTCACCGTCTCTCTCTGTGTGTGTGTGTGTGTGTCTGTGGAAATTCTATTCAATTTGGTTGCGGAAATTGAACCGTCGTCGTTGCGTCGCGTTGTATCTTTTCCATGTGTCTCTAACTAACTATCTATGCGCCAGTATCTCTGCCAGTGTGTGTGTGTTCGTGTGTCTGTGTGTGTTATAAAAGGTAAAACAAACGAGCCGCAGTAGCGACAGCAGCCGCAGAGCAGGAGCAGAGCCCCGCAGCCAATTCGTATGCAAGAATTGTCGTCGTCGCCGTCGCAGTTGACGTTGACGTTGACGTTACCGTTGTCTCTTTTGTTGCCGCGCTGCGTCCGGTTTAAATTCAATCAAGCGGCAAACGGAATAAAGCACAAAACAACAGCAGCAACAACAACAACAACAACAAAAACATATAGAAAACATTGCCAACGTCGCAAGAGTTGTTGCATTGTTGTTGTTCTTGTTAAAGCTTTTTGCCCAACTACCTCGCTGCCGCTGCGAGCAGAGCGCGCTGTCAAAAATAAAAATAATTCGCCGAAAGAGACGATCGAGAGTGAGACAGAGGAGAGGAGAGAGAGAGAGAAAGGGAGCAGGAGAGTGAGAGTGCGCGAGTGCATTCAACTTGTGCACGCACATGCTGCGCAACAACAACAACAACTGCAAAGAGCAGAAAAATGATGCAGCTGCTGCGCCGCCAATTCTGAAATTCTGCATGAATCTCCTCCGCGCGCGTCGCTGTCGCCGTCGCTGCCAGTAACACGAAACTTTTGCCAAACTTAATACGCAAGCGTCGCCGTCGTCGACGCTCTGCCAACCGCAATGCTCGCCGCCAACGTGCCGTCAACGTCTTCGAACGCCGCCGTCGGCGTTGGTGTTGACGTCGCTGCCGCCTCAGCCGTCGCTGCAGTTGCCGCCTCAGATGGCTGCGATGAGCGCACACGTCTGCTTACATCGACGCCGCCGCCGCCAGCGTCACTGTCGCCGCCAACGTCGCTGCCACTTGTGCACAGCACAGCGACGACGACGCATCCGTCCCGCCAACAGCAACAGCAACAACAACATCAACAACAGAATATCAGCAATAACTACAACAACAATAATAACAACAATAACGATAACAACGACTCCATGGGTGCAAGGGGGGAAGGGGGAAGTAATACCAACAACAATTACAACAACAACGAGAACAACAGAAGCGACCTCGACGCCGATGATCTGTCCGAGGAGACAGCGCCGCTCTCTGCCGCCACTGGCGCTGCCGACTCCAGCGATCAAAGTGATAAATTCAATCGACCGCCCACAGCCCCGCCCACGCACGGCCAGAAGAAGCCCAAGCTGAGCAAGCTGGGCACCAAAAGCGTCGGCCTCAAGCGGTAAGAAGATAAAGATAGAGAAGAAGAAGAAGAAGCAGAATAGAAGAGATTACATTAGGATTAAGCTCTAACTAACTCTCTCTTCCTGTTCTGCTCTCTTTCTGTTCTGCTCTCTTAGCGTATCGTTTGGCTCTTCAAAGGGTTCCATGGTGGAGACGCTGGTCTTCGAGACGCCGACGCCGCTGTCCGAGCACGTGGAGCCGAGCTTTGGCTTCGATGCGGCAGATGCAGCTGGCGTCGCTGCCGCAGCCGCAGTCGAGAATGCAGCGCAGCATTTACCGTTAAGCAGCAGTTACAATGACTATGCGAAAGGGCAAATGGATGACAGCGGCATCGAGGTGCAGGAAGAGTAAGTACAATAGATTAAAAACCTAAGAGAGCATCGATCAACAGTCTTTGTGCAAAAGAGAGAGAGAGAGAAATATGAAGCACGACTGTGACTGTGACTGTGACGTCACAGTATCACAGTTTCTGTTTATTTATGTGTGCATCGCATGCCAATTGGCAATAAAGGCGAAAGAAATCCAATTTGGCAAATTTGATTACTCTATATATTTATGCTGATTGGATTTACCCCTCTCTCCCCCTCCCCCACCATCTCCCCGTCGTGTTAATAGATTGGGAAATTAACAGTGTAATTGAGAGAAGAGAAGAAGACATTAAAATGAATGTTGTAATTTAATTAGACAATGAAATTTGAAATTTCCTAGAGAGAAAGCGCGTTCTGGTTGCATACTTCCTGCACAGACTGTGTGTGTGAGTGTGTGTGTCTGCCTTAATGCACTGCGCAGTTAATGAACCCTTTTTGTACTCTTCCTCTTTCCTCCTTTCTTTCATTACGCTTTGTGCACTTTGTTTGTTTTTTATCTTTTTATGGATTTGCCCTGAATTAGGCCTGTCTACTCTTACCTCTCTCTCCCACCCTCGCTCTCTCTCTCTCATTATAAAGTAGCAAAGCAAACACAAAAGCAACGCAAACTAAATCAGAATAATGAGTTTTTTTTTTGTTTTTGGCTGCTTTCACTTTTTGGGCCAATCCGAAATTAAAGCTTAGGCCTAAGCCAAACATAAACACACACACACACACACACACACCCACTTGGTAGTGCAACCCAAATTGCATGCAATGAACTCGCAGTAAAAAAACTACAGAAACAACATCAACATCAACATCACCCACCCCCATCTCTATTTAAATCGATAATTGCTTTGGAGTTTAAACTCCGTTTTGCGATAAAAGTACACACAGACACACACACACATACAGACAGACAGGCACACAGGGAGACAGACCTGCACACACACACGTACAGTGGCGAGAGAGCGACAGGATGCGGCGCTCTGTTTACCTACGCTCTCTCTCTCGCGTCTCCCTCTCTCTCCCTTTCTGCCTGCCAATATGTCTGGCAACTCCAATTGGAGTCGTAACTGTGCTTGCTGTCTGCGCCGGCGCTGCTGCTGCAGTTTATGAACGTTCTCAGTGGCAGAAGTCGCTGCTGAATACCGTTAAACTGCTGCGCTGTTTGTCGTCGTTTATTACATAATGCTACGTTTTGAGTGTGCGCGCGTATGTGTGCGTGTGTGTTTGTGTGTGTGTGTGTGCATTTTAAAGCATGATGTAGGTCAACTCCATTTGGTGGTTGTTGACCCACATCTATTTAGGCAGTCTGTCGATGTGTGCGTGTGTGTCTCTGTGTGTGTGTGTGTGTGCGTGCGCCTGCATGTGCGTGTCAAGCAAACCGCACCCACACGCAACGGCTCACTAATTAAGCTGCTCATCGATAAATTCGACCGCCCACGTTGCTTGCGCAAGACGAATCGATAAATGTCGATAACAGGTCGCGACAGCGTTGCCAAGCTGCTAAAGCAGCTTACACATGTCTTCTATTGACCTTTGTGCGTGTGCGTGAGTGAGACTATATGTATGTGTGTGTGTGCGTGTGAGCTTTAATTTGCCGGTTGGTCGCTTTGAGCACAACGTGATGTCATCCAACAACAACAACAATATAGAAACGCTACACTTGCTGTGTAGCGGCAGAACTTTCTTTCGTTAAATCCACAGTTAGAACGGCAACAACAACAACAATAGAAGCAGCAACAAAAGCAATTACTAGATGCAGCAACAGCAGCAGCAGCAGAACAATATAAGACATACTAACACAATTTGTTGTTGTTATCGATTATGTTTATGAGAGATGAGCGATGAGGTGTGTTGAGATGAGGTGGGGAGAGGTGTGTGTCTGCGGTGGGAGAGAGAGAGAGAGGGAGGGCAGTGCAGAGTGTGAGGAGTGGGGAGTATGCAGAGTGTGGGGAGTGGGAAGAGTGCGGCATAGATTAACAGCTGCTGTGGTATGTTGAGGTGGATCGGTAAGGTGTGGTGGGGTGGGGTGGACTGAGGTGAGGTGAGGCTGTAGATTAACAGCTGGCCCCACAGCCCCCCAGCAGCAGCAGCAGAGGCCGAAACAGCGCCGCGGCGTTTCTTCGTTAGTCATTTCAAGTGAATGTCTTGAAATTCGAGCACCTTGCGCATGTCTTGTGAAAGTACTATGTATGTGTGTGTGTGTGTGTGTGTGTGTGTGTGAGTGTTAGTGAGTGTGAGAGCATTTCAACTGTCAGTTCAGTCGATTGATTTTCCGGTAGGCAAGCAATGAATGCCACACAATGCTGGCACTTGACATGCATAGAGCAGCAGCCGGAAGGGGTGCTGCGGTGGAAGGGAGTGGGGAGAGGGGAGGGGGGAATGGGGGACAGCATGTAATGTTAACGGTAATTGTGTCGCTGTTGCTGGTCAGCACAGAACAGACAGTCAGTCAGTCATTCAGTTAGTCAGTCAGGCAGCCCTATTACCTACATACGCACACACACACACATGCACTGGCACTGGCACGCACAGAATGTCACAGTGTGTATGTGTGTGTGTGTGTGCTCTGAATAGTTTGTGGCGGCGGCATCGACAAGAGCGACAAACGACAACAATAGACACAACAACAACAACAACAACGACAAGAACAGCAACAACAACAAACGAACGTCCCCAATTGTCAGCATCAGTCGCTGCCGCTGCCGCTGCCGCTCTGTCTGCTGTCATCGGCGCCGTGGCAACCCTGTTTATTAACTGTCAAGCATAGCTGGCAGGCCCCCCTCCCCACGCCTGCCGTGCCCTCTCTTCACCACTCGCACATTTGCGCGCTGCTGCTCCCGTTTCAATTTGCTCTTCCCCTCCCTTCCTCCTCGTACTCTTCTTCTTCCCCCTCCTCCTAGCGCACAAAACGATTTCCATTTATCAGGCTGGCGGCAGCAGCTTCCCCAAGTACCTTTTATATAGTTACGTGTTTATGTTTCTTATGTTATTATTTTTATTTTTGTTCGCGCTGTCCGCGCTGCCGTCACTGCCTGCTGCCACCGTCGCCGTCGCCGTCGCTGCTGCTCATGTTATACACAGCAAGCAGAGCGCCACTGAGAGAGAGAGTGAACGTGGCTCTCTTTGGAGCGCGCGCTCTCTCACTCTCTCTCTTTCTCTCTTCGCTCCCCTTCCCTCGTTACTTTGCATTTTCGTGAGTGCGCAAAAAAAGTGATGTCATGTTTGTTGGTTTTATGGCGTTGCCAGATGTTGCGCCTCACTGCCGTTACAGTTGTTTGTTTTTTTGTTATTACAAATCTGCGACGTTGTTGTTATTGCGCAGCTTGACAACAACAACAACATCAATAAGAGATGAGCACAAATGTAAATGAAATAAAAAGAAAAGAAAAGAAAAGAAAGGAAAAGAAAAGCGACGCAAAAACAGCAATTGGCGCAGTTTGTCGGCATCAGATTGTTTTCTTTTACCGTAAATTTTGTTTTGCTTTTGCCTTTTCCTTTTAACAGTTGCAACACAGATACACACACACACACGTACACACAGCTGCCAAATATCCCGATTGGTGTTTGTTTTTGTTTGACCAGAAGATTTTGCGCGCATTTTTCTCGCTCGATTGTTATAGAGCTGGAAAAACGTGAAACAGTTGCGTAGTAAAAATAAACATAAATTCCAATCAAACGTAATGCAGAGTGAACGAGACATTTATAGATCGTCGCAATAATTATACTCTGCATTTCGAATAATAGGTGACATTTGTATTCTGTATATCTCAATTTTTTCTTGTTGATTAAATTTACTCATCATTTTGTACTATTCGCATTTCGTACTATAATAAACGTGTTGTGAGCTCCTCAATGATAAAATGAACTCATTCTTTGTGGTTAAAATGTGTACAACTGTTATCAAAATAATAGAAGTGCTTTTTCACATCTTCATCTGATATTCTGTTCGTCAACTTCCTGTTAGATTGTAGATTGTAAAGAAATTTGCAAGTAACATTAGTCAGTATAGTTTTAGGAATTTCGATATTATAAAATATTTCAAAATAATAAGTACTAAATGATAAAATGTTATTATTTTGATAACTGTTGTTTTTTATACTTTCTCATTGGTAAATTTTTTACTTTTATTTATAAAGTAATTTTCTTTACTCTTGAAAGTGATATACCACGAGAAGGTATAAGATCGTATTGGTTTCTTATAAGAAAATTGTTAACATATATGAAAAACTATTTTCTAAAACTCAATAATTATTTAAAACTTCATATTCAGTTCAGCCTATGTATTTTCTCAATATTTTTAAAATTATTTTTATATATTTACATTTCTCCAGCAAATTCTTGTAAGGTTTTCAAAACAAAACAAAAAGCTGTCAGGTGGCAACGCCAGAGCATGAACTTCACAGTTGGAGAGCGGGCGCGCGCCGTCTTTGCTCTCTCGCTGCTCTCTCAGTAGTAGTAGTAGTAGTAGTAGCAGCAGCAGCAGAGCAGCGCGCGCTCCTGCAAACATTCGTGTACGTGCGTGTGTGTGTGTGTGTTGTATCTTTTACTTTTTAGCAGCAAGCTTGCAAGTTTAGCTAGGCAAACGCAGCGACAACGCCAAACAGCCAACAACAAACGAGAAATACGTGCGGGGCGCTTCGAATTGCCTTCATTTTCGGTGTGTAGTGTAATAATTGTTGTTGTTGTTACTGTTGTTTTTTTGCTTCCATTATTGTTATTATTATTATTATTGTGCTCTGGCCTGTGTTGTTGTTGCTGCTTTTCAAACAACCCTAGCAGCAGCAGCAGCAGCAGCGGAGCGTCGCTGTCGACAAAAAACAGCAACAAAATCAAAAGCAGCGCGGCAGCAGCAACCGCGGCGTAGCAGCGGCAGCGCAAACACTCGTGAGAGTCGTTTGAGAGACCTGAAGACGGACGAACGGGGACGCAACAACACACGGAACTACACACGGTGGTCGCAAAAGTAAAACGCGCGTAGAATCGCCAAAGAGGAAGCAGACGAAAAGGAAAAAATATAAAACAAAAGTCGAAATTGTCAAGTGCGTGTAAAATTATTTGTTAACAAATCAAAATGCCAAAGTGACAGTGTACATTTTTTTTTTGTGGTGTGTGTGTGTGCAACAACAAATGCAAAAGTCAATCGTGCGTGCCAAAGAGGGACACAAATACACACACACAAACGTGCATGCCAGCAGCGCAGTCAGTGCAAGTGGTTGGGCAGAGAGTGAGTGTGTGTGCAAGAGAGAGAGAGAAAGAGAGTGAGAGGGGGTGGCTGGTTGGTGTGGTGTTTGCACTCACTACTCCCACAACAGCAGGCAGGCTGGCAGGCAGGCAGTGTTGGTAAATGCGCGTGCAGTGTAAAATGTTTTTCGAAATTGTTGAAAATTGCGAGCAAAAGAAACAACAACAATGTGAAAGTAATTTGTGATATTGTATTGTGTATTGTGATTTGCCCACACACAGACACACACACACTCACACATACACGCAGACACACACTGACAAGTGTTACGCTTTGCCAGTTGCTGCTGCTGCTGCTGTTATTTTTGTTGTTTTTGTTGTCCATGGTGGGATGCGCGCAGTGAGTTCATCGCAAAAAATAATACACATGAGTCCGATTGCCATCCCACCCCCCTCCCCTCCACGTTCACCACGCCGCTGCCAGCCACTTCACCACCCCATCTGCCACTCCCCACGCGGGGCGCGCGCGCTCTGTCGCTCTCTTGCCCGCCCGCTCGCACTCTCTCTCTCCCTCCCTCTCTTCACCTTCGTCTCTCTCTCTCACACACGTCGCAGCTCTGGCTAATGCTCTGTGAACGCAATTAAAATACACTGCCTGCCCGACTAGCACAAGTGTATGTGTGTGTGTGTGTGTTGGTCTGTACTCTAGTGTACGTGTGTGTGTGTATGTGAGTTAAAATATAGTGCCTTGTTTGTATATAAATTAGACATAGCTTTAACTTTAGACGTGCCTGTTGTTGTTGTTGTTGCTTCTATATATACACACACACACGCACACACACACCGATACACATTTATAATATCATTTCTATAATATAGCCATGTGATCGACTGCCTGCGTGCGTGTGTGTGTGTCGAAAATTTTCGAAAACCAAATGCCGACTATGGCGGCAAATGCAGCGCGCTGCTGCTGCTGCTCCTCCTCTGCCGCTACCTCTGTTGCTCTGCTGCTGCTGTTGCTACTGGCAGGCAGCGCAACAACAAAATGCATGCGAATATAATTGACTCTCTTATTGTTGTTGTTGTTGTTTGACGTCAAGTGTGTGTGCAAAAAAAGAAACCAAAATAATCAACGAAAAATGTTCAATTAAAATTTGGTTCAACTGTTAATGCGGGCGGTGGCCACGAATTGACACGATTCCACAGACATACAGACGCACATATAGCACTCATACACACACACACACACACACACTACTATATGCACAACATATATACGCGACTTTTTGTACGCAGACTTGTAATTTGTTAAATTAATTACACTCTCGTTGTGTGCGTGTGACGACGCGTTTGTCAGACTAATTGAGAGCAGCGCCGCCGATGCGCTCATCGCAGCAACAGCAGCGACAACAACAACAAGAACAACTCCAACACTTAAAGCAGAGCTTCAAGTTCGAGCTGCGCTGCCTCTGCCTCTGCCGCTGCTCCCACGCTGCGTGCCAGAAGCTGGCTGCTGCAACAAGTTTGCTTGTAACTTATCGAAAGGAAGTTCATGTCGCTAAAAAGATGACAGCTAAAACACTCGAGAAACAATTTCGAAAAAACTTGTTTCGAGTTGTTATTCTGTTGTTGTTATTGTTGTGCGTGTTACAGTTTGTTACAGTTGTAAGATGTTGTCGACGTTGTTGTTGTTGTTGCTGTCGCATTCGCATATCAATTTCGGCACATGACGTAATCTTCACATGCTCAATGAGCTGACAACAACAACAAGAACAGCAACATCGAGCAAGTCGGAGAACTTATGAAGTGTATTTGAAATGTAAACAGATAATAAAAAGTTTCGCTTCGAAATGACGAAATCGTTTCGATTCCATTCGATTCGGAGACCTGAAAAATGACTGGCAAAATAGGCTCGAACAACTAACAACGCAACAACAACTAACAGCTGCCTTCGTTCTTAACAAAAGATCAGCAGGTGGGAGGGTGGAGGAGAGCATAAAGGGGAATAAGTGCGAGAGAGAGAACGATCATCATCGTGCATACTGTACATAGATCATATCACGGTCGGTCGGAGCTGTCAAACAACAAGCCCCAACTTGGAGCCCCAACTCAGGGCCAAGAACGTACATATAAAAAGAGTTAAGAACATATCGGTTCTTAACTTCATTCTTTGTGTCTTCTTGGAAGCAACGAAACAAGCAAGAAATAGAAATAGAATTAGAAAGAAAGACCAACGAACCAACGAACGAACTGGCAGACAGACAGACAGACAGCCAGATAGGCAGATGGAAAGACGGACGGATAGACAGACAACAAGCCAAGTTAGTTCTACTGTTAAAAGAAAAGAAATTCGCTTGGAAAGAGAGAGAGAAAAAAGAAGGTTACCCATGGCTGGCAGAGTCCGTAAAGTGAGTTACCTTTGGGACAGTCTCTTTTTCCTGAGAAAACTTTCAAAACTAGAACCAGTTGTAAAAACACAAAAAAGTTAATTTGCTTTCCCAGCTTTGCTTTTTTTTGATGCTGTAAAAGTTATGCAAGAAGGAGAGAGGGAGGAGCAGAGGGTGCTGAGATGATACTGATATGGAAGGCAGCCCTCAAGCCTTTAAGCCTTCTCTTTTTATCGAATAAGGAATCGTCCTTCGACATTTTCTTAGATTTCCACCTACATTTTCTCATCCTCTGCTGCCTTTTTAGTTGGCAAACTGTTTGAAGGTCGCTTTTAAAGCAAATTTACTGATTCACAATTGAATCAAGTGCCGCCTTAGGCACGTTCCAAGTTAACCTTCATGTTAAGTTCTAACAAGGCCATTGAGTTTGTTTGAGAATGATTTACGACGCTTGATTTCATTTGAATTTAGTTTCAAATAATGTTTCAACTTCAAGTTCCGATTAAAGTATTTTTTTTTATTTAACCTCAAGTTAAAGTAAAATCACAGTTTGACTGCTGGTTGAGGTTATAATTACATGATAATACAACAAATGAAACTTGTTACATTTCAGTATTTACTTTAACATTGAACTCAGTTCAACAATTTAACAATTTACTATGAACTTTACTTTATCTTCTGGTTAAACTTGAGGTTAGCGTCACTATGTAGTACATGGGAATATCTAATTAAATAAACTGTCTTGAATTTAAATTAGTTACATTAAAAACCAATGAAATACAGAACTCTCCTATGTTCTTCCACATCAGGCTGACATAAAACTTTAAAGGTAATGTTTAATTACTTAAAGTAGGCGCTAAAAAGTTGATTGACTCTTATTCAGTTTGATGCTCTCAGTGGGGCGTCGTTATATAATACAGAGAAACCATTGCATGTGCGCAAACTTGTTGAGCCGGCCGCATGTGACGGACAGAAGAGATGGGGGGCAGAACGGAGGAGAGGGTTCCGGTTAGCGGGTGCTGGCCAAGATTTGTGGTCCGGTCTTGTCAGTTTCCATTTGCGTGAACGAATCTCGTAACGAATCGAAATGAATTGAAATTGAAAATTGAAATTGAAATTGGAAATGTTGAGAGCAATTGGCAAATTGCTTAATTCAATTGACATTGAATGCGTTTTCGGGGGTCTCATTGAACCGGGGACGGGGGAGGGAGAGAAGGTGTTGGAGCAGGGTGTGTCGTCGCTACTTGGGTAACGTTAGAAATGACGCAGTTGCTCTCGGGTGTCGTGTCGATTCGATTCGCCGTGATTTGATTTGATTTTTCTTACGCTTATTGCGATTTGATTTGTTGCCAGTCTCACTCGCTCATTGAGTTCTTCGAATTCTTGTTTCCCATTACAGATCGGAACGTTCGATTGTGCGCGTTTCCATATATCAGAGCAGTCAACCGCAGCAGATCTGTCCGCCGGTCGACTATAGCGATAATCTAGATAATACGTTTAGCAGCTACAATTGCAATTTAGACTACACGACAATGTCGACGGCGACGGCGACGATTCAGCCCCCAATCGGCCTGGGACCAGCCTATGACAGACAGCAGAGGTGAGTATACTATACATATACACACACATACATACATATATACTCTATTTTGCAATACTAATTTGCGCATTGCATTTCACAGCACTGACTCCGGCTGGGATAATCCATTTCGCCCGGGTGGCGACTTGTCCAGAGAGGCTGATGAAATCGTTAGCATGATACGTGGTAAGGCTTGATTAACTCTACAATATATAATTATCTCTCTCTCTTACGCTGCTCTTCTCTTTTCTCTTAGGTGGCAAACCCATCACGCCCACAGAGGATCGTACAATAGGCAATGGCAACGCACAGCACGGCGACGATAACTGCAACGGGGCGAGCACTGCAATAGGCGAGAGCGTAACCAAAACAAATGTAAGCCCAGGCTGAATGATCAAGAGTGATCCCCAGGGTATTTTTAAGGAGAGCAGCAAGACTGTAGCTGTCTATGAAGTTACAGAGAGTCCAGCGAGCGCTGCAGATCTATTAAGGAGTCTATTTTCTGAATTTAATTCTTAATTCACTTTTGCATTCAGTTAGTTTCATGTAGTTCTCAATAGAACAGTTACTCTGTAAACTTCAAGTTTATTTGCCAAATGTTCTTCATTTGATTAAGATTCGTAAGTCATTAGTCACTTTCTTTTTATACAATATGATTATGAAAGATAAATGTAGATTACAGTTTACATTGAGTAATGTGTGTAGTCAGACTGACAAACAAGCTATTGTAGATAAGTAGTGCAGACTTGTCTAATCTGAGGTAATTTATTGCGACGAGTAAACTTCATAGAGTTTCATTAACTTATTGAGATCTTATAGATTGTCGATTGTATGTATTAGGTGCCTATTGCCAAGAAAGGGAGACTGTATTATATATGTATTGCCAAGAAATTGTATACAATTATATTGGATATTACACAGTTGCAATTGAGTGAATTCGAATTAAGTTGAACTGACTGAATGCAAAGTTGGCCATGAAGTTGGATAAGCTTCATCTCAGTAGCTCTCATACTCAGGCAACCACTGAATTTTAGTTCGGTCGATTGTTGTGCGACTGAGTCATTCAGAGTTGTGCTCATTCATTCAAACCAAGTTGTCTTTCCATGTCAGTTCATTCAATTCATATTGAACCTTCTCCATTCGAATGTGTCATTCATCCAGATGTCTATTTTGTACATATGTCATAGTTTATTGCAGAAAGAAAGTTATATGTATTATAAAGGAGTTTGTAGGATATGTATGTTATATACAATATCTGTTAAGTATAATGGAATCTTCAAAGAATATGTTACCAAATATGTTCTTGCGAACATTATACTCTATAAGTACAACAGTAGCCATGATCTCTATTCAAAATCAGCACAACGATAGGAAAAGACTAGAAATAAGCAAAGCTTTATAAGAATATACGAATAAGATTTGCTTGCAATTAGGTAATCATGCAGGAAACTATATACTCCACTACTCGTGGATCTCTCGAATATATTACTCATCGGGATCAAGTTACTAACCCTCTCTTCCTTTGACAGATCTCGCAAAATCAGGCGACAGCACAAAATGGTACAAATTCCCACGGCAGCAAAGGAGGTGGCAATGCGGCAGCTGGTGGTGCAGCTGGAGGAGCTAATGCAGCTGGCGCAGGCGGAGGCAAGGCGGAGAGCAATAACGGAGTCACTTCGCTGGGTCAGGTCTCAAAGCAGGTGGTGCCCGGACCAACTTCGGCTAGTCACGTGGTCATCGACGAGAAGAAGAACAAGAAGAAGGGCTGCTGTGTGGTGCAATAATCGAACGATGGAGCAACACAAGGAGGAGAAGGAAGAACAGAGCAGCAGCAACAGCGAAAGCGAGCAACAGAAAGAGAGAGGGAGAGGAAGAGAGAACCGACGCGAGCGGCACAGCGAGCCGTGGGCGTATAAGCAGCATAAGGGGGCGGGGCGTATCATAATTAATGTTAATGTTGATTTTCGATGGGGAAACAAAACGAAACCGAAGCTGTTGATAGGCAAGAATAATAGAAAGAAGGGAAACCAGATAAGAAAACAGCGAGAAAAGCATAAGAAACTAAGCAAAAAACAAACAAAAAAAGAAACAAATCGAGCTCTCTGAACAGACCAGGAACAACAATAACAACAAGAACAGCACGAAGATAAAGAATCTAAGAAACACGAACACGAAATCCACACACAGCTGCTGCTGCTGCTGTTGCCGTCTCGCTCTGGCACACTCAACTCCAAGCGCGCGCTTACGCTGTCGCTGTCACTGTCTAACCCACGTTGCAGCCAGTCGCAGCTTCAATTTAAAGCAGATTGTAACTATGATATACATGGATATATATATACATATATATATGTGTAGGGTATATGTCTGTATATACGCCTATATACGATTATATATATTTGTTAGTCTGGATATAGTATATATACATATACATATATAGAGCCGATTCTATATATTCTGTGTATATATAAAGTATATTTGTATAATTTCCTTGGTTTACCCGTTTTTTTTTTTGTAATGTGACTCGACTTTATATACATACATACATATATATAATATATATATTTTTTTCGTATTTGTAAAATTAGTGCAGCTTTTTAAAGGGAAAAAGAAGAAACAAACAGTTTTGCCTGCATGCATAAAGAGAACAAGAACAGAGAAAACAAGATAAAAAAACGACAAAAAAAGAAGAAAAACAAAACAAAAACAAAATGTATTTATTTTCTATTTATATGACGAAGAAAACGTAAAGAAATTAAATTAAATGTTAAACCTTAAACAAAATATACAACAAATATATACACACACACATACACAAAGCCACACATACGTATACAAACATATTTACACACAGACACACTCACACACACATACGCACACACGTGCATGGATGAAAAGTAACAAAGAACTGTTTTCTCTCGAGAAGAAATAGGTGAGAACGAGGGAGCATAAGGAGTGGGAGGGGGATAGGGATAATTAGCGACCCAGTTGAACTTTTCACACGCATGAAATACGCACACAGAAATCGAGACCTATTTGCCACGCCCCTTCGCCTGCGCTTCCGCTTTCTCCAGGTGGGCTTTCTTTTCAGCTGTGTGTGCGTGTGTGTGTGTCTGTGTGTGTCTCGACACCTGCTACTAAACCAAATAGAACACCGATATGAACCGCCACACACACATACACACAGATACACTCCCACACACACATACAGCCTAAGCATTAATGTGCTGCATTTGATAAATGTAATAAAATAATATTATTAAATGGAACAGAAAATATATATATATATATACAAACATCTACATACACCTACATATGTAATAGCCAACCCCGAAGCATGTGCTAATTAAAATTCGAATAAAATGCAACAAGAGCAACAACAACAAAAACAACAACAAGAACAACAACAATTAAATATATTGAGAAACCAAATCAAAAAGGAAAAGAAAAGCAAAAGCAAAGCAATTCAAGCAAGCAAAAAAAGCAAAAGATTAAAATCCGTAAACTAAAATCAATATCTAATATTGTATTTTTCCGATTCCAGAAGCAAACAAAATGTTAAGTTATTGTATAAATCCTAAAAGAAAAAAACAAAAACACAAAAACAAATGAAACAAAAATAATAAAAACAAAAATGAAACAAAAAAATCAAAATAATGAGTGAAGTTTTTTTATACCCTTGCAAAGGGTATGTGCATTTTTTTGGCAAGGAGACATCTCTGACACTATATTGTAATATTAAAAAAATAACAGATGAGTCGCACTAGCTTTGTCCGACTGTCCTGCTGGGCATGCGGAAGCCCTTGTACACGAAACACCCTGTACGGCCTGGTCTGCCACTTACAAATTTCGTTGCATTCTTTTGCGCGCAGTTAAGAAATTAAAAATCGTTGCCTGGACGCGTCAGGTTGGGGCATACCCATAAAACTGTTGCCTGCTTTTTAGCGAAGGGTGAAATGGGGACTTGTGCACACAGCGTTGCCTGCCTGCAGGCGCATGCAGCCCGTCGATCGACACTTCCGCATTGCATTCCGGAGAAGGGGGGTGAAGAAGCAGCAGCTGAAGTGGTGGGTGGCAAGCGGAAGAGAAGGGAGAATGGAGATGGAGTAGGCGAGGAAGAACAGCCAAAATAGCTGCGCAATAACCTTTCACCTTTAGCACAATCGATTCAATTAGGCAAACAAACGCGCACGCACACACACAAACAAACACACTCACATGTATACTTGATTATAATGTATATATTATTTAATTAATCTTGTGACGTGCCTGCAAATTGAGGAAGCCAACAAAACAGGCGCACGGCGAACGTGGAATACCCTAATTGAAGAGGTCAAGCTGCGCTGACAGTTAAGTGAGGTTAGGGTTGTTAATACATGCTATAATATGATATTGCTATAATTGATTATATAGTTGAAGATAGTTCAAGAAAGAGTTTGCAAATGTTTTGACTTCAGACTAAGTTCAGCTTCCTGCATCGCTTTGCAGTTGATCATCCTACGATACCCCAATCTATACCCTATATAGTAGTAGATCAGCCTAAGAAACCAGCCCCATCAAGTCGTAGCTCACACACAACTTTCAACTATTGGAACAACTGGCAATTTATGGCTGACATTTTATTTATTCGCCTCTTTAATTTATGAACTTAATTCGCAAAGACATTTATAACAATTTATCTGGATTCGGCACCGGATTCGGATTCAGATCTGTTCTCTCTCTCCCCTCTATCTCTCTCTCTCTCTCTGTGTGTCTATCTGTCTCGCTCTTTTATGTTAGATTAATTGGTCTGAGCAGCTGTCGGACTGCGCTTAGTGCTGCGCCTAAGCAGCAGGCGGAAATGTCGAATCGAATCGAATCGATCCGCATCGATTTGGTTAGTGTGTCCATTAATGTCGATGATAATAGCAACCATTCACACACACGCACACAAAGGCACACGGACAGTCGCGAAATGATGTATTACTCAGAAGTGTGTCTAGTTTTGGGGGTTGGGGGAAGGGGATCTATCGGATCTGCGGTCCATCTCGGCGATTGTGATTCGGCTAATGGCCAAAACGAGTTTCGGTGCGGGCCACATGGCACAGCATGAGACAAGCGAGCACAGTGCCGGCGAGCAGTACTACAGTCAAGCATTACTTATTTTACAAAGGCACACAACCCGTGAATCAATTGAAGCTCACTTGCAGTACAGCATCCCTCATCAAGTCATTTAAAAATGATCAAGCAAGCTGTAATTTAGTTAGTAAGTCAATCAGTCACCGCAGGTAAAACAATTACAGCTCAGTAAATAGAACACTCTATTCCTATCTTGAACAATTAAACAGTAAATCAATTACTTAGTCAGGAAGCTACAGTGTCAATCAGTCAGTCTGTTAATCATGTTCCTTGTGAATCAATCATTTTGGTATTTAACTCTTCAATGACTGACAGACAAGCAATGATTCAGTTTACGGTAATCATGGGTTTCAATCAATAGTTCACAAATTCTTATTTCAATCTGCAAGTCAATCTATTAATCACTCACGTCAATCGCTCAATCAATTACTCAGATTAATCTGATAACTTTAATGCAATGAATCAATAAACTAGTGAATCAAACATTAAGCAGTGACTTAATCATTCAATGATTGAATCAATCGGTCCACTAACTGCCGTCACCCAGTGTGCCTCACCTGCCGCGCCTTGATGAACCTAATTTGCGATTTGCGGTTTTTTTTCGCGCAGGTGCAAATTATGACAGCGCACACAAAAGGCGAGACAAGACGACGAAAGAGATGCGAAGGAGAACAATGAAACGGGCGAGAAATGCGATGCCAGAAAGAAAGCAAAAGATTAATCGAAATATCGATATATATTACGCTGAATACGCCGCGCGACATGTGTAAACGATAAAAGAGAGAGAGGGAAAGAGAGAAAGAGAATAATTGAGCTGCGCATGCTGCGCACGCGTCGCTCAACACACACACACAAACACACACACGCGCAGATTGGCGCATGGCTTGCTTAACTAACTAACTAGTTAACTGTACAGCCTGCGGCTATTGTTGTTGTCGCTCTTGTCGTTGTTGTTGCTGTTGACAACAGCGCACGCGCTGCGACTCAGCCCATGCGCAGCCTCTGCCCTGCTCTCCGCTCTTCCTATCCCCTGTTCTCTTCTTTGTTCTCTCCTTGCTACTACTGCTGTTGCTGCCCATGCACAACCTCTGCCCTGATCTCCTCTCTTTGCTGCTGCCTCTGTTGCTCTCGCACGCCTGTTGCTGTCTCTGTCTGTCCGAATGTGTGTGTGTGTGTTGCTTTTGGAGTCGCGCTGTCTGGCAGTGTAAACCTTTTGCAAAGCAGAAGTGGAGCAAGTGTCTTTGGTCTTCTGACTTCGATCTTGAGAAGATTCTGACACAAATCTTCTTCTCGAGTCTTTGGAGCGCCGCTTTTCATTTATTTCCAGTTTGATTGCTGTGTTTTCAAGATTGATGTGCTTGCTTGATTGATGCAAGTCGATTGATAAGTTATAAGAAAGTTGTTGAGGGTTGTTTTTAAAGCTGCACGAGATCTAGCTATACCTATTCAAAAAATAGTAAAGAGATTGAACGATTGATTGACTAGAGCTTCTTCTCTGCTCTCAAGATTGTGTGATGAATCCTCCACTATTGACTATTCAGGACCTTTCAATACTTTGATTGCGACATGATGGCAAGGTGATTGAAAGCTTTGTGTGACAAAATAATCACTTCAATCAACGTAACTAAAGTCCCCTGCGAATTGTAACCTGATGTACGATGTATCATTTCTATATACAAGTTCAGAATAGATTATTTGCTTGATTGATGGCCCCATCGATTGTTTTAAAAGGTTTCAAATGACTTTCGATTATTATATAGATTCATTTGCATTTGCTGACATATCTCCGAGGCGAATGATTGATTTATGATTGAACAGTCGATTTGGGAAACCTTTCTATAGTTTGCAGCATTAAATAGAAGCCATAAATTGAAACTAGTCGGGCTTAATATAAATTTTGATTCTTTATAGTACTTGATTTGGCTATTTATAGCAAGTCAAACGTATACATACATACATCTCACAGAGACACACACACACACACACACGCATACGTCACACAGTCAGTCATAAAGTTAACGAGCCATTAGACGCAGCGAGAAACCCGCTTTGGTCCGCGTTTTATGGCATTTCTAAGCGTTGCGGAAAACTCAAATAAATTCGACTGTTATTAAATAAACAACTCGTAAAACTCACTCAGACTGAGACAAAGGGGAAAGGGGAAGGCGTGCGCGGGGGAACTGTGAACTTTTCTATGAAACAATCGAAAATGATTTGGAAATTTATTTGTGAAGACTTTTAATATAATTAGTATTCAAATCATAATTAAAAGTTAAACACCAGAAAAAGTTGGAATGCGTGAGAGGGAGGTGGATAGATAGAGTCTCGTACGAAGAGGCAGATATAGAAAGACATGCGTATATATCATAAACATAACGATCAGTCTTAAGGCGTCTTTTTATTGCATCCTACATAGTCCCACCTGCCATAAACTCTATAAATAAGGGTATAATTAGCTTCACACAATCATAATTCTCGATTTCCCCACAATTTGTCTGTCTTCTGTAGTTTCTTTCGTCCGATTTGGGGCGATTAGCGATATTATTTATGGCAAGATTTATAGCAAACACTCAGACACAACTTGTCTATCTGTTTGCTTGTGTAATTAAGCCCCATTTCTCCAACATATGCCTGTATTTATAGAGTATAAGATGTACAAGTGTGATCATGACTCTCTTATTAAAGGGTATCAATCAGTCCATCAACACACTTGTTAACTCAGGATTATTATCGCGTGTTAATTCGAATTGACATTCGATGGGCTGTGAAGAGGTGGCTACGGTTGCTGGAGAGGAGGCATGAGGAAGATATCAAGAGGTGTTACCAGGCTCCGGTATTGCTATCGGCGTCACACCCCAATTGAGCTGAGATCATTGATGAAAAGATCCATCGATCGATGGATCCGGCAGACGAGTACTCACTCAGGGGAGGGGAACGAACTGGTTCGCAGTTCCTGAAAGAATGGAACGATCGATCGATCGAGCGCGACTGCCTACTCTACTACTACGATTTGTGGATCCACCTACCCAATCCAAGCCATAACAAAAAAAAAAAAAAAATACTGTGATACAATCAAAAACAAAAACAAAGAAACAACTTAAACAGTGATACAAAGTGGAAGAAGAAGATGTGGAGAGAAGAAGCAGATAAAAACTTTACGTTTTCGGGGTAAAAGCAAAACGTGTTTAGCTTTCTATTTAGCTTATGCAAATTTCGGATCGGTTATTTATCTGTAAGGCATTATAAGCATATGCGAAAAAGTAGAAAACACACGGCGCGTACCATAAAAACACCCATAAAAAGGAGCAAACGGCAAACGGCGACGAAGAAGAAGAAGAGAGAGAAGAAGATTCGACTAAAAAACTGATCAGCATAACCGGTCGATCGTCGATCAACGAGAACCAGAACCGATAACCAAAATCAAAAACCTGATCCCAATTCGGATTTTAGATTTAGAATCGATTCTGATTCTAATGTTGCTGTTGCCGTTGCCAAAAAAAAAAAAAAAAAAGAAATAATAATACAATAAAAGAAAATAAAAGACTACAACTTTTTCTACCATTTTTTCGGTTCTAATTGCTGTTCTTGCCCAGTTGCCTGCTGCGTGCCTGGTATATTTCCTTAACTCAAAGTTGAGACGAGTGGGGAGCTCAGCCGACTGGCGAATACCTTTACCCCTGATCGAGACTAGTGAAGGAAGTGAGAAAGAGGGTGGAAATGGTAGAGACTAAGGGAGAAGGTTGTGAGAAGACGAAAGGGTATAAGAAGACAAGAGAGATTTATGTATTGAAGACTGAAGATAAGGATTATGAGAGGAAGGAGTAAAAATGGAAAGGTCCTTGCTGCTTGCCATACCGAGTATTTCAATTAAAGTTCATTCAGTTAGTATCCTTCCGTACGTTTCTGTACGTTTCAGCCTGCAAAATCGTTTCAAAACCCTTTCAAGTAGGGATATGTTCAAATTAGTAATAAGTTATCGAAATTAAATCAATCTAACCTAAGGGCACCCAATGCGGGTGCTGGTATTCAAATTATTTGCCCAGTTAGATATTATTTATGATCACCAACTGTCGACAAAAGGCATAGCAACAACAATGACAACGCCAACGACACGAACAACGTTGACCAGTTTATCATAACTCGGCCTGGTTCTGTGGGGGCATAAGCTGGAATCGAGCGAGAGTATTTTATAGCGAGGCGGCACATGGCGTCCAAATGCAGCCATAAAATATCAATTATTATAATTTAAATTAATAAGCCACAAGATGCTCCAAATCTGACAGCTGGAGTCGGGTTGGCTCCCCTCTCCTCGCTACCAGTAAATCGGAGCTATTTTTAACGCTCCAAGCGAGTTTTATGATATACAGATATATGTTTTGTGTTTCACTTCATTAATTTCTGATTTCACATTTTATTCAAATTTGGCGAACGGAAGTCCGGTTTTTAATGGGCATATTAAGTGCAATTTGCGGAATGAGATCAGACGATGCGATAATTGTGTTGATCACAAGTACTAAACCAGGATCGATGATGAATGTATATTCAATAATAATGTAGCAATCAGTTTTTGTAATGATGTTAAGTTAGTTATCGGCTTAAAATCTTTGGGTAATATTTTAAGTTTCTCTGTCTTGAATTAAATACATTTTGGTCTCTTGTTCCGTTAATCTCTTTTTTATGTTCCTGCTCTCACATTGTCCAACTCTTCTCCTGACAAGCTATCCACGAAGATCTCCTGTTTGCCTTATAGCAATTAGCTTTTACTTGGCACCTGCCTAACAAGCCAAATCACATTAATCTGTGCTCAGTAAGTCACGTTAGTCATGGCTTACAAATATAGCCCGTGATCCCATCCCCACAAATCATTCACGCCTTGAACTTTACATAATTTTACATATCGAGCAAGGTGGGGTAAGGTGGGGTGAGGTATGTTGGGGCATGTTTAGGCGATTCCAATCGAACGATCGAGCCATCCGCAAGAATCATGCTGTCTATAGAATCACTGTGCGGTTCGTTTCACGTTTCTGGCTGCTGCTGCTGTTGCTGTCTCTTCATAATTGCTAATTTATCGATCCGCGTTTTTAATTGCCTTCTTTATTATCTATCGAAAGACAACAAAACCAAAAACAAAAAACAGAAATAATAAAAAATGTCTTGAATAATAAGAAAAACAACGAACAAACTTTGAATTCGAATTCGGCGCATTTCAAAGAAGATGCGTAACAAGTCTGCCGAAGCTGTCGATGCTGTTGTTGTTATCGATGCTGTTATTGTTGTTGTTATCGACTCTGTTGCCGTCTTCATTGTTTCTGTGGAATATCTGTTAATTTGCGAAAGATATTAATACGAAACACTTTCTTTTCGCTGTGAACGGGGCAAATCGCATTAAAATTGCAAATTAGCTGAAAACAGAGCAATAATTGTTATGTTATCGATAATGTATCGATATTTGGATTTCCACACACACACACACACATAATACTGCCTGGCTTTTACCCATTCGATGGGATGATTCAGTTTGAGTAAGAGGGAATTTTTTAAGAGAGGGTGGAAGAATCGTTTGAAGAATTGCAATCAAAATGATTTGCATGTGTGCCAGATTTCTGCGAAACTGAGGAGATAACCCAATAATGAATGTAAATAAATGAGTTCCTAGAACTGGGGGAGTTTCTATAGAAGACAGTCTTCGCTAAGAGATTTCAATTTAAGAGATCTGAGAATTGATTAAAGAAACAAGAAGAAGATTAAATGAGGGTTACTAACTTTTAGCTGTAAGAATTGAAGGATGAAGAGGGCGATAAGATCACAGAAGAATTGTTTAATATTTCCCAGCGTAGATGATAAACATTTGTTTACAAATTAGCTTAAGAAGAATAGCTCAATTAAAGCTCACTCACAGCGAAGCCCTAAATCAGATAAGTCTTTAGCCTTCTATATACTTCTTCTATGATCGATCCGACAATAATGGAGACCAACTTTTACCCATTCTTCAAAAGTGATTCAGACGAGCTCGTAAATTCGTAATGTTCGAAACTTGTTTGAGAGTTTCTGTGTTTCTGGGGCCCCCGGTGAAGACATCACTCCACTAACTGTCAATGAGGCGTGTCAAATAAATCAGTTTTAGGCTGTGAAGATCGTTTTGGGCGTCTTCTGTTTATGTAGCTTGTGTTAAAGATCTTGTCGAGATGTTTCTTTCGATGCTCTTCTCGCTTGTTATGCATAACGAAACGGACGGACAGCTGGACAGCCAGACAGGGCAGATAGTCAGACCCATCATAGAGATAGATAGACACATCAAAATCCAAGGCAAAAGACATCGTGATCATGATCGTTAATAACATCATTATCGCCTTCGCGCAGACGAATCTCTTGACCAACTGACAAGCTGCTGAAAGCGTTTAACGTTCTCATTAATTCTGAAATTACCAGCAAAAATAATTTGTCAGATACCGCAGATGCGCTCCGCTGTGCTACGGCTACTGCCTCAAGTTAAAGATTAAAGCCGATTTCGGATCCGATTCTTATTCCGATTTCGATGTTTGATTCCGACTTCCACTCTGACTAAACATGAATGCGAATGCCAAGCGGCATTCGTTTTGGTTATTAAGCATAAACGAACATTAAACGAACGATCATTAATGTTCATATTTATCATTGTCGTCTGTCCGGTCTGATTGGTTCTCGACATCGAGTTGAGGTCTCATTTGAGGCTTGGCATATATTTTAAAACCATATTTCTAGGCATTTTCAATGCATTTCTGGGCAGCGAGTGAAGTTGGGCAACAGTGCCTGACTTGAAAATTGGCAACAGGGAAACAGATATTCATTAGCATTGTCAAGGACAATGTTGGTGAACTTAATTTGTATGTCTAGATGAAGTGCAGTTCGCAGAAGTTTGGCAACAGCGCGGACAATGCTGTACACAGAAAATTGGCAACAACTCGCCAGTATTCGATTTCGTTTTCGTTCGACTTTTAAAACATATATCAGGCAGTTTGATTCTTATCTCACATCCAATGTATGAAATTTTTGGCAACAAAAAGCAAACAGATAAACCATAAATTTATTAATTTAGCACACGAAACGGCCCAATGAAAATTGTCAACAAGCCAGAAGGCACACGAAATTCGATAGCCTATAATGTTTTTAAGTGTTTTTAATGATGTTGATCGAAGAAGCATCGGCAACCTTTCAAAGCAGTTCAAAGTTGATTTAAGCGATGGCTGCGATCCGATGCGATGGGCCCAGCGGTCATTCAGCATTCAAATTCGACTGTCTGTCCATCTGTCCGTCTGTCCGTTGTGATAAATGTGATAAGACCCAAACGGAACGGAACGAAATGAACGGACTAATTAAGTGAAGGTTAAACGAGGCATTGGATTAACATACAAGAACCAGGCAAATACAAACATAACCTCCGATATTATGTGGTGCTTGAGATGCTATGGGTAAATACCTGAGAACCTTTTTCATGCTGTAGTCACATTTATCAAACTCAAAGAACCAAAAAAAAAAAGAACTGAAAGCATCGAAAAAATCCAAATAAATTCAGTCCCGTTGCGTCGGCGTCAGTTCATCATTCGCAACAATTTGATTAGCCCGACTTGAGATCATTCGGAATTGGAATCGAACTGAACCGAACGTTGCGCATATATTAACGCTTCCATGCATGTTTTCCCCCGTCGAAGAAGAAAAATAAAAACAAATTTGTACGCATTATAAAAAATGAATGTTAGCCAAAATAAAAAAGAAGAAAAAATCTAAAAAAAAAATAAATAAATATATATAGATTTATGTATATATGAGACTAACACACACACACACACGCACACACACTCAATAAAAATCATTAAACTTAAACGCGTATGCTAATTCGATGATGGCGGTTTTCTAATTTGTTGTTTTCTTCACACACTCGCACACCCATTGCTGGCACACCAGCAAACCAGATTTGTAGCGCCCTAAACTGCGACCCTGCCGCCCCTGCCCCCGGCCCAAAACAGTTACATCTTGTGTGCAGACACAACTGAAGCTGCCATCGACCCAACAACCCAACAACCCAGCAACCCAAAACAAGTGAGAGAGACCTCAAATGCCAGTGCACGACTCGGAGATATCCTGTAAATATGCCATTGGCATTGTTGCATTAAAGAAATAACTCAAAAGCAATATTAACTTTCTTCATACCTATATTTCATGCCACAATTTTTTACTATCTTTGAGATAACTTGAGTTTAAAAGTATCTAAAGAAAATGTTATAGTATCCAGTTTGTTGCCTAACTCACTATGAATTCCGGAAGCGGAAACATTGAAAACATTTAAATTAGAAATGGAATCCATATTCCTATTATATAGTAGTACGAAAATCGTTTAGCGCAATGAATCAGCTGAAAATGCAATCGATATTGTAATTGAAACATGCGACGCTGATAAATCGATATATTCAAATGCGTGACGGAACGGGAACCAATCAATCAACGTGTAGCTAAAAAGCTTCCCCATTTCAGTTTCCCGCTGAGCAACTTAGCTCATCCCATTGCCACACCTTCGTATAGGGTATAAACAGCAGCATAACGTAACACGGCACGGCACGGTGCGGCCCGGCCCGGCAAGGCAAGACAACGTAACGCAACGCAACGCGTTGACAACCTGCGTCGTTCTCGCAATGTCCGCATCAGGCGACTGCGGCGGATGCTGCGACTGCGCGACGCTGCTGCTGCTGCTGCGGTTCGTTGTCCGGTTCGGTTAGGTCTTCTTTTTTTCCCTCTATCTATCTATCTACTTATTTTTTTTTTTTTTGCGTGCGATCGCTCGCGACGCCGGCAGCGTTGCTGAGCGTTTTTTTCACCTGGTTTTCGGCTTGGGGTTTTATCAAAAAGATCATATATAAGGAAAAAAGAAGTCGCAGCGTTTGTATTTATTTGTTAGAACCTGTGCGCAACGCACGTCTCTCGCTGCGAATCTTACAGTTTCCAACTTGGGACATTTATAGGATATTTTTTTGAAACTCTACACAGCACAACACACACACACACACAGACATGAAGAGTTTTGTAAGTTGAAATATACACAATAAAAAAAAAAAAAAAAAACAGTGACAAGTGCTTAAACATTCAAGAAAGATCGCCCCAAAGCAATAAACAATAATTAATCGTTCTAAGTAAACAAGTAAAGACAAAAAATCATCGATTTCTGTGTTTACTATTCGAAAAGAAAGAAGTCGAAAACAAACATTTTATTTTTTTTATCGTGTGCAAAAATAAGTGATCGCATGTGTTAAGTGGTTTTTTGCTATTCTACGTAATGCTAACATGAAAAAAATTGGAATATGAATAAAAAACTGTGTGGAGATTAAGAAATATAAATTGATTGAGAAAAAGAAAGGATATATTCAAAATATCTCGATAGCCTTACTGAAATTAGTTTCGTATAAAATTCGAAATCGAATGTCCTAAATTCTCAGAGTATTTTTAGGAATGCTTTACGGGAAAAGACTAGAGCAAATCAATCGTATGAGGACTAAAATATTCAGTTTATGTATTATAATATTTATTATATGTCAGTTAAAATTAAAATATAATTTTAGATATATTTTAATAAATTTTAATTCATCGATATTGATTTTGACCGCGATAGAAATAATTTGTAGTTTCAAAGATATAAATTGAATTTACTTTTCTCACTGGTTAAGAGCTAAGCCCGCAGGACACACTAAGGGTTAAGAGAAACTCAGAACTGCTCTCTGCGTGTGCTTTCTTTCTTCCTCTCGCCCTGCAAACAACAAGAAGAACAGCAATAACATAAGTAACTAGAAAGATTTAAACGGTTTAAACTTGACGCAAATAAATCAGTAACTCATCTGTAGTCACACAACAACAACACAACCAAAAAAAGAGCAACAAAAACCCAACGCGTAGAACAACAATAGCAACAAAAACAGCAGCAGCGAAACGCGCGAGACAAAGCGACGCGACAGTCAAGGCGACCCAGCGAGCGATTAAAGACGCCAGCAAAACGCTGGCAAAACGCGTGCGACTTTGATTAATTGCCGTCACTTTGGGTGCTGCTTTTGTTGTTGTTGCAACCGATTAAAAATGAAAACATTAAATGCAGCAAGCAGAGACAACTCGTGTGACACATGGCACTTGCCCGTGATTTATTAACCGATCGTAAAAATAATACAGACAGCATATACCGTATAAATGTATCTCCCTCTCTCTCGCTCTATCTCTCTTGCTCCTAACTCGTTTTGAGCTGCGCGGTGTTCGATCTTGGGTGACAGCTTCGTTTTTTTGTGAATACGCAAATTATCCAATCAACTAATCGCATAATCTTCCTTCTCTTCTTCATCTCCTCTTCCCCTCTTCTTCGCCTTTCCCTTCGGTTCCGCTTTTAGCTGCTTTTATGCTTTGTGGCGCTGGCCGCTGCCGATGTCAAGCACCTGACAGATCGTAATCTGGATCTATTCAAATACGATCCCAGCGATGTCTATACCCTGCCCGAGGACATCGATGATGAGAAGCCGGCGGTGCACTTCATCGGTGACGTCATGAAGGCCAAGACCGAAAAACTGCAGAACTACAATTCCGGCAAGAAATTCAAGCTTGAGTAAGTATTGAAACCCGATCTCATGTTGATGCTATAATTTATTTCCTGCATTTATGGCAAGTTTGTAATAAGGGGTATATTAGGGCTGTGTCAATGTTACAGGCGGGGATGATAGTGTAGGGAACATAGGTTGTTCTGATTTCCAAAACTCGTTGTTTTTTGTTATGTTATCCATAAATTAAAAATTTGAATGAATATATAAAAATATTAAAGGTTTATTCCACTTTTCTATACTCCCCCATACACATGTCCGATATATGAACAACCTAGTATTTATTGATATTGCAAAACATCCTTATAACCAATACAGTTTATTTATACTTTTGTTAGTCCTCAACATTAGCTAATGAATTCTTAATGGCTAAGCTCCATTCAAGATTTCTTTCTATAATACAACATATGGTAAAAGAAGGCAGTCTGTATTCGATTCTGAAGCTTATAAACTCAAGAACTCAAGATATTTCACACAAATACTACCTATAATTCTTAGTATGCACCCCACCTAATCATTTTTTCTACAACTCATTGCAGACTGAAGACCCAGAACGGTATTGAGGTCAGCAGCGTGGGCAAGCTGAAGGACGACAAGACATTCGTGGTGAGTGGCTCCTACTCGTTCACCGGAGCTGATGGCAAGCGCTACAAGACCCGTTACACTGCCGATGAATTCGGTTACCATCCCATCACTGAATTGGATCTGGATATTCCCGAGTAAGTTCGATAATTATATTGCTCCGATGTGCACTCTGCTATAGCCTGCTCTTTTGCTTCTCTCTCCCTCGTCAGGCCACAGCCCATTGCTCCTGCCGGCAAGCGTCCCAGCGTGGATCCCAGCAGTCTGTTGGGCAACAAGAATCGCTTCCAGTTCCTGCAGCAGAGTCTGAATGCCGATCAGGGTGGTCCACTGCGCGGCAGTGGCCAGAGCGGCGATGACTACAGCTACTCCGCACCGGGCGCACAGATTAACTACAATCCCAATGGCAATGGCAATGGCTTCGGTGCCGGTTCTGGTTTCGGTGCAGGCCCCGGCTTTGGTCCAGGTTCTGGCTCTGGCTTTGGTGCAGGTTCTGGCTCCGGCTTTGGTGCAGGTTCTGGATCCGGTTTCGGCCCAGGTTCCGGATCCGGTTCTGGTTTCGGTTCTGGCAATCCTTTCGGTCCCGGCAGCAACGATGGTCACGGTAACGGTTACGATTACCAACCCCCATCGGTGCCTTTGGAGACACCTTCGCGCCAGTACTTGCCAGTGGCATAAGTTTGCTTAGCCACTAGTCAACCTGAAACTTCCCACAACCCTTGCTTCCCGTTCCCCATCCCTACACGCGACCCTCGTAAGCTGCAAAGTATTTAGTTCTTAAGCGCAACTCCCAACAGGCAATCTAACAAATAGAGCAAATTTTTTTATTATCTTTTAGTGTTATATGTATATTCCCCTAAAGAACGACAAAAATTTCCCCACCTTACCGACCCTGTACGTCACACTCTCCCCTTCCCCCACAACCCCCGCACAGCACAAGCTGACAAGACATGACACTGACAATCTATATATGAATATATATATGTATATACACTGAGTGATATTAGTAGTAAATAAAATGGCTAAACTAACTTTCAGTTCGTGTTGTCTTATTACAAACTTTTTTGATACAAATATGTACTCATACAATATTACCATAGTCTATAGCGTTCCTGCATCTGTATTGATTACATATATAGATGTCAGTGCACCTTACAACATACCAGCCTCTTTGGCCCCTGAGTACTTTTACATTTGAATTATCTCTTCTAGCTTTTTTTTTTGCAAAAATATTAATTTTTTATTGGACTAGTACACTATTACCCATTTGGGCAACTAATTCTAATCCGTAACAATTAAACGGTTATTAAGTTCTGTGATATTTACAAAGATTATATGGTAAGTGTATTAAGGAGGTGGAATGCTTTTGGACTAATATGAGTATTATATATTTACAAGGAACTGTGTTAAATCAAGTGCCGTTGAACTAGGTCTTGAGGGTGATGTCGTTTTAGTCTTCTTCTCTTCCTGTTTCTTTGACTGGCATAACTCTCAGCGGCCATGCTAAGTCGCTTGGCTAGGGTATTTGGATGAGATTGTAGTCGCTCGTTATACTTTTTCGCTATCACCAGAATTTTGTCTCCTCATATACCAAGGAGCACCTGTGATCTTCCTTAAAGTTTTAGCCTGGAGGACTCGAATTTTATTAAGGTGCGTTTTGGCAGCGATTCCATACACTTGTATAGCGTAAAATAAACCAGGCGCTAAAATTCTTTTATAAATTCTAATATTGTTAGAGTGTGAGAGTTTGTTGGAAGCAGCAATTAGCCATGACATCTTAGAAACCTTTTTCTTAAAAGAGTGCTGTATTGCCGTAACATGCCTTCCGAAGGTTAAGCTTCTATCGAGAATCACTCCAAGGTATTTGTATGAGGATTTATGGTCATTAAAATTTCGTGAAAAAAAAGGTACAGAAATGAAAACCGATACCCACAATCCCCATTCGGAATGGTTGCCACAGCTGGTTTTCAGTACACAAAGCTTGAACTATAATACATGTACATATTCAAACTAAGTGCTCTGATGGAACTTCTTTTAAAGATAGCTATACAAATTGCTTACTTAAAAGTATGGAATACAATATATAATATACAATTTTTCCAAAATTGTATATTAAGTAGCAGAGGTAACCGGGTTATGCGAGTTATGCCAACTTTGCTTTACAAGACGATTTCCAAGCTCGCCTAAAAGCAGACTGCAATGCCAGTCCAATACTTGAACTCCACTACTGCGAGTCCTCCCGACCTAGCAGCGACTTGATGCGTTCCCTGGCCTCTACATAAGCAGCCAAAACATCCTCCAGCGTCGATGTGGTGCTTCGGTCCCGCACGCCTTTTCCGCCCAGTCCTTTGCTGATCGCTTCATCCGCACTGCCATTATCATCGCTATCATCCGTGGCCAACTCATCGAAGAAATCCTGCTGGCGCTGCTGCATCTTCTGCACACTGAAGAGCACCGTCCCTGTGCTGCGCATGGCACATGCAGCCTGTCGCTCTAGGCGATCGTGCAATACTCTGCCACGCGATTTGCTGTTGAAGTAGCCGACGAAATCGAATAATGCTCGTCCACCAATGAAGTAACGATTAAGTGCATCTAGCCATTTGCCCACCGGACGGATGCACTGCAGCCGAATGCCGGCGACAGCCTCCGCAGGCAGAGGAGCCAGCAGAGAGCACGAAAAGTAGGCGTAACCCTCGCTGCGTTCGCGCTGCCAGTTGTCGATGCTGATCACCTCAAAGTAGATATGCAACAAGTCGTCGGGCTGATGTGCTTCGTCGCACAGCAACGTGAGTTGCCAGCAATGTGACAGGTTCGCCACGACACGGCCCGCTGCACCGCTACCCAAGCAGCTGGCTGTGGCGCCGCGCAGGGGGAACGGCTCGGAGGCATGTGCGGGTTCGAGTATCGCATGTGCCGGCAAGTTGATATAGTAGCGCACATGAATGTTGGGATACTCGAAATTCTGCGCCTCATGCAGCTGCAGGAGTAGCGAAACACGCCGTGTCCGCTTTGGTGGCGGCTTAAACTGCATTACACGGCGCAGTTCGGCGGAGCGCTTGCGCTGCTCTTGATAGAAGTGTAACAGCTCCTCTGCACTGGCAGATTCGGGGGGCAGCAGATCCTTGTCATGCTCCTCTTTCTCCTCCTCCGCCTCCTCTTCGCTCTGCTGCTCAAGTAGTGGCTGTAGCGCCCTCGGTTGCTTATTGTCTCCCTCTGCTGTTGTCTCATCCATCTCCATGTCGCCCTGCTGGCGAGGTTCCAGCGGCGTAACATTCTGGAAGCCATAGGCAAAGAGCTGCCGGCAGTCGTTGTCAATCTCCAGCACGTAGTCCATGTCGTCGGCGCTGAAGTTAAAGTCCGGATAAACGTAAAGCAGGCCCTGGTCGGGCGAGTAGCGCAGACTGACCAACAGGATGTCCTGCTGCAGCTGCGCATAGACATACATCAACTGGTAGCCCTGGTCGAGCCACAGCTGTGCCTCTGCTGGCAGCTGGTCGTGGTCAGCACCGACCACCGTATGGATGAGGCAGGTGCGTGCCGCAAAGTTCGGATCCTCGGGTAGCGTCTTCCACTTGGACTTGCGGCGACGCAAACGCTGCAGCTCCAGTTGATGCCGCTGCTGCTGTTCGCGCACGGTCTTTGTCCAACGATGATAGCGACGCTGCAGTGCCGTGACGCATTTGCTCAAATCCTCATAGCGCTGCACCTCGTCACGACTGAAGTATTTCTGTTGCCATCCAATGCAGAGATTCGCCACGCTGCCATTGCACAGTTCCCGGTTCAGGGCGTGGAATTCATTGCTTGGTGGCTGCAGAGGATCATCGTGGCTGGGCGCTGTGCTGGCACTGCTCTGGTGACTCGTGTAGCTGCGACTCATGACACTTGGGTAGCCGCTGCTGCTGCGATGCAAGAGCTTGTAGTAGTTGCAGTAGATCTGCCCGTTCTGGTCCTCGCACGGCACATAGATGAAGAAGTCATCCCACTTAGCTTCTCGCGTACTCTCCGGATAGTAATCCGTGTGGTGGGTATTCTTCTCGGCGCCGACATATTCGAATTTTGGCACTGGCAGCCACTCGCTCATGTGTCGCAGTTTTATCTCAAGCTGAAAGTCTGCAATATCTCCGGTTACCCGATAGATTCCTGTGCGTTTTGTTGCGCTGTTCTTAATCATCTCCGTTTTTATTTTATTTATTTCTACATTTAAGTTGTTTTCGTTTCGCTTATTGTTTTTTGTTTTTACAGTTGAATTATTGTGAGTCGTTATGGTAACGATAATTCACAGTTCGATAAGTCGATAGAATACCCAGACTGCCAGAGTTTGGTATTTTTCGAATGCGACAGTGCTGCCAGATATTTGCTGGATTTGAATTTGCATATCAGTTATTTAACGAAACAAAGTAAAGTTGGGAGTAAAAAATATATATAATACTTTTTATTTTATTTATGAATTATACATTAAGTAGACTTATTATGAATACATCAATAATATTTCTACACTTGTTTTTATAAAAAACATACAACTATTTCTAACAGTCTGGCAGCAAACACATTCTTGTAAGCGTTGCCACTCGACTTCAAACCGAAGTGGGAGCACCCACCTTCGTCGCGCGCGTTAGCTCGCGCATTCGACTCGTCTGGTGTGTGTGTGTGAGTGTACGTGCCTGTGTGTGTGTGTGTATTTAAGCTTTTCCACTGCGCTTGCCTGCAGTGTTAATCGCCAGTTGCTTTCCGTCGTATCACCTCAGTTGTTACTTCGCAGCGCAGCGTGCTGGTCGTGCAAACCGCGTTAGTTCTGTTCATTCGATTTGATAAATTATTTTATTTCGCTCTTGTCTTGTCCCGCTGTTGTCGTCGTCGTCGTCGTTGTTGTCTTCTTCACCGCCGTGTTGTGTGTTTTATTTTCTGCCTTGCTTCTGCTTTTACACTGCGCGCGCGCAACTGAAAAGAGCATTCAAAGGCGGCTGCAAAAACAACGAACAAACGGTTCCATCAATTACAAATTGTAATAATTGCATTAATAATAAGCTACAAAATGTTGTACTTTTTTTTTTGTTTCCAAGTGAAAGTGTTACCATTTTTGTTTGTCTGTCATTGATCTCCTTTTGTTAATTATTCCCAATAAATGCTATTATTGCAGCCTCAAGGAACACCGAAACGCAAAGCACCAACAAAATGAAGCAGAAGGCCGACGAGGTGAGTAAACGCAGAATGCGAACATGTCCTGAACATTGTTGCCAGGTCAGCCTTTATCCCGTCAAATCTGGCCTTTTTTTAAAGATCAATTACGGCAGAAAATCAAAAACAATGCTCTATTTGGCTTTTTTCCAATTGCAACTCCATAGAATTCAGCTTTTTTTATACAATTTCCTCCAAAATTCTGGCAGCACTGGTCCTGCACTTTAGTAAACTGCGCCGACTGCGGCTCCAATTCCTTTGGAAGCTGCGCAGTCGCTGCAATGGCAACTGCGACAGCGCCTCCTCCTTTGGCTGCTTGTTGTTGTTGCGGTTGGTTCTTGTGCTGCTGATAATGCTGCCCTGGCGTCGGCGTCGGCGTTCCATTGAGTGACTCCACCTCCGCAGCAGCAGCAGATCACAGGCAGCAACAAGAACAACAAACGTACCTCGGCCTCATTGCAAAACGCGTGCTCTCTTTATTGTTTTCCTATTTTCCTTTTTTCGTTATTCGTTTTTTGTTTTTTGATTTAAATGTTGCCTGTTTTTTTTTCTTGTGTGTTTCACGCGTGTTTTTGTTCGCTCCCACAACTTTAGAGTTTTGTTATTGTTTTGTTCTTTTTTTGTCTTTTTTCTCTCTCCCTCTTTTACTCTCGTGCCGTGTGCGCTATTTGCACAGTCGTTCACTAAATTTTGTTTTTATTATTATTTTTTTATTTTGAAGCTCTTTGCGTTGCTTTTTTTGTTGCTTTTTTGACATTTGTGAGTTGCTTTTAATTGCTGCTGCGACTTTGCTTTGCTTTCGTGCTTCATGTTGGCATTGTTGTCTGTTTTTTTCAAAGTCATGGCAACATTTTGTTGCCTCTCGTTGTTGTTGTTGTTTCTGTTGCTGCTGTCGCTTTCAGTGAAATTTCTGCGCTGCAGCAGCGCGCGCGGCTTTTCGGGCGATTTCTTTTGGCCAAAAGCTTCTATTGTATTTTTTTGTTCTTCTCCATGTTGTTGTTGTTGCTGTTGCTGTGCGACAGCCCCGAGATAATCAGATGTGCCACAAGTGCCAACTTCGATAAACAAACGGGCGACCCAGAACTGACAGTGAATAGCAACAACAACAACAACAGCAACAGACATACGAGGGTCGTTTGATAAGTCCGTGACTTTTTGTATTTGCCGCGCACCTGCTCTAAATACAACACTGCTCCTGTCAGCAGTTATCGATTAACAGCTGACTGTAAAATTTTGAGAAAGCTGCGTTTTTTGGTTTGCGTTTTATAGGCATTGAAAGCAGACGATCTCGTGAATTTTAACGAAAATGGAAAAAAGTGAATTTCGTGTCAGCATGGCAAAATTTCATAAATTGGGCTACGAACTGCTACCCCATCCAGCATATTCTCCAGATTTAGCCCCCTGTGACTATTTTTTGTTTCCAAACATGAAGAAATGGCTCGGCGGTAAGAGATTCGGGTCATCACAGAAACAAACGACTATTTTGAGGGCCTTGAGAAAACCTATTATTTGGAAGGAATAAAAAAATTGGAAAAACGCTGGACTAAATGTATAGAGCTAAAAGGAGATTATGTTGAGAAATAAAACGCTTCTTTGACGAAAAAAATATATTTTATTCAAAAAGTCACGGACTTATCAAACGACCCTCGTAACTCAACAGCTGTTTTGCAGACGAAAAAGAGGTGAAGAAAGAGAGACAGATGGAGAGAAGTGGAGAAGGAGGGGGAAGCAGTAAAACATAAATTGGCCGCAGCAAGTCCAAGATCGACAGACGGAACCAAACTGAGCTCAGCTCTTTGTCGGGACTGACTCCGCTTAGCCTTGTCTCGCTGCTGCTGCTGCTGCTGGTGCTGCAGTTGCAAGTAAAAGTCGAAAAACCTGTAGAGTTGCTCATGGGCGGTGAGCATTTAAGGGGGGCTGCGGGAACGGGGGCATGGCTTATCAACCGAAGATGACTGTCCATGACCCAAATAAACGAACGAAACTCAACGAAAATTGTTTCAAGAATTACAAAGACTGAGAGTAGGAGTAGACGAAAGAGACAGGGAGGGGGAGGAGGGGGGCAATGAAGTATACAGGGAACTGTCATTGGTAACAGACAGACTGATTGATCGGCAAATTGTCGTGGCATGTCGATATGATATGAGCAGGATGTGTTGAGTTGAGACTGACACATTTTCTTTCATTTCGCTGACAAATTCTCTGACAAAGTTGCCACACACAACGCCGAAACACACTAAGCCTGCAGGTGACTGATTGACAATCAAACTGAGTGTGTGTGATTCAATCAAATTAATTGTCAAATGATGCATGCAAATCTGTTGAGAGCAATCAACAAAATGAAAAGAAAAACAGATGCTCCAAATAATTTCGCACCAAGTTTTCCGGTCTTTAAAAACTACTTTACTTTATTTAATTGAAATTGGATTGGAATAATCTGTATGTGATTTATTTACGCATAGAAGTTTATCGGCATAAGAATGAAGCTGCACTTCAATGCTTCCGTTTACTCTTTAAAACCTCTACTGCAATTAAATAATTTATGTCAATTAATTTGCATTATTTTTAAACTCATTATACTTTAGTCATTCGGTTCATTTGCTCAGGCGCTTTAAAGATACACCTACCTCTCCTTTACCCCTCCTCGTCTTACTTTAAACCGGTAAGAATCGTTTGTTGTTGTTGTTTCATTTCTCAGCTTCATCTTGTTGCTGTTGTTATTGTGTTTTTATTGCTGTGTTAAAATTTCGCTTTCAGACAGTGCGACAAATTCGGGCTCTGAGAGAAGACCAGTCTCAAAGCGCAACTCGCCTGTCGGTGCGAGGTAAATTTTCATGTTCGTGGGCAATTTTCGCTGCAATTGAAAGTAAAATTGCCGAAACCGGTCAAACATACAAAATGTTGCAGCCACACCAGCAGCAGCAGCAGGCGCCACATGTCACACCGGCGGAATTTGCGGGGGGTAATCGAAAGACCAACAAAAAGTAAACGATCCAGGCAAACTTGAGATAGCTCCCTCCCCCTTCCTCCCCACGATCCCAAGCAGATCTCAAGCAGAAAATGTAAATTAAATATTCAACAATGGCCAAGAAAAGCAGCAAAATCATCATTATTAAATGTGGTAGGAGAGGGTAGTGGGAGGGAGGTAGGGAATATACCCGAGGTGGGAGCGAGCTAGCTACCTGGTCTTGTTAGCCCAGAGCAGTAAATAGTTTTTGGGAAGATGGCTTGGGGTAATCAAAGCCCAAAAAAAAGAAGACCGCGGACTTGCGGCCCGAAGCCGAAGGCGTTGCGGACCAAAGAACTCGGCGCGACTGTAATTACAACTGGCCGTAAGGAGGGAGAAAGAGACAGCAACAGCAACAGCAAACAGGGGCAAATGAAAAACGCAAACAACAACTTCAACAACAGCAGCAACAGCAACAGCAACAACAACAATGCAAACGACAAACAAACAGAAAATGCGCCAAACTCGAAACTTGTCGCTGGCGATCGTCGGGAGGGAGAGAGACAGGGAGAGAGATGAAGTAGGAGATGGATAAGTGGGGAGTGGAGAGTGTAATGGGGGAACTGCTCGGCTGGGAGAAGGTGGAGGTCATTGCCTGGGTCAATGACTCTTGACCCTTGCCAGACGCCAAACCGAGAGCGGAAGCAGGAGAGGAGGGAACTGAAGAGATGCAGAAGAAGCAGACGAAGTAGGCTAAGAAGCGTAGAGTCGAAGCATGAAACTGGAGCAACGAAAAGGAATCGCTGAGGCAGAAAGTCCACAAGCGAGAGAGAGAGTCTCCAGAGTCTCCAAAGATTCGAAATCGAAAAAGAATTTACATTTATATTATACTCGCATTCCAAAGTTATTTGACTTCCGGAATAGTGCTAAAACTAACCTTAATCGATAACTTCTTCTTCTTCCACTTTATTTTTGGGGGAACTTACTTTATAAATAGTTTCATTTGCAATGCCTAAAAGCAATAATTGTCAGCAATGCGTGCAGTTTATCAGTGAATCCCCATTCCGTCATTATTGCAATAAAAGGCCCGCTATATTGATAGCGCTGCCTAGTCACATTACTCAGTTTAGTGAAGAAAAAAAAAAAAAAATCCCGCTGGTTTCTGAGAATTCACACTTTGCTTTTATGCTCGGTCTTCCGTAGGTCGGCAAAGCTTCCGGGAAACCTCGGCTGCAGTTCGTTTGCTGCACTGAGATCGTTTTGCCTCTGATCATAGACAATGGCGAATAAAGCCCGAACCCAGACCCAAAAACCAAACTTATGCCTCATAAATTTCACCGCAAACCATAAGAGAAACCAGTTCCAGTTCTCGAGAGACCCAAGAGAGCAAAGAGGAAGAGATTAAAGACCCAGTTTAAGGTGTAAAAGCGAAGGTTTTATTTTTGTTTTCTTCATACGAGATTACGAAATATTTCTATGGACCCGTCGTCGCGTCGTTCGTAATAAATGATAAAAAGTGTTATCGACCAAATTCAAATGAGTTGAGAAAAGTGAATGTTATGAATTCGTTAAAATGTTATGGCCCAGTACCGTTAGACACATCTTTTATGTCTGTATAAAAGATGATAAACGCCCCGTAACAATGCAATCTTATGAAAGTTTCAACTGAACTGAAGTGAACTATATAAAACACATTCGATATGTGGTGCATTCCCAGTTGCGTTGCGTATCCAACATAATTGATTGAGGCAATTCGCTTAAGGTTTTACCGTTGCACCGACTGACCGACTTAATAGTTTTATGGTTTTATAATATCGAAATCAATTTGCCATAAAATCAAAAAAGCATGTCAACTTCAGCAGAGTGAAAGAAGTCATCACATCATTGTCATCGACGACGACATTGCGATTAGCTCATGCGAACGACAAAAACTTCAGTTCGATCGGTTTCAGTTCATATCTATATATAGGGTATACATGTATAGGGGGTTTCTGCTCCAGGGGGGCAAGGTATTTTAGTTGATTACAGAGCAAAGCATAATTGCTAATAAATAGTCTGCAATTAGTAAATGATTTGATTTGAGCTCCGCGTTTTGTAAGACCTCTATCTGTACCTGTATCTGTGTGCCATAATTTCAGTGTTGGTTTTATTTTATTGATTCACGATGTGCGATTAAATATTGCTCTCTTGGTTGTTGTTTTTCAAAGTAAAACAATTTGATTGACGCAATCGGTAATGTTAGCCAGAAAAAAATGTCGTTGCAGACAGTTCAGTTGAGTTGATAAAACACGAGCACGAAGAGTTTTCAGCCCTTTCTTGCGAATAGATAACAAGCTTGCTATAAAAAATGATTATAAAGAATTTTGTAGAAGTTTCAGCTATTTGAATAAGCTCTTCTCATTGTATATATATATCTCTATATATTTTCAATTAATATGTAATGATGATGATATTGTTGATATTGTGATATTGCATTAAATACTCAAACATTGAATTGGAAATATCTTGAAAGTTTCCTCTTACAATAGTGTTCTGCTCGCTCATGCATATAGTTACCATACCATAAAAGATTTGTGAAACTTTTCCTGTAGCTAGTCTCGGGCTTCCCAAGTCGGCGATGATCTGTGACTTTCTACGGGTTTGTTTGGTGCACTTGCATTGTATGCAAAAATATTCGACCTGCCTCAATTTGAATTTTTCAACAGATTTCAACCTTAACCCATTGGCACATTTGTGTACACAGTGTGCATACATGGCACTGTCATTAGTCTGGCCCATACATACCACACACACACTCACACACACTGACACACTCTCTCTTTCGATTAGTTATAGCCAAGTATGACACCTGTGCGTTTTCCCCCAGGTGAATATGGTAAAAGTATCAATTAGCTTGAACACTTGCAACAAGCATTTTGTTAGCAATTGTGTGGGTGCTACCGCGTGAGTCAGAGGGGGGTTAGGGGGCGTGACTACTGCTCGGGAATTTGCCCAGCTGCAGCCAAAGTATTTTTTATTTTTGAATTTGTAGCGATTCGCATACAAAAGATGCATTGTTGATGGCTTTTACTTTTCGCACAATTTCCACAATTGACAAGACAGCAGCCAGAGTTGCCACCCGAGTGCAATCAATTTGAATGAAAGTGACAGCCCAGCAGCGGCACAAATGTCAATGGTAGACGACGACGAAGTCAAAGCCGAAGCCGAAGCCGAAGGCAAAGGCAAAGGCAAAATCACAATCAAAAGCGTGTCGCATTTTCCATCATTCCAGCCGCCAAACAATGCGACGACTCTCTGCACTTTCTCCAATTGAATGGAACGCTATGATATGATGATATGGTGTGTATGATGTGTATGGTCTATGCCTGGCTATATGGCATGTGGCATGTCTGGCAGCTATTAGCCACGCAGTCGAAACCGGCTAAATCGTAAATACTTCTAGCTATAGTCGTTGCCAACCCTCCAACTCCTTCCTATGTGAGTCAAGGTTCTCGATAGTGCCGATATCAGCTTATCAGTTGCATTAGCCATGCCAGCTGCAATGGTTTGGTAAATGCTTCCCATATAAAACCCACGAGCTATATCATCTGCTGTATGCCATATACAAATATTGCCGTGTGGTGTCATCGTTAAGGGCAATCATCCATCAAAGTCAAGGTTTTATGGTACTTTGGGCTAATTAGCATTTTCAAGGGGGAGGGCATTTGGTGAACCTAAGCAATTTGCAAAACTCGTGAGTGAAAACTGTTATACATGCCATAGTGAATCTTGTGCTCTACCTTTTATACTGCCATACTTTTATGATACTCTTTTTTCTTCTCTACTTCAACTGTTATACTTTATACAAATCTACTCCCCCTCTTTCGATTTGTTGACAAGTCTTTTAATATGTCTTAGCGCATTTCAAATGTTTGCCAAATTGGCTTTTTCTTTTCAATCAAATTCGGCGGCTTATCTTATCACAGAGTTGCCACTTGCTACTAAGTCTTAGTATTCGATACCCTCGATTTAAATAGAGACTTTTCGATTTACCAATCACTGCTATAAAGAACTGAAATTAGAAGTCATTGTTCAACATCGTGGGGTCCCATCATATGCTCAGCATGATTTTTGATCCATAGAGGTTATTCTTTAGGTTCAAAGTATATATATATAATATATATATATATATATATATTTAATCAAAGATATGCCTAGTTTTTAGTGGTGAATAGGCCAAGACTTGAATGAGTTCATTTCTTTTGTAATTATTGATGTAATTTTGCTGAAATCCGACTTGTGGTTTCTCCTGATAAGCGCCATAAATAATTCCGTTAGCAATGACTCAGTGCTCGGCGACGAACAGCTGAACTTGAAAGTCATTGAAGGCCTCGAAGGCCAAAAGAGAGCTGTGGTGCGAGTTCGAGTACGAGTACGGTCTATTTGGTGGTACTCTGTGCCTGATATCGATAACAAAATGATAACTGATAGCAGGCGCGTTATCAGGCGTAGATTTCCACACCAGTACAGTTATTTGATGAGCGCGGCGCCAAAAGACTGTTATACATATTGGGTAAATAATTGTGAACCCTCCTATGTACAAGCGACACACTGTAGATATGGTAGATAGTGTACTGTAACACCCCAGAGCCATGTAAAGTGGCGCACCTGCAAAGGCCCAAAGTTCCCGCAAAGTGTATCGAAATGAAGTAGAGAGAGAGTGAGATAGAGAGAAGGAAAAAGAGGGAACAAGCATGCGACACTATTGGCAAAAGGAAACCAGATAAGATACTTGTGACTCCTCTACCAATTTAGCTGTTTGCACGCTCGCAAAAGTAATTGAAATGCCAGCGCTGATTATTAATAAATATACCTATACCAATAACCAGGCCACTTAGGATGAGTCAGACTACAATGTCTGCTGCATGGCTCTGTCTTTCCAAATCTCTCCCTCCTCGATTGTTTAAATGTTTCGGGGAGTTTCGGTCGAAAGCAAAAATTTGTCATAAGCGCATCTATTTTGAGGCCTTAACTTGTTTTTTTCTTATTGGCAAGATAAGCGACAAGTACGGAAACAATTCACAAATTATTTGCCATAAAAGCAATCAGTAAAATGGAAGAATGAACCTTATCCTCTCTCTTGTTTCGTCTCTCTCACTCGCTCTAACTCTTTGTTATTCTCTCTCATTCGCTGGTTCTATAAATTATTTGAATAAAATTTTGAACAAGCTTTGCAATTGATTGATAAACTTTAAATTGCCCTTAAGAGTAACGAAAAGAATTTTTTAAATGCTTTAAATCCATTCGGCATTTGGAATTATTCAAAGCACTTGCAAGTGCAGTTGAACTGATCAAGTGAAAGCTTTTAAGCTGTGCATTTGAGACCTTTAAATGCTGCAAATGCATTCGGCGATTCGGAGTTACTTATACCACTTACAAGTGCATTCCAAACCTTTGCTTCTTGACTTGGAGAGCAAACTTTGAACCTTTCGAATGCTGCAAATGCATTCGTCAATTAGAATTGCATTTGCAAGCGAATTCAAAACATTTGCTTCTTGTCTGCTTTGCAATTTGCTTGACTTGTTCACTAAACGAATGTCTTCTTTGGCATTTTGAATGCATTTGTATCTCTATTATTCAGTGAGTGAGTGAGAGAGAAAGAGTGGGAGAGAAACAGGTGTGTGCCAGCATGTGCAGCTAGCTGACTAGCTGGCTAGCTGGCTACTTCCGCTGTGAAGGTGCCAACCTGCTGGTCATGCGGTGAATGCGTTGTTGGTCTACCCCGTCTGTGTTTGTGTCTGCCACTCTGTCTCTTGCTTTGCCTAACGGTTGCCGCTTTATGTACACTAAGTAGCGCCATCATCATTATCAACACGATCATCATCGCCATAATCATCATCATCATCGTGGTGTAAACACACTAACATAAATAAGACGAGTGCGACAGTTGGGGCCCATTCGAATGCAAAATGCGACAACTTACGACTCGCCTAGCTAACTCTGTTTCGCTCTCCCCCTCCCTCCTCCTCTCTCTCTCTCTTTCTGCTGCATTTGCATTCCTTTCATTTCGGTATTGCGTTAGTTAGTTATTTATTTGTCCCTCTTCCTCCTCTCCTACTCCCCGTAAATCTTCCACTCAACATTATTTGTCTTCTTCTCTGTCCTGCTCTTTTTTCTCTGCTTCTAAATTTTGGCCCATTGTCAGCAGACCCATTCGACTTGGTTTCTAAAGCGTGGGAAACGCAATTGAAATTCGTATATATATTTCGTATAATCCAACTGTTATACTGCCTCGTAAATTTGACTACATTTGTTTAAATTAGCCAAGCCATAAGAAGAATGAGACGAGAAGTAGAAGACAAAGATACTTTTCATGCTAAATTGAAATTTTGCTAATTTGGATTGTTCGCTTTGGACTGTTAAGTAAAGTGTTAAGTAGAGTGTAACTAGGCTAGTTGGCTGTGTTACATACTAAACGTTTAAAAAGAGAGTTGACTGTACTACAAAACGGTGTTTAATGCTCAACGCGGGCTACTTGTGCGAGGAGAAGCCCGCTCGGCACTGGCTTCAATTATGATGTTATACAATCATTTCAAAAAGTTTCATTACCCGTTTGGCATGCCACGATGGACTTTCTTTAGTTTAGCATACCAAACTGTTATACAACTATGTTGCGATAGGTAATTACTTATTTGTAAGATTCTCAAGTTGCACTAATTGCAAGTCTTAAGTTTTCCAAACTGTTATACTACTGTTATACTATGTCTTAACTATTATACTGATGTTATATTCTCTTCGATATGTTATACAACAGTGTTGAGATTAATAATTACTTGTTTCTAATATTCTCAAGTTGCAGGAATTGCATTAAACTTGAATTTGTCAAACTGTTATACTACTGTTATATTATTTTCTATTTAAAGTTTATTCCAATTGAAACAACTAAACGGATATGTTTCCTGATTTGTCAAACATTAATATTGGGCAAATCTGTTATACTGTTATACAAATATCTCAACCTCAACTAAATTGCAAGGTGTGCATGAAATGTATATATAAGTGTTATACAACTGTAATACATGCAAATTTTACACATATATCACATCACCTGACCCATTCAAAGCATCCGACCGACCAACCACCTTGCTTGCAGCGTGGGTGAAAGGCAATTTGCAGGCACATGACAAAATTTCCAAGATCCAGTCGAGTAGTCGAGTTTGTCGACTGGCCCGACTGGCCCGTGTGTGTGTCCACAACCTTTCACAAGGGGCCCAAGCTAACGATAATGATTATGATAATGATAATATTTACGATCATGTGCAGACAAAATATGACGCTTCAAAAGTGCAGTTAGCATGTGTTAAAGGCATTCAAACAGTTTACCGTTGCCCGCACAGTCGCCTAACGTACCGCTAAATGTCATAAAAGCGTACTTCGGACCTCGCACCTCCGAACCACTTGGAACCTTGCAGCCGTACCAGCATGTTGACTGATGGGCAATGTGTCTGCCACTGCGGCTGCCACTGACCGTGGGCCGTGGGCCGTGGGCAACCGGCATTTTCATTCATGGAAAATCCATTCACACCTGCTGCTGCTGCCAGACCGTTTAGCTAAGCCCTGATTAGCTACGTCTCTTACTCTCTCTCTTTCTTTTTTCTGGGGGGTGGAGTTAACAGTTATGATCTGGTAAATTACCAAAAACCCGTTCATTCGCCGACTTATGTCCGGCATCATTGTCAAATTCGGACAGACACTTTCCCAGAGCTCTTAATGATACGGTTTAGTGTCTGTTTGGATGATACTTGGGCTCTCAACTAGTCAACGGCGGCTCGAGTGTTGTGGGCCAAGTGGTTTCACTTTTTCGCTGCATGCACTCACAGTTGAGGGGGTTACTAGGTTGGGTAATCATTAGATTGTTAGATTTCTTTAGTCTTAACGAGTTTTGGATAGAGAAGGCTCCTTCAGGATGACAGCTTGGCTGAAAAGCTTTTTTTATTTTATTTTGATTCTATTTAGTTGCAGTTCTTATACTATAATGATTTCTTTTAACTAGACTAATGGGTATTTTGTAATTTAAAAATTTCTTTGCAATCTTCTTACTTCTTAGCCATTTCTAGAACCTTTCTAACACCTATTGACTTAGTTTGCTCTTGTCGAAAGAAGGTTACATTCACTGAAATTCCCTTGGAATTCTCAATATTTGCTTACGATCTTGGTGGTTCACCCACTCCGTATGACATCATTTTGAAAGTGTCATTTCTACAATTGATCTACAATATTCATCATTGAAGGTTACCAATTCTCTCCTTCACTCTCAAGGGCCCCCCTTGGATTCAGGGTTGGTTGTCGCTTCTTTGTTTTGCTTAGTCTTCTCTCCTCTTCTATATTTGCTCAGCCGAACAGAGCAACTCAATTAAAAATTGACTAGTTTTGTTGTTTTTTTTTTTTTTTTTTTTTTTTCAAACATTTGAGGCAAATATTTGCCATTGTTTTGTTGTTGTTGTGGCTGTTGTTTTGTTTCATTTTCATTTCGGGGCAACATGTTTCAATCAAAAGGCGCAACGTGAAACGTGAAACGAGGCAACGTTTTAATTACAAGACAAACAAGAAGCGAGACCAAAAACATGGCAATTACCGGAGAAGGAGAAGAAGAAGCAGTAGTAGAAGAAGCAGTAGAAGAAGTGGGAGAAGAAGAAGCTTCCATGTACAATGTCGAGTACATCCCGAGAGTATCTTGCTCTAACTATTTACGCCTTTATCGCGCCCCTGTAGTTGTATCTAGCATTTGTATCTGTATCTTTTATGTGTTCCATGTAGCGTGGCAGCAACTGTGGCAAGAGGCAGCGACAGCAGCAGCTGTGGCCAATAAAAGCAACAACACCAGCAACAGCAACAGCAACAACTGCGATAGACAAGCGCGCTTCAAGTTCACAAAAACCAAGCGTCAGTCACGCAATGCAATCGCAAGCGCGTCTGAGAAATGCAGATACAAATGTATCTGTATCTGTATCTCTATCTACCACTATCGAGTGGATGCTCAGTTTGTTCTGCCCTGGCGCTTGGGCCGGCTCGGCCCAGCTCGGCCCGGCATGTCAATGGCCCACGGCAGAACGGCAGAGTTGTTGTTACTCTTGTTGCACTCTGCTGTTATACATGACATAATGTAAGCGAAGCTTGTCTTCTTTCTTTAGTTTTTGTTTTGTTTTTGTTTGTGTTTTTGTCTTTTTCTTCTTCGCTTCCGAATGCCGGGCACGTTTTCTGGGTTGTCTCTTGGCGTCATCGGGCATTGGCATGCAGTGAATGTGTCTCGCGGCGAGAGGTGACATAGGTGACATAATTCGATTTGGAGTTTGTATAGCAATGCGTGTAATTTGTCACTGTGTTGCTTGAAACTGTTATATAACTCATTTTTGTGGGTTATCTTGTTTGTTCAATGATTTAAAGTGGTGCCGTAGGCATGAGAATTTGTATCTAAGAGTAGGTTAGTTGAAGAAACTGTTATACGACTGTTATACAACTGTTATACGCATGTCATTTAGCACAAATACTATTCCCCAATCGTTCTACAGTATAAAGATTCTTTAAATCTTACGAAAGCAGCAACTAAAAAGTGTTATACATCAAACAGTTGCTGTCATATGGTTGATTGACTAAACGGCAGCTGTTCTACAATATTGCTACTGCTTCTGGCTGTCAGTGGTTATTAAAAGTTGACAGCTTGATAGCTGATAGATTTTAGACTGTAATAAAACTGTTATATCGCAGAGAACACACCCACAACGCACAATTAGCGAGAAATTCCCGGGGAATTCTCTCAACTAACCGCAAATTGATGACAGTCGTCGTCATTGAGCACTTAACCTGGATGACCTAAGCAACCAATCGAGGCATTTTCGCACTGATTTCGCCAGGTCACGCAGCCTGTCCTAAAAAAAAAAGAACCCAAAGGGAGCCCAATCGATGTCGTAAATTGTTGTTGTAATTTCCACCTTTGTTTTCTGCTATTTTTTTTTCGTTTTTCGTTTTTATCTGTGTTTGCACATGAATTTTCCATTTGGCGCTTATCGCGAATTCATTTCGGTAAATAGATTCTCAAACCTTGGCGAAAACGAAACGAACAAAAATACCTACGTCGTAGTTGAGATAAGAAAATATTTATTTGGCTCGAAGGAAAAACCAATATACTTACTACATGTCTCCCTCCTCTACCCACCCCTCCCATGCCCCCTCTTGCTCTTTCCCTTTCTCTGTAGGTCTTGCTGCCTCTCGTGCTTGCTGTGTTGAAACCTCTTAAGTATGGCTTAACCTATAACTAGTGCCGAGATATATCTCTTTTTTTGTTTTTGTCTTTCGTATTTCGCTTTTGTTTACCATTTTGTCAGCTCTTTGCTAATGGTTTCGCCCTGACGAAAGACGTGACTTTGTGTGCGCGCAGATTTTGGCCAAGATTCGAGGCAAAGCCATAGTAATAGTACGCTTTAATAACAGCAATTCTCTGCCTCTCTCTCTGTCTCTCTGCTAACGGTAATTGTAATGGAAACCAATCATAATATGGCGTCATAATTGACACATGCCTCAAGTGCATCCGCCTCAGATTTCGTACTGTAGATTGAAAATTGAAAAAAAGAGAAGCGAAACAGAAAACAGAACCAAGTCGAATCGAATCGAATCGAGTCACTTCATGAGAGAATAGATCACGATTTATGCGAGTACTCGTCGAATATCTGGGTCGATTGAGCTTGAACCGAGTGTATCTGTATCTGCTAAAGTTGGAGGTGGAGAGAGAGAGAAAGAGACAGGGAGAGAGCTGTGTGGATAATCGATAAAGCATAAGGAATACTAATGATAGTAAAACTAGCAACTGCTCTAGATAATTTGCAGAACAAGCTAATAGACTTTGCAATACGAACGTGTCTGATACGATAAGATGATAATGATGATGATGGCGATGCGGCGATTAGATGCCAAGAAAGAGTTGGCAAAAAGAAATGATATTCAAGTTGTTACAAAGAGAAAGGGGAAGTATCCTCGAACGATTCTTCCTTAACAATAGTCTAATGCCGGATGTAGTTCACGACTCAAGAGCTGTGGCAGTAACAAGACAGTGTTGGAAAATGACTCGTCTTATTAGTTTCTTTCTTTGATCTCCGCTTAGATTGTCTTGAGAAAGAAACAGCAAATGATATTTGGTTAAAACGGTATAAGAACCATAGAGACACAGTTGCAACTGGCGTGAAGAAAGGTGAAGAAAGCAATTGAAGAACGCAGATGAAGATAGCGAGACAGTTTGCATGCTATACTACGCCCAGCTGGGGGCGTGGCATCCTTTCAACATCAGCAATGACGACAGCATTACGAGCATTATTAACATTAACATGAACATTAGACATTATTGTCGTTGCTGCTGTTGTTGTTGCTGTTGTTGCTGTTGACCCAAATGCCTTGCAGGTCAAATCTCCAAGTACACGCCCCCTTATTTTTTGTGCGCTTGCATATCAATTTTGCATTGTTGTTGTTGTTGTTGTTGTTGATGTTGCCTTTTTTTATTGCACGCTTCGATTGCAGTTTCGTCGGTCAATGCGAACACACAAAAAAGGCACAGCAACAACAACAATAACAACAACAGCAACGCTAAATGAATTGCCCCAAATACATGTACAGCATCATGAGCGCCAGCAGCGCTGCTTTGGCTGATCATGCTAATGCGCTGATCACTCGCCTGGAAACGATAGCCCAAGCAGCGCTGGCGACTGCGCTGCCCATTTATTGTTTTGGCTTTGTTTTTGCACTTTTCGACTCAGCCTCAGCAGCAGCTGCTCCATGGTGAAATTGTGTAATTTCACCATGCCATTTCGCTCTCTCTCTCTCTCTCTCTCTCTGTCTATGTGTGTGTGGCAGAGCGTGAGAGCGCGCCTTGTGAGAGAGAAAGAGAGAGAGAGGGAGAGAGAATGGGGCAGATTGCGAGTGCGCGCGCGTGCAGTCAAGTCACGGTCACGTTTCTCGTCACGTTCGCTGTTGTTGCTGCTGCCGCTGCTGCTCTTGTTGTTGTGCTTGTTCTTGTCTTGTTGTGCTGCTGCTGCTGCTGCCTCAGTTGTTGTTACGATAGTAATTTGCTTTGTGCCGTGTCGCTTCGTGTACTTGGCGTCTGCTGCTGTTGCTGCTTCTACTGCTGTTGCTGCGGTTGCTTCTGATCTCTCAGCACATTTTGCATGCCGGGGTGCTCTCAGTTCTTGCTTGTTGTTGTTGTTACTGTTGCTGCTGCTGCTGACCCCGGCAGCGCATGCAAATGAGTTCAGTTTAGGTCAGCGACTTTGGCTGCTGCTGCTGCTGCTGCGGACATGCGCTTCCCCAATTGCCGTTATTGCATGTGTTTGGCAGAGGGGAAAACAGTAGAGAGAGGGAGGGAAGAAGGTGAAGCAAAACAACAGCAGCCGCAGCAGCAGCAGCAACAATAACAAATGTTGCGGTAAATTTGCCAGCAAAGTGGAAAGAGTTGAAGCAGCAGAAGCCAAAGGAGCCAAAGCAGCTGTCGAATCTGCAGACGCGCCGGCGCAGAGCTGACAATTTTAGCGACTTTTTTAGAGGGTTAGCTGGTAAATGAGAAAGAGCTACATTTTAGTTGACAAAAGTAAATTAAATTAAAGTAAAAAAAACTAAATTAAAACTCCTCTTAATAGCCTTTTCAATTGTCTTTCTCCCGATAGTTCTAGCTGTTTTATGTAGGCAAAATTAAACTTAGTTCAAGAAATCCTATAGTTCGATTTTTTTCTTACAGCGTGTTTATAGCTTAAAATGCTATTTAGACAAGTTTAATAATCTCATGAAATACACCAGACCGATCCCATCTTCATCTTCAGTTCATATTTCTGGCTAAAAAAAAAACTAGCGTGTTTTCGACAACACTCTTGCCGCCGTTGCTGTTGCAGCTGCATTTTGGTTTGGCATTGCCATTGCACCTTGAGTTGTTGTTGGCATTGCAACTTGTTGCCAGCTTGTTGCATGTTGCAAGCGGCACAGAAAGGTGCAAAAAAAAAACTCTTCCGTTTTATACAACATTTTGGCATCTGGTGAAAACGACAGTTTGGCGGGTTTTTTTTTTTTGTACATTTTCATAGCTTGTATTTTCCTTTCCGCTGCGTTTGCTGCTGTTATTGTTGTTCACATTGTTGTTGTTGTTGTTTGACGCACAATTTAGTGAAAATATGCATTGAATCTGACGGAAAATTTGATGAGCTGCACAAAAAAAAAAATGAATAAAAAAAATTGGAAATAAAAATAAAACTGCATGAGTTGTTGGCAAATTGTCTGACTGAGCAGCCAATTTGGCTGACGCCGACAGCGACAGCGGCAGCGACATTTGCTGCCACTTTCTAATGCGACACGGCAGCAACAATTGCAACAGCAGCAGCAACAGCAACAACAACTTGAGAGGCATTGCGGAAACAACAGACAGACAGACAGACGCACCCACATGGAGCGGCAACAGCAGCCCCCTCAAGGAGGCCCCTTTCCTCTCTCAGAGCTGCTGACCCGCTCAAAAGCTTTTACACTAACTACCCCCATAAGCGGTACACTTCCCCCTCACCCCCTCTCCCCAATCTGTCTCTGCTATTAGCCATTCTTCGGCTGCATTTGTTGTCGCCAGAGGGGGAAACATTTAGACGGCAAATTGCATTTAATCATTGCAAAATGCAGGAAGAAATTCTTCTCGAGGCAAGCAAAGAAAGAAAGACAGACGGACGGACAGACACAGAGACTGACAGAGAGACGGACACGTGAAGCTGAGCTGAACTCAGCTGCAGCCTCTGCCATGTCTAATTGAAAAGTCATGTGTCTGTTGGAATTGTAGCACAATGAGACGAAGATGAAGTGACACGTTTTGGCGGGTTTCAAGCTGAATTGTAAAGAGCGATGATTTGGCGATGAGCTGACACTTTTTAGTGGGTTTCAAGCTGAAAACTAGCATGATAATATATAATTTAGCCAATAAATAGTCCAGCTGATTTCAAGCTGAATTGTGGAAATGATCCAGATTGATAATTGTGCGGAAAATTTCAAACTAAATTTCTAAATTCTAGGCTAATTATGCCTCTGATGAATTGTAACTGTCTTAGACAGAATTTCACATATTTTGGTAGCTATCACAAGAAAAGAAGGAATCAAGAATAATAATTTCATTGCTTATGACAATTCGAATATGTTTTGAGTGTTGTAAAACGACACAATGAACATGAATTTGTTCTGCTTTGTGAAAGGTCAGCTTAGCTTAGCTTTATGCATTATCAATGAGCAGCAAAGTGAAAAGAGATAAAGGTAGTGTTGTTAAAAGTGTTGTGAAGCATTTGTAAAGGCTATTAAAAGACTTTTTGGCTTCTTTTTATGCAAATGTGCCGTGTTTTTAATTAATTAATTTTCATATTATAATTGTGTTTGTACCTCATCAAACACTCTCAAACATTGCAGACCCCGCTCTATGCGTAGCCTTGTTGTGCTCTCTCCCTTTCCCAGTGACACCCACATACCTAAGCCCGCCCGCACATACCGCTCCAGATTGAATTACCGTTCGCTCAACCGCATCCGCTTAAAAGCTTCCCATTTTCATTTTCATTCGCATTCGCATTAAACATTTTCCCATTTTTTATAAGGCGATGTCATAACTTGAGGTCGCCCTCAGCAGCAACAATATGTGACAGACAGACAACAACAACAACAACTTTTATACAACGTGGTGCCATGTTTGTTGTTGTTTTGACTGTAAAACACTTTTACTCTCGATTGTTTTCCGAAAATGTTTAGCATTTTTTATGTGTCTCTGAGCCTCGCACAACAAAGCCAACGCAGCACTGTCTGGCAGCCCTTTCCCTCTCCCACTAACTCTCTCTATCTGTCTCTCTCACTCTGTTCTGCTCGCTCTTCCCCTCTCGCTCCCTTTAAGTTGATATATTGCCTTTTGGCCTTTTGTTTGTTGGCTTTGAATTCAATTTGGCGGGTTTTTTTTTTATTTTTGTTTTGTTTTCTGCTCCGCACATCACGCAATGCTTGCGATCGCCACGCATCGTAAGCCGCTTACGTGGGTTACGTTACGTTACGTTGCATTGAAATGTAAAGCTGCTCGACCCTTCACCTCCACTGCACTCCACCTCGCTCCCCTTCCCTCTTCTTCCTTTCTCACTTGCCCTTTGTTTGTCAACTCCTGTCGCCGTGTGTGGCTTATTGTTGTTTTTGTTTGCCCCTTTTGGCTTTTGTTTAATTGCGCAGAAGCAGTGAGCGAGGGAGGAGGGAAGAGTGTAGATGAAGATGAAGAGTTTTCTCCTATTGCCACACCCCCTCACTCTTCTCTGCATGCCCTACGTGCTCTACGTACCCGCAGCTGTTGACTGAAAGGGAGATTTACTCCTCGATCGGACTATTTACAGTGTGCACTGCCTACAGTGCAACCCATGTGGAGTGTGCACAATGATCGAGCAGTCGTTTCTCATTCTTCATAGGTACGGTATTTTTTTAGTATATTTTATATTGCCTGGCAAACTATTTCCCTATTTAAATGCTCAACGAAAACCATTTACCGATAACCCGTTAATATCGATAACTGATAAACAGTGTATATCTTTAAACCATACTCCGTTGGTATCGATAAGTGATAGACCCTGAATCTCAGCAACAAATAACCCGTTAATGTACTAATCGATAACCCGTTTCTCTCGATAATCGACAACCCATTGATCTCTGACTACCTTCGTGTGCTCTCCACGCTGAATGAGGCTTCACTGTAGTCTCCCCAACTGCAGCTGTTGCTGTCAGCAGTTCGTGCGTTTCGCTTGATTATTCCGCTACTCACCATATTCGATTACACCCGATCGAGGTAATCGGATAACTTCCGCAACAGCTCAACTTACTAAACTCCTCTCGCACTCTCTTTTCTCTGCAGAAAATCGATCCGCTGACCCGCATACAGGAGGAGATCAAGGAGGTGGTGCGTCGCGAGGAGGAGTACCGCCAGCTGACGTCAGCGCTGTCCACGCCTCCCGTCAAGGCGGAGCCGTTTACAGTGACTCTCACAGAGTCCGACGACGCAGCAGCCGAATTGGAGCAGGAGCAGGAGCAGGAGGTGGATGAACAGCTGCAGGAACAGTTGGGTGGGGGACCAGCTCAGGATCAGGGCGTGCTGGCTTCAGCACTGCTGGTGCCAATTGAAGAGCAATCGCCTTCGAACACGCCCTCGCTGGCATCGAGCGTGAACAGCAGCCACAAGGAGGAATCCCTTGACGATCATCACTCTGACGATTCGGGTATCTCTTCTTCCTCGCTGAAGAAGAACATTAACAACAACAACAACAACAACTCGAATGACGGTGGCTCGGGCAAGCAGCCACTGAAGCTGACAATCGTTGGGCGCCAGGAGCAACGATACATTGGTCCAAATTGCTACAACTTGACCCCTGAGCCGCCGCAGCAGAAGCTAATGACGCGCACCATTTCGACACCTCAGCTGAATGGCGCCCAACGTCAGTTCGCCTTCAACGGGGCCACAAAGGGTGTGATGCAGCGTTTCATTGCCTCGCATGGCAAACTATCGCCGGGCTCGCCCATTCTGCTAACGCCCAGCCAGGGCCTGAGCACCAATGGCATCAACATCAACAACAACAACCAGAGTCCCACACTCAAGTTGAATTCGCGGAACGTCTTGGCCTTTATCGAAAATGGCAATGGCACCGTTGCTGCCGCTCCTCTGGCCAACAGCAATAACAACAATGTTATCATTAACAACATCAACGGGAGCAGCACCCTATCACAGGGTGCCATCGAACGCGACTCGGAGGGTCGTCCTCTGCGACGTGGCTACGTGCCCGTCGAGCAGAAGATCCAGCGCGAGCTGCAGGATCTCAAGTCGCGCGAGTCTGAGCTGAAGCGACTGCGTAAGCTCAATCGACAGTACATGCAGACCAAGCAGTAAGTCCAAGCTAACCCAATGAGATCTTTCACTATACTATTCTCATCTTGGGATCTTTATCATTGCAGGTCACAGAGCACCGACGATGAAAGCGATGCCAACGACGAGGATGAAGACTCTGAGGTGGAACATTGCTATGGACCAGGAAAGTTGCGCAATGCACAGTCCACAGTGGAGCTAGACAGAGAGAGGTAAGGCCAACGGGAGAAAGACGGAGAAAAAGCAGCAAAGACATCTAGGAGGAACTGATCTGTCTATATAGATCTCAAGTTACTCAACCAATTGCTCAATTCATCAATCATATCTTACAGCCTCGATGTGGAGCTGAGTGGCCTGAAGTCGTCGGGCGTTCGCAGTTTGAACATCGCTGCTCTAGCCAATGGCACCAACAACAATTCGCTGTCCAGCTTCGGTTCCGGTATGCGTCCGGCCATGTCGCTGGCCCAGCTCTGTGATTTGACCCCTGAGGAGGCGCCCTCGTCCCATCGCCTGATCGCGCAGTGGGAGAGCCTGATCAAGAAGAATGCCGAGGGTGTTGAGACGGCCATCTGAGGCGGCGGTGGTGGTGGGTGGCACCCTCTCTCCCCACATCCGCAACGAGAAGCACACCAAATTCAAGTTATTATTATTAATAATCCCAAGCACTAAGGAATATCAGCTCCCCCATTCTGCAACCCACAAAGTTGCCAGATGCTTTTTTTGTTTTTTTTTTTTCTCTTGTCAAATACGATACTAATCGATCGTATGTGGTTAAATATGTGCATGCAACGAACTATCTTTAAAAGATTCGATGTACTTAAAACAAAAAATATTTCAATTTCTTGGATATTCTGTGTGAGATCCCAAAACCAAAACGAAAAAACAAAAATACCTAGAACTATTGTACATAATCCTTCGTGTTGGCTTGATCTGTCTGTCTATATAATTTATTGAAAAGAAAACAAAAGAAAATACATCGTAATAAACCTACATACGTAGCGAACTACGTACGTACTATATGTATCTGTGTACATGTGTACAACGAGACAGATGATTAATATATATATATATATAAACATATAACTATATGAAATACCTAAACACACATATATGTACATGGTATATGTGTTTACCTACTTGCGATATGCGATATCAATACTATGCGATCATGATTTAATAAAGTATATTAATGTATGCCGATAGTACTAATCGTGTCTTTTTCATTGAAGTTAATTACTTTTCCTTTAATGGATGTTGCCAGGAAGCAGATATTTTAGAAATACCAGCAGACTCCAATTGGATGAAACGGGAAAAAGCAACGGGGTTGATGGCAAGAATGATTTGGGTCTTTTTTTAACTCTTTTTTTTCTGTTTAGTTCTATACAATTTTTTTGGAAGTATCCTTAAAAGAACTGAAAAATAGTTAAGCCATCTTTGCTCCAATAAAACACATTTCCACTTTGTTTAGTTTTTTTTTTTTTAATATTTTTATTAAATACATTTCGTTCATGTTTGTTGTGTTTTTTTTTTTTGGTTTTGTTTTTATTAAATTTGTATTTGCGTTTGTTGCTGTTCATTGTTTTCATCTCTCTCGTTATATGTATAATTTATAATTATTTTGTTTTTGCATTTGGTTTTTTGCTTTCATTTGGTGTTTCTGTTCATATTTTGTTCATTGTTAGCTAAGATACGTATGAGAATACTTAGTAGAATCCCCCAGAGAGATAGATTAAGAGATAGAGAGAGTGTGTGTGTGAGAGAGAGTTATAAGTTACCACTACACACTACGGACTATATATGAAAGTATTCCAATTTCAATTTAGAACTGGTTGTGTATCTGTGTGTGTGTTTGTGTATTCTCCACTCGTCAAGTGATTTTTCTTCTTCTACTACTTCTTCTCTCTGCGGTTCCTCTATCGTTCTGCTGCTGCATTACTTTACCTGCTACTGCTGGAAGCCTCAAAATTGTTGCTATACTTCAGATCTGCCTGACTGACTGACTGAGTTACTGTTTTCATCTCTTGATAGTTTTTCTGCACTTTTTTTTTTATTTTACTGCTATTTAAGTGAAATGGAAATCTTAGCTTAGAATCGTACTGCAAAGTAAATCATATGGGATCGTATAGTTTTTGCTTTTAAATATATATAGTTATACGTGTGTGTGTGAGTTTGTAATTATTTACAAAAAGCCGTTTACAACTTGTGATTGAACTGATAGAAAAGTGCAATCTGTTTCGAATATTCTCTAAGTCAAGTCAAATTTGGAGTATGCAGTAACAGAAATATGTTCTCTTTCTTCTTCCTTCTCTTGCTGTCTCGTTCTTTCTCCTGCTTTTTGCGTTAAACTAAAAAGAAATCTTTAAAAAATTGTGAGTTCAATAAAAAACCGGCGTGGTCTGATTTAAGAATGTCTTCATATTGCACAGCGTTACCAGATGCGTTAGAATTAGCTAACAAAAAACAGAACAAAGGTAATCATATAATAATTATAATACTTAAGTACTTTGGCACACATAAAAAATAAACTAAAACCACAAAAAATATCAATATATTGCACATAATACCAGATCAGATCGAAATTGATTCGAGAAAATACTTTCAATCGTTTCCTTTAACTTTTATCGTGTTTATCCCCCGTTTATCGTTTGTTTTTTTAACTGGAACCAAAAAACCATTGACTGCTCGTTAATTTTGTGTATATATATATATATGTATATAATATAAATAGTATGAATATATATGTATACATATACGAAATATGTATTTTTTTTTTGTTAGCTTTCGTAATATTCTTGTGTTTTTTTTTTTTTCATTTTAATTTCTTTTTTTTTTGGATTTCTTGTTTTTTTAGATACTAACACTTAAAACCGACTTTCATATGCGTTGCTATATCCCATACCATGTCCGATATCGATAGCGATAGATATCGCCTACTCACTACTACAGGCTAATCGATTAACCGTCGTTCTCTACTCATATCCAATAATCAAAAGCGCTTTGAGCGTTCTACTTTCGCATGCCTGGCCTAAGACTAGGAAAAAAAATGTATTACTTCTCGTATATAAGATAGCTGTATATCTATATGTGGTATATATATGTATGTATATATAGTATATAGTTTGGAACATAAAATTAATCAACAAATTTGCTTTAGAGTTGCGCCCCGCTGCACGACTAAAAGAACCAAACCAAGTCTGAAATGTGCCTGATCTATCAAAGTGGCGGGACTGCAGCAAGTGTAGTGTGTGTGTCTCGGTGAGTTTGTGTGTTTGTGTGTATCTGTGTGAGTGTGTGCTACGGAGTATGCTTAGACTTTGTAAGTATTAATATAGTATATATGTATATATAGTATATGTGTATGGTACGTATATAAACGCGTGATATATCGCTAGACTCGTCGTGGAAATGTCGTGGATGCACTGCCGAATAGGCTCAATAGGCGCTCTCAAATATAGTTTGTGTTATCCTTCCTCTTTCTTCATTCCTTCATTCTTCTGGTATTGTCTGATAGTGCTACGATTACTGTTTAACGCTAGACTACATACTGCTGCCTGTAAGTGTGAGTGTGTGTGTGTGTCAGTGTGCATGTGTGCTGAGTTTAACAGAAATGCAAATCGATTTGTTATTCGGGGTTAGGTCTTAAGACTAGGACTAGGGGGGCGTATAACTAGTGCAGAGGGGTATACGTTGAAGATGCTACTCCATATAGTTGTGTGTGTGTGTGGGTGTGTGTGTGTGCTGTGGATGTTTACAGCAGCTGCGCTATGACCGGCTCGATTAGACACATGTGCTCCGCTCCGCGTACCGGCAACCGGTTGAGGCAAAAGTGTCGTATCATATCGGGTACCGTCTCAAAGGGTCGACTGAACTGTCCCAGTATATATTGACCCGCCTCATTGCGCTGGATTCGCATATGCATGAAGCCCTTGGCACCTCTGTAAAGAGAGACATTAGGAAATTAGTGTCTGCATAACAAGGTACTGCTCCTCAAGGGGAACCTACTTCAACGATAGCGAGTAATCCTGCTTGGTAGACTCGCAGTTGCGCACCAGAAACGAACCCTCGGCCAGTGGACGCAGCGTGGTCTCCGCCTCGATGCGTGTGATGGCGCCGTGGTACCAGCTAAGCGAAGCAGAGAGGGTGTTAGAAGAAAGAAGAAGAGAGAAAGAAGGAAGAGAGTGCGTTACTTACCCCTGACGTTCGAGGGGAATGGCCACATCGATGAGATCGACTGCGGTGACATAGCCAGTCTGGCACAGATTCATGTTGAGCTCCTTGTGGCTGCTCAGGCCGCGCAGATCGAGGCTGCCAAACTGTTTGCTAACCTGACGCGGCTCGTTGAGATTTAGTGTAAGATTTTGGCGAAAGAGTGCAGTGTCTGCGTGGGAGAGAAGGACATTTAAAAAGTTCACAATGAATTTGAAGGCAAAAATGTCAATAAGATTACTTGTAATTACTGTGTAATTACTTTGCAAGTAATTGCTGGTAATTATTGGTAATTAAGCACGTGTTTCTGTACCATTCCCACTACTCACCCAACTTGCTGGCCAGCTTCTGCTCGTCGCGCATCGAGTGGCTCGACGAGGCCTGCGAGATGCCACTGGACTCGGTGCTGTGCATGAGAAGATTATTGATTTCCGCCTGATTGGCACGCAGACGCCGCCGCAGCTTGGGCATATCGAAGGGCAGCTCGCCCAGATCCACCGAAGTGGCGCTGCCCGAGGTGCATGCGGATGCCTCCTGCTGCAGCGTTTTGCGGCGTCTCAGCTTGGGCATGTCAAAGGGCAAATCGCGCAGCTCCTGCGCCAGCGCCGAGCAGTTGCCAATGCCAGAGGCAGTGACAGATCCACCACCCGCTGCAGCACCTGCAGAACCATTTGCACCACCAGCCCCAGCTCCGCCTGTACCTGCACTCGAGCTGGAGGCAGGCACCTCCAGCTGCAGCTTGGGCAGTGTGAGGCGCTGCTGCAGCGCTGCCAGCGTCTGTGGCTTGCCCTCCTCGCGCGAGTGCAACGAGATGCCGCTGTCCGAGCCGAGCAGCTCGTCCGCCAGTTGGAGCAGCGCCTTGTTGGGCGCCCCAGATGCGTTGGCAGCGCGACGCTTCACTGGCGCCGAAGCAGTTTCCTCTTGAAGCGCCGGTGCTGCCGCCACAGCGACAACAGCTGCCGACGCAGGCTGCAACTGCTGCTGCTGCTGCTGTTGCTGCTGCTGCTGGGATTGCTCCGAGGCTGAGGCAGAGGCGGAGGCGGGCTCCTGCGACGATTTGTCCGAGATGGGGCTGAGTATGTGCAGCTTGGAGTGCAGCAGCACTGGGGGCGCACGCAGCGGATACGCAACGCTGGAGGAGCTCATGCTGCCGCTGCCTCCACTGCCGCTGGCACTGGCGCCGCTCTCCGAGCTGTGCGAACTGAGCGACGTCGAGTGGCGCGACTCGCAGCTGGAGGTGCTGCGATTGCCCTCGCTGGTGCTCGAGCGCAGCGACTCCATGCTGCCGCCGCTGCTCGACGTCGCGATGCTTTCCGTCGAGCTATAGTTGTGGCCCGCCCCTGCTCCTGTTCCAGCCCCCGCCCCCTTTGCCGTTCCCTTGATCGGCAACTGTTGCTGTTGCTGCTGCTGCTGCTGGTGGTGGTGCTGCTGGTGCTGCTTGTGATGATGCTGGTGACGTGGCTGTGCACTGCGTCGCAGCTCAAGCACGCGTCCCGATTCAAGCACAAAGCTGCGCGGCCTGCGCGCTGCCGACGTCGATGCCGCCGATGCTGCCGATGCCGAAGCGCTGACGGAGGCAGAGACCGATGCCGAGGCGGAGGTGGAGGGCGGATTCACATAGGCGCTGTCGGTGAGGCTGTTCTCGTTGCTGCTGGCAGCGATGCCCGAGTGCTGGTGCTGCTGTCGCAGCGACTGCAACGGCAGCCGCAGGTCGCGCAGTCGCGGATGCGCAGGCTGCGCCGAGGGCAGATTGGGGGCGCTCTTGATGCTGTTCATGTTCATGTAGCGCTCGTGTTTCCCGGGGAACTTCATGGGCAGCGGCGCCGTCGACGGTGGCGAGGGGGTGTAGCCACGCGCGGGCAACTGCTGCGTCGAGGTGGCAGCAACATTGCCGCTGCCGCTGCCGCTGCCGCTGCCACACGGCTGCAACTGTTGTTGCTGCTGCTGTTGCTGCTGTTGATTCTGATTCTGCTGATCCACTTGGCTGAGCTGCAGCTGACTGAGCTCCGCCTGCACCTGCAGCACAGTGTGACCGTGTCCATCTGGGGAGTCCAGCAACTGTTGCTGCTGCTGCTGCTGCTGCTGGTGGTGATGATGCTGCTCCTGCAGCGCTTGATTCTTGCTGTTCTTGGCGCGTTTGCACTCCAGCCTCGACTTGGCCAGCAGCGGCTCTTGCTTGTTGCCATTGGAGGCGCCGGTGCCAACACCGACGCCGACGCCGACGCTGCCATTGCCATTGCTCAGCTGGAGCAGCAGGGAGTGATTGGTGATGCGATCGACCTCGTCGAGATCATCGTCTGACTTGGCGATTCTGCAATCGAAGGCAGTCTCGTACAGCTGACGCCGTCGACTTGCCATGTTGTCGCCCGACTCCGAGTCCTCTTCCTCCCCTTCGTCGTCCTCCTCCTCCTCCTCCTCGTCGTCGTCGTCTTCCTCCTCCCCAACGTCCTCCTCCTCCCCTTCTTCTTGCTGATGCTGTTGCTGCTTGTCGCGCGCCTTGCTTAGATTGCCCACTGAGATGTGCTTCGTCTCGCACTCGTCCAGGCCATGCGGATGCACATAGAAGATGCTTCTGGGGCGAAAGTAATCCTCCAGTTCGCCGCCGCTGCCCGTGCTCGGAATGCAGGCTCCGCACGGCAGGCGGTGCGGCGGCATGGAAACCGCCTGTGCCTCGCCCTGCCCCTGCCCCTTGACCCTCTTCTTGCTCTTGCCCTGCTCCCTCTCCTCCTCGGGCTGCTGCTCCTCGAATTGTCCGATGCGTGCACCCAGTCCGTAACCGTATCCCGGGGGGCAACACTTAAGCAATTCACCCTCGCCGGCGTCGCAGTGCTTCAACTGCAGCTGCAATTCGCCGCTGCGCAGCGGCTGCACGTTGCACGTCTTGCGCACCAAGGCTAGCGCCCTTGCATGCCACTCGCGTCGCTTGAGGCACTCGCTGCAGTCGGACTCCTCCGAGGTGCTGGTGCTGGGCGTCTCGCAGCGTATGATGCGCACTCCCTCCTCGGTGAAGCTGTAGCGCTTTGGCGTCGATTGCTCGCCCTGCAGCAGTAGCTCGTCCTCCTCCTGATGGTCTCCTTCCTCCTGCTCGTGCTGCTGCTGCTGCTGTTCCTGATCTTGCTGTTTCTTCTCTAGATCTTGCTCTGGTTGGTGCTCTGCCTGCTGCTGCTCTGTCTGTTCCTCTAGCTGCTGCTGCTGCTGTTGCGGTGCATCCAAGCTGCTGCTCTTGCGATAGCCACCAAGCTGCTGCGTCTGCGTCTGCGTCAGCTGCGGCGGCTCGCTGGCCGTCGACTGTCGGCACAGCTGCTTGTCCTTCTCTCTGTCTCTGTCCCTGTCCTTGTCGTCCTGCTTGGCGTCGCGCTGCTTGAGCAGATCAGAGTAGTAGTAGGGCGAGGGCTGTCGCTTGCTGTGCTCCGACTGGGCAACACTTAATTTGCGCGGACTGCGCTGCAACTGCGGTGGCAGAGGACGCACCAGATCATCCGATATGCTGTCGGGTGAGTTGAGCAGCCCTCCAGCTGCAGCTTGTGCGGCGACTCCGGCAACTCCCGCGGCTGGTGGCGGTGGCAGAGACGCTGATGCTGATGGTGGCAGCAACGGCGGCGGTGGCGCAATGCGTTCAACTTCCTCGTCGATGTCAGCTTCCTCGTCGGAGGATTTGGGTGCCGAGGAATCTGCAGGGGACGGAAAAAGGCAAAGCAAATAAGATTTCAATAAATTTTCTTTTTATTTTATTTCCTTTCTTATCTTTTATTTTTCTATTCTAAACATTTGAAAGCTTTCCAGCATTTCTTGCCGTTTCTCTGCTGCGACAAACTAAGTTTGTTGCTACTTTCTAGCGCGCCAGTTAATTGAGTCAGGCGCAGCAACTCTGTGCGTTGTTAGTTCAACCTTGGTGGCAGCCCTGGCAGTTGTGCAACCTATTTTGAGACGTCTCTGTGTGTTGCAGTCTATTTGGCGCTTGGCTGCCTGCGGCAACGTGAATCTCTGTCCTTTGCCCTGCTGATGACTCGCTACACCCCCCCCCCCGCACTCCCTCACTGCCCTCTGGTGCCCTTGCAGCGGCTGCCAGTTGCCATTTAACGGCTGGCTGATCCTTGCCGCAGCCGCAGCGTCGTCTCGCGCGCCAAGTGCGTCTAATTGCCACTGGAGTTGGTAATATTAATGCGCGTTTCTAGCTAAACAACAGCAAAAAAGAAGCTTAAATTACAGCCAAGTTCCTTGTACTGCCAGTCTGAATTAGTTGCAGAGCACTTGGCCTCTTTTGGCAGGAGCTTTAAGACTTTCAGACAGTTTGAATAAGGCTATTTGAAATCTATTTGTAGAAGACTGTTTGTATGTATTTTAAATAAATATTTGTTTATCATTTGCAGCGTTTTGTTGTTTTTCAATTTATTTTTTTTTTTGAGAGAGAATTAGCGAAAACAGAACCAGAGACATTAATTATTTATTATTCTATAATCACTAGGAATCGTTCAGTTCCATCTGAACTTAACCTAATGCGTAGCTTAAAAGATAATATTATGGTTGAAGTTCCTTAATTATACTATATACAAGTGTACACTATGCTATCCTACGAGTAAGGAGCTCATGGGGATGAATTCTCTTCAAACGTCGGAGGGAAATGGGGTCGACGAGATCATTCGCCAACGTGTTCGGGTGGGCGGTGAGTCTGTCTGTGGAAATTTATTTGATCTCCCATTAGGGACAACTTTTAAGTCCCTTTCGATGACCCGGTTGCTCACGTACCAGATGGATGTTGGGCCGCTCGCGATTGAATAACTCTAAGCCTCAATAGAGCTGCGTCTTGGAGGCAGTACCCCGCACTTGAATGGTACGCCACCTACGGGTCGGCGTTGGACGTAATATGGCTTTTATTAACAGAGCCTTAGTTGTTTAGCAGCATGTTTACATGAAAATCTATCGCTGCCTCCCTCTTTTAACAGAATAATTCACAGATAAGAATGTGTTATTGTATTGCATACCGAGCAGCGCTTATTTTCTGTTAGCGTCAAAAAAGCTGTAAATTTTTTCGAATAACGGCATTTTTTTCCGTTTTTCAATTGGAAACTGCAACGAAACTATTCTTAATAGCGACTTGGGACTGTTTCGATTTCGTTCTTGTTTTCTTCATTGATCAGTATCCACCGCTTCCAAGTTCGAAAAGGAAACCCTTTTGTAGGCTGACTTTTTTCTCTCGTTTCTTTAAGATGAAAACACTTTTTAAACCCGACTTTTAGCGCCCCCTAGCAGCGGGGCGGGGAAATTTAACATTTCACTGTAAACGTAAAATCCATTGAGCGCAAAAGTATGCAACGCTCTACTACTTTTGCTTTTACATCGATAAAGCTGAATTTTGGCATAGCCTGAAAAATACAACATTCGACAGTGACCGCAAAAGCTGAATGCTACAAAAACGATATTCCATTTTTAAAAAAAATTAAAATTGGCAGCAGAAAGTTTAAAAATATGTATTTTTATTGCTCGTCTGGGATAGCAACAGCTGTTTTAAAACAAATGCACTGAAGGAACTATACGTGCTAGTTAATTGTTTGTCAAAAACCGTGTTAGTTCAATTGTTGCTTTATATATAATGCGAATATTCAATTTATTTCTTTGTCTCCTGCCACACCTGCTCGATGCTATTTGTATCTTGAACTGCCCGCATTTAAGGTATTAGTAATTAAATTGTGCTTAACCACGCGAAACATTTAAACTCTAATTTGTATAATTATTCTGCTGGCAGTAAAGAATTAATCACTTTTGCTTACACTCCTCTCTAATTGCGCACATATTTTCATTTATTTTTGCAGCATGCCACGTTTTTAAGGAAAATTCCCTTGAAGCTGTCAACTTTCGGTTGGCTTAACTTGAAGCCGACTTTAAGCTGCCACAGAGTATGCTTTGTGTTTTGTTGGCCTTTCTCTAGTCAAATTCTGCTTGCTCATTTTGAGCAGACAGACATTTTACTTTGCCCTCTTTTTAATGCTTTGTTTTTTTCCTCGCTGCCTCCTTTGGCAGCTGTTGGCACTTACCTGAGTTGTAATGGCTGCTGCGCTTGTCTTTCTTGTGGTTACCGTTATTATTATTGTAGGTGGAATGGCGGTGCAGCTGCTGCTGTTGTTGCTGCTGTTGTAGCTGCTGCTGTTGTAGCAACTGCTGCTGGTAATGCCCGCGAGGCGTGGGCAGCGTCTGCAACTGATGCTGCTGCTGCTGGTGGCGCTTATGCGACGGTGCCGTGCGGCGTTTGGCCTTCTTGTGGTAGACCTTCTTGCCGTGCTGCTGGCGCGTGTCCTTTGGGTCGGAGTAACCCTCGATGAGCTTCACGGATGCCTGCTTGATGTTGCTGTTGGGCAACGGTGGATGCTGCAGCGTTGCACGCTGCTGTTGCTGCGACTGTTGATGTGGCACAGCCGGCAATGTGTTGTTGTTGTGCGTGTGATTGCTGTGGTGCAGCTGCAGTTGCAATTGCTGTTGCTGTGGCTGCTGCTGCTGCTGGTTGCTGTTGCTGCTGCTGTTGTTGCAGTTGTTGTTGTTGCTGCTGCCGTTGTTGGCAGCGCCCAAAATAGCCGCAGCACAGGCCGCTTGACTGGGCAATGTCGCCAATGGGGCAGGCGGCGGTGGCACAGCTGCTCCCGCTCCCACTGTCGCTGCTGCTGCTGCTGTCGATTGCTGTTGCAGTTGTTGCTGCTGCTGCTGTTGCTGCTGTGGCGCTTGTTGGGCTTCGCTAAATGGCAGCTGCAAAAGGCGAAAGAAAAAAAGAGTTAACTTTGTATTCGTTTTGTTGTTCAGCTAATTTGATTTGCATTTCGATTGCGATTGCTATTGCGATTACGATTCTCTGTCGTTTAATTGAAAAATGTGCGTGCGTCATGTGGTGGCAACACACATACAAACACATAGAGACACAGACAGACACACACAGCCAGCTTGGCCACAGCCAAACGCGGCTCGATGGCCGCGCGCTGTGGTGTCAACTCGTTTAGCGCTTTTAGGTTTTCCTCCACCGCAGATCGCAGCTGATGAAAACCCAACAGAGTCATGGATTTCCACCCACCCCCTCTCCCAGCAACTACTGCTGCCTTTTGTAATGCAATTGCAGTAGACTGCGCTACACCTAAACTGTTTCATTCTAGGCATTTTTAAATTTAGCTTTTCTTTTAATTTCAACTTAAATAAAGTTCATAACACTGAAATAATTATAGCAATAATGTATTCCTATTTTATGGTTATTTATCATTTAATTCATTCATTGATTTCATCAATTAACGAGCAAATGAAACGTTTCCGCCGCCTCAACTGACTTCGCTGCGGAACTTGTACTTGCGCGCAAATGTAGGCAACATTTTCTTTCAATGCGCGAGCAGAGCTTCAGTTATTGCCCCCACCTCCTTTCTATTGTATAACAACTTATAATGTGCACATTGTTAGCCTTAGTCATCCATCTATAATGGACGCGTGTAGCTGTCCATCAATCTGTCAATTCATCACTTTGTGCCTCTATTTGTGTTTCCTTGCCTTCCCTTGGGCATTCTCAGTCTCTCTCTCCCAGTCTCTCGCTCAGTTCAATTCACTTGCTGGACAGTGTCCGGCGTGGCATGGCATGACAAATAGCTGCACATTACAAAACTGCAACATCAGGCAGGCAACAAGGCGGGCAACACGAGCTTGGAGCATGACATTAACGTGTCCCTAATGTGCACACATTATAAGCAACAGACGCACATCCCTCCCTCCTGCACCTCCCTCCCCTAGACAGAGGGTAGCCGTAAATATGCGCATTATTGTTAAACATAAATTTCCGTTATATGGAAAACAAGACAGAGGGCGAAGACAGACAGAGACAGAGAGAGAGAGGAAGAGAGAGCGAAACACGTTGCATGCGGAAATTGATGCGCAGCCTGAACAACAAGAGGAGCAGCATCAGCAAGAGGAGGTAGAGGAGCAGCATTAGCAAGAGGAGGTAGAGGAGCAGGAGAAGGAATGGGGGCTGGAGGACACTTCCCCTAAGCAATGACCGGCTTTGTTGCCGGACTTGAAATTGAAAGGAATTTTTAATTGAAACTCATAAATTAAGCGTCAACTGCTGCTGCGGCTGCGGCTGCCGATGCTGCTGCCAATGCTGCTGCTGCGCTGCTCTTGTCGACGCATCGATGAAGCAGCGCATTGAATACAAAAAGCGTTTTTAATGACTTTGAACTTGGTACGGGGAAACCCATGCAATGCAGGTCTCTCTCTCTCTCTCTCTCTTTCTCTCCCTCTCTCTCTCTTTACACCTCTTTACCCTCTTGCTTTTCTTCCCTCTATTTGCTCAGTTGCCCCTGGCAGCGCCTGGCATTGTTTGCGGTTCTGCCACACGTTGCCAGGTTGCCGCTGATAACTCGACCCAGACCAGACCAATGCAGAGCAGAGCAAAACATTTGCTCAATCGAACCAAGCTCAGTTCCCTCATAAATGCAGCACAATGTGAGTATCCAGATAGATAGAGCTACCCCACACACACACACGCACACATACAGCAATCTGTGTGTAAACACACACACTTAATAACCAGCTGGGGTTAATGCTTGAAAATGGTGTATGCACAACATCATCATCATCTACGTTAGGCCAGATTGAGATAGAGATGAAGGGCGCAATAGAACTCAAAGAGTGAAGATACATTTGGAATTTGTTGGGAATCGAAAGGCCAGAACAAGAAAAGCCAAATCAGCATCAAATTAACTGTGAACAGTACGAATTATACCAACTATAGCCTTCTTTCTTTTATATGTTTCTCTGCTTGAAAGTCTAATTATGTTCAATATAGAGAGAAACTTAATGTACACGAAATCTTTATTATGCACATTATTATATATTCTAAAGTAATTGCAAACAGTTAAGCACATATATCTTCATGAATCATAATATTGTATATTCTAGTCCCACAGAGCCTCATCAAAGACTCAAGCAGTCTCAGGGCTCAGCCTGAGCCTAAAGCGCTCTAGAGTGAATTCATCTTTAGCTTATCTGAAGCATATTTCGTGCTATTTGCGATACTTGAGCTCGTTAGCCATATCTAACGTATGCGGGGTTGAGGTTAGATTGAAGCTGGGTTGGGGCTGTTGCAAATCTCGCTCACATATTGTGCACACATATTGCTCTTTAAATATTTGCCCTTGATTATCGGCAAACGGGATTTCAGACACGAGTCTCGATTGGCTCGCCTACAATCAATATCGAGGAGGAGGCGGATGCGGAAAGGGAGAATGAGGAAATGGGGACTGCAAAGAGAAAAGAGAAAAGACGGAAGAAGACAGTGGGAGTAGCAGCAGCAGCAGCAGCAGCAGCAAGGAATGTGCAGGGAAATGGTAATGCCAAAGGCAAAGGGAATGCAAAGGAGGGAAGGAGGAAATGAGACGAGGAATGCCAGTGGAAGTGGTATGAGCGTAAGGTAGTAGGGCAGGGGGCGGGACAGGAAGCGAAGCCAGCCGGGGCAGAGCTGTCAGGGCAGACAGACAACAATCAAAACGGTTAGACGAATGCGAACTGCGGCTGACGGCGCTGTCTAACGGTCGCTGCTGCCATTGTTGTTGCTTATTGTTGCTGTTGCTGTTGCTGTTGCTGCTGTTGTTGTTGCTGCTCGAGCAACGTGATTTTTATGCGCACGTTAATGAAAACGTTGCCAGATGATGATGATGATGATAATGATGATAACGATGATGATAGCGTGGCAAACAGCGTGCACAACTAACGAGCATGGGCAGCGCCTTAAAAACAAAACAGGCTAAAGAGTTGAAGAAAAAAATGGGGGAAAGAGAGAGAGAGACAGAGAAAGAGAGAAAGATAAAGAGACGGATAGAAAGGGAGCGAGAGAGTGCGAACTCCTTAGCAGACACATGAGCAAATTCGCACTGTGTGCACTTTTTCCAACGAGCTTTGCCAACGCTGCAGCCAGCCAGCTCTAGTGTTCTCTGCACCTTCCTCTCTCCTCTCACATTCCTCTGCCTTTTCTTTTCCCTCTATTCTTTCACTCTCTATATCTCTCGATGGCTTTCTGCTTGTCTGTTGCTCATGACGAACACTTTAATACGCTCGCTGGCCCTGCGGGCATCATAACTTTGTGACCAAACAACAAACTGAACTCCCCACGGTATCATTAGTGAAAGGGATAACAGAGATGGAGGGAGAGAGAGGGCGGACAAGGGCAAGAGGGTGGCAGAGAGGTAGGCAGGAAGATGAGTAGCCTGCGAAAGTACAATATTATATTACAAGCTGGCAAATCGAAACTTTGCTGCTTCTACTTATTAGATTATTATGCAGATATTTTTGTTATAAAACATTATTAATTATTATTTTCAGTATAAAAATGAGTACTTAGAGAGTATTAATTAATAATGGTTTCGTAGAATACCTTCATTATTATTATTATTATTTATTGTTTATATTTAAATACATTTCAATGTGTTTATTATCATCTACACAAGTTGCCATAAATACTTCAACTGTGCACCTTCTTTTTATTATTCTTCTCATATAAGTATATATAGAGTAAACACAATTCGTATTCACTTACACAAGTTGATCATTTTGTTGTTGCTTTTCGCTTTTTGATTTTCGTTTTTTTAGTTTCTCAGCCAGACAAAGCGGCGTATGCGTAATGTACGTGCGTATAAGCAATGTTCCCTACTCTCCACTGGTGGAATACAAAGCCCGTAGTCAAGTTATTGAAATAAACAACAAAAAAGTGCCGACACACACACACACACACATAGACACACAGACACACTCGCTTTGAGCTTTGCGGCTTGCGCTGAGTTATCGCGCTGATATTACTCCATGGAGAGTAATACGCAGTGTGCAGTCCAGAGAACAAGCAGCAGGAGGAGGAGTAGCGGAAGCAGCTCCCTTGCCAGGCAACGCCTCTCACCAAATGCACTTCCACCATGCAGACCAGACGTGCCAGGGGGCGGGGCAAAGGCTGTGCAGTCTATCGAAAAATATCGCGCGCGCTTTGCCATTAAAAATGTCAGCCAAAATAACAACAACAGGAACAGCAGCAGCAGCAACACATGCAGCATACATTTATGTGGCACACGCACACACTGACACACACACACACATGCACACGCACATGTTATCTGCCTCTTGCTCTTTGCCTGCGGCTTTTCATATGCGGACACGCGTGGCGGCTGTTTACGCAAAACAAAAGTCATAAGATAAAATTACATTAATAACAGCACGAGGAAGTGAGAGAGCGAGAGAGAAAGAGAGAGGGGGAGACAGGGCACTCGCATGGGCACGAGCAAAAGCAACGGAAAAACAACATAAAAATGGCGCTAAACGTTGTCGCTTGAGGCCATTTGCGCTTGCCGGTAGGCAACAAATAAGGAAGGGAGGCAGGGAAAGTAATACTAAAAAGAGAAACAAGAGCAGGAGGAGAGTGAGCGTGAGTGTGAGTGTGAGAGGAATGCGTAATGGAGACGAAAACGAACGGAAACATTGCTAATAGAGCAGGAGATGAAAATCGAACTGAAATTAAGTAGCAGCCAGTGAAGCGTTTACGAAATGAATATCAAAGTGAAAGAGCAATTAGGGAACGTATAAAGTATAAAGCAAAAGCATTGACAGTAGATTGCAGAGAAATGCAGAGTAACAAAGTAAACAAACAGAAAACTAGCCACATGCAGCCTACGTGAAACGTTTACGAAAGTAATGAAAAAGAAATGAAAAAGAGCCGCGAAATTTACAGTTAACACGTGTCTGTAGATAACTTCCAATATGCAAAAAGAACGATTGCTATGCAAAGAGAAATAGAAGAGAATGAGGAAGAAGAGGATGAAGAGAAAAAGAAGAGAAAGAGCAAGAGTAAGGAGGAGAATCAGCGCCTGAAGTATTTAATACGATTCAATTGCTTTGCACACAACATTCCCCTTTGGCTGTAACTAAACATTAGTGTAAATTGCCAATCGGGAAAATCCAATGAAAACATGTGCTGCGCACTCTACACACTCACACACTCGTACACACACACACACACACACACACACACACACATGTGGTGCGCCAGGCTCGCGGCTAAACAAATTTCAATAAAAAGAAATTCAAGTGGCAGGCAACATTTTTTATGCGCCTCATGCGGCGCGCAGCTTTCGCTTTCACTTTACGACCAATATGCAAAAGGACAAAGCAACAACAACAAAAACAGCAACATACAAAACAATACACAACAGCAACAGCAACACAACAGCAACAACAATGGCCAAATATTTCGTATGGGGACCATAAAAAACTGAATTCCAACTCTCCGCTTCGCAGATAACGCGCCGAGATTTTTTTGGGGATTCATTCTGTGGGCAGAGAAGAGAAGAGAGTGGGGAAAGGGGAGGGAAGGAACAGAACAGCAGAGCAACATTCGCATTCGCCATTTGATTTGTGGGCAACATTTGCTGCACGCTTGAGGTTGTCCAACCAATTCCCCTTCCCTCCTGTTGCTGCTTAGCAGCAGCTCAGCATTTTTTATGTCTGACCACCCGCAGGGCACCGCCCTCTCTCTCCCGCACCCCGAGCAGCTCCCCTTGGTTGTGTTTTGGTTGTTGTTGTTTTTTGCAAATATTTAGCCAATAGACTTTTGCATTGTTCATCGAGCGACGCTTTGTGCCTCGACTCGCCGGTTAAATAATCAAAAGGGTCCCCCAAACGAACAATATAAGGGGAGCCTTTTGCTGTTGCTCCCTTTGGCTTTCATGCTTTTCATTAGCGCTCATCGCATTGCATCCCATCGATGCCACTGACGTTGCGTCGTCTGCGCTCGCTTCTTTATCCACCCACACCTCCCTCCCGCTCTCTTCTCTGTCTTGTTCTCCTGCTCCACGCGGTTGCTGTCGCTTTTGCTCGTCGTCGGTGCGTGCAGTTTATCAATTAGTTGCCTGAGGCCAGTTAATTGCTTTTTACCAATACCAGCGCACACTCCTTCCCCTCTTCCCCTCTTCCCCCTTCACTCTCTGCTTATTGCCCTGCCTCGTCATCTCCGTCTCAGTCACTGTCTCCCATCGCTGTTCCCTCTCCTCATCCTGCTGCCTTCTCTGCACCTTCTCAGCTTTAATTCAGCCATTTCACAGTGAGTTGATTTTTCATTATGAATCTCAATAGTTTGAATAACGGTATTATCTTTCGGATTTACGGCCAGTGCAGCTGACTTTCAATCCTCCAGCAGGTGCTAGAGCCAGGTAGCTACTTGTCTGGTGCGAAGCGCGGTGACTTTGCTGCGAATTAACAGGAACAAGTGCCAGCTAGACCGTTCAAAGCAGCCCCAGCAGATCAGCAGTAGTGAAAGAGAACAGTATCTTATGGATGAAAAAGCATCTTATGGGTACAAGCGTATCTTGTGGATACAAACATTACTTTGTGTCCCCAAGTAATATAATAATAATAATATCTTATAGATACAAAAGTATCTTAGAGATACAAAAGTATCTTTTGATTACAAAAGTATCTTGTGAATTAAAAAGTATCTTATAGACACAAAAGTATCTTATGGATACAAATTAATCTTGTGGATACAAAAGTATCTTATGAAATAAGAGTATCTCACAGATGCAAAAAGTATCCTTAAACGCACAACAGAGATACAAAAGTATTGTATAGAAACAAAAGCATATCACAGATACAAGTGTATTTCAAAGACAAAAAAGTATCTCAAAGTTAAAAAAGTATCTCGCAGCTACAAGCACATATCGCAGTTACAAATGTATCTCAAAGACAAAAACAGTGTCTCAATGCTTAAAAACATGCATCTTGTATCTGTGAAATAGTCTATTCAACTGTAAGATACTTTCCCAAAACAGATCCAAGACAGATCGCAGGATCAGTCATTCCCTCTGCCGTATCTGCCTGACAGATGCTCGCAATGTGAGTGTATTTCATGTTCATCAGTGTATTATTACGAGGGTCGTTTGATAAGTCCGTGACTTTTTGAATAAAATATATTTTTTTCGTCAAAGAAGCGTTTTATTTCTCAACATAATCTCCTTTTAGCTCTATACATTTAGTCCAGCGTTTTTCCAATTTTTTTATTCCTTCCAAATAATAGGTTTTCTCAAGGCCCTCAAAATAGTCGTTTGTTTCTGTGATGACCCGAATCTCTTACCGCCGAGCCATTTCTTCATGTTTGGAAACAAAAAATAGTCACAGGGGGCTAAATCTGGAGAATATGCTGGATGGGGTAGCAGTTCGTAGCCCAATTTATGAAATTTTGCCATTAGCACACGAAATTCACTTTTTTCCATTTTCGTTAAAATTCACGAGATCGTCTGCTTTCAATGCCTATAAAACGCAAACCAAAAAACGCAGCTTTCTCAAAATTTTACAGTCAGCTGTTAATCGATAACTGCTGACAGGAGCAGTGTTGTATTTAGAGCAGGTGCGCGGCAAATACAAAAAGTCACGGACTTATCAAACGACCCTCGTATATTGATCGACTATATATAAATATATTATTCTGGGTTTGTTGACTACTTACAAATTCAGTTTGTGGACTCGGCGCTATCCAATGCTCCGGATTCGTGGGTATTGCCTCGGCCAGGCAGGGATCGAAACTGGACGGTCGTTTCTTAACAAAGTCTACAGGCAGGCTGTAATCATCACAGATGGCAATCTGCAAGAGCGAAACACAAAAAAGAGAGACAAGAGGTTAAAGGGCGTATCAACAGAGAGAGAGAGAGAGAGATACAGACAGTGTGTGTGTGTGTGGGAGGAAGGGAGGCAACAACATTTGTCCTATGCTAAAAATAACATTTTCAAGCTGAAGACAACACAACACAACGCAACACGACACCGACACCGACACGTGCAGCTTATGCACAGTGGGCGCCAAGTGGCCACAGCTGCTGTACCTTATGCAAACACACACACACAGACACACACAGATACACACTCACACACCACGTAAACACACGCGCCCTCGAGTATTTTAGGCGGCGAGCTGCGTCATCAAAAGTGTTGAACGCTCAGCACAATGGCTAAATTACAGTTACAATTAAAAATGGCGTCTATGGCTGCCTTTGGTAATGCCTCGAGATACTTTTGTTGAGTGCAGAGACTAGGCGTAGAGCTGTATGGGCATGTGGGCGTGGCTAAGCAAAGGCAGCAACAAAAAGTCACGAGTTTTGCAATTAACGTTAAGTGGGTGAAAACTGTAAGGGGGAGGGAGGGGAATCTCTGGAGTGAGCAAACAAAGAAAAGGGAAGGGAAGAAAGAAGCAGGGGAAAGCAGGCCGGAAAATTAAGCCATTATGTTAATTACAAAGGCAGTTTCATACTCTATAAGGTTCATAAATGTTCAGCAAGTGCAAAATGAAATATTTTGAAGATATTCGATTCGGTATCTTTTGCCAACTTGCAACTTATAGATGTATCTTTGAACTGTTTTGCTGCTTCTATATCATTGAAATAGTTGTGCCAGTCAATTAAACCTTAAATTTAGTATTTACTATCTATAAATTAATGAGTGACTCGTGTATCTGCTTAATAACCTATAGATATAGATTAGTTACAAGGCCACCACTATCTCTATTACATATCATCTCATGAAGTTAACTCCCAACAAACTGTATCCAACACTTATATTTCCCTTCTGCAGCTCTTCTGACAATCAAATCTAGCCATTAACTTTCTTTCATTAACTGTAATTTCATCTCATAAATGTATCTTTTGGCTGCGTTCTCCGATTTCGTGTGTCCCCCTCTGGGGCGTGGCGCAGACGTTATAGCTACCTCGAAGTACAATTGCAGGCGATAAAGCTGACGACAATTGCGACAGTACCATTCCATGCCGGCAAAGTTGCCGCTGCTGCTGCGCCGTAACTCACGCGCCAAGTCCCGTGGGACACGGGCACAGGTGGCATGATAGGGCCACGCGCACGGGCCAGAGCAGACGACGTAATCCTCGCCGGTGGTAAAATCAATCCAGCAGCGACGACAGAACATGTTGCTAATAATTTGTGGGCCAACTGCAGCAGCGGCAGACAGAAGACAGCGACGACGATGTCTCACAGGGCGAAACACTTAAGAAAATTACGAAAATTTGCAAAGCGAAAGGAGTAAAACGTAACGGGAACTGGAGTTGGTACCATAAGCTCAGGTGTGTTGACAGACGAACAGGCAGCGCGGCACTGAGCACTAAACTAAGCGCAAGCCCCACAGCCAGAAGGATGCGCAGGATGCGAATGCTTGGCGTGAATTCAAGCATAAAGAAAACTTGCCACACACTCAGCGACTGGCGACTGTGGTTGCACTTGCCCCAGGGGCATTGCTTTGAAATTGAAAGGCCAATCATAGTGAATGAAGGCAGCTGGCTGCTGGGAGTGTATGTGTGTGTGTGTGTGTGTGTGTGTGGGCGTCCTGCTGCCACTCTGACATTTACTGCAAGTTGCAAGCTGTGTGGCAGTTGATTAGCTGCCATAACTAGGCAAACTGAGCGAGCACAAAGGAAGGGAAAGAGTTGGAGAAATTATGAAGAATGATGATTGATGCATGGGAAAAAGAATGAAAAAAAGGCAAAGCAGTAAAAATAAATATGGCAAATGAAGAAAAAAGAGACAAAAGTTAAACCAACTAGAGATGAACAAAGATTTAATTTAATCGACCGATGTGCGCCAAGGTTTTATTCATCTCAAACATCAATGTTCTTTGATGTTCCTTCACCTCGAGAAGATGCCAATTACAGTGTAGGAAGAGAAAGCAGCAGGCTTAGTTCAAGTCAGAAAGTATGACAGATAATTCAGCAATAAACGAATGAAAGAAAAAGTAAGAATTTAAAGGAAAACAACAAACAAGGAACTAAGTTACGAAACACGAGTTTAAAAGAGAAACCAATAAAGGCTTTTTGCAATTCTCTGTCAACATTGTAAGAGATAATCAAAGAAAACTGAAAGCTGTACACAAACAAGCATTCAAACTACAAGATAAAGAGTGAAGAGCAGGACAATCCGAAGAGCAGATACCCTGTAAACTTTAAAAAGGCAAAAGAAACGGAAGAGAAGCGCACAAGAATAGGGAAAGTTAGAAAGAGACGAAAGTGCAAGTTGAATATCTTAGAAGTTCGAACATGTCTTGAGTTGCCTGACAGCTGCACCATTTACAGGGTATACCACACACACACACACACAGGAGCACACTCGCTCTCCTTGTGAAAGGCTACTTATTGGCCTGGTCTGAGCTGAGGCTGTGATTGCCAAGTTGCTGGCGTCGCTTTAGTTTGGCTTTGATGTGCAGCCATAAAAAATGCATAACCAAAGCAGGCGCCGGCTGGTGGCAGGTGGCTGGTGGCAGGTGGCAGGTGGCAGCCTTAGCGTGCCATCATATAACCCAGCCACGCCCCCAACTAAGTAAAATGCCAGCAACTCGTTTGGCCTGCTCGCCGTGTCTGCTCGAGTAAATATCATAAATTTTAAAGGCGGCGTTAATGCGGCTCGTTTCAGCATCGAGTTGCCACGTTGCACGCTGCACGTTGAGCTCACCTCACTCTAGCCTTGATGGCGCGTTGGCACAGTCCAAGCACATGGCGCATAACCGCAGGCACTTTGGCAACGCGCCCGGATCCGGCTCCATAAGAGACAAAGACGCAAGTTGCAGGCAGCAAACGGCGACAACGCTGGCAATGGCGATGGCAATGGCGACTGCGGCCACATGTTGCCACATCAGGCGAGGCAGCTTTGACACAGTTTGTTGCACAGGTTGCGGGCCATGGGGCATGGGGCACGGGACATGGGGCAGGAAATGAAGCTGGGCTCTGCTTGTCGCTTTCTTTGCTTTTCTTTGGCAATTTTCTTTTAGTTTTTATCTTTTTTTTTGGCATATTGTGGCAAAGCACATGAGAGCTTAGTTTGCGAATGCGGGCGGGTCAGTGTGTGTGTGTGTGTATGTGTGGGTGTATATGCAAGGATATGTTGGTGGCATAGCTGCACGAACTGCATTCAATGATGGCAAGTCTCAGTCTAATCGGGTTTGCAGTAAATATACTTTCCAAGTCTAAATAATTGAGAGCGAGAGGGAGTACGAAAGAGGGAGAGCGACATAGATAGAATGCCATATGTGAGGAGAGAGAGGTACAGAGATATACAATGAAGGGGTTTTAGGAATGGCATATGAGACTGGGTGAGTGGGTGAGTGGCAGAGAGAGAGTAAGTGAGACATTTAGGGAAGTGAGCTTTGACTTGATGCTGTTCATGTCAAGCTGCCTCTAAATAGAAAGGATACAGAGAGGAAGCAAGGCAGTGTGGGGAATTCAGTTGCAAAAGATGTGCGGGTACCTAAGCTGATGGATCGCTTTAGTGTAAGCATTAGAAATACCCTACATTTTGTGCTTGTTTAATAAGGGAAATACAAGAGGTTAGTAGGTTTCTGGGCTTGAACAGCAAGCAAATTTCAATGAGCCTTCTTCAAAGCATAGACTAAGCGTTGCTGAGCTTTAATGAGCTTTTATGTATTGCTTAAAGGCAAGACCCAAACGTACTCAACTGCAAAGCAAACCATCAAAGTAACCTAACTTACACATGACTTAGTAAGCAGCTCTATGAGAATGTACTCGGTAAGGGGATAAACAGCATTCCTGCCCAAGCTCTCTCGACCAAGCTTTAATGAGCTTAGTGCCTGCTGTCAGAAGAGCCTTAGCAAGTTGAAATTCCTTTAAACCTGCCCAGAGTTGCACACAATCTAAAGCTTTTGTGACTTTTTGTTGGGTTCGTTGTTGACACTTGATGAGTTAACCCATTGAAGGCACCTGAAGTAACCCTCGTCGCTTGACCTCGCCAACTGCGCTTGTTACTCAACTTGTTGTCATTGTTGTTGTCCCTGTTGTTGCACGAGTTGTTGTTGTTGTTTCTGTTTCTGTTGTTACTATCACTGTCCCTTTTGTGTTGTTGTTGTTGTTGAGCTTGTTGTGGCTGTCAAAGTCGCGCACTAATTGCAATTAGCAGCTGTGCGGGACACACCCACACACAAGGCACTCCTATGCGACCCTTCGGTAAGGCAAAGTTTGATTGATTGATTGATTGATTGACTGTTTAGCTGATTGATTAACCGAGCGCAGACGCTTTCAATTACCAAGAGAACGCGTCAAACCCACGAAGCTTCACTCTCCCTCACTGCGCTTCCTCTACTCTACTCCCTCCCTCCCTCTTTCTATTGTAACAACAGTTAGCGACACCTGTTGGGAATGAGCTGAACAAGAGAGAGAGGAAAAGAGAGCAGGGGGACTAGGAGTGTGTAGCTACCTGCATGGCCTTTAACGCTCAATTGATTTGTTTGCACTGCACGGCGATTACAGGTAAAACTTCCCTGCTCACCCACGTCCCTCCCACCAATTCAATTGCTTTATGAAATGTTTACTCGACTTATCCAGTTGAGAAAGCACCCTGCATATTCCCGTTATCCTATAATCCGCCTTTCCCTCTACCCACTTTAACCTGCTCCTCTGTGTTCTACTCTCCCCGGTTGGCTTCTTTTTTATAACGTTGCAACTTTTTAATCGCCCGCATGTGCATTGTGTGCTGCAAACAGTCCATTCAGCATACCCTCAACTGCCAATGTACTCACCATGCACATACCCTGTAATTGTCAAAGTATGTAAGAGGGTACATTTGAGGTTCTTGATAACATAAATCTGTTGGAATCGGGTTTGGTAAAAGTTCAAGTTGAAGTTTCCGTGAGAGTTGATCTTTTACAAATAAAATCGTGTATAAAGTTCATGAAAATATATACTGTATCTCTCTCTATTGACAACATCTACACAAAATCAAAGCTCTAATGAATAGAATCACATAATATCTAATAGACCCAAGCCTCTAACGCGTTTACTGCTAAACAACTTGAAGAAGGTTACTCTTCTCCTTCCATTCTACTGCTCTCCCTCGTTTGCAGGGTATCTGTCAATCGAGTGCACTTGGAGTGTGTCTGACATGTTTTTCCATACTTGTATTTGTTTATATTTTGTAATTCTTGTTGTACTTCAAGTGCAGGCCATTAAAAATGGCCGTCAATGAGACATTTGGGAGCACAAACTTTCAAGTGGACCTCGTCGTCGTTGGGTTAGAGGGAGAGCTAAAGCCAAAGACCAGGGGGATAGCCACGGGACTGGGTGGTTAAGTCAACGTTGCCAGTGAATGTGACGCTGAGTGGGGAAGATTTAAAATGTAGCATAGAGTGGGGAATGGAATGGAAGGGGGGTGGTGAGAGAAGGTTGGTGCTACGGGCTGCTGGCTATGAAGGGTGTCATCGTTTGCCATTTGCCTGACTGCTGATGCGGCCTGCCTGCCTGTCTGACTGACTGTCGGTCTATCCATCTATCCGTCTGTCTGCCAGTCTGTCTGTCCGCCAGTATGTCCGTCTCTGTCTCTCTGTTCCTTCGTCCGTTGGGCCGCCAGGTGGTCGTTTTTGGGTGGCTGCACCCTGGGGTTGCGCCATAAATTTTAATTAAATATTTTTTGGCATTGTGTGTGTGTTGCCTCGCTCTCTCTCTCTCTCCCTACCTCACTCTCGCTCTCTCCTCACCCCTCCTCTCTCGCTTGTACTTTTTTTTAGCCGCACAGACAGTGTAATGTGGCGTGAATCCTGCACGGGGAGTCAGAGATCAAGAGGATCCTCCGCGCAACACACTTGAGGCCCCGCGCGCGTCGCGACCTCCTCACGCACCACCTGAGTTTGCCTATAATAAATTTCAATGTCGCAACCACCCAGCGCAACGTGCGTGCTGTGACTCCTTCGAGGGTTGCACAGTCGAATAGCCAAACAGACAGGCAGACAGACAGACAGACAGTCGGACTGCGAAACAGTTGCCGAGTGGAGTTGGCAGATTGACTTCGGCAGACGGGCAGACGAATCTTGCCGACTTCGCTGGTGCGGGTGACAACCCTGTAAATTGCAGTCAAATGAAAATTGTTAAATAAAAATTGTACACAGACACATACCATAAGTGGAAGTGGGAGGGGGTGAAGTTGCAAACTGTTAAATAAACAGGAAGTATCGAAAGCAGGCCTGAGGCCGGACGAAGAGCAGATACTCTTACCTCTTGCTCACACCTCAAGAGATGATTGAATTTTCTTAATATTACCAAGGAATACTTGCCGGAATCTGTATGCAAAGTATATATCTATCTACTATGCAGTGTTATACTATATATGTATGTATAAAGAGCTGTTTCTCTTGCTACAAGATCTTGCACTTCTTCTTCGACCTCCACTTATAATTCCTCATTAAAAAACAATCTTTCAAAGGTATCTACTCTTTCTTTTCAAACTAAACTCCACCTTGAAGTCACCTTAAGCTGCTTGACAAATTGCGTATACCCTTTGCTAGTGTATTCTGCGAAAAAGGGGTGGTCAAACTGTAAAATAAATTCATTTTGTGGCCGCTGGCCAAGGCCGCATTTTCTGTTTTAAATACTCTCGCAATTGTACACACATGTTGCCAAATGTGTGTAATACACACACACCCCCCCCCCCTTCCTCTGCCTGCCCCACACACCCCTCAACCCTTCTTCGTGAGTGTATGTGTGTGTGAGGCACTTCCTGTTTGGCTCCAGTACACGAGACTCAACGCCTGCCAGCAGCAGCGCCCCCTTTCCAGCTGGTACCCTGCCGCAACCCGTTTGCCACTACAGTTGAGCGCACATTGGAAATTGTTATGCTTGTGGGAGCAGAAGTTGCATGGGCGTAGCACGAGGGGCGGGATGAACAGTGAAAAGGAAGAGGGGATGGGGAGAGGAGACTGCACTTGCCGCTGCTGTCGCTGTAGTTTTGTGTGAACTTTGCAGAAATGCACTGACCGGAAAGTTGTAATATCCAATCGCCACTTTATTTGCGAGCTTCCCTTCCCACAGCCACACCCTCCCCCTCCACCCTGCCACCCCTCTTTGGCTGGGCTGGGCGCCACAGTTTTGGGCTTGGGTTGAGCGAGGAGTCACTTAAATGGGCATTACGTGGCCAACCGAAATGTATTGCCAGCTGCCAATGGGCAGTAATTGAGAGCAAAAGAGAGCAACAACAAAAAGAGCGAGAGGGGGGGGGGAATATCGAAAATCACATAACGGTAAATCGCCATTTGCCATTCGCCATTTGCCATGTTATTTGTGCTTGTGCGGCACAATCCCATGAATAATCGCATGATTCACTTCGAGAGTTGCCTAACTCGATTTGGATTTCATATTTGAACGCAAAACTCATGTGTGTGTGTGTGTGTATTAGTGTGTGTGTGTGGGAGGAGGAGTAAACATAACCTCACAGTACATCAAAGTGCCGCAACTTTGTGCTTAATTCATAGTTCAATTAAGCAAACTAAACTCAATTTGTGAGGCGATAATCTCAATATCGTTTGCATTAGCCGAAGCTGTGTTTGTCAAATTATTACAATACACATACATAACCTCACTTGAGTGTCCTCTGAAGTGCCTTAACCTCAGTTTAGTATCATCTAAACTGGCTTCACCACAATTAAGTATCATCTTAAGTGCCTTAACTTAACTTTTAGGTAGCTTCAGTGATAGTCAATATCCTTCCACTCTCTTTGTGCCTTCACTAATTACGTACATTCAGTTAAAATAGTAAAATGTTTAAACTTTTTCTTCCATAATAAATTTATCAGAATCGACATAACCTCACAGAAGAAAACTACAAAAGCAGAGCAATCGTCACTCAACAATTTGAAGGCAACAAAAAGTCAAGCACTTATTTTCAATTTAGAGAGATCTCAGTAGCTGTACTAACTAACATTGTGCCTTAGAATAAACAAAATTTTCTTAATCATTAGTCGACTTCACATCGCACACAGATACGTAAGTAATTGTAAATCTGAAGAAACAGTAAAAAGTTATAGAATTCCAAACTCTTCCCTAGCAAAATTCATCACAGGAATAACAATACAAAAGCACGGAAACCAAAAGAATCCTATCAATGATGATGGCTGTTAACGTGCACTGCACTAACGGATGTACCTTCAATCTATCGCGTACGTCACTGTTGACCTGGGTAAACGATACCCTCGAGGCGAAGTTTACCAAAGTCGAGGAGCTCTGCTCAGGTGCCGCTTACTGTCAATTCATGGACATGTTGTTCCCCGATTCGGTGCCCATTAAGCGTATCAAATTCCTAACCAATCTGGAACATGAATATATACAGAACTTTAAGATCTTGCAAGCAAGCTTCCTAAAGCTGGGAGTCGATAAGAAAATACCCATTGACCAAATTACAAAGGGAAACTTTCTAGATAATTTTCAATTCCTACAATGGTTCAGAAAGTTCTTCGATGTTAATTTCGATGGCAGGGCATACGATGCCGTCGCTGCACGTGATGGTGCCGTCATGGGCATGGCAACTCTTGCCACCCCTAGAACCGGATCTAATAGAACTCCATTAAACACGTCAAGAGGAAATGTTAGTTCGAGAAGGGCTTTGACTCCGAACCCGAAAACAGGAAGTTCATTGTCAGTAAAGTCAGTAGCGAAGACAAGATCACAATCAGCAAAGCCAGTCATGAGTTTTACCAAGAGAAGTCCGATAAAAGATGCAAATAGCAGACAGAAAAACGACGCAGAGAAAGGTTCGATAAAAGACGCAGAGAACGATCCGAAGATCGATTCGAAAACTGAAGCGTACAACGATGCAAAGAACGATGCAAGGAATGATGCAAAGAATGAAGCAAAGAATGATGCAAAGAATGATGCAAAGAATGATGCAAAGAATGATGCAAAGAATGATGCAAAGAATGATGCAAAGAATGATGCAAAGAATGATGCAAAGAATGATGCGAAGAACGATGAGAACAACGCTGAGAAGAACGATGAGAGCAACGATGCAAAGATTGATGCAAAGAACGATGAGAACAGCGCTGAGAACAACGAGGAGAGCAACGTTCCTATCAAAGGCACAGAGAAAAAAGCTGTAAAGAACGATGTGGAGAACGATGCGAAGAACGATGCGAAAAATCTCATAAAGAACGTTGCGAAGAACGTTGCGAAGTACGTTGCGCAGAACGTTGCGAAGAACGTTACGAAGAACGTTGCGCAGAACGTTGCGAAGAACGTTACGAAGAACAATGAGAAGAACAAAGCGAAGAACAATGAAAAGAACGATGCAAAAAATTGTGCAAAGACCAATTCGAAGAACAATGCAAAGAACGGTCAAACAAATAACGCAAAGAACAATGTGAAAAAAGACCCGAAGATCGAAGCTAAGAACGATCCAAATAACGGCACAGATGACAATAAAGTGTCAAAAAAAGTATTGGATTTGAGCAAGCGTCTTCAGAAAATGAAAATTGACCGTGACCGTTTTTTATCGAACTTGCATGATATCGAATATCTCTGTCAGGAAACCGATGACAGGGGGTCGGGTCTGCTAATTTTGCAGATATTGGACATACTCTACGCAGAACTCTTATGACAAATGGCTGCAAACTTGCTGTACTTCAACTCTCTTAACATCAATTAACCAGATAACAGGAACACTCTAGAAAAAGAAGAAATACAAGTTAAATATGAACAAACAATTGCAGGAGATTCCAAGAAGTTCAGAATAATATGAAAACCAGGAATACAATTGTAGGTCTAAAGCAACAGCAAAAACAAATTTTGATACAAATTGTTCATGAATTTTTTTTCATTTTCGGCAAAATATTTTGTTTCTTCAAGCAATTCCTTAAAATTTAATTTAATAAGTTTAATAAATCCTTCTTCATTGCCTTTGAAAGCCTTTTCTAAGCGCCTTTATTTGAAACAATCCAAACAAACCGATTTTATACCTTTGCAGAGGGTATAAGTATTTTGGTCAGGAGTTCGCAACGGACCTTAGAAGACATCTCCGACCCTATAAAGTATATACCATATATATTCTGAATCAGCATCAACAGTGGCATATAACTAGCCTTGTCCGTCTGTCCGTGGTTACCTTCATTCCCCTTCAACACCTTCTACTTATACAATTTGAGTGTTTGCAGCTCAAAATAACGAAATACTAAAAAGATTATGGAACACAGCTTCCTTGCAGCACCTAACCTCACTTTTGCTTGCGAGTAACGGCATTAATCTCATCCTCATCTAATAAACACACAGAGCCTCTTTTAAGTGAGTCTATCTGCCACACAACTGAGCTTTGCTGACGAACCTCACGTGGTTAAGCTAACCCTCTTCCTCTTGCGGCTCCTTGGGTGCCTAATCTGCTCAACGCTCGCCCAGCAAATGGATAACTCTCTCACCACGAAACCGCAAACCACTAAAACCACCCAAACTACACACACACATACCCACACAGAGAGAGGGAGACACATTCCCCCTCTGCACAAAGCATATGGGTCCAATTACGCAGCACATCCGGCGTTTTCTTAGCCGAAAACACCCGCCACCCTCCCAGTGCTCTTTCCCGGCCTCAGGGCCTGCTCTGGAGCACATCAACAAACACTTCACGCCTGACATTTGACAAGACGTTACCGTGGTGGGGGGCGAGTGACGGCAGCAGAAATCCAAATGCGAAAAAATGGCAATAATATTTTTATGGGCATAAATAATACAACAGCGGCAAAAGCTGGAACTGAGGCAGCATCAAGGGTAGAGGTGGAGGTGGAGGCGGAGGCAGTGGCATATTTAGAGCCAAAGAGAGAATGGCAATTCTTTTGTGCTGCTGCTGTTTTTCACGCCATTTTCATGCGAGTTTTCACAGCGCGACCCAGCCGAAGATGAAGAGGAAGACTGAAGACAAGTTTCTCTGGCTAACCGCACGCATTAAATGTTGGCAAAGTCGATTAAGCATTGCCCATTCATGGTGGTTACTCCTCTTGGCTTTCAGACCGAGCAACCAAAGCAGCTGCTAACCAAAAAAGAGAAGGAGGGCTGAATGGGGCGCGGAATGTAGAGCGTATTCCAAGCGGAACTAGAACTACAACTGTGACTGGCCGCTTTTCGCTTTAGATATGACCAGAGGCAGGAGGAATGTGAGTGAGACCCTTCTGCCCTTCTGCTCATTATTAGTTGTGAGTGCTAAACAATTTGAGAAATTTCTTGCCAAGAAATAGAGAAATCCAACATATTTATGGGGCAAGAACGACAGCAGAGGCAAAGCTGATATGTTTTGAATTGAAAGAGGAAATTTTCAAGGCGAAGGCCAATAGAAAATACAAAAATTCTTTCAAGGCTGAGTGGAGAAATCGTGATAAAGTCAAGGATAGATAAGCCACTAATAACAGGCGCCACGGCTGGCAGTAGTGTCATCCAGCAATCCAGACAAAAAGTCCATGAAAACAAAAACTTATTTCTAGGGGTCGAGGTCTAGCCAAGTCAAAAATAGATAAGCTTCACGGACATGAGTGAGCAACGATAAAAAAGTTGGACAGTATGAGGTAGTATGAAAAACAAGCTATCCAGGAACACACAGCAAAATTGGCATCCATAAAAGTTGAAAAGACTCTTTAGGAATGCTTAAAATTGCTTACAATTAATAACTGAGCAAAGAATTATGGCAGATAATCCCCGGGATTCCAATAAACTTTCGGTCAGCATCTTTCCCAAGTTGAGTTTCTATTTGAGCATCGAGGGGTATTTGAATTCGAAGCCCTGAGCATGATTTGCAGTCTAGAAATCAACCAACGAAAATATTTGCGGAATTTCATTTATGAATTTCACTCGAGGGTTAAAGCGATGACGGGCCTGCGGTTTATTTCGGGGGTTGAGTTCAGTTTGCCAACTCTGAGGGGGTTAACAGGGTGGGGTCTGTGCTGTCGCTGCTTTCCTTTTACATATTTCCTTTCTGTGCTTTGGCATCGACACGAAAGCAACGCATAATGCTAAACAAATAAAAATTGCGAGGGCCCCAAGGATAGAAAGCGTCAGCGAAGCATTACATTAAGGCAAATAATCGCGTCGCATGTTGTCGATGTCGATGTCGATGTTGATATGCCGTGAACAGTTCGCATGCTGGTGGAGCACAAGGGAAGGCGACTGACGACTGACAGGTGGTTTGGCAAATGATTTTGATGTCTATTCAAACTGACGAGCTGGCAAGAGCCGCCTGAGTCGCTGCGATAAAGCCCAATCCCCCCACAGACAGAGAGACAGACAGACAGACTGGCAGACGGAATACCGAGCCAGACAAGTCGGCACTCGAATCGGCTACCCAAAAGAGCACACCCCCTACCCCCCCCCCTTTCCACAGCCAAGCAACTCAGACCAGCCTCCCCATAAAAAGTAAATGTTTTCATTATAGAGGTATGCTCGTGTGTGTGTGTGTGTGTGTGTGTGGTGGCACATACAGCTCATTAAATACAAATCAGCTTAGCAACAGCTCGAGCAACAGCATCAGGCGGCAACCTGGCATCAGGTGGCAAATCCCCCAAGTGGGGCCAACTATCCAACACCGAATTATGAATATGCTAGCTTCAAGTGGACAAGGATACTCTCGAAAATATTGCTCTTATTCTGTATCTCAGACATATAACAAGCAGAACATTCTTTTCCATCTACAATGCTAATATTTCGTATAAGAATTCGAGAAGTTCCTCACAAAGTTTGCTTAGTTATGTAGAGAGTTTCTATTAGGTTTTCTGTTCAGAGTTTAAATAACTAAAAAGTTCAGCCAGCTTGTCTAGCAGTGTTGTGAAACACTTCAAATTGTCAGATATCATAATACTCCCTTGACATTGAATCGCATTAGCTCTGTCGGTATTCATCAATTTCTGACTTCCCCAGAGTGACTGGCCCCGCAAGCAAGACGGATAAGGCAGTAATCTGCAGCCATGTGGCAAGTGTATGGTTGGAACTGAAGCTGCAATTAAACGGACACGCCTTTTACGACAACTACATGCTGTCGTGTACCTCCCTCCTGCTTCCCCTGTCGCTGCTCCCCTCTTCATCTACTTCCACACATCAACAGCAGGGAAAAATTGTGGAAAGGCAGCAACGAAATTTCACTTAAGCCGCAGGTAACTGAAGACATGGACGCTTATCAGACGAACTGACAGACGAACAGACGGACGAACAGAGAGAGATAGAGTGAGAGGAGTGGAGTGCGGGCTGGTGGAGAAGGGAGGGGCAGAGACAGTTGGGACAACTCAATTTGTGGGCGGCAAAGTCAATTTAAAAAGCAAATATCTTGCCTCTCGATGGGCGAGCGTGGATGGGTGTGTGTGCGAGTGTGTGTGTACATCGGGCGGGTGTGCACTTAAGCCCAAGATAACAGCAGCACACACGCACACACACATAGACCGTAAAAGCAACAACAACAGCGGACAACATCATCATCGTCATCAAGCTCATCATCCATTGCATTTGGTCGTCAACCGTCCAGACACTAATTAGTAATCCTTGACACGAGCATCATTGTCATTAAATATGCTACATGTGGCACACTCCACCACTCTGTACTCCCTTACTGTAGTTGTTGTTGCTGTTGCTGCTGCTGTTGGTGTTATTTGTCTACAGGTATTAAGCTTGGCATTACTTTAGCCACATATCAAATTATGACATTCTTTCCCTGGCTCAGTTTACTTCCACATTCTCCTCCATCTCTCACTGTCTTTCTCTCTCGCTATTTCTCTGTCTCCGTCTCTGTCCCTCAGTTTTACGAGCATGCCGTACATGAGTCATAACATAAGCCGCACTAACGTTATGGCCATCATCATTTGTGTCCGGCTGATCAATAAACTAGCCGGAGAAATCCAGCTGCGGCATGGCAATTTCCATAATCTGCCAATTCGTAATTTGCCGCTGAGAATGAAAATTCGTTGCTCGATATTCCCCTTCGATATCTAACAACCAAGGCATGTCTATGCCTCATCTCTCTCTCTCTCTTTCCTCTCTCTTTCCTCTCTCTTCCTGTCTCATTCTTTGTCTCTGTCTCTTTTGTGCTCACGTGGCGCATAAATCAGATTTACAGATTTATTTTTTATCTCTTCTCTCCTTCTTCGATTTTGGAGGTGCCTTTTGCCTTGGCGTTGCATACTTTGTGGGGCTGCATGCGAAACCGCACAGTGGTTTCAAATCGATTAGGATTGTGCAATGCATTAGAATTTATGTCTATTGATTTTGTAATTAAAATGCATCAGAAAACTGACACGGAGTGGGGAGACAAAGTTGAGCATAATTGGAAATACGAGTAAATAACGTAACGTGTAATAATATTTAAAATGATTTTCTAATTAAAGAATTTGGTTGAAAGCTTCCTTCCTTCCGTGAATTTACTATTTAAGCTATACAATCTAATCTATCTTTATATCTAAATATTATAGAAACAATATTTAAACATAAAATAAACTTATTTTTATTCTTATAAAGTTCATACATTTTTACAAAGCTCTGCTATATTCACAGCCCTTAACTGTTGCGTAGTTAGTTTCCTTTTCAGCCACTAAAAACGCAGTTACACCCACTGTAAGATGCCTGCACATTGGTCACAGTCTCTGCCTTCATCTACGTCTCCAACTGCGCCTCAGATTCGGTTGGAATTTTCACGTTTTTCGTTATTATTTTGCACGCTGGCTTTGGCTTTGGCTTTGGGCATCAGCTCTATTTGAAATGCTGTCAGCGTTAGCTACTCCCTCTCTGATTCCTGATGCCAGACCTTCTCTCTCCCAAATGTGAATATCGATGCCGACGGTGCAACGGAAATGTAACCGCAAAATTCAAAACCGGCAGACGCAATTTGTTGCGCACATGTGACGACATTGCGACGCATTACAGTGAGACAGAGAGAAAGAGTGAGAGAGTGTGAGGGAGGGAGAGAGCAAGTGTTGGTGTGTGTGTGGCAGACGATGACGCATAGCAAACTTGGCCTGGGAGCAGGGGCCACATGCCACATGGGACTGTCAACTGATGCCGCCAACAACTTGTGAAACACAACACGCAGTCAAAGGCGAAGTACTTTAAGGAGGGGGCAGGCAGGTAGGGTGGAGGCAGAGAGAGAGCGGAGGAGGTGAAGGGATCGCCTTGTAACAAACTACATTTTTGACAAGTTACATATGTATTGTATAAAAGGGAACAGAGACAGAGAGAGGGAGAGAGAGGGAGCTCCTGCTCGACGTGGTGGCCAGTTGAAATTAACATAATTCACAAATTTAACACGCTGGCGCCGACCAGCGGTCAGTGGCATCACAGCCGGCACAGCAGCGCCATCTGTTGTGCAAATGGCCTTATTAGAGAGAGCAGCCTGCACATTTAGGCTTTGTGTACGTGCCAAATCAGCGAAAAGTACACGCAGGTGGAGTGAGGACTGGGGAGGGTGAAGAGTAGAAGTAGAAGGCAACTGCTGATGTTGTATCGGAATCAAGCGCTAACCGCAACATACAATGACCGCTGTCGTTGTCGTTCAGCGACATGTGCCGACGACAAAACAGCAAAACGCACTTTACATAACTAATACGTTGCTTCATCGTTATTGTTGTTGTTCCCCATGTTTTTATTGTTGTTGTTGTTGTTCTTCTCCTCGTCGTTGTGTTAATTGCCAACAGAAATAGTACGATATGTCATGAAATAAGACCAATATTTGTTGCCTGCCTTAAGGCTGCGAGGCAGAAACAAGCTAAGCTAGTTTGCGATGACTACAACACTTTACTTTTACGAATATGTTTTCAATTTATTGCAATGCATAAGTAAATACTTCGCCTGCAATCTACTTGACACTTCGCATTCTACCTTTTAAACTCTGCTTGCAATTCTATTTTTATCAATTTACGGGGGCGGAAGTGGGCGTGAACAAGTTTTAAGTTAATATTTATTTTCAGATATCAATAATAAATGTTGCCACCAAATTGGGTTGTCTTAGCTCTCATAGTCACTAAGTTAAAGGTGTTCATACGAACAAAAAAACTTAAAAAATATAATAATTATAAATAAGATTCAAATAAGTTGTGAAAAATATTAATTGCAACTCATTTTATATCACACAAAGCTGGCATAACCTACAAAGTTTGACAGTATATCTTCGAATATCTTCGAACCTGAGCTCTATTTCGAAGAAAGCGACCACGATGGCGACTTTGCAAGGGCAGCCACGTAAAGAACACTTGACTACAAAATCGAGTTGATTCTTGCAGCAATCTACAAGTTACAACTAATGTTGTTGTTGTTGTTTTGATAGCGTAAACATGTTGTTTACTGGCTCCACCACTTGACACATGACAACGCGACAGCACAACAAAAACAAAGGCGAAGAAACTCCAAGAAGTTGAAGGCAAGATAGTGAGACAGAGAGCGAGCTAGCGCGACTACAACTTCAATTTTGCTGCTGACTTGCGAACGACTTTGTGGCCCCCAAAAACAACAACAACAACAGCAACAACAAAAGAAAAAGTTTTTTCATTTTGGCGTGAAAATTTGTAAACATCAGAACAAAAGTTGCCACCAGGGGGCGTGTGAGTGTGAGAGTGGAAGTGGGAAAAAAGGGTGAATATTTAATAGAGCGACCACACAATTCACCTGGACCTACCCCCTCCCCCACTTGCTACTATCCCCTTTCAGTCTTTTTGCCATGTTTTGCCACTGTATGTATTTCCTTCACTTTTTTTTTGCTGCCATTGCCAAATGACAAATTGTTCACTGTACAGAGGTGGGAGGTGTGAAACCGTGCGGCAGGAAGGGGGCGTGCCAACACGAGCAGGGTGTTTAAGTTAACACTTGTTGTAACACGTGTAGCTAGCACACACACACACACACAGACACACACACACACACACACGCTCACTCACACTCTTCCATATACAGATACGATATATGAAGAAAGTTCAATCGCTCGACCTTTCAACGCAATTTACATGAAGCTTCCGCATGGGAGGCAGCGACACGGATCGCTGCGAATGAGGAGAACAGTAAGAGAAGGAGTGATGAAGAGGGAGAGAAGTAGGGGGAGATAGTGGCAATACAACTCTTGCACTACATGATGCGCCATTTGCAAGTTCTATTTCAGTTAGTTTAGACAAAGTTAATGAAACTTTTCTCTGGCTCGAACTTGAATGAAAAATTTGCTATAAACGCTACACGATTTTGCACTCAACAGTTTTTATAGCTACGTAACTATAAAGCGAAAGAAAAGAGGCAGCAAAGTTTTCAAAGTGTGCGACACGTTTAAGAAAGCGAAAGACAAATAATTTGAGCAGACGTTTTTTACTCCCTTTTGCTTTCTTCTCTTCCGCCTATAATTCTTGTAGAATCACCTACAATCAATCTATTTACTCTTTGGCTACCTGCATTATTACACTTATATTTTGCTTGTCATCAGTTTTTCTAGAAAAACATTTAAAAATTCCGTCAACGTTTCGACAACAAAAGCCTTCGCACTTCTCCCTCTGCCCCTGCTTCATTCACTCATTCTCCTTCCACCATTTCTAATTTCTGATGCCCCTTTTCGTGTTGGCCTTTTGCGTTTTTGGCTTTTGTCGCCGTGCCTACTTATAACTATATATATATAGCCACCTACATATATATACACTATATACACCTCATTTGTTCTCTTTAAATAGACTTTTGTGATTGGGTAAAAGCTGAGCTTGTCTATTTTCATTTGGTATATGGACTTGATATCTGTCGCTCTTGGGTTGCCCGTCAGCAAATCCTTAGCTAATGAAGGTAATGAATGACCTATTCCGCCCAACTCCAACCACCCCCCCCTTGTTGTATTTGCATGACGACAGCATATTGAATGCTGAACTCCTTTCAAGTGAATGAATCGCATTTAAGTGCATTTATCAACACAAAATCGTCTGAGATTTGCAACAGCTGCAACAAAGGCCGCTCTACAGGATAACAGAGGACGCTGGGAAAAGGGGAAACAAGGGGGAGGAAGGGGGGAAGGATGTGCCAGAGACGTGCGAGCAAAAGTTTTACATTTTGAGCGGCTTTGCGCCCAAGGCGCTTAGAACTTGCCCGAAACGAAAGGACAGCGGAACGAAAGGACAGAAAGACGGGCGAACCAGAGGCAAGGTGGCGGACTGGCGGACTGGCGGACTGGCGGACAGGATGACAACCATTAATCATTAGCGCAAAAATGCGAGTGCCTGTGGTACATGGAAGCAACCACCCGACGGGATGACGACATTGCAGCGACACTGTGCGGGTGCGGGTGCGGGTGCGGGTGCGGGTGCGGGTGCGGGTACGGGTGTTAAGCGGCTTCTGAGTTCTTGCCTTTTTTTGGACAAATACTCCGCTTGAACACACACACACACACACATATGCACACACAAACACACAGCATGACAATACACAATGGCATTGTGAGGCCTAAATGTTTTTTATCTTATTTCGCAGACGTCTGCCGGAAAAAGGTAGCTGCCAATCTCACACCCCCATCCCCAGCAGCTCCACTTGCTCCTTCGCCCCACTCCTCTTGCCTCCTCAATCATTGTATGCCCACGCTCAACTCTCACTCTTTGCAGAGTCTTCGTCGCAGCAAATAAACGTAAACAGTCAACGGCAAAAGCTACTGAAAAATTGTAGAAAATCACTTCATGACAAAGACCTCAACCTCCTGACAAATACCCGCTCAAACACGCTCACGCACGCACACACATGCACGCACACAAATATGTACATACACACGCACGCACACACACGCGTGCTTGGCTTCTTTTTTACGCTCTCTCTATCATAATTTATTATTCATGCATTTTGTATATAGCATGTATATTTGCACAGTATTGTGATTATTTTCGCATACCCTGTAGACAAATAAAGGTATTAAACTGGTTGCTGGGCAGTTGAACGAAGTGAAGAATCGATAAATGATATGTAAAAGTAATATGTATTGTAAAAATATCTATAACTTAGGGTATTGTATCAAGACTATAAAGTATGATGAAGGTTCTTGTTTGAAAAGACATTTTCAACTATATTAATGCTTACTATATTTATATATTCATACTATGAACATATAATGCCAGTTGACATCACCATAATATCATAATAACTCTTCTATTATCATCAGGGTACTCTTATAAGATGTAGACACCTTTCTATATAAAGACTTCCCTTTCCAATTCTGATTCCACTTAGTCTTCTACTCAATCTCCTTCTTTCAAAGTTTAAATTCCTCTTCATTCATCTTATACTCCCACAGGGTACCTACAAGTCGTGCCATTCTAAGTTTCAATTTTCTCTGACTGTTTTTTATTTTCTTTGCCATTTTCCGCACGCGTGTCGTGAGCTTATTTTTCATTCTTGAAAGGCCTTTCTTTATACTTCAAGAGTGTCGCTTACTTATGTAATTTGACAGTGCTGGCAAAAAGTAAATTGCCCCTGCTCCCAGTCCCCACTTGCCGTCAGTCCCTTTAGCACATTAAATAAGCTGTAAATTGATGGTCGAGCATTTGTTAATATTACGTTCTGCAGCGAACTCGACTGCCCTTTGATTACATTTGACTCTTATCAACTTTCTCGCCCACTCCATCGCGCTCTCTCCCTCTCTCTCTCTCTCTCCCTCTGTCTGCCTGCCTGTCTATTATTGGCAGAAGATTCAAAGGGCGGACAGTCTGCGGGGTTACGCCTTTGGCAGCCAGTTAATATACGTACTTATTACCGTCGCAACTGGCAACTGGCTGCACGCCCACTTCTCCGCCCCTTTTCGTAAAAACTTTTTGGTTTTTACTTTTTGTTTTTTTTTTTATTTTCTTGAGCTTTTCATTTGCATTTTGTCCCGTTGAAGCGCGCTTTCATTAACTTTGTCCTCGATACGTTTACACATACAGAGTGGTGTGTCTGTGTGTGTGTGTGTGCAGTTAGTATAGGCCCCAACAGAGTTTCGTGCTCTCATTAGAAGTGCGCTTCATTAAAAGGCTTAAAAGTTGCCCACGCAAACTGTGAAAATAATACGAATTTTCCATGCGAATTCACGTTCTTTTTTTTCCCAACCAGCCGCAAATAAAAATGCCAAACTATAATTAAACTTTGCACAAAAGAGAAAGAACAAAAAAAGCAATCGAAATTAAAAGCAAATAAATGAATTTGGACAGTTGAGGATTATTTTACAGTGCAGTCAGTCAGTCAGCGGCAAAGAACTTTTTTGTACGCTCATTTAAGCAAATGAAAAATCATTTTAATTTACAATTTTCATTATATTTCGGTTAACGATTTGTGCAAATTGCGCATTCAATTTATTAAATGTAAATAGCTAGATTGTATGCGGAATTTGAGCTTAAATTAAAATTTGAATATTCGAGAGAGTGAAGATCAAAGTGCAGATGGTTTATTGACTCATCCTAAACATATTTTATTTGTTTCATAGAACTGTTTATAGATACCTATAACCTAATGAGAATCTGGTATATTTGCTTCTCATAGACTACTTCAAAATATTATTCTTACTTAAGTATCTTCAAACAATAAGTGTTATTCAAACACAGATCGAATTCATGCCTTTTTATAGCTACTTTATATCTCTTATTATCCTCCTTTTATCTGCCAGATAATAATAAAATCATGCCATGTTATTCTATCAATAAAAGCCAACGAACCATAAAAGCATTGTGGACTCGCTTTATGTTCCCTTTTATTCCTATTTTCATCATTCAAAACTCACCTTATTTTAATAACTCAAAGTGCCCACAAAAGTGTGCTATGAAATATGCTTATTCGAAGCTCGTTACGAATGAAAGCAAAGAGCACAGTGCACTATGGGGAATTTGACCACTTTTTTTTACAAAAATGTGTTTTTCACAAGTATGCAAATTCGCAGTATTTTAGTGTTAATACATTGGAAATACATCAAACTGTTATGTTACAACATGGAAATGTTAACTTAACAGTCCTATGTTAAAATAACAGCTGTTAAAGTCAGCAATTGCAAGCGAACAGAACTAGGCCTCATTGCGCTCGATTTTGAAGTGCAACTTTAAAGTCTTAATGTTTCAAAACGCCAGAGTGAAACGTTCAAAATTGAGAGGGATATTTTTGTTTAGGGTTTTTACTATGCGTTGTTATAAATAGTTTGATTATTTAGTACACGTTTTTCTAAAAATTTGTACATTTAGTGAGTAGTGTTTACGTGTAGTTTAAGATAATAAAAATTCCACTTTGAAAAGGGCTACAAAAAATTGTTCAAATTTGTTCAGCAAGTGTCTATATACATATTGTAGAGGCATTAATTCCCTATTCAGATCATCTAGTCTCTAACTGCGTTTTTTGCGGTTTTTTGAGAAAAGTCATTTTTTAGGAAGCAACATCTCGATAAAAATGCGTGATTGTGGCGCAAGCAATGGTGTGGTTGTGAGAAAGAAAATCTAATATTCACTTTAATTAGTGAGATATCAAAATGAAATTTAGCATACATACTTTTTATTAATTTTCACTTACAGGTAAGTTGGAACGAGGCTGATCAGGCCGATATATCGTATAGCTGCCATACAATCTATCGGCCGATTTTTCTTATATGTCAAGATATGGCTTTCAAACTTATATCATATTACTTTTTAATAATCTTGAATATGATCTCCAAATTTCATCAAAATCGGATTACTATGAAGTGTAGCTGCCATACAAATTATTTGTCTCATGATGGGTTTTAAATTAATTAGAAAAGATGGGGCCACGCCCACTTTTCTCAAATATGCCTAGGGATCTACATAATAATATAAAAAAAACTACATCTTAAAATTTTACTTAGATCAAGAGTTATTAATTAATGTAAGAAAAACAGGCCAAATTCCCCATAGTGCAGTGGGGCACCTCTACCATGGCCAATGGGGCACTCCCAGTTGTGCATAATTCTACAACAAATTCGTTCGGATTGAATTACCTGCCAAAGTCAACTCAGCTTAGTTCTGGACATCAAACTAACCTTAGATAACTTGGCAAAGTGTTTTGGCATTTCCGAAAAGCGCAAAGGAAATTTCCCCACACCCGCCTTGAAAACACAGGTGCGGCCCAACAATAACATTAATTGTGGCCAAAATAAATGAACAAAATGGTCAACTATAAATTAACCGCGCTCCAATTTATGCAACAACAACAATAATAAACAACGGCACCAGAAAAAGCACATTAACAATGCCTGCGGCTGAATGTAAGGACAATTTATTTAATTAAATGCGCAGCCGAAAAAAAGAAGAAAATAACACACAAAAACAAAATAGAAACAGCCAAAGTCAAACCAAAGCCAGAGACGAGAGAGAGAGAGAAGGAGGGGAAGAGGGGAAGAGGAACAGCCAGCGGGGGAGCAGAGCAGAGCTAAAAAGGCGGGCCATGCGGCGGCACGTAGTCATATTCAGGAAGAAGTCGCCTCAGCCATGGCCCATGGCTCCCCCCGTCCCTTGCGCCCACAAGGCAAACGATGAGTCATGAAGGTCATGACGAAAGCAAGCCAGCGTCGACGCCAGCAGCAACAGCAGCTGAAGCAGTAGCGACAGCAGCAGCAGTGGCAGCAGCAAAAGTCGCTTGGCAAAACGCGCCGCTTTGATTAGTTCTCGTAACAGCAACAGCAACAACAATATCAGCAAGGCGCACAGTTGTTGCTGTTGTTGTAATTGCTGCTGCTGCTGCTGCTGCTATTGTGACAGGTTGACGACGCGCCTGGCAGACATTTTGGCAGCGCGCTCTCACAGCAAAGCAGAGAGAGAGAGTGCGAAGAGAGAGCGCCCGATGGAGAGCAAGCCTACTACTGGCAAGCAGAGAAGCAGAGAAGCCGCTATGAAAAATCAATTTCGCAATGTTACGACGACGACGCGTCGTCGATGTTGACGACGTTGACAGCGCTGTCGCTGCTCTCTGCTGTCGCTGTCGCTGTCGCTGCGCTGCTCTGAGTGCGGAGTGTGTTGTTTATTTGTGTTTGTGTTTGTGTTTGGTTTTCTTTTTACGTGTTTTTGTTGCTGATTCGCTGATTTTGCGCCCTAATGTTGCTCATTAGTCGTCGCTGCTGCTGCTGCTGCTGCACTCAGCACATTATTTATTAGTAAATTGCACTCGGATAACTGTAAATGTCTTGCTAACGGTAAATAAATGCCGCACTCTGTCTGCTGAGTAATTGTTGATGTTGTTATGATTGCTTTATGCCTCGTACTCCCCTTGTCTTTTTGTTGTTGTTTAGCCCACTTTTCGCTTTTGATATGTGTAAGTGTATTCGTAGATGTGTGTGTGTGTGTGCGTGTGTCTTGTACAACTGCTTGACTTAGAACACAACAAAAAAATTTACAACAAAATGTGTGAAACGACAAGCAACGGTAAATAACAGTTAATTATTGTTGTTTCCTCATTCACTTTGATCTCTTTGATTCAACTGTCACTTGCATTACATTTCGCTTTATGTTCTCTTTTGATTTTCGCGCACTTTTGCTTGTTCCTTAGCTGCTTGGCTTCTTGTTGTTACTGTTATTGTTATTGTGTTCTTCTTTGCCGTCGCTGTCGTTGTTCTGTTTTGATGTGTTTGTGTTTTTGGCCGGCGACGACTACGACGACGACGACGTCGACGCGCGCTCTTTGCGTTGGCGTTGCGTACACTGCAAAGGCTGCTGCTGAACTGACAGTCAAACCTGACACGCGGTTGCCAAGTTAGCTTCGCCACCAGCAGCAGCAGCAGAAGCTCTGCTCAGCAGCAGTAGCAGCGGCAGCGGCAGCCAGGCTCTTCATAAGCAACCCCAAAAAGCAGCGGCACGTGCGACGTCCACTCGGCACCCACAATAAAAACAACAGCAGGAGCAACAACAACAACAACAGCAGGAGCAGCAGCAGCAGCAGCGACAGCAGAGTGAGAGAGAGCAGCAGCAGCAGCAGCAGAGCAACAGCAGCAGCGAGGCAACCCTGCATGACTATGCGGCGTTCTATGCCGGCCTCACGTTGGCGTCTGCGCAGCGCGCACACTGAGAGAGCAGCGACAGCGGCATCTGAAGCGCAAACAGGCGCTGCCAGCAGTTATGCAACAGTGCAAGGCAAAATGGGATTTTGTTTGTTGTAAATTGGGAATAAAAAAATTAATAATAATCATCTTTACAGCTGACATTGATGAATGAGGATAAAAATAATAATTATATAAACAATTATTATTCAAATTTAAATAGACAATAATAACAATTAATCATAATATAAAGTAAACAAATAAATTTAGTAAAAATGTATAATATTGTAATAATAAAGTTATATTTTTATTGTTTTATCTTATCTTTAATTATTAGTCCCCTAGCAGTGCATTTACATGACCAACAAAACATCTAAATGCGATGAAAGGATTAACATCTGCCACATTATTTGTTATATAATTTAAAATTCTTAAAGGACATATAACATTTTTTGTTCTTATTTTATGAGTAGTTTTTTTTTGGCATTTTATGTTTAGAGTATTGGAAAGAACTTAACAACACGTAAAACATGAAATAGTCCAAACCATTTTTGATTTGAAGAAGATCTGATGAGTTTCTCAACAAAACAAAAACAAGCATACTTTTTGGAGCACCACGATAATTCCCGCTTCACTTTGCAGTAATTGGAATTCGACAAAAAATACCAAAAAAAAAACAACTGCTCACCCATTTCGCAACAATGTCCTTTCTTGTGCGTTAACTTAGCGCACACACTGTGCGCCAGCAAAAACACTGAGAGCCAGAGAGCGCCGAGCACTAACAAGGAGACTGTGTGTGCAAGTGTAAATGCGACAACATGAGCATGGAGGAAAGACAGTGCGTGAGCGAGCAAGAGAGAGCGATACAGTGGAGAGTGCTGCATACTTTTGTGCGGCTCGGCTTGCCACTTGTGTAATATTGGCAATTAACTAACACAAAATGGGGTTGATTTTTGAATGGATGCGAATGCGTATGCGAATGATGATGATGATGAGAATGGGCAGCGCGAGAGAGATGTAGAGTGGGACCGAAAGGGAGAGGGGAAGAAGGGGAGGGGTGAGCGCGAAATGGATACTGAGCCGCTTTGGTTATTTGTTTGGGCCACTGCGGTTTCCGCGGTTCCATCACTCGCCATCACTCGACTATCGCTTATGGCCGAAATGGCAGCATAACTGCGGCAGCTGCTCATTTGGCTGGCCGGAAATGCGTCTCCGGCTAAGTGAAGTCAAGCCCCGGACTGGGCCAAAGCTTCTGGCCAAAATTGCAAATCGCCAATCGGCAATCGCAAATTGCACATTGAGCTCATTTCAGTTCAATTTGTCAGGCAATTGCCTCGCTCAGGTAAAAGGTTAATAGGGTAGGGGTGGAGGGGGACTACAGTGGGTGCATGGGTGGGTACACTAATCTTGCCTTGTCGCATAGTTCATTTGGATAACTTAATTATGCAGCAAAGAGTAATCCTAATCATGCTACCTCCTCCCCTCCTGCAGCCTGCTACGTGTGTCCAATTAGCAGTTGTAACAAAGTTGTTAAGAAACATCATTGAGACTGTTGGAAATGAGCTACCATATCAAGATGAAAGTGTATCGAAATATTGAAGTCTAAAGTAAGTCTAAATTAAAGTTGGTATTTCTGGCAAATAGAGAGAACTGCTACAACTTTAGCTATATTCCAATGACAGTTGATAAGAACTTAGTTAAAAGAGGAGCTAGAAATGAAACTACTGAATTAGAGCCTTCCATCGCACCCATTCAAGGCTTATAAAGTGTTTAAAGACTGCATTTCTTTTAAAATAGTTCCCCTAACAAAATCCCCAAGCATTAGCGTCTAGGCAACCGATCACATAATCCCTTAGTACTTCTTCAACCTTTTAAAGAAATATTTATTTATAATTTGCCATATTTCTTTATGCCCAACTCCAGCTCAGACTACATAAAGCTATCATTCTGCGACTGGGGAATTTGTCTAATCCCCGCGCTCCTCTTTACAGCTAAGACCAGGGCACATGCCACGCCCCCGCCTCCTCTGCGCTTAGCTGTACGTTTCAATTATTTTAGCGTGCTCCAATTTTCTACTGACCGAAAGCACAATAAATCATTTGATTTGTACACAGCATAAGGACCCGTTGGCCGCCATCTGAAGCGTTCCCCGGGCGAGCTCAGCAGTTCCAGGTCTCAGGTCCAGCTACAGCTCCATCTGCGGGTTCAGGTTCAGGTTGAGTTTGTGTGCCCCAAGCTCTTTCTATCTCGTGGACACGACGTGCGTTGTGCGTGCCTTCCGGTGCTAAATCAAGGCAAACGTTTTGAAATTGTCTTACCTTTTGGTCGAGTAGAGAGAGAGAGGGAGTTAGAGCCACAGAGGTGAACCCGTAACCCCTCGGGGTGCACAGTAACAGAGCCAGGCTAACACTGCTACCCCAACTCCAGTTGCAAGTTCCCCCTTCTTGCGGAAGCAACTGTAGTTAATATTTATGGCGATTTAATCTTCTCACTTGAGCGCTGCTCAGTTAAGTTTGATAGACACTGAACCAAACCGAACTCCCCAGCAGCCAGCAGGGTGACCCTTTTTTTTTTGCTCCTGCTACTCCCATCTGCCTGGTACGCAGTTTGTTTGCGTGTCCATTTAATTTCCGCCTGGAATTGCTTAATCAAACATGGAACGACTTCGCATCGGAGCGAACTCACCAAGTTGCCGCTTAATGAGTAGTTTTTTCCCCCTCCCTTGGGGGAGAAAGATATGGGGGACTAACCATCAGACGTAGTGTGAAGTGCCTTCCTCCGTGCTTGTGTTTGCTTGTGAGGGGAGCGAGGAGGAGGTTAAGCCCGACACAGGGCAAACAACAAAGTGCATTAGCAACAAATTGTTATTGTTTTTCCCAGAGAGCGCCAGCAGCCTGTCTGACTTTTGTCAGCTTATCTCGTAGTGTGGGAACGGATTTACAGGGTATTTGTTGGGCCACAGCAGGCCGCAGATAAGCGATCTGACAGCTTAGAAGAAAAGCACAAAATCAGATTTGTTTGCACTAATCAGTAGCAAGCAATGCGAGCTAATGCGAATTAGATTAATACCACATGACGCGATATGATTGAAATTGACAAAAGATGACCATATTTATTTAAGTATGCTATTGCTAATTAACTAATTAGTTAAAGAAGAAAAAAAATAAATGCTTCAGTAAAGATAAAAATAAATTTGAGTTAGTTTTGTTTACAGAAGATGGTCACCCTAAACTGAAACCTATTTTAATTTTGGTTATGCAATAAAATATATATAGATAGGTATTTAGATATATGATATTTGAATTGATTCTTCCTCGATAGTTATGTAATTAATGTTCAAATATTGAAAAATGGTCACCCTAAGCAAAAACTTTTTTAAATTTTTGTTATATCTTGACAGATGATAGACCTTAGCTTAAGGAGACTTAATTTGTCCACTATCTCAGTAAAACTGTATCATACTCCACTACAATAAGGTCACCCTAAACTTGGCAAACTTCACAATAAACTTTTTTAAGTTCTGAGAAGGAAGACAAGCTGGACTTAAGCATAAATCACTGCGAAGCATAAGCTGCACTTTCCGTTGAATAAATCGATTTGAATTTTACCAATTTTCAAGCTAAAATCCGCAGCTTAGCTGGAAGGAAGCTAGCTAGCTGAACGAGAGCGAACGGAATGCATATCCAATGAATTTCCATACGAAATGAATTGAGAAAAGAAGTGAAAGCGATTACGAGTACTTACAGAGAGAAAAAAAGAGAATAGAATAGAAAAGAAAAGCAGAGCAGGATGAAGACCGTGCGAGTGCTGCGAGTACTCATACGAGCACTCATACGAGCACTCATACCGAGCACTCATACGCACACTCACACTCCACTGTGAATCGTTGGGGCGGAGAAGTCTCATTTAAATTAATGGCACATAACAATTTGATGCGCTACCAGGAAGTTGCCAGCTCACAATGGGACACACTGGCTAGAGAGAGGGAGGGAGATGAAAGTGGAGAACAGAGCACGCAGCGATTTGCCGTCTCTTTCACGCACGGCTTTTTTTTTCAATTAAACAAATAGCTGAATTTGACATTTTTTGGCTCTTGAGCAAAGTTCAAAAGAAAATCATAAGCAAAAAGAAAATAACGAGTCGAGGACGCAGCACGAGGAAGCAGGACGCTGATAACACGCGCTGCTGACAGCGCAAGGACAACTGAAGTCGTGGCATGCCACCGCTACCCCTCCTTCTCCTCTCTTTTTATCTTCCCTCCCACTCTCATCGTTCTTTCTTATCGAGTGCACTGGCAACTTTCGACGTTTTTGCTCTCCTCAAGGGGGTAGTACTACGCACAGTGCCTGTTGACTGTTCTTGTTCCCCTGTGCCCACAGCCAGCCCGCCCCTGCTGCTGTTGTGTTTCTTATCAGTGCACTGGCATCGGGACTAACAGCTGCACTCGTCCTTCTGCCTAGTCAAATGTTTGTTTGTTCCCCTCCACCTCCCCTTGCCACCCTTCTGCCTACATTCTGCTGCCCCCTCAAAGCGATTACACACATTTATGGCTATAAACATTTCTGCAATTTCTTGAGAGCATCTCCATGATTCAATTAGCCACAGCCCACTGCTCACTGAGCTGTGGGCGTGGCGCACTTGAGATTCAATTGAAAAAAAAAAAAACAAAAAAAAAGATAATTTAAAAAAATGTATATATAAATAGAAACCTTATAAAATGAATTCCCCATTTGCTACATGCCAAATTTATTGGCCAAAACTTTAATATATCTTGAGAAATGCTTTTCTTAACTTTATACAAATGAGTGCTAATGCAAATCCTTACAGGGTATCTGCAGACCGTCCAGCAATTAAATGTGGCCCCAAGCCAAGCAACTGGTTTCCCTAGTACACTTTGGCAGTTCGTTAAGCTCTCGACTAATCAGATTTAATACAATTTTAATGGCCGAGAGGCGTTTAAAAATAACTCAGTTAACAATGCAATGGAAGAAGAAGGTAAGCCAGCATAGACTCCCGTGCGGACGGATAGACAGACGGACAGGCAGTCAGACAAAACCGCTGTTGCCTAGGGATTGCAACGAGAACAGGAAGCCGAGGGATAATATTCCTCTTTGGCTCTGTGCCTTCTCCACCTCATGGCAGACAAAGTTGATGAACTTGTTAAAGTCAACTTTAACTGGGATTGATTCAATTTTGCATTAATATGGCGTGAAGTTGTAAAAGTTCTGAGTGAATTATATTTATATGGAAAAGGAAATTGAATTAGATAATTTTAAGTTCTTTTTATTGCAAATAAAGAAATTGAATGCACTGAATCGAAAGAGTCTTTTGGGATAAAGATTTAAAATTAACTGATAATAAATAGCTCTCAAAAAAACATTTAATAGAAATTAAAAAGATAAGTAATACTCAAGTTTGTAGTGAAGAAAAACATTGTTTAATTGTAAAGAATCGAAACTTAAAACGATAATTAAAATACCCTTTGCAAGATTATAAAGATTCCAGCCGTATTTCTTCACTTCAAACCAGGGACCGAAAATAATGATTATTCATTATTTTTTTTAATGAAAAAATCATCCACTTAGAATAGTCGGATAAGAATAAAAATTACACCAGAAGGTTTCTACTGGCCTACTCTGGGCAAATCCGACGTGATCCCAAATTTCATGATTTTTATTTTTTCACTCAAAAAATAATGATTATTCGTTGAACGAAAAAATTTCGATTACAAAATAACAATTATTTGTTGAGCGTTATTTTTTTCGATTAATTGAAACGCTCAATCTCGAATTATTCCCCTCCCAAAGAAGTTTTTAGAAAAATTTTGATGCAGACTTATAGAGTTTACGGAGGGGTATCCATTTTGATTATTTTTAATTCCTTTGACTATTGGTTTTCATTTGAAATATGTATTTTATTGCATATTTTGCTATAATATTTAGTCATTTTTCTTCGACAACATAATTTTGAGTTCTGTGTTTGAGCTGTAATAAGAACTTTTAAAAGTCGCCTATTTATAATAAAAGATATGATATGGTTGTTATAGTTATTGCGTGGCTTTTAAAGCATACCCATTACATTTGTGGAAGTCATATTTAGACAGAAAAAAATGAAATTGACGACGCTTTCTATGCTTTTGAATTTATAACCGAAAATCATATTGTTTTGATCGTAACCATGACTCTCTAAGCTGATTTTGCCTCTTTTTTTATTAAGTAAAAATCAGTAGTCAAGGGCTCAATAATAATTAAAATGGATTCCACTTAGAGAATTTAAAAAGTCAGCATCAAAATTTTTTTTAAATCTTTGTTATAAGAGGTGTAATCGTAGTTTGAGCGATATTTTCGATCGAAAAAAATAACGCTCAACAAATAATCATTATTTTTTGAATGAAAGTTTTTTCAATCAAAAATAATCATTATTTTTTGAACGAAAAAAATAAAACTCAGCACATAATCATTGTTTGTTGAGTTTTATGATTTTTTGAGTGATTTTTACGGTCCCTGCTTCAAACACGTAAAATTGGAAAATAATCGAGAAAAAGCGTAGACTCAAGAAGAAGCCAAAGCACATGATTGTTAGCCAAGAGTAGCCCCATAAATTGAGGTTTAATCCGAAATATTGCACAAGCTGCGACTTAAAGAAGCAAAAAGTTGCACAACATTCTTTTTTTTTCCCATTTTTGATTGTATGTACAGATACAGTCAATGCCAAAAGTGTGAGTACCGTTTAGCAGCTGCCAGTTGTCAGTGTCAAATTCATTGTAAATTACAAGTTCATTTACGGCTGGCATTACATCCGCTTAGGCGGTCTTAAGGTCTGCCTGCAACCCAAAAAAAAATAAAAATAAAAAAAAAGAGAACCAAACTTTTGCCGCATAAATTATCTTCTTAAAATCTGTTCGTAGAGTGGAGTCAGGTGGTAGGACCCAAAGAAAAACACAGTCAGAGTGACGTTCACTCTCTGCGCGGTTCGGTTCGGTTCAGTTGAGTTCGGTTCGCTGGTTCGGTCGGTAAGTTCGTAATGAAACTTAATGATGCAGCCCATTAGCGAGTGTCGTCGCGTTGAGACGACGATGCTGTCCAGCTAACTGTACACTATGTGCATTTTGAGGCGCCACCGAAGCGCGAAGTTCAAACTGACAAGCTGCATGACGGAAGAAGTTCATGGAGCGGGTGTGTGGGGGGAGACAGAGCAGAATGCAAAAGCTTCTTTGCAATATTGCTAAAGCCATTGTCAGAGTCAAAGATAGATGGATACCAAGATAGATGTGCAAATAGCTGATTATACAGACAGATCTATATATGTACATAGATTAGGGGTTATTAATAGTCAGTAGAAATATCAAAGATATATATCATTTAATAATAAGAAACAAAGAACTACGATGAAAACATATTTCCTTTGTATGAATACAGATTAAACATATGTAAATCCCAGTCAGGTCAAAGTAAGTATGTTGTATAGCTAGTCTACAAGCCTTTAAAAAATACCTCATTAGAGCATTGCGAATACCCCATTGAGTTGAGAAAAAATGCCAAAGCAAACTCAATGAATGAAGTCCCATTAATGCCCTGAAGAGCGAAGAACAAAGAGCTAGGCACGCGTTCTGTAATGCGTTGAATAAACCCCATGATGAATACCAGAGAAGATAATGTTGATAGTAATGATAGTAATGATGCCACTGCCGATGATGATGATGATGATGTGATGATAATGATTTATTGCTGTAGCTTGGCATGGCAAAGTTCACTTTTCACGCTTTTATTTGATTAGTTCATCATCATCATTAATTATTATTAATTAATGAAGTTGCGTTGCTTTACGTTTATCGACAGCTATTTTTAATAACTACAACAACAGCAAATTCGTTGTCATTATATTAATAATTGCGGATATGTGCGAGTTGTTCTTAACTATTCATTGTTATGCTACGAATACCGGCCGAACAAAAGTGTGGACAATGGAGGAGGAGGAGGAGGAGGTGAGGCGGGGAGTAAAGTACCTGATACATGGTTTATTTTTAGTCTACCTGCTTTTTGGAAAATCCTAAGCTGAGTGCCAGACATGGAGAGAGAGAGAGAGACAGACAGACACTCAATGCAGTCCATCAAATCGATGGGAATGATGGAGCAGAAATTCTGGAGTTGCCGAAAAAAAAATGTTAAGTGGGTTATACAAATATTGTATAATGCTACAAAAAGGGGTATAACTCGTGAGTGAAATGGGTGAAACTTAGAAAATATAAATGGTATACTAAACATAACCATATTCTTTGAGATTTTAATAAATTGTAGGCAAATCTTGATCGAAACTCTTAGGGCAAAACCTCTTTTTGTCAAGAATTATATCTAAATTCAAATTGTATAACCAAATCTATTATTCTCCATCTATTTTATTTTATTATTATATTAGGTTGGAAAATATCTCCCTTCCGCTTTTTTGTCTTTTGAATTTCGCGGCTATGTACAAAGCGCTACAGAGCTCGTATCTGGGAACACTATACATAATTTGAAAGGTCTTGACATAACCTACAAAACAACGCTATGCATGATTAGTTTGGATATTGCGTACAACAGTTATAGACGTGTAAACATGGAGTTGACTAACGCCGAAATTCGCGCTTTTTTTAAGTTTTCCTTCGTTAAAGGCAAATCCGCTAGAGAAACGTTTCGTGAGATTAATGGTGTTTTGGGGGATGGTACTCTATCACGTCGAACCGCGGAGGAATGGTTTCGACGATTCAGAGCCGGTGAAAACGACACCATGGATAAGCCGCCCGGCGGAAGACCTGTGACGACAAATACCGATCAAATCATGGAATACATCGAGTTAGACCGGCATATGGCATCTCGTGACATCGACATTATGTAAAGTGTTGGCAGATACGAGCTCTGTAGCGCTTTGTACATAGCCGCGAAATTCAAAAGACAAAAAAGCGGAAGGGAGATATTTTCCAACCTAATATATAATACATCTAACTAGCAAGCTGAATTGCCGAATCAAACAATTCATGTCTTTGCAGTGTCAAAACATTAACGAATACGAGCACAAAGCATAAATGCAAACTAATTTTTCGCCCCGCCGGCTTCACGTGGCAAAGATTGATAGAATTGTTGATTTGGAGAAAAGTTGTACTAGAAATAGAAGATGAAGTTGAAAATGGAAATGGAATTGGAAGCAGCAGAGTTGTTGTTGTGGCTACCGTTTACGGATTTGGCTGCCGCTGATGATCGTCTCAAGTTGTTTTTTGGGTTCGCCTCGCAGCGCTTTGTAAGCGGCACTTTGAGCCAGCTTTGTCGATGTTGTCTTTGTTGTTGTTGTTGTTGTCGCTTGGCCCTCAAGTGAGGGCACTTCTTTTATTGTTGTTGTTGTTGTTGTTTTTGTTATTGTTATTGTTTTGTTTGGAGCCACTCGAGAGCAAAGGCAGCCGGGCTAGGCGAGCCGGAACTCCAGCAACGCGCTAATGATGGATGGAATGCGAATCAGATGCCCCAAACTGATGCCCGATGCTATAATTAGTTAAAGCGCCGCAGTTTGTGGCCCCAAAACCGCAAAGCAGTGCGCCGCCACCCACATGCACTACACAAACAAACACACACACAGCAGACAAACACACACACACACACACAGGGTAGCCACACACACCCAGGTCTGGCCAACTAAGCAAAATGTTGAAAATTGCAAAAAGTGTTTTCGGTGCATGTCAGCATTTTGGCTAATTAAACGGCCAGCTTAAACAAAAAAAAATAGCCAAAAAGAACGAAGACGGCGACGGCGACGGCGAACAGAAAACAATTAAAACTGAGCATGAATTGTGGCAGCGCAGAGTGGCGACTATAAAACCAAAGCGCCGCCGCACAATCCCCAACAGTCGACGGCGAGTCGAGGCTCAGAAACAAATAGCAATCCGCAAGCTACAGATCTTGAGAATCTAGCTATCTTCTTCATCTTTTTTTTTTTGTTCTGTGTTTGTTTGTTTGTGTTTAACGAGTGCCAAGTGCTAAGTACCAACTGAACATGGTGCGTCCAGTGATCCTTTCGGCTTCGGTGTGGCTGCTGCTCATTGCCACCAACTACGTGAGTGCAGGTCGCCTGCCCCAGCGTTATCTGCCCTCGCAGCAGTATCTTGCTCCGCAGGCGCAGCCCAGCCAGCTGCACTATCATGGCGTTAGCGGCGCACAGTCGCACGGTCGTATCGGTGGAGCTGGCGGAGTTGCTGGTGGATTTGGAGGTGGACATCGCAGCCAGCCACAGATTCCCATTGTACGCAGCGACTACCAGAGCGACGCCAGCGGCAACTATAACTTTGGGTAAGTTGAAGATGGATTTGATTCTATTGGCTGAGGAGTGAAGCTTATTGAAGATGACCTAAGATTTTTGGGATAAAGATTTTTCGGGGTTGTAGAAGGGAATCTTATAACGCAACTTTCAGTGAATTATAAAAGATCCTTTGCCAAGTTGAGAGTATTTCAGGATAGCTAGAGAAGGAGACTGCTGAGAAATGTTTTAAGAAGCGGGATAGAAGCTCTGTTACAGGTTCAAGGGAATCTTATCAAGGCTCTTTCTGTAGGTATAAGAAAAATCTATTACATCTGTGTGATATCTATCGACTAAAACTTTCTATTTTTTATTCATGCTTCAAATTCTATAGATACAAAGTCGAAACTCCAAGTTATATAACCTAAAGTTCTGAAATCAAATGATTTATCAAGCTAGGGATCGATTGTTTTTAGACAAAGTAAATGTATTTATCAGATTAAAAACCGAATATTGAAGATTAAGCCACTCTTTTTGATGCACTTGACAATGTAAAATGATGTTCAGCGTGTTCTTTTCTATGATCTTCTCCTATATTCTATACTATGCTTTCTCCTGCGATCCTTTAGCCTTTCTCTATTATTAAGTATTCTTAAGAGATCAACTTAACAATTATAATTTTTATCCCACTTTCAGCTTCGACACAGGCAACGGCATCCACCGCGATGAGACTGGCGAGTTCAAGGGTGGCTGGCCACATGGATCTCTGGGCGTACGTGGCTCGTACTCCTACACCGGCGACGATGGCAAGCAGTACACGGTGAACTACAAGGCGGACAAGAACGGCTTCCAGGCTGAGGGCGCTCACTTGCCCACATCTCCCTCGTTGCCCAACGAGTAAGTGATGCGCATTTAACTTATAATTCGATTCATTTGTGACTCATATAATCCAAATTCTCTTTGCTTTCTTCTTACTGTGCAGTCATCATCAGCAACGCAGCTTTGGTGGTGCTGGTGGCGCTGGAGCCTATCATGGTGGCGCCTATCACGGTGCAGGCAGCTCAGCGGCTGCTTCATCTCGTTATCTGCCGCCTGGCTACCGCCAACGTAGACACTTCTAGGACAAGTATCCCACCAGGCCTGATTCAATCCGATCGATAACTAGACACATCTCACTTCATTTTGGCCTGCACTAATTTTATTTATAGTTTTTGTTCTTCTACAAAAAAGTGTAATTTTTTTTCTGCACGCCAATAAAGAATTGTTGGATTTTTCGATATATATTAAAAACAGTTTTATTTCATTTTTAGTTCTAAGATTAAATTTCCCTTTCATCTACCAACATATATTCACTTTTCTATAATTTAAATAGAACGATTAAAATTCCCATTGTTTCAATATTTCCCATTATTTGAATATTCCCCCATATTAACGTACTTCCCATTATTTAAATATTTCCCCATATTAAAATTCCCTGTATTTTGTAGTTTTTCCGTACTCTGCATTTCTAATGCATTTTAAATCTGTAACCCTTTAATCCGAATCTACTCCAACCAGTATTATTTGCACAACGTCTGCTGACAACAACTAATTGGCTTCTTTTTTCCGCACAGTTTTTGCCAGCGTCAGCTGTTTGAACACACTCCTACACACACACACACCGACAAACTTAACCTGTACAGCGTCTCTTGCCACGCCTCTTTGCTGTAGCATGTTAAATGTTCTGCTCGTTCTTCTTCTTCCTCAGCTGCTGCTGCTGCCGCGGCTTGAGTTTTTGGCAAAGTTCCAAGGCGACAGGCAAAAGTAAAGCTGATTAATATGCAGTTAAGCAGTTAAAACAACACCAAAAGCCACAATTGCCCTGCACCCCAGTCCAGCCCCTTTCCAAGCCACTTCTAAAATCAAAACAAGCTAAAAAGTTGTCGCACTCAAGTATATATACAATATATGTATGTATATATTATATTTTGGCAACTTTTTGGCTATTGTCGAGCACATTAATCATATACGAATCCATAGAGAAGAGACCTTATATAGTCAGCCCACTTGGTATGCGCCAAAGTGTGGAAAAACTTGAAGCAACTGTCGACAATTGCCGCAAAATGGAAAGTGAACAAAAGCAGAGAGCAATGAAATATGCATTAGCCGGGAAGGTGAGACTATTAGATACCATGTAAGCCAAAGGAATCAAGTTTCTATTAGGAGAGTTCTATAAAGTTTAGTTTAGCGAGCACTGCCAACAAAGCAAGAAAAATCATAAATAACATTAAACCTTTAAGTGTTCAAAACCACAATGATATATACCTCATGCAGTCATTTACAGGGTATGCAAAAATACAAAAGAACAATAGAGAACGAGAAGAAATTGTCAAGTTTTTAGCATTGTCTCAGTGAAAACTTTTTTCTTGTCATAGATTTTTCCATAGCTGTCTTCCCAGCGAGTTCCTACCCGCCCTCGCCCCGTTCCGGCCACGACCTCCCCCGAATTTTCTCTCTTCCTTTTTTTCTTGTCTTTTTTGCGCATTTTCCATTTATCGTTTCGTATTCGCATTTCGTTTGCATTAAGCGACGCTCGCATTAATTAAAATTACACAGCGTCGCTTGGGGGCTAACAACGCCAAAAAGGGCCACAAGAGGAGAGGGGGGGCGGGCATGACATTGTTCGGGGGAAGGGGGATTCTACATAAATTAAAAGGGCGCTTATGAATTTTATGAATTATATGCGGCCATTAGGGGCAGACACGGGCGCCTTGCAGCAATGTAGGCAATGGGGAAAATGGGGAAATGGGAAATCTTTCATTGACTTTCATTGGGCGCTGCGCTGCAATAATTTGCATGCATGTCTGTGCATGTCTGACTACACTGGTTACACATGTACCCCCCTCTTTCTCTCCATCTTTCTTGCTCTCCTTCACCCACTCTCTCGCACTGCACTCACTTAATTTTATGCCAAAACAATGACACGCCATAAATTTAAACGGATTTGCGTTGCGCCTCAAGCAAAACGCGTCCACCAACCCTCGCAACGTCTTCAGCGCTCCAGAGGCGTGTGTGTGTGAGAGTGGGTGTTGTACAACGCTGCCGGCAGGGTTGTCAAAGCACCTTATACGCCAAGCACCCACTCACTTACTATCCCTCACTCCCCCACCCGCACTCCCTTGCAGCTTCAGTTTGCTTGTGGAAAACGTTTTAAAGTTTTACATTTTGTTCCCATTTTTTTTTATTTTTTGTTGCACTCAAGTGTTTGTTAACACTCGAAATATATGCAACGTTTAGCAACACTTGTAGCAGCAAATTTTTGTTGTAATTTCAAAGTAAGCGTGCATTGCATAAAGGGAAAAAGTTACTAACCATATGAAAATTGCATAAGCTCATTTGCAACTTTTTTGAAACCCTTCTGAACTTAATTTTAAACTGAGCGAGGGGGGAGAAGGGGAGAAGGGTGTATACCCCCCATACAGGAAACTGAAATTATATTAAACTGCCACATGACAAATTTCAGCTATGGCCCTTGAATAGTTTTACAGTTATGACGGTTATTACTTTTGATGTGACGTGGAAGGGACAAGTTGGGTTCTTTACTTAAGCACCAAAGCTACAAGCGCCTGTGTTTGACTTTGATATACCCTCTACCCACCAGATCAAAACGATAACATAAAAGTTTAACTATCATATTTAGCGTGTTATGTGTTCCATACTTTGCAGGGGGCGTCTTGAGTGATCAGCTATTCTTTTAAGTTATTTCTTTTTCTGTTATCATTTGGATATTGTAGACTATTGAATATCAAAACTTTATTGTACCACTAGGAATGTATTATATAATAATAATTAAAACAAATATTTATGTACAAACTTATTGAATATTCTACATCTTCACAAGTTAACATATTTATTTAAAATTTTAAAGAACAATAAAGAGTATTCTCAAAGATTTTACTACAATCTTCAGTTAACTTCGATAAAAATGGATATACCTTTCTATAATTCTATATATATTTATACCTTTTTATTCTACAAAAATTCATTTTATAATTTGCTTATTTTCTGGTGGAAAAATTGCAATGGAAAACTCATTTCGAAGGTTTTCCCTCACACGATAGCCCCGACTACGCATTTGATGTGGCTGTGTGGTGGAGGGGGATAACTTTACCTTGCAGGATCTAAAGGGCAGTTAACTTCTAAAAGCTATGCGAAACTTAAGGCCAAAAGACGTGCAAATAATTTGCCAATCTAGGCGAGGGGAAGGAAGAGGAAGGGGAGGGCTAAGGAGGGGGATTTGGCACGCCATTGCGTGCTTGTCAACTAAGCGGCATAGCGAAGGGCGCCATCTAGCGGCGTGTCAGTCAGCGTGTTGATATTTATATACACACACGCACACACTCACGCATGTGTTGTCTGTGTGTGTGTGTGTGTGTGTGGGGACTTTACTTTATTTTGATATTGATATGGCAGTTGCACGCACAACGTTGCGCTCCACGCACTCGCCTAAAAGCTTACACTGTATAATTCCCACTGTTCCCCACCTCGCTCCACTTACCAACACTAGTTTTCTATCTTCACCCCCTCCCTCCCTCTCTTTCTCTCTCGTTTTCTATCACCGTCTCCTTCTCTTATTCACTTGCTCTGTGCGTGAGTCATTGTCGGGGCTGCTTCTCGTTACCCGTTACTCGTCCCAATGGGCTTCATTTTCATTAAAATTTTAATAGTCTTGTTTGGCTACATGTACTAAGTGTGTGTGTGTGTGTGTGTGTGGTGTGTGTGTGTGTGTGTTCGCCTGTCAGTAAGCCTTAAATTTTGCCATTGCCTTTTGCGCACATTTTACACATAATTCTCATAACTTTTGCAATCCCAAAAAGTCATTTTGATACAGTTAAAAGCATTTCGCGTAGAGAGAGTTGCAGGAGGAAGTAACTAGATACTATAGACTATGTACTTAAGTGTTTATAAGATATTTAAATCAATATAAAAAGGGTTCTTTATGAATAAAGACTGCTGAAAATGACCAGGGTAGAATAATAAGTAAACAATAATAATAAAAGTGGTACAGAGAACTCTTTAAGGTTCATCTTTTGCCGGATTTAAGCATTCACAGCAACTTATGTATTATATATTATTATTATTTATGAAAATATTCTAATTTAACCTAAATTAAACCTATTCTAAAGCTCTGTAAAGCTCTTAGGCACATTAAAATTTATTTTATATTTTCTTATTTAGTTTAAATAGATTTCTTCGCAGAGAAAAGCCTAGGCTGCGGCCATGAATAACTCAGTTTATCTAACCTTAAAGCTCTAACTAATTCTACACACATTGCTCAGTTTCAGCCCTGATAAGATTAGAAAGTTATCGTAAAATCCCATTAAAATCTCTAGCAAAGTTCACTCCAGAAATCTTTAAAGCGCAAATCGAATAGACTAAACGATTTGATGTGTGGGCAAGTGGACACATATGCTATAAAACCGAAGTGTAACCAAGTGATGAACGCATCGAAGACGGCGCCAAAGAGGGGGTGGCAAAGGGCGACGCCGAGTAGAAAGGGAAGGGACGCAAAAGAAGAGACAGGGCAAAACGCAAACAAGAAATTCCAATAAACTAATTTGCACACGAAACGAACGAGATGTGGCAGAGGAAGGGCTACACGAATTGGAATTGCTAGTGGAAAGAGGCAAGAGAGAAGGAGGAGGACGTCGGGTATGGGAGTTGGCGGGCAATGCGAGTGCTGTCGGAATATTTGTGTATGAATTTTAAGCAGCTGTAAAAAATGCAAAGCCAATAAAAGGGATAAAATTGAAAAGCGCCACAACGCACAAACGCACACACACACACATATGCCCAGGAGGGGTGAAGGGGCCGTCAGGGGGTGTGCTGTAATTGTAACTGTTCTCTTGAAATATTTACAAAGTGTTCGGCTTGCGCCTCCCCTTGCCACGCCTCGCCTTACTCGCCATAATAAATTAGCGTCGCGTTTCGTATTATTGACTGGATTTTGAATAATAACACACAAAGGACCCCAAAGCCTCTCGCAAGCAGCTCCCAAGGAGGACTCCAAAAGGAAGCCCGGCCAGACTGAAATCGAAATCGAGATGGAAACCCAAGAGCTGCGACCAGCACAAAGCCAAGCAGCAGCAGCAGCGGAGCACGAAGGCACTACGAACCTGACTAAGTGTATGCATGCGTGTGTGTGTGTGTGGGGGTGTGGGGAGGTGTGTGTACGGGTGTATGCGGGTATTTTATGCAACTCATCACAATTGCGCACATAAATTTAATGCGCCAAATAATACGCAAGACAAGTGTAACGCATATTTAAGTTGACTACATCGCACGCTAGCTGCAAAATTCACTCGAAGTTTTTCCTTTTTTTGCGCCAGCGGAGGAAATATGCAGAGCGCGCACAGTGGGAAGCACCAGCAGAGTAGGGGGCAAAAGTGAAAAGCTGCGTTTCGAAGAGCTTTTCAAAGAGCTTAAAATGCAAGTATAAAAAGATGTATGCAAGTGCATAGCAGCAAGCAACCAAGACTTCGTACATTAATCAAGCTAATGAGCTTTCAAGAGCTTTGTGCAGCTAGAGAACATTACATAAAAGAACTTTTAGAAATGTTTCTTAAATTATGTTTTCCACACATTTTATTTTACTCGTTATAATATTAAATATGTTATATTCTCTTTTATATTAAATTATATTTTATATTATATTATATATTATTTTATATTGTGTTTCAGCTTTTAATTCTCGTATTTAATTTTCAAGCAGCTTTTATAGTCATTCTTGGCTTCGACCCTAGTGCTGATTGCAATAAATATGCATAACAGTTTCTGTAGAAAAAGCACAAGTTCAGAGGTATAACTGTTGAAAGGCCTATCAACTAAAAAGCTTCTTCAAAAGCTTTCGAAACTGAAAAACAGCTAGTTATTAGTTTTTAGTATCAGTACTTATTATTTTGTTTATCACATTACAGAACTATTCACTATGCTAGCCTGCTTCTCTGCACTTAACGGTGCTTTTAACTAAATTGAACTAAAGCTTAAATAAAACTTAAGCTAAAATGCTTTAAATTTAACTGAACTGTACCTTAATCACATGAATAAAAGAACTCCAAGCTTCAATCAAACTTAAAACGAGCTTTATCAATCAAACAGGCATATTTATCACGCCATTTTACCAAAAAAGAAACTACCTGTGAAAGCTCATTTATCATGCGATACAGGTGAATGGCACAATGGCTTTTGCAACACTGTGCGCAGCTGGAAAAAAACTTGAAAATCTCTTTTTCTCTCTCTCTCTTCTCATTTTTTGCGTCGTTGTTATATGCATTTTTTTTTGCGCTGTTTAACAACTTGAGATTTACACAAAATACATGGCCACACACAGAAGCAGCCTAAGGAGGGGCACACACTTTCACACACACTGACACACACACACAGACAGTGCTCAGTGCTCTCATTTGAATGTATTACAACAAGTTTAGACGGTACAAAATTCCAGCACAAAAGGACACGAAACGCCGTTGCCTACATGAATTATTTAGAGCGAGCCCAGCGAAATGAAACCAGGGGCGGCACACAAGGGGAGGCATACAAGTGGTGTGGGAAGATATAGCAGAGAGGGGAGGGGAGGGGGGCTTGGTGGTGCTAAATGAGGTAGCCCGGATAGCCGAGCTTGGCTAGATACAGTCTGTGCTACATGTGGATACGTGTGTAATGTTTGATTAAATTTGTAGCCACTTGTAGCGAGGCAACGTTCACTCCTGCTCTCCCTCACTTCCTGCTTCCCTCTCTCTCTTTCTCTCATTTTCCAACTCATCGCCATGCTCCCTCTCACTCACTCATCCCCCAGCCAGATAGAACTTTTTGGAGGCGTCGGAAATTAACTCGTTTTATTGCGCATTTCATTTAACTAGACTGAAACTTGACGCGGGGTAAGAGAAGCTTGTTAGTTACCCAGCGGGACTTTTGCTATGGCTATAGTTGAGCACCTGCAAGGGTAGCTAGTTGTGTATGTTGGTTAAGTTTGGATATGAGGATTATCTTTAGAATAGTATACAACTTACAACAATCTTTCTACTTCAAGAGTAAAAACAAATTATTTCAAATCCACAAAATTAGGTTCAATAGTCTTAAACCTAGTGAAATTCTAGCTGTCAAATTAATGTGAAATTCATGCCATGTAATATCACAAACATAACTTCAGTCCAGCACAAGATTTAAATAAACTAAAACTGAACTGATACCTAAGGGAGTCTGCCACGCCTCCTTCTACCCATTACAAACATCCGCACAAAGTAAGCATGTTATGTAGGTATATATTTTAGTTTCCCTGCATGTCCTGTTGGGTAACTTTGTCGGCGCGCTTTACCGTTAGTTAACTAATTTCTCAATTGCAGCAGGTCAAATGCGACGACGCGACGCAGTCGAGGAGGGGGTTGGGGCAATTGACATTACGAGCCAACAATGATTCACACGCAAAAAATGTGTCAGGCAGTGGTGGGTTAAGAGGATGGTAGAGGCACAGGGGCAGGGACTGAGGCAAGGGCAATGCGAGTGGTGGCGCGCCACGCGCAATCAACAATTGTTGCATGAATAAGCGTGTCGAGAGGCCTGAGGTCTGCGATGGCTGCTTTATTCGACTGATTGTTTGGGGCTAATGATTGCCAGCTCACACAGATCACTGCGCAATATTTGGGCAGGAAAGAGTGTGTGCGGGATGGATGAGATGGGGTAAGGGGCATGTTCTGCCACGAAATTGTGCCATCAAAATTAATGTGTAGGCGGGGCACTGATAGCGCATTAGCCCCCAAGTTCAGAGGAGACTGAGAAGGGGAATTATAAAGGACAATGAGATGCCGAAAATGCCTGTCGACAGGCAAGCACAGTCGAGATGAGATGAGAATAGATGGATGAATGAATGGACACACGGAGGACCAGCATGGAGAGCAGTGTGAGAGCTCAATGGGGCACGCTGAATACAGTTGAAGACGTTAACAAATTACGGTAAAGTACACGAAAAAGCAAATACTCAAATATTACAGCAAAAAGAGGGAGAGATAAGAGACGGGGAAAGAGAGAGAGAGGAGCTGAAAGGTGATTGAAGTTCTTGGAAACTCAAATGAAAAACAGGAAAAGGCTGAGGGAAAGTTACAGCCAAAGTTGCAAGCTGAAATGTTTAGTAAAATTAACTCAACAAATAGAGCAGAGTATTACTTTACGGAGAAAGAGAAAGAGAGAGAGATGTCAATTAACAACCGGCTTATTTTGAGTAAATAGTAAACAAGCTTTTAATGAGCTTTAAGTAAGCAAACTTTAATTATTTTCTGTTTTGTTTAAGAATATTTAAATAGCCGGAAATATATTGAAACTTTATTGCAATGCAAAATCAATGAAATAAATTCAATATAAAAAGACTTTTTTAGATGTTACAGAAGAAATAATTTTAAAAGAGTTCCAATTTCTAAGCCACCCCTTCAAAGTATGCAACACAAAATAGGCAAAACATTGAACCTTGTTATTATTTAATATAAAAACCAATTAAACATTTTACTGACTACCTTGAGCACTCTTATTTGCATAAGAAAATCCCAATCTACATTTACAATTACAATTTATACGATCACAGAAGCTTCAAATTCTATTTAAGTTCGAAATGAAATTTGCAATAAATTTGGTTTTAAAATGAAATTTGCAAAAATCTATCGAACAATTTACAATGACCTGCTTCGCTGCGTTGGGTCAGACAAAATAATTTCATTTGAAATAATTGCATTTTGCCCAGGGGCGTGGAACGACACAGCATCAACATCAACATCAACACAAAAACAAAGAACCCTTCCAACCATAACCCCAAGCCGCAATCCCAAAACCAGAAGCCACAAGCCCACAAGCTCTCATATCTAATAATTTGAAGCCCAACACAGAATTCAATGGGAAAAAGTTTTTCGATCTTTTTTTGTTTCTCTTTTTTTTCCCATTTTTTGCTTTTGTCCGTTTTGTAATAAACAATTTACGAGCCGAGCCGAAGTGAAATTCTTCCGTTTTCCCATCGGGCAACAAAACTAAAAAAACAACAAGGAAATACAACAAAATACAAACAGGGAGAGGAGGGCAGCACCGCGGGGGCACGATACAGATTCATCCACAATGCTGCAAATTTCGGATTCTGTCAACTCTTTTTATGCGTTTAGGCAAAACTTTTGTGCGAGCTCTCGACTCGATTGTTATGAAAATTTCCGAATTTTTCCTGAGTTTATAAGCTGAAAGCTTTTTGTTGAGGAGTGTGAGGAGGAAGGGTTGGTTAAGGGGGGAGGGTATGAAACTAGCTTAAGTCCACTTGAAAAGTGTCGGTTGATTCTTCTTTTCTGTCTGTGTTTGTCGGGGCAAAATAAAATAAAATGTGCCATAAACAGGATTATGTGGAAATTATGAAGTACCGCACTAAGCCTTGATTTCTCAATCATTTGCAATGATTATTAAAGTTGCAGAAGTGTCCTTTGCGAGTTGTTTTTAAAGCATCCTTTTTTTTGTTTACTGCTTTTATTTGTTATGAAGTGAAGCGAAAGTTAAACTTGTATTAAATGTTTTTGGTTCGATGTTTTGAACAAAAATTAACAAACTGCTAAGCAAATAAACTGAATATGGCATATATTATGACACGTAAGTTTATAAATATATTATATTTGCATAGACTGCTTCATTGTTTATAAATTCTGAGCTTCAAGATATGAAGATATGCTTATTAATACACGGAACAGAAAGGTTAAGAGAGACAGGAACGAGAAGTAAAGTAGCTGCCTGCCATAACTCTCATTTCATGATTTTATTTTGCATTACCTCCTTGCCTTCCACTCACATATACCCTCTGCAGCCTGTACAGGGTATACACGTCACACATCAAAAGTTGTTTATTTGTTTTTTTATTTTTTTTAGTACCCAAAACGAAGTCTCCCAACAACGCGGCAAATGTATTGAAATTGAATATTTACATAAGTATAAATTATTTGTGGCATACTTTGTGGCATTTAGCTGGGCCGGGGGCAGAGAGAGGGAGTTGAGGGCGAGTGAGGGAGGAGTCTCCTTTGGAGACTGTGGCGACTGTGCGGTTTTTGCTTTCTTCCTTCCGCCACGGCTGTAACTACTTAAGCTGCCAAGAAGAATCTCGTTGCCATTTGTCTTGGCCTCGCATTTTTCTCGCTCAGTTGGAAATCAAATTGACAGCGACAGCCACAAGTGGGAGAGAACGAGAGATGTGCGGAGAGATGTGGAGTTGTGGAGCCCCAAAAGACACGTCTCAGACAGCCCAAGCAAGGCACTTTGGCATGATTAGTGTCCTGAAGTGAAAGACAGGTGAGAGACAGAGAGAGAGCGAGAGATTCACGTGAGATTCGCGCTGTCAGTGTGCGATGCAGCGTATATAAATCTAAGCTGAAAACTGAGCCCGAACTGGGGAAAAACCTGACGGAACTAAAACTTGCAAACGGAAGTCGAAAGCCGCAGAGACAAAGAGAGCGAGAGGGGAAGAGAGCGAACAAAGGCTCTGACTGACAGCGAGTTCTTCACATTGATGAAGCCCATCAAAATGCGTCGCAAAGTTCTAATTGAATGCGAATGCGGCAGCTGGCTGGACTTTTATTTATTTATCACCTGCTAAAGGTGAGCTTATCGAATCGGACAACAGCATAGACAGTTCCTTAGAGAGAGGGAGGGGACGAGGGGGAGGGGGGCTTTACATCTTGTCTGACATGAACAAGACGACAACATTTTCAAGTGCTTTGCAGACAGAAAAAACCGCAGCGCACTTGCAACTTTCTCTCTGACAAATGGTCGCATGTCACTCAAATGGCATGAGGCAGAGGCACGGGAGAGGGGCAAGGGCTCTGGGGTATGGTTGGTTGGTAAGTTGTGGGTGCCCTCAAAAGCTTTAAAAAGTACATTACAGGGACAGCGAGAGCAAATGGCAGCACTCGGCCCGCTGGCCAAATTGGTACTGCCAACTTGTTGCCAGCTTATGCCCTGCAGGTTTTCCAATTCAATTTGATTACTGCCCCAAGGGGTGAGTATATAACATAGTATGTGTGAGTATATAATCTGTATATTTTGGTATATATAGTATGAGCACATGAAAATGGTGCATGTATTCCCTTTTATTTTACAGCAAATATAAAGAGAACGAAAACAAAAGCTACCTGCGGCATGCGGAAGGTTCTATAACGTTGCATTTATATAATAAATATATATGAGATCGGAAATGTCTCCTAAAGTGCGTTACCAACGCCTAGTCATAATTAGTATACCCTCTGCAAGGAAATAATTACATTCTAAGTGAAAATTTGTTGATTTATGAAGAAGTTTTCATTATTATTGGAAGATTCACCTAGAACGTTCTATTCAACGTTCGAAACCATAAAATTTTGTATGAATTTATATTATTTTTATATGTTAATATTGATAATAAAATAATGAATAAAATTCCCTACAAGAAACCATTTACAAAAATATGTTATTAACTGCAATAATTACAGTCTATAAATTCGTTACTACCTCGATAACTTTACCCTACATTCAATTCTCTCGAATATTGTTACTATTACATTTCCTTTTCTATTTCTTTTGTGCCTTTGTGATTCTTCTGTTTTCTCTTTTTCTTTGTTTTAAGCACTGTCACCTCTCAAATGGATTCCTCTCTCTCTCTCGATTGATTCGTTCTTGCTAAATGCTATATTCATTTCGCAACTAACTTCATTCGTAACTCCCTTCATAACCTGATACGATACTCGATTGTGATGCGCTAATTAGCCCCGCAGTGTAGTTAAGTTGATTTAACAGCTGGCACCCCAGAGGGGCAGACAAAGTTTGGCCAGACAAGGAGGCACCTTGAACTACCCAATCCACTCTGCCGCCACCTCCCCCTCCCCCAATCCTAGCCCGTCTGGCGGCACTTCAAGGGGGCAAATCAAATTCGACGCTCAATTAAAATTCAATTTGTAGCGCGCCATTAATTAGATTCGGTCCCCCCTCCCCTTCCTCCCGCATCCTCTGCAGCCCCTCCTGTGCACTATGCCAGTGGGCAGCTGACGTTGAACTTTCGGCAGACACCTGCGACAAGCCGCAGAGCTGCAGCCTCCTCCCCGCCAGCCACCACTTTCGCCCACTTCCACTTAATGCAATTTTTCCACTGAGATGCCTCATCACACAAGAAGGAGGCGGAAGAGGGGGGAGCGTAGCCAGGGGCGTGGCAGCCTTTGTAATTAGTTTCGGGGGGAATTCGACACTTCAATTAGGTGTAATCTATGCGCATAAATTGCCAGCGCGATGGATGAGCCGAGCCAAGCCAAGCCAACGTGCAACATGTGGCACCGGCATAAATTATGCAACCCTTCGGCGTTTGACGGCGCTTCACCTAATTGATTTCGCCAGCGGTCAATGCACGCCATTTTTAGTTCACTTTTTTTGGGGGGTAATGGGGTAATGGGGTAACTTAACTTGCACCTGAGCTATTGTACATTACTCACCTGCTTCTGCAACGTGTTGGATAATTCATCGAGGCATTCCTTGCGCTCGAAACGTTCAAACTTAAAGCTATTCGAGCGATACAGCTCATTGTCCTCGCGTCTTCGATTGCGGCACAGGCGACGCGTGATAATGTTGCCACTGCCACTTAGACGGGGCCTGTAAGAGGGGAGGAATAGAGATATTTTATTAACAATGCTAGTACAATACTATATACGACTTATGAGGAAAGAAAGAAAGAAGAAACAAATTTATGTGGATTTGCAATATCAAGTTTAGAGAAGAAAATCATTTGATCGTATTGCAATTGAAACAATGTGTGAATATTATATTAAACTATGTTTATAGCAAAGCAAAAGGTTTTAACTTTAATTATTCGCCTTCTAATCAATTTTAAGGCCAAATTATTTATTTAGTGGACGTAGTTAGCAAAATGCAAAGCAAAAACTATATCTGCGATTAGTTTACAGAAACCTTCATGTCGAATGTGAGGCTCCAAATTTGTATAGGTACTAAGATTGAGATTCAGACAGAACAAAGCTGAACTAGAGATAACTGCGCAAATAAAATGATAATCTATAGTCATAACTACTGATATTTTGTTACTTTAGCAATCTAGAGAGAAAATAGTAAGCTTGCAACTTGAACTGGTAGATAAGGCTTTAAGCATAACATAATCCTATCCCAACTATTTGCATAAACTTCACTAGAACAAGTTCTTCCTCCTCTCCTTTCTATACCCGTTAGCCATAGGAGTCTATCCGTCTGTCTATCTGTCTGTCCATCTACCCGTGTGTCTGTCTGTTTGTCTGGCTATCTATCCGTCTATATTTTTGTGTGTCCATATAAAAACCTAGATCTCAGAGACTTTAATAGCTAGAGCTACCAAATTAGATATTAATAAGTATTGTTATTGCACATTGGTCAAGTTTATTTTAGACCTTGGCCACGCCTCCTGCCGCACAGTTAAATAGAATTCCAAGCGTAATTTTTATGCAGGATAGTTCAGTTTAGTTCAGTCAAATGACTTTTAAAAATTTAGTTCAGATTGGATAATTAAGATGAAAGTAGAACATAAAAAAAAAAAAAAAAAAAAAAAGATATCGTAGCCCCTTCCTGAAAGTATGCAACGCAAAATACGAAAAACAAAAGTTATATATTAATGAAATGTAGCATTCGTGCCTGTTTATCTCTACCTTCGTCTTCATCATCTTCTTCTACTCTCTCTTCTTACTCTTCTTCTTCTTCTTAAGCCAGTAAACCTGGTTGAGTTCACCTAATTGCACAACTAACCTTAGACTAAAAACAGGCTTTTTAGCACAGCTGAGGCATCAGCTAAAGCGCCCTCTTGCCTGCTCTCTCTTTACATCTCTTTACTATCCTCTCCCTCTCTAGCTTTACCTTCTTCTCGCTTTCTCTCTCTTGCTCCCTCTCTCTTTCGCTATCCCCACCTGCTTCTTTCTTTAGCGCTGCCAAAAAAAAAAGGAAAGTTGTGCAAATTTATCCGAGTCTCGTCGCCTCGTCGTCATTAACTCGGTCGCTTGCGGCTTGTTGTCAGCGCTTTCCGCAGCCTGTCAACCCTTGCCATGCTGGGCGCACGGCCGGGGCAGGGGAAACTAGAAGCTCGTTAGCAGGCGCTTCATTAAAATTTGACACATTTGGGAATGGAAACCGGAGAAGCAAAAAAACAAAAAAAAAAAAAACTGAGCGAGAGAGAAAAGAAATTCCGCTACCTGCCGCGTTGGTTTTAAAGTTTGAAAGCTTGATTTAAGCCGCAGAAATGTCGACGACCCACTTTGCGTTTGCCACAACGTGCAACACGCCCAGAAAAGCAGAGAAATGCACAGAGGGGCGAAAAAGGGCGTGCAACAAAAAGGGTTTTGCAACAAAAGCACAAGCACAAGCACAAGCCAACTCAAAGCAGCTCAAGTGGGCTGGCCACTTGCAACTCGCTACTCGCTACTTGCAACGTGCAACTCGACTCCCTGCTGCGTGCTGCGTGCCACGTGCTACAGGTGCCACTCACCCGCAGGGCTTGCAGTGCGTCATATGCAGATCCCAGTTGAGGTGAAAGTTGAACATGCGCAATTTGGCCACAGCGCGTTGCCTCAGCGAAATATCCGGCGGCGTTGCCCCAGCTCCTCCACCAGCAGCGGCAGCAGCAGTTGCTGCCACGCCTCCCGCTGCACCTCCACCTCCTCCTGTTCCTGCAGTTACTGTGACGCCAGCAGTGGCACCCCGCTGCGCATTTGGGTACATCATGACGGTGCCGCTCGGTGCAGAGCTGGCAAACAATCGATGCGACGTGTTGCCCCCTCCATGGCGACTGCCGCTGCTGCCAATACCAGCATGATGACCGTGATGCCCGTGACGGTAGTGATGCTGGTGATGCTCCTTCAACGTGTAGAAACCGCCAGAAGAACTGCAAGAGAAGGTGAGTGAGAGAGAAAAAGAGGGGGGAAAAGAAAATTGTCGAATTTAAAAGGGCACAAATCTTAATGCACTTATTCTCGTTGCTTGCAGTCAACATGAGATATAGAGAGAGATATATTCACTTATTACTGAGATATATATTCACTTATTCTATATCCATCATCCATATATATATATATATATATTTTCATAACTGAGCAGAACATTCCTTAACTATATCATTCTTGTACTGTCGTAATATGAAAAAGGTATTTAATATATTTTAATTTTGTAAATATCCTTATTCCTTTATTATCCTATTCTACATTTCTTCTATTATATGTTCTTTTCAACATGAGATATATAGAGAGATATATTCACTTATTACTGAGATATCTATTCACTTTTTCTATATCTATCATCCATATATATATATTTTCATAACTGAGCAGAACATTCTTTAACTGTCGTAATATGAAAAAGGTATTTAAAATCACAACTCTGTAGATATCCTTATTCCTTTATTATCCTATTCTACATTTCTTCTATTATATCTTCTTTTTTCTGTTTAATTCTTTCTTTAATTGTAGCTATAGCTGCTTTTGTATTATATTGTATATATGCCATATGTACATTAATACAAAAAATATGTTCATTTTGATACGAATCATTATATTTCTCATTCATTTCAGGCAACACTTCCCCGCACTATATCTGTGTGTATATATCCATATAACTGTTAAAGATATGTAGATGCATTTGAAAACGTATTTTCTTTGGACTTGTTTCTATGTATTAGATTATATATTTATAACTGAGTAATGCTTTCTTGAACTATATCATTCTATAGCTGTCTATACATATATTATACCTAAAATGCATCTTCAAAACTAGAAAACTCATCATATTCATATATCATTTTTTTAGGCAATATTTTCTTAGTCTGTTCTCTTTTTTTATATGTCCAGATATCTGCATCTTATAAATAGATCTATCTGGCAATACTTTCTTTAATTTTTATATTCATCAACATTCTATTTGCAGTTTATTCTGTATCATCATTCTGTAGCTAGGCCACAGTTTCTTTAACTATATAATTCTACAGTTATATGTCGTACCTAAATCTATCTGGAAGTATCTTCTTCTTTCTTCTCTACTTTTCTATTCATCATTCTTTCTATATAAATATTTTCCATATATAGCGACAGTTTTTACTTCAACCTTATATTGCTGATATCATAATTCTCTTTTCTGTTCAATATAATTATATATGCATATATACTGTATATTAGCATGTCTTCTATCATCTTATATATCTTTTTCATATCTTTTTACTATCTTCCCTTATCTACAAATCGTTCCTTCTTCATGCTATATACACCTTGTTCTACATCTTTCTTTAACCATCTGTACCTGGGCAGCACCTTCCTTAATCATCTCCTATAGCTCTACGGAACAAATCGAGAAATCACTTAGATATATATCTATTCATCCCTTGACCTTGTTGCCTCGAAGAACATGCCCCCATTGCCCTACTTCCCCCTTTCCCTCGGCAACTGGCACTACTTACGACATATTATCTCCTCCGCCATCGCCCACGCAGCTGGTGACGCCTGCAACCATTCCGCCGCTGCGTCGCGGTCGACTCTTGCGCCGACGTCGCCTCCGACGTTCCGAGGAAGCGGTGCGCGTTTGCAGCACATGCTGGCTGAGCGATTTGTGGCAATTAGTGGGCGCGAGGACAACAGCAGCTTGGCCGCTGCCACCGCCGCTGCTAGCCAAGCGGCGACCAGTTGCATTGCTGGCACCAGCAGCGGCGGCAGCCGTGAGGCCCTGCACGGCAACGACAGCAAGTTGGGCGTCTCCAAAGCCGCCTGCCGAGCTGATGGTGTCGGTTGACTGCGGTGTGGCGACGGCGCCAGTGGCAGAGCTACCTGCAGTGACAGCAGTGGCGCCGCCAGCGGGTGCGCTTCCCTGCTGCTGCTGCTGTTGTTGTTGCGTTTGAGATTTGTTGCTGTTGCGGAGGCTGTGATTCACTTTGCGCCACATGCGTTCCATCTTGACGAAGCTTCTTGAATTTGTCGCTTGCTTTCTTCTCGTGTTTAACTCCTTCTCTTCTCTTCTTGCTCTTTCCTTTTTTCTATGCAATTTAAACTAGCTACGGGGGCGTAGGGGGGCGGGCTGCGTTGCCTTAGGAAGAAGTCGTTGTCTTAGTTGCTGTGGTTGATGTTGTTGTTGTAGTTGCGAGGTGGCAGTGGATTTAAATGCTCGCAGTTGCTGTTGTTGCTGCTCTTGTCAGCTGTGTTGCACTGCCTGCAAGCAGCGACTGAAACAGCGGCTGCGGCAACATGACCAGGCAGGCAGAGACAACGGCAGAGGCAGCGGCAGAGGCAGCGGCAGCGGCAGAGGCACACGGACTTACGCACACAGACAAATACGCGCGCGAGTAAAGCTACTCAGCAGGAACTATGCATTGTTGTTGTTTTATTTATGTATGTTTTTTAGCTGTGGTTACTGTTCTTCTTCCTCTTTTTCTTTTACCACTTTTAGTTGTTATCCTTGTTGTTGTTATTGTCTATAGTAGATTGCGGAAGCGGAAAACAAAGAGCATGAATTGAGTTTATCCAAACACTCACCCACTCACACTCACACACACACGCAAAGAGAGCACTCCCTGCTGTGTGTGTGTGTGCGTGTTGAGCCTGTGCAAAAGAACTTTTGTCATGCACTTTTAGGTTAAGCACGCGCTTCACTCAATTCGTTAAGCCGCGCCATTGTTATCGTTGCGTTGCTGTTGTTGTTGTTGTTGCGCTCTCACTGCATGTTCTTGTTGTTGCTATTGCACTTGGGAGTGCAAATGAATTGCAGAGAGCAACTATCAAATGTACACGTGCTTGGTGTGTGTGTATGTGTATGAGTGTTGGTTTATGTGTGTGTGTTATCTGTGTGTGTTTCGCATTTTACTTGTCAACATTTTGCACTTGTCGTTCACAATAACAAAATAAATAGCCTGCAATCAGCAGCAGCGAAAGGCAACTGCGACCAGTCGACACACATTTTACGTTTTGTGTAATTTTTTCCTTTAACAGAGAGAGACAGCAAAGAGAGAGCACAAAAAATACTCACACACACACACACATAGGAAAGCAACGCCGCGATGGCAACCAAAATCGCCGCGTCTAGTTGCTGTTGTTATTGTAGCTGTGTCTCTCTCTCTCTCTCGCGCACAGTGAACAAAAGCTCACGGATGTGCAACTTGTTGGCCAGCCAAGTAAAAGTTATGATCATCAGATCAAGCAATTAATGGCTGACAACACTTGCGTGGTGCAGCAATGAGCTTTTTGCCAATTATCATTTGAAAAGTACCAAAAAAGGACTTTTACACTATTTGATCGGCGACATGTTTTCTTTTTCTGTGGCTTCAATGTCCTTTGCTCTCTCACTTTGTAGTTGGGCTGGGCCTGTTTGTGTCCGTGTGTGTGTGCGTGTGGATTAGTCATCGCATTTCGTTGGCTTTTGACCGCACTTGGCACCACTGTGCGTGGCCAGCAGCTGCTCTCTCTCGCTCTTTGACTCTCTGTCGACGCTCATGTATTGTGCGTGGGCGCAACGTCCTGTGTATAACACAAACAAATTGCGCTTGACGCTGACAGGGAATTCCCGAATACGGTAAGAGCAGGAGACTGGGAGAGGGAGAGAGCGCGATGGCGATGGCGATTCAGCCAAAATACGTAGATTCGATATGTGAAACTCGCACGTTGAATGTTTCATTTTGCATAATGTGCTGCCTACTTTTTGGGGCTCTAACACACACACACACACACAGACTGACACTGACTGGCACATGCAGCAAGCAACGGTAAACGGAAACGCTTTAACGGTTTAATTAAACCAACGCCACAATTTACATTATTATCACAAACAACAAAAATTCGCTGCGCCACTTTGGCCAGGAGCTTGTGCTCCTCTGCTGCCCGTTTATTGGCAACGCGCACGCACAAGTAAAGCAGCACTGGCAACACACGGCAAACGGCACTGGCAGCGACTGCGACAGCGACGGCAACGTCGGCAGCGATACAGCGACAATTGAGCAGCAGAAGCTCCACATTCCGTTACTCACGCGCACGCTACGCTCTCTCACGCTCTCCAACACTGTCTCTCTCTCTCTTTTGCTTTGAAAATGTAAACATTGCGCCTACTTCAAGACCGGGTTGAGTATTTTGTTGTATTAATTAACCATTCGCTGCCTTAATTAATCGATTCATAGTGTTCAATTCGAGCTTCTAACATTCATTACCCACAGACAGGTCCAAGTTGAATCGATAGTATCGTTCAAGCGCATATCGGAAACATTTATTAGGGATATTTTGGCACATTTGCGGCAGAGTTCGTTGGCACCGCATTAAGTGGCTTCCGGCGCCATCTGTGGTTTCAATGGCGAAAGCCACGCAATCGCAGAGTAGATGGCGCCACAGTTTCGTGCCAGAGCTGCATTTCGCAAAAGGATAAATATTTTTTACTCTCTGGCAGCACCAAAACGGTTGAGAGTCGGCGTCAGTGCTGCCACCTTGCAAGCATTTAACTGTTATTTTAAATGTCTGTTTAGTTTGAAGTTTTACAACCGGAAACAAACCTGAAATAAGATTCTATTAAATACTCGATATCGATATTACTCATTTGACCATCCCCAGAGAGGCCCCATAGTAAAAAACAACAGCTTAATTGTATTTAAGTTTCTTTTGTTATAGTATTTTTAATTGGTTTGCCAGTTGGCAGTTCCATATTCTTCATCATTATCGTTATCGGTATCAGTATCGTTATCGTTATCATCATCTTGTTAATGCAGTTTGCTTAGTTTCACCGTGTAATCTTTAGATATACTTGGTAATGCCTACGCCTACGATTGCGAATGCGTCTATCGCATCAATCGACTATCGATAATCTCGACTGTCGCTGACCGTTGGCCGCAGCTGACTAAATATATGATGTGATCGGTTGTTTTGCTTTATTTTAAACATTTATATGACATCAAAACACACATACACAAAAAATGCCATTATACGATTTGCTTGATTTTCTTTTTTATCGATATCGATTTCGATATACATTTACGTTCTGCTTACTGTTTGTTTGATTTTGTGTTCGTGTTTGTTTTTTACTTAGATAACTTTCCGTTACACATACATATGTATATATAATATATATGTATATATGATAACTGAACCATAGCACTACGTTTTACACACACACATTAAACTCTTACAAAGGAAATTTCGTTAAGTTGCTGTTACGCTTACGTTACACTTTTCTTTCGTTTTTTTGCATTTTTCGATTTTTTCGATTTTTTTTTCTTTGTTTGCATTTCTCATTAATCTTAGTTTGCTAAAAAACGTTGGTATTGGCCTATTGCGCAGTTTTACAATTACAAATTTCGACACTGTGAGATCTTAACGTCGTCATCGTTAGCGATTGCAATCGATAGGTTGCTAATCGATCCCGAAAAATGTGAGTTGATTGCTTTGATTGTAAAATGTCATCGAGGGTCGCTCGGGCGCACGATCAAAAAGAGAGAGAGGGAGATAAAGTGAAACTGATATATTGGCATAATGCAATTCCCTCTCTTTCTCTCTCGTTCTTTATTCCTCTCTCTTGTACAGCGCGCATAGTCGCTCAACAATATCACAAAAAGTGTTGGAAAATGCTGAAAAGAAAAATCGAAAAAAAAAACAAAGAGAGAGTGAGGAAAGGAGACAGAAAAAGAGTGAGAGGGAGGATGGAGAAAGAGCTATAGGATAGATGCGCCTGATATACAATTCTTCTTCTTTCGTCTTCTTCTTCATCGATTTGTCGTATATAATTTATGTATAAATTGTATATATATTTATTTACGTCCTATAACACTTGACTGATTTCTATAGTTTTATTTTGATTTTGGATATTCGTGTGTATTTGATGTTATAATCGTTAATCGTTTATCGTTATTCTAGTAAAAACCGGTTTTGAATTCTACTGCAAAAAGTACAGTTGCCCCAACGCACCGCACCGCGCTGGCGATAGTAAGTCTTCCTATCGGTCAGCTATCGATGAATCGATCTAGCGATAGTTTTGCCCAGTACCCTCCGTGTTTCTTGTGATGTGTTTTATTTCATTCGAATCGAATAACATCATCATCAGCTTTTCAAATACGTATATGTTAGTGTGTGTGTATGTGGGAGTGTGTGTGGGTGCACCTTTGTGGCAACTCTAGATCGGTATATAAACGTTCGTACTGTGTTGGTCCAGTTTTCTATTTTATTCTTTCTTTCTTGTTTTCACTTTCCCTCTTTATTGGTTATTCGCCTTCGCTGTGCAAAAATTCGCTGCACACGCACAAAAAAACATATCGTTATCAGTATATCGATAGTACAAAAATTCATCACGGCGCCTTCCACTTCTCCGTGCCTGCAATTTGGCAACGTTGCATCCACAAAATCAAACAATACATGAACAAAAAACAACTGCTCCCTCCGCGCTGACACGTCCAGCCCTGGTTACAATCTGATACCGCAACTTTGTATTCCTACGCCTCTTTCTACTTCTTCTCATGCTTCTTCTAGTTAAGCGTTGTTTAAAAATCGTTTAAAAATTTACGTATTATCCAATTACTTATCGTTTCAATTTATCGAATTCTATTGCGATCTGAATGATCTTCTTTTTTTAATGTTTCTTTTCTCTGATCTTGTCCAAATTTGCCACCTTCCTTTTTCAACATCATATATATATTTCTATTTTATTCAAATATACATATCCGCGTATGTATATCGTGTATTATGTATATATATATTTGTTTTCATATATATATATTGTATATATTCCGATTATGTAGTATGCAATATGTACAGATCTTTAGCATAAAAACTGGTATTAAATTAAGTAAAGTAATGACGAAAAAAAAAGTTGTTACATTATCCGTAATCGTAGAATAGTTATACATACATTTATCGATATATGTGGTAGGTGTGTGTATGTGTGGGTGTTTAAATTTATCGAAATTAAAATATATATATAGATATATTTATGTACGTTTTATGTAAATGTAAAAGACCTTTGAGTAAATTAAGCAACAGTTATAAAAATAAATTAATTCATTTTAGTACAAACTAAACAGGCTTACGGCATGCGTTAACAACAAAAATCAGCTTATATCGATCAAGTAGGTGTACGTAATATACTATATGAAAAAAAAAAACTAATGCCTACTCATATATATATCGTATATTATATATATATGTTTTGTATGTACGTAAGTGCATCTTTTTCATTTCTTTTTGCATATCGTATTTTCTTCTTCTGTTCATTTTCTTTAAGGGTAATTAAATTTTTGTTTTTTTTTCTCTTTCCTCTTTTCAATTTGCGCTCTTTCTTTGTTCTGCTTCGTCTGCTTTGACAAGAGGGGGAAAAACCTCTCAAGCTCTTTCCTTCTGTTCATTTCTTCCATTGCAGTTGTGAATGCGCTGCTAAGTATGCTACACTTTCTGCTTATCTGTTCCTTTTGGTGTTGTTTGTTGTTGTTTTGCTTTCGCTTGCGCTTTTTACCTTTGTTTTCTTAAGTTACAAATTTGAAACAAATTTCATTTGTTTTTGTTTCTTCTGTTCTGTTTCTGTTACTTATATGCCTACAAATTGTTGTTGTTGTTGTTGTTGGTCGTCATGGACAGAGCACGTCCGTCAGTTGCTGCGACGCCGGCGTCGAGGCTGCTGTGCGCACAAAAAAAAACCTCATCGTCTCTGCTCTTCTGCAGCTCTCTCTCGCTCTCTTCGACTACTCAGGCAGGCTGAGTTAGAAAGAGAGAGTGTGTGTGCGTCAGAGAGAGAGAAAGTGATCACTCAAACACACGTACACACACGTGCAAAGAGAAACGGAGAAAGAGAGAGATAGAGAGAGAGTGAGACAGTGTGCGCGCTCGACTACAATTGGCTGGGATCGTCATCATCATCATCATCTTCATCGTCATCATCATCATCATCAAAAGTGCTCCAAAGCTCTGCGCAGCTTTTTACAATAAAATGGACATTAAGACTCGCGCTCCTTCTTCACCTTCACCTCCTCGCCCAGTATGGTGGTGATTTCGCCCTGCATGAATGCCCACGGTATGGTGGAATTAGCCAACGGGCAGCGTTCGCCACTCGGGCAATACACCTCATTGCCCAGGCCCTGCAAGTCACAGAAAGAGAGAGAGAGAGAGAGAGAGAGATAGGTGAGTAATGCAGCCAAGGGAGTGAGAGAGACGTTCTTACATTCTGCCGCTTGATGCTCTCGCGACTGCAGGGGAAGCAGAACTTGTGGATGTTCACCGAGGGACATTGCACAAAGTGCGTATCCTCGAGTCTCTCCTGGCACAGTGTGCACTTTAGCGTTGCATTCTGTGCTGCCGCAGCGGCGGCTGCTGCTGCTGAATTTGTCGCCGCACTGCTGCCAGGCGCTCCACTAATGCCGGACGATGCGCCACTGCCGCTGCCAGGACCGCTGCCTCCACCGCCGCCACCACTGCTGCCACTGCCGCTGCCCATGCCGGGCGTACCCTGACTGCCGCTGCTGCCGGGACCGGCGTTGACTGAGCCGCCGCTGCCATTGCTGCCGCTAGGACCCAATGGGCCTCCGTTGTTGCCAACTGCAGCAGCGCTGCCGCCGTCGCCGCTGACTGCATTCGGATTCGGTGGCAGCGAGGAGGATCCAGCATTGTTGCCGTTGGGTCCGTTGCCACCGCCAGCGCTGCTGCAGTTGCTCAGCGAATTGCTGGCACCACCCACGGGTCCACCCAGTGGGCCACCAGCACCGCCAGCTGCGCTGCCAGCGGCCAAGCCGGCTGCAACTGCGGCTGCCTGCACCGAATTTGAACCGCCAACTTCGCTGCTGGTGACTGTTGTGCTGGACACGTGACGCGAGCCCGATGAGCGACGACTCGAGGAGGAGCCTGCAACAAGGATGGAGAATGTTAGTTGAAGATATTCACAACACACACACGCAAACACAAACAACTTACCCGAACTGTTGGGCGAGTGGACACTGCGCGGGGGCAATGGACCCGATGGGGGGCTGGAACCATTGCGTCGACTGGCCGGGGATAAGTGCTCTGCAAGTGAGAGAGAAAAAGCGAAAGCTACAATTTAATTGATGGTGATTCCACGAATTCATACATTGCAGTGCTTTAAGCTCAAAGCTCTATTAAAGCTCTAAGACACTCTAAGCTTAAGCTCTTACGGTTAAGCTTTGAATTACTATTCATTTAATTAAACTTGCAAGAGCTTTTAATCTTTACATAAACTTTAAGTTAAGATATGTTATTGGTGTGCTTTCAAAAGCTTTTAAGCTTGTGTTCGAAGCATTTTCCCCTAGAATTTAATTCTGCGACTTTTCCCATTTGTATCTTTATATGAAGTCTACAGAAATTTTATGTGCTTCACAGTTTAATATTTTAGAAAAGCTTTTGTTTTTTTTTCTTCGTATACTATGATTACATGTCTTTTTTCAGCAGCTTTCAATATTATTTTTTGTAGTATATAAATTAAAAGTGAGTATATAATAAAATAAAATAAAGAAAACAAGATAAATAAATCAAAAATCAACTCGTTACTAAACAGATTTTTATATTATTTATATTGAACCCCTGTGCTTTAAAAGCTACAAAAATGCTGAAACCAACAAAGTATCAACTCAAACTCAAACATTTCCAGAATTCACTGAGCTTTCTACTCCAAAAGAGCACAATCAATTCGTTATTTCAAATATTTCTATTGAGTTTCAGAGATCCTCAAAAGCGATATGAGAGCGATAGGTATGTGAAGCCAGCTGCAACTTAATGTTAGCTTTATTTTTTTTATAGCTTTATTTCGTGTGCTGTCGTGGAATAGAATGGAAACATCGAAATCAGTTTTATAGCTTAAATTTAATTACGCAATGTGACGACAATGAGACGAATATGTGAGTGAAATCACGCCTTCAAAGAAGGGTTTTTCCGACCTTAGAAATATATATGTATGAACTGAAAAAAAAAACTGATAAGGGGAATTTTTAGTTCGTTAGCAAGGTTAAATGGTCGTTACTACTACTTTCTTCACTAATCCGATATTTTATTACTGGGAACTTGATACGATAATAATAAAATCCAAGTTTCATTTCGAAAATTTCCTTATTTGGCTGTTTTCTGGCTTAATAGCAGAACAGAGAGGAGACCGCCCGAGAGAGAGAGAGAGAGAGAATAAACAAAACTATTTTTGGAAGAAAAGATATTTTAGTTTTTGTTTACAACAAAAAGTTCGCCATGTTGTTGTACAGTTAACACTATCGAAAGCACACTGTAGCAATGTTTATGATATTTCTCGATTCAGTATTTACTTAAAGAAGGCGCAAACGGAGAAAACATTTACAAAAAACAAAAAACACGAAGAAGAAAATGAAAATACATAAATGAAAATATTTTCATTGCATTTTGTTGCTGTTGTTGTTGTTGTTGTTCTTGTTTCTGCTTGGCGCAATGTTTGTAATTTTAGAACTTGGCACGTAGACTGTATACATATATACAACTGTAACTGTGTGTGTTTATACGTGTGTATTCTTGGCAACAGTCACCGCAACGTTTTCATTCACCATCAGCACCACAGCAACAGTCGCTGTGACGTCACAGCGCACTGTGCAGGTTGCTGGCCCCACTGTGCCGCACACACAGACACGCAACAACAAAATCCTACACCAGCTGGTTTTTTGCAAAAGACGTCAAAAAACAACAACAACAGAAACGTCAGTTGGCAAAGTGCCAATAGCAGACTCAGTCGCTGTTCAAGCGCACCGACGTCGCAGCAGGCAGCACGAAATGAAACGAAACAAGTTTTTCTGTTGCTGCTGCGCATACGTCACAAGGCAGCGACGCATGCAGCAGAGAGCGGCGGCAGCAAGAAAGAGAAAGAGAGAGAGAGAGAGAGGGGGAGAGAAAACGTGCAGAATGCAGTTGCCAGAGCCGGTTTTTCTCTTCTTCTTTACTTTTTATTTCTTCCTTTTCGTTTTCTGCAAGCATGCAACGACGACGACGACGACGACGCTGCTCTGTTGTGTATGTATACCAGACACGACACGCGCGCACGCACGCCTTTACATACACACGCACACACACACACACCCATGCACGCAAACATATTTGAAGTTTTGTTTTGACTGTTTGCTTTGGTTTTTTTTTTCGTCACGCAGCCGGCACGGCCGCCGCGTGACTTGCCGAGCGGCGGTCACGCCAATTAACATACATATGTACGTACATACATGCATACATACAGACGTGCAAGTGTATGTATGCTGTACATAGCAAATACTACATACATACATACACACATGCGCAGAATGCTGCCAGGCCTAACAGTCCGCCGCTGCCGCGTCTCTGCCCCCACTGCTGTTAACTACAGTGCTGTTAACATTTTAATCACTGTTCAACAAATTCAACTCACGCGCACGCGTAGCCACAATTTACTTTTGCTGCTGCTGATATTGAAAAGAAACGAAATGAAAAAAAATAAAAAAAATAGAAAAAAAAAAACAAAAAGTAATGCCAACTGGTAGACGGGACTGGAAGACTGAACTCGCTAGCGAGTTGGGCTTTAATTTGTATGCCTAGCGGGGCCGAGCACATTGCTCAAATGTCAACGACGCTGTCAGCGTCGGCACAGTGGGCTGCATACAAAACTGCTGCTGTGCTGAGTGCTGTTATGTTTATTTATTTGATACGTTGGTCGCTCTGCCTCTGCCTCTGCCTCTGTCTCTGTCTCTGCTGCACGTTGCTAAATTGGCGAGTCAAAAAACGCGCAGACATCGCAATTTCGTGCGTTGGCGTCGTCGTCGTCGTCGTCGTCGTCGCAGTCGACGTCAGCGATTTTGCCGTCGTCGACGTAGTGCGTGCTGTGTGGCCTCCTCTCCCCAATAACAAAATGTGCATTGTATTTATAGCATTTGTTTATATTTTGCACGCGAATGTTTGAAGAGAAAAATAATAATAATAAGCAGAAGAAGAAGATATAGCAGAAGCGGATAAACAGCAATAAAAGACAACAGCATCAGCTAAGCAGTGTGAGAGTGAGAGGGATAGAGAGAGTGCAGCAAGCGCCGTCTTTGCCTGCTGCACAGTGGACGCAATGCAATTTTAAAGCGATGCTCATTTCGTTTATTATATTTAACAGAAACATAAGCAGGAGTATATGAATGGGCTAATACATGTGTATGCATGTGTACCATATATGTGTGTATATGTAAATTTTCCTTTCCTATATGTATGTTTTCATTCCCATTGAAAAACTCATAAATTTGCCCCCCCTTGCGAATGCGGCGTGTGCACACAAACATACATACAGATTTTTCAATTTGGGGCTTTCTTCTGCACGCGCTTGCGACCTATCTAAATATAGTTTTGAGTTCTCATTATGTTCGTATTTTCAATTTCGAATTTTCCTTATTTGCAAAACTAGAAGAGGCTAGGAAATGTCTGGGCATATGAATCATTTGTCAATTCTGTGAATAATTTGCCCGCTTTTTGCTTTTGCTTTCATATGTATGTATATATGTATATGAATGAAAAACGAAACCACACCCCACAAACGGGTGGAAAAACAGCGTCATTTCTTCTCGCCTCTCATATGTGCCATATATCAATAAACGTATATGTGAATATGTGTATACCATCAATACTATGTATGAATATTTGTTTATACAGTTTTATGGTTTCTAGAACACGTTGTTTACGATGAAACGAGGAGATGCGAAACACTGTTGTGCGTAATTGGAAATTATGAATATTATTCAAGTCTCACTCTGATGTGGGCCACTTAAATGAAAGGCCGATTGTTTTGAAGTGGGCACTCACAATTCGGATCTTTCAATTGATTTCCGTTGATAAAACCATTTTATAAATACTACAGGGAAGAAAAAACCTTGATATCAGGCCAAAGAGAGCTAGGAACGAGACGCGGGGAAAAAAAAAACCCAACTCTTGCACTCCGCATAATCGAAAATAAACAAACGCGATATGAACGACAACGAAGCAGCACTTAGAGCGTGTGATCTGCCTTCTATATGTACATGTATATGTACCAGATATATGTATTGTATCGCTATCAGTCATAGTGGGCGATAAGATAGTGCCCTATACATATATGTATATATTTATTTGTACATGTAGGGACTCAATGAGGCACCTCGCGATAAGATAAACAAAACAGCTGTGTGTATAAACGCACCCAAAGCAAACGAAAGTGGAGCCTAAAATAAAAGGCATACCAATAATACTTATATTTATAATCTACATATAATGTATGTAGTATGAAGTACACACACTAAGCTGCCTCGTAATGTTTTCTCATGGACCAATGTCGGGGGAATGCGGTAAATATATCAAGCAAATGACGTCGTTCTAAATGGGGCGACTTCTGTATAATATGTATCAACTGTAAACCTATCGCCAGTTAGTTTTTTTAACTCGTTTTTTTATATATATTTTTTCCTCTACACCACATAAAGCTTATCAGTTGCAACAGATTAATAAATATAGAAGAGAGCTGCAGAGACAACAAAGGAACAATCAGTAGAGTTATTCAATACTATTTCTGTTCCATAATAAATAGAAAATTTGCTGAATTGAGAAAGAAAGAAGTCGAGTTCATTGTCCGAAGAAGCAGAAATCATTCGAAATCTTTTAAAAGGGGCTGCACTTAAGCATTAAAATCGATAAATCATTGATAATACACACAAATGTACATATATTTTATCTAGACTCCACTAAAGTTGATAACTTTCAATTCTCCCCCTAAATAATAAAGCACAAAAAAGATAACAAAAAACCAGTTTCAAAACCACTGTTCATTGTTGCCTGTACACTCTGCCTTATCGAGCGGTTACCTGCTGCTTATCATTGCATGCATTGTTCCACCACCGATAACAGAAATCATTGCAAGATAAGATTGCTGAACCGCATGATACACATATTTTAGTAGATAGTTAACGATAATCAGCGAGTCTAGGGAGGGAAAACCTGATTTGTGTACCCAAACACATCAAAAACATTGTCGCTTTCATTCATGTACACTTCATACGATTTGTCACACTGTGCGCGCGCTCTGTTTGCATCTAATCAGCGCGCAATGTTGCCTAGGTTCGTGCACACACACACACATACAAGAGAGCACAAACGTATGCATGTACACATCTCTCTTTCTCTCCCTCTCTCTTGCTCTCTTATTGCAGTATCTCTGCACGCTGTTGTTCACGTGTTAACGGTAAAAATGCCGCACTGAATGCTGATGATGAGTTGTAGACGCTGCTGCGCTGCTCTGCTTTGCTCTGATGCTGCTGCTGCTGCGCTGCTTTTCTGTGCTGATTGATAGAGACCAGAGCGTGCCTAATTATTGCCTAGGAGCGAAGGGGAGCAAAAGAGAATTCCTGACGAGTTGGCATTGCATTGGTATGGCAACCCTATACTAACTAGATTCCTGTCAGAGAGACGAATACGAAGGTGAATGAAGACACCGACGACACACACACACACAAGCCCTTCAGTGGGAGAAGGCACGTTGTACTGTGCGCATGTGTGTGTGTGTGTGTATGTGTATGCATGCATGCTTTATGTGTGTGTTTAGTTGTAAACGACGCTACATACACACAGACGTACCGTATAAAGTTCTTTCTTGTATGTACACCAGAATGTCTGTTATATTTTTAGTGTATACACACACACGCACGCGCCGATTTTGATTTTGGTAATGAAACACACGCACACATTTATAGAAAAAACGTAACGTAAATATACACGTAATAAGCAATAAGCAGCCGCTGCCACAGCGTAAAACGTAAAATGACAAGATAGAACAACAACAACAACAACGACGTCGTCGTCGGCGGCAACAAGAAAACAAACAAAGCACGCGCACAGTGATGCCAGCTCGATTTGTAAGCAGGTCAAAAAAAAAAAAAAACCATAAACAAAAACAAAAACGTATACAAGGTTGACGAGACAAATTGATACTCTTTACTTTATCGCCGGGTATCAATAAACAATAAAAGAAAAACAATAACAAAAACATTAATTGCAATTATCAACAAATTACGATAGCAACAAAAACAACAACAACAACAAAAGAATGCAATGCAAGTCATTAATGAAAACGACGACAACGACAACGACGTCGCTGCTTGTGGCCCACAGTACGCGCGCCCGCCCCGGCAGTGGCAGCGGCCGAGGCAGAGGCAGATGACGGCATCGGCATGCGCGAAATATTCTCATTATTATTTGTTGTTTCTTTATTTATTTGTTTTTGCCTTTTCACGAGTATCCGACTGTGTCTGTGTGTGTGTGTGTGCGAGTGTTTGTGTATGTGTATTTGGCTTATTATCGCTGCTATTGCAGTTGCTCCGTTTCGTATACTAACTGAAAATTGTATCTACTCTGCCATTCTGCGTATACGTGTACGTGTACGGGTGTGTGTGTGTGTGTGTGTGTGCAACTTGTTATCGCATAGCGTAAAACAGCCAAGAAGACGAAATAGAAACCAAAACAAGTTTAATGACGTTTTGCGCGCGCAGCACAGCAAAAACAACAACAACAAGAATAGGTTAAAAAAGGAAAGAAAACGAAACGAAGCGAAAGAAACCCCAACAAAAGCAGAACACACAAGGCAAAGGCGAAAGAAAAAACTCGTTTTTTGGGCCCAGGCAGGCAAGCCTGCGCGCTAGAGAGGGAAAGGCACAGTTACACAGCAACAGCAACAGCGCCAGCAGCATCAGAAGCGGCGCAAGAGTGAGAGAAGTAGAGGGAGACAGACCAGGCCGAGGCACAACAGTTACAGCAGCCAAGAGAGCCCCAGCAGGAGTAGGCAGAGGCAGAGGCAGTCGCAGAGGCAGAGCGACAGCGACGTCGATTTTTGCACGTCTGTTTTTATTACATTTGCCGCCGTCCTTTCGGGTTACGTGTACACTTGTGTGTGCGTGTGTGTGTGTGTGAGTGTGCATCAGAGTGTAGAGTACTATGTGTGCGTGTTACGTAGTATATGTGTGGGTTTGTGTGTGTATGCTTAGAGCTTTTTCGCTGTGCTGCGCATGACAAGCAAATTGTGCCTTATACGGGCAAGGGTTGCCAAAGGTGCCGCATACGCCGTGTCAACGAGGGTTGCCACTACGTGTGTAGGTGTATTTGTGTGTGTCTGTATACGCTGTGTATACGTGCCAAACGTTTTGCGGCCAAAATATTTAGCAAAATGCATTTGCAGCTGCCTCTGCAACTCCAGCCCGGAACATGTACACGTGTGTGTGTGTGTGTGTGTATATGTATGTTTGTGTGTGCATTTGTTGTGGCCCAGAGCCTGGAAGAGCTCAGCTCAGTCCCAGCTCCCTCGTTCCAAAATTGAAAAGGAAAGAGAGAGAGATAGAGACAGAGAGAGAGAGAGAAAACACACACTGCGTCAAGGCAAACTGCAACTTGCCTGGGAGACTGATAAGCAGCCTGGCGTAACCCAGAGTATTACTGATAAGAATATGGCCGCCTCTCGGTTCACGTTATCTAATCGGTTTTTCTTCTTACTTTTCTTCTTCTATTTGTCTGTTATCTGCAAAGTGTATTCAAGTTTTTTTCCTTTTCTTTTCTTTATTTTTTTTGTTGTATATTTTCGACTGATAACGATAATAGCACGGACTGATAACGATAGTACCACAACTCTCATGTGCTCCTATCTGCCCCCGCTCTCTCTCTCTCTTTCTCCTGATACTGATAAGCCTGAATCACGCTCGTTCATTCTAGCCTGGGATTTGTGTCACTTTGCAGTTGACGCTTATCTTCTACAAACACACACAACACACACACGGATACAGCGAGACTTTTGACTGATACGTTTCAGTTTTGGAAAGTTATAGCACAGATCGCTTTATTTGATTCCTATAAAATGGCTGCAGATTATGTTTTTTTTTTTTGTTTATAGAATTATTTTGAGCCGTTATCGACGTCGTGCCTTCCAAACGTGATCAATGTTACATAGTGTAAGCTGATCGATTAGCAGGACAACTGTTAACTTGTTATCGATTACAGCCCCTTAGCAGCAGCTGTTAACACTCATCAATGTGATCAATTGATTAGGATATGCTGTTCTCTTTACATAACTTCCCTCTGTTATGGTAATCTCTTTTGGCACTAGCAGGATCTGCACTGTTAATCCTAACACCTCTCTGCTTTTATCTCTGTTAATATCGATATTAGCAGGACCTGCTGTTCAGCGCTGTTAACATGCATTTTTCTCTCTTAAAGCACAAACTGTTAATCAATGACAAAAGTGCAGCACGTTAACCCCCTCTTGCTCCCTCTCTATCTATCATTCGTGCTCTCTTAATATACTTAATACTATCGGTTCTCTCTCTTATTTGACACTTACCGCCTGCCTTGAAGGTAGATGCATCGAAACTTGGCGCCCGCACCGGTTGCTGTTTGTCCCGCAAATTCAGCTGACGCTCCGGTACGTAACTGACCGCCGCCGGCAGCGATTCGCCACGGGTCAAGGGGGGACGCACACCGTTGGGATCATCCATGGCGCTGCGCTTAACACTGGAAGGTCCGCCGACGCCGCTGCTGCTGCCCGCAGCAAGCTCTGCAACGCTGACGCCGACGCCAACACCGACGCCGACTCCGACGCCAACGCCATGCGGTGGTCCGTGCGTCTGTTGTTGTGCATCCACATCGATATCCTCGGAGGGCGGACGCTTCAGATTCACTGAGAGTGCTGGCAGCAGTGTCGAGCCACCACCTCCGCCCCCTCCTCCTCCGCCACCTGGTGGTTGTTGCTGTGACACAGGACCACCGGGTCCGGGTCGCTGTGGTGCCGATAGCGGCATGTGGTGGGGCTGCATGTTCGGTATGCGAACGGGTCGCACATCTGGCGTCGATTCCAGCTTAACGGGAAAGTCCATCAAACCTCCCCCTCCTCCAGCGCTCTGCTGTTGTTGCGCTCCAATGCGTGGCATTTGATAGGCAGCTGCCACAGCGGCCGCATGATGATGGGGCATCGATAGCGGACCACCACCCCCAGCACCACCGGGGCCACCACCACCGCCGCCACTTGTGCTGGGCGCACCACGATGCTGTGGTCCTCCCCCTCCGCCGCCGGTCAATTGTTGTTGCAATCCCTGCTGCTGCAGTACAACGACTTCCCCATTCTCGTGGGCACGTTTGCTGCTGGGATGGAGGCGCTTCAGTTGCCTGGCCGCATCCAGGACAACCTCGATGCGATCGGCTCCTTCATAATTGACGCAACCCCGGCACACTGCCTCCGAGAAGTCATTGATCATGGCCCACGGCATGCGGGGCAGGTCGCACAGGTAACAGTGCTGCCGCTTCGTTTGCAGCGACATCTTTGTTGTTTGTGTGTGTGAAGAAAGGATTGTTGTTGTTGTTGTTGTTGTAGTTCAACTGGAAGTCGAATGGAATGCAATTGCTGCTGCTCCTGCTGCGACCCAAATTTACGCGCGCAACTCGACCCACTTTTGTTGGCGTCGTCACACACACACACAGGCACACGCGTGATATGTATGCACGCACACACACACAAACACGCACAGACACAGTAGAAACAACGAAAAAAAATGTAATTGGTGCGTTTATCGTTTTGATTAATTAATGCCGATAGCAAATATCGATACAATTGTTGTTAAATAATGGCGCCGCTTGAATTTTTCGTTGTTGTTGTTGCTGTTGCTCGTACCGGCCGCGTTGTTGGCAGTTTGTTGTCGTTTTTGTCATTGCTCTCTGGTTGCTCGTCGACTGCTGCAGCGGCTTGTTGTACATTTTTTCTCCTCTCTTAGCGCCTTGCGCTTTGTTATTGATTTTCGCTGCTGCTGCGGCTGCTGCTGCACACGCACACACACATGACCAGCAATCTATTGAATATCGTTTTGCTTTATTTTTCTCTCTTTATTTGTTACACTGCCAAAAAAAAAATTGTAGCGAATTGTTGATGTAAATTTATTTCGCCTTTATTGTTTTTCTTATTATTTTTCTATTGCGCTGCGGCGCACACAAACACACACACACTCATGCAAGCGCTGCTTGGAATTATGTGTGTGTATGCTGCATGTGTGTATATACACACACGTACGCGTTACGTTTTTCGTACGTCTCTTTGTTGCCAGAGCACACACGGCCACACATATACAGGCGCCAAACACTCTACACTCTCCGACACACAAACACACACACACACAGTTATGCACAGAGTTTGAGCGACAGCAGAGAGACACGTACACGTACACGACGACGGCGACGACGACGCTAAAATTGTGTGGGCAACAACAAAATTGTACAAGTACCGCGGCGAAGAATATTTAGCGTAAAGCGTAAGCGTAACTTGACGCGGCAACGTTCGGCTACAGAATGATGAAAACGAGCGGTGCGCAAGGCAGCGAAGGCAGCAGCAGCAGCAGCAGCAGCAGCGTAAAGCAAAAGCAAAAACAAAAGCAAACACGGCAAGAAGACAACAAAAAAGCAGGCACGTCAAATAGGCACACAGAGGGAAAAGAGCGACCCAGTGGTGAATGCACGTACATCCAGACACACGCGCATAGGTCATGCAATTGCTGCTGCATTGGGGATGATGTTCACATCGATATTCTATGCTAATATTACAAATATTCATAAATTGAAGTAATCATTATCAATTGATTTAATCAATTGCACATTAACAAACTAATCGCAGTAATTTGTACCAAAAATTGAATAGAAACAAACAAACAAATTAAGCACAGTGCACACAGACATAAACCTATGTTTAATTTATCTTTACGAGCGAGTGAGAGAGCAAGAGATAAGAATAATAATTATATGCATATATGTACATGCTACATGCTAATTATATCTGATCATAAATGACTTATAATAGCTGATATTTTTATTGCCCTCGCGCATCTCGTTAGTTAGTACTTTCTGCACGCGAGCCAATTGGCAACAGGGCGCGCGTACACACACGATTTGCTGTTGTACACATTTCTCAGTACATGCGCGCACGCTCTTGCTCGTTTATATGTACACGCACACACACACACACACACAGTGGCACACAACCAGGCACACTGCGCAGTTTACAGTGGAAACTCTGCCGCAGCGAACATCCGATTGGATGCCAGCTGACATCTGTTACAGCGTGCGTCCACTGTACAGCGACTGAGTGATGTATTTTGTGTGTGTCTGGTGTGTGCGCGCGTCGTATGCATGACGCGTTATACATACACACACACACAGACAACCGTTTTGAATCGTGTACGTGCGAGCACGTCATGAGCAAAAGCAAAACGCAAAGGCAACGCAAGGCTGACGCGCTGTGACGACGCGTCGTGCACGATGGGTACGCGTCGTCGTGGTCGTCGTGCAAAAGGGGCGCGTTTCGTATTGGGGGTTGAAACGAGCACAGTACTCTAGCACTCTTTTTCGTGTGTATCGTGTATGTATACTATGTACATGCAAACAAACCGATATGCATACACACACACACACACACATATGTGCGTACATATATAAATGCTTGCATGCATATGTAAATACATACATACATATATACATGTGGGGCAGGCGTATACACACCAAACCGTGGCTTACATACATACACACAGACATTCGTTCGTGTATCGATACACAAATGTAGACCTTGAATACGTAACGGCGCGTCGTCGTGACTGCGGCCGGCGTTGCGTCGCTGCTACGTCACGCCAGTGCAGTGCTGCAGCAGCAGAAGCAGTGGGTAGGCAGAGCTACTTGCAGAGCCATTTTGCAGTTGATTTCACATAAAATTTCTGCAGCTGCTGCCTGCATTTAACAATGACGTTTTTCATTTTCCATCATGATATGCGAAAAATGTTGTCGTTTAAAATACAGTTATTTAGGGCGCTAAAATGCAGAGGCGAAAAGAAAAGAAAAGCGACCAATTAGCGCCCGCACAGCTGATTTGGCGGCGAGCCAATGGCACAGTCAGCTGTTTTAACAGTGGCCGAAGCACAACAGAGCGCTGTTAAGCATGCACACTATGTGTACATAGGCTGCAGGTACATGCTTAGTATGCATAGTATACATATATGCGGCGTGTGTATGTATGCGTATGCTCCATTTTGTGACCAGGAAACGTTTGAACTGCGCATGTATTTACTATGTACATACATATATGTAATTTGCTGCATGCCACGCCTCCCAGCGCCTGCCGCTGTTGTATGTATCTATACCCAATTGTCCTGGGCTATTGGCCCTGCCGGCCCTGTCTGTGTGTGTGTGCCCGTGTGCGTGTGCTATATCGATCCATATGCAGAGGAGACCAGACCATGGTCTGGGACAAATTCCACGATGGATACCAACCTGTCGTCGTGTTGCCCTTTATTTTGTGTGTATGCCGAGGAGCTTCCTGGAAGCAACAATGCGGAAAAACCAGATAGACACACACGCACACACACACACACACATAGACTTACGCACAGGGTGCCTAGCCTGCAGTGGGTGGCGCAGCAACTGTACGCACCCGGTGCGCTGCGCTGCTGAGTAATTGCGCTGCAAAATTGTTGTTGCTACTGGAAACCGGGAGAAAAAAAAAACAAATACAATTATAACACACATACACATGTGCTTGAACATGTACACGTGTGTATGTATGTATGAATGTATATGTAGATTGGGTTCGATGGAATCAAATGTATTTTTAAACATAATAATTATCAACTGCATACAAAAATATACCCAATATACTTAACTTACAATTCATGCATGCGCGCGTGTGTGTGTGTACGTGTGTATGTATACATGTGTGCGTGTGTGTGAGTGAATGGGTGGGTGTTTTGGTGGTTTGTGAGTGTGTTAGGTTAGGTTAAGTAGTAGAGGGAGAAGCCAACAGCTGTTATACGGCTGTTAGCCATAAATAGTCAACAGTATAACAGCTAATTAGTATTACAATGGTATTATACAATTAAGGGCGGAGGGCGTGGGGTGGGTAAGTGTATGGCGATTAATCGTAAAGCGTTTCGAATTTATGCCTAGTACAATACAGTATGTATAACAGTTTCACATAACAGCATAAATAGTTGAACGTGGTTTGTATAACAGTTTTTAGCACTGTGCTACGCGTAACTTACTTAACTAATTAGCATTGAGCAATTGCAATTATTTTTTTTATTGTTTTCCGTTATACGTAGTACAGTTAGTTCAGTTATAAATAAGTTAGACTTTCGTTTCTCAAATACCGATCGAGATATATAGTATGTATGTATATAATATATATATATATATATATGTATATTAAAGTAATTAGTAGTAGTTTTTTTGTTTAGTATCGTATTAGTTCATAGGAGGGTATAAGTTCTGTTATACGTTTCGTTTCGATTTTCTTGTATACATAATAAATTAGATTTAAGCACTAACATGGAATATATATGTGTGTGTGTGTTCGTGTGTGTGTATGTATATAAAAAAATAATTATTTTATAATGTATATATATAAAGGATATACATATATCTGTTATACATATATATATATCTGTTGTCTTTCAATTGCTTGTCATATCGTTTATACCCACAGACGCTGTTGCCGTCTCTGTCGCGCGTATGGTGGGCACATGGCACAAGGTTCTTCGACTCCTTCTCTCTGACTATCTCTCTCTCTCTCTCTATCTCTTTCTCTTGCTTCGCGTATTTTGTTAGTGTTGTTCGGAGTGCAAGCAATACCCTGTATTCTTACAATTCTACCACTACATTTCCCTTTCTCTTTCTCTCTCTCCTCTCTTTTACTTCGTGTAAATATTGCAACTTGGTATTACAGGCACTTAACCTTGGTATATATGTATAATAAAAAAATTGGATATTCTCTTTTAACAAAATTAGCTGTATAACAGTGAATTAAATTGAGCATTACTGTTATGAATGTGTTCTACTGACGCTGGGCACAGGGTGCTAAATCGTTGCTGTCCCTATTAAAGCTTCTCTCTAAATTGGCTGCATGAAAGTGTTATACATTTCTCTATCTCTTCCTCTATCTCTGTCTCGCTTAGACCACCACTGTGCACAGACGTCTTCTCTACTTGTGCTTCGTCTTGTTTCGTTTTTTGTTTCGTTTATTCTTTTTCGTATCGTCGTCAGCTTCGTTAAGTTGTGTTTTGTGTGGGTTCGTTAAGTTTTTGTTTTGTTTTTGGTTTCTTCTTAATGTTTGCTTAATGCATGACGGAATGTTTGGCGACTGTGTGTATGTGTGTGTATAACAGTTGTTGGGGAATGAATGTGTGTGTGTATAACAGTTGTGTATAACAGTCGTTAAGTTTAACAATCGCAGTGCGCTTATAACACTTGTGCTGTCGCTGCTGCCTTAGTTTCCTTATTTCTCTCCACATGTATAACAGCTGCTAACAACGTGTATTGAAATGCGTTCGCACTGGTGGCGGTGGTGGCGCCGCCCTTCGACGTCGATCTCCCCCTGCTCCTCCTCCGCCTCCCGCCACTGTCGCCGTCGTCGTTGTTCCATTTGAGGTTACATTCGCCAAGGCGCGTCCATTTAAAGCCGTCGAGGTTGCCTCATCTCGCAGCTTCTGCTTCTGATCGGACAGACGTGCGCTCAAGCGATGCACCTTCTCGGGGCTGAGTATGTTGAGGCGGGTGCTCTTCCCGCTAGGGGGCGACTGATATTGATGATGGCCAGTGGAAGCTGTCCGGATGAATTAGAGAGATGAGATTAGTAAAGGGTTTACAAGTGGAAGCTAGTGTATAACAGTTGAATTAAAGGGAGAAGTAGGAGTAGAGGCAAAGTGTAAACTTGTGTATGACAGTTGAAAGAAAATGTGTATAACAGTTCAGTTGAAAGCAAGCAGAGGCAAAGATAAATGTGTAAAAAAGTTGTTACTAAGGCAAATGAATAAAAATTATAAAAACAACCTTATTGGCCACTGTGTATAACAGCTGGAAGTTTTACTGAGCAGCCAAGGTACAGAGCAGTTAGACCTTGTGTATAACAGTTTGATTATAAGAAGTTAGGAATTCACGTTATGTATTTAGATGTAATGAAAAGGTTTTACTAAGGGAAATGCACAGAAACCACAGAAAAAAGCCCGTGACACTTTGTATACCAGTTGAGATAGGTTTACTATGAAATATTTATAGAAGTAGTGTCATACGTAAAAGTAGAACAGCCCAAATAAGACGTTTCTTATCAACGAAGTCGTCTGGGGAATCTTTTATAGCCAAATTTTATGGAACCAACACAGACAGTCTGTGTTATCTCATGCGTAAGCTTGACTCATGTTTTGTACTTTACATTGTACTACATACATACATATATATGTATATAGTACATAAGTAATTGTTATAATTTCGTTTTAATTTGAAATACCCAAAAACACTGTACAATTCTTGGCAATGTGGGAAAAAAATCTAACTGAAAGATTCATATAAGAGAGTAGCTATAGAAATTCATAATGTTTAACGGTCCTAGATTGTAAATCTTTAAATTTTAATTGAAATGGGCGTACTATCTCTCGAATATAAACACAATATAAACATTTTTGTCACTTGTTGTCCAATGGAAAATTCTACACTAAAATCAAATTGTATTTTTGTAGCAATAACAGTGTTCTACAGTTAAATAACATACAAACTGTTATACGATTATGATTAATTTAAAAGAGATTAGCTATGAATCTCTTTCTCCCTCTCTATTCTCTAAGTACTGCCTGCAGTAGAGTGTTATACAGCTACAGAGTCATCTTTCTCTTAAAGTGTTATACAGCAAGCTTAACTAATATGTGGTTAAAAGTGTTATATTCGATTCGATTCCCTTCCCTTGATCAACCTATGCTCTATCTCTCTTTCATTCCACCTGCTCGCTCGCTCTTTCTCAGCTGCATCCCCTCTCCTTCTCTCTCTGTCTCTTCTTCTTCTCTCTCTTTCTGTTTGGCCTCTGCTTACCATTGTGATTCTGTCGCTGCGCTGTGGCTGCCGTATGCCGCTGTGCCAGATGCTGCTTGCCAGGCGAGCCCGGACGATGACGCGTCGGGGATACGCAGTTGCTGCCGTTGCCATTGCTGTTCGTCGTCGTTGACTTCTGTTGGCGAGACTTGCCGCTGTTTGCCAACTGGCGACTCTGGTTGGACGCACGTTGCAATGGCAACGTCATCTTGTGCTTCTTGGGCAGGTAATCCGAAACGGAAACGGAGGCAGAGGCATTGCCAGTGGAAACAACTGTCGTTGGCGCTGCTGATGTTGATGTTGCTGCTGTCGGTGTCGCTTTGCTACGCTTGGGCGCTGCTTGCGCCGTCTGCGTTGCTGGCATTGTGGCAAGATGTTCCAGAGATTCGGCATGTTGCAGTTGTGGTGACAACGATACAGGTAACTGGCGGCGTCCAAAGATTGGAGTCTGATTGATGCGTTGCGTGGTGACAACAACATTGCGACGTGCTGGAGTAGCTCCTCCCACTCCGTTACCATTGGCCTCCAGAGAGGCCTCGTGCTCGAGGCGTTGAAACATTTTCAGTGCCACCGGAGGCGTCTTAAAGAAGTTGCGCATCGAGTGCTGCGACTGACTAAAGTTTCGACGACTTGCCTCCTCCAGATGCTCAAACTTGCTGCGACACTGATGCAATCTCTGTCGCATATCCTTGAACGCCAGACGCGCGTGTTCAGCTGCGGTTGCTGATGTTGCTGCTGCGGCTGCTGGTGTTGGTGATGGCGGGGCTGGTGGCGGTGGTGTTGGCGTCGGCGTCGCCGCTGGCGTCGTCTGTGTCGCATTCACCTCGTGGTAGTTTAAGCTCGTATCGCAGCTGGAGTCCACATCAGAATAGTTGTTCAGATCGCGCACATCGTTCAGCTGCAGCTCGGCACCTGGACGCAAATCCACGAGGTAACCCTTCTCGCCATACGGACGACATTTCTTCAGCGCCTGCTTCAGGGCACGCTCCGTTGAGGTTGTCTCCGGCGTGAGGCCGCGACGCTGCTGCTGTAGGTGTTCCTGTTGCTGCTGTTGGTGTTGCTGCTGTGCGCCGAGAAAACGTTGACGACGCCGGGCACGCATGCTGTCGCGTAGTCGCTCCCCGCTGGGCGAGAAATCTTTTCCCAAATGCGGTGACTTTGGTATCTCATGCGGACGCATCACCACATTCTCCACCAGCTCCACGTTCTCCTTCTCCTCCTGCGGCACAACGAAAACAACGTCTGGTTGTGCAGTCGTTGCCGACGTCGTCGTTGTTGGCGGCGTCGTTGTTGTTGTCGTCTCCAGCGGTTCATTGAGATTGTCTAGACTGCGTTGTGATGTGGGCGACAACGCATCCTCGGAGCTGATGTAGCTATCTTGGAAGTTTTCAATCTCATGCAACAGTCGCGCTGGCGGTGCTTGTGCCTGCTCCAAGTGCTGACGCAGCTGCTCCAGCCATATGTAAAGCGTTTCAAAGCATGGACGCATATCCGGATTGAGATCGCAACAGACAAACGCAATCTTCACAAACGCCTCGGGACAATTTACATTGGTGCAGAATTTTTCTCGAAATTCCTGTTGGTTGAGACTGAAGTCCGAGTTGCGGGGCATATAGTCGGGATCTGCCTCGACGCGTCCAATGATCTGTTAAGCAAAAGAAGAAGAGTTAGTATTGGTAATAAAGCTGTGGTCAAGGTTGCTCGACTGTTATGTGCCGTTTCTAAAAAATCACGATGGTGTAGCCTTCTAACCTAAAGGATACCCCGTTGCTCACCTCGCACAGCATAATGCCAAAGGAGAAGACATCAACTTTCTCGTCATATTTGAGACCCTTCATCATTTCCGGTGCCATCCAGTAGGGATTACCCACCACGGTGTAGCGTTGCCTACGCTGTCGACTCTTGCTGCGTCGCAACGTGCCACTGGGTGACATTGCATCCGGGCCAGGACTGGCTGTGCCGCCGCCGCCGCCGCCGCCTCCTCCTCCACCTCCACCACCACCCGGTAATCTTGGTGCATCCACGCTGCGTGCCAAACCAAAGTCAGCCACAATTACCGAACGATCCTCACGAACCAGACAATTCATTGAGTTGAGATCACGATGAATGATATTCATCGAGTGCAAATAACTCATGCCACATGCAATGTCCCTGGCAAGGCAGACACGCTGTGGCCAGCTCAGTTCATCGCTTGGCTCGTGGATGAGCTCCTTAAGGCAACCACCGGCAACATACTCCGTGACCATATGCAGCTTCTTGTCCTTGTAGAGAACCCCAATGAACTTGAGAACGTGACGATGATCGAGCAGACGCAACACGGCAACCTCCTTGATGAAGTTCCTCTGTGCCTCCTCGTCGGCACGATGCAGCTCCTTGAGCACCATCAGTTCACCGGTCAAACGATGTGTCACCTTGTACACCTTGCCAAAGAAGCCTTCGCCCAGTTTCTCCCCCATCACTAGGTCAGAGGCACGAAAGATGCGCTGCGGTTTCTGTACAACGCGACAGCTTTGTGTGCGTGAAAGATCGTAGAGCTGCGGATGCGCCGAGTGCTGCTGTGCCGTGTGTTGCTCATCCAGCAGCTTGGACAGGCTGGAGCAACGTTCCTTCTCCTTGAGCTGCTGCTGTTGCTGCATCTGCGTGTGTGGCTGCTGCTGGTGGAGCTGTTGGTGCTGCAACGTTGGTTGTCCCAATGAGGCATGCATTGTTTGTTGTCGCATTTTGCGTGCCTTGCCACCACTTGGCTCTGCCACAGCTGCTGCCTTATACAGTCGCTCACGTCCACGTCCACCGACCTCAACGCTGGAGGCAGATGTACTCAGCGGCAGGATCAGCGTCGATGCTGAACTGGCACGTTGTATATCGGCCTGGCTGCAACTGCGACAAACCTGCACTGGATCATGCTCCACAGTCAGCTGGAGCATCTTCTCATTGCTGCGTATCAGTTTGTCTATCTGCTCCACGGATGAGTTGCTCACTGGCGTGCCATTGACCTCTAGGATGCGATCGCCAATGTGGAGATTGGTGAGATTCACATCGATTCTGCAAGGTGGAAGGGTGAAAAAGTGATTAGATAGATTCAATAGGATAACAAGATTAGCGCAAGGATATGCAGGAATGCGGAGTAAGGGAGCTGGGAGGGGAGGGAGGTGGTTGTCGGGGTTGACCTTTTACCTATATGAAGCGCAACAACAAGAATCCGCCACCGAGGTGAGCAGCGAGAACGCGTATTTGCCCATGCGACCGTAAAATTTACAAATTAAACTTGACAGAGAGATAGACAGAGATAGAGAATAGGTGTTTGTGTGTGTGTGTGTGTGCGTGTATATGTGTGTGGGAGAGACAGAGAAAAGGCGAATAAGATGAGAAACCCGGCACCACAAAACGTTGCATTTGTAAAATAAGCTTTAAGTTAATTGATAAAATTAGTAAACCAAAATTAGTAAAAAAGAAGACAAAGAGCCCAAAATCGGCGCACTAAGTCAGATTGATCAAGAATATATATGTATATATATACACCACAAAGTGACCTTAAGACTGATAACTAAAGCAGTATATTTCCGTTAACGTTCTTGGTATTTAAATTAAAAAGACATTTAAAAATGAAATCTTGTTTTAACTGTTTAATTAGTAAATAGGTTTAAGAAGATTAATTATATAAATTAGTAAAAATACATACATATAATGATAATTGATTATTAAAATTTTTTAATTTAATTTAAATTAGTATTTTTGAGCGAAACTTTTAACTGGCGAGAACTTACTCGGTTATCCGCACCGTGGGACAACCATCGTCCAGGGCACCACCATCGACCCGCAGTCCGGGCGTTGCATCCTTGGGTATCTCCACCAGGCGTATGGAATGCATTGGTTTGCCAGCATTCGTGATGCGCGCCCTGGCATCCACAGGCAGGCGCTTGCCATAGCAATGGCCGCAATAGAGCTTGGATCTTTCGACCAGGGCATAGGATTCACCTTCACCGATGAATGAACCGCAGGAGGCACAACAAAAGCATTCCGGATGAAACTTATGCTCGCCGGCAACCATCACTGGTCCCGTGATAACCGACATACATTGCTGGCAGGCATCCCCGAAACGGGCATAATAATCCTCACGGCAATAGAGCAAATTCTCGCGCTCAAAATACCAACTATGGAGGTGGGAGTCGCAGACAGAGCAGCGAAAACAATCGCAATGCCATTGTTGGCCAAGTGCCATCACTATTGGCTCATCGTTGTGTTTGTTTTGTGCACTCAACAGCGGGCATAGGCAACTGGCACAGGTTGGCAGCACTGTCGCCGACGACGAACGCTGTTGTTGTTGTGGTTTTTGTTGCTGCATGGAAGATAGTTGTGTGTGCGTGTGTGTTGTTGCGTTCCGCTAGCTAAACAAAAGAGAGAGAAAGAGAGGGAGAGAGCAGGCGCCGTGAGAGCTTTGCATTCGTGACGATCTGGCAAGCCTTTGTTTATTGAACCGGTTTTACAAATGAACTACAGCACACATGCTCACACACACACACACACATACAAGTGTATGGTAAACAAGTCTAACTACTTTAAGACTGCGTGTGTTTTTAAGTTTAATTAAAATATGATGTCAGAGCCGGCATATTACAAGAAAAATAAATGTATTACTTAAATTTGCACTTGACACAATCACGTGATAAATGAAATACTTGAACTAGTTCCATTCACTGGAACCCAAGAGCGCAACTCTACGGGAATTCGATGTAAAGTCAGCAAGGGAAGACGGGGGCGGGCGGGAATGTGGATGGAGTCTATTGTTATTGGCAGGCAGCATTGACCCTGAGAAATGCGAGTAGTGGTGACTCTTGAGTGAGTCTTACAACACAATAAATAACTTCGCACATACGTATTTGTATTAAAAATAGCAACAGTGTTTAATACTACACTACAACGGACAACGGTGGACGGTGATGCAGCTGTATCTTATCGTATGTATCGTATTGTATGTGCACATTGAAGTTAAACAACACAAAACAAAAAATGACGAATGCACGAACACAAACAAACACATACATAGACACACTCACACACAGCGGACAGACAGCGCATAACACAAAAATTGATGTTGATTAAAAATGTGTGTGGGGGAACGGGAACAACAACGACGACGACGACGACGACATCAGCATTAACAAATAGCAATAACTGCTGCTTTTGTTGTTTTAGTTGCTCTTCTTGTTGCTGCTGCTGCTGCTTGTTTTGTTGTTGCTGCATTCTCATTAATAGTTGTTGCTGCCAAAATCGTACAAGCGCACACACACACACGGGCAATAAACAAACGAAACACATGTACATGCATACATGTACACGCGCGGGCACGCACACACACACACTTACATAATTTCTTGTATTATATTTTGTTGCTGCTGTTTAACGCACATTGCGAAATTTCGCCGTTTTCATTCTCGCAGCACTTGCCACAGCCGGTTGCACGTACAGGCACTTGATAAACTACACACAAATTGAAAACAAAAAAACAAATGCATTTGTTTAAAAAAAAACCAAAATGAGACTAGCGTTGCTGATCAGTGTGACCGCATGCCGTAAACACAAAAATACCCTAAATGCGAGAAAACTTTACCGATACCAGTAAAAACTATCGTTTCATAGCGCCACTAAGCATCGAACACATAGAGTACTCAAACCGCGGATTTTACTCATTTGATGCTATGAAAACATTGCGACCCCAGAGCCCGAAGCGTTTCGCGAGTGGGCGATCGGTGCAACAGTTCCACACGCAACAGTTGCACACACACCTTACGTATATGTTCGATGCTTAGTGGAAAGAGAGGGGAATAGAGAACTTGCACGTAAATCAACATAATTATTTATTTCTTCAACATTCTGTTAGATAAAAATAACTTATGAAAAACAAAATAAATATAGTTAATTTGTATGTACAGGGAATCATATGTAATTTCGTCTAATTTCGTTTTGTGTTGTACTATTTTCTATCCCCCTCTATCCTTGCGGCAAGGGAGTCTTGGTGGTGTTGGTAGTGCTGCTGCCGCTGGTGCTGGTGCTGCTGCTGTTGTTGGTCTCGGGCTCCTCCACAGCCAGCACTTGCTCCTGGATCTCGCGTCGCTCCTGCTGGCGCACCAGCTCATAGTAGAGTCCTCGCTTGGACATCAGCTCGTCGTGCTTGCCCGTCTCCACGACCCGTCCCTGATCCAGAACGACTATCAGATCAGCATTGCGTATCGTGGACAGTCGATGGGCAATCACCAGTGTGGTGCGATTCTGCACGGCATTGTCAAGTGCTTTCTGCACCTCCGATTCGCTGGTTGCATCCAGCGCTGACGTTGCCTCATCCAAGATGAGCACACGAGGATTCTTCACCAGCGCCCGCGCAATGGCAATGCGCTGTCGCTGGCCCCCGCTCAACTGTGTGCCCCGCTCCCCCACATGCGTGGCATATCCCTCTGGCAGTTTGGTAACAAAGTCATGCGACTGCGCCAGCCTCGATGCATCGTGGACATCGTCCTGCGTGGCATCTGGCTTGCCATAGCGCACATTCTCCAGTATGCTGGTGCCGAACAGCACCGGCTGCTGCTCAATGAAACCGAGCACATTGGCGCGCAGCCAATAGGGTGATATGTCGGACAATTTGTAGCCATCCAGCTTGATGTTGCCCGCGCTGGGCTCATAGAAACGCTCCAGCAGGGCAGCAATGGTGGATTTACCCGATCCGCTGGCGCCGACCAGCGCAACTGTCTGGCCCGGACGCAGCGTCAGACTGAAGTCCTTCAGCACAAGCTGCAAGAGAAGCAGAGAAAGATAATCGTTATGCTTCGCATGCAATTTTCGCACTGCTCTTCTTTCTCTCTCTCTCTCACCTGATCCGGTCGCATGGGATAGGCAAAGCTAACGTTCTCGAAACGTATCTCGCCATGCAGTCGCTCCTGTGGTATAATGTAGCCACGCAACAGTTCCACCTTCGGCTGCAGGGCCAGGTACTCAAAGACGCGACTGCCGGCGCTCATGCCGCGTATCATGGTGCCCAGCAGGACAGATCCCTGGGAGAGTGAGCGCTGCACACCCTGCGATGCCACCAGGAAGGCCATGAGGGCACCGGGCGTGAGGCTCTCGGTGGACATCAGATGGCCGCCCATGAAGAGTGTCGATAGCACCAATGTGTTGAGGAAGAAGTTGGTCAGTCCCTGGAATATGGCAATGCCATAGCCCAGATTTTCCGCTAGACGCGCCGCCTCATTGGTCTCCTGCTCGAACAGCTGCATCTCACGATATTCACATGCGCTGGAGCGCACTGTACGAATATTGGAGAGCGCCTCCTCGCAGACGCCAGTGGCACGTTCCGCCTGCAAGAGAGAGAGGGAGCATCAGAAGAGTACTTTGCAGATAATCCGAGCTCAACTCACCTGCGCCTGCGAGCTCTTGCTGAGCGCACGCAGTTTCTTGCCCAGATAGGTCATAAACATGACCACGCACGGCACACTGGCCAGCGCGATGGCGGCCATATGTGGCGATATCATGAACAAGGAGACACTGCCTCCGATCAGCTGCGCCCCACTGCGCAGTCCGTGGGCAACGAATTGTTTGAACGATGTCTTGAAGTCCTGTACATCGGCAGTGAGTCGATTCACTAGCTCCCCCGTGCGATGCTCATCGAAGAAGGAGACATCCTGCAGCACAATCTGCTTGAACAGATCCTGGCGCATTCGGGCCGCCATCTGCTCACCCACGCGACTCAGCAGATAGATGTACATGAAGGTGAATGCCGACTGCAGCAAGTACAGGCTGAGCAGATTGCTGGCCGGCTTGCTGACATCCTTCACAAACGAATTGTGCACGGGATCCATGACGTATGTGTTCGCGTAGCGGGCCAGTGTGTTCACCAGATCCCCCAGCAGATTGGGTATGCGTATGTTGATGAACGCCACAACTAGCGCCGCCTGCAAATGGATGGGGAATCATTAGAGTCTGTTCCTTTCTGTCAGGTGGTACTCACGAATATGGCGCCAATAAGCTCCCATGTGTGCGGCTCCAGGTACGACCAGAAGCGTCGCCAGTCAAAGTTCTGCTCCTGCTCCAGTTGCTCTGTGTCGAGCTGTTGGTGCAGCATTCCAGTCAGTCGATTGCCCTCACAGTGGGCCACCGCCCACCAGCTGCGCACTGTGGCGCCCACACCGAGAGTGGCGCCGCCATAGAGCAGGGCACGCGCCGTCTGTAGTGCTCGACTCGTATTGGAGGAGGAGCTGGCGGGCGGGCGGCGGGGTGCGAGCTGCTGTTGATGCTGGCGCATCAATCTGCTGGCATTCTGCAGTCGCGTGCCCAGCTGTGGCTGTGGCATGTGTTGCAACAACCTGCGGCTGCAAAGAGGCAAACAAACGTACCCAAATCGTTCGATGACATAATCACAAAATTCGTAACACACAACGCAACAACTACAACAACAACCGTAGCAGCAACTAAGGCGAACTTTATCTAAGGAGCCCCTCGCGCTGGAGGCCAAGTGAGGTTGTGGTGCAGCTGGTTTTTGGTGATGGTACGGGGTGAAGTTCGATGAGCAACTGTGGGTGGAACTTACCTGAGCATATCGCTGCGACTGCAGTTGGTTAGAAGTAGGCGCAGCATCTCTCTGGCTATCGTTTGTCGCTCTTAACTTAGAAAACTAACAAGATACGCAATCACTAAAGCATTAAGTTAGTTTGTGGGTTAACCTTAACAATAATAATAACACACACACCAACACTCTCACGCACACATACGTGCGTCTTCGCCCACATGTATTCGCACACCAATACGGCTCTGGCGATGAGCGCGCACCGATAGTGAATCGTTTGATCGATAAGAAAATACTAAAATAATAACAATATTGTTAATTATAAAAAATAATTAATATATTAATACAGCATTCAAAACAGAATATTATTCATTTGTTTTTAAGCTTGCAAACAATATGTCATAATTCTGTAATATTTGCAAATAATTATTTTTATGAATGATCCGGCAGCCCATGAAAGTATCGATTCAGTGCGATAGCTGCTATCGACTCGCTAGCCGCATCCCTAACTGACTCTTTTCGTGGTGTGGACGCAATCTGCAAACTCGTGGCGAAATTTTGTATTAAATATTCGTTGTCTCTTTGCATAGCAAAACAAGGTAAAATGCAATAAACGCAATGCGCAGCAGTGGCTTAATTCATATTTTAATGAAACAATTGTGAATTGCAGATGCCGGGCGTTGAAACAATCAAGTCTAGTTGGGCCGATGAGGTGGAGCTGGATTACGGCGGTCTGCCACCGACAACGGAGACAATTGAGAACGGACACAAATATGTGACGGAATACAAATACAACAAGGACGATAAGAAAACAAAAGTTGTTCGCACATATAAAATCTCTAAGCAGGTGGTACCCAAAACGGTTGCCAAGCGTCGCACCTGGACCAAATTTGGTGAATCTAAGAATGATAAGCCCGGCCCAAATTCGCAGACTACAATGGTATCGGAAGAGATAATAATGCAGTTCCTCAACTCCAAGGAGGACGAGAAGGCCAACGATCCATTGCTGGATCCCACCAAGAACATTGCCAAGTGCCGTATTTGCAACGGCGAGCATTGGTCGGTTAACTGCCCGTACAAAGGAACTGCAATGGATACGAATCTTATGGAGAAGAAGGCTGCTGCTGCGGCCTCGGCGGCCGTTGATCAACCCAAGTCCGGCAAGTATGTTCCACCGTTCCTCAAGGACAGTCAAAAGGGCGGCATGGGCATGCGTGGACGCGATGATACGGCCGCCATTCGCATCTCCAACCTTTCCGAATCGATGACCGAAGCGGATCTGGAGGAGTTGGTCAAGAAAATTGGCCCACAGAGCAAGATGTACCTGGCCCGCGACAAAAACACCGGTCTCTGCAAGGGATTCGCCTACGTTCACTTTAAGCAGCGCAAGGATGCGGCGGCGGCTATTGAGATTCTCAACGGCCACGGATACGATCACTTGATCCTGAGTGTGGAATGGTCCAAGCCGCAGAACAACTAACCAGAGAGAGAGAGGGAGTGGCGACGATGCTAAATGATGTGTGCTGTGTGAAGGAGATGGATGTATCGGGTCTGCCTAAAAAGAGAGGATTGAAGCTGAACATGTTTTGATTTTTTTTTAATATCCACTTATAGTACCATAGCACGGGCTAATGAGTAAATAGTACATGGTATCTAAGCTATAAGTTTGCTAAAATACATAAACAAAAACAAATAAAAAAAAAAAAACGGTCTCTGCCGGGCCACCAATACAAATGCTTACCGCCTTTTATTTACGGCACGGTGTGTGACGTCACAGAGGTGCTGACGATATGCAAAGGGTTACCAGACTGTTACAATTGGGGGCCTGGCTGGCAACATGAATGATACTCCTGCTTACGCATATTGACATGTTGCCAAAAAAAAGAAAGTATTTTCTAGTGCTGCCAGAGCGCTCAATCGTTTTAAGGGGACACCGGTATATAATATTGAAATATATAAATATAAATAAATTTAAGAATTTGTAGGGGAAGCGATATTTATAAAATACATCAAAGGTCATTGCAGTATTAAATCCGAATTAATAAAAATATATATCTATGAAATAAATTCGATGATTAATGAGGAATATCACTAATCTACACACGCATCGCCTGTCTCGTATATTGTATATAAATTATCCATTAATTTACCCGCGAATGGGCATATTCGTTCTTGAGTTTGAGTAGAACTATCGCATAGCTGCTTTGTAGGGTAGCTGCGAGTTCGACTCCTGCAGCCGATGTTTTAGTTCGCTTGCGTAAATTGTGTGTTTTTGTTTGTGCCGTGCGCTAAATATAGAAATAGAAGTGCCGCAAAATATTCGAAATTTGAATTAAGAACAACATCAAGAACATATCGAGAATATGCAATAATTTTGAGCTGCTGGCAGGTGTGCGTGCCCATGCTGCGCCCATTTCATAGTTAATGTTCTTAGCGATCGGTGCGCACCTCGCAATATGACATCGCCCTCAACAAGTTCCGCCCCCACCCACAACCCCACCGGCAAGTCGTCAATCATAAAGCGGGGCACGCGGATTCTTACCGAGAAGCCCTTTGCCTATGTGCTGAAGTCCAAGTATCGCCTGGAGCGCTGCGATAATTGCCTGGAGGCGTAAGTAAACCAAATCTTTTCCAGTCTCAGAGCTAGGCAATAATCCAGCACAATCCTCGATAATGTCGTTAACAGCGTCAAGGTGCTCAAGTGCTCTAATTGTCGATATGTTTCCTACTGCAATCGCGCCTGCCAGCAGGAGGCCTGGACACTGCACAAGCACGAATGTCCCTTTCTAAAGCGCGCCCTGCCTCGCATAGTGCCCGATGCAGCGCGAATGTTGCTGCGACTCATACTGCGCCTGGAGCACGGCGGCGATCTGGAACGTGGCTACTACACGGAGCACGGATCTCGGAAGTTTCGCGACCTTATGTCACGTGAGTGGTCAAGAAAGGTAGTTGGTATATATGTATATATAAATACTTATCTCTTATTTCAGACTATGCGGAGATTAAGAATGATCCTAAACGGTTGGAGCACTTGGAGTCGCTGCACGCTGTGCTCACGGACATGATGAGCGACAGCACGGGCAGCAACCTGGGAAGCAGCAGCAGAAGCACAGTGCCGAACAAAACTGAACTGATGAGCATTTATGGGCGTGTAAGTGTGCTTGGAATACAGAGAGAAAGAGAGAGTGAGAGGAAGAGTTTAGAGGAAGGCAGCAGAAAAAGGGCAGACGTGAGCGGGCAGAAGGAGCAACTGGATAAGAAAGGAAGAGGCAGACTTAAGAGGGAAGTAAGACAAGGGGAGAAGAAACTGCTGGAGTTCCACGAGGAAGTAACATCGCTCTTGTGCTTCCATCCTTGTCTCACTTGCTTCGCACTGCTCTAATTCACGTTGACACTTTCTTGGCACAGTGCGTCGTCAGCTGCCGTGCCCCTTCTGGCGCTTTGCCAGCTCACCACCAGCTGCAGACACCTGCTCATAGCATAATCAGCATGATTAATCAAGTTTCTTTCATTCCCTTTCCCATTCGCAGCTCATTACCAATGGGTTCAATATACTCGACGCCGAGATGAACTCAATAGCGACGGCAATTTACCTGGGCGTGTCCATAACGGATCACAGCTGCCAACCGAATGCGGTGGCCACGTTCGAGGGCAACGAGCTGCATGTGCAGGCTATTGAGGACTTGCCTTGCCTGGACTGGTCCAAGATCTATATCAGTTATATTGATTTGTTGAATACTCCCGAACGACGTCGTCAGGATCTCAAGGATCACTATTACTTTCTGTGCGTGTGCAGTAAATGCATCGATCCGCAGGAGACGCAGGACATGAATGCGGCCGTTTGTCCCAATCGAAATTGTGATGCCAGCGTCAATCCTGAGCTGGGACAGTGCACGCAGTGCGAGACGAAGATGACAAACGAGCAGCGTCAGAACTACAATGAGATAATGTCGTGGACAGAGAGCAGCCTGGACTCCATGAAGGAGGTGGCCTGTAAGTAGTTGAACCCCTTCATCTCCCTCTCTTTCTTTAATCTTCTGCATTCGCTTCTCTTGCAGATCTGGACATGTGCAAGATATGCCTGGCAAAGCAGGCGGGTGTGCTGCATCCACTGAATGTGTGGCATGTCAAGACACTGGACGCTGCTTTCGAGGCGGCCATCAGTGTGGGCAAGTGGTCAGATGCCTTGGAGTATGGGCAACAGCTCTTGCCGGGCTTTGCCAAATACCATGGCTCGTGGAATCCCCTACTCGGTCTGCTCCACATGAAATTGGGCAAGATTCAACTCTACGAACGCAACTACAAACAGGCTGTGCATCATCTGCAGGAGGCGCAGCGCATTTTGAACGTCACTCACGGACGCGATCATCGCCTGCTGCTCGAGCAACTGCGTCCGCTCATGCTGCAGGCCAAGCATGAGATGAGCTGATCCTAAACTATATTAACTGTATATAGTCTACATGTGTGTGTGTATGAGTTCTAGTTTAAACAGATCACTTTTGTGCTTAGGGATAATTAAAAATTGTTGAAATCTCTTTTCTATATCTTGGCTGCCATTTGATACTGTACGAGTATATATATAATACATAATGTTTAAGCAGGTGGCATTGCTAGCTTCATTTCGTAGGAAACATATAGGAATCGATTGGATAATAAACAAAGAAGTTATTGAAGATATCTTACTAATTCATATTGCCTACCTCTTCATTTTGATGTTCACCCAAAGACCGTAGAATGTTGTGATTCTGTTTTTGTATATTTAAATTAATGCATAAACTATTTATAATATATTATATATGACCATTGATGATTGCTGCCAATTAGACAATCTGCGTGATCGCCTTGGCGCGCCGATCAGTGTCTTGGAACAGGGCTCTGATGAGATGCTTGATTTCATTGGCCTGATAGTTGGCTGTCAGGGGACCGGCGCCTTCGCACCAGAGTTCAGTGATCTCCTTAAGCGATGCATTCATCATGGTCTTTAGCTGCTGCAGCTTCATCCAGGACTGAACATGGTTCACCTCGTTGGGATCCTGGAAGAGCAGTGGAGCCTTCTCCAGCACCACATCGATGAGGTCGCTCAGCTCGCTGGCCATTGTGGCGGATATGTCGCGCAGCTTGAAGACGCGAAGCACCAACTCATTGGTAAACGGATGCAGTAGCTCACAAAAGCTGCTGTTGTACACGTTCTCGGGCAGCACCTGCTGCCAAACATTCTTAAGTAGCTCCAATTGCCGCAGACATTGACGCACTAGCCTCAACGGCGCCGAGCCCAGTGTGTGCAGACTGTCGAACTCTGTAGACGATGAGGATGAGAAGCAGCAACAAGTGAGATATTGTACTGGGTGGCTTACCAAATCCGCTCATGATCTCCATTAGTATGGACTCCTGGTAGGCAATCTGTACGCGCAAGTACTTGGTGCCCGTTGCCTGCAACACCTTGACCAGCGCGGGGCAGCTCTCCACGCCCTTTGTGGCATGCTGGGCCACCCAATGGGTGAGGTACATGCAGTTGTTATGGAACAGCGCCGATTGCTGTGGAATGCTCTGCAGCAGCTTCTTGTGCACCTTGGGCACCTCATCGATGTACGTCTCCAGCAGCAGACCAACAACACCACTCAGCGGATCCGGTGTATCCTTGTGGCCATTATCTGTCGGTTGCTTTAGTATGCGATCCATTAGTTTGGTAAAGTCCTGCACCAAGAAGAGAAGTCTGTGAATCAGTTTGTCTTCAATTTGGAATTCTAGTGTACAACATACCTGGGCGCTCTTTGAGATCATGCAACGTGGAAAGAGGAACGGATCACTCTCCACATTGGCGGGCAAATTGTTTGCAGCAACGAGTATCATGTCCTGTAGATCGCGTTGTATAATCTCCCGTGCCGTTGCTAGGACACGTGCTGTCAGCCGATTGCGATAGTAAGTGTCGTAGAGTTTGATGAACTTGCTCAGTGCCGTGTCCACCTCAGGATTTATGAGAAACGAATCGGCCAGAAAGTGCTCGAGCTCGGCAACATCTTTGCAGAGTGTCGAGCTTGCGTATTCCTCCATGCTCTCGGGCACTGCTGGTATAAGGCACTCATCGACGAGCAGCTGCAGCATGCGATCCTTGACATGATCCCCAATTATGCTAAACACATGTTGGGTTCCACTCAGGCTGCAATTGATGCTGCCCAGCAGCTGGAACAGCAGGCGGAAGTTATTGAATACCTCTGCGTAGTTGGGACGCAGGAGCTGTGATGTCTCCGCGTCCTTGATGGAATACGATAACGTCAGCTCCATGTGAGTGCCCTCCTTGGCATTCTCATTGTACTCCACCGAGACGGGCTTCTGGATGAGCGGCTCAATGCACTGCTCAAGCAGAAAGGCACACAGCTTGCTGGGATTATAGCGCTCCTGGAACAGTGCTATAACAATGTCCTGCAGCTGTCCCTCGTCCTTGCTAACCAGTAGTGTGACACATTTGGATGTCTGAAAGGTTTTGCAATTGAACTGCATAAGGCGATCAAAACGCTCCTGCAGCGTCTGTTGGAGCAAGTGCGCTTGCACATGGTATTTGACTTTGATGGAATCATAACAATCGAGTGATTGAAAGATGCGCTCCACATCTGGCGGCAGGGCACCATCAGAATTCTCAATTAGACCACGCAGTTTACCCATCAGATCAAGCACAGCCAGGCAATCTTTGGTGGCTTTGGCCTCCTCCACACACTGAAATAGATCATCCAGTTTAAGTATGTGCTCACTGACGCGCAATCCTAGCAGCAGCTCGCGCAGATCTAAACAGCTCTTGGCCAGCTCACCGCTGGCGTCACTCAATGCAGCTTGGCCCTCATTGCCCACCGAGGTGAGCAAATCGCCGATCTCGTCACACAGTGAACTCGCTTTGTCCAAAAATGTGTCCGGGGATGTGCGATTTGGCATAAATTCGGTGTAATTATCATCAATATGTTTGCGTACACGACTTTGGAAGCGTTCGGTGCGCACAACCATTTTAGCGATTGCCGATTTAACTGTGTCAATATTGTTTCCATGCCCTTGAAATGTTTCCAGCAGCACCGCCGTTTCCGCCATTGTCTCGATGTCGAATTTTTCAAACTAGTTTACTTGATATTTAAATGAAAATACAAAATTGCAAATACAAATTGCAACGACGACGCTTGTTTATTATCCGTCTATCGATAAGTAGTCGAAGTGTATCGAAAGAGTGAAGTTGTGCCGCGATTGTTCGATACATTTTGCACAATAAATTTCAAAATTTTTTGACATGTGTCTTGATATTAATATTTAATTAGTAAAAGTATTTAATTTAAAAATTAATACGAATATAAATGGCAGCAACGACACTTGTATTTTTTCGTTTCTATCGATAAGAAGATAATTGAAGAGTCCACTATCGAAAAACTAAAGTTGCGCCACGATTGTTCGATATTTTGTATTAAACAAATTATAAACAATTTCAAATGTGTTACCTTGCGCGTTCGTGCGTTTTAAAATAATCAATTACGATTTATGTTCAAAGTGCCCAAAAATAACACATGATAAAGTGATCTTAGGACCCTAGCTTTCAGTGGTATTTTCGTTGATTCCCCTTTTTCATTGTTCCACATGTGAATTTGTATAGAACATGGATCATGTTTGCTCGGCGACAACTCTTATCGATAAATCGATACATGTCATAAGCTTAATTCCGCTGTTAACAATAGATGGAGTGGCCGTAAAGACCGACTAAAATGGCTTACGAAAATGTACTCAGTAATTACAAGTATATTGTATTGATACTTTGTTTTACAATTGGATTTATAAATAGCGTAAATTGTATTGAGCCAATAACAATTGGTGTCGCTGCCGGAGTTGGAGCTCTTGGCTTTAATTTCTTCAAAGGCCAGACCTATTGCCGGGTATATGAGTGTTGCGATGATCGAAGCATTCCAGCTGATATGAACCGTAAGTAGACAATTATAAAACATAAACACTGTAACCAATGTGTTTAAAATGATATCAACAGGTTTGTCGGATTTGCTTGGATCCACACTCTTTGGTCAACATTTGGTGAGACAAACCATTATTCCGGCACTGAGTGCACACCTTCGGCCAGATAGTTTGTCACGCAAACCACTTGTAATGAGTTTCCATGGCACACCCGGTACCGGCAAAAGCTTTGTTTCCGACATGATCGCCACTGCGCTCTATAAAGAGGGACCAAAGAGTAAATTTGTGCACAAATATCTCGGTCGGGCCGATTTCTCGCATCCCTCTAAGGTGCATGAGTACAAAGAGCGAATTAATAATGAGGTTCGCGAGAGCATTCAAAATTGTCCACGTTCGCTATTTATATTCGATGAGGTGGATAAAATGCCGGTCGGTATCTTTGATACGCTCACATCGCTGATTGATTATGCTGCTAATGCCAAAGACAGCGACTATACAAAGGCCATATTCATATTCCTTTCGAATACGGCTGGTGTGAAGATTTCCGATCATCTGGCCGAGCTCATGCAGAAAGGCACGCGTCGTGAGGACACCCGACTCTCCGACTTCGAGGCAATGCTGAAAAAGTCGGCGTACAACATGGAAGGAGGTCTTAAGCTAACAAGCATGATTGATGCCCATGTCATTGATCATTATGTGCCATTCTTGGCCTTGGAGAAGGCACACGTTGTTCAGTGTGTGGAGGCCGAATTCAGGCGTTGGAATGCACAACCAACGCAAGAGAAGATCAACGAGGTGATCAGAAGTGCCGTTACCTATGAGACTAAGCACAGCATGTTTGCAACATCCGGTTGCAAGACGATTGAAAAGAAGGTCGCTGTGCTTATTTAATTAATTCTAATCAAATTAAACATAAGCAATGTTTTCCAGTGTGCGCGCTGTATCAACTGTGTATATAAGATTTTATTTCTGCAGTCGAAACTTTTTTAATTACACATAAAAAACAAAAACTTAATAGCTATATTCTTGTTGTTGTTTACCAAGGATTCAGCCATTTGAGACGTGAATCCTTTCGGAGCAGTTCGGTGTCCAGTCGCTTAGGTTCCTTGTCGAACGCATCACGGGCAGCGTATCGCACTTCGACGGGTCCAATATCCTTTGTGACCAGACACTCGCCGTTCTCCTTGAGTATCGTGTGTTTGACATCCTGCGCCGTGGGCTCGCCATAGGGAAATGTAATAGGTGTCACTTTGATCAAATGCTTGATCTTCCAGAGTCGTGCATTATTTTCGGGTATATTCTTCACCACCGTGAAGTCACTCTGCTTGCCATCCAACCCTAAATCTTTAAGCAGACGCTTTTCCCAAAACGGATTGCCTTTCACGGGCTTAATGCGTTGAACACGAAACAGCTTGGCCGGCTCTACAGGCGGATCCTGATGGTCGGGTGTTCTGCAACAAGCCCGATGACAAGAATTAGTTATAAATCCGCTAGTTACTGCAGCCGGCTCGACACTCACCTAGGATAGTAGATAATGTTCTCGTATTTCTTGCCATCCTTGTACAGGAACTTCTTGTTGTGCTTGCCATAGCTGCGTGCCAGTGTCAGGCTAAGCTGCGTTGGCGTTAATAGCTTTAAGGAGTTCATTTTATTTTACAAATAGTAATAAAACTCCAATTGAAACCGAGCAGCAGCTGTATGGTTGGTTATGAAAGCGTGCCAGGGTTGCACAGTGTACACACTGCGCACAGCTGTTTTTGCCATTCACAACGCAGTAAACGTTAGGTCAGCCAACAGTGTTGTGCAACAGCGCACAGAATATAAGGAGTTCAAACTGTGAAAACTGATAACGGTTATTTAAGTTGATTGAGAATGAATAATTTAATTAATTAAAAAACTAATTTAAGAATAAGTGAGTGTTCAAAGTCTCCGTATTTTATTTTTGTCTAATGTATCACATTGAATTTTAATCGACATTAGGTCAAGTCTATTCATATTTGACGCGCATTCAAAATATCGAACAAAAATAATACGTTGACTTCTCTATATAATTTGTTTCACATCAATTTTCAATAATGTAATACAGCCTCTATTTGCAGGTGGGCGTGCCTGCTCACATCTTCTGTCGCCATTTTGTTATTTTGATTGGCGTATCTAGCGCCGGGATGCTGTCTCGCGATTGGTTCGTCTCGAGGGGTTGCAAAATCCTTACTGTGGCGAGCTATAAAGGATGCTGCAACATCCTCGCAACGAGTCAGTTGGGCGTCAAAGCTTTGCGCGTGCAGCAGATTCAAGAGAGAAATTGTTAAATTAACAAACAAAAAACAGTTGGAAGTGCAATAACTTTTTTTATTCGGGCCACAATTTGTAAGTGCTTAAATATTAAAAAAATAAAAAAAGGCATAGAAATTTCTTGTAAATTGTTTGGTCTTTTCGTGAAATTTGTGCGTGCTTCAAGCCTCTTGGGGATTTGCTCTATAGCAATTATTTCAGAATGATAAGATTTCCGATTTGCCAATTTGCTTCGATTTTCGACAGTTGCAAAAATGTCCATTAAAATCGTCAATAAAAACTGGAACAGTTCGAAAACCGCAGAAGGGTTCGATTCCCCCAGGGCGATAATAAAGAAAGACGTGACAATTGTTTCCCTTCTATTTGTGTAGGTGTGAAAATATGTTGCGAATAAACAATAACAAAGTGTGCAAAGAGGAAAGGAAAACAAATGAATAACGAAATAATGCGAAACGCAAACATAACACGTCGTCGTGCGACACGTGACCACCACGACGGGTGAAGGGGTCTGTCCGCATAGGGGAGGGGAGGAGACGAGGTTGACACCCCTTGCACACCCCTTTTTCGAGGGGCATTAATAATGCAATCCTAATTTGCGATATAAGGGGAATATTAATCTCTATAAAACTAACTAATGCACTCAACCCTTCTGTATCTGTCTCTCCCTCTCTTTCAGGTGCAGCAGGTGCAAAATGGTCTACGATATGAGCCACTTGGCGCCGCCGCCGCCGCAGAGCATCTCACTGAGCCGCTACTATATGGAACAGGACGATGATCATCTCTCAGCGGCGGCCAACAACAATGCGGCAATGTCCAATGGGCATGGTGTACATGGTGGACATGGTCATGCGGCGGGCGATGATTATGCGGCAAGCACCACGCTGGATATTGATCAACGCTTTCAGGCGCATATAGCCTGCGAGACAGCCGCACAGCCGGCACAGCCACCGCCACCTACACCGGCACCACGCCGTCGCACCACACCCATTGCTCATCTGGATCCGTCGGAGCTGGTGGGCTTGACGCGGGAGGAGCGTCGTCGACGGCGACGGGCAACACTCAAATATCGCACAGCGCATGCAACACGCGAACGGATTCGCGTCGAGGCATTCAATGTGTCGTTCGCAGAGCTGCGCAAACTACTGCCCACACTGCCGCCCGACAAGAAGCTCTCCAAGATCGAGATCCTCAAGCTGGCCATCTGCTACATAGCGTATTTGAATCATGTCCTCGAGACGCCCTGAGATACCGCCAACGCCTCCAGCTACAGTCAGCTGCCAGGCGACATGTTTCTCACACTTCCCACGGACTAGATGTCTCGATATATATCGATATCCTCATGAATTACGCACACGCCGATATATGTATATTGACATAGATATGTAGCATATGCGATATAGCAGCTGTAACTAGTCATAGCTGATATAGTTCCTAGTCATACTCAATTTTTTTTGTCTAGCATCTAAAACTACGTGATATTAAATATTTGTTTATACTATTTTCGAGTCCCCGAGTAATAAATTGATTATTTATATAAATGCACTTATATAAATATGTATATATTGTACATAAATCACATCGTTTTGTTCTTTCCTTAAGTAGCTCACACACAGATACCCTATATTAGCCATCATTCTAAGCTGGGTGACCTGTTTCTTTCTCTCTGATTTCTTATGTTTTTTCATTAAACTTTAGGTGTAATATATAATATATATATGTATATCATATGTATAATGCAGATGCAATTTTATGAAAAAAAGCAGAAAAAGCAAGGTTATTCATTTTTTCTCTTCTTTACATAATTCTTACAGTAATAATATTTTAAAATCTTCATCTTGGGATCTACAACAACTGTGTTTTTTAAATTTGGCATATATCTTTTCAATAACTCTTAACTGTACAAATCATAAATCGTATAACAACCCTGTAATATTTGTTAAGCACATTTTTTTTATTATTATTAACAATATTTATTGTTATATTTTTTTCTTTTCTTCTTATTTTATGATGATTTTTATGCTTATTATTTTTCTTATTTATATTTTAAACTATAAACATTCCATAGATTGTCGGGTAACTGTCAGTCGCGCATACCCTATTCATTTGTTTGTTGTCTTGCGGATTCTGGAGCCTCAGCTGGCGCTTCCAAGTTTTCCATTTGCTTTGCTGTCTGCCAACAAAGCGCCAGCTGAGCCCCAACTCCGCCCCCAATTCAAAGTGTGTGTGTGTGTGCTTGTGTGTGTGTGTACTCTGGGCATGTCCTTCTCACTGTTGGGTGGCTGCTGTACGCACAGAGTAGCCACGCCCCCAGAGTTGAAATTTCCCAGCTCTGATGTGCTGTGAGTTTTGTGCCTTTTTGGCTCATTTGGAAATCTACTTTCAACATCTTTGGACAACATTTTATTTTGACCAAAATTGTTTTTTTTTTAAATTAACAAATTTACAAATACAAAAGGACAAAATGGCATTCCATTTTAGCGCAATGCAGGTGAGCGAGGGAGAGAGAAAGAGATGGCATTTATTGCCAAATGCAAATTTAATTGTATTGTGGATGCTGTTCGGCGTGTGCTTGTCAGCGCTGCCAACTGCTGTCAACCGACAGCGACCCAATTGTAGCAACGTGTCAGTCGTGTCTATTTCCGTTATTGAGCGGGGGTCGGGGAAAATCATAGCAAATATGGCAAGCTCAATTATTGGACTCGACTTTAATATACTCTGACTAAACAATTCTCCAAAGAACTTTTGTTCTTTCTGCGCAAAGTTTGCAACGCCCACACGAACAACCAACAACAACAAAAACAGAAAGAGTAAAGAGCCTGGCAACCCTCGCTCAACCCATCCCCAACATGGCCCCAATCGGTGCTGCGAATAAACCAGCACAACAAACAGTCAAAATTCCGACAGGGCGCAATCCAAATGAATATTCCCATTGTGTTCCTTTAGCTTGTCTCTTTTCCTGGCGCTGTCTCCGTCTGAGTTGTGGGGCAGGCGACAGGCGACAAAAAGGAGTTGTTAGGTTAAAAACTTCTGTCTTGGTATTATATACTATTATGGTATGGTATTATGGTATTATGGTATTATATACTATACTATTTATAAGGCTGGAAGTTTAGTTTGTCTGAAGGTTTATTCGGATTGAGTTTGCAATTTAAAAAACTAACCAATTTGTTATGGCTGATGATTAGAAATCAAAAGGCGATCATTAAGTAGATATCGATAACACACATAGATCAATATCCATGCATATGAAATTTTAAAAGTGTGTTTGGAGAGTTGCCGGATGTCCATATTGATAAATTGCTATTTAAAGCTCTGCACATTATCGATTGTCTTGCAAATCAATGCAGCGCATCATTTATCGCTGCGTGCGTTTAACGTGACTGCCACAAGATAAAATTTTGCAAAAACTTACTATTTTGTTTTGTTACTTTCTTGTTTGTTCGCATTCTGGACAACATTGTCGCCTGGCTGCTGCTCCATAACTACGCAGCACTTTAACATACATATTCCCCTTTCCCATGACGTCCGCTCTTTCTCACTCTTTCCCTTTCCTTGTCACCTATGCTTGCTTTACTCTCCCCCCTCCCCCAACGAGTTTGCCAAATAGCGACAGTTAAGTTTATTTACTCGGTAACGATAGGTAACGCTACCGTTGCGCTCTGTCTTCCCGCCGCCCATCCCTCTGCCTAGGAATTGCATCCAATGCTCGACTTGATTGCCACGCAACTCGTTCACAGTTATTTTCATATTTTCATTTGGTTTTGTGCGATTAAACGGTGTAACGGAATTTCTGCGAAGCCTGCAAAACAAAAAAGAAAAAAAAACCAAAAGAAAAACATTCGAAAGAAAACAAGTGTAGTTCTTGTCTCGCTGTTGTTCTTGTCCCGTCCTGGTGGAGAGGGGGAGAGAGAGACAGGGAGAGGGACAGAGAGAGTGGCCGGTGTCCAGTTGGGATCTATTTAATGACATTTCAATTGCCGTTTCAATTGCCAAAGCATCGCACAAATTGACAGCTGTTCGGGCAGGAAAATTTGATTGGAAAAGCGGGGGAAACAAAGCAAAAGGAGACGGAGAAGGAAAAGCTGAAAGTGTAACTGAAATAGAGCTGCTGCAGTGCGTGAAATTAGCTTAAGTGTTGCCAACTTTGAGGCTGCTGTGTGCGTGTGTGTAAGTGGAATGGCAGATGCCACAGGGTGGCACAAGTGCAGTGCAGACGGCGACACAGTGGGCACAAAATTGTGCGAGAATTGTGCTTTTTTTGTTTGTTTTTTTGCCACAGTTATAAACATGTATTTCATACATATTTCCCATATTTTACAACATATTCCTCACATATTCTTTATTATTTACATATTCATTTGTATGTATATAGTATATAGTTTGTTGTATCTGATGAATCGTGATATTGATCTTGTTTGCTCCACGCCGCAGCATCCTGTTAAATTTGCTACTTAAAAGACAAACCAATTTCCGACTAGACAGACCACTGTCGTGGACTGTGGTTGGGGTGCAGCACCATCATAGGAGATGGGGTAAGGTTGAAAGTGGGGGTGAGGCGGGTCTACAAGTGCAACCAGCACTGTTGCACGTGCGTTTCGGCTAGCTTTTTGACTGTCTAATCCGAGGACGCGCGCGCCATGTGATAAATTGCACCCCAGAGGGTTGACATAAAAATCATCGCTTCAACGCAAACGAAGGGAGAGCGAGAGGAAGAACAAGGGTGGAGTGAGGTTGGCTTTGACCCGTGGGTTGTGTGTGTCTGTGTGTGTTCATCCTTTTGTCTGTCTGTCTATCAGTTGGACGCCTTCGGACTATTGTTGCTAATTGAGTTTAAAATCAATTTGTATTTTACGCTTCGAGTGCGCTCAAGCCGAAGCCGAAGCTGAGATCGATCAACTTAACCTCACTTTGTTGGCCTCCCTCCCTCTCGCATTTCGTTGTGTAATTGCCGTGCAAATTTAATTACAATAGCAACGCCTGACACGCTGCTTAGCTACAAGCAGCGCTCTCCCTCCCCCCCTCTCTCTCTCTCTCTCTCTCTTTCTCTCGCCCCTTCTTGTTTAGAGTTGCCACCGTTTCACACGCACTCAATCAAGGACCTTCTACAATCTTCAATCAAGTGTTGACAACGCGCCACGTGCTTGTGGGTGTCCAGCTGCTTGTGTGTGGGCGTTTGGGGGCGTGCCACTGCGTATTGTATTACCCGCCGCAATTTGCATCTTTTCTCGCCTCCTGCGTTAATTGAAATTGCAAAATGCGTGGGAAGTGCCCCCCAAAAAAGGAGAAGAAAGCAAACTTCCTCTATATTCTTCATTTGTTGTTCTTGTTGTTTGCTTTTCTATTCTTTCTACTGTTGCCGAAGAAAGCAACAGCTGCCGCCCAATCTGCAGCTGATAAATGATTGCACATGACTTTGTCTATGCAGCAGGGAGGGGGAGGGCGGCAAAAAAGTGGGCTGGACCAGCGAAGGCCTAAACGTCTGGCAGCAATCTGTTGGTTCGATACCCTGTTGCAGTTATACGATGGGTATACACCTTAAAGAGGAGAGTTAAAAGAAGAATATTCTTCAATAAAAATAGGGCATAGTTTCTTTACTAATAGAGTTAATGAAAGTTTTTCTTTAGTTTCAGTTTAATATCTATGAAAGATCTTTTTTTGGGGCTTATAAAATACAAGTAAATTAAAATACAAAACAGGTTCTCATTCCTATATGTTTCAGAGCAATAGTTTGGTTCTATTTGGCTGATTTAGTTATTTGAATAGCTAGCTATCTATAAAAGTAATCAGATATAAATATCAAAAATAAGATATAAGATAAAATATCATAAAATTAATTTTACCTCATATTTTTTACAATCTATTGAATTTTTAAAGTGTCAAAATGAGAAAAACTTTTTAATTTAATTTTGTTGATACTTATAATATAATTCTGAATATATTCGTTAATTTTCTCTTTCTATTAGCTTACAGGGTATATCTACACTCTGCCATCCCTTGCCTACCCTCTCATTCTGTTTTTTGCCCCCGGTAGTGTCCTCTAAAAAGGCAAACACAAACAAAACAAAAAACAAGGCATTAAGTGGCATTAGACAAAATGCTTTTTTACACATGTTGCAACACAGAGATTACGATTACGCCGTGTAATCGTTGCAATCGCCCCAAAGGCAGCGATTGCCCGGGGGTTGCTCGAGGGGTGGTGCCAGAGTAAGGTCGTTCTCATCTCGCCTTGTTTTGAATTCGGGTTTTCTCTTTTTATCAATTGGTTTGCTTAGCCTCCATAAATAACGGTTTTAGTTTGCCGTCGAACTGGTTGGCAATTGAAACAGGTGGCACAGGGTGTCCACCTAGCTTAGGCTACACTGAGCGAAAAGAGGCAAGTTGTGCATTTATCATGACAAGTCTGATTTTAAGGATTAGCTCGAAGCGGCTTCAAATTTCCAATTGGAAGTTTATTAGGCAGATATGTGACAATATGGATTGTATAGTTATTATATAAGATGATGGGTAGGGTTTCTTCTCTTAACTGAAGGTCCTTCTTCTATCTATCACAGTACGAACGCGGCTTTGCGCCGAAAAGCGTCAGCAATTGGGAGTATCAGCGTTTCTTTCCGCCCCGACCACGCCTGCTTTTGAGGAACTCGAAGCCACTAGTCGATAAGACAGGACACCTGCTGCCCACAGCGCGACGGTGAGTAGATGCTGTGCAACCTCCCCTGCCCAAGCCAAGTATCATTCACTCACTTCACTTATTTACTTCTCCTGCTACTGCAACCATCTTTAATCCATTATCCAGGGACGGCAACTTCCTGGGGCAGTACCGGGGCACGTACCACCTGCCGCGGCACATAACACGCGAGTTTGCGACCAATTACAACCGTTGCCTGAGTGGGCAGTACAAGTACCGCGACTATCCCCGCGATTTATGTTGCTGCGAATTCGAGCGGAATAAAGGTAACTGCGATTGGCGTCTGACATTGGGACGAAAGGGTGACCCTGTCTGGGATAAGCCCGTCTGCCAGACGAAGTGCGAGGGACTGCAGATGCTGCTGGATATCAACAATCAGCATAAGCACTGCAGGCACGCTAAGTGTTTGCCTAGAGTGAGTATTAGTCTAAGATGCACTGCATCCTCTTTGCACACTGCACTGCACTGCACCTTTCCCCGCACCTTACGTCTTGCCCTACCCCCCTCGACCTTCTCTGTAGGGTAAGGAGAAGCTAATACAACGCCCAGCCGACTCATCCATGCGGAATCGCAAGCGTAACCGCAAGCGACAAGTAACCGCCTTTGATTTCAATAAAAGGCAAAATACCGACGGCAAGAAGTCAGCCAGCAAGACGCCCAAGGAAGCGGAGACACCGGCAGCCACAACTGATACACCGGCTCAGCCGGCACAGCCACAGTTGAATAAGTGTGACCAACCAGTCTGTTCCCCAGGATGCCTCTATTACAAGACCTCCCCGTGCTGCCTGCCGCAGGATTACAGCGTTTGCCCGCCCGTCAATTGCCCACCATCTAAGTAGGTCTTACCCCGCACCCTCTAAACGTGCCTCTCATTCATTAGTTCCCTTCATTCTCCTACTGCACTCCCCTTAGATTTTGCAGCTAATACTTGAACCTGCGAACGCATCACACACCGTACCTGGCAGGCACTTATGCCCCCTAAATTGTCCTTGCAATTCGGTTTATTTTTTCAATAGATCAGATAAATATATATAGTTTATATACCTCTTGGGCAGAGCATCTCAAAATTTTTAATTTTTAGATGGCGATATCTGTTAACTGTACCTTATAGTACGTTGTGTAAACATTTACTCAATATCTAACAACAATCTAAATTTCTATAACTATTTTGTTTAACAAATTCGAAATATAAAGAATATAAGAAATTTAAGATACCTATTCAATTAGGAGTCTAACTTCTTTAAGGTTCTCAAAGGTGGATCTTTAGTTTTAATTTTATTAATATTGGTTAAATTGGTTTGCAACACACCTTAGAAGACATCTCGACCTTTTCATGATCTTCTCTTCTAATTCCAGTAAGACATTAAGTCGGACAACCCTATCTTATATTCTATTATAGAGTAGATAGAAACCTACAAGGGATACTTTCTTCAGCATGACTAAGGTAGCCTTTCTTTCTGGTGTCATTTCATTAAAGCCAACCAACTCTATGCTATAGGAAACTATATCTATGTCTATATCTCCCCTCTAAACCCCTTACTTCTCACATTTTATGTCCCTTCATCGTAGTTCTCTCAACATCATAGCAGCTCAAGCACAGCGCACAAGGCACAGCTAATCACAATCACAATCACAACCGCAAATCTCATGTTCATCTCCACCCGTCCTCCAATCATGTTCATGCTCATCCTCATGCCGCAGACAGCGACCCACGACTGATTGAGCATTGTTGTTCCTCCAATCCAATCGAAAATGTCGCAAGCAGCTGTGGCCACAGGTAGCTACAAGTTGCCCGATCTGAGCTACACGCCGGGAGACTTCACAGCACCGGAATACCGTGTGCATGCAGAGGACTTGCAGTATGGCATGGAAAAGGAGTTGCCACTGAATCGTATCTATCTGACCGAACAGGAGAAGGCGCCACGCGCTGGCCAAGTAGACTCCGCAACGGGACGTCAATTTCCGGCATTGGCTGCGGCACAAGCTCGCTACACGGGTCAACTGAACGGAGATCATCAATCCGAATTTGAATTCTCACCAGGCAGGGATCTGATCTCATTGCCTCCGGTGGTAAGCAATCAGCAGCAGAGCTTCAGTACATCAGCGGATCAGCCAGATCCGAGCAGGAAGATGCCTTTGCATTCGATCACAGAGAAGCCCAACGAACGCTGCCCATCGCCGGTGGTGCCGGCCTATGCCAACTTCGAGTTGGCCAAGCGCATGCACCAGGACAATCTGGATCATCAGCCACTGCCCGACTGCGTGGCCGACTTGGCCTTTCGACGGGCCCAGATCAGCGGTGGCCACGGCGGCCTTGCACTCGAGATCGATCCCATTGCAACGGGCGTGGGGGTTAAGACACACAACGCCGGACCGACGCACTGCACCAAGATGAAAGTGTTTCGCCCCAAGACAGGAGGCGGTGTGTTGCCCAAGGCATTCACAGGAGACACTTATCGCGGCATTGGCTCGGCGCCAGCCAAGAAAATGGGAGCCATGGATTTGGCCATTTGCTGGGACTTCAAGCCAGCGAATCCGGCTGACGAGCCACGTCTGGCGCGGCACATAGATGGCTCGAATGATTCGGCGGGACCAGCAGTGTTTACGTGCGTGAAGACGCCACGCGAGGATCAACAGGCTGGAGCAACAGAGCTGGGGCGCTCGGCAGGCGTCTTTACGAGCACATTGGGTGAACCGGACTTCTTCGACAAGGATATATTGCGCCGCAAGACGGACTTTGCGGGACGTGCCATCGAGCGGGACACGGACTGCGCCTGCGACTATTCGCCTCCAGCGCGAGCCAGAAGCGTGTCGCGTGATTCTAGCGCTTCCCACTGTAGGCGTGCGCCCACGCTGGGCATGGACGGGGCCAGGGGAGGTGGAGGAGGCGGTTTGGCTGGGCTTGGCGTTGGCAATCGCCTGGCCAAGCAGTATCAGTCCACGCCCATGCTGGGCGACAAGGCGTATCAGGCGCTGCGTGAGAAATATCTTGGACCGGATACAGACTGTCCCACGTTGGGCGCCCCGCACGATCATCTCCATCATCACCATGCCAGTTCGGGTCCGGCCTGCAAGCGGGATCAACTGATGCGTCGTCCGCCACGTCGCCTGTGTCACAAGGTCGCCCCCGCACCCAAGTGTTGCCCCTCGGCCCATGGCCACGGTCATTGTCTGACCAGCAAAGCAGCCTTTCGTGCCGGCATGCCCAAGCTGAACGCCTCCGGTGACTTTGTCGGTGTGGGTTGCGGCGGCGGTGGTGGCGGCGGCGGTTGCGGCAGTCCGGGCGCAAGTCGTGTGCTAGTCGTGCCACGCCCACGTCAGCCATACGCAAAGAAGAACTACGACATCGACACGCTGGTTCCACCGTTTCGCAGTCAAGCCGGCGGTGCCGGTCAGGGTGGCTATCCGGAGCACTGGCGCCTGTCCAGTGTCTATCAACACGCCTACAAACCCATCGATCAGCGACGTCGTCCGCTGCTGCAGACGGTCTACAAGTAAAGGCACTGGGAACAGATCTACTGACCAGTATCCTCCCGTTCAGAGTTCCAGGTCTTCTCCAGGCCAGGTGGATTCCCTCTAGTTATCTAAGCATTGTTCCATTCGCTCTTTGTTACACCATATTTGTGTTCTTCCAGAGAGTCTTACTTGGAAAATAATTTAGGATTAAGTATAGTGGGTGGAGAGAGGGAGGAACAGGAGGAGAAAAAAAAGGAAGAGCAAGGGGAAGATTGAAAAGGAAATAAAGAAAGGAAGAAGGAAGATGGGGCACAGTAGAAGAGTGGGAAAAAGGATAAAATAGAAAAAAACGTGAATCGAGTGAAGGGTGAAGAGAGAAGGTAATATAGAGAACAAGTAGAACAGTGAACAGAGAAATGAAAGGATCGAAGCGAGAGCAGAGATGAGAAAGGGGGAAAAGTAAAATCGAGTAAAAGAAAACAGGAAAATCGAGAAGATATGAGTTAAAAGACATGTCCTAAGTTTTCTGTGTAGAACTTTTGAAAGTTAGTTATAAAATGATGAAGTTCTTCCACTGTATTTCCCCCTCTACCAGTTTTAGATCTTCCATATTTCCTCCAAAAAGTAGTACATCAGTTATCCATTCAAAACATTGTTCATTACTATAATAAAAACTCTAGTTGTAAACATATTTTTTTTTAATCAAATGCAAAATTGTTAATCCTTGAATTGACAGTGTAGAAATAAATGTATTATGCCATAAGTACACATAAAACAACCTAGAGTGCAAGCAGCTTTAACATTACAATGTTTCATCAAAAGAATCGCAATAGAAAAAAACAAATTTATAAAACTTGAATGTATTAAAGGTGCAAACAATTTAAAAACTTAGCTATAATGTGCATTTAATATGAGGGTGCAACAAAATTGGTAATTGCCATAAAAAACTTGCTTAAAATTCGCATAATAATAATAATGACTTATAACTACTGTCGAAAGGGCGCTATAACTCAGAGGAAACAGTGTACAATTTGATATAATGAAGATATAACTCAAAATCTTGGTTATAGCGCTCTTCGACCCTATAAATAGGTACAAAAAAAAAGAAGAAAATTTAGACAACCAACATGAGTTGCTTTGGGTGCTTTGTAGACAATTTTTGGGTGCTTAAGAGTTTGAGAAGGGTTTAAGGTGCGTCCTCGCCTCACTTGGCCGTCGTGGCATATGCATCATGTGTCTTGTGGAACACATGACGCAGCACGTCGCGAGTGGAACGCCTGATGCTGTTGCGCAGCGTATGTTTCTTCTCGTTGGTCAACTGCTCAATGGGCATGTATTCGGTTTGTGCCACATTGGAACGCAGCTTCATTGTTCGCTCGCTGCTGTCCACAATGGAGATGTCAGCGGGTGCTGTCGTCTCTGCCGCCGGCTGCGGCTGTTTCTGCGGACGACGACGCAAACTATGCCGTATGCTGCTTATGATGTTGTTGTGGTGATGCTGTGCCGGCTCCTCGGACTGCTCCTGTTGTTGTTGCTGCTGATGGTGCATTGGATGCATTAGCTTCCTAATGGACTTGCGTATCATATTGCGGACTCCGTGTCCATTGGACTTGGCAGATTTGTCCGATTTGCTGGACTTGCTGGAGGCTATCGATTGCAGGGACTCCTTGCTGCCTGCAACTGTTGCTGCCGGGCGATAGGCACGCACGAAACGTGCAGGTGCCTTAAAGTCTAACTCATCATCTTCATCCTCCGGCTCCGACTCGGAGGCGTAGGCAACATCGTTGCCATCTAGCACTGGCTCAACTTCGAGTTCGGGATTGGGTTCAGTCACCTTAGCAACCTCAGACGGAAGTTCCTCAATTTCCAACTGCTGTGGCTGTCCTGCCTCTGTCAGTTTCTCTACCTCTTGCTCCTCGGCTGCCTCTACAATCTCAGTCAGCGTCTGTGTGCGAGTGGTGCACACAATGTGCCGCTCCAGCTGCTCGCGCTGTGGCGACAACTGCTGCACCAGCTGCACGTCCACGTCCACTTCTGTCTTGGTTGTCTCCAGCACAATGCCATTCTTGCGAAGCTTCGCCTCATTGATGCTATTCTCCAGTTCCAGCTGGTAGCGATCAAGCTCCTTGCCAATATCCATGCTGCTCTCCTCACTGATGGCGCCCAACGAACGTTTTGCAGGCGCTGATAGTGGCGCCACAGGGGAGAAGACCAATTTGTCAGCCAACAGTTTGCTGGGTGTCAGCTGCGACAGCGACATGCCATTGAAGTCTATGCGACAGCCTACAGTGGGCACAAATGGTAGTCCAATCTTTAGATTTGTGGGCAATGGCTCCTCTGCCAGGGCAGGATTCTCCACTCCTGCAGGATTGCCAGCTACTGCTGATATTTCACTGGGACGATGTATCTCGAAGGGATTCAGCGAGGCGGGCGCATCGCTGCCTCGCAAGTTGAGTGCCTCGTTGACGAAGCACTTTGTAGGCGTGGCCACGGCGCGTACCACCTGTAAAGAGAGTAAAAGTTACTACAAGTTAAGCCCAAAAGCCTTTCTAGGGCCACATACCTCATACGGATTGAACTGCCGTTCCGGCAGCTCAAGATTCAGACCTGGATTCTCAAAGCAAGCGTGCTCCCGTTTTTTTTTCTTGGACGGCTGACGCACAACTTCAAAGGGATTCAGTGGCGGCTGCTGTGACTGCTTCTCTTGGCCCGTCGCCAGATCTGCAATGGATTTAATCTCCAGACCGGGGTGGCCATTAATGAAGGGGTTCAGGTTCTCCGTTTCCTTGGTTATGCGACGCCGTCCGATCAGTCTCTTAGGTGTTGAGCTAAACGCAGCGTTAGTGAAGCATGACGCAGTTCCTGCTGCACCAGTAGCAGCAGCTGCCTCTTCAGTTTTTAAGGGTGGATTTGGTTTCAAGCCAGTTTCCCTTTTGCGTTTGCGCGGCGTCTCGTTGTTAAATGCAGCCAGTGCAGCGATGCTCTTTGTTTCCAGCATTTTAACACTGTTATCTTTAATTCACACTAATTAACTAGCTTATTTAACTCTTTTTAATGTTGTGTGTACAAGGATTAAGGCTCAAAACAAATATGTATACAAATGCCAATAGTCCGTCTCAAATAATGCGCACCATTTTGAATGAACTCTGCCAGTGTTATGAATGATCAAAATATCAAGGTTGTGCATTTTGACTTACTGCTAACGTCTCAATGTGAGTGTCAATTTTTTTAAGAAGAAGAAGAGCTAAACAGCCGTCTTTCCATATTTAAATTACAAATAACATATTTGCCACTTTAAATAATAAATAATAACTAGTAAAGTAAATTAAATTTTAATAAACTCAGTTTATTCTTGATAAAACTGCAGCGCAATTTCAAATTTCATACAATAAGCCAACAGTCGATACAATCTTATCGATGTCATAAATTTACAAAACCTATCAGTGTCTACTTCCAATATACCTCACACTCAAATAATAAATTATAGTTGCAAATATACAAATAATATAAGGATTATAATTGTCTAAACATTTATATTTGTAATTTTAATTACCACTCATATTTTATCGAAACGCCTTTCTTGATTTCGATCAATTTCGGCGCAGTTGAAAATGTGTGGTATTTTTGCAGTTGAAATTACAGCCACACTGCACTTGACTAAAATTTGAAGACAAGCTGAGCGCATTTTTTTGAGGTGTTTATTTTGTTTTTCTCTGACAATGGACCGCTACGCGGTTAGCTCCCTTGTGGGCCAAGGTTCATTTGGCTGTGTCTACAAAGCCCAACGTCGCGATGATGACAAAGTGGTGGCCATCAAGGTCATATCCAAGGTGCGTCTGGAACTGTTGCCCTCAGTTTGTAAAAAAAACGTAGCTCAATAACTACCTAATTAAGCTATTTGCTTGCAGCGAGGGCGCTCGACCCGTGATTTGAAGAATCTGCGTCGTGAATGTGAGATCCAGGCACGACTCAAACATCCAAATGTCATTGAAATGATTGAATCATTTGAATCGAAGTTCGATCTGTTTGTGGTCACCGAATTTGCGCTCATGGATTTGCATCGATATTTGTCTTTCAATGGCGCAATGCCGGAGGAGTATGCACAGCGTGTTGTCTGTCATTTGGTATCGGCCCTGTATTACTTGCACTCGAATCGCATACTCCATAGGGATCTGAAGCCGCAAAATGTTCTGCTAGACAAGAATATGCACGCTAAACTCTGCGACTTTGGGTTGGCGCGTAACATGACAATGGGAACACATGTGCTGACCTCTATCAAGGGAACGCCGCTGTATATGGCACCAGAGCTGCTTGCCGAGCAGCCTTACGACCATCAGGCGGATTTGTGGTCACTGGGATGCATTGCATACGAGAGCATGTCGGGACAGCCTCCCTTCTGTGCTACGTCCATACTACATCTTGTCAAGATGATCAAACACGAGGACGTCAAATGGCCCAGCACTCTGAGCAGTGAGTGCCGTTCGTTTTTGCAGGGTCTGCTTGAAAAGGATCCTGGCATGCGTATCTCTTGGACGCAGCTGCTGTGTCATCCCTTTGTCGATGGCAAACTGTACATAGCTGAGGTGCAGGCAGCTCAAAGTTCGCCATTTATTAATCCCCATTTGGCCAAGAACGTCAGGAAGCAGCAACAAGCGAGGTAAGTTTACCAGAAGGAATATAATTTTCCAATTAAGTATTAAACATCCTTTGCCGTCTTTAGCCAAATTGGTGCCGATTTGGGCGATGTTCTGGCACCACTCAAGCTAAGTGATGTGATGAATGAGAACTTGACCACATCTCGTGACAGCATCAATGCCATAGCACCCAGCGACATTGAGCAACTGGAAACCGACATGGAGGACAATGTGCATCGGGTTATTGTGCCGTTTGCAGATGTTTCCTACAGAGATCTACCCAGAGAAGCGATTCTTCCGGCAGCTGCTCTGGGCAATGGTGTTCTGGCAGCTGTTGCCATGCCGGTTGTCAATTCGCAGACTTGCTTCGTCAGCGGCAACTCAAACATGATACTGAATCATCTCAACGACAATTTTCCCAACGAAGCGCCCACATCGCAGAGCGCAGCCAAGTGCATGAAGTCCAAATTGAAGATGGCGCTGAATATCAAACAATCGCGTAGCAAGGATCTGGAGAAACGCAAGCTTAGCCAGAATTTGGATAACTTCTCGCTACGCCTCGGCCAGAGCATTGACGTTGAGGCTCAGCGCAAAACAACCGAGATGCTGACACAGCAATCTCAATTGCATTCACAGCAGCTGGCGTTGCAGGAGAAGAAGGCGCAGGCACAGATGAAGCAATCGATGCACTCCACCAACGATGAGAAACTCAGCAGTGAGTAAGTATCTTCATTATGTGATCTTCTTTGAAATCTAACTAATCGTCTAATGCATCAGCAATTCACCTCCGTGTCTGCTGCCTGGCTGGGACAGTTGCGATGAATCCCAGAGCCCTCCCATTGAGAATGACGAGTGGTTGGCGTTCTTGAATCGTTCCATACAGGAGCTGCTCGATGGTGAATTCGATTCACTGAAGCAACATAATTTGGTCAGCATCATTGTTGCTCCACTGCGCAACTCGAAGGCCATACCCAAGGTGCTGCAGAGTGTTGCACAATTGCTCTCGCTACCCTTCGTGCTGGCCGAGCAGCATTTGATAGCGGATGCTATCAAGAATGTCTACATCGATGTCAAGCTGGTGCCCAATCTCATGTACGCCTGCAAGTTGCTGCTTTCCAATCGTCAGCTCACAGACTCGGCAGCTTCACTACCGCCAGCAACAACGAATCCGGCTGTCTCAATGAGTCGCACACTGCGCAGTGTCTCCGAGTTGAGTGACGAGGAGATGAGCACCGCCTGCAGCCTGTACGAACTGGTCTGCCATCTGGTGCATCAACAGCATCAGTTTCTCAATCAGTTCTGCGATGCTGTGGCAATACTCGCCGTCAACGACATGTTTATCAACTTCCTGACCCACGGTATGAAGTCTAAAGAAGTCCAACCCAAGCAATTGAAGATTATAATTTTCGATATCTTTGACAGATTTCAACGATAGCAACGCTGTGCGTTTAGCCAGTTGTATGCTGGCACTGTTCTGCTGCGTTCTGCGCGAGCTGCCGGAGAATGCTGAGCTGGTGGAGAAGATTGTCTTTGATCCAAGATTGCGTCTTAGTGTTTTGTTGCAGAGTCGCCATCAACTGCTGCGTCAGCGCGCCTGTCAGATGCTTCTGTTGCTGGCGCGATTCAGTTTGCGTGGCGTGCAGTGCATCTGGAATACGGATTTGAAGAACGCTCTGCAGGCACTGGCCGATCAGCAGACATGCGCATCACTGCGTCTTGAGGCTGCCCAAACCCTGGACGAGCTTAGTCAGTTTAGCTTCTTTGTTGCCCAAGCAAGTGCTTAGATTTAATCGAACTTAACTCCACAAAAAAAAAAAAGGAAGGGAATACTTTTAATCTTATATAGTGTTTAACCAAACAGATCCTGTAGGTTGCCTTGGAAGTAGTCGAGTAGATCGTTCAGATAGTTGCCGAAGCTATCGAAGCCGAGTAGATAGCCGCCGTTGCAATCCTGTTCGTACATCTCGTTCAGTTTGGACACATCTTTGTCAGACAGGCCACGTCGTTGACCCAGCGAGGCGTACGGATCCTATTAGATTGTAGATCGAAGGGATAAGTGATTTTTATCAATGTAATCGAGCTTAATATTAAATTATGTCTTAACTTATATACTATACATAGTATGTATTCATAAATACTCGAATTATTCATAGCAATTGTCTCGCAAATATCTTGATGTATTTCTAGATGTTTAATTGTGATTTTGTGTTTAAAAAATAAACTTTAGTAAATGTGATTTATTATTTCAAAATGACTGGATGTATATACGATAAATGGGAGTCTAAATAAGAAACTTTGATGAGCACGTACTCAAAAATCAGTGTTAACAATGCAAAAACTATTGAAATTCAATCAAAAAAATACTGCTATTGACTATCAATTGATCTTATTTGATTAGTCCTGCGAAGCAAAAAATACTGTATTAAATTATCGATTGGTCATATTTGATTTAGTTTTGCTAAGCAAAATATACTGTTCTTGATAATCGATTTATTTTATTTGAATTTTTTCTTGCTATGATTGATTAATAAAAAAACAACAAATCAATATCGATATGAATTATAGCATATACCCTGTATACCCTGCAAATTGCTTACCAGTGGCTCAATGGTGGCCTTGCCGTTCTTGCTAAATGCACGGGAGCTGTAGTGCATGACGCTCTGGTAATCGTATTCAACGCCAAAGTTGGTAATATGTGTCCGCGCGTACTTGTTAAAGTTGTGGGCGTGGCCATCCAAGATGTTCTCCCAGTTGATCTTCACGTACTCGTCGCGCTCCGTGGCGCTCTGTTGGTGATAGAAGCCGAGTGCGTGCAGCAACTCGTGCACCACGACGCCGTGCGTGACACATTTGGGGGTATTCAGATTGAGTACCTGACCGCCCTGACGACGACCCACGCTGGACCAGCAGCCAGAGTAGTTGCCCTTGATCAGCAGCCAATGCTTGTCGCCCTCCTCATACGGCCGGAAGCGTATGCAGGTGCGTTCGTGGTACTCCTTGAACGCCTTCAGAATGATCATGGTCTGGTTGGCCGCTGTGCCAGTTAGCTTACAATCGTGAATTATCGCCAATAGATAGATATATATGTGTATATGCGTGCAAGCTCTGGCTACTCACTGAAGTCCTGCGGATCGATGTAGAACGGTACCGCGGCATCAGGCCAGGTCTGGCGCTCGTTGAGCAATCCATTGCGCAGTAACTCGCGATGCAGCATGATGTCACCCTCAAAGAGGCCGCAATGCTCCCAAATATTGCTGTCACTGTTCTCCGTCCAGTAGTCGAAGGCGGCACCTGGTGGTAAAGAAAGGGGAATAAGATGGACAATGAGCAATGCAGCTGATCTATGACCATTTCCGGTCTGTATACAAACTGTTTTGGAGTCGCAGCATTTGCATGTTTGCACCCCAGCGAGGGGGAGGTGGCACCACAGGCTCAAAGCGCCCGATTGCCGCTGATCCAGGCTTAATCTGCTCCAGGCTTAGGCTGAACACAATGAGCAGTGCCAACTGTTGCCATTGGTTGTGGATGATAAGCGTGCGTCGCGGCATGATTGTGGTGAAAGAAACGCCGGCCCTCGCGTCCCATTGCTTTTATATTTGGCCACAGCTGACGACGCAGCGCAGCGAGCAGAGACAGAGCCCAAGGTGGCGACGACGATGGCGATGGCGATGGCGATGGCGATGGTGACACAGCGACAATTGAAAGTATTTGTGTACTCGCGATTGGTCGTGCCTACGACGGCGCCGACGACAATTTCATCGCCCACGCGGCTCCATTTATGCATAACGGATTTATTGCGCCCTAACCCTCAAACGGGTATATCGATTAATTCGTTTTACGATGTAGCAATTCGAGTGTTTATTGGGATGCGTAGTTAGCGGGCAGTATTAGTAATGCCAATTTAATACCACTAAAAAAACTATCGAAAATCAGGCCATAAATACTGCAATTGATTATCGATTGATTTAGATTGCTATTGGCGGTCAACGGATTTAACATAAGTAAAGAAAACTTTGAATGGTACTAACTGTTTACTATTTACACTTTGTATAAATAATTAGCTTGCAGAGATAATAGTTATTTTATAAGGAATGCTCAGTTTTTCCTAATGAGAATCTTTTATGGCCTTTGTTTTATGTGCTTATGTTCAGGGAAAGAGTATTCTAGTGGCGCTGCGAAGAAAGTTGCTTTTATTTCTAGTGGTAATTGACGTTGTGCTCTCTCTTTCAACGTTCGCTGCGTATTTAAATTCCCTTGTCTTTTACGGCTTTTAATTTCATATTTAACTGGGATATTGGGTTATCAGCGGCAACAGTGCGCGCATATGAAAATAGCACAGCGAGACCAAGACCAGCGGAGGCACACAGTGCGTCGTGACAGTTTATTACCAGCTGGTGGCACTGTGTACACTGACTGCAAAAACGGTGGTCGACGGCATCCGCCGACATGCGTTTGGGAAAGTTGCATGCAACAATTGTTGCCGTGCCCGGAAATTAATGAAATTTAAAAGAGAATATCGAAATCTCACAGTTCTGAAATTCAAATACCAAAATTGGGAATGGTTCTAAGATTATTTACAAATGTGATTTTAAAAGACAATAAAATGAAACTTCGCGCCTTCGAAGAGCCCCCAAAATATATATTGTGTATTAAATTATCTGAGCTTTTTAATGTTCTTTTAATGTCTAAAAAATATAGGAAATACATACTATATATTTTTTTTTTTAAATTTTTAAGAAAGGATATTCGTATGTTAAGTTCTTTACATCGACAGAACATCTTAATGTATTTATATTAAAAGTATATATAAGATATATTAACTTGAAACAGTAGAAGGAAAAAAGGACAAGGTGTGATAAGGAGAATGGGAATTCACTTGAGATTGGAGCAAACTCTGGGTCTTGAACATGAACAAAACCCGCTCACGTCGACAGGTGACGTCTTGAAAGTCTAATCAACCGCGTTTGGGCAGTGACAGTGAATGGTGCGGGACGCTTCGATCGACAGAGTTCTTTGAACCTGTTTGTAGTATCTGTTCGATGTAGATTGATTACTTCGCTGATTATTGCAGGCGGCAACGCAGTCTCTCTCTCTCTCTTTCTGTCTTCAGTCTCTTGTTTCTTCTAGTCTCTGGAATCTCTGGAATCGGATGGGTTGGTTAGCATGCTCAGGCAGTCAATTGAGCAATCACTGCAAGAGACCATCAAAGTGATCTAAAGTATCCGAGCGGCTGTAGCAAAAGTGAACACACACACACACACTCACCACGAACGACAAACGAGTTCTCCCTTTCTCTGACCCAGACCCGCACAGCACTCTAAGTAGTAGGTCAGTGTAGACGAAACCCAATTATGTAGGTCGCCCAAGTCGAAGAGTACCAGCTAAGCTAACCTCGTGCCGATGACCGAAGACACGCACACACACACACACACATACAGACATGCAGACAAAAACGCCCACCAGTTGGCGCAGTGACCCCCAATCGTAGCGGTACATTGACCTCACAGCGGAGTTTAAGCTAAAGTTCGCGCTGTGCTTGCTGGCTGTGGAAAGAGCTGAACAGATGCGTTTGCCTGCTTCCGGCTGTATCTAGGCATCATTTTGGCTCTATATTCTTTGCATCGAAAGATATTGACATAAGTTTGTATGGCATATTAAGCAATATTGTTTAAAAATAAAAAATAAAAATAAATATTATAACAACAGCATTTTTTTTTTAAAGGGGATCTGTTCTGCGACCTATATGATCTATTCTACCCCTGCTGAGCTTAGAGCTCCATTGACATTTCAGAGTTTCCTATGAATTTCTTTAGATTATAATATATTAATCTTAAATACGTAATATCTCTAAAGATTTGATCTCTTCTTGTTAAATTATCTGTTTAGATGCGCATTTGATAAGTTATATTACATTATAATAAGACGGAAGGAGCTGAAGCTGCGCTGCTTACACGGTCCATCAAGCCAGGCATTTTATAAGTGAATTATAGTAAATATACTTTCTAATTTAATGCTTTGTTTTATACTTCGTATAACTTGATCGATTTGGACAAAGAATTGAATAATAAAGAACTTTGTTTTCTTCTCGATCTTCATCAGATCATGCAATTTGGTTTACTTTATGTGCATTTCGCATAGCTCTGTAAAGTTTGTTGGAGCCTACAAGTGAACAATACAATAGGCTGCTACGCTGTGCCGTTCTATTCATTCTATTCACACAGATCAGATCTTTGTACAAACAAGCAAAAGCTATTTCCCGTGGACTGTCGACTTTAATTACAGGTACAAGCAATAGACCTGTTCGCCGCCAGATTAAAGAATGCATCTCTTGCTCGAGGAGTGTATGATGAGGGAGGACGGGGGGAGGGGGGGATTGCTGCATTCTCGATCGAGGGAAAGGCCTTCCTGCTTTGAGTGAAGTGTAGTGAGTGTGCCACAGATTTCTGGTTTGCTTGCTGCACTTTCACTGCAACAACAACAACAACAAGACACACATGAAGCACCTGAAGCAGCACGAGGAAAATTGCACCGAAATCTAAGCGATAATGCGAGGTGATTTTGAGAACATTTTGGTCATGGCAACTGGAATTTCCCGAACGCGGCGGATGCACCAACCAGCTAGCTACATCATAAGGCAAACTCAACTTCAACAGCAGCAGCAGCAACAACAGCAGCAACAACAACGCATTTGACTTACTATCTGAGATGTACTTGATCTTTGTCGAAAACTTGACACACTTTTTTCGGTCAACGGCTGACGGCAACCACTTCCAGTCGCAGTCGCAGTCGCAGTCGCAGCGCACAACTCCAGCTTTTAGCTTTAGTCTTAGCTCCAGTCAAGCGGAGAGACTCTCCGAGCAGCGGAAAATTCGAGGGAAATCGCTGGCGCTGCCTGCCGCATGCCGCATGCTGCATGCTGTCGTTGTGTTTTCATCGTCGTCACTCAAAAGCAATTTTCAATTGAGAAAGTTTCGCGGCCAAAGATTGCAAATTTGAGACAAGCACTGAAGCTTTGATGACCACCTCTCCCTCTCTCTTTATACCTTGCCCCATCTGGGAGCAACTGCATGTCGTGTCTATTCTATTGATCGCGCATCTAGCAGCAACTTCTCCCCTAGGCCAACTAGGCAGAACTTTTCCCAATTTGCTGCGACCCGAACTTATCGCAAGACCGTTTTTTTTGCCATTGCCAATTTGAATTCTTAGTTGGAGACACTCCTTTGAAAGGATTTATGAGGCAGCAGAGTAGAAGAGAGTTTATGAAATGTATTGTATTTGTTTATCTACTACTGGATCAGAATAAGGCATCTTAATAATATATATATACCTAATGGGTAAATGGGTATTGTAAGTTATGCATTATAACATGCAAAAGGATACATTCTGAGTCTCTCAAAGCATACGTATTCTTCATAATCAGCAACAGAAGAGTTACTTCTGTCATACCTATCTGTATAATCTCAGAGACTAAAGTAGCTAGGGTGACTGTATTTGCTGGAAATATGTCTTAATATGGCACGCAAAGAATATTTATATTTGAATTCGTTCACGCCCCCTTGCGACTCTATGAATCGATTATAACCTAATTTGAAGCGTAATTTTGAAGCACGAATGTCGTTTTTGTCATGCACAATAACTATTACCATACATGTGTATATATTAGAGTTTGGCCACGCCCCTTTCTGCCCCTTTGAATCTTTAAAAATCAAACTGCAAGCGTATAACAGTCGAGAACATCTGATTATATTCAACGCTGTTTCTTTCAGACGAATTGGCACACTTCAACACATACCCTACAATAGCTGAAGTTCTATATATATAATCTTCTATATAGGTTCGCTACAGGTGCAGGTCGGAAATGTTTTGCTAGTTAAAATCTCGTGCAAGCTTTGTGTGCGTTTGGCATGTCTATTGGCTCAGATTTCTCCAATTACTTTAAGCTTCAGTTGCTGCTGCTGTTGCTGCTGCTGCTGCTGCTGCAAAAGATCAGCAACAATAATAACAACAACAGCAACAGCAGCAACGACAACAAAGCGCATCGTTGGCTGACACAAAACTGTCATCAACATATCAGCGACCGCTGAAGCCTCACAGTGAATGTCAAGAGCAACAACAGCAACATCAGCGTCAACAGTTGCTGCAGTGCGACAGCAATGGCAAATTTAATCGCTGTGCAACAACAACAACAACAACAACTGCGGCATAAATGGCCTGGCAGTGCGTAATAGTAAAAAAAAGCTGCCATATTGTTGTAGTTGCTGCTGCTGCTGCTGACAGCTTTTTTTCTCAGCTCATAATTGAATAGAAATGTGTGTGACAACAGCAACAACAATGACAATATAATGTTGCAGTTAATTTCACCCGACCGGAAAGTCAATTGCGCTTTTCACTGTGTTACGACACCAAATGCAAAGTGCAGCAACAGCAACAGTAGCAGCAGCGACAGCAGCAACTGCATCAAATAAGCCAAACCAGTTGAGGCAGTTTCCTTCCGGAATCAATTATTTTTCACTTTGCCGTTTTTGTTTCACGTTCATGGTCACAAATCTGCAGCAACTGACACTGTGCAGCAGCTGCAGTTGCCGCACTGCGGCGAGTCAGTGTGTCAGTAGTGAATGCAGCAACAGTAGCAGCAGCACCAACAACAGCAGCAGCAACAGCAGCAGCAGCGCAGCCAGCGCAGTTTTTTGTTATTATTGTTGTCGTTCATGGTTGCGGCTGTGGTTGCCTTGTGATTTGTTTGTTGTTGTTGCTTTTTTCATATTATCAAATGTGGTTGTTGCTGTTGTTGTTGCTGTTGTTGTTGTTGCTGTTGTATGTTTGTTGGTTTTCGTGCTGCCAATTTTACCCATATTTTTTTGTATTGTAGTTTTGTTGCTTTTGTCGCATCGTCACCGACTTTGCTGCTTCCCATTTGTTGCCGTTTTCAGAGTTTTCCGAGAAATTTCTATCGGCAATTTGAGTTTGAGCTTAATTGGGGAAATTCATTTTTTATTTCTGTTTTTTAATGTACGCATTTGGCGAAAGTATGTTGCAGCAGCAGTCCCGACCTCACGGATCATCATATGGATCATAGCACATAAATAGGAATAGCTTTCTTTAACCGATTGTCACGATGATGTTTCTCTGGATTTTCTTCATTCGTTTTCTTAACAGACTTCAATGATTGTTAGCACTATTTGGGTGCTGAGAACTAGTTAGAATTATATATTGTTAAGGTGTAGCCGATAGCAAGAATGAAGAGAGATCCATCATATTTGTATAGATTGTAAGGTTTTCTATATATTATGTTTTATTCTTATATGGTAGATAGTTTAGTTCTCATGACTTCGTAAAGTTAATTGAGAATAATGTTGGAAAGAACTATCTAAATAGTTCATTATAATGCCATAGGAACTGTGTGTGCTGTCTTTATTCTTTCTTTATAGCAATTAATATATGATAGGCCCACTTATTATTCAGCTATATAGACAATTAACTATATTTCAATGTTTTGCTTAAAGAGAAACAATGAGAAATAATATATAATAATAATACTCATTACATACAGCAAGAGGCTGTATTAAACGAATGTTTGACATCTCTGACAAAATGTACCACAACGAAATTAAGAGGGAAGTAACAAAAATACTTACGGACAACGACTTTCCAAAATTCTTAATCAAGAAACTTATACAAAAATATCAGGAAACACCGAGGGACAACAAAAATAGACAACTAAAATTATATAAATCTCTTACCTATGTACCTACACTATCCGAAAGGTTCATGAGATCTGACTGTTACAATAGTGCAGAAGTACAAATAGCACATAAACCGTTCCATACACTCAGACATCTCTATAGTAACACAAAGTCTAAAATAACTGCACTAGACAAAAACAATGTTATATATAAAATTCCTTGCAGTGGCAACATTACTGAAACATGCGATGGAGTGTATGTAGGAACGACAAAATTAAAATTAAAAACAAGATTAGCTCAACACAAATCAGATTTCAAATTACGCCACCAATGTACAACACAAAAAACAGCTCTCATGACCCACTGTGCAAACAAACACCACTCTCCCAATTTTGACGCAACAACAATACTACAACAAGAACAACACTATGCTAAACGTTACACTCTCGAAATGCTACACATAATCAACACACCAACACAAGATAGATTGAACTACAAAACGGACACAGAAAATTGCGCTCATATATACAGACATTTACTTCCTAAGCTAGTTAGGAACTCCGCGCCAGCAAGAGCAGACGTGTCAAACTAATGTATGTAATTTAGTATTGTTCAGTTTAGTTTTTAGTTTTATAAACATTGTTTTTTTCCATTTTGTAATTTTATAATTTTATGTTTTAGCCCTGAAGACGGTTACCGTTGAGTAACCGAAATATATCGGAAAGAAATTAAAAACAAATTGTTTTTATATTTTTTAACCCTTGACCTCGAGCCAGCTATAATGAGTGTAAAACATAAAGGTCGCCAAAACTCAAGTATAATAATAATAAATAATAAGAAATAAGAAAATAATAATATAATATAATAATAGAAGATATTCAGTTGGAGTCTTTTTCAACGTAGGAAAGTATCTTAATATTCGAAATGTAAATCTTGTATCACCGATTAATAGTTATTTATTATTAATTTATTATATAAAAATGAATGATTTGAATAATTTGCTCAAATCTAAACTGATTTCGCTGCGAAGCACAGTTCTAAATTGTTCTGCTGCTGAATGTGTGTCAAATTCTGATGCATTTCCGGACATTTTCACTGTCTCGTTGGGGTAGAAATGAAAGACTTAGGCAACGAACTTGCTAGAAAACTTGCAACAATTTGCAAGCAGAGCGAAAGTTATCTTACACTTGATTGATTACCAACTTTCTACTCCTACGGATATTATAATATCTGCAATTTGAAATGATTCTGAGCGACACGCAGTCAAGACAGCTAGACGGAGAGGCAGAGCGAGAGAGAGAGAGAGAGAGAGGGAGACGTAGTAGATCGGAAACATGTTATTAAATCTGTTGAAATGTTGCACAGCGAAAGCAGAACATTTGAATTTCTATGTGAAGTGAAGGCAACATCAACAATAGCAGCAGCAGCAGCAGCAGCAGCAATAGAAGCAACTACAACAACAGCAGCAGCAGCAGCAATTGCCGCCCCGCTGCACGCTCCTCAGCAAATGTTAATGAACTTTGCATGCATAAATTACAGCGACAACAACATCAGCAGCAGCAGCAGCAGCAGCAACAACAACAACTGCAACAAGACTCGCTGCAACATCCGCCTTGCGCTGCTGTTGCTGCTGCTGCTGCACTCTCCATTAGTTTTGCATACGGCAAAGTTTTCTTTTTTGTGTTTTTATTGCTGCCGTCACTGCTGCTGCTGCTGCTGTCGCTGCTGCTGCTGTTGCTGCTGCTGCTGCTGTGCCAAATCTTTGCGAATGTGGGACACGCTGCGCACGCTGCCATTGAAGCGGATGTAGTTTTGGCTTCGGCTTCCTCTTGCCGCTTATCTAACCAGCCAGGGACCCAGACCCAACTGCCTGCCAGTGTGCCACTGCCTCTGCCTCTGTCTGTGTGTGTGTGTGTGTGTCGCTGCTGGGTTCAATGCGCATACGCCGTGTGGTCCGTCACAAGGCACCAGAAGGTAATCAGCTGTTTGTGGCATTTCATGCACTCTTCGCCTTCTCTTTACAATGCGATTTCGCTCGATTTGCCTCTCTTGCATTCTCCACTCTTCCACAATTGCTGTCGCTCTCTCTCTTTCTCTCTCTCTCTCTGCCACTTGGAGCGGCGCTTGAGCGCTTTTCGACCATTTTGTCTCAAACATGTTCGAAGCTGGTTGCAGCTGCGCCTCTTATCACTTCTGATTAGCGCTTACGCGACGCGCAGCTCGCGCCATTCGCCAGCGTGCCGTTGCGTCAATGAGACGCGTGCGCTCCGCCTGAGATGAGGCATGCAACGATGCTGCACCAACTGTTCATACTGCTGCTGCTGCCGAAATCTTTTGATAAGAGTTTTCTGTTTTTTTTTTTTGTACCATATATTGATTTTATGCTGCGCATCTGTCGCAAGTTGTCAGTGCAATTTTGTTGTTGCTGTTGTTGTTGTTGCGGCAGCAACATCATTCATTGATGCTGTTGCTCTCGCTGCGACGTCGTCGTCGTCGTCGTCGTCGTCATCGCTGCTGGGGCTTCTAGTAGTTTGCCTCCGCTCGTCTCGATCGTTTTCATCGTCATCGTTGCCGCCGCCGTCGTCGGCGTCGTCAGCGTCGTCATCGTCGCTGGTTGCGGTTGCGAGTTCAATGACATTTCACCTACTTGTATTCAAATTCGAATAAAAAGTGTAATAAAACGAAGTGCTGTGTAGACTGAGGCTGGGCAACTGATACGGAGGCTGGCAATGCCACCGCTGCACACGCAGCACAATTAGAGCTGTTCTATGGCATTAATGACTTTTACTTTCAGGACCTTCTTTTCGATTAGTATTAAATGTTATCGATATTTTCATTTGACTTAGATGCAGTTTATGTTTGCGAGAGGAAGTTTACAAATCGTTAAGGATTATTAAGAGTATGATAAGTTCGCATTCCTTAACCCTACTCGACTCTTTTTAGTCTTGTCTGTCTGTATGAACACTTATATCTCAGTGACCATAAGAGCTAGGGTTACCAAGTTTGCTGGATATATGTTAAATTATTGCGCGCAGAGAATGTTTGTAGTTGAATTCGACTACGCCCCTTTTTGATGCCGTAAATCGACAGTAATCGAGCTCAACGCAAGAAAGTTGTATGCTCTTATAGATATAGTTGGATATGATATAAAGTAGATAAGTATTACTCTTCTTTTTCTTTCTCTTCGACTACTGCTATAATATTTTATATCGTATCTCTCACTCACAAAGCGGCTCAAAGCTCGTAAATTGTTGTTGCTTCTGTGTAAAGAACCTTCAGTATCTGCAGCCGCAAAAAGAAATTGTACGGCCTATTTGAGTTGGTATTGTAGTTGCTGTAGTTGTAGTTCTTGTTGCCTTCTCATGTTGAGGGCTCCTCTATGATTCTGGCCTACTGATGTTGGCATCGTCTTGACGTTTTTTTTTTTTTTTTGAGGCAATTAAAAAGTTGTAGAGCCGAACGTCCGCTTGTCTCGCATTTGTCTGTCCGTTGCTTGTTTGTTGTCCGTTGTCAGTTTGGGGGCTGTTTGTTTGCTGTGCTTGTATTACGGTTGTTTGGCCAAATTTACCGTTGCCTTCTTATTTGTAATGTGTAAAAGCCTATGACGATTGCTTTCTTTAACACCGATTTGAATATGGACTGGAAGTGAGTGAGCGCGAGCACACGACGTGCCGGGTGGGCATGGCTTATGCACTTGTGTGTAGTATATGATATTGTGATATTTAATATAAAGCAGAGATAATATAGAGCTAGTATTGGTTATAGATTAGCTGCGAGTTGAGTTGTTCGTTGGTATTTCATAAATTTTAATTATAATTTATATGTTTTGCATATTGTTACAGCTAAAGTCTGAAATATCTGAATTGCTTTGGAAATCTTTAATACTTCGGATAAAGATAAAGATATGGAGATATATAATGGCAAATGTAATTCTTTAAAAGCGCTGAGAACATCATCACGGAAAATAAACTAACAAAATAGGTTAAAAATAGTTTAAAATAGGTTGCAAAATAGGTTAAGAATAGGTTAAAAAAGTTCAAAAAGGTTAAATTAGGTTAGATTAAAAAGGTTAAAAATAGGTTATAAAACACGTTAAAATAGGTTGCAATATAGGTTAAAATAGGTTAAAAAAGGTTAAATTAGGTTAGATTAAATAGGTTAAAAATAGGTTAAAAAAGGTTATAAAATAGGTTAAAATAGGTTGCAATATAGATTAAAAATAGGTTTAAAAAGGTTAAAAAAGGTTAAAAAAAACAATAGGTCAAAAAAGAGGTTTGAATATTATTGAATATTTGTGTATAAATAATTCATTCATTTAAATACAGATTCTTTGTAATATCGACTACCGATTTCAGGAACAATTCAATTGAAATTATCCTTAAAAAATGTTAATTTTATATAGCAAAAACAGGACAGCTTTGAAAAAAAGATAGATCTGTTAGGAAAAAGGGTAAACAGGCAATACAGGTAGATATAGCGCAACGACAGTCGACGAAGATGAACACTGATGCTGCTGCTGCTGGTGTTGCTGCTGCTGTTTGCTGTTGCTGCTGCTGTTGTTGCTGGCGTTGAGCACATTCATATTTTACAACTTTCGGAGATGCTTTCACTTCCATACCAACAAATTGGCAGCTGCGGCTTCTTGCTGCTGCTTATGTGACCCACGAACGAGATACGGTATGCAGTAGCAGCAGCAGCAACAGCAACAGCAACAGGAGCAACAGCAACAGCAACAGCAGCAGCAGCAGCACGGCTAGCACCAACAACAATTAATTTGCACGCTGCAATCTATATAATAAACAATTGGATCGGAATCCAGAATTGAAAGAAGTGCAATCTAGCGATGATTTTGCACAGTGTGATTAAGCCTACGTCACATACTTAAAAAAGATACAAATTGTATCTTTAGCTGCCGCTAGTTGTCTCTGTACCTGCAACTGAAGCTTTGTCTGCCTCCGTGTGTGTGTGAAGTTAGGGCGCCGTATCTGTGTGTGGCAATAAAACACACAGCAGCAACAACAAACACAAGGAAAAAGAGGCAAAACCGAAGCAAAAGCAAAGCAAAGCAAAGCAAAAGCAAAAGCAACAACGTGAATATTATCATTAGCATAAATAATGGTGAAAAATGAAACATACACACAGCGCCGCGCAGCAGTCGACTGTGCGACTCTGCGACTGTGTACGTATGTGTGCGTGTGTGTGTGTGTGCGAGTGTGTGAGAGTGTGTCTCTCTCTGTATGTTTACAACACACATTTCAAAAGTCGGTGACTGTGGCACTGAGTTAGTAGTGCGTTAAGTCAACGAACGCTGCCGCGCAGACGCCGACTGCGCCCGCAATGGCAGCAGCAACAGCAGCAGCAGCAGCAGCAACAACAGCAACAGCCACCATCGTAGCGTCGACGTCGACGCAGCATGCCCTGTCTCACTCTGTTGGCCTCTGTTGGGGCTGCCACCGCCCGCTGCTCGAAATCCGCGTTTTGGCAGCCGCAGCAACTGTTGCTGCTGCCGCTGCTGCTGTGGCTGCTGTTGCTGCTGTTGCTGCTGTTGCTGTTGCTGCTGCTGGGGCCACGTTTGCATGACATCGATGGACGATGACGGCGTCGCCGCGTCGCTGTCGCTGTCGTTGTCGATGTCATCGTAATGCAAACGTAAACGCACTTATAATTTGGCGTTTTGGTTGCTTTCACAAACGTTGCACGTTGCTGTTGCTGTTGCTGTTGCCTCTGCTGCTGCTGCTGTAGCTGTCGACGCGGCGTTGCTGCCGGCTTCAGCGCGTAAAGTTTGCTTTTGAATTTTTGTTGTTGTTGTTGGTTTTTTGTGTTTTATTTATTTTTTTATTTCTTTTTGGCAAACTGACAAGTTTATTGAACTTTTCACAGTTCTCAAGTCTCGGTCTCAGCTGGTCTCAGCTGGGTCCGTCATCGTAGAGAGCCGACAGCGCAGTCGTCGCTGGCGGAGGGGCACGCATCGACTTTCTCCACAATCGTCATCAACTTATCAATTTGTTGGCCCTTGTCTTTGCCTACTCGGCCCCGGCCCCGGCCCAGGCCCGTCGTTATCAGCCCATCATAGTCGTAGTTGTGTTAATTACTTCAACTCATTATCATCGTTGGGAATGAGTAGATGACATACAGACTCACTACACACTTAGTACATACTAAATAAAAGAAACACATTGTGGGAAATTCTTAATTACTTTCATAATGCATTAGCTCGTTCAGTCATTTAGTTCCGAATTGGGGCATCGCACTCTTTAGTTTGTACTCTCCAGGAGTGTGAATCCATTTCTTTAAAGAGGCTTTTAAAATAAATTTTACTTTTCAGCTGTTTTTTTATTTTACTTTTTGCTAACTGTCGAAGTATGTATGAATAAACTTTCAATGGGTGGTGCATAGACATTTCTCGTATCAAGTGTTCACTATCTCGATGTATTTGGTTCTATTGTAAGATTTCTCCGAAAAGCTTTTTTAGCGGAATCGATGATTGGCAGTTGGAGATATTTGAAATTGTTCACAATAGTCACAAATGAATGAAGGAAAGTATTGAAAAAAATTGGATAGTAATTTAATAAAGTAGTATTAAAAAAAGTAAAAAAAAAACAAAAAGGTTCTGGCTTTCATTTTATCGCATTGGGGAATGGCAGAAGGTGTGACCAAACTCTAAAATAAGCATAATCTGCCGCCAGTAATAAAATACATTCTCAGCAAATTTGGTAACACTAGCTCTTATATTTGTCGTGATCTGGGTGTTCATACAGACAGACAGACGAACATGGCTATATCTACTCGGCTGTTGACGCTATGGTAATCAAGGAAATATGCACCTTGTAGTTGTGGAGATGCGACCCTTCTATACTATATTATACTATAATAATAAATTTGACGAAAATTGATAAACAAATTAATACAAATTATAAATTTAAGGTAAGTACATATGTAGAGTAGGTATTCCAATTTGATGTGCAGTTAGGTATATACAACCTACACAAAGGTACCAAAGACCAAACCATATTTATATTTACAATTTTATTTAATCTCAAGGGTTTCATTAATGCTTTTATTTAGTAATTTAATATTTGCATAGATTTAACTTTCAACTTTGAACGTATTCCTGAAGTTAGTTCCGCAATGCGATAATCTTACCTTACTCCTACCTTTCTCCTTAGTGCAGCTTTCCGTTCGATCTAGACTTCAGTGCCGGCACCTGTTTGTGCGCAAATATCAACCTGAAACGGAACATTGATAAGCCTTGATAAGGAAAATGAGAGGAAACAAAAAGACAACAACACTAAACGCAACGGAATTGTCCAGTGAATGCGAATACGAAACGAAAGTCGCCCGACCGATTTGCAACACGTTCGATAATAATCAAAACTTAAGCACGCAATAAATAAAAAACTGTTTATAGTTTCACTCGGGGGCCCAAAGCGGCGACAAAGAGAGCCTGTCGGCCTGTTGCATTACTTTTTTTTTTGTTTTTTTTTTGTTTTTTTTTTTTGTATTTTTGTATTTTGTTTTCTGTTTGTCGTTTCGGAAATTTTTGTGCACTTTATTTACTTTATTTTGGCGCCTGGTTTTCCTGGCTCTGTTGTTGTCCATATTTGCTGGCGATGCTTATCGCCAACATCGATGCGAGTACGAGTGCCTCGAGTGCGCGTACCCATAAGGCCGGGCGGGTACTCGCGTAAAAAGTTGGTCAAAAAGTTGGTGTGTTTGCGCAGATACGACAAATATTTAAACTGCGCATCGGCGAGCGGGTAATTTGAGTCTCTGTCCGCGTGATAAGTGGCCAAGAGAGTACCCGCAGGATGGGGAGGGTAGTAGGGAGGTACCGCTCGAAGGGCTCCCTGGGTGGGAGTCCAACGTGATCAGGGCGTAGAGGGAAAGCAAAGACGGGCGAAATTGCAATGAGGATTTAACAAAACTGCAACGCGCATTCTCAAGTGTATATTTGAGAGTGTGTGTGTGTGTGTGTGTGTGAGTGTTTGTTGTGCCTTCTCGGCTTACAGAGTGTGTAGCAGGCACGTTGTCGGACACGCTACAATAGAACGCTCTAAGAGCTTCGCTGACGAAGCGATAAGCGAACGTATCGGGGCTATCTGTCTGGAACGGACATTTGTTGACATCGTATTGCGGTACTCATTGCACTCATCCATTCACGGCGACGACGACGATGAGGCCTCTTGAGGTATTCGTTTGGCTTGCAGTAAAAGCGCTTCGGGGCACAATGCATATCAATGAGGCGATGCATGTCAATGAATTCATTCAATTAAGATAAATACTACGATCGCATACTCATTAAGTTATGTGCACTTGTCCGCCTGCATTCACATTCAGATTGAGATTATTCACAAGCACGAGTACGAGTACGAGTGCTTGCTCCGAAAGTTGTACACTAATTTGTCGTTGTGTATGCGAAGTGACTTATTAGATAGATGTATCCGCATATTATACGTAATCTAATTGTCATTTAAATGTATTCACAATTGATTTCTTGCCCACAACAGGAACAGCCACAGGGAGTGTGGGCAGTGGAATACCCAGTGATTTATTTGCTAAGTTACATATGCCTTAGAGTATTTTAAATATTATATGATATATTGATGTAGTGTCATTCAGCAAAATTCAATTGTGTTTATGAAGGTATTAGATAGTTGTTTGCCAATATTTTTTGTGACTTCTTTAAAAACACAATAAACCAAGAAAATTATTGTGTAAAAGAAGATAATGCTAATTATATATCGGCGATTATCCAGGTTATATACATACTAGTTGAAAATTACATGCTAAATCAATTTGTAAAAATCCATTAGGTTAAAAACGACTGGAAAGGTTAGATCGACTTGTGCAAGCTACCCAGACATTTTAATGGTTTTGTTCTTATATCATGATCTCAAGTAATCGATATGATTGATGTTGATGTTAGCTGTTTGAACCCAAGTTCAAAATGCAAGGAATTGCGTAAGAGATGCCTTAAGGGTCATGTGAAGGTACATATGACTTATAACAAGATATGAAGACCTACAACCTATGGTACAATCACTGTTAGTGCTTAGCTAATTTCCACTCGGAAATTGATTTAGAGTACGCGTCGGGTTACGTAGATGTGGAATGGGTTCGGGTTCGGGTTCAGTGTTTCGTTGTCTACAATGATTACGCGGTCGGAACGATGACGACGACGGCGACGACGATAATGATGACAGTCGATGGCAGTCAGCTGTTGGCTTTTGGACCCAGCGATTATGTGACTAAGTGACTGACTGACAAACTTTTCAGTTTGGTTTGGTTTTTTCGGCTTTTGGTGTCGTTACACAGGTAAATAAAAAGCACACACACACCGTCTGTCGAACAGATGGAGGGGCTAAGACGGACAAGTAAGCCAGAGCGTAGAGCTCGAACAGATATGGTAGGACAGATGTGGAGAGAGACAGAGAGAGATACAAGCAGTCATGTAAAAAAAAAATTTCACCGCTTTTTAAGTTAACGAGCGCTGCACGTTCAAGGGCCTTACGTAAAACGGTTTTTTTTTTTTTTTTTTTTTACAATAACGAAATTAAAACGAAGAGAGTTTAGCCCTTTTGTCTGGTACGAAACAAAGTCATGAATTTCATTTGATTGTCGCATATTGTTCAATACGCACCCAAAAAAAAAAAAAGTATCCGATACTCGAAAATCGAATACAAAATCCATATTCATTATGAAAAGCGCACGCGAACGACCCCAAAAGGCCGATGTTCCAGGGCGGCAGGGAAGGAGGGATAGAGGACGGCGGGGGGCAAAGGGTGCCCGGCAACAGACGCAGTCGTACATCAACGTTCGCGCAGTGTTTAGGCAAATCAAAATTAAGTTATAGTTGGGCGATTTCAAATTCAGTATTTTCCATGTTTTGCATAATAAAAATGCCTATCGAAAAGCAGAAAAAAAAATTAATGTAACTGGTGCTCGAATGCGGCTGCGCCTTCTGCTTACTTTATTTTACGCGTGTGTGTGTGTATTTTTTTTTTTTATCATTGTCATTTTTTTTTTATGATCACTTTGGGCAGATATTGTGACATGCTTTTAGGGTCGCCTATAGCTGAGCCACTTTGAGCAATATTTCTGCTTTGCATAAGTAGAAATTGGTATTTTTTAATATTTTTTATTTTTTTTCGATTTTTGGATTTTGAATTTTGGTTTTTGGCCTCTCGCGTCTCTTGTTGAGTTTTTGATTTTGTATTGATTTTTATTTGCATTTCGTTGGCATTGCGGCCATTAAATTTATTTATTTTCATTTGTCGGCCCCAAACTGGTTGGATCTCTCGGCCCTCTGAGCCAGCGAGTGTTTGCTGTTGTTTGCTGGCCGCTTCCCCCATCTCCTCTTCCCTCCTCGGGGCCCCGCGATGTGAACATACATAATTTGTCACCCAATGGGTTTGTAATTCGGATAGATTAAGCATTTTTTATATTTTTTTTGCTTTTTGATTTTTGGCTTTTTGAATTTTTTGCTTTTTTGAATTTTTGGGGTTTTTGATTTTAAGCCAACATATATACATATAAATATATTTTTCTTTTTTTTTTTTTTGTTTCAATGCGTGCGTTGACGCGCGTGTGTGTGATTGTTTTTATCGAGGGGCTTTGCACTTTCTCCAATTAAAATTAAATTAAATAATCGTTTTTTGTCTCCGATTTTCGAATGCGTAAGTATGCGTAAGTATACTCATTAATTGGCTGCCGAGTATGTGCGAATGTGTGGCGTGAAGGATTGTCAGATAGATGTAGTGATTCGAGAGATCTTTCATCTGATATCTCTTTCTCTTGGCAGAACTGTGAAGGGGAATGGGATTTGTAAGGCATACGGAGAAGGCAGAAAAAGAATTGTTTCTCTGTTTCATTGAACTCTTTACCTAGTGAACTTGGCATGAAAATAATTATAAATATAATAAGAGTATTGAAAGTATGGTAGATTGTTGAATTGATAGATTTTAATTATCTCAGAGTAGCTATTGAGTAGTCAGTGCAGTTTGTATTCAACTTTGTGATGCATTTCTCTTCTTCCCAAGGTGTATTTCTCTGTTTTATTTAACTCTTTAGCTAGTATATATTGTATATTGATATAAAAAGAGCATAGAAAATATGGTGGATTGATGAATAGATAGATTTAAGTTACCTTAGAGTAGTCAAGGCTCTTTGCATTTAACTTCGGTCAAATTTTTCTCCTTACTATATCACTTAATCTTCCCATTGATTTTTCTATCATTAACAGAATTTAATCAATTTATCTCATAGTTTTTTTTTTTTATTTTATATTTGTATGTTATTTTTGGCATTTCCTAAGAATTGAACGCGGCAATTGTTATGCAAATAGAATCATTTAGAAAGTCGGGGAATTTTTGAATTTTGATATATGGGCCTGCAGCTGTTGACACCTTCAGAAGTTTTCGATCTTTTCTCTTTGGCCGAAGCCTCGTTATTAAGTATCTGTAGGGGACTCATTGTGAACAGGATGAGGATTAGAAGCTGACCCGAAACGAAAGCAATAAAGGTGAAAGCAGATCTATGTTGAGGATTTCACATATAAGTTAATGACTTAGGGTTCTTTTTGCAAATAGGTCAAACGGTATTTTGATTTATGATTTCCTGAGTGGAGGCAATAATAATAATGCCGGCATGTTTATGGTTCAGTTCATCATCGGCGTTAATGCGGTAGTATGCAGGATTGCTCATTATGTTTGCCCTACAGGGTGATGCAGGGACCCTAGCAACGTGTGCTTTAATTGCTACAAGACGAGAGATTCCCCTTTCTGCAAGACCACAACGAGGGCTTTGCTGATCATAAATCTGAGTAGGGCCTGGACCCTTTTCGGGGCACAGCCTCCATGGACACAGACACAGAAACAGCAGCAGATAAAACAAGAGTGCAAAGGGGTGGAGGAAGGGGTGGTAGAGGGGAGGGGGGCCACATCGAAGCGCAGCAGCAAGTTGAATAAACTTTGCAAAGAGTGTAGATACAATTTAAGCGCTTGAATTATCGTTTTGAAGGCTATTTTTATGAAATGAGCTGCGAACGAGGCTAGGCATGCGCAATAGTGGATCGGCTCGTTGTCTCTCCGTTGTCTCTGAAGCCGAGCCGAGTCGAGCTCAGCGTCGCAGCGCAGCGCCAACGTCAGCGTCAACGGCAACGGCAACGGCAACGCCAACGCAACGAGGTGAGCCGAGCCGAGCCGATCCGATTGGATCCGAATCGTGCTGAGGCTGAGGCTGATGCTGAGCTGAGGCTCAAAGTATGCAGCACAAAAGTTCAATAAACTAAAGTGTCTTTTAAAAACAGGTAAAAACAAGTAAGAATGCTCTAGTCGAGGGCACTAGACGAGCAGATACCCTGTAAGTAAATGGCATTAATATACCTTATGCAAGTTGATAGCTTCGTCTAGAGTTTGTGTGCCATGAATGATCTTTGAGTTAGTAGAAGATCGTGTTAACCTTTTTGGAGTACTACCCCAGTACAGGGTACAAAAGCGGGTATATACGTGCGTGTGTGTGTGTGCACTAATGCAGATACATGTGAGACATGTGCGTAGTTTCGGGCATAAAGTTGAGTGCAATTCTTGCCAAGCCAGTCGCCTCAGTCCATGCTGATTCTTTCCTTTGACCCTTCACTTGCTGCTCAGGACTCGCTGTCGCACTGGCTGCAGCCTCCCTTCCAGCTGCCACTCCCTCCTCCTTCCAAGCACCATTGCTGCCGTTGCTGCTGCTGCTGCTGCTGTTGGCGCTGCTCACCAAACCCAATCGAAACTTTCTTTCTCGCCGGGTGAAATGGTTTATTTACACACAATCAACAGATCCAGGTTCCTCCTCCCTCCCTTCTCCGCCCCCCTTGGCAAACCTAAGCTCGAAAGAATCTTGAATCGGAACTTGTTGTAGTTGCTGTTGCTGTTGTTGCTGTGGTTGTGGTGACGTCGCATCGTCTTGTCTTGCTGCGGTTGACTGGAGGCTTTCGAACTACTACGATAGCTTTCGTTTTTTTTTTGGCCAGCTGATTTTGATTCTATGCGGCAGCTGCTTTTGCATGCCCACTGTGTGTGTGTGTGTGAGTGTGAGTGTGTGGCGTTGTGTGTGTATGTGTGTGCTACTAATGTGGCTTTCTATAGATCTGGAACTTTCAGATTGAAAAGGTTGAAAAGGTTCTCCGTGGAGAAGGTTGAGATACTTCAACTTTAAAGTACTTGAAAGAACTTCTTGAATAGCTGATATATATATACATATATATATAATATTGTGTAGATCATGTGTTGTTGTAACCAATATGTAGAGTACATTACTATATATGTTTGCATAATTATGCTTTGCATGGCTTTAGTCAAGCAAAGAAGGAATTCATCTGATTATTCAAACCAAAACAAGAACGTATGATCAGTAATACAAATTCCTCTAGATCTCCAGTACCAATAACTGTAGATCTATGGTAAAAATAACTCTAGATCTCTACATATAATTCGCAATTAATGCAGTATTATGCTATCAAGATCTATGCAATGTATATCTTCTTATAATACGCTGAATTAGTTTTTTAATATTTTAGATTAGTTCAAAAAGCCTGCACGATCATTCTCAGCTTAATGATCTTTAATATGCTAGAAGTACCTTAACTAATGTACAAAGTTTAAGGACTTTGAAACAATATTTCTTATATTAGGGAAGCCTACTTATCGCGGCATATATTGCACACCTTTCTAAGATCTCTCTCTTCATCATGATCTCTACGCATCGAAAGCTATCGAATCGATCGAAGAAGCGAGAGTTCGCCGATGACGAGAGAGTGCGGCTGGGGTGGAGGGAGGTAGGCGCGTTCGGGGGGAGGAAGTGATACCGTGGCATGGTTTTTCAATTATGGTTGCCTCATCCCCAGCCCCAGTCGCAGCCCCAGTCGCAGTCGCAGCTGGTGCGGCTCGTTGGCTGAGCAGCTGATTAGAAGAAGCCGCAGATCGACTTCATAAAATGGTCAACGTTCTCCTCGACGGCGACGTCGGCGTCGAAGTCGACGTCATCGTTCACGTTGTCTCTGCTATGGATTGGCAAAAGTATTGCCACCAGCAGCAGCAGCAGCAGCGACAGCAACTGCGACAGCAGCAGAGCAACAGCAACAGCAGCAGAGCAGCAGCGACAGCAACGGCAACGGCAACAGCGGCGTCTTGGATTTAAGCCAGCGACGAGTTCGTTGACCGGCGACGTTTTTGAAGTTTATTGCTGCGCTCGGTGGCTTCGGCCGCTGCTTCGCTTCGCTTTGCCCGCTTGGCCGCTTTCAATATGCCAAATATGCAACCAGGAACAACAAAAACAGTCAACAGCCTCAGCTCAGCTCAGCTCAGTCCGCTCTCTCGCCAGACGACAATGTAGAAAACGTGAGTTGTAAACGATCCATCGATTCATCGATTCCGATTCCCATTCCCATTCCGATTCGAAGTGACGATGACGATTCAGATCGATCAGCTGCTCCATTCAGCTGTTCTTGTTCCGTTCACTTCCGCTTTGCTCTTCGCTTCTCATGCGATGCTTAGGCTAATCAACTTGCCAACACGCACACACACACACACAATGCACAGCACACACACACACACACAGAGAGACAGGCTCACACACACAGAGAGAGGCTCAGTGTGAGCCCGTTTTCCATTGATTTATTTTTAGAAAATTTTTGTATTTTTGGCACGCTTCCGGTGCGACGTCGATGACCTTTTCCGCCCACCTCCATTCGAGCTGGCCAGGGCCAATGAAATGCCAATACACACACACCAGCGCACACCAGCACACACACACATGTATTTTGATTTTGTATATGTTTTATTTTTTTCTGCTTTTTATCATCTTTAGTTTTTGTTTTTTTCGTTTTCTGTACAATTCGTATGCATTGTTGGTAATATTTTGTTGCCCCGGGGTTGACAACCTTTTGCTGGTCTTTCTCTCTCTCTCACACTCTCTAAGATCAGCTGTTTAACCTGACTTTGTTGCTGCTGCTGCCGGTTGCTGTTGTTGTTGTTGTTGTTGCTGTTGTGGCTGCTGCTGCTGCTGCTTATGTAATACAGATGAGCAGCGCGATCGCAATTTATGTGATTTGCAAGTTTATTGACTGAAAACATTTGAGCTGACACTTGTCGGGGAAGGGGGAGAGGTAGAGGGATAGAAAGGGGAAGGGGGTAGGGGTAAAGAGGGTCGAGGAAAGTCTCTCTGACCCTCGGCAAGTCTTGCCGTGAAGGCAATGCAGTCGGTGTTATTGGTTCAACCCACATGTTGATCGCTGAAAGTTGCCTTAAAGATCAGCAACATCAGCAACAGCCACAACAATATCAGCAACAGCAACATCAGCAACAACAACATCCCTATTCAAACATCCAAATTCATTGAATACATATAAAGTTTATTGGCTTTTGATCCCAACAACGCATTATTGTTGGGGTGGGTAATGGTTTCGTGAAGTTGTTGCTGCTGCTGTTGTTGTTGTTGTTTGCGCAATATAATAAAGCGACGCGTCGCCACTTTGACTGCTCATGATGCATACGTAACGGTATCGACAGGAAGTTGTTGTACGTCGCTTAATATTGTTGCTGCTGCTGCTGCTGCTGCTGCTGCGACAGGAGCTAAGGAGAAGTTCATTCATTTTTTGATCGTGAATATTTGCGGGATATATGGGGTCATTGTTGTTGCTGCTGCTGTTACTGTTGCTGCTGTTGTTGCTGCTGTTGTTGCTGCTGTTGTTGCTGCTGTTGTTGCTGCTGTTGTTGCTGCTGTTGCTGTTGCCGCTTTTAAAATGTCAGCACGTGCTTTGAGCTTAACGTGTTGCTAACAGGTTTAAAGATTTAATAATAATTCTCTTAATTGTTCACAAGAATTTTGTATTTCTTTTGAAATACTAAGAATAGATATGGTAAATACCCAATGGAAATACCGAATAAATATCGAAATTGAATATTGCTAGTGCATTTTAAAATGTTTGTAATGTTGATTCCTATATCTTTATAAATAAAGAGATTTCTCCTGTTGTATTGTAATATGATACTTGCTGAATTGGTAATATATTGTAATTCAATCAAATTTAAGCAAAGTAATTGGCCTTTGATGATAGTATATGGAATATATGATATAAAGTGCATTACTCAAGTCCGTCATATGTATTTTTTATAAGTATTATTTAAAATACTGAAGAGGTATCAGCATTTAGCTTGAATAAATTTAGATCATACAAAGTCTACTTCGTAATATTATATCATTCATATACCATACATATGTACATAAATATATTAAAACATATATCATAACATGTTCCTGGTATCCCCCCATATTGATTAGCAGCATTGTAATAAACTTAGCAGTTCTTAATGTTAGCATACCTTTATCAAACTTCCTTGCTTTAAATAAATAAATCAATTCAGATCTTATAAAATCTACCTCTACCATATGGTCGTGTCATATATTATTTTATTTGTCGTAATTTTCTCCTGTTTTCATTAGTATTATTAAACCAATCATGTTTCGCTTTACATTTATTGAGTGTCATCCAAAAAGGTATCAGTATATTTTCAAAGCCTGCTTAACTTATATCATAGTCTACTTAGTCTACTGTCTTATATCATAGGCAGCTACCATATATTTATATCTTTACCATATATTTTATAATGCTTGTAATGAAGTACATGAATTCTGAATTTTTCCCCGTTTGTATCAGTATTAATAAAACATATTTTACTCTTAAGATCATATTCTGCTTCGTAAGACGATAAATGTACATGTACCATATGCCATATCATAAGTCATATCATATGTCACAATATGTTTCTTATTTCATTCTGTTTCATTTAAATATCCTAACAGTTCCTTATCAAACTGATATGTTTCGATTTGCATTTCAATTGTTTTATCCGGAAGGTGTCAGTATATTTGAAAAAGTAGCTAGACTTTGATATAGTCTACTTCTTAATATCATATCACATTTCACCATATCATATACAAGTATATCATATCATGCACATAATCTATCATAATATATCATATCAAGTATGTCATATTATGTACATAATCAGCTAATTTCTAATTTCAATTAGCCGCATTTGTCCAATCCCGTCATTAAGAGTGTCTCATAAAATTCTCGCTCTGGAGTGAGCTGGAGCTGGGAGCGGTAGCTGGGAATTCCGCTGTCGCGAGCTGCTGTCGCTGCTGCCGCCGTCGCTGCTGCTGTTGCTGCCGACGTCGTTCGTTGCCAGCCACATTAAGAGAAGCATCAGCAGCAGCAGCAGCAGCAGTCGCCTCTTGGTTTGTGCGTGTGTGTTGAGTTTTCTGGTTTGGCAGCTGCTTCTTGGCACACACACAGGCAGAGCGAAAGAGAGAGGGAGCGAGTAGGAAAGAGAAGGAGAGAGGGAGAGAAAGATACCATAAAGAGGGAGAGACACACAAACGATGCGTCGTCGTCGCGCTTTTACATTTGTATATGTAGGTCTACGTCCGATTTTACTTTCACTTTTAAAGGTTTACGAACTTTTCTGTTTACAAGTCAACGCTGCTGCCGGCTGCGACGTCGCGGCGCGTCGCGTTGCGTCGCGCGTAGCGCTGGCAGTGCAGTCGGCGGCAGCGTCGCGCATTTCAAATGCTTCTCACATGCGGACGCGCGACTGGAAGATATGAACTGAGGCAGACGGACGGGCGGACAGACGAACGGACAAACGAACGGACGGACGAACGCACATTGCTGAGCTTAAGGCACACGCACACTCACACACACACACACACACACACACGCACACACAGGCAGCTGGGCCCAGAGTCGGACAGTGGGATTGGCTGTTGGTTTGTCGGCCTGCAATTCGCGTGCCTCTGCACGTGCGAGTGTGTGTGCGAGTGTGTGTGTGTGTGTGAGAGAGAGAGAGAGACAGTTCCTCGGCTTGGCTTGAGTCATGCCTGGGCCCGTGATCGTGTGCAGCGCATAAGGAAGTCGCATGTGCTCAACTTCCTTGACATTGAAGCAGCAGCAGCAACAGCAGCAACAGCAACAACAGCAGCAGCAGCAGTTGCAGCAACAACGATGCAAATGTTAATTAACGGCAAGGATTTTGCTGCTGCCAAAAGCGATTGCCGTTGCCTCGGAAGTGACAGCAGCAACAACAGCGGCAGCAGCAGCAGCAACGCGGGCAGAGCAACCGCAACAGCAACAGCAACATGTATGGCGTGTGTTGTTGCTGTGTGTGTGTGTGTGTGTGTGTGGCTGTGCTTTTTAGTCGGTCGGTCATTGACCGTTGCAGCTGAGACGCATTGACGCCGCTGCCATTGGCATGGCCATTGAGGTGGCTGCGGCTGCTGCTGCTGCTGTGTTGTTGCTGTTGCTGCTGCTGCCGTTGATGTTGCTGCTGTTGTTGTTGTCAACGAAATTGTTGCGGGTATCCTGCCTAGTTAAACTGTGCAAAAGCTTAGCTAGACAGACGCAGCTAAATAGAGAGAGAGGGATAGAGAGAGGGGGCAATAAGAGGCATAGAGAGAGAGAGAGAGAGAGAGAGAGAAGGAGAGAGGGGGAGAGACAGGCAGACAGAGAGCTAGAGCGAGAGCGAGGGAGCAAGCAAGAGAGCGTCTGAGTTTGACGTCGTCATCGTTAGCTGCCGCTGCGGCTGCCTCGGCTGCTGCTGTTGCTGTTGCTGCTGTTGTTGTTGCTGTTGCTGTTGCTGCTGCTGCTGCGTCGTCTACCCAACTTGTTGGACAAGTTGACGGCCTACGTGAGTGGCGCGTTATGTGCATTGAATTGAAGTTGGAGGCTTGTGCGTTTGCGCAAAAGTCAATGAACTCCGCCGCTTGACGTTGACGCTTGATCCGCTTGCAGCGCTGCTGCTGCTGCTGCTGCGGCTGCTGCGACTGCTGTTGCTGCTGCTGTTGTTGCTGCCGCCGTGGGGGCGTCGCGTCTTGTATGTGCAATTCACACCAACACAGCTGCATTTGGGAATGTAGGTAAGCCACTTGCCAGGCCGGGTTGTTGTTGCGGATGTTGTTGTTGGTTATGTGTTGCTAATGTTGCGACTGTTGTTGCTGTTGCTGTTGCTGCTGCTGCTGTTGTTGCTGTTGTTGTTTCTAACCTTTTTGCAATGCGCTGCTGCTGCGTTAGGCAATAGCCTTACTGTCAACACTTGGTCAGCCCGTCAGACAGTGCATTGATCCCGCTGTTGCTGCTGCTGCTGCTCATGCTGTTGCTGCTTTGTTGTTATTGTTGCTGCTGCTGCTGCTGCTGTTGCATGCATCGCGTGTGATACAATGTCGTTGGCACAGTGACCGGAAAACGGATTGACTTAATGACTGAATTTTCAAAATCAATGCTGCCCCCTGCCCCACCTTGTTGCCGCTGCTGTTGCTGCCGCTGCTGCTGTTGCTGCTGCTGGCATTAGAATTCAAGCTAGAAAGAGAGAGCGTGAGAGAAATCGAGTTAGCTGGAGAAAAGAGTGGAGAGCTGCTAATTGTGTGTGTCTCTCTGTGTGTGTGTGTGTGAACGTTCTATTGTTTCTCTTGTTGCTGCTGCTGCTGCTGCTGCTGCTGTTGTACTTGATCTCTGCGTGGGCGGCTGAGGGCATCTGGCCAGGCTTATTGATCCGATCGCATTGCGGTACATTGTGCCATAGCCTACAGTTGTAGGCCAGCGGTCAACGACCGACCGACAAAAAAGCAACAGCAGCAACAGCAACAGCAGCAACGGCAGCAACAGCAGCAGCAACAGTCGGCGTAGCTTAACTTAACCAGTTGAACGACCCACTGAACCAACTTGTCATTTGACCATGTCGCCAGGTTGAAACTGAACATTTATTTGCGCTGCAGCTTGAGCGGCATATCCTGTGCGATGTTGCTAATGCGAGTGCAACGGCGACGGCGAGAGGATGTTGCAGAGGCTGCGCTGCTGTTGCTGTTACCGTTATGCGGCAATTACTTACGCACTGCAGCACAGAGAGAGAGAGAGGGAGAGGGAAAGAGAGAGAACTCTAAATGGACTAATTGCAGTTTGGTCATTTATCACCTTCCTCTGTAGGCGGCAAAGGGTTGCAGGGAAGGGAGCAGGAGGGGGAAGCAGGGGAAATGGGGGAAGTGGTGCTGCAAATAGGGAAAGGACTGCTTTATTTTAAGGCCTTCTTCGCGACATGGAAATGCATTCTCGACACGGCGTCGAGGCGGCTAAATTGATGTCAATTACTTTGCGAAAGTAGCAATAACAACAAGAACAGCAACAACATCAGCAACAGTGGGGCAAAAACAAAATAAAACAATTAAAGAAAGCAACAGTAGAGTGCACTGGACAGTAAGATACCCTATTCATGTGGAAAATACCTAACTAAATCATGAATAAAAATAAGAATTGCCAGACAAAATCTTCTACAGCTTTCGCACAAGCGAGGTCATTGCATTATCATTTTCGAGGAGCACCAGGTGCGACAACCAAGAATTCAAGCAATATTTAGCTGCTAATCATATATAGCAATATGCACATTTAATTTGATATCTATAGCTTTCAAAATAACTAAGTTAACTGCGTGCACACAGACAAAAATAGAGATAAAACCCATGTAGACACGCGTTTTCATTGCCGTTCAAGAACATTTATACAATTTGAGTTGTGCCACGCCTTCTGCTGCCACTGTGTAAATATACCCCCTTTTCAGTTACAGGGTATATGGTACAAATAATAATAATAAAATAATAATGAGAAAAGCAACGCGATACACAGACAGACACAGAATTCGGCAATTATTGAAGCTGCCGCTCGGTGGTGGCACTGCTGCTGCTGTTAGCGACTTTCTGCCCAATCCATTCCAACATTCCCCTCCGCCCCCTCACTCCCCTCGGTCCACTTGGCAGCGACTCTCGTGCACAGTTGCCAATTTTCTACATTTCATGCCGAACGTCGTCGTCGTCGTCGTCGTCGTTGTTGCAATTAAATTTGGCCTCAAAAAACTCTGCGATTGCTTGTGTGTGTGCATGCATATTTGCCTGCCTGTGTGTGTGTGTGTGTGTGTGTGTGTGTGTGTGTGTGCGTGTGTGTCAGCGTCAATTTGGCCATAAGGTGAAAACAGCTGCAGCTGGAATTGGGGGGATCAGGCAACAGGTAAACATGCAGCCACCTCTTCCCAGTCCCAGTTCCACTCGCAGTCGCAGTCACAGTCCCAGTCCCCATCCAAGTTGCAGTCTTCAACACGGGTCAACGGCAACAGTTGCACGCCGCACGCTCTGGAGGTCAGCGGCGACAGGAATCTGCGCAACGCGGCCAGCAATTTGAATATTTTGACTGGGAGAATGTATTCCATATAAGAAGTTAGCACACTTAGACAAGCGATGCAGCTAACTAGCATTTACTATGTGGAATTATATGCATTTTGATTTATCTGGTGAGTTTAAAGAGGAAGCAAAGACTTATTGAAACACATATCAATCATGATTTGGCTATAAAAACTCTGAATATTCTATAAAAACTCTGAATATAGAATATAAACTCCAAAAGATGCATACAACTAACCTATATGTACCATGTGTACAATCAGTATTTGTAAGATAAGCTTAAAAAAGATGAATAAGGTTAATGAAATACACATCGTACACTCATTGGTAGTTTTGAGAACTCAGTAGAGTCTTTATATAACTGCATTCTAGGCTGGGAAGTGCAAAGAAAGCTTATACTATGTATCATCTGATAAGTGGTATCAGAAGGTATATGACAAGTTTAACAAGAGCAACAGTCGAGCGCACGCGACAGTGGGATACCCTTCCACATTTTTGAAACGTAAAGAGTCAATAATTGTACAATAGTTCTACTTAATAGAAATATCGTAACGTAAGCCTTTGTATGCGTCTGTGTATGAATACGTTTCATTTCATTGGTCAAGCACAAATGTATGTATGTGTGTGTGCGTTTGAATGCAAAAAATGCGTGTGAATAGAAAAGAAGTGGAGAACAACAGATGGCGCTACGCGCTCGTATTCTCTTTCCTTTTCTTTCCTACATGAGCATCGCAATGACGTCACAGCTTGCTGGTCTGTATACAAAATCAACAAGGTTTTGTTTAATAACTTTGCTAAGTATAGTCTTACTCAGAATGTTGTATCTTTTATATGTCGCACGCAAATCAGCTTAAAAGATGAAATTATTGATTTGCGTGGGCGGGGGGCGTGGCACCCAACATTTGAAATAAACTTCACCTGTCCCGGATAAACAGAAACCTTCATGCCAAATTTGGTGTCTCTAGCTTTTATAATACTTGTAGTTGAGATCTGTGTGTTCATCTTGACATCCAGACATCCGGACAGACAGACAGACATGGCTTAATCGGCTTGGCTAGTGATCCTGAGCAAGAGTATATACACTTTGTGGGGTCTCCCACGCCTCCTTCTGCCTGTTACATACATTTGCACAAAGTTAGTGTGGGCGGGGGGCGTGGCACCCAACATTTGAAATAAACTTCACCTGTCCCGGATAAACAGAAACTTTCATGCCAAATTTGGTGTCTCTAGCTTTTATAATACTTGTAGTTGAGATCTGTGTGTTCATCTTGACATCCAGACATCCGGACAGACAGACAGACATGGCTTAATCGGCTTGGCTAGTGATCCTGAGCAAGAGTATATACACTTTGTGGGGTCTCCCACGCCTCCTTCTGCCTGTTACATACATTTGCACAAAGTTAGTATACCCTATTTTGACCATTTTCAATGGTGGAAGGGTATAAAAAGAAAGGTTACTGAGTAATTCGAATGGAGCTAGTATTTCAAAGAAAGCTAATGGATATTTTAAAATAAATTAATAATATTTATTCCATATTTTGAAATTAATCACACAGTTTATAAGCATCTGAGCTACTCTAGTAGTCAAGTTAATAGGGCAAGTTATGGTATCTCAACAAACATTACTGTGCCTTATCAACATTCAAAAATAAAGTTAACTATTGTAAATTGACAGTGAGAATGTTAACAGATAATATGTAAGAAGATATGTAAGCATCATGTATGAAATATCTAGGAAAAATGTATGAAATATGTATGAAATATATTGAAAATATAATCTTCGCTCTAGTATTTCTTGAATAGTGCAATAAAATACTCTATAGGCAGTGCATAGAATTATGTAAGCAGTGCTTGCTTGATACTCGTATATAGGAGGAGCAGGGCATATAGTATAGTAAAACTAATCAGCTCTGATCAGGTCTGTTAATTACTCGCCCCTGTTCACGAGTCACGTGCTGCACTCCGGACTCTCTCTCTCTTTCTCCCACTCTGTAATGCATCCCTGCCTGCACAGGTGTGTGGGTGCATTTACATGCACATCGCATTGGGACGTTGAATCGCAATTGCATGTTGATTTGGATTAGCATGCGACGCGTCGCATTTGTCGCGCTCTTCGATGATAAGTAGTTTGTTGGTTTATATAATGCGTCGCTTTGGTTAACGCGCCACGCAGCGCAGCCAACGTCGACGTCGACGTCGACGCAGCCAACGCACCATGGGAATGATACAGTCGTAGTCAACGTCGCTGCTAGCGTCGCCGATGCAGTGCTTCCCCGTCAATCAGGGATTGCAAGTAGAATTGCCTACACTCTGGACACGCAAGACGTTGGACTTTCCCATCCACTTTGGCATGGAGCATAAAGATAGTGAAGTATTTTATAGGAGGAAGATATTTGGTAAAGATTTGACGTGTACTATGTGTGTAGATATGTTTGATTACTTATATTAGGTTATAAAATATTTACCATAAAACATCTCAAGTGGGTAACAAATGTAAGAGTTTATCATAAAATAGTCATGGAAAGTTGAGAATGATTGTATTCGATGCTTGCAAAGTGCTTAGCTTATATTGATTATACTATTTTAATAATTATCAACCTAATTAAAGGCATTAATATAGGCGCTACATAAATATTTTCTTTTTAAATTGTAAAGGCAATAATAAGTCATGCTCCCGACAAATTTGGTAGCACTAGCTTTTGTAGTCTCTGAGCTATAGGTGTTCATACAGACACACAGACAGACTCTTTAATGTAAGTTAACAAAGTTGAGTATAAGAGTTGATATAAGCAATCATGATACAGTTTCATAATGCAAATATTTCGATATAAGGTTGCTAGCTAATCGTATCTAACTATATCTCCATTATTCATAAATGCAACCCTTCACGATTGAGTATCCAGTAGCCGTTTTGCGCGTTCATTTGGGTGTTGCAAACAACCTGTTGCTGCTGCTGCCACTCTTGTTGCTGTTGTTGCTGTTGTGGTTTGGTGCATTTGTTATTCACGTGTCAAATTAGAATTGAAATTTATCGTTGTAATTGAATTGTCAATGCTTGACATTGTAAATGCTCAAGCGCAATTCATGTAAATACGAGGGTCGTTTGATAAGTCCGTGACTTTTTGAATAAAATATATTTTTTTCGTCAAAGAAGCGTTTTATTTCTCAACATAATCTCCTTTTAGCTCTATACATTTAGTCCAGCGTTTTTCCAATTTTTTTATTCCTTCCAAATAATAGGTTTTCTCAAGGCCCTCAAAATAGTCGTTTGTTTCTGTGTTTCTCTTCATTTGACCCGAATCTCTTACCGCCGAGCCATTTCTTCATGTTTGGAAACAAAAAATAGTCACAGGGGGCTAAATCTGGAGAATATGCTGGATGGGGTAGCAGTTCGTAGCCCAATTTATGAAATTTTGCCATTAGCACACGAAATTCACTTTTTTCCATTTTCGTTAAAATTCACGAGATCGTCTGCTTTCAATGCCTATAAAACGCAAACCAAAAAACGCAGCTTTCTCAAAATTTTACAGTCAGCTGTTAATCGATAACTGCTGACAGGAGCAGTGTTGTATTTAGAGCAGGTGCGCGGCAAATACAAAAAGTCACGGACTTATCAAACGACCCTCGTATTGTAGAAATGACTGAGATGAGATTAGTGGCCCGTGCTTTACTCACACTCACATTCGCACTCACACTCACACTCGCACTCACACTCACAGTGGCAGTGCAATCGAACATGCTCGCCTATTCTCGAACTCAATATTCAATGGGAGTCCCATGGAGCGTTGCACAATCGAAATCAAAGTTTCATTGAGCTTGTCAGCTAATGCGATCGATCCTGTTTGACATTACCCAATGCCTAGTCCAAGGCTTGCATCACATCGACTTATAGTTACAATCTGATATCATATACATATATATGTAGATCTCGCGATCGAGTTTATATTCATATTGTAAATATTGTAGATCGAAAAGATCTTAGAGTAATTTTCCATGAAACGAACAAGTTTATCTTTCTTCTTGATCGATTTGGTACTTAGGTCTATTTGGCTAGTTTTCGGCCAGTTCTTCTTCTTCTCTGTCTTGTAAGCCGCTGCCCATGGCTTGTCTGTGTGTGTGCGTGTGTGGTACTTTTCCGGCAACGCGATCGACCTTCGGGCATATTTCCATTGGCCCAGTAAGAAACCGGGTCATAAATTCTCTGTCGACATTGGCCGATCCACAATTTGATGGTGCAGCCTTGGCTGGTGTCATCCAAAGAATCTCGATTCAACTTTAACATTGACTCAGATCAGCAGCCCGATTGCCCCGATCGCTCCGATCAGCATCACTTACATCAGAGATCAATGAACGCATTCAATAGGAAATCGAAAACGAAATTGAAAACCAAAACCAAAACCAAAATCAAAATCAAAATCAAAACTCTAATCGCTTTGTGTGTGTGTTTTCTTTGTCATTTGTCCCGGCTACCCTCCACTGCACCCCCTTTGGTGATAGGAACGTGTTGTTGCTATTGCTGTAAATGACGATGATTAGTTGGCACGCTATTAGCGATTAAGTTGCTTAGATTCGATTCGTTTCCAAGCGATCGATGCGAGAGTCGATTTGATTCGATTCGATTAATTTTAATTCAATTCAGTTGGAATCGGCATCACCATCACCATCGCCAGCGCCATCGATACGATTCGTTGACCCAATGCAGAACCTTGGAATTTGCATAAAACGTTGTTGCTCCACATTAGTCCGGCTCTAGCTCTGGCTCTGTCTCCGGCTCCAAGCCGGCCCGGACCCTGTCTTTGGCTCTGACTCTGACTCTGGCTCTGACTCTGGCACGGGCTCTGCCTCTGCCTTTGGCTGCACTTAGGCTTGGTCAATATACAATGTATGCCTGTGCAGTGTAATTGCAAATTGTTCTCGCTTCAACGCTTCAACTGTCCGTCACAACATTTGCCAAGTCCGAGCGAGTCCGACCAAGTCTGGACAGCCAAATCTTTTGTCTCGATTGTGCTGAATCATTGCGAAACGGGCAACGCGGGCATTATGAAATCGACCAACTAGCAAAGGTGACAAGCACTAAACTACAATTACAACAACAACAACAAACCACTCCCGATCCACACGAGATCTAACACACATAACATGTGTGTGTGTGTGTGTGTGTGTGTGTGTGAATCTGTTGGTGTTGTAACACGATCGAACTGTATCCGAACTGTCTTTCATTGCAGACGTCAAGCATACTGTGGCTGAGGTTACTCCTGGTCAAGCCGAACAATGCGAATCCAGCAGACGACGAATTCCAGCATTGATTTCGCTTTCTATTTCCAGTTGTCGACTCATCGCTGGCTGGGCCCCCCAAATAACTGCAGCCTTTCTTACCTAAGTGTGTCGTTATAATTACTATAAAAGATTGAGAAGTTATCGAACTAACTAGGTTACTTGGGGTAACATACTTAACATATATCTATACTCACTACCCTTCTCGTTTTTTATTTGCAGAGCAGTATCTTCAGTATCTGCTGAGTTTTACAAGCAGTACCTTCCATTTCGTCTGAGGTTAGCAAGAAGTACCTTTGATATCTGCTGTGTTTGTAGAGCTATAAGGCTTTAATTTGGAATATAGCTTCAGATTAAAGCTAGTTCACTATATGCCTAAGCAGAAGTTCTTAGCTTCCATGAATTGCTAAAAATTCTGCTATGCAAATCAAATTTTCGTTTTGCGGGGGCGGTGGGCGTGGTAAGTTATACTCTAAATGAGCTTTAGCTAGGTCAAATAGTCACAAATTTATGCTCTGAATTTTATAAATCTAGCTTTAGTTATAGCTAAGTTATCTGCGTTCATACAAACAGAAATAGGTTGTTGTTGATACCAAGAATTACTTACTTTCTGCAAGGGTATAAAAACTGTCTGTCAGGGGTATATCAACTTTGTGCTTATTTATAAAAAAGGCAGAAGTAGGCGGGGCATACTCCAAAAGACAATTTACAATAAGAAATTGAATTAAATTTTTGATGACTTGATTTGGAGGCATTAACAAAGAGTTTGAACACTGCGTGGGATATGTATGTATAGATGTGTGTGTATGTGTGTATGTCTAGGAGTGGGTATGTGTGTGTGTGTGTTTGATTGCACGAGTTAATATGCCATGCGTGTGCTTCCATTGAGCAGGTGTCGAAACAATGTGTGGAGCTCAATTGAAATTAGAATGTTGTCACATTCATTAGACGATCTACAGTATGCAGTATCAAAAATCCCACAACAACAACAGCAGCAGCAGCAGTAGCAGCAATCGTAGCAATAGTAGCAAAAATCCCCACAACAACAACATCAACTACAACAAGCAAAAGCTCTCTTATAAAAATGTCAGAACAAGTCGACTTGGCAATTTGTCAACCGGCAACGGCAACGGCAACGGCAACTGCAACCGGCTAAACACGCGGCTCGGGCCAGCCCAGACCGACCCGACCCGGTCCCGGTCTCCTTATTTTTTTTTTTTCTTTTTCTTATCTACATTTTCTACATTCAAAATGCATTTTTGGCATATTCGCATCATGAAAATCTCGAGAAAAAAATTCCCCCGAAAAAACCCAAAAACCAAACGCAGCAAGCAAAGCGAGTCGATACAAAGTTTCCGCGAGCTCTTAATTTGCCAACGTCAAGAGGGGGAGTGACAGAAGGGGAAGGGGCAGGTGAGGAGGGGTTGGTGATCGGGGGTTACTAGTTGCGGATGAGTGTGTGTCCATGGATTCGTTCATGCGCAAGGTTTTTTGCATGCACCGAACTCCGATCTCAGCTCAGATTGCCGATTGCCGATTGCCGATTGGCGATCGTTGATTGCCGAATTGCAGCTTGAGCAGGCGTTGGCCCAGTCCGCTCGGCTCTGGCCTAGACTGGCCGGGCCGGCCGGTGGCATGACCGCACTCCCGCCTGCTGCCTGCTGCCTGCTGCATGCTGCATGCTGCCTGCCGCCGTGGTGAGGCTTAATTGTTGGAGCAGCGCCGAGCAGCGCAGCGAGTTGTTGCAGCGGGGTGCATTGATCTTAAAATGGCGCAAAAGCCATTGAACTGTGCGCCACTGCAACTAAACCAACAGCAACAACAACAACAACAGCAGCAACAACATTGGTGGCAACAACAACAACAACAACAACAATATGTTGCTGCTGTGCGACTGCGACTCAGACGCGGCTTGGTCCAGGCCAGAACTTAACATATCTGCGGGTGTGTGTGCGAGTGTGTGTGCGAGTGTGTGCTATGCTAATTTTGCTTTGATATGCTTGGCCCGGCTTCAAGAGGGGTTCGGCTAGTACAGACCCAGGGGAGAGAGGGGGGCTGGAGATGGTGTTGGCGCTGCGCCATCGAAATCGAGAATGAAATAAAAATGTGACCAAATGTAAATTCCTTTAATTTATTTGTATTTTATTGCTGGCGATGCCGCCGTCTTAATAATGAAAAGTATCTGATAGATACGAGTAGACGCTGCCACCGCCGCTGCCTCTGCTGCTGGCACGTTCTTGTGGCTGCCCGTCTGTCCGCCCGTTTGTTGGATGAGTTAAATGAACGCTCGTTTTGTCTATGAAAGATGTCAAGGTGCCTGTAAAATGCAGTTGCAGTATTTGTATTTTGTACGCTAATCACAAACGTTTTGTAGACAGAGAAAAGCAGAAGCAGCATATACGATGTAGATACTATATGCGATGTAGGTAAGGGAACTATGGTGACTGATTTGTACAATAGCTGCAAATGTGAGAGAGGAATTTTATTGGGAAGATATCTCTTTTTTTGGATATATATGCTTTGATTAGCGTGGAGATAAATGGATGATCTTCTTCGTATATATAATATATTTCAATTGGATATCGATAAGCACAGTTCCAGAAGGAGATGGATAAACTGCAGTTAGATTTACTTAGGAAGAACCCAAGCAGCATTGGACTGAAAGGAGATGGATAGACAGATCGAAGGCTGGAGATCTGCTCAACTAATCCTAAATTAACACAACCTGGGACACTGTAAGGCAGACAGGTTCGCTAGAAGGCTCCAGCAGAGGCCCGCTCTAAGGTGCTAAGGCAAAAACAGAGAAAAAAAGGTTACCCTCGGCAAGCCAAAGCTACCATACCCCTTGCAGGTTCTTATCCCCACCGATTGTTCCTATACTAAGTACACATAATAGTTTAATATACTCAGTGCTCCCTTCATTATAAAGATGATTGATCTAATGCAGTTTAGAAACAAGCTGCAAGTCGAGTAGGCAACCTTTGCTGGCCCACTCTTGAGTTCAGGAATCGCAAAATGATATCGCACTGACTTGGCTGGACAGACAACGGAAAGGTCAGTCGGCAGATACAATATATATGTGAGTGCAAACGAGTGCGAGTGCGAATGTGAATGCGAATCGTTTCGAGTTCGAGTACGAGTTGCAATAAGTAGTGTGGCACACGAGTGTGTTTCTGACCTGCACAACCTTGGACTTTGCGCCAAAGCGAATGCAATGCGAGCTCTCAGACGGGCCGCCAAAAGGGCGGGGGAGGCGTGGCGGGGAGTCGACGGCGAGTGCGACTGCAAGTGCGACTGCAAGTGCAAGCGAGATGCGATCCATTAATGCGCGATCGACTGACGCTGCAGAATTCGGAAGCGCAAGAGTGAAGTGCTTCAATGACACGTGAGCGTGAGCACAAACCGATGAGCACATAGAATAGCCAGCACACAAACAACAAATACACACACATATATACATATATATATATATATATATATATATATATAAATACAGAAAGAAGAAGAGCAGAGCGCTATGCGCTGAATTGGGTTAAGAAATAAAGCATGCAAACTACCTTGACACATTTAACGGGTGCACGCTTTCGAAATTATTTATGTGCAGAGAGCAAATACATTCATTGCCAAAGGGGGTGGGGGGAGGGGGAGGGGGTTGCCATCCCCCATATCAGCAATTGTTGCAATTGTTATAAAACTTGCGTTGACGAAATGTACACAGAGATACACACGCACACAGGGGGAGAGAGAGAGGGAGAGAGGGAGAAATGATAAGAAGAAACGCGCATACGCCACGTGAGCCAGCGCCGGACTAAATAGCTCGCCACACAGCGCCGCCACAGCTGCCCCAATTCGTTCGAATCGCAGACAATTCGACAAAATTGACAAATTCATTTAGTGCGCAATGCGCTTATTTGTCATTAGAGCATTGTTTCAACATGATAACCCAACTCAAATCGCCTCGACTTGCCTCCACTTGCCTTGCCTCGTCTTGCCTCGTCTGTCTGTCTGCGTTGCGGCTGTTCCAAAGTCGAGTTTATTGACCAGTGCGTCGCCTTTTGGGCCGCCCTCGTTACCTGCAGAAAGTGAAAAGGGTCTCGCAACATAATCCCAGACACAATTCGCAATTCGCACAATTTGCAGAGCACGATCGCATCGTGCTCTCGCTGCTTCGCTGCATCGATCGTGGCAGGGGCTCGAGTTCATGTCCTTTGCGGTCAATGAACTTGGCTAGAACCTGTTGCCAGTCCCAGTCCAGTCCAGCCCAGCGTCCCTACGCACACGCAACGTGCTCCAGCTACAGCTCCAGTTGTAGCCCTCGATCGACTTGGCAACAATGAAAAGGTTCGCTGACCGATCATTCCCCTACACGCACAGTGCTGTGAGGCTGTGTTTAGCTAGAAAGCCGCTAAACTAAGGTAGCTAGTAGCTGACAATACACGACCAACCTTTTTTTTAGCTATAAAAAGGCTAAAGCAAACGGAGCAGTAGCTTTAGGGAAATGAAATTGTTTAGAATATAAATAACATATATTATAATTATATATATAAATCAAACTGTTGCCCTGGCATCATTAACATGTTAATAATAAAACTCTAAAATCCACACAAAATAGAAAATTAAAGCCAAGTACCTATAAAATAAAGCCAATGGCTCATCACTGTTGAAAGTTGGCTGTGTTTTTTGTTTAGTTCATTGAAAGACTTTCAGTGTGTGATTAAAGTCGATGTCTGGGCTCGAAGCTTGTTTTATGAACATCTCTCCTGGCCGTAGCTGGAACTGGGGCCGGATCTAGCCAGAAGTTGGGCTCAGTTCAGATCGGATGCCATTGGCCCTGAACTTGTGCGATCAGGTTCGCGTGAGGGCAATATAGAGAGGAATTTCGATCCGATTTTTTTTGAACGGTAAAAACTTTTTATTTTAACGAGAAAAGGTACCACAGACACAGAGACAGAGACAGAGAAAGAGAGAAAAACAGAGAGGTAGAAAGAGAATACAATACAGAGAAAGGGAAGGGATGCAGACTCAATCACACTGCAGGCGAATGTGATCGCGATAGAGCGGCAGCAGCTGATAGACAAGATAGTGAAACTTCTCGATGGTGTCGTCCAAGAACAGAAGATTATGTACAAGCGAATCGAGCGGCCCACTATGATCCCAGTGGCCACCCAGAGTCAGCTGATTGAGACTGCGTGCACAGCAGAGCATCTCGGTCAGGTAGAAGGCCTTCTTGCGCGGCATCTCGAGACTCTCCTGCTGCAGGTAGATGGTCAACTTGGTGTACTCCGTGATGGTGGTCTTCAGCACACGTTCCTCGTTCGGATAGTGCAGCTCAATGTAGTTGTAGATGGAGTTCCACTTGAGCAGCGGTGCATGCGCATTGTAGTACTCCAGCCATTTGATATGGATCTGCAGATCTTCCAACCCCAGCTGGAAGAGCAAGCGTGCTGCATCCTCGTAGCTCGTCTGGCAATCCTCCTGGAAACTGTGCAAAAGTGTTCGCAGCTTTTTGCGCAGAAATCTGATGGCGTTATCCCGTTGATTGATCAGTCTCATGGCGCCGTTCTGTTGAATTTGTTTAAATTTGCTTGTTTTTTTCGGTTTTTTTTGTGCTGTTGCTTTATGTAATGTATTTCTATTGAATGGAGTATCTCATGTTTGTGCTGAGCTCTACAGTACACACTCTTGTGTGTTCGTGTGAGTTCAATGTGTGTGTGTGCCTCAGTGCGTGGAAGGAGTGTGTGTTTTGTATGTGTTTGGCAGGCAATTGAAATTCCAACGCCCACTTGATGAGAACAATTCGAAATTCGAGAATGCAAAGTAGAAGTTCAGTGCACATGGAGAACTTTGGCTATATATCTTTAGAGAACATCTGAATTCAACTGGAAATAGGTGCAGTTCTTTATCAGAGTCAACACCATCTACCCTTGACTTCACACAGAGAGTTTATTAGGTTTTATACAATTTGCTGAGGCAGGAAGGGGCGTAGCCGATTTTTGAAATACATTATACGTAAGTGTCTTAATAAGACATATTGTCGCCGAATTTGGTAGCCTTAGCTCATATAGTTAATGAGATATTGGCGTTCATACAGACATTTTTATATAAAATGAACATTAAATTAGATCTTTATATTGTCAAAAAAGAAACTAACAGAAAATAGCTTAAGCTGAGCTTCACGAAGTGTATTTCCAATTCGTGTCACCTTCAAGTTCCTTTTCCTTCTACCAGTAAATTCTTCTTTCTGCGTCTTCTGCTTCCTTTAACAGAGACATGCATATGAATACATATTTATGCACACCGAAAATGGTTGGGAAATGAAATGGAAATTGAATCAACAAAAAAATACACGAGGAGAAAAGGAGAAGAGATGGAGTAATATAATATGCAAGCGATCTTATGAGACGCAGATTGGTGCCTCTATAGTCAGTTCTATGGTCAGCCAGTCTGCGTCACTGACTGTGTGTGAATGTCTGTGTGTATGTAGCTGTATGTGTATATGTATCTGTGTGTAAGTGTGTGCAAATATATGTACATTCGATTTCGACGATATTTCACTTTCACAGCGAACCCTAAGGTATATAAGGCCCTCAGCACATGCATCTATAGCTGTGGTCGTAACTGTATCTGTAGCTGTAGCTGTAGCTGTATCTGTGTGCCTTATAACTGTGCCTGTGCAGAGGCCTGCGCCAGTGTCAGCCTGTTCCAGGCACGTTTCAAATTCTACGTACATTTTCAGTAATTGTAGAGCCTCGTCGCGGAACGGACGTTGTCGCAAGAACCTTAAAGCCGAAAACCGAACCGAACCCAACACCAGACTTACCTGTCTGCAAACACACATACATACACATACAATATATCGAGTATATTCCCAGACGCAGCTAGGCAGGATGTCAGCGGAGGGCAGTGCGGGCCTGATCGTGTTTGCGGTACTGCTGGCGATCATTTTCATAATCATTTCACTGATCTGCCAGCGTCGCAACGAGCGCTTCTTTGGCCGCTCGCCGCCAGGTCCTTGGGGCCTGCCCCTGCTGGGGTATCTGCCCTTCCTGGACAAGCGGGCACCGCACAAGTCACTGCAGCAGTTGGCCAAGCGATACGGCGGCATCTACCAGCTGAACATGGGCAACGTGCGTACCGTGGTGCTCTCCGATGCGGCGCTGGTGCGTGAGTTCCTGCGCCACGAGGAGCTGACGGCACGTGCACCGCTCTATGTGACGCATGGCATCATGGGAGGGTACGGTAAGTAGGCAGGGGGGAGGGTGCAGGGTGCTCTACAGGGTTGCCAATATTCCCCCCTCTCTCTCTCTCTCTCTCTCTCTATGTCTGTCTGTCTGGCAGGCATTGTTGGTGCTGCTGGGGCTATCTGGAAGTATCAGCGTCGCCAGCTCATCGAATGGCTCAAGTCGCTCGGCATGACTCGCAGGCAGTGCGAGACGCGTGCGCAGCTGGAGCAGCGCATTAGTCGCGGCGTCAACGAGTGCGTCCAGGTGAGTTGTCCTCCTGCCCTCCCGCTCTCCCGCTCTCCCTCTCTGTGTCTCTCTCTCTGTCTGGAGTCGCTGACTAATTGGCTAACTGGCCCGCGCGGCGAGAAATTCCAAGAATCATGAAAGTGAAGGTCCTACGCGTCATCGTCGGCATCGGCAACGGCGTCGACGTCGCAGCCATCGTCGTCGTCGTCGTCGCTGCTGCTGCTGCTGCTGGACATTCACTTTCCGTTGCCGGCGACGACGGCGCATAAATTTAAAATTTGCTAATTTTTTTTGTCGTTCTTCTGCTTCTTCTTCTCTTTGTTGCTGTGTCTTTGTGCTCTGCTGCTCTGCTGCTTTGCAATTTTTTCTTCCACCTTTCGCTTTTGGCACTTTTCACTCGCTTCTTCACTCTTACTCTCATTCCCCCTCCATTCTGTTCTGTTCTGCTCTGTTCCATTCCACGGCATTCCTTCTGCCCAGTCTCTGGAGTCGGAGCTGGGCCTGCTGGATCCGCTGCCAGCGCTGCAGCACACGCTGGGGAACATTGTCAACGATCTCGTCTTCGGGTTGACCTACGCCCGCGACGATCCCAACTGGCTGTACCTGCAGCAGCTGCAGGAGGAGGGTCTCAAGCTGATCGGTGTCTCGGGCGTGGTCAATTTCCTGCCCTGGCTGCGCCACTGGCCGGCGAACAGGCGCAGCATACGCTTCCTGCTCGACGGCAAGGAGAAGACTCATCGCATCTACGATCGCATCATACATCGCTGCGAGCGGCAAATGGAGTTGCAGAGGGAGAAGGCAAAACAGGAAAGGGAGAATGAGCAGCAAGAGCAGCAGCAGCTTGCTCCTCCTCCTTCTCCGCACAGCATCCTCGAGCACTTTCTGCAGGAACGTCAACCCTATTCGCAGCTCTATTGCGATGAGCAGCTGCGTCACTTGCTGGCCGATCTCTTCGGCGCTGGCGTCGACACTGCGCTGGCCACGCTGCGTTGGTTCCTGCTCTACATGGCACGTGAGCAGCGCTGCCAGCAGCGACTGCAGGCCGAGCTGCGTCAGCTGAGTGCAACGCCCACGCTGGCCGAGCTGGAACCGATCGTCTACCTGCGCGCCTGCCTCAGCGAGGTGCAGCGCATCCGTTCGGTGGTGCCACTGGGCATTCCCCATGGCGTCGAGCGTGATGTCACTATCGGCGATTACTTCGTGCAGCGCGGCAGTATGGTGCTTGTGCTGCAATGGGCCATCCACATGAACCCGGAGGTCTGGCCCGAGCCGGAGCAGTTCCGGCCGGAGCGATTCATCAATGCTGACGGCGAATACGCGGCACCGGCACAGTTCATACCCTTCCAGACCGGCAAGCGCATGTGCCCGGGCGACGAACTGGCTCGCATGGTGCTCACCCTCTTCACGGGACGCATTCTTAGGCGGTTCCGTGTGCAGATCGATCGCCAGGAAGAGGTGAGCATGGAGGGCGAGTGTGGCATCACCTTGGCGCCAGCGCACTACAAGTTGCGCTTCAGCAAGCTGGAGAGCGATGGGGTCGAGGAGGAGGAGGAGCAGGAGCAGGAGAAGAGCCAAGAAGAGGGAGAACAGCAAAAGAGCGAGACGGAGCAGAAGAAGAAGGACTAAATGCATCGTGGAGGGGTAGGCGAAGGTAAAGAAACAGAAGGAGAGAAGAAAGTTAGCCAAGAAGCAGCTGGGGAAGGAGGATTAGGAAAAGTAGAAGCAGCAGAAGGTCGAGAAAATGGAGAACAGAAGAAAAGCGAGACGGAGCTGCAAAAGAAGTGCTAAATTTGTCTACTTTCCTATTTATGCATATATATTCCTGTTCCGCCACAAATCTTTAATTCTAAGTTCAGTTTTTTTTATTTCTCCATTTCTCTCCCGCAAATCCTTAGTTCTAAGATCGTTTTTTTTATTTTTTTAAATCTCTATAAAGTCGGAAATGCAGCTATATTACATATATCTTCTTGTTCACGCAAATATCTGGAGCTTAGGCTCTGCAAATTCGTAAAACAAGTTGTGAACACACTTCTGTTAAACCTTTTAGATATTTTCACAAAATTTTCAGAGAAGGTTAAACGCTATTAAGATATTAAGTTATATCTTCTTGTTCCACAAAAATATCTTTCCTTTTAAGCTCTGTAAATTGTGTCTGGGAAATCGGAAACATTTCCGCAAGGTGTTTGTCAGGAAAATCTCAAAGTAAAACGAGTTAAAATTTCTTTTCCGTATTGTTCTTTTTATTTTAAGTTGCGATTTTTTTGTAGCTTTCAGTTTAACAACATTTTATATAAACAATATATATGTATTTTTTTTTTCAAAAACTTTTATTATGTGTTGTGTTTGTGTTTGTGTGTGTGTGTGTGCATAAGACTAAACCACAGTTTGTTTTGTTGTTGTTGTTGTTTGCTTGCCTTAACTAAGGGTGTATAAAATAAACAAAAAACATGAACTAACTAACTTAGGGGGTAGAGGGGTAACGCGATCGTATAATGAAGCATATCAAACTTGGCTAACTTGGACTTACGAGCTACGCTTACGTGGCTAGGCAATTAAAAATTAACTGAACACAGCTTCTTGGGGTTGAAAGAATAGAATTCGTTCTACACAACGTGACAGGGACAGCAAGATATACCATATATATATATATATATATATATATCGATATATATGTTCTTGTTCAGCATAGCTTGCTCTTGCTGTCTCCGCCGCAGTTGCGGTTGCTGTCGCGTAGCCTTCTGAAGATTGGGACTACTCCTCCTTGTGCGGAGGAATCTTTCGCTTAGATCCTAACTTAACCCAAGCTTAGGTCTAGGCGCATATCATACAAATACAAATACAAATACGATTACTTACGAAATATGAATAATCAAAAAATAAAAAAAAAACTCTCTCACTTCGCTGTTTGTGTTTGTTTTGTTGTGTGTGTGTGTGTGTGTGTGTGTGTGTGTGTGTGTGTGTGTGTGTGTGTGTGTGTAGATATGTGTGTTTGTGTGTTTTGTAGGAACGAAACCGTGCTCTGGTTGGGCTTGAGCCACCTCAGTTGGAGCCAACGTTGCGCTGCTGGTGCGGCTCATTGGCTGTGGGCGCCAGGGGGCGACGCTTGAGGCAAACCTTGAAGGACTCGGGGGTTATGGTGGCCCCCACATTGCCCTTGAGACTGGGCAGAGGCTGGCCCTCGGGCAGGGCGATGTCAAAGCAGTGCATGAACGAGGCAAAGAACAGGAAGAGCTCCATGCGTGCCAGCACATCGCCCAGGCACATGCGTCGTCCCACGCCGAACGGGATGAAGTATTCGGGCTTGCGCACCTTGCCCTCCGCATCGATGAACCTTGCCGGGCGAAACTCCTCGGGCTTCTCCCACAGTGTGGGGTCCATGTGAACGCTGTTGATCAGTGGAATGACGTGCGAGCCGGCCGGTATGGTGTAACCATTCAGTTCCACATCTCTGTAAGAGCACAAGAGATAGAAGAAGAAAGAGAGCGGGAGTTAGTCAAGTGTTTCGCTTTTGATTATTTGCTGCACTGTTATCAGTGTCGACACGCCTCTAATCAGTGTCGTATCTCGCGTAGTGCGTAGAACTGAAACTGGGCCAAGCTGCGACGCAAAGGAAGCGCAGCTTGCATCGTACCCAGTGTCAACACCCTCCTCCTCCTGCCCGATCTAATCCGATCGTCGCTCGACAATGAATGTGCAATCTCGTGTCGAGGTGTGAATGAACGATCGGACCTCGTTGGCGTCATTTGCATTTGCGTAAGCAAATGGGGAGGAGAAGATCGAAGAGGGCGTGTCGTGCGATCTGGCGATCTAGCGATCTGGCGATCGTGTGATCGTGTGCTCAGCTTACCTTGTGGGCGAGTGCGTGGTGGCCAATGGCACAATGCTGCTGCGGCGCATAGACTCGAGTATGGTTGACTCCGTGATGGGCAGATACTGCAGATCCTCGATCGTGGGCAATCGATGGCGACCCACCACCTGATCGAGCTCGTCCTGTACGCGTCGCATGTCCTTGGGATTGCGCAGCATGAACACATTGATCCACTGCAGTGTCGTCTTGATGGTCTCCATGCCGGCAGAGAACAGATCGATGATCACCTGCACAAGCTGTTCATCTGTTGAGAAACAAGAAACGAGAGACAAACTGGTTAGTGGTCGATCCTCAACCAAAACTCAAGGTGCTCAAGGCATCGAAAACTCACCATGATTCTTGCCATCGAAGAGCTCCGCATCGGTGCCCTCGGCCTTGGCCTTCTCGATCTCGCACAGATAAAAGTCGACAAGATCGCGCACATTGCTGGGATCGAAGCTGCGCTTGTGCTCATCGATCACATCCTGGTAGAAGCGTTGCATCTCGGCGCGATTCTGGGCGATCTTGTTCTTGGCCGTTGAGATGCTGGGGAAGCACTGCAGCGTCGGGATATAGTCCACGGTGTGGATCTCACCAAACAGTCGCATGCCCTCCTCGATCAGGAAGTTGAAGCGCCTGAACTTGGGATCATCCAGAGTGAAGCGGGTGGACATCATCAGGCCACAGATGACATTGCTCACTGCCAGCGAGATGACCGGAGACAGATCGATCGGTTGACCATCGCTTGCATGCAGATGTCCAATGAACTCGTGCACCTCAGTCTGGAGAAATAAAAGAGAAAGAGCGAAAGATCGGGAGTGGGTTAGAGGGAGACCTTCGAAGCACCGTTAAGCCGTCACTACTCACCATGATGCGCTTCTGCATCTGCTGCTTGCCGTTGCCCATGTAGGTCATGCCGAACTGGCGCAGCTTCTCGTGCAGAAAGCGTCGCTGATCCTTCCACAACTTGCCGGTGCTATTGATGATGCCTGCAAGCAGAGCGAGAGAGAGAGAGAGAGATGCACAATAAGAGACCACATTCCACTGGATCGATCGTACAGCGTATATAGCCCTATATAGCTTTAATTCAGTTCGATATTGCACTTGCAAGTTTATTCTTTTTCTTTCTTTCTTTCTTTCTCTTTGTTTTTTTTTCTGTTCGATTTTATGCGGACTTAATTGAGGTAGGCTCTGCCAGATGCCGCGTTGCCCCACTTCGGGACCAGAAATGAAATCCCAAACGAAATTTGCAGAGTTGCAGCGAAAGAAATGCAAAACGGGAGCATAAACAACGCTCGATAATCGATACTTTTTGGCCGATAATTGTATTGTAGATAGCCATATATGATGGTGTATGGTATATGGTGTATCGTATATGGCACATGCTATAAAGAATGACTGTGCACTTTGGCATTCAAAAATAAATACAATATATTTTTCTTGCTGCTGTCGCTGCGAAAATCGCCCGTAAATTTCCGTAGAAAAACAAAGCGGGAAAAAAGCCAAAAACTCAACTGCTATTACTCGCATTTTTTAGCTGTTTAAAGCTGTTCTCAACTATTTGGAATTATTTGTTGACTTTTGTAAAGTATTTTTTAATATTTTTTAGCTAGTTTAAAATTCTTGTTAATTATTTATTAGCTGTTTTTGGCTATTTCAAACTATTTTCAACTATTTCTTAGCTGTTTTTAACTATTTTTAGCTACTTTTTCCTTTTTTTTGGTTGTTTTTAACTATTTTCAACTGTTATTTTAGAGGTTTCTCTTACCGTATCCGTTGAGGGTCTGCATGAACGGTGTATCCGGTCGTCCGGTGAACTCCTCGCGGCGAAAGCATTCACGAATCATCTTGTAGTCACTCATGACGACGGTCAACTGGCTGCCCAGGCGCGTGGAGAAGAGGCTGCCATAGCGCTTGGCCAGCTCCATGAAGCGTGTGTGCTTCTCGTTGCCCATGAACAGCAGATACCCAATGACGGGGAAGCCCCACGGGCCGGGGGGAAGTTTGCGGAGCTCGCGATAATTGCGAAGCAGCCACTGGAGCAGACTGATCAGGGCCAGGAAGCTGAGGAACACCAGCAGCAGGTGCTGCGCGTCCTGTTGCTGCTCCACCTGCAGTTGGCGGAGCGCGAACTTAATCAGGTACGAGTCGGTCAGCATGTTGTTGCTATCTCTCTTGCTCTCGCTCTCTTCTTATCTCTTTCACTCTCTTGCTCTCCCTCTCTCTCTCTCTCTGTCTCGGAGTGTCTGGGGAGGCTTCTCCTCTATTGGGAACTGGTTGACAGGCTTTGCTTGCCTGACACTGCCTCGCACTCAGGATATGTGTTGCTGCCTGCGCGTGTGCGTGTCGGTGCGTGTCTGTGCCTGTCGGTGCGTGTCTGTGCGTGTCAGTTTCTCAGTTTCTGCTGCACTGCTGAGCCATTTGTTGTCACTTTTGCTTTTAATTGCAGCCGCGCATTACGAAAAAAATTATTTGTTTTTTTTTTTTGATTCGCAGCTTATTTTTTGAAGCCTGGCAGTGTTTTTGTTTTGGGAATTTTTGAATTTATCTTTTTGTTTTATTTAGTTTGAAAAAATAGATATTTTGGCGGTTTGCTGGCCGAAGTTGTCGAAAACATTTAAAACAAATCGAGCAGCAGATTTGAAAAAAAAAAAATAGTTGCGTGCTCGAGCCGAAGACGACGGAGAGACCCGGAGACGATTTCGCGTCGAGCGTTTATAGTTTTCGACTAATGGCTCGAGCGTATGTCCTTGCCACTTTTATAACAACTCGGCCGCCGCTTCGCAGAGCAGCGCCGAACGCGAACGAGTGATCGACGGCAATCGCGGCTCGGCCGCTTCAAGCGCGCGCACACTCCCAGAGCCAGAGACGACGACGACGACGACGACGACGGCGACAGCCAAAGCCGACGACGACGACGCTGGCGACGCCGACGCCGATGACGACGACGGCAACGACGACGACGACGACTACCGATTCGACGCCGCCGTCTGCGACGCTGTCTGCAACGTCTTTGAGCAGCAGCTCGCTCGAGCAGCGCGGGCAGCGCGACGCAGCTTTGGCTCTGACTGCGGCTCTGGTTCGGGCTCTCGAGCTCGGGCCCGCTCTGGGCCAGAATCTGATAGTCAAAAGCTGAGCAAACTGTTGCTTTTTGCTGCTGCCGTTGCTGCTGCTGCTGCCACTGTCACTGCCGTCGCAGTCGTCGCTGCCGTCGCTGTCGACGTCTCTCATGATCACACTCGCTTATATCAGTCGCAGTCTCAGTCTCAGTCTCTCGCCTCAGTCTCCCTCTCCCTCTCCCACTGCCACTGTCACTGCCTCTCCCCCGCCTTGCACTCCCCTCCCCAGTTTCAGTTTCAGATGCGCTCGTATCAGTCGCCGGCGCTGCCAGCTTGAACGTGCGCACGCCGATTTGCCCCCAGATGCCTCCCCCTCCCTCTCCACCCCCTTCCGCACCTTCCACAGCGGCAAATCAACAAGTTTCCAATCAAGCAGCGCTGCCAGAAATTCACTCAAATTCGGCGCACTTGCAACATGTCCGCTTCGAACATGTTTGAGCTCAAACCGCCGCCGCTCACTGGCTCCGTCCGTTTGTTTTGAGTGGCATCGCCAGCGGCGCGTGCTCTCTGTTTATGTTTTTCAGCGCCGAGTCGAGCTCAAGAGCACGCACAGTGCTCTCCCTCTCTGCCTCTCTCCCTCTCTCTCTGTCTCTCTCACAGTCGTCATCACTCTGCTGCTATCGTCGGCAGAGATCGTGGCCTAACTTGGCCTGGCCTGACTCGGCTCTGACTCGGGCAGGTGTACTTGGGCTGGCACTGATAAGCCGCGCGCACTGCCACTGATAAGCAGCCTCAGCATCGTCGCATGACTTCAGATCTACGCACTGCACAGATAAAGATAATGCCAATGCTAATGTCGATGATGATGCTGATGGTGATGGTGATGCTGATGGTGATGGTAAACGGAACTGAACTCTGCTTCTTTGATATGCAAATGTCAAGCGGAAGTATCTAGTTGCAGTGGGCCAGTTGAAGGGATAGGAGTGAGGGGGGGGCACAAGCGAAACGCCGGAGGAAGAAAAAAGCAAAATTCAATTTCGGAATTTGCATTTTGGGTCAGCCTTCGGCAATGTGATCTAAGCAGAGTTGCAACCAGCGAAGAGAGACAAAAGACGAAAGAGTTGCGGCTCATTTGAAAGATTGAAATATACTTTATAAGTATATACAATATATTAAATACCTTATTAATTTCCATATAATATACCTCACTATACATTGCTTATCTGGTACGCGTATTGCGTTTTTATTCTCCGCATCTGTGGCGGGCTTCGGGAACATTCGGGCCTCGAGGGGGCCATCCGCGCCGAGGGCCGAGGACGGAGGGCTGTAGACCTTGAAAATCGGACTGCGCATCAATTCAGGGCATTGTTTTGAATACTTGCGTCAATGACGTCAGATATTAGCAACGCATTCAAGTTCAAAAATGTTATTAACAATCCATAATGAACAAGAAGCAAAACAAATCGGACGAAACAAACAAAATATTCGAGAAAAAACCCCAATGAAGAACCGTTTACAAGTGCTGCGGAAGATGTGATACCCTAGCGGACCCATATGTTTATCGATAGATATCAAAACGAAGAATTATTATCTATTGAATTAATATTAAATATCCGATCTCTTTCACAGTATTATTGCTATAATTCTATAATGAATTTCTATTGAATTGGAAATCTCTTCCATAGAAATAATAGTAAACTGGTTGAAGGTTTTCCACATGTTAATCAGTTAGCTGTAAGTATTACTTCAACTAAATAAGCTGAAGATACTGCTCGACTATATGATACGCTGCAACAAGAAATCTTAATTGGAGATTGAAGAAAGTGAGATTAAAAAGATTGTTCGACTTGTTTTACTTATCTCAAAATCTACAGTATTGTTCCTACTTTTATATAAAAGAGTTATATAATTTTATTTTATTTTATTTATAATATTATTTGATCATAAGACACCTTACCACCCACTGTCGCATATGGAATGTAAAAGTGTGTATACCCTTTGTCCGCCAGTGTGCGAGATACAATATTAATGCTCTTTTTATTTCAAATGCAAATTGAAATGCATTTGTAATCAATTCTGCAGAAGTTTCTGGGCCTTTCGATATATTGTATATTGTATTTATTTATTTATTTGTTTGTTTGTTTACCAACTGCCGAAGACCATGCCGGTTCTTCGGGCTTAAGGACAAGGTCTGACCCTCAGTCCGCTGCGCTGTGCTGTCGCAACTCGCGAGTCGCAGACGGAACTAGAAACAGACGTGCTTATGGTCAATATATTTCGAAATACGCGTATATTGTGCATGAATGCGAGATCGAATCAATAATATAATATATTTTAGTTCGGATTATACAAATGCTCTAAACTATGACTAGACATTGCTTATGGTATTTGTTTAATTGAAAATATGCAACATGAGGAAGGAGATATAATTTTACTAACTATCATATATTGTAATAAAATGTTGTTTTCCATAATAGAAGATTATAAACCATTATAAAAATAAATGAATATACATAATAAAATAACCTTATTTAAAGAACAAAAGAATAAAACAGTAACTATGCTTTAAAGTCTTAATGACAGCATACAAAATACTCCGTACTTTACTAAATAATATTTTATTGTAGTATTATTCTATATTATACTCTTCTCTGTTAACTCAAAATCTATCAATACTTATTTAAATTTTGCTTTAGCTAACTTTGTTGCAATGCTTTAAAAAGGTCATACACATTACATATTCTCGAAATAATTTCAATTTCGATTAAACTGAACAAATGAATTTATGCAAATCATCTAAACAGATATCGAACAATTTGCTCGATCTTGTCAGTTTTGAACATGCGTAATAGATACCCTGCAAATGAGCTAAGCTGCCAATGGGTATATTGAAGGAACTGAAGGAACGTAGGACAGCGAAAGATCAACTCAAGACAAAGAACACAAGCAATGAAGACACTTATAATATATTACTGATTCACTATCGATAATTTATCGATAGCTTATCAAGCGACAGGGGTACAGGGTAGCTGTGCAAATGGCTCGCTCGACTAGAGCATACTCCGTAACTGCGGCCAATGAACTAATTTGCATCTACCCGAATCAGATCAGAGAAAGAATTGCAATGATAAAAGGTGTCAGCAGTTCCCCGTCCTAACTGGAATTCTACCCAATGCCGAGTGCCAAGAAATAGCCCCCATTCCCCCTCTTCATGAATGGGGGCCGCCTTAGCCTGCGTCCCGTCTCCAGTTCCAGTCAAATTAGAAGAAGGCAACAATAAAAGAGAACAAAACAAAATAAAGAGCAAAAACGTCAAATGCCAAATGTGATGCTGGAAGATCAAGGCTGAATGCAGAACACGCGCCAGACCAGACCAGGCCAGACCAGACCAAGCCAGGCCAGGCCCGGCCAGTCCAGGCGAGGCAGGCAGCAGGGCAGGCAGGCAGGTAAACGAGGCAAACGTAAACAAGGTGAGTAACGCGGGCGAAATTAAATAACGATGAGGATGCTCATCATGATCAGAGTAGGAGATAGAGGGAGAGAGAGAGAGGGAGAGAGGGAGAGGAGAGTCATGTGGCATAGCAACTGCAAGACAGGTCCAAGCCAAGCCGGGAGGTGTCATTGAACTGAGCCAACCCAATGCGCGCTAGGATGCAGCGACGGCCTCTAGGAAATAACGAAAGACAATGCAGCCGCGCGGGTCAATGCACCAGGCCCAGCACAGGACAACAAACTGCAGGCACACTGCAAGTGCGTGTGTCCGTCTGTGTGTGTGTGTGTGTGTGTGTGTGTGTGTGTGTGTCTGCGTGTGCGTGTGTGTGAGCACTTAAGGATCGCACACGCACGCACGCGGACAACACGTGAAAAATGAGAACAGGAAAAACTGTGCGCGGCCTTGAAGGCGGTCATTGGCCCAGACAGAGAGCGGGCCGACACACGAGAGAGAGAATGTGAACGAAGCTTCCAGGAACTGCAAACTGGGGCTAATGACTCTGGCTGGACACTAGGCAAGACACGAGCCCAATCCCAGTTCCCATTCCGATCTCTCGACCTGCAGCACTTGTACAGTCTGCGAATGCGCCACGGAGTGCGTCAAGGATGCCGACGCCGATGCTGGACATGACTCACTGCTCAGCTATGCCGCTGCCAGCGCCTGCGCCTGCGGCAGACACACAAAGGTCTCAGGTCAGGTTGCCATTGTTGTTGTTGTTGCTGCTGCTGTTGCTGTTGCTAGGGCAGATTCCGAATCGGCATCAGATTCCGCATCAGATTCGGTTTTAGTCTCACAGGCTGGCAGCGTCGGTGCGTGTGATGGGTTAAATAGCCAACTGGTTTCTCGATATCCATAGCCGAAGGAAAGGCAAGCTCGCAGTCGACATCGGCATCGGCATCGCTGCCAACGTCAGCTGCAGTTATAGATGAAACAAAAAAAAAATACAATTAATTATAAAGCGATTTCGAAAGCGTTTCAACAAATTTAGCCATTAACATATCGAGCTCTAAAGATACTTGTGATATCTAATTATACATCCAGTGTGCATGGACAGATACTCTCCACACACTCACACACTCACACACACGCACTTATGCAGATTATAACTGAGGTGAGGGAACCATGCACAAAAATGATGCTCTCCCCCTCCTCTTCCCCTTTCTACCCTTTCTTCCTCTGCGAGTCGTTCCAATGTTGAATCAAATCAAAATATTTTTTCGGCTACAAAACTTGAAAATACTTAAGAGCATTTCTGAACGGGTATGCAAATTATACTCTGTGCAGTTTATACTACTTTCAATAATATATATTTTATGCATTACTAGACAAAATTTGCTACTATATTATATCTATCTATTAATCTTTGTAATTTAATAATTATATCGAAGAAGAAGGTTACTTAATGAAGAAGGCACAGCAATTATTGATACCTTACAAGCATTTTAGATCCTTCTACGAGGGTCGTTTGATAAGTCCGTGACTTTTTGTATTTGCCGCGCATCTAAATACAACACTGCTCCTGTCAGCAGTTATCGATTAACAGCTGGCTGTAAAATTTTGAGAAAGCTGCGTTTTTTGGTTTGCGTTTTATAGGCATTGAAAGCAGACGATCTCGTGAATTTTAACGAAAATGGAAAAAAGTGAATTTCGTGTCAGCATGGCAAAATTTCATAAATTGGGCTACGAACTGCTACCCCATCCAGCATATTCTCCAGATTTAGCCCCCTGTGACTATTTTTTGTTTCCAAACATGAAGAAATGGCTCGGCGGTAAGAGATTCGGGTCATCACAGAAACAAACGACTATTTTGAGGGCCTTGAGAAAACCTATTATTTGGAAGGAATAAAAAAATTGGAAAAACGCTGGACTAAATGTATAGAGCTAAAAGGAGATTATGTTGAGAAATAAAACGCTTCTTTGACGAAAAAAATATATTTTATTCAAAAAGTCACGGACTTATCAAACGACCCTCGTACATTATGGTATCATCAAAATGCTGTGTAATCCAACATTTATATAGAATATCTCCTCTTTACTACTATACTGCTTGTCAGAGTATTCAAAGTTCGTTATCAGTATTCATCAATCGCATTCGTGATGCAATATGTAGAATATTTTTTGCACACTTTTTATTGCTCGACCTTGAGCGGCTAAACAAAGCATCATTTGTAAAATACTATAAATACACATACATGAGCGTGTGTGTCTGTGTATGTGCACCTAAGTGAGCTTGGGTGTATCTGTGTGTGTGTGAGCATTAACAATAAATAACAAATTTGCCATTGCGCGTTTGCCAAAACTGAAATCCTACTAAAAATAATAACGCAAAAAAGGAAAAAAGAAAGGGAGAGAGGGGAATGAAAGGTGCATGTGGAGGGTGTGTGTGGGGATGGGAAATGGAGGGGAAAACAGGTAGGCAGCATGGCTTTTGGCTAAAAAACAAACACACACACACAAACACAATTGTTTTATTATTTATCGCATGTGCGAACCAAAATAAGCTGAATAGTCTCGCCTCGCATACGACACTTGATATTGTCGAAACAATATATTCTAATAATACAGATAAGTATATATAATACAATACATATGTGTATGTATGCATGTGTTTACTTGATATGTGTAATTTGATGGAAATAAATTGTGCTCTTTATAGCGTGCAATTAGCGTGCAACTCAGGTGGCCAACTGCCTGATACAGATACATTTGTTTCTAATTGAGCCTCGCTCTGCTCGCTGCACTGGCATTTATAATTCATATGGAATACGAATACCGATAAAAACAATATTATTTATGTATATTTATTGTATGCAAAGCTAATGAAGCCATAAATTCAATATGAACTAGTTCATCTGTTGACTCACGTACTCCACAATTAGCTCTGCGAATATTTTGGTCCACAAATAATTAACACTCAATTGACTTCTGCAAATTGATTCTTGCAATTGAAATCACAGCAAAAACATTTGGAATTTTAGCAACTAGTAAAGGTACGGAAGGAAGGATGCTAGAAATTGGGGAAATGCAGTGAACTGAGTAGAACAGACAATCGAAATGAACTAATGCACTTCAGTTATTCTATGCTGAAGTAAGGTCAAGTATCTAACTGATATCTAACATTTTTTAAATGCAAAACCGAAGCTTACTTTCAGTAAGTTCAACAAAACATTCAAATAAAGGTATATCCTGTAATTTCTATCGTACTATATCATAACCATATCATAACCATCTCTATCTCTATCTATTTATCATTTCCCAACCTCTTCCCTACTTTGTATTCTGCACATTTTTAGTTGTTTTCCAATTCACAGAAAATTCCTTTAATTAAGGCGAATTTTGTGCAGAATAAATTATCGTTTTGAATGAATTAAAGTTTTGTTTTTATTTTGATTTCGATATATGTACATATATTATTATATTTCATGGAAGGGTGTAAACAATTTTTTGCGTTTCCCGAAAGTTCTACGCACAAGAATGCCATCGAATTGTCCTCAAGCGCGAGAGGAATGAATCCAAAAATTATGCAAAACAGCCGCCCATGATTACCGCATTGTTGTTCTTCTTGATTCTTTGATCTTTTATTGCTGCGCTGGTGCTCTTGAACTTGAAAACATCAATGTGAATTCCTGGTAAAAATACCACAAATAACAAAAGAAAAAGAACCAAAAAAATTAAGAAAAAAAAAAAACCGAAAGCACAAAAACAAAAACAATAATAGAAACAGAAACAGAAGCAGAAACCGATAAATAAAATACCAGAGGCCATATTCGAAAGCCCCGCCCCCCTGCCGTACCACACCACCACCTGATCTGATCTTACAAATCGGCTTGGTCACGATGATCCAGACGGGAGTGGAATAGAATATTATGAAATTTACGACGAAAACAAAAATAAATCTTCTTGTATCTATCGCATTTATATGTCCATATTATTTGCCAATTTCAAATCCGTATCTATCCGTCTCGCTCCCACATCCTTTTGGCCTTGAAAACTCATTAATTCGAACTCGAACTCGAACTGACAAATCGATGTCGTGACGACGCAAAAGAAGCCGCCGAAACTCGAGACGTCTTGAGAATTTCACAGCTATTGAGGAGAATTGGTGACCGCGCACGGGAGGTTCGTGTCGGTATGGCCGTTTAGCGAATGCGCTACACGGCAAATAATTCCGAATTCCAGTGTCCGAATGCAATTGAAAGGGGTAGCAAACAAGGCGAACGAAATAATACTTCCTTAACTATTACCATACAAAGAGTGTTTATCACGTATTGTAGATACTGAGGAGATACCGAGGGGAATGAACCCCATAGAGCTTGGCTCGTTCAGAATAGAATTGTATAATACGTTTGTTTTTCCATAAGCGCACGAGTTGAATAATATTTAAATACTTAAGATTCCAATATGAGTTTCTTAAAGGTTAGTTCAGGTTCAGGTTTACTTTGATTTCATGTTCTAAAGCGAAGAATTTCAAGCTAGTCTCAGCAAGTCTTTCATCATTTCCCGTACAATACTGTGAATGAATATATACACCGATATATATGTGTTCACGTATTCAGAGTTCATTGATTTCTACTGCGGTTTTCCCATGGAACGAAAGCTCTAAAAATACTTAAACGGCAAAACTACGTTGTGGCTATTTAGAATTGCTGTAACTCGAGGCGTCGCACAGATCTTGAACAACAATATATGAAACTGTTGTTTACGTAAGACGAGTACAGTACCGCCCCGCACCGTACTGCACCGCACTGCACTGCAGTGTACCAAACCGAACCGTACCGAACCGAACCGTACCGAGTCGAGCCGAGCCGAAACGTCATTCATGTCAGGCGTGAAAGGCCCCTTTCAAGTGCAAGCGTCAGCGAAACGGTTTTTCATATCCACGTCTCGCAACGTAATTTACTTTATATTCTTGTGAATTCTCAGGGAATTAATACTATACTATACCATACTATACATGGGTACATGACTAGAAGTTACCTCGCAGTCAGCCTAGGCAAGCAATCTACCAGTAACCTCAATCAAACTTTATCTAATTAGAGTAAAGACTGTCAGTAAAGGAGGTTGCTGTAAGGTTGCTTCCCTCTTTCTATCAATTAAATAATCTTAAAGGTGCTGTGTGCATTTTAAAGCCTTTTCCAACACTTATATTTACAGGGTGTTTGCAAAACGACGCCAAGAAAGAGCAGTCCAAAAGCCTTCTGGGTAACGTGTGAAAATGCTGGGGAATTCATTGAACCCGGCGGGAAATAAAAGCTAGAAATATGTTTAGCTTGACATTATGTAACTGGAGTACCCGGGAAAGGCCGCGAAGGGGCCCGGAACAGTCGGCTAGAATGAACTAGGCAGCAACGCGAGCAAATTCTTGGCGAGCTGAAGCTTCAGCTCATCGTAAATATGAGAAGAATGTGTGCGTGTGGTTCTACCGTCGCAACAATACCATCGATAAAGTTCATTAAACCGCCAGCATCGCTACGCTACGCTATGGTGCGGTACGGTGCGGGCAGAGGGGCGTGGTGCGGGCGGCAGGCCGGTGCTGCTGCTTGTAAGGGCCCGGCTGAAACCGAAAACAAAACTGCGACATTTCGTTTTCTGTCGATGTTTCGCTTTTTCCTCTGCTTCCCCCCTCCCATCTACGTTCTTTATTGTTTTTCTTGTCTTGCCATCTCGCTCGCACCTAATTAGTTGGCAATAACAACAAGTGATCAACAAGCCAAGCACAGCAGAAGGGACTGAGACTGGAGCTCTGACTGGGCATGGGCTGAGGCTGCGACTGGGCGCCATTCAACCTGTTGCCGATGGGCCTGGCCGGGCTACGTCGGGCTGTGTCGGGCTTGTCTGTCTGGGCAGGTTGACTCATAGCTCATGGGGGGAGTCACCTTAGGTTCAAGCCCTGCGCAGCTGAGCACAGCTGAGCGTGTTTACTACGCGCGCGCGTCGTTGCTTAATGCGTAAGCTTCCACGCTCGTGCGTAGCTGCGTATCTGCAGCTGTTGCTCTAGCTGTTGCCGTATCTATTAGATACTTGCGTGGACAACGTGTTTTTGAGTGGAAGTGGAAGCAATGAACTTTGTAGGCGGCATGTCGCCCCATCCCAAGTAGCGTTCATTATTAGCGTTCATAATGAGCTCGGCCTGGCAGTGAGATTATATAATGTCAATCGATGCGCCATAGCCCGGTTTAAGCAGCACCAGCTCCAGCAGCGGCAGCAGCAGCAGCAGCGGCAGCGAGGCGGCAACCTTGAGCGCGTACACTGACATCTTCGAGCCCCCCCCTCCAGCTCCAGCAACAGCAACAGCAACGGCAAGAGTAACAGCATCAGCCACAATCACCGTCTCAGCTCGAGCAGCACACGTTGGCAACACACACGTCCACGTCAAGTCTCAGGTCTCAAGTCTCTCGAGCGGTTTCGCTTAGCATTCTTGCTGCTACTGCGCCATAACGGCCCCAGCCTGGAGCTCAGCCCGAGCCGAGTCGAGCTGCAGGCTGTAGACTGAAGACCGTAGACTATAGAGCGTAGACTTTAGACTTGGTAGTGTGTGGGGACTGGGGATTGAGTGGGGGTTCAACCACCTCGCGCCGTAATGGTTGTTGGCGCTCCAAACTGGGGTGGGCTCTCCAGCTCTCCAGCTCGGTCGGTTTCCAGCTGGCACTTCCTCGAGAATAAATTAAAATATTCCAAAGCTGTAAACCTCATCGAGCTATGGCCGCCTTCAATTTGCGTCAATTGGCAATGGGCAATAAATTTCTGCATTTATAACAATGCAAATTCTAATTCGAAATAACGAAACAAATGAAATTCCATTTCATAATCCTGTTCGAAAATAACAAACACAGATACACAATACGAACAATATAATAATAACATACCAATAATTAAAGAGATAAAACGAGACTGCTAGACACCTGTGAATGAGACAAGCGCGTAGATTTCCGGATTACGAGCGGCATCTCACAGATCGTAGCCAGCACCCAGCACCCAACAGGTCCCCCTAATCAAGCCACCTTCCCGCCACTTCCCGCCCCCGCCCCTCGCTTTGTTAGATATGACTGAAACAGCTCTGGGTTTTTTGCCATGTTCTTTGAATGAAGCGGAGTTGCTGCCAAGTAGCTTCTCTCGCCTCCCTCGCTTCCCTCACCTGTCCCCTCCTCTTTGTGCCGGTCCCTGGTACTGCTGTTGCCGTTTGCTTCATTGAAATTTTGTTGTGGTCTCGGCCCAAAGTTGTAAAAAACATCTCAAAGAGCAAAATAGAAATAGAAAAAGATAATAACCGCGTGGTCGCTTCGAGTAGCCCCTCATCTCTGAACGCTTCTCCCCTCCAACCCTTCTACATCTAATTCTGACGGTGGGCAGTGACACTCTTGCGTGCTTTCTGACGCGTTTCCCAAATGTCTATACCCGTTACACAGAGGGTAGAAGGGTATTATAAATTTGTGTTAACCATTTTATTGAAGAAAAGTGAATATTTGGTAAACTAGATAACTATGAGCAACTAACAATTGGATTATTAAGATAGAAGTTCTTTAAGAAATTTTAAATATGTACTAATTTCGAAGCACCTCCCTTAAAGTATGCAACACAACAGACGCAAAACATAGAAGTTGCATATTTAAAAAATTATTAGCGGGTACATTACAGTCGTTCACACTCGACTGTAGCTTCCATGCTTGTTTTGTTTTGATTCTGTCAGACTTTCGACTCTTGTCTCAAGGTTACTCTTGTTTTCATGTCCATTGACCTATTTGATCATTGAACGATGCTTCGTTGCGATTATTTGTACTATCGATTGTATAGAACTATCGGTAAATGTTTATTCATAAAATAATAATAATAAACTGTATTGTAAATACAAATTACACGAGAAAAAGATCTTATAATATAGTAATATATCGTTTTATATGTAATAAATATATGAATAGAAAATACAAACCACATTAAGAATATATTGCAGTGTATCCTAAATTGATTTTAGGTATCGTGAGCAAGTTGAGGTGGTTAGAGTTTAATCTTTAATCTCTAGTCTAGTTAGCTGAACCTGAAACTGATCATAGAACTGAGAAAAACTTCTTAAAATAAATGAATTCTCTCGAGACAGAATAGGATAATCCCTATTTTTATAAAATCAATTTCATCATGACTGCTGGGAAGGAAGGAATCTTTTAGAAGGTTAACATATCTGAAGCCTTTTTCTATACTTGTACTGAGATATAATGTTTATTCATTTAAAAAGTAGCGACAACATAAATAACATAATGAAGTCATGGTTGAGCTTTGAGTTGTTCATTTGCAGTGCGCAGCAGAAAGTGTTTCCGTTTCGGGGTCCAAGAACTGAAAGTGAAGAACATGAGTAACCAAAGCAATAAACAACTGCATGAACATATGTCTGTATATACTGTTTGTATGTTATACAGAAGATAATGCTGTAGTTTCATGTCATGAGGCTGAGGTGTGTCTGGACACTTGCCCAAGCTATGACCACGATAAGCCCGAGGCGAATTTGCAGTCGAGTAAACAAGTTCACATCATAATTTCGTTTTTTTTTGCGATTACCTCAATTTCACAATGATAAATTCTATGAATAATACAGCTTAAATCGAATTGAATTAATTAGCATAATAAGCACCGTGAATTATGCAGCTCTCTTCTCTCTCTCTCTCTGTCTCTCTGTTCCCCTTCCATTTCGCTTTCAATGTGAATTTCCATATGCAAGAATTAATTTCAATACAAGTTTTGTTTGATTTTACTATCGCTTGTTATGCAACATCGACGCTAATGACGCTTAGTTCCCCCTTTAGTAATTGCAGCAGTCTGCCAGCTGCTTCTAATCAGATTAAACTGGAATTCGATCCCGCGCACTGAGTATTAATTGAAATCGATTTATTACTGATTTCGATGTTTCCCCACGGGGTCAATGAACCGTTGTAACTGAAGCTTCGTTTTTTATGAGGTACAAAGGACAGCAAGTACAATATGTTTATTTGATTAGTATATAAACTTGGTTTATTACGTATAGATCTTAAAGATAAGATAGGAAGGTTCCCCAGAGTATACTGTGTGAATATACCTAAACCTAATATAAAGTCTGTTATTTATTGTATAAATATAGTTAAACAATTATAGTGTGCATGTTTTCTATTTCAATTTCAATAATTTATAACCAATTTATTTTTAGATATCATAAGAACATTCATGGGATTCATAAACATTTTCCTGCAACCTTCTTGTTAACACAAACCATACCTTTTTGTGGTGTAAGTGTATCTGACAGTTTAAATTGTGTTATTTGCTTCTATTTGTTGTTGATTTGTACTCAAAGCAGATTGAGCAGATTATCAATGTTGTGCATAGTATTATACATATATATTTATTGTAGAACTTGTATAGGTAATTTGTTTATTGCCAATTTGCTGCTTCCACGATGATAAGGTTATAAGCTCTATTAGTAAACCTCGTGTAGTGTAACGCGTCAGTGCGTTACGTGGTGGAAATTTTCTTTGAATATTGCGCATACGCAGTGTGGCACCAATTAGCTGAAAGTTTCTTAGAATGTAGTTTTCATGTGAATCCGCATTCTGATTCAAGTCAATCGTTGCCAATGCCCGTATATAAATTCATATATTCACTTCACTTTGAATATATAATATTTTATTCGCAAAGAACTCAAACTTCAGCAAGAGAGACTCTGAAGAACTCTGAGGTTCTGTTCTCGGCTAAGATTGTTAGTTGACCAACAAGTGTGACGCCAGAGGGCGCTTTCAACAGATCCGCAACGAGTACTCATGAGATGGTTGCACAACTGAATACACTCAATGCACTCGCACACTCGTAAGGTAGAATGAATATTTATTGAATTGATTTTAGGCCTTTTGAAACTTTCTCTCAGCTTAAGCAACGCAATGAAATGCAGTCGTAAACTGATGACAAAAATAATTAAAGAAATAAGAACTGCGAAGGCACGACTACAAAACACCCTGCAAATTATTCAGAGTTAGTTAGTGTAATTTATGTCAGTGTAATTCAATCGAAAGAGTATTTCAAAGTAGAATCATCTCAATGTATTTGAACTTCAACTTCCCTCAGCCTGTTACTCCCGAAGCTACCCTGCAAAAACTTGGCCAAGCACGTGGGCACTTCGCACATACACATATGGTACCATAAATAAAAGCGAAGTCTGAAACCAATTTCGCTGCGCACGAAGGTCAACTGCATGAAATGAGACCCGAAACTTCTCCAAATAGCCGAGCCACGTTTCGAAATTGCGACAGATAAACAGATATAGCATAATTAATGTACAAAGCGAATAACCCGTTTCAAGTGGGGACCATCGACAATGGCAAAAGCGACAGCGACAATTGTGGTATTGCGTAAAAAGGGCGTGTCCATTGCGCAAATCCGCCTTCAAAAAAAAAAACGGCAATCGCAATGTGCAAAGAAAGAGAAAGAGGAGGAGGAGAAGGAGAAGGGGCAGTGAGGGGTAGAGACAGAGAAACAGCCAAAGAAATCTGGTCAAGGTCGACGGATCGCGGCTGATCGCGCTGCTGCGGGCCCTGCTGGCGTATACTTGATGGCGCAGACACCGTTAGGCGACAGTGCGATCACTCGAGTTGTTGTTGTTGTTGTAGTTTTACTGCATATGTTGCTGTTGTTGTTGTTGTTGCTACTTGTGCTATTGTTAGCTTTAAGCGCGACTCAACTTGAAACTCGAGTGCGGCCGATAAAAGCGAATTAAGGTTCATTTCGGCATTTCAACATCTCCTCTGCCCCCAATAAATAATTGAAGAGCTTAACCCGGCTTAACCCACGTGCATTCCTTTCCCTTCCCCTCCTCCTTCCTGTGACGATCGTTGGCTTACGTAACATGGTGCCTGCCTGCTGAAGCTGAAGCTCTTTACCTGCGTGTGCTCGCCTCATTTGTATGTGACGTGAGGAACTTACTTTTGTCCGTGTGTGTGTGTGTGTGACAGAGAGTGCCTGCAGGCATGTGTGTGTGTGTGAGAGATTCCCTGCAGGTGTGTGTGTGAGTGTGGCAAATCCCTTTCAGTTCTCGAGCTGCAAAACAGTGCAAACTATTTGTGCCCCCACCCCGTCGGAAGGGTCACACTCACTGTGATAATGACATGATAAATAAATAAGCGCCCACAGAATGGACGCATGACGTTGGCACTGAGGGCACACTGCACACTGTGCCATCTCCAGATATGGTAGCAAAGTGTGCTCCTGTGTGGAGCCTGCGGAACGTGGAGTGTGCGTGCCGAATGCAGGTCAAGCTGAATTTGAATATGATTTTCCTTTTTCCCGGCAGAGCTCTTTCCTGTTTTGACAGCGATCTCGTGTTGACGTCCTCCACTTCCTCCACCATTGCTGGGCGCTATATGCTACGGCTCCGTAACCATCTACGTGCGTGCCGGCCTACAACCGCCGACCGTGATCTGATTACGATTCCAAGAAGGTTTCACGACCGTTGTTCAGTTGGGGACGACTCCCTCGCCGGCGATTGTCGACGACGTGGCCGACCTCCGTCTCCGTCCCCGGCTCTGTCTCTGTCTCCCTCACTGTCTTCCTCTCTATCTCCCTCTTCGTCGCCGCCTTCGTCAACTTGTCGCTCTGTTTGTTTACCCGCTTTAGTCGTATTCATTACGTGTAATAACTGTGGTAATTGTCACGTAGGCTGCTGCCAGAGCTAAGGACACTTGGCCAGTTGACGTCAGAGAGGGGTGTGTTGTGGTGGTGTGGGGGGGGGTACAAGCATGCCTGCAAATAGCCCGACTGCAGTTGCGTTCAATCGAAGCACGAATGTGCTAATGGCGCCAGCTCGAGCCAGCTGCTGCACACTCAAGCAATATTAAGCGCCCGAAGTGAGCCCCTTTTAATATCCCAGGAGAGTAGGGGGCGAAGGGGGAAGGGAAGGACAACAATTGGGGGGATGTGTAACAAACTTGCAGCACTCTGTATAATTGTTGTGGCTGCGAGTTTCCTCGAAGCTCATCAAATGCCATTCAATACGGAGAAGAGAAGAGCTTAATAGGCAGATGATTAACCAAAGCACTGCAGCAATTCTAGTTCCCAGAAGTTCATTAAGCTTGTGGGTTACTTAGGTTACTCGGGTTACTAAGGTTACTTCGGTTACTCACATTACTTAGACTAAGCAAGCTAGTAATGCATAATCATGGCTGCTGCTTCCGTGCAGAACTTCCTCCATTTCTCATTTGTTCATTTAAGAATTTCCAAAAAAATACAGCTGCATTTGCTTGCAGTCTCTCTCTCTCTCTCATTCTTTCTCTCTCTGTTTGAGTACATCCATCAGTGTTCAAGTGCCACGCCCAGACAAACGCCTCCAGGCAGCGGCTCATGGCAACGCGTTGCATCCACTTCATTTGTTGTGGTCCAGCGGTAATTGATTTCTTTTGACCACAATGAGAAGCCCGGCACGAACCGATGTGGATGGACGTGTTGCCAGCTGCATGTGCCACAACTGCCCCGAATGTAGGTGTGCGTAAGCGTGTCTCTCTCTCTGCGTTGGTGTGTGTGTGTGTGTGTGTGCAGACGCATACTCATTGCCGTAATTTATGGAGCTCTCGCTGCCGCTGCCATTAGTAAAGCCATCGCGGTAGCTGAAACTTACTGGGTATGCGGCTGACAGCTTAATGGATATATGTTTGGAGTAGTACCAATCAGGGTAGTTACCCTCTACCCTCTACCCCCTAAAAGCCTAGTGACAGTTGCATCTGCACATAAAACTGCGGCACTCAACCGAATTTCGACTGCATCTGAACGGATTTTGTGCATTGCCTATTATTGTAGATTGATTAGTAAATCGAAAAGTCGTGTATTTTCAGCGAATACAACGTGCACTGTGCACTGTGCACTGTGCACTCGTACATCAATCAGAAAATAAATGTGCAAAGCAGATCGATTAATTAGTTTTGAAATTAGCTGCGCAGTTTTTACTTTCAATTCGATTCGTTTCGGCTTTGGCAACGTATCGATGCAACTTGTCTAGTTTTGATTTTGTTAACATATTTGTCAGCATGTGTTAATTGCATCATATTGAGGTTTAACAGTTAAAGGCTTTCCAATGAAATTTAAATCATTCATTGCATTCAAAAGTTATGATTTTTTTAAGCTCAAATACTGACCGTTGTGGGAGGTTTTTTAAAGGCCGCCCGAAAGTATGCAACATTTGTTTGCACTTCGAACTTATTAATGCCAGCACAGTGGGGCAGTTAACTAAAAAATGTTATCGATATAAATGAAAGTAAAAATATGCTTGTTAACTGTGGAGGATGCAATATTTACTGTTAGTTCGTCTTCGCTGCAGCATCTTAAAGATCTCAAAGTTCTCGCCTGCCACTCTAGGGCTTCTTTAGCAGGATTATAAACAGGAAAACAGTGTAACAGTTTCCTGCGCGCAGCTCAGCTCAGCATCTACGGAACTTCTTCAGCTACATTTGTATGCGTAGCCCGTGTGTGTGTGTGAATGAGAGGCAATGCGCGGGCGTTTCTTTTGTTGTGTTTGGGTATACTTAAAATTTCACACACACAGGGAGCATATGCAAAGGGCTTTGGTGATGGGTCTAGGGATTTACCTAGTAAAATTGTTTAAAAATAATTTTTTTATTATTTCTTTTCCTTTTTTTTTTCTTTTACATAAAACATTTATTGCTATTTTACATATGAATTGCGTAATTTGCATTTCTTAAGTTCGTTGAAGTGTACAGAAGTGAAAATATTGAAACTTCCGCTAGCACACGCATCTACAGACATCTATTACTGTGTGAGTGTGCGTGCCAGTGTGTGTGTGTCTGTGTGTTTGTGTGTATGCAAATTTGTTGCTTATTACTTTAAACTTTCTAGTAAACACTTGAGCGTGTAAAGACACACTGACTTGCACATACTTGCACAGACTTGTTTGTGCTTGCACACTTATTCAACTATAATTTTTAATTAGTTTTTTAAAAATTTTCTCTTTCTTTTTTTTTTTTGGTTTTTATCTTTAAAACACTGGAGTTTCGTAAGTACTTCGAAATTGGCTTCAGCTTGTGAGTTCGATTTATCGATAACACACGATGAAACACGTATTTGCTTGTTGTTTATTGTTGTACTCGTTGACATACATATATAACATTAACTTTATAAGCTCAAAAATATGCTAGAGAATATCGTGAGATTGTAGGCGTACTAGTAGTAGTAGTTCCCGTTACTTTCGTATATCGTATTCATATTCGACAATAAACTGGACTCGGTTTCATTTGCTTGTTGTTGGGCCTTTGGCAAGCACATTTAATACTAGATAAAAGAGATTTATTTACTCGTAATACTTGTTAGCATATAATACTCTCCGTTCCATTCCGTTCCATTCGATTCTCGCAGATTCCTAGTTCCGTATTGTACTGGAAGGTGAAAGAGCATCAAAGAATACTAAAGTACTTCCCCAATTCCTTGTTCGATTTCTACTCTAATTTAGTTCTATCAAAACCTATTCGGTGCTAACCTCAATCCTGATTGTTTACGATAGGTACGATACTGTGTAGAAATATCGACAAAAAAAAACTACATCTGCTTTTAATGTGTAAACACTGAAACGGCACAAGGACACAGGTCCAACGATTGACATCAATAACAATTAGATTAGATTTTCATTTATATTTAAAGAGCTCTGCAAAGACGCAGTGGCGATACGATAGTTAGGTACTGCTGTACTGCTGTACTGCTACAAGGTACTTCTAGGTACGCATGCAATGCGATAGAAACCCACATATCGAGTTAGATTAGTTTAAGTTACGCACACCAAACACACACAACTTACTTGCTTACTTGGAGTAGAATCGTTGACAACCACAGTTTCAGTTTCTTAGCACATCACAACTTGTTCGCCTCCCCTCGCTTCCCCTTCTCTTCTCTTCTCTTCTCTTACAGCGATTCTGTCTCCATTTGTCCCTTGTCGCTCTTCTTCTTAACCCCTGTTCCTGACCCCGACCCTGCCCTCTCCCTATCGAACCTGTCCAACTCCAGCTCTGTGTCCCTCTCGCGATTCCTGCCCGGCACCCGTGGCGGATGCTGCCGTCGACTGGCTCAGAGACGCGGACTCTCGAGCATCGTGTGGCTGGACATGACCGAGTTGGCCAAGGCAATGGAGTTCCCTTGCACCGATAGATTTGTCTCGTTCTTGGAACGACGCCGGCAAAATCGAAAGCGTCCACCATCGCACAGTCGCAGTCCCTTGAAGGTGTCCACAAAGGCGCGTCGGAAGCTGGCGTTCATGAAGCAGTACGTGATCGGGTTGCAGCAGCTGGAGGAGTAGGCGAGCAACTGTAGGAAGCTGATCGCAGTGTAGTCGATATACTCGTACAGTGCCTGCCCGATGAACATGCTCAGCGTGTTGATCACATACAGCGGAGTCCAGCAGATGAAGAACTCCAGCACCAACACGAACAGCATCTTCACCACACGCTTCTTGCTCTCCAGGCTCTTGCTTTCGTTGGAACTGCGGTGACATTTGGAGGGAACAGAAAGGACATAAGCTAGAGGATTAAATGTACTGTCGTAGGGCACATCCCCCATGCACTTACCGTCGCAGTGTTGCTTCAGTGATGCGCAAACTGGGAGTCGACAGCGACTTGCGGCGATCCCCCTCGTTGGCCACGTTGGCGTTCAGGTAGTACTGCTGCTGCTGCTGCTGGTGTCGCAGCCGCTGCAGACGGCCGCAGCAATCCCCAGATCCGATTAGCTGTGGCTGCTGCTGGTGGCGTACCGACTTCACCGATGCGCTGCGCATGCAGTACAAATGTCGCCGGCCATCGCAGGAGCCGAACAGACGTCGCTTGCTGCCGCCGTGGGAGTAGCCATCCGCTGCAAGAGAGAGAAGAGAGAGGAGGCGATGAATAAGAGCAGCTTCTTTTGTTCAATATGGAGCATATGCATAAGAGGAAGCGGGTCTATATCATTCATAGAGTCCACGTAAGGCGAAGCAGAGCAAAGTGAAGACGAAAAGGCACAATTAATGTAGTCCATCAAGGTGCAGGCATCGATTTCATTACTGAGTAATCTCACTAAAGACACAACATCAAGCGGAATACGATAATTAATGGGAGAAAGCAGGAAGGTACATTAATTGCAGGGATCAGGGAGAGTGTAAAGTGCGCTTAATTAAGGACATGATGCACAATTGCACGAGGGCGATTGGAATATAATAAAATATATAATATATAGCTGAAGGTAAATGATATTCTATACATATACTAATTTATAGGCATATTTTAAGCATATGCTACTTGTAGGTATGCATTCGTGAACATGAATTTGGCATTGAATAAGAAGAATTCTAGCAGAGTAAAGTTGAGATATTACTATAACCTAAGGAAAAACAAGTACAAAACTAGTGCTTACACTTCTACTACTTTGTACTTGTTTATTATGTTTAATATTAAATTACTTTTAGTGCCGAACCAGAGATAAATCTCTTTTGATTTTCCATATATTTAGCCATACTTAAGAAGGCCTCAGCTAACTCTCAATCAGCATTTTAAATTAAAAACCTCTATAGATCAATAGATTCTCTAATTTATTAATGCAATATGTTAATAGCACGCTATACAAATATGTATATAGCTTTCTCAGCAGAGATTGTGTGTGTTTGTTGTTGGGAACATGGAATATTGTTGGCCATTAAGTTTTTGTTGGCAAAAATCGACCTACCTCAGCCTGCACAATGTGTTGTACAATACATGCCACGCACACGAACAGTTCTTTAGCATAATAAACATGACGTGAAGTAATATCATAGATAAATGCTTCACTTTGTTGACTTTCACGCAATCGGGGGGAGTGAGGAGAGCTGAAAGAGAGGCACCTTAGGCCCGCCCGGACATGATATGCGAAATTGATTTACCCATAAATAGTCGCATGCTGAAAGCTTGCATGTTTGCTAATGGAACAATATTAACTCTGTGTGTGTGTGTGTGTGTGTGTGTGGGAGTGTGTGGGAGTGTACATGATACTATATATATGCCATATATGCCATATATAGTACGACTGATGCGTGTTGCAACAGCAACAGCAACAGACTGAAATTGGCTATAGATGAGGAAAACACTCGCATATCTCGCATCTACACACACACACACACACACACACACACACACATATGCAGGCAAATTTGCGGGCATTGATTGACAGCTGGCGTGTTGCTAATGAGGCGCAAGGGGGGCGTGTCGCTGGCAATTACTATAAGAAGGTGGCACTTGCGGTCGTGCGGTTAGTTGCAAATCGAATATTGAATGACAAATTGGCGATGCTGCTGCCGTTGCTGCTGCTGCTGCTGCTGCTGATAGTTGTCCTGGCAACAGCTTCCTGTGTGGTCTGGCACAGCAGTCACTGGTGGCGCAGGGGCGTGGCAGGTCCCTGCGGTCGACCGCTGGTGGGAAACATGTTGCAGTTCGCGCTCGGTTTGCGCTCATACGGCGACATCTACGCAGAGCTATACAAGTGAGCTGGCCTCCCCCCCACACCCCCTTTGTACCTCCCTCATTCCCCTTGGGAGTAGTGTAATCGGTGCTCTTTCTCCAGTGCATACCCCACACTGCGCTACGTGGGCTTCTATCGCCTGTTCAATGAGCCCGCGCTCATAGTGCGCGATCAGCAACTGTTGCGTGAGCTCCTCCTCGGCACCAACTTCCCGCACTGCGAGGACAATGCGGTGTTCCTGGATGTGCGACGTGACCCGCAGGCCGCGCAGAATCCCTTCCTGGCTCGGGGCCAGCACTGGCGACAGCGACGCGGTGAACTGTTGCCACTTTTTACACCTCATCGACTGCGGCAAACGTTGCCGCACATTGCCGCCGCCTGTGGCCAATTGCAGCGATTCGTGGCTCGGCGGCTGAGCCGTGACTGCTTCGAGGCCAAAACGTTGGCAACACGCTACACGCTGCAGGTTATTGCCTCGGCTGTCTTTGGTCTGGATGCACAGTGCCTTGGCGGTGAACAGCAGCAGGGGAACTGTGCAGCGGAGAAGGAGGAGGAGGAAGTGCCCAGTGCGTGGCTGACGCTGATGGGGCCGCTTTTTCAGGCCAACGGAGCCTGGAGCCTGGCGGAAACCATTGCGCTGCTGCACTCTCCCTTGCTCGGCTGGCTGCTGCAACATCGGTGGGTAGATGAAGAACAGATATAAAGAAATATGGGGATATATCTCTGATATATTTGGAATATCTAAGTTGAAGATTCTTCTCTTATTTACTTGGAATAACCAAGTTGAAGATCCTGCACGGATTGGATACCGAACTAATGTAGAACTTCAGTCACGCTGCATGCATCTCTGACCCCGCAAAGTATACTATATTATGCCTAATCAGTGTCAAATGCGTCTGTCTGTCCGTATGAACGTCAATATCTTAGCTACTATAAGAGGTAGAAGCGCCAAGTTTGATATGAAAGTTCTTGTATGTCCTACGCATCTAAAGTCCATTTTAAATATAGACTGCCATGCCCAGCGCACACCTAATATGTGATTATTAAGGAAAGTATTAAAGTTACCAGTCTTTGTTTCGTCCTATATATAAATAAGTATTATATACATTTTATTTTCTAATTTCAAACTGATCGGATCATAAGGAAAGTAGATATTCAATTCAAAGTTGCACTTTCTTCGCTCTGTTCGTTGATATAGACTTCACCTTTGTTTCTATTATTACTTTGTGTGGAATAGATAAAGAGTATTTAGCTGTGCAGCACATTTGAGTGTGACTGCACTCTCATTTCTCATTTCATTCTCTGCGTTCAATATCTCCACATCAGTTACGTTCCACTGACCGTTCAGCGCTGGCTGCATCGACAGGTCGCTGCCCGCAGCGAGTCGAACACTTTGCTGAGCTGGCTACGCGGCCAAGCGGATGCCGACATTGAGGGACACGCGGCGACGCTGTTGCTGGAGGGATACGAGACCTCGGCCATGTTGCTGGCCTTTGCTCTGTACGAGCTAGCGCAGCATCCGGTCGAGCAGCGGCGTCTGCAGGCCGAGCTGGACGAGGTGGCGCAGAGCAACGCTGGGGAGCTGCTGCAGCCGGCGGCATTGGACGCACTGCAATATGTGGAGGCCACGCTGTACGAGACCCTGCGGCTGCATCCCGCCATGCCGGCTCTGCTCAAGCGTTGCACGCAGTCCTTTACGCTGCCGGCACAGAGCAATGTGAATGTGCTCAATGGAGGCGCCGCCAGCTTGAGGGTGCCCAAAAATACGGTACTTATTGTGCCTGTCCAGGCGATTCATCTGTAGGCCTCTTCATCATATAACTTCGGACTGTGCTTCTCATCTTTGTTCTCATCCGCAGCGATCCAGCGCTTTATGAACAGCCTTTGAGCTTTCAGCCAGAACGATTTATGCAGCAGGCACCGCAAGGATGCCGCTTTCTGGGATTTGGCGCCGGAGCACGCATGTGTCCGGGCCTGCGACTGGGCTTGGCTCAGACCAAGGCGGCACTGGCGAGCCTCTTGCGGGACTACAACGTCCTCTTGGCGAACCCAAAGCAGCCCAAAGTAAAGAAATCGACGCTGACATTTCTAACTGCCTGCGAAGGTGGCATCTGGCTGAGGCTGCAGCGCAGAGAGCGGCTCTAATTACACTGCTCAACAAGGAGTTAGCGGTTAACAAAAGGTGTTGACGTTGGTCAGAATAAGTACACTGCTTAACAAGGAAATTGTAAATTAAAGTGTTTGTATCACCATAAGAATGGAGTAAGTTCAACCAGATCAATATGCGTATTATTCAATATAATATATTGCCATATTCGAAGCAATGAAAGAAGTGTTATATTGCATATTGCTTATCCATAATACATATATGTATTATATGTATATACATATATATTAATAACCAATATTAAATAGGAGCACCCTACGCCAGACTTAGCCTGGCGCTCTCTCTCTAGCTCTTCAGTCCATTAGGGTTTGCACATATTTGCCAGTTCCGCAATCCAGTGGATAAACCTTTAAGACCCTTAACTATTAGTAATGCTAAATTACAACGAGAACGTAATTGTACGTACTGTTCACATACTTTGAATTCTATTAAGTTCTTGCTTGAATCAAAAGAGAAACAGGTTCCAACATTTAAAGAACTTTCCTGCATGAAATGCAACTTCAATTCAACATGGCCCACAAATCAACTCAGTAACTGTTCTCTGATTAACCTAATGAAACTGGCACTATAGGTTGAAGAACACTGTTCTCAAATGCAATCGAATGCCATAAAGAGGAAGCTGAATTCGAGGAAACAGCTAAGCAGCTCGAGATGCAAGGTGAGAGAGGAGATGGCCTCAAATTCAAAGCAGCTCATTAAATTTAAAAATGGATATTTCAAATTCACCGGAAATGTCTCGATTTATTTGCAAAAACATTTCTTTTGGGAATTTCGGGACTTAATTAAAAGACAAGCCGAGCCGAGTGGGGAGAGAGGCGAGAGAGCGGGCAGGCAAGGCGCACTCGAGTTATGCGCGAGTACTTGAAAATTAAATACATTTTCGGGTATCTGCTTGGTGGCAGCGCGTTCTATGGCGCCCAGTCATAAGTGTTTAATAGCGAGGCAGCCTACTTAACGAGCAGGCCAGGCGCGTTATGGCGAATATTAAGGGGCATAAGACTCTAATTATATGGAACTTGGTTATGCAAATTGCCAGCGAGCGAGTGCTAAGCCGGTAATAAAACATTTTCGCCACCACTCCCCACGGTGCCACAGACTTGCCACACGCTTCGCCATTTGCCAGTTGCCCCTTCTCACTCCCTCTACTCTGGCCATTGTCATGGCAATTTATGACACAGAAATGTTAAGTGACAGCCCTAAATTGCATATGCGAAAAATGTTGGAAAAGGTTTTAGAAAAAAGTCGCACAACATTCACTGTCACATGACGCGGAGTTTTCTTTGTGTCTGTGCGACTCTGCGACTGTCTGGCAGTCTGACAGTCTGGCCAAGTGGAAATGTGCCACCATAGGCAGCCCACTTAATTTTGATGCTGGTCTCGATAAACGAGCTGACGGCTCTTAACGAGCCTTTAAATGCTCGACCCCTGCATAATTTACGCCATTTAATTTGACCCTTTCGCTGGGAAATGCCACGTGCTGATGGAGGGGGAGGAGTGTGTGGGGGGTGGCTTGAGTGAAAATATAAACTAAATGTGGCATTATGTAAACAAGAGCCCAACTACCCGGGCTGGAACTGAGACCGAGCTGTGCGTCCTTCTCCCTCTCTCCCATCCCCTTTCCCTTTCCCTTTCCTCTGATAATTCATTATCTAAATCGGGCTTTGCATTTAAAAGCTTCTCTCGAATAAGCAAAACTTTATGCTAATATGGAATTCCTGTTCGCTTGTTTAAGGCGCAATTGCAAAGGGGCCGGGAGGAGGGAGGGGCAGGGGCAGGGGCAAGAGAAAAAGAGAGTAAACAGCATGTGCGTGTGCGCTTGACTTGATTTTCATTGGAATTAAATCGCAAAATTAAAGCAAATTGTAAAAAAAAACAGACGATAAATCTTTAATTACAATCGAAATTAACTATCGATTAATCGTGCATTAAAATCGAAATCAATTTGAGTGAAAGAAAAATAAAGAGAGAGAGGCAGAGTGAAAACTCTCGAGAAACGCGTTTAAATTAAAAAGTCTCTTGCAAACAGTGAGAAAGAGAAAGAGAGAGAGAGAGTGAGAGAGGGAGGGGAGAAGAACTGTAGCTGGCTGCGCTTTTTTAAAGCCAACGTAAAGCTATTTATGCGGTTCGTTTGATGTTATCACGCGCTGAAATCAAATTGAATCGAATGGCAACGCGATTTATCGCCGCACGACGACTGTCCCACGCTGCGTATGAGTAATGTGGCATGCCTGTCTCGTTAGAGCGAGCCACACAGCGACGCACGCACATGCCACGCAGCACATGTCGACGGGGCACCACAGCTCGTATAACTTTGGCATGCAAATTAAACCAGCTGGGGGGCGTGGCAACGATGGGCGGCAACATGAGCTCTCGTTCTCTTTTCTTTGCTCCTTTGCTCTTTTTCTCTTTGAAGGAATCGTATTAAGACAGACTGGGGGCAGCTTACTCACCATAGTAGTACTGTGGGGCACCAAACTGCTGTTGCTGCTGCTGCTGCTGCTGCATGTCCAACTGGGCGGCACTGTCGATGGCGCTCATGTTGTCGGTTGGAGGCTGTCGCAGGTGCATGCGCAGCATCTGGTTGGGATTGCCGTAGGATCGCCGCATCATGATGTTGTGGCAGCTGCTGTTGTTGTTGCCACTGCCGGCGGTGGTGGTGAGACCCACGTCGGGGCCGCTGCTGCCGAAGTTCATGGCACGTTCGTTGCGCATACTCACGTAGAGGGTGCGCGTGATGAACAGATACGCAAAGCTCAGTGCCATCAGTGGCAGCACCAGCAGCGCCACGGCCAGAAACAGATTGTAGGCCCGTTCATAGCCCAGCGAGCCGGCGGGCCACTGCTCACGGCACTTGCGCAGGCCTGCAGAAGAGGAAGAAGGAGTAGAGTAGAGCAGAGGGTGCTCTAGCAGGGTGGTACCTACCTTGGCGACTGGTCGGCATCAGTTGACTGAAGATGGCAATGGGGGTCATGCAGAGCAGGCTGCCCAGCCAGATGAAGGCGATGATCTTGTTGGCGTGGTTGATCGTCTGCCAGGTGCGGGAGCGCAGCGGGTGACAGATGGCGTAGTAGCGCTCACAGGAGATGGCCACCAGAGTCCACGAGGAGACGGCCACAGAGGCGGCTGCAAGGGAAATAATGTTGTTCACGTTCAATAGAAAATCAACTTTAGTTTTAGCAATTTTCAAGCCAAAAACAAAGAGTTGCTGTTTATTTGGCGCATGCAACTAATTTTGTTGCCGAAAGTCGCGTGCCAGGGGCAGGTGAATGGCAACCCTACGCCTCCGTCTGCTACTTCCCTCTGGGGATGCGGTGCTTCATTAGAATGTTAATTTATGCTGGCTTTCTGTTTCTGTTTCGGCTTCGGTTTCGGTTTCGGATTCGTTTTGTGCGTTTGCTGCCCAGAGGCATAACAAATGTGGCCCATTTGAAGTCGGGACAACGTTAATGATAATGATACCTAGACCAAGACCTGGCTGCCACCGTTAGCTTCATTCATATGCCTTCCATCAGAGCCGTTTACCTCCGTCTCCTGTACCTCTGCTCTTCTCTACACCGTAATCAACTCCAGCGGTCGTGCCGAACTTGCCCCGACTGTCTGAAGGACACACACCCCCCCACCCCGTTTCCTTGGTTGCTTGCCTCCGATTTCAATTGTCCAAGCTCGCTGCTGCTCGCTACCTTTGAGTGCCCTCATCCTCCTGCTGCCAGCCCCAGCTCTACTCGATTGTCCGACTAAGTGGGCGCAATTAATCGTGGCAGAAATCGTTTTGCCAATGCCAGTTACCCACGTAGTACTCAATTTGGGCCAACTTGCTCCACTGCACAGCTAGTCAGACAGAGGCACAGAGAGAGAGAGAGAGAGGGGGAGAGAGGGAGGGAGGAAGACAAGTACGAGCCTGTTTGTTGACTTGGCGGAAAAACAAAAAATTAGGTGCTTTTCGCAACGTCAAAAGCCATTTCCGTTTCCGATATCCCAATTCACTTTGCATTCCACATACAGCGAACGCGCAAACACAGACAAACAATCGCACACACACACTCACAAGCACACGCACACACACACACATGCACTCACACACTCATGCAGAAAGAGTGAAAAACAGCAGGCCAACGGAAATGGTTTAGTGTGGATTGGTTAAAGTCTGAATAGAAGGGGTATTCGGGGCGATTCGGTGACGATTCGCTGCACAATTTGGGCGCGTGGCAGTATTTAAAGTGTTTGTGCCTGTTGTTGTTATTGTTGCCATACCCAAGCTCAATGACAGCAAGCAAAAGGGGTGTATTAGAGCAACTGTTATTGTATATATAATGACCGGGGAGAGCACTCTTGCGAACGAATTGTGGATAAAAATAATAATAATATAAGATATTGTCACTAAGTGTGGCAGCCCTAGCTCCATTAGCCTCTGGGATCTAGGTGTTCATATGTTACGGACAGTTGTCCGTTGAGGCTAATCAAGATAAGATTCGGCTTGCAGTTGCCTTCTTCTGTAGGTTTTCACAAGGTTTTTCTATAATACTCCTTTAATCCATGGCTATGGGGTATACAAAATAATTAAACCTTTCCTGTAAACCTTTTTGACCTATTCCTATTCGATCGCCTAATGAACAAAGAAATTGCTTTCCAGGGTATCCATTGGTCGCAAGCGAAGATAATTCATTGCTTGTGGTACGAGGGTCGTTTGATAAGTCCGTGACTTTTTGTATTTGCCGCGCACCTGCTCTAAATACAACACTGCTCCTGTCAGCAGTTATCGATTAACAGCTGACTGTAAAATTTTGAGAAAGCTGCCTTTTTTGGTTTGCGTTTTATAGGCATTGAAAGCAGACGATCTCGTGAATTTTAACGAAAATGGAAAAAAGTGAATTTCGTGTCAGCATGGCAAAATTTCATAAATTGGGCTACGAACTGCTACCCCATCCAGCATATTCTCCAGATTTAGCCCCCTGTGACTATTTTTTGTTTCCAAACATGAAGAAATGGCTCGGCGGTAAGAGATTCGGGTCATCACAGAAACAAACGACTATTTTGAGGGCCTTGAGAAAACCTATTATTTGGAAGGAATAAAAAAATTGGAAAAACGCTGGACTAAATGTATAGAGCTAAAAGGAGATTATGTTGAGAAATAAAACGCTTCTTTGACGAAAAAAATATATTTTATTCAAAAAGTCACGGACTTATCAAACGACCCTCGTATCTTGATTGGTTTGTTGGGTCTGGTCTGGTCTGGTCTGCTCTGTTTGGGTCTGGTGTGGTTAGTCGCCTGGCCTGGTGTCCTGGTGTCGTGTGGCAACCCGTTGTTTAACAAGCCAAGCTCATTAACAAAATTAAATTTAGCTCTGCCGCATTGCCGCAGCTGACCATAGTTCAATGAGTTCGTCCGCAAATAAAAATGCAAATTTTATGGAAATTTTAAATATATAAACAAATATATACATGAATATATATATACAGGGAAATTGGACTGCGACACCGTCTATGGCTGTGCACGTAAATATGCCCATTCAGCAACATAATAAGGGCAATCCCAAAAGGCAACTCGCGAACGCGCTTCACAACTGGCAGCTGCGACCCCCAGCGACCCACCGTGACCCCTAAGCTGGGTTCGGGTACGGAAATGGTTAAAAGCAGCCTGGGAAATTTTGGTAAATTCGAAACCAAATTAAAGTCAAGTAATTGTTTTTTATATCACGCGCGCGCTTCTTGTGATTTTAATATATTTATTCTACTTGCTCGCCAACCTTCTTTCTCTTCCCCCTTCCCCACTTCCTAATCTTCCCTCTCCTTCCTCATCCCCTACAAAAATGTGATGCACGGATGACTTGTTGGCCCCAAAAGGAATGGAAGTGGAATAACTTGTTGGCTCTTTAACTTATCGTATGACAACAAGAAACCCGACCCCACTCTGGAGTTTAATACGCTATGGAAATGCAATAATTATAAAAATAAGCAAGAGAGCTCGACTGTGATATACCCGCTACACAGCAGACCAACAGAGTATCTTCAATATATGAGTTCTATGATTTTTGTATTTTCTATTGCATACTTCCATGCAGGGGCGTCAAAATCACTACTTGTTTGGAATTTCGTTAATAATTTCTGTCTTAATTCTCCGATTGCAACCAAATTTTTAGAAATCATTTGGCTACTAAAAATTATTGTGCTTACCAAAAAAGAACTATCCTGCATTCAAATTAAGCTTGGAATTCGGTTTTAATAATAATAAAGATATGATATACTATACTTAGAGCTTGAAAATTGTGAGAACGAATCAATGGAAGATGCCACCAACTCAATACCTTTGCAGACGTAAGCTTTAACCATAACAGATTCCTTCAATGCTGAGTTTATCTGCACATAAAGTATTTGGCTTCGAGGAACAGCAACGTTAGAGCTTAGAATTTAAATCTGAATTCATATATATTTTATATATATTTGTGTATAAATACCATACCCAAAATAGAACACCCTACGACATAAAATAAGAAACACATATAAAATATTCAATGGCAATGCATAATGAAAGCGATTTTCAAAGTGATAAGCCTCTCACGAGTTCTGCTTATTGTTTATCTTATTTAGAAAACATACTTTCCTTTCGGCTTTCAAAAGAAAGCTCCTCACCTCAACCACTTTTTTCCGCATTGTCATCGCTGGAATTTTGCTGTCGAAATCTCTTTTTAATAAATTTTTAAGTTCGTTTTCTCCGTGACCGAGCTGAACCCGTTGAGGCTTTGTCAATGCATGAAAAGGGTGGCTGCGGAATGGGGCGGGGTAGATTTCGGTTTCCTGGTTTTAAAAATCACGCGAATTGGGTCCTAAAATAAATCATACATTGCTCGTTTCGGGCCGGGGATGACACTGACCCATTAAGCTGGCGTGCTGTGGCTGGACACGGATTTGAGGCTCCCCTTTGTCGTGTGACACGAACAGAAACAGAAACACACACACACAGAACGGATGAGAGGGTTTCCTTTATTAGCATTTTCATTTGTTGCACGACACTGACAGGAACGGGGGGGGGGGGGAGAGAGGGTCACAGAGATTGCTCCTGTCGCAAAGTGGCCCCCACATAGAATTGTAAATTGCATGAACGGAGCTGCGTGTGGGCAGTGCTTGCGGCAACTAATGCTAATGCAGGTTTCTCATTTCAGTTGCAGATGCCTCACTTGTTGTTGTTGTTGCAACTGCTGCAAGGTGATTGCAGTTGTGGCGTAGTTTGCATTCGGACAACAGATACAGAAATAGCTACAGATACTGATTGTGGCATGGAAATAGATACAGATACTGTGCACCTACAGCGACAGATAGATAGATGGATACATTCATCAAATCATCATCAAATTACTCATGACCAGGAATCTATTCCCAATTGACTCGCCCGGGGCACACACTATGGTGCCTCCTACAATCAGTTTGCAAAACAAGGCAACCGTGCACGGGCCGCAAAAGAGTAAAAGGGCACAATACACTGTGCGAAAAGAACGGATGCATTCAGATTCAATTCGATAATCAGATAAATGAGCATCAAGTTTGCCGCAACTCAGTTTTTCTCAGTGCAGCTCAGTGCGAATATTGCCATCTCCTGGCTGACTTTGAGGGCGGCAAAGTCAATTCTGGTGCTGCCCCAAGTTGGCCGTTGCAAGTTGCAAGCTGCGCGTTGCTAGTTACATCAAATTGAGCCGCAAACTCTCAACTTAGCATTCACCTGGCTTCAATGCTGGTCAGCCAGCAAGGAGCAACAACCAACAAGCAACAACCAACAGCAGCAGCAGCAGCAGCAGCAACTTGCATCGACTCTTTGAGTGGTTGCCAGTTGCCACGGGCAATTTGCGTGTAACAACAACCTAAAGAGCAACAGCAACAGCAACAACAAGGAGAGCAACAGCAGGGGGGAGCAACAGCAGGGGGAGCAACCTCAGTTGCTCTGTCTCTTTGGCTGTGCTCTGGGATGACTTTCGGACCACAACAGTATCCCCTTGCCTGGCATCAGACATATCTGCTCTGAATGCGGTTCTTGGCTAAATAAATAAACAAAATTCAACAGAGGAAGAATGAAGAAAAGGGAGAGAGCGGGAGAGGGAGCTGAAGCTGAGTAAGCTTCCGGCTGATTCGCTAGCCAAGGGCCCCGTCCAGGCCAGAGCCGGAGCCAGAGCCAGAGCCAGGTCAGGCCAAGACGAAGTTGTGTCATAAAATATGGTTAGTTCAGGTTTGCTCTTCGTCCGGTTGCAGTTCAACACAAGTTCGCCGCCCAGAGAAAGTGTTCGGCCAATTAGGACTTGGCCGGACACGAGCAACGAGCTGAGAACAACTTCGACACCGACTAACAAAGGCAGCGAAACTTGCAAAACTCCGAAATTACTAGAGCTTATCAGAGTCTTGGCAACTGAGTTACTCCACATTAATAATTGCAATCCTATTTCACAAATAACTATTAAGTTCGACAGGTTTTCAATTCCACAATTGAATAATGCAATTAACAACTGTTTTTTTGCCACGATTTACATTCAGTATTGGCCAACCATAATTGGCTAACGTGGCTAACATGGACACCCGCTACCGCAACCACATGTATGCCAACGATACGGTATTATTCACATTCCAGCAGAGATTGGCAGCTTATTCATTTGTGTGGGCGAACAAACAATATTTATTTGCTAATTAAATCGGAATTCATTGATTGTAGGCAATTTGATAGGCAGCTTTAATGCTCCAATGTTTGCACAGTGTGCCTGGCTCGCTCTATGACGTGCTACCTCTCTCTCTCCCTCTCTGTATCTCTCTCTCTCTCTCTCTCTCTCTGTCTCTCTCTTGTTCTTTCTCTATTTCACTCTTGCTTTGGCTCTGCCTCTTTCCTTCTTAAGCCGCTTTAAAGTCACGAGGAAGCACTTAATACGCAAACAATAGCCGCTGAAGCCGATTAGTTTGGTAGTTTATCAAAAGGAATTTCTTATATCAACTTTATTGCTGGCCTTTCATAAGAGTTTTGTTTGTGAGCACACTTTGCAGGACTTAAGAGTTAAAGTCCCCTATTGCAAATGTCTAAACTCTTTATGCATAAGAGTTTTCTTTCCTGTCCGCAGTTATCAGTCTGAGTTCGATAGGAAGGTAATCTAATCACCTTTTGTGTCTGCTTTGGATTTATAGGTTTCAAAAATGTCAAGACAAACGAATCGTTACTCATTCGCACATAGTTCAGAGTGTGCTGCGTATTGTGGAATGCAAATGTAAGTGTGCAATGACAGTTCACAGTTCACGCCAAGACAATCTATCTATCTAACATTGAAGGAGGCCGCCTTGGGTCGTTGCTTTTGATTTAGTGTCGGGCAGTTGGTGGCCTCCCTCGCCCCGTGATGGCCATAACTGCGTTTTTATGGACTCAGTTTCAGTCTCGGATTCCTGACTAAGACTCGCTCTCTCTTTCTTCGTCCCCTGATCTCGCGCTCGCCTCCCTCATGGCCATGAAATGCTCATTCAGCTACTCCGCCTGCGTCTGTATTATCAATAAAAATCATTTCAAATTTGAGATAACAATAAAAAATGGCAACGACAAAGTTTCATCTGTCGGAAAATATGGGACCGGGACCAGGAAGCAAGTGAGGCCGGCAGAGAGTGGGGACTGCTCGAATAGCATGATGCCCTAGGCATGCTGCTTCAGTGTTTCAAGGTCTTCACGCATTGATAGTTATATGTTATATGCGTATGACAGTTGGACGTATAACAGACAGATGTATAAAAGATATGAAGGTATAAGCGATTGCGAGTGATTGACAGGTTTCAATTTGACCTTTTACCAGTTGCTTACAGGGTATAACGCGCAGCAAACTTGGCCCGTCTTTCAATCCCCCATTCCTCCTCCCCCTAAGCCGTTTTTCCCTTATTGTTTATGTGCGCGTTATGTGCGTTTTTCTTCGTTTCGATTTTGATTCCGTTTCGGCTCAACTTTTTTTTTTTTTTTTTTTTTTTGCACCCGAAAATTGTGAAATTATATAAGAAATTGGTTTCCATTGTTTTTATTGACAGGGCGAGCAAGTTATGGCCCGACCCAGCTCGACCCAGTCACAGAAGGGCCGACAGCTGCCCGCACCAACTGGCTCTCCATTTGCCGGGGGCTACGTTTCATTGGCCATGTGTGTGTGTGTGTGTGTGTGTGTGCCTCGTCGCATGCGGAATGAAGACATCAAGCATATTGTAAAACAACAAATTAAAATGTCTTTCTTGCATAACAGCAATCTGCTTTGTGAGTCCATTGTCTTGTAATTGGCATAATATGGCAAACTCTTGTCAACTTCAGTGCACTCGCACATACATTTATAAATACATTCATGCATGAGTTCATGTATGTGTACATACAAACAAGTCGGGGCATTAAATATTCATCTTTTCGAAATCGAAACAACAAACAAGCTGCATGCGAATTGTTCTACATAAACCGCTTTCTTTCATGTCCACGAACTGAGGAGCGAGACGGCGCAAATGGAAAATGTGTGTAGATTGCTCGAGTGTCGTGTGTTTGTATAAATCACTTAGATCCGTGATGTGATGACAGCTAGCAATGCTAAATATGATTTGCAACCAACTAAAATATATTCATTTTTTAGGTGTGGGAAAAGGATAGAAAAAGTGAGTGCACAGAGAGCTGAGGAAGGCACTTAGCTGTAATCACAGCAAGCAAGCAACAGTCCAGCACATTCGACTGTGATTCACCCGACAAATTATCATTGAAATGTTAATGATTACTCTACAATCCAAAAAAGAATGTTCTTTCTTCACTATGAAGATTTATGAATGCGACAATTGACTAGTATCTGCGTAAAATAAGTAGACATAGTGTCACTTAATTTGATAGCCCTAGTTCTTCAGGTCTTTGAGATCTAGCTGTTCATACAGACGCACAAGGCTTTGGGTTTACCTTGTGGCATCGCAGATGTCTCCCTTTGCCTGCTCAATAGTCTTCTTGGCTTCAACACCTTCGCATACCCACAATTACTGCCTCTTTAATGTTGTTTATCTTGCAGAAAGACTTAAGGCAAGTGCATTCCTTATTAGCTATTGACTGAGTAAACAAATTGTGCACTCCAAGTGAACTGAAGAGGCGCCAAGTAAATATAATTAACTTATGCATGTGTGTTTATTCGGCTCAGCTGGTGACTTTTCGTGTGTGAATTGAAATGATATTGCTGTTGGGCAAGGAATGGAAGGACGATGAAGTGACCTAAGCATTGCTTGACACTTTTGCCCAAACAGAATGTTCTGTGGCAGATGAGAAGCAACCGAGAAACTTTCGGTAACAACAACTGGGAATGTCAGTTGGCCTTGACATCTATCATGGCCAAGCGTAGATGTCCGAGGTGTGTGCGAGTGTGACTGGGTGTGTGTGTGTGTGTGTGCGCAATGCAGTCAGGTAAGTTTTGTTTTGTTGGCTTTTGAGCCAAACTTGACTTGCATTCCTCAGCTGGCAAAAGGGAAAAGTCGCCAGAAGTTTGGCAAAGGCGAAGGCAAAGGAAAAATGCGAGGAAAACTCGCATTAATTTCATTGTAAAGATTGTGTTCAACCTTTCACATTGCCACCTTTATACCTGTATGTGTGTGTGTGTGTGAGTGCGTTTGTGTTTACAAGGTAATGAAAGTACGAAGAGGAAGAAGGAAAAGAGAAAAAGGGAGAAGCGGCAGAGCAGAAGAGCAAAAGGCAAAAGAAATTCTAGTTGATGGGCGTGGCAAGTCAATCTATTCAAAGAAGCTCGTAATTGTTGTTGTTGTTGTTGTTGTCACGACACTCCATGGATGAATGGATAGATGGATGGATAGCCTGACTAGCGAATAAGAGGCAGAGGGTGGGGGGAGGGGGCGGAGGCGTTGGCGGTGTCATGTATAGCTAGACGAGAAGCCAAAACTTTTGCAATGATGTGTAGAAAACTTTTGGCTCTCTCGCAATAAATTGGAAAACAAATTGAGTGCCAAAGCGGTTGAGTCGCTTGTCGGGTAAAGGGAGCGGGCGAGGGGTAGGGGTAGGGCTAGGGGGGTTACGTCAAAGTGCCACTTGACCAGCTGTTGGAGGCATGTGCTAGTCAAGTTTTTGGATGAAATTCACTTTGCGACTCGGCACTGACTCGGCGAATACCGTCGACAGCGACAGCGACAACGAGAACGACGCAACGCCTACTCATATTTCAGCAGCATTTTGCTGAAGGTCAAAAGCGTCACACATGGCCACGGCCAAGAGGGAGAAGAGTAGTGTGGGGAGGGGAGAGGGAGAGGGGGAGAAGCGCAACTGGCACAGCATGCTGGGACTAAGTCCCGCTGTCGCCGAGGTCTCGCCGAGGTGTCGCCTCTGAGAGAAGCCTACTCTGAGCCCCTCTGCCACTCCTTCCCTCTTCACCTCTACCCATCTTTCACTCTACCACTCCACCCCTCTTTCACTCCACCGCTCCAGCTAGACTGGCTACCCTGCATTTAAAATCAGAGTCTACATAAGTTTAAATTGCCATAAGGCGAAAGCTTTCACTTTTAAAAAATGGCAGCTCATTTGTATGCCTTTTGTGGCATGTGACAACGGGCACACACACACACACACACAAACAGAGGCACGTTTGAGGTGTACGCACGCACGCACCTGGAGGGCTCCCATTGAGGTCTGGACCACTGGAAGTCTGCCTCCTCTCGTGCACTTTTCAGCTACGCATTGCATTAATTTCGCAGTCTTGCGCAGCTGCGTTGCGCCTGTCGATCTCATTAGTCACACTCGGTTAGGATCCCCCGATGTCCAGGTGACTCCCAGAGGGCTGTGCGTGGTGGTGGTGTGTGTGTGTGTGTGCGTGTGTGAACTGGAAAACAAGCAAAAGCTCTTGCTGAGAATATACGACAATGCGCACGTTGTTTGCCACATTGTTAATCAGGTCAATCAGGCTATAAACAATGCGCGCTGCGATAACAATAACACAACAACACTCACACCTACGCACACACGCACACGCACAACCACATCCACGCACACACAGCCACACAAGCAACACACAACACGACACCTACACGGCAACAGTAGTTCGATTGTTGTGCTTCGGATCGAATTACTCCCCCCTCTCTGTGTCACACTCGATGCTGCCACTGTTGCAAGAGGTCAGCAGTGTAGCATATCAAGCAGGCGCACGCATTTCAATTTTGAATATTACAGAGCCTGCTGACCTGTTCAATATATGTGTGTGCCAAACAGAATAAACACGCAGCCAGTTGGAACAAGAGCCAGGCTAAGCTCGGTTCAGCTTTCTTTATTTCTGTTTCTGTTCCTATTTGATTGCAGCTCAGCCTGAAACTATGCAACAAATTAAACATACAGCAGGCACAAAATAGTGTTGTAAAACATTTGCATTCGTTTGAAATCAGTTTTTGATTGCATCACTTGCACTTGTTTCCTAACTCTGTCTCTCTCTCCCTCACTCTCTCTCTTGCCTGTGGCCATTTCTGATTTCGTTTTGCTGTTTACACTGCATGCAAATGACAGTTTTCTTTTTATTTACCATCCAACAAGAAATAAATCATATAAACGAAAAATGTAAAACGTAATACTCGAAACGTTTTATCTGCAATACTTTCAACTGCCTAGGGCGTGTGTTTCGAACGCTATTTGCTAGCTGGAATTCCATTGAATCGGCAGCGCATTTATTAAATGTTCTCGGAAAGAGCTGTATAATTGGGGATTTTAGGATTGAAGTGCACTCAAGCGGCCTGGCTGTTGCTATTAAATATATATGTATATATTCTCAGTACTCATGAAGGGTTTATAGTAGAAAGAGCTGTGTATTTGCTGTTATGAGGAAATCACTTTATGATAAAAAAAACATCTAAAAGCAATCTATCTAGATATCAACGAACATAATCTTTATTTAAATGATACCGTTCAACGAGATTGTTAATGCCTCACTTATTTACGATACTTTTAATACTGCAAACATTCCAAGAACTTCTATTCATTTCATTTACATAACATTTATAAATAGAGTGAATAATCTATAAAATTTGATAAATGAAAACAATACAAGGCTTGAACTTTAAATTGGCCTCTTAATTAAGATTGTGAGAAAGCTGTCTACTTTTAATCAAATACCCAGAAACACTCAAAAACATCACACACACACACACACACACACACACGCTTGTACCTGGAAATAATCTTTGAAAAAGTTTACTGAATAACTTTTGCTTCTACTTCGACTAATCCAATCACAATGTGAGTGTATGTTGCTCAAATAGTTCACTTTGTGTGGGGTGGCCAACAAATTCGAAGACTACAATCAAAATTGTTGTTCGTCCTTTGATGTGTGGCCTGGTAATGCATGTTCATAAAGCCAGTGTTGAAATACAATTAGCCTGGCTAAAAACCTTAAAGTGGCCCAGGCTGGCAACCTTAAAGTTGAACTTGTTTGGTTTGCTATACCAATGAATGTAGACAATAAAAGTAAGCAGAGATATAGATATGGATATATATGGTATTTTAATGCGCAGTTTTCCGCCTGGCGAGTCCTTAAATGGTTCGAGTGATGCCTCGCACACACAGCGAGCTTATTCACCTGGCAAAAGTAGCGGAGTCGGGGCAAGGGGAGACGACGATGACGGCGCTAGCGAAAAACAAATGTTGAAAATGCTTTATGATGCATGGTGCGCGTACTAGACGGTGCAACCAGGCAGCTGGGGAGAAGGCGGGCAGGAGATTAGGTTATATGGGTCGTATAAGTAATGTTTTAATGGGAGCACTGGGGAACACAGTGTCTGCTACTAAGTGAGTGTGGCGGAGAGACTGAGTCCTTTCGGTTGGTTAACTCTTATTAAAAATGTGTCGAAAGTGCAATAGTCTTGCTGCTCATGACTGCAGAATACCCTGGATTTTATTGTATTACAGTTGGATACTCATTACGAATGGTAACTGCAAAAAGTAATAAATGTTGAATTCTTCCGTGGTAATTAGGGCTTTTATTAGGCTCTTTCTTTTTTATACATAGTTCTCTCTTTTCTATCTGTCACAAATTCCAAGCAAACTTTCTCCTAACCTCATGGATATATTTGGATTTGCTCCATAAACACATGACCAGCTTAAAGCAAATTCAAAATACTCCAAGCAGAACTAGTTTAAATGCAATGTATGTATATGTTATGCTTGTGTGTTTGTGTGCGTGGGATGGTCATAGTCAACTTTCTTTGGTGTTTGTGTCTGTTTGCTTGTGAGAATGCTCATCAAACTGCTGTGGCTAATGTATTCTGACGAGCAGTTTTGCAGCTTTTCAAGGCGTGTCTGAGCTTAAGTGGAACGATGATCAGCATGCAGACAGTAAAATTATTCGGCACTAAACACACACACGCACACACCGACTCACACACACATATGCAGGCGCAAAGGCCTTTCTGTTTTTGCTGATTCTCATTTTGTACACGAGCAAAGTTCGCTTTCATATTTCAAAGAGTCAAGTTTACTTTAACCCCAACTCCTTCCCCGCACGCCCGCATTAAAGGTGAAAATGAAAAAGTTGAAAACATGTTCTGATTCTGTTAGCTGAGCACACTATCGTATCTTTTCCTAGAATTGCAATAAACGTGAGCGGAAGTAGGCAAGACTCTTTGGCTTTTCCTGGTATTTGGTGCCGATTGCAGTTGAAAGCTTCTTGGCAAAGGTTCTTTCATTCCGCTTGTTTGGTCAGAAAGAGCTTTTGATTTTCGCAATGAGGTTTAACATTGTTATCAAAAATTTCTGAGAATAATGATGATAAGGTTTCATTATGTTTCATTGGAATACTAAAGTTAAATGTAGCTAGTTGATCAACAGTAATTTTTATTGCGAGAAACTTGTTCTTCTAGACAGATCAACATATACAATATATTACTAATATATTGTATATATATATATATATATTGTAGGTGGTATCATTCCTAACTTATGTCTTGCTTAGTATCTTAACTTTGTTCACTATCCTTTTATATCTTCTCTTCTAAAACTAAATCTCACTCTCCAGGTACTTTGCATACCTCTTTCATTGGGAGAATAAAGTATGATCAGGCTGTAATGAGTACAGTAACAAGTCTAGCTAGAAACTAGTCATACTGCAATTTATCATCTCTATCTAGTATCGTACTTTACTATACTCATTACAATTGAAGCAATTCCAAACTCTTTCTATTTGAGCTGCCTCAACTTTGTTCCCTACCCCATTTACTAAACCTCCTTGTACCTCATACAATATCGCATACTCCAGTTACTTTGTTGCATTTCGCAGTCATTTCCAGCTTCATCTCTCCTCAACTTTCCATACTTTGCTCAAGTAGTTTTCAGTTTGGACTTTTATGTTGCAACTCGCTTTGTTGCACTTCTGGGAAAGGAGTCGCTTGAGTTGAGCTTCAAACTTGCTCATTACCTGCGACATGGCCATTTGCAGATTCCGCTTTGTCCCTAAACAGTTACAATTATTTCCATTGCCGACTGCGGACTGTGAACTGCGGACTGCGAACTGCAGACTGCGGACTGTGCTGCGTACTCGCCTTTTGCAATACTTATTAATTGAAGCTGCACTTTTTCTTGGCTCGGCAAGGCGCAGCACGCTACAAAACACAAAAAAATCCAATTAATTATTAATTTCCTTGCTGTCAGCGCTTTGAATGTGACCATGGCCAGTGCGAAAGTGGAACGGCCCAGTGGCAGCAGGGAGAGACGTGGAGCAGCGCAGCGGGCGTCGTCTGAGGTTTCCTTTTTTCTGTTTTCTGTTTTCTGTTGTGTTGCTGTTTTTCTTAAACGCTTCGCTGGCTGCCGTGTCGCTCTGAGGAATCTCTACAAGTATTTCGTAGTTATATACGAGTGCGAGAATGTGTGTGTGTCAGTGTGCGTTTGCAGTACTCATACATTCCATAGCATACATTTCGGGGCAGTGCCTGGGAAAGGCGCAAGATGTGGCTCCTTTCCCGCATCCCGCTCTTAATTCCCCTCTTCTTTTGGCATCTGCCCAAAATGGACGACTGACAGCCGTCATAAGTCGTCGAGCTGGAGATTTACCGTGGCTACGGGGGCGGTGGGCGGTAAATTGACAGGCAAAAATTGAAAATTGGCAAACAAATTGAATTGTCAAATTCCGAGACGGCATCGAGCACGGATGCGAATATAAATCAGTGGGCGAACACGGATGCGGACACAGGAAAACAGCAAGAGAGAAGGAGAGAAAAAAGAAGAGGAGGAGAGGGACAGCGAGCGATTTTCTTGGACTCCTGCGGTGCAATGTGCAATGGGCGCTGCACCTTGACATAATGTTGGCCATAAATTGGCCTGACAGGTCATCTAGTGGGGCCAGCGTTGACATTTATAAATTTACGAGGCGGTGGTGCAAGTTGATGCCATGCAACAGATGTGCTCCCATTCCGGATGAGTCTGCGGGAGCATCGAGAATGGGGGCCGGGCAGAGGAGTGCATTGGGTCGAGGTGCGAAGGCGTTCGAAGTGTTTGTATAACAAATTGCCATATGGCTGGTCTGATGGAAGTGGGAGCAAGCAGACTTGTGTGTGTGTGTGTGTGTGTTTGTGTGAGTTTGTTGAGTGTGCTTTGAGTGGCCGCCGGTGTATGTCTATGTGTGTGTGTGTGTGTGGGACTCGGCACAAGTTGTTTGGCTGCTATTGTTATTATGCTGTTAATAAGTTGCCCGTGTTGGCCGCCCACGTCGGGAGCCGGCGTCGAAAGACGAATGTCTGAAATGAGCATGCACGTAACGGCAATTCCATCCGACTGCCACCCGATACAGGCTCACAACAGCAGGAGCAACAGCAGCAGCAGCAGCAGAGGCAGCGCTGAGTAAACAACATTATAAACAGGCTGGCAAGCAGCGGCAGCCGGAAACGGAAACAAGTCATAAAACTGCACACTGCCAAGCAGGAAGCGCCCATCAAGGCAGGCACAGTGGAACATTTCTAAAAAACGATACATTAAACCTGAATTAGCAGCATGGCAAACAGGTCTAGCTGCTGAAAATTGGCAACAGCGCAGCATTGAAATTGAAACCTAACTTGAACTTTACTTAACTTAAACTGAAGTGAAGAGAGGAAGCTGTTGCTCTTTTACCAATTAAATGCACATATTCAATGTAAACATGTAATATATTTATGAATATTAAAAATGGCAAACAAATTTATATGATGAAAATTGGCAACAGCGCAGCATTAAAATTGAAAACTAACTTTAACTTTACTTAACTTAAACTGAGTAGGTGAAGAGAGGAAGCTGTTGCTCTTTTACCAATTAAATGCACATATTCAATGTAAACATATAATATATTAATGAATATTAAAAATGGCAAACAAGTCTAGACGATGAAAATTGGCAACAGCGCTGCATTGAAATTGAAACTTCACCTCAACTGAGTGCAGATGAGAATGTGATTGTGTTGCTGCTATATAATAACTAAATACACATATTAATTAAGTTTATACCAAATACTAACTATGTATATTTGTATGTCTATATATTTATCAACATCAAGCATTATTTTACAAGGTGGCAACCCTTAAGTACATACACCAAACATTATCCAGAATACCAAGCACACTTTGCGCTTGAAACATTCCTCATATTATGCTCCAATTTACCCACTTTCCCCCGCATTCCCACTTCAAGTTGAAGCACTGAAATTGAAATAAATAAAAGAACAGACGCCTAATTCGCTATATCATTTTTGTAGCATCGTCTCTCACTCGCTGAGTGTTACCAGAGTCGGAACAATAACGAACAAGGAATAAAAACAAAAGTTATTTAATAAACAAGTCTCTCAAGTGTCGAGAGGTGACTTCGGAGGAGGCGGAGAACGAATGTGTGTGAGATGCCAATGGGAAAGCTGAAACCGAAGCCGAAGCCTAAGCCAGAAACCAGAACCAGATGAACCTAGACTGGGCTTTTGTAAATGTTTGTGTGAGTGCCAGGATCCCAGTGGCTTTCATCCCTTTATCAAGGTTGTCGCACTAATTCGTTTGCTTTGCATTTTTAGTTTGCTTTTATGATTATTCACTCTGTGCTATCCACGAGCCGAAGGAGACAATCTAAAGCGCTTTAAGGCACAGGCAACATTCGCCTAAGTCCTCGCAGCAATGCAGAGATATTTTTAAAGCGCACACAAGCAGACAAAAACTCACACGCACACACAAGCACACACACATACACAGGGAGAGAGACTGGCACACTCGAGGCCACAGATAAACAGAGACATTTGCACATTCTCACAGATTGAGATTCTGGCATTCGCTTTCGGGCTGAGCTCACGTTGCGCTAAGACTTGCCTAATTCGCATTGAAAATGAGGATTTGCCCCATATTATCCGTAGTCATTGTTACAGGCTTGGCATGTGCTTTGACACACACACACACACACACACACACACACACACACACACACACACACACAGGCAGCCCCCTTCCCTTGATCTGCATATCTGCGGCGAATCTACAATGCGAACCTCTCGCCGAGCACTCGAATTTATGTGTTCCAGATTCCAAATTCCATTTGCTGCTAGACAACATCAATTATCCACATCTCCCTCTAACTCCCTCCCCCTCTCTCTCTCTCTCTCTCTCTGTGCTCTGCCTAATGCAATTGTTGAAACAGAAGCCAAGCTGCTTCGTCGTTTGATTTGAGTATTTGTGACAGGTGCCAAAGCCTTTCGCACTAAGCTCCTTGTCGAAGTGCAGAAGCAACAAATTGGCCACGTAACCCTGCAACAGTAGATCATCGACGCCCCCAAAAAGGTGGTACCCCCCAGCTGATACACCCCTTATTTTCAGGGCTGTGTGCCCATTAGGTCTTAGCTCGTTTCTTTGCCGTAATGGGGACTTTAAGCCGTTCCAGTCACAGCTCCCCGGGAACTACTACACAAGCGAGTGCCTTTGCATCCGCCAGTGCCTTTCCTTGTATATATGTATGTGTGTGTGTGTGTGTGTGCCCCTTTGTGTGTGCGAATATTTAAAGTTTCGTTGCCACAATGATGACTTCCCAGTGATGACTTGCCGGGCCTCGTTAGTCGGGTCAGCGACTCGAGTGTTCCAGCCATAAAACGGTATCGGGCACATCTACAAAGAAAGGGCCCTACACACGCCTTTGTACATACGTACAGTACATTCTATGACAACGCACACAAATAGCACTTACTTTGAGTTATGAGTGAGTGCGTCCTCCTTTCCTTTCTCCTTCTCTGGCTTCGCCTGTGCATAAATTCGAAATCGAGAGAACTCTGCATGCCACTGATAGGCAAAAGATGGGGGCGTGCCCATAAAAATGGAATCAAATGGTATGCGAAGAGTGTCTTCTGTGCACTGTGAAATTGAAATTGCCAGCATAAATTTACAGTGAACTAAGCTTGTTGTTATTTAACACTGTCTGCCGAAAGTCTTGTGCCAGCAATTAAAGTCAAATTGCTGCGCTTGGCAAACATCTCTGAGAAGCTAAACAAACTTTAATACAGATGCTGTTGCAGAGGGGAGAAAGAATGAGAGAGAGAGATGCGGAAAGAGGGAGAAGGATGGGGAGAAAAGAGGGAGAGAGAGAGGGGAAGAGGGAGAGATGGAGAGAAAGAAAGAGGTTTCAGAGAGTTCCTTTCGTTAGTTAGATAACACATAATAATATGCGTAGTATTTGCTTAGACAATAAAAATAGCTGAAGGGGAACTTAATCTTTGATATATGCACCACATTTATGTATGTACTCTATGTAGATATATATTCATTAACAATCGTAAAGCTAATAAGCTTTAATACAGATAAATGTCTCTCTTTGCTTTACTCTTTTTAAAGCACTCTTTCATAACCTCCTAACCAATCTAATAAGTTCAATATATCTACATATATGTGGTGCCTGCTTTTTGTAGATACACGTATATATTCATGCTCGATATGAAAGTTGACCTCCCTCTCAACTCTACTCTCTCCTATCTACATTCACCTCCTCGTTTATCTGCCTGACTGCCATTAAATATGTCTAAAAAAGGATTCAAATACAGCAATAATTAATCTGCAGTTGGTCCCTCACATAAATTACATTTTCCTTTTCGCGAAGCCACAAAAAACCACTGAATAATTCAACTTAACCTCAAAATTTACCCAAAACTTGAACCTAACCTTACAATTTTTTTATTTTAATTTAGCAAATAAATGATTCTTCTTGAATTTGCAAAGGAAAACATTCGCAAACACTCATAAATGAAACTGCGACAGTCACGTTCAATGCTCACATCGATAAGTGATGCTCTACAATTATTGCATAAGTTAATCGATAACATCTCACATATACATATCGAACTGCGCATCAACTGCATTTTTAATACGCATTATTATATAATTTTATATTAAAAGTGAATAAAATAAAGTTACTTAATAACCTCGCAGTACAAAATCATTTAGAAATGCAATTTTTTAATCATGCGCCAAACTATGCAATCTGCCAAAGGGACGAGCTCATTAGACCCTCTTATTTGACCAAATACCACTCCAACCCGCATCGCATTGCAATTGGTCAGCACCGTTCTCCCTCCCCCTCTCTGGTCTATCTTCTCCTGGCAGTGCAAATGATAAATCCAACGTTGACCTATTTCATTTTGATGCGCGACCAATCGCGAGTTAAGTTGAGTTCGTAACCGATTGCATACCCTGCCAGGGGGTCATCAACAGTGGGACACACACACACAACCACACACACACACACACACAGACAGAGTTAGAAAGGGGTCCATTAAAATGGCGAGTGTGGGCAGAATAGAGAAGGATATAGCACACGCCTGGGAATAGCAATTGCTATAAAATACATATATGTACATCTCTGTGGGTGTGTGAGTGTGTGTTTGAGTGTGTGTCTGTGTGTGTGGGTGTGCAGCTTAAACGGCGTCGCGCCCGCAACTCCAGCGTATCTGCACATCTGCAAGTCAAGTGCTCCGGCAACACTTAATGTTCATCGCACTCGGGATGGCATAATAAAACTATAAATACACTCGACTTGCCCGGATAACGGCCACGCCAAATGGCCGCAGACGAAAGACAGACAGACAGACGGACAGACGGACATGTAGAGCGGGCAATGAGAGAAGACAGTGCAGACAGGGGGACACACCGCAAGCATTCGTTGACATTGTCACACACGGAGGCTGGCAATAAATTTGCAGCTGACTGACTGAAAGTGTCCTGCTTACCTTGTGCGAACGGAATGAACTTGCAGAGGAACTCGCCAAAGATGAAGTTGCGCAGCAGAGTGCCCACCAGCGTGACGGGCATGCAGAGCACGCCGAGCAGAATGTCCGAGATGGCCAAGTTGAGCAGAAAGACATTGGTGATGGTGCGCATGCGGCGATTCTGGACGAGGGTCAGCACCACCAGCAGGTTGCCCACGACGGCGCAGAGCAGTATGATGCTGTAGCAGGGTATCACCCAGATGGGCACATCAGCACTGACGCGCGACACGCTGCGATTGGTGGGCTTCGATCCACTCGTGCTTAGCGTAGCCAGAGTGACCAGAGTGGTTGCCACTGTTGTGGCCAGGGGCGGCGGCGACGATGGTGGGAGCTGCGTGGAGGAGGAGGACGAGGAGGAGTAGGAGACAAACAGATCAAGATCGTCGGCATTCAAAAAATCATCCATGCTAGCGTCGCTGCTGTCCACATCGCCATCGCCGTCCGCGTCGCCGTCGCCATCGCTGCCATAGAGCTCTTGGGCAACGAGGCTGGCGTTGAGCTGCAGTGCAGCATTCCTCGCCAGCGGCTCGAGCGCGTACAGCAGCTGGCGGAAGGAGTTGTTGGCGCCAATCGTGAGGCTGTCTCTTGATCCTCTCGATGCACTACTCACTGGCAACACTGGCAAAAAAATACGAAAATGTACGCGAATGAGCACGAGCACGAATACGCACGAAGACGCAGACACAGTCAGGTCAGAGTCGCTGTTGAGGTTCGCTGAGCCAGCACAGCACACAGAGGGTAATCAGCGCTAGCCGCGGAGCCGTGTGCCGCCGCCTCGTAGTCACCGTCGTGCACTGAAGGCCGCAAGCAGCGCTTGGAGTGCTTTTGTGAACACCAGTCAACACCAGGCAACACACAGCTGGCAAACTCACCACGGCCAGCGACGACGACGGCAACATGCGGCAGCATCAAGTGGCAACATGTTGCCAGCGTGTGTTGCGCCAGGCAACTTGTTGGTGTCCTCCCACTCGAGACGAGTCGAGTCTCTGTTTGTTTTGGGGCAAGTCAGGCTGAGCAAGAAACCTTTAGCTCAATCAGCAGCCAAATTGAAGTCCCTGTGACTTATACCCTGGAAAAAAGAGCAGGAGACATTGATGAGGTAGAAATTACATGACGGAAAATTGAATCAGTTATGATATAATAAAGATTAATATGTTCAGTGAAGTATAAAATAATATATTGTATTTAAATGAAATAAATCACAATTAATAATTTAAGAGTTTTTGAGTCTTCATTGTGTTCTTAACTCTTTATTGTTAAGGAATTATGTCAAATATCTTTAAATCATGAATTTAATATTAATATATTGTAACATTTAATATTCTATAAACTTAGTTTAGGTGATACGACTGCTTTAAATTGATAAAGTTAATTTAATTAAATAAATAAAAATAAAACAAAAAAGTGTGTCTTTTTGATGCACTTCATCACTTGCTTTATATATTCACGAACATAAGTATTATTATTATTATTATTATTAGTATTATTATTATTATTAGTATTATTATTATTATTATTATTATTAGTATTATTATTATTATTATTATTATTATTATTATTATTATTATTATTATTATTATTATTATTATTATTATTATTATTATTATTATTATTAGTATTAGTACTATTGTTATTATAAGTATTATTTTTATTATTAGTATTATTATTATTATTAGTATTATTATTATTATTATTATTATTAGTATTATTATTATTATTATTATTATTATTATTAGTATTACTATTATTATTAGTATTATAATTATTATTAGTATTATTATTATTTTTAGTATTATTATTATTATTAGCAGTATTATTATTATTATTAGTATTATTATTATTATTAGTATTATTATTATTAGTATTAGTACTATTATTATTATTAGTATTATTATTAGTATTATTATTATTATTATTATTATTATTATTATTATTATTATTAGTATTATTGCTATTATAAGTATTATTATTATTATTAGTATTATTATTATTATTGTTATTATTAGTATTATTATTATTATTTGTATTATTATTATTATCAGCATTATTATTATTATTATCATTAATATTATTGTTATTATTATTATTATTATTATTATTATTATTATTATTATTATTATTATGATTATTATTATTATTATTATTATTATTATTATTATTATTATTATTATTATTATTATTATTATTATTATTATTATTATTATTATTATTATTATTATTATTATTATTATTATTATTATTATTATTATTATTATTATTATTATTATTATTATTATTATTATTATTATTATTATTATTATTATTATTATTATTATTATTATTATTATTATTATTATTATTATTATTATTATTATTATTATTATTATTATTATTATTATTATTATTATTATTATTATTATTATTATTATTATTATTATTATTATTATTATTATTATTATTATTATTATTATTATTATTATTATTATTATTATTATTATTATTATTATTATTATTATTATTATTATTATTATTATTATTATTATTATTATTATTATTATTATTATTATTATTATTATTATTATTATTATTATTATTATTATTATTATTATTATTATTATTATTATTATTATTATTATTATTATTATTATTATTATTATTATTATTATTATTATTATTATTATTATTATTATTATTATTATTATTATTATTATTATTATTATTATTATTATTATTATTATTAGTATTATTATTATTATTAGTATTATCATGGAGCAAACTTACAAACAAATTTGTTTACATTATTTTAACTGCTTACAGGGTATTTCATATTCCATTACCTTCACATCCTTTTGGTTTTCTTTTTTTGCGGTTCTCAAGGAACTTGAATATGAAGTATGAAAATTAGTTTGAGACCATTAGAGCGAGACAGGCATAGTGTGGTAGGCTGGTCAAGCCTGTCTATTTATAGACCTGCACACACATGCGTGAACATGTATAAATGTGTCAGCATCTGCCTGTGCTTGGCGTAGGGTATCTCACAGTCTCCCACGCAAGTTTGCACGGGGTGGGGAGGGGGAATCAGAAAGGGAATCCTTCTAAACAGCTTGCGCATTAATTAGCTTATAAATTCCGCAATATTTGACAATCACCCAGTATTTGCATTTGCAGCACTCTCTGCCACTCTTTCTTCATCCCTCCCTTACCGGAAGTGTGTGCCCAGGTCGGAGTTGTCGTCGGAGTTGTCGTCGTGCTACAACATTATTATAATCAGAGAAAAGGACGCCACATTTGTCAAGTTAATTAGGCTGCCGAGCGAAGGCTTCCACTTGTTTACACCTTTTACTCATTATTTAAGCACCGTTTTTCTTTGTTTGCGCACTGACACCTTTTTCGTGCCGCTGCCTCCCCTCCCGCCTTTGCTTGCTCCTCTGTTGGTACCCTCGCCTCTGTTTGGCTTATAAATCAAGTGAAAACTTTAAGCCGCAAAAGGCTGAAGAGAGAGAAAACACTTCGCACATCATCATCATCATCGCGTGCCGTCCCGAATTTATTTCTGTTCCGTCTCCGTCCCAGATATTTTTGGATACTCTCCACGAAGCAGTTGATCTTTTTCGTGTTTTCGTGTTTTCTTTTTCAGGTTTTATGCTTTTTTTTTGTTTTGGTTTTGGTTTTTGTGTTTCTCTGTTTTTTGTCGGTCCTTTTTGGCCATTTGGCGTAAGCGACTAATTCAATTTAACTTTGTGTAGAGCCCCGAAAAGGCAAACTTCGGCCGGGCACATAAATAATGCCGTTGCATTAATTAAACTGGCCCCAATCTGCTCAGATTCCAGCCCACATGATGGCAGTTTCCAGCACAGCATCCAACATCCACTTGCCACCATCCACATGCCTCCACTCACAGCCCACAATCCAATGTGTTCGCAGTTCTGTTCTGTTAACTTGCCCGATGCGCTCTTCATTTATTTATTTACTTTGTGTTTTAATTAATTTTAATTATTGTATTTGCATTTCTTGCTGCCACTGTTGTTGTTGTTTTCATTGCCTTTTGTTGCTGTTGTTGTTATTTCTATTGGGTGTTTGCTGTAATTCCAAGCCTAGTTGCGACTCCATTTACAGTCTTGTCTGCTTTGTGGGCGCACAGTGGTCGCTAAAAGTGCTCTTACCCCTGCCAAGTATTCAAGTATTCAATACACATAGTCCGCCTCTGCTATATATGTTATATATTTATGTTTATTTATTCAACTGAAAAGTTTGGCGAATTGATAAAGTTGCTTGATTTGGCTCCAGGGTATTTGCACTGTCGACCACACACAGAACTTTGTGCATTTAATTTAATGTTTTTGCAATTTAAGTCACCGTAAATAACATTTCGCATCGCTTAATGGTGTCATCGAGCGGGGCAAGTGGAAGGATCGGCAGATATAAATTTCGAAGACACATAGAATAAATTAAAAAGCACTCGAGAATATTCCAACGAACTTGCAGGCTGTACAAGAAAAGTACAAGTAACCTATTTCATGTTGTACATTTGGAACTTAGTTTTGCTGTAAGTTGCATTTGAAATGCTCGAAAGTTAGATACTAAAATATTTGAGAGAATATTAACAAATTTAATACCATTAAAGTGGGTTTAAGGCCACAATAACCTATAGGTATGATCTGTGAAAAAGGAACCTATTTCTGTTGTTTATTTAAACCTAATGCTAAGTGTATTTATCTTAACAAATTTTACACCATTAAAAAGCCAACAACCCAGCTTCCCTGCATTATGCACACATAGGGTATATAAGAGTGTTGGTAACCGCTCAGATCATATGTGGCATTCAACAACTTCAAATTATTCAATAAACTCACGTTGTCCTGCACCTTTATACCCTCAGCAACATGTTTACGAGGGTCGTTTGATAAGTCCGTGACTTTTTGTATTTGCCGCGCACCTGCTCTAAATACTGCTCCTGTCAGCAGTTATCGATTAACAGCTGACTGTAAAATTTTGAGAAAGCTGCGTTTTTTGGTTTGCGTTTTATAGGCATTGAAAGCAGACGATCTCGTGAATTTTAACGAAAATGGAAAAAAGTGAATTTCGTGTGCTAATTAAGCATTATTTTTTGCGTAAAAAATCCATCACCGAAACCAAGGAAAGACTTGATAAATATTATGGGGACTCTGCACCATCAATTTCAATGGTTAAGAAATGGTTTACTGAGTTCCGTTGTGGTCGTACCAGTACAAGTGATGCCGAACGTTCAGGTCGCCCAAAAGAGGTCGTCATGCCAGAAATCGTCGACAAAATCCATGGAATGATATTGGATGATCGGAGAATGAAAGTGCGTGAGGTAGCTGAGGCTGTAGGCATCTCAACTGAACGGGTACATCACATTTTACATGAATATTTGGACATGAAAAAGCTTTCCGCGCGATGGGTGCCGCGATTGCTCACACACGACCATAAGCGCAACCGTGTGACCATTTCAAAGGAGTGTTTGGCGATGTTCAACCGCAATCCAAACGAATTTTTGCGCCGTTTCGTTACCGTAGACGAAACATGGATCCACCACACCACACCAGAGACCAAAGAACAATCGAGACAGTGGGTTTCTCCGGGTGAACGTGCACCAAAGAAGGCCAAGGTGGGTCTGTCGGCCAACAAGGTCATGGCCACAGTTTTTTGGGATGCACAAGGTATCATTCACATCGATTACCTTGAAAAGGGTAAAACGATCACCGGCGAATATTATTCAGAGCTTTTGGACAGATTCGATATTGATTTGAAGCAGAAACGACCGCATTTGGCGAAAAAAAAGTGCTGTTCCATCAGGACAATGCACGGGTGCACACGTGTGTAGTCAGCATGGCAAAATTTCATAAATTGGGCTACGAACTGCTACCCCATCCAGCATATTCTCCAGATTTAGCCCCCTGTGACTATTTTTTGTTTCCAAACATGAAGAAATGGCTCGGCGGTAAGAGATTCGGGTCATCACAGAAACAAACGACTATTTTGAGGGCCTTGAGAAAACCTATTATTTGGAAGGAATAAAAAAATTGGAAAAACGCTGGACTAAATGTATAGAGCTAAAAGGAGATTATGTTGAGAAATAAAACGCTTCTTTGACGAAAAAAATATATTTTATTCAAAAAGTCACGGACTTATCAAACGACCCTCGTATACAGGGTATTTTGGATCAGCCTTAATAGATTGACTTTAGTTGTTGTCTTCGCCAACCAAAACACCCCACACAATACGCACTTACAGGGTATTTCAACAACAGATACGCATACGAGCGTGTTACGCGTAAATTCGCATACTTACATAGCATAGTGGAGCACGAAAGTTTTCGTTCAGTTCGCTTAAATGGCCAACTGGCGATTTAGGGCACATTCTCTGAATGGCGAAACTTCCCTTTGGCGGCAAAGAGCTGCTCAGCTTGTCGAATATTTTCCACTTGGCAAAACAAAATGCAGAACCCGCGAAAAGTTTCGACTTTGCAAGGCAAAAATCATAACGGACGCAAATCCCGCTAAAGGAAATGACGATAAAGAAGGAGAAGCAGAAAGGCAGAGAAGAAGGCAAGAAGACACGGGCGGGGCAAGTTATGCGGAAAGAGAGTCCTAATTAGAGTCGAGTACCTATTGAAGCGACTTACGAATGCTTTACGCAGAACGGCGCAGCATAGGGAGGCCACGCTGTGCTGTTAATGCCCCGCCCACCGCCTCCTGCCTCCTACCACATGGCATTCGCAGGAAAGGTATGCGCCGCATCATCAGTCATATTTATTCACTCCCCTAATTGAATGCCCTCCTCGACTACCTCGCTCTCTATCTCTGTTATGAGAAAATATAACTTGAAGAAATTACGCCAAATGATGCCGAGTCTATTTGGCTAGGAAGGTACTGGCAGGTACCTTGCCGTACACCAACTTATCGCTGCCTGATACCTGCCGGAATTACGGCAATTGAAGCCGAGTGCATTGAGGCGAATACTTTGCTCGTGCCTGCCCGTCGGGGTTCACGAATGGGGGCAGCACCTTCAGTTGCGCATAATGCAACATGAGACAAGCTGTGGCTAATTGGGTGCCTCGCCAGGGGAGTTCGTTGCTGCTACGTATGCTAAAAATGGCTTTGAAAAGCGGATTATATAGCTGCAGAGCAGGCAGCAGGTTGTTCAACTGAAGGATTGCCGCATTAGTGGGAGTAATTTGAAAACATTTGCGAGCTTAACGGAAAACAAATACAGAATAAGGTGCAGTCACCAGCACCGACAGGCTATCCTTCAAGCAAACCTAAGCTAAAGTAGAGAAATGTTTTCTTAAAAATGTTCTTATTTTATAATTAGATGAAGAACCGTTTCATATTACAACTTATTAAAATACTAAAGCAAAAAGTTGCACAGTATTAAATGGAATAACAATATATTCATGTTCCAGTACAGATCGAGAACCTCTTTCTCAGACCTTTCGTCTTAGTACTTCAAATAGACCTTACCCGATTTAATGACCTAATAACCGAAATTCGTTAATCAACCGCTTTGGAATGCAGCTGCCCTCCAAGTCAAAGTTAAACTCTTGTGTTCTCGAATGCGTATTTATAGCGCCTTTGACGGTGTTGCCCTTTTGCAGCACCTTCAGCAACTGGGGCTGGGAGTGAGGTTAGGGCTGCGACTGAGGCTGAGAGGGTATCGCGGTCTATGGCAGACAGTTCAAGGTTCAGGCTTACCTTTGCCTTTAGTTTATTGACTTGAAGAGAAATTCTTTATTTTGGGATTCATTGAAAATTCCTCTGCCACGCCCCCAACTCCCAACTGCTGCTGGCGTTGCCCACTTTCAAAAAGTTTTATTTGAGTTGGCGCTGTTTTTGTTTGTGGCACTTTTCTTTGTTTGCTGTTAGAGGCAACATTTACGACCTTTTCGCTCGCTGTTGCTCCTTCTGCTGCGGCTCCTTCTGCTGCGGCTCTTTCTGCTGTTGCTGCTGCTGCTGCTGCTGTCATTATTATTATTATTATTATTGTTGTTGCTGTTGTTGGTTTAGCCTCGATGTAAGCTGAAATTATGCTGCAAAGTGCAGTGCTAAGGGGCTGCGAGAAGAATGAAGGAAGGAAGGAATGGCAAAAGCGCTGAATACATAAATCGAGTTAAGTTAACAACAATAAAGAAATCGACAATCCGCGCCGAAAGGTTTCAAAAGCGAAAAACCAAAAAAGTCCTCGGCTTGCCCCACTTAGTTAAGTTCATTAAGTGCCCGCCTGCAGGAAAATGGGTGTTGACTTGGGACACGGCAGGCAAATGATAAGAAATCTGCTGAAAATGTATGAACGGGACTGTACACCCTAATAGGACTCTCTTTCCTTCCCCTTTCAACGTACTTTCACTCCGTTTCCTTGCTTATCCAACCATTGCTATGCTATCTAGGTTTGCCATCCCATAATTGTTTCTAGGAAATCTTACAGATTTCATTGGTCGCACTGCTTTGATCTGCAATGAATAGTAGACAAATTAAAGAGGAGAAGATAAGGGGGGAAGCGAGAGGTGGAGGATGAGAGAGGGGCGGAGTGAGGAAGAGGGAGAGTGTAATCCTTTTTAGTGCTCTGTCTCTAACTCAGATTTTGCTTTGTCAATCTCGACCGGATATCATCATGAACATGACACGACGATGAGCTACTCCTGCCCAGTCCAGTCTAGTCCAGTGCAGCCTCGACCATTGTCTGGGCATTATCTAATCTAATCTTTGCGGCACTCTTCTATATTCAGCTCGACCCATCCATCATTGTCAGCACAACATTAGATTTTGCCGAGTCCAAGAGAAGTAGAACTAATCAACCAGCTGGGAAAGGTAGTTGCATTAGGTAGGCAGCAATTGTGCAGTAGATACCCTGTAGAGTATGCTAAATATTCAGCAGGTCTAGGTAACTGGCAGTCGCGGAGTGAAAACTGTGCTCACTTTGTTTTCATTTTGTTCTTTTCCCTTCCTTTTTTTGCCTTTAAGATTTAATAGGGTATCTGCTAGTTAGGCCACTTCATTGCTAATTCTATTGCCATTTATTTTGCCAGTTTTGCAATATTTCCGTGTGAATATTGGTCCACTCGCTCCATTTATTGTTGTACACCTGCTGCTACCTCTGCCTCTGCCTCTGCTGCTGTCGCTGCCTCTGCCTTTGCTGCTGCCTCTGCTGTTACTGTTGTTGTTGTTGTTGCTAGTGCTGGTGCTGGTGCTGCTGCTGCTCGTGTGTTTGTTTTTAAAACATCCAGAGCAATATTTGTGCACGCTCTCAATCAAAACGCTCGCGCTGGGACCCCCACGGCCGCCCAATGGGCTGGTCAGCTGCCCACAAAGTTGCCACACCCACACCAGCAGCTGCCACACGTTGCTCCCGCTGGAACAGGATGTGTGTGTCCAGCTTGTGTTCAATGTGGGCTGCGACCTGGCTCGATGCTGGTGCCGTTGCCGTTGCCGTTGCCGCTACCGTTGCGCATTTGACAGGCCTAGCACGTTTTTTGGTCAGAGTAAACACACACACACAGACGCACCTACACAAACACACACACACACACACATACACACGCGCACATATACTTCATTTCGCACACATGTCATTTTAAATCGGTTTGCTGTGGGCTCTTTAAATTGGCGTTACGCATACGCCCCGTCGGACCCGTCTGCTCGGCTGCTTGGCTGCTGTGCGACCCTGGCGACAACGAAATGTTGCTCGCCATGTTTGAGCGACGACCATTTGCATATTTTTTTCATAATTCCAAGCGGAATTACTACGTGTGTGACATGTTGTCCAAATAAATCAAAAGGACCGCCCCCTCCCGCTCCTCCTCCTGCTCCCCGTGCCTCGGCGAATTACTTATGCGCTGCTTAGATTTGCTGCCATTAGCTCGACTCGATGCCGACTCCCTCACTCCTCGCCCCCACTCCCTGCGACCTCTGCAGGGCAAATGCCATCAGCTCGTTCGGCTTGAAATTGAAAAAGCGCGCAATTTATGGGGCACAAGGTCATGGCCACGCCCACGCCCATGCCTACATCATGCGCCCCTTGTGGGGGGCAGCCAAGAGTGCCTGGCACGTGGTTGATTTTATCACCTGCGGTGTTCAAGTGTCGCCTCAACTGTGGCAGCTCATCAATGCACTATGGGAAATTTGACCGGTTTTTCTGGCCAAAATTAATATCTCAAGAACGGAGTGAGATATTCAACTTCGGTTTTTTGCATTGGGTTAACGTAACTACAACCAATTTTACTAAAAAAAATGGTGGGCGTGGCTCCGCCCATTTTGTGGTAAATGCTACCTCAATGTTTAATCATTTTAACAGTTCACTTTTAACATCAAACAAAACATTTTGTTATGATATTTTGACAAAAGTTTTGACAAAAATGGGCGTGGCATGCCTCTTACTGCAGAAAAAAAACAGAATGAAGTGCTTTTTTGGCATGCCGAAGGTTTAATATCCTTACAGGTGTTGGCTTCATTTCTTTCCGATTGTTCCAATATAAGTGATATATAGGGGCAAAGAATAGTATTATATTGTTTCTGTATTTATTATCAACCAAAATAATGCACTTCGCTGCACATAAACGATATTTCGATTAAAATCGTTAATTCTGATACTGTATTAACTGATTGTTCCTATGAATGCTAAGGGATAAAGTTATCCGATTGTAATGAAATGAGGAACATATACGACGGTTGCTATATAGCTTTAATGGGCATTGAAAAATATAGCTATTTCAATGAACAGTGGAAGTTTTCATACAAAAAACCCCATTTCGGCCGATAATTCCTATGACAGCTATATGTTATAGTGGTCCAATTTTGATGAAATTTTGAAAGCACATTGCGTAATTATTAAAAAGCTTATAACGTAAATTTGGTTGTAAAATCTGAAAAATTAACATATTTTTGCCAAGCGATTCTGCCGTGGGCATAATTGAGGTTACATTCTTAAATTTTAAATTTTATGCAAAGTGGTTAAAAGTGGCATTTTTAATAACACCCATTTGAATAAGAATTAAACGCTCTAATTTATAAAATATATTTCATGGATGGACTCCGCTGGACTCACTTTAAATCTCTATTTAAAAATGAAATTTGGCCAAAAAAATGGCACCTTCAGTATTTACTCTATTAAGGGAATAGCACAAATTATATCGAAATCGGATATTTGGCATCACAAAATATACACCACACTGATTAAAACTCAATTTAAAAATTTAAAAAAGTCTGCTTCATTTTTCACTGATTCAAATTTGAAAATTGCATTCAGTGCTTCTTATATCAATAGTACGTGCTGTGCAATTACAACAGCTGCATTTAACAGCTGATTTCTTCAAAGTGGCGCCACCTACCGAAAATTCTGGTACGCAGCATTGAAGACTGATCTATTGCGAATGCTTTGCACCTAAAATTGTTTAAATTTTCAGACTTTCAGAAAATGGGTTTTGGCCAGAAAAACCGGTCAAATTTCCCATAGTGCAATGGGGCGCAGATACAACTTGCTGCGGTTGTCGAATCAATCACAAATCGCACCGGAAGAGGTTGCTCAGAAGAAGGGACCTATAGACTGGCAAATACCCTGTAAGTGCAGTGCAATGGCTGAGCAGAATGGCAATTATAATATATACAAACTACAGATATGGTGTATTTATTATAAAAACTTAAAATAATTTATTAAAGAAACAAATTTCGAATTCGTCGAAAATCACTGAAAATATTCTTAAATTTTTGGGTTTAATTATAACAAAGTTTTATACTGTATTAATATTATTATTATAATATATCACATGAAAGATTATGAAATTTTCTTGAATATCAAAGTATCTTTTCATCTTATTTACTTTTAGTTAAAGATGGGTCTTGTATAGGATTTAGGGAAGTCGAACAATATTCAATTCATCTTTAATCACTTTAAATATAAATAAATTTTAAAGTAGATACATCCGAAAGGTTCTATTATAAAGCAAATGTTTCCAAACATTAAAAGTTGTGCTTTATTTATATATTTTATATACCTTATATATTTTTTATATAAATCTAAAATAGTATTTCTTAAAAGCAAGCAAACTATGACCTATTGATTGACCTATGTAGTCACTGACTAACAACTGCAAATCAGAACCAGCTGTTCATATAATGCGAATCAGGCTCTCCAACTCGCCTTGATTGATGCCGATACGTGTCTGGTGTAATAATTTGTATACAACTCTTCGCGGAGGGGAGGGGGGGGAAGGTTAGGCGCATAAACAAGGGCTCGATTTTAATTTTGATTGATTGCTTCGGCATCTTTTACGGAACGAAACCGACACGAAGCTCGCACACCTGATAAATGAATGAACGAACGAATGAATGAATGGCTGGCACCAGTCAGTGTGTGTGTGTGTGTGTGTGTGTGTGAGTGTGTGAGTGTGAGTGTGTCTGGGAGTGTTTGACTGTGTGTGCTTGTTTGTGAATGAAGCAGCGCGCCACGTGTCGCGCACAGAATGCGATCACGCGTCAACTGCATCCACTTTCCACTTTGGCAAACTCTTCGCCTGCGGGCGTATGGGCGTGGCAGACAGGCGATGCTTGAGTCTGCAGATTTAATTAAAAACGCAAAATTGTTCCGTCAGTGGGGGAGAGGGGCAAAGGGGGAAAGGGGCCTGTCAATTGGGGCGACATTTCATGCCGTTTTGCCAGTTTCGTTTGTGTTTGCGGCTTAGACGGCGGCTTTGTGGGACAGACGGCTCTTTAGCCACATAAGTAGATTGTATGGTATAAATGTCTGTGTGTGTGCCCAACTTTGAAATTGGCCTTGTCGCAGAGCGCAGCCAAATCACGGCACAGATTCCACTCACGCCCCGCAGATCAAATTGCGAAATTGGGAATGATGCATGGCCGGAAAAAGTTTCGGGGCAAACGCCTTCTTCCATTTCATTAATTGCGTTGAAACACAACAGATTTCCCCGTCAAACTTTTCCAGTTTTCCGCAATTTTGTTTTCTCTCTCTCTCCCGGTCTCTTTATCTCTTCCCATCTCCCCTTCTCTCTGCCCTTCTCCCAACGTGTTCATGTGGCAGACAAAAGAAGCGCACGAGCGCAAAAATTGTTAAGAAAGAGAGAAAGTAAGAGTTAGCATCAGAGAGAGAGAGGAAAGGAAGAAGGGAGGAGAGAGACTAGGTGGGGGGAATGGGGACTGATGCGATGGCAATAAGCCGATTTCCCGGAAGACGGTTCATTTTAAAATGTTTACAACACTATAAAACACTTAGGTGCAAGATTATGTTTGCCAACATGCATATTCTGCTCTCTCTCCTCTCCTTTCTCTGCTCTTTCCTTTCCCTCCTCTTCTCTCCTATTCCTTCTCTCTTCACTCTGCTCTTTCTCTCTCTCTCTCTCTGTCTTCTCTTTTCATTGCATTTTGCATTTTACGAAATTCATAACGCGTAGCTTCTATTAATACAAATATTGGCAGAGGAACGAGCAGCGGGAGAGAAGGAGAGACACAGAAATAGAGACAGAGAGAGATAGAGAGAGTGCATCCCACGTCAGTAAGGTACTTGTTAAGATTGCCAGAGCATTTGATACTCAGTAAACTGAGCTGCTTCAGTTATCTTCAGGTATTTCTTAGACTCTTGCAAGGGTAGAACTTTTCCATATCGGAAGACACTACATAACCTCATTTGGATCAATTAAATATTATGCAAACTCAAAATAATTAAGAAACATATAAAATATATTTTGCAAACTCATGTGAAGTGATCACAAGTTTGTTCATTAATGTATTCTTTATAAGGATACTCTATATACAAAAATTTAATGTAATTTATAGAGTAATATAATATATATTAAAAATAAAAAAAATAATAAATTTGATATATATAAAATTATAATTATATTATGTATAGAATAATAATATAATATATATTTTATATAGAATTAAATTCTATTTCAGTTTACTACATCATTATTCTGTCTATTTAGTTCGGCCAAAAGTCTCATTAATCTCGTGCATCATACCGCATACTCGATTTGACTAGGGTACGTCAATGTTCACTTGCTGCAGGCTACAATAATAGATTGTTTACTCACCTCGGCTACAGGGTATGCAGGGGTATATACCAGACTATATATACTATGAATGCAACGAAAGACGGGAGAGGGAAAGAGAGTGAGATGGGGAGAGAGAGAAAGAGAGTGGGAGGGGTGCTAAGCCAATTGCTGTTGGCTTTCTGGCGTGTGCAAGAACTTTTGATTCTTGAATGATCGTCGCTTTAGGAAATTGAATTTCTCATTGAACTTGGAAAAAGAGAAGATGCGGGGGCAGGGGGAGAAAGGGGAATGGAGAAGTGAAGGAGGCAAAGATTGCGTGTGGTAATGCGATTAGTGGAAGCGTTGCCAACGCATTCGACAAGTGATTCAAAGAACGATTGCAGCAGTTTGTCGTCGCCCACGAAGCCAACTCAGTCACACCGCCAACAGCACCACCTGTTCGACACCTACGCCTCCCCCCTCCCCCTCGCACCAACACACCACTCACATCTCCTTGGCATGATGAGCTTCCGCTTGGGAACTTGCGACTTGCAAAATGCATTTCAATTTCCGTGCAATGTCGTAGCTGTTGCAGCTCCTGTTGCTGTTGCTGTTGCTACCGAAGTTGATGTAGTTGCTATTTTTATGACGCTGCTGCTGAGTGATATGTGCACACACCTGCACACACACCGGCACACACACACCCACACACCCACACATGGCGCGCGTGCCTTCTCTGGTGCATAATTTCCAAGTCACTTCCGGGCAATGTCACCTGCGAGTGGATTTAGTTTGCTGAACAGCTTGCAACATCCTCGGTGCTGCAGCGCTTCAACTCTCCCACTCTCTCCCCCTCTCTCTCTCCTTCTCCATCTCTCTCTCTCTCTCTCTCTCTCTCTCTCTCTCTCTCCTGCCTTTGCTGGCTGCAACTGAATATAATGTTGTTCCGCACACAAACCACTCTCATTGTCTCTACAAATAGCATTGGGAATTAAGACAACAACAGCAACATAAACAACAGCAACATAAACAACAACAGCGGCAGAAGCAGCAACAACATAAACAGCAGCAACAACAACATCAACTGGCGTAAAAAACTCAAGTCAGGACAAATATTTGGTCAACACAGTCGTATATAAAATTAATGTCCGAACTTCTGTACATAAAATGGCGAAATAAAACAGTGACCAGGCAGGAATCTGCGTGGTCTTCATTCAGCACATCCCCCACCTCCTCCTCCCCGCCCCCCTGGGCATGCCCTTTTGTGTCGGCCATTCGCAGCTGGGAGCGGCTTATCAATGTTTAAACAGCGCGGCGTTAAAGCACCAACAACAACAACAACAACCAGCAACCAGAACAACAATACAACACCAAAGAGAGGAAGAAGAAGAAACATGCAACAGCGAGAAGCAACAAAAAGTAAACTTAAATATTTTAAGACGCCATTTTATGATAATTTCGCATGATACCCAAGCGAGAGTTTTGGAACCCCCACCCATCGCTCATCGCGCATCGCACCTCCCACTCGGCCCCTCCTGATTACGGTCCTTTCTGCACATTGCCGGCCGGCGGGTTGCCTTGCTGGCCACGTGTTGCCAGCGCCTTCAAGCGCCCAATTTTGCGCCATTTCCCCATTTTCCATTTTCCATTTCTCATTTCTCTCGGTCCTCGCAGCCTTTTTGGAATTTTCTAGCCGTGGCCGTAGCTACGAAGTTTTTGCGGTTCCCCAGCGCGAAAATTTAAAGTGCACTCGGGTTCCCTTCTTCTCGGCTCGTTGTGAATTTAAAGCCAATTCCAGTTATTAAAATCGGGCCGGGAAGGGGTTTATGGATTATGCCTGGCTGTAAGGTAATCTGTTAAGATGAAAAGCTGCGCACCAAGCTGGACTTGTGGTTATTTTGATGATATTCGGTAGGCCACTAACTTAACTGTAGAATGTGAGTTTTGTGTTCAAGATGATATTGAAATGGAATTATTTAATATTTACGAATATTTTAATATTTGTTTTAAATTGATTTGATTATTAATTGATCTATTAATTCCAACTGATATGTGAAATTTTTTAGTTGGCCTGCACTTTGCTTACATGCCATAATTAAAAGTTACTCAACACTTTTTTGTAAGTTTTTGCAAGTGTGGTGGCAAGCCGATAGATTAGATCGAAACAATCGAAGCTAAGCTGCCAACGCGCAAACAAAATTGTCAAAAATACTATCTTATATATAAAATTCTGCTGTCACACTGTTAGTAACCGAACTCCTCCGAAACTACTTGGCCGATTTTGATGAAATTTGGAGGGTATATTCTGTAGGCCTGGCAATCGGCTAACATCTATTTTTCTTACCCCTAACCGATAAGGGTTGTCCACCACTAACATTTTTTTATTTCGTCAACTGCGCTGTCCCAATTTCGAACAAAGCAAGCGCGCACTGTCTGAGAGAGAGCCTCTCTCAATTTCAATTTCAGACTCTGCATTTTTGTAGTTGTCAACTCAGAATATTAGTTGGTGTTGTGCTTGATTACCGAGGATCAACGCGTGGGAGTGGAAAAGAGACAACCAGCTGCAACGCCCAGAAAACGCAAAGGGGCCGAGTTGAGCCGTAGTACAGGCAGAAATCGAACCCAGCGCCAGAGAAGAGACCAAAGGACAGAAGTACAGATCCAGCAAGACAATATAAATGCCCGTGAGAGCCTGGCACGATTGCGTCAAGAAGAAACAGTAGATACACAAGTGTATGGAGATCTGGCAACCCTTAAATTTGCCAATCACATTTATTTTAATTTTTATTTGTATAGATATCGATATCCTTGTATTCATCGCTAATTTCTTCCTCTTGCGATCGCTAACTGTCAAGCACACAACACGTGCCGCTTTGTGACTATAAAAAACTTTTTATTAAATCTGAATAAATCTTAAGTTTACACAAACATCCATTTGATTTGATCTACCCCAACATCTAGCAAAACTATTGTTCACCACAAGTGGAACGCGATGAACAAATAAGAGTCGAACAACGACAATTAACCCGTTCCAGAATGAATAGACGCAGAACAAGTAACCAACAACGCCAACAAGTGCATCGAGCATTTGTATCAAATTCATTCCTGCGTCTGGCATTCCATTACGAGCCCGATATTATGCTCATTCAAAAGTCGCTATTGGTGGTATGGACAAGGAATGCCCGCATTGTCATGCTCTCAAATTCAACAAGGATGTGTTGCGCGTCGGGCAAGGTCCAACTACCTCCGATTGAAATACCACCTGAACCATTGGCACCGATCCAAATTCTAACCTCTTCCTAAAGTCCATTCGAACATTCAATTCATGCTTTCAAATGACATCGTTCGGAGCAACAGAAGTCATAAGAAATAGTAATGCAAATGGTCAACAGTACAATTATACATTTAAAATCAGAGGCCAAGTTTATCATAAAATGGGCGCATTGTTTTACAATTTTTGCAGATCTACTTTATGGGTGGTGAGGACTCCGCAAGCGCACTTGCAAATCGCGTGAATGCACGTTGTGACTATAATCATCTTGATTCAGCTTTTGCCAGACGCATCGTCGGCGAGTTGGACGATATACTCAATGCGTTAAATTACCGACAAATTTCTGCACAATAATTGATTCGCAACATGCTCTGATTCAACAAATCTTTCCGGATGTACACACAAAGTACATAAATCAGGAGTGGCATGCAGAAAGCTATTTGAGCGGCAAAAAATGAGGACGTTGACGGTTTAAATCTCAAAATACAACAGTTGTTGCTAGGGAACTCAGTAGCATAGAAATTGATTGATACAGTTTGTGAAGAAAGCGAAGCTGTTTTTTTTCCACAGAGTTTTTAAACTCATTGGATTATCCAGGCATGCCACCGCATAATTTAGAATTAAAGGTTGGATTAAAAATTAATGAAAAATGTTATCGAAGCCAGCAATTTAAATGGAAAGTTCCGAGGTGAAAAGATATTGATACCGCGAATCCCTATTATACCCACAGATGTGCCATGTCCATTTAAACGAATTCAGTTTCCTATTCGATTGGCATTTGCCATGACAATTAATAAGTCCCAAGGCCAAACGATGTCGATTTGTGGCTTAGATTTGAGCACACCATGTTTTTCACATGCTCAATTCTACGTGGCATAGTTGAGAGTGGGTTAACCAAGAATATTGTACACGCCCTAGTATTAAAAGAATAATTTACAAGGAATTTAACATACTATTGTGCGGTAAGATGTTATTTTCACATTCCCTTTTGTGCACAGCGATCCATATATATTTTCTATATTTATCATAAGATGTATTTGTTTGAATTGAATCACGGCTAGGTGGGACGAAGTCCACCGGGTCAGCTAATAATATACAAAACAAACTGACTAATTATAAATAAATGCATAACAATATATATATTGAAGGTGACATATTGTTCAGTTTATACTGAGATTGCATAGAATGAGATAATTATGCTGCTTTCCAATGCGCAGTTGTGTGCACGTTGCAGCACAATTTTAAAACAACTTCTGCACGGCAAATGAGTACAATTATATGAGTATTGTTTGAGTGTAGGTAAAGTTATCATATTTACTGTATATGATAACATTATTTTTGGTGCTGTCACGTACCAAATGAATGTATTCTTGCCGCAGTCCAATATGCAAATTTACATTGTAAAGTGCATATGCAAAGAGATGCACTCTAGCATCCTCTCTAATTAACTCAGCAAGTTAGATTATTCTAGTAGGAATTGTAATCGAATCAATCCATCAGCTGGAGAAGACTTTCAACCAATTTAAACTTTGCGAAAGCAAACACGAACAACCTCAGCTGTTTTCCATTAACTAACCATATGGTAATTAGTTTAGGGTGCATACTCGTACAGTGGCAACAGCATTGCAAGGCTATCGAAATACCATAGACCACCCCTTTGTTAGGAGGATATTGAATATTGCATAGTGCGTCGTTCGTTGTGGGCCAAAGGCCAGAAATCAATTAGGTGGAAAAACGCAAAGGTTCTCTGTGGACTGCGGTGCTGGAATTTGATTCGCTTGTCTGCGTTGCATTTGCAGGCCGCGGACTAAATGGAAATTGATTGCGCCATGCGCCATGGAGCATGTGCAAATGTAGGGGAGAGGAAGTGGAGAACTACATAGGATGCGGAACAAGCCACAGGTCAGGACGGGCTCGTGTCCACCTTTGAGCTGCTGCAGTAAATTACTCAACAGAGTCGGGCACTTTGTCTACTGCCCCATTAGATGGGAATTTCGTAACAAGGTTGCGTCCATCTCCCCTCCATTCTCTCTCTCTTCCTCTCTCTGTTCACACACGCGACAGGGCTGGCCACAGATGAGGTGACAGCTTGGGTCACGGCAAATCCATTTCTAATTAATGAGCATTTGACTTTTGCTCATCGGCTTGTCCGTCCCCCTGGCCGGCAACGTAATTAGCGGCCACCACCTTTGACCCCTCGCCACTTGGCAGCCTTGACACCTCGTCATCGAGGCATCAAGCAATAAGCCAAAGCTCCCTCTACTCCCTCTTCTCTCCTACTCCATTTGCCCCATTAGAATTACAAAACACAAGCGGGTCCAGCCCAGTTTAAGTCGGGACCCTTTCACCCTTGACAGAATTGATTGACCCCGCGTTGTTGTTATTGTTGTTGTTGTTGCTGTTGGGTAAAAGCATTTTAATTTTAACGCTAATCACATTAACGACAAACTGACCTCAGGCCTTGGGTCCACTTGGTCCCTCGCCTAAGGGTTTTGGGTCCTTGTCTGCCCTGTCCTAATGAGATTCTTGGGAATTCCTTGGGGAATACACGACTCGGAACTTCGATGGATTAACTGCATTTCCGACTCGCATGACAGGCTTCAACCTGATAAAATCAATAGCACGACTGCTGCCCCGACAGAGGCAACGCAATGCGAACTTGCCCTGGCAATTGGCAGTCCCAATTGGGGCACAGGGAGAGGGAGAAGAAGTAGCAGAGACGGATTGTCTGTGGTGGTCACTTGCCCAAGTGGCACAACAGCAGATAAAATTGCGGCTCATCTCCTTTATTCGCTTAATTCCCAGCTCAGACGCTTACGCAGCTCCCGAAGGCGGCGACACGGCGAGGCACGTGCTGCACCAGACACATGAAGCATGCTGCAAGGGCAGAGGACAAGAGGACCTGGTCGGGGCGCAGGTCGCCGCACTGAGGGCATAATTGGGCGCATGTAATTAAATTTGTAATCGGCTTATGCGGCTTCCCAGAACGTGTGGAGGGGAGCAGCAGATAGAAGAAGGACGGAGGGAGGTAGCCCAAGTCGGGACACGCGCCACACAGCAGTCGACGACGCCTTTGTCTGTTTGCCACACGTCGTCATCGTTTCCGCAGTTGCCATTCCGTTGTCCCCATTTTTCTCGCATCCTCTTGCCCCACTCCATCCATTGTGGTTGGCCACGACAGAGGTGATGTTCTCGCTGTTAGATCCCACAGCCAAGGTCGCATGCATCGAGGCTGATGCTCTTTGACTGCCTGATCTGTTGAGGTCAGCTTACGGCGAGCTGCATCAAAGGGGGTAGCCAGTAAGACCTATACAATGCACACATGTAAGTAATCTAAGACTGTAAACTGTGTGTGGGCTAATAAGGTAGCAGCAAGGTACGGCTCACAGACTTAGCTTATGCTGTGTAATTTGGTTAAGGTCTTACTTAAAATTGAAATGACATTTCCCTATTAGGTGCATTCCATGATTGTCTCTAGTATATATCACTGTATAGCGGTTAAGAAGGTCCCTAAAGGGCAAAGACCCTCTCAGAAATTTCATACTCATGCAGGGTATTTAACGTTCCTATTTATCATTGAAGAAGGTCCCTGCTCAGTGAACCGTGTGAGCTAACTCTCAACTGTTGTAACCATCAACTCACAGTGCTAGCTCATGCTGTGGAGTTTAACTCCACACTGGGTACTGCTCGTGAGTGTTAATCTGAGTACGAGAAGGAGTAAGAACTCATCTCTAGTGGAATGTATTCGGTTAAGTAATTTGTGGCCTGCTTGTTGGCTTTTAATTGCAGCAGTTGGCAACCCTGCTGCATCCTTATCCGGCACCAACGCGAGAAAGAACTTAAAGGACTCCGCTTGTCGGCAATTCGAAGCGCACAATGTTTATTTATTTGCTGCTCACACATGAATGCCTAACTGTGTGTACGTGCCATTGCCTCCGCATGTGTGTGGGAACTTCCTCGAGAGATGCACACACACACACATACACAGAGAGATGGCACATTTGAAGTAGTCTCTTGCAGCTGCATACCGCCATTCGCTTTTGTATCTGTCTGTGCGCTGCCACGCCCCACCGATACGAGCGCGCTGCACACGCCCATTGAGAAATACTAAAAAATTGCCACAACGCTGCAACTTTTCGTTTTCTCATGCAGCCAAACTTGAGCCTTAGTGCGAATGCGTGTCTGTGTGCATGAGTGTGTCTGTGTGTGAGTGAGTGTATGTTTGTGTGTGTGTTTGTGTACGTATGTTTACAGCACGCGGCGTTTATCTATGCTCACTCTGACGTACACGAAGTAGACTTGTCCCATTGCGCTTCTTAGTCGCCTCTCTGACCTGGTTGCATACCTCATTAATCTTTGGGGCAGCCAAGCTAATTTGTAAAAGCGTTTTTATTTCGCTTCAATTCTCCAGAGAATTCAGATTCATTCGCAAGCCAAGGACAGCACTCGAGGCAAGAGACTTTACTTTCGCTAATTAGCCCAATCCAGCTGAGTACAGACTAAGTCAATTCACACTGAATATCATGTATCATACTATACCATATCTTGAATGTGCTGCTTCATTAGGATGGTCATACACCGACTAGCATTGCCAGGCACATGACTGTCCATCAATATCCGTAGTCTGTCTGTATGAACGCAGAGATCTTAGTTATTCCAAGAGATAAAGACATCAAATTTGGCTTGAAGATGTGCGTTAATCACATGCAGATAAAGAGCAGTTCAAATTTGAAGTGCCACGCCCACCGCCCTTGCAGTTTAAATTTGAAATTTGTAAACCAATTTAAAGCTGATGTTATAAGGAAACAACTCTTGATTTGGACAAACACAGCCAACTGGTCATAATATATACCGATTCCCATAATTAGAAACTGTTCCCAGAACAAACACAGAAAATATTCAAGTGAACAATTGACAGCACACCTCTTTCTTCTGATTTACTCGGCCAACATTCTTATAATCTACTTTAAAAGCAGCCTGAATAGCACTTAGCGCAACTTAATCGCCCTAAGTACTGCCCAACTCGATAAGTTTGCTTTGGTGCATTATGCGGATCTGAAACAATAACAATCGGCTCGCGTGGTCAGTTCGGTCAAATGTTTATGTTGCGAACTCGTGAGCAACCCTAAACGAGCATCTCTAATCAATTAGGCACTTGCAAAACTTCCACAGACATTTGCTCAGCGGTTGCGGTTGATTGGATTAATCTGCTTTTGCCTCAGATACGCAAGCCTGAGACCGGGACCGGGACCGGGACCGGGATCAGGACTGGGACCAGAACAGGGACTGTGTTCGGGTCTAGGGCTCTAGCCACATGTCTGGGTCGTGTCTGGCGTTCGGTTCGATGACTTGCGTGCTGGGACCAAGCAGGCGACAAGGAGTTCAAGGACCCGCCGCAGATATGAATAACTTACATGCGATACGGAGACGTCTCCAGGCATGCGTGAATATTGTTTCAATTGCCGATTGTGGGCCACATTTGACATACTCGCATTCAGGCATCGTGCCACAAATGTGGCATTTCCAAATGTATGCGAGTCGCTTGGTCGAGCACATGCCACAAGCTGCATGCCGCGACGTCAAGCCGTAGTGATGAGGGTATGTGTCGCTTAACCATGCGATACACTGTCAGAGCTTCGTGCATATCATAGGAAGGAGTTCAACTATTTATCGAAGAGAATGCATTTTCAACTTCAAGATATACTGTCTTCTAAAATGCTTTAAGTTGACTACACTATTCAAAACTCTGTCTTAAATTATGTAACCTGCCTTAAAAGGACTTACTATTTTTTCACAATATGTTTTTAAGGGTTATCAGTGTTATGTTTCTCTAGGATCTACACTGTCTTTCTTTAGCACTTCTTTTAATTGAGTCTAGCTCTATAAACTGTTAGGAGTTACAGGGTATTTGAGGCATCATCACCCTCACACTAAACAAAATCGAATATGCTTTAATTATACCTTATTTCGTGCTAAAACAGAGCGAAATATTCTGGCAATCGAATCAGAAGGGACTCGGGACTGCGGACCTGTGCCCGTCCTGATTATGTCCCGTGTGCAGGTGGCGCAAATTCCCATCAGTTTGGCCGGGAAATTGCAAAATGCAACTGGCGGAAAACACAGTGGGCGGAGGTAGAGGGGAGGAATTTTAGCAGGTGCAGCTGAAGTTGGTTCCCAGATGGCTGGAAACGCAACAGGAGACACAAGGCAAAATGTGACAAGACTGAATGAAGAAGCCAAAAGCACATTGCATAAGCTTGTTTATTCAAGCGCCGACTACGTCTCTCTCCCTTCCTCCCTCTCTTCCTCGCTCTCTCTTACGTTAACTCATTCTTTGATTCGCTTCGATTCTTGGCAAGCAGCGGAACTTGGCGTGCCATCAAATCTGTCCACACAGTTCCGGCTTAACGCCGAGTTACACATCCCGCCGTGATGCCAACTTCCCCCTTTGCCCGCATTCACTTGCTGGTGCAGGGAGGGGAGAGTGGGGAAGAAGTCGCGAGTTGCCAGTCGGCAAATTGTGAGTTACGTGTTACGTGCGAGCTGCGAGTTGCGGTCCTGACTCTGACTTGTCAGGACTGTCATCATCGTGTGTTGATTGGCCTCCGTCGACAGTTTGCCTAACTGCAGCTTGCGGCTGACATATTAATATCCAGCTGTCAGCTGTTCCCGCTGTGCTCCCCCTTCTCCTCTTCTCCTCTGCACCTCGGTGCCTCCTCTGGCTGCATCTGCCCACACATTACACACGTAACCAGCCATGACAAGCCATGCTCCGGCGCATTCTGCTTGTACAAGTATGTCAACAAAATAATAACAAACGCATTCTCCGCCCGCATCTGCACTGCAAGGGATGAGCAGAGGTAGGGGGGAGGGGGGGAGGGATAAGGAAGAGCGAAAGTATAAAACACAACTTGTCTTCATTGCACCATTGACTCTCGCAGCCATTTATCGACAGTGACAGTGACTGGGCATATAAAACTGGCAACGTCTCAAGCGATGTCATTTTTTACACGCCTTGAAAATGTAATTTTGATTTTCTCATATCCATCAATATTTTTATCGCACGCGCGGACTTGTCACACATGCCACGCCATATACCTCATACAATATATATGGCATCATGGGGATTACATTGCCTCGATTAGCTAAACGCATAAAATACCAATAAACAAGTGCGCGTGTGTGTGTGTGTGTGTGTGTGTGGGACTCCACATCCGGCACTGAGCTGAGGCCGGAAATGTAACTTGAATTCTTAAGTACTCGTAAATTTAAAAGGGGTGGCACGAGGCTGCTGCCATCTGTCATGTAGCTCCCTTTGCATATGTGCAGAATAACAAGAACAACAAATAAATACAAAGTTGTGAACTGCAAACATATTCTGTTTCCATTTACAAAAGAAAAACTAAATGAAAATACTGAAAAGTTTGTTGTTTTGCATTGTGAGAGTAGAAAAATAATGTCGAATTTGATTCTGCAGAACATTGGGATTCCTTTGCTGTGCGATTTGCAACCACAGGGTGTTTCAATGTCCGCAAGATATTTGAATATTTTATAAAATGCCATTGTTCCACTGCACTTGTGTAGTAGTGTTGGTAAACGCGTTTGAAATGCTGGAATGAATGTTATTGTCGAGCGTTCTCTACTGATATATACTCTCCAAATAAATGTTTTGTTTTATATTCAACTTCTGTATTTGGCCTTGTTTGTGTTGCATACTTTTCAGGGGCAGCGTACATAGAACTATTTGTTAAATAACTTCTATGTTAACAATCCGTTCTGAATCAAATTTTCAGAAATCATTTGTAGGAAGATGATTATATTGTTTACCAAAATTGAAGGATCTAGTATTACAATTGCGCTTGCAGCTCGGTTTTTATTGATTTACGGGGGCACAAGGAGGCGGGGCCAAATTCTAAAATAAACTTTACTTACGGGGAATAATAAGATATATTGTCAGGCAAACTGGAGGTCGTAGCTATTAAAGTCTCTTAGATCTAGGTGTTCATACGAACGGACAGACAAAAGAACAGCAGGGCATATAATGATAGACTCTTCTGCTGAGGCAGATTAAGAACATATATACTTTATGCGAACTGCTGCCATTCTATCCTGCTTAGTTCAAGTGATTCAATGCAAATTAACTTAATTTGCGTTTTCTAGCATTTTCTGGGAAACAGTTTGTTGGCTTCCTTGGCCAGAGTTGCCAACCGCCGCCAGTGCCGACAAAAAAACGATACAAAGGAAAGGGGCAACGAGGGTGTTGGAAAGTACTCAAATGTTGCATGCTTCATGCCTCAATCAACGCAATCAGATGCAGCTCGCATCTTTGCCGCATGCAAGTAGAGAAAGAGCGGGAGAGAGAGAGAGAGATGGAGAGTCCTCTGCGGGTCGGGCCTGCCTGTCACGTCGAACAGGAGCAGCTTTTGCGACACATTGCCTTGTCAACACTGTCGATTAATAAGACCCACAGGTCCACAAAGTGGCAGGGGGTGGGGGTAAAACTTCGAAGAAAATGAATAAAATTTCATTAGTGCCGCACAACAAGCATAATTAAATAGCATTAATGGCAGCCATAGAGGGCAGGGCAGGGATGGAAGGGAGGGGAAGGGGCCTTGTCAAAACGGAAACGTGCCACACGTTGCGAATCGCCTTGTCGAACGTGAGGCCTGTACAACAAATGGACATTTGTGAGAACTTGAGGAGGCTTTTCAATTAGACGCGTGGGCAGAGCAAAGAACAAGATCAAATTGCAAAAGATTATCATTCAATCAGTATATCGTAAATGAAGATTCATCGTCTCGCTTTGATGATGTGATATGCGATGTTGGATGATATTTATTAAATGATTTTTGCAACCATTTATGACCAAAGAGGAACTGCAGACGTTGGCAATAATAAACTGTCGATTTTTGCGCATATTTATGTTTTGTTTACATACTCCCTCTCTCTCTCTCTCTCTGTTTCATTTGACCATTTTCATTTGCCATCAGTTTTCATTTATTCCATTTTTCCATTAGGCCAAGAGACTGTCTGCCTGCTTAAAACGAATGTGTCTCTGCAGCCTTTTTTATCCGTCACAGGCCACGGCGCAGCATCGATGAGGCGTAGGCAGCTCCCACAAGTTGAGTAAATATTATATATGGCATGCAGTCTATATAGTATATATCATATATTAATATACACGCCCTCTGCTGCCAATAAAGTTCATACAAAACAACTACGAAGAGTGCATGCAACTATTGAATACCCTGTACGAATTTATCAAGAGTCATTCCAGACTGTAAGTGAGCTTATTGTGAATTGCATTTATAGAGGAAACTTGAGCTCTGCAACTCTGAAGACAAACACAAAGAGACACGACTAGGAATTTGCATATAGAATGTACTTTCTTTGTACTACCTGCCACGCCCCTCCTCCACAGGTTACGGAACAATCTTTGCCAAGTCTCGAATTCAGCAACAACTTTCAAGCAATTTTCAATTTGTGCAGGGTACAAAAGGCGGCAAAGGCAGCATCGACAGCATCGGCAGCTGGGGAGCTCAACACGAGCGAAAAAGCACACAAAGGACTTGGACAAGCGGGGGCGTGGCAAGGTGGGTAACTGGGCTACCAGGTGTGGCTGTCATCGCATTTAGCTTCGAAATTTGCTTCGTTGCGCCAAAATCAAAGGACTCTGCACAAATCCTTTTGCGGCAGAGGGAGGCATTCAACAGTCGTAAATTCATGAGGCCCGTTTCGCTTTAGTTGCTGCAGCCCTTTTTCGCCAGCCTTTATCTCTGTCTTGATCTCACTGCGTATCTCTGTCACGCCTCTGCACCCCCTCTCCCCTATTCGTACTGTTGACGCCAACAAAAAATTGGCAAAATTTTAATTTTCCACTAGATTTGCGTGGATTTTTGGCTCTTGTTTTGTTTGCTCTGTTGTCCTTTTCGGCTTGCTTTGATTTCCCAACACCCCGCACACAATCAGATGGGGAGGGGGATGGGTGTGTGCGTGGGTGTGCCAATATGTGAGATGCTTGTGTGCGAGAGCGCGTGCTGAGCTGTTGCTTTGTTTTCCATTCGCCTGTAAAGGATGCCAAACTCATGGACACAGCTCCTCCCCCTCCCCCCTCCACCACCTTTCCTGATCCACAAGTACATATTTCGGAGAATCGTCTGCCTGGTCTCTTTGTGGGTGTAAATTCTGAATGCGCTCTTATCGATTGCCATGGAGACATCCTGTTTGTCAAGAGCTCCCTGCAACAGTTTTGTCATTTTTCTTCCGTACAACAACAACAACAGCAGCAGCAGCGTACGGATGAGCTTTCCGACTGATGACTGAATGATGACTGAGCGACAAAGAGACCAAGAGAGAGAGAGAGAGAGAGAGAGGGATGGAGACAGAGGGAGGGAAGTTTGCTTTATATTATGCTATTTTCAGCAGCTCAAACGAAATGAAATAAGAGGCATCACGATATGCAGTCGATGCAGCGCATTTCCCTTGACTTTCCTTTGGCCTGCGCCACGTTTTCTTTTTTTGCCTTTCCTTTTGACAGCTGGACGTGCTCGTTCCCGATTTGATTAATTCTAGTGCGATGCCAAATGAGATGGAAGCTGCAAATCGGAAAACAGCAAACAGAAATGCCAAATGTGAAATATGAAAAGTGGAAAATGGGGAAATGGGCAACCGCGCTGTTGACAGCGTTGCTGCGTTTGCCAGTTGGTCATGATTTATGAAAGCTTTGATGGCGACAGATGGAGAAGTGTGGCAAGTAAAGGCACTTGCAGCTAAGAAGACGCAAAGAACATTTGAAAAGCAAGCAGAAATATTAATAAGCTTAATTATGCAGGCAACACACACACACAAAGAGAGAGAGAGAGGGAAAGTGATTTAATAAACTCGAAATTAAATTTAATTTGGCTTAAAGCTGCGAACTGCTCCGCAGTCTCTCCCTCTCTCTCTCTCTCTCTCTCTGGAACTGATTAATTGTCTGGTTAATTGAGCGACAATGGCTCCATAACATGCACACCTCAAATTTCGGGAGAAAGGGCTGAGCACTCAGGGCTGATGAGTGACAAGTGACGAGTCTCGTGTGCCAAGTTTCCGTGAATGGAACGGATAGGCAAGGGAGGAAGGGGGGACAGCTGTGGCTTGGGCCAGGCGTCACAACTAATTACAGTTTCAGTTCGAGCTTCGGCTTCAGTTTCAGAGTTTCTGAGTTTCAGTTTCGTGGCCGATTCGCAGCCATAAATTAAACACGCACTGCAATTTCCTTTGGGCACAGAGACCAAGAGAATCCAAGGGCACCCTGTGGCAGCTTTGGGCTCCCTTCTGCCCTTCTGCCCCTCACTGGTTTTCGGCAAGGGCCAAAATGATGTGCAAATATGCAAACTGCGTGCGACTCTCGCTCTGCCTCCAAACTTGGCCGCATGTCGAATTCCCTCGCCAGAGACGCCTTCGTGTGCCACCTCGGGGCGGGGCATTAGCATTCACTTGGCAGCAGGATGTACGTGCGTCATTTCCTCTGCCCTCTGCCCTCAAACACAGTGAGCACAGTCAGTCATTGGCTTTATGGCTTACTTAATTAAAAAATAATATTTCCCCATTAGATTATTTGAGTTCTCTGCGTGCCTCCAGCATCAGCATCAGCCTCAGTCCCACCCCTTCCCCCGCTGACGTCTTCCGCTGCGTCAAGTACTTATGAGTTCACCCTGTAACCGTTAAGCTGACACAACAGACATTCCCTCATTACACCTCGACAAGTAAGGCAGGCACATCATCTAAGCACGTCAGATACTCAGTCAAGTCAGTTTCAGCAGCACCTTCTTGATTACAGGGTAACTGTCAGTCGCGCGCACTACACACATTTGTCTTTGTTATTTTGTGCATTTTGTTTTCACTTTTTTTTTTTGGGCTGTGTGTTGTGTCATTGGCCACATGACACGGGCTCAAGGGACAGATATGAACAGAACTTCCTGTGTCATCGTCATCGTCGTCGTGTCATTCATTTGCATGCGGGAAAAGTTGACAATCTGCGCCCTCACACAGTGAAATGTTAACAAAAAGGGAGCAGCCTACCGGCATTAGCCGAAAAGTGAATGCCCTATGGTCTGTGGTTTATACAGACTATAGTACACAGAGATTATTACCTGTCACCCTGTAACGACTGTGGGATGAGAATTGAATAAATAAATAAGGAAAATATATAAAGTTGCATTTTTAGAGTGAATTAGTTATTTAGTCTGTTCATTAATAAACAGAAAATTAATAAACATTAGAGCTATTATTTATTTGACAATTAAGTAATTGTTCAATTTCATTCAACTACTTTTATTTAATTATTTAATATTTAATTTGATTTTAATTTTAAATTATTTTTATATTGATTTTTTACTCCACTGATATAAAGTGATATAAAATAAATATATAAACAAATAAATAATCAAATAAATATTAAATAAATTACTTAATTTATAAATAAATTACCTTAATATTGTAAAGTATTTCTTGATTGAAGAACCTTACTGATTTTACTTACTTGCTTGAGCTCTTCAACTATTTTTCAAGTACTTGATTTTATTCTCTACTGGTGTGGACACAGTTCCATAACGATAACAGCAATTCTTAGTAATCAATAATGATTCCAGGAATTCAACAATCTCTTTTCTAATCATTCTTTAGTTATGGTACTTCTTGCATTTCAAAGGGCGCGACAAAGCGAAAGTATCCCCAACGGTTATCGCCCGTAATGATGTGCCAAATAAGTGACAAGTACTCAGGCACACACTGACACACTTACATATATACATGCATATACCTGTGAAGGTGTGTGTGTGTGTGTTATGAATACAAATGAAAGTGCGACGGCGGATAACAAACCAGTCTGTGAGTTTGCGTCCCCAATTCGTTGACTTTAATTGCACAAAAGCCATAACATTTTGATTAGCTGTTAGTCGGGTAGTTGGCAGTAGCAGGTTGAGGTGGGTGTACGAATACATAATAAAGGCAAGAGAGTAGGGGGTACAGAGTAGAGGACACAGAGTGGCAGGAAACACCCGCTAAAACACTGTGGCGCCGAGCGAAAGTGTTTTTAATTCGCCACCTTGACAAGCACTTCGAGGTAATCTAATGTTTATCGGGCCATTAAAAGTACTATCTGTCGTTCGTTTTAATGGGTCAAGGGTCATTGCGAAGGGGTGTTCACCTTTTACTTTTTATTACCCTCACACAGTTTGAAAACTGAGTGAGGTGAGTGTTTTGTTGCGAGTTCACTGCTGACCTCCTTAGTGAACAGTCGCTTCAATAATGCAACAGTTGCATGGACTGCCTTTAAATTGTCTTTCGATTTATATGCAAATTCACTTGAGTTCTGGATTATTTATTTGGGGCTGCCTGCAAGGACTCTTGTGCGTTCCAATTTGGTTCAACTAAATTTGCCGTGTACAGCTGAACTTTAATCGTGTTCACTCAACTGGCTATGCCACTTTGAGTAACTACTCGACTGCTGCTCGCATTGTTTGCCACAATTATGGTAAATATTTAGCCAACAGAACCCACTGATCTTTGCCCCGCAGAGCCCACTGAAATTGATTTAAGCGATCCCCACATCGAGATCCCAATCCGTAGGTCAATACGGGCTCGATGCTGTTTGCCTCCTCAAATACAAATACAAATAAGCTTACAAGTTGTTGTTGTTGTTATTGTTGTTGCTGCTGTTGTTGGTGCTTTCGATGTTGTGTGTGCTAATGAAATTAATGAGGCATGCGACATGTGCGCCAATTAGTGACTTAAAGTGTTGACCCACTCCGGGGCACATTCAGCCCGAAGTGAGGAAGACAATTGGATTGGCATACAAAGTATATATACACGAGCTATATATCTTTACTGATTAGTAGTAGACTATGCACGTGTGTAGCTTAAGAAAACAGAACTTGGGAATGTTTGTTGATTGTAAATTGTAGTTTCAATACAAAAATATTTACATAATATGACATAGTATGCTATATACTAAAATATATATATGTTTGATATACATACATTTGATACAATCTGCTAACCTTTTATGGTGCATTTTATATAGTATCTTTAATGAAATATAATAAAAAATTCATAGAATTTCTTGGTAACCTTCCTTCCTCGTCTTTTCTTTGTTCTATTAAAGATGCGCTAAACAAAACCACTCTAGACTTGGAGAACATATAAAATCTTACTACTATTTTATGCAGCATTAATTATGCCATTGCAGCCATTAAGCTCATCCATCGTATTTATAACTCTTCTGCGAATTTTAATTAAAACCAATGGGGCAAGCAAAGGAACGGGTCAAATAGGGCGCCTGCAATTGGACTTGCTCGCAGCTGGCTGGCATCAAGACGAAGCGAATTAAATCAAATAGAATCGCAATCGCATCGCATCGCACCGCATTGAATCCAAATGGAACGAGATGAATCGATTGATGTTCGAATTGAGATTTCTGCTGGTTGGAAAGTTGTCAAAGGGTTTTGCGATGAGCTGCACAGAAAAAAAAAAGTTTCAGCAAATATTTGCAAATCAATCGGATCGGATTGGGTCAGGGTACGCCTGAGTGAGGAGGGTTACCATACATCATTTGATGGGCCTGCGCTTCACTCGTTGTCTCAGCTGCTGTTAACAGCATGTACACACATGAATATGCTATACATGCGTAAGGTTAAAAATTTATTTGAAAATTACCCATACGCACCGTTGCACCGCTGGCATTCATGTACCCCAGCAGCAGAGGCGGAGGCAGAGTGAGTGCTCCTACGGCATATTCAACCAGATTGATGCCTTGGAATTTGCACTGATCATCGCTGAATACGGAACACGAAACACAAAATACGTATACGACGCGTTGCCGGCTATTCTGCCTACATTTCGACTGCGCTCGCGTTGCGGTCGCTGTCGCCGTCGCTGCCGACGTTGACGTTGACGTTTATGTGTCACGCTGCCGCGAAGGCAACATTGACGCTGGCGTGCCACACAAGGGAGCGCTGACAAAGGCGCCTCGTATCAGGTGACACATGGCTGGGAGAAAATTGCGTGCGAATCACGGCCTGAAAAACGGAATTTATCAAGCATTAGCTTCGCCCTTGGCTTAAGTGTTTGCGCAACTCATACTGCCAGAAATCTCCCTCCTTCCGGCGTCCCCCTTGCGCACTTCCCTTACTCTGCTTGATGCTTTTGTTGCTTTCAGACTCGTGTTTCCTTTGACATGCGCGGCCAATTACCGCAAATAAATCATGAACAGCTCTCGCCCTCCTTTGCTTTGATCTAAAATATCTAATTGCTAAATAAACGTACACACGCACACACACACGCACACACGCTCACACTTACACAGGCATCCAATTTGTATGCATGATTTGAATTATTCACCTTGAGAACCTCAAGATTATCCGTCGCTTGCCGGAAAATGTTCACTTTAAACAGAACAATGCTGCACGTTGTGGGCTCAATGTTTGTTATATACATATACGAGGGTCGTTTGATAAGTCCGTGACTTTTTGAATAAAATATATTTTTTTCGTCAAAGAAGCGTTTTATTTCTCAACATAATCTCCTTTTAGCTCTATACATTTAGTCCAGCGTTTTTCCAATTTTTTTATTCCTTCCAAATAATAGGTTTTCTCAAGGCCCTCAAAATAGTCGTTTGTTTCTGTGATGACCCGAATCTCTTACCGCCGAGCCATTTCTTCATGTTTGGAAACAAAAATAGTCACAGGGGGCTAAATCTGGAGAATATGCTGGATGGGGTAGCAGTTCGTAGCCCAATTTATGAAATTTTGCCATGCTGACACGAAATTCACTTTTTTCCATTTTCGTTAAAATTCACGAGATCGTCTGCTTTCAATGCCTATAAAACGCAAACCAAAAAACGCAGCTTTCTCAAAATTTTACAGTCAGCTGTTAATCGATAACTGCTGACAGGAGCAGTGTTGTATTTAGAGCAGGTGCGCGGCAAATACAAAAAGTCACGGACTTATCAAACGACCCTCGTACATATATGTACACATATTACATTCTTATGTAATATATATAGTTTCTATTTCTACAACTGTGAACATTCTCGAAATGTAAAAGAGAGCAAGGAAAGATTGAAATTAAGGAAATATAGGATATACTTCATAAAGTACATACTATTTGTGGTTGCATCGACAGTAAGTGTGCTTCTTTATACACAAATACACATGTATATGCATGTGCATGTGCATGTGTATGTGCGTGTGTGTGTGCCTTACTTCTTTTTGACTTCTGCTTTTTAAAAGATTCATTTGCTTTCTGCTGATTAAGTGGAGGCTTCACTTCCGATGGCTTTCTCTGTGTAAAACAGCTTTTAAGCTACTTGGCGAATATTTATAGTAATTATTTGGTTGCCTTTATATGTTTGTGTGTATGTGTGTGTAAGTGTGTGTGTATTTGTGGTACTTTATGAGCCTTGATGTATGTGCGTGTGGCTGTGAAGCTGGTGCAATCAAGGTATTCTTTGCACGCCATTTATCGAAGCACTTAACCGGTGTTGGTGTTGCTGTTGTTGTTGCTGTTGCCATTGTTGTTGCTGCTGCTGTTGCAGTTGATGTTGAGATTGCTGTTGCTGTTGCTGCTGTTGTTATTATAATAAAATGAATGTTGTGGCAATTTCTCACACCACAGCAGCCACAACGCTGCTGGCGTTAATTAACGTCATGCCCAGGCCCGCACGTTACTGCCAAGTGTTGCAAAGCGGCAACAAGTAAGTAAAGTTGCACACACACCTCACCATCCAGTGAGCCTGTTGCAGCTGCAGCCCACATCTAAATAGATTTGAATGTAGGAACACAGAATGCAGCATGCATTGCAGCCCATTCGGCACTTAATGCCAATTCTATCCTGGTTGCCCCTGAAGAGACATGGCTTTGACACTGCAACACTGCAACGCTGCTACGTATGCGGTAAGCCAACCAGGTGCCACTTGCCATTCTTGCAACTTTCAGCACAAACTTTGGCCTTCCTTGGCTGCTTGTCTTCCGTAGCCGGACAAAGTTTCGACTGTCTAAGTCTTTCACGTGGCCAGCAGAAAAAAACTTCATTCTATGCCGTAGCTGGTGTAGCTGCTGCTGCCCCATTTCGTAGTATATTTACGTGCAACATTGCGCAATTTGCGATGCCACCAAGTGTGGACGCCACTGGGAGTTCGCCTGTCTCACCTGAAAAGCCTTTTCAATTCTTTCAAATGTTCTCCAAACGAGCAAAATTAAAGCAAGAGCTTTGTGAACAGGTGGATATCGATTTATCGGATTGTTAGGTTGTCTATATAGTACAATATATATTATATATAATACGAGGGTCGTTTGATAAGTCCGTGACTTTTTGTATTTGCCGCGCACCTGCTCTAAATACAACACTGCTCCTGTCAGCAGTTATCGATTAACAGCTGACTGTAAAATTTTGAGAAAGCTGCGTTTTTTGGTTTGCGTTTTATAGGCATTGAAAGCAGACGATCTCGTGAATTTTAACGAAAATGGAAAAAAGTGAATTTCGTGTCAGCATGGCAAAATTTCATAAATTGGGCTACGAACTGCTACCCCATCCAGCATATTCTCCAGATTTAGCCCCCTGTGACTATTTTTTGTTTCCAAACATGAAGAAATGGCTCGGCGGTAAGAGATTCGGGTCATCACAGAAACAAACGACTATTTTGAGGGCCTTGAGAAAACCTATTATTTGGAAGGAATAAAAAAATTGGAAAAACGCTGGACTAAATGTATAGAGCTAAAAGGAGATTATGTTGAGAAATAAAACGCTTCTTTGACGAAAAAAATATATTTTATTCAAAAAGTCACGGACTTATCAAACGACCCTCGTATATATATGTATCTTACACATCATAATACCTATGCAGATATTACATGTTCCATTGCACTTTACTTCTGTGTTCATCGACAGATAAAATTTCAATTTGAAGGCAGCAAATTTCTGCTGGAAAGTAAAGATTAAAAATAGATCACCATATATAAGACAATCATAACTAAGCTATTGATTTGAGGCTATTGTAGGCGTGGCGTCTACTATTTGAAGTATGTTCTACCTACGTTTATTCTACGTGAACCTTCATGTCAAACTTGGTGTCGCTAGCTGTCATAGTAATCAGGTTAGACGCGTTCATACAGACATCTTTAGTCGCGACTTTGCTAGTTCTTTACTAAGCTAACCTAAATTAAATTAGAGTGTTGTGCCAACATGTTGCTTGCTCTTTTCCTAGCCAGCGACAGCTACATGTTGCAACTGCTATGGGCAACAGTTGCTGATAGTCCCACTAGAACAGGAACAACAACAGCAACATGTCTCGAGTGCACGCTTTGTTCTCTCAACTATTTACTTGGTATGATACAACAGAATCACAGTGGGAAAGGGGAAGGGAGTGAGAGGGGGGGAGTAGCACAAGAGGACAATTTACACGTAGTAGAATTTGATTACAAAAACTAATTTCGAGTCGTGTTGCTGCGAATCGAAGAAGAAGTCAATGTACGTCCGACTGTGGCACTGCAGGGACTTAGGGCTAATGCCATGGACGCACAGTGGCATTGAAGCTAGGCAAATGAATATGTAGGCGTGTGTGTGTGTGTGTGTGCAAGTGTGTGTGTGTGCGCGCCGACACGCAACTGAAGCACAAATGAAACCAGATCGAAGCTACAGAGGAAGCCCACAACGACGCCCCCAAGCGCATTCCATTTGCTCTGTAGTTTATGATGTTGTTGCCACTGCCTATTGTTGTTGTTGTTGTTGTTGTTGCTGCTGCTGCTGTTGTTGCTGTTGCCGCTTCTCGGGAATTCTTTTGTTGTGCCGCGCTTTGTATTTACCGTTGTTTAAAACAATCGCCTCAAATCAATTAAACTCAAGTGAACTTTTGCCATTTAGGTTTCATCGCATCCTCCAGGGTTCATTGGCAACAGACGCATGAATAATGCCAGCATAATTAATTGAAAAATCCTCCCACCCGTACTGATGAATACACCTCCCCTGCACTCCTCCCTCCTGTCTACTTGTCTCCCTCTGTGACACGCTTCGCTTTAATGATTTCGTCCGAAGGTCGCTTCGATAACTTGTTAATCATTTGCATTTAGGTTACGAACAACATTGAACAGTCATTCTCTGCTCTTCTCTCCCCTTATTCCCTTGTCCTTTCCCCCTCACTCCCTTCTCACCCCTCTCTTTCGGCGATATAATCGGCAAGCTTGATGCGAGAAGACATCGCGCAAGCACAACAAACTCAACCAACTTCGACAAGCTTCAACTCTGGGCAGATTGCCCACTTTGAATACTCAAATACTCAACCACCCGCTGTTGACAGGCACCGCCCGCCGCACCGTACCCTACCCACAGCTCCAGCTGCACCCAGACACCTACAGCCATGCGGTGCCATTCACAGAATGAAGCATGCGACATGCGACAACAAATGTGCTTCATTTGCGCGTAATAAAAGCTAAATCTCCATCCATTGGCGGTCTTAAACGGCCATAACTTGTGGCTGACCAAGGGCTTGCTGCACTCCGAAATACCCTGTATACGAGTAATACAACTGCAAGTTTTGACATGCAAATTTAAATATAAAATGCTGGGCAACTTGATAAAACTTCCACCTTAATAACTCGTTTAACATAAAATAAAAAACGCATTCAAACCAAAAAAAAAAAGAAAAAAAATAAAAAAATCATGACCTTCTTAAGAAACCACTACGAGGTATCTGAGCTTATTCTTGTTCTGCTTCTTCATCTTCTTCTTTGTTATTCATCGCACTTGTTCTTTGGTTTCGGTTCTTGCCCTCGCCACGCCCCACTCTCAACGCCTCGGGCCACGGACTCAACCTCAAGTGTATTTTACATTATTTTGTATTTAATGCTCCTCCTCCTCCTGCTCTGGTTTCGCCCCGTCCTCTTCTTCTACTTGTTCTTCTTGTTGTGGCCTTCTCTCCGAGATTCTCAATTTTCGCAATGGTTGTGGCAAATTGGAGCCGCTGTTAATGGAACACAATGTGGCACGCGAGCCTTGCACGTTGATTACATAAAACGAAGCACTTTAATATGCATGAGTCGAACGCATATTGAATACATCCCGGGCTGGGCAGGGGAAGCAGGCAGGGGGTGGAGGGTCTGCAGCGACCCTGTGAAGCGACTTCAATTTCACGCCTCATCACGCATCGCTCCCTCAAGAAGCTCCTTCTGGCGAATGCAGTGCAATGCAGTCAGTTAACACGATAATCACATACCCTGTAAGTATGATTTGAATTGTGACTATCAATTCCGACCAGAAAAGAGTTAGTAGGGTCAATTTTAGATTGGATATTGTATGATTTATATATATATTTATATATTCATGAACAGTTTATAAAGTAACTAAGCTTAAACTCAAGTGAACTTGGAGCGCATTCGAGTGTGAGATACCTAGAAATCAGCTTTGAGCTGAGCTATCGTTTTTCCTCGTTAGTTCAGAGGCACACCCTCTCCCTTTCTCTCTTCCCCTCCCTGTCATATGTGGAAGCCTTCATTAACAAGGAAAACTACGTGCGTTTTCTGTACTTGTTGCTGTTGTTTCGTTCCCCATAAATCGGCTGTTCGTGCCGCAGTTGAGCTTCAATTTGGCAATTCGAAAACAAAAGATCTGTTGTTTACAGGGTATAAATTAAAGTTCAACTCATAAAGAACCAACTTAAAAATTAATACGCTTGCTTTTGCAGTTCTGTGAGTGCCCACGGAGCTTAACTTTATGAGCCCATGCATATCTCTCCACATACATAAAGAACTATATATTTACATACATCAGTCTGCGTTGATAGGATCCTCGCTGCATAGGTACCTTTGTTTGTGCATACAGTGTGTGTATCTCCAATATGAGGCGCCATTGTTATCATGCCACATAACCAGACGATAACACTTAACCAAACACACACTCAACCTTGTGTGTGTGCGTGTGTGTGTGTGTGTGCATAGTCATAACGAAACAATGGCCGCAGTCAGCTTCAACAACAGATGAGGCAGCTTCAGATGCAACTCCAACTGCAACTGGCTGTGCCTCAAAGTGAGCCATTGCATAAACTACAACAGGTTCGGATTGCAGTCGTGTTCACTCAATTTCGTGGTCTGCAGCCCCAAGCTCATCCTCCTCGTATTCATTCGGTAAGTCGCACTTTATGACTCTATGTGAGACAGCTCGTGTTTTTGCGATCGAAAGGGATCTTAAAGAAAACAAGTAAGAGTATGCGCGGCTGGTGCCCACTTATTAAAAAAGTGTTGCATACTTTTCGGTTGAGAGCAAACCTGTTTGTCACGAAATGATTTTCATTTATAACTTCTATGTTTATTATTCGATTTCAGTGCGATTTTCATTGAGATATTCATAGCACAAAGTCTTCTTTGTAGATATAGAGCATGTTCGACCACCCAATTGACTTGTTTCCCCCTACAACTAAACTTGGTTTTACCCACATGCCCAGTAGGCCACAGGCGGCTGGCTCACACATTATCGTCTCACTTCACAGAAATAAACATCTATTAGAAATTTAAGAAACGCTTAGAAAATAAGTTTACATAAAAACAAATACAATTCTTTCCTTGGTACGGGCGAGAGGTGAGTTGACAATTGTTCGAGAAATCCTATTCACGTTGTGCAATCCGCAGCAGAATGGCTTCTGGTATTCAGGTAGCCTTAGATTGCAAGAGCGTCTTCGAGGAGATACGCCGACTGAAGCTCCATCGCTATGTGATCTTTAACATCAAGGAAGAGTGCCAGATTAATGTGGAGGTGATCGGACCTCGCGACGCTGACTACGAGCAGTTCCTGGAAGATTTGCGCAAGGGCGGACCCGAGGAGTGTCGCTATGCGGTGTACGATTATCCCTATCGCCATCAGTGCCAGGGCGCCTCATCCACCTGCCTCAAGGAGAAGCTCTTCCTGATGCTCTGGTGTCCCACGCAGGCCAAGATCAAAGACAAAATGCTCTACTCCAGCTCGTTTGCCGCACTCAAGAAGGAGCTGTACGGCATTCAAAAGTACATCCAGGCCACCGACTTAGACGAAGTATGTAGCGAGTGTGTCGAGGAGCAGCTGCGCTTCCTGGACCGCGACTAACCAACAATGCACACATCCACCACAGCAAGACAACCTCACCCCTCACCATCAAATTGGCGTTCAAATTGTTGCGTTGCATATTCTGTCATTATCTTAGAGCTTCTCAATTCGTGAAGCCATAAAGTTGGCCAGCTGAATGAAGGGTTTTTCATTTACTCCTAGGGTATCTGGCTGTCGAGCGACTGTGCCGAGATGGAGTGCAGCAACCCCAGCCGGATCTAGCGGCAATTTAATTTGATTTTGCTGCCTTCTAATGAGCCCATTTAACATTTGGCTGAGCGGCCACTGACTGAGTGAATGCCTTAAATTTGGCAAACGCTTTGGGCGAATATTATTTTCGAGCGCGCGCCGACTGTAATTTATTTTGCCCGACCCGCCTCAAACTCGGCACGCCCTCCCCCCCCTTTCCTGCGACGCCTCCCGGAACGGCTAAAAATAATTTAGCTGCGGCGAAGGCGATGGCGACGCCAGTGTCGGCTTTTGTCGCTCGGGAGACGGCAAAACTTTTGCCATTGAGACTTTTTATCTCATTCATAAATCATGACCAAGTTACGAGCAACTTGCTCCGCCTGCCTGCGACCGCCCCTTATTGCCCCGACGCTGAGGTAGCCTTCCATTTCATTTGGCAGAGCACTGGAATTAATCAAATCGAGAATGAGCACGTTGTCTGCCCCTCCTCCTCCCCGATTCGGGGGAAGACAACCAACAAAAATTCTGACGATTTTTTGATGGGTGCGACGAGCTGAAAGGCGCGTGTGGGAGTGTGTGCGGATCAGGACAAAGACAAACGGACTCTGTTGAATGTAAATTGTAAAACAGTTTAACGGCATTTCATTCAATCCATCCTGCTGTCCCCCTCCCCTCTCTCTCCCTCTCTCCTCTTCTTTGTCGCTTCATTCCTGCAGCGTCTCCTCTTCGATTGCGCTAGAACAATGACATCTCATTTGGTCTTCGATTCCCACAACGTGCTTGCCTTGCAGCTGCCTACCTCCCCCTCCTACCCAACGTCACGGCAGGTCACGAATTCCGCTGTTGCCGCTGAGTAAGTCCAGGAAAATTCATCATACGCCGCATTGACTGTGCCACAAACAAAAGAAAGACCCCACGCAGACTGCGACTGGTCAGAAGTCGAGGAAACAGTTGCTGATTTCACTTGGGAGCAGGAGATGACAGCAAGTCGATAACGATGATGATGTATGCTCGGCATTGACACAGTACAAGGAGAGGAAAAACATTGGAAATTGATAGACTTACGGATACTCTAAATGATTCTTATAAATACATATTGTTTAAATAGGTCGATGCAGATCTGCCTTAGACTTTCTTCTTAGACTTTCTTTACTATTGCTATCGATATCTTCTGTGCACAATCTATATACCCTCTGCCAGTGTTTAAAGAGTATGCACTGAATCAGAATCTTAAATTGTTGATTGGTCTTAAAGTTACTCCAGTTTGCTTAGCCTTGTGCTGCTGGCTTTGAAGTCTTGTTTATGTGAGATGACCTTACAGCGCAACTACTTATGTACCTCAGTACCTATGTGTCGCATAGTAACGCGCAGTAGCTGAGAAGTTCATAATAGAGAAGATGGAAGAAGAAGGAAAAAAAAAAAAAAAGAAATACAGTTAACTTAACGATTAAATGAAACATTAAACTGGGTTACTGCCTTAGCTTAAAGTATCTACGATTTGGAGTCGGCTCTACGGAACTATATTATTATATATCTTTGCTGCTGGTATATCCCAAAGAGAATGCAATGTTATCGATTTCAGGCTTCTAACGACACAATATTTATTTATTTTTTATACTTGAGCGTAACTCACAATAACTTGGAACCTAACAGGAATGACAAGAGTGCGTCTGAAACATGTTGGGGGAAACCGATGGTACTGCTGAACAGGCAATGGCAAACAATTTGTTGTTGGTCATGGCTGGCTTTGGTTTAGATACTCGGGCTGGTGTCTATCTGTGTTTGAGAGTGAAAGAGGAGTATGTGTCGAGCCTCATTGGTGGCAGAGGGTCTGAACGAGTGCCAATCGAGCGACGCGTGCGTCTCTGCTGGCGCACAGTCCAGTGCAGGCGATAGAGTTCCTCATCGTCCGAATGGGGATGGTCCTCGGAGTGAGGCCTTGCGCGAGGCGAGTGCTTGGCCGGGGTTAGCTTTGTTTTCGACACCGAGTCCCCGGGCTGGGCACGCAGAGTCCTGCCACTGCGCGCCACGAAGCCCATCGATTCGGGCACCTGTGGGAAGCTGTTGGAGCTGCTCTTCTCCAGCTGCAGGCCGCGGTTGGCAATCTTCCGCATACGCTTCCTAACCACACTGGGTATATTGAGGCGCGAGCTGTGCAGATCCGAAGTGCTGTCCAGGCTGTCGGGTGGCGTTAGCTTGCCCTGTTTGACCAGGCTAAGGCGATCCATGCGTCCCTGCAGCGAGCTGTCCAGGTTAGTATCTGCAGTGGCATCTCGTTTCCCGCCCAGCCTGTCTGCTGGCTTGTTCTGTTGGCGCGCCTGTTGCAACTTTTGGCGTGCGCTCTGCAACGAAGTTTGGAACTTGGGCAGTTGCGTCAGCACAGAATGCTCCGATTGTTTCGCCGTCCCCGATGGCAGCATATCCTGGACGCGCCGTCTCACAACACTGGCAATGCCTAGATCCGATCCCACGGCAGCATCGTTGAGGCCCCGCAGCACGTGCGGCAGCTGGTCCGACTGCTGTTGCTGCTGCATGCGCTGTTTCACCATGGTGGCAATGCTTGAGCCCGTGTCCAGCTGCCTGTCGCTGACTGAGGGGTTCGGCTCCAACGTGGGAGTGTTGATGCGTTCGAGGAATGCGAATCTATCGATGTAGTACAGCTTCTCCGGCTGCTTGATGTTGTCCGGGCCCATCTTGTACTCGATCATCTGCAGCTTGTACAGGTTGAGGCGGTAGCGCATGTTGGCGATGCGACTGCGCACAAAGGAGGCTTTCATGTGGGGGCCCAGCTTCTCGGCTATGTCGTCCCAGGCCTTTCGCTTCTGCTCGACGTCAGTGTGCTCGCGCAGCGACGTGTTCCACAGACACTCGTGCTGGGCATACAGATCGATCAGGCGGTAATCGAACTCGTGATCTTGTGTCGATGGCAACGTCTCAACGGCACTGCTCTTCGCCGACTCACGGCGTTGCCGTTCCAAGCGACGCGCCTCCATTCCGCCGTCGACTCGACGAAACACAGAAACCACAGCCAGACAACAATACAATAAATATCAATCACAACGAATTTAAACTTTTCTCCCGAATATCTGAGAGTGTCTGTACGTACGAATCTAGACTGATTCGTATTCCAAAGCAGTTCAAACGATAACACACAAGGAGGCGTGGCAGAGCCAACATGTCTTCTGTATATATATGTATATAGTGTATACCTTTATATATCTTCCATATTGATATATCTTCTTTAGTTATTGATCTTCTTCCATATATGATATATATGTAACATTCATTTAGCGTTTGTGCCAAATTTAATATTTGTTGATATGTTAGATAATTGTAGTACTTATTAGACAGTACAAATAATAAGTTTCTTCGCTTTACTTTAGTTCTACTTGAACAAACTTACCGATCGACGTCTTTATTTTAAAAAGCAAACCGACTTGTCTGCCTTTTCCACTTATCTTCCGCAACTCTACGACAACTTTTTTTAAAAAATTAAATTGACTTGTCTGCCTTTTACAACTTAATCCACGACTTAATTAACGACTCTCTCGTTCGATTTCTTGACTTCAACTCTTACAACTGACTGTTTGATTATTGTCTATTACTGCAACTCTGGTTCTATCGATAGGCGCCTGCAGCGTTGCCACCAGTACCCTCATGCTGTCATTACCTTCATTGTTTCAATATATATATATCTTCTTGGTCAACGTAGTGGATTTAGTCATGACCGTCAGTCTGTCCGTATGAACGCAAAATTCTCAGTTATCCCAATAGCTAGACCCATACAGCACTCTATACAGCGATATATATTATTTATAGTATATACAATATATCATCAAACTTAAATTACAATCGGATCAGACAACATTTGAAGAGTTTGTTGTTGAGAATTAGAAGGCTCTTGAAGGGTGTAAAATTTGTGATTTCTTTTCAATCGAGTAGCCTGCGATATTTGACTTGGTCTCAGTTTTGCTCTTAGGGGTGTTATATTCATTTTTATTCTGTCACCTATTCGATTCAAACATAGTTATAAGTTTTTAAAAATAAAATTTCGGTTTTTATCATTTTCTTTCTTTGGCCTATACAAAGCAAATTGACTTTCACAATGTGTGACCACGGGGATCGTGAAATCCCAAAGAAAGAGCATGAAAAGCCACGCGAACAGCTTTCACAGCTACTACAGAATGTATTCAATGAGCCTCCGGCCAGCGGTAGTTTGGTGTCGCCAAGGCTGACTGCTCCTAGTCAGTCGGTTAAATCAAAATCATACCGCATTTCGGTGTGCCGTACCAGCCCATCCCGTGCTGGCGCATATCGATGTGCATCTTCCCATACGGGGCCCGTTCGGCCTGGTCCCGCTCGATCCTCCCAATCACATTTTGGATCCGGCCGGCCTGGCCAAGCGCGTCCTTGTGTCGGTCGGCCAGGAGTTAGTCGGCCCGGGCCACCCTGCTGTTATTCGGCAATGCGTTCCAAAACATTCCAGGTCGGGCCGGCAGCTGCGAAAAAAAGTGAAACGTTATTGTTTGCCGGACGATATTTGACGAAAGTGGAACGTGCGAATCCGTTCGAGGTATCGAAACGCTTTGTGGGCCCTCAGCTGAAAGGCAACCTAAACGATTGCCCAGACCCGGAGCGCATTGTTCGCAAGATTTTTGGAGTTCGAAATTTAACGAACGTGTTGCTCCTGATCACGCCTTCGTTTGAAAAGCAAAAGGACAAGCACATTCTGCACGGATATGTTATCGATGGGCAGCGCCATCTGGGCGTAACCAGCTTGACGACCCCAGACAAGGAGCTCATCGAGCGCACCCATAAGCCAAGAAACTATTCGATAGTGTACTGCTCCGCCTATCTGGAACTGAAGGATGCGTACATGAACGAAAAGATCAAGGAGAAAATCTTCAAGACGCTGAGCACGCAATCGATGGTGCCCGTGTGCAGTTTCTTCAAGGACAAGATGTTGACTCTCAGGTATCGATGCGTGCCGGTAGTCAAAAAGACTTGCAAGCCATTGAGTCGCGTTGGTTCAGAGACTTCAGTCTTGAAGAAAACGGAAAGTATCGCTTTGAAACCCAGCAGATCTGCTTCGGTAAGCTCTATATGTACGCGAACACAACACAGCTCGCAATTGACAGTCACCATATACGATCAACCAACTGGGGAGGACAACAAAATAAATATAGACACGACAGAGGAGTCCAAGGGAGACTGTTCTAAAATGGAGGTGGCATCAAAGCCTAAGGGGCAGGTAGATTACAAGACCAAAATAAAACAGTGGAGAGAAAAGCTCGAGAAAAAGAACAAATTGCTTAAAGAAAATCAAGAGCAAGCAAAGTCTAGGACTGTCGATAGAGTTGAGCCAAAGACGAAGGATCCCAAGAGAGAAAAGTGCAATAGTTTACCCAATAGAAGGCAAGACGTTTTCTCAAGAAACGAAGACAAAAACGTGAAGAAGTTCAACGTTAGGAAAGTAGTATCGAAAAGAGACCTTAAAAATGAATTTGCGAATTCGCAGCCTAGAAACTATTTGAATAACAAGTATGCCAATAAAAAGGCTTCACCTAAACCCGATGAGTTGAAAAGGGAGAATCTAAGACTCTCCCAGCCAAGAAAAATCTACCAAAGAAACGTTGATGAGCGATACCGCACCTACACCTGTGGAGAATCTAGACATGACGAGACCATAACCGCGTCGCCTAAGAAAACTGAACTGCAGACTAGAAACCCGATGTATAAAAGAAGGATAAATAAAACGATTGATCCCAAGGTGCAAAATTCCAACAAATTGGAAATGGAAAACAAATCAATCGACCGAAAGATTCGGGATGCGCAGTTGGAAAGGGCATTAAAGGAGGAGTATAAGAAGCAGAAGAGTGATGATCACTCGATGCACATGGAAGGACTCCCTAACTTATCGCACAAGGAGATGCGCCCACCTAGCATAGACACTTACCAAATGGAACTCGAAGACCTTCAGGGCGAACTCAATAAAGCGCCGCCTGTACAGAAAGAAATCTGTTCCAGAGCTAAAACGCTGGACACAGCCCATGAGACTTACCAACCTGCAAGATTGGAGACACCCGAAAGCAAACGGTCCAGGATAACTGTTTACAAAGCAACGCTGACAAAAGTAAACGCACCAAAGATACCGCGAGTCAGACATTCGGAGTGCAGTCTGAAGAGTCGCACCTCCAATTTGCCAACCAACTTCAAAAGACGAGTATACGAACGCTTTGGGCGGTGGCGTGATGACTTTAAGGTTGTCGTTAGACCACATCGACTTCGCGAGTCCAAAGGTGCTATACATATGCCTACCATTTCGGATCAGCCGACGGTAAAGTTCCATAACGCAGTGTCGATCATAGAGGCAAAGTCAGTGCTATTCGAGCGCCTGATGGCGCCAGTGACTTTACCCGAACACTTCTCCAAGGAAGCTTGTGAACACATTCGCAGTCGACTCGTCCAGATCGAGGCGAAACAAGCGTTCTTCAAGTTTGACAAGCTGATGCGGAAAATTAACAAGAAACCCGTTCCACTGTATAGGCATTTGATGACGTTCTTCAAGTTTGTCATGCTTCTTGACATCAAACTCTTTGTCCGGGAAGAGATCTGCTGGCCCGGCTATGCCGCTGCCTTAGAGCCGCGCTATCAGGTCGAGTGTTATGTTTTCGACGATCGCAAGGACTTTCTTGTTTCATTTGCTCTGCTCTGTCGACAACTGCAAGAGTTCACTGATCTTTACCCAAGCCTTAAGGGCAATTTGCGATACATTGACGACGCCCTTGATCTGACCGTGATGCCACCTCTGATAACGAAATGCCTTAGGTCTATCATGAATGTCCTGCACTCGCGAAGGCTCCTGCAGTTTCTCGCTGAGGTTACCTTCGACTTTATCCAGCCGTTGCCAACGCCTGTGAATGTCCACGACGACGAACCCGAGACCAAGGCGAACAAACATGTCGTTCATCAAAAAAAACGAATGGAACAAGCACTCAAAACCGTCAAGCAGGCATATTGCCAAACGGATTAAAGGTATCCAAACAGTGTTAAGTATAAACGATATAACAATTTTACAGTATTCGACATCTCTTCAAAATAGTAAGAGTACTATTTTAATAAATTTGATGCACCAATCAAAATTTTACGATAATATGAAATAACATTGCAGTTCTTACTTTTGACACAAACTGAGGGTACAATGTGTAGGTAAATAAGACATTGGTGATTAGAAAAGTAATTAAGAGAATATCTCACTTCGCATTCTCATCCTTAAGAACTTTCTTTCCTTGTGTCGTTTGCACTGCGACAACCCAAGCTTAAGACGAGTCTCAAAAGAGCCGAAGGCTTAAGAGAAAGAGAAAGTACAACAAGAACGATAAAACTAAAACTGAGGTAAAAGAGAAGCGAGATAAAAATGTCTTTATGCTGTGTAAATACAGTGGACACCGAGGGGGAGGTTGGGCGAGCCACAGTCATAACCGTTCTTTGTGCAGGGAAGTGCATAAAAATATGTATACTTCCCCAAGAAGCAGGTCCCAACTGGGCGAGTGATTGGGGAATTGTTGCCATTGCCCTGTCCATCATCCTGTTACAATGTTAGCCTGTTGCTCCTGGCGGAATTAAATTGCAAGGCAAGTAGCAGCAGAGAAGCAAAGCTCTGAAGCCCGAGTCCATCAACACCAAGTTACTTTGAGCTTAGCCAAGCGTGAATAATAATAAGAATAAAAGTAGTTCAGTTCTCCTAAGCACCTACGGAATCTCTCAGTCTCTTCAAATGCTCAAATATTACATACATTTCCCCAGGTAAATATTCCCTTCAATTACACGTCAATGAATGATGTGAATACGAGTTTTGTTGTCCAACTAAAGCTCTACTCGTTCAGGCAGCTTCGATTTTCGCATTGTCAGTTTTAAATGGTCCATTTAACTTGACGCCGGTTATGGCATTAGCTGTTGATATGGATCGGCTTGATTTGATTTGGCGACAAAATTCAATCAAGCAAAATGCGATTAATTATGCACAAATGATACGCTATTCAGGCCTGAGCCTTGCCTGAGCCCTGCATATTCCATTGGGTACGCTTTGCACTTGTGTGAATAATCGGTATTCAGTAATTGGCCATAATTGGTGTACAGCTTGGCGAGTATTATAATAGCAACAGATTAATGGAATATTCAATGACGGCGATTGTAGAGGAGCCACGACAGAGTTCTCTGCGATTAAAATTTAAAAATTAAATTTCTAAGGAATATTAAGACTCTTTACTTTGTACTTATCTATTCTGGATTCCTTGGAATCCTCCTTATTGTATTTTGAATAGTTAATTAATACAATTGCTAGGCTTTATTGTTTTGATTTGCAATGTGTGCATGCAACTTTTCTCTTTAAAATCCATCTTCACTGTCTATGTATATCTTGTTTAAATAACTTCATAAAATATGTTAAGTAAATATTTATTATGTAGATAATATTTGATTGTCTTTTCTTTTAATTTAAATGCTTTTTCACAATTTTGACCTTTTGTTTTGGCATTCTTAAACGATAGTGACGCCATTCCGCGCTTTCAGCGTTGTACAACACTCTTTTATCGATAGGTACATATATCGTTAACTAAATCACTTTTGAATATCTAAAGAATTAATAGCACGTAGGTATTTGGCACGTTACTTCAGCATTTACTTTTCTTAGCTATTAATATTATTACTTTTAAGCTGATCTCTCAACAGAATCGCAATAAAATGAAACACATTCTCTTTTACTACCCATCATTTTTGATTGCTGGGTATCTGTGGACCAACAGTTAACGTTTTCATAACGTTATCGCTTATGGAAGGCAGTCTGGAAGATGAACTTTGTGCACAACCACAAATTGCAGGACTAATTGAATGGGCTCCATTAGGAGGAAGCCACAGAAGAGACAGTAAGAGGTGCTGTGAATGGAGAAGAGAAGTGTGTATAGGAGTCGTACCAAGAGGAGTATAAGCCGAGAAACTGTCAGCAAAACTTAGAGGACTCGCTAGAGGAGGCACCCAAGACACAAAGAGAGGAAGGAAGCTAGAAAACAAGAGCAACAGCTACACAGAAACGTCAGGGCCTCGTAATTTGGTACTTTATGTGCTCATAAAATGCCTGTGTTATGATAAATGGGGCTAGTGGGCAACGTCATCGGGATCTAGCTCGGTGGACGGGGGGCGGATGCTTCTCTGGCGCATAAATCAGCCCAAAGTATTTATTGTATATTAGCTCATCTAATCGCAAAGGCTTTCAGCACAGCTGGCTATGAATGCCGCATGCCAGGGGCGTGGCTGGTCCAGAGAAGTGTGGAAGGGGGCGTGGAGTTATGCGCGCCTGCCAATAATTTGCCAGTTGATTGCCATTGCCGTTGACAGCTTCCGAATACAAAAGTAATTAATGTTTTTTATGGTTTGTTGGGCAACTGCCAAGAGACGGGGAGTGTTTGGATGAGGCAAGGCTGAGAAAGGGTCTCCAGTGGTGGCAATGTTGCAGCCAAGCTGTATAGGCCACAAACCAGAAACCCGACACAGCTTCAATTGGCCCGGCCTCGGGCCCTTGTCTATGGCACTCAGAGCGCTGTTCAATTAATTTCAATTGAAATTTTCAGCGAGAGTGAAGAACAAAAATGGCAATTTCAATGAACAATATCATTATTAGCAGTTAATTATAATGCGTTTTTAATGCTCCCGTATGATGGGCTTTTTCCTCCACCCCCTCCCTTTCTCTCTCTACATGCCTCCTCTTGTGGTCGAAATGAATTGAAGCGGCATAAACTGAACTCCAACTGAAGTGGGCGTGTGCATTGGCCGTGCGGTTTCTTTTGAAACGTTGAACAGTTAAATGCAACTGATTAATTAATTCGATAACAGATGTCAGCGATTCAATGGGAGTTCTGTGGAAAAATAACGGCGAGAGCAGAAAAAACAGAGAATCACGAGAAGAGGAGAAAAAATCATGCGCAATAATAATGAAAACAAGAAAGACTGATTACCATGTGCACGACGAAGGCTGTACACCCTTTCTACTTATGACAGCAGTTCAAACTGATTGGGAGTTATATTATATCTAATGGTGACGGGTACAATTGGCAGATGATTCACTGAATACTTATTGTAAACATGCCAAGCAATGTGTATACAACTTTTCTCAATTTTAACTGATTGCTTCAATTAATAGAAAACAGTTTTCAAAAACATAAGAATTAAATATATAATAATTTTATAAATATATTTATTTTTATGATATACAATAAAATATAAATTATATATGCAACATTGTTTCAACATATTCTAGAGCAGTTTAATTCGAATTCCCTTTATTCACGTTACAACTATCGATTACAATTAGTGTTGCCACATCGTTATTTTTGATCTTAATCTAACAAGGTTACCAGTTATTAACAATATCTTAGACTAAAATGAGAGCACGTGCTATTTATAGTTGTCCTTACTACTACATTTACTGCAATATATGCTTAATTAAATGGAAAATATCAATATTAAGGAATTCTACGTTGCATTGCAGCACTGTGACTCTCGGCAAGAGTATTGAAAGGGCTGGCATTTATGCGTATTCTCGCACGGCACCCCCGCGATAAATCATTAAGGTCATAATGTTCTCTGGATTACATTAATTTGTAAATTGCAATTTTAATGTCAGGTTGATAAATTATTTTAAGCGCTTCAGCGTAAATCGAATTCGAAATATGAATTCCGTACGGTCAAATAATTTTACTTTTTACTCAAATGTAACTTGTCAACTGGCGCGATATAATGGCCGACGACATCTTCATTAAGTTCACTCGCATGTTATGCGACATAACATACATACATCATATATAAATATAAATATAATATTCAGCAGATCAGTGCGATACTTAAGCTGCACATGGTTTGTAGTAATCGTTTCCTTTTAATAAGCTTGTTTCTCGTGGCGTTCACCCGCTGAGATGCCACTAATAGAGCTCTTATGTCTGCTAACATGATGGGATGCAGGACCTGGGAACAAGATTGATTGCACGCTGAGCCCGACTTCGTATCAACATTGATGGATAAATTGTACGGCTGGCAGTGGAACTTAAGCGCCGACAATTTCCATTGCAAATCCCATAACCATTGTAAATGGATTGCGTGCAGCAAGTGCAGAAATCGGAGAAGGAAACTGCGAGAAGGAGACTGTGTGCTGCACACCCTGCAGATACCCTGTGCAATGCCAGGGAACAGAAATGAGAATCTGCCGCCAACTGTGCCTTGGATGAGAGGGTATCGAGAAGGAAAACGGGGAAACGAGGAAAACGGCTGTCACTGGCTCGTGGCATTGGCTTCGTCCTTGGTGCACGTCCTGTCTTGGGCGTTGTTGTTGTCGTTGCACCGTTTACATTTCCGTAGACGTCGCCATTCATTTTATGCACTTGGCCAGGCAAGGACAGCAGCTGCGATGCTGCGCTTTAAGCTGCTCAAACTGTCGCCTTAGTTTGGCCAGCAGCATGCAGAAGAAGCCGATGAGAAGGAGATGGAGTAAGGGGAGCAGGCAGTGCTTAAGGCACTGTGGAGGCACTGTTGAGGCAACACTTGAGCCGTTTGACTGTCTGACAACTTGGCTATTTGAGTGCCAAATGAAATTGCAGCTGGCGATGGCCACGAGACAAAGCAATAACAAAGGCGCTGCAGAGACTCGGACACAGCTCAAAGCAGCAAGGTGCCACAGAGACACACACCACGCCACACCACAGCACAGCAAAGACACACGTTGCCAACACTACACTACACAGCACAGCAAAGCACAAGCTTAGTTGCAGCAGTTGTTGGCAACAAAGAGCAACAGCAAAGCGTCAACAACAGGCGCATCTGTCAGATTATCGCACGACAACAGCTGCATCAACAACAGCAACAGCAACTAGAGCAACAACACTTGCTGTTGTAAGTTGTGATACGTTTTGAGAGGCACACAAACTGCCAACAGCCAGTGTAGCACGTCTCCAGACTGCAAATTGGAAATCGCACATTAATTAACTGCACAAAAGAGTTGAGAGACTGCCCCCTTGGGCTAAAATCAGAACAATGCTTGGCGAGTTTCTCTGCAAATTCCTGCAGTTTATTTACGCTTTATTATGACTTCACTTGCCCCCCCCCCCTGGCGCCTTCACATCTAATTTTCTGTTCAAATAAAATATTGACCGTCCGTCGGGAAATTCACTGTCTTTTCTTCTTGACTCTTCTCTTTATTTCTCAACTCAACTGGAAATACAATATATATATACAATATATATAAGCTTCAGTTTCGCTCTAGATTTCCCACCAAACTATGCAATTGATTGGCGTTTCCTGGAGCAGAAAACAATTGACCAACGAAAGGAAATGCAATTTTCACGCAATAATAAACAAAGCTTAATTTAATGAACTTTTCTCTATTTTCGAGTGTGCTTTGTGTTTTATTTAGTTGACAAAACAGTTTAATTAAATTATTATTGGAGAAGAAGGGTGTGGTTTTATCTTGAGCTGGTGACGACAACAAAATACTCTGCAGGTGAATAAAGCTCTTTACTTGGGTACAGTTCCTTTAAAAACTAGTAAGAAAGCAACAGTTGAGTGTGCTCGACTGTCATATACCCGCTACTCAGTTGAACACCTCTAATATTCTCTGAGATCTAGACTGTTATACGGACGAGTGGACAGAACAGAACAGACAGGCAGACGGACAGACAGACAGGCAGATAGGAAGACAGCATAGACAGACAAGACAGACAGACAGGAAAGACAGAAATGAGACACAGACAGGACAGACAGATAGGAGAGACAGACAGGACAGACAGATAGGAGAGACAGACAGGCAGACGGACACAAAGGATAGACAGACAGAAAAGACAGATAGGAGAGACAGACAGGGCAGACAGGACAGGAAAGACAGACTGGAAAGGCAGACAGAACAGACGGCACAGAGGACAGACAGAAAGACAGGTTTATACCGACTCGGCTGCTGATGGTGATTAAGAATATATAGTAAATGGTTTGTGGGCCTCTTTTTGTCTGTTTCATACATTTTCGGTTAGCACGAATTTATAATACCCTTCTCCCCTGTGAGTAGCGGGTATAGCAAGACAATGGCAAGCGGTAAAATGCAAGACATGGTGATAGTGGCAGAACACTTGCACACACAGCACTCGTTGCCTGTTGTCCTCCTCATTCCCCTTACTCCCATCTCTTGCACTCTAAAAATATTTGATGCAGCCCTAATACCCCTCATCCGTTCAGGATGAGTTCATGTCACAGTGACTGCGTCTGCGACTGCGACTGCATAATGCCACCAACTGTATTTATAGCTTAAGTTTAAAGCAGACACCTAAAGCTCTTGTCTGTGCATATATGTACATAAAATACTTGAATACCAATTATAATGCATAGATTAATACTCCCTGTCCGTGCCAACCATCGGCATGCGGGGTATACTTTGCGGCCGGGGCTGCTCGGCTAATGCTTTGCCACTTGTTTTTGCTGGTTCGCTTGCCGAAATGCGAAAAACCATCAGCAACAGCAAGCGGCTTATGGTCATAACGACCCTGGCCACAAGGGGCTGCACGACATGCAGCTACCCTGTAATAATCATATAAGAATGTTATGCACATATCAAGTATTTTCATCTACTCTTTGCCTCTCTTTATTAATATATATTCTACAGTTATATTTTTGAATATAACAAATTTATTTTCTTGGCTCTAGTCGAGCAAGGTTTGTGCAAATGTGTGGCATTGCAGGGTATTTAAGAAAACAACATGTGAAAATAGCTGTTGCAACGCAATTTGTGACTGGGTGTGCGAGTGTTTTTGTGTCTCTTCTCTCCCCATCTCCCTCTCTTTCCCTCTTACTCTCACTCTATCTGCCTGTCTCTCCTTCTTCCTCTCTCTCTCTCTCTCTCCATATTTCTTCTTTTTTTTGACAAACGGAGTGGTCGGCACTTTTTCTCATTTTGCGCTTTTTTCGCGCCTTGTCAGCTGCAACTTTTGTTGACAATTTGGCCGCCAGGTGTCGCCACTGGGGGACTCTGTGCGGACAAATACACAAAATTTAATAAACCTGGCAACTTGGGCTGCAAAACCCAAGCAACGTTCGCTCGATGTAATTGAGTTTTGATGGACCTCAAGTCCAGCCAAATTGTGGCCAACCCCGATGGAGAATGGGGGAGCATCCCGACGCCCGACGCCATCTGTTCATCATGCAAATGAAGATCCCGTCCACAAGCTCTGGCAATGGCAATAACATTGTCCACACTTAAGCTCCAAGTCTATCAAGTCTCTATCCCTCGCCACAGTTTTCCTTTCTAACATAGATTGAGTGCATCCTCAATCCAATGTGGTCGAACAGTGCAGCCCTGCTCTGTGTACTTATAATTCGCGCTTAATGAATAATTGGGTTCATCACAGCACTCCTCTCGGCCCTCTCCCCCCTCCCCTCTCTGGGCTAGGTAAACTTAGGCAAATGAGCGGTCTCGCACTCGCACTCGTACTCGGACTTGGACTCGTTCTCGGAGTCTAATCAAATGCAAGCAAATATTTATTCAAGACACGCCCAAACCGAATCACAAGGGGGTAGGTGGGAGGAGGAGGTAGGTAGTGGACGCTGGAGGCATCACATTGTCCGGCACATCCGGCACTGTCATCAGCTCCCCGCGGTCAATCATTAAGTAAACAAACGTCGAAAATGAAGTCACTTGGATGCTGCACTAAATACGCCATAAGACGAAACTTTCCACCTGATGCGAATGATGCCGAGCAAACTGATGATGATGATGAGGCAAAGAGAAGAAGGAGGAGTGGAGGAAGTGGTGGAAGGAACACAGCTGGCGGGCATGTGCTGCCCACTTCACAGGAGGGGCGTGGGTGATGCAAATATTCGATTGAAAAGTGTTGAAACAAACCCTCAAGGCATCTTGGCCCTTGTTGCCCCTGGCGAACCGACCAAGGTGGCCAGTTAATTTGCCCATGTCCACGTTGGCAGGTAAACACAACTCAACTATGTGAGGGTGTGTGTGTGTGGGGGCAGCACGTGAGTGACGCTGCATGTGAGTGAATCCAGTGAGTCTCACTGTGACTGAGACTGAGACTGGGACAATTGTGTGTGAGTAATCTGTCATTATGTGACTAACAAGGAGCTCAGCTGGCACACGAAAGTAACAGTCCAGTGTGATACTTCTTTTTTGAGCGTGTTATGTGTTGCATACTTCAGGGAGCGGCTTGGAAATCAGTAACTCTTAAAGTATTTCCTTAATAACTTCGATGTTTATTATACGACAGCAACCAAATTTTGAGGAATCACTGAGCGTTGATAGTTATTGTATTTACTAAGAATGAACTATCCTGACTCAGACTGACGAGCGCCGTGACTCAATGAATTAATCAGCCCTGTGATAAACAGAGTGCCCCAATCAAAGCTCAGCTCCACTCACCCTGCCTCCCTCCAGCCTCGTCCCCACTAAAATCTCGACTAGGTGCCCCGTTGTGCTGCTTTATTGTCGCCCACGATATTAAATATTATGAGTACTTTTCAGCTCTTCCAATGTCGCGATGGGGACTAGACCGCACGCCGTCTTTTCTTGTTCTCCACGGCTGGCGTCCTTCTTCGCTTTCTCTTCGCACATACCATAACTAATTTATTTTTATCTCACCTCCTCTGCCACTTAAGTGGCGCTACTGTACCCCGCTAACTGGTTGGCTCCTTGCTGACCTTGCTGTGTCGAATGGAGAGGGGAGGTGGGAGGGAGGAGTACGGCCTTGTTGCGTATCCTCGTCTGTAATTTGATTGTCCCGGACGTCGTCTGCTGTTTATGGCACTGCGACGTGTTCCCCATCGTCTTGTCACGGACACAGCGCTGTGATCCTCTGGGAACCACAGCTGGCACCACTTGACGCCAGCCCCTACGCCCGCCTCCTACTCACCCTCAGCTGGGGAGATTATGCCGAGCAAATGCCAAAATAATGCGACGTAATCTTCCATCCACACGACAATTGTTGCCTACTTTGCGGGGAGTGTGGGTGACGAGGGGTGCGTAGAGGGAAGGGACAGTTTGGATTGCCAAATAGAATAAATGCAATAATATATAACTGAATAGTTACCACAGAGTGCGCGTTGCCTGCCAATTGAATTTAAACGAGCCTCTCGTGCCGCCCATTTGATGCAGATGGGCAGAGCGAAACCCAAAGTGGAAGGGGAGAGGAGAAGAGACTGTGTGTTGTTGTCTCGTTTGATAGCTTCCGATGACTGCTGGACGCGACCCTTAGCCTCACCTTGCCACAGTTTTGCACCGTCTAATTGAAGAGAGAGCAAAGAGAGCGAGAAGGTAAAGAGGGAGGTAGGAGTGGAAGTGCAGTAGCGCGAACTAGAAAATGTTCAATTCAAAATAACAGCAACAGGAATGGGCAAAAAGGAAGTGAAGTCAAAGGGGAGAGGGCATGACAAAGGAGAAGGGAGTGTGATAAATTGGAAAATTGTTGTTGGTCGCTTTGAAGAGAGCATGCGAGAGAGCGTAGCCCCCATACACCAGTTGCTTTAAGCAACCATTAGTGCTAATCCATTCTCACTTCACGGATACCATGACTCCTTTGTGACACATCTTAATTACTGTGGCAGTAATCCAGTGAAGTATCAGTAGTAGGGTAGGTTAAGGTAGCGGGTAGATGGTAATCTCTCATGTTGAACTACCCTTCAAGGTACTCTTCTTAAAATACATACATTTATCTCATTTACTATATAAAATGCTCTACTTCTACCTTTACTCAACACCTTATTCTGTCTGCAGCTAACGTTGAAAGTAGTGGACAGTTGGATTTCGCTAGTACCCTCGAACTACCCTAATGTGTTCTCTCTTCTTTCGATTGTTCTTCAAGATATTATGGTATCTCTAATGTTGAGTTACCCTAACGGGTTAGCTTCTCTTTAGAGTGTTACACCAGTCTCTAACGTTGAGCTACCCTACTGTATTGTCTTCTCTTTAGAATATGTCTCAAAATATATCACATTTACGGTATATTGAATACTCTACCATAACACAACACCTGATTCCGTCGCAAACTTATCGATCTACCTTGAACATCTTCTTCATTTAACGAAATTACAATGTGAAAATCAACTTGATTGTTTAACCGCCTGTGCGGAGTGAGTGGGGGCTGATTCCAAGGTGTCGAAGGCTTCGTCTCGCATTCGTTTGGGCTTCTTTGTGGCTGGGCGTGAACATTTCATCATAAGTGCCTGAAGCGGATGTGGCAGCAGATAGTTGTGACAGGCCGAAAAGAAAGAAAGTCGAACTCGGTTTCCGCTCGGCAACAAGCTCGCGTAACGCACGTAGAGCTGACCGAGAAGAAGCAGCAGCAGCAGCAGCAGCTAAGGAAATCAATTCAAACCGGCACAAGCAGACAAACACACAGAGGCACTCGCTGTGTGTGTGTGTGTGCGTGTGTTGTGTTGTGCGTGGTGTGTGTGTTTGGTATGCGAACGTGTTGTGTTTGCCGAAAGGAAATTGAATTTATTCTTTAGCCAGCAATGGACGCAGCAATGCGGTCCAGCACGCAACTGGGGGCATCCCGTCTGGGGCGGGATTAATGCACTTGCAGCTGCACTCACGATCGCATCCGAGTCGAAAGCAAGCTGCTCCATATCGAATGGAGGCGAGCAACTGAGTCACTAGCCACCATAAAAGAACATAGTCAGAGTAAAGAATTAATAATAAGTCTTATATCATTCCACATTGGCTGATTAAGCTGATTCTCCTGGTATAATATTGTTATAGTAGAAAATTTAAATTGAATGACATTTTTATGTGATTCATATGTTAACTGCATAGATCCAGTTCCTGTCGATTTTAAATAAATTAAAATTATTAAATATTCGTTAAACATAAGTGAATTTCTACTGTTCCTAAATGAACAGTTCAGCTGTTTAAGTACTGCAGTATAGAGATAAGGAGCAGCCTTGACAAGACTTCTAACCTTAATTTAATTCATCTGTTCTCGAACGTTTTCAACGGTATCATTTTACCCAAGGCTTCTTTGGAAGTTGGCAAAAAGCTGTGTGCAAATTCATTGTTGTGTTCTGATTAAATAACAACAAAATATAAATTAAATTATTCTCGCAGAGCTTTTGCAGTTTCCATTTAGTCTCACAAACAATAACACAAAACAAGAAGAACCTTTTTTTATACTTTTTATATATTGTACTTCTATTGTTTGCAAAATGCAAACGATTTTTGCGAATTAATAACAACTTGTGTTTATACTATTAGCAATTATCGTGGAGTTTCATATTTGTTTAGGCAACACGTATTTGTTTCAATGTTTATTTACGGATACTTTATTGAGAATTTATCGCACAATATTCATCAATGGTTTTCCAAGTGAAAAAACTAATTGAAATTTCCAATACCTTAAATAATCAATCTCAAAAATTGACAAGCGAGGCGTTATTATTATTTATTAATATATCACGGAACGCGTATTCAATTTTGCAAAACTTGTATCAAATATTAATTTTCATTTTGTTGGCAGTTAGCAAGTTTTTCATGCGGAATTTTACACCTGTTTTTACGCAAAATTCGCTGAGAACACAGTCAGTTTTTGCTGGCTCACAAAGCTTTTATCTCGTGTGTTTTTATGAGTATGAAATTAAATTGTGTCACAACATGATTTAATTCATGGATATTTTATATACTCTCTGTAGGATGTGTGATGTTTCATTAATCTTTTATACAATATTTACATTTCTATCTACTTAATGCCGTCTTCATTCTTTTCTCTATCTATTGTAACTGACTAGCTTGGAGAGATCTTTCTCTTTATATATTTCAATGCCTAACTCCTTCTCCATCTCTATCCTTCTTTCTCTACAATTTTCTATCTCATTCTTTACTTAAGTTTCTAACTCCATCACTCCATCTCTGTTTTTCTCTTTTATCTCTCACTACACTTTATACCATATGCTAATTACGATATTAGCCCAGAGTGATTGGCTTATTGCCTTCGACAAAATCAATTTGTACCTATCTGTGGGTACACGCCCTTTTAATATATATTTCCTGGGCAACCGCAACTAATGGAATATCTGCTTCGGCCCACTCAAATCAGATTGACGCCAATAACCGAGGTGAACGAGGCGCCGTTTCCGGCACGCGTGGCTCGCTGCTATTGAAACTGATATTGATATAGGGGAAATAATAAGTACATTACTAGTTTCATCGGGCTTATGCTTTGGCTGACTTTTTAATTAAAAATTCTCGCAGCACTCATGCACACGCACCTGTTGCCCTTAGGTGTCGCTGGCAGAGGAAGGCGGGAGCAGGGGGGATGTGTGGGTATGGCATTTCGGGAGGATGTCTGGAAAAAATCACGACAGGAAATCAAAAATACACACAGCTGACGCCATAAATGAGATAACAAGTTTGTAATTTCGGCATAATTGCCCCCTCAAGATGGGCCAGGAGGGCGGCGGGTGGCAAGTAAATGGGTTCTCTCGACTCGACCCGGGGTGAGAGTTGAGGGCCCGCCAAGGTACTCTCTGACTTATCCGCACGCCCTCTGATACTCTGGGTAGGCCGCAGTTGTTGCTCGTTTTTATTAAAATCAAACTGGAATATTTTTATCCGCCGGCTTGGGGCGCCGACAAGCGTTCTGTGTGGCGCCCAAAGTTTGCGCAACTCTGAGGGCTCCGAAAGCAGGTTGAACATCCTCAGCCACCAGACCCTACACCCCCGCCCCCACACCTGCTGCCAAATGCCAGATGCTTCTGCAGAAAATGACAGCTGTCTGATGGCAGCGATTACCTCTTATCGCTTATCTAATTAAGTTGCTCCCAAATTTATAGCCGGCATTCGTTTCCTTCCTTCACTGCCAGCGAACTTTAATATGACTCACGCTTTAAGAAGCCAGTCCAGTGAGAGTAAGTAGGAATGAAAGCTGAAATCTGACACACACGTCAGTAAAATACTCTTCTCCTTCTTCAGACACATGTGCAGGCAAGGTAGCAAAAACTATAGCATACCAGTAGGGGCAGCCTGGGGACTTGGGGAATTAAGGTAATTTGATTAACTTGAGTATTTACTGTCCAATTGGATTGAAATTTGGAGACTAAAGAGAGTCTTTAGTCAGCTTACTTTATGTCAGAGACAGAAAGTTGTGTCTATGATGATAAGTCGCTTACAAATCGAATTGGTAAATATAATTATTGATTTGTGGGGGCAGTGGGCAATGCACACTAGATTTGAAGTAACCATTATCTGTTCTGGAAATACAGAAATCAGAATACTAAATTTGGGGTCGTTAGGTCTGTGCGTTCACACAGACATCCAGGCAAGCAGAGAGACATGCCGGTGAACCTAACCAAGAACATACTAATAAACTATACATTGTACCTTATACAAAGTCAGTATACCCTTTTTTTCACCAGTCACAATGGTCGCAGGGTATAAGCATACACTTCCCCATCTTGTTTTCAATTAAACCGTGTACAAATTCAACCTTTTCCATATTTTACTCTATTATTTTTCCTCTGAAAATACAGTTTTCCGTCTGTGTGCTCGGACTGTTGAAAACAAGCACGTAAATTTAAATATTTACCTTCTGTTTCCATTGATGTTGCGGGGTCAAAGGAGGCAACTTTGCCCCAACTGAAATCAGCCAAGTTGCGTAGTATTTTCAAAGTTGAATCGCAGTTTGAATTTTTAAATACTTGCAAACTTTTCAATTTTCACCACTTCAAATTGAACGTATTTTGATATTTATGGAAACCTGATCATTATTTGCTTGAAATGTCGACAACAGAATCAATTTGAAATGTTCATTGCGGGCACAGATAAATAATCTTTAATTGACGACAGCTTCGGAAATGTCTCAATTAGGCTTTGATTTATGTCTGTCCATGTGCATGTGGGAACACCATCGATATTCTACGCCGAGTCAATGAGAGTTAACAAATCGAAATACGAGAACACAATGAGGATTAGCATTCAATTTTTGATGTGTCCCGTTTCCGCCTTCCTCCCCCCGGGGGAAATGACAACTTCAATTCAATTAAAAACTTAATGAAACAACAGTTCTCCAAGCAATCCAGGGGGGCCAGGGGTTTGGGGAGTATGTGCCGGCGGCTTAGCAAACAAAGCAATAAACAACATTCCGAGCTAGATTTATTTTTTCCCATTTTCTCTGTTCTCTATTTTCCGTTTTCTGTTTCCCTCTTCGTCTTCTATATTTGTTGTGTTCGCTCTGTTCTCGCCGCTGTCGCTGTTGTTGTCGGAATTTGGCAACTGCCCACAAAATATTTATTAAATTGTTAACATAATAAATAGCTAAGTCGCATTCGCAGCATTGTCCGCAAAATCAAAAGAACATTTCCCCCAGTGATAAGGAATTTATTGCGATTCGCCAATTTTTTTTCTTTTTCTGCTTGGAGGCGGCTTAAAGCGGCGTTTGCTGGAATTGATATGTCATGCTCGATTTACACGGATTAATTAATTGCCCAAGCCGCCTCGCCAGCCTGTGCCGCAGGGTCATCTCAGTGGAACGAGCCTTTGTCTTAGTGCCCCAAGTAAATTGATCAAATCACGCTATTAATAATATTCGCATAATATTCCAATGACAATGCAGGACGCCTCTGAGCTATTTTTAGCAGCGGCACCCATTGAAAATCAATAAGAATATATTGATGATTAAGTATAAGGAGCTAAGTGTAAGAAAAGTATCTTGAAGATAAACAAAAGCCACTGTAACATATTGTCAATTTGGAGACATAAAATCAATTCGCAATTAGCAAATTATACTTAAACTAATTAGATTTAACCTACTGATACTGAACAAGAATACATATACTTGGTGGGGTCTCAACGCCTTCTCTAGCCTTCTTTTGTTACACTATGTTATGACTGCTGGCAGTGTATAAAGATAACCATTCTTGACTTCTTCTTAGTTCACCTTTAATAGGAAAGTTTTCCTCTGCTTTAGTTCAATCGATTTTTCAGCAATGTCTAGCTGCTGGCAAAGCTAACTAACCGACTCAGCAGCAGCAATTTGGCATCTGTTGACTCGTCTCTTTTGCTTCCTCCTTCCACTTCCCAGTGTGCCCAACCCAAATCCCGGAAATAAGCAGAATCAGCTTTCGGACACCCATGCTGGGCACAAGTTCGAATTGTGCCACTTATCGCCATCAGAAGGTTTGGCAAATGAGACCCACATAACTCAGAGAGCAACTAGCAGTGAATTGTGTACAAACATATATTCTATCCGGTGCTTAGTATGCATCGAACACTGACATTAAGGACTACAACTCGCTGAACATATATTGAGATTAGTTGGAGCAGGCAGAGCAAGGCGTGAACTATGGTAAGTAACATATTGCTGAGCTACTCCAAAAAAGAATGATTTATCCAGCTCGGCCAGTCGCCTCTTCATTAGCTGCTTCTTTATAAAGAGACTAAGTTTCATAGCCAAAAGTGAACACAGATTTCAACCTTAGTCGCCTAGAGCCGACTAGACCCTATCAGCAAAGTCAACAAGTCTCAAGTAAACAAAATATTTGCATTGCAAAATGCAACTTCATTCTGAATTTGAGGTGGCATTATGAGCTCAACAAATTCAATTAATTTCGGTACCTCCTTCAGTTGACTAACCATGCAAATACCTACAGTGAGTAGGTAAACCAGGTAGATAGGGTTTGGTTTGGTTTAATTATGCTTATAGATGGTTAAATTTCTGGGAAAATTAAATGAATCTCAAACAGTTTTAAGAAAGTGAATCATTTTGCTAAGTAATGATATGAATATTATACATAACATTGCAACAGTAGTGCAAAGTACATTCATTTGTACTCTCTTAACATTTTATTAGCAGGAATTGAAGAGTTACTCATAACAATCGACTCTGCTTAGGTGGCATCCATCAAAATAAACCTTTTGACTATTTAACCAGCACATTGGAGACGTTAGTCGCTCCTACAATCGATTGCTGCACGCAGGTTGGCCAGTGGTAAAGCGGGTAATCCGTTGAATGGAGTTTAAACCAAATCGTGTGTTTTATTGTTTATTGTGGTCTGTTTCGCAGGGGTTCATTGTGCGCCCGCGCACACACACACTAGCACAGAAGCACTGCAGTACAACAACAGTACTTATGGTATTTCTGATTCTGGCTCCACATGCATTGTTCACTGTTTTCGCTGTTTTTGGCTGAATGTGGAATCTCTTATACCGTATCTGGTGCCGATTTTATTTAAAATGCAATAAATTTCTATAAATAATAAACGAGAGAGAGAAAGAGCGAGAAGTACTACTGCCATTCGCAGCCAGGGGCAACCAGTTGAGAAGCCTTTGTTGTCGCACTCGCCCAGAAGGCGACTTTAAGCCTGCGCCCATTAAAGAGCAACCTCGAAATGACAATAACATCGCGGGTATAATTTCATTTTGGGCCTGGACGCTGTCGCTGTCGCGCTGCCGAGATGATGTTGACGCAGATGCTGATGCTGATGCTGATTCTGATGTTGATGTTGATGCATTACCACAAAGAAATCACTGGGCTGTAAGGAGCCGCCAAAGTGGCAACGTCGGCAATTTAGCCCAGTGTCAGCTTTGGCCATTGTGCGATACATTCGGTATTGGCATCGGCGGCGTCGCCATTGTCATTGCCATCCTTGTCGGCATCGTTGTCCTTGTCGCCGTGGCCTGGTTGCGGCTGTCAGGGTCCTTTGGCTTTTAGGCCGCTTCCGTTTCCGCGCCACTGAGTTCGACTGTGTGAAATATTTGCGGAGCGAAACGCATAAAAATGTTGTAAAACAAAGTGAGCTCCAACCGGAATGTGGCAAGTGGTAAGTGTCGCCACACCCTTCTGCCCTGCTACCATACCCACTCTCCCCTTCCCTCGCCTTGCCCCCAAGTCCGTACACATCTCGAGCATCGCAAACTAAATGTTTAAAATCCTGTAACATGGCGCAGAATAAAAAAAGAGAACCGACAAAAATAAAGAAGAGAAACAAATAAAGTTTCTTTATGTGACGCTCATGTGGTCGCAAGACGAGGCTGTACTTTCTCGTCGAGCTCGTAAAACCTTTCGTTGGACACTCGAGGAAGATGTTGAGAACGTGAATTACAAAACACAAACTCGAAGTTGTCAACTCTCACAGTGTTGCCAAGAATAACTTACCATCTAGGTGAGGGAAGGGGTCTCTAGGCTCAAGTTCAATTATAGTTTATCGCTTTTAAAGCCTGCCAATCAGCCATATTTTCCAACTATTCAGTCGTTATCGATGAATGATTAATGGTTTGAGTGGTCTTAAATTGATAACAGTTTAAAATAGATTAAAAACGATAAAACGATGTTTCGCTTGACACTTAAAGGGTGTGGTGGCTTATTGAGAATACTCTTTGGCATTCAGAATTGTTTGAATTCAGAGTCTTATACTTAAAGTAGTGCCATTCACAACAGCAGAAGAAGAAGGTGTATTGAGCTCTTAAGCCAAAGAAACACCTGGAAATCGGCCTTTATCAGCCACTGTATGGTACATTGGCTAATGGGCTCATTTCGAATTATCGGGAATCGCAACACGGCTAAAAGAAATCTCAGAAAACGAGACTTCAACTCGGACGGTGCAGCCAGTTGGCTTTGTAGCTAAAATTGCAATAAGCCGAGCCGAGCAAAGGCAGCTTGGCCACTTGCCAGCTGCAGACCAGACACATTTACTCACAGCATAGGCTGTAGGGGAAGGAAGAAGGAGAAGGATGAGGAGGGGGGAGGGCTGTCGTAGAGTAGCCCAGATGACAGTCATTTAAATACAAACAGCAATTTACGTGCCACCAAAGCTTTTTGGTCATTTTACCCCATAGCCGAGCAATAATAACAAGTGCAGCACAAAAAGCAGAGGCTGAAGCTTCAACCCTTCCTTCCCCCGCCCCTCCTCCGTCCCTGTCAGCCTGCTGAAGAGGAGATGGCCATGGCCTAGACTGTGTGGACTGTGGACTTTGGACTGGAGAGTGCAATCAATGCACAGTCACGTTGCAATCAGACGCCAGAGGAGGTTGCTGCGTTGCTCCTCTTTGCTTTGTGTGGGGGCTGGGAAAGTGGAAGGCCGTGGCGAGGGGGTGTGGCAACTAGGTAAAGCGAAATTGTTTTCAATGCATGCGTTAAAAGGTGTACAGTGTTTCTGTGTTGTCCTGGAAAATATTTGCCCGCAAAGAATTTCATATATTCTGTTGAGCTTGACTTTGCGGCTCGCTAAACTATTTGACAAGCTTCTCTCGATGCTTGCACAAAGGCCGCGAGGCAACTTGGTGGTAGTAGTGTGAGACTGGGCACTTACACCACACCTCACCCACTTTCCACCTTCCTTCGTTTCTTTCTTCCTCATTCCCTCAAGGGGTTGCTGCAAATGCAATTACAATTACTTCTTTGTTTGCGCGACACGTCGCCTGCCGAAGGGGGCAACTTGCCAACTTGTCAACTCGTGTTGCCCAACTAGAATTGTGCAATTGGAATACAGTAAAAACTCTCTTGGACGGACAGCAGCCAAACACGTGCGTTCTTGAACAGACGGTCAAGCAACACTTAAATGGCGTGTCCGCATAAGAGGGATGTTTGCTTATGTGCAGTGTCCGCTTAAGAGGGGTGTCCGCCCATGAGGGGTGTCCGCCCATGAGGGGTGTCCGCCCATGAGAGGTGTCCGCCCATGAGGGGTGTCCGCTTAAGACGGGTGTCCGCTCATGAGGGGTGTCCGCCTATGAGTGGTGTGTGCTTATGAGGAGTGTCCGCTAATGAGGGTGTCCGCTAAAAGGTAGTATTCGCTTATAAGGGGTGTACATTTAGGAGAGTTGTCATTTTTAGAGAGGGAACAGGATGATCACGTAAAAGGGTTGTCCGCCTAAGAGGGGTGTCAACTTAAGTGATATAGAGCTGCCTTTAGATAGAGTTCCCACTGTATTTGCTGATTGCAGACATAACTTTCTCGGCTAATTCGAGTGTCCGCATTTCATTTGCTAATGTTGCACACAAATTAAAAGCCCATTTGCCTCGCTTTGTCTAGCCCACTGCCTGTGCCTGCCACCTCCTCCCTCTCCCCCTTCGCTGGCCGCTCGCCCGACAGTTATGGCCAAGTTTGGCATCCAAGTGGAAGCCTTAAACCATGCACCAAAGTCAAGAGCACAATCAGCAAATGTGAATCAAATTGCAATTGGAATATCGAAGTGACAGGAAAGGGGAAAGGAAAGGGTAAAGGAAAAGGGGAGGGTTGCAGTCGTGAATACAATTAAACGCACTCGACTTGGGGTCAAAGTACCCCAGCGGACACGCATAGCTTGCTTTTACGATCTTAAAAATACCTTCCACCTCCTCCTTCTATTTCTTCTCCTCCTCATGTTGAATGCACAGAGAAATTGGAAAACAGAAATCATTTTCCACTTCTTCACGCTGCAACACAATCTTCCCTCTTCACTGGTCCCTGTCTAACTGCCAAGTACTCGTCCCACGACCCAACCCCCGTCCCCATCCCCGTCTTGAAACACTGTCTCGCCCAGATGTGGCGACGTCGCTGTTATTCCGAATTGCAAATTGTCTGGCTGTCACTGCAGCCATGCAACACTTGTCGTTACCAGCCCTCCCTCCCTCCCCGTTTGTACTCTTCTCGAGCACATCCCTCGACCCAAAACCCGAACATAGTCCAAGTTTAAAGTTGCTTGACCCGCAATCTTGAAATATTTTCGAGGCCATCAACTAAGCGAGTTTTGTGGCGAGCGAAATTGCCGCAAGGTCGATTTAATGGTGGTCAATGGCCACCGGAAGAGGGTGACGCGGAAGCCAAGGCCTCCGGGAACGCAACAAGCGGTACGCTTTACTCAGCTCAAAAGGTCCCCCTCTCAGCTTTGTCTCCTGCGAAAGAGCAGAGGCAGAGGAGAGTTTGGAATTTCATTCAACCGATTCCGTTGGGAATATATATGTATTGAAACTATTCAGTTATGTATTATGTCGCTTACTTTATATTGACACTTCGTTGGCAGCTACCTCCTTTCCCCGCTAACTCTGGGTAGGTTACCATAGTTACGGCAACGAACTGTCGTGTTGGCGGCAGATTACGTCGCATTATTTTGGTATTTGCTCGGCATAATCTGTCTAAATTGAGCGAGTAGTGGAGCCATCAAGTGTTGCCAGCTGTGGTTACCAGAGGATCACAGCGCTGTTCGTGGGAAACACGTCGCAGTGTCATAAACAGCAGACGCCCACGTCGACAACGATGTCCGGAACAATCAAATTACAGGCGGGGACGTCGCGAGGCCCCGTCGCCGTCTTCAGCTCGGTCTCTGCTGCCGCTGGCATTGCAAGGTCAGCCCGCGGAGACAAGCCATTTAGAAGGGGGCAGGGCAACGGTTCTCGACGGGGCAGAGGAGGTGAGATAAAAATAAATTAGTTACAATAGATGCCGGGAATGAAGAAAGCAACGGGGCAGGAAGCGACGGGTGTCGCCTCGATGAACGAAAGAATCCCATAAGTTTTAATGTCAACTCATTTTTACAGCGTCAAATGTTGTGCGAGCAGCAACAGCGGGAAACGGGTCTCCCTCATAATGGAAGGGACATGTTCAACCTCAACCTCAACCTCATCGTCAACAACGTCGCGTCGCGTCTCGTCGATGACAAATTCATCGATTTGCGCGTCGCTTGACGATATTTGTCTTCGGCTCCATCAATGAGCAGCAGATAAATCCTGTACGTGTCCAGGCTGTGCACCATTTGTCACAGACGAAAATGTGCTAAGGACTCTACTTACCCACTAAGACTTGAGGCAGTTGCGATGCTCCACGTGTTTATAAATAATCTATGGGAACTGGGCCCACAACCAATCGAATAACAATAACCGTTGAGCTGCTCCCTTAAGTCGTATAACGCCTGCTCTACGTGTATTCACGCAACACTCACAGACTGCCAACGAATTAACAAATTAACCGACCCACTAAGCTATCACTAAAAGCAGCGTTTAGTCTTGGAGATCCTTGTGGGCGCATAACAACACTTTCCAATCAAAAATGCAATCCCAGAATCCCAGACCTCAAACACCCTTTTACACAAGACACTTCTAGCACACCCTCATCATGGTCATCATCACCATCGAGTTTGAAGTTTGGCCTGAGATTCCCAAACGTTGCTCCAAGTGACTTCATCTTCGATGTTTGTTTATTTAATGATTGACCGCGGGGAGTAGCACGAGAAGTGAAGGTGGTTCTGGTGCTTAGGCCGGATGTAGGCCAGCCAACTTCATGGTCCATGTGCTTGACCTCAATCGACCTAAGGCGTCGGCCACACCCCCCAACGTCCTCCGTCCGTGATTCGACAGTTCTCGAGCGTGTCTTGAATATTTATTTGCATTTGATTAAAGCCTCCGACACGGCTGAGATATTCATTTGAATGTGAATATATCCACAGGTCTCTCCGGAGCTAAGCGTCCATTAAAGATTCAAACCTAACTCCTAGTTGAGTTGTAGTCAAGTATAGAAAACTCCTTCGAGTGATTGAAATACTTCTTCGGTGGACACACCTTAAATAAATCACGTGCAGATTGCAGGCAACTTCGCTCTCTCCGTATGTAGATGATTCCCGCCTGAATACTGTGACAAACACCGTGGGGAATTTAGCGCTGCGGCTACCAAATTCCTCGTGAATAATGTCACCTGATGCCGACAAATAGCCTCATTAAGCTGGCAGCGTGCTGCCGTTTTTCGCACCTTCCAAACTTCGTCCCAGCTATGGCTCTAATGCTGATGAATTTGTCGTTGAGGTCATGCTCCGACAGGCCAAAGCGGATGTTGTCGCAGTCGCTGTCGCTGTAGTTGTCGTTGTCGCTGCATGGCAGAATATTTTGGAGTTTAATTGCACCTACCTACCATCCTACCTGCCTGCCTGCCTGGCGGATGAAGCTGTCTTCCTTTCTTCCTCTGGCCTTGTCACGGAACTGGGAAATATTGCAGCCAATTTCAGTTATTTTCACACTCGGATAATGTTTAATAAGGACAGCTCTGCTCTCGAATCTACTCGACCCATTTTCCTGTCTTCCTGTCTTTCCTTCCCGTTTCAGGACACAAAGCTTAACCGAAAGCGAAAGCAGAAGCCCAACCAGGGCTATGAACCATGCAAGCCCTTCGCTTTCACGTTTTGTGTCAACGCCGCACAAAATGCCATGAATAAAGCAATATGAAGCCCAGTGCCAGCGTAAAAGCCATTCTCTCCTGGTCTCTTCCTCTCCCTCTTTCCACATTCCTCTTTCCACAATTTCTTCCGTCCTTTTTGGGGATTTTGCTTGGCTCGAAACTTTGTTTGCACTCCGAAGGCAGTTGGTATTTGGGTTTTGTCACAGTTGCACTGTAAATAAACAGTGAAAAAACCAGTTGGGAATATATTAATAGGGCATGATCGACACCTAGCTACCCAGTAATCGCTATTGTTTCACTTCTCGCTTCAATTATGTCTGATTACTATTTTTATCTGATTATTTGTCTAACTTCATGTTTGAAGAGCAACGTTAGTGTGAACTTTGTCGATGCACTATCGCAAGCAATAACCTTATCGATAACTCTTTCAAAACGAGGAGTGTTGTACAAGGCGCAAAGGAAGACGCAGCGTCACTTTCGTTTGAAAAGCAGCAGAAAAGAATGGTGCGTAATTGACTTTTAACATTAAAATAAATCAATAGGTATACAACAAGAATACGTCGACAGTACAACACAGTTACAGGGTATGCAATATGAACGACAATAACAACAAGCAACAACAATCACTGTGGCATAGCAAAGACTCTGGCCAGAGCATGTGGTTGCTGCCCAATTCTTATTATTTTATTATGTGTACTCGCATCCCAATGCCTTCGACTGTGCGTGTGTGCGTGGCTAGAACTCATAAATTAAATTACTCCAAGCTCAAAAGAAGAGCAGTGCCTGGAAGAAACTAACAACAGCTCGTTTAGGGCCATGCATCTTCCGGATACGCAGGCCATAAAGGAGTCGCTACGTTTCTTTTTTTTTCTTTTCGGTACCACAACTACTTTATCTGGCTCTATGTCAGCCCCCTCTCTGCCATCCGCATGTTTGCGTTGCCAAAAAAGAAGAATGTTCCCCACTACTTGAATAAAACAAATTGCAGTTTACTCTTTCTCCTTTATTACGTCTTTCGGCTCTCCTCTTCATCCGTCTTTGTATTTCTTCATGGCTCCACTGCGATTCGCTACGCAGTCTGCAGTCCCTTCCGACTCAAGTTGCGAATTGACAAATTGCTTGGAATGCAAATCCAGATGGTGTATGGTGTGGCGCAGCTAATGATGCAGCTGCCAATGGCATTTCCCATTCACTTTTGCCTCTTCGCTTGGGGTCGAGTGCTTTCGACCACGTTCAATGAATCGGATTAAGGCGAACCGAAAGCGTGAATTGAACTGCTAGTTCTTAATACTACAAAGGGCTAAATAAGCTGCGCCACAGTCTTCAATCTTTAGAGACATCCTTCAAACAGATCCAGAGACCTATCAGTCTATTTTCCACCTGATTTGATATATCTACACAAAAGCATTGGGCTGATCATAAAGTAAATACCGTTTAAAGAGTTGAAAATATCTTTAAACCTGCTTTCCCTTTCTCTTTATGAACGGACTCTTTTTGTCCTTAGACTTATAGGCATGGAATAACCTTTATTTGATAAAAATCTGCACATCTTCATCAAATAAACCATCTGCATTTAAATATAATTTAAATCTTCAATAAACTGCAGGCAGACTGCAATTATTGCCATGGGAATTTGCACACACAACCTCACACACTTCGTTCAAGCCAAGTGCATAGTTGGGTCATTCTAATTAGGCGCCATCGGCCTCAATGTGATTCCTCGGCATAACTAAGTGCGAGTATTTTCTAGCTTTCGGTGCCAGTGTGCGGAAGGGCTTAAGTCCCCTTTGCTAAGAGTCCACTTTGAGTGCTCGGTTCGCTCCATTTTCACCCGTTCGCATTTATAATTGATGCAGTCCAAGTGAACATTTTAATTGCAAGCTCAACGGCAGCAACAAACGCAACAAAGGCAATGCTCGACTCGGCCTCAAGCCGCTTACGCTTCGTCCAAGGGTCGTCGGCTCGTCTGGTCGTCGTCCTGGTCGACGTCGTCGTCTGGTCGTCCTTATCGTCGGGTCAACGCGCCTGCTGAGAGTAGCTAGGCTGGCGGTGGAGGAGGCCTGTTGGTTCGCTGTGCTGTTGTGCCTTCTTCTTCCACCCGTCGCCGGCTACAATTAAAAGCCACTGCAAGAGAGTTGGGCTGCGGCTTCGAGCTGTGTCAAAAATGATTACATTTTAAGTAACGGCCCTCGGATGGGGCCCTCCACCCGGGAGGGGCTCATAAGTAGTTGCTGCTTCTCAACACTAGCCCCAAACACGCAGAGCGACCCTCCCCAGAGTCCGACCCGCATTGTTCACTTCGGGGTGGGGCAATCGTTTCGCACTTACGACCCACACCCACACACCCATAGCCCACACACACACAACTTTAAGAGGGTCTTAAAGTCCTCTATAATGGTCCTGTGAAAGAGCTAAAGCTTAGACAAATGCCATAATTACCAAATGGGATAATCCCGCTGGTAAATGTAATTTAGTACGCCCCACTTACAGTCCAAACTTTATAAACCTGTCCGGGCTTGAGAAATGAAGTAGATTTCCAGGAAACCCACAATGCCAAATAGAGTGGAAACTTTATAATCGCATCGTGAGCTTTGAAACTAAGTTACACTTCAGAAAAATGCCAAATTCAATATAGTTGTTTTCTACTTTCTGTTCTTCTCACTTTTTTAGAGCTCTTCACGTTGAATTTATCCTGAATCGAGCAGCAGTGGAAACGAAAAATCATGGAGCGCGACTTTAAAATTGTGAGCTATGATGACTTCGCCAGACGTTGGTACCAAGAACATCCAGATGATGAATACCTACCCCCGCTGATTGGCGGTCCCATGGACGAAATGTTTCTAAGAAACGGACGTCAAAGCGAGATCTTTTTTCAGAATAGGTTTTTTCATAATAGAAGTAATAGCCTTGCACCTCAGCCCATTCAGGATAGTCTGACGGATCCCCCTAGTTCAGATGACCTAAGCCTTGCATCAAGCACATCTTTTCGTTGGTGAAGGCCACGCATCGAGTGGATCGTTCAAGAGACATATCCATTACTTGAAATGAAGAACTCTTCCTTCGAGTTAAGTTAGTTTCGTTTATTATTCTTTAGCAACCTTGGGAAGTTTAATTGAAACATCGAAAGACTTAGAACTAAATTATGTTATGTAGAAAAAAAAAAAAAAACTATAAAAAAAAGCACACGGCACATTTACATATTTACACGTTTTCTTTCTCTTCGGGGGCTCGTTAAGTGGGCATCTGGGCCGCTGGTGGTGTTAGTAGAGGGGGTCCCATTACAATTGCGGACTGTCGGTGGCCGCAGCGCTGTTCGTGTAGACCACCGAGTTGAGGAGCTGTTCGTGACGCGAACGCGTGCGCCAGGTGTCCATGCCCAGGCCGGCATTTCCGGCATTCGCCCCCACATTGACCGCACCCGCCTGGCTGGTCGAGAGGCCGGCGCCGTTGCGATGCCACGGCAAACCCTTGAAGGTGTCCACAAAAGCGCGCCGGAAACTGGCGTTCATGAAGCAATACGTAATGGGATTGCAGCAGCTGGAGGAGTAGGCGAGCAACTGGAGAAAGCTGATCGTTGTGTAGTCGATGTACTCGTACAGTGCCTGCCCGATGAACATGCTCAGAGTGTTGATCACATACAGCGGAGTCCAGCAGATGAAGAACTCCAGCACCAGCACGAACAACATCTTCACCACGCGCTTCTTGCTCTCCAGTGTCTTGGCCTCGTTGGACCTTGGGCAACAGAGAACATAGTTAGGACGTGGCAAGGAAAAGGAAAGTCCATGTCACTCGTATATCTCATAGATATATCCGATAGACATGGCTAAATAAACAGCTTAGCAAGGCGTAGATGGGGGTATGAGTTGAGATCGTATGTAGGATTCATATCAGTTTTGAATCGGTCAACTATTGTCCAGGGGCTACTTAAGAACAAAGGTTGTGTGGCTCACCTGCGCAACGCCGCGTCGTGCACACGCAAACTGGGCGAGGAGGCCGATGACTTGGCCAGCGTAACCGTTGTCAGAGTCGTAGTTGTTGTCGTTGTTGTTGTAAGTGTCGTTGTAGCTGTGGTTCTTGCGGCTCCTGCTGCTGTCGTGGCAGCTCCACTATTATTGTTGTTGCTACTCTCTGGGGATGACACAGAATATGCGCGTTAGGTGTGCGCCACAACCCTAGGAGGTGTGGACAGTGCCGCAACTTACCGTTGCCATTGTACTCAGCTGGGACGTTGAGCACCAAAATACAGCTGCTGTTGCCGGGCGTTGCGGCAATTGCTGCTGTAGAAACAGGCTGGGCAGTACCGCCACCGCCACCGCCACCTCCAGTGGCTGGGATAGCTCCGCCTGTTCCAATACCGACGCCGCCACCGCCGCTAAGCTCCTGTAGCCGTGCATTCTTGCCGACGTCCATGCCCACATACAGGGTGCGTGTGATGAGTATGTAGGCCACACAAAGCACCAAGAGAGGCAGCACGAGCAGACTCAAGTCCAGCATTATGTTGTAGAACCGCTCGTAGCCCTGGTCCGGCCAAATCTCGCGGCACTTGCAGTAGCCTGCGCCCGAGGACGGTAAATCAATGAGATTGTCACGCGAATCCCGTAATTGCCACCACCCCAATACTCACCTGGCCGACTGGTCGGAATCAATTGGCTGAAGACGGCTATGGGCGTCATGCACAAAATGCCTCCGAGCCATATAAAGCCGATTATTTTGTAGGCATGGCTGATGGTCTGCCACGATCTCGAGCGCAACGGATGACAGATGGCGTAGTAGCGTTCGCACGAAATGGCCACGAGAGTCCAGGAGGAGACGGCCACGGAGGCAGCTGTGGGGAAGGGAGCAAAGCAAACAACATTGTAGCAGGCCGATTATCATTATCGATAGCTTGCATCGTATCCGTGATGCAAGTGCCAATTGAGTTAACATAACATTACGTAAACAGAGAGGTTTGTATAAACATCGTTGATCGCCATATCGATAGCTTGTATTAATTTGATTTAACATAATATATTCGCAAGCTAAACAAAATATAAAAAACAACGAAAAGTGTCTGGTTTCCATCCTGTTTAAACAGTTTCAAAAACTCACAGTAAATATTTTCAGTTACTTTTCCCAACCCCCAGTTAAGTGTGGCAACAAGAGTGGCCTTGTTGGTCAACATTGCTATGAAAATGGTATCTTTAGATTTCTAAATCATTTAATTAAATTCTTTGTTAGCCAGCCGGAAACGAGCGGGACAATGTTACAATGCGACATTGTGGGTCCTCGCTTATTGCATTCCCCCATCAAGTCATCTCGTGGTAAAATGAGTAATTCAACGAGAAAGGCTTCAGAACGCAGTCGAGTGCGAAATGAACAACACAACACACACACATACACGCACACACACATAAAGACTGGACATGACGCATGACGCTGTGTTGTAATTAACAATTATGAACGAAACTAAAATATTTGTCAACAGATTTCAATTCAATTTGGCATAGCTACATACATACCTCCACCGACATACATATATTTGTATTATACATGAATTATAACAAAATAATTTCACAATAAATGAAATCATATACATATCTCAATTTGATAACAATATCAATTTCTGGTTTATCAAACAGTTTTTCTGAATGTGCCCAGTCTACAACAAAATTGCTCACAGCATCTATCGATAACTTGTTACTAATCAATATTACAATATCGAATATCGTATTTGATATGATTTTCACTACCAATTATCTGCTTTACATTCTGCATGATTCTTCAATTTCCAACTGGAATATCATCTTTTAGTTACTTAAAGAAAGAAAATCACTCAATCTAATCCATTTCCAGCAATTGCCTCAACGAAATTCACAAAAATTGTGCCCAGAAGGGCAACGAAAAAGGATACCAGGGATAAAACTGGCAGATAGCGAGAGAGAGAGAGAGGGAAACATTTGCTGGAAGCGATTCCCCCAGCTGCGATGAACGCAAATACCAAAATCAAATTTAGAATTATGAATATTCCGAATTAGCTCAAACTGCTGCCTCGGTGCGGCCTCTCTTTGTATTTCCATGGAAATAGTCACAGGCTGTGAAGTCGGACGAGCTGGACGAGCACACGGCCGGGCATGGAATCAAGTCAAATCGAGTCGAGTCGAGTGGAGTCGAGTCGTCACGTATGTTGATATTACAATGGGCGACATTGAGACATGAAAATTGGCTGGCGCGCAATGTTCTATTACGAAATTGGCGGCATATGAGCAGAGAGAGGCATAAAGTGGATTGGGAATCAAGTTGCGAACGGATTTATGCCTGCTGTGGCAGGGTGATGCGAGGGGCGGGGAGGGGAATGAAGGATCGGCTACTTAAAGTCGTAATCACAGAAACGGGGAGGGCCTTAGCTTGAGCAGCACGCACACATTTCGGCCATATGTCATCCGGTTAGGACCTTTGCCTGCGACTCTAGACCAAGTTACTCTACCTCTATACCTCACCCTCTCTCTCTCTCTCCCTTCCTCTCTGCCTCCCCTTCGTGGCATGCGCACCGTTTATAATCGTTTTCGTTTGTATTTCAGCTGGCTAAACAAATTCTGTGGCTTTTGTGTGGTGGCTCCTGTTGCCAGTTCTTGTTTGAAGCTGTCATGGCCATGCCCACTCGCCCATGCCCACGTCCACGCCCCTTTTATTTGCGGCAATCAAATTTTATCGCCCAACTGACGCTTATAAATTTGGGGCCTGTCACAGTGGCTCGCTGCGCATATTTATGTGCCATGCCGTGCCTCGCTGGCTGGCAATGTGTCGTATACGTAATATGCTTACCACGTCGCCCTGCAGGCCTGAATTGAAACCTGAAGCTCAGGCCGAAGCCGAGGCTGAATCACAAGCTGTATTCGAAGCCACAGCCGAATCTGAGTCTGGAGTTAGGGCGTGCTTAGACGCCTTAAAGGCGCTTTCGTGCGCATTCTGCACAAATCAAATTCAATCAACAACAACAACAACAACAATACGTGCGCGTATTACTGTGTGTGTGTGTGTGTGTGTGTGTGTGTGTGAGTGTGTATAAATAAGTAAATAAAGAAAACATGAAATTGAATTTGTTTTCAGTGTTTGTTCGTCTTCTGCTGCTCCCTCCGTCCCTCCGTCCCTCGTTCCACGTCTCTTGGCTGCTGTCAGTTTTGCATTCGCCAATTGAATTACGCACGCACACTAACATGCCACCAGCAGCACATACTAATGCACGCCTACTCGCCGTGGCACACACACACACGCACTCGCTAAGGCCCGAACAAATTGTGTTTGTATTTTAAAATGATTTAGTTGTCATGGCGTTTTAGGCAAATCAATCAAACTGTTGAGCTGCCGAACCAAAGTCAAACAGTAAACATGTTTCCTACACGCGCCTGCACACACTCACACACAGAGCACACACACACCAAGGGGGACACACTCACATGAGGAATGTTTATTTTTTGAGTCGCGCCCGTCGTGCATTTTTCAGGCTTAGAGCAGCAGCCGCCTTGGTTAACCCCCCCGTAAGTATGCAACACTTTTCGCGGAAGTTCAAGCTGCAGCAGCTGCGTGTTTGTTGCATGCACCCACGCCGCACGTGATTGAGAAGCAGCGGCCGAGATTGCGCTCCAACTCAATTTCACGGCGAATTTATTGAGATCATATTCGCACTTGAGAAAGTTTTGCAGTTATTTTTATATTTTCATTTCAGTTTGTTTGCTCTGCAATCAACAGATACCCTGCAGGCAAAGTCTAAAGGGTGTACTATACTAATGCACCAGTTGTTACTTCTTGAGTAAGTCTGGCAACTAACTTAGCAATATTTTAAATGCTTGCTGCACTTTTTTGATCCGCTGGCAACGCTGCCAAGTTTCGGCACAATCCAAACATAATTGGCTGAGCTCCTTTCCAGACATGTACATGGGAGATGGGCTTATGCAAATATATCTTGGTCTAGTCTCAGACAACTTTGTTGGCAACTTTCGCGGCAAAGAAGAAGAAGAAGAAGAACATCCCATTACTGGAAGATACGCATGTCAATTTGCAGACACGCTGCAGATTGATGTATTTTATCTTAAGAGTGACGACAAATTATTAATTTGCACATAGTTTTTAAAACTTTGCCACCCCCTTGTCACTTGGCACGACCAGGCAAAAGTTTTTTAACTGATTTTCTTGCAGCGCTTCTCGTTTCTCGTTTCATCTTCTCCCCTTACACCACTGCACTGCACTCTTCCTCGACTTTCCACTGAATGCAGCTGCTGATGGAAACATTACAGCGACAAAGTTCTGTTTGCTTTTTGCTGAATCCCATCACTTTGCTCCCTGGCACGTCCCCGATGACTAGAGTTGCCTCTCTCTCAAGTTGGACAGCCAACATATTTGACCAGTCTATGATGGAGCGACATGTTCCTTACAGTAAACGCTAAATAGTGTGGTACACACATCTATAAATTGATAAAAAATGTAGAAACAACAGTCTCACATGGGATTATAATGATGAAAATAAAAGCATTGTTCCAAGAAAGCAATGCTGAGAGTTTCTTTATAAAGTGAATGCAGCTAGAAATCTAGAGATTTCTTCATATTAAATTGTTTTAGCGACTTTTGTTTGGTTTAGCTGGACCTAGTTTACCTTGAACTCCTTCCAATACAGTTTTATAGTCTCCACATTCTTTTTATCACAAGTTTGCTGTCGACCTGTTTGATTAGCACAACTGTGACCAGATCAACCAATACACAGACTGCATGTCATGTTTGGAAAGTTACAAATGGTTTACTTTCTATTGGGTTATTTCATTTGCTAAATCCCCCAGCTGAGAACGGGCTAATTCTAATGTAGCAATTGGAAAGTTCTTTGCAAATGGAATCTGGCAAATTCGTTTAGACTCAATGGGAACTTGGCGCATAAATGCAAACATTTAAGTTCGACCGAGGAATGGCCGAGGGCCGAGGACTTAAACTTTGACGTCTGACAACAACATGGATGGGGACGAGGATGAGAACAAGGATAAGGATGAGGATGAGGATGAGGACAAAATCTGGCAGTTGGCACGCCCGAATTCTATTTAACTGTCAAGTGAAACAAACTTGGCAAAGTACGCGACGCCTGGCATTTTATCAAATTAGGTAAGTATTTTAAACTGGATACGCAGTCCAAGTTGTGCGTACACTGCAGGTGCAGACAAACACGCACACACACACACACACACACACACACACACACAAACACACATGCGCACACTCACAGGGGGCTATACATATTTGTATATGCTGTGTTTGCCTCAAAACTTTTGGCTTAGCTGCGCATCTTGCTAGACCAAACTCATGTCTATCTGAAGGTCGGAAGTTTTCCAAGTGATATTTAATAGAATTTGGTGTTCTGGTGTTTTTCTTGTTACGCACACACGCACATACATGTGCGTGTGTGTGTGTAAGAGAGAGAAAGTTGTTGTGCACCAAATGTGCATTCATTAAAAACTTCCTCGCAAACAATTCCCAATTCTAGCAACTTTCCCAAAGAGAGAGAGAGAGAAAGAGAGCGCGAGAAAGAGGTAGAGAGAAGGTGAGACGGAGAAAGGGAGATAACAATCTTACCAAGAGTACGCACCGGACCCAGCAGAGTCATTAGCTCTGACAATCAGGCAAATGCATTGCCCATCCGAGTGCGAAGCATTCACTTTTGGCTCCTGCTGCCAAACTCCAAACTTGCATAAAATCTTATTAAGCTTTGGGGCCCCTGAGTGAAATTGAATTGAGGTAACGCCCCGAGAATAGCTTGCAAATGTTGCGTGTTGCATGAGATGTATTCGTTTTTGCCATTAGACTGGCTAACAATTCTGGAAGATTTCCCATGTGGAGAGTGGGAGGAACACACGCGATGAGGCTTCTTGTCACATTCACATTCATCATTCACCTCTGCTCCGATGTATATCTTAATGCATCCGTCAATCACGTAGTCAATTAGCGCTATTTCGGGTTTCTATATATAGAAAAGTCAACACAAACGATAACTGGCCCGATCGGGGAGGGGCTGTACGAAAAATTCCAGTTAATTTGCTGCGGTTTCCGCTTTATCACTCTGTAAATGGGATTAAACATTGTGCGACGAACTAGCAGGAATGGAGAGAGAAAAATAGAGAGAGAGAGGGAGAGAAGGTTGTGTGGTTGGGGCTTGCGGGGAAGGGGATGTGAGTTAAGCCGACACTAAACCAACTTAAATATGAAACATAAAAAAACCATTTAGTTGCACAATTGCCGTTGTTGCTGCTGTCGTTGTTGCCCCACGTCCGACATGGCCTGTGCTGGGCAAATTTGTTGCTCATGGAGAGCATGTGTTAAACAAAAGTTTTAATGCCCGATAACGTTCATATAAAATGCAAAATGTGTTGTTAACATGGCGCCAACACACACCCGCACACATACACACGCACACAGATAGAACTCGCACTCGCATTGTGGCATATTTATTTGCGAGCAGCCCGAACTGTTAGATCCGCACTTGGGTCATTTGCTAGTCGAGCAGCAGGACGGGATTAGTCCCGACTCTGACAGGGCAAGTGCACTTGGGCTCCATGAGCGCCATGTTTGCTTTTGACAATTGTTGTTTTTATTGCCGCCTGCTCGCTTTGTTTTCATCGTACTTGGGGCAGATGGGGCTGGGGACTGTGAGGGGAAGGAGAAGGGGCGCACCGCACTGTGTGTGTGGGTGGGTGTGTGTATAAACAAGGCGCTCTGGCAGGTTGCACAATTTGCTTAATGAGTTTTTGGCCGGTGGCAAACAAGTGCGTTTCCTTCCCTATTTCCCCTGACCACCCCTACCCCTCTGCTTGCTTCCTCGGAGTCCGCAGCTTTGGGTCCTTTGTGGGGCATACAAACATGTAAATACCGCATAGCTTGCTTTATGGCACCGCCCACGTTGGGCGCCAAGCACAATCTTTGCCAAAGCATGCACTTACGTGTACGTGTGTGTGTACGGAGCTTGACTGTAACCTGAATTTAAGTGCCACAACGTACATTAACCATAATCAGATAGGCCACTCGCCCGAGCGAGCGACCAAGGAGCCTGGTCAAATGGAATTAAAGTACCGTCATTAGCAACAATGATACGCAGAGCTGAGCTGAGCCGAGCTGAGCCCAGGTTCGTTACTTACTCCGAGTGGTAACAGGTAAATAGGCATTCAAATTAATTGCAAATGGAAACGAATTCGACTGACTCAATTTGTTGAAGGTCCTTCGAGATTCGCCCATTAATGGTATAATTCAATTTGCAATATCTTCCATTGTGATTGCACTTCATTAGCTCGGCAATCGGACTTCGTCTCGTGGGTCACTTTCGGGTTGACCAACACTTGATTGGGCAACAACTTTGGCCGAGTACCCAAGTACGACTTTAAATTGTTTGCTGGCACCTTTTCGGGATTCAACCTTTTTGCCACCCTCCCTTCCTGCCTCATTCTCTGGCAGGTAGTGTACGCCAATTATAATAATGGGCCACTAAAATAGAGTTTTGATAGTCTTCCCCGGCTTAACTGCGAGCGCTGCCTGTAAATGCCTTCAATTAACCAAAATTACTAACATTTTGTCGGCGAGTCAGAGTGTGTGTGTGTGGCTGAGTCTGTGGGCGTGAGCTTAAATATGTGTACATTCTTTCATATGTGGGGCACATTAAAATCATTTTTTACGGTTATCATCGCATGTGAATCGTTTTATTGACTTGCACCGGCACGAACTTAACTTCTGACTCTGGAAGCAGCTGCACAACTAAGGGATTCAAACGCAAATATATACTGTGTGTATACACACAAATACTTATGTAAGTCGATAGACTTGTTTACACACACAGAAACACACACACACACACGCACCTGAAGCCCACAGAAGGGAAAACAAACGCCGGAAGCTCGGTGACAACTCTTTTTTTCATTTCGCCTGAATTCGCCTGTTGTTGTTTTGTTTTTTTGGGACTGCATTTACGGTGTGTATACCCTGTAGCCATAGAAATGCCTGAAGGCTACAGTCTCGCAAGGTTGAATATATTGTTAAATCTTCCCTCTCTCTCTCTCCAGCTACTACTAGACAGAAAAAAAAGGTGACTTAGTTGGGTTAATGTCGTCTGGTATCACATTTCAGGGCAGAGCAAGATTTAATAACAGTTTAGTTGGCTTAGAGACCTATGCAATTCACATGGTACACACAAATTTGCTGTGAAGTTGTTGCAGAAGCTCAGACACTCTTTCAATTTGAGTTCACTATATCTTATTGTAAAATAAGAAAGAAAGAATCAAACTGAAAGAATATGATATTTATCTTGAGTTATGGAATTACCCTTCCTTAAGTATCGTACCTTGTTGTAGCTGTTGTCACTAACCAAATGTCATTCATTTTGTCGTACCTCATTTGATACCAGGATTATACCTAAATATATCATCTATACTACTGCACCAATGCAACCCATGCAAGAAGAGTATAGGCATATTAACAGAGCAAGCAATTCCATCCGATTTTGTTATCCTCGCGTCGAGCTTGAAGCATTATGATGTGACAAGGGCAAACGATATGCTGATATTCTGACAAGATAAACATGCGAGTATATTTGCAGGTACATACATACATATAGGTATATATAATGATGAACACGAATCAGAACAAGGACGAGACGAGGAGGAGGACGGCTAAGCGCCTGTCGGCTTGTACGAAATGACCATCCAATAACTTCAAATCAAACACTTGTCAGCGCAAAAACACTGCTGGAATGGGCCTCCGTTTGATTGTATTAAAAATACATTTATACCCAAAAAAAGAACCACAAGACGTTGTCAGCCCAAATCCCCAACTGGTGTTGCCCCTCCCTCCGGTTCACCACGCGTCCTTTCTGCAGCCCGCAGCGCTCCAATGTTTTTGCTCAGCGTGGGAGAAAAGTAATTTCTAGGCACTGTTCTGTCAACTTGAGGCGCACCATGGAAATGGAAATGAATGTGCGATTCCGGCATGGAAGCAGGGCATCAGGGAGGCAGGACTGTCGACGGGGCTACAGATGGAGCCTGCGATGTAGCTGGAGGAGCTCTGCTTGCTGGACAATTAGGCGGAATTAGGTCGCCGCGCGCTGCTTATTGTTGCTTATGTTTATGATTATGTTGTAGGCGCATTAGCAGGACACACACACACACACACACATATACACTTGCACGCGCACACACACAGACACACACGTGCACACTCTGTGGCACACAGTCACTCGCGCGGAAAGTGGCCGCTGAGGCCAGCGAAGGCCAACAGCAAATTTTATTTAGAAACTTGTGGAAGCGCACAGCATAACAAAAACAGTGAGGGCAAACAATAATACCAAAATATGAGAGTAGGCGCCATAACTGGCAGATACCCTGTAGTAAGTGCTTATTTAAGTTGATATTTATTATTTAAGATTCCACACAAAAACAAACCGGAGTAACTGACTTTGTAACTTACTCAACACTTATTGTTTAACTTCATCAATGATTTATCGAAAGTGGCGGTGGGCCGATAACCATAAAGATTTGAATGGCCAAGGAGTACTATTATGATGCTTGATCAATGATTTAAAGTGGCGGTGGACCGATACTCTGATTTGAGGTAATCGAAAGCGCAAAACATGTGAAAGGAACAAAGAGAGACTTAAACTGGAGTATTAAATCCGAATTGGAATGTAATAAAGAAATGTTTAGGATAAGTATCGTGCTAAGTAATCCAATTTTGAATATGTGTAAACGAAGACTCATGAAATATTCCCATATACACACATGTGCACACTGTTGTCGCGCAGCTACCCGAGATCTCAAAGGAAGTGTCAACAGGCCAGGCCGAAAATGATTACGATTCTCGTAAAGTGCGTGTGCCACACGCCAGTAATAATGAATAAGATACGCGTCCTGATTTAATCTTGAGCCAAATTATGGCTTGTAATAAGCAAAATACGCAATATAGCACGCATTTTCCCCGACTCGACGGTGGCAGTAGGCGGAACTTGTGGATCGGGAATCGGGGATCCGAACTGGGAGCATTTCATGGAACTGGACGCAAAGCGTATCATTTTCAATTTGTCATTGTTTTCGTTTGCATTTCCTTTTTTTGTTTTTCGCTTTTTACGCCTCCCTTGGTCTCCCCCCCCTGCTGAACCAATGTGATTCTGTTACATGTTGCTCGTTCGCCGCCTTCGCATTCGCATTCGCTTTGCATGTCATTTGCATGACAAAAGAGCAAGAAAAAATGAGCGAAATGAGCGAAATGAGCTGCCAGCTGACGGCTAGGGCGAATCAATACAAAAACAAAAGCAACAACAAGTGACGAGACTATCAGATACCCATTAGGGAATGGGCAAGTTGACTGGTCAAGGGAAGTAGAAAAAAATCCTCATCAAATCAAAATCTTTTTTTGGTTTGTTGAACAAAATTAATTCAATTTGCCTCTATAAATATATTTATGTATATAACACTCCTAAGGGAATAGTTCTATAAATAACTACCACAACCTCAATACCTTATTCCCCTCGGTGTACAGTCAGCACTGATTGCGCTCATTCTCCCTAATTCACTGGGATTGATGTGCCAAAGCTTTGAGAGCAAAGGGTATTCCAACGAAACAATTCAGAATTCTTGGCCGAAAGTTGCGGAAACGTAATTGAAATACCGCGGATTAGAAACTAGCAATGCATCTCAAATCAACAGACAGGCAGGGGAGCGGAGAGGGGGACGGACAGACGGATGAGCAGCAAGTGGGACGTGGCAACATGCGAGCCACAAGAACAGGCTGCGCGGCTTAATACACAAATTGTTATTTAATTCGAGTAATTTTAATGGGACCTTCTGCCATGACAGGCGCAGGCGAGGCAGAGAGGGGGCGTGGACAGGGGAAGGAGGCCACAACGACGCTGACACAAATCAGAGCACGACCAGGCAGAATGAGCAGGACGAGGACAGGGGAGGAGGAGGAGGAGGAGGACGGCAGAGCTGGTTAGTTAACACGACTCTCAGTGACAGACACAAATGTCTGTTGTACGTGTGCGTGTGTGGGTGTGTGCGTGCGTGCGTGTGTGTGAGTCTGCGTGCTTGTGTGCAACACAACAGAGAGACAGAGAGAGATAGAAGAAGGGCAACTACGTTGCCAGTGAAATATTCTAAATAAATAAAATCAAAATTTCGTATGAGGACTCCCTCTCAGCCACCTCCTCCACCTCGTGTGCTCATCCTCATTCCGGGCCTGTCTGCGGCAATCGTCCATTGTCGGGATTTGCACAGACCTCCGCACACTCGGATGACTGCACAAGGCCCCTTGCCATGTGATCCAAATAAATATTTGATACAATCACAGTATATAGTTATTATTATTTCATTCGAGTTGCAAGAGATTTAGCCACAGACCCCAACAAACACCACGCCCACAACCGACCTGATAATGCTGCGTGGGCTCAGTTCAGTGAAGGGAATGAAGCATTATCAAATTTAGTCAGCTTTGTACAGCAGCATGCATAGGAAGACCAGGCTCGGAGCTAAACAATGTATAGTTTGTGTGGTCTGCCACGCCTCCTGAACCCTGTAACGATTGGTCAGAAATAAATGAATACATTGGCAACATTAATCCATCAGGAAGGCCGTTTTTGCTGATATGAAATCGATCCCATTGACATTTCTGTTCTGTATGCTGTGAAATTCTTTATTAACAAAATACATTCTATATTCATTCTACATTATTTCCTCTAAAAATGTGTGGAAAAGTAAATTGACCTTTCGCCGTTTAAAACATTTTCATGCAATTGAAAGGAAATCGAGAAAAAAGCAATCGAACAATTGAAATTGACCAATTCATTTTGCACAACACATCTTTAAACTGAAGTATATATACGTCTGAATACGTATATGTATGATATATGATATGATTCTGTCTGTCTGCAGATAATTTTACTTCGCTCGGTTAAGATAAATAGCCTGATAAAACTTGTGTGTGGCGACTTTTTCATTGATTTATTTTGAAAACTTTTGTCTGTTGACTTTTCATTGTTTTGCATACTCTTTGAATACATCTCTCTCTTTCTATCCCTCTCTTTGTCTTTCTCTAGCTAGCACGGGAGTATTCTTGAAGATGCCATTCCACTATTTCTCAAGCAGACGAGTTAAGAGTTCAAGTTTTGTACTTTCGTCGACAAATATTACAAAAAGTTACACTTATCTGTATGGAATATGTATATATAATCCCAAATTGCGGTTGAGAACCATACAGAGAGAGAGAGAAAGAGAGAGCGCACAGTCTTGAGGTTAAGCCTTAAAGTCTCTTAAAACTTTGAAGTTCTGCTAACCTAACTCTCTTTTCCCCCGTCCGTCTCCTCTCTCTCTCTCTGCATCGTCTTTCTTTTGCAGCGTTGATTAAAAGTTTATATTGAATGTTCAATCTCTTTGTCTTCACGCATATTCCATATAAATTCAGCTGCGTGGGTGCGTCAGGCTTTTGCTTTTCTCATTTTTCACGGGGTATTGTTCACCGAGGCAGAATAGAAATCACCAACAATTGCGTGAATATGTTTCTTAAGAAATGCAATTTAATAAGTCCGCCCAAAAATTTCGTTTAGCTTTGGGGCAAATGAATTTGCGAGGCTTTTCTGTGGTGATTTTGTGTGTACACACTCCCACACACACACGGTCTAATACACACACATGTGTACAATGAGTTGCTTTGGTATTCGAGAGCAGTGTCGTCTGCTGGATACCCTGTAAAATGTTATTGCTTGAGGTCTGATTGAAAGTAACTTGGGGATAAGTGTGGGCATGCTCTTCAGGGAGGAAAGCCTCTAAGAAATTGCCACAAGGGAAACTGCGAGTCACCTGCTCATAAGTCGTGCCTCCCTCTGCCACTTGAATGTAGCTGCAGAGCATGAGCAGTCCATCAATTATATTAAAATTCAGACGGAATGCAAAGTGCGAAATTACGCGCAAGTCGTGCTGCCTACTGACTGTTTTCCTTGGCCACATTTGCAACGCTAAGCCGTGCTGGCGATGCTGGAGGCTAACGCTTAAAGCCGCCCACAAAGGCCACAAAGAGGAGGGGGTGGGGAGGGGAAGGGAGGGCGAGCACAGGCATAAGGCAGCCCCCGTTTACGAGCTACTTAGGTAAATGAATGCACACACAATATTCTGATACACTTTGTGCACACACACGGAAACGGGCAGGGGGAGGGGAGGTAAGGAAGAGGGGCTCGGGTACGTCCGCAGTCCATAGACCACAGATGAATCAAAGCAAGCTCAACATTTCAATTGCAATTGCTGAAGGCAGTTGTAGTGGTAGATACAGTTAAATAGACACAGATACAGACACAGACACAGATACAGATACAGCTGTGGATGTGGCCAGGCAGACTTACCCTGCGAGAACTGGATGAGCTTGCAGAGAAACTCGCCAAAGATGAAATTGCGCAGCAGAGTTCCCACCAGGGTAACGGGCATGCAGAGCACGCCCAGCAACATGTCCGAGATGGCCAAGTTGAGCAGGAAAAGATTGGTGATGGTGCGCATGCGACGATTCTGCACCAGTGTGGAGATGACCAGCAGATTGCCGAGCACAGCACAGAGCAGGATCACGCTGTAGCTGGGTATCAACCAGACGGGCATCTCGGTGGCGCTAGTGGTAGAGCTGCTGCTGCTCCTACCGCTGCTGCTGCCAACGGTGCTGCTGACGCTTGTCTCGGTCTCCCCACTCTCGGTGATTAAAAAGAAACTGTTGCTGGCCAGAGCATCCTCCTCATAGCTGGTACTGCCGTTGGCCATGCCGGACTGCTGCTGCAGTGATTCGTTGAGCGGCGCCAAGGACAGCGAGACAATGTGACTGGCAGCGCTGCGTGCGTTTGCATAGTAGTCGAGCAGCGTGCGGTAGGCGGACGTAGTCTCCGTTGGGCGCCCTCCCACTCCTCCTCCTGCTCCTCCTCCTCCTCCGGCTGCTTCCGTGCTGACACTGTACATGGGTAACAGGCTGGGGAACTGCAACTGGAATCACTTCAATCGATTACACTTCGCTCTGGGTTTGTTCACTGAGATTCCGTTCGAGGGTCTGCACTGGACGCCACTGCATGTTACACTGCACAAATTGCACTGAAAAAAAGTCGTTCTCGTTGTTGTTGCTGTTGTTGTTGCTGTTGCTGCTGTTGTCGCTGTCGTTGTCGTGTTTCGTTGCTTGCTGCACGCAGCAGAGTCGCGCGCGCGCAATTGTTTCTCAGTTGGTGCAACGCGATGATTATTCTTCGTATGTTGGAGACGAGTCCACGACGCCCACGAGACGCCGACGTCTGAGCGTCAACGTCGTCGCTAACTGGCGCGCTTCGCTCTGGCTGTTTACCGTTACGTTGAACGTGTCGTTGGCAACTGGTCGCCCCCGAACGGGACTTGTGCTGGCGCCTGCGTTGCCGTTGCCAGCGAACTCACCACACGCCCACGTGCAACATGCGCCCAGGCAACATGTGGCCGCGCAACAGGATGCCTGACAACATATTGAAAAGGCAACACAAACTGTTGCCACCACGAAGATGTTGCCAGCCGAAGACGAGTAACGGTCAATTTTTAAATTTTTGTAAATTACCATAGTATACTTTTAGGGTGGAATGCAGTTAATTATGAATGCATACTTTTGAGCTGGCGATGTTTTCTCTCGCTCGTTTCCCAAGACACAATCCCATTTGTGTCCCGGATAACAGAATGAGGTATGCACTGTAGTGCTAAGCCAAGACACGACTCAATTCTTTTAGGACACGATCCTCAGTTTACTTGATACTTCATTTAGCGATATTCATTATTATTTCTTCCGGTATATCAGTATATTTTTTATTTTTCATATAATTTTGGTTTTTAAACAAATTTTGTTTTAATCCGATTCCCATTCAAAAATTGGGCACCGACCTTTAATGACTCACTCCAGGGACAAAAGTGCGATCAGAAATTTTTCGATTTATATGGCTAAAGTTAGATTGAGGTCTCAAATAAGGATACAAACTAATACACTTATTTCACACACTTAACATTAGTTTTTTATTTTGTTTAAAAAAATTTTCTTTATATTTATAAGTGTAGGTGGGTGCGTATTCACTTCTTGCGCTCATACTGGAACCTATAGACGGGCGCACTGTCCTTGGTGCCGCGTTTCTCTCTCTTCGGTTTGAGTAGGCGTGGCTGTTTGAGGGCCTTCTTTATTTCCAGCTTCTGTTTGACCACGCTCAACTCCTTTACACGTTCTTCACGTTTCTTCAGTTCCCGTAATCGCTGCTGTCTGGATTCGTTGGTGTCACTCACCCCCTGAAGGATAGATAAGTTCTCTCGGTAATTCGATGCAATCATGTTAATTGAATTGAATTGGAAGCTTACCTCTCCTGCCTCTGCTGCCTGCACACGATCGCCCAAGGACAAGGATTTAATTGGTCGTCCTTTCTCGTCGAAGGTTATCCGCTTGTTTGCCGCAGCTGTGCCATCTACATCAACAAGCGTGGCACGCAGGCGCTCCATCTTACGGCGCTCCACGGTCAGCTTCATCTGAACGTACTTGAGATCCTGTGTCTGCATCAGCGCCAACTGCTCGGGCGTGTGCTCGTCCTTGGCGTCCTTCTCGCGATGCACATCATCATCGAGCTTTGAGTTGATCATGTGATGGTAGAACTCATCGGGATTTTTGTTGAGAGCGCGTTTGTGCAGCAGCTTTAATGTCTTCTCCTTGCGGTGCACATCTTCAGCTCGCTTCTTGTAGTCCTTCTTCTTCTCGAGCAGACCGAGGTGCTGTCGTGTTTCGGGCTGGTGACGCTCACGGTGCACCTTTTGGTTGCTCTTTGATGCCTTCTTCCAAGACGACATGATTCAATTCACCGTTGCAATGACTTAAAATAATAGCAATTGTTTACAAAAACGTGCTACACGCGAAGCCGAAAACAGAAGCGCGAGCTGCGTTAACAGAATTCAAGTCAGCTGTTAACGCAAATATTATTTCGATAACAATTTATTTTTTATCGGTCGTTGGGGCAGTGGCAGTAAATATAAGTTTATAATTTTGTTAATTACAAATTAAACTAACGCAGTACCGTACTAATTTTAAAATTTGTTTTCTTCCATTCATATATTTAAATAACTTGCTTTTGCTTACAAAATTGCAAAACAGAGCTCATAACATGTGGAGCATCCTGTTAACTTGTGGAGTTTCCAGTTAAACATGTATATCGTGTATCGATAAGCAGTCAGCTGTGACAGTTGTATTGCTTGACGCGCACTGACACCGACACGTGCATTTGAATTTTTGTACGACAGATTCAGTTTTCGTTTTTTCATTTCAGTTGTAACTTGCTACAAGTCAGTGCAACATCGAAAAAAAAAAATCTGGAAAAAATCCAAAATGGTTAAAAAGAAAATTGACAATCGCATTCGCGTGATGATTGAGAATGGCGTTAAACTTGGCCATCGCACCATGTTCGTCATTATAGGAGACAAGGCCCGCGATCAGGTGCCAATTCTGTATGACATCTTGACAAAATCGACGGTAAAAGCCCGTCCAACCGTGCTCTGGTGCTACAAGAACAAGGACGAGGCCATATCCAAGTGAGTACTAAGCCTTTTCACTCTTAAACCATTGCTAAATTGAATATATATTTTAATTGTATTACAAAAGCCATGGTAAAAAGCGAGCTAAGAAAATCGCCATGGGTAAGATCGATGTGAATGAGGCTGATTTATTTGATTCGTTTCGTGTGGCTACCACCATACATGGTCGCTACTATTCCGAGACACATGCCATATTGGGTCGCACCTACGGCGTCTGCGTTTTGCAGGACTTTGAGGCTTTAACTCCAAATCTACTGGCTCGGACAGTGGAAACCGTCGAGGGCGGCGGCTTGATTATTCTTCTGCTGAAGACTCTGCAGTCGCTCAAGCAGCTCTACACCATGAGCATGGATGTGCACAAGCGCTTCCGCACTGAAGCTCATCAGACTGTCACTTGCCGCTTCAACGAGCGTTTGATTCTCTCGCTGGCTGACTGCCAGCGTTGCCTGGTGGTCAACGATGACCTGACTGTGTTGCCACTCAGCTCCAAGACTATCAATGTGGAGCCAGTCAATGTAAGTATGAGCGTAGTACACTATTTACCTTACCTTCAATTGCTTCCCTTTGCTTTCCTCGACAGCCGGGAGGCATTGGAATCTCTGAGAACGAAAGTAGCCTAAAGGAGCTCAAAGAGAGCTTGATGAATGTGCAGCCCGCTGGCGCACTGGTTTATCTCTGCAAGACCTATGATCAGGGCAATGCAGTGGCCCAATTTATTGAGGCTCTGGTTGACAAACAACTAAAGCCTCCAATTTCTTTGACTGCAGCTCGTGGACGTGGTAAATCCGCTGCTCTGGGTCTGTCCATTGCTGCTGCTGTAGCCTTTGGCTATGTGAACATATATGTCACATCACCTCATCCCGAGAATTTGATTACACTCTTTGAGTTTGTGCTGAAGGGCTTCGATGCACTGGAGTATCAGGAGCATGCCGACTACACTATTATTCGTAGCACCAATCCGGACTACAAGAAGGCCATCATCCGCCTTAACATAACGCGCAACAGCCGCCAGACCATACAGTATATTGCACCTACCGACACTCACCTCTTGAATGCCGCCGATCTAGTGCTAATCGACGAGGCAGCTGCAATTCCATTGCCGCTGGTTAAGAAGATGATGGGGCCTTACCTCATTTTCATGGCTAGTACCATCAATGGCTACGAGGGCACAGGCCGTTCGCTGAGCCTAAAGCTTATTTCACAGATCCAAAAGGAGAACAACGCACGTCCGCCGCTTACGCTGGAGGAGTCCATTCGTTATCAGTCCAACGATGATATCGAACGTTGGCTAATCAACTTGCTCTGCTTGGACGCCAGCACTGTGGCCACCATCAATTCCGGCTGTCCCACTCCCGGTATGTGCGAATTGTACTACATTAATCGCGACGCCCTGTTCTCCTACCACAAGGCTGCCGAAACCTTCTTGCATCGTTTGGTGTCCATTTACGTGTCTTCGCATTATAAGAACACCCCCAACGATCTGCAAATGATGAGCGATGCTCCTGCACATCACTTGTTCTGCCTGCTGGGCCCCGTGCGCCGCATGGATCAGCTACCTGAGATTCTAGTCGTCATACAAGTCGCCCTCGAGGGTCAAATATCGGCAAAGAGCATTAGTGACTCGCTTGGTCGCGGCAAGAAGGCTGCTGGCGACCTAATACCCTGGAACATAGCCGAGCAATACGGAGATCGTGACTTCCCCAAGCTGTCGGGCGTGCGCATTGTTCGTGTGGCCACACATCCAAACTATCAGCGCATGGGATATGGCAAGCGTGCCATTCAGCTGCTCATGGATTACTATGCACGTCGCCATGCCGATCTGGAAGATAATCCCCTCGAGGAGAACAATGGTATGTTATGAATTTCAGTTGCCAATCATTCAAGTTCTAATCATCTCTGTCTTTTCTTCCTTGTAGCTGGCATTGTGGAGATTGAGGAGAACGAGATAAGTCTGCTCAAGGAACAGATACGTCCACGCAAGAGCATTCCAACTTTGCTACAGCGTCTGCACGAGCGCGTGCCAGAGCCAGTTGATTATGTAGGCACTTCCTACGGCCTCACTGCGGGTCTACTGAAATTCTGGAAGACCGCCGGCTTTGTGCCCGTCTACCTTAGCCAGAAGGCAAACGAACTGACTGCTGAGCACAGCTGCATCATGCTGCACACCCTAGACACAACACCAAAGCCCTGGCTGAATCTCTACTACCAGGATTTCAAGCGTCGCGTCCTTAAACTGATGGGCAAAACATTCAGGGAGTTCGAAACAAAGCTCTGCCTGTCCCTGCTGAAGAACAAGTCGGTAAAGGGAGCCGCGTCGGATGCATTGGACAAGCGCACACTGGACGTTTATTTCTTGCCCTACGATCTGCAGCGTCTGGAGAACTATGCTCGTCAGCAGGCTGAGTTCCGACTTATCCTTGATCTGCTTTCGGACATTGCGCAGCTCTATTTCCAAGGCCGGCTCCAATCGCTGAAGCTAGATCTGGTGCAGAAGGCAGTTCTCTTAGGTCTGGGCATACAGGGCAAGACAGTTGATGCTCTGGGGTTGGAGCTGAACATGCCCGGCAATCAGCTGCTGGCCAAATTCTTCGATGCCATGAAGAAATGCAATCAATGCTTCCGCGATGTGATCGAGGAACATGTCGAGAGTGGCATGTTGACAGAGCAACAGCTGCCACGCGGCGAGGATCTGCAGCCACTGTCGCTCTCCATTAACGAGGAACTTGAGAATTCCGCCCAGAAGCTGAGCAAACAGCAGCGCAAGGAGTTGAAGCGTCTAAAGGCCGAGGCCTTGGACGAGTATCAGATTAAGGGCACCGAGGAGGATTGGTCCAAGGCCCTGCAGACAAATGGCAAAAAAGCCACTGCTGGCGCCGGCAGCGGCCTCATCTCAGTCAAGAGGTAAGGTAGCTATCAAACTGAAAGGAGACGCAAAGCATCTGCTCTCTCGCTCGCACACACGCACACCTCTTCTCTCTCGCTCTTGTTCATGCTGCAAGCTGACTTATTTCTTCGTCTTCAAACTATTTGTAGCGGATCCAAGCGTCTGGATGCACCCATCGAATCACCAAAGGAGGATCCCGCCCTGGGGCCACCACAGAGCAAAAAGAAGAAGAAGAACAAACTAGGCATGGGCAAATCGTTGATTTAAGTCTGTTATTTTAGTAGCTTGTTTTATATAGGTTGCGTAAAAATAAAATAAATTGACAATTGCCTAAATCTTGATGGTGTCCTTGTTGGCCTTAGCGGCGGCTGCTGCTGCCTTGCGCTGATCCCGCAAGTCTTGATAGCTAACGCCGGGCTCCTTGTGTGATTCGCGCGGGAAACGCTTCACCTTGGACTTCTTGCGCGTGACGGCTACTGTTGTGGGCAGTATGTTGCGCTTCTGCAGCAGCTTGAATCGATCTGTGAGCAGGTTGCTCTCGGGCTTAACGTTGCGTAGATTTCCAGCCAGATCCTCGGGCATGTTCACATCCAAATCTGGCTCCTCGAACTTGTGCTTTCCAAGTCGTTTCGTCTCGAGCTTTTTGGCTTCCGCCCTCTGCTTGCGGCGCTTCTTTAGTTCGTTCAGCTCTTCTGCCTCCTCTTTGATTTCGTTACGAATGGACTTGATTCTGCACAGCAGGAAAAGCACATTAGGATGCAGTCCAACAGATATAATCGGTTGATTCCGGACTTACCTGATCAGATCAGCGGTCTGCTTCTTGAGGGCCTTTTTGATGTCATGTTGACGTTGCAGCTCCTTCTGTTTGAGCTCTTTGTTGCGTGCCTGTTTGCTCTTCTTCTTGTTTTCCACGGGTGCATTCACTGTAGAATAAGCGTTGTCAGTTGCCTGCTGCTCATCTTCATCCTCTGATGCGGGATTTCCCCCCTCTGACTCTGGAATGCCCTGGCTCATCTCAATTAAATGACGCTTGTCGCGCTCTTCGGGCGTCACTTTGCTGAACATGCTGGTTGTGACACGCTTCAGATGCTTCTCCTTCTTGATGATGCCCTCCTCACGTTCTGTAACCAGTTCCAGCAGCTCCTGATGTGCCTTGAGCGATGGATTGTAACTCATGCCAGGATGCGGTGCCTCAAACTTCCTGCAAAGGAAACACATTTAGAAAACTTCATTCCATTTTCTTTCCCTTTGCTGATTGGACTTACTTGGCCTTTGTGGTGTTGTGATGGAGACTCGCATGCGTTTTGACCAGTTTGCGACCCACGTTACCGACAACGTGCAACGCCAAGTCTCTGCTAATCCAGCCCTTCTCATCCTTAAGGCCAGGCATTTTGTCGCGAAAGTCCTCCTCCTGCCAAATGTCCTTGTCCACTTGGACGCCACGCTTGCGCTCCTTGTTCGCCTTCAGGCGATTCTCCAGTTTCTCGTAGTAAAGTCCACGATCACTGTTGGCCTGTCGATGACGTCCCTTGGTGGGATTGATGACCTCCTGCTCGATGTTGCGACCGCTCTTCTTTTGACGCACTTTGTTGCTGTGTGTGACGCACATAGTGAGGATGATGATTGCTCTACGCATGAATCCACTGATGCTTACCGTTTTACAATGGGATCCTCCACTTTGGATGTGTTCTCTAACGCTAGATACGTGCGCATCGGTTTCAGTGCGTTCAATTTGCGCTTCTGCTTCGCGCTAAGCACAGTCGACGCCGGTTTCCGTGGCGCGGCATCTACGACAAACAGCTCCTCATCCTGTTTCTGTGTGAAGGTGCTGCAAGGGTACCACGTTGTTAGCTCTCACATTGTTTACAACCGCAGTCGTGCTTACCCGACACGCTCCTCTTGGCGCTGATTCTCTAAGAATTCTTCCACATCTTGTATGTCTGTTTTGCGCCACGCGGATTTGTTTTTCTTTGAAATGCGCTTTCTCTTAGTCTTCTCCGAATCTAGCGCTGCCATGGCGCTTTAACTATATCAATTACAAAGTGAACTGCAAAGAAAACAAAATTCCAATTTCTACACGTGCAATATGTTGACGTTACACAGCACTGAACTCAAACTGTTCGACAGCACTGCTGAGACAGTGTGTGCGCTGTGATCAGCTGTTTAGTAGGCCATGGACGACACGTTCAAACCAGTGCCGTTAAACTCATAAAGTAAATTTTTAACTTATAATTTGAATCAATTATTCACTTGTTAAATGTGTTTTTACTGTATGTTAAATGTAACTAACATAATAAATACTTGGCTTTAAGTTGAAATTAATATATTGAGAACAAATATAATGAGAGGTTTTATCATTGTATATATAACAATATAGAATATTTGCAAATGGTTTATGTTTGCATTATAAATAACTATGATTTACAAGTATTTACAGTAATGGAAATAGGGTGATTTAATCATATTTAAACGAATTCTCATAGTTTAAAACAGATTGCCAGCCAATTTCAGGGATTTATTAAGAGAGAGATTTATTTGTTTGCAGAGTTGTTTTTGCAGAGTATGTGTTTGTTGTTTATTTATGATTAGATTAGATTTACTTGGAAAAAATAAGAACAGCAGGCAACCTGTACGTGGCTGTGCTTAGCATAATCGGCCATGTGTGCTGCCACGGAATGCCCACCCGTGATTACGTTCAAAAACAGCTGCTGGCAGGGGTCATAAGGCGCCAAATCAAAAAAATTACATTGTCTTACAGGGCAAACAAATACTGTTGGTATTTTTCAGCCGCATGGGATGCGACCACACCGAACACTTTGATAAAGCCGTGTACAGTTTTGTTATCTACAGCTGCGTGGGTGTTATACGGTTCTCCTTGTTAGCCAATTAGCGGTGTCTTTTTGGCGGTTAATTTGAAGCACAGAAGAAATTGAAGTAATTTTTTGGTGATTCCACAATTAGCGCACAGTGTCACGAATAGTTCTGGTCACGTCGCCTGCTACGCCGGTTAATTGACCTTATCACGAATAGTAACAGGTACGTAAGTGTGTATCTTTTTTCGATTGAGTGTGTGTGTGTGTGTGTGCTTCTGTGTTTTGTCTGACGTGTACCAAACAAAACGCGACAAACTGTAATGATTCACTATCAGCCCGAGATTCGCCTTTGCTTGATTGGGGCTGGAAATCTTATCAAATCTTGATTTCACTCAAGCCTCTGGCTTTGCATTTATAAATCCAGCTTGATTCCGGACAGAACACTCAGTAGGAATAGTAAATCCACAATGAGCGCACCCACATTTGCCGACATCTCCGCCAAGTTCAATGAGGAAACGCTGGACGAGATCATTCGCAATGCTGGCGGCACCAAGCACACCTCGTACAAGTTCGGCGAGGGCGGAAAAAAGGGTGACTCCTATCTGAGTCGAGTGTTCCGCATTTGTGTGTACGGCGTGAAGGAGGAGGGTGAAGAGCTCGAGGTGAACGTCATTGTCAAGGGCATGCCTGCCAACCTGCACAGACGCCGCTTGTTCCGCTCTGTGGACTTCTTCCGCAACGAGATTAATTTCTACACCAAGGTCATCCCAGCGATTGAAGAGTTCCAGAACTCGCGCAAGCCCAAGCCAAAGAATCCCTTCGTGGAGTATCCCAAGTGCTATGCATTCCTCTGTGATGGCGTCAACGACTTCATTGCCCTCGAAGATGTTGGTTTCCGTGGCTATCGCTCACCCAATCGGTAAGTAAGGCTACAGTCAATAAGAGAACAGTCAGCTAACCTCTCGATCTGCCTCTTCTCCAGCATGAGCTACATTACGCTAGAGGATGCTCTGCTGATTCTACGTGCAATGGGCCGCTATCATGGCGTTGCATTGGCCTTCCGTTCGCTGGATGAAGCCGCCTTTGAGAAGGCTGGCGCTGCCTTGGAGGAGACATACTACAGTGAGAACACGCGCGAATGGTATCAAGGTTTCCTGAAAGTGGCCATCAATGTGGCCACCGATGCCGTGTCGAAGACATTCCCGAACACCAAGTACGAGACGCTGGTGAAGAACTATCTGCAGCCGCAGCTGTACGACGACATGATCAATCTGGTCTCCACGCGCTCCAAGCTGAGTGTCTTCGGCCATGGCGATTGCTGGACACCCAACTTCCTGACCAAATACAGCGACGAGGGAGTGGCAGAGAAGATCATCATCATTGATTTCCAGTTGGCGCGCACCGCCTCCGTTGCCCTGGACATCAGTTTCTTCCTCTACTCCACCACCAGTCAGCAGTTGCGCGAGGAGCACTATGACGAGCTGTTGCGTGCCTATTTGGAGAGCGCGCAAGAGCTCATCAAGGATCTGGGAGGCGATCCTGAGTCCGTGATCACGTGGGAGACACTGCAAGAAGAGCTGAAGCAGTTCGCAAGATTCGGTTGCGGCATGGGCATCGAATCGTTGCCACTGTCGCTCATCGAGGACGAAGAATTGGCTGATCTGGATGCGATCACTGAGAACGCAGTGCTCACCGATGTCTGGGCCCTGAAGCCCTTCGAGCAGCCCGCCAAGCAACAGCGCATCGCTGAGGTATTCAAGCATGCCATCGACCAGGGCTACATTAATTAGACCGAACGGTCCTAGCCAATTAAAGATTCCTCCACCCAGACGCGCACAAGTGCCAAGACAATATTGACAAGATTTTATGTTCGATCAAAGCTCAAGGAATCAAGCACTAATGGTATTACGTATTTTTCACAAATGACCTGATAAAAGATGAACTCAACCTCAATTCAAATAGATATTGTTGCTTACTTAGAGGGTTCAGAATATCCTCTTATTCTACCGATCAACCCCAAAGTATGCAGTATCAGAAAGCAACAAAATATACTACAATATTAAATAAAATAATATAGAAAAGAAACCACTTATCATAACTATAAATATTCTGATTTGATATTATAAAATAATAATGATATAATTAATATATATTATTTGATTTATTATGAATAAAAAAAAGGCACAAAAGCAAGAGAGTCCAAAGGCTCTCTTATAATGTTCAGGAGTTAGGCAGAATAAGGCGAAAGAGTATGAAAGAGGGATAGAGAGAGAGAAACTGTCGGGTTAAGATCATCGATCCACCCCCAACATCAGCAAGTTCACTCTCTTTCGCTCTGTCTGTCTCTCTCTCTCTCTTGTTCAGCTAACGCTCTCAAACGAACTCAGGCAGTGATGCCATCTCTGAATAGAAAAAGTCAGCTCGAAAGAATTAATGTTGTATAAGTAATCGATTTTGTCAATGTCTTTCTCTCTCCCTCTTTTCTTACATCTGAATGTCTGAATTACTCATGGAATTTATAATAATCGAATTTAAAAAGAATCACGTTTCAAAAGTGAATTTTAAATATCAAACTGTTAGGTGTTTAATTGTTGTGGAATTTTCGTAAATAAATGTTATCAGTATATCACATCTAAATATTGGAGGCGCATTGAATAAATGTTGTTTTATTCTTTATTTGAGAAAATCTTGTATGTTTTCATAAATTTACAATATTGTTGGATTATATATATTTGACAGTATATGTTTGTATTTTATTTATTTTTATGCATTTTGTATACGTATAATCTTAACTTGATATAATAAATGTGTGTGTAATATCCAAATTATTAAATTTTTATTTATGCTCAACCTCTTTTCCTTACAAGTTTCGGTAAAATCCCTTCTAGCCATTTTCCGCTAACAAAGTTGTCGATAAAAAGGCCAACCGGCACGCAATTGCCCACCACATGGGCAACACTGGCGGCGGCGCGGCGTCGCCTAACACGAGCATCGCTAGCGTTGCATGCCTCAGTCTCTTCACGCACGCGACGAGCTGCGGATCATCGTTGCGATCGTCGAACCAAATACCAAAACTAACTAAGAAAATACTACAAAAAATACCAATAATACAAGCGTATTTTGAATTGTAAAATTTTTTTGAATTTTTTTCCATATTTTTTTAAACAATTTCGAAAATCTTCTCGAATCGCATGTGAAAAACGACGGCAGTGGAAAAACGATGCCATTGCCATGCCTGGTTTGCCTACACTCGCTTACACACACACACACACACCCGCACACACAGGCACAGGCACACACCCACACACAGACACACTCGTAGTTCTGCATAGAATGCGAATTGCTCTCGATGCGTTAGATTAGTAGTGAAGAGTCGCGAGTGTTTTTCAAGTTTTGCGCGTTTTTTTTATTTTATTTGCCGCCGGGAAACTGTTTTCCACACATCGAAATGTACAAAAGAATCCAGCGAAAGGCCAGAGGAAAGCCCAAAATAATCGAGTGAAATGTATAAGATTGATTGATTGATCGATTCATTGCCGGATTGATCCATCGCAAAGTGTGACAGACGCGCCAATCTAAAAAAAAAAAAAAAAAAAAAAAACAAATTAAAATGTTCGCAACAAATTGAGAAATCGAGCATCGCAAAAAAAGGAAGAAGGAAAATAAATTCGACGAGCAAAATCAAAATAAGAAGATATAAAGCAAAGGGAGAAGAAAAAGGGAACACGAAAAAAAGTGAGTTATGTTGTATTTAAGCACTACACACACACACAAACACACATATGTTTGCGACAGATCATAATCATATTTTACTATATGCGGACAGACAGACGGACGGACAGGCAGGCGGACAAGCAGAGCCGGGAGCAGAGCATGAGCCGAGCATGAGCTTTGCCACGGTCTGTTGTGGTTTGGGTTTGGGTTTGGGTTATGATGATGGTTCGGCCCGGTTTCGGAAGCAGTTGATGATCTCTCTGGAGCTAGCTCCCTCTCGCTCGCTCGCACTGCCACGGCCGTTTGTTAATCACCGGGAACAGAACAGGAGTGAGGCCGAGCTCGAGCTGGGTCTGCAGCCGAAATGGAATGGAATTAAATTAAATCAAATGATAAAAAATATAAATCGAGTGTAGAAACAGTGGCAGCCCTCTGTGCCAGTGCGCAAAACAAAAACAAAGCAACAACAACGAACCAAATGAGAATTGAAATCAGAAGCTGAAGCCGACGCCGACGCTGACGCCGATGCCGCCGCCGATGCCGACGCCGAAGCTGTGGCTGTAGCTGAATCTGAATCCAAATGTGAAACCCTCCTCCCCCCCATGGTCCATGAAAAATGACAGATTGACGCACTGACGGACGGACGAACTGGCATTAGGGGCCAGAGCCGAACTAATAGATCTGCTCTCGTATCCAAACGATATGCGAGTACAGGCACACAAACACAGAGAGAGAGAGAGAGAGAGAGAAAGAGAGAGAGGGCACTGCCATAAAGCGCAAGAGCGGAAGGAAAAGGGCCAAAGGGTAAACATCTAGAAGGGAGTCGGGCAAAGGGCAAGGGGGAATAGGGAATAGGGAAGAGGGGAAGGGAGTCGGCACTTGTTACTATGCTCCTGCAACCGGTTGCCGTCCATAAATAAATAGAGAAATACATTGAACTCGGTCTGGCATTGCTTACATAATGCGAGTCCCCTTTTCCATTTCGAAATGTCAGAATTCTGTCAGTCTGTCCGCACTGTCTGTGCCTGACAGTGTAAAAATAAGTTGCTTGCCCTCGAATCTGCATCGCCAGCTGTATTTGTAGCTGTGGTTGTAGCTGCTGCTGTATCTATATCTTTAGCTGTAAATGTATCTGCATCTCTGGCTGTCAGCGAACATCCGCTAAGATTCTCAGTCCCTGGCCAAATAATCGGCAAATCGATATGAACATAGAGCAATATACTGGCTACCTTCCACGTTCTACCTTCTCTCTTATGTTACCATAATATACATTGTAGAGTTCTATCTCCTCACAGGCTATATACAATAAAGATCTGCCTTTCCACTCCTATAGAAAGAACTGTAGACTTTTCCAAGATCTGCAACTTATCCTTAAATACTATAAACAATCCCAAGTTGCGAATTCGAAAACTGAACAACTTTTAAATGCCCGATACTTTTGGGCTCAGACTTGAGGAACTCATTCATTTCGATCTTATCTAATGATACCCTCTTTATATGCATGGTACATTACGTGTATATCCATTGACTTTTCACCTTCAACAGGGCATGCCACAGTCGAGCATACTAAGTTGTCGGATTGTTGTTTATCTGGCTGATTTGCGATTTTTTTGATAAATCATTTGCATTTTGTGTGGGGGATTTTGAAGCTCTTAACATCGTAAAAAAACAATGTCTGGTTATCTGTCTCAGGAATTCAATTATCGTATAGATATGTATATATCGTATATGTATACTTGCGCTATATGTACCGCTTATTTAGTCGATCAATGGACTTGGCATGAAAAAACAGCTGTCGCCTCGCACTCAGCTATTTTAGCTGCTTTCAGCATTCTTGTTTACCCAAAGTTTCGAGATTAACTGTGAACAAAGAATTGAAAAGATTTGGATATATTATTTATTTAGAAATTCATTTCCATTTTCAATACTTGCCAGCTGGCAGTTCGTAGTGCTCTCGGGTATTCTGATAGGTCGGAATATACTCTAAAATAAGGTTCTGTTATTTTTGTCATAATTGTTTCTAATATGATATATTATAGCTTCATTTGAAAATCGATAAATATATATAAATATAGAAAAGCATTTATCGGATTTATTAATTTACTATCTAGGAAGTGTATTTGTTGTTCGCTGAGCTTCAATCTGTTTTATATTTACATTCAAATTTCGCAAGCTTATTTGAGCACACACTTGCACACGTACCCCCATACACACACACTCACACACACACACATATACACAAACAAACACACACTCACACACTCACTGCGAGCAGATAGACAAATGTCAGACAACTAACTGAAAAGCTCTAAACAATTCTACTAAATTGTTGTTCAAATGCCGCTGATCACTCTGCGTTGTTCTTGTTGCTGCAGCTGATGTTGTAGTTGTTGTTGCTGTTGTTGTAGTTGTTGCTTTTATTATGCTTGTTGTTGTTGCTGCTGCTGTTGCTGTTGCTCATGGCGCGTTTCATTAAATTGTTGCCGTTGCTCATGGCAACGTTTTAATGGTTTGTCGCGTTGGAATTTACACAACAATGAAACAGCAAAAGCAAAAAAAAAAAAAATAAAAAGCGAAAAAAATGAAATGAATGAAAAACAAAAAAAAAAGACCAGAACAACAAGTAGCACTAATAAACAACAAAAACAATCATGAGCATTCAGTTGACATTTTAATAAATGCCGCCGCCTGGCGATGATCGTCGCCTGGAGAAATTCTTTTTGTCTTCAACGCTTGTCCGAAATTAAATCTCCGAAGATTTTAATTCAAATGATTGCGGCATTACTTTTTTTTTTATGATAAACATATGTAACATTATTAATATCCAGCGAGGATATACTCTGTAATGTTAAGAACTGTTTCAGTTGGATTTGAAATGAAATTTAGAATTCACAAAAAATAAAGAGAGGTAGATAGATGGAGCTCGGAACTCTTGCATAAGGAAAGTATCATATTAAAGTATTCTTGGATTTGGCAACATTTGCCAACTTTTTGGGAGCAGAACTTTAGGTTTTCGGTGATGCAGAAATAGTCTTTGGATTTGGTAATTGCATATGCAGAATGTGGCCCAAATGACTGATGTGCGAAGGGAGCTACATGACTAGCAAGTACACTTTGAGTATCTTCATAAGTACTTAAAGAACCTAAAAAGAAACAATCCATGAACTCTTGAAATGGACTCGTTTTGATCGGCTTAATCATGTTAAAATAATCAATACATTCATGTAAAAAAAATGATATAAAATCCTTGATATATTCGTATCTAAAATGTTCAGTATATTTATATCTAATAAATCTTCTAAAATATTCGCTATATTCATGTCTAGTAAACATGTTCACACATTCAATATATTCATATCTGCTAAAGGACGCAATATCGATTTTGCTTACTTGGCTTACGATGCTGATTTACCTCGACTGAGTGACCCATTTCGAGGACTGATACGCTGGCTCGGTTTCAATTAGCTACGGACTGAAAGTGCAACATGATTTAAATTGCTGTCACTGTCAGTTGTCGCTTGTCGCTTGTCCGACAACGGCGATAACAACACAGCAACCAGACACACAAGGCGCACCAAAATGTATCTTATAGATACATGTATCTGATATAATAATCTCGGCATGCACGACCAGAGACTGTTGCAGCTTTTTGTTGTTGTTGTTGTTGCTGCCCCACTGTCTCTGCTGCTGCTGACTTGCCACACGCCACACAACTATGGCCTGCTTTGGCGCTGACGTTGAGCATGTGTCGCGCAGAATGCGGAATTTCTGGGCAGTCTACACAAGTGGTGCAAGTACCATACTGCATGCACCATGTCTGGGCAGATCTGTCACTGTGCGCTAAAAATACTGGGACAACGCTTTCTGTGCATTCACAGCGACTTGAGTTCTCTAGCCTTTTGCTGGCCAAGATCAGGAGCAGGTTGAACAACAATCGTCAGGTCAGGGACGTGAAGTTCAATGAGAAACTGGAGTGTGTTGGGGGTGCAGAGAATGCAGGCAAGAGAAAGTACTAACAACAGTCGTTATAATACATACATATATTCAAATATTCAAGTGATCAATCCGAATGTCAGTCTGAGTAAATCTTCTTTCTAAAAAAGTATTTCTGAAAAATTAAAAAATAACACTGAGTAAATCTTTCCCTGCCATACATCAAGTGCAGAGTAATTGGAAAGTATTATAACAGTTGTTTAATCAATCTAAATACAATATATATTCTTGATCATACTGAGTAAATCTTTCCCTGACATAAATCAAAGAGACACAGCCAACTGGCACAGCTACACAAGGCCCCATCAACTTAGATCTTGCTCAATGTTTCTTTTGTGGACTGCCTAATTGAGCAACTGACAGAGTTGGGAATGGGAATGGATTGGGGATTGTGGATTGTTAAGTTGGTCAAACATCAAAGCAAGGCACACTGCTGGTCATGGCAAATGGCACACTGCCTACGGATACGGATACGAGGGCATCTAATAGATACATTTCTGGCCATTTGGCTTCGCACACGTAGCAGCGTAGGCCGGAACTATGTACTGGCAGTTGGTGGTGCTGGTGGATGTCGCAAGTTGAACTCATCATCATGCAGTATGCGTTCAAATTTGATTTTAATAGTCGCTGTCAATGGGGCGTGGCTGGTGCACTGGGCGCACCTGATAGGAAATGTCGAAAGCCTTATATTGTAGGTTGCTTTTCCAATTGGAAATTCATTGGAAGCTCGAAATTGTTGATCGAAAACGAGCCTAATGATGTCCCTCCCCCCCCTTGTGCGGCAAGTTCCCTTTGGACCAATTTGTTCAATTTACCGAATTGTCTCTTAAGTGATCTCTCTGTCATCGAGATCATTCAGGAAAGATCGACTCTTCATAAGCGGCAGTGCCAGCAGTATCGTGCTATCGTTTCTGTCTCTTTTCCCCCACTATCTATTTCCCCATCTCCTCCGTCTGTCTCTTTCCATATCGCTATCTCTCTCGCTCTCCCCCTTTCGTTGAGCTGTGACCAGCGTGAGCCGAGCTCGTCGGTTTACCGTGCCGGTGGCTATACGAGTAATGGTTGATTTTAATTAAATATATCTTCTTCCTGTTTCTTTTGCCATTATGTTCGTATCGCTGTTGTGTTTTGTTTCTCTGTTCTCTCTTCTCTTTGCTGTTCTCTGTTCTCTGTTTCTGTTCCTACTGTCATTGCTCTATGCGACCTGTTGCTCTTTATTATGCTAAACCCAAACCCAGTCGATGTCTGTAGATCGTCTCCTCTCCCCCCCTTCAGGTTTCTGCGGACAAACAACAAGTGAGCGCTCGGATTTCATTATTTAACATTACCATACTTCCCATTCCCCTTTCGGAACATGGAATCGTATAGTATATGGTAACTATAGGTTGGATAAGCTGTACAATGCTCGCAAAACAGATCCCTTCTGTCCGCATTATGACCTATATAAAGTAGATTTCTTTACCTACACAAGGTAACCTATGTATGAAAGTTTGTCAGTATTTCACTTTGTTTGTTCGTATGAACACCCTTACCTCAGAGACTATAAGAGCATGGATCGCTAAATTTGGTGACAATATATCAATTTGTTGAAAGTTTGTTTTAGAGTCAAGCCACGCCTCTTTTTGAGCCAATAAAACGATGAAAATCGATTTGCAAGAAGGTGTGAACAATAGTTATCATCCATCTTTATGATTTTTATCATAAATATGAATGCAATCGAATAATGTATAAAGAAATAGTTTTAGTAGATATAGGTCAAATATAGGTATCGTACACGATCTATGTCTATCATACCAGTCATTGCAGGTTCTTCTGCTGTACGTAGATTACCTTGTCCCTCTCAGCTGTTCAATGCGGCTTAACTGTTCAGCTCTGCTATATCATTGTGCTGTTCTACGATTCGATCGTTGGGTTCCCTTGGCCTTACCCTCTCGCGCAGCTCGGCTCAGCTGAGCTCAGGCTGCAGCGGAAGTGAAGCCATCGAGAGACGAGTGGATTTGCCGGGCCGACGCGGTGTTGCCAGTGCTTCCTCTTTCTCTCTCTCTCTCTCTCACTCTCTCTTTCTCTCCCTCTCTCTCTCTCTGTCTGTCTGTCTGTCTCGCCTTTCTATCTGCCCCCGATGTGCTGGCTGCATTGACTGACAGTGCGCTGCATAAATAATAATTGTATGCTGCCATTTATAATAGTTTCGTTGTTGTTGTCGGCTGCTGAGCATTGAACCGAGCTGGTGCAGCAGGAGAAGAGGAAGAGGGGGAAGGAAAGAGCGGAGAGAGGAGAGGGGGGTTGGCGAAACGCCTAAGCACCCCGTTGACATTAAAGTTGATTGCAAACTGTACGCATTTATGATGATGACGCTGCTGATGATTACGCCGAGCATGTTGCCACTGCTATGACGACGATGATGAGGATAATGATAATGACGATGATAATGATAATGATGATGTTGCTGATGGCGTCGCATTATCATCATCATTGGCCGCCGGTCGGTTTATTAGTTTGCCTTGCGCGCGTTTTTATGGGCGATAATGCAACAACTTTGGCGGCACCGAGGCACCCACTACCCTGACCTCCCACCCCCACCCCTGCCTCTGCTTTTCTTTTGCGCTCTCTCTTTCCCACTCTATTTCCCCTCCTCTATCTCCCCTCCTCAATCCCCTCTCTCCGTCTCTAGCTGGCTGCATTTTCCATTAGCTTCAACTTCATATCAATGGACTAAGGAACATCAACAGCAACAACAACTGCGAATTTTCCTGGTAATGCCTGCAGATGATGAGTGTGTGAAAATGCAAATGGAAAACTTCGACAGAAAAGGGGCAAAAAGGGGGCGGGGAAGGGGGTACTCTATACGGGCAGCTTCATTTCATTTCAACTTTCTCTCTTTCTCTTTCGTTCTTTTTAGCGGAAATATGCAGACGTTAACCCGGCCAGGCAGCACAGCAGCAACAGCAGCAACAACAGCAATAACAACAACGAAACGAACAACGAATTGCCCTAACAACAACAACAACTTAACACTAGCTGTAATGAGTAGGAAAACAACAACAAAGCGAGAGGCAACTGCGAATTTTCACAAACGCCGACGAACGCGGCAGCGCAGCTTGCAACAGAGCAGCAACAGCAGCAGCAACAGCAGCAGCACACCAGCAACTGCAGCGACAACAACAAGAACAACAACAGCAGCAACAAAAACAATTGCAAACAGTAGAAGAAGCTACCCAAATTTGAGCAGAACTGGCGCCTATCTGACGCTGCTGCTCCTAACCACAACATGTTCCTTGTGTGCGATCGCCTCCGCCTCCTCCAGTGGCTCCGGCACCAGCTCGACCACCGCAGCCAGCACAATCAGCTCCGCCTCGTCTGCCTCTGCCTCGGTCGCCTCTTCGTTTGCCATGCGCAATTCTCCCTGCGAGCCGCAGCACTGGTGGGACTCGATTCAGGGCAGGTGTAGACCCTGCACCCGCTGCCAGGGCCAGACGATTCCTCTGCGTCCCTGCCAGCTGCACATCGACACCGTTTGTGGCTCCATCTACGATCTGAACATCGATTGGGTTGTGCTCGCCAAGACCGAGCCCAATTGGAAGGAGGTAAGTGATGCCCCCCACATTCTCCCACTCACTGATTAATGCAAAACACTTGCGCAGCGCCGAAAGTCTTCGGAATATGATCACTTCGAACAGCCGACGCCGCTGCAGCACTTGACCCACGAGCAGCTGCAGCAGTTGCACGAGGAGGCAGCTGCAGTACTGCCACTCGACTGGCAAACGGGCGCCCTCTTCATCGCGGTGCCCGCCTGCCTTCTCTTCTTCTCGGTGGCCGCCTGCATTCTCATCCACCACATGCGCCAGTGGCGCCGCATGGAGCGCCGTTTGGATCAAGGTGAGTAAGGGAGCAACAAGGGAATAGGTAGAGAATGAACTGGTTAGTACACTACTTACAAGGTACCAGTAGAGTATAAAAGTAAAGCCGATACTAATAAGAAACTGCTGGTGAATCCCATTGATTAGATTGATCCAACTTACTGAAGCAGGGTAGTATTAATAGGAATATGCAGAGAAAGTGTAGTAGAAAGGAACATTTAATGGAACATAAAGGTGTTTTGAGTGAGGTTTATAGAAGGTTTCATTCTCCATAGCTTGCACTGGATTGAAATCCCTTTGAGTATCTGCAGATCTATTGTGGGAGGGTAGTATTTATAGGGTAATATTAAGATGAATGTTTCAGTAATATGAATATGAAGGTGCTCATAGGAAGGGTCTTGGGAAGTTCTACTCACATATGAATGATAACTATTGGAAATGCCGTGAGTACCTTCCATTTAAGAAGAGTAGTTGTATTCAGATCTACGTAAAAGAATATGAAGGTGTTGAAATGAGAGGCTTATAGAATGTTTCTTTTCACTCTAAAGAAACTGGTAGAATTCTGCAGATCCATTGGAGATAAGTAAATATGAACCTTAAAGAATAAAAAGGTCTTTCAACTCATACAACTTAAGGTTAAAGTAAGCTAACTTGAAATTTCATCTGAAAGTCTTTAAAGCCTCACAAGAAGGTCCTAATTTGTAGGGCACTACAGTGTCTAGAGAAACGTAACTACACTTCAATAGCAGTTTCTCTTCTTCCATTGCCTCTCTCTGCTTTTACCCAACGCCAAAAAGCAAAACAATGTTCATGTAGTTGAGTGCATTATGGCGACCTTTATGGGACATTAGCAGCACTACGATGGCCCAGGTGGTACAGCTCAGTCTAACTGGGGCGTCAGCTGAAACTTTCACACGCCGCGGCCTCGACCAACGTCCGTGAGCACCTTTAACCCGCGCTCCCGCAGCACAGCGCTTGACATGCACAGCGCGTCGCTGCTGGAAGGGAATGGGAGTTGGAGTTGGAGTGGGAGTGGGAGCAGGAGTGTAAGCTGGAGTCGGAGTTGCCTGCACTGCTTAGCATGCCCGGCAGGTGGTTGCGTGTGCGTTATTTGATTTCTGGTAGAAAGCTGAGAGGCCACTTGCCGCAGGGCAGCCACCGTCAGGGCGACTCGTACATATTTATAAGCCGACGGGCCAGAACACGACACTTTGATGTATGGCAGCTCCGCCAGCATTGCCAGTATCGCCAGCGGCATCTCAAGGTACCCCAAAGCGGAGACCAGCGCGAAAGACGCGCGTCCCTTTCGCGCAGATTTCCAGTGAATTTCTGCAGTTGCAGGAGGCGAAAGTTCCCCCTCTCCCTCACTCTCTCTACCTGCCTCTCTCTCTCTGCCACTGTCTCTCTCTCTCTCTCTCTCTCTTTCTGCAGAGCTGACAAGATGCATATTAATGAGCTGCCCCCTACACGAGCTGCGCCTGCGCCAAAGTAGAACGAAACGTCCAAATATTTGGCACATGTGCGTCCGTGACGTGCTCGACGTGGCGTCGCTGACAGCGACGGCGAAGGCGACAGCGACAGCGACAACGTCAAAGTCGACGTCGACGCGGCTTGCATACTGCACAAATATTTCGACTTATTCCTATTAATATTTTTCGCCAGTTTGCTTTTCATTCGTTTCCATTTTATTTGTTTTCTTGTACCACAAAGCGACCGCAGAAACATGAGAATCAACCGCAAACATTCATGAAACGTAACACGATTCTCTTGACGGCCTCACATTACCTTTTTCGGCATGATGAGGGGGCAGCGAGGAGGGGAAGGGGGAGATACAATGTGTTCGAACATGCGTAGGAGTGTGTTTTGACTGAAGTATTCAGTTTTTAGTTCGATTGTGTCTCCGAATGTGATTTAAAGTACTTGAAGTTGGAGGAGTAGGAGATGTATCAGAAGTAGAAGGCGTCTAATAATTGAAGTAGTAGTAGTAGAATAAGTAGTGCATTAGCGCTGTAAATAGTAAGTGTAGTATAATTAGATAAAGTAGTAAGAGTAGTATAAGTAGAGGGAGAAGTAGTACTAGTAGTTGAAGTAATAGAAGTAGTTTAATGATGAAGTAGCATTAGTAGTAGATGTATTGTTGAAGTGCTAGTATAAGTATTTGTAGGAGTAAAGGTAGTAGCCATACTACTATGGCTAGTAGTAATAGTAGTAGTAGTAGCCATTGTAGTAGTAGTACTAGCGATAGCAGTAGAAGTAGTAGAAAAAGTAGTAGTAGTAGTAGTAGTAGTAATAGAAGTAGTAATAGTAGAAGTAGTAGTAATAGCAGTTGTAGTAGTAGTAGTAGTAGTAGAAGTAGTAGCTAAAGCAGTAGTAGTAGCAGTAGAAGTAGTAGAAAAAGTAGTTGTAGTAGTAGCAGTAGAAGTAGTAGAAAAAGTAGTTGTAGGAGAAGTAGTAGTAGTAGTAGTAGTAGTAGTAGTAGTAGTAGTAGTAGTAGTAGTAGTAGTAGTAGTAGAAGTAGTAGCAATAGCAGTAGTAGTAGTAGTAGAAGTAGTAGCAATAGCAGTAGTAGTAGTAGTCGAAGTAGTAAAGCAGAAGTAATAGTAGTAGTAGTAATAGTGGTAGAAGTATTAAAAGTAGAAGTAGCAGAATAGCTTTAAGTAGTAGAGTATAAGAAGAAGTAATTCACCCAGAAGGAAAGACCGGTTTTCTTCGAATGTTTTGAGATCAACACGCGCTTGTGCAGTACCTTGTGGACACCCCTTGTCTGCATGGCACTTTGGGACCCCTCTCGACTGCTGCTCAGGGCCAAGGGTCCATGAGCCTGTCCTTGACAATGATATTGCCTTTTCCCTTGCCGTTGTTCGGGCAATTGGAGTCACTCCCAAGACGGCATAAAACATTAAGTGTGCAGACACATTGAAACAGATCCGTGCCCAGTGGCAAGTTTTCCCCTCATATGTCATAATAAAGCAGCATATAAGAAAGACGCAACTTAAATGAGGCATGCAGCATGCGGCCGCACACAAGTTTCGATCGCGGCACCAGCCCCCCCCCCCCCACCCACTTCCCCGCGATAGTTGTCAGCGTTCAGTCTTAGCTACTGAACGGCGATTTGACATGACTCTCTGTGGAAGAACCTTTAAGTTTTATGATCCAGCTCGCGAGTCCCTCGAAAATTGGCCGGAATATAAAATTTTATAACCTGCCACTTAAGCGGCAACCGAAATGAATATTGAGTACTTTTCTGGTTTCGCAGATGATCATTATGTTCCCCCCTGGCTGAAGAGACCTCGGAGTTAAGTGATAAAAATGATTGTTATAATCACTTTGATAAGACATGCCATGAAGCAAGGAACAGATTTAAATATTTCACTTACCACCATATTTATGTTGTTAAGCTCTCAAGATCTATTCTGTTGTTCTGTTCAGTTTCCAGAAAGTTAAAGAGAGAGAGGGAGGGAGGGGGAGAGAGAGTGTCTATCTTTAGCATGGCAAAGTTTACATATCCTACTTCTGCTGTATTGTGATTGCGTGATCTATAGTGCTATATCTACATATATAGCGAGGATGAGGAATAGTTTATCAATTGCTTTGCGATCTGACAAGAGATCTGCATAAATTATCCGAAATTCCAGTTTGTCAGGACTGTGCATGCCACAGATGCATAGATAGCTCGACCACGAGTTCCCCTTGTTGTGGCGCAACACATCATGATGGCACTCTCATACCTTATCTGGGACTACACTACTGGGTATATAGTAGCAACAACAACAACAACAAGGTGAGCTAACAGCGTGCATTTTTCATGCTTTTCGCGCCTCTCCGCCCACGGCGCGCTGTCTGCGGACTCCCTGGATGAAATTTATGCCTTGCTTTGATAGGTTCCCGTGTTGTTTTTCTTGTAATCATAATTCAGCGCGTGTCGACGTCGACATCGGCGTCGACGTTGGCTTCGGCAGCGGCCCACGCAGCGCCCAGTGGAAAAGTGCAGCGCATGTCCAGCGTGAAAAATTTATGGAGCCCGCAACGAAAAGAAAATACACAAAACAAAGAGCGAGAAATGAGAAATGAGATAGACGCACAGACGGACGGACAGACAGGGAGACTGACTGACAGACAGACAGACAGCAGCGCACTTGCCTGAGTGACATGATAATAACATGCGCGATCTTAGTGGTTCCAGCGATTCCAATTCCGATTCCGGTGATTCGAGAGATCCCAACACAGTCGATCCTCTGGCAAGGGCCGGAAGTGCACACGCACAGAGAGACGCAGTCATGTTGCAGGTAAAAAAACACGTGCGACGAAAGAGTGAACGAACCTACCCTACCCTATCCTATGTTCTATCCCCCCCTCTCCGCTCGCACACTCACGAGTAGTGCACGCCCATGTCAGGTCGTGTCTAGCTCAAGGACAAGCGGATGTTTGTAGACCGCAGAGTCGAATCACTTCCGCGGAGCATGTAATGAAATTCCGAAATCATGTCACAGCCCGACGATGCCATAAACCAAACGAAGGGCAGGAAACGCCAGGCAGCGACGCCGACGGCGACAGCAACGACTGCAGAGTTGCATTTTGATTTCAGTGGATCAAGAGTGTCGCAGCCTCGAGGAAAATTCGAGTGAACTGCAATTGCAATCGAGCTGCACCTTCGGCATCTTCGGCCTCTATAAATAGTTGGCCAATTCGTGATCGAATGGGTTGTGTGCCACGCCCCCTCTTCCGCCTCTTCTCTCCCTCTCTCTGTCAATGCTTAAATATTGGACCAGCTGGAGCTGGGGCTTGTACAGGAAGTTGTCGGCTGGGCTTGCCGGGGGCAGAAAAGGTGTGACTGGCGCGCATTCGAGCGCTCAATTGACAATTGCCAGTGTGTTGCCCCCAGTTCCCCTCCCTCCCCTTGGCACACCTCATCGTCTCCTCCCGCCACTTGGCACGCGCTTATGGCTTCCTTCAACTTGGGCAAATGTGCTGCGAAAATGAAGAAGAGCCGCGTGCTGACGATAAATTTGCCCCGTGCAGCAGCTGAGCAAATGCAGCAGATCCGCAGACAACTTGCAACTTGCAACTTGCAGCCTGCAGAAGTGTTGCAGGCCCTCGCTGGCGATGTGCAGTCAGTCTTTACGGCTTGTCCAAAAATAGCTCCAACAGTGGCAGCTGCTGTAGGTGTGGGTGGGTAACGGAAGGTGGAGAGACAGAGGCGTGGCAGGGCGTGCGAACTTGCAGAGGGTAAGAGAAAAAAAGAAGGGGAAAGATAGTGGAAGGGGAGTCATTGAAGAAGGAGCAGGAAAGGAAGAGAGACAGATAAAAGACGAAAGGAGGAAGAAGGAAAGAGAGTTAAAGAGAAAAATAGAAGTAATAAGTGACAGAGAGAGAGAGAAAACGACAGAACCACAAAGAAGTCAGTTGGCTTTTTTCACATATGTTGCCGTTAATCTTCAATCCTTTGATCTTATTGCATATCCAATGATGATCGCAAGTATCCAATCATTATCAAAAACAGACTCCCTTTGAGCAATAAACTTTCGCAGATCATTTAATTGGCTAGGTCAGTCGTGGATCGGGTAGATCGCATCAAAGGAAATGCGAATCAGAATCGGAATTGGCATCGGAATCGGAATCGGAATACACAAAACCATTGAACTGAATTGCGTTTATCTTTTCACGCAATTTGATTTCCTTCAGAGATCAGTTGGATCACATGATCTGTTAAAATTCTTCCACCACGGGTTTCCTCTCTCTCTCTTCTCTCTCTCTTCTTCTCTTTTTGTTGTTCCGGATTTGGATTTGCTGTTTTCACTAATCAGTTTGCTGGAATCTTCTTGGCATACAGTTTCCGCGGAAAAATCGACTACGCCGCTTTCCCAATATTCCAAACAAACTGACACACGCGCAACCGTTGTGCATGTGCGTACGTGTGTGTGTTTGCGTGTGCCAGATACACACACACACACACGCACCTACACCAAGAGACTCATCGATGTACTATACATTGAACATTTTGAAACAAATTGAACTGCGCAAATTTGAAAATTTGTTTTGCTTTTCCCTCTGATTTTCCTCAAAATTGTACAACGTAGCTGCCGCCATCGACTTGCCGTAGTCTTTGTTGTTTTTCTTCTTCTTTTTCTAGTTGTTGTTGTTGTCATGTGAAAATTCGCTGAGATTGTTTATAATAAAAAGCAAAGAACCGAGGGCAGCCGTCGCGTCTGTGTTGGGCAATGGAACTTACTTCTCCTTGCTCGCCTCCTCCCCGTGTTTTCTTTTGCCTTCTTCTGCCTTTCGGTTTTTCCGTTCAGTTTCAGTTTTTCTTGCCGTCTACAGTTTAAAAATAAATGATAAATTATCTGCTGTCTGTTTGGACACGCCCCGTTCCGCCCTGCGTGCGCCCCTGCATCTTGTTTACATGTCGGAAATGCTCTCCCTCAACCTCGCCTCAACCTCACGACTGCACTCTCTCTCTCTCTCTTTCTCTCAGTCTCTTTCGCTCTTTCTTCCTCCGTCCGCTACGCTGACCCCCTTTTCGATTTCCTGCGCCAATCAACAATGCCCGGCAGCAATAACAATTGCTGATCTGACAGCGCGAACACGAAAATATAATAAATATTTTTGCAGCCTTATGGCCGTGTTTATGAAGGCCATAACAGTATTTTATAGAGCTTGCAATAGAACAAGATCAGGAGGGGGAATTTTTAATTCTTATTAACTTGCGTCGATCGCTGATTGATAAGCTAAAGATGGCAATAGAATGTTTTCTACAAGGTTTTCTACAAATGAAGATCGTGTGAAATCGAATGTTCCTCTCGGGGAGTTGTAAAGAGTAATGAAGGGAGAAGAGTGTGGCAAGTAATGAGTTTTCCTCATTTTCATAGTAGATCAGTGATCAATGCAAGGCAATTGTTATAGTATAGTATTAGAAGTTTTATTAAAGATTTACTTTCTTTGGGTTCCCGATCATAGTTGGTTGTCTACAGATCTTTTAAGACTCTGTTGAATTAACTACCTACCGATCGTTAAGCGCAATAAGAGTGCCAAGATCGAGGCTTTGATGATCAGGGAGTAATAACGAGTAGAGAAGAGTGTGGCAAGTAATGTCACATATACATATGTAGCTCTGAAAGAGCCCAACTTGAGATGAGTGTTTCTCATATTCATGGTAGATCAGTGATCAATGCTTGACAATTTTCTTAGCTGTTAGAAAGTCTGCAGTAACTTCTTAAGTCACACTAGAGATTTACTTGCCTTGGGCTTCCGATCACACCGGATTATCTACAGATCTTCAAAAGATTATGATCAATTAAATATCTATCGATTGTCAAGATCAATAGCCATGCTCGGATCAAATAATTTTCTTTTAGGGGATTTGTTTGTTTTGTTAGGCGCGATCATTAGCGATCAGCCCGAGGCTGATCCTAAAACGTTCCAGATGTCTTCTTTTCTTTTTCTTTCCTTTTTTCCATTTTCCATTTACCATTTTCCATATTTCGTTTCGCTACTTGCAGATGTGGAAGAGTTGTCCACCAAGCTGATGGCCAAGCTGGCGGAGGTGCAGAGTCTGGACGGGGGCACCTTCTTCATAGGCAATGCGGATGCGTTGCGCGGCCTGCCTGCCTCGGCGATGACGCCGGCGTCGACAGCGCAGTCGGGACTGTTTCAGCCGCAACATGTGCTGCTGCCTGGTAAGTGTGTCAAAGGTCAAGCCACTTGAGAGATCGGTCACGCCTCTACGAGAGCGAGTGCAGCCCAGGGGGGCGGCGTAGGCAGCCCCGCGGGACGCCACTAACAGGCAACAGGCAAAGGAATTTCTTTTGTTTGTTGTTGTCATTGTCGTGTTGTTGCTTTTGTTTTGCTTTTCGCATCGCTTCGTGCCTTTTCGGCCAAGGCGTTTGCTAATTTACATTTAAATTGGCCATTGAGCCCGTGGGCGGCGGCCTTTTGGCGGCGACAATAGCCGCTTAATGGGCCCATCCACCAGCCACCATCCCATCCCACCATCCCACCATCCACCATCCCACCAGCCACCATCCGAGGCGATGCGATCGCAATTGATTCCATGGCAAATGCAAATGAGAACGCGCCCGTGCTGAATTTCAATATGGGGTCTACTGCGGCTGTCACTCGTTTTTGACAGCGTCGCTTGTGGCCCACAACTCAGACCTAACTCAAGTCTCACTCTCTCTCTCTCTCTCTCTCTCTCTCTCTTCCCTCTCTCTCTCTTTCTGTAGCGGAGAAACATAGCAAGCATCAGGAGCGTCGCATACTGAAGACCCTGCAGCCGGGCAACGTGTACATCGAGGAGAACAACGGACTGGGAGTCGGATTTGGGCCCAAGGGCTGAGCAGAAGGAGCATCGCTTTGTTGGTGACTACTTAAGAGTTCGTCTTACGTCTGGTACAACATACAACAACAGCAACAAATTGTACAATGGGTCAGGATCAGGATCAGAAGCAGCATCAGCTCGCGAACTTGGGAACTAACTGGAGGAATATACATATACTACATATGATTCTACATATACTTGTATGCGTACGACTATATATTATTGTCTAATATTTAATTTGAATGTTATGTTGACTTGTTTGTAATGCAAAGGCACAGCAATTTTTATTATTATTATCTAATTAGTAACTTGCTCGGTTTGTATGCAGAGTTCCCTCGAGAGAAAGAGGAAGAGTTCTCGTTGAAGATTGCACTTACTTTGAGCTCAACAATAATTCTAAATGCGAAATTCGTAGTTCGTTTTGTACATATAATGAAAGAAGAAGGAACACAAGAAGAAGAATTCAATGGAGAACAGATTCAGGGTGTGTGAGCGAAGGGGAGAGAGAGAGAGAGAGTTGCAAACTATGAGTGCATTATAATAGCGCCCCGATATGATTAACAATTTCTACTTAATGTAAATATTAAGGCGAGCGAAACGGAATGAAATAGAATAAGAACGAAACGGAATGGAATGAAGAAGGAACGGAACGAGCCCAAGCAATATTGGCAGCATATCATCTACTATATGTTTATTATATAGTCGTGCATATTGTATATCACACATACTATCGTTCATCCCAAGTACACACACACACACACACACACATATACGATAATATACCATATATATGTAGATTAATAGGCGTATATGATACCATATTTAACATATATATTAATTTTAATTATTTAACGATTGCATCGATGTTTTTTTTTGTAACTTTTAATTTGTTCTTAGCGAAATGCGAACTATTCAGATAGGATTATAAATACTTGATATTTCTAATAATAAATACACAAGGCACACTCGCATATCATGGAAACAATAACAATAACGGCAGCAATAACAATTGCGACTATCAAAGAGCGGCGGGGAGAATGAGCAGCGAGAAATTAAGAAATGAGAAACTAGAAATGAGAAAAAAAGAGCAAAATGTTTATGTATTAAGTGCTATAAGTGTGCAACAACAATAAAAACTTTTATGAATTAATTCACTTCGACTTTCGACTCGACTTTATTTTCCAATTTCCATTTACCATTTTCAATATCCAATTGTTTTTTCTGCTTTTTTGTTTTTTTTTGCCATTTTCGATTGTTGGAAAATTGATTTCCTGCTGCGAATAGAATCGATCGACCCTGAACGTCAATGATATGTACTGTACTCGTATGGCAGACCGAAACGTACACAGTATTCCGAGTACAATAGCAGTATATCAGTATATCTAATGTGTGGAAATTTATACACATTCGAGCTGACGATCGATGGGATGTGCTCGCACGATCTTAATCGAGATCAATCAGTTGATCCATGTTGATTTATAGATAATGATGTGTTAAACAAAATTCAAAATGCGCAGATCACTTTATATCCACTGGATCGTATTGCATGCAGATATTGCTAGGTGTTGAAATTTGGGCAAATATATAGGGGAATTTTTTTAAAGTATTCTTCGTTTTCAGCTAATCCACTTCGTTGTATCTTATTCCACATGATCTAAAAACAATGTTAACTACAAAATAACGATCAAATCGTGGATCTATTTGAGTTAAACTGTGTTGAAGAGATTCACCTGAATATCTATATTTGAATTATTATTATTAAATTAATTTAAAAAGTAAATCTGTACTGCGAAATAGAAGATCTATTGCACCCCAACTGAGCTTAGATCGCCATTATCAGTCCAGTGCTTCTTTTGAACTCTAAGATTTAACCTAAACTGATCTTATCTCTTTTGTATACGAGTCAGTTTGGTTATTGCCTGGTCTGCTAGGTTTATTTAAAGACCAACTGAGTTAGTTCAGGAAGAGTTGCAGTTGAGACGATCCCTGTTTCCCTAAGTGCTTCGCTGGCATTTCCACTGAGCTGATTGTGGCACCGATCTTGCCATATGCATTATGCATTATGCTCTCTCTTTGCGGCACCAGAACGTCTGGGGCAATCGGCTCGAACAGCTGACAGCCCCTCATCTCGGGCTCGGCTCTTTTCTGGCTATACATCAGTTCCTCCCATCCTCCTTTCTTCTTCTTTCCTCCCCCCCTCACACAGTGCCTGCGTCTTTGCCGCCCCTTAACAAGTTACTAAATGCAAATGTCGCATTTGGCGGCTGTAAACATTCGAGTTATGTTTCGCAGCTGCGGGACGTGTGTGTGTATGTGTGTGTGAGTGTGTGTAGATGGGGATGGGGGAAGGGAGTGGAAGGAAAGAGGGGAAGGGAAAGGGGGGATAAGCAATGGGACTGTGTGCGGCAGGAAACGTCTTTCAATGGAAATGAAAACGAAAATGGAAATGGAAATGGGCAGAGACATAGGCGGCGTCCCTCGCCTTGCCCACCTCCCCCATCTGCCCCGCTGTCGTTGCCCCTTCCCGGGCAGAGGCAACACTGGCTAAAGTAGCTCTCATGGGTGCATTTCGGATTTGCATTTTGCCAGTTGCATTTGCATGCGACGATTAACATTGAAAATGGCAAACGGCAACTGCAACGGCGAATGCGTTTGAATTTATTAATGTTGCTTCAGCAGTTACACAATTAAATGCTTGTAAAAGCAACAACAACAACATTGCTGCTGCTGCTGTTGTTGCTGCTGCTGCTGCTGCTTGTGCTGTTGTTGTTGGCACATCAAAGCGCACATTTGCTGCTGGCCAACGCAAATAAAATGGCGACGCGCTGACTGAAAAACGCGCAAACATTTCTAATGAAAACCCCCAAGACAACAACAGCAGCAGTAGCAGCAGCACAACAGCAACAGCATAAGCAGCAACGACAACAACAACAACAACAGCAGAACTGGCAACAACTAGCAACAATAACAGCAACAACAAACGTCGACACCCATTCGCTATTCCACGCACGAGTCGTGAGACTTTCTTGTTGCTGCTGAGAGCTGTTGCTGCTGTGTGTTGCTGCCGTGTTTTGTTGCTGCTGCTGCTGCTACTGCTGCTGTCGTCGTAGGCTTAGCAATGCTGCCAGCCTGCCCCTGGCCATGTCTTGAGTGGCCAACAGAAATTAATTAGCTGCGACGTGGCATAAATTAGCAAAAACTCAACCAAATACGCAACATGCGAACAGTCCATACATAATACGCGTCCATAATACGATCCTATAATGCGAGTACTCGTAGTACTCATACTATAATACTAGTTCCCCCGATGGGCTTTGGGCCATAAAGCTGCCGATTGCTATAGCCAGACGGATCGGGGAGATTGAATAACTACGAAATTTAAAGGGTCTAAGGGAAGATCAACTAATCAGGTTTTTTCAGTATTGAAATCCTTCCTTTCCTAGTTATATATAGTTATTTTTACCATATGTGTATAAAATGTTTCGAATGAAGTGTTTTATTTATAGAAGGGAAAAAGTTTATAGCATATCTTAAGAATTCTCTGTGCAGATCAAGTTGCATCAGATTAGATTGATAAATAGCGAAGATATGATTATGACAAATTAGTTTCTTTTCCATTTTGAACAGTTTAACATTTCATTGATTTCATAAATAATCAATAAAGTTGCAATTGAGCTGTAATAAAATTCGTTTACAAGCTTTAAAAAGTCTTGAAAGTCTTTGATTGTGCATAATTATCCCTCTAAGATATATGTTTATGTTCATACCGACATGAACCACTTCGATAAGATGTCTTCTCAGTGGTCCATATTACAGGGCATGCTTTCGTAACCCCAAACACGTGTCCTCGTTCGGCAGAAGGTGAGGCAGCCCGACGATGTTGCAACGCCCCTGGCTGAGCTGTTGTGGCACATGCCAAACTCACTTGGAGTATTTTTAACATGCGACACAAAGGCGACAACAACAGTGACGGCGACGGCGACGCCGGCTGCATTGTCACAGCTGCTGCTGCTGCTGCTGCTGCTGGAGAGATGGGAATCGACTGCACTTGAAACTGATAAAGCGCACTGGGTGTGGGGCATAAAAAACGAAAGCGGAAGGAAGTGAAACATTATCGGAATACTAGAAACACTTGAACACCCGAAGCAGCTGCGCGTGAGTGAGATGAAGGAGAGAAGGAGGGGCCGAGGCAGGGGCCGGGTAAGCGGGGAATTCATTGCTATAAATCGATTTCGTGTTGCCGTGGGACGTGATCGCCAATTGATCAAAAATAGCGCTGCGATCGCGACTATTGAATGGAATCTCCGATGGCAACACACACACACCACGTTTTGGCAATGGGCGTGCCGAGCACTGGGCGTGGCTGGTGCCAGTTTTGAGTTTCATTCACAAAGGCACAAATTGTCGGCATCGCAATCAGCAATCAGCAAGCAGCAATCGACTACGGCGTCGGCGTCGACATCGGCATTCGCACTTGGAATGCAGAGAGCGTCCGCTTTAGGAGCCTGTCAATTAACCGCTGCTGGGCGGCCTGGCCAAAAGTGGCGGGGCAAAGCATTTGATACACTTTGCTTATTGTTTTCGGCTTACGAATTTGGAACTTGCGCTTCCGTTGGCCGAGAAACGTGCAGCAGAATGCGAGAAACGCGAGGCGAGCCATGAATGCGACGCAACGCGGCGCGGCGGAAATGCGAAAGTTGCAAAACGAAACGCGAGTTTCTTCGATTTGTGTTTATCGTTAAGTCACAGCACAGCAACAACGTGCAACAACAACAACTACAACGACAACAACGTCAGTCCATTGCAACAAAAACAATTCCCCACATTGCTTAAACAATCCATTTGGCCAAGGCCCGCGAAAATGTGGGAATTCATTCTAAGTAAAACATCCCGAATCGGATGCTGAACCAGGAAATGATTAAATGATCAACGATCGCTTCCTGTGGTCAACCCCTAGCACGCCTCCAGTTTCCCAGCTGCGTCCGGGCGCAGATCATTTCCCATGGCTCTAGGAAAATTTCAAAGGGAAACAGAACAAGTTCTTCACACCATAATTAATGACCATCGCACATTTGTTTATTCTGTTTTAAGTAAGAATTTATTTGTAGTTTTAATACAGGAGAAGGTAGCCTTACGATAATAGTAATATTAATTATATACTAACAATTGCAAGGGGCTCTTATGTTGGCAGGGTTCTTATACAGACACAATTACCTAAGCTCACTTGGTGACTATTATAACCGATTTTCATGCAGCAACTCATCTGCTTTTAGTCGGATCCTACTGTATATTTATCTAAATAATAATCTATTCGCGTTTAAATTATGACAATGTTATTAATATAACTGTAAAAATTGTCTTTAATATAATGACTTTTTTAAATTTAAAGCCGCCAAATTAAGTTTTAAGCCGGTTGCGAACTACGCTTCTTGAAAGGACTTTGTTCTGGTTGGTGTCTTTGCTATGCTTTGGCTTTGTTGGCTGCTGAATTTGCTAGACTTATGTGTCCATGCTAAGTAAGAACAAATTGAGGGAAATTCTGTGAAGCTTAGTTAAGACAACAACGAAAGGAAATTTCTGGATTTGAAATGTTTGCTAACGGTATATCCGCCCAAAAAAGCTCAACAAATCAGACAGAAAGGGTCTTTATTGATTAATTAATTGCTAAATAACATATTTGTGCATTAACATACTTAAATGTATTTATATAGGTATATATATATATATATATATATATATATATATATATAAATATTATATATTTACAATATATATTTAATAATTGTTTCCCTTCTAAGAACTTCCAATGATATTATGGTATTTCTTTTGGTATAATAATTGAGGTGCTTTCAAAACATTCCAGCTACTCTTGCAACTGTTCTCTCCCAGCCCATTCTCGTTCCATTGCCTTAGTAAAGAAGACGCACTGGCTGCAATGCGCCGCCCCCGTAGCCCCTCCTAAACCACAAACTAACATTGCGGGCTGCCTGGGAATGGCTTACGGATTGATTCGGTGTTACTTCCTGTTGACAGGTGGCGAAATTAGCGCGATTTCCGCCGCAAAGTTTCGGTCACGAGTGGCGTTAACCCCTTAAGAACAATAGACGCTACAAACTATGCCCACGGGCCGCAGAACAATGGAAAGCGATGGTGACCGACTTGGTAAATCACCAAAACTCGCATCTTTAGTACATCTTAACGGCCAATTTAGCTTGGCGCAAAGTAAAAGAACAACAAGAAAACCAGAGAAGAACGAGATGGGACAAAGACTTGATGATAATAAAAGATAATAAAACAAACGAAATGTCGCTGGCAATGGCGAAGAATCCCAGCGCGAGTTTCCCCTGTTGCGGCTGGTGTTGTGGCAGGCCTGGCAGAGCTAAATAAAAACACTTTGGGGAACAATAGACGACACGGCGCTCCACTGACACTGCTTGCCCCGCCTACCACCATGCAAAAGCCTCCTACCCCCCTTGCTTAACCTCTCCGGGCGCAAAACTTTTGCGACACCTCTCGCCGTCCCGTGAGAGTCGGAAACGAGAGCTGAACGAAGGAGCCGTAGGGTAGAAGCATTGGCGGGAGGGAGGCGTGGCAGACACCGCTTTTGGGCGTTTGTCATTCTTTTGTAATTTAGCGAGCCCTGGAGCTCCCCACTCCCCCAACAGCTTCATTATCTGGCGACCCATTTGAAGGTGCCACCCAAGGCCCCGCACACCCTGCTCCAGTTGCAACTCCGACAGCAGCCCAACTCATGATAACCCATTGTCTTTCTCCCCCCACCCGGCGGGTGGTTTGTTTAATTTCGCGTGGCGCAACGCACAATTACACCAAGGATAACCAAGGACAACCAAGAAGAATACAACATTAGCTCTCGTCCAGGTGCGCATTCGTGGGCCAAGCAGCTCAAGTGTCCTCGGCGAAGGCTTCTTTAGAATTTCAAAAGATGAGAACGGTTCTCTCTCTTGTCTTCTTGGATAGATAACTTTAGTTTTGCCTGCCTGCACACCAGGTTTGGTCTAGCCAAAAATGTTGCCTCGACTTTGACAATTTAATGAATACAATTCCTCTTTCGATAACAGGAGAGAACAGATTATCATCCCTATTCACTCAGTTCTCGATCTGAGTAGGCTCTTTTGGAATAATCACGATGGCAACGAGAATTCAGGGTCTTTTTCATATTTAGCTGCCATCCCATATTGAACACATCGAAAAAAATCTTAAACCTTAAATTTTTCAGACATAAATTTTCCCTAAAACGTTTTGTGAATTAGCCGTGAACTTGAAGATATATTGGTTACATTGAAGATTGTATTACTTTAATATATATATATCTTCATATATATATATATATATATATAAATTAATATATATCTAGACAAAACTCAAGCATATATAATTAACAATTACTTCGACACGTACGCAGTATTTTTCCAGATTACAGCAGGTGAGTGTGTACCATAAAGCTATATCTAGGGGCAATCGGAGAGACCTACTTCGTGTCAACATATCCCATTGAAATCAGGGGTTATTACTCATTTTTCATTTTACATTTACTACATTTTTATATTTAGGGTTGAAAATTTCTTCCCTGTCCCACATTTTCTTCACGTAGATTTCTGATCACCAGCGAAGGTATTCCTTCCCCCAAACATGTCCAGTTTTGTTTAGGCATCCCCAGACTCCACTCTCATTTGGTTAGGTGCCGCTGGGACACCACAAAATGGGATGCGCTAAGCGCTCAGGCTTCATTAGCTGCGTTTTTCTGCGGGCTGCGATTTCGATTTGAAATTGCGAAATCTGAACCGAGTGGGATTCGGAGTCGGAGTTGATTGGAAGCCCCAGCAAATGCGAAATGTTGAATGTTGGAACGGTGTTGATTTTCACACAACACAGCGTGAAATTAGAAATCAACAACGTGTCCTTTCACTCACAGATGGCCAGCCCCCTCTCACTCTCTCACTCTCCCTCTGCCTATGCATCTGTCTGTGCTGTGGAAGGAAGGGGGAAGAGGGAACAGGGCGTGGTGGCTTCAGGTGTCGCTGGGCAAATCAGTTTTGGCTGCAACTGCTGCTGCACTCTGCGGTCAACGTCTGCCGTTGACAGACCAAATTAAAATGTCCTGTCCGGCTTGTCCTTCCATCTATCGTTACGTTTCATCTGTCTGTGCTCTGCCCAAACAGTGTGTGTGTGTGTTTGTGTGTGTGCTACAGTTAATGACCAATTTGCCAAGCCCACAATCCTCCTGCTCCTCCTGCCCCCCGTTCCACTCTCGTCAGGGAAATCGCAGCCAGCAGCTGTCGCAATTCGCGTTTTTCGGATTTTGGTAACAGCGTCGCATTTATCAGGCGCCTGCGATAAATCTTAAAGTTACGAAAATTGGCAAGCAAACAAAATGCGGGCCCGATAAGCGGAGGCCACTGACAACGCAACAAGACAAACAGCAAATAGCAAACAACATACAACACACAACAACAACAACAACAGCAACAGCAACAACACTAAGGCAATCCCTCCAAGTGAATTACAACATGTTCTCTTCGGGCAAAATTTGAATAAATTTGAAATGCACGAGAGGAAGTTGCCGTCAGAGAAAGTTGGCGCTCAGCTACAATTAACTTTTAAGTATGGCAGTTTACAGATACCGCAGATATCGTCGAGATATCTCTGTACTTACATAAGTAGAGCATGCCGTGCGTACCGCCAACCACACCCACTCCAGCCCCTGCCCCTGCCCCTACCCCAGGCAGCTACCCCAATGCGGCGGGGGAAGGTCGACAGTTTGGAAATAATTTCATGCAATTTATCATGTCAGCAGAGCCGTAGCATAGAACAAAGCGCAGCCAGTTTGGATTGGCAGCGAATTGGAAATACTCTACAAGTTCTGAACTAAGATCTGTTTAGGAATAGGATAGATGTACTATATAGTATATATATTTGTATAAAACTTCTTGTTCATCGAACAGATCATTCAATATTCATCGAACTACAATTTGTTAATAGACTTCTCTTACTTCTGTTTATTTCCGACATTAGACTAATCAGATTAAATTTAATTTGAGTACGAGGGTCGTTTGATAAGTCCGTGACTTTTTGAATAAAATATATTTTTTTCGTCAAAGAAGCGTTTTATTTCTCAACATAATCTCCTTTTAGCTCTATACATTTAGTCCAGCGTTTTTCCAATTTTTTATTCCTTCCAAATAATAGGTTTTCTCAAGGCCCTCAAAATAGTCGTTTGTTTCTGTGATGACCCGAATCTCTTACCGCCGAGCCATTTCTTCATGTTTGGAAACAAAAAATAGTCACAGGGGGCTAAATCTGGAGAATATGCTGGATGGGGTAGCAGTTCGTAGCCCAATTTATGAAATTTTGCCATGCTGACACGAAATTCACTTTTTTCCATTTTCGTTAAAATTCACGAGATCGTCTGCTTTCAATGCCTATAAAACGCAAACCAAAAAACGCAGCTTTCTCAAAATTTTACAGTCAGCTGTTAATCGATAACTGCTGACAGGAGCAGTGTTGTATTTAGAGCAGGTGCGCGGCAAATACAAAAAGTCACGGACTTATCAAACGACCCTCGTAATATAAGAATTTAATATATCATATACCATAGATAAATATTTGAATTTGTATACCTGATATATTCTATATTTAATATTTAAATTATGAATTATACTACCCACACAGTACCGATGCATTACTTGGCTTTGAACATTATAGTATTATTTTTTATTATAGATCAGAATCATATCTTATTGGGGTTTCATAGCACAGCTGAGGTTTAGAGGGCCGTTACAAACCGCTCAACGAGTGTGAAGTACCTTCGCCTGGTAGGGTATACACCACAGCAGAAGTGCGTGCGATTTCCGCTTCCGCTTTTTGGCATCCATAACGAATTTTTGCATAAATAGCGACGCGAGCCGTAGAGCCACTGTGGTTGCAGCTATTTAGATTGTTGTTGTTGCTAATACTGTTGTTGTTTTGTTGTTGTTGTTGTTGTTAATAGCCAACCATTTATCTTGCTTAATGAAATTTTGCGAAAAATCAAATGTAGAGCGCAGCATGTTGAACATTGTTGGCCTTTATTAGCCGCTGCATCGCATCTGCGTTGGGCAAGGGTAAGGGGTAGTCTACCGAGACCGAGATCTACTTAGGCTAGGACAATGCCACTTTGCCCCCGTCCCCCCTACTTGCTGTCACGTGACCCTCCCTGCCTCGTCCAGCCTCGTCCTGCCGTGTCCTTCTTGTCATTCATGAATCGCGCGCGTCACGTGCGCAATTAAATTGACGCATTCTTGACGGATTCGTTTGAGGTTCCCCAGTCTCTGCAGTCTCCCGTTTGACTTCTTTGCTAAAGAGCAACCAGGGAATTGCCCAATCCCAATGATGATGGTCGCCGGAGATGCGCGTTGACGTCATTAATCACATGAACATTTTATTCTGTCCTGTCCTGCCCTGCTGACAACTCTTCAAAGGCCCCCTTCAAACTACAATACATCCCCTTTGCGGTTGCCTCCGCTACTCATGAACTTCTTTCGGCCAGAGAAGCCTGAGAAAACTTCTTGAAAACAATTTTGGACTATGCATAAGATATACATATTAAATATAAAATAGAAGAAACAGGAGTTTTAGGATGGAGGTTGTTAAGGAATAACTTGAGCTTAGGCGTAGTCTTGCCCACTGGTTTATAGTGACTTAAAAAGAAAGCATGTGGCCAGCACGAACAGGGAAAGTATAAACAACTGAAAAGTAATTTGAATAAAACAGTTTACAGCTTCTTATATCCTCCGATCGTTCCTATACTAGTGATATATGAGGGTGCTGAATATTATTTTCTAACCTTGGTACGGATAAGTTTAATTATTTCTAAGATTAAAACTACACTTGAAAATTTCCTTAAATTTTAAGATGTTACAACCACAGTGGATAATACCTTTAAACTCACTTTACTGCTCTGGGTATTAAAGCCCATAAAGATCCTATATTTTAATAAGGCCATTGTAGTCATTTTGAATCTATTAGAAACAAATGATCGCAAAAGTACTGAGACTATATCCACGTTCCATTGTTGGATCAGCGATGCCAGCTAAGAGATTTAAGAGAGAGAGAAAGAGACCCCGTTGAGAGCTAGTTAATGTATCCGTCGTTAACGTAACTAAACATTTGGATTAGGCGGCGGTGAACTATGGCGTATGATGGGGCTGGTGGCGAGGATTGGTGCGAGGACTTGGTCGCGCGTTGGCGGGGCTAGCCACAAAACGCAAAAACCGCTAAACAGTCAGCGGCGCCAAATGCAAACAGTTTAAATGTCAATTGCGGTGTTTGAGGTGGCGATAGGAAGGTGGCAGGGAACAGGGAGTACGAGGGAAGGGGGTTGAGGGGTTGCACTAGGTGCCGCAAATGGAAAATGAAATCTGCATGTTGGCTAAATAAATTTGGCTGCAAATCGACAGAGGGCAATCGGAGGCAGAGGGCAACCTCAGCCACTTTGCCCGCCCACGATTGGCAATCGACGCCGCAAATCGCATTTTAAGCCTCGCGTGCGATTAGTTTAATTGCCATTGCAGCGCAGGGGTGGAGGAGAAGAGAGGGGGGAAGAGAAGAGGAAAATAGCAGAGGCTGAGAGCCAGTCGGGAGGGGTGGAGAAGAGGAGGGAAACTGGACAGCGCAACAGGACAATGCAACATTTGCATGCGGTTGCCGTGTGCTCTCTCTGTGTGTGTGTGTGTGTGTATGCTGTGTGTGTGTATGCTGTGTGTATGTGTCTGCTGTGTGTGTATCTACTGTGTGTGTGTGTGTGCTTGGTGCGCTCCCTTAATGCGAAAATAAGGATTAACCAATGAAATTTATAAATGCGCCAGCTCCAACTGCAGCAGCGTCCTGCCTGCCACATCCTGCCTGCCACACACTGCTGCATTCGCTGTGTCCTGATGTGTGTGCCTGTGTGTATGTGTGTGCGTGTGTCTGTGCGCGTAAATTGAGTGCATAAATTGGCCGCATCTCTCTCTCTGTCTGCGTCCGCAGCACCCGACAGGGCAATCTATTTTGGATTAAATCAAATCGAAATAAACGATTTTTAATGGCCTGCACGCAGTGGAGTTACCTCCCTTCCCCCTCCCTCCTCTCTCTTCCCCCTCCCTCCTCTCTCTTCCCCCTCCCTCCTCTTTCATTCTGCACTCTACTCGCCTTGCGCCGTGTCCGTGTCCGAGTCCGGCTGAGTCTCTGGACACAGTGGCAAAAACGAGGTCATTAATTATTTCTTCAAAAGCAAAAGATAAGCCTGACCAGGCGGACAGACGGACAGGCGGACAGGCGACCCTGGGCCCTGGCTGCAAATTAACCCCATTCCCAGCATTGCCTCCGCCTGTGCCGCATCCTTTTTGGCGTTTTGTGTCATTAGCTTAAAAACCAAAACCGAAAATGGACGCAGGACAATGGTCAGGCGGAACCCGGCTCAGGCAGCACACAATACACGCCGTGCACGCGTCTGTCCGCTCCAACTGTTGTTTGTGGCACCAGCGGCGTTAGCCTTGACGTCGACGTCGACGCCAGCGTCTGTGCGTCGGCCGCATGTGCCGCAAAGATTAATTAATCTTTAAGGACTCATTCGTGTCCTGTTTTTGCTGCTGCTGCTGCTGCCAGCTTCACTCATTAGGCATGTGGACGGAAGGACGTGCGGACATGCGGACATGCGGACAGTCGGACACATTTGCATGTGCAGCCGACACCAAAACGAATTTATGGCCAGCCCACCAGGTCGAGTCCCTTGTCTAGCAAACGCAACGCTCTGCTCATGGCGCAAATCAGAGATTCACTCGCTCCACAGCCAGAGATGAGCCCCTGCTTCGTCTCTGACTGTCTCACTCTCTCAGCAGAACCCACAGCATGTTGTTCTGCTCATACCAAGTTGACGTGTTCTGTTAACTTCTAAATTTATCATTGGGGGCAAGAATATATATTACATGTTTGTAAGGTATCTTCAGTATTATTCAGAGTACATGCACTAATTACATTTCTTTTATAAAGGTGCTATAGACCTACTGTTGGTATACTTCGGAACAATGGGTTAAAAAACAACCTATAAGCCACTTTAGAGTCGAATATTATTGGTATTGGTTTATACTTTTTATATATTTTCTTTCATTGTATTCCCTTTTTATTCTTAGATTGTTCTCTGTATCCCCCCACTGCTGTTGGTTGCTAACGAATTCACTTCTCATAGCTGACAATATCAGCTAATCCAGGTTAGTTTTCTGCTGTCCTTCTCCAGCTGTGTCCTCCTTCGGGCCATTGGCATTTGTCAAGCTTTCACTTGGCGCTGTTCTTCGTTTGTCGTGTGCCTTGAGGCATTTATTTTGATTATCAATCGACATTCATTTCTATTTGTTGGTTTCTTATCGTAAGCCGCATCGTCAACATCCTCAGCATGCTTATGCTCGGCCTAAGCAACATCATCACCATCACCATCATCATCACCATCATCATCGTTGGCATCATCATAGTTCTTGGGCCAGGGACTCCCACGACCCCATCGAGAGTGACCAGCAAAGCTTAGGCCGTGCATTAAATTAAGCCGTCGCCAGAGTTGAAGAGACACTTCTTACCCCCCTCTCCCTCTCGCTGTTCCCCTGGCATGCGTAGCCACATCAGAGACAGTGGCTAAATGGCACCATAACAACAACAGCATCTACGACACAGACATGCCTTAAATATTTTCAGTTCTCCCCTCCACTTCTCTCTGCTCTCCGCCCTCGTCGTCCTTTAACCTTTCCCAAAATGCTTGTCAAAGTTTTGTCGCTTGTTTCATGTATAAAATATTTACAGCTGATTATTTGCAGAGAGGTAGCTAGTATGTGTGTGACAGAGTGTGTGTGCGATATTAAGTTGAGCGCAAAAGTTATCCCTCTTATCCTTTGATGCCCCGCGATTTGGTTTGCTCTAATTTATTAGCTCGCACACGTGAATTATTGTCGTCGAGAGTTTTCGACTCTCTCTGACATTGATTGGCAACTGGGAATTCCTGGTCTGCCTTGCCAGCCATGAAAGGGGAAGACGGTAGCTTAGCTAGGTTGTTAGGTTTACCCCAACCAATAATCTCTGCACACTCTGCATGATTTATTTTCAAGTTGAGTTCAGAAATAGTTTGCAATTTGGAAAGCGTCTTTTAAATGGAATTGAAGAAGAGAGAACCTGAACCGGTTCATTCCGGTCCGACTCCAGTTCATTCTATCTGTCAAGGGCTCTACACTATATACTATACATGCCTATAACTGAACCACTGCCAAGTAGGCTGCATTTAAACTTCAGTCGGTAGTCAAGCTGCAATTTAAACAAGTATTTTTCTCCATCTAACAGTTTTCAAGTGCAAATCGGAAATAGAAACTTCGAAACATTTGGACTAACAAAGAGAGGTCAGAGAGGAAGAGCGATACACAGACAGAGACAGCGAGAGAGAGTGGGAGAGAGTGAGAGAGAGTTGGCCAGGTAAGTTGGGAACGAGTTCGTTTGGCTTCTTTATGTGCAAACTTTGAGCATAAAACGCGAGAAGCTTAAGGATAATAAAAGGCGCCCAACGTGGGCCAGGCGAAAAAGGAGTTGCGAAAATGTTTACGCTGTTAAAATGATTAATGACGTGTGTGTGGCAGGGATGTTAACGCCTCAGCAAACACACTCACATACACACGCACATACACACGCACACACACGCATAAATTGAAAGTCGTAAGTTGTCGCGACAGATGTTGTCATAAATAAAAAGCGGCAAGCGGAAACGGAAGCTTTGACTAAGGCGGGCAACATGTAAATAAACACACTCGCACTTGCACACACACACACCATTAGACCTGGCTGATTTATAAGTGAGTGAGTGAGCGAGTGTGTGTGTGTGTGGAGTGTGTGTGTGCGAGGGGAGTCTGTTCAGGCCGCATTAACGTCAAATCAGCCGCATAAATTGCGTAAAACGCTCAATTTATTTAACGAAGCATGCTCAACAGGAGGCGTGGTCAGGCCAGCGAAGTCTAAGAGGGGAGGGTGGTGGTAGTGTGTAGGCGTATGTGCGACAAATGTATTTGGCAGTTAATAAATGTCACATTGTCTGTCCCTCCAAGTGGCATTCAGTATGCATTGCCTCATTGCATATTCAAGCAGCCTCCGTCTCCGCCTCCAGCCGAGGTGGCAACTCTGGCGTCAGCCTTAGCTGCCAACTGCCAATTGTCGATTGCCGGTTGGCAACTTGGCTTCATCAATCGATTTAGCTATGCCGCGAGAGCAAGAGATCCTGCCAGTGGGTGGAGGAGTCACAATCACAATGCTGCGGCGCCAACGAAAAAAGACTCGTAAAATTTTAAAATGCTTTGTCGATTTACTCTCTCAAATCGAGTCGACTATGTAGATACACTTTAAATGTCCTGGGACACTTGAACTGCTTTCAATTAAAGGTCTGTTTCTTTTACAGAGAAACAATTCGTATTGAGTATAAGAAAGTCGATTATGAAAGGGGTGTCCGCACTAGGAAGGTGTTCGCTATGAGAGCCTACGAATTATGACCAATCGATTTATCTACATCAAAAAGAATGAGCATTTAAAGTAGTTAACCTCTTTCAACATTCAATTCTGCAGAAGATTTCCTCCTTCCGAATCGATTCTTCTCGATCAAGAAGTACCAAGCTGAAGCTCCTTTCAATCATCAATTCTTCAGAGGATTCTTCACTCCAGACACTACAGCGCAAACGCAAGTCGCATATTTCCTTTATGCAGATTTCCTTTCGAATGTTTCGCGCTTTGTTTTGCAATTGCACTGAGGACGTGCTGGGACGCCTTTTGCCATATCTCTGTGCGTGCGTGTGTGTGTGTGTCTGTGTGCATATGTAGGTGTCAAGGGTATTTTGCTTGCCCAGGCAATCTTTTCATGCTACCCCAACCAACTCTGCCCCAGCCCGGCTCTCGAGCAATCCCGGCTGCCATTCGCCTTCGCACGAACATGAGCGCTCGTTAAACGGATGAGTTAAAAGTCAAAAGCCCTAAAGGATTTTATTTGAATTGCGGTCTGCAGCAGCGTTCGACGTTTTGCCAGAGAGACTTCCTCCAACACCCCTCCCGCCCCGTTCCTTCTGCGCCTCTGTGTGCCATGTTTTATTTAAAGTTTATCTTCGCAGCCTTTTTTCCACTTGCTCAGCCGCCATGCCTCTTGCCACTTGCCGCTTGCCGCTAATTTCGCGCCAGGCTGCGGCGCAAAATATGCGCAGCATAAAAATGTGGAAAAATATTTTGGCATAAGGCAAGAGAAAAACGAGAAGAGAAAAGGGTTTTTCTTGTTTTCCCCGGTTCCATGGGGTTTCCTTTTTTATGCTGCCTCAAGAAGGGTATGATGGGTTTGCAGTATAAGGAAGAAGGTCTCTGACAACCTGATGATGTGCTTTTAAGAGAATTCATCAGGTTCTAGAAAGAATAAATACATTTCATAGTTGTATAACTTGGTTGTCTTTCTAGATATCGAAACGAAACTCGTATCGCTCTGTCCAAGTCTTAATTACAGGGTATCGCACGTGTGTCACATTAAGAGTAAACTCTTCTTTTTTTTCTCATCTTCCCCCTCGGTTCTTTTCTCGTCTCGCTTTCGTCGGCACGTCGCATTTTCAAAGCCGTGTTGAAAAATATTTGAAATAATTGCAAAAATGTTGTCGGGCGGAGAAGGAGGAAGTGGAAGAGGGTGAGCGCGTTGACGGGGAGTGGGGAGCGTCTTCGGCGTGCCCGCTATAGGGTTATGTAGTTCGTAGTATGCCAGGCACGTTCGGGCTTTGGGCATGTCCAGATCTGACTCGGCAGCCATTTAACTCGTCTCTTCAACAGGTTCTCCACAGGTCAACGGGAGCAAGAAAAAGAAAACTTAGAGCACCTCGACCATCCAATGCAGCAGCTTGTGTGCTGCGAGTGAGTACCGGCAATCTAAAGCGATCAAGCGGAGAACTGAACATGACTGATCCTTCAATTGGTTCTTCCTCCCCGAATTGGGCCACGCTCGTTTCCAACGAATTCAGTCGCACCTACACCAAGTCAGCAACTCCTGCTCCGCCGCCTGCTGCGCCTGCTCCTGCTCCTCCTGTAGCCCATATCTATTGCACCCCTTCGCTGCATCCGAACATTCTGCATGGGCCATCACCCACTGGCGTACCACAGGGGATGGTACAGGATTCACCACAGTCCCCCTATGCACTAGTGTTCTATCCCATGGGCTCGTATGCTGCGCATTTGCTGTCCTTGGAACAAGCTGCTCAGAACAATCCGCAAGCGTATCCACCGCCGCCGCCGAGATTCATGGATGGCGTGAGTGCGGACGATTTGTTCCTGCGGAATTCAGGCATGGAACCTGCCTGGAGCGTACGCCTCACGCCCAGCCAACGCAATCTGCAGCAGGGGCAGCGGCAGCCAACAGAGCTGCAACAAGTGACACCCATTGGCGCGTGTCTGTCGCAGGCAGCAGTGGCACCTATGCCCAGCGTCATTGAGGAGGCTTTGCCGGGTTCAGCACTCTCGCCTGCCTGGTCGACGTTGGAACAGCAGCAGCAGGAGCAGCATTATCAGGATCAGCATCAGCAGCAGCAGCAGCAGTTGCACCATGAGGAGCAACAGCAACTAACGGAATCTGCAGCGGCGCAGGTGCAGACGCAGGCCTCGCTGCCACATCAGCCGTCGATACGTGAGGATTGGCGTGGATACGAGCAGCTGATTGCCGCAGTGGCGCCACAGCCGCACGGCCAATCGAATTTGACAGAACAGCAGCAAGAGCAGCTGGTTGTCCACCCACCTCCAACCCCAACCCCAACCGCAACCCCATCCCCATCCCCATCGAACCCGACACCAGCTCCGGCAGCACTGGAACCATGCTCAATCCCCTCGCAACCAGTGCCACATTCAATCTCCATGGTATATGATTATTGGCGTGAAATCGAGGAGATGATCTCCGCCTTCATTGCAGAGACGCCATCAGATCAGGCGGCTGATCAGAGCCATGCCTGGAGGCACATGAATCTGCCGCAAACAGACCCGACCCCCGACGTTGATCGTTTGCCGGCTGAGTTCAGCGAGCTGTGGAACGACCTGGAGGAGAACAACACACAGCCCCAGGAGTGCAGTAAGCCTGCAGAGCCGAATCCAGAAGAGAAGCCACAAGCGGAGCAGCAGCACGTAGAGCCACCAACTCCACCAGCTCCACCATCACCACCTCCCGTTTTGCCGACGACGCATCGTGAGCGTGAATGGTGGATGGATGCGGAGCAGAAGGTGGCCACTGCTGTGGTGGCACCGCAGCCACAAGTCAGTGCCCTGCCGGAACCCGTGTGCGACTGGTGGGTGTCGATCGAGAACAAGACTGCGAACGTTCTGTTGGCCAAAGAGAAGGAGAAGGGGCAACTGCAGCAGCAGAAGCAGCAGAAGCATCCCCCATCCTCCCTGGAATCAGAGCAGCTCCAGCCAACAGCGACGTCGCCAGCGCCGCGTGAATGGTGGCAAGCGGCGGCCTTCACGCCACAGCAGCAGTCAGTGCAGTCAGTGCAGTCAGTGCAGTCAGTGCAGTCAGTGCAGCCAGTGCAGACGGTGCAGCCGCTACAACAGAGCCAGGGATCGCGCAGGAGGAGCGAACCTGCCGGCGAATGGAGGCCCTACTCGTACGCCGACATGCTCCCGGCCGATTGCAGACCTGCGCTGTCCAAGGCTAAGGAGGAGAAGCACTACGAGCCGAGCAGAGTGGAAGGCAGCGCAGCAGGGTGCAGCAGGTCCCCGACAATGGCGACGGGGGCAACACCTTCTTCGGCAACGTCAGTACCCTCAGCCCCCTCGGCGCAAGCAGAGTTTCCCTCGTTCGAGGACTTTGCTCGTCAGGTGACCGAGTGCAGCCTCTCCAGCTCGGAGTACATTGCCACGCTGCGCAACCTGATGATACGTGCCCACAATCTGTTGCTGCCCCTGTTGCGCGGTCGCTTCGCCAACATGACGCAGGTGCAGATGGCGGCCTACACGACGGCGATACTGGAAATAACGCCACTGCATCCTAGTCTCTTTCTGCCCTCGGTGAGTAGCTTGTCTCCCTGTATCTCCGCCTCCTCCTCAACTCCACGCTTCCCTTTGCTCTTCACTAGCACCTGTCGCCGTCTTGGATTTCCAGCGAAGGCCTCTTGCCGCCGTGTCACCCACACAGCCTGACGCCACAGGATCTGGCGCGCATACAGCCACGCCCCCTCTTTGCCAACGCATCCACGCAGACCGAGTACCACTGCTGGTGCATGCACATGACCATGTTTCCGCCCCCGATCCTGCACGGCCCGTCGGGCTCCCGCACCCAGAGCAATCCTAGCATGCACTTCTCCACACCCAACGGACCGCGCATGATGGCCCCATGTGGCACGAGTTTCTGGGGTAGACCAATGGGTAAGTAACCGGCAGGGGGTTACGCGTTCCGATAACTTTCTCTACCTCTACCTCTACCTCTACCTCTACCTCTACCTCTACCTCTACCTCTACCTCTACCTCTACCTTTACCTTTACCTCTACCTCTACCTCTACCTCTACCTTTACCTCCCCCTTCACCTCATTCCCCATTTTACCTTCTTAATCCTCCTCCGCAGTGCCCATACACGCCTACCCACAAGCCCATCAGCTATCCCGCCCTCATGGATCGCGCTATGGGTATCGCATCAACACCTACATGCCCTACCGCAATCCCTTCGCCTCGTCCGGCAACAACCGTCCGCGGCACCCTGGCCCCATTTTCGGCAGCGCGCTGCATGCGACAGCGAAGGAGCACACGAAGCCACTGGTCACTGAAGGCTCATTGAATGACTCCCCAAACCTGAACTTGCTCGAGGAGCAGCAACAGCATCCTGTGGACAGCACATCCGTTCTGCAAATGGCAAACGTATGCAGCCTGCAAGGCGTTGCTTCTGTGGGCCGCACCTACTCCATTAGTTTGCACTCGTCCAGTCGCAGCGCATCCGTGGGCGGCAGTGACTCCGAAGATCTTGAGGACAATCGCGACGATGCCGTCGCAGTTGAGAAGGAAGACTGGAACAATTGTCGCCAGGAGAGTCAGCTTGCTAAATCGGTTGATGGTCTGGTAGAAGATGAAGGAGAAGACAAAGACAGCACAGCAAAACAACAAACGTCTACCAAGCGGGTGGTTATCAAGGAGCTGAACAGTATCTTCTTGCAGCCCTCTGGTTCCATGATGTCTAACATGCCGATCATGCCCATGATGCAGTTCATCCGACCAAGTGGCGGGTCCCCGGACATACCGTGCCCCATATACAACATCAGTGACAACTTCAACCCCAACTATGACAACACGTTGTCCGGCTGCATGGCCGCGAACGCCTCTCCAGATTCGACAAACGCCAAGAATATCGCGGGCAATAGGGATGTCGATCCTTTGGCTTCTCACAGACGGGATGAAAAGGTGCTCGTGCCAGTTGACGTTAATGGGAAACGTTGCAGTGAGGCATGTAATGGGGCTGTGGAGCCCGAGATTCAAAGTAATCCAAGCCAGACAAGAACAGTGCACAAAAGTCTGACGGACTGCAACGACGAAGCAACGATGTCGGTCAAAAGCGATGACATCTGTCAGGATCGTACTAATTTAGATGGAGAGTGCGTCAATCAGACAATCAGTGCTGCAACTCACAATACAGACACTACGAAAAATTGACGAGCAACAAGCGCATGGCTATCATTTTCAATTAACCCAATCAACGTCTACCATGATCAATCACAATCAATTGAGGACACATACATACACGCAGTTACAACAGCACTTATTTATGACAGAATTCTCTTAACCTATATTTATTTTTATTTTGTCATCCTTCAGTCATACATCAATTATAATTTAAATAATTTACTCTCAATTAACTGATTGATGGACAAGCAAAATAATTTCATACATTCGTTACTTGAAATAGTAACCCAAATTAAACACTTTTCCAATTTGTTAATCTATGTCAATCAAAAGAATGTAATTATCATTTAACTGGAAATTATTTTTCTTTATCAATTATATTCAATTTCTGTGCTGTTTTATTTGAATTTAAATGGAGATGTGTTCTCATGTGAGTTAATTTTTCTATGTATGGACCCAATAAATTGCGTAACCTCAACCAAAAATAGTGCTCAAATTTTTGTTATATGTGGATCAAAGAGTATGTTTTCAGTGTTATAACTATATGTATTGCATCAAACATAAGCAAAAATCTTGTTAACTTTCCGTTGAGATTCTTAATCAAGTGTGCGACGCGTATAGACACGCACACACAAAGATATAAGACCATAAAATCCGTATTATCGTTTATCTTTTAGCTTCTTGGCAAGGGGGAAATTTTACCACCCACAGTGGACACTGTGTCTGCAACCCCCAAGTCGATCTAAGAAGGTATACCATAGTGCGCGAGTGTTTCGCATGTGCCCCTTCCCTTTCCGCTTGCCTCGTGCCGTGCCTCCCCTTATTCGACTTGCTACATTTCGAATCCCACATCGCATTTCATATTCATATAACGATGTGTAAATTTCAAATCGCAGCATTAAGTTAACATTTTCAACATTTACGCAAAACGAAACGCGAAGCATAACAAAAGTTGCCCCACCGTGTGGCATGCTCAAGTGGCAGGTACTTTCGGACAGGCATCGCGGGGCACGAGACACGACGGGCACGTGAACCCTTTGAACTCGAGCCGTGTACGCTGCGCTGCAATGCAAAGTCGGACGCCTTCAAGCTGAAATAATCGAGCTAATCTTTTACGCTGCCTGCATTTTAAAGCGTTCCCCATTTTTTACAGGGCTTTACGATACTTCGCGGACCTGGCGGGAATGGAGACTGGCCCGGCTTATCCAGTCTGCATTTGGCATGCATGCCTGCACTTCCAGTACCAGTGCCCACTCTGCTTTCCACATGTGTTTTCCGCTCGAGATTTTTCTTTAATATGCAATTAAATGCGTCGCACAAAGACAAACATCAAATTTATTTGCAGTTCAACAATCGCGAAAATAAATAAACAAATAAAAATTGCATTTTAATCAGTCGAATCGATTAACTCGCATATGCATTGCATAATCAACTGTACAATCGGGCGCAATTAGTGTAACCCGTTAGCGCGATTTACTCGTGGATTATTACAACATCTCTACAACCGATAAATGCGTCGGTGCTCATCTCAAATACATTTGCCACTGCAAGTATCGATAAGTATTAAATGCATTCCTTAGCTTACCATGTTAGCGATAGAAGATTACTGAATTTGTTGATATCTTTTCCGTTTTACTATAGAAATAAATATGGCAAATTAGAAAGCCTCCAAACGAATTATAACTTCTTTGATTACAGACTATCGGTAAGTTATCGCTGTCCATTGCAAGAGTATATCGTTTATTAGAATACGGATTTTATTTGAATTGCAGATTTCTAAGCTTCTCAGCTCCACTTAACTGGGCTTGACTGTAATTCCATTATGTTTTATTGCATTTTTCCCCCCAGTTTTATTTTACATCAATTTATATTTTTATTGCGGGTCATAGTTTGACCAGAAAATTAACGCCTGCCTGGGCAAGCGGAAAACCATTGGTAAATGCAACCGCATCGATACATTTTTAATCTACAATTAACCACAGCTGGCACGGAACTGGGGGAGTACCCGGATTCGTAGTCGGACTTGGATTGGGATCGGACTGCTCTTGGGTTTGCCTGGTGCTGGTGACTGGTGTCTGCTGGCAGGGCTAATATCAATATTGATTCTATTAATTATAAAAACATTAAGTGCCGGCCAACAAATGTAATTAAACGCATTAAACAATTGCAGTGTGCGCCGTAATTCGCACTGAAAGTGCAACCCACTGCAGCTCCGACAGAGGGTCCTGGTCCTGCTCCTGGTCGCGGACTACGCTGCTGATGCACGGCGATAAGCACGTTTTCAATTCACGCGGCAGGTGGCTAGCGGCATGGAGCAGGGGCGGGGGCGGGGGCCAGGTCGGGACAAGGTGCTGCATTTGGGCCAGGGACATGGCCGGATTATGCAAGGTGGCAGCGCAGCGAGACGAGGCAAAGAGGAGCAGGAGGTGGACGAGGAGGAGGAGGATTGTCGCACATTAATGACGAAATTATTGTTTCAATTGCTTTCAACTGTTGTCAATGCAAATTTTATGCAAATATTTTTCGGCTGGCGCTCGACTCTTAAATGCCATTATGGCCAATAAGTCAATAATTATAGCACCGCGCACACACTCACGCACACACACACACACACACACACAGACAGCACAACACAGTCATTGTTTGGGCTGACCGCCCCGCACTGCGCACAGTGAGGCCGATTCCCGAATAGGCGTTAATTACTTTTATCTGCACATTATCACACTACAATAACAACAAGTGCCGCTCCCTTTGGTCTAATTTATTTATTAATAATCGGCATTATTGTTCCCGACAACTCATAAATCAGTTGCGCCAATTGCTGTGTGAATTGTTTAGAGTATTTTGCATACCCTGTGTATTAGTGCAAGTGATTGTGCTTTGATTGAAGTAAAATTGTGTTGCAAAACAATGGAAAGTTGTATGCATCCAAAGCTATAACAACTTCTGTCTTCATTATCCAATTGCATTGCAGACAGGTTTATATAAATACTAGATCTACATTTGAGTTGAACCACAAGATTGTGAGGTTGCTGAATAATCTGCAAGTGCCTGCCAAATCTAAGGTATCAAGCTTATGTCTGGAGGTTCAAACAGGCACAAGGACACGACCAAATCGATTTGAATCCAACCTTAATCAAGATCTCCCCCTAGTTAGTTCGTACAGTTTGCGGACAAGTTTAACCAATTGAACCTAAACTTCACGATACAGTGATTGAGGCGAGCACTTTCCGCTGTTTGAGCACTCTGTATGTTCGATGCTTAGTGATACAACTCTGAGGTGCTAGTGTGCTTTGCAACACTGAACGGCGTTGGCTGCGCGTCATATTTCAAAAGGAAAAGTCTACCTAATTCAAATGTAGCTGTGTAGCTGTGTAGTGAAGAAATAACTCGGAACAAAATAGAAATTCATATTATTATTAATTTATTTGAAAAAATATAAAATACGTTTAACAATCCAGTGATATAGGGGAAAATGAACTCACATAGCAAAATAGAATTCAACCGGGAGATGGTGATAGAGGCTGCCCAGGCCTACGAGGACACATTGGTGGTGAACACGAACCAGGCGTGCCACTTCCTCGAGGCGTTCCAGATGTCGCCGCAGGCCTGGAACATCTGCAGTGGATTGCTGAAGGAGCTGACCGAGCAAAAGCTCAATGTGCTCATCCTGAGCGCCACCATTCTGCGCCAGAAGATTCGTGACGAGATCAACTTGCTGTCGGACGGGCAGCAGATGGAACTGCGTGACGAACTGCTGGAGCGCTTGAAGTGCGCCGCTCAAACAAAGCGCGATGGTATCGAACGAATCGTGCGTCTCATCTCGCTAACAATCGCCGACATGGCTCTGCGCATGCGCAACTGGCCCTTATTCCTAGCCGACATTGCCCTCGAGCTTTGGCAGTCTGCTCCCCTGGCCCTGCTGCAGGTCGTTCAGCTGCTGGGCGAGCAGCCAGCTAACGCGGAACAGCAGCAACTGCTCAGCGGACAGGCCGATGTCATGATGAAGATGCTCAATCAATTCCAGACTCGTCTGCATCTGAACCCTATCAAGATGTGGCGCGGATGCCTTTTATGCTACGCAGCCTGGGCACGCGGATCTCTCCTGCCGGTGTCGTTGGAGCACCTATTGGATCACTCGGTGGTGAAGCAGGCCATCGCACTTCTGGAGGAACCCGGGATGATGCAACGCAAGCTCTATGCCGAGGCAAGCGAGTGCTTCAGTGCCACCGTGGGCTCTGTGGAGTCTCACCCGGAGAGCCGCAACCAGGAGGCGCTGCGAAAGGTCAGGGAACGCATCTTTGCAATTGCCAGGATACTCGTTGCCAGATTTCCCGAGCTGCTGCCCAGAGAGAGGCCGCACTGCGCCAAGATCTACAACAGGTTGACCGAAGTCTTTGCAGGACTCGACGCTAGCCGCGACGCTAAGCATTTCCTAGAAGGCGGACCTTTTTGCTTCGAGATGCAGCTGCAAGTGGCGAACAGCTGCCACGTCGGCACCGTGCTGGGCTCTCTGGAGCTGTGGCAAGACCTCGCCGATCAGCTGCAGACCCGCTTGGAACTTGAACTGTACTTTCTCTACGAGCCGCTGGTGAAGGGCTTCGTCAGCAGCGTCTATCGCTTGTGCCATCTGCCCCCTCTCTTTGACCAGCTCACGGATGAGCAAATGGATATGATGAACAGCTTTCGCAGTGTGATCACCGATCTGTTGCCCAAAATGGCGGATCTACTAGGATTGAGTCAGTTTGTCGTGGAGCAAATGGCATGCATTCATAACCCAAACTCGGCCCCCTTGGACATCGAGCTGGCGCTGTTTTTACTGTCAACCTTGGTCGAAAATATTAAGATGCAGTTGCCGCAAGTGCTGGAGGACCTGGTGTACTGTCTGCCTAAGCTCTTGACGAGCACACAGTACCCAGTACCGGTGTACATGCAGGGCATCCAGTGCCTGGCTGCATGCCACAGTGTACTCAACCACATGCAGCTGCGGCACGAGCTCGTGCAACATCTCGCCGAGATTTGCAAAAAAGGCGACAAGCGGCTTGCTCCCGTGGCATTTAATGCCTTCAACAGACTTAACGTGATTTATATTGATCTAAATCGATTTCAGTCGATATTCCAGGCAGAACGACTTAACTTTTTGCATTAATTATTAGTTGAGCCTTTCCCACGCGCAATTTTGACTATTCAAGTTGACTGAATATTTCCTTATTGGATAAAGCTACTTCAAATCTAACTGTGCAGTAGACGCTGTAATTTTTCAAGTCTATAGTTTTTGTTTACGACGTCTAATAAATTTGCAAACATAACGGACGGAAGAATATATATTTCCGGGACGGGATTAGTCGGGCCTGTCCGTCTTTTATCATAAGAGCTTGAGATACCAAATTGGGCATGTATTTCTGGGCCAGATCATGTTTATTTCGTTGTTGGGTAACTCGCTCGGAGGCTTCCTTACTGACGTCCAACTGTAGCATTTGTCTGGTTTATTTATATTTCTTTATCTTATAATCATCAAATTATAAATTGCTTTGGTTTTTTTTGTTTAAAATTTAAATCTTATTGAACGTCTTTTATGCTTTGCGATTTGACGTTGCATCAACTTAATAATTATCGACTTGCCGCCTCTTTCGATAAATTAGTGTTGAGTAAGTTACAAATGTCGTACAATCAATTCAATTCTAATTCTAAATTTTATGTATTATATGTAAATATCTCGTAGCGTTCGAATTTTGTGCGTGACCAAAACTGACGCTGCAGGAACAGAGTAACCTCAACATGGACACAGCCGGAGCACGTGAATCCGTGGTGGAGCAGGCAGCAGAGAGCATCCTGAACTGTCGGCCCTTCGTCCAGGCGTGGCTCGTATAATATAATTAATGCTATGAATTACTTGAGCCCGCCACTAAGCCGAGCTGACCGCGCGCACAAACAGACGACACGAGGGGAAGTGGGGGGTCAAGTGGGGACAGTGTTGGGTCAGTCATGTTGGAATCCAGGCTGAGCTACCGTTGTTGTTGTTGGTGCTGCTGCTGCTGCTGCTGGGGGTATTCCAACACGTTGCTGCTTGGTCAGCCACATGCACTTAATTGCTTTATGAGGCGGTCGCCTCGCTTGTTATGGACTTCAATTTGATTTCGCGCCAGTGGGGCAAGTTTGCTTGGCACGAGACGGTAACCGTGTGTGTGTCCGTGTGTGCATGTGTGTGTGCGTGCCAGCTAAATGAGACATTGGGGATCAATTATTTTGTGGACGCACTGCCGCCAGCCAGCGACGCAGGACGTTGAACCATCCCTGCTTGCAACCCACCTTGCCTCACTCGGTCTGATGCAGATTTTTCAGCTGATCCGAAAGTTTTTTAATCAGCCTGATGGCGTCATCATCATCATCATCATCATGGTAGTCGCTGCCAGGAGGCACGTCGCGAGCGCACAAATTTTTTATGCCACTTTGCTGCACTTCTTCAAGCAAAAGGTGGCAACGAAGCAGCAGCTACACCTGACGTGCAACGTGGCAATGGTGCAAGTTGAAATGGCTTTTTGTTTGCAGCAATAGCCTGGGGGAGAGGAAAGGAAAAGAAGCTCTGCCTGCGAAGCCCAGTTACCATGACAATGTCTCCTTCTCCCTCCCATTTCATTTGCCATTTGTATTTTACTTTTATTTTCGCATTTTTCTGCCTTTTCATTGTGCTCCCCCTCCTTCCCGGAGGCAAAGTGGAAAGTGTGGAATGTTTCCATTTGGCAAGTGGCAGCACTTAGCCGCCATGGCAATAGATTGACCAGTGTCCAGGGTGTCCAGGACAACCTCCAGCACTGCCTCGACGGGACGAAAGATATTAAAATTGTTGCACATCATTTGATTTTGCTGCGGGGCAATCAGGCGTCTTCTTCTGCTCGACTTCATCGCCATGACGAGCGGAATGAAAGAAGACATTTCATCTTAAAGTGATAAAAGTGCTGCGGGCACATGTGTGTTCCTGTGGGGGTGTGTGGAGGTGTGTGTGTGCGTCTAGTATGTAAATTTGACTGCCGTCTTAGGCAATTATGAACTCAATGCGGTACACGGTATTTCCATTTCGGCACTTAAGTCAGCCAAAGTCAATTATAATCAACGACAGGCAGACCACGATGCCTTTACCCTCACCCCCTCACCCTCTTCCGCCCCTTTTCAACTTTCAGCCCATCCCCTTTAGCTGCTTAAGAAAGCGACTGAAACAATTGCCGCAATGTGTTGCTAGTCTCTCGGGCGATTACCGTCACGCAGAAAGGATTAAAAAGCATTCACATGCTCGCATCCTTATAAATAGACACTCCCTCCCTCCCCTCTCTCTTTCACTCTCTCGCACACACATGTGTGCGCGTTAACTTATGCAAAAGTGTTTTAAGACTTGCCTGATTGGCAGCGCATTAAGGTCGAGACGGAGTTGGCAAGGTTTGCCGACCCTCAGGCAGTCGCAGCTTCCCAAAAGGTAAAGCGAAGTGATGTTTTAACTGAGCTGAATACAAATATCCATGAGATGCAGTGCATTACTTAAGGGCACAGAGCATCCATACTTGTTTATCGTTTTGAGCCCAACTATGAGTGTTTTCCCATTAAAAGTCACGTTTCTACTCAATTTTCTCACTTGATTACTTATTAAAATGGTTCTAGTTTTCAGGACTCGTTTGGTACCGATCTCTTTTATGGATAAGGGACGTCAATCCTAACAAAAGTATTAGATTAAGTTAATTAAACTTTAATGATTTAATAGATATTTCAATTCAAGAATAAAGTTAAGAATATTACTTCATAAGAATGAATTTTCCTTACCCTTTTTAACAAATCTGCTGCACTTCAACTAAGTAAGCTCATCCTCGCTTATAACATCATTCTCTGATGTGAAGATCTTCGAATTATACCATATAAATATACATATGTACACGTATATATATCCTTACTCAAGGTTCGCTACATTATCTCACATCCCTTCCAATCTCTCCCGCTTCTTCTCGATATAGTCCTTGCCATAATCAATATTCCGTATTTGCCAAGTAAGCGAAAATTGCTCTTAAAGCAATGAAAGGTTTCTCGTATGGATGATGCGTGCCGTGGCCACTCATAAATTCGCCACATGAGCCAACTGCAACTGCGACTGTCTGCGGCATGCGGCATGTGGCGTGCGGCAAGTGGGCAAACGGTTTGCCGGCTCAATTACAATGCCGGCAAAAAGGGACAGCCGCAGTCGGATAATTCCGAGTGGCCACAAAACTTAATTGCTTCACTCTGGGCCAAAAAACAACTGTCGGATTCTTAATGCCCCAATGGCAGCTCAGGCCCATGACTCCAAAGATCCCCCATGCCCTGTGCCGCATGCACCATGCCTCTTGCCTCCGTGCCAGCAGTAAATGTGTTCTTATCGCGGCGAGCCCAAAAAACCGTCAACAGCGTCAACGAGTCTCGTTGCTGCATCTGCCTCTGATGCGCACTCCGAGTCCGACTCCGACTCCGAGTCAAATCAGATTCAGATTCAGTGTGTGCCTCGACTTCTGTTTCTGCATCGCAAATTATATGCAAACGAGCTTAATATCCGGCCAAACAGACGCACTGCCAACCACCCAGCAGCCTCAACTCTTACCCTTCCCTTTCCTCTCTCTGCAGCTGGTGCTCACCTCGCGGGGTGGCAACTCTGGAGCAGCCGCAACTTGCTTCTGTTTTAGCGGCAACGGATTTGAGTAACCACAACTGAGTTGTGGCATTGACTGACGAACTAGTTCTCATGGTATAAATGAGATAACCAAAATGGTTCCAGTTCCTTTTACAAGTTGCAGAAGATTCTGTGGTATGATTGGATTGCGGAAGTGGTTCACATGTAGTAAAATGAACCAACAGTAGCTCCAGTTCTTTCTGCATTTCTGTAAAAGTATCTACAGTGCAAACTAGTTCTTTTAATTTGTTTATGTACTAGCTAGAAAATAAGTTTACATTAAGCAAAGATGATTTTTGCTGAACTAAGACCCCAAACTGGTTCCAGTTCCTTTTGAATCTATGAAACCTTTCAGTTGGAGCTCCTGCCGTGCGTGATTGTTCTTTAAAGTATTGAAACTAGTTCACGCTTCATGTGAGGCCATTTTTGTTGGACGTTTAACAAAACTAGTTCCAGTTCACTTCTAAATATTCACACTGAAACAAAAATGAACAACAATTCTTTTATTTATATGATTCAATTGAACAATATTGCTTTGTTAATGGCACTGTTTCTAGTTGTCACCCATTTGGAACTGGTTCTTTTTTTATGGCAGCTCTAAAATTCCACTTCAGTATTAATCTGATAAATTTCTTAAATGGTTCAAAATAATGATTAAAGTGACTCAGTCATGCGAATGAACCGGAACCGGAACTAGTTGCTACTGTTTGCGCTTCATTGCGGCAATTTACGAGTATTTCAAGTTGCAGCGCAGATAGCTCAGGCCAAACACACTTACACACTTACACACACGCATTCTGGCTCACACACACACTGGAACAGACTTGCCGTTGTGTGTGTGTGATAATTTCTCTGCACTCGACTGATAACAACATTTAATTTAATGCCCGAGGTCAGCAATATTCCATTTATTATTGGATTAAATTCGGCAGCAAAGTTTTTGCAGCACAACCACGAGGCGTGGAGGCGAGAAGAGGGAGGGAGTGGGGGTGGGAGGGCAGAAACGTGGACTTGGTTGTCCACTATCTGGAGCTGGGATAAGCGAGGGCCTTCGTCGGCGTCCCTCCTTTCTCCTCACTCGTCCCTCGTCCGGGCACATAAATTGTGTGCTCGACTTTTTTACAGCAGTTGCTCTGCTAGTGATGCATGTGTTGTATTTGTATATGTGCCACGCCCACAGCGGGCGTACTTGTCGCACTTGTCGTCGTCGTCGTAGTCGTCGAGGCTGCGTCCTGCCAGCCAACCGGTCCAGGTCTGGTCCTGGTCCTGCTCTGCCTGTGACTAGACGACAGGAAATGTATTTCACATTTTTTATGTGTCGCTTTTTTCTGCGTGCCCATGAAATTTGCATGAGGCTGGACGAAGCTGGCAAGGATCTGCCCTTCCTCTCTCTCCCCCATCTCACTCTATCTCTCTCCTATTCGCCCTTTCCCTCTCTCCGTCCATGATCTCTCTCCCTCCCTCTTGCAGGATGCCCTGTTCATGCATATTGCTCGGCTGACGAGCTGGTACGTACCCTGCCTGAGCCTCTTGCGCCCCTTCCCCCCCGACCTCGGGGGTGTATGACAAAATGCCCATAAGGGATTAGCTGCAAATCGCAGCGACGTCGCTGGACATTCTCGTGTTCCTTTTTTTCCCCCTTTGCTGGGGACGCTGTCACCGTTTCGTCGCTGTCCTGTCCTGTGTGTCCTGTTGGAATTTGTTGCAAAACTCATTTAAGCCAAGTTATGCGCAGTATGTAAATTGTTTTGGCCACACCGATTTCACGTATGAGTGTGTGTGTGCGTGTTTGTGTGTGTTGAAGTTGTTTTTATTTTGTTTTTGTGCTGTTTTTAAACGAAACTTAATTGTTTTAGATGCAAAGTCATCATCATCAGCCGCCCAGGCAGCTGCGGGAGCGGCAACGGAGCGGGTAAGTGATAAGCGGCCAGCGGAGCAGGCAGTGGGTGCCAGAGGGGGATGAGGGCAGGTGCAGGGTGCTGGGCAGGCGAAGACACGAGTCATGCGAGAGAAGGGAAGGGGACAGTCAAAACAAACAAATGCGGCGGAAGGAAGTATCTCACTCGAATCTCAGTCAGCCATGAAGCGCACACTCACACACAGACACACACACACATAGGCATATACACACACACACACACAGAGACAGAGAGAGAAACACACACGGAATGAATTTATGCATGAAATTGTCGACGCCCGCGTCCTGTACTCGGCTTGCCTGTGGCCTATCGAAAGGAAATTGAAACAAAACCTCATTGGAAAAAGACACACACACTGGCACACACACACACACACGTACACCCTTGATGCAGTCAGACAGGCGCACAATTTCAGTTTCCGTGCAACATTCTCACTCGCCGCAGAACAATTTCGCCAGCTGATAACGATTCCAGTCCCCACTGTCAGTGTGTGTTTGTGTGTGTGTGTCCTGTTTTGTCTGGCCAACTGTATCATGCGGGCTGGGCACCCTGTGCCTCTCCTGCCTCGTCATGCCCGACTCAATCAACAGTAAATGCAGCCGAAACTATCCAACTACAGTTTAACTTACGACTGTCTGTCAATCCGATAGGAATCACAGCCGTGAAGTGCCTAAGACATTCAAATCGAAGTAGAAGATTAAAGATGAAAAAGGAAATCTTTTGAATATGGAGAAGATTCAAAAGAATTAATTAAACTTCAAAAATAATTGATACTTCACTAATATACTTCAAGAATATATTAAAAATAAATGTACCCTTATATTCCATTGAAACACTTTATTTAAAAACTTCAATTTAGTTCTAAAACCTGCTCTGATTGTCCGTTGAAGTGCCTTCAATACAACAGTGTGTATCACATCATCTACTGTCGAATACTACAGAAATAATATAATTAATTAAGCAATTGTTGTTTAGAAATTGACTTGTTCTTGACTTGCTTTGCAGCTCAACTCTTGAAGATCCTCTTGAAGGACTCATGCGGCCCACATACGATGCAATGCAATCTTAATCAAGTTATTCACGGACCACATACGGAGTTGATTGCCAACTGCAGAGTGCAGCATAAAATTGCTCACTGCATGGCAACTACCCCACCCTGTGTGGTGTGATGCACCCTGTCACACCACACGAGACCATTTTATGGCATGCAAGCCGGAACGGGGCTGCCAACTTGTGCAACAAATTAGTTACAGTTAACTGGCTTCGGCAGCGAACTCTGCGGCCGACCAAAGAACCAAAACAAACACCCGCACATCCAGAGTCCATTCAAGCAAATCGCATTAAAGCTCATTTGTTGTGTCAGCTGCATGCACGCACACACTGCCCCACACACACACACACACACACACGCACACACCCACCCACACGCAGTGTGTGTGTGGCAACTAAAACAAGACAAAAGGCAAAAAGACAAGCGAAACTTTGAAGAGATGAACAGACTGTGGAGTCTACATACTCCTTAGAGTGCTTTGATCGGGGTATGCGAATATGTTTTAGAATGATAATGATAGCTCACTATATGGAAAATAATACAGTGTACTGTAGATGAACATTTACAGTTAGCTGCTTAAATTCTGAAAGCAACAGAAGCTGCTTTTAATCCTGTGCATGTTACATGTTCTTATTTTGGTATTATTTGATATATTTTATTAAATATTATCATATTTCATATCATATTATTACTCGAAGTTTCGAAGAAGCTACTTTTAGTTAAATTGCATTACTTGTTAGAATCGCAAAGCATATCACACATTCCCTATACCCTTTCTTTAAGTAGAACCCTTCTTTGCGATACTCCCTGCGTTCCCAGCTGGCTGAGACAACTTTTGTTTAGCTCTGCTATTTGCCGTACGTGGTCGACTGATAAAATCGACAGCACACGCAACCATCCACATACACTCGCATACACACACACATACCCATACCCACCTACATCCCTTTGGCAGCTGACACATCCTGCGTATCCTGCGCATCTCTGGTCGCCTTCTTCTTGGGCAAACTTCTTAACAAAAGTCTCAAATTTGTTCGAATGCAAAACTGTCGCTTGGCTGGGCGCTTATCAACAATTGCCCAAGTGGAAGCCCAAGAATAGTTTTAAGCCGCTTAACAGCTTCGGCCTCGACTCTTCTTTCTCCTCTCCTCTCCCCTTCTCGGTCTGCCCCTTCTTCAACTCCAACTTCAGCTCCTTTCACGGCACCAGCCCCGGTACGTGGACGCTGCTGGCAACTTGATTTAGTGCTCTCTGACCTTAGTTTAAATATAAACAGCGGCGTCTTGTTACCCTTCGAGAGCCACAAAAGTTTGCGCGCCCAAGTAAAGACATAAATGGGATTATGATCTTATCACGTGCCCTGTGCTCCGCTCCGTGTACCTCTGCCCGGTCCTGCTCGAGCAGCAACTGAAGGAAGCCGTTGTCGGCCAGACATATTGGTACATGGTAACGAGTTGAAAGTGACTTGGCCGAGTATATTCGACTGGCAGATACTCAGTAAACATAAGTTAAGTTAACATAATTCTGCAGATCGACCAAACAGTCGATAAAAGTGGCGGCTGCTCGATTAAACATAAGCTGTTAATGTACATATGTATTTATGTTATTGATCATCGGCCATTAAACTTGAAAATGTATAAAAATACTGAAATATATTAAATAATATGAAATGGTCACTTAAATATCTGAAACTAATAAGAAATATTATTTAATTGAAGACAATGCATAATCGGTTTAAAACAACAGCCTCTGCCGCTTGCGATCCTTTTCACAGGGTATCCTAACACCTTCTGTGCTGGCCAAGTCAAGTCGGACAATACCAAAACGGAAGGAACGAGGTCGAACGGAAATCAGGGGCTGCGGGAGCTGCTTAGACAAACAAGTTTGCGGCGCAGCTTTGTCAAAGATTTATTTCTTGAGGGTAAGCAGCGGCTGGCCAGACCGAAATTTTAGTTTGCAACGACTTAATATGGAGAATTTTAAGTACGAGTCTATTTGCAGGCGAAGTCGACGGCGAACGTGGAACGTACGACGTTGAAAACTTTCGACTGTGCCACAAGATGCGGCATGGGGGAAACTGGGGAATGTGCACGGCATGGACGGTGAGGGCGGGGGCGTGGAAGGCAATCTTTAATTAAGAGCGGATTAGTTGGACATGGGTTCGATTGGCAGACGCCTTCACCCGCTACCCCCCGGCTCTGGCAACCCATTTGTCTTTACTGTGCTCAATCTTTGCTCTTTTTTGGTTTTGCTCTGATTTGCATCTGTGGTAAGGCAACCACCAGCCGAGGGCAGCTGGCTTCATTAGTTCTTGCCGAAAACTCCCCCTGGAACTTGCCACCCCCACTCCCCTTCCGTAGTTGCTTCTTTTAACGGCATCTTGCGGCAGACTCTTTGAGTGCTCCATTAAAATTTAATGCGTGTAAGAGAGATCAGCGGGCAGCGACGACGACGATGCCGTCTAGTTGCGTTTCTCAGATTAGCTGTCAAAAGTTGTTCAATTTAATTTCACGCCTGTTCCCCCTCCCCCCACTCCCACTCCTTGCATGCCACCCAACCCTGGCGCCGTCTTAATGTTCGTGTTGCCAATTTTTTCCTTGCTCTCCTCATCTATCGCTCGACTTTTTAATGGCTTTGGGAAATTGCACGCCCCGTTTACGCGCTCGTTAGACAAGCCCGCAATGTGCCGTGTACTCAACACATTTCAACATCTCAACATCATTATGGTTATTGATAAGACAGCGACGCCACGACCCAGTCCCTTCTCGACTCCACCCACTTCCCTTCTTGCAAAGAACCGTCAATGTAGTTAGCGTTGTTCGACTGGGCTCCTGATTTACCTTGATGGGTGCAGACAACGCGGCACACAATTAGTTCAATACCAGCGCAGACCTTGTGAATATTTTCGAGCTAATTGGAAATTTGACTTTTATTATATATGCATAGAATCGAAGGGATCATAAAAGGAGGAATGGAAAATGCTAAAGTTAAAGTTTGTCTAGAGCAACTTGCAGAATATTAAATGATCTCAGCGGTGATACTTACTGGAGGAACTTAAAGTGATACTTGTTGAGTGTAAGGAAAGGGAAAGAGAGGTTCTGGCAAGGAAAACCCTTAAAGCAACTCTAGTGAAGATCTCTAATCTTGGCAAGGCATACTACATGATGATACACATATCATATAACCCATTACACACATTAAAGCAAAGGCCTCTCAGGCCATTCGGGCTTATTAGCTCGTTACACTGATACCCAACACTCATTGTCGGCCTCGTAAACGGTCGCAACTGGACAAACCCCAATTATTTGCGTCTGGCCAAAACTAACTGACAATCAGTTGGCACTGCCGCTGACCGTGGCGCAATAAAGAATTAATCTCGAGCAGTCCCCCAAGAACCGAACCCTCCTCCGCAAACTCCTCTTCGAGCTCGGCCTAACCTCATTATCTGTCGGATGGCAGCTCGGCTAATGTGCTAATGTGCAATTTCGAAAGGTGCTTACGTTGTCAAGTAGTGTGAAGATGAGCTCCCTCGTCTCCCTGCTTCGCCTTCGACCTTCTCCATTGGCGGCCTCCATTCACGCCAATTGGCCATTTTCTCAATGAATCACAAAGCGACAAGCATATGGCACATACTTTGCCACATCCCGCTGGCATTGTGCTAGTCCCGTCTCCTACTCCAACCTCCATTTCCATTTCCATTCGCATTCCGTTCCGGTCCCCCATGGACGGGTCGGGCTCTTCAACTTGGCCAGTTCTTTGGCGGCGACCCGTGGCGCTGGCTGGGAAGCTGCAATTAATTCCCAAGCTTAGAATGAAATCTAATTGCTCGTTAGCGCACAGTGTTGTCCTTCGTTCCGCCCTCCCCCAACTCTTCCTCCTCTACCACCTCCAACCCTCCCCAGTCCAGTGCCTGTTTGTGTGCTCTGTTGTCCTTTTTTGTTTTTATATTTTGTTAACTGCTGATTACAGCAGTTGTTCGGCTCTCTTTTGCCCCACAGATGCTGGAGAGGAGAGAGCACCCCACCCCCCTCCTCACCTAGCCACCTCAACAGCCCTAGAAGTCCACAGTGCATGATATTTATCTTGCGTCTAAGTTTTATTTTCTTAATGTCGCTTATACCCTACAGAATTAACAGTTGGGTGGAATGATTTGAACTATTCCGTAGTAAAATATTTCCATCCTCCAGTTCACTTGGCTTTGCATTGAACGGAAGTGATCCGGAGGGATCATGATTCCGCAACTACATCACATTTAAACAAGAATATTCCCTCTCACTATAAAAATTCTTTTGCTCTTTGAAGGTTGTCAACTTCAACTTGATTAGACCAACTACCGCTTTTGAAGGTGCTACTAAACTCCCTCCAGGGTATCCCATGACTCTGTCAGTTACGCACTTCTTCATGGATTCTGTTTTTTGTGCCGCTTTCTTTTGTTTTTGGACGTTTTCTTCGCTTCGGATGGTGCTTTGCCTGCAGCGTTTCGCAAATGTTTCCCAGCAGGTTTATAAAAAGAAATTAACGTTTCTTTTGTAGCACTTTGCCACCCCCTTCCCCCTTTCCTCTTGCAAATCGTTTAATGAGCATGTTACTGTAACTGTAAGTGTAACAGTATCAGTAACTGGCACTGTAACAGTGACTGCAACAGTTGCTCGCACTGAATCGAATCCGCTGACGAGGCAAAAAAAGAGGAGGAAAAACTCTCGAGTTTTGCGTGTTTTTGTCGCGTCATGCGATTGATATAGTAATACTAGTGTATTACTTTCATTGGCGTAGCTGTGTGGAGCGAAAGGGGGGGGGGGTCCAAGAGGGGAGGCAACTTCAGGCGAACCGTTACAAATTAATTGAGTTGTTTTTCCAGGGGCTGCTTAAATATTTAACTTTGCCTTGGCCTTTTGTTGTTGCCCGACAAAGGACTGCGTCGTGGTTGATCCTTTTGCTGCTTAGTTGCTCACTTGGGAGCAGACACACACACACCGCACACACACGCACACACACACAGAAACGCACACATACTCAACTCACGCTCTTGGGGCATATTCACCTGTGCGAAACTTTTGGCATTTCGGTATTTATGGCGCATGCGGCGCTGTTGCATAAATCACTGACAATGTAAACATATCTCGAACGTGTGTGTGTTTCCATGTGTGTGTGTGTGTGTGTGTGTGCTGGTCAGGCCAAATGGCCAAAAGTGTTGACCACAATTAATGTTATGAGATAAGTTTATAAAAGCGCACAGCTCGCTGCGCTCGAAGCATGACAAGAGTCCGACAGACCCCAGAGAACAGAGAACTGATGTCCTGGCCAACTGGTGGAACAGGAGTTGCCAGTGTCCTGTTAATAAAATGCAAGACAGCCCCCATAAAAGGGGCCTTGTTGACCGAGGGAGGGGGAGAAGGTGTGACGGGGAGTGAGGGACTCAACTCGACTCAACTCCAACATGCAACGGAAATTAGGTATCGCTTACATGGCCGACGCTGCCTTTGTTGCTTGCCCCCAGCACTCTTATCGCCACATTCACTTGCCCCACACCACCACCCTCCTCTTCCCCACTCCCCGCACATCCATTATGCACCTTTTGTTGCTCTCTGACCTTTCGAACTGTTCACAAGCGCGCATAATAACTGCCAGATTTGACAAAATGGCTCAGCAACAGCCATTTTAAACCGGAAGTTGCCAAACATTTGCCCAGCCACGTTTTTTCATTCTCTCTTTCTTTCTTCCCCTGTCCTCTCTTTCAATTTCCTATGTCCATGTCAACCTGAGCCATGCCCGGGCTAATGGACCCGGCCTCCCCCCTTGCAGGCAGGATGTGAACAAGCGCCGTGAATTTTCCGCCGAATACCTTTAATGGCTTCGCCAGCACTCGAGCCATTTGGGAGTCTTCGAGTTAAACTTCACTTCGCATTTCTAGATCATCAAGGTGCTCTAACGTCAAGTTTATGCTGTTCAATCTATAAATACACTTAAAAATCAACCTTCATCTGCCGAATCCGGTTTGTTCCGTCTTATATACTGCGTGCAGCCTTTAAAAGCACATCTTCCAAGTTTCATCCAAATTTCCAAGATGGAAGTATCCAAGTATAAGCTACAGATATCAAAGAAAGCGGTTTCGATTAATTTTATCATCCTAATATTGATTATTTTATTTGATTTACTTATGGTTTATAATGTATTCTGAATGAATAAAAAAGGAATAAGGAATAATTTCTTATTATTCGTAATTTCTACGATAACCTGTACATATCTGCAATAACAGGGCGTCACCTTCAATCAAATTGATTGTTCTCCCCGTTGATGGCACTTTAAAGTGGCTGCCGCGGCATGCCACACTGCCACACGGCCTCAAATCGCACGCCAATCATGCGAAACCGAAAATTCATATGGCAGACCAAAAATGTGCCGACAAAATTGTGGGCAGCAGCGGTGGCAGTGGCAGCTTCCACGTGGCAAGCGTCGCTGGCAGGTGAGCAAACAAAGCGATGCGATGAATGTAGAGGGGCTGGGGGAGAACTAACCCACACATGCTAACGTATGGGATGCTAAATGAAGTTGTCTGCACACACACACGCAGAGAATGAGAGAGAGCGGGAGAGATAGAGAGAGAGAGAGGGGGGGAGACGGAGACACAGTCTCGCGGGCTGTGTGTGACTAATGTCATTTTGGCATGCCAAACGCGCTCGAACACGCGAAAGTATCAAGCGATATAACGGTATAACTATGGCGGCATATGCCCACGCATATGCCAAGAGAGGAGGGCGGAGGGGCGCGGGAGGCGGTGAGAAGTGAGAAGTGAGCTGGCATCAGGCACATCATGCTAAAAATGTACAGGCAAAAATGATACGCTTGCCACGCTGGCTGCCGCTCATTACGGTAAACTATGAATGAGGCAAGAGAGATATGGAACGAGGGAGGGGGAAGGCGCAAACGAGGGTTGAGGGTTGGGGGTAGTTGTCGTTCTCTGGCATATGAAAAGCTATTCCCCCGAGGGGGAAGAAAACTTTGCCGAGTCTATTTACCTTTTGCCAATGATAAAGTAAATGCGATAGGTGAATATGCTCCGCTCCTCTAATGGGTAGCAGGAGGAGGGGGGCAGAGCATGTAGGAAATTAATGTTTAAGCTTCACGCAAAAAGTGAGTAGCAAAAGTTTTGCCCAAAAGCGAAAGGCAGCTAGGGGAGGAGGGGGTAGAGAGAGAGAGAGAGAGAGAGAATAAAGTGAAAGACGGGCAAACATTTGATTTAATTATGAGTGGCATTTATTGCAAAGAGCAGCTATCAGTTAACACACACGCACACACACACACTTGCACACACTAGGCAAGGTGTTAGTCTGTTGATAATGCAAACAAGACACCAACGAAACCGAAGGGAAGAGTACCAACGAACTGCCAATGCTCTACGAAACAGAGGAAACTTTAAGTGAATGTGAAATTTAAATACGCGATGAATAATAATCGATTAGATGAAGAAATAAAGATGCCCATCGATACGTATCGATATGGGTAACATAACATTAACATTAACTTACTTGTGCAGTCATTGATAAATGTTTGGTTACATTAATGATCAGATTCTATGGCACAATAAAAGATCTGAAACATTGTAGACTGTATACTGGAAAAAGAAGAAATATACGAACTGAAGCAAACTTGAAAAGGAAAATACTGAGAGGAGTTTGAATGATTATAGTAGGATTCCCACCTCAAGTCAAGAAATAACTACTGACGTATATAATGAGTATAAAACTAAATAATATCTCATATTCACACTGAATTCATCTCATTAGATAAATAAAATCTCTTCTTTGATGCGTATTTCGTCAAACTGTTTCTGGAATCTCAAGAAATAATTATTATGGTACAGTTAAATTTGTATATAATTAGAAAACAACTCGAGTAAAGTGGAATTTTCATAGAAATATTTTATCTTCACGCAGAAGCCTTATTTCTTTAAAAAAAAAATATATTTTCTTTGATATGTCGTCAAACTACGTATGGAATCCCATATATCCTTGGTCGCATAGAGCAGAAGAAGAGGAAGCAGTGCCAGGGGCTGACTGGGAAAGTCGAGATGAGTTGAGATGAGTGCGTGAATATCTGAGACTAGCTGTCAAACCGACACTGACAGTTGCCTAAGTGGCAACTTAATTTCTTAATTGTCAACTCAAAAGTTTTATCGTGCACCTGCCAGTGAGACTCGCTGGTCTAGCATCAAGGGGGAGAGGGGAAGTGGGTAAAACTATCTGAATCAAGCGAAGATGTCAACTTCTTTGGATGACTTCTTGGCGCTGCTGCCAACTGCTGCTGCGGTTTGCTTTGACTCAGCTCGAACTCAACTCAGCAAGTTTGGCCAAGTGTGCGCATACTTTTGTGACTGACTCTGTGCGTGCGTGTGTGTGTGTGTGTGTGTGTAGTTGAACAACTTACGACGAAGTTAATTTGTAGGCAAACAGCGCCGCTTCTGATGTGACAAACTGACAAAGTGACAAGCAGCGATCCCGGAAAACTTTTCCATTTTCATCTCCATTTCGAATTCAGTTTCTCTTCTTGTTTCTGTTCCTGTTCCAGCGTCAGTTTTAGCTGTTTCTGTTTCTGCTTCTGGTTCTATTCTGTTTCGGTTTTAGTTTCTGCTGAATAATTGAGCGACGCCTCTTCAAACTGAGGAAATAGTCGCTGCGGCACTTGAGAGCCGCCCTTATCTGGCATCCTCGCACCATTGCCGTGTCGTCGTCATCCAACCCCTCCCCACCCGCCCTCCTCTCGCCCCATTGCCCGTTTAATGCCTGTATAATTTAACGCCAGTTTAAATTTTAATTGTTTTAATGAAAATGTCGCTTGTGCCTTGTCATTTCATAAAGTTTTTCACTGTCGCGTCGTGGATTTTACACATTTTAATTGCAAAAGCCTCTTCCGAGGAGGAGGAAGATGAGTACCCCCTCTCCTCCCGCTTTCCACTTGGTGTCCCGTTTACTGTCAGCCCTCTCGACCGCCTCCCCTCGGCGAGCGCTTGCCAACAATTTGTTACAAATAATTATCATAACCTGATTAACATGAGCTCAGCAAGTGTTTCACAGCAGTTTGGGGGTCGCTAAGCAGGCGAGGGGTGTGAGAGGAGAAGGGAGGCGGACTTCTTAACACTCGCGAGGGGGTTGCACACGGAAATAGTCACTGGCTGCGGCACTGACAACGCCCAATTCGACGTGGGCCCCTACCCCTTCCCTTGCCCCGCCTCCTTCTCATCATCCTTTTGTCGCATGTCTTAATTTGTAAAACTTTTAAAATGCCGCCGTCGTCGTCGTCGTCGTCCTGCTCGTTATTGTTGCTGCTGCTTATTTTTTATGCATGTGAAGAGCGACAATCTCGGCACACACACACACACAGAGAGGCACTCTTAATTATGCCAAGTGCCAAACGAGTTGTCGTTGTTGTAATTTGGCGGTAGACGCGGCTGCATAATTAGAATTGTAAAAACGTTTTTAACATTTCCGCTCAAGCCTCGCCAGGACAGTGAACAAGCGAAGAAAGCAGGGGGGACAGGAGGGTTACTTCATGCGTATGTATGCAGATGCACGCATACACAAGCATGCGCTGCATAAACATGTGAACATGCAGCTGCAGCAGCACCAGTCGTGTAAAGTTAAAGGGGTATTATAATTATTGCACTGTAAAAAATTTCTATACACAACATATAACAAAAAAGTATAACCATTTTGTGCACCTACACAAGATAAATAAATATTTTTAATTTGAATTTCTAGATAACAGCACTAATTGAGCACCTTTAGTTTTCCTTTACTTATCGATACTTGATTGCAACACAGCAATGTTAAGCGTCTGTTAGCAGAGATCTCACAAGCCGATATTTCTGTTAGCCAAAGGAGATTGTCTGTTAGCGACAATAACATTCACTAAGTATCGATATGAAATGTTATGCGAAGCTTTGTTTACAGAGTTGAAATCTAACAGATTTCACAGCTCTTATACTTGAATTGTTTATAGTAAGAGTTTACTAATTGTGAATATATATGTAAGTTAATCAATTTTACAATTGATCTATGATGTACATTTTATAAGCATATGTATTTTATTTAGTTATTTTCTGCTATATATCTCTTTCCTCTCCTCCTGTCTCCCACAGCTGTCGCCGACAATTTGCAACAAAGTGCGGCAACTTTAAAGCGTCAAATTCACATATGGACACACAAACGCCCCCTCGCCTGCTTGCCACACCCACAAGGCGGCGGCGTGTCATGCCCCATCGTCCGGCGATGACCAACATCGACATCGATTCCGCCATCGACTATCGAAGTCATTTAACCAAAAAGCGATTAATCTATAAACACATAAACAACATGCGCTGCATCGCCGGAGTCCCGCAGAAAAAAGAACCAAACAAAAAGGATCAACTGCTCGACACTGAAAAATGTGAAAAATCAGTGAGAAAAATCGAAAATCAAGCCAACTCAACTGGCCGCAGTCCCGTTAGTTGTGCTGCTGTTGCCGTTGCCGTTGCCATTGGCTTCAATGGCCGATGCTCCTCAGTGCTGGGCACTTTATGCAAATGTTTGGCCTCATGCAGCGTCGGAGCCGATTTCCGGCCATGTGTGACAGTGGCCAATGGCCACGAAGGACAGCGGACAGAGGACGATGGAAACTGGCATGTGGCAAGTGGAAGGTGACCAGAATCCAGGCGGGCAATAAAAGTTACGATGCTCGATACACAAAAAAAAAGAAAACAACAACAATATGGACGATGTTAAATTTATCAGAAGTCTTGAATACCCTTTGCTATGGTAACTAAAACAAATAATGATAATAAATATCTCTTAATTCATGTTGTTAATAATATAAAAGGGAAAAGCTTATGCTGCATAAAATGAGAGCTTCAAAAATGAATGCATTGAATGAAAACAAATAAAAAACTCATCCAATTTCGATACATCATAAGAAATGAATCCATTTAGTTGATAACTTATTGTAATATAGTAATCTCATGGCCAACTTTCATCTCACTGTCGATGGAACTTTCCCAAATCGATCGACTTTCTTTCTCTCTGCTCTTGTTGCTGTTGCGGGCTGTGACCATTTAACGGTATTTGGCCATTTGCAATTTATGAGTGCCCAACAATGGCTACACATCCGGCTATATAACGCAGCCGGGAATCAGAGTCTGAGTCCCGCTCACAGTCAACACAGGAGTATGCAGATGCAGCGTCATCATCAACCTCATCCTCATCCAGCCATGACTCTCGGTCCATTTCATATGCACGCGATTATTGTTAAATGACTTCGGATAACAACAAAATGCGGTATAATTTTTGTTGCTGTTGCCGTTGTTGGACGAATGAAGCGTAAGGCTCTTCCCTCCCAGAACCTAGTAAATGTTAATCTGTTTAAGAGACACCCTATAACCACTGTTATAAGAAGAATGATATTCTTTTAAGGTAATTGGAAGAGTTAAGGTATGTTTGCATCAGATAATAAAAAATTTGTCGAATTTAATGCATTTCTATCTTTCCTCACAGGTTTCCCACTACAGATCATTCTGCATCTCCCCTTAAACACTAGCAAAAATACAGGGTATCATTGTACATATCTTTTTACTGCTATGGCCACTACGCACATTTCTTAATACATTTTTCCTCCGTCTATGAAATTAATTTTAGAAAATTCTCAGAGGAAACTAAATGCGCCCAGAGGATTTAAGAAACTAAGCAAAGGAGCATCCCAAAGTGGATGACCGAATTAGTGAAACTGAAGAAAAACAAAACAACAAAAAACGGGAAAACCAAGAGGAGACACAAAGCAAGAGGGCAGGCAAGTCAAATGCCGGAAATATTTGGCCAGCTTGGGGTAGGCAAACGGAAATCACAAAATAAGCAAATTGTCTGGCAAAAAAAAATTACTTCCGCAATGCACGGACAACGCTCCCGCGACGACGTCCTCCAGGACAAGCAGCTTTGCGTACTTGTTGCTCAACAGCAAAGAGGAAAAAGGGAAGCAAGTGGGAGCAAAAAGTGGCGAATTTAAAATACGCTACAAAGAACACTGCTAAACTGGCAGTGCAAAAATAGGTTTGATGGAAAGCGCCAAGCTCACAACTGAAATAAAAATAGGATTATCGGACTGATCAACTATTGACAAAACTCACACACTGTCCACACAAGGATGATGGCCCGAAGGATACCGCGCCGAACCAGCTTACCGGGAATTGAGAAAGCTAATACACTAGCGAATGCAGGAGCAAAGTGTACAATGATAGGCATAGACAGAAACACTATCATGAAGTGCCTGAGATCGAAAGAGACAAAGATCATAGCATTCAACTGTGAACCAAGCCTTCGGCGATCGAAGACTCTTTTAGGTAGCTAAAACCTCTAGAGGTTTGAGCAGAGATTCCTAATAGAGCTACCTAAAGCAAAACAAGCCAAGAATAATGAGTAAAGCGCTCTACAGATACTGTGAGTTATTACCCAAGACTCCAAAGCATATACTGGTAGTATGTCCTGGATTTTCACTATTAAGAAATCAGTTAATTAAATAAGGTCTACCAGTTGACGAAAATGATTAATTTCATTAAAATAACTAGACGGGCTTGTGTGCTGTAAGCCTAGCAGGATGTCCAATAAGTCTACCAGGTTCTTCCCCCAAAAAAATAATAATAATATTCATTTGTTGATTCCATTCTTCTTCTACATTAAACTCTTTCTTAAATGAGGTGCACATTAGCAGAAGTTGAACATAATGCTGACATTGCATTTAATGTCTTCTTGTTTTTTTTTATAAACATTCATAACTTACTTTCTATCGAGTATAAAGTGAAATTTTCACTTGGCTTCAGGTTTCTTTCATTAGGTTTTGAACCGATTGCTTTTTCCTTGTCAGTTTGTATTCATAGATCCAATGTCACTACAATTCGTAGAATTCCTTTGAACATTCGAACTTCTCTCTCAATATTTCAACAATCCGGACTTGCTTGAAAATGAATCTGTTTGTAGCATTTCAGGAACACATACATATGTGTGTATGTGCATCTGCATCTGCAGACGTATTCAATTATGTCAATCAGAAACAGTTTCGTTCTCAGATTCAGCTACAGTTGCCTTACTACTCAACACCCTCCTCATTCTCATTTTCGCAGTGACTGACAATGAAACCTTAGTACTGTTACTTTGATCTAGCAAACAAATTAATACACAGGTGAATCCAAGGCACACACTCCCCCACACACACACCCAACAAACGACACAACACAAACAGCTCCCTGAACTGGCAAATGCCTCAGTCCACGAAACAAACGCCTCCAATTATGCCATGCAGACGAGCACGGGCAGGAGAGTGGGCGGAGAGGGGGTAGGGTAAACTGGGACTATTAGCGTGCTATGTAGATGAGTGGGTGTGGGAGGGGAGTGGAAGCCAACATTCTAATGAGTTGCCTGGCAGCCGTTGGCCGTTGAAATGCGAGTGCTGAAATGCTTTCCTGCTCTGTTATTTTGACGCCTCTCGTGGCCAACAGGGCGGGGCGAGGGGTCGCAAAATATACATTTGCGTAGATGTGTGTGAGTGTGTGTGTGTTGTCTTGTTTTTCTGGTTTATTGGGCTAATTCAATAACCAACAACAGCGCCCAGGCAGGCGACGAACAAAAAAAAAAAGAAATTGCCAGAAAATGATGCCGAGCAAGGACAACGTTACCACTGAGGTTTGCATTCCCACTGAGTGATGGGAACAAGGGGGGGGTGCTTGACGCTTGTACCTAAATAGCAAACACCCAGATACACCCACGAACACACAAACACACTTGGGGGGAGTGGGAGTGTCAGTGGGAGCTTGCCTTAATGCATGGCAGTTATCTGCCCACAGGATTTCCGTTTTAGATCATCACACAAAAACACACACACACACACGCACAGGGAAACAAATGCAAAGATACAAAGAAAATAAGAGAGGGAGAGATGGGGAGTGGAGAGAGAAGCATCCTGGCAATGTGTGCTGGCTGCCGGGAGTGTTGAGACCATTGGCAGTTCGCACTCAATCAGATAACTTTGGGCACAGCCAAAGGAATTCAACAGCCACAAGCCACAAATATGATATCTATGATATGGCTGTGGGTGTGTGTGTGTGTTAGCTTGTTAGCTGGACAAGCAAATCAGCAAAAAACCGCTAAACATTTTTAAAGATCCACAAAAACAACACCAGAAAGTGAATCGAGAGAGAGAAAGAGAGAGAGCGAGCACGGCTGGGCTGGAATGTGTTTGAAATTTTCGAAGGCCGTAAATCAATTCGATGGGCAAGAAGCGGGATGGGGCATGCGGCATGAGGCATGTGGGATGTGGAGGAGGCAACCCTCGCTGCCGGCACATACGAGTTTATAACTTTATCGGGCATAACGAGTACATTATCCTGGCACAGCCTGGCACACGTTTCGCTTCTGTCCGTCGGTCTGTCCCGTCGCCGCCTCGCAGCCAGTTAGCCAGGCTGGCAGACTCCTGTCTTGTGTTTTGCGGCATTTAAAAATAACTTTAATGGAAAATTTATCGATCAGGGGGAGGACGGCAGGTCTAAAGCGGCTGCTACTGCTGCTGCTCCTGATCCCTCTATGTAGATAAGCGACGCACAAGCACAATGGCATCAGCAACAACAACAACATCAGCAACAGCAACAGAGTCGACGATGAGAAGGAGAAAACTGGCAAAACACATCGTGTGTAGGCAGTAAATCGCCCGAAAAGAAATCAACAAGGATATTATGTGCCTGGCAGAGTAACCAACCTCTCCCCTCTCTCTCTCTCTCTCTCTCTCTCCCCTTCTCCCTCTGTAACCGTTTTGCAGGTTGCTCGTTTGTACGGCAAACATATTAAGACATTTTAGTGCCGTTTTCACTTCATTAGTTTTGATTTTGATTCGGATTTGGATTCGGAGACGGCTATGAATAGCCAAGTGAACAATAGACAGGAGATAGCAGGAGTTTGAGTACTTTGAATATTCAATTCGAAATATTTAATTCAAATTGAAGCACTTTCTGCCTTCACTTGTGAATGAATGCTTGGTAAATATTGCACAGTGATCCAACAGATATTCAACTGCAATATAGCAAGCCAAATGGGATGCAAAGAGAGAGAGAGAGAACTAATAGAGGTACTAATGTTGGATAAGGCAACCTCTCCAGTGTGTCGTACTGAGCTCAAGTTGGTCTACCATTCTTCTATTCCCAGCTGCCTTTCATGAGCCGAAGAGCGCAACAGCTTTCACACTTCCACGCCAATGCGCACCAATCTACCTCACCACCCCACCTCACCCCACGTTGGGCGCCCACCATGGCTACTTAATTATGCGTCCGCCATCTTGAGAGAGCCACTGCTGCAGCAGTAGCAACAACTTGCCAAACTTTTGCCCAAGAAAAACTCAACTCAAGCTAAACTTTCCCCTCTCTCTTCTTTCTCTTTCCCCCTCGGCGCCCGCTCGCCTGGGCAGCACTTAATCATGGCGCGGGAATTATGAAATGTGCTGCGTAACATCGTCAACATCCTCGGCAGCGCCATGGCCATGCACTTTTTTGCTGCCGCATCCTGTGGCAAAATCATTAGGCTAATGTACTGTTACTCTCTCGCTCTGCCGACGCCAGAGATAAGTTGAACTGCTTTTAAAAGTACTTGGAGTCTACTCGAGCGACACGCTGGCATGTGAGCATGGGATGCAGTGCATCGCCAGTGCCAGCTGCGTGTCGATGGGTTCTCTATAATGTAGGATTATGTATTTATAGCAAGTTGTGCTGAGAAGGAAGAAGACTCAATCAGAAAATGTGCTTTAAGTGATTTCGATTAGGGATCATTAAGTGGTAGAGCAGAAGTGCTCTTGTATATTCAAGTTTAATTATAGTTCTCATAAGAATCTATATTTTTTATGAGAACTATTAATTTATTATATTCACTCTCATATCATGATCTTTCTCTACTTCACTCTCATTTCCTTTGTCTGTGACTTTATTGCTTTGTCACTCTTTTTCTCTCATGATCATTAACTCAACGTCTCAAGTTTTTTTACATTGCTCTCTACATCTTCCTTTGATATATTTTTCTTTCTTTCTGATCTCCCATCTTTCTTTATTATTCGATCTTCCCCTTATCTCTTCCATTAGGAGAAGAACCCAACTGTCTTTCTTCTCGTTGAATATTCCTTTGAAGTTTCGCTTACCAATTCTTAGGCTCAATTCTTCTCTAACTCATTATTTCTTCTCCTACCTATCTTCACTCACTCTTCACTTCTTCCATTCTCTTCCAACCTTCTAACTTACCTAAGCACTCTCTTTCCTTGTGTCTCACAACCATTCTATCTGTCTTCTTTGCTCTCGCACTCTATAAACTTCAGTTCATTCAGCCACACACTCCAGGCCAACACTATAGGTAAGGGCAGCAGGCAACAGACAATGCAGGGACAAAGCACTTAACCTAATAACGAAGCGCATTGGCCGCGAGTGGCCAAAAGCGACGGCAAAACGTTAAGTAAACGCCATTTGGACGCAAAGTTTTGAAGAACTCGCATAAAACTGACAGACGCAAAAAACAAGCATAACAAAAGGGACAACGGAGGAGGAAGGAGAGAGAGAGAGGAAGGACTCGGCTTGGCGACATTGTCTAATTTGATGAAGACGTCGCCAAAAGTAAACGAACAAGTTGCAGGCAACCGACAAAACAACAACCAAAAAATTGACAACAAACAAGACAAAGAATCTCTGACTGCCTGGTCGAGTGGAAGGGGGGAGGGGGGCGTGGCAACAGCGAGCAAAGATGCAAATCCGCTTAAGCATCCGGCAATGATTGCCCTCAACTGTCCGCGAAAATGGGGGAGAGTAAAAGAAAAAACAAAGACGAAGCCGAAGCCGAAGGAAAGGGAGGAGAAGGAGAAAAAATACGCGCGAACCACTTAAAGTGATCATGAAGGATTCACAGTTTGTAAAATGGAATTTTATGGCTTAGTTAGGGTTGGGCCCAAAAATCTTTTCTCGCGGCGCGCGGCCAAAAAGGCAACACAAGAAGCCGCGACGAGCGAGCAGAAGAAGAACATGAAGAGGAGCAAAAAAAGCAGTGGGGAAAAGTGTACAAATCACACCCCATTACTAAGGGGGGAGGGGGCAGGCAGGGCCGCATCTTGGTCCTCGCCAGCGGCACAGGACACACGCAGTCACGCCGTCGCAGGGCGCAGTGAGGTTGGGGAGCAACGCACTGAAAATTCCACAGCAGGCGCTGAAGAAGGGCGTCACTTTTTCACAGATTTAGAGTCGGCTTATCGCGCGACTTCATTTGAATATTTGCTGTCCTCAAGGATTCCTTCCACCCCCCCCCACACACACACACATTGGAAGAGATATTCAGGAAGTTTTTTCTGTTTTTCCTTTTTCGCAGTGCTTAGGCCTTGGCATTTCCCGTCTCTCCTTCTTCTTGTTCTTCGCCGTGCTCGACGCTTTGTTTATGCGTTTGTTAATGTTGTAACGGAGATTTTTACGAGTGGAGCTCTCGGCGTAATAACAATAATGAAAAGCTATTATGAGCCATGAGGATAAGCGGAACAAGGGCCGTGAAAAATGGCACGCCCAGTCGACTAAACGCCCCTCCCTCACCTGCCTTCAACCTCTGCCCACAAGCGAACGCGGCTCGTGTCATTTGGCCATATTAGGCGAATTAGACCAGGAGAACGAGAGCAAAATGTGCGATAAGCAGTCGAGTCGAGAGTGCGACAAAAGAGCAGAAGGGAGGGAGGAGGGGAGACGGGGCCCTTGCAGACTACAGTGGAATGTGCACCCAGGACGACTTCATAATTTGCCTTTATAGCGCTAATGGCAAATTAGGCGACACATTTTGCATTTGTGCGCTTTATTTGCTCGTTCCGTCGTCTTATTGAAAATGCTATAAAGAAATGCTAAAAAAGAGGCTGGCGCCTGTTCGAAGACCCTTACTGTTCGGTATTATGGAGAGGATTAAGCATACTTAAGTCTGGGTGGGGTAGCATGGAAGCAACTTGTTTCATCGTTGATAATAAAATAAATGTTACATTAAATCAACTAAGTGACAAGCTAAGTTACTAAGGGTTATGGATAATGATAATTATGGATCTAACTTGCGATCCGCAAAGGAATTAGGTTTGAAATACGAGTGAGAAAGTTATGGTCGAATGTGTTTGACTGCAGACGTACAGAAACATTGATAAACATCGATGTTTTGTATGAAAAACCTCAGCAAACATCGATGTTTCTGTCGGTACCTTCCTGATAAGTACCTATCTTGCCTCGTGTATTTTGTGCTGCATACTTACAGGCGGCAATTGTAAAATCTGTTTGCACAGATCGCAGTCAAAGTATTTCCCGCGAAGTTCCTTTGATATTGCACTTACTTTGTGCCATCTCTCATTTGTATTTATTGCATTTTAAGTATGTCTCCACGCGGAGTTGGGGTTGTCGCAAAAGCCCTGGCTGAGAGTCTGAGAGGTTGGTGCCTTCTTCAGGTGACTCTGCTCCCTGCAGAGCAGCCTCTGCATTGTTTTATCTGCTTGCTAATTCTTGGCTCGGAAAAGTGTGCGCATAAATAAAATTAACTTGATGGCGTTGCCGTTTCCATTTCCGTTTCCGTTCCCATTCGCGTCGACTTGGGCCACTTGAGGCTGCCTCAGGCCCGGCCAGCTGGAACTGAAGTGCGCATAGAAAGCCACTTGACTGGCATAAGAATCATTACGGGAAATAAAAGAAAACGTTTCTCTGTCGCTTCTCTCTCTCCCTCTCTCTCTCTCTTCCCAAGCCGTCAAGAGTGGATTTTGTGGTAATGACAACAACAATACAGCGAGAACAACAAGGCACAAGAGGAACAAGTGCCAACAGAATGAGGAAAACAACAAAAATAAAAAAAAGAGAATAAACGAAAATATCAACAAAAGCCGAAATGAATTAGACAACTTAATTATAAATGAACTCGAGTCAAGTCGGCACAAAAGGATTTTGTTTTTACTTTCTTTGGCGCATTGTTCGCCGCGAATTAAGGCATCGCTCCAGCAACTCTCCAGCAACTTCACTGTTTACTCACTCATTAGACGAGGCCTTGAGACGCGATTGACAGACACGAGGCCAGGGGGAGATTCGTCTCCAGACTGTGACTGTGACTGCGACTGTGACTGCAAAAGAACAACAATGAAATTAACAAGTTAAATAGAGTCTGAGCCCACAAATCCAATTACCAATTAAGTATGTACCCAATATACAAATAGAAAAATTAACAACTGCCTAGACGAGACGAAGACTGCACGACTAGGAGCTACACACTGCAATCCTTCCTTCAAAAAGAAGAAGAACTTATAGAATTAAAAAAGAAATGTTCCTTGATGGTGTCTCAATTTCCTATTTTATATTTGATAAGGATCGTTTAGCGGAAACACAACTGTTACAATTGGCTCGTACAGGGTATATAACAGCCACCAATTTGAACAATTTCAAATACGCCGAGTTGGTTTTGTGCCCACTTTCGTATATAATTGAGTTTCTTCGATTGTTTTTTGATGAGAAACCTTTAAATTGTATTAAGTGAATCGTTTTAAATGTTTTTAAAACATTTTTTTGCCAATTTAATAAACTTTCGAAAATTGTAACTCGGGATACACCCCAAGACTAACGCTGTCAAAACTGAATGAGGAATAGGACATAAAGATTTTTGAGATAAACAGAAAGAAAACTGTATGCTTCCTTTGGTACTTTCGATATCATAATCAAATTTACTTATGTATCGATTATATTTTATAAATAAGCTTGGGATATTTTAATAAGTACATTTAACAAAGTTAAAATGACATTCCAAAGAGCTCAAACTTGGTTATCTTATTTTAACCATTAAGCGTCAACAGAATATACTCTGTAGCGTTTACAATTTTATATAATTTTAGTTTTATTACGATTGAATGTAGAATTTATAATAGGTATGCAAAAATAAGAAAATTAGCCATGTATAATACCTATTAGACATTAACCCCTCATTAATTGCATTTGCTTTCCTTACTTTATTATTTTATAACATTTTTCATTGATTGAATCTTCTCAGAATTGATAAGATCATTAGGCTAAGGCTTAGGTTTATAAATTATATCGATTTGCTAAGTCATTGTGGTTGGAAATCAGAATAAAAAGATTAAATATTCTTAATTTAACTACTTAAGCTCTCTTAGGAATCTTAAAAATATCTTTAAAAATGATTTCCGTTAATACAATTTACCATAGGCTTAAAGTAATGCCACAAACTATAAAAGAGGTTTTATACCTTCAGCATGCTGTAAATAATTTAAATTTCTTATTTGATAGATGAATAATATATGTATTTATTAACTGTGAACTCATTTGAATTTGTTACTGTCAGATGAATTTCATTATTTTATTTCGAATTGCAGCCCTTTGTCGATTTTTTATAGAATTCGTAATGAGAACTCACAATTCAAACAGCTCTCTCTGTAAAAGCACAAAAAATGCACAAATGCAATGTAATTTTTTACCATGGTCACGGTTATTTCTGAACAAATACATAAGTTATATGTATATATACGATAAATAGGGAATGTAAATATATATAGTCTGCTGACATTTAACAAATGAACTGAAATCATTTACTATTTTTGTCACAGAGTCAACTCGTATTTGTGTTTAATGTGCAAGGCGGAAAAGTCAAATGGGAGGGCAAAGACCCTAGATCCCCCCCCCTCCTGCGTGTGCAGTGTAAATGGCGACTACATAAACTGTACATACGGACAGGGTTATATAGATATGTATACTGCCCACATGCAAGTGTATATAATGTGCATATCGGGAGCTTTGCGGGCCGCACTAGCCAAATCGGGGTGGAGCCAACGAGGCAGCGCAAACAAAATGGCGACGCCCCTACAACAACAACAGCAAGAACAACAAGGCCACTGCACGCTCGGCTCTCGCAGCCGATTACTGCTGTAGTTGTAGTTGTAGTTGCTGCTGCTGCTGCTGCTGTCGTAGTTGTTGCTGTTGTTGTCATAAAAATCCCTAAAGCGGCGGCGGTGACAAAGCGCACACAAATGTGGGAGGAGCTTTTGCCGAGAGAGACAGAGACAGACTGAGAGCGAGAGAGAGAGCGCGCGCAAGTAAACGCCAATTGGAAAATAAGTGTCAAAGAGAGAGAGAGAGAAGGGGAGAGCGCAAAAGAGAGCGCCAAACTATGCTCACAAAAACTCTCAAGCGGAGGATGCAATCTAGTTAAAGCTTCCGCGCTCTGCCTACTCCTCCTCCCCCCTGCCTCCTCTTGAGAAGTTATCGAGTTGTTGGCAAGTGACATCTCTGGAGAGAGCAGGCGAATTGAAAAGTCACTTGCGAGCTTTTGACACTCTTCCGCTGCTTCTTCTGCTGCTCCCTCTTCACTTTTTTAACAAAAGGAAATAAAGCAAATAAACACATCGCTTACATGGCCACAAGCTGGAGAGGAGCACAGCCACTGGCAGGCCAAAGTGTTGCACCATTTGGCGACATGTGTGACTCCCCTCCCCTATCCCTCCTGCACCCCCTTCACAGCAGGGTAGGCAGGCAGGCAGGCAGGCAGACAGACAACCACAAGAAATGCTACCTCAAACAAACTCATCATCATCATCTTTGCACAGCCGTTGCCATTGTCGAGCAGCCGACAAGGAGCTGCTCCACAGACAGAGAGGCAGACGGACGGACGGATAGACAAGCAAACAGAGAGACATTTGTCTTTGGCAGCCAACAACAAGGACGACTCCGGCTCTAGCCATGTCCTGGCAGCTGTCGGGCTCAGCTCAAGGCGCAACACGTTGCCCCAAAGACGCCGCCTGGTAAAGGTGCCCGGCTCCACTTGGCCAGCTCCTCTTGGCCGTTTGTAGTAAATTACATTTTGTTTATCAACCAACACACACCCACATACACACACACACACGCACACTCAGGCATTTGCATAAGGATGTGCTTATGATGTGCTTGGATTATGGCATGGCAATGGACTCGAGTGGGTCCTGCGTCCTCGAATATGACTGCGACCGCTTCCCGGCTATCTCTAGACATCTACATAATATTAAGACAAAGCTCGTTGAGCCGTAAGACGATTTAATCGAGCTGAAATAATAGACTAAGCCAAACACAGACACGAGCACACACACATACACACACACAAGGCACAGGCACAAGGAATACCCACACTGACAGTTGAACCAGTCTATAATGAACTCGAGCTAAAGGTGTAAAATATTCAGAGAACAAGATATAAGAAGTGCAAAATACTGGATAAATAATATATAACTTTATTTTATATCTTTTATATATCTAAAAAAAACAGAGAAGATGAGAAAAACTGGTCAAATAAAGCATCAGACTGAAGAATTATAATATATTTTAAGTTGAGTTGAAGAAAGAAGATTTTTGTAAGGTGATATCGAAGATAATATATGTATATCAGTATATACATACACATATATATTATGATTATAATATGCAATATTATATTATTATATAGTTGTATCAACTAAGTAAAGATTAATATAATTTATATAACAAGTAGATTCTTATTCAGAACTTTCAATTGAGGAATATGTAAAATATTTTATTGTATATAGAACTACATCGAATTTATAGTTAAACATTTATATCAGAATGTTATATTTTAATATATTATACAGTGATATTTGATACATTAAAATAAATCAAATAAATCATAAAATATATCAAAATATATCATATATCAATCGATAATATATTAACATATTGTATAATATATTGATAATTAGGTCAATCTAATAATGAGTTACTTTTTCCAATCCTATGTTATCTTAACATATGTTATCTTAACATATGTGAATTAACATTTCTTCACAGCACTTTCTGGTAAGCCAAAATTATTTACTTATTTTAAACTTATGTTATCTCAAAATAAGTTATTTAACATTTCTACACATCAGATTCCGGTTAGCCAAACTCCACTGTACTTCTAACTAAAGTTCGAAAGTTTCGTAAGTAAAATCTGATGTGGCGTATTGAAATTATGGTTTATCTGATTTCTACCAATTAAAAACCAGCCAGAGAAATATAAATTCGACAGCTTAACTCGCTTACCTTCGGCACACACACATGTGTGTTTTTGTATATCTAGGTGTGTGTGTGCCTGTGGCCCTTCCTAGTGTGCTGGCAACGTCTCGCTTGGCAGCGCTTTAATGCAATCAAAACATTTATAAAGCTTTAGCCACGGCCCGAAAGACAAAAATCGGTGGTTGTTGTTTTAATTAGATTTCCAAGGCTGAGCCGGTTGCACAAGCACTGAATGAGCCAGGAGGGGGTGGGGTGCACAGGACGACTGTCTAAATTGCCACAGCTGTAAGGGGTTAACGTTACCGTTAACGTTAACTCGTTCAAATCGCGAGCTAACCCGCCCAACCACCGTCGCCGACCCCGTCCCCATCCACCGGTTTCACCCCAAGCGGCGCCGCACGCGCCACGCAAATTTAAATGAAGAGTTGGACCATGTAGTACCACAGATACCCTAACCTAACTATAACCTGAGCAAGATCAAGCTGGGTTGAGAGAGAGTGAATGACAGAAGGAGAAAAAGAATGAGAGAATAACAAATTGGAAACGAATTAGAAAAGCTTTGCATGAATATTTTATTTTATTTTATTATTATCATATCATATATAACACAAAGAGGTTTATTATTATTTATAATATACATATATACAAAAGAATAAACCTCTGAAACATATAAAATTCAGTAGATCTACTCTAGATACACTTGCTGAGCGAATTTAATTAAGAAATCTTCAATTTTAACAGAGTTCTAACAATAATAAAATATACAAAAGTTCAGATCAACTCTCTCAAGTTCAGCTGAGTACTTTACTTCGAAAGGGTATCAGTAATAAAATAATCTGGCTTTGTAAATCTGGGCGCTGAAGTGTACGTTTTTTGGCGCTGCTGGCTTCGCTGCTAGCGTCGCTGCCAGCGTCGACGGCGCCGCTTAAATTAATGAAGAAATAAAGACGCACGAGATTTACGCGCTTTAGGTGAGTTCCCTTGCCGGGTAAGCACAGGGGGCAAGGGTATGGTGGAGAGCAAGGTAGTAGGGTAGTAGGGTAGCCCGCCTTGATGGAAATATGCACAATTCTCGAAATTCGTGAAATGCCGCACAATGACTCCCAGGGGCACGATAAAAATCGAATTAATAAGAGTTCAGCATAAATGAGCCTGGAAAATGTCAAGCAAGAGAGATGAAGAAAGAGAGAGAGAGAGACAGAGAGAGAATGCGTGTGTATTCCTTATACACTTACAAAACATAATATACATTATTATTATTTTTATTTAAATCGCCAGGCTGCGAGTCTTAATTACCCTCAATGCAAATATGCTGTAGTCAAAGGGGAAGAGGAAATGAAAGGGTGGCAAATGAAATTACCAGAAAAGAACTTGTAGATACCTACGTAGAAGTTAACCTATTCATTCATCTAACAAGGAACGAGATAATCTTCATTTTTGAAACTTAGTTTTGATAGTTATGAAACATAAAACATAAGTTTAGAGTTTACTAAGTTCTTAAGGATGTATTGATGCTACAAACTTAAATAACAATAACAACGCGATCTAAATTATCTTTGATCTATGTACCTTATAAATCGGACAGTGTGTTCTTCAAAGAGTATCACATTGTTGTCGTAGCACTTCCTGCTCATAATTATAATATAATTATATGTATCGATATATGATTAATGAGATCCCAAAGTCTCGAATGTGATTGATCATGCAGTTTGTTGAATCACAGAGATATATTTAAGTTTCTCCTAACTTTATAAAAGTTTATTAACTGTTTGATAAGCCATTCCACATCTCTTCATTTTTCCAGAAGCAGTTTCTTTTACGAGTATGTATGTATACTAAAAACAATAACGAAAGCATTATGTTTAGTACTAAGATCTTTATACAACGCATAGTAAATTTCTAACTGAACACTCTTATCACGAAAAAGTACCATCATCATCATCATCATCATCTTTACAGTCAGCATCAGTATTATCCTGGCTGTACATAGGGATAATTAATGCGTTGCGAGTATTTGTGACACATTTGGGCGTTGCATGTGCCACAGGTGCTACGACTAATAACGATGGTTGTGTCACACAAGCCGTTTAAGCCAATGAACACAAATCACAGACAAATACGCACACACACACACACACACGCACATACAGAGAGACGGAGAACCATGCAGGATGATGGACACGGACACAAACACAGACACAGTGAGCTCTGTACATGTGTAAGTAAATTATGACAAATGTCCTTGACAGGCGTTGCCAGAGGGTCGGAGGTTGGGGTCAGTGCTGTGTAAACCCTTTTTGGGCAAGGCTCTTGCGCCACATTCTGTGGCAGCTGTAAGTAACAACAACGTGCAGCAAAACAAATTAGCCATTTAACAGCAGAAGCAACAACGTTGTGAGGGGTGCAGAGGGGTGAGTGGCAAATAACTCAGCTCAAGTGTTGCACAAAGTTTGTTGTTGCTGCAACTTTTATACGCAGCGCCAGGGTATGATAACTTTGTGCTGCAGTTGGGCAGCTCAAAGTGCTATCGATTAATTGTGCTAAATATCGATAGACACGCGAAATTGCAGATCTGATAATGAATGAGCTCAGATAGGTTCAAAAGGATATCTCAATCAAAGAAAATTGAATTTAGAATTTGGAATTTATCGATAAATGTTGATCGAGAGACTCCACAAAGGAACTGCTCAGAATGCTGTAGAGGGTAGCCTGCTGCAGATGTCAGGCAGCAGAAGATGTGTTTATTTCAATATAATCATATGTATTTATTTTATATAGTTATATAGTTGATATTTCTATGACCATATGCCCTGCAGTGCTTTAAGGACCCTGTCAGTTGCTTAACAAGCACAATTTCTGCCCGACTGTCTGTTTGCGTATGTAATTATTCAATTCAATTAATACCGTTTACGCCTTTCGGTCAGACCCAATGCGACCCTCAAGCAGCCACCCCTCCCCGCACCACTGTCCCTCTCCAGGACAAGACTCAACTGTAGACCGAATCGTTGTCCAGCAGCCATATCCGTTTCCGTTTTCCGTTTAACGCACACATACTTGATGAGGCGCTCATGTGTATCCTGCTGCCTTCCTCCCGTCCCTGCTCCTGCACCGTTCCTCTGCCGCCTCGTTCTGTGTCGCTATCTGTGCCCAAGTCTTGACCAGTTTCGGGTCGCAGTCGCAATGTCAGTAATGCTTTCAACAGGCCTCGAGCAGCAGCAGCAGCAGCTGCCACAGCAGTTGCGCCACTTGTGCCACAGGCTTCAACGATGCAAAGTATGTATCTTGCTCCCAGACCTGCCCCGGCCATAGGCCTTTGTCTCAACTTGCACATTCTTCGCATAGTTTTGGCGCCCAGTTTGATCCTTTCATGTGGATTTGCCACCAGCAAAACAGGAAAACAGTGCACAAATTTCATTTATTTTTTAATAAAGTTATATTTGTTGTTAGCATTAATCCTTCTCTCTGTTCTCTCTGCTGCTGTTTGTGTTTGTGTTTGTCCATGTCCAACAATGGCCGCATCCGTTTCCGCTGGCCAAAAAAAAAGGAAAGGAAAGCAAAAAGTAACAAAGGATGAAAAATATTTCAAATAGCTGCACACACAACAAACGGAAACTGCAAATAGAAATGTTTGGGCAAAAGTTTTCGTATTGCCGTTATGAGATATCCTAGTTGCCTCAGCCAACATCCCCCAGCATGTGTTTGTGCGCGTGTGTGTGTGTGTGTGTGCGTGTGTTTGCCTTATCATTTCCGTCATAAATTTCATTTCGTTTTTATTTTTCTATTAAAAACTAGCCCCAGCAACAAAGCCGGACGAAGAAAATGCGGCACGGAAAGACGAAAGGCGATGGGAAAGAGCGTTAGTATTTTTCTCGTTGTTGTATTTTGGATGCGTGTGTGCCATAAATCAAAAAGTAGCTTAAAAAAAAAAGAAATACTTGACTTAGACGACTATAGAATGCTCTCTGAAGATGGAAGAAATAAAAATACTCTTTGCTTTGAGTTTATCCAATTATAAAAAGACTTTTCTTGAGGAGTTCCATGAAGTAGGAATCGATAAATGCTTAAATAATATAACTGAAGGTTATGAAGATATAGGTTAGGTTGAACAAATTAAAAATATATTAAAAATTATTACAATTCAATTTAAAATCGACTAACAACTCATTTAAAAACAGTTTGAACAATTTAAGATTTACTAAACTCAATAACATTTAAACTGATATTATATAGCAAAGATATATGTATAATGCATCTGTATTTACTAACTCCAAAGGCAACTCTAACATTTCCCGTTAAGTATGCAACACTTTTTTGTCCGAAGTAAGCAAGAAAACTTAAGCACCCGACTGGGAAATCGTGCAAGAAATGAAAATGGAAAACAAAACTAAATCGCAATAATATGAATATAACAAAAGGCAGCTGTAACTGAATATTTGAGTTGCCCCAACTGGGAAGGGACGCGCAACCAATCCCAATGCAATCTGCCACGTGCTACGTGATCTCTCTCTGCCACACACGCACACACGCGCACACACACACATGAAGAGGATGCAAATGTGACAACATTAGAATTTTCAACAGCCAAAAACTTGGCCCAAACTTAAGACAAACCGACAACCGCAATTTTTTATCTTTGCTGCGACTTCTTCTTCGTTTTTTTCTTCCTACTTGTAACTTCTTCATGGGGCAGGAGATGGGGGGTGAAGGGGTCGCAGGGCCCGTTACGGTCTACTCTCATCTTCGTCTTTGACTGCAGCGAGCGTCGTTTGTCATTATTCAAATTCCTTTTGACAAGGCACGTGAAATCTTCTATGAAGTTGTCTCCAGACACATGTGAGCAGGATAAGCGTATCAGGCATATCTCTACGGGGACAGGGTCAGGCAGGCGGCGTCGGAGAGTATACCATGTAGGTAGTGCGGAGCTCTGCATGTGCGTGACACTGCCCTGGGATACCTTGCAGACAGCTTCATAATGTTCCCGACTTTCGACAGTCAAATTAAATTAAACGACAAACTCAACGGATCAGTTCAGTTCGGTGTTTTTTTTCAGGGTGAGAATATTAATGATGCCTCATGTGTTTGAGGGGGGAACTCTTTATAGATAAATTGCAGATTTCTTGTATTATGGGGCAGACTTAGGATCTACTTTATATGTTTAAAAAATGAGGCAAACAAAAGAGAGAAGCTACTTTGAAATATCTATTATAATTATACTTTATACAAAGCCTGATTCCATAAGTCATTTATATTTGGCTATACCTTAGATGGTAAAGAAATCTTAAGAAGTATTTTAACACCGACATTTAGTAATGAATCTTATTTCAAAGTTTTTAAATACTAAATATTTATTTCTGAGAGAACTCCAGCTATGCTTGGTAGGTACTCGAGCTGGTAATGGCCTTGTCTCATTTAACCTGCTGGCAAGAAAAGTTGCTACACATAAAAAAGATAAGGCTCTCTCCCTCTCTCTCCCCGTTCCCCGTTCCCCGCTCTGGGGTTGTTCGCTGTCTAGTTGCCATGAATATGCAACAATAAAAAGCAGGAAAAAATTAAATATGACACTTATCTGGCACACAAACTTCAAACACATTACGCAGTCCGAAGCAATTCCAAGTGGAGCAGGCTGTGTGGCAGCGGGGGCAGGTGGCGAAGATGGAGGAAGGGAGGGAGGGAGAGAACCTGCTTGTGCTGCAGACAATGGCAGCATGGATATCATGGGCGCAATCAGGCGCCCACCAAGAGCATCCCGAATATTCTGAATTGCTGTCATTAAAATGTTGACAAAGGCGCAGAAGGTGTAAAACTCACAGACGAAGCCAGTCAAAAGTCAGAAAAAAAAAAAAAAACAAACAAACAACAACAGGAAAAACGTTACCAACCTCTACCCAGGCCAGTGCAATTTCCAACCCGCTAACGAGTTCTGTCAATGTGCCCAGCCACAAATTTTGTGTAACCAGAAAATGTGAAAATGCTTTCTATCTCTGAGAAGAAACCCATCTTGGTACCCTATGAAAAAGAGCAACAAAAACAGTGAGTTGTAGGGTATGTTAACATAACTAAAGGTATTCTTGTATTTTGTAACATAACTCACAATCATTAGATAAAAGAAATGAGCTTGCAGAGATTGAAAAGTGATCTGTTGAATACTATATTATCTTATATATATCTTCAAACTCAACTGGCTGCTCTGGTTAGCTTAGATTAGGTTGAGTAAGCTTAGGTAAGGTTACTTAAGTTTATATCCAAGATATAAAACAAATACGAGCCATTCAAGAACCTTATACAACATTCAATCAATATCTTTTAACCTATCGCCCTTTGTAGGAACCTTCGAGACAGTCGACCTCGTTGTCAGCCCTCAATGGAAGAACCCAACTCAGAGCCACAGCAGAAGGGCTCTCATCATACGCTCAAAAATTTCGAAACACTCGAGAAGGTAGAGCAGCAGCGGGTCGAGGCGTCAAAGAATCGGTGTGGGTGGGGACAGGGGCGTGGCATAGGCGGAGGCGCAGAATGATTGGGAGTGTGACGTGCGAGTGTGACCCTTGAAAACGCCAATCAAGTGCCCGGGTCTACATGCGTAATTTGCACGCCAAGTGGTCGTCACCCCCCGCCCCCGCTCCGCTTTCCCCTCGCCTGCTCGCACATAACCAAACACCCTCCTGCGGCCGCAATGCGGTAATTAAATTTCGCAGTCGGGCAACGGCCCGACAAAGTGTGAAAATCATAAAAAGCAACGTGCATACGCCGTGTGGTCCCGAAAATGTTTAACAATTCACACGACGAAGCTAATTAAGCGCTCGGCTTGCACTTGAGACCCACAAGAGGGTGCTCAAGTATGTTTGCATGTATGTGTGGGTGTGCGAGCATGTGTGCGATTTCATATTTTGATAAATTTTATGATGTGCAGCAGTCCAGAGACGAGAAAGCATTTGGGCCAACATCAACTCATTATGCCAACCGGAAATTAACTTAATAATGATAGCACCACAAGTGCGTGTGTATGTGTGTGCGTGTGTGGCTGTGTGTGTAGCTGTCTTTCCATCTGCAAGCGAGTGATATGCTAATTAAACCTTTGTCAAAACTGTTCACTTTCAATGTTAAGTCCACAACAGATCTGACTTATACACTGTTTACTGTGGCATCAATGCGAACTATTCTTAGAAAACGACCTTTTCTAAGAATACGACCTTGTGTATTCAAGAATAAGACCTATTCAAAGAAATCGACCTATTCCAAGAAATCGACCTATTCTAAGGACACGAACTTCTCTATGAATAAGACCTTTTCTACGCATAATACCTTTTCTAGAAATGCGACCTTTACCAAGAATAAGACCTTTTCTAAGACTAATACGACCTTATCTTAATTTTCTCAAGATTTCACTTGGCATGTTCTCATTCAGCCGCTCATACAGATTGATTTGAGTGCATTAATAAGACCTATGTATATTTTGTCATCAAATTCGGTACCCCTAGCTCTTATAATCTCTAAGATCAAGGTGCTCATACAGACAAACATAGCAATATTCTCCCTCTTATATTGAGAACCTTGGCTCTATTCGCTTGAAATAACAGACATCAATCGACTTTCTCGCGGTATTCGCCATACTCTCTAAACTAGGAACCCCAACGGGGAACCTTTGCAATCTCTGGGGTCACTTGTAAGTGCGGTTTCTTGGGTTTCTTCATTTCACACCGACTCACGCACACACACATACATCCGAAGGTATTTCCGCTGGCACATTAACCCCACCAGGGGGAAGGATTGACCAGAACATGTGCCGAGATGTTGCGGAATATGTGTGCATATATTTAATATTAATGACGTCATAAATTAGCCTTAATTATTGTAATGAGCCCGCAGGCATTAATGAGGGCCGTTTAGACAATTAAACTTAAAATGTATTAATTTATGGCCATGTGTAAGGACCAATTAGAGTTAGTGGGGGTCGCAGACTCAGGGCGCGAAATTCGCGCAATTAAACGCACCTGATGACAGGCAGAGGACACCGACACCAGGAGAAGAGAGAGAGAGAGAGAGAGAGCATGAGGGAGAGGGAAGGCCTATAAGACCTCGCACATGCATAGAGTAGACAAACATTAATCATGTACACTCAAACAGACACACACAAACACACGCAGCTTATGGATGCGATTGTGGCAGTTGTCTCTCCATTAGGGGTTGCTTCAGCGCCGCAAAGAAGCGATTCTTAGGGTGATACTCATGGCATAGCCAGGCAGATCAGCTCTTTGGAGAAACTATTCGATTATATAGTGTGAAAGCGAGCATTCAAAGCGTGGCTAAGTGTCTCGCATTGTCCTTGCAAGGGGATTCTCTGAAATCTCTAGGTTAAATTTATTGTTTATTACAATGGGGTACGACACCAGTTAGAAGAAGGTACTATTAACCTCATCGGACCGATCAATACAAGAATATATATGGTGATTTTACTTCTAAGCTCACTTCCCCTCAGTGATCTTATATTTCTAGAACTGTCATTTGAACGTGTAACTTCCCTTCCATGTTTATCTTTTCATTTTGTAAATCTCTTTTTCTTCTTTATGCCTTCTCTCTACACTCTTTTCTTAACTGTTTCTTCGGTCAATCTACGTCTGCTTTCTCTTTTCTCACTTATCATTTCAATAATAATCTCTTAGAAACTTTGTCTCTGTTTCTCTCTTATCTTTCTCTGCGCTTCCATCTCTCTGTCTCTCTTCCTCTCTCTCCCTCTCTCTCTCCCTCTCTCTCTCCCTCTCTCTCTCCCTCTGCCCCTCTTTCTATATATTTAACGCTCTCTCTCGTCGACTATCGCTACTGAAATTTGTTAGCTCCATAAATTCTCATGCAAATTAGATTAATCGGCCGCTTAATCGTCGGGCAAACATCGCGCAACTTGACAGCAAATAAATTACGGAAGGGGGGGTCAGAGTTCTCCTTCTCGCGGCAGAAGACAATAAATTAAATTTGCATCAAATTCGGCAGGGAAAATCAAAAGGAAAAAGCTAAAAAAAAAATCTAAATAAATAAATAAATAAAACGATAAGAAATTGTTTTCATTGGCATCTGGGTCTGCGCGGAGGGTCGAGGCCGAGAGGCAGCACAAGGGGTGGCGAAGGGTGGGAGGGGATTATTAAGTAAACAAACAAACAAACAACAATGAAACCAAGCAAACAAACAGACAGCCAAGCAAACACAAGGAACAAGCAAAGGGGACAGAGGGAGAGGGAAGCACAGAGGAGCTTGGACCAGAAATAATCCGCCCTAGAACTCGCGCAAGGCGAAAATGAAATTTGAATTTTTCCTTTGCCTTTGCCGTTTTTTTGTGCTCGTGGGGTAAGGGGGGAGGGGGTTCCGTTTTTGCTGCTTTCGTTTTGCTTCACATTTTTAATTCGGCCAAGAAGCGGACACAAGCTCGGCGAGATAGGAACGTGGCCCCGGGTCAGGCTGAGGCACAGGCACAGGCACAGGAACAGGACTGAGAGCAGGAGGGATTACCGGGGACCAAGTGGCGATTATGCACGGTAAATCATTTCGACATTTTCCCGTTCATAAGCACGTAATTTGACTTGATTTCACTTCGTTTTCTGGCTTTTTTTCCCCGTCGAGCGTTTGCTTTATTGACTCTCGCCGGCTCAAGTTGCGGCCAAGATGCCACGCGATGCTGCAGGGGTGCGACCGGGGAGACAAGCGGAGGGAGGCAAGGCACGCCCACGACTCCGCACATAATTGCGGTTAATTAAAGCGTGATTTTTTCCGGCATTTTTTATCCATTTCCTAAAAAAAAACAACAGAAGGGCATGGCGAAGGGAGGCGCCTTCAACTGTGTTCAACTGTGCGGCAGAAAGCGGGTAAGGTAACTGCGGTACACAACGGGCATATGGGTTTAGAAGGGTCTCTACAATTAGGTGTGTAATGAGGAAATTTTGATACATTGTATATAATAAGATTTTAACAGAAGATCACATCCAATCATTCATATATCATCTTCATTAGGTCATTTGGTCGACCTAGCCATATTCTATTACTAACCAATCTTCCTATGATCACTTGCTCTAACTATGTATAGTCCAAAAAAGGAAAGGTAGATGAAGAAATTAGTAAAGAAATTGATAAAGAAAAAGAAACTTATCAGGAATATAAAAGGAGCTCTTCAAAAGTTAGAAAATAAGTACAGAAATGAAAAGGAAATAAAAAAGAATAGAGAGATTCTTTAGGTCAACATAGAATCACTAAGATATTCAAAACTTAAACAGTCAGCAGAGAACATCTATATAATAATAATAATTATTATTAGTAACTATATGTTATAGATTATTATCTAACTATATCTGTTTCTATTGTAACTCAATTCATACAGACTTTTTCAATATGTTCACTATTTAATTTCGATTTATGACCAAAGCAATTGGAGAACCTTTCCAACTCATTGTAGCGCATTGAGAGTTCCATTCAAAATCCGAATCCAGATGTAGTTATGCTTGTTGTGATTCTCGCCGTGTCTGTGTGGAAATGTTTCTTTTTTTCCTTGGCCATTTTGTTGGTATTTTTTTGCAGATTCACATTTGAGAAATTGATTATTAATGATGGGCGGCATTCGGAGAGACTACGAAGAGATGCGAATTATGAAAATGCGTTAGAAGAGGCGGAAAAAGAGCGAAAAGAAATTAATTATGGAAATTACTTGGCCTGTCTACCCAGCCGGACTCCATGCCGCGCATCCTCCTCCTTCGGCGATGTCTGCATAAGCGGCTTGTGGTTTGATTTATTTAAATTTTTCCTTAGGTATTTTCTTTTTTTTTTTCTTTTTGGTTTTCTTTTTTCTGGTGGTTTGCCGCCTCAAGTGGCAGCAGAAGCTGGCAGGACACTTGGCTATTATTATTATTAACCCCCCCGGCAAATAACAATTTATTTTCATTAATTTGTGCTTTAACCCCTTCGCGACTCGCGGCGCTTCATTAAAAATGCGCTCTACGCCGGCCACATAAAAATTAGGCGGCCCGGCAAGTTGATTGCCATTAACATTTGAACCCTTTTTGCCGCCACTGTGCGTCGCATCGTGTCGAGTCGCGGCGCGTCGCGTTTCTTTGTAATTATTGCAATCTGTTCGATTTTAGGACACTCCAGCAGCACCCTCTCACCTCACTACCCCTCTCTCCTTCTGCTCTCTATTCTCTCGCAGCACCCCAGGAGCATTTTGCAATTTAAAAATGCAAATTAATTGCCACATGGCCCGCTTCGGAATGGAATGGAACGCTACGGAACGGTGCATTGTCTAAAAGTGTTATGGCATTATGCCTTGTCCATTAAAGTAAATTGTAATTGGCATTTTAATCCATATAACTCTCTCTCTCTCTCTCTCTCTCTCTCTCTGCAATCCCTTAAGCCGAACCATTTTCAAACTCAAATTGAACCATTTGAGTTGAACAAGAAGAAGACTTAACGAGTTTTACAGTGAACAGTGTAAAGAAACCAGTTGAAGATCATTTCTTATTCCTTTGAGAGCAATATTATAGTGTAAAGTAGTGCAGTTTGAACCGGTTCAAATCGCAGTTTATGTTGAAGAAGTAGAAGACTTATCGAACCTTATTGACTCGAAAACTAAGAAACTAAGTGAGAGTCCACCAATAGATAAATTCCATCAGGTAATGCAGCTTGAACCGGTTCACGGTCGAACCGTGTAGCCACACATGAATTTAAAACAAGAGGATGAACCAAACAAGCTTTCATATTCCAAACCAAACTCAGTTTTATGGTAAATTGAACCGCATTACAATTGAATTAGTAGGTTCAAGATGAGTTCCATCAGAAATTGCAGCTTGAACCGGTTCAGAGTCGAAGCCAACTTCAAAGTGCTGCTAAACATGAATCTAAAAACTATTTGATGAACAAGGAAACAAAAATAGATCGTTACCAGACGGAACTCAAGACGAACCGAACCGCTTTTCGAGTGAACCGCTAAAAAAACCAACTCGCGTTTGATAATTGCTTTGCAACCCTGGCAAAATGTTGCCCGGGGTTGATGCAGCTGGTGTGCTGGAGTGCGGGGAGCTCGGAAAGGGGCAGGGGCAGGGGCAGGAGAACACAAGTTAAGTACAGTTGCCTGCTGTGGAGAGGGGTCGGGGGTTACGCCATGCCTTTTTTGCCAATATTAAAAGTCATAATTCAATTTTATTGCAAATGTTTCAGGTGCCTTAATCATTTCTAATATCCTGGCTGCCTTCCCAGGACGCCGATTCGATGTCGACAAAGCGTCTGCTGTTCCTTCCACGGACTTCCGCTCACTCATAAATACTAATTTCACAGGCAATAAAGGCGAAACATTTGCCAGCTCTTCTGCCTGGTTCTCGCGCATCACGCACGTCCGTCCCGCTTTGCCATTCCGATTGCACGCAAGACATTTAACAGATAACCCAGTCAAGTCGTGAGATATATCTCTCTCTCTGTCTGCAGGCTGGCAATTTTTTAATGGATTACACAGTGCCAGGCACAGCCGAGCAGCAGTTTGCAAAAGCAACTACAAATTGCGGCAGGGAGAGATTCAGAGGGGGAAGGGAGCAATCTGCTTTGCCTTTGGCTCCTGGGGGCAATGTTAAATGTCAAACCCAAAAATAGTTGCAGGCCACTAATTAGCAGTGAGTTACCCCCTCTCTAATCCGTTTCACTCGCATGCCACACCCACATTTACCCACATCAGTTGCAAACAGTTCAAAGGCGACTGCCTCAAGTGCCCGCGTCAGAGACCGCAAAGTAGCCAATGGTCAATGGTGGCTGGAGCTGAAGAGCGGACTGGATGCGCAGAGATAAGAGCCAGTGAGAGCGACACAACGAACTGTGAATACACTACACAAAGGGCTGAGGTTTTAGGTAAGAAAGACAATAGAGAGAGTATGGAGTAGAGCAGAGGTTAGGTGCAAATTTGTAGAATACACTTTCAATAGTCTTAACATTCTTTTTCTCTTTTACAAATAAATATATGGTAATATAAAAAAGAAGTTTTTTTACATATTTTATAAAATCTTTGTTTTCTTAGATCCCTAAGAATGCTATAAAGAGTTCTACTATCATACATTTTAAATGGATTTTTTACAGAATTAGTTGATAAACTTGGTAGACATGATTCCTTTGATAGCACATTGTGCATAAATCGAATAGAGCTGAGTCTTATATTCGATATATCGTGTAACTATCGGCCTATTTTTGCCATGCTGTTATAATTCATCTGTTATATATATATTTCTACAATTTGAATAATTGAAAGGGAAATAAAAGATGCTTACTTGTAAATATCTCGTAACTTATTGTTATATGAAAACAGAAAGGGTTACAAGGCTCACTCATAACCAAAAAGACAATATATAAGTATATACTATATATCTGTGAACAACAGCTCCGTTATGAAAGCATATCAATTCGTAAGCAGCAGCAAGTCGGCAACAGAACAAAATACAAGATAAAGCCAATCGTTGCCGACTGCAGTTAGGGTTAACATGGCCAAGCAGTGGAGTGAGTGTGTGACGGCGCCTGTGTCTGACTGAATGTGTGTGTGTACGAGTACGAGTGTGTGTGTGTGTGGCTATGCATAACGGTTCATTGCCTGTTTGGCAGCGTGGCGAGCGACTCCGTCTAATCACTGTCAACTGCAGGCGTCGCTTACGCATTCAAAGCGAAGACAAAGGCCACAGTCCCCGTAGGGGTAGAGGGGGTGCAGAGGGCGAGCAGGACTTAAGACAACAGCCAGGACAATGCGAAGCATGGTTTGCGTAAGAGGGGGGAAGGGTAAGGGGCAAACGGGGCAAACGGAGTGCTGGCTTGCTTGTTAATTCGATTAATTACAACAATCAGCGGCATGTTTCATCTGCAGCACTGGCGGCCAAAGGCTGAGGGATGTATGCAAGGAGTAGGGGGAGTTGGGGGGCGTGTCCAGGGAGCGAGGCTTAGCAAAGTACCCAATGCTAATGACGAGTCCGGCAGACTGACTGTGTGTGTGTGTGTGTGTGTGGGTGGCAAACAATCGAAGCATAATGACAATGATAGATTTGCCAATATCTGTCATGTTTATGAGCAAAACAAAAGGGCACACACACACACAGGCAGAGACACGCACACGCACACACACAGGCACACACTGGCAGCAATTGGAACAAGAATAACACAATATAGAACATAATTGGATATAACATTTATACGCAATCATCGACAGATTGCAAAACGATTAAGCAACCCTCGACGAAGAAAAATGAACTGGAAGAAAGCAGAACGAAAGAGAAAAGAGGGAATGAAAGATTGGGAGAGAGGGGGTGGTGGAAGGAAAGTAAATCTAATCAGGCAAAGACACAAGACGGAGAAATGGCAAATGATGTAAGCGTGAGCGCGGGGGGAGGTGACGTGAGCCGGGCAATGCGGGCGAGCCTTCGCCTTCCCCAATTTACTTCACTGGGCAACCGACAACAGCAACAGCAACAGAAACAGAAACAATCAACTTAATTTGCCGCCCGCTGAAAGCCCTGTGGCAGATAAATTAAGTCATTAGTTGGAGCTGCCACTTGGCTAGCGGGGCAGGGCGGGGCAGGGCAGGGGGGAGGTGAAAGTTTTGCTCCATCTCCGCCTCCTAAAGTGGAAAATAAATTGGCGAACGTTTGTTTTGAGATTAACCGCGATTAGAGACTGTGCGAGAGACACGAGTCGCTGGCCCCCCCCCCCCTCACTACCCCCTGCCTTATGCTCTCTCCTTCTCTCTCTCCTTCACTCTCTCCCTCTCTATCTCTAGCTGGAGTCGGGTGCGGGAAGTGAATCGTAGCAAATGTTGCCATTATTTGATAAGCTCAAACATAGACACAAACTGCCACCTTCCACGCAGTTTCCCCCCTTGCCTACCCCCGCCTCAGCTCACCCTCTCCCCAGCACCCGCGCTCGCACCCTCACCCTGGCATGTGTTTGTGTAAACAAATGGCAAATGCGAGAATAATCGTAGGAGATTAAAAAGTTTCATGCGCCCGCACAGTAGACGCCGCCAGTAGTCGAGCCAGAGGTGAATGGAAAGGGGACAGAGGGGCAGTGGGAAGCGGGGTAGTACGAGGGGTACCTCAGCCACGGATGACACGAGACAAATGAGTGGCGCACGTGAAGCTTCTGCAGTGAATCTCCCAAAAATTACCCGACTTGCCACTCGACTAATCTCCCCACCTAGCCAGCCTGTGTGCCTCCCGCTCCGCTTCCCTCCCTCCCTTGCTTGAGGCCTGCTAATTTATGTTGCCAGCATACAAATTGGCTAGCTCAGGATTCCCTGTCTTTCGAGGCACGGCCGGCTTAATGCTTGGCCAAGTCTTGCTGCCAACTTCTTGGTAAGTCTTCGAGCAACACTTTTCTTCAGTGCCAGAACAGGTCCTCAAAAGGAATCTACAGTCAGGAACAACTTAATGTTTGTTGGAAGCATTTTTGAGTGGCCTTTAATTATGTTAGATACCAAAGGAGTTTTAATATCTGTTGTAAAACTTAGAAGTTAATAGGGAAAAAACAGGTGAAACATTGTTTAAAGGGTATAGATCAGTTGAGCACATTCAACTGTAGTTTTATTAATTCTTCTTAGATATAAAAGTATTTTTTATCTGCCTCCGAAATGCTGAGATACTTTACTTATAATAATTACTTCAATCAACTATAGCCAACAAACGATTCTGAAGATAACTTATGATTCTGATCAAGAATATGTGTGTGTTTTGGCACGCCTTCTTCTGCCTAATACACAAAGTTAATATACCCGTTTTTTATCATTTTTTAAGGTTGAAGAGTATTATTATAGGCATTATTAAGAGAATAAATAATATTAAAAGTATTTTAGGATATTTATAGTTTAAAGTAAAGACTTTATATCAAACGTGAATTGTATAAGGTCTGTGCGAACAATTAGGGCATCACAAACATATATTCGTGTACCGACTAGACCACCAAGTATAATTTCATCATATTAGTACCCTAATTACCCTCCTAGCTTACTTCTGTCGTACCAGATACATGTATAATGTGTACTAGGTCTGGTCACGTTGCAATTTTGAGTATCATGAAGTCAGCTCTAGAATTTAATGACTTTAATGCACCTTGTCCATCGGCATAGGCACCTTCTCCACCCCAATAAATGTAGCTGCTGCAAGGATATACATATTAGAGTATCAAATTGGTCCCATAAGGTTCCTTCCCACACTACTATTAGACGGAAAATGTCGCTGCATATGTTTAATAATAAGTTCTAGTTGAGGTATCGCTCGTTTATGAATAACTCATTCGAGGGTCCTGTAGCAAGCGAAATATGGCAGTGGGTAAGGGGGAGGGGCTGATTATCTAAATTGCAGCTATTATATTCGATTTTTCGAAGGGACTATAAATTAATGATGGGTCAAACGGGCAAATTGCGGGCACAAACGGTGGCGTTTAGTTTCGGTTTAGTTCGTTGCATGCAACGAACGACGAAAGTTTTAATTAAATCATGAAAATTACCACAACAAGGCGGGGAGCGACTGCAACTGCAACTGCAACAGCGCCGCTCAAGTGAGCAAGACAAATAGTAACTGTAAAAAAGGGGTGGCGCCCCTAAGTCACCTTAACCCTAACCTCAAACTCTAAACTCAACCCTAACCGCGCTGTGGCAATGCAACCCCGGTTCGCATAGTTTGTCTGCATCAGATATCGCACAAAGGAAACAAAAGCGCAACGACAACCAGCAACAATAAAAACAACAACAACAACAACTGCTGCAGCAACAGCAACAACAACAGTGGCGAATCGTTCTTCATCTTGTTGTTGCTGTCTTTGCGTACAGGGCGACGCCTCCAAAGGCAGCAGTAACAGCAGCCTAACATAACAGCGCTCTGTTAAGTATAACATTACACTTGACGCTTTTTTCTTGGCGCCTGCCCAACTGCTGTCGCTGCTCTCTATGTGCAAATGTGTTTGTGTATGTGTGCCTGTGGTGGTGGTGAGGTAATGGTGGTGGAATTTGGAGCACAACTTACAAGCAATAACAAAAAGTGGGCGTTTACATTTTGCTCACGCCGCTCTCCTCGGTCTCGTCTCCTCAAGACGCTGACGCAGCGACACGAAGACAAGAAGAACGACGAATACATTTGACATTTGGCCACTCCTACACGCCTCTTTGGCCCCAAGTTTCCACCAGTCCCACCAGACATCCGCCACAGCTACAGCTCTGTCAACATCTCTGCCTGTGTCTCAGTGTAAGTGTGTGTGTGCCTACGTATCACTTGACATGTGGGTCAGATTTGTAATGACGAGTCGAGGCAGTGGGGTTGGTCCTGCAATTGCTTGGGGCTCTTGATTGGTCTTTAACACGATTTGTGGGCAGTGAGCAGTTATTACACATGCACACGCCTTTATTAACGTTAACTCTGCTTTCATATCATGTATGGATGTGCCAATCATTTTATCACAATTTCCAACATTTATATTTTATACACATAACCTCAAAGTCTAAGGTGGAAATGCATTTAAAGAAATGCAAAGAAATTGTTTAAACACATTGTAATGTAATGTAAAATGCAATTTGTTCATACAGTTCGTAGACGTCTATTTCATGCACTTTTAAATATATGGAGATCTGGCAACCCTTTGAATTTATCAATCACAATTATTTAAATTTTAATTTGCATAGATATTAATCTGTAATCGATATCCTTGTATTCATCGCTAATTCTTCCTCTTTCCATCGCTATCTGTCAAGCACACCACACGTGCCGCCTTATGACTTTTAAAAACTTTTATTTGAATCTAAATAAATCTTAAGTATAAATAAACATCCATTTCATTTGATCCACACAAACATCTAATAATAACAAATACGTCAAATAAAAGTATAAAAGTTTTACACAAATTACACAAATATAGAACATTAAATTAAATAAAAGTTAATTGGTTTGCGCCTCAATATTTTATCAGTCAGAGTAGACACTGAGACTGAATTTACAATCAATACCACACAAATTAGCGAATGCATTAATTGTGTTTATACACACACTTTAACAATCCTTTGTGAAACAAATTCATAGAAAATTCAAAAACATAGAACATCATGAAATAAATATACCTTAAGGAGGAGAAGGTGAAAAGATCCTTGACCAGTTGCGGAAGTTGGAAACGCTTTAAAATTTAGTTTATTTTAATTTCTGTATTCAATACAGTCCAAATGGATTGTATATTATTATAAAAACATGGTTATTGACTAATTTGCATCATGCAGATGAATCTCATTCTTTTTATATCGATCCTATATTGAAAAAAATATCTAAATCCCTTTATGATTACAGATATGGTAAATGCAGCCTAAGCCATACGCAGCTATGATTAATTTATATTAGTTCTAATCACTTAATTAATACAATAAATAAACAAAAATAACACAATCCGAGCTTAAAAATATATATTTGTCATATAATTGACCCGAGTTTGGTTCTTCTTTCATTTTTGTTATTTGTAACAATATCTTGTGTTACCTGTTCATTAGTGCAAGCAATTGTTTAGGCTCTGCAAATCTGGCAGCACTGGCACCTTGCTCCCCTCACCACAACCACAACCTCTTGTGCTCTTCACCACACCTTGTGCCTTTGCTGCAATTAACTTGGCTGCGCTCTCTCTCCCTCGCTCACTTAGTTAGGGTTTGTTGTTGTTGCTATCCTTCTGGCTGATCTGCATTGCAGGCGAACTAATTACTCAAACAATGCGGAACAGAAAGAGAGAGAGAGGGAGAGAGACTAAGTGTGGGTAGAGGACGAGTTGAATTTCGAAGACATTCTCGCTTTGAAGTTGTTCGCATTACAAAGGCAAAGCCAAAATGGCCGTAAGCTTAGACAAATTTCAATCTTATGCATATTTTGTTGCCAATGCAAAGTATTGTTGCTGATGCTGTTGTTGTTGTTCTTGTAACTGTTGTCAAAGTAGCAGCAGCAGCAACAGCAGCTGAGTTATGCGAAATATTTGTGTAATTAAAACATGAAAAGAGTTGTGCGCAAACTCATTTAATTAAGCATGCGGCGGCAGCGCGGAATTTGTCAAGTGTACGAATAGGAATAGAATATAGAAAGAGTAAGAGAGAGAGGGAGAGAGTGGAAAAGAGAGAGCGCATACAGGTTATGTGAAGGGTTGCGAGGGATTTGGGCATTGCGCAGCACAATAATCATAATAATTATGGCTTTAATTGCTTGAACAATGCTTTTGTTTGTTTTAAATTAAAACGATGGACACTTGACACTATTGTTGTTGCTGCTGTATTGTGTGGTGGTTTTTGTCTCTGCTAAAGAGAGGGTTGAGTAGAGGTGGGAGAGCGAGTGCTGCTGTGGTGGGAGAGCGAGCTGTGGTGGGAGAGCGAGCGCTGTTATGTGAGTCAACTCTGGCTATGCAATCCGACTCGAGCTCATTATATTTCATGTGCCCCGATAAGAACAACAACTTTTATAATATAGCCCAACTTGGGCCGACTTTGATGGGTGAGCGAAAGATATTTCAAAATGTTTGTGATTGACACACAGCAAATGAGAGTCCCGCACAGAGCGTGCCAAATTGAAACATTATTTTTATAGATTCTGATGGGAACATAAACAAAAGGAACGAAGGAGCCAAAGCGCAGGCAAAAGAAAAACAACAGCGACAACGACAACGACAACGAGAAGATAAGAACAATGGCACAAAAGACATTTTCATAAGCATTATACTGATTATGACACCAGAGTCGAAACAAAAGGCAGGACGAGGCACACACACACACACCCCACCCTGAGGCTGAGGCGCTGTTGGAGGGGAGAAGGCCTTAAGACGCGGTCGCCCACCACCACCACCAGCAGCACACAGTAAAACAAAAGTGCTGATAAGCAGTCGAAAACTATGCAACGTCAAACTTATGCGCCGATAGTCGCCGCAGGGTGCTGCAGGAGGGGGGCACCCGAGGGAGGCGCACATGTGAGTGTGCGTGAGTGTGTGTGTGTTGAAGCACAAATCGAAATCTATAAATGACTTTTATTGTTATGGCCTGCAGCGTCGTCGTCGTCCTCCTTCTCCCACTCCACATCGAAGAGAAACCAATAAGACGCCAAACTTTGCGCCGCACACACACGCACACCCACACACACACACACACAAGGAGATATGTATATTGAAAAGATCGCTTATCTGAAAGTTTTGCGGTCGTTCTAGTTGCGCGCATCCGCTTCTGCAACCGCAGACAAAAGCTTCGCAAGAATGGAAGCGTGTTCCCTTTTAAAGTTTCATTAATCAATGGCAAACTGAGACCGCAACGCGGCGTGGCGGGAGGCAGAGAGGAGGGGAGCAGCATAACGTTTTATTATTTCAATTGCAGGCAGCTCCAAAATATGAGCGCATCATTTATCAGGCTGCCCCGCCTCTCTCTAATACTGCCTTCCCTTCCCTCGGCACACGCATTACGCTGTCTATCTCTATCTCTCTTACTCACTCTCTCTCTGTCTACCGTCGGCGTGTGGATTTGAAATTGGCTACAACAATGCCGTGATTAATGGCTGTCAAAGCGAAAGAGTCAACAAATGTCAAGCACGAGAGGATGCGGACAAAACGCCAATTGACAGCGACAACAACAGCAACAACTACAACAACAACAACAACAGTACCAGCAGGGAAAACAGCAACAACAACAACTGCTATGAAACTGAAGTGAGGTTAGATTCAATATATGGATTCAATACTTTAAAGTTGCCAATCCCATTCCAGGAAGAGATACAACATCTGCCACGAAATCGGTGCAGCCAGAAGTTCTCAGGATTGCTAGGGTTGTCAAATGTTCGATAATAAGGAAAATACTAAAAAACAAGCAAGAAAACTACAGTGTAGTGTGATCATCTCTTATGTGACCCCCCTTGATTCTTATATAACTTCTTTGTCTTTCATTCACTTGCAACTAAATTTATAAGTTTGAATAATGATAATATTATTGTACACACTGAAAATCCAAGTGGTAACTCTTGAATGACGCTTGCAATTCAATTTTGTTCGATTAACGTAGGCAGTGGAGACTTAGCCAAATTCTAAAACAAACTTTGTCTAAGTGACACAAAAAGATATATCGTCACTCAATTTGGTAGTTCTAGCTTTCACAGAATCCAAGATTAACGTGTTCATACTTACAAATCAAGAATGACTTCACTGCGTAGTGACAACGATGCTTGTTAGACTGGCACACGGAAGCCTTAGGTCAAAGTCTTTAATTTCTACTTTACTGGTAGTGCAACTAATCCCAAGCCAGCTGGAAGATATATCAATTCGTCCGTGTAGCACCCCTTTTCATCTGTACCCCCGCAATAAATAAAAAAGCAATAGTTTTCACATGTTTGTTAATTACATTATTTTATTTTTATTTGTTTTTTTAGGTTTGTTTTTTTTTTGTGTTTTTTTTAATCATTTTGTCAGCTTTTGATTTCTTGGTTTAGCGTTCTCGAAGAGAATCGCAACGACGCGCACAGTTTTCGTTTCTTGCACCAGCCTTGATGCTGCACAGTCCTACTATATCATTTATCTCTCTTACATATTAAATGTTTTTGATTCTTTACGATGCGCGATAAAAAAAAATCGTTTGCTTATGCATTTTACACTCATGTAACATAGTTATATATGTAGGTAGTATAGTTTATATATGTATATATGTATGTTTGCATGTACGTGTATGTATTACCGTATATATATATAGATATATAGTTAATGCATAGTTCTTGAAGTTTGCTTGTTCGCTTCTCGTATTTTTTATATATTTATTTTCTTATACACACACTTTGGTTTTTCTTTTCACTGCTTGTGATTGGCTTAAGAATATAATGTAATAATTAATTGCGTATCTTTTATCTTTATCGGGTTTTACACATTAATATTTTCGCTAGTTTACCATCTCTTCGCTTCGACTTTATCTTCTTCTTGTCCTTGCTTTCTATATATTTTTGTTTCAACGCTTAGTTCTCGAGGTTATTATAGATTAAATGGAATCGCATGAGTTTGCTGACATTCAAATATGCATATTGAATAGTTATAATAATAATAATAATAATAATAATAATAATATAATAGAAAAAAAATTGTCGGTTTACATTATATCAATAAATACATTTATATTGTAGCTAGTTTTTTTCTTGTTTTTGTTTTCGTTTTTCTTTTTTAGTATTGTTTTCTTTTGTTTATTATACACATACTGTACTATATCAATTGCATTTCGTATATTTCGTATATCTCTTAAACAGTTTTCTCTCTTTACAGTTACATACGCTAGCCTTCAATTATTTAGTTTTCTCTCTCTCTCGCTCTCTTTCTGAGTTCTCTTTCTCTATGCTCTCTGTTCTCGCACTCTCTTAGCATATTTTACATGTGGGGAGACCAGACAAAAAAATAAACACTTGCGATCTGTCGATTTGTTGTTGCTGCTGATAATGAGATGATCGTGTAGCCTCGCACTAACTAAACTTAAATAATAATCAACAATGTGGCTCTAACAGACTTTCAAATGAACGCGAAAATATATATATGTGTATATATATATATATATTATTCATATATATATATTAGTGTTATGTAGACAGATCGGTCGTACACGCATAAAATATACAAAATGTTTAAATATTCGTTTTTTGTTTATTTACACACATCAACAAAATGCCAATTCTCCGCTTACAATTTACATTTACCATACAGCTGACGACAATCGAAATCGATACTTTTATCGTAAATCAAACAAAAATGCACTCAAGTCAGAAAGGTGTAGACATAAAAGAAATATTCATTGGTCGGTGGGGATGTTTAACAATCATGAATTTTTGTTCATTTACAAACGAGTGAAGCAAATATATATTCAAAAAAAAAAAAAAAAAAAACTTTTAAAATAGTTACAGTATTCTTTCATTCTCAATTTTTTTTTTTTTTTTGGATCTGCCGCAAATTGATTTTAATTTTTTTTTTCTTATTTTCTTTTATTTGGCACTGCTTTGAATTTGTTTTGGCACCGCACGCTTCGAGCGTTAAACATAAAATATTACAAAAAGTATTTATTTATAGCTACGTACGTAGGTAGTAAATATATATAAAGCGGTGCTTGGAAAAAAAAACTGGGTTTATACGTAAATATGCTCTTCTTCTTGGTATTCGTCATGCAAAGTATTTACAAGTCTTGAAAAGAAAACAAACAAATCAATAAAGGATTTACACAACGATTTTATAAATAATAAATGTTTATGATATTGTCGCATAAGAGTTACATGATAATCGTGTTCGATAGTTACTTCAGTTAATGCACTAATTAACTGTCCGACGTAGTTGGGTGTGCACTACTCGCGAAGGTATTTTAGGTTATGGTTATACATATGTACGATATCTATATGATATATATGATAGAAAGTAAACATACTAATTAAAACTAGGAAACTTTAACTCAGTCAAAGAAAAACGAACATTTGATGGTTTACAGTTACGCACCAGCACACACACACACACACGCATACATGCAAGGTATATAGAGGTGTGTGTGTGTGTGTAGGAGTGTGAATATATATATATTCATTCCGGACGATCGATCGATCAGTTGCGATTGTAGAACTTTCTCTGATAACGCTTGCAGCTGCTTCCCATGCTGCCCACGCCCCCTCCAGATACTCCGCCTCCGGTCACGCCCACGCCCACACCCATTCCCATACCCACTCCCATGCCCAAGCCCATGAGCTGCTGCTGCTGCTGATGCTGCTGATGCTGGTGGTGCATTCCAAAGCCTGCGGCTCCATAGAACTGCTGACCCGAGCTGCCTCCTCCGCCGCCACCGCCGCCGCCGATGCCGATGCCGCTGCCACTCATGCCGAGGGCTTTATTTTAGCTGGACGCCCCCAGCTGATTCTTCATATGCGCGGCGGCTGCAGCTGCCGCAGCGGCAGCAGCAAACGGCGAACCGACGCCACCGCCGCCAGTTGGTGTCTGTGGTCCATTGTTGTTGTTGTGATCGCCAGGCGTGCGCGGACCATTGACCATGCCACCACCGCCGCCATTCACTCCATTGCCACCTCCACCCACACCGCCTGGTCCACCGCCGAGCAGTCCACCGGCTGCGCCAGCACCGCCAGCGGCTCCAGTCGGCGAGCCCTGGCCCAGCGATGAAACATGACGCTTCAGCATTGGATGATTGGCCATGGAGGCGAACACCAGACGCTCCTCATAGTCGTATTCGCAGAGTATCTTGTTCTCGCATAGGTAGAATCGATCGCCAACGCAAAATCTAAAAAGAAAGAAAGGGAGAAGATGAAGAAAACAGCAAGTTAGTTTCAAGTTAAAGAAAGGCATCAAAGGAATATTGTTACAGAGTAGAGCAGGATTGATCTTTTCTCAGAGTCACCTCTTCCAGAAGAAACCCTAAGGTCTAGCTGCAATACGACAGGGATTACCCAAGGCTAAGACTATTAGCTGAAGTTGGCTGGCAAGTTAGTCCGTTCAGGAACAGGAACTGCCAACTGGAAACGATTTTTCCACATGCTTAACCCTGCCACAGACACACAAGGACACAGTCGGAGGCAGTAACAGACACCAGAAGAGAGACAGCGACAGAGAGAACCGACAAAGATGACAATTGACAGCGGCAAAGGCAACTTTGTTGAGAAGCTGACGGAGACTGCTGGCAGTTGAATGGAAGCAGAGACCGGAGCGAGCTAAAACAAGAAGAAGAGGAAGGATGCGGTGCAGCTGAAGACGCAGTGGAAATGCAGTGGAAGGCAGGAAGAGCAGGACAGCAGAATGTGGAGAAAGGAAGAGACATGGTAGGAGTACGGAGGGACAACATTGTTCGTTGACAATGACAACGCACAAGGAAGTCAGATAAGCATTTGAAAATGTCGCTGCAATGTCAGGAAGTGCGCGGCAGGGATCTGGAATTGCCACTGGAAACGCTTAAGTTGAGTGAGAGCTGGGGGTGGGCGGGGGCCGTGGGGAACAAGTTCCGCTCCACTGAAGTGCGGTGCATTCAGCCGACTGCAAATGAAGTCGTCGCCCAGTTGAGTCGCCCCAAAACGTGCAACGTCTGTGTGTGTGTATGTGTGTGTGAGTGTGCGCAACACATGCAGCCCTTTGTCAAAATATTTATGTTAGCACCTGTACGTGAACGACAGGCAGTCACTGCCCCACCTGCCACCCCCTCTCTCATGAGGAGTGCCAATACAGCTCGCATTACAAACCAAACAAGACTCGAGGCACCAAATGGAGGCACAACAAGCGACCTGCTCTATACTCTTGCTTTTTATGTAGCATACTTTTTGGAGCAGCATTAAAAGCAGCACTAAATTGGTATTAAAATACCACGATTTGATGACGATAACTAAGAAATGGAGTGAGGTATCGATATGTTTTGTACTCTATATATAAAAGATAATAGAGGGAAATAGTTCAAACTAACTCAAAATGGAATCATCTAAAGAGATGTTCCCTCTATAAAGTTACAAAGTCATACATATCAGTCCCCAGTAGATCCCAAACTGAGCGACTTTGCCCGCATTGCTCGCTCGCTGCTAGTGCAACATTATTTTTATGTTTGACAAGTACGTGTACCTCCCCAGCCAGTGCGGGGAATAGGGGGGGCGGGTACCCCTTGGTACCCCAGGGTAGTGGCAGAGATTGTTTGGCAGCTGGGCCTGGTCCAATCGGAGGGAGGGGGAGGGGTAAAGCAGCTTACAGCAGACTTACAGCGGATATGAAATTTGGCTTTTGATTTACGTCAATGCTTTTTTGTATCTTTCTTTCTTTTTCTGCTTTTTCACTGGCTACATTTACTTTTTGGCCGCCGCCGGCGTTGCAACAACAAATCGATTGACGGACTGACTCGACAATATATACAGACATATGTGGGCGCCCATTGCAGCGAAGGCGGGGGCGTGGCATGGCGTTGTGTTGCTCGCGTCTCTACATGAAAAACGTTTTGTTTATCAACCAAAAACGAGATGAAAAAACAAAGTAACAGTAAAACCAACAACAGCTAAGAGAAGGAGAATAACTTTTTGGGCAGCGCATTGAACGCACCTGTGACATGCACACCACATCAGACATGTGTGTGTGTGTGTGAGTGTGTGTGGGAGTGTGTGTAAGGGACTCGCACATCCGGGCAGCGAAGACCAGCAACAAATTGTCAACAGGAAATACAAAAATTGTGAAAATGGCGCACTGTTATTCTCTCTCTCTTTCTCAAGCTTCTCTCTCCCTCTCTACGTCTCTTGACTGCTGCCTGACGACTTCGTCGATGCTGGCGACAGGAAATTATGCAAACTTTTCAGCAACAACATAAAAATAAAACAAGAACGCACACAACAGCAACAAATTTGATGCACTCGGAAAAAAAGAAATATGCAAAATGACTTTTTTGCTGCTCTTGCTGCCGCGTGGCAAGTGAAGGCCCGCATTTTTAATGTGAAACGTGGCAAGCAACACAATTGCAAATGGATGCTAAAGAGTGAAAGGGGGAGGGGGACAGAGGCAACGTGGCACATTGCAAGCTAGCCGGTGGGCATGCGGCCACGCCTCAATGACTTTTTCGGCAATTGAATTAAATTACGTACAAAATTGATAAGTTTGTAAAAAAATGCAGAGAAAAAAAGAGAAATGCTTACAAAATTAATTAAAAAAGAAAGCTAAGCGATAACAGTGCGCGTAAACGACACAAACAATGCAGAAAAATGCAAAAGAATCGCGATATTTCACTTTTTCCTCTCTCTCTCTCTCTTAAAGCTTAACAGCAACATGTTATTGTTTGATAACAGGCCTATCACTTTGCCATTCAAAAAAGCTGTTATTTACAGTGTCACGCACACTATTCTGTTAACGCGCACGCAAACTATTCTGTTTGCAGACATTGCAACGAGACTGTTAACAGACTTTGCAATTACATATTTATGTTATTTGAACAGACATAACAAAAAAAAATCCTGCACTTCTTTTGTTTCGCTCATATAATATATGTGAACAATCGGACACACACTCAGGCACAACACTCACACACAGAATCACACACACATGCCTACTTTCTTTTTATTATTTTGCATTTCAACTATTTGCTATTTGTTGAATTGGAATTGTGATGCAAATTTGAAAAGACCATGAAACATTTAGGCCTCAACACAATGGGGACACATGCCACATGCCACACGCGCCACACATGCAAGAGGGTGCACTGCAACGCCCCTAGACAGGGCAGGCCACATTCGCATGGGAATCGATGCCTCCTGTTACATTTTTAAAGCCAATTTTCGACAATATGAAACACAAAAGCGCCCAAGCAGAGGAAGGGGGAGGGGGAATCGGTATCTGAATCTGTGGACTGGGTCCGATTTTTAACAATATGCCAATATGTTTTAACATTTATTTCAATATTTTCGTTGGGCAACGCCGTGTGGCGGCATTTTTAATATTTAATGCGCTGCTCGTTGCACACAGAAGCCAATTCGATTGAAGACAGCGAGGAGCGGAAGGGGGGGGAAGTCGTGGCAGGGTAACTGAGACACACGCACACACACATACAGACATACAAACATACACATGTGCGGCGGCATTATTAATGCAAAAGGCCCCGACAGAAGCAAAAGAATGAAACGAGCAACAAGAAAAACTGTTGACCAGCACGAGGAAGGCAGGGGGAATGGGAAGTGGAGGGGGGGCGCACTTTAAAACTCTCTGGAGTGACATTTCACGAATTGGCCAAATGCAATAAATTGCCCCAAGTTCGTGGGTAATCGTGGGCACAAAGGCAAAAAGGGTTTGACCGAATTAAATATGCCACGAAATTTATGCGGTTTTCATAGAAACTCAATGGCACCAAAGGGGGTTGCCACCAGCGTGAATCCGCATACCCCCCCCTCTCCCTGCCACACTTCAACACCCAAGTCTTTTCTCTCGCCTCTCGACTTGTAAATGATGTCAATTTGTTGTTGTTATTGCCGATGTTTCTGCATAATAATAAAATTCTAAGTGCCATTTTGGCCATGTATATTGGCCAAAGATTAAAAAGGGATTTCCAAAGTGTGTGCGGGTGTTTCTTCTTGGATTTAGTGTAGCTGCTGTTGATAGGCCAATTACCCATAAAGAAAGCATAATGTATTTTATGTTTCTTTCAAGTGTGGCAGGTGCGCTTTCAGTCTACAAATCGAAATCGAAGATTTCTGCAATCATTTATAATTTATATGCACATTGTTATAGTATAGTATAATGGTAATACACCGATTTACTATTATATTAATCAAAAATGATGAACATAATATAACGAATACTTTCTTATTCCTACATTCATCATCATATTGATTGTTATTTAACTCTAAGGCACGATCTGGCTCTAACTTCATCTGCAGTTTGGCACTTTTTTTAGTTTATATGAGATTTTTTCGAGAATTTTACAACATTATAGACAACATGATGGCGGAAGAAGAAGGATTTGCCTGTAATAGAAGCTTTGAATCAAGTTTCACATATGCAGATCTATTTAACAGATCTTTCACATTATGTTATTTATTCCTTTCATAAAACTATATAATATATGATTTGTTATACTTCATACATTGAAAGTTGAAAATTAGGAACCTATCTTCTCATTTTGTACTATAGAAAGAACTCAATGTCTTATATAAAATTCTACCTCTAACCTGCATCAATCTTTCTATAGACTATCAACTACTTTGTTGATCACTCCAACCCTCCATTCACACCCCTAACTCCTTCTCCCCAACCCCTCTCTTACTTGTATCAATTGAGACTCACCTATGATTGCATTGCTGGCACGCGAAGCACTCCAGGTGATAAACATTGGTGCGAGCACGCATCACCATCTCGAAGGCTGGAATGACTTTGCTGCAGGCAGCACAGTAGCCTGTGTTGCCAAATAATCTAAGAGAAAAGAGAAAGGGGGCATTAACATTCAGTTACAAGTGTACAGTGAAGCATCCTTGTTCGCCTGGTACTCGTACTCACCTCAAGTAGTCGCGCTTGCAGAGCATTAGATTGCCCTTGGTGTACAGCGTGGAGCCAACTTCGCCGAGGCGACAGTCACAGCAGCCACATTTGAGGCAATCCTCGTGCCACAGCATGTCGAGGGCACGCAGCAGGTAACGATCCTGAATGTGCTTGCCACAGCCGGCGCATAGTTGGCTGCCATTGTTGTTGTTATTGTTGTTGTTCGCTGCGGCCGCAATGCTTTGCACATTGCTGTTGCTGCTGTTGTTGTTAACAACATTGCCGTTGCTCATGCCATTGTTGTTGTTATTATTGTTGTTGTTGCTGCCTGCGCCGTTGTTCTGCCCGTTGTTGTTCATGTTTGCGGTCTGCTGCTGCTGCTGCTGTTGTTGTTGTTGCTGTGCCGACTGCTGCTGCTGCTGTTGATTGGATGAAAGCCCGACAAGTCCGGGTTCAGTTTTGGTTATATCCATAGTCATCATCTGCAAGAAAGAGTCAGGGAGAGAGTGACGATTAGTTAGTGTTATTTTTTGGGGGATTTCTTTTACATTGGGCAACGCTATGTCCAGCCAATAATAATCACAGGGCGACAAGCTCCTCTTCAGCGTCAGCCTGTTGTCAGAATTACTGTCACTGCCCCCTTTGTTGTTCCATTCGTCCAGTTCGTTGTAGTTAATTGTGGTATTATTATTGTTGTTGTTGTTGAACAAATGCTGCGGCAGTGCAGGCACTAGGAATCGTTCAATGCTTTCCAGTTCGATAAAATCCTCGAGACTGTCAGTTCCGTAATCGAAATCAATTGAATAGAGCGCCATGGCCAACCACGATGAAGAAATATAGGCAGATATATAATGTCAAAATGTTGCAACGTTGTATTGCCAAAAAAAAAAATCAAATTGAACGCGCCGAACGGCAAAAGCGACGACGATGCCTAGAGTGGCTAGTGTTGATCAGCGCCAGGCAGCGCAGGCAGTTAACGGCATCTAACAGCTGCTAAGCTAAACTTAACAGTGCTGGCAAGTGTGATTTGCATACGGCGGCGCTTTGCTCTAACAGATCTCACATGTATTTTATGTGTGGCATACTTTTGTGCGCACTTCATTTATTCTGTACAATGGAAATGTTAATAAACATTTTTTTGTGCGCCCTCACACCCGCTAAGGTCACCCTAACGAACAAAGGGAAATTATTTTAAAGTGAAATGAAAAAAAATAATGAAAAATGAAATTACTTTCCGACGGGCTCGTCCGGGAGTTGAACCCGGGACCTCTCGCACCCGAAGCGAGAATCATACCACTAGACCAACGAGCCGTTGCCAGCGTGGCCGCCACAAACAAAATTTCAAGTTGGCTTGCAAAAAATAAAAGAATGTTAGACCTTGACACGATCAAGTTACAACGCGCATTAATGGGAAAGGAGAGTGAGGGCGTGTCATGACTATTTTTGGCACAGCTGTGATCGCCGCTCTGCGTGGGGTCTTGATCCTTGTCATGGACCAACTTTAATAGGCTGGCGCCTTACAGGTTGCCTCTTTAGCTCAGTGGTAGAGCACTGGTCTCGTAAACCAGGGGTCGTGAGTTCAAACCTCACAGGAGGCAGAATTGTTTATTTTATTATTTTTTTGCTTTTTTTTTTAAGTTTTGAAGTCGAAACTATTCGCATACTGGGCCTGAATCGCAACACGCTGCATGCAACTGTCGTTCAATTGATGTCACTTTTGCTTTATATTCTTTGACCATGCAGCAAATTGCGCTGACTGCAGCGGCTCGATAACGATAACAAAACAAAACAAAACACAACACAACAAAACGCAGCCTATGTCAATGCAGCACAACAACAACAACAACAACAGCGGGCACAGCAACAAATCAGTGCAAACAAAAGAGGCGAATGCCAACAACGATTTAAAATAACGAGATTTATGACAAATTGGCATTGGCAAACGGAACCAAATAGAACGGAAGAGGCAGAGAAGCGTAGAGGGAGAGAGGGAGAGGGAGAAAGGCGAGCGAGGCGCTAAATACTTAGTTTGTTGCCAGTTGCCATGACGCGGTGGGGAAACCCTAAAAATATGCAATCACACACACAGCAAAAAGTCAGAGCAGGGGCACAGCACAGAGAGGAAGACTAAGGGGGGAAGGGGAGGGGTCGCTGCATGTAACGATGTCTGCCACAGCAGCGTCAATTGTCGTCGATGGCCGTCGATGCAGCGGACAGCGCGCATTAAGCCACAATCGTTGTTGCTGTCGCTGTCGCTGTCCATGTAGCGCCAACTGTGACCCGACGGCCTTGGGGGCAACACACACGCGCAAACACACACACAGTCACACACATACAGACACATGTCTGCGGCTTCTGGGGGCATTTTCACGTCTGCTGCGCGTGCAGCTGCTGGCAATGACTTTAATTAGACATCGCTGCCTCCTCCGTGTGCAGTGTCAAAAACTCATCAAATGCTCGACAGAGGGAACGCAGAGAGGGGTTGTAAGAAGGGGGTAGAAGGGGGGGGGGGCTTGCTGGGGTCCGTCAGTGGCCTGCGGCATAAACGGGCGACTCATAAAAATTCAATCAAATCAATTTATGTAAATTTAACGCCGATTCCAGCAACAGCAGCCACCACAGGCCAAACAACAATGACACTGACCCATGCACGCTGACCAACACTGGCAGCACTCAATTTTTGGCCACCAAATCCTACTACACAACCCCGCCCCCCCCACCCTTCTCTCTGTCCCCCCTTGCTGTAGCCCAAAGGCGCGGCAGTGACTGCATTGTTATTTAGTTTAGACAAAATGAATTGAATGCTAAACGCCGCCAAATGGCAAGTGGAGAGAGAGAGAAAGAGGAGAGGAATAGAGCAAAAGAGAGAGTAGTGAGAGGGGCGAGAGGAGGACAGCAGCTTTGCCCTGTGTGTTATCAGAGCCAGTGCATTCATTGAGCATTCATAGTTTCGTTTCTGTGTATGCGATCAATTAATTTATGCATTACATTTGCACTGCCACTCCCCCTACTCCCCCTCCTTCCATTCACCCCCTACTCCTATTCTCCTTTCAATTTGCATGCAATTTTGAAAAGATTTGTATATTGTTCCATTCTATTTTGGCATTTTTTGTTCAATTCCATTGCGTTTCATTTAATTCTATGACAGCTCCATAGAAACGATCTGTCAAAATGCCAAATTATTATGCAAAATAAGTGCAATTTCGCATGGCAACTACTATGCTATAAATATATGACAGACAGTCGAGCAAGGTGTGATGTGACAGGTGCATGGATACCCTAGAAGGAAGCAACGGAATTTGTTTAAAGTTGCGATTTATGTTTATTTAATTTTGGCTTAGGTTTATAAGTAATATCATAACTTTATGACATATGACAGGTTTGTACATATTGTTCATATATGATGTATATACATGTATAGATATCTTTAAAGACAGTTAGAGAGGCAAATATAGAAAAAAAGATAAGGATAAAGTTAGATTAGATTATTTAGATAGCAGATTGAATGTTGTTTTGAATATTTTTCTATTTTGCGCTTCAATTTCAATTTTAGTTAAACATTGTATGAAATGCTGTCCATTATTATGTCCATTATGTCCATTAGTAGATAGTCTAATGATCTCTTTACAGCATCGCTTGTTCGTTCAACTATGTATTCATCACAATCGAAAGTACTAAAGTATATAGAGTTGCTATCACAATAATACGAGTGGGGTTAAATTTGAAGAATCGGTAGATATACCCTATCAAATTAAGAAAGAGAACTAAATCGGCCCATGACACCCAACATTTTAAATAAGCTTGCTTTGCTTACGAAATACAAGAACCTTCATGACAAATTTAGTGTCTCTACCTTCTATAATAGCTGAGATCTGTGTGTGATCCTAGTGATCCTGAAATATGTATACTTTGAGTGGTCAGCCAGGGTTCCTACTAGTATTCCCTTCAGGATATATGTATCTATGTTAATAACAAGATGAAATTCAATTATTAAAACTAAATTTTTGTATCATTTTACACAGAAGAATAAAGACATCGAGTATACAAAACTATGTTTATGGTTAAAATATTAAATTACAAATAAATATTAAATTAATACAAAGTATTCATTCAAAATTCCTTTGACATAATCATAGAAGTGCTGTAGTTGTTATGCTATAATTGGAAACACGGAAGTACTCATTCATGTTGTTCTATGATATTCAAACATCTACATATGTATTGTACTTTATGGCTACTTTATTCCTTTCCTGAACTTTAGTGGGGCGTAGCTAATTGCGCGACCAGAGCGCGCGCTCATTAAAGCCAATCAATATTCAAATTTTCACAGAGTCAGGTTAACTGCCCGCACTCCCCGGCAGCCCAAAGCCTACGGCCTAGGGCATTTTCACAGTTTAGTTTGCTAAGCGGATGCCGTCCAGCCCCCTTTGCCTCTGCCACTCTCAAGGGGAGCGAGGATTGCGTTGCGTTTCGGTACGTTTTCGGTTCCGGTGCTACTATAATTATGCATATGCATGTGTGTGGCGAGTGTGGGCAGCAGTGTGTGTGGTGAGGGAGGGGAAGTGTTGTTTTTTTTCTCGCAACTTAAACCCTTTTTAACCCCAATTGCCAGAGAGGGAAGGGGGAGGGGTAGGTGGGAAATTACAGGTTTGCACGCAAGTTAACGGAAGTTACTTCGGTTATAAGAAAACCGCGCACGACCTTAGCCAGAGTTGATTTTGCGCTCGGTTATGTTTATGGTTTATTTATTTGGTTTACGGAGCAAAGGCAGAGCAATTTTGGTGTCATGTTTTATGCATGCGCCCCCTGAAAAGTAGGCAATGCACCCCTCTCCCCTTGGGCACTGCAAGTGTTTGTCGCATGTCGCACTCGCCATGTGGGGAGCTTTTAATGACACTAATTAGTGGGCAAAAGGCTCATGTGACAAACGCGTTACGGCTGCAGCCAAGCCAAGCAGGCACAACCTCCTTCCCATCTCCCTTCCTCTCTCCCCCGCCCCTGCTCCTCTCCATCCCTTGCACATGCAACGTTGCAACCCTCGTATGGAAAATCAGCGAATTTCTCCATATGCCACACGGCAACAGCTGCAAATCGGGAGCCCCAACTGCTCTGCCTGTCTGCTGCAGCTACAAGCCTCCTCTACCTCCTTTACCTCCACCTCCCTCCGCTCCCCTCCCCCCTCCCTGTCGCTACTCACCCTTAATTGGTAATTAATTTATTTTGCATAATTTTTCGCGGCCTCCTCCGCTTTTTGGCCAGTGCCACATTATGTTGCTGACAGTAAAGCCGTGGCGTGGGCAGAGGGGGGACAGTAGGGGGAGGGGAGCTGCGCTGCAATTTGTTTATTTGGTTTTGGGCTTTCGCTGTCGCTGTCGCTGTGGCTGCTCGTGCAACTGACGGACAGCGAAAGGTGTCAAAAAGTGCGAATTAAGTGCGAATAAACGTGCTGAGCGTGCAATGGCCACGCCCCCCTTGGACACACACACACACACCTTTCTGTCTGTCGCTGTGCTGCGTGAAATTTGCATCACATAAATTAAATTCGCACGCAACGGCGAAAATTGATGGCGAAATTATGAAAAATAATCAAGTGAGTGATAAAAATCCCCTGCATGCATAATCAGGTACAACATGGCACCACTTTGAGGTTATGCACGGCGGTTATTAAATTACAGAGAACAGCAACAGCAAAACATTCTAAACAGAGAAGTGGTAACTACAGTGCTGTTCAGGATAATACTAAGCTCCACTAAATAAAAGAAAGAGCAGCTAGGTTTTCATTCCAACCTCAATTATCAACTGTGTATATGACCTCTAGGCAAAAAAACCATCATAATATCTTTAAATTGTTATACTGTTACCACTGCCCAAATTTCATAACTATAGCTCTAGTAAGCCCAGAGATCTACCAAGTTTTAGATTGGCCATATGTTCTTTTTTTTCTCAAAAGAAGTTTTTACATAAGCATTGCCTACTTTTCAGAGCCGTGGCAACTGGAGAATGCATTGTTCAAGTTTTATAGCGCAAGCATAGCTTGATCAAGAGATCTACCCAGATTAAGGCTCTTCAACTTCATTTCTGCACTTTTCAAATTACCACTGCCTACTTTTCGGAGCTTCTTAAAGGTCGCTTTCGTTAAAGTTCTCTATGAACCGCGACCTGTGACCTGTGTGCAGAGAGTCCTATTTTCAATGTCCATTGGCCATGCAAGGCTTCTTCCGCGCACAAATTAAAAAATCGGTACACCAAACTTATGCAAAACAAAAGAAGCAAAAATAAAGCAACAGCAACAGCAACAAGAAAAACAATAGCAGCGGCAAGAAGAAGACGGACAAAGGCGAAAAAGAGCAAAACAAATTACGGGCAACAATAGAGCGACAAAAAGAGAAAAGAAAAAGAACGTCAAGTGCGCGATAGGAAAAACTAAAACAATGCCACAATAAAAATATATGTATGGTATATGAAACAAGGCAGGGAAGAGAAATACCAAAAGAAGAAGAAGAACAACAACAACAACGAGGGCTACTACAACAGAAACAGCAACAAGGGCTACAACAAATAAAACAATCAAAATTCATTTTTAATTTTTATGCCATAAAAATGCAAACGAAGACTTTGAGTGGACAAGGTGCGAGCAAGACGGACAGAGAGAGAGAAAAAGAAGAAAATGGTCACCAAAAGTCAAGCACGAAACTGAGACGCAATAGCAGCCGAAGGGGCGAAGAAGAGGAAGAGAGAGAAATGGAAACGTGATGGCGAAACATGTTGTGCGACAAGGAATAAGTTTGCAGGGCATGATACGATTGCCCTGGTCCATGTTTAATGTTCTTCTACACATACACACACACACACACACACACATACATGAATAAATATTATTTGTATATACATATATATTTCCCTTTATTCGCGACACAAAACGAGCTTTTAAGTGGCCCTGCCGAACAATTAAAATGCAACGTTTTCACAATTTTTTGCTTGTCCCCTTCACGTTGTTTTAATTATGCGCAGCCCTTCCCCACTGTGCCTGCCCACTGTACATGTGCCGACGCCAGAGCGTCGTCTCCCTTTTCCCTTCCCTTTGTTCGCTACGTCCTGTCAACGGCATCTGGCTTCGACGTCGTCGTCGTTGTCGTTGTCGCAATCTTCGTGTTTTCTATGTACTTAAACTGCCATAAATACCAATCAAAATCAAATGCACACCAGGCTCAACAAAGAGAGTGGGAGGAGAGTGCGATAGATGAGGGAGCTCTCTCTTACGTGGTGAGGCTTTGCGCTCTTACGTTTTTTCGGCACTTGACACTTTGCGTTGTCAGCGGCAGCAGCTCGAACTAAACTTCCTCTCACTCTCCCTCTCTCTCACTGTTCTTCACACATGCATTCTGCACAGGCGACAGAGGCTCAACATTGTGTTCAGAGATCAAACTTGAGTTACATAAGTATGTACGTGTTTATTACTATTAAGAATATACATAGTTCTGCATGAATAAAATAATGTTTTATTTATCAGTGCTGTACTCATTTTTAATGCATTCATACATTACTCTAACTCACACATATGTATATGTACATGCAAGCATACTCGTACCATGCATACATAACAGCCGATCTCCATCAGTCTCTTGCATATGTTAACTAGCATACGACTCCTTTGTCGCCTGTGCTAACAGGCAGTTAACAGCCTCTGTAAACTGTTGGTAGAGCAGAGTTGCAAAGGAGGCGCAAAGCAGCGCAGTGCGTTTGTGTCTGTGTGTGTGTGTGTGCGTTTGTGTGTGTGTGTGTGTGGGTGTCTCTGCATGTGTTTGCCTGCCAGTTTCTGTTTGTTTGCTTGTTTGTGTGCGTAAGTGTCGTGTTTGTGTTTACGCCTCTTCTAGTGCCATCGAAAGTTGAACGTTGCTGTTGTTTTGTTGTTGTTGTTTCACTCAAGCTCAATAACTACTAAAAAAATAATCGAATAGAAACGAAATAAAACTGGCAAAAAAAATAACAAATGCGAGAGGCGACGCCGACGCTCCCCCTCCCCCCTTTGGCTGCGTTGCTTGTTTGATTTATGCGCGTCGTTGTTGTTCCTGCTGCTGCTACTCCCTCTGCGGCTGCCGAAGCGGTGTTTATTATTGCGGCAACATATGGGGCAGGGCATTTGTTATGCTTGTACAAGGCATTTGCAGTTATTGTTGCTGTTGCTGTTGTTGCTATTGTTAATCTATTTGTACAGATTTTTCTCTGCCAGCGATTCTAAGTTAGATTTATGCTTCCCCCCACCCACATGCCCACTCATGTCAGCGACACATTGCGCCACATCAACAACAACAACAACAATAACAGCAATGGCAACAACAGTTTGATTTGTGCGACAATTGCCATTTAGCCCCGATCTCTCTCTATCCCTCTTTCTCTTTCCCCCCGCTCCCCCACCGCTCTGTTGAACATTGCACGGATGTCAACTGATGTACAACACGGCAGAGGAATTTGTATTAAGTTGTTTTATGTATTGTGCACAGTTTGCCATTTGCTGTTATTTCTTTCTGCTTAAACAATTACGACAAATTGCGCTTTTATGGACTAAGAAGAAGAAGAAGAAGCAGAAGCAGAGACGCAGCAAACGTCGACGGCGACGGCGACTGCGATGCCCAGCGTTGCCAGCATTGCATGCATTGCCAGCATTGCCATTGTCATGTGCAAAGCCCACTGCGCTAATACGAGATTCGAATGCGTGCGCTCACCTCGCATCGTCGCATGTGTGGGGAAGTGTGGGGAACTTGGGGTGCGCTGCGCAGTCGACTTCAAACGGAGCTTAATTGCCTCACAATGCCAAATGCAGTCGCAGTCGCAGTCACAGTCGCCGTCAAGTGGCGTTAATTAGGTGAAAGCATCCGTGGAGAGCGCACGCTCATTGCTCTCTTACGTGCATGTCTGCATGTGTGTGTGTGTGTGTGCGATGCGCACGTGAGTTAGGCTCAATTGTTGCTGATTATACACTGAGGAAAACAACAGTGTAACATTTATATGCAAAATATCTCGTAAACTAAGCAAGATATTGAAAAAATGCATTTAATCTTTTCGTTTTATTTCGTCGAGCTCTACAAGAATCAAGTGTTGAATAACAGTTAAAAAATAAATAATAAATTAATTAAGTAGTTTGCGAACCAAGGCAATAAAAAGGTTACTACTTTATTTATTAGTTATTCCATTCACTTCTACAGTTTCAATTACACCTCACGCACACATCTCTAACACGAGCTCGAACCCAACGAATTATTTAGCTCATTGATTGGTCGACGATATCGAAAAATCTGTTTGGCATTTCCACGTGCTGCCCCCCGAGCGATGATGATGATCAAAAGTGGGCAGGAGGCATTCGCCAAATTGCACCCAGGGGCGTGACGTGCAGCAGAAGGAAGAGGGGCAGAGGCAGAGCGTGCTGATGACGATCATGAGAGCAGGCGGCGGCACCAGCAGCAGTTAACTCCAGTCGAAGCCAGTCGCAGTTAGTCAGCGGCATTTCAACTCGATTGCAACTTGGCGCGCTTATTTTGCGCTAATTAATGTGTTTTCCACAAAATTAGCAATTTACGCGCAAATAGAAATTGCAGCAGCTCGCAGTCTCCCCAACCCCCCCTCACAACCCCGATCGCAGCTTGCCTTAGAAACCAGTTACAACCAGCCGCATTATCCAAACACAAAATAAGAAAGAAGATAGAGAAGGAAAACACGAAAGAACGAGTGAATGTTAGTAATAAAGAGCATCGAATACTCTACCTATAAATGGAATATCTAAGGAACTTTTGTGTTTGTATAGGATGTATTATGGGCTAAAGAATATTTATATATAAGAATATCTATTCCTTTTAATATATTATACCTATATATATATATCTTTTTATCTGTAAAAACAATGTTTTTTCTTTTTCCTATGTGTAAATTCCAGGACAGAAACTCTAAACTAATAAGATCGTCTAACTGATCAGGAATATATATATTTAAGAGGTTTCTTTAACAAATCCTTTGATAGACGATATACAACAAATAGAAACATACCTCAAAATGTCTGCACTAATATAAATATTATATTAATAGGTTGATATAACAAATAATAATATATATTTTTATATTTGTGCTACACCTTGTCAGGGTATCTCAAGTAAAAGAAAGCAAAGTCAGGGCGTGCGGCCGGACGCACAATTAATTAAGTTGACGTTGTGTCGGTAGCAGCAGCAGCAGCAGCAGCCGCAGCAGTAGTTGCAACAGTTGCAGCTTCTTCTGTCCGGCATTGGCATTGGCATTGGCATGTCCATTGCCATTGCAATCGTCTAAGAATCAATGTAATTAGTGGCTCGCCGAGCGATCCCCGTTCTTGTGTGTATCGTGAGTGGAAGTTCCTCTCAGCTGCAGGTGCGCCGTGTTGCACAGAGTGTTGCACAGTTGCACAGTTGCTGAGTTGCTTTAAAAAGCATTTCCTTTTGGTATCACTTATGATTAGGTGGCATGCCGGCAGTTAGCCAAGCTAGCTCCGAGTCGAGCCAAGCCTAGTCAGCCAAGTGGGGCCCGAGAAGGCAGCTTCATTTAATTACAGAGAGGCAACGCACTTGGCCAACTGCACAGTTCGCATCCGTTACCAACTTGGCCAAGTTAATTGAACGTAATTGCCAGCCACTTGAGAGCAAACAGCGCCCCGAGACACAGTTGGAGCTGACAACTGGAGCTGCCGACAACTGTCTCTGTCTCCATCTCCTTTTCCATCTCCATCTCTGTCTTTGTCTGAGCGTCATGAGTTAGCAGAGTGTTAAAGCCTAATTGAAACTGTCAAGTGACTGAGGGAGCCAAGGCAAGGCAAGGTAAGACGAGTGAAAGAGAAAGAGAGAGATGGCGAATAAGTAGCACTCGTACATATTTAACCTGTCTATGGATATGATTATTGTTAATGAGACGAAATGGCTTCGCAACGCTTAGGCAGAGATTATAGATTGACGTAACGGACATAAAACACTGAGGACTACTACAGTGACTACTACAGTGCCTAGTACAGTGACTACTACAGTGACTACTACAGTGACTACTACAGTGACTACTACAGTGACTACTACAGTGACTACTACAGTGACTACTACGGTGACTACTACGGTGACTACTGCAGTGACTACTACAGTGACTACTGCAGTGACTACTGCAGTGACTACTGCAGTGACTACTACAGTGACTACTACGGTGACTACTGCAGTGAGTACTACAGTGACTACTGCAGTGAGTACTACAGTGACTACTGCAGTGACTACTACAGTGACTACTACAGCGACTACTACAGTGACTACTACAGTGACTACTACAGTGACTACTGCAGTGACTACTGCAGTGACTACTGCAGTGACTACTACAGCAGATGGATGAGCAGTGATAGGAGAACACCTTCAAAGTCAATCACAAAATTACAGTTTTTGCTCTATAAAGATCGCTGTGATCATCAGCACAACTTGGGTACCGTTTTAACATCGAATAATAGTGAGATATGGGTTTGTTTCGTCGAGATCTCTGCAACTACAAGAGCTAGAGTCATAAAATTTGGCATGAATGATGGTCTATACTATACCCCTCTGAAGTTAATTTTAAATTTTGGCTGCCACGCCCACTACACTGGTAAATTGATAATATACAATTATTAGACAGCATTTTTAAGTTACAATTTTCTGGTTTGTCCTTTTTTTTAGATAAATGTCAAGGGAATCTACACTTCGAATAACAGATCAGAGTATAATCACAGAAGTCACCTATTCCCTGTTAGACAGTGTAAACTAGTCTTGTTGCAGTGTACCGTTTTTATGCTACGCTATTAAAGCTTTGCTCTTAATTAATTAAAACAAACAGTAGGAAATGTAGAAGGGGAGCGAGAAAGAGAGAGAGCGAGGGAATAGAGAGAGAGGGAGGGAGGAAGAGGGAGTTAACCGATAGTGAATGAGCAGCAAAGAGGAAAAAACTGATTACTTCTGTTCGATCGTGCATACACCTGTTCACTTGTTGTTGCTGCTGTTGTTGTTGCTGTTGTTGAACTGTGTCAATTGGTATTTGGTCAGCACTTGTAGCCCCTGGGCCCAGGCCCAATCCCAGACCCATGTGGTACTTGTACAACATCGATGATAATAATAATGATGATTTTAATTTGCTTGTTTGAAGACGCGTTCGATAAAGTGGAAGCCCCCAGCCCCCTAGCGAAACTGCGGCCCACTTGACCAAATAAGCACATCCTCTCTCTCGCTCTCTCTCTCACTCTCCATATCTCTGTCTGTCTCTTACGCTGCACATATTGATACTCTGGCCACACACAGAGAGGCTCAGCGACGCTCAACATTACAGTTAATTACATTTGTCGACTCGCATGAAAATTCGTGCATATTTTCAGCTCCGGCCCTTGTGGGCTGTGCGCATTAAATAACGGTTAACTGGCCAGCATCATTCTCACAATTACCAACAGCAGCAGGACAATGTGCTCTGCTCTCTCCCTCTCTCTCTCACACACACTCTCTGAACATGTTGCGACGTCATTAATAACAGAGCAAGCACGTCCAACATGGACGACGTTGACCGCAGTGCACACACAGCTTGCACTGCACTGCAATTTACACACACACACACAAACACACACCTACATATTTGCATGGCTATTTACATAAGCGATTTTATGCTGTGCCGCCTCAGCAAGCGTCTCTGCATGCACTGCACCTGAGAGTAAGAGAGAGAGTGAGAGAAAGAGGGAGATGCGGGCCGAGTGCAGAAAAGAAGAGAGATGCTTATCGATAGCAAAGTGAGTCATGAAGTAAACGCTGTAAACGATAGTTACAAACACACACACACATACACATACACACACTACCTTAACCGCTAATTGGAGACTGTAATCACTGACCGTGTTGATCGCTAGTTACTGCAACCAATAATTACACACACATACGCACTTGAATACATCAATACATGCTTACATATGTACATACGTGCCTACATACACACATGAGCAGTAAGTATGCACATAATAATAATCGCCTGCTCTTAAACGCCACTTACTCACCACACTCACATTCTCTTGCACTCAACAAACATACACACATGCACACGTGCATACGTATGAGCCTACGTGTTACGTACTACGTAGGGCGCACAGTCGACGTCGCGTCGCTGCTGTGCTGCTGCCCATTCATTTCTTCTACATAGCTGAGCACGAACCGTTTTATCAGCACGTTTACACCATATTTACTTCATTTTAATAAAATTTCATGCGATTTTAAACGTCGACGCGTCGCGTCGTCTGCAAATGAAAAGCGCAGCAACAGTGCACACATACACATGCGCATGCATGTATCAGTTGTGTGTGTGTGTGTATGAAAAATGCACAATTGCTCATTCAAATGGAAATTATTTACACATTGGACACTGATTTACTTGATGCTGCTGCAGCAAAAACAACAACAGGAACAACTGGCAATGGCAGCCACATGCACACACACACACATACATATGCAAATGTAAATATGTGTGCGTATGTGTGTGTGGTTTATGTCGGTTTATTAATATCCTTTCTACTTGGTTATGTTTTATGCGAAATTACTCAAGTGCAACCGACTGTTATTTTCGTCGAGGTTTGTTTTGTGTCTGTCCCAAAGGCAATTTTTTATTGCCTCTCTCTTTCTATCTCACTCTATCCCCCTCTGTTGCATTTTTTAATTATTGTATTTATTGTGTTTACATTATCATATGCATGCAAATACTTCTCTTTGCTGCAACTTATTTTTATTAATATTTTTCAACATTTTTTATATTTGCCATGACATTTTATTGCATTTTTACACATTTCATTTATTTGTAGCATAATGTAAAACAAAAACACAGACAATAACGTGCAAATGCAAATGCAACAACAGCGCACTGTAAGCGGCGCAGGCAGCTGCATAACATGATTGCCATTAACAGCAAGGTCAATTAACAGCAGGCATGCGCTGTTAATTGCATTTCACAATGCGACAATAAATACATAATTCGCATTCGGGGAACAACAAATACTATTTAAACAGCTTAATAAAATCTAAGCAAAGCTGTTGAGCAATTTAAATTTTAATTGCATCGAATACAAATTAAGCTTATAGATTGTTGTTGATAATTAATGAATGAACGTAAATGTTAACGTCAGCTACTGTTGAGTGTGTGTGTGTGTGTGATGCAAGACAAATATTCGCAATTACATAAATATGCACAAACACATACATATGTATATATAAAGATCGCTAAACAATCATCAAAATGACGATAGCGACAAACAAAATGACAATTAATCGAATATCATTTTTTGAATCTACAACAGCGACTGGGATATTAAGAGAGTGAGAATTAATTATAGTCATTGTGGGGTACTATGGACTAGGCACGAGTCTGACCTTAATTGCCTTTTATATTTTATACATTTATATTTGCATTATTTTTTTTATTATTACATTTTCACCTATATTCCATATTAGGTTAGTACGTTATACATGTACGTTATGCTGTGCTAATTCACATTTCTCTCTCAACATTATATGTTAACAGAGATTGAGAGAGAGCATGTTAAAGTCGACTTGTCATGTGAATGACACTTTGGTGCTGCCGCTATCGCTGCGCTGCTTTGGCTGCTGCTGCCCCCAACGACGACGCGACGCCTCTCATAACATTTTAACTGTCGGCATTGCCGTCAGGCTAAATGAAATAAATAAATAATTGGCAATAAAAATACAATTTGCACGATCATATAAGATTTTGTCGTGTAATTGGCTAACTAACTGAGCGAACATTGACAGACTGGCGGACTGGCTGGCGGATAAACTGATGAATTAAGTGAGTTGTCGTTGCTGCTGCTGTTGCTAACATGCATTTGGCATTTATTAATCCAAGCCTGCGGTCTGCCTCTCTCTCTCTCTCTCACTCGCTCTCTCTCGTTTAAACTTATGCACTGTTAATTAAATTTGATTTTCTTTATTTGCCTTCGGCGTCTCGTCAGCTTCGTCGGCTTCCGCTATCTCTGTCTGCCTTAGTGTGTGTGTGTGTGTATTTATTATTGTATGCATTTCTCTTGCGTTTATTTGTTGCCTCTCTCACAGGTCGCCCGCTGCTTTTGCGCCTCCTCCTCCTTCTTTCCCCGTTTTCCATCAATTTTAATTTGCTGCCTTTATGCTTTTGTTCTAATATGCGGCTGAGCGACGTTCGCTTAATTGGCTGCCAATTTATTTTATTTGCGCGAAATTGCGGTGCAAGCAACAACAAGAAATACAACAACAAAAGGCCAAGCAGGCAAGCAACAAAACAAAAACTAGGCAACATGTTGCGCTCCCACACGCAGTTCCAATTGCAGTTGCAGTTGCTGTCGACGTCGCAGTCGCCATCGCCACCGCCGTTTCAGTCACTGTTAAAGTTGCTCTCGCTGCTCACCGGTTACCGGCTGCGACTGCGCTGCTGCGACTACAGCTGCTGCTGCAGCAGTCTGCCTGCCAATTAATACGCCGTTCTAATTTTTATGACATTATTAAGCAGCATCTCATGGCAGCATCCCATGACACTTGCTCTCTCGCTCACTCACTGGCTCTCTTTCTTGCCTGGCGACATCTTCTCTTGCCTTTTATGTGCAGTTTACAAACTTAATTGTCGCAACAAAGACGACGACGTCGACGGCGCTGGCACAGCATGTTGCATATGCGAGGGGTGCTGCAACAGTTGCGAAAGTTCAACAGAAGTAGTAATTGGTGTATTTTATTAACTATTATTTATTCGTGAATTTATTTTTTATTTATTTATTGTTTTTTTATTTTTTTTTTATTATTTATATTTGTACTGTATTATTTATTCATTATTAACAGTGTTTAAATAAACAGCAAGTTTATATTATTAATATATCAAAGTTGACTAGGAAACATCACTAAGTTCTCTACCAGCCCTCGCCGGCGAACGACAGCAGCACCGTCGACGTCGTCGTCGGCATTGGCAACATGTTGCTCCCATTTATGTGTGAAGTTCTGCGGCTCCTCTACACGCCCAGTTCCCTCTCCCCCTCTTCGCTCCCCTCGTTCTTCGCTCTTTGTCTGCATTCCTTTGCAGCTTCATTAACAACGTTTGTTGTTGTTGTTGCTGTTGCTTCTGCCCTTTTTGCCACATGTCTTTTGTTGTGTTTTTGCTACTGTGCCACACACTCGGAAGCAGACGAGAGCGAAGACGAAGGCCGCCGCTGCCTTTCTGTTTTTACTGCTGGTGCTGCTGCTGCGGCTGCTCTGCTGCTGCTGCTGCTACTGCTACTTAGTTGCCCACTTGCCACTTGTTGCGCCGGCAGCGGCGTAGCGTCTCTGTTGCTGCTGTTTTTATTAATAATTGGCTTCAATGAGTTCCATAATTGTTTTGCTTTTGGACTTTTAATGATCTCGTCGTCGTCGTCGTCGGCGTCTGCGTCGCTTCGCCTCGTTGCAGTTTTATGCTCGTCGTTGTTTGTTGTTGCTTTTGTTGTTGTTGTTGTTTTAGGCTGGGCCCAGTGCGGCGAAGTCATCAGTTTTGCAGCCTTGTCATTGCCGTGGCACAATATGGCATTGTGTACTTAGCAACAAGAAGAGGAGGAAGCATCAGCAAGAAGAAGAACAACAACAACAGCTTCACACACACAAACACATATACATAAATCAATTGCATTTTTCGTGTAAGATATCGCCATCTTAGTAAGCGCTCTCCCTGCAAATGTGCTTTAGATCTGCCATCGCTCTCTTGACGCCAAAGCAGAAAGCGAGAGAGAGAGAGTGCACAGAAGCAGCGCCAGAGAGCAGTGAGAGAGCAAGGAGACGTCTTCGTCTTCGGCTTCGCCTTTGGCTTTGACTTCGGCTGCGGCTTCGGCAACAATTGCATGTTGCGCAGCGCGGCTAACTTTGCCTCTTTGCTGTTGTTATTATTTTGTACAAGCAATTAAATGCCTGCTGCGCTGCCGCTGTTGCTGCTTCTCTCTCGCTCTCTCTGTCTTTCTCCCACTCTGCTGGCTTTGTTTGTTGTTGTTTCTTGTGCTTGTGGTGCTGCTGCCGCGTCGCCTGGCGCGTTTTGTGGCGTGTTAATTAACTCAATTACGATTACTCGACGATGTTGGACGACGACGACGACGTCGACGTGTACGTCGCTGTCGCTGTCGCCGTTGCTGTTGCCGTTGCCGTTGCTGGCTGCACTTTTTGATAATTATAATATTTATAGCAGTTGCCGCAGCAAGCAAAGAAAAATTTGCACTTTTCTTTTGCCGGTTTGCGTGTGTGTGTGTGTGTGTGTGTGTGTGTGTGTGTGTGTTTGTGTGCTGGAAAAACTCTAATTACAGCAACTGCAACAACAACGGCAACTGGAATAAGTGTGGCCATTTAATTTTATGACATTATCATGTGCAGTTATGTATGCACGCACACACATGCATGCACAGTATGTGTGCTTGTGTGTGTGTTCGTGGCTTGCGTGCTGGCAAAGGGTTGCCAGCCTGCTGCACTTAATTGCAGCCAAAGTCGCAACTCAGTTGATCTTTTGCAGCAGAGGGCGGCGCAAGAGGCGGTCGTGGGTAGGGGGCGTGGCGGCGTTTGGCAGCTTAGCGTCGTAAATGGCATTAAAAAATTATATGGCTCAGCTTGAAATTTACGACGCGGCAGCAGCAAGCAGCAGCAGCAGGAGGGTGTGTGAACCATCCCCCAAACAAGTGAGAACGGGAGTGGGAGTAGGAGAAGGAGTAGAACGTAATGCGTCAAGGGTTGCGCTTTGATTTAATTACGCCAACGTTTTGCATGTGGGTGTGCGTATGAGTGTGTGTGAAGTGGGGAGAGAATGAGCAAGCAGCGTCACTGGCAGCGACAGCAACAGAGCAGCGCGGCGACTGCAATCTGTGCTTAACAAACATAATTTGTCAGGCGAACGGGCTCAGCCACAGCTCTGCCTCTGCCCCAGCTCTGCCCGCCTCCCATACGCAGCACTCTGTTGTTCTGCCGCTCTCCCACTCTCCTACTCTCTTTCTTTCTCTCTCTCGTGCTCTGCACTCTCAAATGTCATTTACAATGTGCGCTCGACTCATCAACGTCAACATATCCACAACAACAACAACAACAGCAGCAGGAGAAGTAGCAGTCGCCGTCGCTGCCGCTGTCGCTGTCGACGTCGGCGTCTCAGGCAACGCTTTAAGTTGTCATGTTTTTGACAGTTTGTTTGCTAAATTGTTTTGTAACATGATTCAGACATAATGTTTTTATGTGCTGCCTGCTGCTTTTACAACAATAGAACGAAACAGTTGACAACAACAACAGCAGCAACAACAACAACGACTACATGCAACGCTGCGAAGCGTGCAACATGTTGTCCATTATCAGAAAAGAAGAAAAATACGTCGACTGTGACAGAGCAGAGACGTTAGCAGAGCAGTCAGCAGGATACCCTCTCTGCCTGCACAAAGTGCACAGAGTTGTCAACTGCTTGCAACATTGTCCGACTGTCAACAGTGTTGCATTTTGCGCTTTTTTTTAGCGGCAAATCTGTTTCTATTCTAATGTGATAAATTGTAAACATTTCGAGAATTTAGCTATTTTACGTCAAATCTGGCTGCGTTTAATAAACTACTGCGAAAAAGAATAAGAATTGCAAAAATTCAGATTTTTTTTGCAATTATGTTAGCCTTTTTTCCGCTAAAACTGGCTTCATTCGTAAATATTCCATATAATTTGTTTCTAAATAATGTTTTAGCTATTTTTATTTTTAGCTATTTTACTTTTTATTCGCAATGTATTCGTCATGTTTGCAGCACAGGAAACAGAAGCTGTGACATGTTGAATTGGAACATTTACAGTGCCTGCAAACAGTTATTGAGCTGCGCTCAGAGCTTCCCCTCCCCCCATCGCCGACAAACAATTAGAAAGAGTCGACTGCAATTTGTGTTGCTGTTGCACTTCCGTTGTGGCACAAGCTTCTCTGCTCTGTCTGTATGCAACCAGTTGTTGTTGTCGTTGTTGTTGTTGCTCTGCACAAGCCTGACATTCTCTTTTCTCCAGTGACAAATTGAAAAAGCAATTCAAACTAATCCAATAGCCATACCCCCCGAGACAGGGAGAGAGGGGGGTATGGTGGAGACGAGGCAAGTTTCGATTCATGCGGCGGTCCAAACTCATTTCCTCCACAAATTTGCGGCGACTTCCGCTCAGTTGGCAACGCTGCCGCCGCTGACAGCAATTGCTAATTTGCAATGCAAGTGACGCCGCCACTACGTCACCCCTCCCCCTCCCTCCACATTCCTCCCCCTCTCCATCCCAGCCAAGCAGCATGAGTCTCCTAAATGCTTGGCGCATAATTTTTGCGTTTGATTTTGTTTCGTTTTTCTCATCAAGTCGACGCGTCGTCATTCTCCTCTCTTCTCTTCTCTCCTCTCCTCTCTTTCGGCCTTCTCTGCTGCTCTCTTCTCTCTCGCCTTGCCTCCTCTTCTGGCCCGTCTTCGAATTCGTCTTCTTGACATTTTCGTTTGTTGCGCTGCCAAATGCGAAAAAGTGGCAATTAATTTTGTCAGTGTTGCATTTAATGGACCTACCTAGAGGCAACGCCAAGGGGCGTGGCTAACGAAGGGGGCGGTCAGAAAGAGAAGCAGAGAGAGAGAAGAGAGAGAGAGAGGAGCATAGAAAGGTACGTGGTATTCCTCTGATTTGCAAGCTTGCACTGCTTTGTCGATATTTAATTAATTTTAATTGAACTTATCAGTGATTGTGAATGTGACCGCGAGCTGTGAACGCAAACTTATAAAACATCTCATAAAATCCCAAAGAAAACAAACCACACACAACGCAAATCAGGAAGCAACAACAACAAAAACGACACCTGGTTTTATTATCAACAACACTTTTAAACGCCCCGAATTAACGTCAACAACAACAACAGCAACAACTACAACTAGTCATACGACGCCCCCCTTAGAAAGACAGCGATACGAAACGATTCATTTGAATTAGAATTCTGGCGTGAAACTTCATAATGAACCAGATAAATATAAATCAAATTGAAATGAACCATTAGCAAGTGTTTAATCATGAATATATATATATAATATTAAATTGTAGATTTCTAAATATTATAAAGAAGAGAAATTACATTGAATTCGTACAAAACAGGGGCTTGCGTTCAAAATGTATTTAATATTTATCTTTCACTTTAATCAATTGTTTTTTGATTTTAATAGCTTTATTATAGCACTCACTATAAAGGTAATGCATATATGTATTCTTGATTCCACACTATTCATATTTCAGCTTTCTAGAAGAATCGGTAGAATATATAAAAAAAACAAGTTTCTCTAAGAATTCAGCATTTTTGAAAAATCTTTAACAAAATTCGATTGAATTTGATAAAAATCATATAGATTATATACCTAATAATCAACTTTTTATAAATATCAACTGACCGATCGTTAAAATTATCAATAAAGTTGAATAATCTACCCAGTCAAGTTGATAGCATTAACAGGGTATGCCATAAACGCGTTAAGCCCTTTTTAACGCCTTTTTCCTCACCCGCAACAAACTAAAGAAATGAAGAAGCAGAATAAATGAGTGCACAAAGAAACTAGGTAAAGGCAATTCTTTAAGCCTGTAGAAGCCCACGCTGACAAGTTGCTTATAATTTGCGGCTTAATTAGCCTTAAAATATGCACAAGGTTCGTTTGCGTTCTGATTAAAATGCCAGCCCTGGTCTTATAGTCGGGTACATATCTAAAGTAGTATTCGCTGTTGTGTTGTCGCATTTACGACCAACACTTTGGCATAATAAACCGAAAAGAGCTCAGACAGACAAGATAGAAATTATAAAAAGCAGCGAATTGCAGTTGGGGAAATTGCAAATTGTTCCACTGTTATGTTCATAATTGGAATAGATAACAGTATTCTGCGTAAAATGCGATTATTATGCTATCGATAACTGCTGAATGTTTACCTGAATCATTGTTTAATACGTCTTGAAACTTACCTGCAAAGAAAAAGAAAGAATAATATATTTTAGTAAGAATTATTTAAGAGATATTAGAGTACCTTAATTATATCAATTTATAATATGGTTATTTATACATAAATATAATTTATATCCACATATTTCTATCGATTTATCTTTAGGTTTTATAATTATGTTTCATTGCATTACGTTCCACTGTGCATTGCAATCATATCAATAGATCACAACATATTGTGAATTGTTTTTATAGATATGTTTGAAAGACACATAAACACACACAGACATGTATTGCACAATCGTTTTAGTCAATTGGCTCATTGCCAAGTGCAACGAGCATTCATTCACACTAATTCAAGCTCATTCATTCACACACACACACACATGCCCGCATACACACACAGACAGGCCCACAATCGATCAATCAAAAAATGTCGCCCACAAGAAATCTCAGCAATTACTTTATGTCAGCTGTGTTGTTCGTGCTCTCACTCTCTCTCCTCTCTTCTTCTGCTGTCTAAAAATAGCTCGGTTTATTATTTTTAAGACAAGTACGAGCACAAAAACAAAACACGAAAAAATATAATTGAAATCAACGCAATTGACCGAAATATGTAAAAGTTCTGATGGCGGCGCAACGTAACTTGTCGCCGGCTGTCGACTCTCGCTGTCGCTGTCGGCGCTGGCGTTGACTGCACTGCTGTGGCTAATTGGCATGCTTGCAATATACATATACACTTGCATGCATGTATGTATGTAGATGTGCTGCAAAGTTCGCTCTCTCGAGAGCTCTCTCTGTCTGTCTGTGTGGTGTAATCGCTTTGCGTATGCGCGCATTTCTGTTAACTGCGCTGCCCAGGCTCAGTTGCGCAGCAGCCAGGCGCAATGTTAACGCTGCTCTCCTTACTGTTATTTCGCTCTGACTCAAGTGTTGTTGGCAATGCTGCGCAGGTTAAAGGATCAAACAGTTGCCAGGCAAACTGTTAACTCTGCCTCTGCACTCTGTTAATTGAATAACTAATCTGTTATTGATAAACGAGCGGCGATGTCGCTACTGTTGTTATTATTCTTACTTAGCATTTTGATTAGTTATGCTAGTCGCAGCGCAGCAAATTTACATTTAACAAGGCGATGGCAACATTTTATTAGTTATAAATCAATTACGAAGCGAACGCAGCAAAGCGAAGCAATTTCAATTAGAATAAATAAATAAACTACAACACGATCGAAGGAGGAAGGAGACGGGGGAATTGTGGGGCACGGGGGCACGGCGACTAAACAAATGTTGAAAAAAATATCAACACTAATTAGTTTGTTATTCTATGGAAATGAGACAAGAAGAGGGAGGGGAGAGGGAGGGGAGAAAGACTGACTGGGCAACTGAGGGCGGGACTGGGCACAGTGCGGGTCGTGGCTCTAGTGACGCTGTTTAATTTATGAGAGCGCAAATTGTCTCAACAAAACTAATCGGACTATGTTTATATAGTATACGCATACACCATATATGTATGAATACAATTTATAACTATAAATACCCACAACAAGTAATAAAAATAGCAACAATAACAACAACAACTGCAACAACATCTGGGAAAGCAATTCAATAATTTAATTGTGCGCGCTTTGCGCTTTAATTGCATTTGCGGGCAACGACAACAACAACAACTACAGCAACAGCAACAGCAACAACAATTATTAATTAACAATTAATGCACTTGGCGCAGCGCGCAAAAGGAAAGCAAAAGAAATCAGAGAAGAAAAGAAAAGAAGCGTCGTTAATTAAAAACTATATACTGTGTATATCGACAACAAATGCCGCCAATTTAATTAAATTACTATAAATGTACAATAAATCTGTCTGTCCCTATACTGTACAAATATGAAGTGCTACTTATTGTACGAGGGTCGTTTGATAAGTCCGTGACTTTTTGAATAAAATATATTTTTTTCGTCAAAGAAGCGTTTTATTTCTCAACATAATCTCCTTTTAGCTCTATACATTTAGTCCAGCGTTTTTCCAATTTTTTTATTCCTTCCAAATAATAGGTTTTCTCAAGGCCCTCAAAATAGTCGTTTGTTTCTGTGATGACCCGAATCTCTTACCGCCGAGCCATTTCTTCATGTTTGGAAACAAAAAATAGTCACAGGGGGCTAAATCTGGAGAATATGCTGGATGGGGTAGCAGTTCGTAGCCCAATTTATGAAATTTTGCCATTAGCACACGAAATTCACTTTTTTCCATTTTCGTTAAAATTCACGAGATCGTCTGCTTTCAATGCCTATAAAACGCAAACCAAAAAACGCAGCTTTCTCAAAATTTTACAGTCAGCTGTTAATCGATAACTGCTGACAGGAGCAGTGTTGTATTTAGAGCAGGTGCGCGGCAAATACAAAAAGTCACGGACTTATCAAACGACCCTCGTATAATATATACAGAAATATAGTGAAGAAGATCTTTCAAGAGCTTTTGAAGCGTAGTTTCCGCAGATCAAAGTAAATTGTATTGAATATATTGTATAAAGGTTCACAGAAGTAAAACATATAGATACATCTTTCAAATATAGACATTGATCTTTAATAAGTTTAGATTAAAGTGATCAAGTTGATTAGCTATGCTCTTGTAGTTTAACTTAGCTTTTTATTTAAATAAGCTTGGCTATATTTATATGAAAATGAGCTTTAAATAATATTGAAAAGCTTTCTGCTTAATTTGAAGTTCCAATGATCAGTTGATTACCGTTCTATGGCTTTTCAAATGAGCTTGAAAGAATATTGAAGAGCTTGCAGCTAGCGTGAAAGTTCCTTCAGTAACTAACAAAGCTCCACACCCTCGATCAGTTGTTTCTCTCCCCCTCTCTCTCGCTCTCTCGCTGCCTGTCTCTGTCTTTGCAGTAATTAGCTGCAGTTGTCACTGTTGGAAAGGTGGCAACTCTGCTGGATGCCAGCTGCAATGCTAATTAGAGGCAGGCAAGCAGAAGAAGGAGGCAGAGAAGAGAAGAGAGTGCAATAGACGCCCACGCGAAGCTGCCACGCAGCGCAGTCTGCTGTGGGGGCAACGCTGTCTTTGGGCATTTCTTGGTTTTGATGTGGCAGCACCTCTCGCTCTCTCTCTCAGTCTGGCTGTGTAAGGGTGTGCGTGTGTGTGTGATGTGGCATGGCCATAAATCTAAAGCAATCGCCTTGTGGTCCAAAGTTGGGTGTCGCCGCCGGCATTCGCTGTGTTCACTCATTAAGATGTGCCCCACTCTGTGGCAAGTTGCGAACGTTGCACACGCTGCATGCTGCAGCACGTTGCAACTGGCAACTGGCAGTTCTGACTGTGCGCCTTCTTCTTTGCTTCTGCTTCTCGCTGTTGTTGTTCTTGTTGTTGTTGCTGTTGCTGCTTTTTTTCATAACATAATTAACGAAAATTGAAACAAGCGCAACAAGGCTGCGAGTTGCCCCCGCTGCCCCGCCCCCCCTATCCTCGCTGCCTCTCTCCATTGTTGCTTAGCCTGGGCCGCCCAGTTGGGGATTTGTTGGCCATTGTCGCAGTTCCCCCTGCCACGCCCCCTAGCTACTCCTGCCGACTCGCCTGCCTAGTTGCTGCTGCTGCTGTGTGTCACTGCAGGAATTTTAATGATGACTACTTTTAGACATACACGCCTCTCCATTACACCTCCCCCTACCCCTGCCGCTTCCCCTGCCCCTATCCCACCCCTTCTCACTAGTCACTCTAGACCCCCCCCCCTCTCTATCTCTCCCTCTCACTCAAGCTCATTCTGCGCGCGTGTGTAGGCTCACATCGAGTAAAACGTAAAGTTTTTGCGTTTAGTTACACTGTGCAACACTGCACTTGGGCACATTTATCGATAGTTGTCGATAGTAGTTGTGACACCAAGTTTACTAAGCTTATATTTGCAATATTTACTATGTAAACTGTTGATTTTATTGTTTTTACTTGCGATAGTTTCTAATTGCGATAGATTCTAGTGCCGATAGTCATTATTTAATTGCGATAGTCTTTATTAATTGTAAATTTTATCTTTTAAATCGTGTTTTTTTTTGCATTTTTTATCTTTTTTGGAGTCTTCTTAAGATGAGGATTAAATTTTAAAATATATATTGAAATATTTGACAATTCTTCAATATTAGAAATGTTTTGGAAGTGTTTTTTATGTATCTAAGTACTCAATGCATATCAAACTTGTTTGAATAAGTCTTAAATACATTAAAAGTTCACAGATTATACAAATTATTTTAGATGGTACTAGATTTAATATCAACTGAAATATATTCACTGCAATGACTGTTTCTCTTGCTTCGCAGTGTGTTTCGTTTCATTTATTTTGTTGCACAGTGTTGCGATGAAAATGTGTTAATACGCTGAGCAAGCGCGCTCGGGTCTTATCCAAGGGGCCTCAAGACGCGACGATGAGACTTCGCTTTACAACTCAGTTTGCGGCGCACAAATATTGACTTAATTGTAGTAATGATGCATGTAGCGCTATCTCAGTTGTTGTTGTTGTTGTTGCTGCTGCTGTAGCTGTTGCTGTTGCTGCTGTTGTTGCTGCTGCTGCCGTTGTACGTGTGGCTGCAATAAATGCTAATGACTGCACTAAATGGCCCATTTGCGTTGCATTGTTTGTTGGCTTTTGGCATTCATTCATTGCAATTATCAAGTCAAGTTGCAAGTTGCAAGTTGTTGTTGCAGTTGCAGTTGCAGCTTAGCCGCTGCTGCCAGCCTTTTAACGCAATTCTCGCAACTGCTCGAGTTGTAATTAAAAAAAAATAAAGAGAAAAATAAATACTAAAAAAATACTAACTAACAAACAGTCGATCGGACAAGCGGACAGACAGTCTGTCGAGTAGTAAGCCCGGCTAATTGGCAAATGGGTGCCTCAGTCGTCGTCAGTTGGCCTGCATCGATAATTGGCAATACACACACACACACACACCAATACACACAACCGCACACACTCACACAGAACTAGTTAAAGCTTGAATGTGGGAAAGCAATGAAATGATGATCCGCAAACCAAATAGATTCGCTTAACATGAAGGTTTTACATTGCAAAATACATTTCCGATCTACTTTAGGGTGACCTCCTCAGTGGATTATGTATTCTTTGATTTAAGAACCTTAATTTATAAGGTATGGTTAAGGTCTTGCAGAACTACAGTCAAGTATAGTGAAATTTTCGAAGAGCATTCGTTTAAGAGAGGATTTTTAGTAAAACTTCCTGTTTTCTTTTATGAAAAACATTTACATTTATTATAATAAATTTATGTACATGAAATAACTATTCTGAAAGATTCCAAGATCCTTATCAGTATTTTGCGGTCTTGTAACCCAAACTTGGTTCTATTGTTACTCGTCATAGTACAAAAAATACCACAAAGTAAAGTGTATAATGCATGCTGATTGTACGAAATCAATTTCGCCATCATATCATGGCCATTGCAGTTGTCAATCAGCCGAGAAACGCCCTCTAACAACGATGTAGACATTGCCAAGGCAGATTGTGTGTGGATTGTGCCATGACATAGCTAAACATAGTACTAGCACGACCAAGCCACTCGTCTACAGTTATATGGGGGCCTGTAAAAATGCTGGTGTTTATGGTCAAACAAAGTGATAAAAGTCTTAAACTACATATATTGCCTTATCATTCTCAGAGAGAGAGAGAGAGAGAGAGGGAGTAAGAGGTAGTCCACAACTGAACTCTGTCTAAACTGATTAGTCGAAGTACGAGGGTCGTTTGATAAGTCCGTGACTTTTTGAATAAAATATATTTTTTTCGTCAAAGAAGCGTTTTATTTCTCAACATAATCTCCTTTTAGCTCTATACATTTAGTCCAGCGTTTTTCCAATTTTTTTATTCCTTCCAAATAATAGGTTTTCTCAAGGCCCTCAAAATAGTCGTTTGTTTCTGTGATGACCCGAATCTCTTACCGCCGAGCCATTTCTTCATGTTTGGAAACAAAAAATAGTCACAGGGGGCTAAATCTGGAGAATATGCTGGATGGGGTAGCAGTTCGTAGCCCAATTTATGAAATTTTGCCATGCTGACACGAAATTCACTTTTTTCCATTTTCGTTAAAATTCACGAGATCGTCTGCTTTCAATGCCTATAAAACGCAAACCAAAAAACGCAGCTTTCTCAAAATTTTACAGTCAGCTGTTAATCGATAACTGCTGACAGGAGCAGTGTTGTATTTAGAGCAGGTGCGCGGCAAATACAAAAAGTCACGGACTTATCAAACGACCCTCGTAATTGAAGCGTTTTACAAGTCGATTTCGTCTTTCCTTACCAGTTTTATCGTTGGACAATGACTCAAGTGTAAATCGATGTAATCAAGAGACGAACACGAAACGCAACCAAAGCTTTAACAGTTTTCCAGTCTCTCGCAAATTTCAATATAATTGTTTTTACAGATTGTCTACTATAATTGCATATAGCGTGTTCATGATTTCATTCCATTTAAGTTCGGATCGATCATATGTTAACTATCAGTTGGCTGCGCACATGTTTTCATTTAATCAGACAGAATTAAGTCGAGGAAATAGAACAGCTGACTCCGCAAACGCGATCAGCGATTCGGGTCGAAGTTGAAGGCGTCACCTGCTCACTGACGACAGCTGTTAATCAGCGCTTCTATATATAGAGCTGAGTCGATCAAACTAAATGCACTATGCATGTATTCGAAATTGATTTGACAATGCGAAAACCTAATGAACTCATTATAGAATGCACTTCCCGATTGCGACATTGATAAACCTTGAGGTATTGTAAGAGCATTTAGTAGGGTATATATAGTACAATACATTGCACAATTATAATGCATTGCACCTGATTTAGAGATCTATTTATCGAATTTGAGTTCCTTTCTCAGCGCTATTTAGTAAAGTGAACTGTAGTGGAATATTTATTAAGAGTTCTGTTCCAACACTTGCTTACTTGTAACAAAAAAAAAAAAAAAAAAAAAAAAAAAAAAATAACACTTTGCTTTGACCAGTAAAGACTTTTGTTTGTAAATACATATCCGGTTCATAATTTTGTGAAACCGTTATCGTTTTTACTTCACAGTTTTTGATCTTGAAAGAATTAGTTTCTTTTCAGAAATGATGAGACTAATAATAAGTATAAAAATACTTATTCTATACAATATTAAACCATCTTTAGAACTGTTTTGTAGAAGAATGGATTTAATGATCAGCGATAGGTCGGAAGACGAAATCGCTCGCAAAGACGAGTTGACCTTCTTGCAAGGTGGTAAGGATATGCAGCTAACTTGTTCATATACTTTTCCTTTTTTTGAGCAATACTTTCTTCAAAAAATATGACCTTTAGGACTCTTTGAGGTACTCCAGTAATTGTTTTTAGTACCTTCGATTAAACTCTTTACATAATTTCACTGTCACTATTCTTCGCACTTCACCTTAGTTGGGAGCCGCTTGACATGAAGGAGTCAATAAATGTAATTAAAGAAATTCAGAATTCTTCTCTCTCTCTCTCTTTCCCTCATCTCTTTTGTCATCACTCATATCGTTGTCGACAAATTTGTGTGGTGGCTGTGGGACTTTTAGTGGCCGATTCTAAGAGTTTAATGACGGACAACATTGTCGCGCATTTTAAATAGGCTTAATTAAAATACATAAGCCTTGCGCTTGTTGTGGTTGTTGTTGTTGCTGCTGCTGTTGGCAACAGCTGCTGCTGCTGCGGTAATTGTTGTTGTTGTTGCTGGTGCTGCTAATGCAATATTGTTTAGCTGCCAGCGCGCCCAGAAATGGTCTAATTAAAATGATCGCCGACGTGTTGTGCGCCGCCTTCGCGCTAACACAATGATAAATGCAACTCAAGATACCCTGCACTCACAAGGGATGCAGGGCATATTCAACTATTTTATATACATTTTAAGCTACATTTCGAAAGGGTATTTTCAAGTCGTGCATTGCGTGTGCTGGCGCTGCTGCTGCTTAATTAAAGCAATCAAATTTGAGAGCAACCGTCGGCGCGTTAAACAATTTGTGCCAATTGTTGTTGCTATTGTTGCTAATTTATCTATTGTTATTACGATTGTTGTTGTTGTTGTTGGTGCTGCTGCTGCTGCGGTTGTTGCTGCTATTGTTGTTGTTGTTGCAGCTGCAGTTGCATAAAATAAAATAAAATTGAATTACGCGCTTGGCTTAATACATTTTCACTAAATTTCTGTCGGCCATGCATAACACTATCTCTCCCTTTCTCTCTCTCTCTCTCTTTATCTGTCTCTTTTTCTCTCTTTCTCTCTCGTTGTCTCCCTCTCTTTCACTTGGCCAAGACACACAGCCAAACAAACAACAAACAAACTAACAACGAAGCTTGTGACGCTGTTGATGGTTGCTTGTTGTTGTTGTTGCTGGTTGTAGTTGCTGCTGTTGTTATTGCTGTTGTTGTCGTTATGCTAATGCGTGTAAAAAAGCAATTAAAATCGCCGTCTCTTAACCGACAGCGATTGCCCCCTCTCGCCTTGCGCTCCTGCCTCGTGGTGGCAACTTGAGCAATTGATTTGCATTTTATTCCATTCCAGTGCAGTCCATTCCATTCCATTCCATTTCGTTTCGTTTCGTTTGCTGCATTTCGAGCGCAATTAATGCAGCTAATAAACAACGGCGAGAAAGAGTGTACCTGACTGTAAGATACCCTACACAACATACTTGAGATTTCACTTGAGAGCTGCATAGCTTAGTCTGCTAAATGGATGTTAAAGAAGAATGTTGCATGTTTTGATCTTCAAATAAACAACACATAAAGGAATTGCAAAGGCATTGGGCGTGGCAGCGCATATTTGAATTAAGCATTAGCTACATATCGTTAACAAGAAGTTGTATACCTAATTTGATGTGTTTAGCTCATATGATAGCCGATTTTTCTGCGTTCACACAGACATATTGGCATATAGACATACATATATAGAGATAATCATGCTGACTCTTGTGTGGTGCGCCATAGCTTCGACTACCCCTTGAATACAAAAGCACACCGTTTTCTTAAGTATTTAAAGAAGTTTCTACTTTAAATATTATTTTTTTTCTCTAAATGGTATTGATGTTTGTAAATTGATATATACTTAATACTTCTGCTAAAAAATATATATATAAATAAATAAATAGTATTGATAAATTTCATGTCCATTGATGTGTATTTTAATTTAATTTTTAAATCTGGATTTATTTTTAAATATTAAATTTTAAAGGGCTTTGCTGGACCACAATAGTCAAAATGGCCGCAATTGAAAGAGTATAAGCCTATAGGTAAATGTATTTGGCAGCAGCAACAACAGCAACAACAACAACAGCAACAACAACAAGTAGGTAGCAGCAGCAACAACAGCAGCAGCAGGTAGGCAGTTAGTCGACAACGTCGTCGCCAACGCCACCGCATTGTTTTCTCAATTATGGAAAGTCAATTAATTCTAATGAGTGTGTGTGCCTGTGTGTGCCTCTGCGTGTGTGTGTGTATTTGTGTGTTTGTTGCATGTAATTTCCATTTTTTGTGCGCTTTGGCAACTTAATTTAATGCGTTGCAACAACAACAACAACAGCAACAGCAAAAACAACAGCAACGTCGAGCAACAATTGCATCCGCATTGCGTGGCTTCGTTTGTTTCTCTTCTGCTTCTTCTTCTCTTCTCTTCTTTTTTTTTGCATAATTGCCTTTTGGCTTTATAATTATTGTTGCATACGCTTTTAATTCGTTAATTAATTACGCTGCATGTTCACTCGTGTTGTTGCTGTTGCTGTTTGTTTATTGCGCATACGCAGCGTGCGCCGCCCACGTCTTGCCTAAGTGAAGTTTTAACAGTTGCTTAAAAAGCGAAAGACCGAAGACTACTAATTGTTTTTTAATTAATACAAGTCGAATCAATATTTAACTGCCTTTAAGCCCGAGTCCAGTTGATATACATAGTTATAAGCGTCTGTATGAGCGCCTATAACTGAGGAACTACAGGAGTTAGGGCTATTAAATTTGTTCACAATATATTTTATTGTTGCACGCAGATAATGATTAGTTTATAACTTTGCCACGCCTGCTGGCTACGTTGTAAATTGAGTTGCAAGCACAAATTGCAAGCTTAGACCTTGTTTATAATAATTATAGCCATACAAATGATTTTTCACTAACAATATAGTGCAGGTTGTTTAGATCTATGTAATAAGCCAAGGCATATTGTTATAATTTAACAATGAAGTCACTGAAGGTGCCTATTTTATATCAATTATTAGATATACATTAACAGAGTATGGACATATATAATCATATGGTGGTTCCTGAAGCTACTATATCTTCTATATAAATCATTATATACACGAATGTATTTTAGGTATATATATAGTTAGATATTTAACCTTATACATTTACTAAAATAAAAGAAGAAACTTTCTTGCTCCATATCTCAATTTGGCTATCTAAGATCGTAGGCGATATAGATATAGTACCCAACTTCCAACTTAGGCTCAGTTAGGTTTGTTGTGCGTGTGTGTGTGTGTGTGTCTGTGTGTATGTGTTAATGGGGATACGCCATGGCGGCATAGGCCACGCGGCGTGTTGAATTTATGAACATGAACACATACAGGCAATGCCGCTCGGACGCATTGTGGAATTTTAACAAGTTGCAATAACAACAAACCAGTGCTAATTCCCCAAAGGCAACAGCAACAACAACAACAACCGGTGGGCAGCACATTAACAATTTAAATACAACAAGAAATCAAATATAAATGGGAAAGAAGCGGCAAAAGGGGGCAGCAATCAGCAAAAAAGAAAAAAACCAAAAAAGCAAAAAAAAAAACCTTTCGAATCGCGAACATGCAACAAAATTTGCACTTTTGCCAGGCGGCGGCATAGCAAGAAAAACCCGCTCTGCAGCAAAGCCAAAAGCAAAGCAAAACAGAAAAGAACAGAACGAAATCAAAAGCAAAAGCATAAGGGGGAAGAGGGACATCCCAGAAGAACCGCAAAGCGAAGAACCCAAGTCCGAAGAGTTGCCGCCAGATCTTTGCAGCAGCCTCTGGAGCTCTCTTTCTTCTACTGGACTCGAACTCGGACGCGAACGCGGATGCAGACTCCGCACTGGTGCTGCATGAGAATCCCCGAGAGCTCATTAAAAAATACCAAAATCTTTGTACTGAAAATGTGACAAAATTTTTAAATCACCTTCACTCAGTGACGACGAGTCGAACTGGACTCGACTCGACTGGATCGAACAGTGTGGCAAGTCGCTAGAAGCGCACAGTGGTTGAAAAAGTGATAAGATATAAAAAATTAAAGTTAAAATTTATTAACATATAAATTTGGGTTAAATGTGTAAGAACGCTAAAAATGTAGAGTAGTTGAAAGCTTGAAAAAAGCCAAACATTTAACTAAGTTTTCTGTAGATTTCTTTTAATAAAATTACTATTTATGATAATTCCAACCTTTTACAAATTTTCCAGTTCTTTAATTTCGAAATTTATAAAAATTAAAATGGAAAATTTCTTTAGAAACTTTTGTTTTATTATAAAACTTACAAAAAATTAAGTTGTGCACATTAAAAAACTGTTCAAAATAATTTAAAAATAGTCAATCCTTTTAAGTTTTTCACGATTTATTGAAATTTTATTTTTATTCAAGATTTAATTGCTAATTTTTGAAGAAATTTCAATATTCTCTGCATTACTTCAAGTTCCTTGAGCTCTGTGTAAAATTGGAGCACTTTAAATAGACTACGAACCACTGTGCACCGTCGGGGCTGGCAACGGAATGCGGCAGCCTTGTGAGACGCGCAAGTCCTGAAGATCTTTCAAACAAAAGTGCAAGTGATGCTCATGTAGACGAGGCTCGAGGCACAAGAAACTCAGTCACTAGACCGTGACTGGAGTCGAGTGACTGCAGAGACTGTAGACTGTAGAATTCTACATGTGTGTGTGTGTGTGTGGGGCTGACTGCTGACTGTTCTCGAATTGCAAGTTGAAAGTTTGCGCTTTTGCGCATTTTTTTAATGAGGCTCTAATTGACATCTGCATTTATTTGAGACAGCCCCGGGAGTCGGGCCTCAGTCTCGGCCTCAGTCTCGGCTCCAGCTCCGTCTACAACTACAACTGCAACTCCAGTTCGGGCTCGGGTTCGGGTTCGGGCCTCATCGATCACGGGGCCCGGCCGAGTACAGAATAAATATTTTAATTGGCATTTTAACTAAAAGTGTTTAGGCTTTAGTTAAAATTGCTGAAAACTGAAACCGAGCGAGAGAATTGAAAACTCCGCAAGCACCGAAAAGCGAAAACCGAAAGCAAAAGAGAACTGGTTTTGTTTTTTGTTTTTTTTTTTCTTTTTTTCATCTCTCTCGCTCTTCATCTGAGCGCGGATTCAACAAAAGATTCGCGGTACGTTCAACCCAATTAACGCGTTGCCAGTCCCCAGTCGCTCCCTCTCTCTCTCTCCCTTTCAGTCTGTCTCGTTTGCTCTCCATAGGATGACATACAATTTGGTATGGTAGGCTGGCGTATTATGCAAAAATGCATATTGCAAATTGATAAGCGACTGATCGCAGATATGTGTCTATATGGGGATCAGCACGAGAGAGAGGGGAGTGGGAGTGGGGAGAGGGGGACTGTCGGCACATAAAGCGAATGTCGCACGCACTGTTTGCCTCATTTACTCAAATCGAAAGCGACAATGTTTAGGGGCAGCTTCATTGCTAATGATGATGTTTGCCACGCCGCGATCGCGATCGCGATCATCATCACGATGCTGCTGCTCCGCCTGATGATGATGATGATGATGATGATGATCTGCGCCCAAGGGGACCTCAGACCCAACGAAGCGTAAACCAAAAACACACAAGCAGTCAGCAACAACGATCGCGCATACAAAAAAGGGCAGCAGCGATCGAGCGATCTCGGCAAAAGGGATCGCGCTTCGGCACTGCTCGGAACGGAACGAAACGATACGAAACGAAACGGATCGTACGCACCATGCCGAGAGCCCCAGCGTCGCGTCGTCGTTGGAGTAAGCCAATTAAATGTGAGATCGTGTAATTGGCAAATTAATTTCAAACCAATTATAAAGAAAACGACCACAAAAACGAGCAGAGAACGCAGGCAGCGACGCTGGCAGCGACGGAGGCAGCAGCGGCAACTTCTCGACTCGCAGCGTTGCCTTCGCCTTTCGAGTTGCCTCAGGTGCGTGCGCTGCGCAGATAAGAATCTGTGTAAATGAGAGCCAGCTACAGGGGAACAGAGGAAGGGAGGGAGTACGAGAGAGTACTCTACAGTCATAAGCTTGGCGAATTTGTTAGCAATAAGCCAAGTCTGTAGATTGTGAACGATCTTGCAGAGCAGATGTAAAGGGGAAGTTCTTATGGGGGAGTAAGAAGAGACAAAGTAAAGTAGAGACTAGAAACTTGAATGATAGTGTTAATATTTTAAAGAATGTCTTTTAATGGAACAATAGATATTATAAATATAGGAAAAGGAAAGAAAACAGGACAGAAAGAAGATCACGAGGCTGAAGATCGCTGCTTCATAAGCAATGCCATAGGAATACGACTTATAATGAGTTCTAGTTCTATAACATCTTAAATACCACAAATACTGAGGACTTTCAGGCTCTTAAAACTTTTATATGATCAATAAAGATCACTTTCAAGGCGCTTATATCTTAAATTTATGCAAAATAGGTCCAATCATATCATAAACATAGTATAAACTCTTAAAAATCAATCAAATTTAGGCTACTGTGCGAGCAAAGAGAAGAAGAAAGTGAATCAGAGCCAAATTCAGTTGACAAAAACTGCAAAAGTTGCATAAGGCAGCAAAAAAGAGTAAAAAGCAGAGTATTATAGGGTAGTTGCTTACAGGACATGCAACATAGAACAAGAAGAACATACAAATAGTAAGGTAGCACGTACTAGACAGTTTTCTAGCTCATCCTTATGCATGCGAACTTAATCACACTTTATACAAAGTAAACTATGCACAATGTTGCTCTGCTGTGCCCAACTCCCTCTCGCTCTCCCTCTCTCTCTTTCTTGCTCAATTGCAGTTGTTGTTTTTAATGAAATTATAATAAAAACACATTACAATGTGCGAGAAAAGGCAGGACGCACTTCATTTTTCATTTTGGCGCGACGCACTTCCTTTCGACAAGCAACAACAACAGCAAAAGCAACAGGACTTGGGGGACTGGCAACTGGGGCTGAACTGGTCAGCCCTGTTGCTGCCCCTGCCCCCGCACCTGCCCCTGTTTGCATGTTCGACACACGGAGACGAATGACGAACGCTGACGATGCCGCTTAATTATTAATAAAACCAATTGCAGGCCGAGAGAGCAAAGCGACTTTGCCGCACCAGCAGCGGCAGCAGTGGCAGCGTCTGCGATTCTGGCCGGGCCAAAACCAACATGTTAACTTTTTAATTAACGAGTTTTCTTTTTCGATTTCAATTTGCCAACCACACCAACACGACCAACACATACGGACGCAGACAGCGCGACTCTGCTGCCCACAGAAACAGGCCCGGAATACTACGATGTTGTTGCTGTTGTTGATGTTGCTGCTGTTGTTGCTGTTGCTTTTGGTGTTGCTGCTGTTGTTGTTGCCAGTTCCTGATCCTCCGTCGCCCAGTTACCGTTTGCTCGTTGTGGCCAGTTTGGTCCGCTCGTCCGTGCTGCGTGCGTGCTGCATTGGGCGCAACCTTTACTTATACCCTAGCGGAGGGTATATCAGCTATGAGGACATATACTACACATATATTATTTTTATTAGGTAGCCTATTATTGCTGTTTGTCTTATATGCAATGCTATAGGCAGATGAAGACTTCTGCGATCTCACAAAGTCATTAGCTGAGCCGATATAGACAAATCTGTCTGTATGAACAACGAAATTTCAAAGACCTTTACAGCTAGAGCTACAAGATTTACTGACTATATGTCTTATTGTTGCATGCAGCTAAAGCTTGTGGAAAAGTTTAGCCACGCCTCCTTTTGCAAAAGATATTCAACAAAAAACGAATTACAAACGTTTTTTAAAAGCTAGAAAGTTGATCATAGATTTAAACTATTAATGATCACCAATCAAATAAGTTAAGTAAATTTGATTGCAATCGTATTAGAAACACCAAAGTTATTTGAGAAATATTTTTAGCGAGAAAACAGTTAAATGTAGCGGGTATTGGACAGTCAAGCTCATTCGACTGTAGCTTTCTTACTTGTTTTAATTTAATTTAGCCGCTAAAGTCGTTGCATGCTTCGCTGCTCGAGCGAGCGAGAGAGAGAGAGCGGTGAAGACTGCAGGAGCTTGCGACTCTTTTGCGCTCTCAACAAGTTTTTGGCTGCAGTTGCAGAACGCTAAACTGGACACACTCTCGCGGCATGTCGCACGTTGTCCGTTGCCTGTGGCAAGTTGGGCAATGCCCATTTATTAATAAAATATTTGCAAATTGTTGTCATGTGTGGCAACCCCTGTGGCATGCCACAAGCCCGGCCCAAGTTCTAGTTGACTACGAGTCGAGAGTGTCATAAATTAAAGGATTACCCCGTGCAGTCGCAGCCGCAGTCGCAGTCGCCCAAAGGGGCGGGCCAGGCAGCTGCATGTGCAGGAGAGAAGAGCGACAGCGAGTGAGAGAATGCAACTGAGACGCTGCCTAAGCAAGTTGTTAGCATTAAAAGACTGCAGCACAATGTGTGGCAATTACACTGGACAACAAGGAAAGCACTTACCAAATACAACAAGGAATTACCTACACAATACAGCTTGTATAAGAGTAAATCTTATAATTATCTTATGAAATAATCAGCAATTTATGTGATTTTGGTTGTTTCTGTATAATTTTTAAAAAATAAAAAATTAAATATAAGATATTTCTTTACTCTTTCTTTATTTATAATTTATTTCATTTCCTAATTTTTAACCTTTAATTATTGTATTGTCAAATTGTTAATCAGTTTATAGGCAACTTTCAACAATTAAAGAATAAATTTGTTTCTCTTCTTTCTTTTTTTTTCTTTCTTTTCTAACACATTTTTGTACGTTGGTAATCCACAGTATTGTGATAAACGTATGACTTTGGCACGTAAGCCAATGTATTGAAATATGACTAATACGTGTAAGTACCCCCATGTTAAGGGAGCGCATTAACAAGAACATTTCTATAAATAACTCAATAAAGATTATATTTTACTTAATGCTCTATAAATCATATAATACACGCAGCTGAGTAAATAGCATTACTCGATTTGTAATACGATCCAAACGATCTATTGTACCCTTGCTGAGGTTATAGCTCCATTATCAGGTTATAGCTCTATTATCAGTTATAAAAGTATTCATTGGAATTTTGTATACCCTTGCAGAGGGAACATTACATTTGACCAGGAGTTTAACTGTAAAGTAAATATGTTTTGAATCAGCATCATCAGAAATGAATCATCATCGATCTAGCCATGTCTGTTTGCCCGTCTGTAAGTCGGAAAGAGCCGAATCGAATTGATATATCGTATAGCTGCCAAAGAAATCCCAGGCTAATTTATGTGTTTCGTCAAGATATTGCCACTAAATTTACTAATACATTTACTACACAGACTTTTTCTATATAGATTTCATTTCTTTTCTTGCATTTACTAGTCGTTTCTTTGGAGCACAACCGAGCAGCATAGTGTGCTTAATTCGCAGCATGCCAGATGCTTCTGCGGAGTTCCTACTGTTGCATGTTGCATGTACGCGCGTGTATGGAGTAGGTGCGTCTGCCTGGGCTGCTGTTGATGTTGCGCTACCGTACGAGCCGCAAGTTGCGCGTGCGCGCGCCCTCCTGGCGATAAGATCGAACCGAAGAGGAGCAAAAGAGCTGGCGAATGTAACCGTAAGGAAAGGAAACGAAACGAAAAAGAAGATCGACGCGGGTCGGATCGGATCGGTAGCAGGGCAATAAGCCATACTAATAGGCTTCTTGCTGCCGCAAAGAGATATACTCGATGGAGGGGACTCCACAACTAAACCACAACCACGACCACGCCCCCATGCCACCCCCCCAGCACATACGCCCTGACTTCGCATACATTTGGCACATTTGTATGAATAATTTAATTATTGTTTAAATGTTAATTAATGCAACGTGAGACGCGACTCGAGACGAGACTGAGATGAAGACAGAGACGGAGATGGAGACGAAGACGAAGACGGAGACGACGCGACAACGTTAACTGAGCCAATGCACTCTTCCACTTCACTGAGCTGCAGTTGTGTTTTGCTTCTCTTCTTCGTGCATTCTTCTTCTCGTTTTTCTTTGTTTTGTTTTCTTTTTTTGCACCTCCACATGAAGCGGGAGACTGGAGTTTATAACTTGACAGACACGCATTTGGCATTAATGGGTTGCTCAACTGACAACAACAACAACAACAGCAATTGCTGTGGGAGAGAAGTCAGCCACCAACGCACTCAGCACGAAAGGACAAAGATAGAGAGAGAGAGAGAGTGAGAAAGCGAATGCAAATGCGTTAAATTTGCAATTAGATAATAACTGCAGATCGCCCGACTTGCCCGATTGCAATGAAACTAATTAGCCCGGAGAGCACGATAATTTATCGAAGCACAGCACGAAAGAGAAGGCGATTTGGAAGCGAAGAAGAAGTGAAGATTCTTCAAGATATAGGCACGAACTAATATACTTAGATACAATTAGATAGACATTCATAAATATGCGTGTACAGACATATCTATCTACACTTCCCAGTGGAAACATTCTCACGCATTCTATTGTATAATTGAATTTATAATTCATTTATAAATCGAACAATCTGTTAAATTTCTAAACAACATAAACAACATTATGTTTCCAAGTATAAAGAGTTTCATAGAGCTTTTTTAGTTTTGTAGAATCTTTGGAATCTTTAGTTAAAGCAACAAATATTATTTTGCCTTATAACAAAAGTCGTTTGATAAGTCCGTGACTTTTTGTATTTGCCGCGCACCTGCTCTAAATACAACACTGCTCCTGTCAGCAGTTATCGATTAACAGCTGACTGTAAAATTTTGAGAAAGCTGCGTTTTTTGGTTTGCGTTTTATAGGCATTGAAAGCAGACGATCTCGTGAATTTTAACGAAAATGGAAAAAAGTGAATTTCGTGTGCTAATTAAGCATTATTTTTTGCGTAAAAAATCCATCACCGAAACCAAGGAAAGACTTGATAAATATTATGGGGACTCTGCACCATCAATTTCAATGGTTAAGAAATGGTTTACTGAGTTCCGTTGTGGTCGTACCAGTACAAGTGATGCCGAACGTTCAGGTCGCCCAAAAGAGGTCGTCATGCCAGAAATCGTCGACAAAATCCATGGAATGATATTGGATGATCGGAGAATGAAAGTGCGTGAGGTAGCTGAGGCTGTAGGCATCTCAACTGAACGGGTACATCACATTTTACATGAATATTTGGACATGAAAAAGCTTTCCGCGCGATGGGTGCCGCGATTGCTCACACACGACCATAAGCGCAACCGTGTGACCATTTCAAAGGAGTGTTTGGCGATGTTCAACCGCAATCCAAACGAATTTTTGCGCCGTTTCGTTACCGTAGACGAAACATGGATCCACCACACCACACCAGAGACCAAAGAACAATCAAGACAGTGGGTTTCTCCGGGTGAACGTGCACCAAAGAAGGCCAAGGTGGGTCTGTCGGCCAACAAGGTCATGGCCACAGTTTTTTGGGATGCACAAGGTATCATTCACATCGATTACCTTGAAAAGGGTAAAACGATCACCGGCGAATATTATTCAGAGCTTTTGGACAGATTCGATATTGATTTGAAGCAGAAACGACCGCATTTGGCGAAAAAAAAGTGCTGTTCCATCAGGACAATGCACGGGTGCACACGTGTGTAGTCAGCATGGCAAAATTTCATAAATTGGGCTACGAACTGCTACCCCATCCAGCATATTCTCCAGATTTAGCCCCCTGTGACTCTTTTTTGTTTCCAAACATGAAGAAATGGCGGAGGAGATTCGGGTCAAATGAAGAGGTCATCACAGAAACAAACGACTATTTTGAGGGCCTTGAGAAAACCTATTATTTGGAAGGAATAAAAAAATTGGAAAAACGCTGGACTAAATGTATAGAGCTAAAAGGAGATTATGTTGAGAAATAAAACGCTTCTTTGACGAAAAAAATATATTTTATTCAAAAAGTCACGGACTTATCAAACGACCCTCGTATCTTGTCTGTCTATAAATTTTTATATCGAACTATAGACTATATCAGATGTAAACGAATATTTCTACGTAATTCTACAGACTGTAAATCTCTTTTTGTATAGCAAGGTCTTTTTGCAGATTCTTGAGCATAAGTGTGTAGAGTATATTATATAGTATCAATCTAAGATCTTTCACATTTTAAAGTCTATAAAATGAAATGCAGTTGAATTCTTCTGGCTAAATATCCAAGTTAGTTTACTATATTCAGCGCTGCTGTTTGTCACTTGAAGTACATGGAGTATTTCAGGTGTCAATTTAGTTTATTGGAACCCCCCCTTAGATTACTGGGAAAATGTTGATGCTTATTATTATTGTATAAATATCAAATTGCCTCAACGATTATTCATTTCGTTCGAATTTAGCGATATTCTTACTTCGTTTCGTTTATTTACTTTTGCTTCCGATTGATTTTTATATAACTCACACACACACCACAGAGTGTGGTTTTGTTGTTACATTTGTTGGTATTTTGCTGTTGTTGTTGTTGCAACGAAACTTGAAACTTGAAGCAATTAACAGAAAAAAGATTTGCGTTTTGTTGTTCTTGGGTGTCGCTGTCGCGGGGTCTCGCTCGTTTTCTTCTGTTCTGGCCTGCCAAATGCAGCCCCGCTGTCGCTGTCGCAGTCACAGTCGCAGTCTCAGTCGGCTGCGACAGCGACGTTAATTAAAACAAATGGCAAAAATAAACAAGAGGCAGCAAAAACTAAAAGTAAACTAATTAAAAGGATCGCAGCGCAAAAGTTTCGACTTACATATGCAGAAAATTGTTGCTTTTCTTGCGGGACGACGACGACGAAGATGCTGAAGATGAAGACGCAGAGAAAGAGAGGGTACTGCTTTTCTGCTGCTGCTGCTTCTGCTGCCTCTGCTGCTGCTGATGTTGCTGGTTGTTATTGTTTCTCTTGTTGTACAGAAAAGCCTTCTCTTTAGCTTGGTTGTTGTTGTTGTTGTTTTCTAGCAATTTAATGCCTGAGTTTTCTTGTATTTATTTAACGTTGTTTGTTGTTCAATTTGCACACAGGAATTTGGTTGTTTTTATCGTCTCTGTTGTTGTTGTTACTGTTGTTGTTTTCTTCTCTTCTTTTCCTCCGTTTAAATTGTGAAAATTTGTTGCTGTTCAATGCTAATTGAGTGCGAATTTTTATAGTCCTACTAAACGCATTAAATTGTTGCTGCTGCTGCCTGCACACACACGTGCAGCGACAGAGAGAATGAGAGAGCACGTGAGAGGAGCAAGAGAGCGCAAGAGCCGTTGACTAAGAGAGCGGCGCGCGGGAGAGCTGAGTTAGATGTATGCGCGCGTGATTTACCGTTGATTGAATTAGTACAGATGGCGAAGAAGAAGACGACGACGACGACGTAGACGAGGCAAGATCGCACACGTCAAATTGTGTGAGAGGGAGGGAGACTGTGGCGAAGAGATTGCGAGAGAAGAACGATGCGCGATTGAGTGAGTGAGTGAGTTGTTGTTGTTGTTGTTGCCTTCAGAGTGAGAGTGAGAGTGAGTGAGCGACACCTGCAACAACACAAAACACACGCGAACTGAACTCGACTCAATTAGTTAGCTCGTAAATTTGCATATTTCAAATTATTGCCTCACACACCGAGGGGGTGCTGCTGCTCTTGTTGCCTTGTTGCCTTGTTGTTGTTGCTGTTGTTGTTTGAGGTGGCGTAAACACAAGATCTTTTTGCTGCCGCTTCTGTTGTTGTTGCTCTTGTTGTTATTATTTTGATTGTTATGCACGCACATAGACACACACACACTTACACAAATATGTTTGGGATATAAAAAAAAAATAATTAATAATAAACAATGTGCTTCGCACTTTGCCTTTTGCACACAAAAAATTTCAAATTTCGCGTAACGTAATTTTCTTGCTGCTGCTGTTGTTGCTGTTGTTGCTAGTGTTGCTGTTGTTGCTGCCTGTTTACTGCCTGCGCACACAACACGACCGCCAGCGCCGAAGTTCACTTGACGAATGCGACGAGGCTGCATGAATGAAAACCGAAAACCAGCGACGCCGCCGCCACTGTCGCTGCTGCGGCTACTGCTGCTGGCAGAGCTTGCTAGGTGGTTGGGCCAGCCTTGCGCTCTCTCGCTCTCTCACTGGCTTATCAGCTGCTGCCGCTGCCGCTGCTGCTTCGCTGAGACCGGCATTTGCTGCTGCTGCGAGGGTTGTTTTGGCTCTTGCGCATATACTGTGCGTGCATATTCTCCAACACTGCTGCCAATTGGCTAGGGTTGGGGGTGGGGGAGTGTGGGGTTTGTTATTTTCTTAGTGTGTGCTTTTTTTTGTGCTTTTGGGGCTGCGCTGCCATTGGACGCCATGTGTTTGGCTTTTGCCTGCCAGCCGCCTATCGCAGTTCGGCGTCGGCACCTGCAGCAAACGAGGGTAGCAGCCGCAATCGGTTAACAGCGCGCTGTTAACCTACACACCTGTGTGTAGGCGCGCAGGCTCTCTGTTAACAGTATCAAGTGACACTGTCTCTGTGCGTGTCTTTCTCTCTCTATATGTGTGTGTGTCTCTGTGTGTAGGTGGAGCTTGTGCACAGTGAGACGCATTTCCTTTTTTTTTAATTAAATGACAAACCCTTTTCAAAGCTCTCTAAATGACCAAAGTCGTGACTCGCACCTCGCACCTCATCACGTTTCTAATGAGTTGACAAAAATGTAATTTTTTATTTTTTTTTTTGTTTTCTTTTTGACATGGGGTTGTTGCACCTCTCGAGAGTTGCTTTGATTTCTGTTGTCGGTTAACCGAGCTTGCAACTTGACGGACACATTTCGCTATCTCTCTCTCTACAATTCTGGCCCTGGCACCCCCTTTACGCAGCAGGGCAACCCCTTCTACACGCCAGTTCCGTAGCGAATTTGTTGCAAAAAAACAGAAGCAGAAGAATATAATGATAATAATAATAACAACAACGAAAGCGGCAGCAACACATAATAGAAAAACGACACGTAACGAAAAGCGAATCGCGCCGCATGCCACACGGACAGAGGGACGCAAGGGGGAAGCAGGGGAGACGGACGGACAGACACAACCACATAATGAATTGGCTGCATAAATAATAGGCTCAAACTACTTAGGATAAGCGTAGCACACGCACCCAAGACTCAGGCACACACACACACACACACACAAAGTCGAACGCACACACAGTTGAACAGTCGCAGCAAAGCCACCGCAACCCCCTGAACTGCATCCCCTCCTCGATGCCGGCCACTGCTGCTGCTGCTGCCGGCAAAGAGCAGCATTATTCATACATAAAAAGCCAATTAAAAATTTATAATAAACCCCGCGCCAAACTGCACCAACCCCCCAGGAAAAAACAAAATTAATGTAAGCAACAACAAGCACAGTACGCACAGTGGTGCCATAGACAGACAAACAGCTTAAGCAGTCTTGGTGCGTCCTCCCCCGAGCGGACAAAAGATATAGATCGAGAAGAAAATATACCTGCATACATCTATATACATATCTAAATCTGTATATATTATATTAAATTAATATATTGTATTTTATTAATATTTTAATTGATTAATTTCTTCTCCCAAGTCACAGTGATATATTATCCCAGTCATATATACCGATAGATAATCTAGCAATTAATGTACGTCTATTGCAAACTTTGATCTTAATGACTATACTAGAATCGCAAAACAAATTTCTTTCCAATAGGCAAACTATATTGTTAAAATGATTTTAATAAAATAAGTAAGTAGTAATAATAAAAAACTTTGATTAATATATAATATATAATACATATATAATATATATATATATGATATACGAGTATAAACATATTTATTTTTGTATTAAAACTCAACTAAGAGCAAATTAGATTAAAATTTAAATAAAAGTCAATTCACTAATCAAATTTTCTTTATAAAAAAGACAAGTGCTTAAAAACATAATTAAATTTAACTAATGTATTTTTCACACATGTTTTCATGCGTTGCGTGCCACTGTGCTGACTAACGGCCTCAAAGCGAAAGCTTGAAAGCATGTGAGAATTGTGCCCAGGACGAATTTGTGCGTCCGTCCTTCTGTGGTACGTGGAGCTGATGTTGGTTTTTGGGTTGAAACGTCGCAAAACGAAAGGTCCACAGATTTAGAGAGAGAGAGAGGAGGGGGGATGGAGTAAGGCTGAAAGTGGTGTTCTGCAGGGGGTTGGGACGCACACGCATCGAGCGCTAAATTAGATGTAAAATAATGAACATTTCAATTAAAATAATTAATATTATGGAGTACATGTCCTCTGGCCAAGGCAGATGAGCTCAAGATTCTGTGGCAGAGGCGGAGGCAGAGGCAGAGGCTGCAGGCCAACTAAGCACTCAATTAACCATTTGAATGTTTATGCCGCCAGGTGTAAGTGCGAGTGAGAAAGGGAGAATGTTAGATAGGGTGAGGGCGAGATGAGCCAAGGCTTTTTAATTATAATTAAACATGCGAGCAAGCTTGGGTGGATGCTTTGCTTAGGCATAGGCAGAGAGTACCATATCATATGGTATAGCAATGTGTGTATGTGTGTGTGTGTGTGCTCGTGTGTGTGTGTGTCTGCTTCGGGTAGGTATGGTTCCTATGGCATAATCACTTAGCCGCGTGCAGCGCAGCATTTAAAATTAATTCTACTCAAGTGCGTTCTCTGGCCGGCCAAAACACGTGGCACACTCTCTCTCTGTCTCACTCTCTCTCTCGTAGTAAGGCTCTCAGGGCCCACGATTACCGTTAGCATTTTAGCGAGCGCAACAAATTGCACGCTAATTGCTTATGTTCAATTAAAAGCAAACTCGCAACGAAACGGAATGGAATGGAATGAAAAAGAAACCAAGCCTCTCTGCACAGTGCTGCCAACGCGAAAGCTAACGCCGCATCGCTCTGGAATTTAGTCACAGTGTGCGAGTTCCCACGAGCCGGAGAACAGTGCTGCCATTTTTGCTGCAAAAAAGCTAAAAAGCGTAGTAGCAGCAGTGACAAACAGTGAACCTGAGTTGACTGAAAACAAGCTAAAAGCAATAAATTCAAGCTACACTTGAAAAATCTTCACAAATCCCTGCTAAAAATACTAGATATCACCTAGAACAACCGTAGTCAGGAACAATTCAAATAAAATAACGGTCGTTGATAAGTTTGCATTATTTTGATAGCAAAAAACGACCACAATTAAAGGAAGCAAGGAAAAAATTTATTTGATTAGCTCCTGTGTTCATTACCCGATTGGAAATAAATGAGTTAAATATGCATCCAAAATATGAAATGTACTTGATCAGCGTATGATATACAGCGGGGATGCCACATCAGCCTTTTTCCCGAATAGATCCAACCACACAATTTTATAGAGAATGAAAAATTGCATAGATTTATATTTTAGCCTTTTTTTTATCAATAACCTATTGTCCTTTTTTTTATTTTTTTTTATCTTAATCTATACTATTTTTGTGCGGCGTATCTGGCAGCCCTGGTAGTCAGGAATCTTCAGATCGGCGCTTCAATACCGACTCGGCTTCTGATCCAAAGAAAAGTCTATATATGTACTTCTTTGGGTCTGTCTATTTCATTAATTTGAACATTATTATTGGTCAAATGGTATAAATATAATATAAAAAAGATCTTTCACGTTTTTATGATATTTCTTAAAAATCAGAGTTGACAGATTTGGCGAATTTAGCCGCAAGCTTTCAATCGAAAAATGCTGATTGGACAGCACCGCAAACAAGGAGGAAGACAAACGCGAACACAGAAAGAGAACGCGAGTATGTGAGAAAGAGAGACAGAGAGAGAGACACACATCAAGCAGAGCCGTACAGAGTGCGAGAGGGGAGAGGCAAGGGCAACCAGGCAGTGAGGCAGCGCAACGCAGACAAACGCCGGTGATGCTTTTTGTTTTGGTTTTGATCCTTTGCGCAAATAATTGCCTAATTGTCTCTGGTCGGGGCTTGTCAGTGGCACTCATTGTTGTTGTAGCTGTTGTTGTTGTTGTTATTGTTGCTGTAGCTGCCTCTGCTGTTGCGCATGCAAATGGCATCGCATATTTCTTACACAAATCCATTTTCATCTATTAATTGGCAGCCCTCAGCAGCTGCTGGCCGAAACCGAACCGCGAACGGGCAAAAGTCCCGGAACGTGGCAGGAGAGGGGAACGAGGCTAAGGCATCGCTTCCCCTTGCACAACAATTAAGCGCTTCGGCAAATAAAAAGCGAAACCAGAGGAAACATATAACTCACATTGCTTGATAGGAATACATTGCATACATACATATGTACGTACCTACATTCATACATACATACATATGTACATATATAAATATACAGATATACATATCCGTATGCAAGTTTTTAAGTTTTGTACTTAGCTATAAAACAGCTAAATCGAAGGACATTTGTAGCTATAATATTTATTCCATCCATCAAGGTATAAACATACATACACACATATGCATTTAAATATTTATTTTTTCACAATTTTATATTTCACAATAATTTTCAGCTTTTTGAACTATAATTTCAGTTTAGAGATATTAGTTTGTGCCACTGTTGTCCCCACATCTTTTTCTTGTACCGATAACATTTCATTTTGCAGTCCAGCTGTCGTTATCGATGACTGTAATTTGCCAATTAATTTGCATGTGTAAATATTGCTGATGTGCAGATACATATATGTATGTACATACGTATGTATATATACATATGCATGTGTATGTATATATACACTAACATACATACATAGGTAAATATACACAGCCAAAGGTAACTAAAATTGCACAGTAATTAAACTTGCCGCATGTCTTCGCCTCGTCTTTTTCCTTTTCGCCGCATTTTCGCACGCAGCCTCTGCCTTAGCTACCGTTCTGCCTCTGCCTCTGCCACTGCTGTGTTGCGTTACGTTGCGTTGCTGTTATTGCAATTACTGTAGCTGCTTGTTGTCAACATATTGATTGCCTTTGTTAATAACATGTAAACGAGAGCACAAAGCAGACCAGAAGATCGGCGACCGCGAGGGCTGCCCGAGCAGATCGGGAGAGCGAACGCATACATACAAACGCTTTCAACGCTTCTAATTGCGTTGCATTGTGCGGCAGTGCATAGGCAACGGCAGAGGCAGAGCCAGTGGCAGAGATATCCAATTACAATACGTAATTTATTAGCTGTGACTGTATAATGCGGAATGGGTGAACAATGCACTTTAAAATTGGCTCTGGACTGGCAGCTTCAGCTACTTTGCAGACCGTGATAAATGATAGGGCGACGCCTACGCGCGTCAAGGGTTGACGCTGTTGCCGTCGTCGTCGTCGTCGTCGCTGTCGCAGTCGCAGTCGCATTTTGCGGTACGCCGCAACGCCGATCAAATGGCCCGATAAGCGTTGACAACGACACTGGCAGCGGGATAGGAAGAGGGGAAGGGGGAGCGGAAGCAAGGAGGTAGCCACGCTACGTGGCTGCGGTTGACAGTGCAAACGGTTGCAAGTCAAAATTAATTAGAATTTTCAACAGCAGTAACCGAAAGTGAAGGTAGAAGAAAGCAACAAATTCAAGTTCAACAAACCAAACCGAAGATTGTATACACTTTGTGGAAGAAATGAATAAAAAAAATAATTTTTATTAAGAAAATATATATCATTATCAGTAGAATAGATGAATTTTATATGAAAATGAGGATGTAAGGTTTCTTAATACTTTTTTTTTCGAATGGAATCAACAAAGAATCAAGGATTTGCAGTGAAAGTAGACGTGACACTGACTTATTTGCGTTCATACAGACAGAAAAAGAAATATCATTGAATATATCATTTTTGCCTATTGCAGACATTGTCCCAAAGTACATACATACATATACTCTAAATACCATTATCCCAGATCAAATCAAATTTTAATAAAATATATATTTAGAATTTTAGCTTTGCAATTAATTTCAATTAATATGACTATTAAATAATGTTTAAATACCTTTTATTTGACTGTAATCTGATGAATTTAATCTATTTGCAGATGTTTAATGCTATATCTAGTCAAAAAGCGAACCAACTTAATGGCAAAGTCAAACTGCCTGCTGTGGCAGGGTATGTGCTGTGAGCGCCCCGCGCTTAATTGAAATCAGTACAAAACAGCAGAAAGTAAAATAAAAAACGATCATTAATCATCGGGCCCGAAAGGGTTGACGCGCTCCACTGTGCCCAAAATACAAAATACCAAACACAAAGGAGAAATAGGAAAGCAACAAAAAATGCGAAAGAACCAACGGTGACACGAATCACGCATAAAGAAGGGTGGCTTGACCGGCGCCACAACAAAAACAAGAAGAAGAAAAACGCAAAGTTAACATTTGCTTAAATATTTATTTAACTTGTGAATTTTTAAGCAGTGTGCGTCTGCTTCTGCGCCTTCTCCTCCTCGTCGGACGACGACTCCAGCAATGATTCAAGGAACTGCACACTGTGCCCGTTCACCAGTTCGCGCAGCGCCTCGGCCCGCCGCGGCTTCTTGAGCAGCGCTGTTACTGCGTAGTCAATGTCAGCCGGATTACCCATTAGGCAACTGCGCAGCTGCGTCGTGTGACGTCCCATGCGTCGACGTATTGCTCCAATAGAGATATCCTCCGCTTCATTCCCGTCGGAGGCTTCGTCACCGTCCATTAGATATCGCAGAGCAAGCTCGATGTTGTTGTTGGCGCGCGACAATGCACGACGTGCTTCACTCTCCGCATAGCCCATCTCTCCCACCAACTTGAGCATTCCATTGTTTTCCGTGGTATCTGTTTGTTCACTTACACTTTCGTTTTCAATCTCAAGCGACATTTTTGTTTTTAAATTTTGAATTGCGCCAATATTTGTTTCACAACTCAAACTAAATGGCACATTAATTAACAGAGATCTGTTATGTTAATAACATCGGTCTGTAGGTATATTCATATTTGCCAAAAAGATACCAAATTATTGCTTATCGCTTTGAAAAGTTAACATTTATGCTGCTACAATTTGAAATTTCGGGCTGCCGATCATAAACAGATAACAGCACCAGATGAGCAGAACAGCTGATTTAATTGCAATCAGTATGCTGTTAACGAATAATTAGCACACATTTTGGGCATTTCATAGTAAATTAATTGTGGAATAAATTTTTGTGGGGCCAAGATTTGGAAATTTATTATAGAGTTCGATGCAATATTACATAAATGATGAAAATAATATTTGTATTTTCATTTAAGTTTGACAACATCGGCTTACGCAAAACCTTAATAATTCCATCTTGAGATTTTATTTTGCGATGTACTGCGAATCGATAAAAAGTTTGGTATGTTTGGTTTAATATCTAGCAGCTTTTGAAAAGCAACTCCGTTTGCCTATAAAACTTTTGGAACAAGAAGTTGGCAACAATTATAGCACACGGACACAAACACACACACAAACGTAGTACAGCAGCTGCGCTGCCTACTTTGGGTCTGCTATTTATACGTTGTACAATTTTAAATAATCACCCCATTGGGAAATAGCATGGAGAGTCCGAGGAAACACAACAATCGAAACCCTTTCGTTCTCTTTAGTTTCGCTTTGCATTACTTTACTATTTGTGTGTGCACATCTGTGTGTGTGTGTGTGTGTGTGCGTGCGTTGCTTACACTGATTTATTGCCATTTTCTTGGTGGCCCGCCCGAGCTAACTCTTTGTTTATAAGCAGCAGCCCTGGGACAAACAAGTGGCCCGTAAAAAACATTGCCTTTATACCCTCATCTATCACAATTTCTTGCCACTGTTTCAACATTTTTGGGTTTAAAAACGCATTATTTGGCTCGGCTGGTAATTGAAGTTTTTAGTTTTCATTAGCCGGACAGCGCTCGGGGGCGACAAGGGATGACACGGACGGGACACAAAATAAATGGCTCGGATTCTAAGTGAAAATACATAAATACGTGCTTAAAATTAAGACCTAAAACTCGTGTGTTCCCTCCCTTTCTCTCTATCTCTTTCCCAGGAGAAATTTAATTTAAAAATGCATAACTCTTGATTAGCGTTGCCAATTGTTCTGTGGGCAGTGTACGTCGATATTTAGCATAATTCCCTTTTTAGCGTTGCCAACTGAAAGTGTAAGTCGATACTTAGCATCTCTTATTAGCGATGCCAACTATTCTGCAGGAAGTGTAAGTCGATACTTTGTGCAATTTTAAAACGGATATCAAAAGTTTCGACATCTCGCGAGCATTTGAAATATGGACAAAACGTGCGCAGCGCGTCGATATCGACACCGATAGTTATCGCAAGCGGCTTTTGCAATTGTTCGATTTTACAAATGGCAAAATCACTTAACACACCGTTAACACCCACATTAGTTGTACTTGGCCGCACACACACGCACACACACACACACACACGCACACATACTGCCTGGGAAATGCGCAGCGCTCCACTTTCGTTTCAATTACTTTTAAAGCTGTGTGTGCACCCACCCCTGGCTGATGCCCTGCCCTGGGCACACCAGGGATCATAATCGAATTAAATGCACTGCGAGGCAGAGCTGAAACGAAAAAGTCATTAAAAACGCAACGCTAACGATTGCACGCAAATTTGTTCGCTCTCCTCTCCCCTTTTCCCCTCTCTCTCCATCATCGCACACACATATGCGTGGTGCAAACTATGTGGCACGAATGAAATTGAAACTTGAGTTGGAATTGGCAAACGCGCACACGTGGCAGCCCTGGTCACCCGCGATAAGCAACTGTCGACGCGTGCTCGTCTCTCTCTCTTACTCTCTCGCACTCGTGCAGAGATATCAATCGCACAGGCCAATGCGTTGCGTATTTATGGCTCGAAATCGGATTGCCACCAGAATAAGAAGAAGATCAACATCGCTGCCCGTTTATCGTTATTAATATTATTGCTGTTTGCACTAAGCAACTGACTTCCGTTTGTTTATGCATTAATGCTCTCTATCTCACTCTCTCTTTTTCTATCTCTTCCATCCCTCTTCTCTCTCTCTCTCAGCCTATTCTCTCGAGGCGTTAGGCTGTGAATCGGAAACTTAAAGCTTTTTAGCCCAAAAGCGGTCACCAGATTAGCGATCTAAAGCTGCCATAAAGAGCAGAGAAACTCAGGCGCATCAGCTGATTGATTTGGGAATTGATGCTATATGTGAAGGTATTAAAATCGCAACCATCATAACTTGCTTATAAATCCAACGATTTCCATGAGAAACCAAGTTTCCTATGTGATTTTTATACATCAATTATTGCAATAAAGTCAGACTATCTATTTATTTTGTGTTTTGAATACTTTTTAAAACATATTTTGCTTTTCATCGATTGTAGAGATCGATAGTTTATTTACTTTAAATTTAGTTGATTAATCTTTATTTAATCTCATCAACAAACCGTCCCGACATACTAACCATTTAACTTAACTCTGTAAATAAACAATCAATTTTAATGCAGCTGGTCTTGTACTTTACTCTAGATTATTGCACAATAAGTAGTTGATATTATAAAATGTTTAAATGAAGCTTTTGTTGCCTACTTATAAGCTGTCCCCCACTCCAGCCTGTGCCCACTCCTAGGCTAACCCAATTCCCATTGATACTAACAACTCACTTTGATCTCCACCACCCTCGCCCACCTTCACAAAATACGCGACGCACTTCACATTATGCAAATGGGCTGTGGCCACGACCTAGGTCAACGGTGCTTTCACACGCAGCCCCGTCTACGTTTACGTGTGTGTGTGTGTTTCTGTGTGTGTGTGTGTGCCACCCCGTTTGGCCCGCTAACCCATCAACCCTGTCAACCCCGTCGACCCCTCACCTGATGCGTCACATGTGTAACAAACATGAATATTCATACAAATTAAGTTGGTTGCGTAGAACGGAAAATAATATGGAAAATCAGGCTTGGCAAATCACAAATTTATGTGGCAATCCATCAATGCCATCGTACACTGTGGCGTGGGCGAGGGGTAGCTGCAACTTGCAACTGACAGTGCCACGGCCAGGGGCGACACTAATCGCTTCCCACGATCGCCGAGAGAGAAGCCCGACATATTTCAATATGTAAAGTTGCGCCTTCATTAATCCGTAAATTAGAACCATCGAACGATATCAGCACAACTGGCTTGCTCCCCTCCCTCTCCCTCTCCCTCACCCTTTGCCCTCTGCCTTTTTCTCTCTTCCCGTCATCATCGCCCGTTCACCCTGGACGGACGGTGCTGGTGCTGACAAACAAGTCAGTAATTGAAGTGCACCCTGTGCAGCCCTACTGCATCACTGCACAGAGGGAGAGAAATCGAGAAAGAGAGATAGAGAGGGAGATCAGGGAGAGACTCAGCTAATGTTTGGGAGTTAAACTGCTGAGCAGAACGTCAACTATGCAGCACCATCAGACCAGCCTAAACCGATTCCCAATTCAAGTCCAACCACTGTGCATTGCACTGTGGTACATGCATGGTGAACATGTAGGAAATTGCGCTTTGATTTAATTTGCATATAAAAATGCGCTACAAATAAGAAATAATGTCATTATAAATATAAATATTCATATTATTATATATGAACATAGTTTCAAATATTATATTTTCATAAAAAAATGTAGCTAAATATTTCCTTAATTAAAAAATGTTTTTAACAAATTAAATATTATTTTAAAAATATTTTATTTCTTCATGTACTTTTTATCAGCCTTACAATTGTCATGAAAGGAGTCTCGAGTTTTTTTAATGGCGTATTATTTACTTCTTATACCACGGTGCTCTATGTAATGTCCCTGACATGTCAGCGACAAAGACAACGACGAGAGAGGAGAGACAGAAGGAGAAACAAAAAACGATGAACATAAAGAACGTTAGACACTCGAAGCGAAATAAAAATAAATGAAATTTATATTAAAACTGTATTACTCCCTGCGAGAGAGAGAGAGAGAGGAGGGAGTAAGAGAGAGCACGTTACGTCAACATGTACGTCAACGGCGCTGCTGGCATCGCTGTCGCCCTGCCCGACTGGCTGTCAAAATCAGCAACGCATCCTGGCTTAGGTCATTTAAATGAGACGGCGGCATACGCTTTGCCCCTTTCCCATCCTCTCTCTCTCTCCATCCCCATGCACCAAATTGTACGCACTGAAGCATGAAAAATGCGGCGACCACAGGAGCAGCAGCAGTGAGCAGTGGCAGCAGCTCCAGGACGAGGGCAGGACTCAATTCGAGTGTAAAAACGATGAGAGAAACTGCCGCGACCGTTTGACATTTTCGTGTGCATAATTAAATTACGCAACGGACAGAATGAATGACAGAGGAGGAGGAGAGAGAACAGCTACGCACACAAACACTCTCGCATACACACACACACACATACTCTTACATGCCAACGCAGATGCATACAAATCTTTGCACATTTTTAGATTCATTAGCAAAGCCAAACAGGCAGAAGGGGCTAATGTCGAGCACACTCGATTGTCGGTTACCCTGTATTATTATGTACAAAATCAACTAACGATGGTACTGATGGTACTATATATGTGTATATGTGTGTGTATATATGTAATATACGTGTATGTATATGTATAATAAATGCAAATTCAATAATATAACGATATTTCCATAATGTATTTTCACATCATACGTTTATTATTTTTGAAAATATAAGTACAAAAAATTTTTATATAATTTTAATAAACTTATAAAATCCACCAAGTATCCATAAACAAAGTGGACATATTTAACATGTTTTAATGTTCTATTTTTTTATTAAAAAAATCTGTACAAGTGTACCTTTAATTTAGTGTATTAATTCCTTTCACTCACCTTGAACTCGGAGGTTGTGGCCGCAGGATTTAGCTCAATGTTGATGTTATTGGGCTCCATGATGAGGCCCAAGCTCTGGAGATTGCACGCCTGCGGCATCTGCATGGTGGGGGAGGGCACCTTAAGCACCGCAACGGTGCAGTCGATGCTGCTGGCGCTTACCGTTGCCGTGGCTGGAAGTGTTTCCGGCATTGTGTGACACCTGTTGAGGCTCTTGTTGTTGTTGTTGTAATAGCTGCGTCTGCTTCACCTGCTTAAAGCAGCACGGCAAGCGCTGTAAAAGCGAAATAATCAAGAATACATTCGTGTTTAAATTATATACGTGTAGCGTAATAGAGATGAAACATCTAAGCACACAAAACATTTATAAGCATTTAAATTTATTTGAAACACTTGCATGTACTGACGACATTCAAATGATTCAGTAAGTATTTATTTAGTATGTGTCAACTAGAGAAGAAACATTAGAAACAGTTAAGAAAACGAGAAGAAAAACATTTTAACGAATTCCAATACATATGAAACACTTACTTGGACTGACAACATTCAAATGACTGATAACATTCATATTATAATTTGTATAGTTTGTATATTTATATTTAAGTTCATTGTTGTTTATACAATAGAAGTAAAACCGAGAGTTTGCTGGTTTCTTTTCTGGTTTGTAGTACACACACCCCTTACCCAAATGAAACAAATTAGGTTTTAAGTTAAGAGCGCATTTGTTCTTCCTTTTTCTATATATTTCTTTCAGTTTTCTTGTTCTTTTTCTTTTAAATGCGAATGCTTTTGCGTTTGCAGTTTATTTTTAGTCTCCAGTTTTGGTATAAGTTGCCATAACTTATTCCTACACTTAGATGGTAGGTCTATGTAATATTTAGTAGCACAGTGGGTGTTGCACCCCATTTTCCGCAGGCGTAGCAGACGATGTAGCAAATACAAATCATCGTTGTATAAAAGACAAAAATAAAATATTAAACAAAAAAAAAAAAACGTTTTATGCGTTGATAAATTAGGCATTCAATCTTCATTGGGTGCTTGTATGTAATATCCAAGGGAGTTGCGAGGAGTGGCCCGAGATCATCAGTAGCCTTAGTTCTGTTCCTGCAGGCGACGACGAATCTCGCTGGTCAGCTCTGCTACCGGCACAGTTGACTCCTGCCGCGTGGTCACCTCGCGCAGTTTGACCACTCCCTGGGCCAGCTCGGCATCGCCCAGCACAATGGCCAGCGGGATTTGGTGCTCCTCGCAGTGTTGCAATTGGGCCAACAGCTTCGGATTCAGCTTATAAGAATGCTCTGCCTGCGTGCCGAGTGGGAGAGAAGAGTTAGACTTCACTTGCATTAAAGCGAGAGAGAAGATACTTACTTTGATGCCTGCATCCCAGAGCTGGTTGAGCACGCGCAGCCGCTGCTCGTGCAATCCCTTGTGGGCCGATGCAACATAAACCTCGACATCATTGGTGCGCAATTTCACTTTGCTTGCTGCGAACTTCGCCTCAAGCACCGAAAAGATGCGCTCGACACCGATGGAGACACCCACACAGGGCACAGCCTTGCCACGTGGATCGAACATGCCCACCAAATTATCGTAGCGTCCGCCACCGGCTACAGAGCCCACTGTACCGCTACCCTCGGCTGTAGCTGCTGCCTGATCTCCATTCTGCAGCGCAGGTGGCGTTGTTGCCTTCACTGGGGAACCAGCAGCGCTAGGCTCTGACTTCAGTACACCCTCGTAGATGACGCCCGTGTAGTAGTCGAGACCACGCGCCAAGCTCAGATCGAAACTGATGCGATTCTCCAGGCCAAAGAGTGTGCAGTAGTTGAGCAGCAGTTTCATGCCCTCCAGTCCCTTGACGGCATTGGGCACAGCCTTCAGCTTAGCATCGGCCAACAGCTGCTCGACCAAGTCAACACCGCCACTCAGGCGAACATACTCGCCAATTCTGTCGGCAGTTGCCTCATCCAGACCCTTCTCATCGACCATTTCTTTGCGCACATCCGCCCACGGTGACTGCAATTGTAGAACAGACAAATTATTCAAATATATATTCCAGATGTATAGCAATCTATGTGCTCTACCTTGTCCAACTTGTCAACCGCCGAACAGATGGCACGGAAATCCTTCGCTGGCACGCCACATGCCTCAAACATGCCGTCCAGCAGCTGGCGATGATTCAGCTTGATCACATAGTCCCCAATGTCGAGGGTATCCAGCACCTCGGCCACTATCTTGACACACTCGGCATCCGCCAGCATGGGATCGTAGGTGCCGGCAATATCGAAATCACATTGATAGAACTCACGATAGCGACCCCGAGTCATGGAGGGATTATCACGACGATAGACCTTGGCAATGTGATATCGCTTAATGCTGGAAATCTTGTTCATGGCCAGATAGCGAGCCAAAGGAACAGTTAGATCGTAGCGCATCGATAGTATTTCGCCGCCCTGATCTTTCAGATCGTAGATAAGCTTTGAATCCTCACCATATTTGCCAGTTAGGACCTCCTGCAATATAGAATAATGTTAAAGTCGCATGATACTTGGAATATCTTTGATCTGCATTTTCATACCTTGAGCTCAAAGACGGGCGTATCGATGGCCTCGCCGCCGTGACGTTTGAACACCTGCACGATCTTGTCGAGCACCGATTGGCGCAGCGTCATCTGCTGTGGCGCATAGTCCCGCGTGCCTTTCGGTGTCTTCAGGGTAAACTTTTGATTGGCCGCTGGTGCATCGCCACCCAGTTTGGCCTTCAGGGCCAATAGACGTGAGACTTCCTCATCGATCTGCAATGCAAAAATGTGGATAGATGATTAGTTATGATCATATCTTTGAGGTTAGGGATTGCATAGTGCACTTAGATGCTAACCTTATGCATTTGTTGTTGTTGTTCTTGTTGTTGTTGTTGTTCTTGTAATTGTTGCTTTCCAACGGGTGTTGATAACGCACGCTCTCCGCTAGATGGCGCCAGCGGCAGCTGTTGGCGGGCAGGGCTAAGGCAAAGGCACTGAAACGCAGCACTACAGCGCCACTGGCGGCCAATTGAACGCAACATTTTGGAAAATCTAATTTTTTTTTTTTTTTTTTAATTTTTTATGTTTGCAACAACTTTTTTCGCTTTTCAAACCTAATAAACAACAACAACAATTAAAAAACCGATTTAAAGTTGTTTTTCTATATATCTTTTTTTTATTTTTACTTTCTAATAAGCGATTTTGAAACTAATTAACGTTAGTTACGAAATAAGTGAAATGTACAAAAACCAAATGAGTGAATGTGGATTGAGTGTGTGTGTTAGTGTGGGTATGTTTGCATGTGTGTGGGTGTGAAGAAAGAAAAATATATAATGTAGATCTATGAAAGATAAATCATAAATACAACGCTGCAAAATATCATTGCGTTTTCATTGACCGCCGGCTTTGCCCAGATGATTTTTTCTTTCGTCATTCTTTATGTTTCTTTCTTTTCAAACACTTGACACTTTTTTGTTAACACTTGAAATCGAGAAACTGAAACGGAAGCGACAACGCGATGGTGGTCACCACGGTTTAGGGACATCTCACATAGGGAAGGGGGAAATCATGGGTTAAATTTCGATTATAATTTGTTACCTGTAGTGTAGTAACCCCCCCCCCCAGTCTCTCCCTGATCCAAATTAAAGCAATTTAATTCTATTCGGTTGAATAGTATTGCAATACTTGAGAATTACTAGCTTGCTTCTCAATTAATTCCCAGCTGTGTTGCCAACTTAGCTTTTCCTTGTCAAATGTGGCGTTTGTTTTGAAAATATTGCTCCATCTAGCTTTTTTTATTAACGAACATCCATTCAGCTATATTATCGCATAGCCATACAATTCATTTGTTTTTTGTAAGTTGGCTTTTTTCGCTCAAGAATTCTGGCAGCACTGATTGCCATTACTCAAGTTACTGCACGTTTTGAAACCAGTTTTAGAGTATCGATATATCGCTATCGATATAAATATGTACAGACAGGTTGGCAACAGCCGCAATGTCAGCTGATCTCTGCGCTCTTGAATGCAATGAACGCATAAAATCTCTGTTAATTGAAACAATTGCACACACACACGCATACAACACACAGATGAACAGCTGAAGCAATGCTGTTTGTTGCTAAGCCGGTTTTAGCTGGAGCAGCAATAGAGCTATACCTCCTGCTTGGCCAGTCAGTCGGTCAGTCGTACAGTACAAAGAAGCACAACAACAATAATAACAACAACACGACCATAACATTCAACATTCAAAGAAAAAGAGGGGCAAAGACAACTTCGCAATGGCTTAAAAGCTCTTCATGATTCACTCTTGAAGGCTGAAAGAGTCAACTTTGATTTAGAGCTTGGAAGTGCAAGACAGAAACAGGCAGATACAAAAACAATAACAACAACAGCCAAACAATTGTGAAAGTTCAGCTCTGCTGTGCTTGTTGCTGCGCCACCACATACATACACACACACACACACACTCTCACACACATGCAGCAATCTAATTACAAACTTGCGCCAATGTAAAATTCAATAATCATAATGAAGCTGCCAACACAGCAGCAGCAAGAGCGGGAATCGCGTAAACGAATGTGTCATGTTGCGTGTGTAAGAGAGAGAGAGAGAGAGAAAGAGCGAGCGAGGGTTAGGGGGGAGTTTCTATTTGGATTCTGAGTGTGGATTCCGAGAAAATTACGTACGAACAAACACAATTGCGTGAGGCTGATGAAATGCATAACTCAAATTACAAATTGCATGTGTATGTACATGAGTTAAAAGGTGCAACAGGATTCAATACATACAAGTGAGGAAAGGGGTTAAAAAAGCATAACAAGCGACAATTACACATGGTACACACACACACACACTCACATGCAATCCCCATATGCAAATACAATGGCATTGCACCCATTGGGTGGTATATGCGTGTGTGTGTGTGGCTGTGTACATACTAAAAACGGTGCATTGCACTGACCTTCTCTTTGGACTCCTTCGATGCCTTCAGTTGACGCACGAGATCGCCTTGCAATTTAATTTGTTCCAAAATCTGTTCACGCGTATCACTCATATTCCAAATGCCACAGCAGCAATAGCACTATAAACACACACACTCGCAAACACACCGCTGTAAAACAATTTGTTTTTGATTGAAAACTTTTCAGAAGTCGTGGCAGACACTATGTAATCGCAAGGGTTTTTTTCTTTTTGGTAACTTTGCGCGGTTTCCAAATACTTTATTGTTGGCTGCCAAAAAAATGCACGCGGCCAGCCGTAAGTAATGGGCACGTAAATAAGCTGAACGCAAAAGCGCAAAGTGCGCTACGTTAACGCAAATTGAGCAACGTAACTTAACGCAAGCGTAAATAAAGTATATCGATAGACAGTTTATTTGGTATTTTTTTTAGTTTTCAATGTCTAGCAATTACAAATAGTGGTATAATCAATAAAATAATAAGAATTACATCATTATCATTACAAATAATTAAAGTAATGTTATTTTCTCACACAATACCAACAAACTAATGTATTTAACACTCATAATCTCAATAAGATTTAAGGAAAAAATACCACAATTAAAGTGCCCTCTGTCGGATACTTCAATCTGTAATGCAGGCCTGTTCAACACTAGTTAAGGTCAGTTAAGCGAAACATTTTCAAATAGACAAAATTTTCCTTTGCATTTCATTTCACATTTGCTTTTATTCAGTTTATATACATACTTTAATGTTGAGGAAGTGAAACACAATATAGGAAATTTTTACACAGCGAGAAACCATAGAATATCCGAATTTTGCGGCAAAAAAGTTTAATAACAATCATAATATTATGAAACAAAATAAAACAATGACGCTGCAGCGTAACATTAAGTTGCACACTTTTCAGCACGGCGACTCAGACATGGATCAGCAGGAGAAGCTGAATTATTTTCCAGAGTCCAATCATAACACAAGTGACGTGCGAGCGGCCAGGCGACGCCTTCGTCGGTCTAGTGATGGCGGAAGCGGTGGAGGCGGCGGCGGGGGTGAGTACGTCAGGCACAAGGACGCCAGGAATCTCAATTTGAAGGACGAGGTGCCAAACATTATACACCAGAAAAATGTTCCAATTCGCAGTGCGTAACGCTCCCTCTCCCTCCAACTCATCTTCCTTCAACTTTCCCCTTCTCTTCCTCCTTATAATTTCTCGCCTTAGACTTCTATCAGTCGCCACGACGCAATGGCTTGTCACCACGCATTGATCTGATTGACGACGACGAAGACGATGATGATGATGAGGCCAGGCTGTCGCGTGGCATGGGTGGTGGCCTACAGGACGAATATGAGGAGCAGCGGCCCTTGCATCGTCGCAGCCAGCTGAGCATCAAGCACATTAACCGTCCCACCTATAGCTGCAGCTCATGTGGAGCGACGTTCCACATCAAGTCGCTGCTCGGTGCGCACCGGCGCACGCACGACGATGATTTCAAGGTGCGCTTCCGCAATCGGCATCTGCGCGAGAGCAGCACAGCGATTGCCGGAGGAGCCAATGCGAATGCCAAGCAGTGCAAGTTCTGTGATCGCTTCTTCGATCTCGAGCGGGCACTGCGCATCCATCAGATGTGCCACTGCAACAAGATAACGCCGCAGCAGCGTCGCAAGCTTGGCTACACGGATCTGGCGCATGAGAAGAAGAACACCCCGCTGCCGACGTTCCAGCGCCTGCCCAAGAGCCAAACGGCACTGGATGGGGGTGCGGACTCAGTGCCCGATCCAAATATGCCATATGTGGCACTGGGCCCTCAAGCCATCAAGATGATCGAGCAGGAACAGCAGAAGAAGGCCAAGAGGCCTCCTACCAAATATACCGTCAAGGTTGCTGGCCCCATGGGGCGCTGGCGTTGATGAGGGGGAGCAAGCGACTCGCCCCAGAGGACGAAAAGCTAAGACAGTAGTGACGAACCGTAAGAAACGGAGACATAATACACACACACACACATACACACGCCACACTAACAGACTTATCTTAAATACTATCACACACACAGACACACTTTGCAATTGGAGCACTACACCAAGTTGGCGCTAAAGTGAACAGTTTGCCTGGCATACAAATCATTTAAGAGACAAATTAAAGCCAAATTTTAGTGATTTTCAATTATTTTCAAACATTTCCACTGCTCTTTTTATTCTCTCTCGGTTATAGCTCTGTTTGATCTAGCTATTTTCTGGCTAATCTACTAATTAAAGTTGAAATATGGGTATAATTTTGTCGTGTTATTATTATTGTATTATTATTATTAATTATAGATTTATTATTATTTAAGGTAAATGTTAAATAGCTGCCTAGATCTCTTTTTTTTTAAAATTTTTTTTACGGATAGTAAAAAAATACACAAAATCGGAGATGTAGGCAGCTATTTAACCTTTACCATTTTTTATATGCATTGAACATAAATATTCATAAAATTTTTCATTATGCAAAGAATTAGTTGACACACTGTACATAATAATATACATATATTATATTATTTCATCTCCGATACGGTATTTAAAACAAATTTCTTAACCATAACCATCTCTATCCAGCTCTTTTCAAGCTGTTAGAGTTGCTCGAGCTGAGCTTAAAGAGAATCTAGCACACACACACTTAAATTAAGCTCTACTCACACTCACACTTGCACACCAACCTGACTCACACCCACAGACGAGAGAGCGAAAACATTATTTGTCTTTTATCGTTTCGTCGCTTCGGTTTCGTTTTTCTGCAAACACAGCGACGTGAACATGTGTGCGATCGCAAAACATAGCAGCGTCAGCTCTGTGTGAGTGTGTGCGTGTGTATGTATGTTGGTGTGCGTGTTTAGTTTTCGTTTTCGCCGACACTCTCTCGATAAAGAACAGTTAGTACAGCTAGTAAAACAAAGTGCATGTTCAGCAAGCGAGGCGAATTAAAACGGAGAATGAATCGGAATCGGAACAGAGTTGTAATGCGGCATCGTGCCCATCCGATTGGCATCAGTCGAAGTCAAGCGCGAAAGGTGCTCAGTGCTCTAGCTAGTCTGGTCCCAATTCTTCTGCACACGGCCAAAATACATATGTATATACGGCATAGGGCGTAATCTTTTCCCTTCGATTGTCTTCCAAGTTCCTTCTCTTTGCAAATCGAAACGACTCTTCAATTAAACGTTGTTATTTTTTTTTTTAAGTTCAATTTATTTTTGTTTAACACGATTTTCGGTCAATGTTAAGACGTGATAAGTTTTTCAATTTGAAGTGTTAATTTGCATATAAGGTTTAACAAACTACATCAAAATGAGGTAAGTGCTACTCATATCATAAGTATGTGTCAGTGTGTGTGAGTGAGAGGAATTGTAAACATAGTATTTGTTTTCTTTACAATTCATCGAGTACAATGTTGCTAGGAATCCCATACAATGCCATTAGATTCGTCATTAACACCATAGTTGATCGAGTAAGGCGTTTTAGTGACGCACTTGTTAATCCAACTGATTCTTTTTCACCAACTTGCTGGAGTTTTATTAATAGATGTCAGATGGTATTATAATCTGTCACCTAAATATCTAGGTTCAGTATTGCAGACTATTTTATCGTTTGATATATGTATAGTACATAACCACATATAGATCCGGTAATTAAAAGTCAGCAATAGTAAATGTTATCGAAGTTGTAAACCAGATTTTTCGGTTATCATCGAGTTGTACGATAAATAAGCAATAACACGGAGAAAATGGCAAAACATATTAATAACAGGCCTTCGAAATCATGTTAAGCGTGTATATCTTTGATAATAACAGTTCTGTTGCGATTGTATACCCATTGATTAAAAGTGTTGGAAGGAAATACTCGGCTTACTCATCTTTTTTCTAGCTATATTACTGTTCTTTTGATAAAATTCGTGTATTTTCATGAAGTAGGGTATTTGAGGTACGCATCAATCCAGGCGTCACTAGGTAGTAATTAAAAGTAACATGTAATAAAAGTTTGCACTCGCAAATGACATTTCTCAAATCTTGACTAAAAAATTGACAGAATGACAGGCTGACGTAGAGTGTTTTTGAACCATTCTTCACGACAGGTGCTATACATATTATCTAAGGAGCCCCCCCTCGAGGAGATTACTTTGTTGTTTGCCGTGCTTTCGCCATATTTTATCAGAGCGCTTGCAAGTTATCGCCTTGCAGTTGTCGAAACCCTGCAATTAGAGCGTTTTATAGGCCTAAAGGCTACGGTTAATTGCGTATCATAAGATATATGTACTTATAATCGCCGTATATACATTTAATCACCTAGAACACGGTACAGGTAGATATGGCCTTTTTGCGTACCACACAAATTTACGATATGCTTCAAAACGTTTGCCGGATAGATTATTGTTCCGCTTAAGGCAGTGCTTTTATGGATACATGCGTATACCCCCGATAAGATTAAGATAACGGTGAACCGGTGAAATATTAAGAAGAATTTATCGCTTTATAGTGCCTGTAAAATAGGTATTCGGTTGAATGTACCCAACACTGAAATGGGGAAAACGCAGCACGAATAATTATTACGCATATACACATATAGAGACTTTACTGATTATTTTCGTAAATTTAAATACACACCTTGGATAATTAGATGTCTGTCTGATCTGTACATTCCCCCGATTTGTATTTAACTGGTATTCAATAATTATTTAGAATGACGTGCAATAATCATAATTTCCCATATCTGTCACGTCCCTCTGTCGTCCCCCATAATATTTACACTGACCCCGATGCACGTAGCAAATCGTGAAACGAAACGATTGAATAAATTATAATCAAAACAAAAAACACCGTAAAAACGTAAATAAATACACATCAACAAGTAAAAGTTGTCGCAAGTCAACAGCATTCGATGGACAGATACCCTGTACAGTTGTGGTTCAGATAAACGTTTCAAGCAAACTTTACTTTTCAAATGATAAATAACTTAAAGCTTTCGGAGTCAATGAACAATTTTTAGCAACCTATACACTCTTTTCTGAGTTAGTATCGGTTACAGGGTACAGCATAGCTAAACAAAACCCGTCTGTTATGGGGCCTGAATAATTATCTGCTTCAGAGCCCAACGAAAGAGAGAACTGATGCCTGAAACATCTGCAGCCCATGCAAGCTAAGCTATTGTCGATGCACTGCGGCAAAGTAGAGATTTATTGGTAATTAACAAATATGTATTTAATATATATTTTATATATACCATATAGAAATGAAAGACTACTGAACCACTTATATTATATTATATTAGTAGTATTTATTTCTCACTTAATGAGCAATCAATCTAGAAATATGGGTTCAGTTTCATGAAGTATCAATTCAGCTCGTATCAACTAAGCTGCATGCGCTGATCAAGAATATATATATAGTTACATTATATATGTATATTTACATTTATAGCAAGCTCAGTTAAGACTTTTTACTATTGTATAACAGAAGTGCGCGGCATTCGTCATTGATACAATATAAGCGCACACTCATAGCTCTACTCGCTACCAATACGAATATCGCTCCAAAAACCACTTGACGGCTTTTCTTTATGGCAGCAGAGAAATTAAATGTACTCTATTGAAGCGGGCGACAATTAGCGTTAATTACGTGCTAAATATTTAACTAAACAATAAAACAAACACTCCAAAAAATTGATTACAATTTATATAGTCTTCTTGTGTTAACTCTCAAGTGCCGATCGGAAAACGGACCTTAATCGACCTTCCTGGCTGGGCCAACAAATTCCCCATAGGTCATAAAAAATCTGGATCAAATATTGCCGCCGAATAGGCGGCAAAAAACCCCATTATGAATGATCGCTTGCTGTGGGCGGCTTCTGTTGGCTACCGTAAGGTCATAAAACAAAAGTTTTCGAAAATATCATATCGTATCGTATCTTGGAGCAAAGCTCACTCACATGAGACTGTTTGAGTGTGTGTGCGTCTGTATGTAATCGGAGGCAACTATATGGATTAGGTCACATTTATGACATTCGTAAATGACGCGAAACAATGAATTGCATAAATATCTTGAATTTAATCTAAAGACTAGATCAAGTTCACACTACGACCGACCATGACATGCACTTTTCGAAAGGTAAACACTCCAAAACTCTCAATCCAATTCATGGCTGCAATTCCCTACCACGTGAGAGTGTTCTAGTAGAGTGCCGAGTGTCGATCCCTGTATCAAGCTCGGAGATACCCTAACGTTTGCACAGTAAAAAAAACAATTGAGATAACATTTCTCATTAAATGATATAACACCTGGGTTGTAACAGACCTCGTGAATATCGAGAATAAGTGTTCATTCATAGGAAGCCCAGAGGAAGCCATAAAACAACACTATTATGGACCCTAATTAATCGATTAGGTCATGATAGAAAGAACACGTTTAATGTTCATTAACAGAAGAGTTTATGCCAAATTTTATCAACCTTGGCATCCACATATATAAAAAATTCACGTTTGATTAATGTATGATATATACGTAATGTTTCCCTACAAATTGCGAGTTTCAGTAGTGCCTATCGCGCACTTTGCTTCTTCTTTCACCAATTGTGCCCCTTGCCCTCAAGCAAGTTTCTTTTTTGCATTGCAAAATAAAAATCCGGCACTAATAATACAAAATTGCTTATTAATGGAGCTGTCGAGTTTTATGACCACAGAAATTCTTGGCATCTTTATGAACCGCATTAACTGATAATACACGCGTAAATTAATCAGCGCATATTGCCGATAAGCGTATTATTATTACGAACTGCTGTACGGCCAGCGGCTCTCGGGATGCGTGGGGACTCGGGAATGACCAACTGAATGGCCAGACAGAGTCGGCGATTTTCAAAAGTCATGGTACTTGAGAAGCCTCTCTAAATTTAACTCTCAGAACGTGCCATGCAAGTGGTAGCTGGAAAGTGACTAAACATATTTAACACGGCCAAACAAGAAGGGTTTAACGCCTATCTCGGTAATTCAAAGAGTTGCCAATAAAGATATATATATAGATATACATTTAGATGACTAGATACTTATACGATACCTATATCAAAATGGCGGCGAACTGATAGCTACAATGCAGTTTACTGAAACTTAGTTAACTTGTTTGCAATCAATGTGAAGTACTTTAGTGCCAGTTAAAACGGGTATTGACTACCCATTTTAACGATAATCTCACTAGAATTCCCAACACAAAAAGTGTCGATAACTATTGCAGTTTCGAAACAAATTACAGGCAAACAATTGTTTTACGGTGCTCTAAATATTGGGTACTTATAGCACTTAGCTGATATATTGGTATTTCTAACTGAGCTATGATGATTGATTTGGCATCTAAGCTTGCGCTTAAATAACGTCTCAATGCAACGTTTAAGTTTGCTTGAGGAAAAACTGGAATGATATGGAATGAAGAAACATTACTCAAATGAAACGTGCCATTTTGGAACATGAAAATATTTGAAACGAAACTCACTTGAAATGGAATGACTTGAAATGCCATGACTGTTCGATTAGATTGTAGCATCTCAGATTGACTTATTGAGAGAACCTGAGAGAAATGTACAGAGCAGATCGAAATAGTTGTTTTTAATTTTTACAGATATACAGAACAAATAAAAATCTCAATATTTAAAAAGCATGCATTCGAAATATGCATTATAAGAACTTATCCGATGCTCTTCTTAGTTTGTTATTTTTCTGAAGCTAAATTTCATAAATATAATTATTTAAAGTGGTTTGGGTATTTTCCAAAAGTAAAACACAAACATTTTACCTGGGAAACAAGACGAAGCAAAGAAATAAAATAAATTGGAATCGGCGCGAATCAAAGTGAATTGTATTGAATCGATCGGTCTAATCAGAAACCGATTATCGATCTCATAGAATTGGCCACTCGACGAAATCCGGGCTAAAGCACTCGGCAAGGCACTTGACTTGATTGGCTCTCAATGGGTTGTTTCGTAATGTTCTAATGTACTACGTTACAAACTTATACTTTCAGGCTCGTATTCAATCGGAAATTCTTTATATGGCTAGTGATAGCCGCACTGATGGTCACTGCGCTGACGCTGGGCTTGGTATTCGGATTGCGATCGAAGGATAAGCGATATCTAAGGGGTGCTGTGGTATCCAACGGTATCGGATGTGCAGATATTGGCGGATCAATGCTGCAGGATGGCGGCTCTGCAGTGGATGCTGCCATTGCCACGTTGCTCTGCGAGGGAATCATGTTGCCTCATTCGATGGGCATCGGTGGTGGGTTTGTGGCCACGATTTATACACGACACAACAGCAAAGTGGAGACGGTTATTGCACGTGAATCTGCGCCAGCGGCGGCCACTAAGGAAATGTTTATTGGTCAGTCGGAGGTCACTGGCGCCAAGTCCGGTGCTGTACCCGGTGAGATACTCGGCTATTGGGAAATGCATCAGAAATACGGCCGCCTGCCGTGGAAGCATTTGTTCCAGCCGTCGATCAAATTGGCTCGCGAGGGTCACGTTGTGTCGCGCTATCTGGCCGCTGCCATTAAATCCAAGCTAACCCAAATCAAAGCAGATCCTGGTCTATCGACGATGTTCCTCAACGCGGAGGGGGAACCTTATGTCGAGCACGACTATATGAAACGTACAACACTGGCGGACACACTGGAGCGCATTGCCAATAACGGCGCTGGCGAACTCTACGATGGTGGCGAGACTGCAGTCAAATTTATCGAGGACATCACCCGCATGGGAGGCATCATCACCGTGGATGATCTTAAGAATTTCAAGTGAGTAATCGACGCATTACTTAATTTATTTATTGTTTCATCTAGTCAAGCACCTAATGCTCAATTAATGAACCATTTATTATCATTTATTTAGAGTGCGTTGGGAGGCAGATAATCACATAACGGCCGATGTGACTGGCGGCTATAAACTATACACAACGCCCTTGCCGTCGAGCGGGCCCATCCTGGCCTTCATACTGAACGTGATGAGCGAATTGTATTCGGACAACGAGGGTATCTACTGGCAGCGCGTGGTGGAAACCTTTAAGCATGCATACGGTCAGCGAACCAATTTGGGTGATGCCGAAAACGATCCGGAAATGGGCGATGAAATTCAAAAACAGCTGGAAAGTATAATGAGCGAAGATCTGGTGAAAAGTGTCCGTGCGATGATCAAAGACGATCAAACCTATCAAGATTACATGCATTATGGCGCGAATTTTACAGTGGAACCAGATCATGGAACTGCCCATATGAATGTGCTGGCGGCCAATGGAGATGCTGTATCGATAACGAGTACCATTAATAACTAGTATGTCTTTTATCGAATATCGATGGATAATTCAAATGTTAACCTTTACTCTGTGATTGCAGTTTTGGCTCCAAAGTAGCATCAACACAAACAGGAATCATACTGAACGACGAGATGGATGACTTCTCCACACCCGGCGTCGTCAATAGCTTTAATGTTCCGGCATCGCCGGCTAATTACATATTCCCACACAAACGCCCAATGTCCTCCATGTCGCCAGCGATTATAGTCGATGGCAATGGCGATGTGCGACTACTGGTGGGTGCTGCTGGCGGCACCAAGATCACAACCAGTGTGGCAGCGGTGCGTAAAAATATATTTTATATAAACAAATATAATAATTTGAATATTTTCGCCAATGTTGGAGGCAATTTATCACGCTCTTTAAACCATTTAATTGCGGAACAAACAAATAATTGTCGATATTTTGTAAATTTCGATTTCAGGTAATTATGAAGTATCTCATTCGCGGCGAGACCATGACGCAGGCCGTCAATGATGGGCGCCTGCATCATCAGCTGATACCGATGCAAGTTGATTACGAGACAGAGGTGAAGAGCGAGATAATCGATCAGCTGAAGCATGCTGGACATACGTTGACCGATAATCCCGGCGATGGTGGATTTGCGGCAGTTACTGCAATTGGCGCATTGGATGAACCGGAGCCGTTTTTCGATAGGCGTCGCGTTGGCAGCGTGATGACCCTCAGTATTCAGAACAAGATGCAGCATTAAGATTCACAATACAAAACCACCATGTACTATAGCTTTTGGCCACTTGCCATTTTATTTATTGAATTAAAATAATATAAACTAACTTACATTGTATCTGTAAATAAAAATATATATATAATATTTGTACTGTATCTGAATAATACGTCTGTATTTATATATTTGTAATTTTTTTCATGTAAATAGAACACAATGTAAATAAATGTTATTTCTCGAATATTGCAATGTCTTCTTTGCTCATCATGTTTATTATAGGTAAACAAGGAATTTGTAGAATTGCGCCTTCTTTTCAAAATAGACTTGCACACAATCGATGCTTGCGTAACGTAGTGCTAACATTGCTGTTATCGGCAGCGTAACGCAATGGCAGTAACGTAAGCCCTCGCTGACGCACGTGTAACATCAATGTTTGCATGCTGGCATTTTTAGTATATTTTACCTATCGGTTATCGTTTTCAGCCGGCAAATGTAATGTAATTCACATTACCGCCGACAGTCGGCGTTGCTGTGCAAACGGTGCCACCTGATGTGCTAGAAAACGTCAAACGCGTGGCAGTTTCTTATAGTCAGTGTTTCTTTTTTGTTTACGTTTATACCGCAATTATATTTGCATTGCAACAGTCGAGGGACGCACGCGTTGTGTTGCGTTGTGTTTGTGTTTGTGTTAGACAGCAGCCGATGACAGCAAGCATTCAATTGTATGCATTGTGAACTAATTTTGTTTAAAGGTATTAAGCCGTTGCCGTTTGTTCATCATTATCGACGATTGCCTTTTGATCATTACTTTCGCAGCGGCGGCTCACCTGGTTCTTGTTCACGTATAGAAACACATACACACACACTCGCGCCTTTCAACTCGCACACACACATACACATACTAATAGTCACTTACTTTCAGATTCACACGCATATACACACACAAACACACGCCGAGATTCGTGCATTGACATCAACATCGCATCAAGAGCAGCCGAAAAATTCTTGTACCTTGTCTAATTAATTACAACTCCCTGCGCTCTGCACCCAGCGTCTCTGCTGCTGCTGCTAACGCCGCCGCAGACACGTCAACATTATTAAATTTGTTATCGAAATTGGAACTGGAATTGGTTATTCGAATAGAATTGTAGTCGAAATTCCTGCGCGATGCGTGTGAGTAACATTCGCAGTGGCCGCATTTGCCGGTTGGTGCTCTGCCTGCTGGTCATATTGCCACTGCTCTATCTGCTGGCCAATTGGAGTGATCATCACAAGCGCGTCCAGGAGGCCTATCACTCTCGCTTTGGTGGCGCCAAGTTCAGTCATCAGCGCCTGGAGAATAGGCCACGTGAGGTGCCCAAGCTGGTGGAAGGTGAGTGCACAATATACCAAAGTTGCATATATCATGTGGTTTATGTAGGAAAACAGGTTCTTGATTGATTTTACGACTATCTCTCGCATAGTTCTGTATACTCTCTTGTGGGCATACATACATATGTAAAAGGTTATTTCACAAAAGTTCTTTCAGTATATTCTTAAATGTACAGATAATTTACAGTTAACTCACGCCTGAAGTAGCCTAGTTCCCTGATACGTGCTTGTATATTTTTGTTTAAGCCACGTTGTTACAAACAATAGTCTTTGCAGTATTGTTAATACGATTTCGATATGCACTTTACAGTCTGTATGCACAACATTTGCACAAGTGTCGCCTTTTATTTTGTTGTGCTTGTTTGTTTCATGAGAAAAAAATAATTTTGTTTACCTTCCAGGGTTGGGCAACTTTGAGCCCAAAGATCTTAAGCCTCGTACTGGGCCCGGTGAGAATGGCGATGCCTACACATTGCCGCCGGACAAGAAGAATGTGGCGGATGCCTCTGAAATGGAGTATGGCATGAACATCGCCTGCTCCGATGAGATCTCCATGCATCGTTCGGTGCGGGACACCAGATTGGAGGAGTGCAAACACTGGGACTATCCGTATGATTTGCCCAAGACCAGTGTCATCATTGTGTTCCACAACGAGGGCTTCTCCGTGCTAATGCGTACAGTGCATTCGGTTATTGATCGATCCCCGAAACATGTCCTGCACGAGATCATTCTGGTGGACGATTTCTCAGACAAGGAGAATCTACGTACAAAACTAGATGAATATGTGCAACAGTTCGATGGCCTGGTGAAGATAATACGCAACAAGGAGCGTGAAGGTCTAATACGAACTCGTTCGCGAGGCGCCATGGAGGCCACAGGTGAGTGAACTCCTCGGCTAAAGATAACGGAGATTAGTTAAGGCTTTCTCCCGTCGCGGTCAATTAGTGCCAAGCGCTTCATAATGCTAGGGGAATACTTGACCCACTGTGGGCAGTATCTATTAGCGTTCATTAGCTCGACCGTTGACTGCACTATGGTAAATATAAAACTAAAGCTCTTTGATGTTTATATATTTAAACTGGACCGTTGTAGTTTTAATCTTTAAACTTAATGTAATCTTATATATCCTTATTTATATTTCATTTAATATTCCTTATGCCCCAAAACATGTAACCTACAATGATTGATCTTGCTTGCAGGCGAGGTTATCGTCTTCCTGGACGCCCATTGTGAGGTGAACATTAACTGGCTGCCACCGCTGCTGGCGCCAATTTATCGAGAGCGCACTGTAATGACAGTGCCCATTATCGATGGCATTGATCACAAGACGTTCGAGTATCGTCCCGTGTACGGCAGCGACAATCATTTCCGCGGCATCTTCGAGTGGGGCATGCTGTACAAGGAGAACGAGGTGCCACGTCGCGAGCAACGTCGTCGTGCCCACAATTCGGAACCGTATCGCAGTCCCACGCATGCTGGTGGTCTGTTTGCCATCAATCGCGAGTATTTCTTGGAGCTGGGCGCCTACGATCCCGGTCTACTTGTCTGGGGTGGAGAGAACTTCGAGCTGAGCTTCAAGATCTGGCAATGCGGTGGCAGCATCGAATGGGTTCCCTGCTCACGTGTGGGCCATGTCTATCGTGGCTTTATGCCGTACAATTTCGGCAAGTTGGCCAGCAAAAAGAAGGGTCCGCTGATCACGATTAACTACAAGCGCGTGATTGAGACTTGGTTCGATGATACCCACAAGGAGTTCTTCTATACGCGTGAGCCACTGGCACGTTATCTGGACATGGGCGATATTAGCGAGCAACTGGCACTGAAGAAGCGACTCAATTGCAAATCCTTCCAATGGTTCATGGACAACATTGCCTACGATGTGGTCGATAAGTTCCCCGCACTGCCAGCCAATTTGCATTGGGGTGAACTGCGTTCGGTGGCCTCTGATGGTTGCCTCGACTCGATGGGACACCAGCCGCCGGCCATAATGGGTCTATCCTATTGTCATGGCGGCGGAAACAATCAACTGGTGCGTCTGAATGCTGTCGGGCAGCTGGGCGTCGGCGAACGCTGCGTGGAGGCTGATCGACAGGGCATCAAGCTGGCCGTCTGTCGGCTGGGCACCGTCGATGGACCATGGAGCTATAACGAACACACCAAACATCTGCTGCATCGTGTACACAAGAAGTGCATGGCGCTGCATCCGACGACGCAACAGTTGTCGCTGGGACAATGCGATGTCAACGATGGCTATCAGAAGTGGCTCTTCAAGGAGATTCGCCCGCATTGGTAGAGTGATGATGATGATAATGATAATGATGATAATGCCGCGAGGATGTGGGGAGGCGTTAAAGCAATATCTAACAAGGGTTTCATGGGACGTGCACCGGGTCGGGGGCGGGGGAAGGGGCCGTTTTTAGACAAAAGGAATTTAGTGAAAATGAGAGAAACATGAAATTGTTGTTGGTTTTATAACGTACATACATAAAATGAAGATGGCACCATGACGACATATGGGGGCCCAGGAATCGGTTTTAAATATTTGCATTGTGAATGTGATTTTTATTAATGAATACATCTCGAAGTTGTCCTATACAAAATCAAAATCAAAACATATTAAATTAGGTTTTCAAATTATATTTAAGTCGTGATAATTGAAATCGGAATTCTCAAAAATCAAAAAACAAATGGATATTATGAAAGCTAAGCTATTGTTGGTTCTTTTTTTTACTTACTTTGGAAGCATAAACAAATGAATTGTAAACTCAGATATATAAAGCAATTTCAAATTGGTCTATGTGAATGATTGTGTATATAAGCCGATTTCGAAGCCCTTTTCGTGTACACTTCAGTTCTGTGAGAGTAACAGAAAGAGACAGAGCGACACCACATAGTGCTGTCTCTTTCTTTTTCGCGTGAATATGTTTGAGTGTTTGAGCGACCGGTGCCGCTGCTAGAGCTAAAGCAAGTCGACAAATTTTTGTGCAATTTAGATGATATTATGCATGATATATGTTTGGCGCCAGATTGAGATCAGATGCCGTTCTTGCTTTAGCTTTGCCAAGACATTTTTCATGAATATTAGAAAGCTATTTTGTAATAATATATACATATACATACACACATATATATTATATATGCTACTACTTACCGTAACTCTATAAATCTCTTACCATATATATCTATTTCTATAATTATAGTAATGCCTTTGTTTGTATTAACTAAGTTTGTTGCTGCCACATTCCACAGAAGTGATCTAGCTCAACTTTATACGACTTTTTGCCAACTTACCACAAATCCCCTGACTTTGATCACTGAACAAAACTGGAATTATTTAATGCCTGTAAATTGTATTCCGAAAATCTCTGTATTCTTTGTATTCGATCGCATACATTCACACACACAATCTATATTCTATATAGAACTTATACTTACACACATGTGTATAAAAAAATAATATTTACATTCAAGTGTAACTCTAGAGTTATAAGTCTGAATAATGATTAGAAATAAACATGTTTTCTAAACACTTTCCAATACTTTCAATTTAATCAATAAGACGATGATTCAGGATTCAGTTCCTTGCTGAAATATTGTATATACATAGTATAGATATTGCACAGGTCAGTCCAGCTAAGGGGTAGATAAGGCAATTGTTGAATAACGGAAACGAATGATTCACGTTTCAGGTCTTCAAGTTGAACAATAAACAAAACAATATTGCATTATCTTTGACCAATTTGCCAATTTTAATTGATAATTTGCGATTGTGATGACGCCTCTTGAAGGTGTCCATTTCCAGGGAAGTCCAGAAGGGTTAGGCAGCTGGCTCGATAAAGTTCCGGAGAATTTCTAAAAACAGAACTGGAAATACACGTATGGATGCCAACACACCTGACATTGGAATGGAAATCGGGAATATCAGGACGGGAATGGAAATCGTATTGCGACAATCCTATCTCTAATTAAGCAGAATGATACAAAACTACTGTCTGTCAAATTGCCAGTTGGTGTTTGGGTTGTTTATGATTCTGGGCCCCGTTATCTTTCCCGGCCGGGCCCAGCCCGCCTGGATAGAGAAATTTCGGGTACATCGCCTCCTATTCGACGCCGTCAGTGATACAAATTGTTCAATTTAATTGACTTTCTGACGAGGCTGGGCTGGGCGGGGCCAGGCAAGGTGCCTTATCAGCCAAGTTGGGTCATGTCTGTTAAGACGATCATGTTCTGAGAAAAAAGTTTGCTCAATATTTTGGAAGTATTCTAAATGTTTCAGAGAGTTCATTATTGTTAAGTTTGCCTAAAAGCTAAAGAGTTTGCTCAGAAAGATTTACTGGATTATGATAAGATGATAAAAGATTACAGAACCCATTCTTAGTTTTAAGTTAAATGTTTTCCAAATGGAAGACCTAATATTAAAGTTCTGGAAATAAGTAATGAGCACATTTATAGATAAATATATTATCAGAAATTCTGGAAAACTCTATATCGCATATTTTTCTTCATAGAGCATTCGCCCATCGTTGCCCGTCAATAGGGCAAGTTCTTGTTGTTGGATTACGTTTGTCAGTGGAATATTGTCAATTGGCGTGATAAGAGGCTCCGGGCGGGCTGAGTATCGGAAACAAAAGCACAATCAAATCAAAGGTTTCCCATTTAGTCGACGTTAGTATAAATAATAAGGAAAGCGCCGCACTGCAACTCATTCAGCGTACTCTACTCGCCGCAGTTGTAACGTCTCGGGAAATCCGACAAATAAAAAGAACAATATATATATATCCAATCCTATAAAATGTGCAAATTGAGCTTGTGCCTTGTCGTTGCCGTCTTCGGCTGTCTGCTGACCAGCGGTTTAGCCGGTGTTAGCCGCGACGCATCATATGTGGATCGTGACATTGTCCTGGTCAAGGATGTGCGTGACTTTGCCGCCAAGCATCCGGGTCTGAAGCTGCAGCGTATGGAGAAGCAGACCACCTCCTCGTTGGCACGTTCCGCCGATTCAGTATCGGTTCGTTATACGCTCGGAGGACGTATTTCAGGTATGCGATAGTTTTTTTTTTTTTTCTTTTCTTTTCTCTTATTGGACTAGTACACTGGTTATGGTTATTAAGTCCCACAGAAATTCAAAAACAACATTTCAAAAATTTCAAGTTTTGAGTCCTGAAAAAGTGAAACCACTTCGATGTTAAAAAATCAACCGAGTCATCGAAAGGGACTTAAAAGTTGTCCATTGGGACTCCCAATGGAGATCAAATTTATTAATGAAACTCCACAGCAGCGCTTATTTTCTGTTAGCGTCAAAAAAGCTGTCAATTTATTATTATTTATTTCGTTTTTCAATTTGAAATTGCAACGAAACTAGAGCAGATAGCGACTTGGGGCTTTTTCGATTTCGTTCTTGTTTTCTTCATTGATCAGTACACACCGCTTTCAAGTTCGCAAAGTGTACGGTTCGCCCAGGAAAAGGATCCAAGCTGGTAGGCTGACTTTTGAGTTTCTTTCGTTTCTCTTAAATGAAAACCGTTTTAAAACCCGACTTTTAGCGCCAGGGGGTGGGGAAATTAAAAATTTTTAAATATTTAACATTTCACTGTAAACGTAAATCCATTGCGCGCAAAAGTATGCGATAGTTATTGCGAAACCCCCCAACCACTCGCATCCCGAAAGTATGCAATGAACAGCCACTTAATGGAATATTTTTAATTTTTAGGCGATCGTCTGGTTGCACAGAATGCCGATATCTACAGCTACCCCGCAAGCAACGATGTTAGCCTGCAGCTGACGTATCCCGAGACCGGAGCCGGAGCTATCGTTACCTTTGTGGAGATCATCTGCACGCAGAACAATGATGAGGGTACCGCCTATGTGGTCGCCGGTGGCATTGGACAGCGTTTCGTCTCTATCGTTGTGGAGGCCCAGCAAACCGATAACTTTGCCTATCAGGCCCAGTATTTCGGAACCGATTAGAACAGTCAGTCAGCTAGTTAACTAGTTGGACACCCTGTATTCCAAACAGATTAGAACTTTTGTTTTCTTCTGATAGCTATTTAATTAAATGCTTGTATAAACTATCGTTTCACTACTTATCAAATGATATATGTACTCGATTATTCGATTCATAACTATATATATGCTTTCAAGATGTTTTGTTAATTGCCAGGGGGTTATGGAGAGAGAGAGAGAGAGAGAGAGAGAGAGGGGGGAACTTCGTAAATCTCTGGCACGGCGGACAAATAAATCGGGCGTGTTCACGCGCTTCGCACTCGAAAAAGAAACCTCAACGAAGTCATAAATTGCCGCTAAGCTCCACGGATATTCCAGACGACACAGTACACTCGATGGCTCCTGGACATTATCAGTTGATTCTCATTATTAATGGAACTTTTTCGATACTTGCCCGAGTTGTTGGCGCCAAGTAATATCAAGATCAAGAAAACGCGCAGTCTATTTCATAAGAAAGCTATGGGAGTACATACTATACTGGGTGGGTTGTCTTGGCGCCAGGGGTATTCCACTTCCTGCTGAGTCAGCAGTTCTGTAGCCCAAGCTGTACATGAGAAGTAGGGTTAAGGCTGCGTGGGAAAGCGATTAAGGGATTCCTCATGCACTTGAGCGGTCTACATGCGATAAGGCACAAAACTGGCAAAGTTCATTGGATTACACGCTTATCCGCCACAGAGTTTCCAAACATACTTTTTATTATCAGTTATAACATATGTAACTTAAAATGGATCCAACTTGGAGTAGTAAAAGAAAGGAATAAATGCCTTTTCATTTCACCCATAGATGGCGTTTTGGGTTTAAATTTGAAAATATTGACAACAACTTGACAACCCTGACAGCCCCAATGTTTGCTTGCAAATAATATGAGATAAGAAAGAGAGAAGTACGTTATATTGCTGTACTTGCAAATACCCTATAAAAGTGTACCAAGTCGAGGGACAGAAAAAAGCAGAATAAAATAGTAAAAGAAAGAGAGAGATGTAAATTGACAGAAAGTATAGATTAAAGAAATTAATAAAGTAAAGAAAAAATAAGTTACAAATGAGATTTGGAAAAGCATAAAAATGAAAGCGAAGATTACCCCAATCGAAATACCCTACAGGATTAACTTGATGTATATAGGGTGTACCGCAGCACTAAATTTAGAACTTCTTGAGCGATTTTGATATCACTTAGCAATTAAAAAAATGTCGGTTAACTGCCATTTGCCTTCAAGATATTCTTTTTCGGTAGATTGTTTTGTTTCATGCGCAATTATAAACAGACCCATCGCATATATTCACATATGCATGGTACATATGCTTTACTTGTATGTATATCAAGGTTTTACTGCAAAACAAAAATGCGAAACACACGTCGAAAACAATTTGGAGCAAATCACACACTCTTTAAGAGCGCTAACGATAATCGAAATTCGGGTATCGTTAAACCATCCGATAAGATCTCAAAAGTGGGATACACTTCAATTTGATACTTCAAAGAACTATGGAATATAAGTTTTATTTTTTGCCAAATATGCATTGCGAGATTATACATTATATTTTGGGTTTTTATTCGAGATTTCTTTGCCAGCTCAGAATGTGTTTTTATGTTTTTTTGTATGTTTGGAAGTCAGTTACTTTATCTGGTATGGACTTCCGTTCAGTTTCTTATAGAATGCTTGGATGACCATTTTGACAGTGACTTTTCCAGTTAATATTTATTAAATCTGTTAGGAACATTTTTCACTCCTGAGTTTTTGTTTCAGTTAGGCTAGTATAAGCATATACAGAATTTATTGAACTCTCTGATAAACGCAGGCAGACAATATATATTCTTCATTCGGGTTTTTACGTCGATACAAGTGACGTCAATTGTCAATTGTGAATTGTGCAGAGTTCAGCGCTGTTTTTAATTAATCATTTGTGTTAAAAACAGAAAACAGTTTATGTATTTTTGCTGGGAATTCAGTTAGTTACTGAGCTTCATAAAAATTTAATCTCAGCAGCAGTTGACTCACGGTTATTCACTTCTCAGAAATATGATTATGTACAGGTACATGTCATGAGGTTTTATGGCTATATATGTGTTAAGAATATATGTATCATATTAATATAAATTAAATAATTACAAAGAAAACATTACAAATTAATTATACATACATAGCTCTGTTTATCATCGGTTATGAGTTGTCTTATTTGCATGCCCCATGCTGTGGTGCTCTCTTTGTGTGATATGGTAAATATTAGTAAACATAAACAATACAATACACTTCTCTGATCGATGGGGGCAGTAGGGCTTGGGGGCGGAGCAAGCGCATCGCAAACTACGCACAAAGCGGGACAAACAGTCTGAAGTGGTCAACCCAGAGACGGAAGCAGAATAGTTTGTTTCGAGTGTCTGTTTTTCATTTCAGAATCATATATTTTTAATTTATTGTGATCACGCTGGAATGATATCACATGCTTCACGATCAGGTGAAATAATAGTAGGACGAGCGCTCAAAAGAGAGAGTGGGGGAGAGAGAGCGAGGAATGGAGAGATCTTCTGCACTCGCTTTCCTTGTTGTTGCCGGGCCACGCGAGACAAGTTGAGCGATCGATCAATCGGTCGATCGATTGGCAATTCTGGAGCAAATTAATTTAAGTTGTTGTTCAGGCCATGTCTAAAATTGTCGTCTCAAGTGGTCTATTTATAGAGCCTGAGCGAATAATTGGCAATTGGCCCAACATATGTACACGTTAACCCTAGTATACCCGAATAACCGAATACCCGAGAGTACACATCCAATAGTAGTGCCATAAAGGCTTTGGCGGCTTATCGTTCAGTCGAGAGAGTTGGCCTTATCTAGCGCTGACCGGCGATAAGACCGGCCCGTATAAAAGCCGTTGGCAGCGGCAGGTGATGCACATAAAACAGACTTCAAATCGATTGCACACCGTGCGGAAAGAACGGAAAAAATACGATCTGCAAGCGAGCCAGAGAGACAGACAGAGACGGAGAGAGAGTGAAACGATCGCAGAACCTTTGCCCATTTTTTTCTATAATTTTTTTTTACTGCAACTAACAACAAAACAATCAAAGCCCAATTCAATTGGCCAGTGTACAAGCCTGAGTGTGTGTGTGTGTTTGGGTGTGTGAAATGTTGCAAGTTCTGTTTACTTTGATACTGCTGAGCGCCAGCGCAATCGCTGCCCCATCGCAGGCGCAGGCGCAGCTGCAGGTGGCGGCGCAGCAGCGCGCCAGTGATCTGGATTACTCGCCCATTAAGTCGGTGACGGACGAGACTCGTTACGTGACCCTCAATCCTGGCACCAAGCTCGATGCTTTGGACAAAGTCAAGCATTCGAAGAACAACATTGTATTCAGCTCTTGCGAACGCATAACAGGTAAGTTGCTCTGCCTGCAATCGTTATCGTTATCGTTATCGCTAATTGCAAACTGCGATTCACTTCTTTATAGGTGACAAGCTGCTGGTGAACAACTACGACGACGAAAGCTTCACAACAGCCGTGGACATTGAGGTGACAATGCGTTACCCTTCGACTGCCGGTACCGGCAGCACCCTGACCTGCATTGAGATCTATGTGGATACATCGGCCAATGATGCGGCTGCCTATTTCGCGGACGGAGCCATTGGCCAGACGACAGCACTGGTGCTGCTGACCTGCAACCAGACGCGAACCTTCTCCTACGAGGCCTTCTTCTACGGTTACTAGGCTAGAGAACAATGCGAAGCAAATAAAACAGCATCTTCAACTAGGAACTGAACTGTGATCGTCATCGTCCATCGTACATACTCAACATCACCATCACCACCTCGCCCCGTTCCCACAAAGCCCACGCCCCTTTCTACCTACCTCCACATCCTATACCCGTTTCTCCTTCTGATGAGAGAAAGAGACAAGTATTATAGTGCTAAATTTAATTATAAAAAAGAAGAAAGAAATTACAAACATTTTTCGATTGAATTCACTAAATTTTGATTCAGTTCAGTTATCAGACAGTTTCAATTGTTATTTTGTCTATTTGCGGGCTCTACGGGTATCAAAATAGCACTGGCTTATCGTACACACTCAGCCACCCACACACACACTCAAACATGCTCTCAGGTACACTGTGAAGTGCTCGTAGCGACGCTTTAGTTTGTTCCCGTTCAGCTTCAACTAATTGAAAGCGTCGCGTCGTTCAATTTCATCCATTTTTCCATTGTTTCTTCGCTTCCCCAACTTCCGACTACTTCACTTGCTTGCTATTCTATTGTACAATAGTTACAGCAGCTGTCTGTGTTATATGATCTAACACTATATCGATAAGGTGGCACGTGTCGGCAACCAAGGAGGGAGAGTGCGTGGGGGTTTGCGTTGATTTGGCGAGCGCAAAGTCAGAAACTCAGATGAACGCACAGATTGAACTTTTAAGGTTAAATATAGTACATATACATACGATATCATACTATATTTATACAGTATTTTGTTATTCATACAAAAATTTAAAATAAATATAGCAATGTTTATGCTGCTGATTATGCTTTCTCCCAGTCATTTCTGGTTTTTTTTTAAATAACTTTAAAAATTCAACGAAATGAATTCTTTAGATAAGAGTTTGGGTTTTTCTTGATTTTTTCAGTACTGCAAAGAAATGTTTATTAAATATAATTAACATACAAACATTGTTGTGGATTGAGTAAAAAATTTTCTATATAATAAAAGTTGTAAACTTAAAGAAATTAGGTTTTTATTTGGGTTTTTTTTCAGGTTTTTTTTCTTATAAATGTATAAGCTTTTTAACGTTTTTTTGTGTATTCAAATAATTGTTGAGCTTTTTCTTGGTTCTTCAATCTCAAAAGTTCGCAACACTGATTAGAAAGCTTAAAAAGCTAGAATTATCAGCGACCCACGTCCAGCACACATACTAATACATACGAAATACCTTATTCAGATGCTTTAGGATATAGTAAACAAAAGCAACACCTCTCTACGGGAGAATAAATGCCAGAATAAGCGGGAGCAGGAGAGCGATATAAAAGAGAGAAACCGATTCTTTATTTAACCAAACTTTGCCAAGTTTTGATTTGTTCGCAGAGCTTAGTTCAAAGCGGGAACTCTAACATGAAGAACGCAGAATTAGCATGGAGGCGTTTTACTCTTTTGGCGCTACTGGTCGGACTTCTCTACAATTGCAGCAGCTGTTGGGCACATGACGTACAAAACGTAATAGGTGAGCTCAACATCATCGGCAATCTTATGAATCTATGAAATTATGAAATATTTTTTGTGACTGCCAGAGGGTCAGCACTGCCAGGACAACAGTGTGTGCGTGAAGAAGAAAGACTGTGAGACAATAGATCCGCAGCAAAGCACTGAAACTCTTGAACGATGTGGTTTCTCTAATCCCTTTGGTGAGGAGCTCATCTGTTGCCCACAGTAAGTTAACCCAGTTTCAATTTGTTTCTGGTTTCAAGTCTCTTTCTCGTAGGCCGCCGGCGGAAGACCGCACATTCGATTACCTAACCTCACTTCAATACAATACTCCTGATCTTTCGAGCACAGAGTACCGCTGTACTGCCATCGTGATTTCCCCAAACCATGTCCTATCAACGGACAAATGCGAAAAATTGAAAAGTATGCGCGTTTATGGTACGCAAATACCAAGCATTTCCAACCTACCCGATGACATCTACGCAATCAAGGTATGTTATGTACTTTGTATTGGATTATATTATAATATATGTATATTTTTATTTTAGCAACACACTACAAAATATGACAAAGGCCTCGTTAAGTTTGAACTGGACAAGAAGATTTCCCAACATCTGAATGAGGTCAAGTGGTGCGATGAAGCGGAGATAGATGGAGAAAACTTTCTCGCAATCGGTTTTGCTCAAAGCAAAATAACAAATGGTAACATAAATTAATTTATTGATTTCCTTTAGTATCGATAATCTTCATTTGAAATATTTTCAGACGACAGTTTTTGCGGACTATTCCAGCAAAAATTAAGGCTCGTCAGCCCTGACAATTGTTTAAATGCAAGAAACGATCTCAATGTGACTATTGATCTGGAGAACTCGCATTCGTGTATGGAAGCCGTATTAGAAAATCCATCTGCCGCCCAAGACTCTAACTGCGTGCAGTGTCTTACGGCCAGTGCGAGTGTCCTTCACGTACCGCAAGCGGATGGTACCCTATGCGTGGCAGGAATAGCCACGCCCACCACAAATGAATGCGTTACAAATAAGGAGGAACTGGTTTATTACACTATGATTAACAGGGAAATGCTCCTTGAAATATTGTAAAGTCGCAACCATTAAAAAAATAAAAATATGAACACAATATAAGTAACTTCGTCATGTCGAATGTTTTATTCCCTCGCAAGGTGCATGAGTGCATACATTTCATAATGATACATAATTACTATTTGTAATAATATTTAATATTGATTGATACCTGATTGTTGCTTGTTCTTTATTACCAAGAATTTTAAACCTAATTGATTCATTTGGGAGATCAGATACGTATGAAAGATAAATGTCTTCTGTTTCTTTGAAATATTATAAAGGGTTTGAAGTGATCTAAGGGAAACGCCCAAATGTATTCATACACAGAATATTCCCGAAAAAAACTTAAATTTGTAGAATGAAACTAGACGAACACTATACAGTTGGGCACGCCCGACAGTGAGATTCTCTTCGCCCAGTTTTGAAAAACCCTTAAAAATGCCTACTTACTTTGTGCGAAATGACTTTATAGTTCTTCAGGTTTAATATAACAAAGAGTTAAACTTGACGAGTAGTATCTACATATAGACATGCTAAGATAATATTTATCATTACCGACACATATGTTACTCCTTTGTCCACTTATTGACCCCACATTAACTCCCTCTGATCGCTGCTTTGCTCCAGAGTAGATAATTCTCGAAAGCTATAATTGATCGCACCCGAAGCCGATGGGACTGTTCCAGCTATAATGCTTAGCACAAAAATTAATTTTTTTTTATTTATGTTATAAAAAAAGAATTTAAAAATAAAAGCTAAAAATAAAAATAAATTAATAACAAATAAAATTTAATGATCTGCTTTAAAAAGTCTAAGATTTATCATAATAAGCGTTGCAAATCGTTTTCCTAAATTATTAAACCCTCTGCAAGGGTATAAAGAATAAGCTTTTCGAAAGCTTTATATATATAATTCAATTATTCATACATAAGTCAGTTCGCATCGAGAAGGCGATAAGTTTGCTTCGTTTAATAAAAGACACTAAACATGAGGAAAGGAATTGTGGTTGGGTTGGTCGGGTTGTTCCTGTTGTGTCTAGTTTTGATCGTAGGGATAATTTATGGACTGCACTCGAATAATGCTGATAATGAGAAACTAGAGGAACAACTAGTGAGGACTCCTATTGAACCAAGGGTCCTAAACGAACCAACACCCGGGGTGGAATATGGACCAACACCCGGGGTGCAATATGGACCAACAACAAGGGTCCATTACGAATCGACGACAAGAGTCAATTCTGAACCAGCACCAAGGTTCAATGATGACCCCCCTGAGTCGTACCCCTCGTTCAATCATCTGGGTTCGCTTAAATACTTGAATTTTGATTGGAATGAAGATGAATATCACTGTACGGCCGTTGTGTTGACACCAAGTAAACTTCTTACGACAACTAAATGCTGGGGTCGATCAGCAAGCGAGAACGCCAACGGTGTTTTGCTAGGAGCAAGTGACTTTAAGACATCTTCGAATTCGAAAGGAATCCATATAGAAATCAAGGTATGTTTTTACCAAATTCAAAACTTGTTTTATTAAAACATTTCATTTTTTATTTTTTTTTTTTAGGGAAGGACTGAAAAGTTTGAAAACGAGATTATGATATTGAACTTGCATACACCGATTTCTCAGACTGAGTCTGCGGCAAATGTGAGCGTTGCCACTCGGTGCGTGGACGTTGATTTGAACGAAGAAACAAATCTTTTTGCAGTCGGCTTTGCACAGAGCGAGGGTAAAGAACGATCTCTTCACACATGTAGTAAGCCTTCAGTTATCATTTTTATTTTCAGATATGTCACCTTGCAACTTATTTAGACAAGAGTTGCATCTCATCAGTCTCAAAAAGTGTCCTAATGTCTCTGAAGATAATAAACATGTTTGTGTAAAGCTTGGAAAGTCATTTCCACCTCCCGCCGAAAATACCAAGTGCACGCAATGCCTAACGGCCAGTGCGAGTGTACTTCACGTAAAGCAATCTGATGGTAGCATATGCGTAGCAGCTTTAGCCACGCCCACCACCAAAGAATGTAACAAAGAAAAAAACAGCACAGACCCAGTATCGTTTACTATAATCAACAAAGTCGTACCAAATAGTGTATTGAATTGAAAATTCAATGTATTTAAGCTTGAATGGGCAAACCAAGTGAACATATCGTATGGATGATCTAACAACAAAAAAGTATAAATACTTCTGGTTCTAGTTTTTCTAAGTTAGTAATTTTATGGAATTCAAATTAACTTCTAAATGGTTTATATTAAGCATTCTTTCTTATCTTACTAAAGTTTTGTCGGTTTTTAGAATAACTACTCGACAAGTTTTATATTTTTTATATATATAATAAAGAGATTAAGTCATACTTTTTGTAATATTTAAAAATAAATTGTGGTCTGGCTAAACACTGTGTATACGGATATACGTATGTATATGTGATGTATGTATGTACGTGTGAATGAATATGAACAAAAAAGCTAAAACCACAGTCGACCAGGCACGATCGTAAGATACCCTGCACATCATTTTTAAAACAATCCTATAATTCCCAGAAGATAATTGTGCGCTAGTGGTATGTGAAGGATGAATGTCCGTTGTACTGAAATAAAAACACTTTGAAATAAACATAAACTTCAATTAATTAAGCGGTCAGTGAACAGGATAGTTGTGCCAATTTTATTCTTCCTGACAGACTAACATAGCATATTTTCATTAGTCGAAGGGTATACAAATTGCGTGATCCGAATCACTAAACAGTGAACATTGTATTTATAGAGACCTCAAAATGCAAAAAAGACTCTTCCCATGCTTTTGAGTTTTTTGTATCGCTCAGAGCTCTCACTCTCTCTCCTTCTCTATCTCTCTCTCTTCCTCTATCCTTTCTTTCTCTCCTCACTCTTCTTCTCTCGGTCTACTAAATCTGTTGATCAGTCGTACAGTGACAAAGGTTTAGTGATTAAGATTAGAAACCGTATATACTAAAAACATTTTGATTACGTATCATGCTGGAAATGTTTCTTTTTCATCACAAATTGTTCCGCTTGATTTTCAATTTGGAATAACTTGGGTTGCAACACAACTGTTGTTCCCGATTCTCAAAGCTCTGACGATGAACTCTTATAAAAATCGAAAAGACAAACGAAATGACATGTGTGACCAGGTTTCAATAAGTAAAATCACGCATATTTTAACCTTATGCAAATGCATGACTATGGTCTCACTACGTTTACTAACAGTTAGCGTTTGAAATTAGAAAGAAGATTATCTACTCGTTAAGATTTCTTATGCATTACATTTTTGCCGTATTTCATCAAGTTCATTAAGGAATAGTGATTCTTTAAAAAAGTTTTGCACCCAGGGTCCATAATCCGTAACCCTGCTGAAGCAAATAGCAACATAAATAATAAAACTCTTATTTCTTAATACCCTTCGATCTTTGTTGTCGTACCCTACATTCGAATACTTATAATATGTATATATATATATATATATATGCGACTTTAGTTCTTCCTTTGGGATTTCTTATCAGAGCCTGTTCAATGAAATGCAACTCTGCACAAGGCTAGAATACCATTTTGTGAATAAATATGTATTTGCATGGTCTCTCTCAGTTTTGCAAAAGCTCTTGCTGCGTTCAGTTGATTCAGAACTGGAGAATTGGAATTTTTTTGAAATGATTTACAAATTTGTTTTACTCTTGCTCGCCATGGCGGGAGCGCAAGGCAGGCATGCAAATGTCTTCAATCAGAAAGGTAACTAGATACTTATTTGTTATATGGCCAATTTGTATTAAAGTAATGCTGGCCTGATATTTACAATGCACTAAGAAATGCTCTCTGATTCAGAAAATATATAAATAGTATATGTCTGATAAGAGTAAAATATGTGTATAAATATGTGTATGGCGAGCAACGGTCTCGGGGGATCATGATTGGGTCCCCCTAGTATAACTTTGATTAAAGCAAAGCTCAAGCTTTAAATGATATAATGTATTTTTTATACTTAAATTAATTCCATTAGTAATGTGTGCTATTTATTGTGCTATTTAAAACGTACCTTATATGTATGTATGTATAAAGAAATTAAAAAAAAAATTTAGTAATGTAACGGACGAGGAATTTCCGTAACAGGCCGAAGAAATCAGCTTTGACCCCATAAAGTGTATATGTACATATGTACATAGGAGTATATTCTGCATGTCTGTCGTGTGTCTGTCCGTCTGTCTGTCTGTTCACCTTTCAAAAGAGCTTAAGCTGAACTGCCCGCAGATAAAGTTTTTTTCAAGTCAGTTTTTGGATGTCACGCCCACCGCCCCCGCAAGTTAACTTACAATTTTTGTTTGCTCTCGTTTTTTTTTTTGATATTTTGCATGCTCCATCTCTTACAATAACAGAACACAAATCGGTGGGTGACTTGTGCACTTGGGAAAGATTCAAGCAAGCCACATGTCAGTTTGCCGAAAATTGTCCATCGTTGGAAAGATTAGTAAAGGCTCGTGAGATCAAGATTGAGAATGCAGAGAGCTGCGGATTTGCAGATAATCATGGCGAAGAAAAAGAATTGTTTTGCTGTCCAATAGAAAAGAAGACAATCGATGTCCCGCATACCGACGTTCCTACTATACCTCCGAATTATCATCCTTGTCCGCCAAGTGAGCCCGCAGCCATGACAAAGTAAGCATATTAATATCCCAAACATATCGAACATATCGTATATATCCCATATGGAAAACATTTTTACCTTAAAGTACTTTGCATTTGGGCTCCCTCGGTTACTATTCATCTGCTCTGATGGGAAACGATTACCGCTGTACGGTCGTGTTATTGACCCCGAGCCATGTGCTAGGGACGAGCTTATGCATTGGCAGTAGCAATAATATAAGATCAAATCCCCACCTAGTTCTCCTGAATACCAATGACAACGAGGACAATGAATTGGAAATCAAGGTACTTATTTCGTATATTACATATTAATTCAGGTATAATTATTTTTGCGAAAAGGTGATAAATACTCCTAAGCAACACATATTGGAATCTCTCAAATCGGTGTAAATAGAATACAATTTATCAGCCACGAAGACAGTAAGGGCTACCGAGCTTCTTCTCTCTTTATCTAAGAATTATTATTTCCCCATTTGAAGGCTAAGCCAATTGTCATGAACGACCTGGTCTTGTTTGAGTTCGCCGAACCTTTAAGCCAGGAACAATTCGAAAGAAATGGATATAGAGATCCAGTCTGCAGATTGGAGGAGGTTACGTTCGACACTAAGTTGGTCGCCATTGGATATGCCCAAAATAGCACTGGTAAGTTCCAGAACTTGTTTCTTTGTGACCTCTCTACACCATATTCTCTATCACAGGCCACAACTGCGAATTGTTCGAACAGGAGGTGTATCTCGAACAGAACAGCAAGTGCAGAAAGGTTCAGAATCAGCGTGGAGTGAAGGGTCTTGGAACTTCGGAATTTTGTGTGAGAGTCGGAGCTACAGTATCCCCAGTCGCCAGCGGTGAGAGCCAGTGTCAGAAGTGTCTCACAGCCAGTACCAGTGTACTTCACATTAAGAAACCTAATGGCGTTTACTGTGTGGCTGGCATTGCCACGCCCACCACTAACGAATGCGACGAAAAAGTTGAGTATCTATACTACACCAACATTCTTGAAGATACCATCAGTGACTTCCTCAACCTGAACCTTAAACGAGGATCGTATCGACAGCGATCATTGTGATCGACACAACATTCTCTATCTCTTTCTGTCTCGCGCAGTCTTGCCTTTCTATTCCGAATACATAATAAAGATTCGAGGCAAGATACACTTTTGAAAATTGACATAAATAGTATTCCCTTTTCGATGTTATGTAGGCTTGTGCTCGAGAAAATTTTCTCATTCAATGTTTAAAACTGTACTCGAAACAATAAATTTAAATTTGTAATTCGTAATTCGTAATTGATCATGGAACAGGGGAACCCAAACGCCGCTGCTAGGATGCAGAGTTCTGATTTCTTTTATGGCTGGGATCTCTTATATAAAACAGTCGAAGAGGATATCGCCAAGAAAGCCGATGTCCTTATGGTCCTAGCCCACTTTCTGCTAACGAAGCACTGTAAGTTCCGTTGTGTTGGCATCGGCGATGTGAAGAGCCCGTCGGATAATGAAACTGGCAGCGAATTGTTGCCGGATAAATGGAATGAGGTGAATGGCAAGTACGCTCTCAGGTATGTGCACAACAATGTGATCTATCTGATGCTCGCCCATATGGTCGAGGATGCGTTGATCGTTAACCTAATCGATTGGAATACAAAGAACGTATCGAATCTCTGCATTACGCCCGACACCCTGGTGAATGACCTAAGGGGTAACATTAACAAGACAATCCCAACAGCATCGGCTGTCGTCGAACGCATCCGCAAGGAGCTATGCGATCCCGTATTCACGAACAATTCCCGTGAGGCGGCCACCATGCAGCAGCCGCAGCATCCACAACAGATTAACCAGACCACGTCGCAGACAAGGGATCCTCTGCTGGCTGACCAGCCAAGGCGATCACCGACAACTGCCTATATACCGCACAATTTCGAGCAGCCAGCCAGATCGCAAAGTTTTCCCGATGTCGGTCGCGGCGATCTCGATCCCCTGAACGCCGGCGGCCCTGGCAATCTCTTTCCATTTCCACGCACTCCCAACCCTCAGCGCCCGAATGTCCCCGGCCAGAGTGGTCCCAATCCAGACCACTCACAGCCACCCGACTGGAATCCAGATCAGTACATGTGAAAGCACATGCAATCCAATGATATAACTAAGTATTACCACATAAAACCATGAAAATTAAAATTAAAATCATCTCGACCTACAATTATCAAGTTGTTTGCATTTGAATGTATATACATAGAAGATTTGGGTATCCTCAGCTAATTGGTTTGCTTTGTTGCTAATTATTTAAAATAATAAACACCGAGCAACGTTATTGCTGGAAATTCTTGACAATGTTTTGGGTTTGATGGTTAATGGGCAAATTTATATGACATTGAGTAGTCAAAACATGGGGGAAACCAAAAGTAACATGGAGAATTTGTATGACATTAAAGTACGGTAAATAGCTTAAAGTCAATGCAATAAGAATGGAACACACATCCAACTAAGTCTGCACTCTATCCAGACAAACAATTGATAATTTAAAATTAGTAATTATTTGTTGCAAGAACGAAGATATTTAGTAGCCAATATCATAAACATTGTTCTTGCATATCACATACCATTTTTAAGTTTCGCTATATCTTTAAACATTTACACAGCTGCCATTACTTTACCCATTTATCGAAACTGCCAAGGTGTTAATGGTTTAACATTGTTTCTATTTTAAGATTAACCGGCATCACTAACCGAGCACAAAAAAAAACTAAATAAACACAGATCTTCTGCATCATCACATCTGCATTCTCCTCCAGAATGTGCTGATTTAGTCCCAAGCATAGACCTTGCCTGGTGTGGGCAGTTTGGAGCCGCCAGTCTTGGGCGCAGCGGCGGCATCTCCCTCGAGCAGTTTCTTTTGTTGGACCAAATCGATTGGCGGAATCACCTCGCGGCGTCCGTCGCGTGAGCAGTAGTAATTCGCCGAGAGCAGGTGGGAGACACCATCGGGAATCACTGGCGGTGGTTGTGTGCGGTCAGCCAGGCCATCCTCGAAGCGCAGAGCAACGGTGTGCTCACGCTAAATCACAGAAAAGAGGTCCAGGCTTACATAACGTAACGCAATACGTTTAATTGCCAACTGCAGAGCAGCATTGCCAACTACTTACGCCCAACAGGAAAGCGCGTACACGCTGCAAAAACGGTGCTATATCACGACGGGCGGCAGCCATGTCAATTACTTTTTAAAATTAAAATTCAGCCTCAATTTGTCAACAATAGCAAATGAAATCAAAATACAGCATAAGTTATTTTAGAGATGACAGAGGAACGAACTATCGAAAAAACAGCTGCGTTGCAACAAATAATCGATAATTCATTTTAATAATTTTTAAATTAATAAATTTGTGATTTTACTATTAAAAAATAACATGTCATATATCTACATAATAACAAAATTATCGAAAATGTTATTTTCCATAGAGCAGTGAATTGGTATGGAGGACCCTTACTGAGTGAAAAGTAAAGTAATTCCCCACACTTTTTCTACTTTTCACCACAGCTATCGATCAAAAAACAATGTAAATATATATCGATATAATGTGGTCGATGTGTGGCGTGCACATGGCATTTGTTATTGTAATCAACTAGTTTCAAAAGAGCAATTCGTAGAGCCAGAATCAAAAATGGGTGGCCAAGGAAAAACTATCAACCGTAAGCGTAAATTTGTAGGACGCAAGGCCGACGATCCGGAATTCGATTTGGATAAAAAGCACTTCAAAGTACTGCACTTGAATGCCAGCGAGAAACGATTGATTATTGTGCTCGAGGGTGCACAGCTGGAGACAGTAAAGGTGCGTAAAAAGGAAAGGAATATTTGGATTTGTGCAATTTATGTTTAATATTTCTCTCTATCTCTGTCTGTCTGCTTAGGTGCACGGCACTTTCGAGTTGCTTAATTGCGACGACCATGCGGGAATCATGCGCAAGAACCAAAGAGATCCGGGCTCCTGCCGGCCAGACATCACCCACCAATGCCTGTTGATGCTCTTTGACTCACCCCTGAACCGCGCCGGCCTGCTACAGGTGTTCGTGCGCACCGAGCACAACGTACTCATCGAAATCAATCCACAGACGCGTATTCCACGCACCTTTAAACGCTTTGCCGGCCTGATGGTTCAGCTCCTGCACAAGTTCCAAATCCGCGCCAACGACTCGTCACGCCGCCTTATGAGTGTCATTAAGAATCCCATCACAGACCATTTGCCGGTGGGCTGTAAGAAGTACGCAATGTCCTTCTCCGGCAAACTGGTGGCCAACTGCCGGGAACTGGTTCCCCACGGGGAAGAGGGCAGCAAAGCATATGACGAGCCCGTCGTTATGGTCATTGGCGCCTTTGCTCACGGCGTACTCAAGACAGACTACACAGAGGAGCTCTTCTCGATAAGCAACTATCCCCTTTCGGCGGCCATTGCCTGCTCCAAGCTGTGCACAGCCTTCGAGGAGGTCTGGGGAGTTGTCTAGACTGTATCTCCGAACGAACCAGATTTAATTTTAAGCGCCTACACATAGATAATTTCTGACTATGAAAGTATATATCCTATATAAAAGAGAATAACAAGTAACCAACTGTCTGGGATCCAATCGGGTACTATAATACCTCAGGGGGGGGAGGTATACGAGGAAGACTTTCTATATAGAGTAACAGGGGATGAGGGGATTTAGGAGACACTTCGCTCAGGGCATATAGGTACCCTCTTTAGAGCGATAGGTCGTCTTTATACTCAGACAATACATGTATAAAAATGTATATATATATTTGTTTAATAATTCTCAATTACAAAAAGTCGGCGTTAAATAAAAAACAAATAATTTTTTTAGTTAATTTCGACATTAGGTTATCAAATCTTAAATAAACTCTACTCTTTCTCTTGATTGATCTATATAGTTTTTGTAGTTGTAACTGTTATTGTTATTATTTAATAATGGCTGAACCTTTTGGACAAATAATTAATGCATTGCAATTGGGTTTGGGCTTATCGAGAGCAAATGTGTTCGCACAATGTTCTGTTCTATTCTGTTTTGGATGTTCAGTTAGTTGGAGTTGTGTGTGGGATCCACGACACGATGACGACTTCTTTACATTCGATATTCAATATTCGAATTTTGGGGGGAGGGATCCGAAAATTCGTACACTTAAATCTTATTGCCAATGCCATTGCCATTGCCGTAATCCCGTAATCTGTTGCGAGAGAGTTGGTTGGAAGGGAAAACTACTTGGAGACTGGCTTCTTGGTCAGATCGAGTGCTGCCTTCTTTTCTGCTTCGCGCTTGGCAGCGGCTTCTTCGCGCTGTTGACGGATCAACGCCAGTCGCGCCAGATCTGCCTTTGCCTCGGTGGTCTTGCCGGCGGCATGGAGCTTCTCGTACCGTTGGCGCGCCTTTTGCTTTTCAATCTGTTCACGTTCGCGACGCGACAATTCCGGCTTGGCAGCTGCGCCGGAATCATCGATTTTGATTTGCGAGAGCTTCTGTGTCGCCTTTTTGGTCACACGGTTGGGATTCTCGATTTCAATGAGCGAGGCCACGCCCTTCTTAGCATCTCGTGCTTCCGCCTCTGAATCATCATCGGACTCATCCTCGTCGGATTCATCGGAGGATGAGTTGTTGCGCTGCTGCTGCTGTTGTTGCCTCTGGCGCTGTGCTGGCTTCGCTGGTTTTTTGGCCGCTCCCGCCGCCGTCGTTGACGACTGTTTGGAAGTGCCGGCGGCGCCGCTTTGCCCCTCCTCCTCCTCGCTACCACTGGACTGTTCGCTATCCTCCTCAGACTCCTGCTGCAGCTCCTCGGGTGATGTAAAGTGGCGGCTACGGCCTTTGTGGTTAACATACTTTCCTCGTGGCATGACGACCTACTGCTGCTGCTACTACTGCCTCTGTTACTCTCGAAGTGGTATTGGTGCCTGTGTCTGTGTATGCGCACGCGTGTATGTATCGCCACTAGATTTTAGCAGGAAATGGCGTCGTACGTCGCTCAATATAGCTGAATTTTGTCGAAAATAATTGTTATTTTGATTTGACCTTTCGACGTATTTGTCTCAAGCTACTACACTTTTTCCAGATTTTTAGTACTTACCCTTTTCGCAAGTTATTGCTTTTATTTATCGTCCTAATTTGATAGTGCATTTATCGGACAGTGCTTATCGGTGAGCGACGCTACCAGCTGCTGTTGCTTGACAGCTGGTTTGCGATGACAGTGTTGTTCTGTTATTTAATATCGATAGCTTGTTTACACATGAAAATATCGATATGATAAGCTATTACAATTAATTCGAATCGATAGTACACGCGCCGCTACGTGCTGAAATGAACACGAAAAAATGTGCTAGTCAATGCTTAAATTGTAGATAATATATGTAAATACTAAAGAGGGTACAAGCGGCACATACGAAACAACCACATGGACATTTCGTTTACTCTAGTTGGAGTATTCGAGGCACTTAAGGTGCTTAGACCTATAGAAAAGCATACGTAAATCAACATTATCGATGCCAGTAAAATATAGTGAGACAGCCATTTTGTTTCGTCGTTACGTTTGTTCATCGTGCATTTTTTCATGCGCGCTGCTTTTGTACACACACAGCCATACTTCGAAAATTCACCACCACAAACAACAGCATTTGCCATTGCCACTACCACCACGAGCGAACGTTGAGCGAGACAAACGTTTTTCGACTTGTCGCCTATGCACAGTGTCCGCTCTCGTGCTCTCACGCTCTCAACTGCTGTTGCAGCGCTACTATGTTCGCTGCATTTACACGCACGCTAAACAGCATTGTGTATGAGCAGTACCACTATAGCTCCGTTGGCGTACGCGTGCGCTCGGCTTTCGATGTGTATGTGTGTGTATTCGCATTTTGAGTAATTTCGAAAAATTTTTGTACATTTGATGGCGACAACGACGGTTGCTTTACTCACAAGAAACGCGCGTATGTCGAAAATTGTAGCGCGTATGTATATCAGTGTGTAGAAATTACTTAAAAATTGTGGTAAAAACTAATTAAAATATTATAAATTGTGATAAAATTGATAATTTAATGCAATACGCAGCGAATTTAAATAAAAAAATTAATAAATACAACGAATTTTGCGCGAAAAAATGCATTTGAAAATGTGAGACTTCAATGGACATGACAATTTTTTTCATTTTACTTTTTTTTTTGGTGGTGGCAACGAACAGCGCAAACAGCACTGTAGAAGAAGAAGCAGGGCAGACTATCTGCCGTTGAGTGAGTGTGCCGTAGCGTGTGGCTGTGCTTGCGTTTGTGTGAGTGTTCCTCTAGTAGCAGTAGCAATAACCAGTGAAATTTAACAAAAAGAAAAAATAAATTAATTTAAACTGAAGAAATTTACGGACTTTGAAAACACGTAAAATTATTGGAGAAAAACGCGCAATATTTCACTGGATTAAATGTTTATTTGTTAGGCATATATACATACATGTATTTTTGAGGAGTACTATACTATACTTTATACATATTTATTTTTTTATTATTATTATATTACGTGTATATTTCGTGCATACGTTAACGTTATGTAGTCGGTGCGCGTATGCACATGTATGTGTGTCGCGCTGTTTTGCCGCCGTTGTTAATAACGTAACGTAATGACGTCTCGTAGTTTGTCGTAAACTGTTTACGCGGTTGATAACGTCGCCGTCGCCGCCGCCGTCTGTCATCAGTTTGTCGGCTACGTAGCCGCTACGTCATGTGCTTGCTTTGTTGACGTTCTCGTTCTCTCTCGCCGTATTTGTGTCAAAGAAAAAAGCAAAAATATCAAAAATTATTAATTCAGCATAAATAAAATGTTAAAATTTTTTTTGCAGTTATAACAGTTGTGTAAAATTTGTTTGTTGTACTTGTTGATATATATTTATTTATATTAATATATACAACAATAATATAAAATCAAGTCAAGCGACAGCAAATCACAGCAATTTATTAAGTTCGCTACATGCAATATATATAAAACATCATCAACAACAACAAGAAGGAGTTCCGGATACCAACATAAACAACAACAAAACAAATTCGGATATTCCCAATAGAAAGATATTTTAACCACCACAACCAAACAACTACAACAATTGCAACTATAACAATAATGTAAGTAAAGTTGATCAAAAAGGTAGATAAACAAACGTGTCACTTCAAATGGAGTCGTGCCGCGCCGCATCTCGTTGTCTTTTCCGCACGTGGCGCATGCCCCACGAAATTCGCGCCTTTCTGCCGCCCGCACAAATATTTCCCTACCCCTACACCCCTCCCCTGCTCTATGAGTAGTGTTAATTTATCGATCGAGCAACCAATCGGTTTTAGAACTTTTATAAATTGTATTTGCTACAAAGTGAATCCAAAGTGGAGTGCCGCATGACAAGAGGGCCCGGAGAGCTAAGGGAAGTGGCAGCAACCCTTTACGTTGTTACCAAAGCAATACTTAAGGAGCCGGCAGACCGGCAGCTGCATTTTCTTTATTTATATTGCTTACCACCCCTTAAAGCCGCGTCCCACTGCATAAAGTTTTTCTGATTTATTGCGAATGTAGGAATCGTTCTGCAACACCCCAGAATGATATTGAATATTGAAACAAAGCTGTCAAACACGGATCGATAAGCAATCGTTATGATATGTAATCAGTTAGTATTGGTACATAGTCTAGTAAAAACATTTTCGTGGCCGTCGGCATTTGTATGTGCATCATTTTGCCGGCTATTCATCTCACGATGTCTGTTGGTGTGTTTGTGTGTGTGTGTATTCGTTTGGTCTGTAGCAACTGCATTTGGCGCGCAAATTGAAGAGCAGGTTCAATTTCTTGTTTACACACTCCCCCAACAATTAAATTGCAAAATCTCTGCACAGTTCTATAACTAGGAATTGTCTACTGTATGCACATCGTGGTAAAGAAAAGAATTCTTTACCAGGTGGAGGAGGACTATAAACAATTTCATTGATGATTTTTTGCTATCGGCATCGATTGCGACTGCAATTGTTGCCGAGATGCCGCTGCCACTGTCGCACGGCAACACCGCATGTAAACCGGCTTTAAATTCGTGCCACTATTAGCACGATTTATTAACCTAGAGGCGCAGGCAGAAGCAGCATTCCGCACTCTTCGTCGACATTCGTTGGGACATTTGTTCGTGACGTAGTCGCTCTGTATCGCATACTTGCAGATACAGCAGCAAACAATGGCAACAACAACAACATGAGTTTGGCCTGTGCTTTTGCTCTCTGGCTGACTGTCTTTTTTTCACTTTCGAACTCTGGAATCGAAAAAGAGACTCACGCACACAGGCACATCCAAATACAAGCAACCACTCTCTCTCTCTCTTGCTCTCTGGTCTTTTGCTAACTCTTGGGTGTCTCGTGCCGTTGCCGCCATATTTGCATTTGGAATACGTATTACGTAGTGAATTGTTGTCTTACTCTAACACATGCGCATGTCCCAAGTGCTTGCTTGCATGTGTGTGCGTGCGTGCGTGTGTATGGATCACTTGTGTTTTATTTATTTAAATATATTTTTGCGCGTAGTTCAAGTGCATGCTGGCTAAAAAAAAATATATTCTTATAATTAATGAATGTGTTCAGTGCTTGAAATTGAATGGATTTTTCTATCGATGTATGCATGCATGTGCAAATATGTTTGGCGTATGTTTTATAGTATACGTGACTTTAGCGCATATTTTACAGAAATAAATGAAAATTGTTATTGACCCTTATTGATAAACCAAATAAACTTTGTTTTGTTTGACACATTTGTCGAACGCAACTCTAGATCCAGGAAATATAAATACATTTGACTGTGTCTATGAAGTAAACAAATGAAGCTAATCTTAAAGTATAGCTATCTGTTAGCCGACTGGCCGCTTAATTGTCCCTCGCCCCACCCGCCCCCCAGGGGCAGAGACGTCGACGACAACGAATGCATGCCATTGCTGTTGTTGGTTTTTCTGCTTCTTCTTTTCCCTAACTCGACGTCATCGTGTTTGCCTTGAATTCATATTCACACGTACGAGCGGTCCGTTACATACACAAATGCACAAACACGAAGTGGCATACGACGAAACCCGAACGCTCTCTCGCCGTCATCGAGAGAGCCGAGGGTACGTTCGGGTTACGTTTCTGCTGTTGTTATTGTTGTTGCGTTCTACGTAAATTTGTGTTGAAAACTCAAAGTCGTCTACTGTACTACATATTTACAAAAGCATCAGACATCAGCACGTTTGCTGTTCATGTGTTTATATGTGTGCATGAGTGTGTGTTGCCAGTAAATGTTTTGTTTTGTTGCGAGATCGAGAGAGATAGTGCAAGAGAATGAGAATGAGAATGCTGCTGCAGTTTGCGTTGGCGTATGTTTTCCTGCCTCTTCTGTTTTCCTCTTTTTTTTTTTTTTTGTTTTTAAATAACACAAATAATTGCGCGTTATAAAAATATTCACTTGGCGGCCTCGACGGTTGTAGTGGGTACGTCATTTGTTGACGAGTTACTATTGTTGCGGTATTGTTGTTGTTTGCAATGTTAATTCTTCCGTTTTAATTTCGCGTCACTATCTGAGTGTTTAAAGCGGTCGGCAACAAAGCGATGCAAAGTTGTAGCAAAGTTTGTCAACTAATGTGGGAGATCCCCCAAATACATTTTAATAATCTGTTTACGTTCTGTAGAATATCAGGACGAGGAAGTATGGAATGTATCTATAAATCAACTTAAGCGGGGGAGGTGAAAAAAATTATTGACCGGCCGGCGTTGTTTGCAAAAAAACTACATTCTTTATTCATTTTCATGTTGTTTTTAAAAATAGAAAAGAAGTTAAGAAAATATTTTCTATTGTCTTTTTGCTGAGAAACTTTATTTTCTATCTACTAAAGTAACGTTTCACGTAAACTGTCTTTATGTGCAAGAGAGAATTATTATTTTGCGCGTGTGTGTGTGTATGTGTGAGAAATTGTTTGTAGCAGCCGTTAAAACCGCAGAGAGCCAATCCTTCCTTCCATTTTGCCGCACAGCAATCTTCCCACAATACACAACACAACATCACAGTGTGTTGAGGGTGTTAAAACCGAAATTACGTATGCCTTTTAGTTTTCATTCGTTTTTGTGTTCGTATGTGTGTGTGTGTGTGTGTGTGTCTCCGCGTTTTGCGCTTAATGTGCAACAACAGCAACAACAAACAAAGAGTCTTTATTATGCATGAATCATGTTGCCTGCTGCTGCTACTGCTGCTGAAACGGAACATAACCAAGTTAAGTTGGCGGTGTGGTGAAATTCTCCCATCAACACCAACACACAGGCGTGCAATTTAACGTGCATATGTGTGTATGTATGTATGCAAACATTCGCGTGTAAAGAATGATACAATCTCCCTAGCATATTGCGCTTCTAGAATAGCGTTAACAATAATTAAAGTTACGTTAAAGTAATCAACGACTTGTTCAGAATTCGATTAATCTAATAGATTGTTTAAGGTTCCTTAAATGATTTTCTTTTATATCGCACATCAGTCGAACACAATTTTAAAGCCAGACATGTGCGCAAACGGGACAACTCTAGTATTTGTGCATATTGTCTCTTTCGCTCTCCTCACTCTCTTTCAGCGAGAATGTGTTGGTGTCTGTGTTTGGTTGTATGCGATGTGCTGCGCTCTCCCTCTCATTTTCGAATTTCGAAAGTTGTCTCGCCGCTCTTTTCGAATGGTACTGTTCGCGCTGTTGCTGTGAGTGCCAAAACGGCGGCAAAGTAACTACACACACAAGCGCAGCATTCTCGCACAGATATGAAAAAACAAAAAGAAAAATAAAGGCCATGCCAAAGCGTAATACAAAAAACCTGAAGAAGAAGACGTAGCAAGAGCAGCTGCAGCAGCAACAGCAGCCGCAGCCGACGCAGCGTGTGTAAGAAGAAAACTCTGACATAGAAAACGAAGCAAATCAAAGAGTGCTGTGCGTTTTGTTGTTGATGTTATTTATTTTTTTGCTTTGTCAATGTGTTGATGTGCATGTTTGCATTTTGCAATTTACGAAACGTAACAAGAGAACCGCGTGTGTGTGCATGGCCAATATACAATGTGCGTGTGTGTTTGCATTTGTATATTGTTTATTTTAACTACTCTTCGAATGGAATTTTGTTTATGTAACAAAAACTCAAAAACATTTTCTGTCGTGTGTCCCCCAAGATCAATGCAAATTGGTGTGTGTATGTTCTGCAATTATTTAATGTTGTGTTGTCTTGGGGGCGCTGCAGAGTTTCTGCCGCGTCGTCTGCCCGGCCCGGCCGGCAACGATGAAATCAATGGCGGCGCCACAGCCTCTGTTTACTTTTTTCACTTTTTGATTTGTGCTGTGACAGAAGAGAGAAAAAAAAAAAAAAAAAAAAAAAAAGATATTAAATATTATTATTAAGAAAACTGTAGGATTGTTCACAATTAACTTTTTCTTGTGCTTTGTTTACTCTCTCATTTCTCATATATAGTTTTGCTGCTTGGCTAAACGCTCCGACCAACAAAAACAACTACAAAGAGAAACTAAGTAATTAAAATTACTTAAAGCCAACAACAACAACAGCAGCAACAGAAACAAAGAAAGCATTTGTTGCAAGGGGGAGTGGAAGGTGCGCGCAGAGTTGCCCCTCCATTCTAAGCCAGAGACAGCAAGATGTCACCTGAACTGAACTAACGAAACTGTATCATAACCGCCTAATTGAACTCTGAAGAAGTTGCGCCACGACAACGGCAAGTGGTGGTAAGTGGCAAGTAGAGAGATAGATTTCTAGATTCACTCACTAATGTATTGTTTTTTTCTTTTATTTTTGCATTTGGCATTGTTGTTGTGCAGTTGACAACAATCAGCTGAGCATGCAACGTACACAAAAGCAAACAGCAGCCGTAGAAGAAGCAGCAGCAGCAACAGCAGTTGAAATATTGGAGCAGGTCTGCAGCAGCAGCAGCAGCAGCAACGGCAGCGGCGGCAGCAGCGCCAGCGGCAGCAGCAGCAACGGGAACCTTAGTAGGAGTAGAAACAAAAGCAGCAGAACAGAGCAAAATTGGCTGCTCTGAGCGGGGAGCAGAAACAAGGACGCGTGACCAAGACGAGACGGCCCCGGGCGTGTGTGCTTTGTGTGTGTGTGCGTCGGCCGTCTCAGTCAATTTGAGAGTCAACAACTGCAGCAGCAGCAGCAATAACAGCAACAGCAATACGATCAACAACAGCAGCAGCAGCAGCAGCAGCAGTGTCAGCTGATCTTGAAAGAACAGTTAACAACAACTTTTAGTTGAACCCCCAAATCCAACATAAACCACAACAACAACAACAGTAATAGTAACAAAAACAGCAACAATGTCATCCAACGAACCACCGCCACGTTATGAGCCCGTTGTGGAGCCAGTCAATGGCATTGTGCAACCTCCGGTTGTGCCGCCAGCAGATCGCCCCGGACGCAATACAAATCAACTGCAATATTTGATAAAAACCGTGATGAAGGTCATCTGGAAGCATCACTTCTCGTGGCCATTTCAACAGCCCGTGGATGCAAAGAAACTTAACCTGCCCGACTATCACAAGCTCATCAAGCAGCCAATGGATATGGGTACGATAAAGAAGCGATTGGAGAACAACTATTACTGGTCGGCCAAGGAGGCCATATCGGATTTTAATACGATGTTCACCAATTGTTATATGTACAATAAGCCTGGCGAGGATGTGGTTGTAATGGCTCAAACGCTGGAGAAGGTATTTCTACAGAAGATCGAATCGATGCCCAAGGAGGAGTTGGAACTGGAACCCGTGACGGCAAAGGGTGGCAAGAAGAAGCAACGTGCACCGGCCACACCGAAAGCTGCCACCGGTGGTGCGGCTGGTCTGGCTGGAGTAACTGCTTCTGGTGGTGTTGCTAGCAGTAATGCGGGCACAGCAGCGGGTTCAGCGGGTCACACACCATCGGGTAGTGGTAAAGCAGCACAATCCTCACAGCTGCCTACCATGGGAGGACTGTCACAGTCAGCGACAGCGGTGGCAACACCCACAGCGGCAGCAGCAGCAGCTCGACCTGTATCCGCCATGGGCGGCACGGTTTCATCGACGGCAGGAGGCGTTGCACCGTCCATACCACCGATTAGCACAATGCCACCACACACGGTGCCGGGCAGCACGAATACGACGACCACTGCGATGGTTCCGCCGGGTTCTGGTGGCGTACCAAATGCGGCTGTACTGAATGCGGCCATGGCCAGCCTATTAAATCCTGCACAGAGCGTCGGCGGCTATGCTGGCAATCAACAGACCTCCCTCAACAGCAGCTCCCTGCTCGATGGCAACGCTGCAGCGGCAGCAGTGGCAGCACAAGCGGCAGCAGCAGCGGCAGCAGCAGCAGCAGCGGCCGGTGCCACAAGTGGTGGCATCGGTGTCGGTGGCGGTCCTGGTGGAGTGACAATACCAACGGCTGCCGCTAACGCGGTGCAGGCCTATGTGAATAGTACGGCGGGTGTCGGTGTGGGTGTAGTCGATGCTGCGATACCGCCACAGCAGCCGGTCAAAATGAAGAAGGGCGTCAAACGGAAGGCGGACACAACAACGCCCACGGCGAACGCATTCGAATCGCCCTATGCCCAAATGGACTCTAAAGCGGCCAAAATAGCGACGCGAAGGGAATCAAATCGTCAGGTAATTGGCAAAAAGGTAAGAGGCAAAATGACGTTAAACGTTTTATACACCTATCTAGATGTTGTATATGTGTTGTTAATGAGTGTATCTGTATGTGTGTGTGTGTGCAGACTCGGAAGAAAAGCATAGCTTGAGATTATGTGTAGTGGGTGTTGCTTTCCTCCTCAACCTTCTACAGCAATGATGGATAGTTTATATTAAAGTGAAAGTCTAGTCAGGATCCCTAGCCTCCCAATCGCACATGCCGTATATACACATATGTAGATTACACACACACACTCTCACACACGCAAACACACCTACACACTATAAATACAACACAACAACAGTCACTACTGAACTATTTTCATGTATTTAACGTTCCTTTTGCCTTTTACTTCTAAGTTTAAGATAAGAAAGTAAACACTCAGAACAAATTAATAGGTTATTCAATATGTAGTAAGAAAGAATATAGTTTGTAGTAAGAATAGGTTAGAGCATTATAATATATAAAAGGGAAAGGTAAATCATTAAAGTGTATAGCTTGAATAGGTAAATCATAATAGTTTTTAGATAGAATTGGGTTTATTCTATATGATATGGAGGGGTTTTCAATCGTTTTCTGTCTAAAATTGACACACTAATGCTTTTCTTTTGTTTCTCAATTCATGAGACTTTCTTGTACACAAATATTTAGTGATCTTACATTGAATTGACTTTGACTTGCTCTCTAACCCATTTGCGCTTTGTTTTTTTTTCTTTCTTTTTCGTTTTGATCATCATATTGCACACAAACCACGCAAACGCAATCACCAACATCAAATCGTTATCGAAATCGTCAATTGAACAATCGATCAATTTGAACAAACACAGGATCTTACATTCCAGGGCTCGGGTTATCCAATGTCACCATTGGGTGTCGCTGGTGTGCCTGGACTGGTGGCCGGTGGTGCTGTTGGCAGTGTGGCTGGTGCCAAGTCAAAGGAGAAGCTATCGGATGCACTCAAATCGTGCAATGAGATACTCAAGGAGCTGTTTTCCAAGAAGCACTCGGGATATGCCTGGCCCTTCTACAAGCCAGTGGATGCGGCGCTATTGTGTCTGCACGACTATCACGATATTATTAAGAAGCCAATGGATCTGGGCACTGTGAAGCGTAAAATGGACAATCGCGAATATAAAAGCGCACCGGAATTTGCAGCCGATGTGCGATTAATATTCACCAACTGTTACAAATACAATCCGCCAGATCATGATGTTGTTGCCATGGGCCGCAAATTGCAGGATGTGTTTGAGATGCGCTACGCGAATATACCCGATGAACCAGTGGCGAATGCGGCACATCATCATCACGGCTATTCAAGTACATCCAAGCACGATGCAAGCGATTCATCCAGCGAGGACTCCAGCGATACCGAAAACGAATCCAACTCCGATGAGGAGCGAAGTGCCAAGCTGAAGATGCTTGAATCGAAGCTGCTTGGACTGCAGGAGGAGATACGTAAGCTGGTCGAAGAAGCCTCTGCCAAAAAGAAAGCGAAGAAGAAACTTAAAGAGAAGAAAAAGAACCTGGGACCGCCCAGCAGTGTTGGCGGTGGCGTCGGCGGTGGCGCTGGTGCCCATCATCATCCGCATGCCGCCAATCCCGGCAATGCCCAACACGGCGGCGTCACAATGCCAGCCAATGTGGCTGGTCTCAATGTTGGTGGCGCTGTGGGCGCCAATTTGTCAGCGTTGCTCAGCAGTTCGCTGGTGGGTGCCGGCGCTGCTGGTGTACCCGTCGGTGCGAGTGGCGCGGCAGTGCTACAGCACGCCCATGATGTGGCCCTGGCTATGAGCCACCACCTGGCAGGCGGCGGTGCCGCTGGTGCTGGAGCGGGCTATGGAGCTGGAATGAATGCAGCGGGTGTTGCAGCTGGCGGTGGCAAGGCGGCAGCTGGTGCTTTGGCCGGCGCGCTGGCAGCTGGAGCGGCCGCTGGTGCTGGCGGTGCTGGCGGCGGCGGTGGCGGTGGCAGTAAAGGTGCTAAGGTGAAGGGACAGCGCGGCCAGAAAGGTGGTGCCGGTATGACAGCTGCCAATGCAGCGAGCGCGGCGGCTGCTGGTGCAGCCGGTATCGGTGCAGGCGCAGCATCTGGCGGCGGTGGCGGTGGCAGTGGTGGTGCCAGCAGCAATGCCAAACGCACCAAGGGCAGCAGCAATGCCGGTGCTGGAGCTGGTGGCGCTGGTGCCGGGGCCGGTGGTGGTGCAGCTGCGCGTGGCAGTAGCAAAAAGAAGCCAAGCCAGGTGATGAACTTCGATTCCGAGGAGGAGGATACCGCCAAGCCCATGTCCTACGATGAGAAGAGACAACTCTCACTGGATATTAACAAGCTACCAGGTGGGAACCCATTGAGTTAATAACGCAAGTCACTCGATGGATCGATAATTAATGCTTCTCTCTTTTCTTTCTACAGGTGACAAACTGGGACGTGTGGTGCACATTATACAAAATCGGGAGCCATCGCTGCGCGACTCAAATCCAGATGAGATTGAGATCGATTTCGAGACACTGAAGCCGTCGACGCTGCGCGAGCTAGAAAGCTATGTGGCGTCGTGTTTGCGCAAAAAAACACGTAAGCCATATTGTAAGTTTGTAACTAAACCGAGACCACCACAAACAACAACAACAACAGCAACAACAACTAGAAGCAATGCTAAATTTAAAAAAGAAATAGCCAAAACTTATTCAACATTTTGTTTTGGGTGGCGTTGCATTTTGCTGTTTGAATTTGTTACTTGTTTTTTGATACTGCAAAACAAAGAAAAAGCGACACCAAAACAAAAGATAAAAGTAAAAAGAAAGATTTTTCAAAATTTCCATGTAATAATGCAATATATACGCAAATTACTCTACATAGTGGTCATGTTTAGTTAGCTAAACTCTCAAAAAACCGACAAAACCAAAGAAATATGTTAAGTTTCTTATTTTTTCCAATTCCTTTTGCTCTCTCTTTCTCTCGAAGAGTAGAAAATGATATTAATAAATAACTTGAACGGGAATGTTTGTGCCAAGTAGAGTAGCCTATATAATACTACATATTGCATGCGCCCCCTTACCTTTTGCCTCCCCCGAACCACATCTCTCTCTCTCTTTCAATATGTAACTCTAGAACTGATTGCTTATACATACATATATGTGTGATGATGACTGACCGATCGACCGACCGCTTGACTGACTGATTGAATCATCTATGTTATCTATATATATACTCGTAAAGCATGCGTCATATTCATTGATCTGATCTGTCTGACTGTAGATCTGAGATGTGCTTTGATCTCTCTCTCTCACTTTATCTCTATCTCTCTCTTCATTCTACATATGTTATGTTCTGTCATTCTCCATCTCTTTCTCTCTCGCAATAGTTGTCAGTATCGCTATATCTATCTATCTATCTCTCTCTATTTGGCTTCTATTCTTTACATAGCGCTGTCTCGCTTCAGCCAGTGCTGGGGCAGAGAAGGCTTAAAGTGTATAAACTGTGTACTAATCTAATATTAACTCACATCGTGTTTCTTTGCAGATAAAAAGCCTTCAGGAAAATCAAAGGATGAGCAAATGGCCGAAAAGAAACAGGAATTGGAGAAGCGTTTGCAAGACGTGACCGGCCAATTGGGCGCAAGCAAGAAAGCAACCAAGAAAGGTAATACATCAAGCTGAAGATTACACTATGAGGAGAATTAACTGATCTGATTTACTCTCGCTCTCTCTTTCTATTTGCAGATGAGACCACATCGAGCAAAGTTGAAGCTGTGCAGCCAACGAATCCCGTGTCGTCTAGTTCAAGTTCCAGCGATTCATCGTCTTCAAGTTCGAGTGATAGCAGTTCGAGTGACTCGAGCGACAGTGAAGCAGGTTAGGACGCGTTTTGTTTGATTGTTTTTTTTTTTTTTCTTACCTCCTAATACCCCCATTTGTATGTATATTTATATATACATATATATATCTATATATTTAACAAATGAAAGAGGAAACAAAACAAGACCTACAAAAGAAACACACGACATAGACATAGACACACAACACACACACACACACCATCCATATATGTATTACATATATGTGTACAACAAATAAAAAAGGAAACAACTACATTAATCTATGTAAACATAAATAGATATTTTTATTATTATTATGTTTATGATCATTTAAAATTAATAAATTACCATCCTAAGTCGAAATTAAACAATCAGTTTAAGGACGTAACTGAACGAGAAATGATATATGGAAAAGGCATAAGCTCAGACACACATACACACACACAAAACAGTCACACATACACATACACAACAAACAACGAGACTAAATGAACAGAGGGAAAATGTTATAAAGGGAAGCGTGTGGGATTGATGTCAGTGTTGGAAAATGAGTGTATTGGGAAACTGGAACTTATTTAACCTACAATAATATGGCAATTTTAGTGTTATACTAAGCGAGCAGCAAACGAATTGAACAGAGTTTTGAAGCTTAGAAACTTTTGGTTTAATAAAATATTTAAATTAAATAGAAATACATTAACATTGTGTTTATTTAAGTGGATAAAACGATGATGATGATGATAAATTAGACTTAGCGCAAATCAAGTAAAAATTATGGGCAAAGCGGGCTTGTTAGTTGTGAATAAAATATATAGAAATGAGAGCGTTTATATGGAGAATATGGATATAGGATTAGAGAGCGAGGCAGAGAGCGATACCTTTGTCGCAAGAAAGAGAGAGAAAGAAATTTTGTTATGTTGTTTTTTTCTTATGAATTATGTGATTAGTTTTTTTTACATCCCCACACACAAATTCACAAACACACGAGTGATTTAGTGACAGTACATATATGTGTGTGTGTTGTGTGATATGTGCGTGTGCCATGATTACCTGCCATTGTCTTGAGTCCGTTAGTACTCCACCGCCTCCCTTTTCCAATATTTCAATTAGTCGTGAATTTGCTGCCATTTTCTCTCGTATACCCTGTTAAAAATGAATTTGTTTATGCCTACAAATTTTTCACTATCATTTTTTTTCTTTTTTTTTTTTTGATGCCCAGAACCAAGTTCATGACAAAGTGCAATATGCGTTTAATTAATTTAAAGTATGAAGATATTTTTTTGAAAACTTTTATGAAATTAGGATACGAAACGCGAGTAATGTTTTCGATTTTAATGCCCTCAAAGAAAATCTCAATGTTAATTTAAAATTTTCACTTCAATTCAGTTTAAAAGCAATTCGCAAAGTTGAGAATGCGTTTGCAGTTAATGAATTTGTTAAACAAATTGTTGCTGTTATTATGCAGGCATTTAACAAATTTAAATTAAATAAAACATTCGTTTGTTTTTGGGATAATTCGGAAAAATGGCAACACAAATTCCATGAACAATATTTTCATATATTTCCAATTATTTTCGTTTTACCTAGCAAAATCATAACACACAGGCACACGAACACATACGTACGCACACACACACAGACACTCGTACACAGACAAGCAAACACACTCACACGACAACAACTGCAAATGATATATTATCGAGATATCATTAATAAATATATAAATATATAGATATATATAAATATATATGTATTTATATATATGAATATAAATACTATTTAGATTTAGTTATACGTACATATATCTTATTATATATATGTTTATGCATATAGATATTGTATTTAAGCATTTTTTAGGTATTAAAAGAATTGTATTCTTAATGAAACACACAGAAGAAAACTTGTTTATATATGATATGTATGTATTGTACACACATATGCGCATATACCCTATATATATATTTATATATATATATATATATATGTATATGTATATATCTATATATATATATTCAACACAAAAAACAGAAACCATAAGTTTACAAAGAAGCAACAAGTTTTACATACGATCTTAAAGCAAATATGATGAAAATTCAAGAAAAGAAAACAAAACTAATAGATGCTTGCAAATGTGTAAGCTCTATTATAATTTTAAGGTCTTTTGAAAAACAAAACGTAAAAAGAAACCATTATTATTATCAATATTATTATTACGATTATTACGAGAATATGCTGAAAAAAATCGTGAAGCAATTGTGTATTGGGGGCAGCCAATCTGAAAAAGAAAGTAATGAACCAACCAACCAACCAACCAACCAACCAACCAACCAAACCAACCAACCAACCACTCTACCAACCAACCAACCAACAAAGCAATCAATTCAAGCAAAAAAAAGAACAAAAAGGAAGAATAAACCTTAAATGAATTCATAAAATCGATAAAACGTCGAATGTTTTTATAACGAATCCAAAAGAAATGAAAATTCAAGCAAACATCAACAAAATCAACCTGAGACAAGAGAAGAACGCGCATGAATGAATCTTTTACATGGATTTGTTTGTATGTATCGTTAAGTCTTTCCGTTCATTAGAAGAGTTCATTGTTCTCCGTAAAACTATACACACACCCACAAACACACACACACATACATTCATACTTATCTAGTAATACCTAAAAGAAAAAAGTGTATATAAAAACATGTGCAGATGCAATCAACGTCAATCTTTAAAGCTCCCAAACCATTCAATGTGTACGTCAAGGATTAACTTTACGCATTTCTACACACGAGTTCCATTAATCAATGAACCACAATCTTTCTTCCTTTACACAATCATGTTTATAATGTTTTTAACGCAGTCTTTTAGCAATTGTGTCTCCATTTATAAATGTTGTCAAGAAACTGTTATTGGTATCGACTGCACTGAATGTTACTTCATGTTGTTATCTATGAATGAATCACTACATCACACATACACTCTCTATATGTTATATATATGATAAACTACAGATTATCCAATCTCTGTTAATTGTCGAGTGACCAATTGTCTTTTGGATCATTAGATTTGTATCCCACATTTCGTTGATTTTTGTGCATTAAAGAAACAAATTCATAAATGTTTTTCCATTTCAATTCATTGTTGATATACCGTGCAATGTGTGAAGAACCTATTAGGAATATCAGTTATTGTCTCGTAATCTGTTGGGATCTTTCGCGCGATCTTCAAACTTCTCCCTAATATAGCCGCAATATTCGTTATCTTTAATTTAAAGTATACTTTTCCGCGCAAAAACTGGCAATATACACCAACACCAAACTACACACATACACACACACACACACACACACACACACACACACACACACACACATCCACAATCACACATACACACACACACACGCACACAGAATCGCATCGGACAGAGGTTAGGGAAATTGAATTGATTGTATATAAGTGAATTGTGAATATATATACAAGAATTCGATAAAATATATATGCATACATGATCATACAAAAACCATACACACATATACACAAATGTATGTATGTATGTATATCTCATAGCTTTTAAAAAGAATACCCCAATTGAAACAAATAGTAAAACAAAGCCAAATGAAATGCAACAAAACCACACGCAATTGAAATGTGCATTAAAAAACAATAGCAAATAAAATATTAACAATATATAAAGAAACAAAAAAAAATCCAAAAATACAAAAACAAGACGAGCATATGAAAAATTGAATTTCAAAATTAAATTTGATATTTAAATACACTTGCAGACAATGTGTAAAATAAGAAAACCAAGAAATAAGGGAAAGAAAGAGAAAGGGAGAGAGAGAGAGACAACAACAAGCCATAAAGTGTATTAAGAGAAGAACAAACAACGTGACGTTTAGAGTGCCTGAGTGGATGAGGAGGGTGGTGGGACAAGGCGAACTCGGTCTGAATCAGTTAGTTACAAGCAGAACTTACACACGCACACACACATACATGCATTTGCAAATTTATTAGGCCAGGACGACGACTCGGAGAAGACAGAAGAGCAACACGTTGTTGTTGTTGCCGTTCTTTGATTACTATGTTTGTTGTTAACCGTCCCCTCTCGGAGCTCCTTCGTGGTCGCCCCCACATTGAATGTTGAGTCTGAGTCCGAGTCCGATGAGCCTGGGCATAAATGAGCGATCACTACGAACGTGTTACCTTTTTCTTTTCGCCTCCTCCTCCTCCACCTCCAACTACGTGTACGTGTATTGTTTTTGTAATCATTTACAGTTCAAGTTTGTACAACAACAATTTTGTCGTGTGTGTCATCAACGCTTCCAGAGAATTAAGGAACTTCCAACTAGCTTTCGCTAGTTAAATTTGAGCACAAATACCATATAAAATAGAAACATACACACAAACACACACACACACACACACACATATATAGAGATATAATACACACGTACACTCACACACACAGACACGCATATAGAAACACCTATTAAAGCTATACGAACAGTTTTGTACACTTTCCTTCCTGGAGACACGAGGCTGCATTCGTAAGTTAGTTAATACTACTACTCTACTATATGTAACCTATAGGCCATAGGGCAGATCAGTGGAGCAGTGGAGCAGCAGAGTCGCGAGAGTCGAGAGAGCTGCAACAAAAAGAAGAGCTGAAATTATTAACTTATGTATGTACATATATGTATCGATAAAGCAATAAATATTTATAAAACCTCAACCAACAACAAACTATAAGCAATGAACAAGAAAAAACAAACAACAAAGGAAAGAAAAGAATAACACCAACTATAATTACGTAATCTATGTATATATATATATACTATATATAAAATAAGATGTCAAAACTCGGGAGCAAAACCCTCCTGAACCAAACAACCAACCAACAACAAAAAGATCATGAACAACACACGACAGACCGTACGGACAGACAGATAGATCGAAGAGGGAAAATGATAGATAAAGAGAGAGAGACAGAGACAGACAAAGGTATCTTCGAGCGAGATAGAAAGACGCAGAGTTGTAGCACGTTTGTTTTGGCTCTATACACGCCACACCATCTGTATATAGACATTTCCGCATTATAGACAGAGAGAGATAGAGAGAGGTATATTGAAAACGGAATAATTAAATGTATTTTCAAAGCATTTTATTATTTATTTTTCGGCTGTCGGCTTTCCCCTTTACACATTGTTTGCACGTTTTTTCAAAAAAAAAAAAAGAAAAAAATCAAAACTGAAAAAAAATAAGAAAGAAAAATATAGAAATGATTAAAAAGAAAACAATTTGCATTAAATAAATTTAAATATATAAAAGAATTTTAATATTTAATAAAATAAACAGCAAAGAAAAAAAAACAACAACAGCAACAATAATAATATAATAATTCAAAACAAGCAACACAATGTTTTCAACCATTAATTTTAAACACAACAAAAACAAGAACAACAATAAACAAAAACAACGTTTAACAAAATAAACAATTGAGAAATTCTTTTTCGGAGCGTGTGCTTTGTATTTAGCTGGTAGATGATACATACATACACACACACACACACACACACACACACCAATGCACACACACACACACATGAACATACAAAGTTTACCATTACCAATTTATGCTCATTAAGCATTTTTTATTTGCTGTTTGTTATTTGGAGAAAGGCAAAAAATGCGCAAACAATTTTTATTTGTATTTTATTAATTATGTTTTTTTTTTTTTGGTTCGCTATGTGCCAGAGCATTGTCCGTTCTCCTCTCCCTTATCCGACTACAACACCCTTTGTCTCGAATACCTTCTTTTTTTATTCCTTATTTAAGTCACTTTTCTTTACAACTAGTTAAACAGAAGACTAAAGACTACAACAACAACAATAAGACACGAATATTTTAACAAGAAGAAAAGTGAAAAATCCAAGAAACAACTAAATGTAAACACGCTCAAAGTCTTGTAAAAATAATAAAAAAAAAACTAAAAATTAAAAAAAAAAAATAGATACAAAAGCATTTTTGGTTTCAACAAAAACAAATGCGATGTCAGTTTTGAGACGTTCCCCAAACACACAGACGCACACAGACACACACACGACAGAATATATACACACACACACACACAGCCAAACTATAAATACAAGTATAAAATAAAATAACATCAATTGAATAGTTTAAATCGTAGCTAAAGACAGAGGCAACACAAGAAGAAACAGAAGAAGGGCAGAGAAACTTACAAAACAAACACACACACGCACGCGCTCACACACACACATGCATATACTCCATACACACACACACAACATAAACTTAGCATAAATACGCATTCGAAATTATAAAAACAGTTAAAGAAACAGAAAGACACACACATACTTACGCACACACGCAGACACAGACACCTTATACCTTATATCTAAAATATTTATAGTAAAAATAATATTTAATATTAAAGAGCAGCCGCTTAAATGGAAATGAAATGAAAAGATAAGAAAAACAAAACAAAACAAAACAAAAAATAATAAGTTAATGAAATGAAAACGCACAACAAAAATTGCGCAAAGCAACAAAATGCAATGAATGATGATTGAATACAACAACAACAACAATGAAACGTTTATTAAAAAGAAAAAAAAAATCAACAACTGCGTGTGTTTCTTGATTCGAACCTTTCCCCTCTCCCCTTGGCTTATTCGTTTTCCAGAAGAACTGTTGGAAAAAAAAACAAACCAAATCATTAAAACAAAAGAATCCCACAAAAAAAAAAAACAACAAGTAAAAGTTAATCGAATAGCATCCATACTATACAACGTTATGTATTCAAATGATATCATAACGTTAAGATGCGATATAAGGTTGGTTGGTCTCCGATCTCCGGTTCCGGCTTTGGTTGTGTTAATTTTTGCGAAGCTTTCTTGCAGCGCTCTAAAGTAAGTTTAAAGAGAGGCTAGACAGGCAGAGAGAGAGAGACAGAATGAGAAAAAAAAGGGAGCAAAAGGAAGTGAGTGAGAGATAAAGAGGGAGACGAGGCAGAGAGGGAAATGATTGATATCACCCTACTGCAGCTACCACCCCGCGTACCACAATTGCTTCACATTGGTTTCAGCGATTCATCGATTTTATGAGGTATTTTTATTTGCAAACATGCTCCTACCATATATCCTTTTTAATATACATATGTATTCCCTATATATGCATATATTTGTAAGTGCACAATTTCCATATAACACACTTTTCCTCCCATATCATTTATATAATACCCCACCACCTACTCCTACAACTTATCATCTCTATCTTTATTATTTCTTTCTGTTCCTATCATTTTGCTGTTGTTTGCGTTTTAAAAATCCCTCTCTCTACAAAAACTATTTTATCAAGACAATTTCTAATGTTTGACTCGTAATTTTCCGAAAATTACAGGCGATGGCGACGAGCGGCCACCACGCAAGAAAAAATCACGTGATTCGAATGGGAGCAATGTGAGTAGTACCTCAAATAGTACAAGTTCCTAATTAAGGGTCCAAAGAAAGCAGTAGAATACGATACAAAATACATTATACAGAATACACCACACATACTATAATGGGTGAAGTTACGGATATAGAAAGTGTATAGTATTCATACATACATATTTACCCCAATCATAGTGGGAATATCATAGATAACTTAAATCATATATGGATAGAGATAGATAGAGGGGGAATAAATGGACCAATGATTGTGAGAAAAATTTAAGATTTCATTGTTGGATGCGCATCTAAGATAGATATAGCAAAACATTGATGGCTATATAGGAATATAACTGGTTAGAAAACAGTGAAGAAGTTAGGAATGAATATAAACAGCAGGATCCTAAATGTATTCCCCATTGAAAACGTGTCTTTGTGATCATACTTAACCCTCTTGCATTCCCCTTCATCTTTATCTCTCTCTCTCTCTCTCTCACACACACACCTTTGTAAACTGACAATCGATCGGTAGGTGAATAATACTAGCATTGATGGTAACCTGCTCAGTCAACTGGGAGCTGGTGGCGCGATATCGTCGAGTGTACAAATGCAGATGCAGCATGACCAAATGAATCAGATGCTGTCGGCGGTGGCCTCCAATACATCACAAATGAGTGAGTAAAGTGACTTACAGAAGGCAATTCAAAACTTGTGTGACTAACTGAGCATATATTCTCCCCTCTCTCCCCGTCCCTCTTTCTCTCTCTGTGTATTCTCCTCTGTGTCATCTATCGCTGTCTTCGTGTCTGTTTGTCCAGCTAACCTCATGGGCAATGTCAATTCGATGGCTGCAGCGGCAATGCTGAACAACAACAATAACAATAAGACAGCGGGACCAACGGGGGCCAACTATGGTGGCATTCAATCGGTGGCCAACATGTTGCATGCCTCGTCAGCGCATCATAAGAACGGACTGCCAAGTGGGGCAAACGATCTGCTTGGCGGTAGTGCGATGGGCAAGAACTCTGGCAACGCTGCCGGTTTGCCGCCACATGCTGCTTATGGCGGCGCAGCGGCAGCAGCAGCAGCGCAAGCGGGCAGCATTGGTGGCATACGCATTGCCAGTAATCTTCACAAACAACCCGATATGGGTGATCATCATGCTGCACTCACGGCCGCCCTCGCTTCGACCGGTTCCGTTGGCAATAATAACAACAACAGTAACAACAACAATAACACGGGTACACTGGGCGTGGGTGTGAATGATGTGTTGTCCAATGCCTCACTGGCGGCGGGTCTTAAACAGATACCACAGTTCGATGATCCCGTGGAGCAGTCGCTGGCTTCACTAGAGTTTAGCGCCTCCTCCACTGGCAAATCATCACTGACGGATAACTTTTTAATGGCCCACCAGGCGCACCTCATGCAGCAGCCAGGCAATCAGCAGCAGCAACAGCAGCAGCAATTCGGACTCCAGCAACAGCAACAGCAGCAGCAGCAACAACAACAGCAGCAACACAACATGGATGCCATCATGTCGGAGCTGCTGACGAAGACTGGCGGCGATAATGTCGCCGGAATGAATGGCAATCATTTGCTGAACAATCCCATCTTTGACTTGGATATGGCTGCAGCGGCCTATCAGCAGAACAAGCAACAGCCGCTGGCACATCAATCGCAGCAACAGCAGCAGCAGCAACAACAGCAGCAGCAGCAACAGCAACAGCAGGCGCACAACAATGGCTATAATGTATCCGGCTTTAACTTCGATAATCTCAATATGTCAGCATCGTCACTGCTTCATGTGATGCCCATGGCAATGATGATGGGCAATACCGGTGGTAAGCATAAGGATGGTGATCAGCAGCAACAGCAACAACACCAGCAGCAACAGCAACAGCAGCAATTGCAGCAGCATCAGCTGCAGCAGCAGTTGCAGCAACAGCAGCAACAACAGCATCATCACCAGCAACAGCAACATCACCACCAACAGCAGCAACACCAACAACAGATGGCCCAGCAACAGGGAGGCAACCAGGCTGCAAACAAAATGTTGATCATACCGAAACCCATCGAGTCCATGATGCCCAGTCCGCCCGACAAGCAGCAGATGCAGCAACAGCAGCAACATCAGCACCAGCAGCAGAAAGTGATGCCCCCACAGCAGTCGCCCTCCGACCTGAAGATGCATGTGGGCAGCAATGCACATGGCGGAGGAGGCTTCTCGCAGGTGCAGGCCTTCAAGTCTAGTGTCGAGCAGAATCTGAAGAATGCCAGCTCGTGGTCGTCGTTGGCATCTGCCAGTTCGCCACAGAACACGGCGACCACATCGAGCAAGGCCAAACCTGCTATGGACTCCTTCCAGCAATTCCGCAACAAAGCCAAAGAACGTGATCGTCTCAAGCTGCTCGAGGCGGCTGAGAAGGAGAAGAAGCAGGCTGCGGAGAAGGAGCAGCAGCGTAAGCATCACAAATCTTCCTCATCATCGTCATCCGCTTCGGCGGCTGCCTCAGCCGCTGTTGCTGCAACACAAGCTGCGGCTGCTGCAGCGGCTGCTGCTAATGCCGCCGCTGCTGCTGTGGCTGCCAATGCTGCTAGCGCTGGAGGTGGCAACAGTAGCAGCAACAATGGCGGCAGCAACAACAACAATAACAACAATAGTGTTGGCGTCGGTGGCAACGCGATGTCGCAATCGAGTGCGCACAGCAGCAGCGAACGAGATCGCGGTAGCAGCGCCACAGACGCCTCACGTATCGGCAGCGGCAGCGGCGGCAATAACAGCAGCAATTCAGCAAACAGCAACGGACCTGGCAGCGCGGGTAGCGGCAGCGGCGGCGCCATCGGTGGAAGCAACAATAGCGGCAGCAGTGTCAGTGGCAGTGGCCTGGTGAACGTTAGCAGCAACAGCAACAGCGGTGTTGGCAGTGGTGCCGCCAGCAGTAACAGCAATAGTAGCTTAGGTGGTGGCATGGCCACAGGCTCCAATAGTCAGGGCGGTGGCGGTGGTGGCAGCAGCGGCGGCGGTGGCGGTGGCAGCGGCATTGGCCTCGGTGCTGCCACGATAGGAGGCACTGCACCTGGCAACGGGCACCAGGCGACAAGCAACGCACAGGCGCAACATGCAGCAGCGGCAGCAGCAGCAGCGGCGGCACAGGGAACAGCGGCAACGGTGCTGGCTGCTTCGCCACTGGGTGCCATGGAAAGCGGAAGGTGAGTAGAAAAAACTAAATGAATGATAGTTATTATAATGACGAAGTATTTACAGGAAAAGCGTGCACGACTCACAGCCACAAATATCTCGTGTGGACGAGCTGAAGGCCTCGCCGGGTCAAGGCCAAAACTCACCGACTCAGCCATCGCAACAGGATCGTGCCGCGCTCAAACGGGCGGAGCAACGGCGAGCCGAACAAGAGCGGCGCAGACGTGAGGCGGTAAGTGAAGAAAAAGAGAGAAAAAAAGAGGAAAAGGAACTTGTTTAGTACAATTTAAATTGTATTTTAAATTCCTTCTTAACTTTTCTTTCCCATTTGTGCAATTCTTGGCTAATCTTTTGTGTGATCTCCACAGCTTGCCGGCCAAATCGACATGAACATGCAGAGCGATCTCATGGCTGCCTTCGAGGAGACTCTGTAGGCAACGGCCCCGACGGCTGCGTCGTCCTCCACAAGAATGAGTTCCAAATCATCACACAGCCGTTCTACAAAATCATCCCACTCGTCGCATAAACGTCGTTCCCATCATCATCGTGATCGTGATCGTGATCGAGATAGAGATCGAGATCGTGAACATCATCGTGGTGATCGTGAACATCATCATCGTAGTGATCGTGAACATCATCGTGATCGTGAACATCATCGAGATCGTGAGCATCATCGTAGTGATCGCGAACATCATCGTAGTGATCGTGAGCATCATCGCGACCGTGAGCATCATCGTGATCGTGATCGAGATCGTGATCGTGATCGTGATCGTGATCATCATCATCGAGAGCATCGTAAATAGAGTTGCAACAAAAACTAAAGCACTTGCAACCGCACCTAGACCAAGAACAACCACAGCAAGGAGAAGAACAAGAGTAAATGCGTTGACAACAGCAAAGGCAAGGCTGGCACCACAACTGGCAACAGCAACAGCAACAACTGCAGCCAACAACACCAATAATAACATTAATATTTTACATATTATAGACGCGCAATAAGAACAGCAACAACAACAAACACAACAACAACAACGACGACAATTTACTAACAATTGTTAAACATAAGCAATGTTTCTAAGTAATTAACAATTACGATTACAATTATATATCTATAATTATAATTATAATTATAATTAGCGTAATTATGATTACAATTACGCTAACACATACCCATACACATACTTAGAATGCATACGTACACACACAAATTTAGCGAGTATAGAAATTAACATGTACATACGGTTAAATATGCTATATATGCATGCATATGTGTCTTATATTCATCTGTATTATGTATAGAGTACAACAATAATAGGCACGTATGACATGCGGACAACAACATCCACAACAACAACAACAATCAACAATCAGCAAAAGAGAGAAACAAACAAGCAAATGCAAATGCAACTTGCGAAAACAACAAACAAAAACGAAAAACGTAAAAATCAAGAAAAACAACAAACACTAAGAAAAGGCATATTTCCTTTGATTAAATAAAAAACAACAATTAGATTTTTATAAAATTATTATTAAAATAATGATAATATTTTGTAATATTGATTATTGATTTGTAGGCGCTTAGGTTCTAAATTTATGATATAGAACAACACATATATATATATACACATGTATGTATATATACACATATATACATACTACACATACACATATAAATATTTTATTTTTTTTTTTTAGAATTGTTAACTAATTTAAAAACAAAAAAAAACAACAGTGAGCAAGTTAAAATTTACAAATAATAATAGCACGTGTGTGTGGCCGTGGCGACCCCTTTCTCCCCCACCCTATTGTGCTGTATTATTATTGAGAAGCATGTTGAACGGAGAATCCCCCTACTGAGTTGTATGCTGAAACAAATTGTAATTTATCACTTGTAATTTATGAACACACACACACATATGCTCACTCTTTCTCTCACTCACACACACACAGAGAGACACCATACAATATATATATATATATATACACTATATATAAATGCAAATCTAGTTTTTAAGTAGCAACGAAATTTTTTATATGATGCAAACAAAAAGGAAAATTATTCAATGTGTTTCTTGTGCGTAGATATCGGTATACAAATGTGTGTGTGTGTGAGAGAAAGAAAAAGAGACATTGAAATAAACATCACATATTACTGCAAAAACTGCTCTTGAACAACAATAATCACAAATAGACCACGAATAGATCTGAATAGAGAAATACTGTGTTTTTGTACGCTTCTTCCCCCTTCCTTCTACTCCCACCAGTCTTAAATGTCTTTTCGAGCCTCAGACACCCCCTTTCTTTTAGCCTGTCGGTTTTCCTTCTTGCATGAACCATGTAAATATTCTTGTACTCGTCTTTGTAATGATACGTATTTCTTCTTTTTTATAACTTCCGATAACTTGGTAGACTACGAAACAATATTGTGAAGTGAAGTGCAATTCCAAATCACACACACACACACCACACACACACACACACATGAAGACACACACACATATGCAGACACAGATATTCAATGACACATACGTATAGCTTATAGCCCATAGCTGCCATAGTAATATGATGCTCAAATCAGAAAGAAAGTTTCCTTAGACAAAATTCGAATCGACGATAAGCGACGCCAACGTTTTTTATGTGGTGCGTGTGCGAAAGATTTTTGGAGGGAAGGGGGGGATGGAATCAAATATACATAGATAACAAATTGTAAATTATTAATTGCAGAATAAAGTTTATTTTTGTACACTTGAAATTAGGCACAGAAATAGTAATAGATAACATACATAACAGATATACAATACATGTCCTTCTCGTAGAACAGAACAATCAAGCCTCTGAACGCATTTTGTCATATAATAATTATACAGATATTTACAATACATAGATACAGCCAATCTACATACGTATAGATGTGTGTGTGTGCATATACTTCCATTACGCTCTTAAGTTATGTGGTGTGTGTGTGGATTTGAGTGTGTTTATACATATACAGTTGCAGAAGAAATAGGGCGAATCGCGATATATGATTTGCAATAGGAATATTTTATACATGTATGTGTGCACAATCCATAACAGACCAACAGCAAGTAGAATCATAAGAAGAAGAACAACAACAACAACAACAAAAACACCAATATCAGTACCAATCAGTCTGGAGCCAACAGACTCAGATTCTTAACTGTGTTTGCCAAGTCCTCCAGCGATATTAACCAGTTTGTGGCTTAGTGGCGCGTTCAGCAGCATCATCAAATAAATTTAAAAACAAAAATAACAATTAATTCAAAGAAAAAATAATAATTGAAACTTAACAAAAGATCGAAGCAGATTGTATAATGCGCTAATGCACATCAAGATGTTTAGTAAAAATTCAAATTGTATACTTACTTTAAGTGATAGTGATTAGCGGTAAGCAGCGATTAGCGTTTAGCGTTGCGTATTCTCCCGAGTGAACTGTACTTTTTGCAACTGCCCTGTTGACAGATGATCGATTGATTGAAAGTGATTGACATTGAAAGAGTATGCCCCGGGTGCATGTGTTCGTGTTTGTACATAGACGGTCAGTTTGTTTTATACTAAACGCATAATCGTTCGAGTTAACATCCCCCCTCCCGCCCACCTGTCTCCCTCCCACACACACACACACACACACACACACATACACATACACTCTGTTCGGTCCTAGTACACACGCCCTAGCCCCGCCCCAATATACCTATGTTGTTATCCCTTAAATGTCACTTATATTTGTGTAAATTAGCTTTTTTAACTATATATATTATCTATACATTAACTTACATATACGCATATATATATATATATAGATATATATTACTATATATACATATGTAAAATTTTTTTTTACCATTAATTTTTAGCATTTAATTGAGAAAATGAGAGAAAAATATCAATAAATGGTATATACGTATATATACATAAATAAAAACGAAAAAACGAATAAAAAAACAAAAATAAAGATACAAAAACAAATGAATTCAAAGTTTTCCTTACTATATAACCTCACATACAGTACATGTGTACATAGTAACTATACAAGATTGTATTTTAACAGACACGAACCGACCCGACACTAATGAAACATTACTACCATATATGATAAATGATATTGTAGTTTGTCCAGACTCCTCGCCGGGGACTGGCAATTTTAGCAGTAAATTGTTTGAGATTGAGATTGAGCCATGTAACATATAACAATATATCGAAGAAGATCACTTTAGTAAACGATTTAGCCTTATAAAACTCTCATAATGAATATATTACCAATTAATGGGAAACGGAACCACATAAAACACCAGCAGTTTATACTTATATACATACATACAAACATAATGTAGCTGTACAACCAACTAAAGTAAACTTATCTGAGATGGAGCTGAAGATGCAGACAAGAAATCGTTCATTAACGCCTTGATATCGGCAGTAATATTAGTGTGTAACTCGATAATGAAACCAAACCTAAATCGCAATTGAAAAGCAACATGAAAATAATGTAGAATTTTTAGCTAGCGCACATATGTTTGTATATTGTGCGCTGTTTGTGTGTGTGTGTGTGCGTGTCTGTGTGTTTTAATATAACAGTTGACACACACACGCACCCACACATGCATTTTTTGTCTTTAATGCGTACACCTAGTATTAATGTGGGCGAAGGGCGGAAGAAAAAAGAAAACAAATACAAAAAGAGGGAGAGAAAACAAAGTAAAAGAAAAATAAAAATGAAAATTGTATAAAAGAAACGAATGTGAGTTTTTTCTTGTTTTGGTGTATTTCCCCCTAATTTACAGCAGAACAAAAGCTGATTGCTACGACAGAGAGTTGGCGGGCTGCCTACCACTAGATGGCGCCAGCACGAGGCGATCGTAAGTCATTGGTTGATTTTGTATTTTTCGAGTAGTTTTATTTTTATTTATATTATTATTACTGCTTAGAGATATGAAAAAAATTACACTTATCTACTAGTTCGAGTGCTATACAAATACACTACAAGTATTATGGCTCTGTATGTAAAGTGCGGCATATACATACGTACACATTAATTAACTGGTGAGGGTTGCGAGAATCGCCTAGGAATACATTTTACAAACGCAAGAGCTTATAAATAATAAAAAAAAATACTTAAATCTAATACCTGAAGAGCTCTCCTTTGTGTGTGAGTGTGTGTGAGTGAGTCGTGAGCATGAAGGAGGATGATGAATTCACAGATAAGCTGCCCGCATCGAAACGAAACGAAGTAAATTTATCGAAATGTATCTATCGATAATTTTTGCAACAGTGTTGTGCAACCAAACGAAACTGAGACTCGCACGCGTTCAACGCAACAAGCAGCGTATTGGCAGTGTGGCTTGGTGTTATCGTTATCGCATTCGCTATCGGTATATCGGTATCGTTGTGCCTTAGCCTAGACAGCAACCTTTGCCGTGAAGGCGGCCAGTTGCGCCTTGAGTGCATCAATCTGGCACAACAGCTCGATGTTCTGGCGCTCCAAATAGGCAGCCCGGATGGCGATCTCGTCCTCCTTGATGCGACGACGATCACGCGACTTCTTGGCAGCAGCGTTATTCTTACGCCTCCGCTCATAGTAGGCTGCATCCTTCACCTGGCCACCGCTAATGTTGCCACTGCTGCCTGCAGACTGCTGCGATGCCGAAGACGAGATTGGGGCAGCTGTGCCTGAGGCAGAGGATGTCGAGGCCAGCTTCTCGAAGTTGCCCGCATGGGAATCACAATCGCTGGACTCCTCGGCTGCTGCACGATCTTCGCTCTCGCTGTTGTTGTTCGAGGAGCTGCCCTCGTTGACGCTGCCACTGCGTGAGTTTGTGCGGCGCATCTTCGGGTTGGTCACGGTGCGAGTACCGCCATTGGAGCTGCGAATCTGCTCGAGCACACGCTTGCGGTATTCTGTGTAGCGTTCCACGCGAGGATTATCCAGCAGCACATCGGTGGCAGCAAAGTTGGCAGCAATCACCAGTGGATCCCGTGGGAAGGCCTTGAACGGGCGTGTGCTCTTCGTGGTGTCTGCGCTGCCGCCGGAGACAGCAGCAGCTGCAGCTGCCAGCGGAGCCGTGCTGCTTGTGGGTGTTGTGGAGCCGAGAGAACCAGCCGAGGGAACTGGAGCCGGGGCTGGTGGTGACTGTGGTGCCTCGAGCACATCGATTTGCATGGTGCTAGCATTGCTGGCCGGGCGTGGCGAGATCGCTGCGCTGGCCGAGACGGCGGCAGCAGCTGCTGCTGCTGAGGCGGCGGCGAAGGTCTGCAGGAGGCTGGCGGTGGCAGCATTGCTGCTGTTCAAGGATGCGGGCGCCGTGGTGGATTCCTGCTTGATGTTGGCGCCGTAGTACAGAGCCGGGTACAGTGTGGCCAGTTGCTGCTGCTGTTGCTGTTGCTGCTGTTGGGCGACGGCTGCCTGTGCGGAGTACAAGAGATTGCTTGGAATGGCTGTGGGCGAGGCGGCGGGGGAACCGCTGCCGTAGCTGTAGTTGGTCTGGTAGGGCGAAGGTGTTTTGCGTGGCGTCTCCACGCTGTCGCAGCGACGCGACAAATCCAACACTTCAGCGGGAACAGCAACTGATTGTTGTTGCTGCTGCTGCTGCTGTTGTTGCTGTTGCTGCTGGCTGAGCGCTGCCGCGGCGGCTGCGCTGCCAAGCAGTTGCTGCTGATAGGCGTAAGCGGTGTACAAATCCATTTTGGGCAGACCCAAGTGAGGCTGCTGCTGTTGCTGTTGGGCCTGCTGCTGATGGTGGTGATGTTGCTGGTGGTGGTGCAACTGGTGCGACTGCTGCAATTGGCTGTGCTGCAGTGTGTGATGCTGGTGGTGGTGGTGGTGCAACATTGGCTTGATATCTACACATTGGAGAGAGAGAGATGGACAGAAGGAAATTGAATGAGTATGATCGTTTAAGCGGAGAGGGGGCGTGGCTAACTTACCGCTCTTGAGATCGAAGAATTGCCCGGCCATAAGTTTCTCGTGCATCAACATTGCTGCTCGCTTGAGTTCGATTCGGCTTGGGATTGATTGACTCTTTCGTTGGCTGCGACTAATCCAAAGCGTAGCTCAAAGTGTTGTCTATGTTAGTGTTGTTGTTGTTGTTCTGTCGTTGCTGCTGCTGTTGTGGCAAGTGCTGCGGTTGTTCGTGACGTGACGCTGACGCTGACGTTGTCGAACGTTAACTGATTTCAACTACGCATTCCGTGCGCCTTTTATACGCCGACGCAACGGAGGCTGCAGCAGCAGCAGCAGCGGCAGAGACAGAGGCAGCGCTGCTCGCTTCATTCATTTCCCGTTGCACTCACTCCGCAACTCCGACCAGCAGCAATGGCGGTCGAGCCCAGGGGCAGGGGCAGGTAGGCCGAGCACACTCACACACAGACACACACTCCCAAAGGCAAAGGGGTGAGTTTCTGTTGCATCCCTCTCTTTCTCTCTCGCTCTCTCTCTCCCACACACTCTTGAACGTTAAAGGGTTTTACGAGGGTTGTTGCTGTCCAGATTTGGCAATGTCTGCGCTGGACCCTTTCCTTCTTTATCTTTAGCTTCTCCTTCTTGGTTTTGCATTAGTTTTATGCATTTTTTCGCGAATATTTCTTTTAGTTCCTCTTGCATTGTTCTTAGCTCATTTGGCGTATTACAGTTCACCAAATTCGTTTCACCTCTTGTAAATATCCTTTCGATCTTTTTAAGAAAAACTGAAAGTATTGTGAGAGGTTCTCAGAGAGATTCACTAGAACCAAGAACACTAGACTTAATTATCGGGGAAAGAAAGAGTGAGAAACTGGAAAACTTTATTCGATGTGGGGTTTTTTACTCTTTAGATGTATGTTAAAGAAAAGTATTCATAACTCCTTAGATGATCTGGGGAAAAGAACAAGAACGGGAAGGGAAGAAAACTGTTCGAAACATTTAAATGATATATAAAAATATGAATGTTATAGAAACGTATCCATATTTTCTTGCATGAATTGGGAAAAAAGAGCTTATACTCTATAAAGAGAAACAGTGTTCATATTTCCTTAGATACGAATATATCGAATAACGGGAGAAACTGTTGGGAATATTTAAATGATGATAAATGATAAATTAATGAATGTTAAAGAAAAGTATTCATATTTTCTTAGTTATATAGAATAAAAGATGATGCTGTTTAGAATATAGAAGATATATAGATATATAGATATGTTAACATGAATCTGTGTAACTAAACGTTTTGGAGTTAGTTGGGCGTACGCACAAGTCGCAATTTTACTTCCAGAAGCAATTAGGGCAAATCATTTCTCTTTCGCTGACATTAGGACACAACGGGGGGTGTGTGTGTGTGTGTTAGTCGCGATACGAAATGGCAAAGATGTGCAAAAACAGAGAGAGGAATAAAGCGAGAGAGTGAGCGAGAGGGAAGCGCTTGAGGCCAAGGGTTACGAATAGTTTAATCCGTTTGTTTTGCGCTTTTGTCTCAAAATCCTTTTGCTGACCAGCCCAGACTAGAGTTCAGCATGTGCTGTGTGTGTGTGTATATATGTATGTGTGTGTGAGTGTTTGCGAATTTTGTGCAGATCTTGCACAAATGATTGTGCGTGACAAATTATGAAAATTAGGTTGGCGGACCCTTTGCCCGTTAGCGCATCCTTTCGCATCTCTCTCGATCGGGTATGGAAATTATGCGCCATTTGGCTTGTCTCCGGCAGCGTTTCCACTGCACGCTGCAGCCTTCCTGGAAGCGTGCACGGCTTGTCATGCCATGCCCCGAGAGCAGCACCAAGGTCGATCTTCATCCTCTCCCATAGTTGTGCTCTTCGTATGTTTTCGATTCCCGCCCGCCTAGATTCGAGATTCCCTACCGGGCTCAATATTAATTCATGTCGCCAAACAGAACTCAAGTTGATGGGAACAAGTGTCCGTTGGCCGAGTTGACTGAGTTGGCCTCGGTCTTGTTTACTCTATCGCTGGGCACATCCTTTCCTCATGCTTCCTCATTCTTCCTCTTTGGCCTCTTTGCCGCATTGTCGTCTTTGAAGATCACTCGAGCGGCGTGGGATAGTCTAAGCCTTTGTTGAATTTTGCTTAGCTGTTGTCCTAACGGTCACTCACGGCGTCTTCGATTCGGGCTCCGGATTAAACATTTATACAATGTCGCGACAGTAAAAAACAACACAAACAAACATAAGCTAAGCGGAAGTTGACTTTTTGAAGAGACTCTGTGAATCAAGAAATGATAATTCATATTTTATATTTACTATAGATTTGATATTTGGTGATATTCAGCATAATATCAATTTATGTTTAACTCTCTCTCCTCTTTAAAATGATTTTGTTTAAATTGATCTATCTTGAATAGTTTAAACATTTTGATTAAACTAATCTCATGCGATTCATACGGAATAAGTAAAAATGAACGGGATCAGACTGAAATGTTGAATATATGATGATGCTTTTTGTTAGATATAGCAATCTTAGCTTATATCTTATGTTAATCAATAACAGTTTATATTATTATTATATTACTATTACATACATATTGTATATCAAAGTAATCAGTGGTGTAATCATAATTCATCACTGATTAAAGTGTATGTATGGTATATTGTAAAATATAATAACTACCTCATATATTTTATCCTATAATTACCAGATCTAAATTTCTTGTTAAACTCTCGAATTTTACAAATCAAAATATTGGTATATGTATTCGGCATTGTACTTATTATTTTATTTATTTTCTTAAAATAATTATCTATATTCTACGTTGATCTAATAAAAATATTGTTTCGATTAAGTGAATTTTCTGGTTAAGGTCCTTACCGATCTAAGCACCTTTATAACTGTTATGCAACATTTTCATTCACTTTTTTTAATGATGCAATGCAAAAAAAGAAAGAAAGAAAAATTTGCGCATTTGAACCGTAATGATCGCTAATCTGTCTACAAAAAACCGCGAACTTATGCTAATCCGTTGCTAATCCAACCGTAAAAATGGTGGACCGGACTAAAACACTTCTGCACACTCACACACGCACACACACAGATCCGCGGGTGAAAAATCCCTCATTGAGTTGCGCCCTTACCTGGTGGCCATAAAAAGCGAAAAAGAGTTGCCGTTTTCGCATTAAAAGCCAGATTCAGCGAAAAAACGATAGCGAACCGGGTAGGGCAGGGCAGGGCGAACCTCTGCTAAAAAATAGAGAGCGCAAACAGATACAGCCATAAAAGTGTGGAACGCTGTTAATAATATAATGAGCTGGCCGTTTTTTGGCCGCGAACAAAGATGCAACATTTGTCAACAATCCTTTACCTTGCGACCTTCCCATGCGACGACCTTGAGTGTTTTTTATGCGCACTCCGTAAAAAAGTAGCAAGCAGAAGGGCCCATATGACCATCCACCCGCCCAGGTAGTGCCAGGGCAGGTAGAGCACTCCGAGAACGGGTTGCGCTATACATTTTCCGCCTTCTACATTAGTTTCTATTGCCCAAGTGAGAGCGAAAAAAACACACGACGCGTTTTTTATTGCATAATGGTGGCTTCGGCGAAAGCGCAGGCCCAGTACCAGTACCAGGACCCGGTCCAGGCTCAGATCGGTCTTTAGGTTGGGCGAATGTGTGTTTTTTAGGCGCACATAAAACACCATAAACTGTCGTGTAACCCGTAAAAGGGTTCGTGCCTTCATTGTGAATGCGTGTTTTATAATTTCAGCCAAAAAGCAACAAACTAAAGACAAAGAAAATCAGCGACTAATTGACTGAAAGGGGTTTCGGTTATCCGGTTATTGGGGTACGTACTCGCGCACTCGCTGTACACAGTCAAAATTTCCCCGAAATTCACCAAAAACTAACTCCTTGCCTTTGCCTTAATAGTGTTTGCCAATCTTTTATTGCATTTAGCCAGATCGATAGAATGGGTTGACTTCCCAGCCACCGACCAAGAGGTCCTGTCGATGCGGTACTACCTGAAACCCTTTTCGCAGAAATATTTCTATTATTGCATTAACATAAGTACATACTATGTGTGTTCCCCTCTGTTTTAAATATATTCCTGGTACTTATACAAACTTCAACATTGGGAAGGTTTATAAAAATTGTTGTTGTTGTTGCTGTAGATCTTTTATCAAAACATATAAAATAACGATGAAATAAAATAATTATTGAAGTTGTCTTATCTATCTCTTATCTTACCTTTTTGTAGTGTGACTAAATCTAATGTTTCTTTCAGCATATTCCGTCTCTTAAATCTTGTAGATTGTCTTTCGTTATGTTTGAAATATATAATATCAATAACATCTGCAAAATTCTTTTAGTATTTATATCTTATATTTTCGAAAGTCCTAAGGTCTTGATTCCCTGGACTGGGTAGGGAATTAAAAGCCTACATTCCTCAGTACATAATTTCCTATACTATGTAAAATTAGAATTTATATGTGTTCCCATATAGTTTGTTATAATTCCAATACACATCGGATACATCTAAAAAGGATATTTCACTTTGGAAATTTCAATTTGATAGCCAATTTTAATATTATTTGAGAGAAAATGGTATAAGATGATGTCTTTTTGGCAATTTTGGTAATTGTTTGGCCACGTCTGGACGGTTGTATAAGCCTATCAGCCAATTCGGCTGAAGTGGCTTGGGACCCAAGTGGCTAATGCTAATGAGGAAGTAGTAAGGTTTGTAAGACCATAGAGGGACAGATTACGAGTGAGCGGGAGAGAGAGAGAGAGAGAGCGAAAGCGGAACACAGGCTGAGGTGCATTCGGAACGGGTCTAGGAAGTGGACAAGGATTAATCATGTCCGGGTGCCTGGCACAATAGCGATGTGGAGTGTGTTTTGTGCAGTGGCAAAAGACTAACCAGGCCCGATCCCGATGTAGCCCGTTGATGGTTCCTCGCTCACTTGTTGTTTGTTTGCATATGCAAAATGCACAAACAGCAACAGAAACAGACACAGCAACAGACTGAGATGCAGACAAGACACTTGCTGCAGATAATGGCACAGACAAGAGACACAGATCGCCAGATCGGCAGATACTTTTGCTGAGGCCGAGGCCGAGACCTGGTGCAGGTCGAGAACACTTCCGTCACGGAAGTGCCGAGACTAAAAAAGACTAAAGGGACACAAGCGTTAAGTACGGTGTGTGCTGCAGCGTTAGTTTCCGTATCCCAAGCAAATCCTTTTGCTAATTGTTATCCTATACTCTCCTTTTTCTCTCTCTCTCTCTCTCTCACTCTCTGCCGGACGGGGGATCAAATATGCATAATCCCTGCCAAATGCTGCTCAATTATAGCATTTTTTAATTGAGCCAAGTAGGAAGTGAGCAAAAGTGCGGCGAGGTACGGTTCAGGTTGGGTTCATTGATGAGCACGGTGCAGTGAGGCGCACTGATTCGCCACTGCCACTGATTCCAGATGCCAGATAACATTAGCCATCATGTGGCAGCCTATGATAGTCCCGCTCTAATGGCGTATTGCATTACAGTGTCAATTATATTGAGGTTTTGATTACGGGACACTTTGCGGGGTCTAGACAATTTCAATAACTACAACATGTCGCGACTCTTTCTCTCTCTCTCTCTACTTTGTATTATCTGCAAAGATTAAACATTCTGAGTTTGCGCAGCTTAAACAGCGCTGTAAGTTCTCTGACAATCGATTTTGGGATGATCTGTAAATATTTTCAAGTTCAGAAAGAGTTATTAAACATTTTGTGTACTTGAACTCGCCGGGTTCAAGCGATATCAGAGTTCATTTGCTTATCTCTTAATGGCAGATGAGGTGACTTCCCACTTTACCACTCCCACTTCCACTTCCGATTCCCATTTCATACTCTGATGATGGATGCGCACATTGGACCACCCTGCGATGCCATATTATGCACGAAGTCAAAGTCAGGCACAAAAGCATGAATAGTCTCTGAGTACTATTTAAATGGGCACATCTAACCGGCTACTTCCTTACGCCGGCCGCATTGTGACTGTGTTGTCTTGTTTGGCAACGGTGACGCCCCCTTCCCCCCAGGACTGCACTGCACATGGCCAGGCCGAGACAGGACAGCACGACGTGGGAGTAGCAGTTTCTGTGTGCGTCAACGCCCACCACGCACAAATTTAACGGGAAGGCACAAAGAATGCTCAAGAAATGCAACATTTCATGCTGCATCAGAGAAGACAGAGAGTCACAGACGGAGACGAAGACCGAGATGAAGATGGAGGCGAAGGAGGGAAGAAGACGCGGGCAATGGGTCTCTGTCAATGGGTTCGGTTCGGCATTGGCAGCAGCTGACTGCGCTACACACACATGAGGAGTTTTAAAACTGAAAGCAATGAGTATGAAATTGTTATAAGATTATTTATAGTATTTGACTTATTTATTAAATAATTATGCAATTATATTTATGTATATATGGAACACTTTATTTGTAAAAAATAAATATTACACAATGATTATTTTGTATGAATTTATTTACTTAGAAATATGAGAAATATGAGCAAATAAAATGGAATAAAACATTGAGTAAAGAGAAAATTATGTATACAAAAAAACGCCAAAATATATAAATATTTATTTTCAACTCAACTAAACATATATTAAATGATTGGAGTAAAGCATATAATGCGCATAGACAACAATTAATATACGTGTATATTAACTTTGTAATTAACATTTATATTATGAAAACATTTATTTAATTCAATATGAATAATATGTACATATGTTTAATATGATCCGTCTGGAATTCAATTTATATGAATGCACATAACCTCAATATTTGTTGCTACTATATGGTTAAAGCTTAAGACTTTCCAAGCTTTGTATATATATTTTTACAATACTTATAAATGAACATCAATACATTCCACTACTGAAGCTAGCACTATCCACTTTCAGCTTGCCAAAATGCTCGACAGTGTAGGGTATTTTCTGTAGGATTCGTATGGGCAATATGAATTTTGCATGCATCATTCGATTTGATGAACTGTCAACGCTGAGAGGCATTGTCTACTCGCCTGCGAATATCGATGTGTGTGAGAACCGTTCAGATTGAAGTCACATACATGAGGTGCGAGGGAGCAAGAGAGGGAGAAAGAGAGAGAGAGGGAGATGAAGAGATAAGCGGGGTAGTTATGAGGATGGGACAACTACAATTGCAATTGCAACTGTAACTGCGCATCAAATGTGGAATATTTCTCTAATAACTCAGCACACACACAGGACAGTGTGATCCTCATCCGATCCTCACCCCGCACCTCTGTATGGGCATTATAATAACTGTTCCCGTTCCGATTCCCATTCCCCTTCAGCCCTTTCAGTGCACATTTAATTTTATGCATCTCGATGTTGATTAGCTGCCAGCAGCGATTGTCATAAACCGTTAACTTCTGAGCTGTCAGTGGGGAGAAAGTGAAAGAGAGAGAGAGAGAGAGAGGGAGAGAACAGAGGGAGATAGTGAGGGAGTTCATCAAGGCAGGAGTGTGCCGCGGTGCCCACATAAAAAGAGTTATTGAGTCGTTTTATGAGGCCAAAAACGGGAAAAGCAGAGAAGGAGTGGGAGAGGCCGAAAACGGGGAAGGGGAAGAGCTAGACGGGAACGGGGATGGGGTGTGGGGTAGGAGAAACGGGAATTCTCTGGCACAATCTATCAAGCGGAACATTTAACACCTTTTGCAGCGCATTGTTGTCAACGCAAATCCGCCTACAAAACCCCGTTAGGTGGAGTAGCCCGAGGTAAATGGGAAGGGGAAGGAGTCGGAGTCGATGGCGTAGGAGGTGTGGGACTGGGTCAGGTTCGCATTGTTGACCAGACAATTGCTGTCAAAATGAGCAGAAGCAGCAGCAGCAGCAGCAGCGGACCGAATCTTCTCCGTTCTCCTCCCTCCTCCTGTGTCCTCCTGGTAATTGTGTCAATTGTCAATTCGCACGATCTTCGAGTTGATCTCGTCCTTCCTCTAACGGAAGCGTGCGATAAAATCGAAACGGAACGACAAATGGAAAGTCGTCAAGAGAATGGGAAAGGTTAAGAGCGATAAGCCCCGATAAGGTTCTCAGTGCCAGTGCCTTGTTCCGCCTAACTCTTTTAGGCCTTTCTCGCACTGACTCTTGGCCCACTGTCACTCGTAATTTGAGCGTTAACCCTCTAAAGCCGTTGGCCAACACTTTCTGCCTTCTGTTTCGACAGTTCCGAGTTCCGTTCAGCTCCTTTTCTCTCTCTCTGCTTTTTTCACACGAAACTCTAGAAAAACTGCAATCCATGAGATTAAACGGTCTTTATGCGGTTTAATCCTTTTGTCCAACCAGTTTGGTAGGTGGCAAAGTGTGCATCACAATATCAACAAACTACCTCGAGCATTGTTTGCATTTCTTGCAAAAATTATGAAAAATATCGCCAGACTTATGTGTTCTCTCATATTTTTTTGCCTTTCTCTTCTTCTGCTCTTACTCTTGCCACTCCCCACTCCTCCCTATCACTCACTCACTCTCCCTTCGTGGAAGGCCAATGCAAATATTTGGACAAGCACCCAGACACAGACACAAACACAGACAGGTACTCTGACGCTGACTGACTATCTGGCCGCGTCGAGTTAATCTCGCATAATATTACGTGAGTCCTCGCACAAGTGCATCGATCCGTTGAGTCGCCTTTAGGGTCCTTAGTCCGCGACTTAGGCGTCTTTTTAAGCCCCTAGCGATTAGGCGGCCAAGATGGCAGCCCATCTGACTTCTGTCTGTCATAAAGCCAAAACCCAAGCCAGGTTCTTATAGGAGCTGCAGTTTGAAGACAGGCAAATACTCAGCTCAGCTTCTGATTCACGAGAATTGTACAATATACTATATGCCATAGACTTAATGAAGCACACAAGTGTATTTATTATTTATCTCCAACTTTATGTACTCCTAAAGAAACATATAAAAACTAAACTTTTTTTTTAATATTCAAAAACATTATTCACTTTCTGATATAGAGTGTTTGAATTGAATACAAATTCGATGATTTTAATCTCTGTCCTAGTTGTATGTATCAAATATTTCAATATCAATCCATATGGTCAAAGTATCTTTGAGGTTAAATTGCATTTCTGTTCAAACTACATGTATGTATGTTTGGAATAAGGTTTTAAGAGGGCCGAAGGGACGTGTAAAAATTCTAAAATAAACTAGACCCTCGTATAAAGATATATTTTAAGCAAATGTAGTGGTTGTAGCTCATATAAGCGCTGAAGTCTTCTTCATCTTAATGCGAACAGACAGACAGACAGATCAGACGGGCATGTCTATATCGATTCGACTGTTGATGCTGATCAAGAATATATATATATTGTGGGATCTGCTACGCCTCCTTCTTTAGGTTGGCCCAAAGTTATTGTATAATAACCTTCTACCCTAGTGGGTAAGAAACCTTAAGCATATCGATTTCATTGCTTGGATTATTCATGTATATATCTCTAATCATATTCACAATCACTTACGTTTATTTGGTGACTAAATAAGCTAACCTATGAATAACCACATTCTTCATCAATTCTTTAGTGCCTCCATTTCCTTTGGCCAAACGTTACGCCATTTTGCGTTGCTCTCATGTCGAGCATATCGTAAGTGGAATATCGTAAGCCGGCAGTCGCAACAGCCTCAGCCTCAGCTGAGCACAGCCAATCAGCGGGCACAGGCGGAATACAATCGAAACGCCAACATTACCAACAACACCACCACCACCACCACCACCATCAGCATCGCAGTCATCTCTACTTGAACTTCATTTTGTGCGGAGCCAGAAACGAAAACGAGTTTCGGGCGCGAGACTTCATTAAAGATGCGCCAGGAAGGGGCTTAGGGAAAATGTGACAGCTGTAGCAGCTGACCCTCGTTGCGCCCCTCTGCATTGCCCATTGTCCATTGACCGCAGTGTGTGTGTGTGAGTGTGTGTGGGTGTGTGGGTGAATAGATGTGGAGCTGCTGTGCGGCTCGCATTTAATAAATAAATAGCAGGAGACAGCAACGCATCACAACGCAGGCATTTTCATTACTAGGGAGAGTGCCAGAGTCACAGCCAGACTTCAGACTTCGACTTCAACTACGAGTCCGAGTCTAACCCAGATCTCAGGCCAGGGGCTGAAAATCAGAGTGTCCAGTGAAAGGGCGAAAGGGTTGCGCCTGCTGCTGCTGCTGATGCCGCTGCTGCTGTTTGTTGCTTAATGATAACAAACCGGATGCTCGTCTCGTGATTAAAAAGGCGAGCTGAGCAACGGGGTGTGCCAAAGGGGGGAGGGGGTGGAGGGTTGTGCGGGTGTACGTGGTGTGTGTATGCGTTGGTTTTGTAGCCGCAATGCTGACCGCTGTTTTGGTCACTTTTGGCAATTTCCAACAATTGTTGTCAATTCCCATCGTCAACCCTTTTCGCGCCGCACTTCCATTAAGTCCGCAATTTCATTGTCTCGATGGGGGGGGGAGGTGTTTGGAAGAGAAGAAGAAAGAAGATGGAGCGGGTTGTGGGTGGTTTTTAGTTGACCCTTTGTTATATGTCCGCACGAACACCACGAACGTACATTCATCAATTTGGCGCGTTGACACATTTATAGCGCAGACATCCCGTGAATTAGTTGGCTAAAATTGGGTTGCCCAAAGCCCCCGTCGCCCCCACCCCGTCAGTCAACTACGACACATCCCTTAACTTCCGTGAGCCAAAAACGAGGGGGGGCTGCCAATCGATTTGGCTCCGGCAGACCTGTCTAGCAAAGTCTTGATGGTTTTTCGTAATCTCAGACTTGAAATGACCTCATAACATGGTTGCGGTGACAAGGTTGAGGCTTTGTCAGTACCCTAATTGCTAAGGATAACACTATATCATATATATGTATTTTATATTATTAATACATTATTTATGTTGATGATAAAAGTGTCTGATCGACATATATAACTAAATCTATAAGTTTTTACTTCTGCTTTCTCTGAAATCGAAATCATTTGATGATTCTTTCGATCGTGGGATTGTCGCCAGACTGGGTTAATAAGATCTTAACCACATACACCTGTTGTCACTGACATCCAGTATTTCAAAGGGGATCTTAAGATATTTGTCAATAAGGCAGAAATTCGAGTACTCGAATATCTGTTCAATATTATAAGATAATCGCTGCGGGCAGCCATAATTTTGTGGCCAAACAAGAGAGATTGATCCGCTCGGCTGAATCGGCTGTGTACGATTCCGGGTTCTCCTTCTTCTTTTTTCTCCTTGGCCGGACCTCGGTCCGCACTTCCTGCCTGCACGGCCCTTTCATTCGCTTATCTTTTTGTCATTATCAAGAGCGAAAATGCACCATTTGTTTGTCCAAATAGAGCAGCGAGGCGTATCACTTGCACTGCAGAGAAATGAAAGAGTTTCCATCGGGGCCATTCACAATGTTTGTGGATACTTTTTCTAGACTCTGGACTCAAGATGCTAACTGGAAATGAGTCGAGTCGACCCAGCGCTATTGTGTGGACTGTCAGCAAGGATAATTAGTTTAGGGTTTTCCAGCAAATTATGTGACAAAAGCGCGACTGTACGACTCCCTCTCCCTAGTCCCGATGCTAATGATCATCGGTTCCGGTCAGCATTGGCCAGTCTTGCCTATAACTAACACATTTGCCACAAGTTGCCAGTTGATTAATGAACTTTCGCTGCATTTGCATTTGGCAACTAAATCTGTTCGCTTCATGTTGCGTTCTCTGTTATTTGAGGCGCTCGATTTACAACGCATAATTAGAGAGTGTCTCAGAATGGGACAGGGACCACTTACTGCGGGATTGTTCGAGCTCACGAGCCACGCGAGAGGTGTCCCTAATTGTTGTTGGCTGTAGAACAGTTAGTAGTGCGCAGAGGAAGCTAGGATTGCACCGATTTTGTGCCAGACTAGACTATTCAGTGGGCTCTAGGTTTATTTAAATTTTCAGCTCAATCTGTGTGCAGCAAGCTGAGTTACTTGGGCACCTTCCTTCCCTGGGCACAAGAGTCATTTATCATGGCAAAAAGGCCAACTCATGCTTAAGTGGAATGCAGCTTAATGAGCCGAGGCGCTGCTGCTGCTGTCCAGTGTGGTCAGCAGCTGAAAACCGGGACACACACTCTGTCCAGCCATGTGTTTGTGTCCGGTGAAAGAAAGGATTCGGAATCGGATTCGGATGCAGACTGGCAGCCCAAGACTCGAAGCCGGCAACTCGTCTGCATTGAATAAACAAACGCCGCACACATCCTCATTAATCTCGAGGGGGCGTATTCTGTGCTCGCGCACGCGCTCGTCTGGCGTGAATGGGCAATGAAATCCTTTGGATTGGGTTCGAATTTGGGTATTGCTTTCTTTCTTTCTTTATCCCTGTATGCGTGTGTTTGTGTGTGTCTCTAATACACAACATATTGTAACTTTATGTTCCAGCAGAAACTGCATAAACTTGTGAGTTTTGTTATTCCTACTTGAATGAAATGAAACATTTCCGATTTGGTTTTCGGAACTCGCATTCGGTCTTGGACTCAGTCTCGGACTCGGGTCCAAAACCAACATGGGCAACTACAGATATTAAGTGGGCACGTGTTTCACTTCTGCTTGGCCTCCGCTCGAGTCCCGATGGATTCAACAGTGCACACAAACGATTTGTTTTTCTATGACCAACAGGCCCTTTGGGCCTGACATCGCCATCGGTATCGAGAATCGGTTCGTCATCTCGTCAGTCAAAATGTAAATTTGCTGCCTGCGTTTGTTTTTCAAAATAAATATTTGTTGTTATTTGCTTAAGCGAAAAATTTGTGCCTTCTCTTCTGGGGAACAAAACACATCGATCGACACAGGCGCCAATGATGCCCCGTGCCCAGTGTGCCACAATCGTGTTCCTAATCCTTTACAGATGCGGCTCGAAATCTACGCTAGGCATTCACGAGTGTTATGAGTATGCTCGAACTTGGATATGACTATAAATGGATGGGAACCTTGTGAAAGCTCAGTGATTATAAAAAAAGCCTTATAGCAACCACAAATCAATCTGGGAGGAAGCAAAGGACTTCGATTTTGATTGCATGATCTATTTAGCTAATTTCAACAAAGGATGACATACTTTATTAATTTGGCGACTTTGTGGACATCTAAGTAAATAAGTTAGAAAAAGTACATATTATATAAATAAGTAGTACGTTCTATTTAAGTAGAAAATATATAGGAATTGGAATGGGAATTGGCATTTATTGTTTGAAATTTTGACAGTGCAAATATTGGCATTCCTTCGAGAATTACTTGACTGGGTTACCAGATAGTCTATGAAAATATGTTGCATATATTTTATTATCTTCTCAGTGACATTTATATTTTGTTTGGTTTCTTACTAGTTGGTAATACCAATACTTACTTATAAGTACCCATGGAAAAGAAACAACTTTGGATCCTCATTCGGATATAAAAATAAATCTAAAGTTCTGAACAATAATGGAATAAAGTTAATAAACAAACACGAAACTGTTGATTTCGACAATTGTGTGAGCTCGACTATAACTAAAACTATTACCAAAAATGAGATTAAAGGTTTTAGGGCTTAAATTACGCTTGAAACTAGGCTTTTATCCATTACCGGGGGCGTGGCAAAAATCTTGAGTAAACTTGATCTACGCGCAATGTTAAGTCATACTATTAAAAAAGCTAGTTGTCCTAGCTCTCATAGTCTTTAAGATCTAGATCAGATCTAACAGGAAGCGAGGCTGACATGGCTTTATGGTCTGCGCTGTAGATGCTGATTAAGAATATATAACATATAATTTGTAGGCCTGTGTACTTTCATTTTTGATTATCACAAGTCATAAACAAGAATTGATATTTGTGATATGCCCATCTATATGCCTTAGCCAAGTATATATGCCAATATCTGTTTCAATTTATAAGTTTCTTCGTTGCTCAATAATTATATACAATGTATTAATTTTTCTACAATGAAAGAAAATCATAATCGATACATTATCTTTAGATTATGGGCATCAGTGGCATCGATAACTGGCGCAATAAAAAACGCGGGCAATAAAAAAACCACGCTCTCTTTGTAGAGCGGGAATCCTTTGTGTCATGCTGCGGGTTCTGTGGTCCAGCGATATTTGCATAAGCCAGTTGTGTTTAACGGGAATGAGAGCAGGCCGCATGCTGCAGGAGAAGGAGGCAGGAGGCAGGTCAGGGCAGGGCGGACAGGTCAGACATTTGATGGAATGTTCGGTAGTGTCTTCGCTGTGGATTAGACTAATTTTTAAATAGAATTTCAATCTGTTCGCTTCACACGTTGCCCTTGCTCGAGCTGTGGGCGTGTGCGTGCCACGGATTTCAAACACAGACACACACAGACACATGCACAAGCATACACACAGACACACACACGCACAACACACATATGCAGCATGACGAAAGGTAAATTTTGTAAACAATTGTGCTAATTAAGCCAGCCCAATAAAAATCGGCTCAAAGGCGGATCAGACGGGACCGGTCCCGGGCCAGATCCTCGGCGATCCTCGCGCAGGTCGCGCACTTGAACTAAATCCGGTAGCTTAAACGAGTTAAAGGAACTTGAACGGAACTTAATCCCATAAATTTGGGAAAAATACAATTTTAATCAGGTTAATTCGGGTGTAGCGCGCTGTTGCATGTGCTGCCTTCGGACACGGGTCGTACGGGACCGCGACGCGGCAGGTAGCCGTGGGTGGGCGCGGCAGGGCGCGGCACGGCGCAGCGAAAGGATTAGTCCAGACGGGCGGATTTACGCGAGAGCAGTTGTCGTTCGGCCAGATTATGAATGCGCGCCTGCGACATTTTAATTTAATCTCAGATTATGCACAAGACAATCCGGGGAGCGAGCCCCGGATCAGGAACGGGATTAAGCTTAAGCCAGCAGTTTGCTCGTATATTGCCAAATACTCGGCCTGAGCTGAGCTAGTTTCGATTTATTGTTGCGCGCTCCTTATTGCAAAAGTTTCGCGTAAATCCGGCGATTACCGCTAACGGTAACAGTTGCCGACGCTACCAGGCAACCATTATATGACCAGTACCCGGCACAGTTCCCACACACACGCATACAAACATATATAGAGACACTCGCACCCACTACCGAATTTACTTAGGCAAATTTGTAGGTCAATTGAAAAATTACTTGATCAGCCCGATCAGCGGGATTATCTGCTCTGCTCTGCGCTAGGTTTGTTAAGGCCTAGTTCAAGCCCTCTTAAAGCCTGAACTTTTGCCAAAGTTATGAAGGGCGCGATCCGGTGCGATCAGGGCTGCGATCAGGCGTGAGATTAGGTGTGAGATTAGGCGACCGAAATGTTCGCTGTGACTTAGGCCTTGTAAGTTAGTATCCTATTGACCCATTCTATGAATTCTGAGTACAGAGTATAGTATAGAAAAAAAATATGTATATTTATTTATAATATATGAAATGAGTAAAGGGATCAACTGTAGTAATAATAAACATATTAGCCGAAAAAGAAGTGAAATAGACAAGAAGAAGAGTAGAACTGTTTTTTAGCAAAGATAAAGAAGATCGTATGGATCGTATGATCCTCCATTCCAGAGAACAGAAAATCTTCTTTTCGGCGTGACACGTGCTCGGCGAGCGGTTGGCGTGCGATCTTTCGATCGGTTAATCAAACGATCAATCGATCGTGCCGCCTCATAAAGGATTAAAACGATGAGTAAACGAATTTTCAATTCCCAATGCCGATTTGCAGTTTCTGCGATATGTCAACAGCGATAGCGAGGTGTGTCCCGCCGCAGGCGAATCGGATGAGATCAGGGTCCACGATCAGCACGATTCGTGAAGGGTTGAAACCGAGCCCCCGTCACAAATGCCTGAATTCTCACCTGCCCCGTACACGATCTTCTGCCATTGGAGTGTGCTCTACACGTGGACAAACACACACAAATACACGCGTAGACACAGACAAACACAAACACAGGGGGAAACACACAATTGGCTGATGCTGAGACTGTTGTTGCTGTTGCTGCTGCTGCGGCTGCTTCTGCTGTTGCTGGCGGCACACGAGCGTCCTTTTGTGCGGTTAACGCCCGCCCGTTGTTTTTTGTCCATCTTCGGGATCTCTTGACATTTCCACAATATGCCAGTTTGATCTCTTTTTTAAGGGAACAGTGATTGCAGGAGAATGATGTTGTTCCTTACGGATTATCTGGATTGACGCATCTTTAGCGCTCACCTACAAGGGTTATGCATCATTCTTCGCCTTGACTTGACATTTGAATTCCTTATTCTTGAAAAACAACTGTGAAGAATGCGACGCAAAGCAATTAGATCGTCCTACAGTTGTTCACGTTTTGTTTCCTTTCTACATAACGATCGATCCCTGAGGACTGGAGCTTAGTAGCCTTAAAAAGTGAGGAAAGAGCATAAGAAAAGGACCCTAAACTACATTTTTATAATGTCAGCGCCATTTCGGATAACACAATAACGCAACGCCATTTTGTGGTCATCTGATGATGAGATGCGGTTAGGCAAGGGTTGTACCAGTCTGTATTACCGAAGGGGGTTGAAATTTCCACACCAACGGGGTTGTGTTTCGCTAACTTACAGTATGTAACGTCGATATTAATGCAACCAACCCCCAAAAGCGGAGCCACGTGTCAAAAATTAAGCAAACCGTTTGACAATCGTCATCAGAACCCATCTTAGGACACCCTGCAGGACAATTGCAATTGACAGTTTCCCCGAACGGTGCAGGCAAGCCTGAATAAACAGTCTTTAGTGCATTCTATTCGAGTAACCCCTTGAATTTATTTTTAAACGCAGATTGCAACTTGCCTTAACAACTCACTGACACCTTGAGACATCAATACTTATGAAGAAGGGAATAATATAATAAATGATAATAAATGCACGAGTTTTTAAGCGATACGTTGCAAGGAAATACAAAATTATACCCTTTTCAATTGGCGATACGATTGCCAAAGTTATTTAAGTCTTGTAGGTTATAATATAAATATAAAACGATTGTTCCCATCCCCTTTTGCTTACTTATATCCAGGCTTAATAAAACTTGCTACATTTTGTGAAAGTTAAATTTCAATTGAGGAAGTTGTTAAAATATTCAAGTCTTACGTTTTTAAGAAATGGGAAGAATATATTGTACTATATCGGTATCTTGACAAACAATATAAGTTTTTATGCAACAACTTGAATTATTCCTTATTTAGTTAAGTTAGTATATACCCACAACATATATAACACATTTGATAAACCTTTGGAAAGTACCATGGAATTCGTTGGAGGGTGTGGTAATTTTATTATGTTTCGAACGAAATGAAAAAATCAATGATCAACATAACCGATATATGTATGTAAAATAATATATTTTAAAATGTAATCAACCTACGAGTATAACTTTTATTACTGGTATGTTACGTTACTGCATATAACTGATTCGTACCGATTATATTTTTCAATTTCGAAACATTGGGACAGAGGAAATAGGCTCTCACAGTAAAATTTCTTGACGAATATAGACAATATTCGAAAGTAGAAATATCAGCCATAACTTATGGTGCATGTGTAACTGTGCATGTCTTGTATGTGTTCTTCCTTGCCAACAGATCACTATATCTACCCAATGTACAAGATTAATTACTTCTGCTGCAAGTTTAGGTGAAAGTAATGTTCCGCAGGAGAGTGATGAGAAAAGACTTCTCCCTCCCGCTGAGTTGGGCACATCTTCGTCCCACGGTCATTGCATTTGGCTTAAATTGTGGTCAAGATGATTGCCCAGATCTCGGAGATGAGATGTGTGAACATAATCGCAAGACTATGCGACTGCTCGGCTTGCTAATCATTTGTCATTTAGCAAATTTTACAGTTATTACGAAAAAACAAAGCCTGACGACGGGTTCAACGGAAGTACAGACGTGTCCTACAGCATGACCAGTGCTTATCGCGCATGCGTGCATGTGTGTGTGTGTGTGTGTGTGCCAACTTTATTGATAAAAATTATGCACGCTTAGGGGACAAAGGAATCTGTCCGCATGTTAGCCAACTTGACTCAGCAAAAAATCAGCGAACGATGCTAAAACAAAGGACAGAACAAGGAGAAGGCAAACACAGAAGAAAAGTAAACTGTCACCGTCTCCGTCTTCGGGCTCATCTGCTGTCATAATGGCTCAATCAGGCAGTCGGCATGCTAACGGTCAGCGGGGTTAACGGTAACGCTGCTTGTTCCTGTGACCATTGTTGACCGACTGTCGGCTGTATTTTCTCGAAAGGATTTTCTTGTGGTCAACGCAGAGAGATGTCATCTTCGGAATCGCTGTCGCTGTCGGCACACATGAAACGATGCCCCGATGTGTTTGCTTAACTGTATTCGTGCCGGGAACCGTTAGCACAGACATTGATCAGAGCCGGCACGGCAAAATTCAAGATCTTCCCAGTCCTCGTGGGACATGGCAGAATTCTGAGTTTCGCTCGTTTCATATTTTCTAAAAGTGAATAAAACCCCTTTCAAATGACTTTTGCAGATTCAGTTCGTTATCCAGATCATTGAGAGATCGTCAATTAAATTCAACTTTATCAACTATCAAGAAAAACTAAGACATTTTCATTAAAGAAATAATATGAGAACTATATATATTTGATATGTTAACGAGTTTCTTTCAAAGATAAGTATCTTTCATAAGTAATATTTATGATTATCTTCATTATAATGCGTGAACTCATCCTTGTTGAACCTGATCAAATTTCAGTGACATATCCCTGAATCTCTATATAGTCATAAGTTTAATGCAGTTGTAGTAGGTGATATTCCAGGGATCCAGGGCTGACAACTTTGTCAGTGTGAAATCTCTTCAGGAAAGTGGCATGGCTAAGTAACGCCCATTTCAGCTAACGATTATTTGGCATAAAATTCCTTCTCTCTCCCAGAAAGTAAGAACCTACGAACAGATTCTCAAAAAAGGATTTGCTTGCTAAAGCGTAAAAATGCCGTTAACAATTTCTTGGCTCGCCCCAGGACACCTGAGCTCGCAACACGGGTCCGAACCTGCACCGCCCTTGTCCTGTTGACTTAAGATTACGACAAGACAAGTAGATCCAGTCGAGTCCAAGTAAGGCCACTCGACGACGGCTGAGTGTCTTGTGCCTGTTCCTCGGCTACTTACACTAATCCGGCTGAGCTGCATAATTTTCCATAAAAAAAATAATGGTGCATAATAAAAACAATGGATTGTGTTGAACAATTGAATGATTGGACATTTGTTACAGGTTACAGCAGAGGAAGAGAGAGAGTATAAATCTAGTGGTTCTTCAGTTCATCAGTTCTTCTTGATGACATGTGCCAGGTCGTAGACACCGCGCACCGCCTTCAGCTTCACACCGGGCACATCCTGCAGACGTCCAACGCGACACAGCACAATGTTGTGCTCCTGCAGATTGTGTCCGATGCCAGGAATATAGGCCACCATCTCTTTGCCGGTGGACAGACGCACCAGTATGCACTTTCGATTGGCCGAGTTGGGTTTCTTTGGCTTCTTGATCAGTGTCTTGAGTACGACGCCCTTGGCAAAGGGTTTCCCATCCAGTGGCTGACGTGGCGGCCTCTTCTTAATGTGTGGACCAGTGCGGTGCATTTGGTTCAACGAGGCCATGCCCCGCAGTGCCATGCTCACATAGCTGTTCTGCAGTGCCATGTTCACATAGCTGCTCTGCAGCGCTGCAAATATATAGAAATGAAAACATGAACACAACTGTACTAATTAAAATTGCACACATATTGAAAATGGGCAGCTATGCGAGCGGCTTAAATTATTTGACAGACCAAAGATGACAGACAGACAGAGAGACAGAAAGAGAGAGAGAGACAGCCACACAAAAAGGGTCAGACAGGACAGTTGGACAACGGATTCGACAATGCCCATTGGCCTTTTGTTGTGGCTAATCTCTGTGAAAATCGCAAAATATTTGTTGTGCTGCACCCACACACTCACACATAGGTATATCATATTGTGTATGTGTGTGGATGCACGGATTGGCTCGCCAAATAATTGCAGCCAAATGACGCGCCATGGACAAAGACTCTACTCAAGCCTTTTATGATTGAAAGAGTGTGCAAGATGCATTCACAAAGCCTTTCATCATTGACGGGGGTTGTCTTCCTCTATATTCCCCTTGTTTCCAATGCCTTCTTGACCACGCTGGCACACAGGGCGCGGGGGCAGCTGGGACAGTTATATACGGTACTGTACTGTACGCTGCATGCAAATCTAAAACAGGGATCGGTTTTAATTAAATGCCACACACACCCGCACACACAACAGGTAACAATGAGCTAGCATGGGAACAAAGCAGTTCAATAACAGATTGATTCTATTGTGTGTCGCGATCCCGAACTGACCCAACACAGGACACGCTCACACCTGTGTCCCTCTCTCCCTCTGTGTGTGTGTCCCTTTTGTGATTGTGTCGGTGTCATGCAAATTATTATTGTTCGCAGATTGACAGCATGTTATGTGGCCGAATTTTAATTAAAAATGGGACACGCACATGAGAAAATGACTGTGAAAATATTCACACAGGGTAGAAAGGACGTGGAAAAGGGGTTGTGGAAAGTGGGGGTAAGGAAATACCAGAAGCAGGCCGGCCACGCGCACACCTCCACTCTTGGATCGCGGATCGAAAGAGTTGAGATCGAAGGCAAACACAGTTTAACAAATCATTGTCCACGTCGGGAGGAAGGATCAATAAATAAACAGAAAATACGCGTAGTCATTGGAAAAACATGCGCGGGTGGCTCTGGCCAAACATAAGGATGCGCAAATAGGCAGGGTGGCTGCGTATGCATATGAGTGTGTGTGTGTGTGCATCAACTGGACTTACTGCTTACTGGGACGGCTGCTAAAAATATAGTAACTACTTACTTGAGTGTCAATTAGAATCGGTGTAACTTACCTTGTGTCGTCAACTGTTTCGTAACGTTGAAAGTTTGCCGCAAGAAATTCATGTTATTACCGCAGGGGACTCTTCTCCAAACGAAATGCGTGCAAGAGTTGAAAATTGATTACTCCAGTGATAAGAATTTAGTTCGAAGTTATGTTAAAAATCGCTTAGAATAATAATAATAAAACTGCAGGCTAATATTTAATGGGCTGGCATGCCGTCCCGGCCAACTGAACAGCTGATTGCTTCAGCAGCGTTGCCACCTAGCAGGGGTGTGCGATGATTCGTGCTCGTGTCAAGTTATCGATATATTTATATTTTAAATGGTTTGTGAAAAAATAATTCTTTATTTACGTCTAATAAATTATATTGCAAATGTTAAATGCTACTTTTGGTTATTTCTAAAGTTGAAGGCGTCGGTGCCGGCATGGAGGCACCGGAGATCATATTACGTGAGGGGAGCATTCGTGGCCCCCCTGTATCACCGTGTGCCTTTGACCGCTTAGGCAATGTTGCAGCACGCAAGTAGGGATTGTCTATGTTGGGATTCTCCAGTATAGCTTTGTTTGTTGTGGAGTTGGGTTTGATCTCAAGCTCAGGTTTCTCCTCCTTCGATTTGTCACCATCTAGTTCCTCATTGTCACTGTCACCCTCCTCGCCATCCTCTACAAATAATTAACATATGAGCGATCAGGGAAATAGATAAATAGTTCTTCACATGAGGACAAACAAACCTTTGCTTGGCGCATCTTCTGTGCGGTTGGCCACCAGGTAATGATACTCCAACTCTTCGAAATCAAAAACTTGGTCAGTGGGATTTAGTGCCGCTGCGTAGGCCGGAAACGCGGGTTTGCAGGCAATCACTGTGGGGTCAAGGAATTAATAAAGTATGGATAAGGTTAAACTCTGACTAATCACTTACGTGGAAACATGTTATCTTCGGTGGGGAAGAGGTTGTTCGTTTCAGAGGTCTTGCACAGGAATTTGGTCAGTGCCTTCTCCACATCCCGCTTCTGGCTGGCGGCTTTCTCGCGTATCGCCTCGTACTCAGTGACGGGCTGCTTGTGGGTGGGCGTGCGAATGTAGGCGTGAGGATCTGGCATAGCAGGAAAGAAGCTAGGCACATAGTGGGGATGTGAGGCCTTGGTGCCAGCCTGAAGCAAGCTCAATTGCCGCTGCTGCGTTTGCTGTGGTGGTAACGGAATAGGCGTGTGATTGCAGCGACGTACGTAGGGCTCCAAACTGCTGATATTGATGCCCATGTTGATTAACGCCAGGCTTACGTCTCCCACAGTGGGCATGGTGCGTCCTCCCAGTTCGCAATAATTATGCGCTGAATTGCCAATCTCCACAATCACTAAAATAAATAACAAATGTAATGTAGCTCAAGTTCTCGGGGTACGAAAGTAATGTAACCAACAGGCCTGCATCATTTGCGTTAACGTTTCCAGGCATTGGTTGCTGGCCAAACCAGCTCCTTTGTCCAGTAGTAGTTGCGACACAGCTTTATTAAGCAAACGCCGATAGGCATCAATGTTTGGTATAGTAACTGCTTCCACTTTTTCCATTTTAGTTCAAAATATACTTAAAATTGCAAAGAAAGCATCAGGTTGAAGTAATGTTGTTGATGTTATATCGATATAAAATATCTCACAATACTCAATTTCCATATCGATAACACTGTAGACAACCAAATATCGATATTAGTCTCAAATGTATGAATTTAAATAAAGAAGTCTTAAATTGCATAAAACAAAAATATTGGAATAAACTTTGAATAGTTATAAGAATATTAAAAATATTTTATTGTCTTATTTATTGCTTAGCATAAATAATCGATTAGCGTGTCAGCTTACCCCACAACAGATTCCGTTCCCATGGGAACAGTCACAGTGATTTTATTGAAATCGTTTGTCAACAATGCGGCCACACTGTTTATGTTAGTTGATGTTAATAACCACAGCTGACGAGACGTGCGGGCGGCGGGCGCTGTAGTCTCTTTGTTTTTTTTTTTAATGTGTTCTAACAAAACTGCAATTGTGTATTAAAATAACAACAAGACAGACAATAGATGAATCGCTGATGCACTTCTATGCCAAAGTACAAACAGTGCAAAAGGTATGTACAAATTGTACTCTGTACACAATGTACACACATTAATTAATTTGTATTGGAGCTGCTGCTGATGCGCTGCTCTTGTTGTCTGCAGTACTCGACGTAACGTAACGTAACGTTCTTCTGTATTAGGCACTTAAAGTTCAATTTCCATCTTGCAAGAATGAAATGCATAATTAATGTATGCGTGTGTGTGAGTGAGTATGTGCATGTGTGTGTTGTGTGTTCTGTGTGCGGCATTTTGATGCTGACGCCAAAGCTTGTCAAGCTGTTAATTTTAAGTTATGCGCTAGGGAATTTATGCTTATAATTTGATTTTCTAGCATGTAAGAGGGGGAATGGAGGGGAGGGGAATGTTTCTATTTTCGTGTTGCGGTTGTGAAATGCGCCCAATTCCCCCTTGCATTAACAACTCTGCGTACGTCCGAGCGGAGAGGAAGGAGGAGAATAAAAGAGAGTGTGCAGAGTAGATGCGGGGGACAGAGAGAGAGAGTTAGTAATGTTATATACGAGGGTCGTTTGATAAGTCCGTGACTTTTTGAATAAAATATATTTTTTTCGTCAAAGAAGCGTTTTATTTCTCAACATAATCTCCTTTTAGCTCTATACATTTAGTCCAGCGTTTTTCCAATTTTTTTATTCCTTCCAAATAATAGGTTTTCTCAAGGCCCTCAAAATAGTCGTTTGTTTCTGTGATGACCCGAATCTCTTACCGCCGAGCCATTTCTTCATGTTTGGAAACAAAAAATAGTCACAGGGGGCTAAATCTGGAGAATATGCTGGATGGGGTAGCAGTTCGTAGCCCAATTTATGAAATTTTGCCATGCTGACACGAAATTCACTTTTTTCCATTTTCGTTAAAATTCACGAGATCGTCTGCTTTCAATGCCTATAAAACGCAAACCAAAAAACGCAGCTTTCTCAAAATTTTACAGTCAGCTGTTAATCGATAACTGCTGACAGGAGCAGTGTTGTATTTAGAGCAGGTGCGCGGCAAATACAAAAAGTCACGGACTTATCAAACGACCCTCGTATGTACTCTTCTTGTAACGGCTGCTGCTTTTGCTTCGCTTCTTCGTTCATTCTTTGGCCCTTGGCAAGTCTTTCTTTCTTCTTTGTTTTGCACTTTACCCCTGGCGGGCTAAAGCGACTTTCCCTCCTCCCGCTCCTACACTCTTGTTGTACTCATATTCGGCGACGTCTACCCTCTCCCATCATTTACGGCCTTTAAAATTTGCTTTGTTGCGTTTCTGAATTTACCAGTCTGCGATGACTCAAAGCCCGCTCTCTATGAATGAGAGATAGTGCATGTGTGTTTGTGCGTCTGTTTATCTCGGGTATTTTATTAACACCTTGACTCTTGACTCTTATCAGAATTGCAATAAATAATCAGTCACAACTCGTGGAGATTCAAACAAACAGTGGGATGCTAATCTAATGCTACTTCCTCCTCCTTCTGGTATTTTACCTCACTCTGTGCACAGTGTGTAAACAATCATTGAAATGTACGTGAACATGAAAATATTGCCAAAGTTTATTTATTTATGTTCGAATTATTTGCTAATAGATTATTTTCATAATTAAATGCATTTCAACTTTGATTCATCCGCGTATATTGTTTATAGACGATGACGTAGCTCTTTCTTATCTAAACACACAAACACAAATTGAAATTCAATTCGCAGAAATGCTCAAAATAAATAAAGAAGAAAACCAAATTACATATACCCTTGAACTAAGTGAAAATTGCAATATTAGAAACAAAATAATCTCTTTTTCAAGGCAATAAATATTTTCAGAGCGCTTGAGAACATTTAGAATGATCTTAAACATTTTAGTTTATGGTCTTAGATAATCTTAAATGACACGAGTCACCAGTTAAAGTATTATCGACTACCTGAGCATAACTCAAACACAACCTTGTGAACTGCAAAAAATCATATAGTTTATACTATGTAATTATATATAACTATGCCTGTAAATAAAAAAACATTTCGAATTTTAATTTCCCGAGTCAGAAAGATTATTGCAGAGATTATTATTTAATGGGAAAAAAAACATTTTATGCGGGTCAACATACTCAAAGAATCAAATCATTAATCGTTTACGTGTTGCTTGAAACTTTTCAGTGATTTGGTTTTTAATACCCTTGGGTATAAGAAGTTTGCAACATAACTCTTCGAGCCTATAAAGTAGCCTTGTACAATATATTTTGAACTACCCATTTTTGTTATTTTTCATGATATTGTAACCAAATGGGCATGCCAAAGGCAGCCTTTCTTTCTGGTTTTTTTATAATGTGGTGGCAATTAATCAATTCCTTTAATCAGTTCTGTAAAAATACATTTATCTGCAAAATTTTCACTTTAACTGAATAAGAAATAATTCTGTTATTTTAATTTTGGTAATAATTGATAAAGAATTCTATAGTTAGACTCTACTTTATCGTTAGATACCTTACATATAATTTCTAATAAGAACCAGAAGAAGGAAGGGAAATCACGTGGGGTTTCTTTGGTTTTGTTTTCACCTTTTCTACAATATGCGTAACCGAGGGACGTACATATGCATGTGTATGTGTATGTGTACATACATGTGTCAGCGTGTGCGAAAAGAGAAACTTTTACCGGTCTCGGTAGTGGCAGTGGCGTAAACAAAAGATTTTTGTACGTACAGATGTACGCAAGTTTTCATAGGGGAACATGGAAAGAAGCAAGAAGAAGCGGGAACAGAGTGCAAGGCTTGTTATTGTAATTGTTATTGACTTCTGAGGTTGCGTTTGCGTTATCGCATGAATCAGCATTTGGAAATGCCCACAAATGCGAATCGATTGCAATGGAAGTTGCTTATGTTGATCGTTCCGTTTAGCTTAACTTAACTTGTCCCAGCAGCATCGGAGCGTATGAGTAATGTGGGTTTCCCCCTAACTGTCGCTAAACACATCTTTGTCTCTTTGATTTTTACAGAAAGAAAAACAGCAAAATAGTAAGAGCAAAGCAGTGTAGAAGAAAGACCAGACAAGGAGAGCCGGGTGAATCAGTCGCCGGCTAAACAACAAAAGCAACAACATGAATAAGGCCGACAAACACATCCAGAGCGGATCAAAAGCTGTCGCCGGGGGCAATCTTGCCCTGTTGCTCGGCTGTTCCCCATTGCTTGCTGACGCGGGACCTGCTGCAGGAGCAGCAGGCGCACCTGCTGGCGGTGCAAACGGTTCCGCAACCAGCCCCATGAATGTGTTCAACTCGATCATGAGCTTCCTGCCGGACAATCGGCCCATCACTTCACTGCATATCGTCGAGGACTATGAGCGGTAAGTGAGATAAAGATAATGAACTTGTCTAGAGTTCATAACTATATAGAAATATATATATAGTAGATAAAACAATTCTCAATTCTTTTTGCAGTTGCCCAAAGAATTTTAATGCCATACATCGCACCTACGATCAGGATGCCGATGCCGATCTGTGGCGTGACTATAACATACTCTTTGGTCGCCAGACCACGCGCTATCTATGCCTATCAAAATCCGAGGGCCTGCCGGAATATGTTGTAGAGACACTTAAGTATGTGTGTGTGTGATTCTTCTCCAGTAAACCTACAAATAACTTTTATTTCCTTTTCGCAGAGTAATTGCCGAGAAGGTACCGCCACCCAAGGAGTTCTCCCTGCTGTCTCGCACAGCAGACACTGATCAGAAGGCTTGGCGCAAACGTCAAATCGCCTACAAGCTATCGAAACGCGGTACTGTCACCCAGGCCGTCACTGACATAATACTCTGCTCTAAGCTAAAGATTGCGCCTGATGGCTTTAAGCTTGCCGGCGACATAAATGGAGTCTTGATTTGCTATAAAACTGGTGCCATTCCGGTGCGTCTGCCGCCGCCTGTGCCTGTTTCTTTGCCTGCAAGCACCTGTGAAGTGGAACAGGCACTCAATCGTCTCAATTTGCGGGGCTCACGTGGGCCGGTAGGTCAAGTTCATTCGCAATCTTGGAGACATTCCTAATTAAAGCTACTCCATTATAAAGCTACCACAGGTGCCTGCAGCTACTACTGAGCATCACGATTATGAGGAAATACAGGCGCATTACCAAGTCAACTCGCCACAGCGTCCGGCACCACCACGTCCAGCATCCATGGCTGCCACAAGCACTGGCCGCACCGCTGGGTATGGAGGCACTGGTACCTTGGGCACCTATACCGAGCTGGAGGGCGTGCCATTTGCCCTAAATGCAATGCTTAAATGCAGCCAGCCCACGACTGATGTAAGTGGAAGGGAATTGAATTGAAATCTTTATAAAGTATTTCTCTTTTTCCTCTTTGCAGTTGCCCAAGCTACCAGAAATCTCAACACTGCTAAAGTCACTTGACTATGACTTCCAGTTGGAGCGCCAGATCTTATGCACCATGAAATCTTCGGCCTCGAAAAATCCATTTTTTAAGTAATATTCTGAACTAACCCCGTTTGAAATGCTAAGCAATAAGAAATCTGAATAATTGAAACTTTATTAAATTAGCTTTAACTAATCGAAATGTACTTACATACATATATTGTATATGTAAGTGAATATTATTAAGAGAGAACACACATATATTCTCATCTGTATATTCAGTTCGTTTCACGTTCAGATTCGAGTATGTCCTCAAAAGACCTCAGCCCATTTGCGTGTATAGAGTCCTGTGCCTTTGATATGTATCTCTTTCATTATATATCTATATATATACATATGTATATTTATCATATGCATTCAATTGTTATGTGAGTCATTTAATCATACAAATACATATAGATATATATTTCAAGCATATACAAATGATTTACCCAGCATTGTGATCGTGAACAAATGTTTGTCATTATTATTTTTAACCTATATACCATAAATCAATAGAGATATACACAGCTAGTTATAGGCATATAATGTACAATCCCCCCTCTCTTATAATACAAACAAAGAAACACAAACATACACAACCTGTTAACAAGTATTTATGAATACAAATACATTTAGATTATTTAGTTACTTAGTCCAATGTACAAGCTGATCGAGTCAAGTGAAAGCCAGCAAAAGTATTGCAATAAAATTCACAGCTTACACATCTACATACATAGAAAGCATATATATTATATATATATACAATATATACGACAAATACATTTACATTTACATGTACACATGCATATATATTTAGGAATGTGTAACTAAGCCACTTCAGCACTGAAATTGGTATTTAAAATATTATATATCGTAGCTCTAGAGATGCATAGTCTGTACGGAGTAACCATGTTACACATAACACGAAAATCATTGGATCTTCCCCCGTCAACCCTTCAACTACAATGTTACACAGATGTTCAAAATAAAATGATATACAAGTATACATTCATTATGTGAATTTTCTTATACTCAACAATGTTAATGTTTTGTAGATTTGTGCATCAAACCAAAAACTAAGAAACTATACGCTGTGTCTAGTGTATGTAATATTATATACATCTGCAGAGGATATTTCTTTAAAATACGAAAGTAAGCGTATCTCAATGATAGTTATCATATATGTATCTATATGCTATATAGAGCTTTTCATTAGAAACAAATTTCTTAGTTTCCAAGTATTATTAAGCCCACTTGTTCCGCTTTAGCAGCTGACTTTATTGGTCTTATCAGCAATATATTTATATGTGCAAATGTCATCGGAGTCGAGGTATAAATAAAACAAAGATTTGCACGAGTCACAAGTATTATAACGTTATCAACTTAATGCTATATATACCATACAAATTTATTTGTAAAAATTCCTTATTTTACACTTAAAAATGCGATCAGAAACGTAAGATAACAAGAAAAGGTGTCTGACTATCGTAAATATTATGTTACATGCGGTATAAAATCGATAATCTGTACAATAGTTTATTTAATACGTATTGTTCACTTTGTGCTCTGTCATCGCACTTCTGAGTCACTCTCAGAATAGGTTATGGAATAGTAAGTCCGGCTGGGACAGTGTCTTCTTCAAGTTACGCACGCTCAGGCGCTTCATGCGACGGTCCGCAGTGCATCTGTATGTGTACGAGACGAGGAGATGGGGCGGGGGAGATTGGTGGAACGGAGTGGTTTGGATGTGGATACGGATGGATACGGGTATTTTGGGAATCGAGTAGATTAGCACAACGATTGATTTCGAGACAACAGCGCATTAAAGCTGAGGGGGGCCAACACCAAAGCTAATACGGACACCGACACCAGCGGGAGCAGCAGGCAAGGCACATGAGGATCGGGCACTCCACTTACTCGAATATACGGCTCTGGTACTCAATCATTAGTTTCACACAATCAGCCAGAGTTTCGCCCTCGCGCAGCAACTCCTGGATGTCGTTCATATTACCACCGCGAGGCACCGTGTGGAATATCGAAGGTGTTATCGATATCGCAAGCGTCTCTGCGCTGATCTGTTGCAGTGGCACCTTGGTGAGTCTGTAAGGAATATAAGAGAGACAGAAATAGAGAGCGAGCTAGTGTTGAGGTAAGGTTCTACTGTTTTTATGCCTGTTATTATTTATAATATATTACAGAGAAAGATGGACAAAACCAGAGAAAGATAATGTTGTATTATTATTAGTGTTATAAGACGAAGTCTTTATATCAAGAAAGAGAGACCAATACAAAGAAGGAGATAACTTTGAGGTTAGGTTCTGTACCCAGTGTTTATTATAAGTATTATAGGGGAAATCTTTCTATAGGGTGTTTTGGTCTTTCTTTTGTTTTTCTCCATAGGAAATAACTTCAGGTGTAAGGCCCCGCCATAAAGTCATAGAGATAAAGAAAACACTAATGTGCGTATGGGTATCACGCGCCGCCGGGCTTGCTGGCTTGTGGGCGTGGTAACTCACCGATTGAAGTGGGCGAAGAGGTAATCCATGGTGTCGCGATTGATCTCTGGTAGTGAACGTATCAGTCGCTTCAGTGTGTCCAGTTTCTGCTGCAGATCGGTGAGCACTGCGAGAGTGAAAGAGAGAGAGAGTTTAGTGAGAGCGAGATGAAAGATGCCTGCTCCTACTTACGCCATTGATTGGGCAACCCTATGAAAGTTTTTGCCTCATTCACGCTCACCAACGGACTCTTGATCTCGCGCAGGAACAGCTTGAGCACCCCCGTGAGTGTGTGTATATCGACGCCATTCTGACGCAGTGCATCATAGTCGTTGCCATCGATGTTAAAGCGCAGTGTCTGAATTTTATTGTAGTCCCCGCACTGCCGATAGATGCCCTCCACAGGCTGTGTGGATCGACGATACTTGTGCTCGATCAGGTCGCAGCAGTCGACCACAATGCGCGGCACCGTGCGATGCTGGTCGTGCTTCAGCACCAGCTCCAGCTCAGTGTCGAAGCAGGGCTCGTCGAAGAAGATGCGTTGCTCGCGCAGTGTCTCCACACTGGGTCGACTCTTCCACCAGTTGGCCATGTTCATCCAGGCGACCAATCTGGAGGGACGCACTGGAGTATGGCTCGCACCGCCGCCGCCGCCACCGCTACGTTTCCCCAGCCCGCCCCCACTTGGAGTTGTGGCATTGCGCTTCTCCTGCAGCAGCTCCGCCAGTTGGCGACTCATTTCGGTCAACTTCTGCTCCAGCTCTTGACTGTAGCTGGCCTGTGCCTGCAGATCCTGCTCCAGCGTCTGTATGTGCTGCTTGAGGTTTTGCCACCGCTTGGAGCAGACCGCACAGCACTCACGGCTGCCACGTCTCTCCCGCGCCTGTGCCGGACTGCCAGCAGACGAGGAGTTGGATGAGCAGACGTCCAGGCTGCTGTTGGACACCAGCACTGCCGTCGCCGTGGGATCTTCCACCAGCAGACGTGTCAGATCCCGTGTGCTGCTGCTCTTGAGCAGCGTCAGCTTGTTGGGTTTACTGCGCAGCTCCCGCAGCAGCACCACTGCCTCCGGTCGCCCAGCAGCGGCAGTTGCTGTCATGCCAGCCGTGTCCAGTGCACTGCTGGAGCCACCTCCTGCATTGCCCTCCAGTCGCAGAAGCGCCGTCGATGTTGAGCTGTGCGAGCGCAAATAATGCGCCGTCGCCAATGAGGAGGATGACGACGACGAGGGCGTCGATCGATCGCGAAAGCAATTCATTAGCGTCTTGGGTTGCTGTCTGCGCTCGTGGGCCACGTAGCCCGCTGCCCCTAAAATTATGTGCGCCGAGTCCGGCGTGCCAGGCGTCACTACCAGCGGCATCGCATTGTTCGCCTTTGCCTGCATTGTTGCAGTTCACTTCTCGCTCGTTTATCTCAGACTTAGGACTCGGCTTGCAAGTCTGCTCTGGGTATCGCTCGAGGTTACTGTGCGAGAGTCGATAAGCCAGCTAAGGCATGTGTGACTGACTCCTCCTACTCCTCCTCCTCCTCAGGCTTCCTCTTCTTCTACTTCTTCTCCTCAGGCTTGCTCTCCCTCGCCTCCTCCTTCCACCAGCAGTAGTTGCCACCTCCTTCTGTCTCTCGACTTTGACTTCTGCAGTTGCAAGTGTCGATGACGTCACGCGACGCCGGCAACGACAACGACGACACTTATCGACGCACCGTGGAGCCAGCTATGCACAATACAAAGGAATGTTGTCAATGTGATCGCGGTACAGTGGGAACTGACTAACGAGCAAGCAGGTGCAATCAAATATATGCTATATTATGTCTCTATATACGTGTATATAAATAAACATTAGTATATACATACATATAATAAAAATATATGTATAATAACTATAAACTATTATTCATCCAAAATTACTTGCATTATTTAACCTTGATCTGATTAATGCACGGTTACTCATTGCAGAAATCAGCTTCAGAACTTGCAATATATTTTTTTGTATAATAATATATTAGTAATATACGATCATCCTTGATCATGTTATATTAATCCTTTTTGAACTACATGTGAGAAATTCAGGAAATTAGAATTCTCGACAAAAAAGAAAAAATCTATAGTTGACTCGGATTATGGCATATGAACATTCTATACATTATTTAGGTTTATATTATATGATTCTTTCTATTGTATAACTTTGATCATATGACTATGTGTAATATTACACATTTCTGAAATGAGGTAAATAAACTGCAATTTGATTTGATAATAGTGATAAATTTATGAAATTGGAAAATTTGTATAGGTAATAAGAACAAACAATGTTGTACCTCTATCTTTAAACTAAGATTTTGTCACTTAAAAGAATATATATATATATTCATTTGATATATTCGAAACTTCGAAAATGGGTTAAGACTTTTAAAATGGGTTTTTTAAAACATGTTTGCAATGAATGACACAGGAACGTACAACAAGAATATCATATAAATCTGCTATATCTACTAGCAGAGATTTGCTCAACTTAAATTTGCTTGCATGTTCTCATAGCGAATGGCCACTGTACTCTAAACTCAACGCATACCTCTGCACCCTTTTGCCAAGTGCCGATTTCCGCCTTGTTCCGCTCCCTGTGCTGTCTGTGTGTGTGAGTGAGTGTGTGTGCGGGTGAGTGTGTTGATTTGTATATAACTCACACCACTGTGCGAAACGCGCTTGTTGTTCTTGCTGACCACAAAGCGAATATGTTTGTGGTTCTTTATTGCAGTGTTTGTGTTTGTTATTGTTTATTTTGTGCTGCTGTCTCCTTTGTTATTGCTCTATTGTTGTGTCTGATTCCAGAAATATCCCAAACTATGACGCAGTCGTCGACGCCATCGTCACCGACAGACAGACACACATTCTCAGGCAGCTCCAGTTTCAGAATGGGGAATGCAACCGTGGAGCAATTGGAGCGCCCTCCGCCGGCGCTTATCGCAGCGCTTTGGGCCACATTTGCTGCCGCTCAGATAAGATAAACCGCAGCGACGTTGATTCGGTGTAGTCGACTAGGCAATGCTCTGCAGTTTGACGTGCACTTGAACTGATATTAATAAAGTTGCCTCCGATTCTCCAGTTTAGCTTATATTTTGTAATGGAATGTGATTGTGGTGGAAGGCGGCGGTACCACGCCCTGTTCATTTAATAAAAGCAACTCAAAAATAAACTAATAAAACTAAATAAAATGCGAGAGATCACTTTTATAGACGAAAAAAAAACTGTAAAAAGCGAGAAAAAAGCGCGGTCCGCACAGTCGCAAAAATGACGGCAATGCAGTTGACTTATCCGGGACACAAAGAGGTTGGTGTCTTGGGAAACAGACTTCTGTTTTGCTGCAATTTTGAATTTTCTCTTTTTTTTCGATAACAATGTTCTGCCAAGTAAGCAGTTAACTGCTTGATCTGTTTGCACTGAACAGTGCTTAGTGCTCTTAAGGTATCTTTTCAAAATGGCAGAGATACGCTTAATCCCTAAGGGAATTTTTATTAATTATTTTAGGAATTTTACTTACTGAAGCTCAGGGCAATTTTTTTAGAATTTTTTTTAAGGTAACCCAGCTAAAAGGGGGTGAAACTAAATAATAAGGGGACATTTTTGTCGCTTCCATTGGTTATTTCTTAATACCCTACGACCATTGAAAATATTAAGAAAGGGTCTATTAATTCTGTAGACATGTACATATGTAGCAGGCAGAAGGAGGCGTGGCAAACCCCACAAAGTACATTTGTACATATGCATATTCTAGTTCAGCATTAACAGTCAAGCCTACTGAGCCCTATCCGTCTGTCTGTCCGTATGTCTGTGTAAACACCCTGATCTAAACAGTCATTCAGGGTAGATATCAATATTTGCATGAAGTTTCCTGAACGTCTTGAGCAGATCAAGTTTATTTAAAATATTGGCTGCCACGCTAAGCGACTTCGCAAATCAACAATTCAATTTTCAAACTTGAATTGTAAGCGACGCATAAGAGATAAAACTTACTCGAAATATACTTAGCTGACTGAATATCTATCAATCATCCAAATTTAAATTCAATCGGAAAATTTAAGTTCCTTTAGTGCCCTAAGTTCCTAGCAGCGCTGTCTTTGCAATTATGTGTGCGCGTGCCTGGAAATGTGTGTGAAAGTGAGGAAACAATAGGTGGCAGAAGATTTTCGGCTACTTTTGGGGGTAATATGTGTTATCCTTCAGCTTTTGGAGTATTCCCTTGCATTTCTGATACTTTTTTGCGATTTCTAGAAAGTTTTAATATTCTTAATACACATTTATTTTGAATTTACGTTTTTATTGACGATTTTGCGCCAAACGAACGCAAGGTTGCAAAAATAAATATACTGAAAGATTGTTTCGCATATACCAGAATACTGAACTTAGCTCGAATATACCAAATAACAGATTATTACGCTAAAAAACACCACAAATTATACCTGATTTGTCAATATTATTGAGTGTATTTCACATATTATAAGTAAATTTTACACTTTTTAAAGAAACCATTTGAAGAAATATAAAGATATATTAAAATAACCATTATGAATCTAAAAATTCTATATTCCATGATTCGAAAAGAAAAATGGGGTAATTATAGTATTTTTGGCATTATTAAGTATTCGTTGCGCTGCCATGTACGACAGTGTCAGGAACAGGGTGGCAACTTTATGCGCATGTCAAACTCTACTTTGTCAACAGATGGCGCTTATAACACAGCTGTTCAGTTTTAAGACAAGGTTTGAGCGCCTTGACAAATATTTAGTTACAAATATTAAATAATAGTTTGAATTGTACATATTAAATCAAATAAAAGCAAGAAAATCAATAAAGGAAAAAGTTCCAAATATCAACAATTGACATTGCCATTTACAATAAGGGCAGGGTGTCAGATTCCGATTATGGAAACGCGTCTGGAAATTCGACTGCAGGAGCCAAATCCGCTCTTTACCCGCTGGTTGGAACGGTGGTTGAAGGCGGCGGAGGAACGAGACTGCAAATCACAGCACAAGCTGCGACAAGCACTGGAGGCACTGCGCAGTTATCCATTGCCTTTGTTCAGCGGCCGCGAATGCGCCGTGTTGCGGGGATTCGGGTCAACCCTTTGCCAGAGGCTCGACGAGGAACTACGAGAGTTTCAGGCGCTGGAGAAACAGTCTAAGCTGCCACCGGCTTTTGGAACACCAAAGACAAGCACACAGTATGAGGAACAGGTGCAACAAGTGGTGAAGGTGGTGCAAAAGAAACGCCAGAAACAGCAGAAGGAGCCGACAAAGGAGAAACCTAAAAAGCTGACGAAGAAAGCGCAACTCGAGTTGGCGGCAACAGAGGAGCGAGAGCGCGTGGTGCACATGGCGGCGGGAAACTATCGCCTTGTGCTGCTTGTGGATACGCAGGAGACAAGTGGCAAGAACAAACGAGTCTTGGACCAAACGCGCAGCTACCTGCAATCTTTGGGCGTGGAGCACGAAGTGCGTCGCCTCACGGTCGGCGACTTTCTGTGGATAGCTCGTGACTCCGCCGGCAATGAGCTGGTGCTGCCCTACATTGTGGAGCGCAAGCGCATGGACGACTTGGCCAACAGCATACGCGATGGACGTTACCACGAACAGAAGCATCGCCTGCGCCAGTGCGGGCTGCCCAACGTGATCTACCTGATTGAGGATTACGGGGACAACGAGCAGCTCGGCCTGCCACTGGAGTCCCTGCAGCAGGCGTTGGCTAATGCACGCATCCAGTCGCCAGGCATCCAAGTGGTGCGCACCGATAATCATTATCGGTCCATGTGCTATCTTGGCGGCGTCACTGGAGCCCTACAGCAGTTGTATATACAGGCGGGCAAGTCCCTGCACAGCGTCGATAAGGCCACTCTGGACAGACTCTCAGAAGCCTCTACGACGCAGTCTCAGTCGAACCACGTAAATCTGCTCAAGTTTCGCATCCTCTACGAAGATTCGGCCCGCAATGCGATGCTGACGGTGCGCGAGGTGTTCGTGCAGCAACTGTTGCAGCTGCACTCGCTGTCCATGGATCGAGCGTTGGCCATCGTCGAGCGGTATGCAACGCCACGGCAGCTACTGGATGCCTATGCCGAGTGCCTCACCGAAACAGAGGCGCGTCTCCTGCTGGCCGGCTTGAGCTGTGGTCCCTTGCAGCGCCCACTGGGTGAGAAGTTGAGCCAATGCATTTATGAATTCTATTCGACTGAATTTAAATAGTAAGATTAAACTGTAAGCTAATGTAAAAAATGTATTTGACTTGTTCAATTTGCGGTTCCCTTAGCGCCATATTAACTTCATATTTGTTCGCAATTCACATATCATCCTCGACATTTTTAAACAGTGTGGCAACCTATTGCTTGAGCGAAGCTTTTTAGATTGTTTGGCGCGAATTGAAAATGCTCATTTTGTATTTAGGTTTAGCAATTGCATTTTAGTAGGTATTAGTTAATTGGACATATCTAAATTTATATACACATATTTATACATTAAGATTTCTGATTCGTACTAGTTTTGAATAGGGAGAAAAAAAATAATTATGCACTCAGTTACATTATTAGATATTTCGAAAATGTCGTATGGCCAAATCGACGGGCAAATCGAAATCGAATTTGGACAAGGCGTCAATGGAGCGCAGCGAGTCGCGGAATCCGGTGCATGCCACATAACTGCTGGACGAGTAGTACGTGTCGATGAGCTCGTTGCAGCTGAGTATCAGATTGAGCCACTCCACCAGTAGATGTGAACTGCAGACAAACAATCATATATATACATGGTTATTACGTTATACATATGCTTGTTTGTACTTACTTGAGTCCCGCACAGATCAGAGCCTTAAAGTGCGCATTGTAGCTACGCTTGTATGGCCGATGCATGGCCAGAATCATCCCGATCGCACTGAGCAGACTCTGCTTGGCCGTCACCGCGTGCGCATCGACAATGTCCAATTGAAAACTCTGCGACAACTTGCGTGCCGGCGTGTTGTTATACTCGTCCCCGTTCTTCAGATTGTAGTACTCCAGCACCAGCTCCCACGCGTGCATGGGCCTACCAATGCCAAGGAACCGCATCTCCGACACCGCTGCGCTAACCGTTGCCCGCTGTGCACTGGGATGCAGGCAACGCATGAACGGCACCATTAGGCTGGACGCCGCTGACTCGGCCGGAATGCGCAGTCCGTGCTGGATGAGCTGCTGCAGCGTACGGGCAAAGTTCTTGCGTACCACGCTGGTTAACTCGCGTCCGATAGTCGCTATCGAATCGCCTCGCATATGCACAATGCGCCGCCCCAGAGACTTGTCCTTTTCCCAGTCGTAGTGCTCGTACGTATCCTCATCGGAGTCGGACGAGCCGCCGGCTCCTCCTCCCGCATAGGGCGTCAGTTCCGTGCCGGTGGCAACCACGCGCCTGCAACGCGGCGGCAGCGTAGTCAATGCACCGTTCTGTGCGTCAAACGAGCCGCTTGCTTGATTGGCTCCGTTGATCGCCTGCTGCTGCTGTTGATGCTGCCTCTGCTGTTGTTGATGCTGACGCAGGGCGCGCTTTATGTTTGCCAGCTTCTCGCGATCGCAGCTCAGCGTGGCGGCCAGTGCGGACACCTCTTGGATGTCTACCTCAAGTTGTGCCCGCAGATCACTGTAGAAAGAAAAGAAGTCAGTTAGTTTGAAATAAATAAAGAAAAGTCCATTTTGGGAAATTAAAAGTACTTTTTAAGGCTAGTATATTTTAGTATATTCAAATTAGGACAATCTGTTGGGCCCACAGATCACTGTAGCAAGTCAAGAAAGTCAGTTAGTAGTGAAATAAAAGAAGGAAAATCCCTTTTGGGAAATTAAAGGTACTTTTTTAATGTACAATTGGTACCTTTTAATTATGAGCAGCAATCGAAATCGAATTACATTAAAATGTAAAAGTAATAAATGAAAATAGAAAAGGTAAATAATTACAAATTCATAATTGATTTTAATTTGATAACTTTGCAGCGAACAAAAATAAACTCTAGATTGATTATGTGTATTTCATATTATTTCTGATCTTCGCACCCTTTTTCTTTTGGCGCTTCTCTTCCTTGGTACTCACCCCCAGTGGTTGCCCTTGTTGGTCTTCTTGAGGGAGTTCTGCTGGAAATCGGTCTGCCGCTTGGCAAAGTGCGTCGTGGCGAACATCTGCATGAGCAACGAGGCCTTGTCGAGCAGTCCGTGAGCCTTGCTGTGCAGGCTCTCGCGCCGTGTGCCCTGCTCCGCGCCAGAGGATGTTGTCGCACTTGAGAACGAGGAGCAGGAGGAGGTGGCAGCTGCTGCAGTGTTGGCACAGTGGGACACGGCGTTAGCCCGCACGGGCAGCTGAGCACAGGTCGAGGGCGCGGACGAGGGTGCCTGGCGTGCTGTCTGCTTGGCGGCATAGCTATTGTAGGCACCACTGAGGAGCTTCATCTTGTCACTGGCACTCGCCGCCGTGTCGCACTGCAGGAAGGCAATGAACCGCTCCAGATCGGTGATTTGCGTCTTCAGCTGCGCCACCAGCTGCTCCTTCATCTTGAGCGGGCCAACAAACTCACCAATAGCATTGTCCACCTGATGACGCAGTTGCTCAGTGCTTAGCTCGGGCAGCTGGTGCTGCTCCACCTGCAGATTGAGCTTGCTGCGCAGCTCGTCCAGAATGAATTTCTGCTTCTCCAGCAGCACATGCTGGGGCAACACACCAGGTGTACCAGACTCATACGCCAGCTGCTCCAGCTCGGTCAGTTGCGACTTGAGCTGTTCAATAAGTTCACCATCTGGCGGTTTACTTGGCTCCACCTCTGCGGCAGCATCAGCCTCTGCTTCCATGTCGCCCTCCTCCCTCGGTGTGGTACTGGTAATTCCCGGCTGAGCCACCTCCGGTATACCCTGAAAGGCAAAGTCTTCCAGGTCGCGCAACAGCTGATCCCGTTCATCAGTGGGCGCCTCGACAATCTGCCGCACTCGCAGCTGGACGTGGGCAAACTGCGATGTCAAGGCCAGCAGCGAACTGGTCAGCAGCTCCTGCTCGTCCTCGATGCTGCGCAGACGCGCCAATTCGCTGGCATTGTCCGCTGCAACCGCCACCGCCGCCGTTGTTGCCTGCTGCTGTTGCTGCTGGTGCTGGTGCTGCTTGTCCAGCGTTGTCAGGGTGAGCAACGGCGACTCGCCTGTCAACAGCTCCGAGCTGACGCTGTTCGCATCGTCATAGTTGGCGCCCAATGGCGACCAACGTTCGCTCAGCGGTTGCCTTTCATCCTCCACATCAGCATCTGCATCGGGTTCCACTTCATCGGTCTGGCTATCGATGCTCTCTCTGTGCTCCGCTGCTGCTGCTGCTGCCACTGCCACTGCCACCTCAGCTGGCTCAGCTGCATTTTGCTGACCTTCGGCCAGCGTGGCAGCAGCAGTTTCGGTTCCCACGTCCGTTTGCTGCTCTAGCTGCAGCTCCATTTCCATAACCCGCACGCTGCTCCTCCTTTGCCTGCTCCTGTTTCTGTTCTACTTGGATTTCTTATGTGAAAAATCAATCGGTTGCTGCTGTTCCGCTTTCTAACAGCTGTCCAATCCGCGTTGCATGTGCCCCTCTGCCACTGCCTATGTGTGTGTCTGTGTGTGCTACTGTGTCTGTGTTTGTGGGGGGGTGAGTTTGCGCCACGAGTACAAGGCAAGCACGGGGCAGCTTCAGTTGATTCGATTGCAGCCACTAGACACGAACGCGCTGCGACAGTTTCTGACGCACTGACGGACATTTCCCTTGTCGGCCAGCGTCGTTAGGTTTGCCAGCTTTTCGATGAGCTTTTTGTGAACTTTCAACTGGGGGGAGGGGAAGGGGGTGGTTTTGCAGTGGGGCCCCGTTTAAGGGTTGCAATCGAACACAGAGCTCGTAACTGCAGCAACAGTTGGTAAAAGCTTTCGCCCACGCTTCCTTTATTATGAGCGTTTATACGAAACTCTTGCACATACATATGGTTGTTAAAGCTTTCACCCTCGAAGCTCGGTTCGGAAAATCCGCCCACTTCACGAGGATTGTGAAACGAAAACTTTTTTCTAAGAGCTTGTTTAAAGCTCAACTCTTTCCTGCATGACTTACATACATTATTTTATCATAATACAAAGCTCTTGAGCCGCAAGGGTTGCTTAGGGGTTTTAGCTAAGATGCAACTCTTAAGCTTTAAGCTAAAGCTTTTATTCGTTGACATTAGGTAGTTGCACGCCAAAGCTCAGTTAAGCAGATCCACTCGCACTTTTTTTACCAGCGGCATTTCAACATATTACCTTCGTGACCATTCGCATGACAAACATATTAAAATCAATAATTATTTTGTATAAAATAATATTTTAATTATGTATTGTCTAAGAATAATATTGAATTGTAGGTACTAAAGAAAAGTGGTACAGTTTTAATTTTAAAGTCAATTAAAAGTTCTACTTTATTTAAGTTTGTACAAAGACGATTTAACTAAAGACGCAGAGTTACCCGATGCAGGTTCTATAATTAAACCCTTCGATCACTGAAAATCGTCAAAAAGAGTTTACTAACATTGTTTAAAATTTATGTAACATGCAGAAGGAGACCCCAAAAAGTATATCCATATGTATATTCTTGCTCTGGTACAATAGTTTTCCTTTCATTACATTCGAATTGATTTCCTTCCTTCCCTTTTGATGCACCGAAAGAATTGAAAACACATGTGAATTTTTATATGAAAATATTTTATTAAAATTTGTATAATTATTATCAATTAATGCAACCATACAACAAGAAATGGGCGTTTTAACTACAAATATAAGTTTAAGCGGAAAGCGTTTTCAAAAATTCAAAAATGTCGCACTTCGAAAGTTCATGGTCACATTGTTTTTTCGCAAAATGGCCAATTACAGTATTTTCTGAGAGCTGTGCTGGTATTTATATGGTATTATCCATGGCAAATTATGTGCTTTTTCGAGCATTTCATAGAGTGGTCACTCTTTGTCAAACGTGCAACTTTGTTTTGCCGCACATTGCAGCCATAAACATGTCCGCCAAAACACCCGCCAGTAGCAGTAGTGGCAGCAAAATGCCTGAGAATGCAAATCCCGGCATAAATGACATCAATCTGGAGGCACTGTCGCTGACCGAAGGCATACGGGATTCGCCGGTATGCATTATTGTGCTCGGCATGGCCGGGTCCGGGAAGACAACGTTCACGCGCAGCCTGATCGAACATGCTCAGGCTAAATTCAATCCGTATGTGGTCAACCTGGATCCCGCCTGCCGTGAGGTTCCCTATGCAGCGCACATTGACATACGGGACACAGTGAACTACAAGGAGGTGATGAAGCAGTATCAACTGGGCCCCAATGGTGGCATTGTGACCGCTCTGAACATGTTCACTACCAAGATGCCCAAGTTCGCCGAACTGGTGCGTCGAGCCGGCGAACGTGGCCATAAATGGTGCATCATTGATACTCCCGGTCAAATCGAAGTGTTCACATGGTCGGCATCTGGTAATATCATCACCGAGGGCCTGGCCACAATGTTTCCCACCATTGTTGTGTATGTCATGGATGTGGTGCGCTCCGCTTGTCCCACCACATTCATGTCCAACATGCTCTATGCCTGTTCCATTCTATACAAGACACGGCTGCCGTTTCTTGTAGCCCTCAACAAGGTGAGTCCGTGCAGCATCTTCTAGACTTGTTTGTCTCTTACCAGTCTTTGTTATAGATTGACCTCAAGGAGTGCAGCTTTGTGCAGGAGTGGATGACAGACTTTGAGGCCTTCCAAGATGCACTGGAGGAGGAGAAGAGCTATGTGAACAATCTAACACGCACCATGTCCCTCACCCTGGACACATTCTACGAGAATCTTATCTCATGCGGCGTCTCCGCTAAGACTGGTGTCGGCTTTGCCACTCTGATGACCCACATTCTGGAGTGTGTGGGTGAGTACGAACGCGACTACAAGCCAGTGTACGAGAAGATGCGTCTGCAGCGTCTCCAGGCGCAGCAGGACAATTCACTGCCGTCTGCATCCCACATCGACGAAGCGGGCACGGCAGTACCCCTGGGACTGGATCTGAATGTAAGCAGGCTCTATTTACATACATATATTTATTAATTTATTTATATATGATATGATTTGATATTTATATTGATATATATTCAATATCATTTATATTTAAATGAACATCTCTTGATCTCTGCAGGAAACCCCTTCGAATGTGGACAACAGCGTGTTCCTCATGGCGCCTAGCCTGGTGCCACAGCAAATGGAGACCGAACAGGAGACGGAGGTGGATGCCAAGAATGAATTGGAGGAGCAAAATTTCCATAGCTTTGTGCAGCAGCACATGACGGTGCAGCAGGGCAAACGCGATAGGCAGCAACAGCAGAACCCTTAGCTGATATTTCCAACTTGTTAGTAATTATAGTCGTAAGCCGATGCCCGCCCAAATGTCGCGTATATATGTATATATAGTACGATCGAAAGATCGATAAATCGCCTCGTTACGCAGTTTAGTTTGTTCTTTATTATTATTCACTTTAACAAGCAAAAACATTCAATATAGTGTTCTGTTTTTTTTCGGGTTTTGTATACATGTATGCTATAATATATATACTATATATGGTATGTGTGAGTCTGTGTGTGTGTGTGTGTAATTTCTGGTATATGGACTTAATCGTTTAGCTTCGCAAATAATTTGTAACAATTAGAGAGTGATATACGGGGGATATATGCAACATGCATCCCCATTTTGGAATCTTTGATTGCATCTATATCGATAATAATACATTGTATATGCATGCCTGTGTGTACGTTTGTATATTAGCGTCTACACATGTGTGTACGCATGTATGTATGTATGTTTGTGTGATTGCAAGCTGCTTAGAGAATATCGCATATACTATGTATATATAGTATCTCGAATATACACATACAAATACATATACGTATGTAGTTCTATATAATGAGCAAATCAATTATAAGTGCGTCACGCCCACTTTACGTCCAGCAGATCCTGGTTCTGATCCTGATCCTGATCCCGATCCCGCGTAGCCCCCCATCACTTCCCCCACGGTCTCTGTTTCTGTTTCGTCAGATTTCGTTAAATATTACGCTTACAAAAATACAGATCATCTCAAATTACAAATACAACTCTCAATGATTCACAGTTACATATAGTATATAGATCGACATTTAGTTAGATACAGTTACATACATATCCATAAATATACATACATATATAGTATATAGTATTTCCTTTTACATGATTCGAACTATTTGACTATTCAATCCTTCGCCGTCTTTGTCTTCTTCTCTGCCTTCTATCTACCGCGTTTTATACTGTCTTCGTATCCGAGATGATAAACTTAATACTTCCGATTCCAAACGGATTTCCGCAATACATATACATACAATATATTTGTGCTCAAGAGTTATAGACTGGACTTAATGATTATATAAATACGTGTAGGTTTCTTCTTCTTCTTTCCTTATCCTTCCTTCTTCTACTGATGCTTCCAATTTCTAGGTGCTTTGGCCAAAAGCTGTGCCTTATCGCCATAGAGATGCGTTCATGCGTGACAGCGTTTACGATTCACGATAAGTCACGCACAAAACGTTTGGAAAACTTTGGAAAAGTTGTCATCTTAAATGCATTTAAGCTTGTAAATCTTGTAAGTTTTGTGCTACAAATAATGAAGTTAATTAATATAAACGATTTGCTTTACATCTAAACAATACTGTGCTGGAAAAGCATAAAAATATGGTACATCGCTTACTCAAGGAATCCTCAATACGTTTTCAAGAAACAGTCTTTTCTATCATTTTTTTTTGTTCACTTTGGTAACATAACAGTGAAAATTGCTTGACTGCCTTGTTAAGTATTTTGTCGCTTTTCTTTTCTTAAATTTCTTCATTTTATGACTGATTTTTAATACCCTGCACAGAGAGAGAGTATTCTACAATGTTTTCTTATAAGTTTATGCGTAGCTTAGCTTGGACAGCATTTTAAGTAAGGTTCATTTATCTAGGCGCATATTGCGATGTACCCGATGCAAACGTTAGATCTATTAAGATTTGATAATAACGACCGATGTGTGTGTAGAATACTTTTTCAAATTTGTTCGCAAATAGTTTGCATGAGGTACATCCACATATTGCTCTATATGATGAAAATACGCTTTATATATATATATATATATATATATATATATATAATTTGATATACATATATATGTGTGTGTATATCATTTTTTGTTTTGTATTAAGATTTTGAGTTTCTCTTTTTGTTTCGGATTCTTTTTGTCCTATAAACTGTTGCCTGTATATGTTCTGTATATATGTGTATATATATATATCATAAAAATATGTAAATTCGAAAAAAAAAACCAGTAACATCAAAAAGCGACCGAAAATTATAAATGGGACACGCGCACGCAGATCGTCTCTGTTGGATTCTACAACTACTGTTTATTTTCTGATTAATCATCATCGGACAGATTTGTTGTTGTGAGCAGTGTGGCATTATCCTCGGCGCCTTGCTCCTCGATATCCTACAGATGAGATAGAAAGAGATCAAGTCAAGTGTCAGTTCGATAGTACAAAGTAGTTCAGTTCTTTTTAGCGGATTGGGGTCGGGGGGATAGAGGTGTAACCCAACCAGTTTCTTTAAAAGAGTTTCAGCATTTTTTCATTTGTTTTTTTTTTTTCTTTTAGTGTTTTAGGTTTTCTTATACAAAATATATATTTAGAAATTTGTTTTTCGTATTACATTCGATAGGACGTAAGGAACCACACGATCATGGAGTGCTCGAGTTTGGTAAACTATCATTAAAAGTACATCTCGCACACACGCACACATACACGCACAAGAGCAGATATGTCTGTATGCGTATAAGCAGTGCAGATTGCAACTCTCTCCCTGTCTCTCTCTCTCGCACACACACACACACAAAGTCAGGAGAAAGGAAAACAAATTCTCGATTTGATTTTTGATTTTGATTTCCTCAAGCATTTTTCATCTTCATCTTCTTGTATGTATAAAAATAAAAAATTTGTTTATTTTCAAATAAAAATACTACGTAATATATCTTTGTAAAAATATGCGAATAAAAAAAAACTTAAAATGAAACAATTGTCGTGTTTTTAGGCTTGAATATTTTCGAATTGAATCTTTGCTCTGAGAGAGCAAATAAAATAAATGCAGCGCTCGACAGTGTTGTGAAGGACTTGACGGGTGTCGTGCGTATGTGTGTGTGTTCGTATGTGTCTGTGTTTTGTTGCCTAGTGTGGAGCAAGTTGAAGTTCTTCTTGTTGTTGGCGTCGTTATAGTTCTTGTTGTTGTTGCTTGAGCGTCTTGGAAGTGCGCGGAAGATTTTGTTGTTGTTTTTGTTGCTGCTGCGTCGTTGTGATTGTGATTGTTGTTGTTGCTGTTGTAGCTGCTTCTACTGAGGTTGCAGCTTACTTGAGCTTCTGCTTGACCGGACTTGGCGACGTCTGATCCGCCTCAGGTAGATCGCTCTCCTTCTTGCGCTTCACCTTGTCCTTGTTGGGCGCCTTCACCTTCTTCGTTTGCGCCGCCAGCAATTTGGCTTCACGTTTCGCCTCCCGCTTGGCGCGCAGCTGCTCGGTGATGAAAGAGAACACCAGATAGCCCTGCAGGGCAATCAGGCCGACAAGGACGACCAGGGCACGCAGCTTGTAGCTGCTGCCACCGTCAGTGGAGCCACCAATGCCATAGTACAGTGTGAGCACTCCAATCACTGAGGTGGCAAAGCGGACGAGGACAAAACAGGCACTATTGACGACACCGACACGCGCCAGACGCTCCTCGCGATCGAAGACACCAATCAGTTGGAAGATGTGAACCAGAAGCTCACTGAAATAGTGCAGGGTGAGCAGGACGAGGGCCAGGCGCTGGAAACTGAGAGTGTAGGCGAGCACGATGAGCGTAAAGCCGCTAATGGAATGTATAATCTTGGGCTGTTGCTCCTCCTTGGCCTTGATCTTCTGGAAATACAGCTCGGGCAGCATATGCAGGTAGTACGAGAGCTGAATGATGAAGTAGAATTTGTGCAGGAAACTCATCGGATGCGCCGGGTAGCCTTCCCACAGTTGTGACACCTGACTGAGGTAACCTTCGCGTAGAACGATCTGTGCGCCCCACACAAACGATATCAGATAGAAGGCAACCAGTTGGCCAGACTCATTGAAGCGTGACAACTTGAATTTGGACAGATGCAGCTTCTTGCTAATCTTGTCCAACAAAAACTCCTGGATGATGGCGTGCATGATGATGCAGGTGAGTGTATAGAAGAATATCGCACAATAATCCTTGATGCCAGCCACATATGTGTATGGCTTGCCATTGGGCTGCTCTCTGCTGGCCTCCTCGCCGCTCACATTGTGGTGCAGCGATATAAAGGCGCTGGCAAACGCGGCTGTCGACTCGTTCATCAGACCCACCACAAAGACCATGGCCACACAGGATATGATATCAGCGTGATTTTGGATGACAAACTCATGGCTCAGTATCGGTGGATTCTTGTTGCTTGTCTTGCGACCAAGTCCGGGTTTGATGGCCATCTTGATTGTTGTTGTTGGTGTTGTTGGCTGCAAAGGCGAAGGCGATGTCTGATTAGTATACTCTCATAATCCCAGAGAATGCTCCCCCTCTCTTCTCCACTACTTTTACTCTCCCTCTCTCTCTCTCTTGTCATGTGTGTGTGCGTGGCTCTTGCAACGTCAGCATCAGCAGTGCTGAAGGTGGCAGCGAAATTGTGGCCATGTGCATTGCAATTGCCCTGAGAAATCAGTGCAACAGCAGCAGCACACACAATAAAAACAACAACACACACACACGCACAATTATGATACCAGTGCTGCCAGAATTGGTTTGAAAACAGCCAAATTATATATTTAAAAAAAAAATTTATGTTTTGAAGTTAAAAAAGCTAGATCGTGCAATTGTTGCAATTTTGGCTTTAAAAAGCCAGAATTTAAGGCAACATAGCCAAATTGGCAGCACTGCACAACACATGCACACTTGCACTACAAATTTGCCTTGTTGGCACCAACACACACACACAAAACACTGGCGCGCTTCACACACACACATACGCACACACATTGATAGAGGGAGGAAGAGAGAGAGAGAGAGAGACCGCATCTAGCGCCACACGCAAGCAATTTCTTTTTGCTTTTCACTTAAATGTTGTTGTTGCTGCTACTGCTGTTGTTGTTGTTGTTACTTACAGGATTGGAATTTTTGTGCAATCTGCTGACGTAGGCGCGTCCCTCCTCCTTAGTTGAGTTGAGATTTGATTCACTCTTGATTTTATTTAACCGTTCTTCGTCTTCCTTTACTCCCCCGTTATTCCTTTTGTTTGTTGGCAATATCCACGTATTTAACTGTGGATTTGTATGTTTTCTTCTGTTTCTGTTATTTTCTTCTCTCCAGTGCGCCACTGTGGTCCAGCCGCCTCTGCTGCCTGCCTGCCTCTGGCTTTAGCTTTTACTTTAGCTGCTGCTGCTGCTCACCTGTGGGTGAGTGTCTGACTGACTGACTAGCTGGGCTGCCGGAATGAATACGAATACGAATACGAATATAAGTGTGAATGTGGTTGTGAGTGTGTGGCTGCGTTTCACCAACAGCGCTGCTTGCGCTGCTCTGCGAATGCCAAGGCGGCCTGCTAGCCAAGAGACAACAACAGCAACAAGAGCGCAGTCAGTAGCAGCAGCGACGCGACAGCGGTGGCAGCAACAGCAACAAACAGCAAAAGCAAAAAGAGAAAAAAAAAACTGCCACGCAAACGACTCTCGGCTCCAATGGGCTAAAGTGTATTGTTGTTGTTGTTTCTGTTCTTGTTGCCAGCTCACTACCACTTGTTCACGTTGTTGTTTATTGCCTGCTCGCTTACACACACACCGTCTAAGCGCTCATATATTGCCGGCAAAACTCGCGCGCTCTCGCTTTCACACGCCTCGAGCGCCACAATGTTATGTTGGGGCGCCCACTCGTGTCGGTATCTTCGTCGAGATGTTTGGCCACGATGTCCGTTCGGCTCGTGCGCGTGCCGACTGTGACGTGTAATTTGTTGTCTTTTTTTCGTATATCGATAGCCACAACAAGCGGGGACGGCAACGGCTTATCGACAACTCTGTTAGCGACTCTGTCTATTGTGCACATAAGCACACCAAACTGAAGGTTGTTAGTATACAACATTAATACACGCAGCTTGTGACGTCACGTTTTCATATGATACAATTTTGTTTTTCCATATGTACATATATTATTGATTTTGAAATATTCCTTTGACTGTGTTAAAATATTAAGTATCCAATGAAGTCATTAGTTATTTGTTAATTATTTGCCATTCACAATAGTTGACAAATGTTTATACTTTTAAGACGTTGAGTTTAGCCATTGATCAAGTCGTCCTTATTTTTATGGGGATAGCATTCTCCATTATTAATATTTTCCTTTCGATTGTCTTGCGTTACTTTTTACTTTACTTTTTCTGAGGCTTCCTTCTATGATTTTAGTGTATGTTAAGCTTTATAGTTCTAAAGCTGAGTATTTATCAGTGTTATTCTTGCATCCAAGACTCGATTGAAACTGCACTGAGTGTATATTCATATATGTTTTGTTGTAATAAGCTTATTCATTGAAGACGTGTAATTGAATATGAGTAATTTTATAATCAAAACACACTATTTTGTTCACATTTTTGGGCACAATACTTATAAATAAAGCGAAGCCTACTCGAAACCCGACATTTCCGAAATTACCGAAGATTTTTATTATCAGTTACTTTAAAGAACCAAGTAGGTATATAAAAGAGACAAAATATAAAAATGTACGACTCCGAAAGTACTCGTAAACTAATATTAAAAATATTTAAAATACGACTCGAAATGCGTTTAAACTGTCAGAGAAATACTAAGAGAGGCGGGTATTTTTTTTCTCAATAAAAGTATCATTTGGCCAATTCTTGTTGTTACTTATGGTACAGAAACAAAATTTACGTCGGCAGGTTTTTTTGAAAACAATATTCTTGTAAAATTTCCATAAAATTGGACCGCAAAAACATATAGTGGTTTTATACGAAAATACCATATTATGTTTATGTATAACTAGCTAAGGAGCAATCAGATGAGATTCATGCAAAACCTAAAAGAGTGTAAAACCTTAAATAAGTGGAAGGGATGGTCTTTTCGCCTTTTTTTAATTAAAAAATATAAATATGCACACGTTAAGTAAGTAAACATGTTAAAATTAAATATCTTAACCTTTTTTAACTTAATCAATGTTTAGAACAAGAATAAATCATTCTTGCGAATGCATAAATAATAATATATTCACTGAATCCAAAAACATTCACTGAAACAAAATAGATCAAAATTAAACTAAAAGTTTCCAGAAAGAATTTCAGTGGAATTCTTACATTAAATAAGATCATATCATCTTTTGGGCGCAAAAATAGATGAAATACTCTAGCCTAGAGTTTAGTTTTAAAGCTCTTTCGAAATTTCGAAACTTTTCTTTCCTATTTTTCATAACCTATTTACATGCACTTGCAGTGCAATTCGTGCGAATTGGTTAATTGCATCGGAGTGGTTATAAAAAGAAAAGCAAAGCACAGGGTGACCCCATTGAAGTGCTTCGACGTGTGGGTCGAATGTGGCGCAAGGTTATGCAAGGAGTCGCCACACGGTAATTAAATGCATTTTCTCTGAGTGCCCCTGTGTAAATGTGTTTGTGTGTGCCCCTTTGTGTGTGTGTGTTTTTGTGTTTGTTGCTTGTGCGTGTGTACTCACGTTACGATTTCGCTTGCGCACGGAGGACACAATGGTGCGCTTGTTGCGTGCCACCAGGCAGACCGTTATAATTAGAATCATGCCAATAAGTGCAAATCCAAGCAGAGCGGGCAGCAGCACGCTATCCTCGGCCTTGTAGCCCTATTAAGTAAACATAAAACAGCCAGGGAATTTAATGGGAACAGCTAATGAAATGGGAACAGTTCGATTTTAATGTGGGGCTGATACTCACCGACCATTGTACATAGGTGGATGGATCAATGTAGGCCCAGTGTGTGTTCATCCAGTTGTTGTTGCCGTTGTTATTGTTGCTCTTGTTATTTGAAGATTCTTGTTGCTGCTGCTGCGTGTTGCTCTTAGCCAGGACTGGCGGCATAATGGGCTTCTTGGCCATGGACTTGAGCAGCGGTACTTGTATGATGCGCGTGGTGATTGTGGCAGGCATCAAGCGATTGCTAAGCGGTGGGGCATACGTGGCAACTGTGGCCACTGGCGGTGGCGGTGGTGGTGGCGGTGGCAGCGTTGAGGCAACTGCCTCAGTGGCGGGCACCACAACGATAGTTGGGGCTGCAGTTGTGCTGGTTGTTGTTGCTGCTGTTGTGGTTGTAGTAGTCGTAGTTGTTGTCGTTGCTGCTGTTGTTGTTGTTGTTGTTGTGCTGCTGGGCAGTGTCTTGTTCACCTTCAGCACAAACTGCTCTACCCCATTGCGATTCACAATCTGGACAGTCTTGCCCACATTCTGGCCGAGCATGGCTGCTGCAAGTGAAGTTGCTGGCACAGCGAGAACAACAGTTGCTGCTGTCGGAGCAATATGTTGCTGCCTCACTCCGCTGTGCGTGAACGCGGCCTTCGTTTTGAGGAACCATTCTGTGGGACTCGGCAGACACTCGGCTGAGACCAGAAACGGAATGAGCACAGCGCCAATGATGACGGTGCACACGAAAATTAAGCCCAGGTAGGCGAAGAATGTCCGTCGTTTACGTGGCGCCCCTGAGCTGCGCTTGTGGCCACCATTGGAGGCAGCAGCGCCAGCGGCAGCAGCGGACATTGCAGATGTTGACGACGTCGAAGCAGCTGTTGTTGTTGTTGAGGAGGAGGAGGAGGACGCGTTGCCCGCCAGGCGATTGCCGTTCCCAGCCAGTTTCCCCTCGATGCGAAAATCATCGTTCTGCGGCAATATCGTATATTGCAAACTGTTCTCACCGTGTCGTATCGTTTTGTACATTTTCACACGTTTTTCTTTTCCCAAACTTCACCTGTGCGTGTATGTGTGTGTGTATATATTTTTGTATGTAACTGTCAGGATATTTTTTTCTACGCAAATTCCTTTACGCTTCTGCTGTTGTTGTTGCTGATGCTGCTGCTGCTGCTGCTGGCGTTGCTGCTACTGCGTTTGCTGCTACTGCTACTGCTGCTGCTGCTGTTGCTGTTGCTGCCGTTGCTGCTGCTGTTGCTGCTGCATGCATGCTCCTCGCACACTAATTTTATGTTTTTATTGATTGAGCGTTGTTGTTTTGCCAACAGCTCGAAAACTAAAGTTCTCGCGCAGCCGCAGTCGCAGTTCTCAGATAACGGTTAACACTCTAAGTTGCATTTTGGCAGGGTTGCTAAACGCTGCGCTACGATTTGAATTTACAGTGGAGGTGAAACTTTTGGGAATACTTCTTTACACCATGCTGAGGTGAATTTCAATTTCAAATATTATAATTATAATGCAGAGGTGAATTTCAATTTGAAATATTATGAGTATAATTTTTAGTGTTTATTTCAATATTATTATTCATTGTAATGTGTCATTTGTTTAAGTGGATATAATTAATAATAGTGTTAGGACTCATATTCGAATACATCCTTTACACCGTGCAGAGTTGCACTGTTTCATTCTGGCAGTTCTGCAGCTCTGCAACGTTTCGAATTTACAATTAATTAATTAATTAATTTCTACTGGCTAAATTATCTAGCCAAATACAAAAGCTTAATGTTAAATATTTTTGTATTTCCTAGTCGCAGTTAGTTGCGTACTTAATTCTAAAACTTATTGTGAATCAGTATACTTATCAGGGAATTGCATCAGTTGGGATATTTGGAATTTAACAAATTCCCTTAAGTCTCAAGTGGCAAAAGCTAATTGTCACACAGTCAAAGTAAAGTGTTTCCAGACAATTGCTACGTGATACAAGCGAAGAAACGTCTTTATGATTGATAAATCGTAAATAAAAAGTATAAAAATAAATACATATTTGCCGAGAGATTTATTATCGGCGGAATGGTCGATTGCGATGCAAGACTGCATTACTCATGGGGAGGGCGGGTGCGATCGATTAGAGAGCTCGAGCTTTTGATAACGCTCGACGGCGGCCTCAAGAGCAACGACCAAGTGGCACAGGCCTATCGGAGGCGTGTGCCTAAGGCAGGGGTGGGTGGGGTTACGGGAGGTGTTCGGTGGCTTATCGAGTCTGGGCAAAATGAACCTACCGGATGCAACGCAATGGTCTCAGTCGCTCAGTCACGTAAACGACAGTCAAGTGCGCAGAACATGTTCGCCCTAACGGTAGTTTGCCTCAGCCTCGGCTTTGTGGTGGCACTACTCAGCCTCGCCCTGCTCCTGCTGAGCCGTAAATCGGTACTGATCTTCGGCAAATACCCCTGCAAAGGTGTCTTCTATTGGCTGAAATACGGTCTGGCACTGCTTGTGCTGCGCCAGCTTCGCTATCGCATCTACAAGCGCAATGAGCAGTTGCTCAGCTCGACAGCTCATCTGGCAACACTGGACCGGCCTCAGCAGTTGACTGCGGATCCAAAGAGCTACGATGTGGTCAGCTTTATAGCAGCAAATCCCGCCAGCTGCCAGAAGTTGCTGGTGACGCTTGAGAGGCGTCGCCGTGGTGTGCTCAAAGCCGCTCTCTATCTCTGGTTGCCCGGAGACGCACTCTATAGCTTACCCAAGCTGCCTGACATGGTGCACTTCACTACTGATGGCAGTGAGGAGAGCAACGAGTTCCATGGTGCCGGCTTCCACATCTATCCAGAGGAATCCATGCGTCGTTGGCGCATTAAATACGACGGAGAGCTGCGAAACACGGAGACGGAGCAACTGCTAAAGGTGCAACTGGATCTGAGTTTCACCAGTTCCGCGGAACACTTTAACTACAATCGCGATCTGAGCTCATCCCTGATCGCCGACTCCATTGCGCGTGAGGCATGGAACGACCGCTTCTATGGAATGCTCAAGTCAGTGGGTCACATTGTGGAGAAGCGCACCCACTACGAGCAGAATGGCGAGCTTAGCGGCAGCTGTGTACTCGGCCAGCGACGCCTGGAGCTAAGTTTGCGCGGCTTTCGCGATCACAGTTTCGGCACAGAGCGCTGCCTTAGCTCCATCTATCGTTACGTGTACTTTGCCCTGTTCCTCGAGGATGGCAGCAGCATGATTGTCGGCAATCTCAGCCAGCCCTCGTTCTTCCTCTCCTCCCTGAAGGTGGGCTACATCTGCACGCCCAAAGGTGTCTACCAGCCCATCACGGCCAGCAATTACGAGCTCTATTCATACGGGGAGAAGGGCACTCCGCCCCAGCATCAGAACTTCATTGTTCGCACCGCCAGCCAGCAGTATCTGGTGCAAATCCGTGTGGAGCACACTGCAGTACGGTATGTGGGCGGCGACTGGGAGTCTAAGGTGTACAATCAGTTTGTTACCTGCACTGTCAATGGCATCTCTGGCCAGGGACATGCCGAGTATCTGTACAGGCACGACGAGGGGCGTCCCGAGTCAGTCGCTGCCCAGGATCCGCAATGGTATCAGCGCATCAAGCGCTTCGAGCGCAGCCTAAGCACCATGGAGACAGTCAACGATAACGAAGAATTCATATTCTAAGAACTAGCTTAAGGAGTCTTATAATAATATTATATTGTACATGTGATAAATGTAAAACAAAGACCAAATTCTATCAAAGGATAAGGTTGTGCTATCGATGAACTCGATGCTCTTTTTTTTGGAGACTTATTGATATTGACAATTTACTAATGTTCATACTAAATGACAATTAAACAATGCAATTTTTTACATTAACCATACAAGTGACAAATCTTGTAGATATGGGGTATACATTGTATGTACCTATGTCGTTAAAATATACGAGTACATGACCTTTTTTGGTAATCATAAAATGAATCGCTTTGTTGACGAGACCTTGGAAGAAACTTGAAATATTTACTTCGAAATTCATTTTAAAGAGAATATTTCTTCGAGCAGAGCTTCCACGAAGCTTCCTCTTCTTTCGATTGGCAGATAAAATACAATAATAATGTGCTACATGAGGCACTTCAGTAAGTAGACCACAAGTTGTTTGTGTTCATTATAAATAAAAATTAGTGTGAATTGATTGGGTACCGTATCGGGTTTTTCTAACGTTACGTGATACGTAACGGAGGATAAGATTATAGAAATATTTCGGATTTTCTATCAATAAATAAAAATCGTTAGACTCTTGAAATTGCGTATATTTTTACCAAGTAATTTATGAACGCGATTTGTTGTCTTAGGGCCGTCATCTTATCGATCCAAATAGCTAGGATTACTGGCAATCTTGTCCGGCTGTGCTCACATAATAAAGCTAAACCCATGCAGCTGCAATGACAGGCACTTTTTGAGGATTTCTGGGGGGTCGTAATAAATAAAAATAAATGACCTCAACATAATTTCAATTCGAGTAGCAGCATAACTGACCTGCCTCGAATATAATTTCAATGATAAAGGCAAAGCGAAATAAGAATCCGAGAAAGGTTAGGCAGTAAAGATAGATGATAACAATTATGAATGGAGCTTTTATTAGTAGGTAGTTTTTTGATAAATCCATATAAAATGAAAGCTAATAAAGCGTCTTTCAGAAATTTGACTGATAAAATTGGTCAAGCGATAGAGTAAAGAACATGAAATAATCAATATGTGTAAATTTATTTTAAAACATTCAAGAAATATTTTTATTGTTGACTTATGCCTATAAATGACTTCTTATTTTAATGTAATCAAATTATATTAATGCAATAACTTTCTAAAATTATTAACAACAAAAAATATAGTTAAATATGTAAGTTTAAATTTGTTATTGTATAATTGAATTAGCTTGATTAAAAATTTTCGGTTTGGCGCCAAATGCTGCTGTCCTCTCTATCCACGCGATAAGTAATCGAACTATCGGAACGGGCTGAAATGCGATATATGTGCCTGTGGAGCAACCCTGAGCCGTGTGTGTGTTGCCATACTGAAACAAATACCGCAGAAGGAAAACGTAAATAAAGCGGAATACGAAAGTTTTGCGCAGAATTAAATTAAAATATTAAATATTCAAGTAATTAATATTACGACACATAAAAAATGGCGAGCACTTCACGAACCACAATACTTCCCCAGTCTAAAGAGGCACTGCTCAAGTCGTACAATGCTAGGCTTAAAGATGATGTACGCAGCATGCTGGAGAATTTCGAAGGTAAACACAAAATAGAATTAACAATAAAATGAAGAGGTCGAACAAGGTTGTTGATGTATCACGGAAAAAGTGGGTCCCTGCCTTTAGCGACGCCTTGTCCACTGAAGGCACAAACGCTATGCACATATCAGCACTCTTCATGCAAACACGGCCTTGTGCCCAGCTCGGCGGGTACAATGGCAACTGCTTGATCCTGTCTGTTGGCAAATACCATGAAATACAACACTTAATGGACTCACACACAAAGAATCCCAGCCGTATCAGAATAATAGGAGCTGGCAGCGCATTGCATCCGCCAATGTCCCATCTGCACGTGGATACCACAGTTCTTGCGCAGATCTGTTTTATTGGGGAAGCAGAAAAACTTATGTCAGGCTAGGGAAAAACAAAAAACCGGCTCTGGTCACATTACTACATTTTTTCCAGTGGGAGACTTCTTTTTACCAGAAATAATAATAATAACAAACTAATCCTTTATTTACAGAAATACTGAAGCTAGCTCGGCGCGAGAGCCACAGTCAGATCTCAAAGACAACACAATGCGAGCAGGATGCTCTGGAGATGCAAGTGCGTGCCGCCAATATGGGTATGTTAGCACCAAAAGATTCCCAATTGGGGAAAACCTCTCATCATTCTCTTTGTCTGTTTCAGTAAGAGCAGGCGAATCCCTGATGAAGCTGGTTGCCGATCTTAAGCAATATCTCATTTTGAACGATTTCCATTCGGTCAACGAAGCCATCACAAGCAATTCGTCACTGTTTCGTGCCACGCAAATCGAGTGCGATAAAAAGCTGATGAAGCTGCGCGATGAGATGGCCATGGATCTGTACGATCTGGAGGAGGAGTACTACACGAGCATATTCAAATAGCCTTGGCCGGAAGACAGTAGTGATAGTAGTAGCAGTAGTAGTAGTAGTAGTAGTAGTAGTAGTAGTAGTAGCAGTAGTAGCAATAGTAGTTAAGGATTCGTATTTATCTAGTACTTTATCTATGTTTGTTTACACGACATCTACATCGATACAAAGAAGCGTAAATTATGGACCCAAAACAAAAGTAAATGAAATAATGTTAATAAGAGAGAGATAGAGAGAGGCTTAGGACTGTTGTTTCTGGATGGGATCCTTTTGCATGTCTTGGTAACCATGCGACAGGGAGGACAACGATGCCGATGCATTGTCCGCTTGGCAGTACTCATCGTTGACGTTATCCACAATGTCGCCGGTATAGAAGAGTATGGCCTTGGGCACAATCTGAGTGCGAAGAAGATACCCCACCTCAAAGTCGGCGCCGAGTACCATTTTGGTCTTCTCATCGGCCAGCGATAGATCCATCGCCTGTGGCGGTGAGAAGAACCGAAAGAAGGACTCGCGTGGCATTACTTTGGGTACATTGCGACCACCTTTGCGTGAACGCTTCTGTTTCACTGTCTGCAGTGTCAGATTGGAACCATCGCGCCAGTGAATGTGACAGCCCTCGCAGCGCACAATTTCGGGGCCTTCAAACATAAACGGATAATCCTTGTCGGCCTCATGACGCAATATATACTTTTTGGTCAGCATCAGTGACGAAGTGTGCAGATACTCATTGGGAGCGAACTGAAAGTGAACCGTATAGCTGTCGGGCTCATAGCTAATCCGGACATCCAACAGACACTCGAGCAGAGGCTCGTCGTGCTCCTGCACTAGATCTGAGATGAGGGCCACATTGCGAAATACGGTTAGCCAGAAGCTTGGCACACCCAATGCATTGCTGGGCAACTGTGGCAATTGCTCGGTCAGCTGTTTGAATTCCTCCGTTGTCTTTATCTCCTCGAGCAGCTCATCACGCTCCTCGTGCCAATAACGCTCCGTTATCGGTGGCTCTACATCGCCGGCAACAATATCTCGCCGGGCATCGAACAGTGTACAGCTCTGACCATAGAAACGCTTCTCCAGCTCGTATACCTCGCGGAAGAATTGTTCAGATATCTTAATCTGCTGCAGCTGATTGTGCTTTAGGGCTAGCACTCGATTGTGCACCGTCTTGGGTAAATTATCCACCATATGTTGTAGGAATGCACGGCGACTATTCGAGGACATATCCGATGGGTTCAATTTCATGTTCTCGGAAAGGGAGCCGGGACTACGACTGCGACTGCTGCTACGATTGCGACAGCGATTGCGGCCCTTAGAACTCGAGGCTCTTAACGAATCCTTAACATTCACTATGGTTGCATTGGAGCTCATTTCGGAGCTGGTGTCACAACAGAACATCTGAAACCTTTGAATTTTGATAGGTAATTTTGGGTGCGAAGTTTATTTAAAAAAATTTTCGTTATTTTGGCCCCTTTGATTTCAAAATGAAGTAATTTTTTTATCATGTGACAAAGTTGGAAACTGAAATCTATAAATAAAAAAACAATACACATTTATTTTAGAAAACCGTTAATCTGCCATGGGATAAATTGAAACTGTGAATTAAAATGATGTACAATACGAATTAGAATATAAATTTGCATTTTTGTTTATAAATTATATATCAATTTTTATTTTATATTTTACAAATAATATAAATTAAACGCAATGCATGTAAAAACTTTAAACAATATCAACTTATCGCTTTCGTTTTATATTTATCGGCTTCATATAATTAAATATCGCACGGGTGCGAACTATCGATGCAATGCAAGCTATCGATGTTATTTCGTATGGCTCTGTATTTTACTTTTCCCATCTTTAGTTCTTGACCTGCAGAGGTAGTGAAAAGGGCCGCAACATTAGCATTAAAGTAAGGCAAGGCTTAGCCCTGCAACGTAAATCTCATCAAGATAAGCCAACGAAGGAGATTCTACACCTGTAATGCTTTAATGCTAAAGTCCATACTTGGCGCGGACACGAATGGTTCTGCGGAAGATCTACCAAGCGGAGGCGTTGCCGTGGCCAGCGGCAGCAGTGGAGGCAGGGGCAGTGGCAGTGGTAACAACAGTGGAGCTGGAGCACTTAGCCGAGCAAGTTGCGGGCTGGGCTCCAGTTCGATATCAAGTGGCTTGAGTGCGGTGTGTGGCCTGGTCGGGGGCAGCAGTGGCGGCAGTGCCAGTGGAAGCGCTAGTGGCAGTGGCAGTGGCAGTGCAAGCGGTGGCAGCACACCAGCTACCATCTATTGTCCTGCATGCATAGCTAGCAGCAATAGTATTTCCCAGCAGCATCAGCAGCAGTTGGCATTCGCCTCTGGTTCAGAGGCATTGCATGGGAGTCGTGAGTCGAAGTCGAGCAAGAAAGTGAAGACGCGGAAAAGTGCATCTACGGTTGGCTGCCTGGACGCGCAACATATACGCAATAATCTGAGAATGTCAACATCCAGTTCGATGCGTAGCACACGCGGTGCCGGCGCTGGCGCTGGCTGCAGCAGCAGCAGTAGTAGCACCACTTCGGCGGTCATTACTTCGAACGGATCAAACGGATCGCACGGATCGAACGGCTGTGGCAGCCTGGCCTATGATGCAAGTAGCAACGGTAGTTGCAGCAGCTTCAATGGCAAGGTGGTCTCCCCAGGCAGCTACAGCTGCAACGCCCTCAACGTCGACTTCAGCTCATACACGGCAACACACCAATGGACCCGAATGCTGGAGTGTGCCGAGTTCGTTGGAGCAAAGTAAGCGTAGTGAAACTTGTCTTGATTTTGTATTCATTTATTAAGCTTAGTGGCACTCGTCTAGGTTTTACATTCATTTATAATATAGATCATACATATATCACATCACATACAATTTTAAAAAGTATATATTCTAATGGCATCGGCAATGGTTCTACTCACTAGGCGAAGCAAGCACACGGTGGTGTCCTACAAGGATGCCATGTTTGTCTTTGGCGGCGACAATGGCAAGAACATGCTGAACGATCTGATACGGTTTGGTGTGAAGGACAAATCGTGGGGACGCGCATGTGCCACCGGGACACCGCCGGCGCCTCGCTATCATCATTCCGCTGTGGTGTATGGCAGTTCAATGTTCATCTTTGGCGGCTATACGGGCGACATACACTCGAACTCGAATCTAACCAACAAGAACGATTTGTTTGAGTATAAGTTTCTCAGCGCCATGTGGGTGGAGTGGAAGTTCTCGGGCAGGTAAGCAGTGCACCCCGTGGCATCAAATATAAATACATATTTTCTTGATCTAATCACACGTTCTCTCTGCAGGCAACCAGTGCCAAGATCTGCTCATGGTGCCGCAGTTTATGATAACAAAATGTGGATTTATGCTGGCTACGATGGCAATGCTCGATTGAACGATATGTGGACATTGAATTTGACTGGCGAGAATCACCAGTGGGAGGAGGTGGAGCAGCAGGGGGATCGTCCGCCGACTTGTTGCAATTTTCCCGTTGCCGTTGCTCGCGACGCGATGTATGTTTTTTCTGGCCAAAGTGGATTGCAGATAACAAATTCGCTTTTTGAGTTTCACTTCAAGACGCGCACCTGGCGTCGCATATCCAATGACCCGGTGCTGCGGGGCGCAACATCGGCGCCACCGTCGCGTCGCTATGGGCACACAATGGTGCATCATGATCGCTTCTTGTACGTTTTCGGTGGTTCGGCTGATTCAACACTGCCTAACGACTTGCACTGCTACGATCTGGACACGCAGGTGTGGTCGGTCATACAGCCCGAACAGACCTCGGATGTGCCCTCGGGTCGTGTCTTTCATGCATCGGCTGTGATCGGCGATGCCATGTATATCTTTGGTGGCACCGTCGACAACAGTGTGCGACGTGGCGACACTTATCGCTTCCAGTTCTCCAGCTACCCGAAGTGCACTCTGCGCGATGACTTCGGCAAGTTCTTTCACGAGAAACAGTTCTGCGATATTCAATTTGTTGTTGGCGTCGAAGAGATACACATCCTGGCGCACATTGCCTTTGTTGCGGCACGTTCCAAATATTTGCGCAACAAGATATTGTCGGCCCGCGAGGCTCGTCAGCAGCAAATGGAAAAGCTTTATGGCGTTGGCCAAGTGGATGCCCAGGCATTGAATACGGGTGTCGGAGGGGATCGTGTACCCATGCTGGAAGTGAGACTGGCACACGCATCACCCGAGGCATTCGAGATTATTTTAAATTACATTTATACGGATCGCATTGATTTGGATGACTCATATAGCAAGAACATAATCATACTTATCACTGACATCTATCAGCTGGCCGGATTGTTCACTATGCCGCGCCTGGCGCACGGCTGTATACAGTATTTGGACTATAAGATCAACAAGGCGAATGTCCTGGAGGCGCTTTACAATGCGGATAAGAATAAGTAAGTTTGCATTAAAATGAACTTAACTATCCATCTATGTGTCCATTTATGTACTCAACACATTGCCATTTCTCTAGCATTAAGATCATCAAAGATCATTGCATGCAGTTCATCATCAAAGACGAGAACTTCACCGATGTGGTCATGTCCAGTGAGTTTAGTGATCTGGATAAGCCGCTGCTAGTTGAGATAATACGCAAGCGATTGCATCCATTCAAGATGGTCATGGATACCAGTTTCGAGTCGAACATTGGTGAGAATTTATTTAACTTGTTGTACACATACATAGGTATTAATCGATGTGACATTATAGGCACCACATTGGAGCATGACTTGTCCACATTTTTGGAAACAACGGGCAAGGACTTTTGCGATATTAACCTCGTACTGGAGGATCATGTGATATCGGCACACAAATCTGTGTTATCAGCACGTTGTACCTATTTCCAGGGCATGTTCCGTTCATTCATGCCACCGGATAATACCGTCAATGTGAGTACTTACACATGTAACATGTATAATATCGTATGATTATATATCCTATATATAAATCTATTTCTTATTAATTTCATGATACACAGATACAAATCGGAGAAATTTCACCCTCACTGGAGGCCTTTCAATCTTTGCTACGCTATATTTATTACGGAGAAACAAAGATGCCGCCTCAGGATGCATTGTATTTGTTTCAGGCACCTTGCTTCTATGGTCTATCTAATAGTCGCTTGCACTCGTTCTGCAAATACTCGCTTGAGCACAACATTACCTATGAGAATGTGCTGCAGACATTGGAAGCTTCTGATATAACCAGAATCTATGACATCAAGGAGTATGCTTTAAAATTAATTGTAAAAGACTTTGCCAAAGTGGCAAGGTTGCCAAAAATATCCGGTTTGTCGCGCGAACTGTTGCTGGAGATAATACGCGCTGTGGCCGATTCGCAAGGCGAGTTTCTGACACGCATCAATATCAATGCAGATATCTGAAAACTAGTGCTGCTACAGCCGGCTTTGCAGTTGTTGCTCGCCTGGTTGCAAATCGGCCGTAGCACGTAGAGCAGCAGTAGCGGTTGGTAGCGCAATCAAAAACGAAGCCCACACCTCACCACCTGACCTGACGTTCCCTTTTGTCCTCCTATCCTTTTGGCCATGAGCTTGCCTTTGTCTCATTCCTGTAATGCTTTATAAATTATAATTATTAGTTTTTTTCTACAATAATAATTAACATACACAACACGAACACAAATATGAAAGAGAGCAAGTGAATGGAGCGCTAGAGATAGAGAAGCATAATGGACGAATTAGAGCGAGATAGAGAACAGCTGTAGCAGTCAGTTAGCCTTAGTCGTTATTATGGTATGGATATAGTAAGGAGAGGTCACAACCTTAATACTTGAACAGACAAATTAAGTTTAAATGTTACGGACGATATTACGTTAATATATCTCAGACAAGTTTCAAACTACTACTTGGCATCGGTGGTGGCAACTATAGCTCGAGAGTGTGCTTGTTTGTTGAAGAGGAAAGCCATTAAGGGAAGTAAGGTGGACATTCTCCAAATACTCGATAAAAGGTTTTTCAATTTATAAAAACTGAAAAGGTCTTCCAAGTTGAAAAGCCAAAAAAAAAAAATATTTTGTAAAGGAAATTATTTTTTATATTTCAATGAGAAAAACTGTTAACATATTCGCGTAGACAAAACTCTGAAGAAGGAACCTGAATGGGAGGTTTTAGAAGTACACACTGCTGGACAGAAGAAAGAGTCGAATGATTAATGGTATCCCAAATATGAAAATAATAAAAAGAATAGAAAACTAGAGTTGAATAGATGAGAGAATCGGGGATGAACTAAATTACATTCTTTTGCAGTGTATAAGCTCAGAAGTGTTTTGACTCGAATTCTATTCATAATGTGCCACACTGAAAGGAGTAACAAGTAATAGTTTCTTCAGTCAGTCACTTGATGCCAAGTAGGATAGCTAAGAAGTTGTCTAACCATATACTTATTACAAAATCTATATTATATATCCACTATATATATATATGAATGTATGTTTGTACACGATATGTACCTAGAAGTTTACGTTCAGTTGCACGAATAATCGGTATATGATTTATAGTTATTATATATACTATATTATACAATATGTACTTGTGGCACTGCGATTCGATTTACCAAGATAACTTAACTAGATCTAACTTAGGTGCGAGCTAACCTGTGCTTGACATCATCTACTGTACTTACTAACAAATTAATCCAGTCAACTCAACTCGATGGGCCGTAATTTCTTAATAGAATTCTCCATGAATTGGTTAACCTCAACGCATAGAACCCCGCCGCACCTCCCCCACCCGCCTCGTCCCAGTCTGGCGTTAATCGCCCGATTTCAATAGATCCTTTTAATACGGATTAATATCGAGCAATAGCAAATAGAAACGAAACAGTTAACGGTTTACAAATACGTGTCTAATTATAATTATAAAGCTACGGAACAAATTTGTACATCGATTGCAACGATATATAGCATATGTAGCTTATGAATTTGCATTAGTTATTATCGTTTGTAAGCAAAAAAAAAGCCTTATGTTTTCTTGCCAAGAATTAAGAATTGAATGAAAGATAACTTATGGTTTTACGGAAGAATTGTGATAGATCTTTCTGTTTGCATTGCCGTAATAGAATAAATACTTATGTGTGTAATAGTATTAGTGACTTGTAATCTGCAATTTGTATTTTGTAATTTGTAATTTGAAATTTTTGTAATTTGATGCATCCTTAAAATAATATGCAATATTATTTATAGATTTTAAATTTATTCAATTAGTTTTATATATTGTATTATTGTGCCTCATTATACCCCTGCAGTGAATGCATTCATTTTGCCAAGAAGTTTGCAGCGCACATAAAATTAAGATACATCTGCAACTCCATACAAACAGTATATATATTCTTGATCAGTATCAATAGTCGTTGAAGAATTCAAGTACATGACTATGTCTGCCTGTCCGTCTATTGCTTCTTATTGTTGCGAGCTGTAAATAAGTTAGACCGGATCGGTTCGATATATTGTAAAGCTGCCATAGAAAAGAAATATCGGCCGATTTTTGGTTTCTTTTCAAAGATCGCAACCAAATTGACCACATGTTACTTTCTCTATCTTTATAAAACGCTTTTAAAATTTGATATAAACAGAAAAAAAGATCAGACTACTATAACATAAATATAGCTGCCATAGAAACAATCGACCAACATTGGGTCTATAACACTCTATCATAATTTCATAAGGATTGGACTACTAGTTAACATATACATAGCTGCCTTAGGAACAATCGGCCAAAATTGGGTATTTGTATGAAAACTACAATAGTTTTGTTTTTCATGCTCACGTAACAATATTTAGTACATGTAAATTTCGCTTTTTCTATTATACGCTACCAAAATTTTATAATGATCGAAATACCATAACACGTAACAGCAATAGAAAAAATCGGCAAACAACTGTATTTTTGCGTGAAAACTTGATTTGCTTTTTAAGATAACGCATAGCAACTACGCCAGTTTTGGATTGTATTGTGGCCTATATCTACAGTTCAAATTTGATACAAATCAGAAAACTATAGCTTTGATAGGAATAATCAGTCGATAATTAAGCTTTTTTGTACAACAAGATCGTCCCCACCAATTAGAATTCGCATTGCCGAAACTTAATAAGAGTTATCAAAATTGAATTAATTAATTAATTAATTATTTTATATATAGATTAGAATAGGAACAGTCTGTAAAGACCAATTTTCATAAGCTGCAAGGGTATAAAATCTTCGGCATGCCGAAGTTAAATTCTCTTTCTTATTTCCATTCAACATAGGCAAAAAACATAAATATATAAAATTAAATAATGCGATAAATCCACACAATACAAAATCAACATTGAACATTCGGATGTTAGTTAAATGTTCATTAGATAATTGTTTTGAGAGTTAAGATCAAAATTGACCAGTACCAGAATGAGTCGATTGTTTTGAATTCAGTGAATTTAAAATTGTTAGCTAATTACAATCAAAATGACATCGGCATCGCTCATCGATACCATTTAACGTCACTTTTGCCATTCCCATTGCGTGTTAGTCGAAAAAAATATCGAATATGGCTTCCTTTACGATTTCTGCTTGTGTGTTTTGTCTTCTTTTGTCTTGTCTTTGGTTTTCATTTTCGCTTTGCTTTGTTGTTGGTCTTATTGACTCGATCGCAAAATGTTAAAAATATTGGGAAAACAATTGCCATTTGTCTAAATTGAAGGATACTATTGATTCTTGAACAAAAACTATGTTTGCTTTTCAATTTGATACAGTAAAAATAAGTTTAAAATTTTCTTGATTAGATGATATTAGTATAATGGCAAAATTGTGTAAACTCAGTCGATTCACTATCGATGCCAGTATTTTCATCATTTATAAGCGAACCGTTGCTTGTTGCATGCATGATCCTTGTAGATCCCAGGCTTTGAAACTGTTGCATCATCCTTCATGGTCCATCAATTAGTCAACAATATACAAATAAAATTTGGCAAAAATTTGTGTATTTTATATTATTATATGAGTATTATTTATTAAGCATAGTTTATATACACATTCAACAAATAAAATATACAATTGCGTGTATGACAAATAAACGAAATTGATGTTTCACTATGCGCACCGGGGGGTAATTCTAATTCGAATTCCAGTTGAGTTAGGTTATGTTGAGCCTTTCAGAACAGAACAAATCCCGCTGGGGATTTCCATAATATGCATACAATTGTCAAACAGAGCCCAGGGGTATTTTTAATTTCAGCCAGTTGAAAAGCTTGCGAACTTTAACAGCAGATCTCACACCGATACACACACATACACAAACTAGAGTCCTGCATGAATGAATACATTCAGTACAGTACAAAAAATAAAAATTACAGTGTAGCCAGTTAATTTATGTTGGCAATAAAGGGCAAAGTACAAGAGGAGAACCTTTTTACCCAATTTATATGTGTCTTGCATCGGTTTATGACGAAGGAGTATTGAAGTAAGTGGTACATATTTTTTTTATCAATAACATTGTAACATTCACTGTACAGTACTGTGACTGTAAACTAAAAAATACTCTCCCAAAAAAATACTGTACTTTCTATCAAATGGATGAGTATAGTAATTCACCAGGCAGTTCAAAGCAAAACACCCACTCATACTCATTATAAGTGTTTACACCAAAAAGTGAACTCATTTTTGAATGAATCATTTAATTGCCGTTTTCAATGCATTCATGCAGGAGTGTAGCGCACGCACACGCACACACACAATCATCCGCACCAAAGGAATGTGGCAATGTAACCCGGCAATCGCCCGAGGAGAAGTCGAGAGAAACAAAACAAAAACAATGAACTAGAATTGAAACACAAATACGTAATAAAATTGTGGACAAACAAAGCTGAGCAAAGAGACGACTCGGGAGGAGAGGAACGAATCCAAGATGGATAATATAGATAGCGCTGCTCAATGGAATTAAAACAAAACAAAAGGCTGCCAAGGACAAGGGCGAAGGCAAGGGCAAAGACGATGGCGACGGCAAATCGAGTTGAGCTATGTCGCCTCGACTGTTCCTGCTTATCAAATGCAAATTACAAAATCAAATATGCCAGGACCAGAGCTAGAATCCGTCCTCGGGCCATGCACAGGCAGCTGGAGCCAGAGACCCGGAGAGTGCGAGAGGGACATGGGGGAGAGCGAGCAGGCGAAATTTTTGGCAACAGTTTTCAAGTGTGTTGGCAATGCTAATTTGGCAGTAGAGTTGCTACAGTTACTTCAAAAGCACGCAATGTCTTATCATTAAGATCGATAGTTAAAAATATATATCGATATATGTACATCAGTGTAGCCAGAATTTTAAAACAAAAAAAACTAGATTAGGTTAAAGTAAACTGCAAAAAGCTAAATTGGGAAATGTTTTTTTTTTTTTTTAATAAAGGCTAAACAGGAAATAAACTGACCTGGCGAAACTAATGAGCATAAATTTGCTTAATTGATTTGCAGTTTGGGAAATATTTAAGTTATTTATTTTGTTACTTAATGTAGTCTATTTACATTTAAGTTGTTATTTATTTGAATTAAAAAGAAAATTATTTGCTTAAATAGATAAATTAAATAAGATAATAATAACAATATTTAAACCATAAACTTGGAAAAAAAAATGACAAATTATTTCTCATACAAGAGTTTGTACAAACTAGCAAGCTACTTTTGGCTAAAAACAAGCTTAAATGCGCAGCACTGTTGCCATGCTGGCCTTGCGACTGTCAAACTTTCAGAAACATAATGATACATCGCATGCGGGATAGATTGAGGCAGATAGCACGCCGCCTAGACAATTCAATTTATTGGCACAGGAAACATGTTAAATTATTTGAAAACTATAGGTACGTAAGGTACTCTGCGCCCCAGGACAGTGCAGGGAGTGCAGAACGGGGCGGGAGCAAGAAGCTAAGCTCTTCAGTTCTCTCGCATCAGTTGAAACTTCGTTTGACATCTGACAATTTCATCAAAGTTATGTTTGAATATTTATTACATTGAGTTCTGGCTACAACTTTGGCTTTTCTTTGTCTCTGGTTCTGGTATGATTGTCTCTCTTGGCCTGGCCTAATCGAATATCTCGTTAATTCATAAGACTGTCCTCTGCCGATGACTTTTCCACTTTATTCAAGTCCAATTAGGCCAACAAAGAGTTCAAAACTGAAGCTGAAGTGCGCTCTTTGACCCTTTTGCATACCCTCTACTTTTTTTCGATAGCAACGCAAGGGGGTAGTCTGAAATGAGAGTGCTCTTTAAGTTTTATGAATTTATACGATGGATGGTAATTACAATTTATTTGTATTCCATCTACAAATTTAGCATTTACAGATCTATCATTCAAGTCGTCGGCATAGGATACTTCCTAGTCGGGCAGCGTGCAAATAAAATTTTACTCTGGCCTTTCAATTCCAGCTGATTCTTTGACCCAGTCAGCTACGCCTGCTGCTTCCGCTTTTAACAATTCGCTTTCTAGAGTGGAACACCAAAAAAAGCGGGAAAAACTAGCAAAAGATGTTATTCGGAAGTGTCTTCTCTAAAATACCCAGTAAATTGTCCGATGCTTTTAAATTTCATAAGGAAAAAGTTAAAATACTTTATTACTCTACTCCACTTTATGTAACAGACAGACACAGGCATTTTCCAACGAACTAGGTAAATATATATTCTTGATCAGAGTGTAGAAATAATCATGTCCGTCCGTATGAACAGATAAATCTCAGATACCATAAGAGTTGGAATTACCAATGTGTCTTATTATTGCACGCAGATAAAGTATTAATCTGTGAGCAACTTTTGCAAAATCTGCTAGTAATTATGCAATAGAATTTTATAGTCTGATCAGGTCTGTGGCGGGTATAAACCAGTCGAGCACACTCGAGTACAGTTCTTACAAACATGACAAAGATCCCTCTCCTTAGTGTACGGAAAACGGGATACCCACTTAATCGTTGGTAGAAGGTATCGAAGCAAAGGCCTATAAAAATTCTACAGCCGCCTGTCAATTTATAAGTTCATAATTTAAGCCAACAAAACCCAAGCTATCGAAGTCAATCAGCTATATAATACGCATGCCAAGCCCGTCTCTATACAATAATATAGATGTGCGATTGTATGAACTAGAGTTCTGGCTTTGAAGCTCAATTTGGGGTTGGGGCTCGAGTTTGGGTCTGTTAGTTCGTTTCATGATTCTTTTTAATATCCGTTTCATGGGGATTTATGCGCTTCAACTTCACGCTGAGCGCCAACACATAAATTTCATGGCAATTGAAGCACGCCAAAAAGAACTACAACAACAACAACAATAAGAAAGAAAAACCAACATCAACTGAATGAAAGGACCAACCCCAAACCCCAATGGGCTGACAGAAGGGTTAACGTGTAATGGATGCGGAGGCAGCGGCAGAAGTGCAGAGTGGGGAGTGGGGAGAAGTGTTTTCTCAAATTGACTTGTGGCATTTTTCAAAGTTTCTCCCATCCCATCGCCAAACAATACTCAATTTATCCGCTGACCAAGTTCGATTAATTTATTGGGTTAAGAATACCCCCTTTTGCCTCCAACTACTGACCATGCGCTCCTCATAAAGTGTCATTAAAGTGGCTGCCTGATTAAAGACATCAATTCGAAGTCGGTTCACGGGCCCAGCGCCGCCCAAAGTCCAGTGCATATTCCCGTTGTATGTGTGTGTGTGTGTGTGTGTATATGTACTATATGCAGATGTGGATATAAATGTATGTTGCACGGGGAGGTTTAATTAAAAAACTGCGCCCCAAGCATCCCAAACTGTTTTGCCTGCAAAAAACAAATGATCGACTTTGGTATACTACGCATTTAACAGAAAGTTAAGGAGGTTGAAATGAGTTCGATATATGAATAATATATTAGTGAAATATTCAGGACATAATATTTCTATATATGTGTTATGTATACAAATATAATCAATGAAATATAAATAAAGTTTAAAATATGATATTATGGTATCGAAGTTCGTAGGTTATTCCATTTCAATTTAATATATGATAAGTAGAGTTAACTTGGGATTATTTTAGACCTAAAAAAAAAAAAAATTTAATTTAAGGTTATTTGTTTTAAATTAGTATGTTCTAGTAATATATATTATATTTTTAAAAAATTATTAATATTTTTTTTATATTATTTTAAGTTATTATCCGTACAGTTCATATGATATAATACCCTTACCTCATGTAACAAGTTTAATACCAACTGCAACACAGAACTATTGATTCAAGTTTCATAACTGACAATTGATTCACAGCATACGACAAATAAAATACCGCAAATATATGTTATATAATCAAATTAGAACAGCTTCTGCATTGTAGAGTTTTTAATTTAGTTTGTATTCATTGTAGTTTTGTTTGCTTTACTATGATTTATGTTGTAAATTGAATAAAAACAAATGTAATTAAAATACAATTAAGATATCGCTGGCATACCCGAGTTGTGGGCTAATTGATATACCCCAGTGGGGTAGGGGCTCGGAGCGGGTATTAAAACAACACCTGAAATTGATGTTTAATTGAGATGCGCTGTGTGAGAAAGAGAGAGATGGAGAGAGAAAGAAAGAGATGGAGAGAGGGGGGAGACTGGCAATATAAAGTAATTACGTTGTGCATGCTGTTCGGCAATCCCTAACCGGTACCCGGTACCCGTTTACTCGTTTACCCGATTGCCAAGTAACAGTGCATCGCAGTGCGCCTGTGTTGGGTACAGTCGGCGCAAAACATTTAAAGGCTCATTTGCAGTAAGTCGTCGGTCCATGGCACGTGACACGCCCACCGAAACAAGGGGGCGTCGCAGGGGCTTGTGGCACAAGGAATAAGGCAGTCAGTCAGAATTGGGTAGCGTGTATGGCTGTTCGACCCGTTCTTATCAGCTTTATGGCCAGCGATAGTTTTCATTTACTTTATGGCACTTTCATCTAGTATTTGCGATTGTCTCTGCCTCTTTTCCCCTTCTCTTTCTCACTCTCCCTCTCACCCAGAATTACCCACACATCAGCATTTGTTGTGCTGTGTGCTGCGACTCAAACTGATTTCCTGTCGCAACGTCAACGCCGTCAACGTCCTGCCTCCTTTACTGCCATTTAACTTTTATATGACAAAACATTGCCCGCCCACCTCCCGCCAGAGCAGTGCGCCTACTTCGCGCGCAGCACTCACGTGTTTGCAGCACGAAATCCGTTTGGCACATGGGCCAGAGTTTGGGGCGCATCGTGTGCTTTATGGACCAGATGATTGCCTGCTCAGGGGGGGCTCAGTTGATTCGGCATGCCGTGGCGCAGGGCTTCACTGGGATTGCCTTGTGACTAGGCCGGTGCCGGTGCCTGTGCCTGGGCTTGGCCAGGGCTGTGACAACGTCAGCGCTAGCGGCGAACATGAATTTGCTTTTCAGCACGCCACCTAAATAGATCTATGCTTACACACACAAACTCGCAGTCGCACTCCCACTTGAGTCCGTTAATAAGTAGAGCCCTCGTGCCGTGTAGCACCCTTTTAGTCAGGGCTCCTAGTTGCCTTCTGAGTACCTGCCGCATGCCTGGCTTAAAAACTGTTGCAAAACTGTTGGGTAAGCTGCGTTACGTAATGAGTACTGACTCGGAGAGGAAGCGGGTCATTGTTATCAACAAGTATACAGTGCGACATATACCATACATAAAGACTCCAGCAACTGTAGTTTCAGGGATCTGAGCATTAATAAGGGGGTATTGCTCTAAGAACTATAAACAGTATATACAGTATAATTCGCTTAGCTGCATCGATAGTTAGCTGCATCGGCAAGATATCTGCATTATTTTTCCATTTTTTTGTGTGAATAGAAAATAGAAATACAAAAGTTAGCTGCATTTTTAAGTTACCTGCATCGAGGCATTGTGCAAAGTACTCGAGGCAGCTAAGCGAATTATACTGTATAATGAACAGAAATCGTAGCTAGTCCAAAGCTATTTACGGCAAAGGCAAAGTATCTTTTTTTATATCACATTCGTATATACAGAAAGTGAGGTTATGCTGCATTACGTTGGGAATTCCGCTTCAGTGTATGGACAATTGATATAAACAGATGTAAAGTTAGTCATATACCGAATTTAAAGATTTCAGTTACTGTAGTTTCAAGGATACAAGCATAAATAGGCTTCTAGAATATACAGAAATCATTCGCACCCGCAACACTAAGTCCCTTCTTGTTAAAGCTCTCATAAGACATTTGTGTATACAGAAAGTGAGGTTATGCTGCAAGGTACAGTTGCCTCGGACGTGTGGGCTTTAAATTGGGGTAAACAAATGATGTGCGCTCAAATTAAATCCGATTAACTTCGAAGACAAAGCATTGTTTGTGTGCATGTTTGCGTGCATGTGCATGCTTTGCGTGCATGTTTGTGCATGTGCATGTGTGTGTGTGTGTGCGTGCATGTTTATGCATGTCAATTGTAAGTAGCATAAATATTTACTTTGGCACATTTCTGGTGTGGGCGTTAGTTGTTTGTCGATTGATTTGAAATTAACAATGTGACCGTATCAAATATGACTGTCAATTGCCGTCGGCAGAGAGGGACGCGTTGCTGGTAAGCTTAGGTATGAGGTTAGGTACGAAGATTAGGGTTGCCTTGGAGCCATGGCAAATAGTTTCTTTTGACCGTGGCTGCACAGTGCAATTTGCAATGAGATGGGGACGACCACAAAGCACAACATTAAGCCGTTACCCCCGGTGCATGTAATTATCGCACACAGACACACACACACACTCGCACACACACACTCGCTCACACACGCACATAGAGCTTAAGGCTATAAGGTGCGCTTTTGCTGGCAACGACATTTGATGGACAGCTGTATGCGTGTGTGTGTGTGCCTAATAAGATTACAAATTATTTTGGCTAATTGCCTCCGACATAACTAATAACAACTGCAACAGCCGGAGTTGCTGCCCGTTGTGGGCTCCTTCATCGTCACCATTACCGTCACACCGGATCTGATCAGGAATTGAGAATCGTCTGCTCACGTCTGGCTACGTGGCCACATAATGGGCCTAGCTCCTTGCGCCTAATTGTATGCCATAAAATAATAATTACATGCCATGCATATATGCACAGCATGTCGGGGGAGTCAGCACCGGCACAGCCACCAGCACCAGCACCAGCACCGGCAATGGCAACTGGGGAGACTTCCGTTTGAGCTCGCTACCTGGCACTAAGCTGCTTAGCAGCCTCAATGGGATTTTCTCTGTCCGCTGCGCTTGCAATGTATGAAATGCACTGGACTATTGTGGGCGAGGCATACCAAAGGATTAGCTGCGGGTCGCTGCGGAATTCCCACTCAATTAGCCGTACTGGGGGACTGAGAGAGAACAGCATTGTTGGAATCATAACGAGACCGCGAATTTAATAAAGGTTCTAGCAACAAAAACTTGAAAGAGATACGAGCATTTGAAACGGAAGCAAAATGCAAATGGAACTTGTGGAACAGATATTGAAATACTGCAAATAATACTATAGAAACTAAAATAAAAAGAATTCTGAAGCAGAAACTTGAAGAGCAACTCAAATACAAATTAGAATCGGGAATGGAATTTGAACAAAGCTAAAAAAATGTGCAATACAGAAACAAAAACTGAAAATAAACCTCAAACTGAGTAGATACTGAACCAATATATGAAATTGATGATTGATTGAATGGGAATAACGCTAGAGCTGAAAGTGGTACTTATGCCGGAGCTGCATATCTGTATTATTAAAACTAAACTAAATTTGATTTATTGATTTTGAACCAGTGTTCTACCATTAGTTACAACTTCATCAGATTAAACGTGTATGTAAGTAACGTTTCTTATTTGCCTTGCAGCTTACTCTCGATAGAAAGGTTTAGTTCTTTCGTCAGAGAATATTCCCTAATCGAAATGCTAAAGTGAATCTCATCCACGTGTGATGTTGGTGTGAGTTGCTGAGCTCATGTGCTGTTGCTGTTGCGTAGTCTCTTGATTGTCAAGGACATTTCGTACGGCAATGGCACCTCCACACTCTCGTCTTCAGTCCTCTCCAGTCCTGCTGCCGTTGGCAGCTCACGTTGAACGGTAAATGTTTATGACGCACTTGAAATTATCTATCAAGTTCGCGAGCAACGTCGCTGCCAGAGAACAGTCATAAAATGTCACTTGAAGCACAAGTGAAGCAGATGGAGCCAACAGGGAGAGGGGAACGTGGAGATTTAGCGGGAAATGGGCTGATTTCCTACTGCGTAGCAACTTGTGCCTTTTGTTCTTATGATTGAATATTTAATTCAATATGCTGCACGAATATTTCCACGAGTTTGCCCCCCCCTTCCCCTCTCCTTTCTTGTCTATACTTTTACGAGCGAAGTCATTGCGTTGCTGGCAAACTTTTCTCTTCTAATTAGACGCATCGTAAACATTTAATGTCCCGAAGCCGAACCGAAGTAAAACGGCAAAAATAAATCCAGAACGAAGTTTCTTACGAGTTAGAGGAGTGGCAATCAAAAGCAGATCCGCTTTATATTGTTCTAAAATAAATCTTTAGGAGAATATATGATATTTTTTTAAGCTCTATTTACATTTTTGAAGCTGCCTGCACGAATTGATTGTAGTGAAATGTTGTTCAGTGAACTAATAAAATTAACAAATATATTCAATGCAACTAGCTTTCTCTTCATCACTCTCTCTCTCTCTCTCTCCCTCTCACAAAGTGTCCGTAAGTTGTTCACCATTTGTGTTTCCTTTTCAGCAATGGAGCAGAGTATGGTGAAGTAATTTCTCAATTGCTCAAAGTTATAAGGGGAGAATTACTGTCTAATTTTATTTGTGTATTCCCTTTATATTTAAGCTTATTATATAAATACTATGGGTTTTCCATTAAAAATAACAAAGACAAATATTCTAATGATTATATAGTGCAATGAGAACTAAATAAATTTACAGTTCACCTTGCAAGCTCCATAAAGTGAGCTGAAAAGTTAAGATCGTTATGCTGTTCAAGATATATATATATATATATATATATATATATGTATTATATTAATTTATAAATCATGCAATTCTATAAAAAGCCTTTCGAGGTAGTCCTTTATGGCTATGAATATATAAGCTAAGATCATCGGGCTGTTTATGAATATATATATCTCTTTATTATACAGTATATTGTATATTACAATGACCTTTTACAGGGCATACTCCGCCATAGCTAGTCGTAGTCTTCTGCCCACTTGCTGCTCTTACGCGGCACCAGCTGCACTCATAAAGCATTGGACCCACTGGCCAGAGAGAGAGAGACGGGGAAAGAGGGGGAGAGAGAGAAAGGTGGAAGAGGGAACGGTAGAGTTTGTAATTTATGGACCAACAAACAACATTGTTGACATTATTGACAAGCAGCCTCAGCGGCAGCGGCAGTGTTCGAGGGGCAAATGGGCGTGACAGGCGAATCGCCGTCAGTTTCGGGTCCCAAAACAATATGCTTTTTATGACGGCGCTCTCTCTCTCTCTCTCTCTCTCTCTCTCTCCTTCTCTCTCTGCTCTGTCTTCCTTTGGAGCTCTTGGCCATAATTTGCCAGCTGCCGACTTTTGAGTAGCCTTCCTCACGCCCCTTTTCTTGCTTGAGCATAACAACTCAACGTTGGCCACTTTTCGTTTCCGTTGCTTGAGTTGCACATAAAATATTTGGCAATTTTAATGAAACATTTATAAGTTAAGTTCGCCAACTGGAAGGATGCGGGGCGAAAGGGAATTCAAGGGGGAGTGGCAGTTAAAGTCGCTACAATGTTAACATTTTCACAATGAACAATGTCAGCAAGCAACTTAACTCTACTCAATACAGATTTTAACTTGTAGAAGATGCAGTTTAAGATCTGATTGAGGCAGAACATTGTAGAACTAATGTAGATCCTTTGTAGACGGTTTGCCTTTGTGCAGTTCTACCTCTGGTAGAAGAACCTTATCAGTTATAAACCTTAACCAAACCAGTTTGGAAGCCAATGCTGACCTGACGACTCTCATTAAATTCTTTATTTATTTAAAGTCTGGCAAAAAGGCAAAAACTTTTACAATTTAAAATTAAATTAAAGCAAATATTGTATAAATACATATACAATATATTTCTATTTAAATTCAAACCTACACAGTTTCATTATGTGCTGCAACCTTCTCTCTGCAATAACATTCAATATTCATTTTAAAGCGTCCCCCATCACATCATCATCAATTTTCATATTTTCTTACAAAATGTTTTCTGTTTTTAGTTTATGGTTTCAAATTGCTCGTTATTTTCTCTGCGAATTCATCAATTTTCCTTTGACCTCACTGCAATTATGCTCGATGCAACTGATGTTCAAGTTTCCTTTGCACTTTCCTTGCATTTTGCCCAAGTCTCAAGTGGCAAAGGATGCTTGGAAAATCCTTTACAACGCAAAGCTGTTGCTGTTCCTGGCTCAACTGATGCCAATTTGGAGTTAACTCTGGCAGAGATGGGGATGAGTAGCCCCTCCTCTGCGCTTTCCTTCCCTTGTCGTTGCTGCCTAACGATTTGCACTATTCTAAGCCAATAAAAATTATATTACGCATACGCCACGGCGCCCTAAAGGCAGTGGCAGCAGTAGATGGGCGCGCACACACAGTTGCAATGTTGCACAGACAGATATCAAAACGCATCAAAATGTTGCGCTAAACTTTATTCACAGGCTGCCACAGCCGGCGGCATTGAAATGCCAAATAGAAAATGCATTTCGAGTTGCTCCCTAAGAAAATATCCAAGTGAACGAGAGGAGACACAAGGCACACACAGCAGAAGGAAGGGAGAGAATGAGAGTGGGGGACGAGAGTGAGCGGGTTGGGATCTCTGCAGTCACGGTTGCGTTGAATTTGTGCTGCAAACAGAATGCAGAAGCGTGGAAAGAAATATGATAATCAAAGCGCACAAAGTGCAGAGGAGTAAAAAGCGAGCATCCCAAACAGGATGCAACATTGAGGCACAACAGTGTCTGTATACTCTACAAATGTTAAGAGATATTGGACAGGCTTACATTGGATTAATCCACAATTCATTTCACATCAAATACAATTATTATTATTATTAAATGTGCTTCTAAGCTATGCAAATTAAGTAAGAAACTAAGCAGAACCCAGCAATGTTTTAATGTGCTTTTCGAGTTATTTTTTGTTTTTTATGTAAAGAATAGTTAATCAATGGGTATCTATTATATTAAAGTATTAAGCTCTTACCTTTTTAGAGCTTTCAAAAGCTTTCATAGTCCGTCTACGCGGAGCATCTTTCTTGTATGTAAAGCTCATTTGTAAAAGTTGTCCAGCTTTTAACTGTTGGCTAACGAGCTTTTTATTACTTTAGTTAAGCTTATCGAACACAAATGAAATTTTATCTAAGCGCATAAAAAGTTAAAGTTTAAAGCTAAGTTTAATTTGAACATACATTTGTTTTCAAATGACGTTGATATAACTTACAAAATTAAATGTCGCACTCTTGTAGAACTGCTCATAAAGTTCCAGAGCAGTTAATCAAGTCAGTCAAGGCTTGAATGTGCTTTCCAATACTGATAAGCAGACCTATTAAAGCTTTTCTTTTCTTTTTAATGTCTAAAATTATAAAACACAAAGCTTTCATGTGCTTTTCAATGTTGATTAAGTTACTTTGATGCTTAAAATAAGTTTTATCATAGCTTTCATTATGCTTCCCTAATTCAAAGATGCTTGGTAAACTGATCTTTAATAGTTTCAAATAAGTATTAACCTCAGCACTGTCAAATCGAAGCAATGCATCGATTAACTCCTGCATTCCGGTTAGGGTAGCACAGGCGATGAGAGTTGGAAAATGTTTATCCTTTCAGCTTTGGCGTCGACATCGTTGCGTAGCAAATGTTATTGTTAAATGTTAGTTTTGTTATGAAAACACGTACAGAACAAACAGACAGATAGACAGACAGACTTACACACACACCATACACACAGAAACAGAGAGAGAGAGAGAGAGAGGGGAAGAGAGACAGACGAACGGAAATATGAATAGTCAAAGTCGAAGTCGGCCATATGTTTTCGCCCGAACTTTATCCCACAAAGCAGACAGCGGCTGGGGCAGAGTTGCAGGCACAACAATGTTTGTGCAAGGGTTGCACCAAGGCGGGGGAAAGAGCGGGGTGGGAGCGGGAGTCGTGTGGCAGCTAGGTGGCTGCGGCAGTCAAATGGCAAAGCGCTAATGGGAATTTGTGTTGTCTGAAGCCTTTTGAAGCTCGCACGTCTTGCGCTTTAGCCGGCAATAAGCATGACTTGCAACAACAACAACGACAACAGCAAGAATAACAAAAAACACGAATGTGGCAAGTGCAACATTCGAATGCAGTTTTAGTTGCGTAGGCAGCAACAACAAAACTGTGTGTTGCAACTGCCAAATGGCCATGGGAAAATTTCTATGCACAAAAATTCGTTCGTTGGTAACTTTGCACTCTTTGGCCGCCCCAGAGGCGGGGCGGAGAGCCGGAGGAGGGAAGTGGAAACTCTAAGTTTGCCACATGTTGTGGTTGTTAAAGTTTTTTTGTTACGCTCGGGGTGGGTTTGAGGAGCAGGAGCTGCAACAAAAAATTACGCATACGCCCAGTTAAATCCGCAGCAAATTCCATTTTTGTTTGTCGGCATTTGTTGTTGTTTATTTATGTGTGTTCATGTGTGTGTGTGTGGCCACAAAATATGAATGCGACGCGTGCGGCACACAAATGCTGCATACTTTTTAGCGCACATGAATATGCAGCAACAACAGCAGCAGCAATGCGCACAAAGCCAGCAGCATCTGCTTTCGCTGTTTATTTGTTTATTCCTGTGTTCATTTATTTATTTATTTATTCATTTGTTGTATTGGTTTATTCGCGTGCCCTGCGGATTTTGTGCAACGTTGCCAGCTCAATTGTGCATGGCATGCCAACGTTGACCTCTGACCTTTAATACAGCCGCAGTAAAATAAACATTAATAATAAGTTGCGAGCTGCATTGGACTTCCTTCGCCCACAATCACGCCCACTGCCACATGCCACAGTGAAGTCTAGCGTCCAGATTCAGTGTCAACTCCAGAGATTCAGAGCAGACAAACCAGCAGCCTGATTAAGGGATAAAACCACGGACACTATTTATATAATTTTTTTTATTATTTATAGTCATTATTTATATTATTATTATTATTTTTTTGTAATTATTTTATTTTATTACTTTATTGAGTTGTTTTTTATTATGATATTCCATGCTTATTATATTTTGCTTCAAGAGCATTCGATTTACTAACATATTTACTTTTTAAGGGTGCTCACAACAAAGAAATGTATTATATGTATATATAAAATACCCTCACCTCTGTCTGGACAGCGAGTCCATTGTACAGTTTGGAGCGCATTAACGTTGCAATCCTTAGTTGCCGCTTGATGGCCGGCAAATTGAAAATGTCAAGTGCACACTGCACGCACACAAACACTCACACACACACACACTGCATTATGAAAAGTAGCCATATAAGGCAGATGAAAGTCGAGGGTTGTTTGTGCACTTAGCGCATTCCGTTGCTGAAAATGGAATTTTATATAAAATGATTTCATTTCCATTGCGAGTAAATTTAAGTGAGTTAGGGCAATGCTAAAATCTTTTAGTATAAGAACTGGTACCATACATGTTGCATATGTTATGTGCATAGAATGTTATGTACATAGTATGTTATGTGCAAAGAATGTTATGTATGTACATAATAAGACTGTCAGGTTTTCTGTAATCAGCCTGTAATGAAAGTGCAGCTCATTTGAGCACAACGATCATGAAAACTGTTAACTATTTAAATACATTGCGGATGTATGTTAAAGCAAAGCAGCCATTTAAAAAATTTCTCAGTTAATTCGCTTGTAAATGAAGTGAGGTTATGCGCAGACAAACAAAGGAGAGAGAAAAAGAATCACATGAAAATACGTACACATTACTTATTCCATTGTATTTTTGGAGTTCCTATACTGGCATCTGTGGAACCCACTTCAAAATTTAAATATTTATTCAGCTGGCGGAACTATTTCAGCGCGCTTTCTTTTCTATTTCTCAGCGGGGGAGTTAAGTTATTATTTTGTTTTTTCGCATTTTCGTTTTGCTTTTGCTTTTGACAGCGCGAATATAAAGCAGATAAATATAAAACTGAACTTTCTTGGCAGCACGACGACGCGCAGTTACTCTTTCCAGTTGGTTTTAGCGGGTTCTAGTTGTTGGAGCTGCCAGATCGCCATTGTTAATCGTTGCTGGTATTCAGCATATTTGCTACATATTTGCCGCCCGAAGGCGTAACATACTTTATCAATGTTGTGTGGTGCCCTGTGCATACACAGGGTGAGGGCAGCATAGAAAGCGTTGCATACTTCTCGGCTGCTTTATAAAATATTTAATGCGCTTTTCATTGTCTCAATGCTGCTCGTTGTTATTGTTGTTGTTTTGGCTGTTTATGTGCATAAATTTTATTACACATGTGCTTTTGTTTTGCGACGTAGCAGCAACAACAACAACAACAACATCTACAACAACAATGCCAAAAGTTAATGTAACATAAAATTTCGTTTTTTATTTATCACGTATTGTTGTCGTCGTCGTCGTGTTGTTGTTTTTGTATGCGCTTTCCCCTTGGGGGCAGGCGAAAAAGAGCGCAAAACAAATAGAATAAAATCAAAGGGAAATAAAATAAAATATTTGAAACAGAACAAGGACAGAAAACGCACAATAAAACTGCCGCACACATGCCACATGCCACGTAGCACACACACACACACATCCATACGCAGGCATAAACCACAGACGTGGTGCCACGCCCACAGCCCACACAAGGCCATGAGCATTCATATATCAAAAATATGCTAAATCAGCATATTTGCGAGTTTATTTACAAGGACATTTATAAAAATTTACGGCCGTGCCGTAAATTGCAGCCGCCGGGAAGGTCTTGAGATTTATGCCTCGCCGATTATATCAAAGGGGTGGAGAAGGCAGCACAGTACAGCAAAGGAGAGCAGTCTCCTCCTCCTCCTCCGCCCCTGAACTCAACCCCTTTTTTGCTTATCGTTCGGCAGCGATTTCTCACATAATTCAAAAGTCGTTGCATAAAACAAGGCGCCGCCAGAGAAACTCGCACAAGCAACTTGAGCCGGGTCAAACAACAAGGTGCGGGGCAAAGATGTGACCCAATTTAGTTGGGGCTAAGCAGGCAGAAACCCAACTCGACTCGACTTGACTCGACTCGAGCAGCTGTCACAGAAATTATTATGATTACAAGGGAAGAAAAAACAGGCAGCTAAAGTGGGTCCTTTGTCTCTTCTGCATAACGAGCAACTGCAATTTCTATTGGTTTCACGTGGTATCAAAGGCGTACATAGGGTTTTATGCTTTAACATTACAATCGCAATTACTGTGCAACCTTAAATACAACCTTGTTTTAATTAGGCCATGTGCTAATTAACATTTATGTTATCGCTGTGCTGAGTTTGCAGCACAACGATCCACAGTAACTGTTAACTTTCTAATGCGAACTGTTATTGTAAATTTAATAATAATATTGTATGTATGTCATATGTAAATGCAACACTCTCTGGGAAACTTATGTTATATTTCAAATTCACATACCTATATATACATATACATATATATACAACAATATTAACGTGTTGAGGTCAAAGCCCTTAGCATATGTACATACATATATAACTTTAAATGAACTTATTTAACATACAGAAATGCCGTCAGCAAAACTAGAAAATTAGTCAATCTGTCTGAGCAGTCTGTTATATTAGGATTAACTTGCAATCTTGGTTACGATAAATGGCGACTGTAGCATTCAAGTATTTTTATCTGTTGGTATCTGTGCAGGCGTAAGCGATGCACTGAAAATGATATAAATGCCTTTACATCAGTATGTTATGTACGCATGTTCAAGTGCAGCAAGCAGGCTGTTGTATAAGGAGTGCTTGCCAACCTTATGTACATAAATAGACCATGCACTGTCCTAACATACATATATAATTGCGCACTGCAACACTGAAGGACTAGTACTGCTGTATATTGCGATCCTTTCGACTGTCACTGTTGTACTGCAATTGACATGTACATATAACAGCCTGTTTGAGAAGGATTTGCTGACAACCTTATGCAATGAGACCATGCATTGGCATAACATACGCATGTAAAGTGCACGCGGCAACAGTAAAGTGCACGCGGCAACAGTAAAGGACACGTACTGCTGTATGTTGCGATCTCTTAAACTGTTAACCATGCACTGCAATTAGCATGACTGCACTAAGCACTGAACACATAGAGACCTCAAACAGGGGGTAAATCTGTTATTACTAGTTTTTCGATCGAACTACCCCAGAGCCCGAAGCATTGAGAGTAGAGACTTCGGCTGCACGCTCGGCTGGGGTACTTCGATGTTCGGCACTCAGTACAAACAGCGCATAGGATCAAAACTGCTTCAGTCTTGTATCTTTAAGATACATTTGTACGGCAAACTATTTTTAGTTTTTCAGAAATTTGTTTGCTTAAGACACTTTTGTATCTTTAAGATACATTTGTACCGCACCCCGATTTTTAGTTTTTGAGAAATTTGCATGCTTTAGATACATTTGTATCTGTAAGATACATTTGTACCGCAACCCGATTTTTAGTTTTTGAGAAATTTGCATGCATGAGATACATTTGTATCTTTCAGATACATTTGTACCGCAACCCGATTTTTAGTTTTTGAGAAATTTGCATGCATGAGATACATTTGTATCTTTCAGATACATTTGTACCGCAACCCGATTTTTAGCTTTTGAGAAATTTGCATGCTTTAGATACATTTGTATCTGTAAGATACATTTGTACCGCAACCCGATTTTTAGTTTTTGAGAAATTTGCATGCATGAGATACATTTGTATCTTTAAGATACATTTGTACCGCAACCCGATTTTTAGTTTTTGAGAAATTTGTTTGCTAAAGATACATTTGTATCCTTAAGATACTTATGTACCGCAACCCGATTTTTAGTTTTTTACAAATTTGCATGCTTAAGATTGTGTAAAACATCGAAGTACCCCAGCCGAGCGTGCAGCCGAAGTCTCTACTCTCAATGCTTCGAGGTCTGGGGTACTTCGATCGAAAAACTAGTAATAACAGATTTACCCCCTGTTTGAGGTCTCTATGTGCCTCAGTGCTTAGTGATAACTTCCTATTAACAGAATATTGCCTGAGGCCTGCTACGTTACGATCTTTTTGACTGTTAACTAAGCACTGCAATTAACATAAGAGCTTGCAACCTTATGTGATAAGACCATGCTCTGTCTTAGCATAGTTGGCAACACTAAAGAATTAATTCATTTAGTAAGGAAGCAATGAAAAGAATACTTGCGTATTAAAGTGCAGTGGTCATAACTTTCCAGCGACCTTTGGAAGAAGTCAATGGCTTTATGCTTCCCCCCACCTCTCCTGTTCCCCCTCTTCCATTGCTGCCATTCATCATTGATTACTGTCATGCTTCGTCTTCGTCTTTGTCTTAATTTTAAATCAATTTTACAGCTTGCCAGGGTTGCCACTGCTGTGACTCTGTTGCTATTGCTGCTCTGCTACTGTGCTGGCTGTGGCTGTGGCAGTGTGGCTGCTGCAACATGGGGCGGCGCCAGCTGTTGTACACGGTTGCAGCAGCATTATACAAATATCATTGGCGTTAATCCTTTTCTACATCATCAAACAATTTCATCAAATAAATCTAAAGTGATTTGTATTTGTCACACAGTTTTCAACTGCCGGCGCGTCGCTGCTGCTCGTCATGCCCCAACGAGTGGCAAGTGTTGCCAACATGTCGGCAACATATCCAGCTACAGTTCCTGCACCTTCTGCTCCATCATCTGCTGCTGCTGCTGCTGCTGCTGCTGCTCCTGCGCCAACTGGAACTGCACGCTTCGTCTGTTTTTAAACGCTGTAGCATTTTATTTATTTTCCTTTTCGCTTTTCGCTGACTGCTCGCTGATTGACTGCCATTGCCCGCAGACGGAGCGAGGTGCGCCCCAACTCCGCCCCGCAACGCACTGCGCAGCAACCATGTGTAGCATGCCCCTGCTGCATGTTTACTTTGCAACATTTCTCATTTAATGCCTTGGCAATGACGTTGACTTGCCGGCTCTGGCGGTGATTGAAAAGTTTGCTTTGCCCCTCTCTCCCTCTCACCTTCTCTCCCCATACCTCCCTCTCTTTCTCTCCTTCATCCCTTCTGTTCCGACTAGCTGTATTAGCGCGCTCCCTTACACACACGCACACTCTACAACTGCAGCTGCGGCTACAGCCAAAGCTAGTCCAACAAGAACAACAACTACTTCTACAGACTGCAGCGCCATCTGTGGTTGGTGGGAGCAAAACTTTGGCCACTCTGTTTGCCTTTTAAAGTCGCTAACAAAATTAATATAAATGAATTTCAAAGCAAACACTGTCCATCAAAATTTCACTCTTGCTGCACTTGCACTCACAATACTTCATACTTGTACATTCAGTAAAAGACTAAACAATGAATAGAAGACGTAAATAAACACGAAGCAAGGCTGACCTTGCAGGTTCTTTGCTCATTCTATCTTTCCTATTATAGTTATTAGAATGCTCCACTAAACTAAACGTAACATGTAAATGACGTAGAAAACACAGTTTCGATTGTTGTTTTTAATTGAATTATAAAGAAATCATACATAGGAAAGAAATTTATAGCTCTAAAGCTGACAGACTAGTTTGCGTTTCAACGGACGGACACATGGACAGACGGAGAAATGGACACACGGATAGACGGTCGCACGGACAGACGGGTAGACGGACAGAGCTAGTTGGACTGCTCTGCTTATCCTGATTCAGACTATATACACTATATACTATATATCCTACGCAAGCGTAAAATTATGATGAAGAGTACAGTTGTTATTCATATCTGTTATTTTATATATATACAAAAATAACCTTAATGTTAATTATTCTTTCGAGAACTCATTTTTAGTGCCCAAGTTGTTAAAAAACTTGATGTGCGAACAATAAAATGTTTATAAAAATTAAGACACACAGTCATCAAATTTGGTAGTTCTAGTTCATGCAACGTCAAGTTCCTTGTAGGTTATAAGGCAGACGGACAGACAGACTAGGTCTGCCACAACTTCTTCTGCCTGCTGTATACATTTTCGGTGGTACAAAGTTAAAAAGTAAAAAGAAAACAATTATAAAATAAATCATTAGAGGAATAAAAGCACTGATCACTTTTGAAGATAGTTGTGCACTGAGTATCTGGCATTCGAGTGACAAGTCTAGCTCTGCGGCGCATGCACATATTACATTTAGGCCAAATAATTAGGTAAATAAATGCCAACGGATGTGGATGTGGATGCAGGATGCCTATACGAAATTTCGGATTGCATTTGCGGCTGGCAGCCACAAAGTGGCCCCAAAAAATGGTCGTTCGAGCCATCGCAATCAATTGCGCCACTCATACACACACACTCACACAGATTGAACCGGAGATGAAGCCAGTGCCAAATCCAGAGCTGGCGTCGGGTCCCACAGAGCCAATGCCAATGCCAATGAGGGTCGCGGGCAGTAGCAGCAGCAGCAGGAGGAGGAGGAGGAGGTGGAGCAGAAAGGGGCGCCACACGACGAGCGAACAAATCGGCATCGAAAGCGATTTGCAACCGAACTAAAATGCATTTGGATGCCACAAAGTGACCACAAAATGCCAAATGCATTCACAGTGTATCGCTCCCTCTTCAACTCACATACGATAGCGACTACACTGTCCACTCCAGTTCAGCTGTTCTCGCCACTGTCCACTGGCAAACAAAATTATGCATGTTAATTTTGGTCTGGCCATTAGTCGAGCTCATTTCCTTGTTCTTTGGCAAAGAGTTCAATTTCCGAATCATGTTAGCTTTCGATTCGAATGGGCAGACTCGAAAGGAACTTGAACTGAACTCGATTATATTGTCTTTGATTTTAAACAGATCACAGCAAGGGGAAAGAAATTCATTGGTTACAGATTTTAGGTTATTAAAGGTAGTTGATTAGATAATAGATAGGTTAAAGATTTCAAAATAACCTTAAACTCTTCAAAGTTGTGTGATAGATTTACTAAAAACTTAAATCGGGTGCAATTGAATGTAAGAAAACTGTTATAAAACATAAATATATTTGTTTAAAAAGGGAGTTTTTTATAGTTTATCATCTTACGAGGGTCGTTTGATAAGTCCGTGACTTTTTGTATTTGCCGCGCACCTGCTCTAAATACAACACTGCTCCTGTCAGCAGTTATCGATTAACAGCTGACTGTAAAATTTTGAGAAAGCTGCGTTTTTTGGTTTGCGTTTTATAGGCATTGAAAGCAGACGATCTCGTGAATTTTAACGAAAATGGAAAAAAGTGAATTTCGTGTCAGCATGGCAAAATTTCATAAATTGGGCTACGAACTGCTACCCCATCCAGCATATTCTCCAGATTTAGCCCCCTGTGACTATTTTTTGTTTCCAAACATGAAGAAATGGCTCGGCGGTAAGAGATTCGGGTCATCACAGAAACAAACGACTATTTTGAGGGCCTTGAGAAAACCTATTATTTGGAAGGAATAAAAAAATTGGAAAAACGCTGGACTAAATGTATAGAGCTAAAAGGAGATTATGTTGAGAAATAAAACGCTTCTTTGACGAAAAAAATATATTTTATTCAAAAAGTCACGGACTTATCAAACGACCCTCGTATCAACTATTTTTCACCCGCTGTCTGTATGAATACTTTTATCTCAGAGACTATCTGAGCTATAATTTTTAAATTTGTTAACAATATGTCTAATTATTGGCTGCACCAGTTTAACGATAACTGTTATCGATTATTATTTCAAGATTAACTTGAGATTATGACTTTCAATGACTTGTAATATATGTCTTGAACTTCATCTTAGCTTTCGAACTATTCAAACCGAAAATAATTACAGGATATGTATCGAAAATTTATTCAAGGAATTCATGATTTTCTTATATCAACTTTAAAGGTAAACGATAAGTAAGTCTATCGACTTTTGGCCGTTTGAGCTCAAGTAATTCGCTTGCGAGTTTCGCATATTTGTCACCAGCTTTGCGCTTAAATTCACCAAATTTATGGTCATTCAATACACAGCAGGCGCTCACCCTCGCACGCCCCTCTTCAGTTCTCCTTATACGCTCACACTGTCTGTCTGTCTCTCTGTCCGTCTGTCCGTCTGTCTGTCTGCTCTTTGTCTGTGCTCTCGACCCCGTACGGCACAATTGTAATTTTTGCGCACTTACAACAGTAATTCGTGTTAACTTTTCGTGTAATGTGCAAATTTATGGCACAAATTTCACACAGACCAAGGCAATGAGACAAAATAAAACGCATGTGCTGTATGTGTGTGTGAGTGTGCTTGTGTGTGTGTGGGTGGCAGACTCTGAAAAAATACAACGACAGTTGTGGAAAAGAATATAACTTTAAGCTTATCGAAATTGCAAGAGAATTGTCGCATTCGATAGTCGATTTTATGGCACATGTTCAATTCGATGATCGACTTTATGGCACTGCGACAACTCTGGCAGAAGTGCACTTTTGAATCCAATCGAATTGTGTAACATAAAATTAATAGAGGCATGGAAAAAAAGATAGATACATATGGATAAGGTTATATCGATAATCGATAGTCGATAAGATGAAAATAAAAAAGAGAGAATTTAATCGAATGTAAAGCAAAGTGTAAGCTCTATGCGTTTATAGAATAATCGATAACTGATCAGTGGTATCAGTCGCTATAATCGAAAGTCTCCCGACTTTAATCAAAAGCTTAACAGTGCCATTGGTAAGTGGTAATATGTGATGCATAAATCAATATAAACCGATAACATTTCCCGTTAGAATTTGAACAATTTAAAGTTTATTTCTGTGAGCTATCGTTTCTATCGATAGTCATTTAATCGAAAATAACAGAGTGCTACTTGTGCATGTAATAGTAGACCGATAGCAATCGATAACTTTTACTGCATGAATTTCCGAGCGCTTGTCTCGCTAAGCTCTCGAAATCTATCGAATTCTATCGAAATTGGACTTATGTCGCTTATAAGGACAAACAACTTGAAGCCACAAGCGATTGTTCCCCCAAGGCTGAAGGCAAAATCAAAGGTCTCGCTGCAAATAAAGTACTTGCTCGGGTGCCACTGTACATGCTACACTCTGCACTGTATACTGTGCACTGTACCCACCCCCCGTGTTCTCTCTCTGCACCTTACCTACTCCTCCTCCTTCTGCTTCTGCTTCTGCTTCTCCTGCCAGCTTCGACCAGTTTCTCTTGGCCCGAGTGTGGCCATAATTTACCAGAGTCAGGCGAGCGTACCAATTGGCTGCAGCTTGCCCCCCCCTCCCCTTCTTCTTTTGCTTGCCACGCCCCTTGCTTGTCCGCTCCTTCGTCACATATGCGACACCGAGCCGAATGTTCTTTGTCCTTGTGCCGCAGCATCGCAGTGGCAATTTATGGCCCCGCACCGAGGCAGACAGCAGCGTAAGAGGTTAATAAAGTTTAATAATTTCGTCAAGTGTTAACTGGAGGCGACTTTAATTTCGCCACGGCTAAGCGGCTAAGCGTATGCAGTGCACTGTCTCTCTCCTCCTCTCTTTCTCTCCTGTGTCCTCTTGCCCTTCTTCTTTCCCCTCTTCTTTAGCAACTTCTTTTCTTGCATCTTTACCGTATTCTGCCAAGTCAGAGCGAAAATGTGTCGTAAATATCAAGCGGGTACCTTTCCCTACCCCTCCCCATACCACACAGCACATCTGTTAACCTACCCCTCCCCCCCCCAGGGCTGGGCAGGTGCCTCACCTGGCGTCGTAAAACGAACGAACGAAGACGGCCCCGCGAGCAGCTTGGAACGCATCTATCAAAAATTTATTTTTACTACACACAAAAATTAAATTATATAGTCAGCCGCTCAACTTGATGAATAAGTAGCCGTAAAAAACTGAAGTCCAACCCGAGAATGGGTAGGTAGCCTGCTGCGGTCGGTCTTCTCTGGGGGTCTGGTCCCTGACCCCTCCGAAGACGCAGCCGGACGTCAGCACAAAAATCAATCTAATTTCATTAAAGTCAGTCAACATAAAAAAGAACGAGAACGGGGGAGAGTGGGAAAAGGGAGGAAAGAGGGAACAAAAACCGTTACATCTTACTGCCGGGCCAAGACAATGGCTGCCCTTCACCTTCTCCTGCCCTCTCTGCCTGTCGTGGAAATTTAATTTTGAATACGCCGAAAAGAGAACTTCAAAAAAATGCCAAGATTTTTGATGTGAGCAGCTTATTAAAAAGTGAGAAGAAAAGTTGCCTTTTTTAAAGGGAAGCGGGAGGTGGTGAGGGGGGAGGTGCTGTAGGGAAAATGAACGAAGTGCAGCGAATGACAAGCGGGTTAGGGTAGCGCTATAAAGACCCTTAACGATTTGATAGGCTATGATAAATCATATATACAACATATAGTATTCATTTTCAATAACTAGCTCGGAGTGCAACTGTCAAGGCTAACTTTGTACACTTATTACCTAATCAGATTATAAATTATTCAATAAAGTTTGACATAGATCAGCTATAAGTCATATAGAGTTTATATATATTCTTCTTCGCCAAAATGATCGGAATGTATCAGACATGACCAGCTTTGTCCACTTATTACTTAACCAGACTCTAAATTATTCGATATAGTTTGACATAGATCAGCTATAAGTCATATAGAGTTTATATATATTATGTTCAACAACCAGATCGGAATGTAACTACCAGAGAGAAAAAAGAAGCCTAAAAAAACCCTTGTACAATGTTATTTACTTTTATATGATATCTTTTATTTATGTTTATATATATATATATATAGTTTTTTTTTATATCTAGTGAGTCCAGCTTGATTTTAGAGCCAAATATAAAGATCTTCTTTGAGAACAGACATGTTACAGACATCATGTAATTAATATAACAATAAAAAAAAACACCTTCTATATTTTTTTTATTTTATTTTTTTCGTATTTATCGGAGTTATTTCATTGCATATAATTAACTGTATATAAGAGAGGCTATTCTTCCTTATTGGTTAGCGATACCGCGACCTTCGAGCATGTGTTCAGGCCTGTGGCGACACTTCTTGCTACTTTTCAACTGTGAAACACATCAAACAGTGAAGAATTTCGGGCTGGGAGGGTAGCTGAGCATCAAGCTTGATAGGGGGTTGGGTGTGTAGGGTGTTAAGGGGTACTTCGCGTTTGTGTGTTCTTGCTAATTTCTCAAGCAAGACGCTCGCATAATGTAAATCTCGTGTCGGAGCCCATACATAACTCACACGGCGAACACGTCCAATAAAACATTTCAGTTTCCTTTTTTTAGCTTGCTCGTTTTTCTTCTACCCCCCCCATCCTACCTACTGCTAATGACACGCCCACGGGGTGCGAAGGGGGGGGAGGGGGTGGCTATAAATTCAATTCAATTCGACCAGCAGCTGCAGTTGAGCTGAGTTCCGAGTGATTTTCTTAATGTAGTTCGAAGCTGAAGTCGAGTTGAGTCGATGGAATGGGAAAGGGTTCCTTCTCTTTTCACATTTCTTAAGTGCTCTGAGGCTGTGTATGCGTGTGTGTGTGTGTGTGTGTGTGTGTGTGAGGGGTGCAAGGGGGGTGTAATGCATGGTTTGCCCTTTCTAATACCTGGTCTAATAAATTCTCACAGCGCGAAGGCGTCGCCACTCACAAGGCGTGGCATGTGTGGGGGGCGTAACTGATTTTTGAATAATATTTCACTTGCAGCTCAAACGTATCATGTGTGTGCGTATGTGCGTGTGTGCGAGGGCAGGGTGTGAGTGTAGGTAAGTATAAGAAGGTGTTCGCTGGGCTTGGGCGAAGGGAGGGGAGGAGGGGAGAAGGGGAGGAGGGTTGCTATTCTGTTGCTACTGCCGCTGCTGTTGCTGGTGTAATTGTCTGAAAAATTACCGTGTCTACATGACACGCACACACGCACGCCTTGGCATTAAATCAAATTTGCAAGGTGTGTAATTGGATGCCAGACAGAGCGACAGAGATAGGAATAGCCGGGAGAGAGAGATAAAGAGATGAAATAAGCGAAAGAGATAGGTATAGATATAGCGATGCACTGAGTGAGAGTGCGAGTGATGCAGACAGAAAGAGAGAGTGAAATATATTTATTTAAAGAAAGCTAATACTAAATGTGGGCAGAGATAGAGACAAAGAGAGAAAAAGGAAGAGAAAGAGAGGGAGTTAGAGAGAGAAAGAGATAGGCACAATGTGAATGTGCGAGTGATGCAAGGAAAGAGAGAGTGTAATATATTTATCTAAAGAAAGATTGAACTAGATGTGGGAAGACAGAGAGAGAGAGAGAGAGAAAGAGAGAGAGAAGAGAAAGATAGGCACAAAGTGAATATGCGAGTGATGCAAGGAAAGAGAGAGTGAAATATATTTATCTAAATCAAGATCGAACTAAATGTGACAAGACAGAGAGAGAGAGAAGAGAGAAGACAGAGTAGCCCTCTCTTCTACTTCCGTCTACCCTTTTTAACCTTCTTCAAGGAAAGGTATACGAGAGACAGAGCATTTGAACTATGTGTAAAGCTGAAGAGAAATAGAGAAATTTTTAAGGACAGCGACTGTCTCTCTCTCTCTACCAGAAAAACTTTAGAAGAGACTAGTGTTGCAAACTGTTATATTCCTAACTGCTTCTCCAAATTGAAAAGACACATACAGACACACACACCATGACACACTCTATCAATATGAAAGCGTTGCGTTCAATTTGAAATTTCATTTCGCTCGAGATTGCTTCTCTCCTAATACACCCACATGACAACTGGCAACTGACAACTGTTGTCAGTTTCCGTCTGTCCGTCTATCTGCCTTGCCCCCCGCCCCTCTGCCATAGTGTCTCTGTCAGGTGGCACTTAGCACATTTCCTGTTTCCTGGCGGGGCACAACACGACAAGATCTGTCATATCAAATCTCCGCATTTATTTCGTATTTGATTGAAGCTCTGATTAATTTCACCTGCCAACGCTGAGGCAACATTCTACGGTGCAACATGCCACGCCAGTGCCATCTCACGTTCCATTCTCGACCAATTCTCGCCCAATTCTCTGGCGCGTCCGACGTTAGGCTAATGGCGCAACAATACATCGTTTTTCAGCTCCAGCTCCAGCTCCAGCTCCATATTGAATAGGTTTCCTTCTCTGCCCTCAGCTCTTCTCCACCTACACCTTCCTCTTCTCCATCCCCTTCCTGTTGTTGTTGTCAACACCCATGGCACACAGGTGTTCCATTCAGGGCCGCTCTCGTCGCATGTAATGAGCAGCGAGCGCTGCACACGTACCGCGCATTGGTTACACACGATATGCGATGTCTGTCTGTGTGTGTGTGTGTGTGTGTGTGCCATCCAAGTCCCGCGCACGCACACACACAGGTCACAGGACACCAGACAACGGCATAACAGGATATGGGAGTGTAGAGAATGAAACGGACTGAGAGAATGGGAGTAAGGCAAAGAGACCGCAGCCCGTTCCACATTCCCATTCAACGTATGTTTGAAATAATCTGTCATACGCTCACTGCATGCCCTTCTTCCGTTTAGCTGCGGTAGTTCGATTCGATATGTTATATAATATATAATACATCTTATATAAATAAATAGTATATATTTTTGTGAACCAAGGTTTAACAGCTCTACATCCACATTTTCTCTTAAAAACCACTTTAATTAAGTAATTAAATCAATAAGTAAATATTGATTTATTATTGTTTTTCCCTTTCATACACCTTGTCCAAAGTGAAGAAGGGTATATAACTTTATTTCAATTGAATGTGTATGTAACAGGCAGAAGGAGGTGTTGAAGGCTCCACAAACTATATTCATTCTTAATCAGGCTGTCTGTCTGTCCGTCTCTCTGTACGCCTGTCTGTCCGTCTGTCTGTCCGTCTGTCTGTCCGTCTGTCTGTCTGTCCGTCTGTCTGTCCGTCAGTCTGTCCGTTTGTCTGTCTGTCCGTCTGTTTGTCCGTTTGTCTGTCTGTCCGTTAGTCTATCCGTCTCTCTGTCCGTCTGTCTGTCCGTCTGTCTGTCCGTCTGTCTGTCCGTCTGTCTGTCCGTCTGTCTGTCCGTCTGTCTGTCCGTCTGTCTGTCCGTCTGTCTGTCCGTCTGTCTGTCCGTTTGTCTGTCCGTCTGTCTGTCCCTCTGTCTGTCTGTCCCTCTGTCTGTCTGTCCCTCCGTCTGCCCCTCTGTCTGTCCGTCTGTCTGTCCGTCTGTCTGTCTGTCCGTCTGTCTGTCCGTCCGTATGAAAACCTAGATCCTAGAGACTATTAGAGCAATGAGTACCAAATTTGGTACAATTTTATTAAAGGGTTTGGAATATTATTTCATTGGCGTGTGTTCCATTTCCACTGTTTGTATTTGTAAGGTATTCTAATTTCCCACTGTTCCCTGTTCCCCTTCGCAAGTGTTCCCCTTCGTGAAGTGTGTAGAGCATCACGCTGTTCTGGTTGGCCGTTGGTTTTGCCTATTTTATGATTTTCACTTCGCACGTCTTTGCACTCTTATGGTTTATAGTCCAGTTGCGTCAGTTTTGCGGCCACTCCCACCTGCCGCCGCCCACAGTTGAACCCTGCGCCCATCTAAACGACACATTTGTTGTTGTTGTACTGTTGTTCCGTTGCTCCGTTGTTCCTGTTGTTGTTTTTATAACTTTTACGCGCCCGTCGTTGTTTATGCGCTCTGCGTGATCACATTTAGCCTGGAAAAGGTGTCGTCTTTCCCAGCTGTTTCACCTGCTGCCTGCATTTGTTGTTATTATGTTATGTTATGTTGTTGTTGTTGTTGTTGTTGCTGCTGTTGTTGCCATGCTGAATCTCTGAGTTAAAGCATTCAGCTCAATTATCACCCAGCTCGTAACTCTCGAGGATTTAATGCCTGCTCCAGCTCTCTTCCTCCTGCTGACTTCGCCGTTTTTCTCTGCCAATGATGGTGAAAACAATTTTCAATTTCCGAAAAACATCTCCCCAAATGCTATTCAAATCATTATGGGCTTCGGTTTATTAGCTCATCTCAGTTCTTCATGAGAATAAGGATATGTATGGGCTGTATAGTTAAGCTGATTAGACTAAGGTTTTTCATCAGTTTTCTGTTTTCAGTTACATTATATTCTCCTTTAGAAAGTGTTCAACTTGAGGAAGAACTGTTTAACTTTGGCTGTAGGTGCTGAAGAAGAAATAAATCTATAGTTACACTTCATTGGCATAACCTATAGTCATTTTTAAGTTCCAAAAAGTTTTGATGAAAGATTCAAAGTTACAGAAAAATGAAATGACATTTCTGTTTATTGATTTAGAATATGTTTTCACACATCTCATAAACATCTTAGTTGCTTTGTTTTGGGATTATATACAAAAAGATACCACATCTCTTCAAGCAGTTGCTGATATATGTATAGTATATACCTTAAAAAAGTGCTAGATTTGTGGAAGAACTTTAACCTTTTTATACAACTGCATTTCTTCTGGATAAACTATAGTTACTTCTCTGATCTCTCATTCTACAATGTTACAATTGTTTCTCTACCCTCAACACCTGAAGTGTTTCTGTAGGTCAGCGAAATCTGAGCAGCTACGCAAACCTTGACCACAGTCAGTGAAAAGGGGGCGTGTTGGATCCTCCTTCTCCACCCCTAACTGCTTCCCCTATCAGAATCACATTATGCTTAAAAGCTTGCAAGACACTCGGGCCGAGTAAAAAAGTTAAAAGCAAGTAAAATAGACACCTGGGACACCTGGAATGGTGTCGACTCTCCCCTCAAAGTGGGCGGTTGCAGTTAGTACAGAGAAAAGGGGGAGGTGGGGGACGGGATGAATGGTGTGCAAGGACTGTGCTCGGAGTGGCTCTGCCAGTGGATATGCTGGCTGAGTAAGTGCAGCTTAGCTCAGCTTGGCTTGACTCGACAGTGCCACAAAATTTATTGACTTTGTCGTGCTCGACGTCCTTGAATGCCCTCGTACAGTTGCCACAAAGGCAGCAGGTAAATGTGTAGGTGTGTGTGTCTGTGTCTGTGTGTGTGTGTGTGCTACAAGCCTGCTCGAGCCAGCTTGTCTTAATAATTTGGCGTCTTTGCTAAATTAAAACTAAAGTCCTGCCACATATATCTGCAGCAGCAAGGCAAACTGACGAGGCAACCTGCACAGCATCAGTTGCTCCACCATCTCCAACTGCGACTCCAAGCTGCTTTTACTGCACTGCAGTCCAGCTAGAAGGATGACTCTTGGAGCTGGGGCTATTTCCTGCTCTTGTGGTCGAGCAGGAGCAGAAGCATGTATCACCTTAGCCGGCGTTTACAACTTGGCCGGGACTCGGGCATTTATGTTGTTGTTTATGAGGACGTGTAATCACTGGCCAAACGACCTGCTCCATGGGCCACTTCATTGCCAACTGCCGGACGAGTCGCGTCCTCCGTTGGCCCAGCACACTGTGTGTGGCATGCTACACAGAGAGAAACCGCAATGCGCGATGCGATGAAATTTCTTCGAGTTTGTTTTGAATATTCCCTGCTTGAGGGATTAATGTTTCTCTTGTACTTAGATACGATTCAGATTGGGAGTTTGCTTATTTTATTTATTGCAATTATCTCTTGATCTTTAACTATATACTTCTTCATGTGATTAAAATCATATGCAAATACAATATATGCAATAGAACGAAAGTATAGGTTGTCTAGGTCGCATATAGGTCCTTTAGGTCAAAACTAGTTTTAATTGAATAATCGGTTAAAGGAAGTTTAACATATACGAAATTGCTCAGGCGATTTTAACTATATAATTACAACATATATATATGTATGTATGAATGTATGGTGAAGAAGATCTGCATATGTACACGTATGCATATTGTATATAGGATACAATATATAAAAAATGAAAGTGAAAATCGTAAGTGAGATTTGAATTTATTTATAGAGTGCATATTCAGAATACTGTTATAAAAACAAAATTAAATAAATAAATTAATATATGAATAAAAATATAAATTAATTTTTTAATTGATATACAAAAATAAATAAAGTAAAATAATTATTTTAATGTTTAAATATTATATTTTAATTATATCATGTTTAAACCTTAATCCCTTAATAACCGAGTTATTTCTCTCAGTGTAACTGAGTTAAAGCTTCGCTTGTCCAGCTCACTATCCCCTTCCCCTCGTGCTCTCCCCGTCCCGGAGTATTCCGTCTGGTCGCTCGCTTCATTTATTGTTTCATGGCATGTGATGTGTAGTTGTTGGCACGGATGACGGCGATGACGATGACGATGACGATGGCGATGACGATGGACGATGGACGATGGACGACACTTCAACCTGGACGACTTTGTTGTTGCCTCCTCTATATGCATTATTGTAATTGCAATGCTTTTCCTTGATTTTGGCATCCTCTATGCACCCTGTTGTTGTTGTTGCTGTTGTTGTTGTTGTAGCTGAAGTGTCCTCGTTGATGATCCGAGAGTGCTGATGGATGCTGATGCTGATGCATCAAGTGCTTTAGTGTTAAATCATGAGAGCCAGAGCTATGCGACGCCCATGTTTGAGTGCGACAAGGTGCCAACGTGTGTGTGCCGGTATGCGTATTTAACTGTGTGTGTTCGTGTGTGCGAGAATGTGTTTGATTTGAATTGAGTTTGCACACAACGTGTCCCCGGCAGAGAACTCTTTATCGGACATGCCGCAATCAGATGACGTTCTCAAATATGTTTGCTTTACAATGGAATTTTTCAAATCGAATATGCTTAATGACCATATATGGTACATATGTACTTTACATTCTACTTATGTATATGTTAATCTGTGTGATATATCTTATCTAATCATTCGTAATATAAATATTATTTGAGAGTTTTAATTAAGTAAGTTTAAATAAAGAAATTAATCGTGCTTTTCGTATATTAATTTCGGCTCTAAGTTTGCCACACACCTTAGGAGAATACTCTGAGCCTATAAGATACATACATATATTTATTCCGAAACCACATCAACAGCTAAATGGAACTAGCTATGTCTGTCTAGGAACAATCGGCCGAAATAATGGTTTGTTGTATGAAACCCAGTATTGTTTCTCAAAGTAGTCGACCTATTTTTTTGCATGTATATCATATATGTATATTTCATAAAAATATCCAGCGATTTTCATGGCTATCAATGAATGCATGAACAAGTTTATTCAACACCTTATACCATATGTACATATGTTCTATAAATAGTATTGGAACAATAGGGAGAGACCTACATCGTAGCAAAGGTAGCTTTTCTTACTGGTTTTTCAATTTCCTTTAGGTTTGACAAGTTACACAAGTTTGCATAGAATCGCAAACAGTGCTTGCTGTAATTAAATGAACTGAAAAGCTGTTGGGCAAATCAAATTGATGTAATCAAAAGTACGGACAGGTTGGAGAGGGGGAGGTGGGCAAAGTTAGAGTTAAAGCTGCATTTTGGATACTGAAGTGGAGTCCTTTGCTGTGAGAAGCAGTTACAAACAACTGTCGAGCAGACAGACGGTCTATGGGCCGGAAGGCAGGACATGCACACCTGCACTGAACCGACAGGTGGACAGACGGACAGAGAGAGAGAGAGAGAGAGAGGGGGGAGAGAGAGGGAGGGAGAGAGAGCCGACAGGGTTGCCGACAAAGGGACATACGAGTACATACCGAGTACATGTGAATGGGCGCATTCCTGTGAATTTTTGTGAATTGAAATTTTTGAAATTTCCCGTCAGTCTGCAAGCGGCCAGACACGTCGGAATGCCGTTAATTGTTGTTGCCGGCAACAGACGACATTCGACAAACGACAGACGACATTGCCAGACCCAAAGTACTGCAAGTTGAGTGCAGGAGAGAGGCGGAGAGGGGCCCACATCCCCTACAGTGCCCCGAGCTGACCATTCAGGCAATATGTGCATCATATAACTTTTCGATCTGGTAAAAGAAAATAAAACAGCTGATGGGAACTGGACGGTCTTCTATCTTTTTTTTATAATACACATACAAACAAAGTGGAATGCAATAAACCACAGGAAATTCATCAAGAACTTAAGCGAAACATAAAGAAATTCTGTTCCGATAAGTTCGCGTACAATATCAACATGAATAAAAGAAATCAATGGGATCTAGTTCAATTTGTAAGTTATTTAAGAGCAAACAAAGTATGAATGGTTCATTATGTAGTATAAGCTACCTATCCTGCTTAAAAACCTTACACGGTATACAAGAGTCGAGCAACTTCACCTGCATCTGTTAATAGATTAAGGCAAACACAGCGCGTACTTAACAGTTTGTGTTGAATTGGCGCTGTTAGGCAAGGTTGGGCCCACTGCAGCTGTTAATTAACAGTGCACTGTTAGCACAAACAACTGTTGAGCAAGCTTGAGAGCGGCGGCGCTGCGCGCTCTCTCACTCACTCTCTCTCTCTGTCTCTCTGTTTTCGTCTCTCCTTCGCTCATACGGTTTGTGTGCAAAAATAAGGAGAAAAAAAAACAACTCACAGTTGTACAACGACAACAAAAGCATAGAACGCAACTTACAACAACAACACAAGAGGAACGCGCGTGACAGCTGCGACGCCGACAGCGGTAGTGGCAGCGGCCGTCGTCATGTTGTACTCTCTTTCTTATTGGGAAAGAGCAGTTTTTCACCAACCGTCAAGTTGTGTCCGTGTCGCGGTCGCGTCGTCGTCGTCGCCGTCGTTGTCGTTGTCGTCGTCGTCGTTCCACTGTGCCACTGTTTGTTGTTGTCATCCGTTAGTGACTTTATGTTAAATTATTAAATTATTGTTATTAATGCCATATTAAATTACGGCAACCAACAATGGCCTGCAAACTTCTTTTGTGTGTTTTGTTTTTGTTTTTTGTGCGTGGTGCCTTGTGAAATTAAATCGCGCATGGAATTAACAGCGCGCGTCGACAGTCAACAGCAACAGAAACAACAATAGCAACAACAGAAACAAAAACGATAACAACAACAAGTGCAGTGCAGTGCAGGGCGCAGCAGCAGCGACAGTAGCAGCGGGCAGCAGCTGCAGACGCAACAATAACAGCAGCAGCAGCAGCACCAACAACAACAACAGCAACAAGAGGAACAACATCAACAACAACAGTTACAGATGAAGCGACTTCGACAGCTGTTTGCCAGTTGTGACAAGGCGAATTTCAAATTGAGTCAGAGGAGAGTTTGTAACAAAAGCTTTTAATGTGAAAAGACAGCAACAAAACGTGCATAAAACAAAACAGAAAAGTTTACCGTTTTTTGTGTTTTTTTTTTTTTTGTTTTTTTTCGCGTGTTTGTCTGTCGTGCGGGAGAGGAAAGAGAGAGAAAAAGAGACGCCACCCGACTGCGAACAGCGCAATAAAAACAACAACATCAATATCAACAACAACAACAACACCACCAACAGTAGCAAAAGTGTTTTTCAAGTTTTTTTTTTAGTTGTTGTTTTTCTTTTGCCTGCGCAGTTTGGCGCTCTCACGTGTTTGCTGCGCCGACTGCGACGCCGGCCGCGACGCGTTTGCTGTTTGATAAATGCAAAGAAATTCCCATGCGGCCGTTTAGTACGTCTTCTACAGTTTATTTCGTGTGCCGCCTACTGTTACAGTGCCTTGCAGCCGCAGTCTCGGTCGCAGTCGCAGCCACTGCTACAGTTACTGTTACGAGTACAGCAATAGCAACAGCAACTCCTGCTGATGTGAACATGTAGCAGCAGCAGCTTTAGTGTGCCATCCGTTTACTTGGCCTCTGCCGCCACCGCCGCCGCCGTCGTCGTTGTCGTCGTCGTCGTCGTCGTTTGCTGTGATAAGCTCAGCTGCAGAATTGGAGGCTGTAAAGAAAGAGGAGAGGTGAGTAAGCTGATCAGCTGGGCTAACGGTTCTTAATCGTTAGCATGAATACAAACGTTTGTTAAATATATTTATTATTTTGTTTATATTATTATGCTTTTTAAATTGTTTTTGTTGCACAATAATTTTGTTAAAAATAAAGCAAAAAAAAAAAAAAGAAAACATTAACATTTGAAAATCTTTAATAATTATTTATCTTTGATTATCTTAGCATTGCTTTTAGGCAGTAAGTCAACATATAAACATATATATTTTGTTAAGGATTGGAAGAGACCTACTAAGATCTAGTAGTAACTTAATGAAAGGGGAAGTAGGCCATTAGAACCTTCAATCTTCAATTTTCCGATCTATATAGTATATATCTATATATAATAAATCGTAATTAGAGATTTAATCTTTCAGTTTTAAAGCTATCTATGATTTTATATCGGAAATACAGAAATGATTTATCTTACACATTCCTGTTGAATTTAAAAGCATTGTGAAGTCACTGTTTATGTTCCTTAAACAGAGGTGCATAGAAGTAAAATCCTTATATTTTCAATCACATTAAAGTTGTAGCTGACTTGTGATTTAGTTATGGAAACGTTGTGCGTAAGCAGACTGTCTGCATAGACTGTGTCGCAACAAAAGTGGATTACTTTCTTGGGAGGAGCTTCGAAGCTTCAATTGGATGGCGCAATTTCTTACAGTGCCTTTCAGCGGAACAGCTGCTATTTGTCCTGCTTGCAATTCGCAATATCCTCTCATCGCTCTCAGCCAAGACGCCCTCGCACAGCCCTCACCTGCCCCGCCCACCCGCAGGGTCGCAGCCAGTGCCTGCCACCCACACAACCCACGAGACTGTGGCGCACTGTGCACAGTGCCATCAATAAGTATGTCAACCGAGTCAACAGCATTAGCACAGGAGATGGACACGGACAACAAGGGAGCCAGAGGGAGAAAGGAGACAGAGAGAGAGAGAGAGAGAGAGAGAGAGAGAGAGAGAGCAGTAGAAGAATTTGCAGCATTTGTCGTCGATGTCGTCGCTCATTTGGCCGAAAACCGAAAGAAAGTTGCAGAAGACAGAAAACAAAAAACAAAAAAACAACAGAGCGAAAAAGGAAAATAGAAAAGTACACTAAAACGAAAGACAAATCAAGAGAAAAGGCATTCAAGCCGGGGGAGTGGCAAAGCGGGACGGGTCGAGACAAATATTCTGGGGCCCAACATAGCGCAATATAGCAAACAATTCCATTGATTTTTCTTGTGGGAATACCGAATGTGTGTACATACTTATGTATGTGAGTAGTTAGCCCTCCTCCACACACACACACACACACACACACACACACACAGTCAAAGACGGGCATAGAAAATAGACATAGGCAGACCTAGTGGCAGGCCCGCCCCCCAATGGCTTACCCCCATCTTGCCCCATCTGCAGTAGGCGCACCCTTTGCGGCTCCTGGCTCGCGTCGTTGAACTTTTTGCAACATACTTCTCGGCTCTAGTGGGTAGACTACACTGAGAAAAACAGCGAGGGTACTATAAAATCACTGCTTAAGTGAGTGCAGTTAAAAATGCTATAAATTAGTTACTATATATAACAATATAATCGAAAATATATAAAGCAATCCATTAAAATAACACTATTACTAGTAGCTACATTTATATATTCATTCTCTTCTTATGAAGGAGTTTCCCTTTTTTTAAAGCTTTTTTTCGCACAGTGTAGTTGTTTTTACCTTTTACTACCCACAGTTGGGTCTGCCCCTGCCTCTGATCTTGGTTGGCAAACGGAATTTATGTTAATTTGGTGCTACATTCTTGCTACCATATCCTTTGTCTTATTTGCTTAGCTATGACTTTGTTTTGCTTTCGACTCTATTTTGGGGTAGGTTACGTTCTACGGTTAACCAGCACACACAATACTAAACTATATCGTACAGTGGCTAACGTATTATGCAAACATACGTACCTATATCATATACACACTTCTTCATTAGATGGTATAGCTGGCGACTGTCACAGGTTTTTCATTGAGACATTTATTTGTATTCGAAATACTTATCGAATGTTTCGCATATTTATCGATTGTCTGGAATGTTATGGGTAAATATTTACGGTTTCATATTGCCAGCACATTCTGGAGTTTCCTTTTCACAGACGGGAAAAATGGGAGAAAGATACAGAGAGAGGGACAGTGAGAGAGAGAGAGAGGTGACAGCAGAGTAAACAAATCTCTTTAGCTGTCAATGTGCCGTAAAATCGATTGAGTGCAGTGATTCTTTATTCTGTTACATTGTCAAGTTTATACCTGGAAATCCGTTGACCTGTATCCAGCTCAGACCTTTGACCTTTTTTGTTTGCATCGTTTTCACTGCTTTCTCTGCTGCTATTTAGGTCCCAAGAGCGCTTTCGTTGCATTTCCTCAGCTTTACTTATTAGGAAACGGAATATATCTTCTTAAATTAATACTTTCTTTCATTCTACAACATCCCGATAGTTTGGGTCAAGTTGATTGGCTCTAAAGTTGATAGTTATTAAAGAATATCTATAGAATAAACTTCTAAGCTGCTGATTTGAGCTTTAAGCAGCTTATCGAAAACTTTGAATTAACTTAGCTAAGGCTTATGAATTGATAACAAATCTTTATGGATATTGAGGGCATTTGTGAGCTCACTGATTTTAATGAATCATCATCTTTAGAAGAATCAGTTGGAAAAGCTTGAAAATACCTTTTCTCAAAGTTACCTATGTGTGTGTGTGTGTGTGTGAGTTATTTTTCAGATTGCATCCGGGCTTACTCTGCATCCGATTCGAGTGCTTTTGCGGCGGTGCGTTTGTGGCATCAGCTGGCGGTGCAAAATGCAAGTCTCAAATAGTAATTCCATGAACTGTGCACGCACACAACATAAACATAACTTGGCCCCAAAATACAAACACACACACACACACACACACATACACAAACATATATTCAGACATTGTGTGTGTTTTGGACGAACCATCAACATATGGCCAAACAAGCCGGCCAAGAAAAACAGCAGGCAGTAGAAAAAATAATGCGAAAAATAGAAGAGAAAAAAAAGCTAGTAAGCACAGTCCAAAATGCCCAACCAGCAGATACCCTGGATAGTGTATGATACGTTTACTTTGATTTCAACCATTTAATTGATTAACTTCTGTGTTTTGAGAAAAAGAAACTGGGTTTGAACTAGTTACGTGACAATTTTCTGTATTTATGGAAATAGGAACTTGGCTTTGAACTAGTAATTTGAATAATTTCTGCATTTTATTGAAATGAATTCAACTTTGAACTAATAATTTCTAATAATTTCTGTACTCTTGGGAAATGCAACTTTAATTTGAACTAGTTATTTGAATAATTTTAGTAATTTTGAAAAAGGAACTGTAGTTAGAACTAGTTACATAAAATCTGCTCGGCATTGAACTAGTTACTAAAATATCTTTTGTAAAAATAAAAAAGGAACACTGATTTGAACTAGTTACTTAAATAACTTGTGTATTAATCAAGCGATTTCAAAGAAAGTTTAAAACAAGATTGACAGCAACATAAAATATTTTTTAAAATTTAGCTTACTTTTTAAATGTTCCTTCCACTTAATGAGTTGAACTGATACATCATGTGCTACAGGGTATATAAATTGTGTAGGAAACTTTAATAAAAACATGTCAAGAGCACTTTTCGTAGCACTGAAGTAACTGCAACAGCAGCAGCAGCAAAAACTGTAGACGCCCACGGCAGACGCGCCTCGTCTGCGGATGCAGTGACTCCCCCACCAAAGATGCGAGTGGAGGCGAGGCGAGGTTGAGTTTTTGGTTCGCTGGCTGCGGTTGCTGTTGTTGTTGTTTTGGACTTGACCAAGTTTATTGCCTGCCATATGCAATTGCCATAGATTATTTTGGTTCTGGCGACGTCGACATGCCAAAGGCGTCAACGAATCTTGTGCAGAGATTTGACACCCACTGCAATCAGGCCAAAAATAGCTTGGCGCGAATAACTTGACAGGGGCGGAGCAGCAACTGAGGATGGGTGGGTAAACCTCCCCTGTCCCGGCCCGGCCCCGGCCCCTGTTGGTAGCTAGCTGGTGATGCTACGTGATGTTGCCTAACTTGGCCAATTTTGGACACGAGCCGCCACTTGAAGACACCGCTCGGCATGCGTGCACTGCTTTGGCAAGTGGCTGGCAAAGTGGGCCAAAGTGGCGACCAGAGTGGAAGAGCAGCCCAGCGCAGCCAGCAAATGGAGCAAGTGGCTCGACAGCGATGCGAGGCGGCATGCCCCGCCAGGCTTTATGGAGCTCTATGCAAATTTAGTTGCATTTTAGTGTCAAGTGCGGGCGAGTTCACTCACAGAAGGACCGAAGGTAATTGTGCTAACTAAATGCAAACGATTTGGGTCTGTTCCACCTGCCGCAGTCTGTCGAAAGTGGAACTAGAAAGTGGAACTAGTTCGCCCATGTGGAACCAATTAGTTGGGTAACAGTTAAAGCTCTTCAGAGCATCTACTTATTCAATTCGTACCATTCGGGTCTATAAGGGACTAGGTTCTTTTGTGAACTAGTTCATTTTAATAGCTTTGTGTATTACTTACGTCATACTGCAGTGAAAATCTCTATTTGTATTAGAAACCATAAGTGATTCAATAAATAAAAAAAAAAAACAAGTTACACTTGTGGTTCATTTGCAAACTAGTTCAGGGGTTAAAAAGTTTAAAACCTTTTATATATGCCCTGCAAATCTTTTGTTTGTTCGTAAACCATTTATGATCCAACAAAAAAATAAACAAGTTCCACTTGTGGATTATTTCCGAACTAGTTCATGGGAAAATGGATTAGAAGTTTTTATCATCAACAATTGGTGATTCTATGAACATGTTCTCCTTGTGGTTCATTGGTGAACTAGCTCTTTTTCTTTCGATTGTTTGCTGAAATATTCAGTTTTATCCATTCACCTGCTTCGATAGTTCTGCTTATGGTTCATTTGCAAACCGATTTCGATTACAATTCTGATTCCGATTCATTGTGCCGTAAATACAATATTTATGAGGCTCCTGGCAGCACTTGCCACCCACTGAGCGCGTTCGAATGAGCGATTCAAATTCATTTCCATTCACTTAGCACTCATTGGGCTCATCGTGCTCATTGCCCATCGACTAAACGAAGCGGTTTGTTAACTGCCCAACGAGTCCTTGGAGCGTGTAACTGCGATTGCTTCATGCGAACTGCTACCTTACATTACTGCCTCAATTGAGAGCGAATACCACGCAGTGGGGGGGGGGGGAGTCTTGTACATTTAATTAATTATTTATACAAGAAAAGGTAAACGTGCCGTCGTCCTGTGCCGAAACACGCAAGAAACAACCAAAGCTACACTCGAATTTTGCTGCCACACACACACACACACACACACAGAGACAAACAGACAAGCACAGTGCGCGATGTGGCTAGTTGTGCAGGTGAAAGAGGGGAATGGAAAGGAGGTGGGGGTGGGATTGTAGGGTCGTGCCGCTAACCGTAGCCGTGGCAAACATTTTACGGATACATCGTTCGCTGTCGACGTCGTTTTTTGCATAATTGATTAAATGACTCGCTATGTAACGAGCAACAGCGTTCAAATTGTTTGCTACACTAGCTGCCTTTCCACTTGCCACATGCCACATGCCGCATTCCCCCATGCCGACTGCCTCGTTGCGCCCACAAGCTTGTCCACGTGCAGCAGCCCTAAAATGGGAATTTACGATAGGGAAAGAATCGAGCACAGAACCAAGTCCACTTACCTGTCTCTGTCTGTCTGACTGTGTGTGTGTCGGTGTGTGTGTGTGCCTGTATGTGTGTGTGTGTGTGTAAGTTGCATGTTAGTTATGGCGTCTGGCAAGTGTTGTGATTATTGGCTAAATGAAAAATGCAAAGAACGACGAAAAAGGCAATTGGCAAATTCATGTTGTACCTTTGATGGCGTCCGAAATGTCTGTCCCTCTGTCCCCTTCCCACTGAAAGCGTTTGCCCTTGACATTGCCGTGGCGTCAAACGAGTAAATGAATATATACGTATATACGTAGTATATATCTAGATAGATACATATATATCGTATTTATAGCGTACACACAGCGTTGTATAGCGAGGCCCACACGCTTGACTTGTGCAAACAGCAAGTTGATTGCATACTTCAGGGCGTATTTCATTGAGCCCCATGGGATTACCCCGATTCTCCCTCCATGTACATGATTACAGCCTACTGTAAAGGTCGTTTCGAAATCAATACTAGTCAACTAATTAGCAGCGGAAACAATTTGATCAAGTCGTAAAATCACAAAGGGAAACTGACATTTTTCTAGAGCAACTAGAGAAAGTGCTTTAAAAACTTAAATTGTTTAGCCGAAGAAGAATTTAAAGTTAATAAAAACAAGAAAGGCATTAAACAAGCACTTAAAAATATTTCAAAGTTGAATTACAGGGTATTTATAACACGCATTCTACTCTTTTTGCTCAATAAAATATATTATAAAGCCTTTGAAGTTGTTCGTTTGTCTGTACAATTTCATACTTATTTGTATTTCATTTATCGAAAATTACTTGTTGTCTTTATTTGAACTAGGCAGTGTGTGTGTGTGTGGCTGCATGAACTTTGAACTTTTTGTCTTGCATTGGGGCAAGTCCCTTTGGCTCCACTCTGCCTAATGCGGGCCTAAAGCAAACTCACACGAACCGTGTGGCAAACACCAAGCACTCTGAGGCCGTGGCCCCTTCCCATCCCATCTCACACACAGACACCTACAGTATATACTTGGTGTATGCTAATGGCTCGTGTGTGCGTGCGTGTGTGTGTGTGCGTGTGTGTCAAGTGTATATCCTTTTGCCAAAGCGAGTGCATTTTCTTGTCAACGCTGACATTTCCTGCACTTCGGCCTTGTTTTCCTTTTTTCTGCTCACCCTCCTCCATTCCACACTCCCTTCCCCTCCTCCACCAGCTCTCCCTGCACTCTCCTTGAACCCTCTTTGGTTGCTCTTGTCATCATAGTGGTAGCGTCTTGTGGCGTCGCCTTCCTCCTTGTTGTTCTTCCTCTGTGTTGCGGTGTTGTCATTTTCCGTTTAATGAGCATTTCCCTTTTGGCTTTTCCCACTTACTCGCTTCTCCCATCCCTTTCTATTTCCCTCTCTCTTGCTTGACAAAAGCCAGAAATTATGATTGCTCCAGATATTTTCTGAGTGACAGAATCACGGTTCCGTTTACATCTCTTGTTGGGGCAAACATCCAAAGGGAACTCAGTCATGCTGATGATCTTTGTACACAGATTGCCACAAAGAGACCTAAGCATACTTACGCATACGTGTATACACATGCATAGATATGTTTATGTATGTGTTGCATTGCATACTTGTAGGCGTTGCCTTTAAGATCTGTAAGTTCACTTAAGGTTTTTTTAAAAAAAAAATCAAAAAAAAAAAAAACTTAAGTTGTTTCTTTAATAACTTCTATGTTGAATATTTCTTCGTAAACAAATTTTCAGAGATAGTTAAGATGGTGATATATAATGTGTTATATAATTCACATATGTGACAATATTTTGGTTTTCTCCTTTCATATCCTATGTAGTTTTCTCATTTTAACGTATTGTTCTTGTTATTTATACTCATTAGCTAATATATATATTCTCTGTATGTACCTTCATCTATATTTACATTATAAACCATAGATACAGTAAGATACTTGGCAAACTTTTCCTCTTTCTTTCTGCTCTATTGAATATTGAGCCACGTTGCCAACATATCAAGGTCAGGGTCGTTGTATCTGTCATCTAAGTTTATGTATGCGCATTTCTCCCCACATCCCCACATCCCCACATCCCCGCATCCCTCACATGCAGCACTAGCCTTCCCTTCGCGCGTGCCAAAGAATCGAATTGACGATGTCGACGTCGGGGCGCTTCGCGTCAGCAAAGTGTTTCGAAAGTTTTGTTTAATCGATGGCGTCAATTGCGATCCACTTGAGCCGCTGAGACTTGTGGATAAATATAAAATGATACAAGTGTGTGTATATATAATGATGTTATTGGAATATGTATTGTATACGTCTAGAGTTTTGTGTTGTTGTTGTTGTTCTTCTTGCAAAGTATTTCTATAAACAATTTGTGAAATTGCAAGGAAAGCATCTGAAAATATATATGATAGTTTTTAGCAGGGGCGTTCAGAGCTTTTTTGGGGCCCGGGGCAAAAAAAAATTCGGGGCCCCCTCCCTCCCTATTTCTTTGTGGCACGACACATACATGGAAAAAATAATAGAAACAGCACTTGCACCTGGACGAAAATCTAAATTGCTCAATTTGTACTAGCACTATATGCATGAAATTGGCATCAAATAGAAGGCTGATAACTGTACTTTAATATGCGACTTGTTTCGGGTCGATTTGACCTTTGACACTTTAGCAATTTCCCTCTAAAGGAAAAAACTCCCTTTGGATCTGGAAAAAATAATAGAAACAAACGACATTTTTTTGAATATTTTTCGTTTTTTTTCAGTGAATTCTTTAAAAAGGCATGCATTCAACACTTTTAGGTAAGTTTAGCTAAGAATGACCGAATTTGCGGAAAAATTCTGTACAATTAACCTGTAACATGAAGAAAAGGTCACGGGGGTCACTGCCCATCTGTATAGCGCAATAACTAAAAATTCCTCTCAAATAAGTTTATTCATGTAGTAACAAGTTTACTCATTTCAAATTAAATATTATATGTATGTTATATATTTTTATTTATTTACAAATTTATTTTGAATATCATTCTTGGCACATTTACAATGCATATACAATTAAGATTTAATACAAATATTTATGATGTTTTATAAGTTGTTAATATACTTGCCATGTGAATTATCTATATTTATCGTGTCACGCACGACACGCGCTCATCGCTGTCGGTCTTCAGGCTCGCATTGATTATTCATGAGGACACAGCAAAGAAATTGCTAACCCATTTCTTTTATACATCATAATTATGTTTGTAATTTACGCTAAACGTTTAAGAAACAACAATTGCACAACAACAGAAGAAGAACAAATCATAAAAGAACCAAAACAACAACAACAGAAGCAACATCAACAACCAATCCAAGTAAACAATAAAATTTTCCTGTCCTTTTGCCACGCTTTGTTCCATTTAGCGTGGCGAGAGGGGTAAGGCGTCCACCGCCGCCCGCCAACCCCCCCTTGGGGGTGCAAAGAGGAATAGACAAACAAAACAAAGAAGAAGAACAACAAAAACAATAACAACAATATCAACAATAGTTTCGCAAGTCTGCATTGTTTGCTGACCTCACAGACTTAACAGAGTTCTGTTTAACAGTTAACAGCAACGCAACAGCGCGCTTCAATGTAACTACCAGACTGAGGGCAGAGAGCAGCTTTAGACTTTACAGAGAGAGAGAGAGAGAGACCGTGAGTGCAAAAGTGGGGGAGCCAAGCCAAGCAGAGCAGCGCAGCGCAGTCGTCGCATGTAACGTGCTGCTGCTGCTGTTGTTGTTGTTGGCTTTGTAAATGAGCATTTGACGTTGACGTTTTGACTGCTGCTGCTGCCGTTGCTGCCTCTGCTTCTGCTGCCGTCGCTGTCGCTGTGACTACAACTGCATTCAGGCATTGCTGTTGTTGTTGATGTTGTTGTTTTTGCAGTCCATTGACTTTTTCAGTTTGCTCAGTTTCTTTTGTTGCTGTTGTTGTAGGTGCTGTTGCCGCTGCCGTTGCAGTTGTCACAGTTGCTGCTGTTGTTGCTGTTGCTGTTGTTGTTATTGTTATTGCCATTATTGTATAGATTTTTTCTCACTTTTGCCATGTTTACTCGCATTTTATATTCATGCGAATGCATAAGCATGCGTCCGTTTTGTTTATTAACGATAAAGCTTCCAATCTCAGGCCGTTGCCCAAGCTTCAGCTCGAGCCAACAGACATGCAAATGTGATAAAACAATATGCCTTAGTATACCCTTTGAGTATACCCTGTAAACAATGTGAAACTAACTTATCGACAGTGTGCTATAGAAGTTGAATGTAGTAAGGCAGAACTTCGCTTATGCCACATAAGGAGTATCCTATAGTCTATCATTCATAAAACTTCTTATAAGTATACCCTGTACAAGTTGTAATACTAATTTACCTACAATGTGCTTATGTCAAAAAGGGGGTATCTCATAGTCTATCAGCCCTACGTTCGTCATCGTGTGGAGTTGTCTATTTTTATTTATATTGCTGTTGTTGTTGCATTTTAATTAAGATAACTTCACTTTATGACAGTCATACACAATGCACAACATAACATAACCGACACACACACACACTTAGACGGGGGCGCAGGCATGCATGTCTGTGCATGCATATCAGCTGCCCAGCTGCACAGTGTCCAAAGTTCATTGTAGGCCGTTTGTAATTTATAAATAAATTGAAGTTGTGGGCGTGACTTGTGTGAATGTGTGTGTGTGTAAACGTGTGTATGTGTGTGTGCGAGAAGTCCAAGTCGGTGATTATGGCTAATAATACCATATCGTGCCATAACATAATGCAAATATACTGCGAACATGGGATGATTGAACTCCGTTTTTGGACATCACTTATGCAGCGATTACATGCAATTTATAAGTATATGTTATATCCATTTGAGTAACGGGGTATTAGGTTTAAGAGGCGGGTTATATAGCTTATATAGTAGCATATCTGCTTGATCAGATTCGTTAAGTATTTTAAAGACGACTTAATTGGCTTTCAGCTCATCTTAAGTGCTCAGTAGATTGTTATCGAATTGCTTTAGCTAATTGAATTGCTCATAATATATTATAGTAATTATATGTGAACATTCGGGGTCATTGAATCTTGTATATTGCTTTAGATATGCTAACATAATTGAACTGTATAATTTATGTGATTATCATATATAATATATAAAGATTATATAGGTCATCTTTCAAATTTTAAATTTATATTTATATAAACTCTGATTTTACTAGGAATATATATGAATATAGTGAATACATACATATTATATATTATTGTCGGATTATAAGAGTTAACTTCAAACTTTTAACTGTGTTTTTACCAGGAATATTCTTCTTTACTTTTCTTTACTTTTGACTCCGAAGAAGAATCGAAATCGATTCGCATCTGAGGTGCAACAATATTGCCGTACCATTTTCGATAAGTAATTGCTTAATCTCGAGTGGTAACTCTGTCCCAGTCTTTGTCATTTACTGTCTCTCTCTCTCTCACTCTGTCTTGGCACTACTTTAATTGACTTTAATTAAATGCAAGTCGTAAAGTCAAATGTGTGGCACGGCCGCACAGTCGCACTCACAGTCGCATTCGCATTCGCATTCTCGGGCCAAGGCTTTGCAATTTAATTAAAGCGAATGCGAATCATAAATATTATAATACTTACTCGGCAAACTGAAAAGAGCTGAGCTGAGCTCAACTCAGCTGTGCGCAGCTGTAAAAGGCATTGCCAAATAACGGCACGGTCACCGACTTCGTCTCCGTCTCCGACTCCATTTTCATTTCCATTTTCAGCTGCAGCTTTCAACTCTGACTCGGGTCATAAAAAAATGGGCCAACTTGGTGAAGCATTTCCTGTTTCTCTAGCACATTTCCGCCGCAGCAACCCTATCTCTGAACTCTTTAGCCCATTAGCTGGGCATAGTATATATAGCAAAGTCTTCTCTATACACTTAGGTACATATAAATAGTACCTATGCCATGTTATACTACTGTACCACATTGTTTTTTAGGTACGTTGTCAACTTTAAGCCGCAAACAGGTCCATGCGAAGGTCGTTTGTTGTTTTTGGTATTTTTTAGCTTATTTTTGGGGTTGGGCTGACTTTCGGATTTGGACTATGGGACTGTGACGGAGTTGCAGTTGTTGCTGTAGTTGTAGTTGTAGCTGGAGTCTGAGTCGTAGTCTGTGTCTCTGTCTCGACAACATGACTCTTAATTAGCTGCTCATTTTTCTGACACTTTGCTGTTGCTGTTGTTGTCTCATTAGAGGCGACGCTTTTGTTGACCGTTAAAGTTTTGCAGTTTGGAGCGGGTGACCAAACAACTAACAACAAAAATAATCAACCGGTTTGTTTTTTTGGCTTCATGTTTAGTAGTTGATAGTATTTTAGTTTAGGGTAACCCTACTTCACAGATTAAGGAAGGAACCTCTCGTATTTTTAAATCTGTGCTGTGGATATTTCAATTATAGACCACCTATGAAGAAAGATATTCCCTAGAGGCTTGCACTCACTTATTATATTAATAATATTATAGTACATTTTATTTTTTAACTTCCATTTTTGCCTCAACATTTGCATTAGTTACTTTGCTCTATTATTATCAATTTCAGTAGTGGCTGCTCGTCACATATACACGTATGTAAGTTTAGTAGCTCTTCAGTGGATTTGCTATATAAATACGAACGTGGCGTTTACCAGCACTGGTTCCATTGCACTCGGCTGCATTTCGATGAGCTCAGCAATTGCATTTGACATGCATTATGCAGCGGCCATTAAAACCCATAAAGCACCCACAACATATACACACTATACAGCACACACTCACACACCCACACACTCACTCACAGACACACACAGCCATACATTATGCATGTTCACATATAACCGCATATATTCACTTGATCTGACGGGCAAGTCGCAGAGTCTTTTGGCTGTCACGTAGGTCATAGAGCGGTGCCACGCCCCTGCCCACCCTTTTGCCCGCACCTTGTTTTGTCTTGTGTCCCAGTAGTGCTTACCAACTGGCATAAACAACAATAACAACAACAACAATAGCAGCAACAAAGCAATAACAACAACAACTACAGAAATGACAATCGTTTTACAGCTAAACCGCAACGCAGACGGCAACGCACCCGCGTTTATAGAGCTATGACTAGAGGGGTCTGCCCCCCCTGCCCCCTGCACACCACTCCCCACCCGCTCGTTCCGTTTCTCTCCACAGCTTTTGCCAGGCCCCAGACCAAGGCGGGGGAGTTACCAATTAAAATGCGCAACATCACATGTGCGCGAGCATTTATTATAAATTTTTCGTTGGAATTGACTGAAAAATAGTTGCTAAAAAGACAAGAAAAATGAAGTGAAAGAGGGGGGAAAACATAAGAAAAATCAAAAAGGCAAACTGAAAGAAAATAAAAAGAGAAAAAAGAGCAGTTTACAGTGTATAAAAAACTTGATAGAGTGCGAGTCAACTTGATGCATGCACACTCTCTTCGATAACTTCTGTTTGTTTTTATCGATTATAATACAATTTCAGAACTAGCTTCAACATAGGGTAATCTGTATCGAAATGTGTTTATAATATATAATGTATTTCAAATTGGTAATTCATCTAGAATTATTTGCAGACTGTAGAAACCTTTTAATAATTCATGCATTTAAAATGTTAGTATATTCCATCTTCGATTTCGCAATGTGATTACAGGGTATATATATAGTCGAATGCATTAAGGCAAGGGCAAGGCGGAGATTGGGCTCGAATTCAATGGGGTGCTCAGGGTACAGTTGCCGTTGTTGCCCTGTTGACGTTGTCTGACTTCTGCTCCGTTGTTCGCAGTAGTTTCCTCGTCCCTATTTCTATGCTGCGTGCATGTTACAATGTTGTTAATATGACGCTTAGTAGTTGTCTCACACACACACACACACTCGCATACATACATACAGTGGCACAGAAACAAGAAGACAAAATATGCATTGACAATGTTTTTCAAATTGACGATGCATTACAAGAGGGAATGAGGAGGTGTAGCTGCTGGCGGTGCAGGCAAACAGGGGAAGAACGGAAGAGGTGTGTGTGTGTGCGGGGTCTTATGCGATGGGTGCTCGGTGGCAGGCCGAGGGGGGAAACGTTGTGAAATTATTGGCATGCGAACGATGCTGCAACGTTTATTAAATTTTTGAAGTGCCACAACCGGGTGAGGAGTCGAACAGGGGGCAGGAATATAAAGCGTGCGGCACGGGGGAATCGGGAAGGGGTTGTCAGCTTGCTTGCTGCAAATAGCTTTTAGTGTATATTTGTGTCTGTCTCAATGGGTGTGTGCGAGTGTGTGTGTGTGTGAACAATTTTATGTTGTATTAATTTTACAACTTGCATTTTGTAACTTGCGACACGAGGATCAAATGGATGCCCCTTCCCCTCTCGCTCTGTCATGTAGTTGTGGGGGAAGCTGGTGCTGGTGTCGATGACAAGGGTCTCAAGTGGAGAACAAAAGGGGCAGAAGCAGAACTTCGTTGAGTTTAGTTGATAAAAAACCAATTTAAGTCGCATATTTGAAGTTGAGTTCATAATGAGTAGGTTGCTTAAAGAATTGAATATGCATTTAATGTAATGTTGGTTTGTGTCTCTGCTTTTCTGTCTATCTGTATGTCTGTTTGTCTGTCTATCTGTACCTCTGTCTGTCTGTCTGTATGTCTGTATGTCTGTATGTCTGTATGTCTGTATGTCTGTATGTCTGTATGTCTGTATGTCTGTATGTCTGTCTGTATGTCTGTATGTCTGTATGTCTGTATGTCTGTATGTCTGTTTGTCTGTATGTCTGTATGTCTGTATGTCTGTATGTCTGTATGTCTGTATGTCTGTATGTCTGTATGTCTGTATGTCTGTATGTCTGTATGTCTGTATGTCTGTATGTCTGTACGTCTGTATGTCTGTATGTCTGTATGTCTGTATGTCTGTATGTCTGTATGTCTGTATGTCTGTATGTCTGTATGTCTGTATGTCTGTATGTCTGTATGTCTGTATGTCTGTATGTCTGTATGTCTGTACGTCTGTATGTCTGTATGTCTGTATGTCTGTATGTCTGTATGTCTGTATGTCTGTATGTCTGTATGTCTGTATGTCTGTATGTCTGTATGTCTGTATGTCTGTATGTCTGTATGTCTGTATGTCTGTATGTCTGTATGTCTGTATGTCTGTATGTCTGTATGTCTGTATGTCTGTATGTCTGTATGTCTGTATGTCTGTATGTCTGTATGTCTGTATGTCTGTATGTCTGTACGTCTGTATGTCTGTATGTCTGTTTGTCTGTATGTCTGTATGTCTGTATGTCTGTATGTCTGTATGTATGTCTGTATGTCTGTCTGTTTGTCTGTGTGTGTACGTCTGTCTGTCTGTCTGTTTGTTTGTCTGTCTGCCTGTTTGTCTGTCTGTCTTTCTTTCTGTCTGTCTATATGTCATTCTGTCTGTCTGCCTGTTTGTCTGTCTGTCTTTCTTTCTGTCTGTCTATATGTCATTGTGTCTGTCAATATGTATGACTGTCTGTCTGTACGTCTGTCTATCTGTCTGTCTGCTTCTCTGCCTGTCTGTCGGTCGGTATGTCTGAATTGTGTTGAGGGTAATAAGAAAATGGAAGATATAGGGAAAGAAGATTTGTGTATTAAGATGTGCTATCTTTGATAATGCTGAGCTTCTTAAATCGATTGTACTCAGTTGCAGCTCAGTCACTTCCAGCAATCGCAGCTCAAGGGGTGCTGTGACTATTGGGAAGCCAATCCCTGGTGCACACACGCAATGCAACGCAGTTGATAATACTTGTACATAAATACATTGTCTAATATTTGTCGAAGAAGAGCTTCTCTTCTCTGCTCTGCACTGGTTGAGCTCTGGCTCTGGCTCTGGTTGTGGTTCTGGCTTTGTCGGTGTGGAGCGGAGCAGAGCAGAGCAGAGCAGAGCTTAACTGTCGTCTGGAGGGTCTCAAATTTGCTTTTCCCTTATTTTTTTCGCCTTTGCTTTTCCTTTTGGATTTTCCGTTTTCCTGTCCTTTTGCTTTTGCGTTTCCTTGCAGCTTTGCAACATGCCGCACTTCATTGCAACTAAACAAGTCTGCTAACTATTTGAGTGAGTTTTCATGCGTCGTTGCCACCGCCGCCATTCGCTCGCTTATTTAGTGCGGGTGTGTGTCTTCTGTGTGTGTGTGTGTGTGTGTGTATGTGTGTGTGTGTGTATGTGTGTGGGTGTATCTGTGTGTGCATTAGCGAGTTTCTGCCAGCACGCAAAAACGTAAAGCTGAGCAAACCAAAGAGCAAACACAAGACAATGAAGTCTGAAATAAGAACTGCACTTATCCAGCTCGTTGTTGCCCCTGTCGCTGTGTGTGTGTGTGTCTGTCTCTCTGTCTGTTTGTCTGTGTAGTGTCACAAACATAGATACAGTACACATATGCATGCTCATACTCCTACATAGTTCCTGGAATATAGTATCTGTAAGTTACATATCGCTAAGCTGCTTATGATTTGAAAGCTTCAAAGTGCTGTCACGGCTAATGAGTTCATTCAACCTGCTTACGAATAATAAGCCAAGAGCTTGTCAACTGATATTTTTGCATACACGGTTGTCAAACTTCAGTGCATTGTTGTCGAACTTCATGAAAGGTTCAGAACGGCTTCTTAGGGTAGAAGGCTATTACAAGTTAGAGCCAAAGAAATGCCAGAATAATAAACAAAAAAAAAATCATTTAAAAGAGATTATGCTTTCTAAGGCACTCTCCGCCAAGTATGCAGCACAAATTTTGTGAAACATGCAAGTTTAAAGACTAGAAAGGACTTTCTTCTTATTGCTGCATATTGTAAATAAGACTTGGAGTAATTGAATATCCAATATATTAAATAAAACTGGAGGAAGTAATCGCCAAATCTATAAGGGTACTCGGCACAGCCTACTTTCTGGTTTCCGTTTAGGTTTTATCGGGTAACTGTGTGTCTTAAACTATTGACAAACTTCCCGATATATGAGTAAGCGGAATATATATATTTTATATTCAATTACAATTCAATTGAAACTGTTGCCCAATTTCATTCATTTGTTGTGTGTGTCATCTTAATTGAAATTGCTACAACTGATGTCAGCTATTATCACTAAGCACTGAACACATAGAGAACTCAAACAGGGGGTAAATCTGTTTTTGTCAGTTTTTGAATCCTAGCGCCCCACAGACTTCGGCTGCACGCTCGGCTGGGAACTTCGATGTTCGGATGGGAACTTCGATGTTCGGCTCTCAGTACAAACAGCGCATAGGATCAAAACTGCTTCAGTCGCACAACGACAGCGGAACGATAAGCATGCGTGTACTTCTTTGCGCTGTGCGATCGTTTCAATGTGTGCGTGTATGTATGCACATGCTGGCATTTGAATGTATGCGTTGCTAGTGAAGTTTGACAACGGGCAAATGCTTCGGCCGGCGCGCTGGCAGCCTGAAGTCAATTTTGTGTTTCGACGTGGAGAGCGAAACGACTGAGGCACAGGGCCGTAGCAAGGTTTTTTCGAGCCCTTGTGTAAAACTTCTCGGGGCCGCTGTTTTAATTACTTTACTTAATGAATTTACTTGTGTTTACTAAGGGAATTTAATTATCCAAATATTTTAACATTAAAAACCTATCTATGTTTGGTAGCCGACATCCCTGTCAGCTAGGGGCCCGTGATCACTACAGAACCTGCACACACTTCGCTACGGGCCTGGCCAGCTTGAAATCATCTGTGTGTTTGTTTTTGTTTTGCCATCGAAAGCTAAGAAACCGAATTAAAGTGAGCAAAAATGGTTATTTGGCGGCAATAACTTTTAAAATTTGGTAACATGTGTACTTATAATATATTGAGTAGATTGATTTAATATTATATTACTATATATAATTATATTATATTTAGCAAAGCAATTTTATAATATAGAAATGGGAAATTACGTGACAACAATATTTTTTTTTGGTTCATGTGTTTACTAATATTGACAAAATCTGCGAATCAAGACAAAACGTTGTGAATACACAAATATCCATTTACCAAAAAAAATTATTCTCATGTAGCATGCTATATGTTTTCGAAAGTCTTAAATTGTTTCCGGAAGTTAACCACCTTTGCCCACTGTTCTTAGTATATTTGCTCTCGACGTCGAAACACAAAATTGACTTCAGGCTGCCAGCGCGCCGGCCGAAGCATTTGCCCGTTGTCAAACTTCACTAGCAACGCATACATTCAAATGCCAGCATGTGCATACATACACGCACACATTGAAACGATCGCACAGCGCAAAGAAGTACACGCATGCTTATCGTTCCGCTGTCGTTGTGCGACTAAAGCAGTTTTGATCCTATGCGCTGTTTGTACTGAGAGCCGAACATCGAAGTTCCCATCCGAACATCGAAGTTCCCAGCCGAGCGTGCGGCCGAAGTCTGTGGGGCGCTAGGATTCAAAAACTGACAAAAACAGATTTACCCCCTGTTTGAGTTCTCTATGTGTTCAGTGCTTAGTGCTATTATGCCTTTAACTTGAATCATATTCCTGATTCGTCAGTTGAGCATGTAGATAATTACTGTCAAACGTTGCTCGCCAATTCTGTGATTCTCCACTGCAATTTCACATGTAATTTCTCAACTTAATTTGCGAACTTTGTCAAGACAGGGGATTGCTGCTTAGTTGTTGCTTGAGTTGGCTTTGTGAGCTTCTCTTCTACAATTTGCACATGTTGTTGGTTAAATATGCAGATGAATGCTGACCGGGTGTGCTTTGCTCGAAAGCACTTAGTGCGACGTTGCCAAACTTCAATTAGAGAGAGACAATTTGCTGCAAAGTGCACTTAATAGAAGCCTGAAGTGCACATTTTGTCAAATCAAAAACGGAATTTGAATTTCAATCAACTTAAATTAAATCAAAATTTGTAAAATGAAGTAGAGACGCACACACACAAACACACACACACATGCAGTTAGACAGACAGTGCGAGAGCATTTGAGGGACACTCGATGACTCGAAACTAAAACTCTCGACTCCAATTCCAATTCCAATTTCATGGCCAGCTGCCGGTTGTCCTTGTCCTTGTCCTTCTCCTCCTCTTCCTCCTCCTCCATCATCGTCATCGCCATCGTCATCGTCTTCCCTCGTAATCAGCACAAAATTTGAATATAATTCTCATGAATGCCCCGAGAGTTGTGCTTCGGTTTTGGCTTGGCTTGGCTTAGCTTGGGTCTTGGGTCTTTGGGTCTTGGCTGCACACTTTGACCGCAGCTGAGCTGAAGTCGTCATGGAGGGAGACTGAGATAGAGAGAGCGATAGATAGAGGAGGCAAATGGTTATATCCTTGTGAGCTGCAGGCTTTTAGCCGCAAAAATTCACGGCAAAGAAAGTCAAAGAATGTGGTAGTTGTTACAGTTGTTGTTGTTGCTGTTGCTGTAACCTGCATGTACGAGTACTCCAAAAAAGCCATCAGTACCGTCAGTGGATACTCTGCTCCGCTCTGCCCAGACAATTTCTGCTCGTTGCGTTGGCAGCGGCAAAACCGCACAAAAGATGAAAGACCTCTTCGTTCGCTTTGATGATTGAAGTGGCGTTGCTGTTCCGCTGCACTAGCAACAGCATCACCAACCACCACCCAGCACCCAGCACCCGCACCTTCACAGACAGCTTGTGTTTGTCCATCGTTCTCGAGACTAGACTAGAAGAGACACTCCCTGCGGGATATTTCCAATTCCCGCCCTGCACTTGCTTCATAATTGCTTTCAACGGACCTCAGAAGAAGGCTAGAGAAAGCAGAAAACGAAAAAGAAACGACAACTGGAGAAACAACAACAAGAGCAGACAACAGGTAGAACGAAGAGAAAGCACACCAAGAAACAAAGGGGGGAAGTAGAAATTTCGGTAGTTGTTTTGCACTCGATTCTCAAACCGGGCAATTGTTCATTAAGTATTTCGCACACGTAACGCCAATTGACGCCCCAGATTCGCGCACCTGTTGTTGCACGTCTGTCGGCACTTATATAACTGACAACTATGCTAGTTTCTGTTGTAGTTGTAGTTGTAGCTGCCACATGTCGCCAGTTGTGGGCTGTGTCATTCGCATTGATTTCCTATTTGGCTCTATGTAAAATACGAAGTTATATTGATTTGAAATACTTTTATTCCCAAAACAAAATCAGCAATTGGGGGACATTTGACTTGCTTCTTTTAATTTACGTCTAAAATACTCTAAAAAATAAGCTTAACGATTCCAAAGCAAAGAATATAAATGAGTTTCAAATATTGTTGCCAAACTTCACAGTGCCATGTTGCCAAATTTCAAAAAACACCTTCATGCAGTACGATACAAAACTGTTAGAAACAAACAACGAATATGCTAAAAAAAGAGTGGGCAAAGGCTTTAAGTTTGTTTCAAACATTGTTGCCAAACTTCACAGTGTCATGTTGCCAAATTTTCTTATTATTGAGGAAGACTCCTGCAGGCTTATCCGTAAATCAGCTAAATTTAATGTCAAATTTCTTCTCTTCTCTTTATATTGCAGCTACCCTCGACCGCCTAAATGTCTGACGAAGTGCCTTTGGGTCGTTTATCGCAAATTTTTGATACACTCACCAACCTACAACAACAACAACAGCAGCAGCAGCAGCAACCTCACCCCCAACAACAGCAGCAACAGTTGCAGCTGCATTTGCAACAGGCTGAGCAGCGTCGGCGTTCAGCCTCCTCGTCGCCATCGCCATCGGCGAGTGCATCTGCCTCGACATCGGGACGTGCCACGCCCGCTGCAACGCTGGGCGTGGCTGCCACACAAACGCTCTACTACACGCACACCCACAACTATTTCCTGCGGCCGCAAGATGGCGCCAGCTACCTGCACACCTTCCCAGCGACTGCAGCGCAGCAGCAACATTCGTCGCACTACTTTCAACAGCAGCATCAGCTGCAACATCCTCACCAACTGCAACAGCACTCACTGTTGCATCCACAGCAGCATCAACTGCTGCAGCAGCCGCCCTCGCTGCCCACGCACCTGCCCGGTTGGCGCTCCGCCTCTGGCTCTGGCTCAGCCTCCGGCTCCGGTTCGGCATCGGCATCAGCATCCGTTTCTGGTTCGGGCACTCAATCGCTGCATGCTTCGCCGCTGCTCACCAAGCGGGCGACCTCCTTCAGCGGCCAAATGCCGCTGACACGCGCCGCTCAGCTGCATGAGGCGCGTCTGCTGGTCGCCTCGACGCCAAATAGTCCGCGCCTTATGCCGCGTCGTGTGTCACGGCCGCCGCCCATACCGGCGAAGCCAGCAAAGGAGTTGCAGCAGCAGCAGCAGCAGCAACAGCAACAGCAGCATCTAGCAGCGGCGCCAGCTGTAGCTGCAGGCCCCTCCGCTGTTGGGAACCCTCTGCTGACTGCACTTGATGCACCAGATGCGCCCTGGCCGCACTTCTCTGCACTCACCGATCACTTGGACGTGCATCAGCTTAACAACTACGGACAGGCGTTGCCTGAGGTAGGTCGACAGAAGGGGAAAGTGAAAGAGAGATAGTGAGAGAGAGAAGTAGAGTGAGATAATCCATACAATATGTACACTTCTCTTCAACAGATCAACTGGCAGGAGCGTTGCTTGGAGTTGCAATTGGAGCTGCATCGCTCTAAGAATCAGGCAGGTCGTATACGTGATATGCTGCGTGAGAAGGTGAGTGTTATCATAAGTAATATTATAATACAAAAAACACTGGTCAATCGAGGAATCGAGGCATCGTACGTTCGATTCCAATATCTACTTGAAAGTAACACCCAGTCCAGTTAAATCCCAAAGAATTTACCACTACTATGCCCATTCTTCCTCCCTATGCCTTAAATATGTTGATGGGTACAGAATCCCTTCTTTGCTCGTAAATTGAATTTTTTTAATTAATGCCAATTACTTCCTCGGAAATTATATAAAAATAACAAAAGAATTGAATACTGAGCCAACTTACTTAATGTATTCTTATCTGATATTCGACTCTGTATAAGGGTTAGCGAGGTGGAGATTATAAAGAATCTATTCTTAAGTTTATAACATTGCAAAATTCATGTGCTCATCTTACTAATGCTCCACTATGGACTCTTAATACTTGGATATATTCGTGATAGTCATCTTTTTGAAATAATATAATAATAATATTGTAGAAATACTTTAATATAATATATATTTTAGAAAAGAGTAACAAATACACAACCTATTCATAACACTCAACAGTTCTGGATATACTTTGGTATATGACAATATTCTCCATGAACTCACTGGGTTCCGTGAACCGGTTCAGTTTGCGTGCGATGGCACTGGGAAAATGCGTTTGTCGCTGTTTTGACGACGCTTGGGGACTTGTTGATTAGCGTAAATGAGTTAATAAGTGAGAATAAAGCAGGCAGCAAAGAGGAGAAAGGAGAAAGAAAATAAAATAGACCGACGTACAGACACATTAATTACACACACACACACACGCACAGCGACTAATGCACATCTTGTGCTTAATGATGATTTATGGGGCCCATGGTTAAAACATTTTTACGACGGCCCTCTTACAATTATCAGACCAAAATTATTTCCATTGCGCGGACCGCCTGCCCGTGTCCGGAAGTACCATCAGAGCCTGCTGCTCCCGGCTTGGCCCGGAGGGGAGGCGGCTGTTCCGCTTTATGTTTCCCCCGTCGTCGAGTGCGGTTAATGTGTAGCGGAAATAGTGCAGCTGCCTGATGACAGAATATGCACGTGTGTGTGTGAGTATGTGTGTGAGTGCGTGTGTGTGTGTGAGTCCTTTTTGTGATTAGGCTAATTAAGTCATTAGGCATTTGGGCGAAATATCAACATCGGCAACATAATCCTCCTTTGAGGCGGCGACGCGATGTCCCCATTGGCATTGTCATTAGGCTTATTGGCAGCGCCATCTAGCGGCGCATTAATGCAAAAACTATATGAATTATTAAAATGTGACTACTGCGCGCGTGCATGTGTGCTTGTGTGTGTGTGTGTGTGTGTAAGTGTGCCGTGCGTATTACTTTCATCTCTCCACACATGAGCATCGTCATGAGTCATGACATAAATTAATTACACTTCAATGATTTTTGCAGCATGAATAATGCATGAAGAGCGAGAGGCACATACAAAAGAGTGACAGCAAGTGAGACAAAGAGAGAGAGAGAGGGGAAGACGAGGAATTAAAGCAGCCAGTAGCCAATTCATTTGTGCATAAGTAGGTGCTGCCCGCCTGCCCTGCTCTGTTCTGTGCTCCGCTCTCCGTCTCGCTTCATGCTCCCTCTGTGTCTACTTTCTCTCTTGCCTGCTCTCCCTCTCTGTCCTTACTCTACTGTCGCTTCGCATCGTAATCATATAATATCATAATTTGTTAAGCGGCTTAAATCGATAAAAATATAGAAAGATATCTGTCAGTCGTAATGAATTTCATTGTGAATTCATATCCCGACTGGACATAATGTGTTTATTACATTGCAATTGAGAACGTATAGCATTGTATTATAATTTTTATGAATTCCAAAGCCTGTCATAATTGTGTGATTTGCCATATGTTTCGTATTAAAATATATTCAATGATATATTGGTTATATTTATAGATTTATGTATATGCAATTTTTTATTGGTTTACGATATATATCATGGGGAGTTCTGCACCTCCGTCCATTCGCCTAATTTTGCATTGTTTCTCGAGAGAAAAACAGACAGATATACTGACAGACATGCAGCAGACATACAGCAGTCATACAGCAGAAATACAGACAGACAAATAGAAAGACAAACAGACAAACAAAAAACAGATAAACAGACAGGCAGACAGACAGGCAGACAGACAGGCAGACAGACAGACATACAGACATACAGACATACAGACATACAGACATACAGACATACAGACATACAGACATACAGACATACAGACATACAGACATACAGACATACAGACATACAGACAGACAGACATACAGACAGACAGACATACAGCAGAAATACAGACAGACAAATAGACAGACAAACAGCCAAACAAGGAGACAGACAGACAGACAAACAGACAGACATACAGACAGACATACAGACAGACATACAGACAGATATACAGACAGACATACAGACAGACATACAGACATACAGACAGACAGACAGACATACAGACAGACATACAGACAGACATACAGACAGACATACAGACAGACATACAGACAGACATACAGACATACAGACATACAGACATACAGACAGACATACAGACAGACATACAGACAGACATACAGACAGACATACAGACAGACATACAGACAGACATACAGACAGACAGACATACAGACAGACATACAGACAGACAGACAGACAGACATACAGACAGACATACAGACAGACATACATACAGACATACAGACAGACATACAGACAGACATACAGACATACAGACATACAGACAGACATACAGACAGACATACAGACAGACATACAGACAGACATACAGACAGACAGACAGACAGACATACAGACAGACAGACAGACAGACATACAGACAGACATACAGACAGACATACAGACAGACATACAGACAGACATACAGACAGACATACAGACAGACATACAGACAGACATACAGACAGACATACAGACAGACAGACATACAGACAGACATACAGACAGACAGACAGACAGACATACAGACAGACATACAGACAGACATACATACAGACATACAGACAGACATACAGACAGACATACAGACATACAGACATACAGACATACAGACAGACAGACATACAGACAGACAGACATACAGCAGAAATACAGACAGACAAATAGACAGACAAACAGCCAAACAAGGAGACAGACAGACAGACAAACAGACAGACATACAGACAGACATACAGACAGACATACAGACAGATATACAGACAGACATACAGACAGACATACAGACATACAGACAGACAGACAGACATACAGACAGACATACAGACAGACATACATACAGACATACAGACAGACATACAGACAGACATACAGACATACAGACATACAGACAGACATACAGACAGACATACAGACAGACATACAGACAGACATACAGACAGACATACAGACAGACATACAGACAGACAGACATACAGACAGACATACAGACAGACATACAGACAGACATACAGACAGACATACAGATAGACATACAGACAGACATACAGACAGACAGACATACAGACAGACATACAGACAGACAGACATACAGACATACAGACATACAGACATACAGACAGACATACAGACAGACATACAGACAGACATACAGACAGACATACAGACAGACATACAGACAGACATACAGACAGACATACAGACAGACATACAGACAGACATACAGACAGACATAAAGACAGACATAAAGACAGACATCCAGACATCCAGACAGACATACAGACATACAGACATACAGACATACAGACATACAGACAGACAGACATACAGACATAACATACAGACAGGCAGACTGGCAGACAGACAGACAAAGGTTATAAAAATATGTGATACATATTTTTGAGTACAATCACTATTAAATTCGTGTTAAACTCATTGATTAAGTATAGTGAAGTTGATGAGGAAAGTTCAGAGTAATACACTTAGTTATGTCCTATATATAGTTGAGTATTCCATGAAGGAGCAAAGGAACTATTGTGTTTCCAGGCAAGTGCTTCCTTGACTCTTTCACATGCAATGGAAATGTACAATGGCTTTGGCACAATGAGTGCGTGTGAATGTGTGTGCTCAGAGAAAATCAGAGAGAAATCGCGCAGCAAGTTGGCAGCTTTTGTTCGACTCTTTTCTAGCCAGTTTCAGCTGTTTTCGGGCTGGTCGAGCTGGAGTTATGAACAAGGAATATAACCTGCAGTGACCCCTTCAAAAAAGTTGCTCACTTGCAGTTGCATTGTTGGTTATGCACAGGTTCCATTATGCTAGGTGCCGTTCTTCTGCTGAACAAGTGTGAGTGTGTGATTGAGTGTGTGCGTGTGTGTGTGTGTGTGTGTTGAGTGCGTGTGAGTGTGGCGCCTATTGCTATACAATGCAAAGTTTGCGAGCCATTGTTGATTTTTGCCCGAGTTGAATGCGAATGCGAATTGTTAAATGGAAGGGTATCGGGGAGGGGAGGGGGTGGTGGAATGTGGGTGCTGGGACTGGTGAATGAGTAAATGCATCCGTGTGCTTTGTGCACTGCCGCGTGACGTTTTTAATGAAACAACAACAAATAAGAATAAAAAACAGAATTGAATGGGGCCAAATTTGAAATTCGTTTACGGCAAAGCCAGTAAGCCTCAGTTCAGTTGCGCCTTTCCATGCGACTTTTCGATTTATTTTTCCATTTTTAATTGACTGCAAAGTTCACACAAAACGAATCACAGTTGAATATCGATGGCAATAACAGCAAAATAAGCAGATAAGTCACAATGAAGTGCGTTACTGCTATAAAGCACTGAAATACCCTACAAAAGGAGCAATTCTCACTAAAAAGACAAGTAGAAGAGTTGAGGATGTTCATTAACTTAGCATAAAGAAAACTAATTAAACACTTGGCCAGTTTCCGTACTAAGTACCTTAAGGTGTTGAGAGTACGATGGAGATTAAGAAGTTTGTGCAATATAAAAGGAAGATAAACTGACGGAACTGAGCGAAGTATCCTTCGCTAATCACAGGGTAAATAACTGTTGGTTTCACGCAGGGTATGCGTACAATATCAGTGCAGCAAATCCGGAACAAACATATATATTCGAAATCAAGTGCAACAACAGCAACTCAATGCCTAAAAGTGTACAATGAATATTTTATTTGCATTTTATGCAGTTGCCTTTCGCCTTTTTGCCATTTGCCATTTGCAATTTTGCCATTTTTCCATTTTTCCATTTGCTGTTTGTGCCTTTTGTCGCCGTATTTATGAGTGCTTCCATTTCGTTGTTGTTGTTGTTGTTGCTGGCTCTGAACTTGCAACTTTTTGCTGCAACAGCCGTTCAAGTGCAGCACATTTTTGTCATCATAAATTTTAAATTAGCTTCAGTAAACTTGAACCGGACACGCCATGCACCAAAATGTTCCCCCAGTTTTGATTATTGTATTATTATTTTCGCAACATGACAAGCACTGAATACTCTATCCAAGTAAAGATTAGAAAAGAGTCAACTCTAAGATATGAATGAAGGTAGATCGAGATTAGATATAGAGATAAAAAATGCTATATATAGTCCCTGTGCCAGTGTGTGTGCTGTGATCCACTTAACAACTAAGGAAATATGCAAAGAATCATTGTCTCGTGTGTCACTCAAATGCAAATGTTTCAGTCAAGCTCAAACTCAATGTTGTTTCTATTGCATTTGTATACCTCTTAAACATAAATGTTGTGGCAGGGGTATTTTAAATAACTTTACAGTGTTAAAAGTCACAAGTTCTCTTTAAAACTATTTGCAAAATAAGTTGCTCAAACCTTTATGCGATACATTAAGCAGCATTAGAGCGCTCTGACCATGAGGTATCTTGCTGTCATGTAGTCGCAAGTCCAAGTTTGCCCCTTGATGTGCCACACATTGTTTTAGTTTTTCACACTTGTCTGAAAGGGGAGGGGGGAGGGAAGTTTGTTTTCTTTTTACATAATGTCAAAGAGTAAAGTGGTGTGGGTGCAACAACAATCAGAAGGGCACATAGAATAAGCCCTGGGCCACAAAATCGGGTACTCAACAACAATGTGCAGAACGACGAGTGGCAAATAGCAAGCGGCAACTGGCAAGACGGCAAATTATTACCAGGCATATTGCAACATTCTTGTACGACAATAAAACCGGTATCAAGCGGAAGGTATTTATGAGGACTTTACAACACTGCACGAATTTGTCGGACGGATCTTTTTAGCGCTCGAAAACTTTGGTCTTCAATTCAATTTTAACACCAAGCTGAACGAAAAGTTGAAAAACTTGCAAATTTATGGTGTGCTTGTGAGAGACAAAGAGAGATAAAGACACAGAGAGACAGGAAGAGAGAGAGAGCAGAAAACATTTACAATGTATTCATTTGTTCTTCAATGTAATTCCCTTACAGATAATCTTCTCTCATCTCTCGTTTGAAATATATTTGAATATGTTATTAATTAGTTAAATTTGCTTTGGTTGCCAATTTTCACTCGTTTGCAACGTTGCCAAACTTCAGCGGGGATGTTTTAGTTGCTGTTTCAGTTAGTTTGCAGACTTTGTGGAGTGTCCTCAGTGCCTGGCGCTGTACTCAACGGCTTTCTAGCGTTAAGAGGTCATCGAAGATGTTGCTGCGAACAGAATTGTGAACTGCCAGCGACACTTGGCCACTTGAAATGCCAACGGTCGCCATCGTTGTCCCTCAATTTGGCCGCCGCACATTGTTATGAAATTTTGTTTGTCAATTGGCAATGGTTTCCACGTCTCTTGCCGTTTCTCCCTCTCACTCTCTCTCTCTCTCTCTGTCTTCCTCACAGACACATACACACAGTGGTTTTATGGCCGGCATGACCATAAATGGGGGCCATAAATCTGCAATGCCAACGCCGGTCCAGTTGCGAGTGATTGCACATCGGACACAGTCGAAGAGCGGAGCATCAAAAGTGGCCACATTAGTGCCATAAGCCATAAGCTATAAGCCATGTCATGTGTGTGTGTGTGTGTGTGTGTGTGCGAGACTTTGTATGTGTGTGCGAGTGTGGGTGTGTGTTTGCAGCGCGTTAACGCGTCGAAAGCTGCGCTTAGAGGCATCAACATGGGCATTGCCAGCGGGCACAGCCGCCACTCTCCCCATTTCTCTTTCTCTCTCCTTCCTCTCTCTCCTCTCTCTCTCTTTCTCACACTTTTCTGGCCGCATCGTCGGCTATTTCAATTTCCCCATTGGTTCCAAAAAACCAAAAAAGCCAAACGCTGACAAAAGTTTGCGTCCATCGTCGATTAAAACGGGATACACCCGGAGATGCTTGACATGCATAAACATGTTACATGTGTAAGCACCGGGGGGGGGGTACTTGGCTTGTAGTTACCCTAGCTAAACAGTAAATACATTTAGGGCTTAAGATAAAGTTGAAAAAAAGGTTAGCTTTACGATAGTACGCTCTCAACTATCGTATAAACGTGTTTACCACAAATATTGCTTCGCCTTTTCTGTTAAGGTATCACAGATAATTGCTAAATATATATTGATTTCTATGATATATGATATATTTTTATGTGATTTATATAGACTGATCCATTTGGTATTTATTGATCGTTATTTTTATCGTCTTATCGTTTAGCCTTCATAGTGAAATAATTCAGTTTTTAGACGATGTTAATTAAATATAAACATCGAAATAAACACATTAAACTTAGTTTCTGAATATATACGATATTCGATACTTCATGGAACTATCGAATAATCATAACATCGATTGAAACTTTATTGATGCCAAGCAGACACTCGTAATACGATATATTTATATGCAATGTTTCTTTCTTTTTGATATTGATCATTTCGTTCGATATCTTTATTGTCTTACTATCGCCTTGCTTCCAACTTGCCCTATATACCCCATAAGCTTGCTGCAGGGCTGCAGGGTATACACATTGCTGGTGCAACAGTCGCAGCTGTCGCATCTGTCAGGCCTGTCATTTAGATCCGTTCGCCCGTTGCAATGAGGCGGCAACTGTGCGCAACAATGCCGCGTGCGACAGCTTCAGATAGGCGCCTAAAAGCGTGCACTGCGCTGATTTCACATAGAAAGAGGCGGGCACAGAAATAGAGGGCGACAGAGAGAGAGAGGGGAAGAGACCCGCCCATATTCAGTTAGTCTGACACAGAACGTTCACTTTGCATAGACCGTAGAGCGTAGGTGGAGGCGTGTGCGGAGGCGTTGACTTTGCCTTTGTTTACAGGCTTTACTGGGTATGCTGAATGGGAAATTGAAAATGTTGCAGTATTTTGTGTTGAGCAGGAAGTTAACTTCCGTTCGCTCGTTGTTGGCACAGTTTACCTCAATCAACGAATCGATATTTTGCCCGAGTTATCGATAACGTGCGGGTACCTTTTGTGTGTGGAGTAATGCCTTCATCAACATCTTTATCATTTTGAATAAATAACAAGCTGAAAATTTGTTTTAAAAACAGATTTGAAGATAAAATATGGTGAGCTAGAATATGTATACCCTGTACAGTATTTCCAGCGGGATGTGCTTGGATAGGTATCCCTATCAATGAATACTTCATCAAGGGGTTACCCTGTGCTCTGAACCGTACACCTTCTCTTTTCTTTTGAGTGTTTTCCTCACTGTGTTCCGAGATGATGCCAACAATATCTCTCTCCCCTCCCTCTCTCTCTCTTCATCTTTCTCTCTCTCTCCCTCTCTTTCCCCCTCTCCCTCCCTCTTCCTCCTCCTCTCCCTATAGACAACGCACTCGGGCAGCGTGTTTAATTAAAAATTTTGGACAGCTTCGTGTCTGAGCATAAATTGCGCATCGATGCTGTTGATGCGATGTGTGGCAACGTGGCTCACCCCTTGTCCTGTGTCAGGCATCACGAAAATTTGCTCAACTATTTCAGCAATTAGAAGATGAGGTGGGCGGCGTTTGGGGGGGGGGGGGAGTGGGCGTGTCGGAGTAGACCGAACTTTTGCCCCATTCAGCATTTGCGTATAATTAATTAGTGCCCAAAATGCATTTCATACTTTAGTGCGCAACGGACTGAGTAGTCCTCACACTCTCTCTCTCCCTGTCACACACACACTTTCCATGTCTCTTCCTGCCCCTCTCACTCTCACTTGCTTGCCTTGGCTGGCATATTCTCATGTCCATTTCGGCTGAGAGTGTTGGGGTTTTTGTTTATGACAACTTTTAAATATGCATATGCACACCCACACGTACACACACACACACACACACACACACACACACTGACACGAACCCACACACTTGCACGAACACACACTCGGACATATGCAAAGGTTTGAGCAACATGTGCTGCCTACTTTTCGGCGTCGCCTGTCTGCCAAGTTGCGAGTTAGAGAGAGACCAGATAGGAGAAACAAAATGGCATAAGAGAATAGAGGAGAGAGGGATGGAGTGGGGAGGTGGGTGGAAGGAACAAACTGCCAAGCGACTGCGGCCTGCAAAATTAATGGCCATCAGTCGCATAATAAATGAAGCGATGCCTTTGTTGCTCTACTCTATGCAAGCCACGCCTTCCCCCGCCTAACGCCAAAGGGGCCGCTGTGGGCGTTTCTATTTCTCTCAACATTCTCAACCAGAGCAAGACAAAAAGTTGTAAAGTTTTGCGTCTAAGGCCGCCTCGGACAGAGACATTTGCTGCAAAACAGATTCGCGTGGCCTTCTTCATCCGACTGACATCTATGCCTCCCTGACTGCCTCCGCCTCTGCCTGCCTGCCTCCCTGCCTGTCTGCCTGCTGTGCGAGCGAGACAGCAAGCTGGCAAGCAGTGTCTCCTGTCTCGCGAAGACAACTACGACAACGACGACAACTCATTTTGTGTATGCAGTGCACACATGTTGGCCACGCTCGTTTATTCATTTGAATTATTCCCAAAAGCGCATTTAATTTTAATTATGCGTGACAATGCCTCATACAAAATGCTTTCGCCCCGCCCCCACCACCAGCTGCCGCGCCCCCATTTTATACGCTCCCATTGCTGACAAGATTAAAGACTAGTTCACTTGGCATCCCAGTCCAGGCCCAAAACTAGACGCGGCCCCATTTCGTCTGCCCCTCTTCTCGGGCCCTGGGAGCAGAGACAGTTTTTAATCTACTTTTTATCTGGCATACCCTTGCCGGAGGGGAAGATGGAGTCGCTTATTTCCCGCACCGACTTCGTTACGGATTGTGCCGCTGTCGCTCAGTTTCAGTTGTTTCTTTCTGACACAAATACAGCAGGAGAATCATAAATTAGGTATATAGTAGGTATATTATACATTTCTTGTTTGATTTCTGACTCTGCTTTGTTGGATAAGACGTTTGAATTCTTTCAGACTGATTCTTTCTTCAAAGTTACTTGATTGTTAAGCATTCTTTATGGCAAACAAGATATTTTCATGGGACTTTAAGATCTTTTTGAAACCTTTCCTTGTCTGTAAATATTTCTTACATAATATATGAAGTCAGCATAGGGCATAATAAAATACAAAATCTTCATTTAGTTATGTATTATACAATAATTCATATAGCATATTACATGTTCCAGGAGTTTTGACATTTATTATCATTTCCTTTGAAATGTTTCATATAAAACAAAACAGCAAAAAGGTCATAATAGTAGAAAAAGGCGAAACGGCAAGTACAACTTAAGCCTAATATAGGCTGAGAGTGTATGTGAGACTGACATATATCCCATAAAAAAATATAATAAATTTATGTATAATAATTGTAAATAGATGCATCAATAAATAAATTACTTTTATTTTAAATAACATAATTTTTAATTATAATGTTGCACACTCCATTGAATTGTCCCTCCCCTTCGCTTAAATACAGGGTACAAAAATTAAATAAATATTTCACAAACAAAAATATTTGTCCTCGGTTTGTTCTTTGCGTTTTTTTCTTCTTGGTTACATTTCTATCTCTTTTTTCTGATTTAATTTTTTTCTTTTTGCTTTTTTATCTGCAAGATTGAAAGTGAGTTGATTTTAAGAAGAGCAAAAGCGGAAGGGAGGGGGAAGTGACGAGAAAGTGTGAGTGCCTGCCTGTTGACGGCATTATTTGAATTTGGAGTAGGCATTAAAGAGGTTGAAATATGTTAAAGATGCAACCAAAACGAGGTTACAATGGCAATGGAAACTTTGAGAATAAGAAACAATTAACTCGATAGAACATACGATAATTCTGAATTTTAACGGTTTAAGGATCGATTTATTCAATTGAATATAACGGATAAAGAATGGATCAGTTAGACTAAACATAAGATAATTTTAACATTAATCGAGCGTGTTTTTATCGGACTAAGAACCGATTGACTTGTTTGGTGACTATTTGTTTTGATACTGTCTCTTTGGAGCACAGCGTATCTCTCTGTTTTTCCCACTGTACCTGTACAGTATGTCGCCTGCCTTGAGGCTTGAGCTTTTAGGCGTATGGCTTAAGCGAGTTACATGCGTTGTGGGCATATTTCAAATGCCTTTGCCGCAGACGAAGGAGGACATGGCGGAGGAAAAGGGAAAAAAATATAAATAAAAATGAAGCTAATAAATACAAAAAGGGCAAAGAGACTGCGGTCGCTTTTAAGTGTGTGTTTAACAGGATGTTGACGGGGAGTGAGGGCGAGATGGAGATGGAGAGAGTGAGAGAGGGAGAGGGGGAGGTGGTTAGCTTAGTTTTGCTGAAGCCATAACGAATTCGTTGCCTACTTTTTGGTGTGGTCGCCGAGCATAAAACATGATTATGAACGGGCTGCCAGGCCACGAGTCATGAGCCATGCCACTGGACCCATTCAGGGACGAGGGGCGACCGTAAAGTTGTGCCTGCAATTAAAGCCGCGAATTCCATTTTCCTCTGCACTGCAAAACCGCACTAAAGTTGTGTGTTAAGCGGCTTTTGGCTGCGTATTTAAGCCGTTTATGTTGTAACGTGTAAGTGCGAAATACACACACACACGCACACACACAAGCACAGTCGGAGTCGTATATATAATGGCATTTCACACCAATGTGCGGGCCGTATGTCAGCTGCAATTTCCTGGCCCCAGCGCCAAACAGGATCGGGTTCTGTTTCTATTTCTGTTTCTGTTGTTGGCAAAGTTGCCAACGGGACACTCAAAGTAATGCCGAAAAATGATATTAAGCGGATTGCCCGACGTGCCAGAGTGCCAAGAAAAGAGTAAGAAAGAGACAGAGAGAGAGAGAGCGGGAGAGAGAGAGAGAGATAGGGTGCGAGGTAGAGCAGTTGTGAGTCGCCCTGAGACAGAGTCTCAAATTTATGAAAACTATGCGAAAAGGAAAAGCAGCCAACAGCAAATGCTACACCAAACACCAATAATACTTATGACCCATGTGCACACACACCCACACACACACTTACACTCACACGCCGACCCGCACACACTCAGCAGGAGCGTAGGTAGTTTGCTTCGCCAGGCACCACAATATATATTTATGACTACGGGATTAAAAAGGATATTAGTCAGTTGTCGCCCGAACAAGTGCAGAAGGAGCAGCGGCAGCAGCAGTAACAGATGCCTGCTAGTTTACAGGCGACAAAAGTAACATAAACGTTGTTGACAGAGCTGGTTATCGGTACCAGATGTGAGCTGTAAAGTGGCTTAACAGCGATACTGTCTACTGTGTTAAGCGATAAGCTAGCATAGATAATCACATGTCGATTAGCTTCTGTAATAGACAATCTGTTAGTGGACTAATTAACATAATGAACTAATTATGTAATGTTTAAGAAAGGTTAAAAATAACATAGCTGAGTCATTTGTTAGCAAGTTTTGACAGTCGCTCTTGGAGTCTTTCCGTAGACTTATTAACATGATAGTTAATTAACATAATTGATTGATACATATGTTAGTTTAATTTAACAGTCTTGTAACTGGTCACTGTAAACTGGCTTAACAGCGTTTGACGCTGCTAATTGATTAAGTCATCAGTGCTGTAAGAGAACTTTAACAGCTCTGTATTTCGTTTGCTAATAAACTAAAATTACTGTTGTTTGATATGTCACTTTTTATAACAGACTTAGAACTAAATAACATATTAGATTCATACATATGTACATATGTTAGGTAGGCTTAACAGTCTTGCAGTCTGTTAAGTGGAAAGTTAACTTCGCTGATGATGAGCTTTGTAAGATTTTCCAATATTAAATATATTTCTTAAATCATTTTAAGTTTTACTTAAATCAATTGTCTAAAAAGTAAATCATTAGCACTTCTTGTTACTAATCTGGTCTGTGAAAGCTTACAATGTTGCTAAAACGAACTCTTCAATTTCATCGCCTGACGCTGCGCCCCTTTGGTGCATGTCACACTCGTATTTAAGTGTAATTGGTGTGTGTATTTCATGTGTGTGAGTGTGTGGGGTGTGTGTGGCCCATTGTACTCGTATTCCTAGTCGTTTTCGTATCGTATTCGTATTAGTGTTTATATACGTATTCATCTGAAGTTTTACATAAATTCATAGAGCTGCCTGGGCTCTTTGGCTCTTTTCGGCTCTTTCTGGCTGTCGGACTCTGACTAACCCCCTCTTGCTGTCCCTCTCCCTCTCCCTGCCACTCCCACTGCCATTCATTCCCTCACCCTTATCGGCTTTAAGCGTTTGGGGCTTAATTGCTCAACAAGTTGGCGTCGTGCGGCGTTGCCATGGCCAAGAAACATATGAAATGAGGCAGGAAAAAAGTCCTTTGAATACAAGCGAATACATGCGAATAGCATTCAATTTGGGCATTTCCCCATTGCGGCACAGGAGGCCACCTGCCAGGCTCAGTGACATGTGGCAAAGCGGATCGGACAGAGGAGGGATGAGGGGGGTCAGGGCTTGGCATTTGCCAGCGACATCTAATGCCATCAACAGTACACGGTGAGAAACTTTGCAAACACATGAGTCAAATTTGAAATATCGAGAAGAAGGTCTTAGCTAGCTGGCATTTTACTTAGTGAGAGTATTATATATACTATATGAAAATGTTAATATTAGATAACTAATTAAATACAAATATATGAACAATTTGACTTAATTTAAAAGAGAAATTATTTGGTTCTTGAATTAATAATTACTTCAGCAGTTACATTCTGTCTTGGTCCAAACTTGATGAGCCTAATTGACAGGCCTGTATCTAGACTTTTTTGGCCTACTAGAAGATTTATTGTCTCTAGTAGAGTATAAGCAACTTATATATCGAACAAGTTATAATATTCATTTACAAGAATAAATAAATGCTTAAGCAATATTATCATTCGAACAGGAGAGGAAAGATTGCAAAGATTAAATCGATAGAAAAGTGAAACATATTTAGTAAGAGGTTTTTTTTCGTTTATGAACTTAGTACATACCATATTTTAAATACATACTACAATTAAATCTGAATAGAGCTTTGAATATCCTCTGTGCGTTTAATGAGTAAAGATCCTTACAATTTTGAAGACATTAGAAAGTAATTGAAAACTATCCCATTATATGCGACTTTTCCTTTGAAACATCTAAGCAAACATATTCTCAATGTTTGTGACCCTACAATAAACTGCTGCTTGTTTCGCGCAGTGTACTCAACGCAGGCATTGATAGGCAGCAGGTGCGGATTTGGCGGCCTGCTTGACGGGCCCGACTTAAGTCCTCTATTGTCACATGGCTCGCTAATTGGCCGCATTTTGGTCGGCAAAAAAAAGGTCAGCTTGAAAATCAATAGAAATCGCCGCTAAGCTAACCAATTTCGCTGACATTTTGTCTGAGCTGCGCTCGCTGGTGCTTAGTGCCTCGTGTGCCTTGTGTGCGCCTTGTGTGGCGGCTCATCCTTGGCGCTCTCAGCAGACCCGACGCGCTGCGTTTAATTTAAAATTCAAATGCAAATGCAAACAGGTTCTGGCAGCGCGTGAACAGGACAAACAGGTCTTGAACTGGCGGCAAAGTCATTAAAATTCGCAGGCGGCCAAACAAATGTGGCCGCGTTGTGTGCTACGTTGCCTCTTTAAGGCTAACTCGGTTTTGGCTTTAATACAGCCAAACACACGCATACACACAAGCACACACACACATTTTATATCCTCGCGCGTACAATCAGCGCACGAAAGTATGCTACACGCATAGCCTCCTCAGCAGGCTTTCACAGAGTGAGAAAGAGAAAGAGTGAGAAGGAATGCGTTCGAGGTGAGGTTAGAAATCAGCAGGCAGGCAAAACACGAGCGTGACGCTGCTCACCACACCCAGGCAGAATCAGCAACAGCGACAGTAGCAGCAACAGCAGCAGCAGCAGCGACTGCGGCAGTGCCAGTGACAGCGGCATAACAAAAATATCCCTTGCGTTTGTGTCCTTTGTGAATAAAGGGAAATCTGCTGCGTCTGCTGGGATTTTCCCTGATAACAGTATGAAGGGTATTCCTGTTTTCAGATTCGCTCTGCTCTGAATTTCTTTCGATTAAGATTTGAAGAAAGCTTATTAAAGCTCAGCGAGTTTATAAAGTGTGAGCTTTCATTTGTTTGAGTTTAATTTATAATTTGCGACTTTCTTTTCAATTTGTACTTATGTATAATAATATATTATAATTATAAGTCATTTTATAATGTATTATAAGCGCAAAGCTCATTAAAGCTCACTTTATATTATACCTAGATACGATTTTTTTCGCTTGAAACCTTAGCGTTTTAATTGTTGAACTTTCAAATAATTTCATCAGCTATTAAACTTCTGAGAAGCCCAAGTTGAGCCAACTCAACTTAATCCCAAAAAGCTTTCATCCCACTTGGAGTTTACTTTTATGATTGTAAATAGCTCGGTTTTATTTCAGCAAATAAAGTTGAAACCATTCACTTTTCACTAAGTGGCCATCTAAGTAGATATTTTCTCTAAGTTTTAGATTTATGAATTCGAAGCTTTTGTTTAAGCAAAAAGTTCTTTTTATTTCTTTTAATTTTGTTTTATTATCAAGAATGGAATTCTCAATTACATTTATGAATAATGAACAAAAACTTAACCAACCTACTCAGTGTGTGCTCAATACAGGGTATTGCAGGACCTCAACCCGTATTTCGTTTCTTGTGCTCGCAAAACGGGAAATTCAAGCTCACCACGATGCCGCGCACACACACTCACACACACATGCGCACACTGCACAGCTGTGTTGTGTACGTGTTCGTATGGCTGTCACTGTGAGTGTGTGTGTGTGTGTGTGTTCGCTTCGTTTCCTTGTTGTGTGCCACTGACTCCGCTGGCTCTGTCGGTTGTGTCGGCTGTGTCGGCTGTCGGTAAATCACAGACGTTGCACGGCACACGGCAATCAGTTTGTGTTTGGCTGTGTAACGCGTTGCGTGCTCCACGCTGTCGCTCGGCAATCGCCACTGCGAGTTTGAACCAAAGAACGAGAATCGAGCATCGAGAACTTGTCGAATATATTTTGGACCAACAACCTTAAGTGATGTGCGCGACATTGCGATTTTCAATTTTTTACTATTTATTTTTTGTGTTTCAATAAACATCAAAACGAATGAGTTGAAATGCATAAGCTATGTGAATGAACTAAGTGCAATCAGTTTATGCAGTTTCAATAGTGCAGCAGTCAGTTGTTAAAGTCCTCTGTGTGTGTGTGGTAGCAATTGTTGCATACGCTGCTCAGTAAATCAAATCACGCTGCTTATTCTAAATGGTAAAGGAAGGAGCTGCAGGACTGGGAGGGAATGTCTAAGGGTAGCGGCAAAGCGGGTCAACTTGCGACCGTTGCCAAGGCCAAAATGCCAGACGAACTGGCGCCATTTCGCTATTGATATTTTATAAGCATGCATGTGACCGGTATAACCGATATTCCCGGTGTACCCTGTATATAAATTTATGACTAAAATAATATTTTGTTTGTTTCGAATTTTTCATGTTGTTTTCATTTCGTTTCGCATTTTGTTTTGTTTTCATTTCACTTCGCATTTTTGGCGCAGGCATCTCTGATGAATTTCCAGTTAAAGACAATGCGTGTGCGAGCGTGTGTGTGAGAGTATGTATGTGTGTGTTTTGGCCATAAATATTTGATGAACATTTCGCATGCATGCAAAAAAAAGTGACAGAGGCAAAAAAATCGAAAGGAAATTCCAAAAAGAAGAAAATACAAAAAAATATAAATCATAATTGTCATGAGGGGCAGAAGTGGGCGGCAAGGCAGCGAGGCTGCGGGTGAGGAGGCGTGGCTGTGTGAATTTTCCATTTCACTTGGCTGCTTAAAGCGCGCTTTTGCCTCAACTTGCAGCAGCAGTAGCAGCAGCGTGTGTCATTAATATGCCTAAGTCGGCGTGTGTATGCAAGTGTGTGTGCCAGAGTGTGTGCCAATGTGTGTGTGTGTATGTTGTGCGTGCGTGCAAGGCAATTGCATGACACTGCTTTGGCCTGGGCTGCCTCAACTGCCTCGGCTCCTCGCTCGAGCTACTTCAGCTGCTGTAGCTCCTTCAGCCGGCCAGACATATGTATATTATCTCTGGTGAATTATGGCCTGGCCATATAGATTCCAAAACGGCTTGTCCCTGCAACAACAACAACAACAACAGCAGTTGGACAGTGTCTGGCACACACACACAAACACACACACGAAGTCTGCGCCTGTCTGTGTCTGCTTTGTGGCACACATTGTTAAATGGACGATACAAAACTTCAGCAACAAGAGCAGCAGCAGCAGCAGCAACAACAAGACATGAACAAGAACAAGAACAATTCTGCCAGGCGACACATCCTGCCAAACATGCCGCCTGCCACTTGGGTGTCCCCTCACCCACTCACCCCCCTACTCCTCTCACTCTCTGTGCTGTCTGCCGTCTCGCATTACTTGACTCTTGTGCTCTGCTGCAACTTGAAATTAGATCTCGATATGAATAGCCAACCAGGGTATCACACCCCTCCCAGCCTCAGCCAGCCCCTGTCTCGTGTCTCCCTCGCCCTTCTGTACACACATATTTTTTAAATCAGCCCAATGAGTCGAAGAATTAGCTCACTAATTGGCTGCAGCAGCAGCAGCATTTGATGCCCGGCATTAGCTTGCCAGCTCCAGCTCGGCACCTCGTCACAGTTTCCCGCTGCAATCCTCGCAGCACAATTTATTGATGGCATCGCCGGCTGTGGGGAGTCTGAGGAGGAGGTAGCACCAGCTTTGATGGCATCCGAGCGGCAGCTAATGCCAGAAATTGAGTTATTTATGCTCCACAATTGATTGCTCTTTGTTGGCCAAAACGTTCTCGACGCGTTGCCCGACGCGTTGCGTTGCCATTTGCCGTGTCCGCTGCTGCTGACTCTGCCTCTGCTCTCCGGTCAAGCAAGTCGAGCGTGTGGCGTGTCGTTTAAATAGCCAGCACACACACACGCGCGACACACACACATACATATGTATATATCACACACGCCTTGCTTTGCATTTTTAGCGCTTGAATTTTAATCTTTTTTCTAGCCAAGCAGCTAAAGTTGCTGCCAATTTGAAGCGCAGGTTGAAGGTTTTATTTTGGCTATGTTTTTATATGATTTATGCGATATTTTGAAGCTAAAAAGTCGGTTTACGGTAGACCAAAAAACCGCTATAATTTAGTTTATATTGCTCATCTGTAAACCTGTAAAGATCAGATAATGTAAACCTAATACTGGCACTAAAAGTAGTGCTGGTTTCCAGTGGCTTAAAACACTGGTTTAAAATAAATACAAAAAAAAGGAACCAAAAATGTATATAAACTTTCAACTCGATTTGTGCTTTTCCCAATTATAATAATAATAACAATATACTCAAAAATAACTTTGCTTATGCTCTACAAAATATGTTGCCTACTTTTCAGCGGGCTAACAATTTTGTATACTCTTGCAGTAGGTAAATTTATTTTGAAGCTTGAATGTAAGGAGACATCTCCGACCCCATTAAGTAAATATATATTCTGTATCAGCATCACCAGGCGAGTCTATCTAACCATATCTGTCTGGCCGTCCATCGTTCGTCCGTCTTACTGTTAAAAGGCAATGTAGTCTCTCAGTTTAAGAGGCATCTTAATTAAACTTGACACACATGCTTTATATTGCTGTACGCTGTCAATAAGTCGGATTGAGCCGGATCAGTTTGATATATCTGCCATACGGGAATGGGAACCAATTTCACTGCAAGGGTATAAAACTATCGGCCTGCCGATTCCTTTTTCATACCTTTTTCATGCCCTTTTCGTACCTTTTTCATTGCATATTCCCTTGAATTTCAGTTTGTATATAGAATATTATAATGTATATATATTATATAAGGTTTTTAAATATTGCTGTTGCTGCAAAAAATCTCTGCTTTGTTGTGTGTAGTTTTGCTTCTTTTGTTTGCGCATTTTTTGCTTCATTTTTTTTTTCGTTGCGCCTCAAGGAGGCAAGAAAATAAACGCTGCGATTTGCATAAAGAAGCCAAAGACTTGTAAATATGTATAATATGAAACCTGTATATATTAAAATGCTGTACATATATATATGCTATTGCTGTTGCTTTTTTTAATGGAGCTTTGAGCAACTCCTGAACTGGAGGAAGCTTTACTTAGTTGCTGCTTTTGCATGGCTTTTGGCTTTATAAAAGAAACTCATCTATGTGTTCGATGTAAGGAAAAAGTCGTGAACAAGGCAACCAAATGTACAATGAAGCTCAGGAAAGAGCTGTATGAAAATGTAATTGGGAATATACTGAGGAAAACATATGTGCAATTTGATGGGAAAATGAAATAATAACTATAGAAGAAAAACTTGGGATAGACAAGAATACTTGAGGATACTTTTAGAGACTTGCATGAATATAATAAAATATATAAAATACTAAGAGTGTGCAAAAGAAATGAGAATTGCATGCAATATGATAGGGATATTGTAAATATTATAAGAAGGCACAGGTCGATAGATTCGAATCGAAAAGATTCTCTATCTCTTTTTTTCTGCATTTATCTATCTGTCGCTGTCTTTCCTATTTCCTTTCCTTTTGTATATATCATTCTCTGTCTCTCTTTCTGTATATATTGATGTTCATATCTGTTTGTCTTATGCCGCATTTCAATACGACTCGCGCTCATCAAATGCCAAATGACAACAATCAGTTGAAGCAGTTGCAGCAGCAGCAGCAGTTGCAGCATCAGCTTTTGCTGCGCATTTGTGGTTAACACCCGAACAGAGCAACGTCATTCTCATCAGGCTGGCGCACCCAGCCTCTGGGCAGGCTCCCCGGGGAGCCATTAATCATGTGGGTGACGCCTAAATGTATGCAACATGCAGCAGGCTTGAGGCTGCATGTGGCGTGCAATTAAAAAGCAAACAATTGCAACAGCAACATAAATTTGCCACGCCAGACGAAGACCAGACGCACAGACAGCACACAGTAGGGGACGCAGAGGGTAGGAGCAGGCAGAGGGAAAGGGAAAAGGGAGCAGCAGCAGCGCTGAGGTATGCAACAATTCTATGCAGCGCACGAGTGTCGCGATAATCGTAATAAAATGAACACGCAATAGAAAAGATAAGGAAGCAGCAAGAGCAGAAGTAGCACCAGCAGAAGAACTGCAAGAATCCGAAGTAAAGAAGTGATTCCCCCCACCCTGCAAATGGACGTTGCCGGCAACACGCTCTTGCTGATGGATGCAACAGAGATGCAACAGCAACACCATCTTCAGATGCAGCGCCAAAGCAACAGCGATGCCAGCGGCCAAACACCAATGTCCAGCGATTCAAGCAGCAGCGGCGTCAACGTTGCCGTTGGCTCTGCCAGCACAACACCGACAGCAACAGCAACGGCAACAACAGCAGCATCAGCAACATACAGTGAACCCTCCGCCAATTGCGGATCGAATTCCATTGCCGTATCCGTCTCCAGTTCCGTCTCCATTGCCGTTTCCATAGACAGCAACACGCGAAGCAGCGCTGTCGCCGATTGCCCCATCACCGCCAGCACCTCGAACAGCTCGTCGGGCAACAGTTCGCCGGCCAAGGCCAGCTATCTGCATCATCATCATCTACACCATGCTTCGCTGGCGCATCTTCATCATCATCATTCGTTGCAGCTGCATCACACAGCGCCGCCATCGCCCTTGGCAACAGTTCGCCATCAGCAGCAGCAGCAGCAGCAGCAACAGCAACAGCAGCAGCAACAGCCACAGATTTCCGCACCTTCTCCACCTCCCGGCGGCTGCTTGGGCGTCTGTTGCTCTGCTGCATCCTCGTCGCATCATCATGTTGGTCCGCTGACCCATGTGCCTGGCCACCACGCGCACTCACATGCGCATTCACACTCGCTCTATCCGCTGATGGCTGCCGCCCAGCTGGGCTACGTCAGCTCCAGCGGCCCCAGCTCGCTGGTCAATTCGCCCGCACTGGGACGCCGCAAGCGCTACACGAGCACCTCGTCCAACTGTTCCAGTCAGTTCAACAACAACTATGCCGGCCTGGATGTCGACTCGCTGGACGATATGCTGCGCAAGGTAAGCCAAGTAGTTTGATCAGCAGATGCTATACATAGATCTGCATGTATGAATTCATATCAGGGTAGCACTATTGTATTGTACTCATTTTTTACTACAATAAATCATTACTTACCACACCATTATTCATGACATTCAAGTGATTGAGTTGAAGCCTTGAATGATCTAAGTTTGATTTAGTTTAAGTATTGAGCACTGCGTTATTTTATATTTACTGTTCATGTATTTTGTGTTTTGCTACCTTGTCTTGACAGGAACTTGACGTTATATTATATATATTTAATTAATTTGAATTTTGAAGCAAGGCCTTCTATTTGCTTTCCCCTTTTAAAATATTCGTTACTTGCTTAACCTTTTACTTGAACTTCTTGAAGTAATATAAAGCACACAGACAAATACTTAAAGTGCGACTTATACAGCATATATATTTATATATGTACATCTGTGCTATGATATCATATTATAAATGCGCATCTAATAAACCTCAGTTCTAACTCTCTTGCTCTTGCATTACTTTCCGTTGCATTTCGCGAATTTCACTTTGCCTCTCAATCTTTCTGTCTATCTCTCTGTCTGCATGTCCGTCTGTCTGTCCCTCCTGTCTGCTGTCTGTCTGTCTGTATGTCTGCCTGCCTGCTGCTGTCCGCGACTGTAGTCATAAATCTTGAGCCTAGTCCGTAGTTCGCGCAGCATGTGGCGCAGGGCGCTGAGCCCAAAAAAATATGCAACACTTTTTACGTGTTTAACATTTTTAAGCGCAGCGCGACCCATAAATAATATGCGACAAGTTTATTTTGTTGCTGTTGCCGCTGCTATGGCGTTTTTGGTTTTTCCTTTTTTTTCGTATTTTTATGGTTTTTATACTCTTGTTGAAGGTATATTCATTTCGTCGAGAAGTTTGCAACGCACTAAGGAAAGATTTGCCAAAGATTTATAGTTATTATGATTAAAAAGGTTATATTAAGAGAAGGCAAGTAATAGGAAGAAGGTGGCAAGACAAGCATGAAGGTGCCTGTATATAAGCTGCGAGGAAAGTGTATTTCAAATATTCGATATCACCCTCACCGCGTATGTAAACCACTGTGAGGAGATTAATAAGGAAACTAGTTAAGTCATAACTTTCTGTGTCACAATCCCCATTAGCGAACTGTGATAGTTGTATAGTCTTTCAAAATCAGGTGAAGGGTATCCTGCTGTCGGGCTTCGTCTGGCTTTCCCCTTCTCTCTTTGCACGTTTTTGTATTTTCTTTAACGAGCATGCAAACAATTTAAATTTGTAATGCGCCGCGCGGCGTACAAAACTAATGAAAAATGGCCCGCACTGGCGCTACGCACCTGCATTACAGTTTGGGGTCGTAGCGAGTCACTGGAAGAGTGTCTGTGTGAGTGTGTGTGCGAGTGTGTGATGTGGTATCGTATTTGTTGCACAGCACAACCTTTTGGCCGCTTGCATTTTATTAGCGATAATCAACTCCACACTCCACTCTACAATCCAGCACACTGTCCCCTCCCCCCTTTCCACTCACGTTATTCACTCTCCGCTAAACGAAAAGCGTTGCATACTTTGCGGCTGTGTCGCATTGGGCCGCCAAAGGTATCGGTAACGTGGTAGTGCAGCACGACTGCATCGCATTTGCGGCCGCCATAATGCGCCGCAGCCCAGAGTCCGCTGTCCCCACCGCTCCGGACTATGAACTCAGCGTGCTCAGCGAGTGCAGCATGCGGCTGTTGCTACTTTCCGCTTTCCACTTGCCACATGCCCGTTGCCCGTTGCCCGTTGCCCGCTGCCTTTCGCTGTTTGGCATTGCAATTTGCCGTGTGGCACAATTTCAGGCGCACCGCGGCGCGTGTACAATGGCAATTTGAATAATGTGCCAAAATATGCAGATATTGCATTGTTTGCTCTACCTCTGTCTCTGCCTCTGCCTCAGTCGACGTCGCAGTCAGCTGTCATAAACGCGCGCTGCCTCCCTCCGCAAATTAGATCAAGTGTAAGCAAAGTTTGTTGCATAAGGCGAGTGAGGAGGCGAGCTCAAAGGCAAAATATGAAAGACGAAACACAAAGCAGCGCAAAGTAAGGAAAGTAAAAAGATAAAGAGAGGAGGCAAGAGGAGAGGTAGAAGCAAAGAAGAAGAGGCCCCAAAAAGAAACTTAAATCGAATTGGGCCGAAAGTTGTTATCAAGTTGCGGCCAAGTTTAAAGCGTTTCCAGCATCATCAACGAACTTTGGCGGCGGCAGCAACTGGGGGGCAGAGGGAAGTATCAGCAACTTGTATTGCTCTGCCCCGGGCAGTGTGGCCAGTCGTCGCGCAGACTTTGTTGAGATTCTTAAGCTGTGGCAGTAAGCGGATCAGGCAGCTTTGATTGCGCGACGATGACGACGACAAGTGGGCAGTGTGACCAGCTTTGCTGCTGTAAGCTGTGCTTGAACTATGTAATCGGCTAACATGCAGAGGAGACACAAAGCAAGTGACGCGAGAGAGCTTTAAGTGTGACCAGCTGGCGCTACGGACAGAGCTGAACAGTGTTATTTGGTATTCTGTAGGGTGAACCCTTTGCAAAGGTCAAATGGTTATAAAAGAATTATTCAAAAACCTTGTAAGTTTTGTTTTGGCTTGACAATGAATTAATTATGTTTAGTGTGGCCAACTTTGCTTTTAGATGGTTCAGTGTGACCAGCTTTGATAGCATATATGCATTCATGAATGTTACTTCATTTTTAAAACAAATCTTATTACTCAGAGCTTCTTCTAACTATTGAAATAAACCATGAAGTGCTCTGTGGCTGATTACAGGCAATTCCAGTGTGACCGTTTCTTTAGATTGTAAAATGACATAGATTGTATAAAGTAAATAAGAAATAATCTTAATTGTTCTACCTCTTCCTCATCAATTGGTTATATTTTGAGTTTATTCAACTCTTGACTGAAATATTTTGCTCTGCCATGTCTATGTTCTCTCTCCATCCTTCTGCCTTCTCTTTCCTTACCCACACGCGCTCTCTCTATGTTGTATTTCTGCCTCTATTGTCGCTTGTATTTGTTTATTGCTCTTATCCAATGGCATTTTTATGGCTGAGTAGACCTAAACCAGAACCAGCGGGTCGCAATTGTTTAATGTGTGTGCGCCAAGCGAAATATGCTGGGCAAAAATTATGCACACCTAAACATAATTACGCGAGTGTGAAGGGGAGAGTGTGTACGTATGTGTGTGTGTGTGCTTGTGTGTTGGGGTGTTCTGTTTACTTGCTTGCCTGCAGGTGGGTTCTCTGGGCTTGGCTTGGGCTGGGGTTGAGGTTGGGTTAGGGAACATTCAAGGCCCTGGTCGGTCGTTAGTCGCCATGAAATGCCTTCGTTCTGGGAGCGAAATGAACAGCAGCCCGCATTGGACATAGCAACTGGTAAACACACACACACACACAAGCACTCACACACATAAACATATAGAAGTTGCGACACCTGCATTGTGAAATAATGTTTTTATAAGCCACCTTTATGTAATGACAATGGGGAATCATTAAATGTCTATTTGCGCATTTTTATACCCTGCATAAGAGTCAAATATGTCAAGCAGGTATGTGCAACTATAACGCGAAAGAGTGAGAGAGAAAAAGAGAAAGAGACGAAACAAGAGGCGAGCTCACATAACTTAGATATCGCTGCCACCATTTGAGGGGTAACTGCTAGTCGAGCATGCTGCATATTGCTAATTTATTTGTGCTACGTCTTTTGTTTGCTTTGCTTTTGCTTTCAACTTTCGCTTTTAGTCTGCCTTTCCCACACCCATCATATTTTTGTATTTGTGTGTGTGTGTGTGTGTGTAACAGTGAGCGATTGTCAGCGAGCATTGCTGTTAAAGAACTGAGACACTAATCAATGCTTAAACTGTCTCCGATTGCTTGAATTCTCTTCTCTCCTCTGACTCTCGCTTCCTCCTTGTTGTTTGTTTTTAAATGCCCCCACAAATCGATAACCGATAACAAGTGGGCATCGTTTTCATTTGGCATATCGTATAACGGGATTCGATTGCCAGACGAAAGCTGATAGACATGCAGGCAGCCAATTTTGAGGAGACGCGTCGCATTTATCTTGCGCCACATGCTCGCAATGCTTGCAACAAACACACACACACACACAGCAAAGAATAGGACACAAAAAAAGGAAAACTTACAGAGAAAATAAAAGAAAAGAAAGGAAAGAAAACCAGAATCAGATCCTAAACCGAAACCGAAACACAAAGCGTCATAAAATGGCAAAACTAACGAACTCGGGCAGCGTTCCCTAGAGCAGGCGGAGCCGGAGAGCAGTACGAAAAAAAGGGTTACCGCTTAACGGACCACCTCCCTTGCACACACACACATACACACACACACAATGCTCCACTACAATGTCACTCCCCATGCGCCGCTGCTGCTGTGCGTGTCCATCAAGGGATTTCCCTTCAATTAGGATTAATACTCAAGATACCAAGGCAAGGCGAAAAAAAAACTGAACTGAACCAAACCAGGCAGCAGCTAAAATGGGAAACATTGCCTTGGACTGGCCAACTAGGGTAATGCCCGGCACACACACACACACACATACACATAGACGTATGTGCAGGCAAAAGAGCGAAAACTAAACCCGAAATCAGCTACGTTGCCGGTCAGAAATAACCTCAGACTGAGACCCTCCCGCAATAAGCCCGGAGATGGACTTAGCGCAGTCAGGCTAGTTCCCCTTTCTGTGTCCCTCCTCCTCCTCCTGCTCGGCAGAATAGCGCACAATTGAGGCATTATTAGTAAAGTAGTTTTACATATGTATGTGTCCGAAAAAAACCAATGAGGGTGTAGAGTCTGCTTGACCAGCAAATGCCCTGTAAGGCATAAGAGAATTCAATCAATTTGCATAGTTCAAGTTTGCTATGCGATCTATCGATGAACAATGTGCCTACCTTATTGATAATGTTAATAGATGCTTCAATAATTGAGCGAACTATCGGTTAGTTATGAAAATACATACTATCGATGGGTTAGTTCGAAACTACATCGTTGAAGGTTTGGCACAATGAAAGAATCAGTGTGCTTAGTTAAAGTTCCTCAATTTATTCAAAATAAGGGAATATTACAAATTAGAATGTAAGTGATTTAACTTTACTCTACCCTCCACTCTACTCCTGCAATAAACCTAACTCTCCTGCACATTCCTTCTACAAACTTTACAGGGTATCCATGGCCTGAAGCCCCAATCCAGCTCGAAGCGGAAAATATACCTTTTTCTGGTATCTTGACACTGACTGTGATGAGGGCCCGTTCGGATTCGCTTAGCTTTGCCTTAACTTTTCTCCCCTCCTTCGGACCTTTCTGTTTCGGTTTAGTTTTGTTTTGTTTTGTGTTTTGTGTTTTTTCTTCTCGGGTTTAAATTGCTTAAAAGTACAATTTATCACAATTGGCAATTGGATGCTATTGTGTGTGCTTGTCTGTGTGCAAGTGTGTGTGTGTGTGTGTGTGAGCTGCCTGGCAACAACTTGACCGAGTTTCCAAATAGCTTCGGCCCAACTTTAGCCCCAAAAGCGGCCCTTTCTCTGACCGCAGTGTGTGTGCTGTTTTATGTATCGCACAATTGCACTGCTCTTATCTTGGCCAGCCCCGCCTCTTGTTTCCCTCCTTAAACCTCCCTTTCCCCTCTCTCTCTCTTTGTTGGTTTGTATTTTTAAAGTTTCGCTCATATTGGGCTTTTTCAAGCCACATCTGTAGTGGAAAAATTTGTTGGTAATGCGATTAACTTGTTTTTTGTGTCGAAATTATTTTTCGTTAGTAGCAATCAGCAAGTCATATCGATAATTTAACTATCGATTTATTCGAACTAAAGAGAAAATACAGAAAAATTAACGAGAATGATTATGAGAAAAAAATAAACGTAAAGAGAATACGACAAAAGCCTTGACAAAACTATTAACGCCTTGAACCTCCTACGCCTTTGTCACTTCATTGCAGTGCAAACACTTTTATCGATATACCAATAACACTTACTAATTGGTCACGCAATGAGGGCACTCAGCTTGGCAGCTGCAGCGTAAACATTCGCCCGCAAAAATATGCAAATTTAATATGATTTTAATTTGCGCCCATTATCAGCACTCGCACTCACAGCCACTGCTTCCTGCTTTCTTCACACCCACACACACACGCACACCCTTCGACACATACACACATACACACACACACACATGCATACACAAGTAACACACACAAATACCAGTAACTCAGCGTAGTTTTATCATTTTTGCCGAGGCTGCATTCATCAGCAGCCTTAATGCCAGTATTGAAAGGAACGCAGCGAACGAGACGGGCAGCAGGGAGAAGGAAAGAAAGAGAAAGAGAGAAATGTAAAGAAAAGACGTGCTCGCTGTAGTTGGAAGAAGGTTCTCCCTCATTCTCATTGCGTAGCTCACTTTTCTGCGCTGCAACTTATTGAGTTCAGTTACAGTTTTTGCGATTCAGATTCAGGTTTAAGATTTCAGATCTCATACATACACACACACACATAAACATGACCGTATACTGTGCAAGTCTGGTGCTCTTTGTGCTTGCTCGTTCACCCACACACTCGCATATATTCATGTTCACGTGTAGATTTTATTAAACATATGAATTCATTATGTAAATGCGACAACATCGTCGACAACGTCAGCCAAGGAAAATTGTATGGAAAATCGCCTCATCCATTTGCCCTTAGCCCCGCCCACACCCACAGTACACTTTGCATCCCTTAAGTAGTTTGTGGGGAGGGGGGTGGGGAGGCTGCGTGGGGTTAATGGGTTATGTGCTGTGATTCTCGAAGAGCTTTCCACTTTGCGTTGTGCCTTTTGTTGATTTTTATGTAAAGCGCAAATTGATTTGCCATCGGGAAGAAATTATGAAAATTCCGAATGTGAAGTGAAAAGGTTATTGTTTGGCTTTTGTTGCCGTGTTGCCGTGTTGCATAATTGAATATTGTTGCGCCGTGTGTGCCTTGTGGTCCATTTCTTCCGGTTCATTGGGCGCGTCGAACTGATCAATTGTGCAAGGAAATGTGCAGAAGGAGAAGAAGGGAAAGAAGACAAATCACGACTAAACCTCAGCTCTATCTTGCTCTTTTCTCTCTCTCTCTTTCTCTCTGTCTACCTCCCCAACCCCTCTCTGTTTGTCTGTCTGTCTGTCAGTTGTTGTTATTGTTGTTCGCACACAATTAACACTCGAAATGTTTAACAGGCCTTAACAGTGGGCTTAACTTGATGCTTGCCCATGTATGTATGCTACATGCCGCATGCCGCATGCCACATGCCACGTTCCACATGTACTAAGGAGGAGTAAGTATGAGAGAGGGAGACAGAGAAAGAGAGTGGGGGAGGGCATCACATGCCACTTCATTTCATTTCTTTTCATTTTGGCAGACAAACGCGCGCACAGTGGTTCAAGTGCTGCGAAAAATATGTTGAAATTATTTCAACAAATGAATCTGAGCCTGAATAACATCAGCACCATTAAAAGGCCTCCTTGCTTAGCTGATTATTATGTAAACTATATATTATAAAAAAGTTATTGATACATAAAAGGTAACAAGGTAGCTGATACACTGGGGAAATCAAGAAAATTTTTTATATATTGTAAATGAAAAAATACCCGTGTAAGTCAGATGAGATAATACAGATAAAACAGGTCAGGTTTTGGAACTGAAATTTGAATGTCGTGGAAAGCTCTTTAAATAGAAAATTGCTAAATTATAAATCAATGTAATATACTCGTATATATCGAATTAACTATTTATTTATTTTATATGTATAAATACAAATCCTACATATTCTAGTTGACCTACCGATTCAAATGTTTTTTAGACTTCATGAAGACTTCAAACTGTTTGCCATTTTTCACTCATTCATTGCCTTTGGCAATTTCCAATTGCGACCACTGTGCAGCATCTCAATTTGGCCATTGTTGTTGTTGTTTTTTTCTCTTTTTTTCGTTTGTCATAAAGCGGCGTGAATGTAATCAAGGCGGCTATTATTCTTAGATTTGAAGCGCAAATGAAAACGGCGGCCCGCAAGACGGCGGCTTTCCCTTGGCAGGTCTTGCCTTCTCCTCCCCACCCCCCTGTCTCACTCAGTTTACTTGGGGTTCGATACGAAACAATGGGCACACACATGTGTGTGCGTGTGTGTGCATTTGTTGTCTCTGGTTCTGTGTGCGTGTGTGTGCAGCAACAAAAAGGCAAACGCGCTGTCGCATACAAAAGCCTCATTGTTTGGTACATGTGAGAGCAGGGGAGGAGAGGGCGTGGCAGCGCCTTCAGGGGGTGGGTGATGATAATGGAGGTTGGTTGTGAAGTTTGGGCTTCAGACATGTTGTAAGTGTTGCGGCTCATGTGCTTAAATATGCACATTGTGTGTGAGTGTGCATGTTAGTGTAAGTGTGTTTGGGTATGTGTGTGTTCTATTTTTTGTACAAACCATTTTTAAGTAACTTCGGGTTGCGTGTCGTGACACGAACATGATACGAGATTAAGCAGGGACATTAATTATAATAATAAATGGTATTATGGTATTACAGTAGTTATGATAGTGCCGACTTGGTAGTGCATGGCAGCTACAAGTCGAGTGGGGTTAAGTTGCTGCAATGGAAAATCAGCTATTTCAAGCGGACAAATCACATCTTTATTGCCCTCTATATATATTATGGATATCTTGTTGGGTGGTGGGGCAATTTAGGAGGTTATTTATTATATCATGTTGATAATGAAAGAGCTGGACAAGTTTATACCAAACCAGAGCTAGAAGTCGAGTGGGATAATAAGTGTATGCTTAGGTGATTGATCAAGAATATATATAGTTATAGTATAGTTATAGTATATAGACAAAAAGTGAAGTAAACTTTATGTAAAGTAATTGTATTAGTAAAGAGCAACTACTCTATGGTGTTTCAGTGAAAATAAATATGTTGTTGCTTTTTACTTTTTAATTGATGGAGAATATATATATAGTATATATATACTTGTATATGTTACTGCTGCCAATTCATCTGCAATATCTTTCACCAAAAACTGATTTATTTGCCCTTTGTGCACAGATTGGCGAAAAGAACCATAGCGACTGCCGGGTCGCACTCGCTTTCAATTAGTCGACAATATGAGGACAAGGTCTTAAATCGATAATGACCCGTCCGTAGGGTCTGCGGCAGCTACAGTCAGCCTGGCCAGTTTGGCCAGCCCAAGTGCCCAAAGTGTCTGGCAAAAGGGGCCAACAAAGGCAACAACAGCAGCAACAAGAACAACAATAGTAACAGCAATAACAACAACGATTCCATGTGGTTCCGGTTCCAGTGCTGCTGCTGGTTCGACTTTTGGCTTTGCCTTTTCCCTTGTGTAACGTTTTTCCTTTCGGGTGCCAATGGCAAACAATTGCATTGTAATTTTTCAGCAACACATAAGGCATATTTGCTGTTGTTGCCGTTGTTGTTGCTCGTTGTGTTGTTGTTGTTCTTGTTGTTGTTGCTGGACTTGAACTGCAGTTTTGGCTGGCATTTTTGTCTTTTGCCAACAGTCGCCGGCGTCGATGCCACAAAAGCCACTCGAAATATGCTTGCAACGCTCGCATTGCTGTGCGGTGGTCTCTCTCTGTCTCTTTCTCTCTTTGTGTATGTGTATGTGTGTGTACGGGTGTGTGTTGGTGTGCATCAGCAAACAGAATTATTGAAGCGCGCCGTTGCCGCCCACCAAAAAAAAAAAAAGTAGAAGAAGAGCGAATGTTGCCGCCCTGTGAAGAGGCAACCACATGCACGGCGCGCCGTCAACCCTTTGTGGCCGTCCGCTTCACTTAGCTCATCGTCGTCGTCATTTTCAATGTTGCTGCAACACCGACTAGCAACAGCAGCAGCAGCAACAGCAGTGACAGCAGCAGCGGCAGCAACTGCTGTAGTTGTGGCTGTGGCAACGGCTTTTGGGTCAGTGTAAAGGAATTAAATTACAGAAGGACTTGCATGCAGCATGTGGCATGGTAAATGGAATATTGAACAGCGTTAACTATGAGGCGAGGCGGGGAATTCGTACAAAAAATAAACTGAATACCGAAAATATTGCAATTTTTACTCGACTCGATGCGACTGCCGGACAATGATTGCAGTATGTATAGCCCAAAGTGACCCAGGGGCGACAAATTTTAACGCAGTACGGGATGCAATTTTGGGAAGCGAATGAAAAAGAAACAAGTGAAAATATTATCACATTTTATCAACCTCACTTTTTATTGAAGCTAACACAGCGAGGCCTCTATGCCATACATTGATGGGGAGCCTTCTGTATCGATGGCTAGGTAAATTTACATTTTGTCAATGGGTAACGCTTTGGGGTAGTGAAATACTTGCATTTTAGTGTTTGGTTATGCTTGAAATCTGTATTTATAGTAATATACAATGATTATATTATGCGTCAATATCATGTTTTATCGATTGAGACAACATTTACAACTCAATTAATTAATTAATTCAATTAATTCCACGGTTCATTTAACGATGTTTCTAAAAATTGATGCTTTTACGTACAATCTATATACTCCCTATAGAGAATGAGAACTTATTCCCAGCCAAATTAAATGGAAAATATGTTAATGTATGTTATTTAAATTATCGATAGACTTAGCTTTCGTTGTAGTTAACAATATCTTCAAGAGCTGATGCAGTTTTAATCTATAGATTCCCTACAAAGTATGAGGACATTGTCATCGGCAGATTACATGGAAATTTTGTGGAGCAATCAGTGCAAATGTATCGAAATTATCGATAGGCTAATCTTAGATCTAAAATATTATTGTTATACTTCATTATGTCTCCAAGAGTTAATGCAGGTATAATCAGATAATGAGGATATGTCCGTAGCCAGATTAGAAAGATATTATGTAAAACAGTATATTAAACAGTATTGTAAATATATTGAAACTAGACTTAGCTATTGTTATACTTAACAATGTCTCCAAGAACTTATGCAGATACAGTCTCTAGATGTCCTACAGAGAATGAGGACATTTCCCTAGGCAGATAAAATGGAAATTATTAAAATCAATCATTGCGAATGTATCGAATTTCTCGATAGGTTTAATTTATAGCTAACCAATTATTCAAGTTACTTAACAATCAATAAACTCCTTACAGAGACTGTGCACATTCCCCTATTCAGTTTAAAAAGAAATTATGTAAAGCAACGTATCAAAGTTATCGATAGGCCTGGCTGCGAGGCAAGAGAGAGCAGCTCAATATGTCTCAAATATAGCACAAACAAGCTTTCCCTCCGCCCCTGCTTCGCCATGGCACTCAGCGAGAAGGAATATGTTGCCTTAGCTCAGGTTGTAGCTCTGTCATTTTGGGAGAGCCTCTGGCTTTTTGCACTGTCAACAGCCGCAGATTGTTCTTGTTGTAGACCAATTTTTGTGCCCCAAACTTTTGACTGCTCAAGCAGCAAATCATATTGCTTGCTCTGCCCCCTCTCTCTCTTCTTCTTCCTCTCTCTCTCCCTCTCTCTCTCTCTCTCTCTCTCTCTCTCTCTCTCTCTCTCTCTCTCTCTCTCTCTCTCTCTCTGTTCGCCTGCACTTGGGGCTCAGTCACAGCTGAAACTTTGTCAACAATGTTGAATAATTAAAATGCTCCCTCGACAACAAGTCTGTGCAAAGACTAGAGCGCGTCTCCCCTTCCCCCTCCTCTCTTTCTCCCGCTCTCCCTCTCTTCCCCACTTGCTCACTCGCTCTCTTGCTTACCCATTCTCTGCTGAAGTCAGGCCTGCCTGCCTCGGCGCGCTGCTGCATTGTTGTGACAGTTTATAGAGGATTTGTGGGAGCTGGGTGGGGAATGAGAGCAAGGCAGCAGGCAGGGACGGTAACTGACATTGGGGAGGGGGAGGGTGTTCAGAGGATGGAGGCATGTCTTGGCGGGCCTGTTTGTCGTAGCCGTTGTCGTCTGGCAGCCTGACGGAGCTCATCAGCAATTCTCAATTGCTATTATAATATTTTTTGCTTTCCTTCTACTCGACGCGACGTCGGCTCGCTTGGCTTTCGGTAAACACCTGATACAATGGCACTGCAGTGTGGCAAGCAGAGGGGAGGAGGGGGAGAAGTCAGAAGAGTGGGGCGTGGCTGTTGGGGCGTCAAGTTTTCGCTTAATGCGCAGTCCCCGTGCAGCGCGCTGAACTCTGTCGAGCTAAAAATTCATCAACTTTGTTGCATAATATTTCAATAAAAGGGCCCGAAAGTCGCCTGGCAGTAAAGAAGAGGGAGAGAGAAAGAGAGCGGATGGGGAGGAAGAGAAAGAGAACAATTGCCTGGTGTCATCAAATTAAAGCACACTTTCTGGGGCCGACTAAGCCAACTCCCCGTCACAATAGTGCACTGGGGAATGTTTTAGATTTTGTGCAGGCAAATTGCAACAACAATGGAAGGAGCGCACGATAAGGACTGGAGCAGTGGAGCTGCCTATGAAGGCCTAGCACAGCGGAGCATCTCCCTGGGCGACATTTTTGACAGAGAACGCAAGACGCCAGTCAAATTAGTTAGGCGAACTAATGAAAACGCGCCTCATGCAATTTTCCCATTTAGCTGCAGTGATTTTCCCAGCAGAGAGCTGTGCAAAGTAGGGAATTGAAAAGCGGCCAAGCACTTTAATGTAGATTAGCCAGATCATAGATTAATAGAGGCTCTATTTTAATTTTGAATTAACTTTTCATGTGGAAAGAAGAAGTTTTAGAGACATGTGATGTACGATTACCATCTATAAAAAACACATATATACGTATCGTTAGCGTTGCCTTCTAGACTTTAATTGTCTCGTGGCTTGTTTCCACGTATAAATATTCCTTATTTCACAGCATACTCAGGCAACTTTAAAGCAAAGCTTCTATTGCTCCCTCCCAGTCTTGGTCTCTCACTCTCTCTTCTTTGTTTTGCCCGCCCGTTCAGCGTACTCATTTAATTTTGTATAATTTTAATCCAATTAAACTTAATTAACGTAACGTAACTGTAAACCACGTACCCGTATCCGATGACTTTAACCCGTAGCTGAGCCAAGCTCGCCGGGATTCACTCAGATTCGCAATTATTACCACTTACGGCTAAATACTGAAGCTACACACACACACACTACTGTCTCCCTCTCTCTCCCTTTCTCCCCCTCTCGCTCTCTTTCTCGCTGTATCTGTTTGCTGGCCACAAAAAGTTTGCGAGCCACAAAAATTTCCGTATCATGCAACCGCAACAACATTGAAAACTTTTAGCCGAAAAAGGCTAACGAAACGGCGAGAGTTTTTCGACGGGGATAAACTTTTTGCTTTAATACTTTCGCTGTGGCTTCCGCCTGTATTTATCCTTGTTGCTGTTGCTGTTGCTTTTGCTTCTTCTGCTACTTCTCTGTTGCTAGAGTTGCCGTGCCCACATTGGGGCGCATTAAATTTATGCTTCTACCTTTGGACAAGGCATAAATCTTTGTTATGCCTCCCGCTTTCTCTTTCCCTCCTCCTTCACCTCGCACAAAATCTCGCTAGGGCACTTGCGCCCCTCTTGCCGCTCTCTTCTCGTAATTATTTTGGACATTTTGGCTTTCGTTTCACTTTGTTTTTCTGTTTTTCTATGTTTTTTATTTTTTTTGTTTTCCTTTTGTTTTTTCTTTTCGTTTGCTGTTGTTTTACTTTTGTTTAAGTCGCGTTTTAGGCCCGAAACCCCGAGGCGCTTATGAGGTGCATTTTATTTCTCTCGGCTCTCGGTTCTCAGTTCTCAGTTCGCAGTTTTCAGTTCTCAGTTTTCCGTTTTAATTAATGCTTCCATTGGCCCGAAAGGCCCCACATTTAACATGACTTTATAATGAGTTTTAATAGCCTTGTGGCATTTGATGCATGCGGCCAGCTTTGTACAGCGGCACATTAATCATTTGCCCAACTCATTTCCTCCTTCTGTCTCTCTCAGCCTAAATGATGCCTTGGCTTGAAAGAAAATTCAATGAATTTTAGTAGATTTTATTTGATTATAAATTGCAATTGATGGGGGGGCGAACCGTTTGAGGTACAAAGGATTCTAGCTTGAAATTGTAAATTTAAATTGGTTTTGGCTTCATTCTTTTGTTTATCAATATGTATGATATTCAAAAGAATAAGGTAGACTGACCATTGATTCCTCTTGCAGTTCCATTTAAATGTTTTAAGATACTGTATTGTGTAGTTGGGGTAACTATTAGTAAGGAATTATAGAACATGTTTAAATTAGCTGGTAACCTTGTTTGATTTGAATTTAAAAAAAAGCTCATTTGTAACATCTTTTATTGCTTATAATCGATCAAGATCTTCAAAGAGTCTATCGATAATCCCTTTTTTATCCTTAACAGCAATAAACAAACTGTGCAAATTATCAAAACGTTTCGTTTCACCTGCAACGCAAGGTTAATCAATCAATCAAATTGTCACTTTGCTGGAGCCTTGCCACACCCCTCCCCCTCTAACTGTCGAGTTGTAAGCCAAACCGGATGTCTTTAGCTATAAAAAATACCGCTAACGCTTAACAGTTTTAATTTCCGCTTCCGTTTTTGCAACTAACTTCTGTTTGAGTGCGCTTTCCCTTTCCAGTTCCACTTGTTTCCCGCATTGCGTGTAACCATTAATAAACCTTCTGATTGTCCAGCAAGATTTATGTTTACACGCAACGCAGCCCCTTCCCTTCAGTACTTCAGCTTTGCCCCTGCCTCTGTCCTTGGCCGTGTGCCTGCCCCTTTGGCCGATAAATTGAATAAGGAGCGAATGCCAAATGTGACAACTACAGCAAAGAAGGCAAACAACAATAGCAGCAGCAGCAACAACAACAACAACCGCAGCAATGGCAACAATAATGAGGGCCAAACAATTGCCGCCTGACATTGCATTATTTATCGATAACAATTAGCAGCGATGCATGAAATGCGATAACATTAATTAGACTCTGCCCGCTCAGCCTGTCAGTGTGTGTGCGTGTATGTGTGTGTGTGTGTGCTGACCCCAGTGCCAATTGCCGAGCTGTGGCTTAGGCAATGCATATAAAGCATACAAGCCATGTGTGTGTCTGTGTGTGTGTGTGTGTGGGGAGCATGTGCGGCCCTTGGCTCCCTACCAGTAGCTCCACTTAATTGCCAAGCTTCGCCAATAATAATAACACATATTGTGTGCAGGCCTGTGTGTGTGTGTGTGTGTGTGTGTGTGTGTGTCATCGATATAACCATTAATTGCGGTCTGGCTTTCTTCTGCCTCATAATTCATGCTGTTTATGTGTGAAATTTCAATATTGTTTGAGGCTTTAATAAAACACTTTATGCAAACCGATAAAATCGATTATCGATTATTAAGTTTGTTGCTGATTTCGTTGAGGAATGCAGTAACAATGTTAAAAACTCAACTTTGATGGATTTAAATTAAAGCAAGTTCGGTTGTTTTTGCTATGCAATGAATGTTATGGTCTGTTACCGATGAATCGCTTATTTGATTACTGATGGTTCAGATATTTAACTGTTCTGTTGATAATTATCTTAGTTGAGGCTTTAAGATACTAAACTTTGATCTTTTAGACCTATTTCCTCATACATCACCACAAGAAGAACACACATTGCAAGCCGATAAAATCAATTATCGACTATTAAGGAATGAAGTAAACAATGTTTTAAGTTCAACTTTAATAAGCAGGAGTAGTGAGTTAAATTATAGACAGTTCAGTCAATTGTCACTATGCACTATTTACAATCGATAAATCAGATAATCAAATAAAAAACCAAGTGAAGAAGTCACTATTTACTATCGATAAATCAGATAATCAAATAAAAAACCAAGTCACTTTCTTCAATAGGTCTTATAAGCCATATATGCTAACCCATCTTTAAGCTTTATATGGCAAGTTTGTTGAATATATTTTGCACAAAAACCTTTAAGAGGTTTTTCATACATTTTCAACCAATCTTCAAGCTGAAGAAATAAAGAAAAAGAAGAAGAAGAAGAGAAACGTCGAGGACATTTAGAAAGTGCGAGATACGATACACACGATGCTGAGAGAGAACGGAGTGACACAAATACGAGACGACAGATGCCACTTACAGGGCCGAGGGGGACTCGGGGCGGATGCGTGGGGGCGGGGCATAGGGCGAGAGCTGGGGTAGGGATGAGGGGCTGCGTGGCGGGTACGGAGCCTAGCCAAGTTGGCAGCCATGTCAACACTTATCTTTATGAGTTTCCGCTTTCTGTAAAGTCATTGACATGTATTCCTCCCGTTGTCGCAACTACTGCATGCCAAAAATAAACGCACAGCTGCCGTGCAAAGACAGAGCTAGCAAGCGTGTGTGGAGCGAGAGGGAAAAACAGAAAGAGAGAGACGCAGACAAAGAGAGAGAGAGAGAGGGAGTGGGAGAGCGCGCACAAGAGGCGTCAGCAGTCAAGCAGCTCGTAATATTTGCGCGTGTTTATTTGCTTGTTTTGTGCGCGTGTGTGAGTGAAGGAGCGAGTGTGTGTGTGTGTGTGCGCTGCCTACTTTTGGGCACCATTTGAAAAATCTGAAAACAAGAGTCGCTATGACATCGACAAAAGCCCATTCCAAACAACTGCGTCATGAAGCTTTACAGATGGAAATGAACTCGAGAACAGGGCGGGACGGGGACGAGGACGGGGCAAATGAAGGTGAAATGCGGAAAATGTTTGAAACTGTTGTGCCTGAGAAGACGTTGGGAAATGGGGAGAGTAAGAAGGGGGCTGGGACTACGCGCTATCGATGCCACATTGGGGCAAATTGTTGAAATCGCTACGGTGCTTTTAGGCGGCAAATGCAATAAATTACGTTTCGAATAGCCTCCTTTGGGAGAACACCTCCCCTCCCCCATCCCGCCTATGGGAATTGGTAGATGTATTGAGTATGCGTGCGTGTGTGTGTGTGTGTGCTTAGTATTGCAATAATTATTAAGATCGTTTCCACTTTAGTCAACTAAGAGCTGGATTTGGGTTTAAATGTAGAAAGAAAGAAGGGAATTCCATTGTGAATAGGTTGATATTATAGGCAGTCATACATATGTAAGCCAAATCAAAGTTTAATTTGCATCACATTCAAAGTAAAGTTTTCAAAATTAGAACTTTACTTGAATCTGTTATAAAGGAACCTTAATGCCAAGTTTGGTGTCTCTAGCTCTTCTTGTTGCTGAGATCAGCGCGTTCATACAGACGAACAAGGCTTTCTCCACTCGGCTATCGATGCTAATCAAGAGTAAGACAATCGATACATTAACACCTAATCTTATCGATAGTTTTGCATACCATCTAACAAGTTTTATCGCTTTGACTTCTGCTCTTTCTCTCTCTCTTCCTCTCTCAGTTCAGTTTGTTAGATCGTTTCTTTCTGCACTTGGTGCCTGATTTGGGCTTTTTAAAGGGCAACATTCGCACGCTTTTCACTTTTATTATCCTTTATGTGCGATTTCGCACCTTCAATTGGAGTCAGCCACACACATAAAGAGGGATAGAAAGAGAGAGGGAGGGATGGAGAGACAGCAGCGTGGCAAGGAAGATGCCACACGTAGCAGCAAATCAAAATCTTGAATTTATTCCACATACGAAGCGCATGAATTTCAAATTACTGTGGGAACACCGCACAAACCAGCACAGGGTGCTGCAGGAAGGGCATGAGAAGGGCTTGTGGGGGGGGGGGGAACGAGAGTATTACGAGTGTCCAAAGCCTGCACAAAGACGTGTGTGAACACTGACCCGGCACACAAACAGACACCGACACAGACACAGACAAGCAAAGAAGTCAAGCCACAGTCAAAGAATGCGCCCCCCTCCCTCCCTCCCTCTCTTTCCCTTTCTCTCTCTTGTTCTTTCCCACTCTTTCACACTCATTCTGCCGTGGCATCTCCTGATGTTTATTCGCATTTCCATTTCCATTCACACTGCCTGACTGGCAGGCGAAACGTGTGCAACACGTTATATATGTTGCACACCGCAAGGGGGCAGTGCCAAAGAGAAACCAAAAGAGAGAAAGAGAGAGAGTGAGCGAGCGAGACGCATTACTCGCCAGTTCTATGTGGCTCTAATGACTGCGCTGTGGCCGTGTATCTTAACATTTTTAAACCTTTTTTCATATGCCTTGTTCGGTATTATTTGGCACCTTTTTGTTGCCCACACGTAGAAAAAGTGAATTGAGAGGGACAGAAAGAGGGAGAGAGGCTGGCAGTAAAGGAAGCCAAAGCGGCTCATTTGAAATTCATGCGGCCACTCACTGGGTGCATAAAGCAATCAAATCAACCACAAACACACACGAGTTGCTGCTGCTGCTGCTGTTGTTGTTGTAGTTGTTGCTGCTGTTGCTGGTGTTGCTGCTGGAGCTCTCGTGACGGAGGCAGTTCAGGTTTTTAGCAGCTCTTTTGGTTTCCTACACGTTTCACTCGTGTAAATAATAAATAAGCTTAGCATACTTTGCGGCGCGCGCAAATGCTGAACGTGCCGAGGCCAAAAGTGACGGCATAAAAACGCCGACTATCGATTGCAACACCAGCAGCAGCAGCATCCACAACAACAACAACAACAACAACAAAGACCACGTGCTGCTGCTGCCGCTGCTGCTGTGCGGCGCACAAAATCTGCGCCTCGGCAATCCCATCAAAGCATTCGGTCTGGCGAAAGCGAAAGCTGCCACTTGTGCAACCCTTTTATTATTATTTTCTTTTATTTTACTTTGTATGTAAGTGTGTGTGAAAGTGTGAGCGAGAGAGAGAGAGAGTTTGCGAGAGGGAGAGCGAGCGAAACTGTTCCTTAGCAGGCCAGCCATGATTTATGCATTGGGTCCCAGCCCAGCGGCAAAGCTATGAAAGCTCTACCACATTTGCATGTTAAATCAGCGAAAGGACATGCTGCCAGCTGCCTCCCCCCACCTCTCCTCCTCCTCCTGCGAACCCCCGAGGCTCCAACCCGATTGCCCTTTACCCGCATACTTAATCTGAGTTCTGTTCTGCTGCTGGTACCGTAGGTGCCTCCTTGTGCTGGTGCCCCCTCACTGAGATTTGCATTTAAGATGCGACCTAATGCCGCGAATTGATCTACTCAGTTGATCACACTTAGCATACGAAGCTTATTTACACACATATACATATGTATAGGTAGATTTGCACATGAGATATGTAAAACCTTTATTCGCATAACATACATACAATACAATGTGCTGCAGAGTTTGTATCTTTCTTTGTTTATCATTGCCTGAATAGCCTAAAGGACAGGTGCATATTATATATGTATATTGAATAGAATAGGTTCAAATTATTCACGCTTATAGATAAGTTAAATCAGAAGTTTAAATAGGAATCATATTCAAAGTATAAATATCGATTAAAGTGTGACAAAATGTGAACTAAACTTTACTTGAGTCTGATGAAAAGGAATCTTAATGCCAAGTTTGGTGTCTCTAGCTCTTCTTGTTGCTGAGATCAGCGCGTTCATACAGACGGACAAGGCTTTATCCACTCGACTATCGATGCCAATCAAGAGTAAGACAATCGATACATCAGCACCTCATCTTATCGATAGTTTTGCATACTGCTTAACAAGTTTTCTCGCCTCGACTTCCGCTTCTTCATTTCCCTCTTCCCTCCTCTTCCCGTTGCATGCTGCATGTTATGTGAAACCAATTAGTGATGCAATTAATGAAGCGCAATCTGAGAGGAAGCACAGAGGAAACAAAAAGAAACTGAGAGAAGAAGGAGACGGAGACGAAGAGAGAGGCAAAGCATAATGAGAAGCTAGAAAAAATCACAGCAGGAAAATAAAAACTGAACCGAAAGAGAGGTAGGGAGAGAGAGAGAGAGAGCGGGGTCAGTGTGAAAATTGAACTGCACAGCGAGAGAAGCGGAACAGGTACAGAGAGGGAAAGAAAGAGGAGACATCGTGGAGAGGGGGGAGGGGTTTATAGGATGCTGTGCTGTGCCAACAGCAATTTGTCTTTTCATTAATTATTTAGCAAGCAAAGCGAAGCGAACAGCGGACGAGTGCTGGAAGGAAGGCGGGCAGGGGTGTGGCACGCGCTCGTGCTAGCAAGAATATTGACAGTTAATTAATTGAATCTGTTCAACGTGTTGCAGCAACAGCAGCAACGCTGAAGTCCAGTAGTGGATGAGCCTCATCTCCTAGACCTCTCTTCCTTCCCTTTCACCATCCTCAACATCAACTATCGAAAGTGGGCGTGGCCAGTGGAAAAGTTTAAAGTACAATTGCGCCAAAAAGTTGCGCACTTAATTGTCTGGGCAGCGGAAATGAAGGCAACTAGTTACCAGTTACCAGTTACCAGTTAGCAGTTACAAACTCCGTGGAGTTGGCTAAGGCGCTGGTCAAGTAAGTTTTGGCTGGGCAAACTTGCAGCAACTTCGCAGTAACTTGCAACAACTTGTGCGCACTTGCAACGCTTTGCAACGACGACTCGCAACTTGGCGCATAAAGTCATTAAAGTTTCAATACGATTGCGCCTCCATCTTTTGCTAATGCCAACAAATTAATACAGCTGCAGCTGGCGTAGAAGTTGCCGAAAAGTGCTCTAGCAGATGTCATTAAACTCGATTTGGGAGCGCAAAAATGCCCCAATTTATGTAGCATACTTTCCAGTGCGTACCCTCGCCGCCCGCCTGAGTGCCATCATCCCATCGTGCCTTCCTCCTTCCACTGATTAGTCGTCGCCAGCACACTCAGCAAAACCCGCAAAAGACAAATAAAACGAGCGGATCTGAGGGGATGAGCTCGACTGTGAAATACTCTTTGTGCCACAGATAGCTTGGCTAATTTAAGCTTGATTTCGATCAAATTTGATGAGTGGCTAGATACTTTAATACCTAATATAAATACGAGGGTCGTTTGATAAGTCCGTGACTTTTTGTATTTGCCGCGCACCTGCTCTAAATACAACACTGCTCCTGTCAGCAGTTATCGATTAACAGCTGACTGTAAAATTTTGAGAAAGCTGCGTTTTTTGGTTTGCGTTTTATAGGCATTGAAAGCAGACGATCTCGTGAATTTTAACGAAGATGGAAAAAAGTGAATTTCGTGTGCTAATGGCAAAATTTCATAAATTGGGCTACGAACTGCTACCCCATCCAGCATATTCTCCAGATTTAGCCCCCTGTGACTATTTTTTGTTTCCAAACATGAAGAAATGGCTCGGCGGTAAGAGATTCGGGTCAAATGAAGAGGTCATCACAGAAACAAACGACTATTTTGAGGGCCTTGAGAAAACCTATTATTTGGAAGGAATAAAAAAATTGGAAAAACGCTGGACTAAATGTATAGAGCTAAAAGGAGATTATGTTGAGAAATAAAACGCTTCTTTGACGAAAAAAATATATTTTATTCAAAAAGTCACGGACTTATCAAACGACCCTCGTACCTTGCATGTTATTTTTGACAGACATTGAATATTCGAATCTTTACTCCATGAGTTAATATCGGTCACTGCCATATATTAAGCTAATATAATACTCCGAACAGCCAAGAATGTCTACTTTAAGCACTTTCACATTTTCCCAACACCAAAATACACTCTTCTTCTTGGTACTGGGTATAAAAATCAATGAAAACGAGCCGCAGAAGCTGACGAAGGGACGCGAGGAGGGTAACAAAGGGGGGCTGTGGTTCTGTCACTTGTTATCAGTCAAAAGCACGCGCGTACTTCTTCCCCATGCGACGCCTCCATAATTTTGCATCTGATACAGCACAAAAAATACAACGGAAAGTGTAGCCTACTTTCGGGCTTTATTCGGCTGTTGAATTCACATTTTATCGAGGACATTCGGTTTGTCACATTGCACAGTGGTCGGCTTTGTATGGGAGAGCGGCCATAAATACTTCTAGTTGAAATAGAAGTTTGAAATTTTGCACAAAATTTTTGTATTTTAATTGTAAAATGATATCAAAAATTTGTATGGATCGGACCACTATATCCTATAGCTGCCATATAAATGATCGCCATAAAGGTTGCGCTAAGAATACTTTTAGTAGTCAAATCAGTATATTGATTATGAAACTTAACAATTAAATCATAATAATTATACTAGCAAGTAATAATTAAAATTATTCTATGTTTTCATCAAGTAGCTCAATTACTGACTTAAGGAGTTTGTTTGTAATGCCATGTTGTACTAATTTAATGATATTCTGAGTTTTTTCAAAGCTCGTGCCCTTTTCGGAGCACAAAAGACTACATACAGTTATAAGAATCAAAAGAAACATCATAAACACAAAGAAAAGCTGCAAATCGAGTCGCAACTTAGCCTTTAAAAATATAAAGGCGGTGTCAGTATATTGAAGATTACGGGCACATTTGCAACTATTTGCAGCTACACTTAACATTTTTATTATCTAAAAACATTGGTAAATACACTGATAATAGTCACATTGGGGGGAGCGAGGGGGGTCACAACTAAAAGCTTAAGTAAACATGAACAAGTCGCACAAAAAATGAGAAAAAAAAGGTTTTTTTTAACATTTATTTTACAGAAACGATTTAACAAAATAGTTTATTATTACCAAATGGATTTAAAGTAAATACCTTCAGCTTTAAATTCCACTTTAATTGAATAAAATCCGACCACTATTCTTTACGTTTGAACTCTTTGAAGTTAGGCATTGGACTACAAAATGTGCATGCATGCAATTTTGGCCTTACAAAAGAACCACTTTGAAGCTATTTTTAGAAGAAACCGTTAGGTTTCGAGCAAAAATCGGCTGTGGCTAGAAATGGTTGAACATTTAACAGCTAAATTGGTTACCTTTTACCTAGATATTTTGACTTCGATTTTTTGATTTATGGCCTATGGGCGCCACCACTGTGCATTGACAACTTCAACGACGGCAAACGAGAGCTGAAAATGGTTTTTGATGCTCAGCTTGGTTATTCGCTTTGGTTATGCAGTAAATACCATAAATAATAGACACATACTTACACACATACACATGTACAAAGAAACATTTGTCGATATTGGTTTGTGTCTTAAATTGATTAAAACAGAATTGAATTGAATTGAAAGCACTCTAAAACGTTGACTTAATCGAATTGAATGAATAGATAAATTACAAGGCACGACACAGTTCGTCATCAATCATCTTTGTGCAATTACTTCAAGTAACACGAGAAGAGTTAAGTTGCTGCTTCGGCTATTTCGGGCCGGGCACATGAAGTTTTATGCACAGGTGGCAAGTTCAACAACAAAAATGAATAGAGTGATTATTCATTTTCTGTCTCAATGAAAACAAACTAAATTCAATTGTGTTTAACATAGTTTTCTTGAAGATGCCTTTACGACCCGATCGAGGAACTTTCCTTGACTCATTTGGTCGCGTTCTGATCCAAGAATCGAAATTAACTTTGAATTATTTTGTGATTGCATTTATGCGTCGCGATGTCTTCGGTCTTCGTGGTACGTGGTTGGCGCACATCACGATTAATTTGCGCCGCAAAAGCCACAACAAGCTGCAGGGCGGAGCGATTGCCATACGCACGCCGCCCGCCGCCCACCATATCTCTCCTGCCCACACTTTCTACTTACTACCCGCCCACCCGCTGTGGTAACCCCAAGCTGATTGGTCACGTGCCTTGCGCACGGGGCTGGGCTTCAATTCGTTGTGATTGCTTTGTATCGATTACAAAATGCATTACAACATTGCCACATGATAAATAACATTGAATGGGCGGTTCACCACGGGAAGCTACCAGGAAGGAGGCGGTGCTGGTGCCGGTGCTGGATACAAGCGTGTCGTGGCACAACTTCAGATAAATGAAACAATGAGCAGCATACGAAACAGACACAAATCAAACTTCATTGCCATAAATCAAGCGCTTCATTTCAATTTGATTAAAATTCGTGCAAACTTTAATGTGCCGTTCATCTGGAAGGGTTTTCGAACGTAATGTGAGAGTTCGATCATTGAAAATGCTCAAAAAAGGGTGTACTTACTGTGTGCTAATGTTTTTTAGAGCAACAGAAGGCGTCGTGGAGCTGCTAGCGAGTCAATTGAGCTGTGTTCATCTGACTAATTTCATTGCAAAGGAACCATAAGCACAAAAGTTATTCATGAAGTTCGCAGAAGTCTTCTTCCATAAAATACCATAAAAAGGCCTAAAAATGAATCTTACTGCCAAAAAGTTTTTTACTCAAAAAGTTCAAACATAACCTCAATGCTTTTAACTCATACATAAGCAGAATGCTTTTAGCACACACATAACCTCAATGCACTTTACTGTGACTATTTATAGCGAATAAAGTGCAGTTGCATTTAAATGAAACTTTAATTGTTGTTTCGGTTCTTTTGAAAAGCTTATGAAGGTCAGCACTTGACCTGCTTAACATTCATTACAATCCTTCTTCACTCACTGTCACTCCACTCATCATCCACTGGCTCTGCCTGTTCAGTGTGACCGTATGCTATTAATAACAAATGAAAGTGCCGTCAGGCCCAGCACTCTGACAATCATCTGCTGATGGTTGCTCCCCCTCCACAACCAGTTCCCGTTCCTGTTCCCGTTCCAGTTCCAGTTCCAGTACGAGTTAGACTCTGAGCTCGACTTGTTGTTGTTGCCATTAAACCACACGTGCCACTGTTTTAGATGTTCTTGTTGTTGTTGTTTTTAGGGCAGCAGAATAAAATGCAATGGCGTGATTATTGAACAATTTGTATCAATTTACTTTGGCTGCGCAGGGCAGAGTCGACCAGCCCCACAGTGGCACAGTCTCATCGCCACCCACTTTGCCACCCATTCTCGGGCAGTTACACAATCCTCTTACTCTTTCCCTCCTCCTTCTTACTCCCTCTTCTATTGCTACTACTTCTTCTTCTCTTTCTACTTCAGCATCAACCGCCACCCGCCGCGTGCTTGGATGTTTATTTATGCATTTCACTTGATGCTTATTGCATGCCTCGCCCCCTTGCCCTGCTTCTTTCCCCCCCCCCCCCCCCTCTGTAAATTCACAATTCTCTTTCTCTTGTATGGTACTTCCTCCTTCTGCTACTCTTTCTGCCTCCGCCCTTTGACAGGCCGCCTTCTAGTTGGCTTTATTACAAATGGGAATTATTATTGATATAAGTGGTGTGTAACTGTGCGTGTATATGTGTGCGTGTGTGTGTGTATGTGTATGTGACATGAAGTGCGCACAGCTGAAACAACAAGCAAGAACTTGTCCCACCTCCAGGGAGACAATTCGAAAGAGGCAGGCCAGAAATGGGAAAGACCTGCAAATGGGAGAGAGAAGGAAGGGAACTCGCCTAAGACATTGCCGCAACGTGCCGAAAGTTTGCTGATGCTTGGACAAGCGTCTGTCACACGTATCCTCCAACCATCCAACCATCCACCCAACACACACACTTACACACACTCACTCGCACCCTCGATGCGGTTGGCAGTGTCACTTGTGTCTCTCAAGTTTATTAAAGTGGCATAAAAGTGTCATTGGCGGTTAATGGTTGGCGATTAGTTGCATTAAGTTGACCATGCCAGACGGCCACTCCCCTCCCCTCTTCCCTCTCCCACCCCTCTCTCTCTCTCTCTCTCATCCCCCCTCTCGCCTCTTTTCTCTATCCCTCACCCTAAGCCCACTGTCGATTTCTTTTCCCATTGAGTGAGTGCGTAATTGAATAGCCCAGCGAGAGGGGAGGCGGGAGGTGAGGCGACTTTATGTGGAGTCAAAGTTGTTGACAGCAATCAGCTGATAGAACTATGTTATGTCCGATCAGATATGTGTGCTACAATCATATAGAGACTCCCCCACTGATGAGTTGCTCTTAAAGTTTTAGTCCACAATTGGCAAGTTCATTTGGGCAATTTGATTGAGTGAACTCAGGCCATAAAATGAGCTTAAGCATGAGAGGCTGATACATTAGCAAGCTATCTATGTAAATGTATTTTAAATGGAAAGTAATATATATAGAGGAGTTATCTACAGATATAAGATATAGTAATACTGCACATGCATTTGAGTAGCTGAAAGACAAAAATAAAACAAATGAAGAGAACTCTTGAAGGAAACTTAGCTTGCATCTATTGAAAGAGATGCTTAGGGTACTCTTAATGGAGAGTCAGGCATACATATAGGTTAAATATAGGTTCATATGGGTAGTGTTAGTTGGGCACACTTATTCCACCAACCCTAGACAACGAAAAGTTCAACAGCAAGAAAGGGAATACAATCAAGCGAGTTCACGAACATTTCAAAGATCTTTTAAACATATTAAGCAAAAACTATTTGAAATCTTTTCTTATGTATACAAACACCTTTTGTACCTTAACATTTACCTAAATATATGTTGTACAGGAATTTGTTGAACATTATTTGCATGTCGTCTTGTTCCTTTCTACACTTTGAAGAACCAACTTGACTTCGCTGCAAAAGTTGCACCTCAAGTTTGCCCATTTATCGCACAATAACCTCAATCTCTGGCGATAGAGAGCAGAGCTCATATGGCAGTTGAAATAATTGATATGGCTGTAGCTGTTGCTATGGCAATGCACATACGAGTATATAGAAGCATATCGGATTCGCATAGCGACATCATCTTTGGAATTGATAGGCAAGTCGCGAGCTCTGGCAAACTGGTAAAGTTCTCTCGTACTGCGAGACGTGGCGAAACTTATTGAAAAGTCATAAAAGCCATAAACAACAAAAAAATGTATCTTGCCAGGCAGGCACATGTAAAAGGCCAGAAGGGGAAGGGGAAGGGGGGTCTGAAGTGGGGTGCAGCGAAAGCTTTAACTTGTCGCAAAAGCCGCATAAAATAAAATACAATTGGGAGAGGGAAGGAGAGTGTGGAGAGGGGAGGAAATGGGGATAACCTGAAACACATTTTGCCAATACGATAAACCCGACGGCATCGAAATTGTTTTTGCTTGCCGAGGCCAAAGAAGAAGAAAAGCTTTGCTGCTTTTGCTTTTGTAAATCATTTAACACGCTCTCGATTTTTATTTTAATGGCATTGCCGGAAAGTTTTTAATGGCAACGGGAAGATGAGGAAGAAGAAGTAGCAGTAGCAGCAGTAGCACAAGAACTGACTTTCCTTCGGGCTGGTCTGGTCTGGCCTGGTCTGGGGCCCCTTTGTCGGCAGCTGCCTCAGCTGCCTCTCGCATTATGGGCACATCGATAATATGCGCAGCGTTCGACTAAGTGGCAAGCATCAAGGCGTCATCGTCCTTTAATGGCTGCCACACAGCGCACTCAAGATGTTGCCAGCTTGCTAGCAGAAAGAAAGGGAAGAGGGGGAGTGAAGGTGAAATTACGAGTGCGTGTGCGTATATTAAATCATTTGTTGGCTGCTTTTGACAACCATTTCATACCTGCTAATCGTTGCTATAATTTGGATTATAAAGCTTAAGTTTAAGATATGTACGCCCAGTATACAGATACATATATCCATACCACATCTATGCCATATCTTTACCTTACCTGTTCACCTCTCTCAATATGGAATTCCCCACTCAAAACATGACAGAGCTAACAACAGCTAAGGAGTCTTCAAAGACTTTCTGTATACTAAGAAGAATCCAAACAAAGACTTTAGTAGTTTTAGTATAATTAAATGTTAATGTTTTTCTGCTTAATCAAACTATCAAAATCACAAAGTTAATCTCTTATTTTGTTTTGTAGAAAAAGCCTTTAATTGAATTATGTTGCAGGCAACCATTAGCAAGTCAGAGCATACAGCACGCAACATATTCAAAGAGATTATTTTATATATATGCAAATTTGCACACAAACTATCGTTTATATATATGTATAGTATATTCCCATGCATACTATATATGGGAAGCCTGCTAAACTCTACAACTATTTGTGTCCAAAATTTCATTAATTATTAAACAATAATTATAAATTAAATTGCCAACATAAATAACGCTTTGGGTCGCAGAAAGAGAGTTGGCGAGCAAACAAATTTCGACTAGCTCTCTATCTCTCTCTCTCTCTTCCAGTCCCTGATGCCTTCTCTTGCCCCCACTCGACTGTTGTGCCTTTCAGCTTGCATATCTGATATACTCAGGCGTCAAATGTTAGCGGCAATGTCAGCGGGAATAGTCCTGCAGGATGCTTGTTGACCGACTGTGCCAATCTCATGAAATCACAATGCAGCCTCAGTGTACTCCCTCTCTCTCTCTCCCTCTCGCTCTCCCTCTCTCTCTCTGTGTGTTAATGATAATCATGAATATTATGCTGCTTGTTTGGCGTTTGGGCCCCGAGCTGACTGTGTGTGTTTGCCCAGCAAAATGTTAATACGCCGAGACGGCGAGCCCAAAACTTCTGCAGCCGGCTAAATTTTTGATTAGCTTTGGCTTTGCCACTGACTCTACTTCCACTCCTGCTTTGCCTTGTTATACACTTGCAGAGGGTACATTAGTTTTTGGCCAAAGAATTGCAAAAAGTTCATTAAGTTTATATGTTGCGTATATTCTGAATCTGAGTCATTCTAGTCATGGAAGTTATTGTATGAAGCATTCTTTTCGAATCAAGTGAACTTTAGGAAATTCAACAATCCAAGTATTTATATATAACATTTATTTGATATGAGACACCTATATCCCATAGCTTTCATAGGAACAATCGGACGGAAATGAAGACAAGCAATTGTAGAAGTATCTCCAGTAAAAAGAGTTGTTTGGGGTATTCACGCACACATGAAGAATGTTCGACAATTCTGTGTAATTCTATATAACTAGCATAGGAACAATCGGAGTAGGATTGATGCTCAAGAGCCTGCAAGAGTATAACATCTTTGCTATGCCCAAGGTAGATGTTCTTTCTCTGGTTTTCTTTGGTTCTTCTACGTTTTGCGCTGCATACTTTTGTGCGAAAATGAAATCAACTTAATTAAAGTTAAACAAGCAGCTAATCAAATTTTTATTCAACAGTCTTAACGGTCCAGGCGAATGCCTGCGCCCAGTTGGGTGCCTTCTCTCTCTCTCTCCCTCTCTCTCTCTCTCTCTGTCTCTCTCTGTCTCTTTCCCTCTGCCAGCCTCTACGTTGGCAACTCTTGCTGTCCGACGGTTAACTAAACGTGGCGTAATTTCATTTTAAAAATGCATGCACCACCACGTGTGTGTCTGTGTGTGTGTGTCTGTGTGTGTGCTGTGAGCGTGTGTGTGTTGGTGATTGTGTGTGTGTCTGTCTTTGTCCGTTTTTAACGAGAACTTTTACTAAACTATTTGGTACGCCGCGAAAGGGTAGACAATATAGATCTCCTTTGATGTGGGGTATTTTTCCTTTTTGAGGGATAAAGGGCTGGAAGATACCCAGTAAAAATAGTTAACGGAGTACCTGAGATTTGATCTGCAGTCTTTTAAGCACATCTATGTGCCAGCTTGTATCTGTTTCTATGTATGTATCTAAGAACTATATAACATATGTATTTTTGTATGCACATATTTGACTATTTATTTGTACATGTGTTTAACTGTTTTTATATATTTTTATGTGTGTATTTGTATAAGTATATTAGGCCTACATATGTATTTCTTCACCCATGTATTTTTCTATGTATTTATCTCTGTGTCTATCTCTGTACCTACGCACCTTTATATGCTACACTATGTGTAAATACATGGCATGTGGATTTGTGTACCTGCACCTGTATCTCTATCTGCATTTGCATCTGGCTTTGTAACTGTGGCAAGGCCGTTGCATGGCAACAGCTCATCAATTCAGCTCGCATGAACGGCAAACGCAGCCTACAAAATCTGTTTGTTTCGCTGCCACGGCACATTCCGTGTGCATTCCCCGTGCTCCACTCTCCCCACCGTTTGCTGCCCCGGCAACTGTTTTGCCAGATTAAATGACTGTCGACAGCTGAGATGAATGGAAAGGTGCGACGGCAACGGCGACTGCGACTGCGACTGCGATTGGGATTGCGTTATCGTGTGACAGATGCGGCTGCCGTTGCTGGCCACCTGCGAAAGAGGCAAACAACCAAAGGGGCAAACGGGGCAAAAGGGGGAAAACAGGGTAAACAGGCGAATGCGAATGCGTTTTCAATCAATTCCGTAATTTAATGCAAAATGATGCGCTTATGTTAATCCGGGTACGTTGCCAGTAATTATGTTGATTATCATTAAATACAGACGAAACTAAGTATTATTATTGTACACACCCATTGAGTTATTATTAATACTACTGCGCCAACTGCTGTCAGTCGAGACTGATTAGCGCAACGATGCCGTGTGAAGCTGGAAGGGGAAATGGGGGGGAATGAGCTGGCAACAGATTGTGTTACCAATTTGCAAATGCAAATTGAAGCTGCGTGGAAGAGGGTGAGTGGAATGTGGGGAGGTGGGGAGAGGGTTGCACAAACAGAGTGGCAGCTCGATTGGAAAATCTGTGTGAAATTGTAGCCCACATCAAAGTGAACTTTGAACTTTGTGTATGTCCTCGACTGTGGCTCATCTTTCCTGCCTGCTCATCACCATCATCATCATCAGGTACATCAGCCTAGAAGGCAGTGTAGCAGCCACTGTTGTCAAGCTTAACGTCTGTAAAGATCTCGATTTCATCCTTAATGGCCACGCCGGAGAAGCGTTCTTTGCTGCCCATGAGGTTCCTCTGGTGCTGCTGCTGCTGGCGCTGCATGGCCTGTGCCGACTGCTGTGCGTGCTGGTGCACATCCGCACAGATGCAGATCTTCTCCAGGCGGGCGGGTGAGTGTGAGTCACGCATGCGTGTCTCCTCGACGGGCTCAGTGTCCTTAGGCGTGTCTCGCGTTGTTCTCTGCTCGACTTCTCTCTCTGCTATCGTTGTCGTCGTTGCCGTTGTTGCCATTGGCACTTGCGGTTCCGGTTCTGGCTGCTCAAGATGCACCACGCTGCGGCTGGAGGCCTGCGACTCCAGTTGATCGGCGAACATTTGCTCATCGTCCCGGTACCGCTTGAAGCACAAGCCGAGCCACAGGCAGTCGCTAAAGATGCGCATTGTTTGGCTGCCGGGCCAGAACTGGTCAATTTTATAGCACCAACTGCTCCACCTAATTGAAATTCAAATTCACTATATGCGCGTGTGTGTGTGTGTGGCAAAGGTTTGTCAGCTGTTTGCTTATCGATCGAGGTCGAAGAGAGAAGCAGCTGCTTCTTGCAATTTATTTTCTGCCAAACAATCATTTTCTGCCCCCCCTGTTCCCTCTTCCCACTCCCTGTGTCCTCGCCCTCTCACCCCCTTTCCCTGCCTCTCACTTATCCAACAGTTTCAATTTCAATTAACCAAACTCGACTCCGAAATGCGCCGCACAATTTACACATTTTTCGTTGCCTACTTTTGTGCGCTCCCCTCGTCACTTCGTCAAAGAAGTTTTCGGCTAATGAGTTTTGTAATTATGCCAAGTTGAATATATAATTACGCCAGCTCGAATGCGCCATAACAAAGAAATAGATTATAAAGAGCAGCAAAACAAGAAGACAACAACAACAAACAGCAGCAGCAAAAAAAAAATAGAAAACAAAATAAAAAAGAAGAAATAAAGTGAACCTTTCTTATGAACATCCCCCAACTGGAGGACGAAAACAATATGATAAGATGATGATACGAAGGGCAAGAGGAAAAGAGAGAGACAAAAAGCTATGTCATTGATATTGTTTACTACAATCTTATTATTCTATATTTAGGCTGGTCTCTGCTCTGTTTTAAGACGAGTGGCATACCCAGCTTAGTCTGCTATGTTATTTATCTTATTTATACATATTTACATTCTATTTTATATTATAAATATTCATATCAATATGTTTTAAATATACAAACACTTTTCAAAGGGTCTTACACCCTCCAGTAGACCTGATTTCGATCAGTTCTTTCTATTTGCTTTCTTGGAGACTCCATACATTATACCTATTATGTTATATATTAGCATTATATTTAATATTGCCTTTCATAATACTTGTATTGTAGTTCAAGAGTTTCACATGAAGTTAATCTCCTTTTCTAAACTCATTAAACACAAACTTACTTTATTGCACTAAAATCAAAAGTCTTCTCACTCGCTCTTTCTCTATCTCTCTCTCTTTCTCTCTCCATCTTTCTCTATGTGTGTGTGTGTGTGTGTGTGAGAGTTATTCTCTTCCATTTTGGTGCTTTGTGGCCAAGCAAACTAGAAAAATATCAATGTCATTTGCAGGCCTTCGGCTACATTTTTCGAGGGTTGCTTGGCAGTGAGTTGCTGCTGCTGTTGTTGTTGTTGTTCTTACTGTATGTTATGTAATGTTAGATGTCTGTTCGTCTGGGGCACATCATTGCGGTTTCATTTGGGTTGCCCCGGCGATTTGCTACTGTGCAACGTTCTCAGGTTCATTTTGCTGCTGCTTCTGCTGCTGTTGTTGTTGTCGTTTGGCTTGTTTATTTGGCTTTGGTCTCATGGCTGTCAAACCAAGCGCATAACCGCAAAACACAAGCACACGCACAGCCACACACTCACGAACAGAGAGAGAGAGAGAGAAAGAGAGAGAGACAGGAGGAGGGGGAGGCAGAAAGAGGGAACTGAAGTTGAAGCTGGAGCTGGAACTGGAGCTGGGTCCACCCTGGCAATGGCAATTGCACATGTTTTGGGTACCACGCAGATATTTTCAATTTGTATAGCATACTTTCCAGCTGCTTCAGTTCCTGTTCCTCCTTTGATTGCGGCTCCTGCTGCAAATCTCATTTATTCACTTTAATTTTTGTCCCAGCTCCACACTCTCAGATCCACTCTCCCCTCCCCTCACCGCACTTGATGCAACCCCAATTGAGAATCCATTCGTTTTATTTCACTTCACACTCGCGCTGCGTCTTTCTTTTCTCGGTCTCTCTGTCTACCTCTCTGTCTGTCCCTTTCTTCCCCGCTAGCGTGCTGTTGTTGTTTTCTGGTGCTATTGCTGCTGCTGTGGTCATGCCCACTTGATGCGTATTTAATTAACGTTAATTGAAATTGATTTATGTATGCAGTGTGCGTACACTTCGTACCCCCATGCCGCCCTTGGCACACCCCCTCCCCTCTGCACACCATTCTGGTGTTTTTCCCCCTTTTTGGTAAGCAGCCAAAAATATGCTGCGTGAAATTTTTGCGGCAAGTTGCCGCATGTCGTCACAAACTCCCAACAACAACAACAACAACAAATTATTACGGAGCATGAACAATTTTTGCGGCTTCATAAAATTGATTAGACACAAATGGAAAATGGAATTTGGTCTTTGCGCTGCCGGCGATTTGTTCAAATTGAAATTAGCATAAAGGCTGCTTGAGAATGAGCGGAAGGTAAAGGGGGCTGAGCAAGCCGGGAATAAACTGAAAGGGTCGGAAAGTACTTATCAGTTTGATGGTTGGTTGGCCATGAAAAGCTTTTTTGGCGGGAAAATGAAGAAAGGGTTATTAAACGAGTGGTTGAATAGAAGAAATATATGCAACGGATGGTGGGTAGAAAAATAGATTAACAGATTAGTATACTAATAAATAAATATGAATTGATGAAATGATATATTATAGTAAATAGATAACTATATAAAAAGGTAAGGAGATAAATAAATGAACGGATAAATAGATGTATGAATAGATAAATAAATGTATGAATAGATAAATAAATATTTAGATACATAAAAAAGAGATGTGGAGAATTGAAGAATAATTGTAGATCTTTCTGGGCCTCTCTAAGATAAGTTGCACAGCTAATTTGGACAGTTGCTGAGTACCCAACTAATTAGTTTTCAGCCTCTCCTCTGTTCTCTTTGTATCTTTCTCTATCTCCTTCGCTTGCTCCCTCATCCTCTTCTCCAACTGTTGTTGAACAAAATCCATGCGTGGCTGCCAATTTGAGTTTTGTTGCTTTTGATGTAAAACTAATCAAATCAAGGCACAGCAGCGGCAACAGCAGCAAGAATAGGAATGGGGAAGCAGGGGGGCGGGAACAAAGAACAGGAAGAACAACTGTAAATGTAATTCCGGCCAAAAACCAAGCTGGTCCGCACATAAAATTAACGAGCAAACGCGCCGGCGGAAGTATGCGATGTGATGCTGTGATGCGATGCTATGCGATGCGATGCGTTTGCGCAATTTCCACATCATTAATTTTTTTCATTTGGCCAGCAAAGCAATTGCGGAACAGCGTAACAACTGTTTCCCCTACCATTAGCCTGACCTTTGACCCCGCCCCTGATTCCGTCTGCAACTTGGCCGGCAGCGCACCTTTTGTTGTCCGCGCATAGCGAGAAACATTAAAAGCGCTCGCAAAACACATGTGAGTTTTGCTAATGTTGTTACTGCTGCTGCTGCTGTTGTTCCTTTTGCTGTTGTTGTTGCTGCTGTTGTTGGCTTTTATGTTGATTTAATTAGAAAACGCAGGATGCGCAACTTTTGCCTGGTGTTGCCCGTTTTTATAGCATAATTTTAGGAGCAAACCCAAATCGAAACAGCTCAAGACTTTTGCCACAACAAGCAGTGAGAAAGAAAGGGGGAGAGTGAGAGGAGGAGAGAGAGAGGGAGGGAGAGAGAAAGAGAGGGAGTCAGGGAGAGAGAGAGAGAGACAATAAACCGCAAGAGGAATAACAAGGCACCTGCAGGCACTCGTAAATTAGAAACGGCATTTTATGCGCGTGCAAAACAAATGTGTTGCATACTTTTGGGCTCGTAAAAAGTTTCATTTGATGTTGCGCATAAAATCACTCATACGACCTGTTAACCAATTCCAATAGCACATGCACGCACACACACACACACGTACATACCACATGCACATACACATGTATACCTGTTCAGCTACTCATTATTAATTTATTTCCTTTTTCATCCTCTCTTTGCAGGTGAGTTTCATGAGTTTTTGTGTGCAAATGATCGGGAATGGCAGCTGAAGCTGAAATTGGATTTATTGATTGCCCCACTGTGCACTGCTTGCCTGGTTGTGTGAGCACGGTGAGCCAATGAACTGATGCTTCCGAGCTGAAGTCAGCTAAGCTTAACTGGGTGCCACAAGCACTCAACTAGAACATCTAGCTGGACATATCTTACAAACACCTATTGAAGATGTGAAGAGGTGAATAGATTAATCAAATCAACAGTACAGTTGTGCATTGCCCTGTTGTGGTAGATTCAGGGTGTTGCCGCACTGTTAAGTCTCTGTTAAAATAATTGATAGTGTCAATGGTAACCAGTAAAATAATAATATTTATGTATATATGATAAATACAGAGAGAGCAAAGTCGTATCTCATCGCAGCCAAGTTCTTTGCTTGTGAATCTTGTTCTTCATATGTTGTTTAGTGCGCATCATAAGTTATATGCTATATATACTATATAACATTTCCGCCCTCGATCATTAGCAAACTACAGAGTTGCAGAGTGAAGCAACCGTAGCTTCTTATTTTTGTTCTGTTGTTGCGCCCCCCTCGCTTGCTGTTTGGCATTTCCTAATTTCGGCAACAATGAAACGTTGTCTGGAAATTTTCCTAATTATGCGTTACCTGCACGTACGGAGCCAAGAGGATGAGAGGGGAGGAGGTATGGAGGTAGGTAGTCGAGGCAGGCTGAACAGATTTGCAAATGCTTTGCAATACGCACTGTGTTTAGAGCCCCCTGCGGAGGGAGGACGGAATCAGGTGGCTCGACTTGCTCTGGCCAAGTCAATGGACCACAAAAAAGACGAAACAAAAGCGCGCAAAATGGCGCAAAAATGTCAGAGGGGGAAAGTGGGGGACCAGAAGAGGAAAGGTGGAATGAGGAGGAAGGAAGGGGAAGAGGAACTACGCTATGTAAATTTTGTGTGCTGACAACAAACCCCAAAACTCGGCTGGCCCCGAAACAGACACACACGCGCACTCAGCTAACGTTTCTGTGATTAACAATTACAAAACAGCAGCAAAAACAGAACAGAATAAACAGGAGGAGAAGGGGCAGCAGAGGCAGAGAGAGAGAGAGAGAGACTGGGAAGGGAAGGAGAATGAGAACTGAACTGAAACGAAACGAAACCTCAGAAACGTTTTCCGTATCCAAAACCAGCAAACAATACGCCAGTTGAAGGACACACGAGCAGGGCGGGGGGGAGTTCCCTCCTTGGGTAGTAGGTGGGCGGTAGGCGGGGCTCTGCCCTGCCCTGTTCTGCCCTGGCATTTGCTGGCATTCGCTACGTGCGTTGCCATAAGCAATTTAGCTAATTTTCTACAACGACTAACGCAAAATAATCGAAGCGTAAGATAACAAAAACAGTTGAGCTTCAGTTCCTGTTTCTGCTTCTTGTTCTTCTTCTTCTGCTCCTGCTGCTTCTACTGTTTCTGTTCCTGCTGTTGTACTTGTTGTTGTTGTTGCTGTCGCTGTTCTTCTTAGGCTGCTAGGCTGCCCCTCACCCGCTGTACTCTCTGCCTTGAGCATGTCGCACAGCATCCACTTTAAAAAATAACAAAACACAAGAAACCAAAACGAAAAACGGAAATAATAATAGCAACAACGACAATGCAAGAAAAAGCATTGGCCATGCCGCAGATAAGTCCACAGTTGGTTCCACAGTCGGTTCCTGGCCAGATTTGATAGCAGATTCACGGGATTTGCTATGCGGTCTGCCCTCAAGGATATTTACAAATTGTGCTAAATGTTCGAGTTTGAGTTGCTAAAAAAACGATGCAGCCTGACTTGACTTACTACACATACACAATCAACACTGTCGTGCTAGGTAGAGTACCCCATCCTGTGTTGCATTCATGTCACAACCTAATTGTCAAGGGTGCAAAGTAGGGTATATGGAACAGGAATGCTTTACATGACAAGAACCGTATTAGTGTTGTCCTTTTAGAGATACACTTGTTTGAAATTAATATTAATAATGATTAATGACTATAACTGATTCTGATGCTACTACTAATATTATGTTAGTAACGAATACTTATTTCACTACTAGTCAAAGACTAACTACATATCCTATTAATATATGTACCTACTTACTCCTCCTCGTCTAACTAATTTAATGGTAAATGTTTCTACTTCTACGTTTGAAAATCACTCCATGGCTGCAACTGCTACCTTCTTCTAATACTACTTCTACTACTCCTAAAACTACTACTACTACTACTACTACTTAAAACACTATTGCTACTACTTCTACTACTATCTCTACAACTGATAAAAATACTTCTACTACTACCACTACAACTAGGACTACCACTTATACTACTTCTATACTATACTATACTATACTTCTACTACTACTTCTACTACGACTTCTACAACATCTTCAGTTCAACACAGATCAACCAACAACTCTTTTGATGCTCCGACCCCTACCCCACGTTGAGCAGTACCCTTGCTCTACAATGTATGGTACTTCTACTTATCTTCGCTCTTCTTCAGCTCTTCTGTCCCCTTTTTCCTCCTAAGTACGCCCCAATTGTATCCATCTAGAATATGTACTCCGACACGATCATTTGAATCTATTTGCAATATGCATTCCATACGAAATCGACGACTTCGCTTTCTATCCGAAGTGAATAAATTCAAATATTTGCTTGAGTGGCCTGCTCTTTCTTTGTTTATCCCCCGACACTTTCCCCTCGCTGTTGCTGTTGCGGAGTGCATAAGCATAACAATAAATGTAATGCCTTGTAGTGGAGTGTATGCTGCGTAGTTTGTAATAATCATCAGCATAATCATCATAATCATCATAAGCGCCATAACGTGCGGCAAGTTGACAGCTAGCTTTGTTCTCACTCACTCCCTGTCTCACTCAAACTCTTTCTCCCTCTCTGTTTCTCTCATTCTCTCCTGCGGACAGCTGTTTTAATAATCGTTGCTTTTTATGCCATTGCACATTGGCCAGCAGGCCAAGGCAGAGAAAGCGAGAGAGAGGAGGGGAGGGAGTCTGTCCAATGGAGCAGCTAAAAATCAAATTTGCCTCTGCTACAAGTATTCCCCACAGCCACACCCACTCCCGCCCCGGAGTGCTGCCCCCTGATCCTTGCCTGCCTGTTCGTGTTGCAAATGCCATTTGATTGAATTTTAAATAACGCCTCAAGACGATTCAACTTGTGGCATGGCAACGGGCAACTGGCAACTGGCTCCCAACCGAAGCAGTCGGAAACGGAAATACCATAGAAATGTACAGAAAGAGGTGCAGAAAGAGGAGGAAGAAGGGAAGAGAAACAATGCAACGAAAATGCACAAACACTGTGAACTGATTTTTGGGATTTCCCTTTCACAGTCACCCGTTCTGTCTTTCTCTCTCTGTTGCTCTCTCTCTGTCTTTTTACTCCCTTCTCGTGTGTGCAAGTGAATTAAATGAATTTCGCTAAACTCTGTCGCTCGTTGGCAAGACAAATGCGCTTATTGACTTAAAATGGCCGCGCATAAATTTCCCAGCTGACAAGCTCGGCCATGTCTCATCGTGTCTTCTTCTGCTCCCCTTCCCCTGTCCCCAACGCATATAAATTAACTGCAACTTTAGCTGCCTCTGTCTATATCTCTGCCATTCTTTCCCCTTTCTCTGTCTCAGCTTGCAGTAGATTTGCAGGCCAAGTCTCTGAAACCCGGACACGGATGCAGGCACTTTAGCTGATTACTCAGGCTGTACGCAGTTCTCAGCCTTGTGTCATGTTGTCACATTATCTCAGGGTACTCCCACAATGCAAAGATCCATGTGCCTGTTACAGGAAGTAACCTAAGCTAAAGTAACCTAATTAAAACTGGACTTATCTTTACTAACCTAACCCAAGTTAACCTTAATTTAATTAACATTAACCAAATTGAAAGCTGAACTTCAGCAGTTGATCTGTAGACTTTACTCTCTTTAAATCTTTCTGTGCAAAGATACATGTGTCTGTCACAAAAAAATAAACTGACCTAAGGTAACCTTTCTTTGTAGAAGGGAACTTACCTAATCTGCACCTTAAACTGATTTGCAGCTACATGGGATTCTTTCTCCCTATTGTCTCCCTTTCTCTTACTCTCTTTCCTCTTGCCCTTTTTATGTGCTGTACCTTTTATGCATCACTCTCCCCTTATCTCTCTCTCTCTATCTCTCTCTCTCTTTTCTCTCTCTCTCTCTCTCTCTCTCTCTCTGTCTTGCCCCTTTCTTCCACTTTGGATCCTTCTCATTTAGTTTTGCACCGCCGGCAATCACGCGTTGTAGGCACCCTCGCAACCTTTTGCATTCCCTTTATCCGCAAACTCTCTTTTTCGTTATGCGTCTCTCTCTCTCTCTTGCTCCCTCTCACTCTAGATTGCTGCTATCTCATAATTGCGTAGGCGAGTTAGTACTCATTAAAATCGTTAATCGCTGTCGCCTTTATGTGTTTGCATTCGGAGGACTTTACTTTTAACTCGAGACGAAACTGGGGAAAAAACCGATTTGCATAAATTTACGCGCTATGATAGCAGGGACACACCCCCTCTCCGCCACTCCCTCCCCCTCCCTCTATCCCTCTCTTTCTCTCTTGCCTCAGCCGTGTCTGTGCGCTGCGTGATGAAACGCTGTCGCCCGCGGGCGCTGTCCACGCCACGAACGTCAATGAAAGTAGAGAGACAGAGAGTAATAGAAAGAGAGAGGAGGGGAGTAGGGTGCCGGGCAGAGCGAGATAGCGCGTATGGCGTGCAGAAAGAAAGACACTTAATTAAAATTTTTATTACGAAAATTTTGCTTTTGTGTCGATAATTTTATGCTTATCATCATCAGCAGGAGCAGCAGCAGCCGCAGCGACGGCGGCTTCTAATTTGCAACATCAGCGCTTTGTCATGGCTCCGGTCCCTATTCCGTCTGAGCCTTCGTCTCCATCTCCAACTCCAGTCCCTGCTCAAGGTGTTTTTGCAAAAACGCACAGCGCATACAAAGACAATCGTTGCCTCATCTGGAACTCAAACCTTCTCTCCCATCCTCCTCCTTGCCCGCCACCTTTGCCCGTCGGGCGAGCACATAAAAACGGAAATTAAAAGGGAAGCCAACGCAGCAAACTGACGTCCGATTACGATTCTCCTGGTCTCCTGGTCTCATGGTCTCCTGGTCTCATGGTCTTCCACTCCTAGTCCTGTTCCTTTTTCTAGTCCCAGTCCGACTTGGATTTGGTGGTGTCCGTGGAAAACTGCTGCGATTTTCGCTTTGCTTTTGTGTATTCTTTTTGCGCGTCGCGCTGCACGCAATTTCGGACGGAAGTTTTCGCTTAATATGCAGGAAATTTCATTAAAGTTGCTACAACTTTAGCCCATCCACACCAGAAGGTGGTCCAGAGAGGCAGGCAGTACTGAAGTGAACTTCTATGACGAGGGAAAAGAGTTAAGAAGCTGACTTTGTCATTTGATCGCTCGCATTGCTGTGCTCGTCAATCTGGACATAATGATGGCTCGCTGTCAAGGTGACTAGTCCTTGTTGAAGTTTAAATTTATTTAACTATGTGCGATAGGGTGACAAAGAGCAGAGACAGTAAAGGCACTTCAAAAGATATATACCAAAACAGAAGAAAGATACTTAAATAATGTAGGAATATAATTAAACGAAGCCTTTACGAACCTTTACTTAAAGTGAATGATAAACGAACTTCTTGCTTAGGCTAAGTAATGAGAGATGTTGCTTGAAATTGTTTACACAAAATCGATTACTTTTCACTGCACATGACACAGCAACCAATGTCATTACGATGAGTTAACGTAAGTCAAAAACAGGCACTCACCATACGTCATAACAAAACCTACGCCAAGCAAGGCTGCATTTACCTAAAGCGAGCTTACGTGACAGCTTATGACGCACAGGAAGAGAGAGAGAGAGAGAGAGGGGGAAGGGGGGAGGGAGAAGAACACACTTATTGATATTTGCACAATTGATACGCAGCTGGCAGCGGGCTTTCAAGAAGTGCTGCCTACTTTGGGAGCTGCCCATCGAGGCGAACTAATGAGCCTATCACAGCTGAAGCCGAAGCCCAAGCCGAAGCCGAAGCTGATGTCGTAGACGCTGGTGTCTGGCAGCAACAATTGCCCCAATGAGTTGCTGCCACAATCAATTTGACAGGCAGCCATGTGGCAGCCAGCCGAGTCTGGCAGCTGGCCAAGTAGACTGGCCGGGAGTAACCCGCCGGAGTATCCCGGAGAGTGTCCCAGAGAGTGGCCTGGCCTGGCCTGAGTTCAGTTTCAATCTTGGTTAGGGCAAACGACACACAAAAACAACAAACAACAGCCCACATGTCAACTGCCACACACACACACACAGTAACACACAGTAACACACAGTGGAAGAGAGGGAGGGAGAGACAAGATAAAGAGAGACAGGCAGACAGCCGCAGCAGTAGAAGCTATAAAAAATTTAAGCAATGCGGCATTTTACACCTTTGCCAAGCAGACGAAGTGTATCTCAACCTGAAACAGAACCAGTAACCGAGCTGAAATTGAGGCAACCTCCCACTTGTCCCTCTCCCTTCCCCTCCCCCTCCCCCTCTCTCCCTCTCTCTCTCTCCTGGACAAAGCTGAAGCCATCAGTGCGGCAATCAAAAGCAATGATTGTTGCTCATAAAACGAAACGGTTATGTTTATCTGGCTTGCGCCCAGAGGCCGTCTAGGCCCCCCCTTTCCACCTTCCCCTTGCTCCCCCTGCCACCTTTTTGGGGCAGCCTAAGTAAAAGAAATGAGTGCGCGAAGTAAATATTTAATGGCGATACAACACAGCCCCGTCTACGACTTTGTACCCCACTGCCGTAGCCTGCACTACCCTCCCCACGCCGCCCCTGGACTGTGCGTAGCTAATGGACTCACTCGCTGTAAACTGTAACTGTTCTCGTTCTTATTGCTGTTGCCGCTCACTTTTTGAACAAGTGCAAATGTTTTTCATGGCATTTCATTTTATTTAATTTCTGTTTTATTATGATTATATTTTCAGCGTGTTTTTCCGCCTTTTCCGCAATTTCCCTTTGCCTGCGGCCGCGATTGCGACGTTTGGCTAACGAAAATTATTTAATAAAAACTTTTCACTTTGAATTATTTACTTCACTTGCTGCTAAGCTTATCTTTACGCGCTGCCAAGGCTGTGAACCGCACCTGGAATGCAGCTCGGCGTTTAGCTATGAGCGGAAGGTACTTTGAATAAATAAGTGCTGCAAATAGGTGTGTGTTGGAGAGTTCTAGTTCTTGGAACTAGTAACTGATTGATGAATACCTAATATACAAATTTAGAGTAAGCTTTGTCCGTCTATTTTATATACGACCATTTGTGTCACATTTCATGTATTTATCCTTTGCGATAGCTGCGTGCTCTGCATTTACACAGACTTAGTCGACTTGACTTGTGAGATTCGTAAAGTATATACAGAGCATTTGAATAATTAATTTAACAAACAAGAAGGTAAACCAAATTTCAATTAAAAGTCGAAAGAATAGGTTGCCAACTTAGGTTTACAACGGAAGTTTGCAGGTTAAAGGCTGCTGCTTACAGGATGAAGGTAGCAGAACGAAGCTTGCAGCTGGAGGAGCTGGCAGATAAGCCGCGTAAAAGCCACAGGAAGAGCAGCAGGAAGAAGAGCAAATGGCATGAAAATTGAAAATGAAACGTAACATGCCGCAATTCAAGAAACAAATGGATCTCCCTTCCAATGCCGATGCCGATGCCGATGTCGATGCCGAAGCCAGAGATGGCAACTGAAGCAAAGCTCCGCAGCGAGGCAGGAATAGGAATAGGAATTTGCCCACGCTGTGCAATTTCCAACTGCATCAGCAGCAGGCGGGGTGAGGTAGCCACAGGCGCGATGCGAGGAGGGGCGGAAGGGAGAGAGCGAGATAGGGAGGATGCGTCGGACGAACGTGCAGACATGTGCCGGGACAGTAAGCGATATTCAGTTAGTGTGTTTGCTCGCCATCGCCTTCGTCGTCGCCGTTGCCACTCCCACTAAGCAACTGGCCCGGGGGAAGGAGACCGGAGGCGAAGGCGACAGCTGAAGCCAGCGGGTTTGGTTCGGTTTAACTTTGGCAAACGGTTACGCAACGTTCTGTTTGTGCAGCGCGGGTGCGCCGTCGTGTGGCACGTGGCAGGCGGCGAGACAAATGGCAGCGTCCGCCCGACTGGCAACTGCCTGACAGGTGCACCAGCCATGGCCACCAAAGCGCAAACAACAACGTGCAACGCGCAACCTGCAAGTCACCAGCAAAGCACTGGCAAAACTGCGAAATAACACTGAGCAGAGCAGAGCAGCTCTTCGCGTTTTTTCTCTCGCATTTACATAAAGCAAATGAACCTGAAATGGAAGATGGGCCACTGCAGCTGGAAGCTGTAAAAAATGCATGTACACAGAGAAGAAGAGAGAGAGGGGGAGAGAGAGAGAGTGCAAACTGATTGTAGTCGACTGGTGAATACCCTGTGGGATCTATTCTTGGCAACAAGGTTCTTAGACTACAAGGATACAATGCGATTACTTCTTCTAACCCTGCAGGACCTGTTTGATCGGCTTCGACAAAGGCTCCACCAAGTAATTAGTGCCTAATTATTTCATTTTATTTCATTAATATATACAAGTATGTATATGTATATGTAGATAACATAATAATAATTGTAAGAAAGCAATTCTGGATAGATTAAAGTGCTTGCAGGTTTGCTAATCGCATTGTGTTTTATAAAAATTATAATAAGTGAAGTTTCCCTCGCTAAATTAAAAAATAAATAAATAAACAATAAAAATAAATATTTATCACACAAAGAACAAAAAGAAAACCAGAAGTTTTATATTGTAAAAGAAAATATTCATTTTGTTCTCTGTTCTTTCTCGCGTCCCTTTGAACCCATACATCGAGTACCCATTTATCTAAAGTTATATATTGATATTGATTGATTGTTAACAGTATAGCCATAGCCCTGTCCTCATAAATATATTTGTAGTGTGTGGGATAAGAATTAAATGCATAATCAACAGTTAATCATGCGTAAAAGATTTACCGAACTCTTATTGCTAGAGATATTTAAATTTATTGATTGGAAAAGTTTATTTATGAGAGATAATTGCTGTGAGTACTATAAATAATCTGTATATACCTATTATTCCAATGGCAACTATATGTCATGTCAATAGAAAACTGAATCTATCTATATATATGTATGTATATGTATTTATGCGACCAAAACTATAATTGATTTTATAGAAAAACTTTTATGTCGACCTGTCATTCCGATTGGAGTTATTCCTACACAAGTAAACTACCCTGTGAACTTCTCCTATGCATTTACAATGGATACGCATTTTTATATATGTATATATATATGCTTTGTATGTATATATATGAGGCACGCAGCTTGCTGCATTTGCCTTGACCAAAAAGGTAAATACTTCAATTTGCGCAAAATGTTGTCAGGTGAACTAGGGGCGGGGGAAGTGTGTGTGTATATAGAGTATGTGTGTGTGTGTGTGTGCTCGCTGTGTGGGTCAGTTAAAAAATGTAAGATAAATATGGCTCATTCGTGTATTTGCCACAGACATTGCCCACACAGCAGGACCAGGAGCAGCTCCAGCTTCAGCTCCAACTCCAGCTCCAAAGCCACAGCCAGCGTCAGGGCAATACAAAGTGAAATGGAAAATTGCAAAAGAAATTGAAAAGTTTACCCACACACACACTCCACTCCTCCCCCCCCCACACACACACACTGGCAAGCACACTCACATAGACACACCCCCTTAATGAAGCTGTCCGTTTGCGGTTGTTGCTGCTTCTGCTTTCTGCTCTTGCCGGACTCGGTTCGGTTCATTCCTGGGCTTTAAGCTGGACCATAGTCTCATGTTTGCCCAGCGCAGTACCCAGTGCTTGTTACACTCAAGTATCGCATTTCAGGTGGTCACTAAACCCTCTCCCCCTCCACCCCCGTGCCGGAAAAGAGGATCAAACGTCAAAGAGCCGAAAAAAACTAGCAAAATAGATGAAGTATTAGATAACATATGTGTGTTTCTATCCCAGTCTATGTGTGTGAGTGTGTGTAATGCAGTTGACTGTATTGCTATAAAAATACCATAAATATGAGTCTTACGTAACGCTAACCCTTACGTATTAGAATTTGATTATTTGTGGCCCCGAAAGTTACAAATTGTTCTTTAAATTGGATTTTATTGATTTGAACTGCAAATCAACTAGCTGCAAAGTCTGTCTCTGGCACATGTTCGACTGTGAGATACCCTTTACAGGTTGAGCTACTCTACCTAACCTCAAAAAGAGACTATGCGATAAACTTGTTGTAATTATAAGGAAATAATTTGTTCACTTTGCTATACCAAATCCCTTTAAAATTAAAGGGTATTTAAAGGTATATCAGTGCATCTGCAGGTGAGAGTAATATTTCAACAATTAGATGTGTTTGCAGCTCAATTCAGTCACCTTTCGACTACCTTGCAAAGCCTTTTGGGATAGCTTTAATTGCTCACTTTGTCTCTCTCTCTCTTTCTCTCTCTCTCTGTCTGTCTCTATCCCTTTTACACTCTGCTCCTTTGCACAAAGCTTACAAAGTGGCTTATCTGCAGGGTATTAGGCGAGCAAAGCTGAAGACACGCTCCGCCAGCAAGGGTAGCATCAAAGAGACAATTCCAATTCCGAATTCAAATTGGTAGCGACTTGCGCCGAGGGACTCGCTCGAGACTCAGAGACTCAGAGGCTCGTCAGGTGCTCGGCTGCCTTGCTGTGTTGCTGCCTCGGTGCGGCGTTTAGGAGCTTAAAGAGCGGCATCCTTTGCGAGTTGTATTGACAGCTGTTGTCGTCGCCCTCGTCAAGAGCTCATTTCCATTACTTATCCGCCCCGTTGGCGCGCCAAATGCTAATGCCAATACAAAGGGGGAGTAAAAATAAAACACAACAGACACAGAAAGCGAAACAGCAACGGCAACAACAACAGAAAGAGAAAGAGAAAACGAAACATTTCAATGTGTTGCATTTTACTTGTGTTGTTTATCTTTTTTTTCGCTTGCTTCCTTTTTAATTAAAAGAAATTAAAATGTAAATTTGCGCTATGAACATTTCTCCTGTTGCTTTGTGTCTGCGTGCGTGTGTGTGTGTGTGTGTGTGTGTGTGTGTGTGTGTGTTGTTTATGTGCTAGAGTGTTATTAAAAAAACACGTCGACAAGTGGAGACAGCGCACAGAACTCAAAAATAAACCAAAGTACAAATGTAAACAACAATTAAACGTTCGCTAAGCAAACAATGCCCCACCTTGTGGCAGACACACGAATACACAAGGGTGTGCCATGCGGCATGTGCCATGTGGCAGGGGAGCACGCAAAACTGGGTGTATCCAAGAAATATATCAAATTTAAAACAAATTTCAACTTCAATTGCCAGAGTCGAAGAAACATGGCAACTTTTATGACTGTTGCTTGAGGAATTACTGGAAGCGTATGGAAGAAGGCAATTAAGGAATCTGTAAAGAGATATAATGAATAGGTAGGAATTGGAAGATATATAGAAAGGTTGCTTTGAATGATTAGAAATGTAGATGTATCATTGAAAGAAGAAGATTTTCTTATTATCCTAAGAATGTATATTGAAGAAATATACAAGGAATGTGAAGCAAGTCTAAGGCAGAATGGGGACAGGATTGAAGAAGAGACAAAATTTGAGAGTATGAAACAATTAAAGGTCGATAGACATCCAAGAAGATAGTTTAAAAGCAAAAGAAATATATAAGAAACTTAAAAAAAGATATTGAATTATATAGAATCTGCAATAGTTAAAAGACTGATATATAAGATAAACCTGCAATTCAAATATAAGACAAATATGTAGTAAATGTATTTAAGCAGATTATAAACTAACTAGTTCGCTATTAAATGTGGTACCTCTGCGTGATAATCTGGGCAACAGATTAACAGACATCACAGATCTGCTTCTGCTTGTGCTTCGGCTCGGCTCCAAAAACCACTTGTCAGCTGTCCAAGTCACTAACTACTGCAAGTGTTCTGCTGGCAGTGAGAAAGACCGTGCAGACTGTGGCCGTGGCGAGTCAGTTGTTGCCCAACGACCGCTCGATGTTGGCGCTCTTGAAGTTCTGCTGCCTCTGGAGCGGCGCTGGCCTAGTGTCTCGTCCACGTTCGTCCAAGCCGCTGGAGGGATTACCCGCGGCAGGAGCGAGCTGCGATGAGCGACCCATCTCCTGGGTGCCAGTGCGGGATATGGGCGTCCATGTGGCACCGCTGACAAGGCAACCAATGCGGCAGTTCTACTGCACACCCCCTGTGCATGCACCGCACTTGGATCCCGCCGAGTCCTTGGAGGAACTTGTGTTTAAATTGGACATGAGTCTGGACTTCAATCCCTATGACGTGCGCTTCAATGTGGAGTTGAATGAATAAATTCCTCAAAGATATATCTCAATTTCGCATAGTTCTTCTGATTTGTTTCATTCCACTACATTTCCGATCTATTTTCTTCGAATATCTCAAAAATTCGTTCCATTCCAAGTTCTCTTTTCGAAGTTCTGTTTGAATACCAATTCCATTTGTTTCACGTTCGCCAATCTCGCCAGAACTTGAGCATCGATTTGCACTTCAATTTCATTTTAAGTGCTCTCACGCTTCCGCTTCGATTCAGCTGTTTCTCTCCTTCATTCCATTCTCAATTTCCAGTTCCAAATTGTTGCTCGTATGTAGAAAAGTTTGTCAATCTCTTCTCCACTCTCTCTCTCTCTCTCTCTCTCTCTGCTGCACCCCCTCGCTCTGCCTATTTGCGCGTAGCAAATCCAATCAGAAGCGTTTTTCTTTCTCCTTCCTCGTATGGAAACATTCTCATTCCGTGTTTCCCCTTCCCCCCTGCCCGTTCCGCGTTCCATTTCCCTTCAACTTGGCATTGCCATTGCAATTGCAGTCCAGGTGCGGGTTCTTAACTTATTTGGTGTTACTTTGCGGTATCATTAACCTTTAAACTTGGACGCCAGCGAGCGGGTTCGACACGACGCACTGTAAACTTTTGCACTCGCCAAAGTTTTGTGCGAGGCGCAAAGTTTTTGCAGTCAGTGTCGCCCGCTCACACCCGCAAGCAGAACGTACAATTTTTAACTTTATTTTCGATTTTCGTTTGCCGCAAAAATTGTATTTGTTGCGGCCAAGGATCGGGTGAAAGGAAGGGGAGGGGATGGCTGAAGGGGAGGCGTTGGCGAAACTTAATTTGCGCCAAAAAACTTTTGCCGCGCTTTCAGCTTGCTGTACACAGCACCCTTCCCTCTCCCCTTTGCTTGTCTTGTTGCCTGCCCCCTTTCGACTGGCTTCCTTTTTTAGTGCAATCAAGCGGAAATTGATACGTCACCGCCAGGCCAAGCCGAAAGCGGGAAAAGAGTTGTGCACATGGGAGAGGGGGAGAGGAGAGTGGCAGGGGGAGAATGCCACACAAAAGTGTTGCCAAATTGTTGCAAATAAAATGGCTGATATGGAAATTTTATGCGCAAGTTTTTCACGCCGCACACTCTAATAGAATGAAGGAAAGAGAAAGAGAAGAGAAGGTAAGACAGATGGGTAGGGATAGAGGTGTGCAAGTGAGGTGTGCAGCTGAGGTGTGCCAGTGAGGTGCGAGCAGTGTCCTTGGTATTTAACACTGGCAACTGCGTGCCACACTCGCCAAGAGAGAGAGAGAACAAACACAAGCTCAGGCGGCGCATAAATTGCCTCTGCCTCTCCCTTTGCCGCTGCCCCTGCCTCGCTCGACTGTTCCAAGATGCCGGAAATGCTTGCCGGAAGTGGCTGGCAAAAGTGGCAGCAACAGCAGCTGCAATGCAACACCCGCTCACACCCGCACTTGCAACACTCAAGTAATAATCTTTAAAGCACGAAAGAGAGGGAGAGAAAGCGAGCAGAGGGAGAGCGAAATAAAGGTCAGCAGCTGCAAATTTCTTGTGTCATTTCCATTGTTTCTTGGCATTCGATGGCAATTTGCAGCATTCCAGCCTCTCTCAACTGTAGAAGGTTACCCAATGCATTCCAATTTCTGGTCAACTCAGCCGGAAAACTCATGATAACGTATCGAGTGAGAGCAAGGAACACACCTAAAGGGACATTTATCATGTGTGTAGACCATGTGCAGATCTGTAAGGGGCCTCAAAGCAAGAACAGTTAGGTATAGTTTTATAATAAACCTCTTGAGGTTAAAGCAGCCTAAGAGGGACTTCGATTGTCAATTGGTATTTGGTCCGGGTCTAATGTTCGGATCTTTGTCTGTTCTCATCTCAAATACTTCCTAATAGTGCTCCTTCCCTATGCAGCAGATTAGCTCTAAGGCTCTTTCATTTTTTCTATAGAACTTATCCTTAAAGTATCAGAATTTTGCTCTCTTCATGTACTATTTCTATTTAGAACCTACTTCAATCTACCAAATTATTGTTAAAACTTGCAGCATTTAGCAAGGAATTCCCTGCAAATGTTTGCGATTCACTAAGTGCGATATCTGCTAGAAAAACAAAACTAAAGTTATACAAAATACGAGTCAGATATCACAATATTCATTTCTTTTAGATGACATTTCCTGTAGATTCTTAAAAGAAAAAAAGTAAGAAAAAACCAAAGCCAATTGTATAAGATTCCTTGTTTGGAACGAGCGCATACAAGGTGCACGCCGAGCTGGGCGCAACATGATCAAATTTAAGTTTGGCCATCAATGGGGCTTACGAGGCACCAGCGCCGGGAGAAACTATGCTGTGTGGCCCCAGAGGCGGGGCCCAGCTGTGGCGCTGCCACTTCAGAATGCCCATCAATTTGAAACTTAATCTTGCCGCACAAATAAGCCGCGCCAAAAGTTAAGACCTGAAGCTGGCGTTGTTGCCGGGGCTGGCCAACAAATGACTTGAAGGTGGGGCTGCACGAACAGCAGGAGGAGGGGCAGGAGAAGCAGCAGAAGCTGCTGAGTCCTGCAACTGGAAACTGGGAGTAGCGGTATTGTATGCAAACAATTTACAGCGCAAAGGGAGGACAAAAGGGAAAGCGAGGGGGGAGAATGATAGGCAGTGTTAGCAAGTGAGCGAGAGAGAGTGGGAGAGTGGGAGAGAAAGGGCAAGAGAAATATGTAGACAAAGCGAAGGCGGACGAAAAAATGAGATTGAGTTGAGCAGAATGAGCTGAATGAGCATGAAAAACTAGGCGCCGTCTCATGCATAAAACTCAAAATGAAAACAAGCAAAGAAAGCTACAGTCAAGCTTGCTCGACTCTCAGGTACCCTACGTTTAACTTGGCAACACTGACAAGTAGCTCTCAGCTCTGACAACAAGTTGTATCTTTCGTGTATCACATTGACTAAGGCAAATGTCCGTTTTGTAGGGACGGTGGGGGCGTGGCACTCTATATTTGAACTGACCTTTATCTGTGCAATGTTTGCTGGAACTATCATGCCAAGTTTGTTTTCTCTACTCCCTATAATGCCTGAGCTATGTGCGCTCACACAGACAGCGAGACTACAACACGAGTGCATACTCCTCTAAGTTTGCCTGTTACATATATTAATATACAGTTTTTTGACCATTCTCAATGGTCGAGGGGTATTATGAAAATGAAATACAAGGCGCAGCACCGAAAAAAGAAATACGGAACAGCAGCAACAATGGAAAGAAGGCAACGCAACAATGAGGAGAGGAAAAAAACAGCAACAGCAGCAGCAGGACAAAGCGGAGAATGGAAATTCGTGTGTGTGTGTGTGTGTGTGCGTGGAGCGGCGCAATAGATGGACAGACCCATCAGGGATAATTGAAATTCGCCGCAACGTAGAAACTGCGTCTGAACGTTCCGTGGGGCGCTATTCGAGGGGTGGAAAAACTATAGCATACTTGCAGGCGCCAAATAGCACGCAGATTTTGGTTGGCAGAGCAGAGCTTTACTTGGTCATCTAGCAAGGATTTGCGGGGCTCATTAATCGCTCCACTCTCCTCTCTGCGCTCTCCTTTCTCATAAAATGTGCAGCTACCCTATATAATAATAAATGCCCTGTAAAAAAGTGATGAAGAACTAACTTTAAAACTTTATATGTATATTTCGTAAAGCAAAGTACAGTTAATAATATAATCATGAATCATAAATCTAGTTTAGCTTCGAGCAACTGCTGCCAATGGTTAAGCTCGAGTTCATATACAGGGTATGCAAGTATCAAGCCCGAACACAAGTCTCTGTTTTTTCAGCTTTAACTTGAGTTTCGTTTCTTTGCCTTCCTCTGGACTTGCGGCAACTTGAGGTATAATTCTTGCTGCACAATCTGAAGTGGACAAGTTCAAGTGGCGTTTGCTGTGTGGCAGAAAAATATTATTGCATACTCTGCGGGATGGGGCGGCATTGAACTTTGAGTGGCAATTACCAGAGAGGCTGCCACTTGAGGCAAGTCCACGGCAAACGGACTGCTACAATTAAGTTAATTAGTGAGCGAAATAAAAAGAGGCTAAGGCAGGCACAAAAAACAGGCACATTAACTACCTTAAACGCTGGCTCTACCTGGCTCGGCCACAGCACCCACACCCACACCTCTCCCTCGCCCTCCAGCTCTCCCTCTACCACTCACGCAGTCCATTAACAGTAGCTCCCCCCTTGCCCCACGTGGCCGTTGTCTGTTTTCTCATGTCTGTTTTGTGTTTTGTGCTTTCTGTTGTGTGTTTTGTCTTGTGCTTCTTGTCTGCCTTCTGTTTTGGCTGCTCTCCGTGCGCAATTAACTTGATTGCGCCTATAAATATGCAGCACTTGGCTGTGATTATTGCACGCGCGCGTCTTTTCATTTGCCCCGCCTTTATACTGCCCCACTCTCACTTCACCTGCCCTGCCCGTTACTTCACACTGTCTGTGCGTATTTTGCATGGGCCTCCTCTAAGCCTAAAAGTATGCACTAATTGCTATTCTTGCCGTCTGATTGCGTCCGCCACAAAGAACCTTTCTCCCTCTCTCTCTTTCTATACCTCTACATCTCTCTGTGTCTCTCTTTCTTTCATCATCTTCCCTCGCTCGCTTCTCCTCTTAACACTTTTCGTCCCTGCAAGCGGCAAATTGTCCCCCTGTCCCCCCTCCATCTCTTCTTATTCTTGCATATTTATGCTGCCTCTTGTCTTGTTTTGAGTTGTCTTTTGCTTAAGTGGTTTTTATGCCGAATTTATCTAGCTTAAGACATTTTCATTTCTCTCCTTTTTATTTTCTTTTCTTTTCTTTATTTTCCAACTTTCCATCTTCACTTCCATTCTCCATTTTCATTTGCATATCTCGCCGCCTTTTCTTTATTTGCTTGTTTTTTATTTTTATATTTTTATATATTTGGAAGCGAAGAATCCATACAATGCAAAACGTATCATAACAGCGCAGTTAATAGTAAATATAAAAACCAAACCTCGCACTAAGCATGAGAGGACTTACGAGTTTGTTTCATATTTCTAGTGGGCCTTTAAGTTTGTCCAATTGTTTTGGCGAAACCCTTCCTTTTTAATCTCCTTAGAGGCCTAGCAGGGAGTAAGCGTCTAGCAAGCATACTTTGGTGTCGTCTAAGTCTATCTCTATATCTGCTGGTGTGCCTGGAGATCTGCTCTTCCACTGTATGGAGATTCAGATCACGGTGCAAGGTAGTGCCACGCACATAGAATGGGCAGTCTGTAATTGCACGCATGGCACGATTTTGCAAAACCTGTATGCGCTTGTAATTGGATTTTGCAGAAATACCCCAGACCTGTATTCCGTACAGCCAGATCGGGGCTATGCAGTGGACGTAGACTGCTCTTTTGGCTCTCAGTGACATGGTACTTTTCCTGTTTATCAGCCAACGCAGTTGTTGCATCCTTTGATAGCATCTCCGAGCCGTAGCTTTCAGGTGTGGGCCGAAAGTCAGACGTTTATCAAGGGTAATCCCAAGGTACTTAGCCTGTAAAGGCTGATCTAGAATTACACCTTCCAATTCTATGGGTGCAGTAATTGGAATTAAGGTCTTCAAAGTGAAGCAGGGATTGGTGGTCTTTTGTGGATTGACCTTTAAATTCCATCTTTTGCACCATGCAGCCAGTGTGGTGAGGTACTCTTGTAGACCCCGTGCTGCCTCGTTGCGACAATTAGAGCTGTACAACAGTGCGATGTCATCAGCGTACGTAGCAAGTAGGGCCTTCCTGGGATCTACCATATGATAGGTATTTGGACAGGGAAGATCTGCAGTAAATACTGAGTAGAGCAGCGGTCCCAGTACGCTGCCCTGCGGAACTCCAGCCCTCATAACGCAGGGAGTCGAATAGGTGTTTCTGACCCTGACCATGAATTTCCGATCTTCCAAGTATGATCTTAGAACTCCATAATATGGTGCTGGGAATAAGTTTTTAATTTTGCTTAGAAGGCCGTCATGCCAGACCCTATCGAATGCCTGTTGCATGTCAATGAACACAGCATTACAGTATTCCAAATCATCAAAGGCCTGTAGGATGTGTTTTGTCAATCTGTGTACTTGCTCCACAGTGCTGTGTCCCTTACGAAATCCAAACTGATGATCCGGCAGGATACGACGCTCGTTAATAATGTCACCTAATCTGTTGGCAATCAGTCGTTCCCAAACCTTAGATAGCGAAGATAAGAGACTTATGGGTCGGTACGATTCAGGGCTCTCTTCTGGTTTACCGGGCTTATGTATCATTAAGATTGCAGCCAATTTCCACTGCTTTGGGAAAAACTGCACCCTGAATATGGCATTGTATATCAGCGCCAAGTAGATAATTGCTCGAACAGGTAGTGCTTTTAATGTGACATTGCAAATATTGTCGATGCCAGGAGACTTCTTTATCGGGAGAGATTTGATAACTTCAGCAATTTCCTCAACCCTAATGGGCCTAATGGGTAGTGACATTTGGAGAGGTGTCTCTAGGCTATCAAGCGTCTCTTGATACTGCTCCGTTGTAGCGAATTGGAAATGGGTGAACCTAGTCTCCAGATGATGTGCAAAACAATTAGCCTGCTCCTCTTCATTTTTAGCAAGTTCACCTCCCGGACACCTTATAGGAACCTGTCTAAACGGTTGTCTTTTAAGGGACTTGGTGCATTTCCAAAGCGAGTATCCAGCATCCACTGTGTAGTCCATATTAGCTAGTTTCTGCTCAAAAAAGTTGCTTCGAAGTTCTCTTAAGACTTCTCGTAGTTGCTTTGCAGCACGGTTCCATAAAAATCGGTCCCAGGGGTCTTGAGATCGGATTGCTCGCCTTCGCAGTCTTCTTTTCAGTGTCAGAAGCTCTCTAGCCTCTCTTGACAAGACTATCCCATAGGTGGTGCCTGTCCAAGGGACAGAAGGCGTAGAGACAGCGGCAGCACTGTGAATGCTTTCTGTTAGGTTGTCAACAGCCATTTCAATTTCCTCACCAGAATTAAGCGTGGTGTTTAGCGAAATAAGACTCTCCAAATGTTGGCTAAAGGCAAGCAGGTCAGTGTGTTTGGTGACTAGCCTGGGACTTGGATTGACATGAGTACTATCTGTCTCAATGCTAATGATCAGAGGCAAGTGATCAGAATCCAAGTCCCAGCTTTGTGTTATAGTTGCTAGGTGATCTGGTATACCATGATACACTGCAAAGTCTATGCAGGAAGGCGTATGGCTGGACACATATGGATACCTGGTTGGAGAACCAGTTGCGAGGATCTTAGCTCCAGTCACGGACATGGCTTCTGCTAGTTCCCGCCCGCGAGGTGAATTGTAAGTGTCGCCCCAAAGCCAGTGGCGGGCATTCCAGTCGCCACCAACCAAATACCTTTGGCCGCAGGCGCGTATTATGTCAGTAAACTGTCTTTCCTCGATTCTAGTACTTGGGGAACAGTAGATGGCGCAGAACTGCACGTCCCCCAGTCCTGTGGCTACTTTTACTGATGACAATTGTATGTGGGGTGTCTCAATGACCCATTGTGGAAAATGGCGAAGGGTACTCTTCACCAATACCGCTGCACCTCCAACACCGTGATTATGACGCGATGGTTTGTACGCAGGATAGAACGTATATCCAAATATCTTCACTGTTTCTCCTCGGTTCAGCCTTATCTCATTTAAGAGAAGAATATCGACGCTGTTGCTGTGCGCGAAGAGCTCTATTTCTTTGGCTTTGCAAGAAATGCCATTGGCATTCCAGATAAGAACCTTAAGGTGGTTCATTGTGAGGCCGAAACGTTGTCATGAGACTGGTGATTAGCTCCAGCCCATTGATTTATATTATTAGCCATTTCAAAAACTATATTTTCAAGCTTTTCTAAGCGCTGGTTAGTTTGTTTGTTTTGCCGTTGCTGTTCCTGTTGTTGCTGTTGAAGCCACATGAGAAATTGCTGTTGCTGCTGTTGTTGGAGCTGTTGTTGCCATTGCTGAAATTGTTGTTGTTGTTGCTGCAGAAGCGATTGAACATCAAGAAATCTGTGCTGTTGATTACAGTCTTCTCGTTGTTGCAGTGAATGTTGAGTCTGTATTGAATTTCCTTTTGCTATTGCAGCGTAGGACATCCCTGTATTGCCATTGGCACTGTATGAAGGTTGCTGTGGCCGCTCCTGTATTTGCGGTTGCTGAAAGTTGTGATTTGATGCTGATTTTCTAGCCTTATAGCTACGGGCCATTTGCAAGGTAGGAAACTGATCCGGGTCTCTACCATTTGTAGTGGGATTAGAATTGTCTACATGGGACATTACAGAGAAGCGATTCGACCTGGTTGCATTTTTCACGCTCTTGGAGTTTCCCATTGACCGGCGAAGATAGTTTTGATACCATTCACAGCCTTTATAGCTGGCCATGTGATCTCCTCCACAGTGGAAGCAGGTAGGCTGCGCTTCAGGGGAACGTCCACATTGTGTAGTGGCATGATCTTCTCCACACCTGGCGCAATTTGGGTGCCGGCGGCAGTATTTGGCTGTGTGCCCATACTGTTGGCACCGATGACATTGTGCAATTTCCGTCGCTTTACGCATCTTTTCAATCTTCACCATCTGGCGGCAAAGATGCTTAATCTTATAAATTTCATTAATTTCGGCACAGGGCTTAATATTGATGAAAAAAATATTGAGTTTTTCCTTATTAGACTTAGATGTAGGATTATGAATATGAAGAACATCGTACCCAACTGCCTTCAAGCTATCTACAATATCTCTGTTTAGGGTGCTGTGATGTAGACCTCTAACTACAATTCTATGCGGTTTTTCCGTTTGAATTTGGTATGTGTGATATTCAATACCTACTCCTTCAAAATGGTTAACAATTGCCCTGTAGGTATCGCTATCCTTGGCAAAGATTCTGGTCGTTTCACCTTGATTAGCCTTGGCCGTAACGTTATCCAGATTGGCAACCTCTTTTATGAGTTCAAAAAGGTCATTTAAGTCGCTGACATTTACAACTATTTGTGGTGGTTTTGGGCCCTTAGGCTGTATGTCCCTGTTAATTGCACCGTCTTCAAAATTGTGGACAGGGGCAGAGAGGTCGGCGAGTTCCGGCTCACCTGCAGTCGGATTAGTAGACGAAATTCCTTCACTGACTTCATGATCTATGTCCATATCCAGCACTGCAAATCTGTTTTCAGATTGCGTTATTTCTTTATTGGTGATGGTCGATGGTGAAAGCAGAATTTTTTCTCTGCTTACGCGCTTGGGACTAGAAGTGGGTGACAAAGATATCGGATTCTTTTTTCTTTTAATCATTCGTAGCTTTTGGGCATTCAGCAGTCTATTAGCAGCATCGCTGGTCGTTGACTCTTCAGCGGTGCCAGTGGACTTTGTTATTAATGAACGTATTTCTGCAGGGCTTGCACCAGCTATTTTTCTCATCTCAACTAGTTTTTCACTAGAGAGGCTTGATGTTTTAGTCTCCATTGTAACAAGAATTTCAGCCTCTCGCTTGCGCAAAGCGCAGTGGCTAAAGATATTGTGCAGGTGCACAATTAAAAATAGGCTTGAGAATCGCGAATTACCAAAAGCGAGAAAATAAAATAAAAATTTTATTTATCACACGTGACAGCAAAGGCGAGCTCTACTCACAAAGTTCAATATTTGCTTGTTACATTCCAATTCATTTTCATCTCAAATATTTTTTATAGTGCGAATATTAATTACAAGTATTTTCGTATTTATTCATATTATAAAATGACTTTATATTTAATCGATTTAGTCTATTAATTGTTCATTTGATTTCATTCATTTGATTTCATTCCATTTAAAAATGTTACTTTAAATGAAACCAATATGTTTCATTCCACTTAACATATTTTTTATACGATTTTCTCTAGTTTTTTCCTTACTCATCCTCCTTCTGTTTCATTCAAGATCCAATCCGTTTTATTCCACATCAAAGAGACTAAATGAAAAATCAATTACCCAATTTTAATTGGAAATTTGGTTCCGCTTGTTTCATTTCCCATGCGTTCCTTATCAGCCCCAGGCCAATAATCGAGCTACTGTCGTTTCAAGCTGGCTCTGCATTTTGTGTTTCTTCTTCAGTTCCTGCTCTCCTTCTTTCTCTCTCTTTCTAATGCTACTCTGTCTGCACCTCCTTCTAATCCTCCTCCTGCTGCTTATCTTACCCAGTTCCTGATTCTTCTCTTCCTACCTCTCTTCTTGCTCTCCTCTATGTTCCCGCACCTTCTTCCCATCTCCCAGATCCTTCCCCTGCTCCTCCTCCTGCTCCTGTGCCGACAATCGGCTTAGTCTTTTGCCCTGCCGCGGGCCAAGCAAACTAAAAATGGGCGTGACAGCAGACTAACTAGCAGCAGCCGCAGCCGCAGCAGCAGAAGGCACTGTTACTCCTTTTCTTGGCTGCTACTCCGTCTGCCCCGCCTACCCTTCCCCCCGCTCATCCAACCTCATTCGTTTCCCCCTTGGCAGCTGTCTTTTGTCTGCTGTCTGTCATCCCGTTCGTCTGGCTGCCGTTGTTAATCTTTAACCTGAGTTCTAATCCGTGCGTCATGATTGAAAGCAGCTGCAGAGCGTGTTGCGTGTTGCGTGTTCCGCCTCCTTTCACGTAAAGCATAGAGGAGGTTGAGGGGGTGGGGTGAAGGCGTGTTGCACGATGTCTTATGCGTTGCTTGAATGTGGAAACGATGAGCGGCAAACGCGGCGCATGATGAACACATTGACGAGAGGATTGTCATTGTTGTTGTTCTTCTTCTCTCTTGTTGTTGTTGTTGTTGTTGCCGGTGCTGGTGGAGCTAATCTGATTGCCATGATGTACTTGCCTCATGCCAATTTGTGTCAATTTGCTGAAGTTTTGCGCGCGCTGCACTGCGTCACTTAAGCAGCGCCGTGTGGCAACTTTAAAGTTGCCACAAAGTTCGCCTTAAGCGTTTTATGCGCTGCCATTAAACGCTTCCGGCCAGGGGGGCACAGGTGGCACAAGGCGCTGGGGCGCATCTAATTAGCCTCAGCTCAGTTTTGCTGCGACCCAATCAAGTTGCAAGCTGCACCTGGCGTCGCCCTTGCCACAGTTGCATAATGAGCGCGCACTGCGTGCGCTGCCTTTCCAAGTGTCTTCGCCTGCTGCCTCTGTTGTTGTTGTTTCTCTTCTTGTCTGTGTATGTGTGTGTGTGTGTGTGCTTTGAGCGGGTTAATGAGGCTGAGGAACCTTAACCCATGTTAGCCTACTTTTCGCCCGCGGCGTGTGGTTTTTTTTTTGCCGCTTCATACTTGACCCAAAGCAAGCTGAAGTGCACCGAAAACAGGCCGAATACATGAACACATGTATGTAGAATATATGAATACCACATATATATACACTTTATATATAGTTGCGGCCTTCGTGCAATTGACACCAACTGCCAGCGGGCAACACTTTGTTGCATGCCAAAATGGCAAAATGTTTGCGCATAGAACATGAAATTATAATGAAAACCAAACCATGTTTCCTTTTTCCCATTTGTCGCAGTTGTGAAATGCAACCAACTGCGGTACAGACGAGTATTAAAATGTGTGTATATATAGTATAATTATACACATATTTATACATGTGTGCGTATGCATATTGAGAGGCGATGCAAAAATTTTGTTTGTTTGCTGCAAAACTTTTATGGCAGCCCAAGGGCGATTTAATATTAATATGTTGTGAGAGCTTTGACTAAATTTTATAAGTATTCGATTTCTTTTTTGTTTTTCTTAAACTTAATAAAGACATACGGGGTATCTGAGAACCCCTTTGTCACCTTGGTCGCTATAATTCAGCCCATGCAGGCGCGCCGGAAAAAAAAAATGTCTTTATTATTTTCATTTGAATTTCAATTACACCATATGACCATATCTTAGAAGTGTAGTGTACTCCCAAGTTTTGATTGTATTGTTCTCCTCTTGTTGCCGCTAACCAACCGAACCTCAATTGATGACGATGGCCTTGAGATCGGGGGGCTTCTCTTTCTTTATGAAGTGTGGAAAACACATCCATAGCGCGCCCATAACATCCATGCCTTCCCCCGGGATTCGAACCCGGAACCCCTGTAAAGGTGACATTTGTGAGTCGGAAGCCCAGACAACTCAGCTACAGGGGTCGGCAGGGTTCGAGTAATATGTCATGTTGATAAATATACTCTGTCAGCAGTTAGACAGGCAGAAAGAGAAACAAACATACAGACAATATTCTCTATATATCCAGAAAAATACGTTGAAACTCCTCTAAAATCTGATTTTATGCGCAGCTCAATAAATAATGCTCATTCCTTAATTATAAAACCATAATAAATAATGTACAACGACGCTAAGTACATCTAATACGCGCACAGTAATAAACTATCAAATAATGATTTTGCCATCGTGCAGTGCAAACACTGTGTGCACCACGCGGCGTATGTGCAATGTTCTCTCCGCTTCTCTAATTAAAATTGCCATAACTTGACGGTGGCGACAGAGAGACGCGACGCGACGCGAGCCGAGTTTAAAACAAATAAAAAGCGCACGTGCTACGCGTCATTTGCAGTTGGTTTTTCATCGAGCCACGCCTCCCACTCGCGCCCATTTGTATGCGTATCCCTCTGCCGCTGCCCTCTTCTTCAGATTTCCATTCGCAATTTGAAATTGTAAGCAGCTGTTGCCAGTGGGGAAACAAAGAGCAGTGGAGGCGTTGATATGGAGAAGGGGACGAGGGGGGATGGGAGAAGGGAGAAGGGAAAGCCAGGTTGCATTATGCAAATGTGTTAGCCATTCGATTTGATGGGCGCACTCATAAATGTAATTATATAATGCACTCGGCGCTCTACTAAAATGCATTCGATCTGTGAGGCGCGAATTGCACACTCCATAAGGAGATGTGGCAGCGAGAGAGAGAGAGAGAGAGGGAAGAGAAGGATAGAGCGAGGGAGGGAGTGTAAAAAAGAGATTAACATAAATGCATTTATTTATGTTTTATTCATAATGCCGTCGCGTTGTAGTCGACGCACTCAACGAGCTGCGTTTAATTTTCATATTAATTAAAACTGTAATTAATTTCGCCATTTTGTTTAACTATTCATTACAAGCGGCCCCCGCGGCGACATCTATTACAGGCAGGGGGTAATGGAAGGGGGGACAGAGAGTAGAAATTGTGTAGAAGAAAATGAAGAAGGGAGAGATCAATTATATAAACATTTAGGGAAGCTGTAAGCTCTCCCGTGAGTTATGTATAACATATATTCTTGTTCAATAAACCGATTTCAATTGGTGTGAAATTCTATATAGTGTATAGTCTTGATCAATAATAAAATTTCAATTATTTTTTCAGTCTTATTTATCTTTTTCCTTACTCCTTTTATACTTTCTTAGGAAGAATACTGAAACAAGCTATTAGCTCTACTTTTAGAGGTTATGTCTATATTTGCAGTATATATTCTTGATCAAAAGCCCGATCCCACTTTTTTTTTATTTTATTTGCCTTTCTCCTTACTCCTTTAATACAGTTTATGCTTTTATTGAGCTTCAATATATATTCCTGATCAATTTCTCGATTAGGGGTAAGTTATACAATCTTTCTTCTCAAATCCTCTTCTTGTTTTCTAAACTTGACTTACTTCATTGCTGGACTCACAGTTATTTAAGAAACCTTTTGGCTTGTCACGAAGTATTTCATATTGTATATAGTATGTCTTACGTTTCCCTTCTTGAGTGATTTTTCATTAATATATCACGCGACTCTGCAGTCACTAGCTCTGAGACTGCTGTCAGGCGATAATCCAAGCAATCCAAACAGTCTAGACAGTCTAAACATCAAACTCAGACAGTGTGTTTCGAGGTGCCAAACATTTCTAATCAAAGCAGTTGGCAATACGGTTGTAATCGCAACTGAGAAGAGTGCCACAACGAAAACAACTGTGTATAAACAAAAAGTAAAGCGGCTGACGAAAGTGAGGCATAAAAGCCAATTGAACATTGACGAGAGTTTTCAGTGCATTGCGATCGATAATGACGGCCAGAATTGTCTTATCGTTCGTGCTGGACGTCTTCAGGTGCCGCAAATCGATTCTGCGTCAGTCAAACAAGGCTAATCGATCGAATTTCGGTTCAGATTTTAGTCTCAAGACCGTCGAGGCGATACCAGAAGGTCTTGTTGAGGTTGATCTTGTTGTTGGTCTGCCAACTAAGCCGGAGTTGCAGCTACAGTTGCCGCAGGAGCCAGAGCAGGAGCTGCAGTTCGCAATGGATAAGGTCGAGGCACAACAAGAAGCGGTGGAAAGGGAACAGGAGAAAGAAGAGAGAGATACTCACAGCGATGTATACAAGGATGCCGATAACAATGACTCCAAGGCGGATAATCAGGATTGCTTTAGAGATGCCGATAACGATAAAGATATCTACAATGATGTCGAAATCGATAGCGATAACGAGAACGACGAATATGGCTACGATGATCCACGTCTGCCCGAGATGATCATTTAGGCTCAGTGTGTGTGTATAGAGGTGTGCGTGTGAAAGGGTGTGTGTGTAAATGTGTGTATGTGTGTTGGGGGGGTGTGGGGGATTTGTGTGTGTGTGTGAGAATGTGTGTCTGTCCGGGTGCGTGTTATTTACTTATTTAGTTGAGCTCGTTTAACAAATGTACATTATTTACATAAAGCAAATGGCTAAAAATTAATCAGAGCCAAAAATGACATAATTACCAGACGACAACAACAGCAGCAGCAACAACAATAACAACAGCAACAGCAGCAGCAACAACAACAACAACAGAAACAGTCGCAATAAAATTCAATTACAATAATTTTTAATTAACTTTTTGCAATTAACGCAAGGCGAGGCAACTCGCGTTGAGGGACAAAGCAAACCAGCTCGACCAGTAGATACCCTAGCTAACTAGACTCGCTGACAACTTGTACCTTTAATTATATATTTAGCACACAATAATTATAATTAGCATTTTATAAACTTAAATTTAGTTTAATTAAATTAAAATGTAATTTTATTTAATTTGTCAACTGTTTTTCGTGTCCCGCAATACTCCCTACACGCACGACTCACTCGCGGGGTATGATGAATCAACAGAGCAACAGCAAAAAAGAGCAAATCGTACAGATGATAGAATGAAGGGAGTGTGGAGGGGTGGGGTGTAGGTGTGGAGTAAGGGGGATAAATAAACATAAATGAAATGTCTAGAAATTTAATAGCACGACAAATTAATCCACATGTCAATGAGCTAACAAAGCCTCTGGCCACACCCAATTTTAATTGCAATTGTGTAACTTGTACGACAACAACAACAACAAGAGCAACAATCCATATTAAATATTGCATGATATTAAATAACCAAATAAACCTCATGTTCGCGAGATAAGCCTTAAATTACAATGAACAATTGAATAAATAACATATGAGTTATTTACAAATATTTGTTTATTTGACAGATTCAGATACAATTACCAGATAAATAACATGTTGAATCGAACAGATTTATGTAAGCCCTTATATTTGAGACTTCTTTGACTAATCTAAATATTCAATATTCAAGCTATATATCTGGTTTTCTATTTAGTAAATAAAACCAGAAGAAAGCTAAACCCCATTTCAATCTTGCATTTGCTCTATATATAATCAAATGTTCCTTACCTTAACTTTGTTTAATTGTGTGCATCAAAAGCGATGATGACAACCCTATTGCACACACTCAACTCAACTGGCATGTTCTCTTTAACTGCCATTTCTCTTCCCCTTTGTCTCCGTCTCATTTTCCATCTCCAACTCCATTTATATCTTTATCTCTTCAGTAACATAACCAAATGTTCGCCCACATCTCGCAGTCATTCGCTGCAATCACATGTCCATCTCTCGCTCCATCCCTGGTCCGTCTCTCCTCATCCCCTCATCATCGGACTATCCATCTGTCTGTCCGTCCATTTGTCTGTGCGAAATTGCATTCGTGGTGGGCAAATTAGATTTGTGTACAAACAGCTTTCGTTCCCGTTGAAGAGTTTCCCCATCTTCCTCCATTTCCACCTTTCCTGTTCCAACTTTCCCCTTTTGCCACATTCTTCAGCCAGAGGCGTCAGCGGGAAAAGGTGCCGAATGGGAGTGAGAGAGAGAGAGAGAGAGAGGGAAAGAGACATCCAGAGAGGACCTGTTAGAAATGGTTTACATGAGGCTCGCAATGACAGATCATTGAAAAAGAGCTTATATTCTTTACTATCGGTTTTACCGATAGTATTCAAGCTTGCGCATTTATATAGTTGTCTCTCTTTGCACCAAAAATCGTGTAATCCTTCTGCAATAATCCTTAAAAACTTCATTTTGAATTGTACTTGAAATCGTGCTTAGAATCTGTCATACTATCGTTAGAAGTATGCGATGTATCGATGCTGGAACTTTCAAGTGCAATCTCTAATGAAATACTTCATTACTCACTCATTTTACTATTGATAGTTACACGTGCGATAGTTTTAAATGCAAATGGAAACTATCGCTGTCCAAACAACTTCTTATTAATCGTGTTCCCGCTCCCCCCGCAGACCTGCAGACCTCTGCCCCGTCCATGGCCCCAACTTGTGCATAGTTTGCGGCAAACAACAACAAAGCAACAACAAGAGCAGTTGCAGGAACAGCACGTGGTACGAATGAGGCAATTAAGGCAAAACGTAGCTGCTTAAAGCGGCGAGTTGGCCTGGTCAAAAGTTCTAATTAACTTGCCAATTGGCAGGCCGCTTCGAGCTGGCCAAGTTGGGCCTATAATTAAACAGCCAAAGGCAACAATTTCTTTGTTTGCGTGTGTGTATATGTGTGTGTGTGTGAGTGTGTGCATGTTTATGTATTTGCCACGCAGTTGGAACACACCTTGCCACAACAAGAGGACAACAGCAGGAACAACAGCAATCGCTACCCCTATCAACTGGCAAGTGGCAAGTGGCAACTTGCCGCTGCCCCGCCCAAACACGCACACGCATGTGTAGCCGCCTTCCTTCTCCCTGCTCCCATCTCCCCCCGCGCACAGAAGTTTATCAGCCGAGCAAGTTAGGAATCTAATCCATTAGCTTTGCGGCCTCCAACTCCACCTCCACCTCCACCTCCACCTCCGCCACAGCACGGGAGCTGCTCACAATATTGATGAGCCTCGTTGCTTGCCTCGATTTGTTTATCAATTCGCACTTTAATCGCCAGTCTCGCCATAACTATTTATATTTTTTATCGCCCTTCCTCTCCCTTTCCCTCTCCCGCTCCCGTTTCGGTTCCCTTTTCGGTTCCCGTTCCCGTTTCTGCTCATCTTCCTGTTCCTGTTCCCGTTCCCGTTCTCGTTCTCGTTCCTTTTCCCGCTCCTTTTCGGAGTCGTCCAGTATCCGATCAGCCCGTTCCATGGCGCGATACGTGACGCGGCTGTCCCAGTTGTAGATAATGCCGCCGACACTGTCATTGGACACGGTGGAAGTGTTGCGGGTGTGCCGCGTGCGGGATCTGCTGCAGCGGCGTCGCTGCTGTCGCCGGTTGGCTTCGAACTCGTCTCGCTCTTCACCAGGCGCAGCTCGGGTGCAGCTGAAGAAGCTGTTCAGCTTGGTGCACATCGCAAGCGCAAGTGTGTTGCAAGCCACAAGCTGCAGCAGCTTTTATCTCCAGATAAGATATATATATATATAGCATGTATGTATAATCTGTCTGATTGCAATCCAGTTGATGGACAGCTGTTTCTCTTTCCTCTTCGCTTGCTGCGTCAGCGCCTGTCGCCGCAGTGCACCTCGAACATTGCCATGTGGCGCAACATTGTGAGTCGCCTCTGGTGCTGCTGCTGCTGTTGCTGCTGCATCGAATCCAACAAGGAGGCTCAGCTTACGCGAAGTGCCGCCTCCACACTCACCCTGGATATTGTCATCGTCGACGAGGATCTGCTGCAGAACAATCCCTTGACCAGCGCACTCGAAATGAGTCCCTTCGACCCTTGGCCCAACCTGATGGTGCTCTAGTTTCATCTATAATCCGTATAAAGTGTAATATATCGTATGCCACAATAAAGAACCAGGAAAGAGTTCTCTTGATTGGCTTTGCATGTGCGCGAATTATGCCAATGGATTATTCGAAGAGCACTTAACACTTAGAGCAACTACACAATAGTGAAGCTACTGATTTTCTAAGGGGTGCTTAAGAGACTCATTCGAAGAGAGTTGTGTAATTATTTCCTAGAAGATACTTTACATTTTCAAAGAAGGCAATTGATAGAGGCTCAGTTGGAGAAACTTTCAAGAGAATTAAAATTAATTTATTGTAAAATTCCCTCGAAGCATAATCGGTAATTCTCTAAGATTATATTTATAGACAGAAACACATCTAAACTTAATTGAGAATTATCAAAATTGCCTCTGTAGAAGGAGGTATAATATAACCTAATCGAGAATTTAATACATTTCCAACTTTAGAAGAATAAACATTTTGACTTAATCGAAAATTCATTAAAATTTTATCTACAAAAGAAGAAATTTGTATTTGTAGGAGGAACCTTTTAATTTATTCCTATAACTTGAGATCTAGGTAGAGAGTTCTCTTAGGACTCGCTTATGCTTTCGCTTCTTTTTCCTGCTCAGCAAAAGAGTTATTAACAAGAATTATCCTTTAACCCGCATCAAATTGCAGACAGTCTCTCTGCCTCAAGGACATTATAAGAGTATTTGGCCCTTGGCCCTTTCTACAATCGAGTATCGAGCTCGAGATAAGGTTACTATGGAGTTCAAGGGAGGTGTGCCAGATGGGATGTGGGAGGGCTGTGGGCTGTGGGGTGTGGCCAGGCCACTCAACACAACGTAACCTAATCAGCGAGAGGCACTTGAATTCGATGCGAACCATTATCGCAGGCAATTTGAACTTGCCCACCTTCTGTGACTCCATCCAGCTGCCATGTCAAGCTGACGACTCTATGACTTCCGATGGGCCACGCCTACCACCCCCAACCGCCCGTTAGCAGTGCCCTTTGCCACTCGCCTTCGTTCACATTTTCAGCTTCCGCTGTTTATGTTATGGCCATGAGAGATGAGCTGAGTTGAGATGAGATGCGATGAGCTGAGATGAGATGAGAGCTCTCATATTTTGGCATCCATCAATCAATGGGGAAGGAGGTGAAGCAGATGGAGACGATGGAGGAGGTGAAGCTGAAGTAGACTGCTCGAGGCTGGCCCTGTGAATGGCCACTTAAATGCCATAAAAAGCGGAAATTAATGCACTGAAAGCATTCAAATGGCAAAGCAGTGAAAGGGATGGCAAGAGGGGGTGTTAAGGGGGAGAGGGGCAGCGGGGCAGCGGGGCAGCGGGACGGAGGCAGTCAGGGTAAGTCTTTAACGTTGATGCTCGATGAAGCTCGCGGGCTCCATTCGGGTGATTAATTGATGGCATTCCAAGAGAGTCCCCAAAGCGTCGCACACACCCATGGCTGAGGATGAGGATGAGGGGTCTGTGGCACGTTATATCCGTTATGGGCCTGTTAATGGCGACCCATTGAGCAGTTAAAAGTGCGAGATTAGCATTTCCGCCCAGTCAAGGCACGAGCTGCCTTGACAAGTGGCTGCCTCAAGTGGCGCGCGGCAAGGTGTGTCGACCCAAAACAAAAAAAGACGCGCCCAGCTCCGATTTGGAATGGCAGCTGAAACTAGCAGACACCGTGGCGGCGTGACCCTTCGCAGCCGGCAGGCCGCACCTGCCACAGCAGCAACGCAAACACCGCCTAAACCCCTCGCTTCAACCTCCGCTTCACCCTCCCCTACCCCCTCACCCCCTTGCCAGCTGCCACTCACCGGCAGGCGCTATGAATTGTATTTGCCAGGGCATTATCCTTACTAACCGCAAATCGTCTGTCATTTTCTATGATTGATTGATTGATGTTGATGTAGCACCAATAGAGAGAGAGAAAGAAAGAGAGAGGAGGCTGTAGGGGTGAAGAGGCATGGTCACATCACTCCAAGTACGGAAGAACAACTTGGCCAATTGGCAATCACTCATCCTCCACAGCCGACTGCATGAGCTGTAAAACCATCGATGGTTTCGATAATTTCCGATGTTGAATAAGTCTGAATTATCGATAAGTCACATTAAAATTAGTGAAACAAAAAAAAAAGATAGTTAAAGTTAGCAGTGAACATATAAATACTTTAAAGACACCAACAACTTTGTTGATGAACGATGAAATACCGAAGAAATGACCATCGACTTCTTTGATCAGAATCAAAACATAGTTGGGATCGTGTCTTGATCGTGTCTTCGTAAAAGCCTTCTCCTCTCTTTGCAAAAGATTCCACGTTTCTTACAAAAATGGTATGGTTGGTATTTTTTAAATTTCTCACACTTTTCTAAGACAAAGAGCCTTCAAAGAACGCCTTCTTCGGCCCGGCCGACTGCGTGCGGCACTCGTGGCGCCATCTGCCATTCGACTGATGCAACTCAACACACTTAGAAAGCTTCACCACAGTCGAATAACGGGAAATTCGAAGCACTCTGGCTTGTGTCTTTGCTGCATTTGGTGACTGTTCCAACTAAAAGCGCTACCAAAAACTTTGATACAGGATACTCGAGAGCTTTCAACTTTAAGCGAAAACTGAAAGCGAAACTTGCTAAGGAGAATTACGATAAATATGTTAATAGATATTGTGGCTAAAGAAACGGAAACGGTCATGAATAACTTTTGAACAGCCAAATTAAATAACAATTTAAATCATTTAATTTATTATGAAGACGAATGTCAAAATACTTATAATACCACTGGCAAATTACAGGTAACCTTTCTATCCTGTCTTTAACAATATTTGTAAAGCAGTTTCTTTTGATTTATAAATCATCCACTTAATCGAAGGCTTATTATTATCTTCAGACTCCCCAGGGATCCTTTAAAAACGTTTGATAAATAAAATCAATTATAAAACTCATATTTAATAATAATGGAATATGCTATTAATTAAAAAGATATAACAGTTCAGGTATGGCAAGCATATTCTCAAGAAACAGTAAAATGTGAGGTTAAATCGCAGTTAACCCCTCACTGCCTTGTGGTTTACGATTATGAACAAACTGAAACCATAAAATTAATATGAACACGCCGCGTGGCGATGAAGCTAGCCACTCGATTATTTGCACATGATTGGAGTCGTTTAAGTAACATGCAGAGCATACACCCCTGGAGCACCCCTACTCTATTTCTCTTTCTCCCCCTCTTTCACATACACTAATGTTTAATCCACTAACGGTTGTTTCTTTCTTCGCCTTTCTTGCAGTTAACGGAGCTCGAACAGCGCGTCATCGAAGCGGAAGAACGCGCCGAGGAAGCTGAAGATAAGGTAAGTCATTAAATGACTGACAACGGTAGCAGCCTCTGCCCCTTCCCCTTTGTGGGTTGTTGAAACAAGGGTGAAATGCTGCAGATACCACGTCCAGACGGGGCCAGACAGCAGCAGCAGAAGTCAGCCTCATTAGAAGGCGGTTTAAAGCGTTTAACCATTTGCATGACAATGCCAGGGTCCGGCTATAGCTAAAGCTATATATACCATATATATAGTGGAGTTTTTTTTCTATTTCCCATCAACTTTTCCCAGATGCGGGCAACAAGCCGAGCAGAATGCTGTGCCCAGACACGTTACTCGGTACACGGTGCAGAATTCCACAATACATAAATCGACTTCCGCTCCAGAACCACCGGAAATACACATTAATGCAAGGCAGCGTGGCACCCTTCGTCCCCTGCCTGGCTGAAAAGTTCGTGTGGTTGCAAGCAATGCGAAGCTTTGTCGCCTCCCCTCCCCCTCCCCCCCCGTCTCTCTGCCCTTCCCCTAGATGTAATGAAACTACCCTCGTGCATGCGACAACAACAAGGACCAAAGCCACCCACGCAATACTCACGCACTCACGCAGATCCCCAGTGCCTCCCCCTCCCTATGGAGTGAGTTTTCAATATCAAATGCGCATTGTTTGCATTAACAAGTCCCTTGGGGGTTGTTGTTGTTGTTGTTGTTGCTGTTGTTGTTGGCTTTGGCTACGCAACACCCCGAAAAGCGGACGAGATGCAAATATTTGCCAAGCAAGTTTATCTCTCTCTCAGATCCCTTTGGAGTAGAGCCATAGGCCTTTGGCTTTACCGTTACCGTTACCGTTGGCAACCACTGTGACAAATTGAATTCTTGTTACTCTGTTTGCGCCGAGATTAAATTCATGTCCAAACACGTGCGCATTGTTAACTAGCTGCAAACCGGGCCAAGGGCAAGGGCAGCCTCCCTTTAGAAGCGCAGCAACCCTTCGTGGGTGTTTCAAACAACCTGAAGAATTTGCTGGAACAGACAATCCTGTTGCGGGTGCTACAATTAGTCGCCCCTTTCTCCTTTGCTTACCCCACCCGCAGCTCCTGGTTAGTATTATTACGCTCATTAGAACTGTTAACCTGTGATATGTGTAAATAGACCTGTAAAAAGCTATTAAAGCGTTTAGGTTCTACTATAAAAAGTGAGGAAAGAATTTTTACGAAATTTTTTGTTAATGGAATGTGAAATTTAGTTAATGGAATGTGTAATGAAGTGGAAGTTATAGTGTACCTCCCATAGAACTCTGTACTCTATTTTATTTATATATCAACAGACTGAAAAAACTAAGACTGAAGAGCAAGGGACAGTATGAACCATTCAAATATTACATAGCCTTAACTATTTTATTATTTTCGAGGTTATGACTCAGTCACGTAGTACATCGATGATATAGTCAAGCACATAGAGTTTTTTGGGAATTATCAATATTTAAATTATTCCTATAATTACTTTCTAAAGTATATAATTAGATTATAAATGAAATAAGACAAAACCTATAAAGGATACATGACTTCAGGATTAACTTTCCATGCATCCTTTCTTTTGTTGGGTGCATTACAAATCTTATTTAAAATATCCACACTCCTTTCATTTAATAAACTCGGGAATCCCCCTCATTCCCCATTAATTCACTTTGTCTACTGCCAATCGGATTAATTAATAATTAAATGCAATGAAGGTAAACACCGGCGCACTTAGGCATGCCTCAACGCCGGCAATTAAGTGCAAGCCTCCACTTTGCTCCGCCAGAGGGGAAATCAGCCCCAGTGTTCCTCCAATGGCAGCCGCAAGGACGCCAGGCGACGCGTCGCTTTAAACTTCCTGCAGTGTGGTTGAGGAGAAGGCATGTTGCATACGCTTAGGCGCACATGGCACACTTAGTGCACAGTGTTGCAAAACGCCGGCAAGCGAACCAAATCACAATGAGACGCCTGCGCGTGCGTGTGCCAAGCGTAGAAGAGAACAGAAAATAATCAAAACCAGAAGGAAATGCTAGCTTCTGCATGCCGAAGTCTTGATACCCTTGCGGATTTCGGCTTCTCTTCCCAGCTTAAATAACTCAAATCTCTATACGTATGCAATTTACCTATACAATCTTTATTTTTAACTGATTAATCCTATGTAGTTGTCCGAAATAAGAACAATTGATAGATGTACCGTCGGTAATTGTCACTGATAAGATAAACAACACTTGTCTGCATAAGAAATCCTTTTCTCTAATATACAAATACATATTCATTGCAATTATGAACATGTCTCTGTTTCTGGCCAAAATTAATATACCCTCTGCAAAGGGTTATAAAATTAAACAAAATAAACAACGGCAAACGAGGTGCATGCAAAACTGCAGCAATACTTGCAGTGGCTGTCAAACTGTAAGCGCAATTTTGGGGGTTGCTTTGCCTGAAGCTCGAGAGAGAGAAAGAGAGTGAGAGCGTACGCAGTGCGAGAGCAGGAGTGCGTATGCATGTGTGTGTGTGTTGTGTGTAATTGTTTTTTATGACGGCATTCAAACACTGCAGCAAGCGTCGCTTCCTGAATCTTTTGTGACTTTGTCCTCGCCAGCTGTGTGCAGCGAAAGGAGACGGAGGCAGGCGTGAAGAGCGGAGAGAGTGCAGAGCGAAGCGGAGAGGAGAGTGGCGTCAGGAATCAAAAGAAAGCAAAAGAAAAAGGAAGGCAAAAACAACCACCGAAAAAACAACACAAAAAAGCTGACTGACTGACTGACTGAGAGAACGAATGAACGAACGAAGGAACGAACAAAGAAAGGAACGAGGCAAGGAACGAATGAACGCACAAAAGAGGCTTCGAGAAGCAGCGTAACAAAGCGCAGAGCGCAAAAGTTGTGCAAAAGAAGACTTGTAGCTGCTGCGACGCTGCTGCACACGGGCTGCGTTTTATTTATTTCCGTTTCGATTTGTTTAAACAATTTTCACGCATTCAATTCAACTCACAAGCAACAACAACAACAGTTAAAACAGTGACAACAATAACAGAAAAAAATTACCTAACAAGTGAGCAGAGTTCAAGGCAGCGCGGCGACTGCAACAACGATAACGACGACGACGACGACAACGTCGACGTCGGCAGCGTGACAGCGCCAACGACAGCAGAGGCGACGACATTGCTGAAGAGAATCTCTCAAAAAATGCATAATAATAAAATGCGTGAATTATTCAGTGCATAGCAAGAGGCGCGCAGTGCGGGGCGCAGACTTTTGTGCCGAACTGTATTGGAAAAATAGAAACAAATTAATGTCCAATTGTTGGACAAAAAAAAGCAAACGTTACGAGTGCGTGAAAATTGACGGGCCAGTGTGTGCGTGTGTGTGTGTGGAGTGTATTTGCCTGCTCTGCAGAGAGTCGAAAGTGCTAAAGTCAAGTTTAATTGTTATAAATAATATTCACAAGGCGACAAACACACGCAGCAGAGGCCATTCACATTGATAACGTGCATGTCCGTCAGTGTGTGTGCGTGTGTGTGTGTGCGAGGGGCCACCCTACACTGTGTATTTGCGCGCGTGAGAGAGTGCGACAACGACAGCGAAAGAGAGCGCCAACGGAAGAGTGAGAGAGCACGAGCACGCGTGCCGTGAGAGCGCGCGCACATGTCGATAACAGAGACAGCTGACTGACGATTGACGACAAAGCGGAATGCAGAAGAAGAAGAAGGAGAGAAAGGACGCAGCCAAAAGCAGACAGCAAAAGAACGTGCAGGAATTGTGCATAAACTATTGAAGAGGACAACAAGGCAACACTCTAACAACAACAACAACAACAACAACAACAGCAAAGACAACGACTAGGCAGCGAAGTAACCACAAGAAGAAGTTGAAGGAAAAGGGGAAGCAGTAGCAGCGTCTGAGCTCGGACAAAAACAAAACATATCAAAACAGAGACACAGCAACAACAACAACAACAAAAAGAACACCAAAGCAACTAACGTCCATTTACAATATCAACACAGCAGCGAATGTAGTAACAAACGATTCGAGAGGATAAAGTCAAGAAGCAGAACAACAACGACAACAACAACAAGTGCAGTAGGCAAAGTAGCCCAGTGATAACAAGAACAGAAGAAGAACAGCAACAACAACAACGCCACAAAGTAAGCTAAGCAACGCCGCTGCCTACAGCGTTGCCAGCAACACACAACGCTTTAGGCATTGCCAGACTCAACTGCCGCTACAGCGGGCAACAGCAACAGCAACAAAAACAATAACACATGCAACAATAACATATACAATAACAACAACAACAACAGATACAACTGCAGCGAATTAGTTAATAAGCAACAAAAGAAAACGCAGCAAAACGAGGGAAAGAACAAGACAAAGAGAAGGCTGTGCAAAATGCTGCTCTGCCCCCATGCGAGTGCGAAACTTCGCCTGCGTCGCTGTTGCGTCTGCTGCCGCCACAAACAAAGAAAATGCCAACATCGGCTGCTGCACTAGCAGCGCAATGTGCCACTCCTCCTCACTCCGCCCACCCGCAAGCAGGCAACAACTAAGACATCAGACAACGACAACAACAACGACAACAACAACAACAGCAACAACGACTTCAGCATTGAAAAGCAACGAACCCGTTTTATGAATGGATAACTATAGAAAAAAGGTGAGTGATGAATCTGCAAGGGAAGTAAAAGAGTTTCTCCAAGAAAGTGCAATCAGCAGCTAAAGCCCTAATCAAATGGTGCTAAGAACCTCGTCACAGCACCCTTCTATACATATGGATACATTGACAATGAAACCCTTAACGAAATCCGTCATCCACATTTGTATTTTGATTGCAACTTATACAATGTTGATTGTAAAATCCTTCCCTGATGATGAGAATTAATCAGAAAAGACTTGTCAACTCTTCATTTAGTAGAAAGTAATAGTAGTCTTTCTTTATAGTCTATATATTCATATATAGCGATAAGTAGCAAAAGTCAGCAACTGTCAATACTTGAAGTGAAATATTTGATTTTTAATTTTTAATAAGACTTGTAAAACGCCTTTCAATTAATTGTCCATACCTAAAAGTGGAAGAGTTCTTCAATGGAAATTATAAATATGTCCAAGTAACATAATTATAAGACATTATGACAATATAGCACGTTACAGCGCCCAAAAATAGGTTGCTAAGGAGCCTATATTGTTAAAATTTCATTTAAAACTGAAAATAAAAGTGTGACTTTTTGGAAGATCCTTTTCTACTGATTAAAATGGAACGGAATAGAGTTCTGAACGATCGAGATCTGGCCAATAAGGTATCAGGAATGTGTGTAGTATGGCCATATAAAGTGTGAATATTTAATATCAGCATGAACAGACAAGACACCGTTTGTTTTCATGTTTCTTCTTCTTTTCTAATACTGGAAAGCAAAATCACAACAACTACCTATTTTTAATAGTCATGGCTAAATCAATAACTCAACTTTCCTTAAAAATAGAGAAATATATGGTACAGTATGTATGAATAGTTGCCATATAAAAAGTTCCACTGCCCCAAATCCAAACGTGCTGGGAAAAGTATCTTAACTGAACTGTAGATTCCGTAGATTCCAATCGAAATCAGAGTCTCGCATAAATTTTAATGCACCCCTGATTTGTATATGCCAGAGATTTTCGGCATCCCCAGATCATACTTTGACTATTTCGCCTGGAGAAAAGTGTCACGTTGAATAAATTCCAGTGCAGCACAACTATAATTAGCCAAGATACTAAATCGGAATGATTTTCAAAACATTTTCAAAATTCTCAACAGAAGACGCCTGAATCCGATGGGATGATAGTCAAATCGGACGCCCACCTGGTCATGCTCGATCAGGGAAGCAAGCAAAGTGAGAATCTAAACCGCGAAGCGCATAACAAATTTATATTAATTTTATGCTCATGCATATAATATCGTATCTAAAATTAGAGGAGCCAGTTCCATCCACGATCAACGATTCCCTGAACTGAAACAACACTCAACTCATAACACTCAAACGGGAAATTTATGTCGCATTTCAAAATCGCCGAGATGTATGGCCCGCGTTATTTATGACGCAAACCCACGTCCCCCATTCCAATATCCACTTCCCCTTTCACTCTCTCTCTCTCTCTGTCTCTGTCTGACGGAATCGGAATTCAATTAAAAATTTCGCATTTCGATTTGAACTTTTAACCTTTGCGGGGCAACATAATTGGGTCATTCCGCTGATGGGATTTTTCAATTATTTAGCCACTTATCTGTTCGTCGTCATCTCTTTGTTGTCGTTGTTGCTGTTGTTGTTGTTGCTGCTGACTCCGCCGCTGCTGCCCCTCGGCGCGGCGGCGCCTGCTGCTGCATTCAACACATCAAGCACAAACACTGCAAAATCAATTAACGTGCAACGTGGGCGCAGCAGCAGCAGCAGCAACGGCAGCAGCAGCGGCAGCGACAGCATTGCATCCATCAGTTGCCACACACGGAAAACGAGTGGGAGCTAGAGAAGGGGTTACAGCAGGGGCAGGAAGGGGTAGAGGGGAGCTGCTTAGTGCTGCTGCCAGTTGATTGATTGCTCGCAGCGCTGACGATAGACGCAGCAGCAACAGCAACAGCATCGGCAACAGCAACAGCTCTTTGAGTTGCATTCACTGCTTGGCTTGGACACGTGCCAATCTCTCAACAAATGCGTACTGCACTTACTCTCTCTGAATGCCCCTCCCCTTCTCCCTCTCCTCTCCGCAGACTGGTCATTTATCTCTTTGTAAACAAAGCGCAAAGACGATTTGATTTGATTCAAAAACACACACACACACAGAAATCAGTTACAGTTACTCGCCGATCCCAACCTCACTGCGGGGACCAACCAACGTTGATTGCATTTCGCTGCACTCGGACTTGGCTTAGAGTCGAGTGTGGAGAATGAAAATACTCTACCCTGGCAAAGTCATTTGCCTCTGCTTGATTGAGAAATCTTTGTTCTTGCATTATAATCACACTTGCAAATCGATATCCATTCTTTTATGAAGGCGGAAGAGGGCGTGGTCAATTTCTAAACCATATACATATGATGCGTACAATTATAAAACATATCACCACCAAAGTTGGTAGTCCTAACTTTTTAAGTTTTGGAGATCAAGGTGATCATGTAGACTGGCAGACAGACAGACAAGCAGACCAGCATACAGACATACAAACAGACATACAGACAGACATACAGACAGACATACAGACAGACATACATATAGACATTCAGACAGACATACAGACAGGCATACAGACAGACATACAGACATACAGACAGACAGACAGACAACCAGACATACAGACAGACATACAGACAGACATACAGCCAGACAGACAGACAGACAACCAGGCATACAAACAGCATACAGACATACATACTGCAAGTATACATAATACTAAAGAAATTTAAGCAATATAGGGCATATCCAGGTCGATCACGTGCTGAAGAGTTTTTAACAGTGATTATGCACAAAAGTTCACACAGAATTGTGGAGAGAAAAGCACTGCGCGTTGGCGTAGGCGATTTTCCTTGCTATTGTTGCAGTTGTTGCTGTTGTTGTTGTTGTTGTCGCTGTAGTTGAATTAATGATGCATGCATCCGTCATCAAACTGCAGCATAAACGTCGAGGCTGACGCAGACGCTGACGTCGACGAAGACGGCGACGGCGCCACTTTCGCTGGCGCTGCCGCCCACTCGCTGTCGGGGGTCGCAGTCGCCGTCGCCGTCGCAGTTGGCATCGCAGTCGCTGTCGACGCTGTTGCACATTTGAGAAAATGTGTAATGCGTTTTATGCGTTGCGCTTTTCTCGGTTTAAGTGGTCTGCTTGTTGTTGTTGTTGCTTTCTTTATTTAAAACTCATCAGCAAGTCGACGACATCATTTGGCGGTCTCGACAGCGCGTCGACTGGCTCCACATTAATATCGCATTTAAAAATAGCCCCCAAGCATCAGGCTCGAGTTGGGAGTCAGTAGTTGCCACTCCATGCAGCAACAGTTGCCGCTGCATGTTGCATGTTGCAGTTGCTGGCCGCGAATGATTTGTGGGCAATTTGAGTCATCTTTAACTGGAGTCTCAATCGATTTGCCGAAAGTAAACGCACTTTAACAGTTTGAGCAAATGGTGGAAAATTGTGGAAAATTGATGGGAACTCTATGGGCGGGAGAGAGGATGGCGAGGGGTGGGGGGAAAAGTGTTGTAGTTGGCCGACAGCCAGTCTAGTCGGGGCGTATGGCATACACACTTTCTGTTGTTGTTTTTCTCGCTTGTTATTGTTGTTGTTGCCAGCGTCTAGCCAATAATCTTCATGCTAGCTGGCGCTCTGATGGATGACAAGGACGACAATGGAACTGACTCATCTCTTTTTGCCAGGCGCTCTGCGCTTGCTGTTGCGCTAACTCTGCTTCTTCCTCTTCTTCAGCTTCCTCTCCTGCAGCTTCTTCTTTATTTTCCTGATGATATTGTTGTTGTTTTTTAATCAGCCAAATTGTTGACACGAACCGCAAACAATCAGCTAAAGAGCCCAACAGGCAACATGTTACATCTTGATGTACATTTATTATACGCTAGCCCTCTCACTCACTCCTCCCTTTCCATCCTCTCTCTCACTCTTTTTTCACTCTCTCCCTCTCTTCGTCTCTATCTTGGCTTGAGATTTAGCGGAAAAATTTCAGCTAGCGGGGCAAACGCTTCGCAGCAGAGATAAATTGTGCAGCGCCGCTACTGCTGCTGCTGCTGCTGCTGTTGCTGTTGCTGTTGCTGTTGCTGATGTTGTTGCTGTTGCTGTTGCTGCTGCTGCTGTTCTCGATGTTGTTCCGACACATAATCTGACAACTGACATCTTTCTAAGTCCCGCTTCTCCTGCCCGACACGGTCCTTTGCCTTCGTTGCTACTCACATGACACGCACTTTCGGCCGGAAGGAAGCCAAAGTGACTGATGCAGGCAAGGATGCTTGCCCCGCCGCCTACCCCTGCTCCTTGCATCCCCTACCACCTTCGCAGTGCTGAGCATAGTTCACAAACTTGGCGAAAGTCATTGACATCAGTTGTACAACGCCATGATCTAACTGATACCCATTAGGCTGTGCAAATAAGTTAAGGAAATTTTAATATTATTGATTATTCCAATATTACATAGTATAATACTTCTTAAAGTAAATGTGATAAAGTTAATCAGCGCAGGAAGATCTTAAGATGCATAAGAAACAGTGGACTGCCTCAGCAGAGGCACAATAGATTTATATATCGCAGTACAGATACCCTTATCAAATGATAATAAGATGTTTAATACAAAAGCTATGATGATGGAGGGGATTTCAATAATGCTTTATTCATTTAATAAGCCTTATTTTCCAAAATGCATAATGATTTCAAGCCAGATCGATGATTATGTCGTGTACCTCACAATAAACTCTTCATTTTACCAATGTCGTAACACTATCCAGCAACAACATGTTTTTTCGTGATGCCGATAGGTTTAAAGTGTATTTGTAGTATTTTCGGTTATTATAATCGAGTTTAATTTTAGTTTTCCTTGTACGGGAGACCATATCGGACAAATCGATGTCTCTCAAAATGAATTGGATCAGTTAGTTGCAAATGAAACTGATAGGTTGCCTTTATTTCCCTTTATTGCCGCGGAGACAATGAAGTGGACGATAAGATGTGCTTGGAAATCTTGTGTATATTCTAAATTATATAGTAGAGTAAAGAATTATAAAAATTATAGAATAGTATTGAAAATTATATATAGAATGTATTGGCGCAACTGTTGAATTGAATTGACTAACCTCCATGAATGTTTTCTATGATATTGTTATGCTAAAAATGATGTAAATATGTATATATAAATGTATCGTTTGATAAGTCCGTGACTTTTTGTATTTGCCGCGCACCTGCTCTAAATACAACACTGCTCCTGTCAGCAGTTATCGATTAACAGCTGACTGTAAAATTTTGAGAAAGCTGCGTTTTTTGGTTTGCGTTTTATAGGCATTGAAAGCAGACGATCTCGTGAATTTTAACGAAAATGGAAAAAAGTGAATTTCGTGTCAGCATGGCAAAATTTCATAAATTGGGCTACGAACTGCTACCCCATCCAGCATATTCTCCAGATTTAGCCCCCTGTGACTATTTTTTGTTTCCAAACATGAAGAAATGGCTCGGCGGTAAGAGATTCGGGTCATCACAGAAACAAACGACTATTTTGAGGGCCTTGAGAAAACCTATTATTTGGAAGGAATAAAAAAATTGGAAAAACGCTGGACTAAATGTATAGAGCTAAAAGGAGATTATGTTGAGAAATAAAACGCTTCTTTGACGAAAAAAATATATTTTATTCAAAAAGTCACGGACTTATCAAACGACCCTCGTATTTATCCTGTTTTCGGTATAAAAACCCAAAAACAACTAGTAGTTTTGTCATCCTTCTATGACTCATCTAGCTGTGCTGACATGTGGCATGGGAAGGGGGCACGGCACACCAATTGAATCAGCCATCGAGGCTCATTAGGACCAGAAGAGTATCCACAGTAGTCGAAGCATTAAAGCCCCGTTGCCCGATAAGCAGGCCAAGAAATTTGCCCATTCACTTGTGCTAATCAGATACGACTTGAATGTTACTCATAATATATTAAACATATACAGATGTGCGTGTGTGTGTGTGTGTGTGTGCACAGCGAGAGTGATATATGACATATATCGCAAGATGAATTACCTGCCACCCCAAAAATAAAACCAACAACAACAACGAAAGCAACAGAAACTGCAAATGCTTTGCTGAAACTTCCCTCGCTCAGCTGTCCATGCAGACACACACACATGCAAACACACACAGAATGAATTTCCCTTCGATACGCGCAAGAATTTCCCCAGCATTTGGTACTTTGGTACTTGGCGTTGGGTACTTTAGCTGCCGCCTGCTGCAGCCGGTTCAGTTCGCCGTGGATGCTCGACTCGTGCGCGTCGTGTTTATTGGCGTCTCAAAAATCAGAAAAAAAGAACCAACTCGCCTTCTCTGAAATCGCGTCGGCAATTCGCTTCTTCTTCGCTCGTGTTGAATCATTTTTGAAAAGAAGAAAGTTCTATCCGCGAATTTTTTTTTCCATACTTTTTTTCAAGAACTCTTTTATCGAGTGCAGTTGGAGTGAATTTTAGTCCACAAAGAGGGTGCCTAGAAATCCACCCTCTGGGCTGTTCGCGATCGGTGCCGCTCCACCCACCCGTGGCCAGTATCAGTACCACAACCACCAAACCGGTTCTCAAATCCATTTTTCCAAATTGTTTGGCCACGCGAATTATTATTGTTGTACGCATTGCGTGCTCGAAAACAACCCCCAACCCTTATCGCAATCTACTCTACTTTACTATATACCATATGTATATATGCTACGGTTATGGCCTGCTTCGTGGCAATGAACTTCTGATCTTATAAGAATCGAGAGTGCGTGTGTGTCCCTTTGCAAATCAGACTGAACACAATACGAAAATCCACTGAAAATGGCAGAGCTGCTCTTGAGGACGGGCCCTTGCACAATATGCCCAATATGTAGGTAGAACCATACTTAAAAAGCCTATTATACTCGTAAATATGGAATTGGTTGTGAAAATATATTATCTTAATGGTTTCATTTGTTGTTTGTTCTCACACTGAATTTGAATAGGTTTTTATTAATTGAATAGGTTTTTTTTGAACAGGTTTTTTTCAATTTGATAAACGAATTTTTTTATTTTAATTGGTAAAGAAATATTTTATGTTTCGATAATATTTAATATTTGTGTATATATGGTTTATAGTTCACAATTCCAAGCTGTTCCCAATCGGAAACTTTAAATGGGAGACAATATCTTCTAATTCAATAAGAATAAGAAGTCAGAAGTATATCCTATATAGTCGATACATACTGCCTCTTCTGTTCGTATTTTCTATAAGTTTTATAGCATGTGAACTTTGGCAAATAGGCTCTCAGGAACTTACTCTTCAGCTTATAACTCAGCAGTAAAACAATCCACAATATCCAATATAATATTTAGAGCTTAGATAAATTTCTAAGAACTCTTAATTTTAGAATTCTTATGAATCGCAAACTCACAGTCTCAGTGCAGATATGTGCATTTTCCCCGTTCTCTATTATAGTATATACAATCTTATCATATGAACTTGTGAGTTTTCCTATAGCTTAACTATAAAAATCGAATATTTATGAGTAACAAAGACAAACAAGAAGTTTTAAGCAGAAAAGAACAACATTAAGTGTGTGTGTGTGTGTGGGAGAAGAGAGAAAGAGAAGAAGATAAAAACACTTTTAATTGCTCTTAAGTTTTCGTCTCTCGTATTTTCGGTCGTGTCTGTTGTGCATCGCTGCACTCTGTCCAGGGCGACATGGAAGAAGTTGTCTTTGTTGTTTCCGATTTTGTTGTTGTTGTCGTTGTTGGCTGTTGTTGGGGAACTGTCGCTTTACGCTTAATTGGTTACCAACATGGAAAAGGTCACGTTTATGAGTTGTGATCGAAAAGTCGAAAAGCCTTTGCAATTGCAACTCAAAGCCATTAATGTTGAAGATGATATATGCTCAGACTAAATATAGGTGTATGTATATAAGGAACGTTGGTAAATTATGCCATTAATATGATTCGAATGTGAGAGAATTTTAGTCCAGACTTTACAGTTAAATTATGTGAATAACTTTTAAATAAGCAAAGATCTTCTCAATGCGATTAATGTCAGATTGAACTTGGGCTTTATATATTACATAAATATAATAATATATATTATAGTATTTATAGTATGTATATAAAAATAGTATAGTAGCAGAAGTAAAATCATCTTTTTTAAACTTCATCAATATCTGAGCATTTAAAGAACCCATTAAAGTGAAGTTCTTGCCTGTAAAATGTGTAAATGCTTTTCAAGTTTCAGGGACGGAACACTCTCTCTCTCTCTCCTTCTCTCCCTCTCTCACTTACACTTGAATGCACTTTTTGTCGACATTGGAACAAAGCCGTTTTCTAAATTAAAAAAATAAATAATAACAAAAGCAGCCAGTAAGGTAGCGAAGCAGGGGGTGCAGTTGGGGGGTGGCAGGGGGAGGCGTGCAGACTTCCATTCCTTCACTTTGTGCAGCTTGTGGGGTTTCCCCCACATAATTAACAAAGGGGCGACGGGGAGGGGAGGCAGCTAAGGTATAACTAGAGTTGACAGAGTTCCCCCTACACCCACCAAACTCCCCTCTTTCTCTCTCTTTCTCTGTCTTCCTATTGTTGTTGCTACTGGTTACTGATCGGTAGCAAGAGAAGTTCCTGCCACGCCCCGCTCTGCCCCGCTTCGGTTCGCCACTCAAGCGTAAAAACATCATTTGCACCAGAGCCAAATAAGCAGACAGTCAAGGCAGGGAAAAAGGCAGAGAATGAAAGAAAGAGGAAGAGTGAGAGAAGAGGGAGAAAGTCTACTCGAAAATGATTATTGAAATTCGCTGGGAAATATCGTTGTTGATTTTCCATTTTTCATTTTGTGTCGCGAACTTGTCGCCAGACAATCACACACTCACACACATACAAAGACACACACAATTGCACACAGACAGACCGAAGGATACTCGAGACGCGCACTGGGAGTATCTTGCGGATACTTTGAAGATGCTAAATCTGAAATTCTAAGCAGTCGATACAAGTTGTGCGTAAGCCGAGACAGACCAGCAACTGGCCCTCTCCACCCCCTCATCACACCTCTCCTGCCCTGCCTCTTGTAGTAGAGGCGGCAGGCGTGGCATGAACACCGGCAAGGAAAAACTTTTATCAGTAGCGAAACTTTTGTTTTAGTTTATTGTCTGGCAAAAGGCGCAGCAAAGTTTTTTCTCGCGTTTGTCTTCCCCTCTCTCTCTCTCTCTCTGTCTCTGTTTCTCTCACCTTTTCCCTAAGGAAACTGATTAAGTTAAGCTTGCAAGTGGGCGTGGCTTGCAGGCAAATTACTTGTGAATGCAGCGTGCGGCGTCTGTGCATTATAAATAAATCAGTTGGTCGGAGAAAGAATTAAAAAAGTTATCAAAGTATTTGCAAAGGGGGTTGTCTACCGGACAAACAAATACCCTGTAAATGAATGGTGTGTATTAATAAAATCTTGATTTTTTCGCCGATTTTATATTGACAAAATCATGAAAAGTTTTTCAGAAATCTTCTTTTTTTAAATTAATAATATTGCCAATCCATTCAATCAGTCTTGTGCCCCTTGGTAGCTTTCTTGCTATATAGTATATATTCTTGATCTGTACGTCACTAACTGTCGACTTAGCCATGTCTTTCTTCACGCTGTGTACACCCTGTGTAACAAAACGGAATAAGATAGAATAATGTTAATGCATTCTGAAATTTAAGTTTCAAATGGAAATTGAGTGGTAAATGAATTGAATTCTTCTTCAACAATAATACCCTTTGAACCCACAAAGGAGCATGCCCAATTGCCCAGTCAATGTAGTTATATTTGAAACACGTGCACACTAGATACACCCGATGCTGTAAGCATTTGCAGGGTATCGGAAGCAGCAACAAACGCAGCAAAGCGCAAATGCAACTTGAAGCCGGCGGCCCTTGAGGGAGACGGTGCAGGCAGTTGAAAGACGCCGTAGAGTATGCAACACGTTCCCCCAAATGACGCACGTCAACGTGGCGAGGCACTCGACAGGCGAGTGGCACTTGCAACGGCAGCGGCAGCACAATTACAGACGGTGGCAACGTCCGCGAGATTTTTAATTGTTGTGAGCAGGCGACGAGCAGTGAAGACAGACGGAGGCGGGGGCGTGGCTAAAAGGGTGCACGAGTTGAAGAGTGTAGGAGTGTGGGCTGGAAAAGAAGAGAGAGAGAGAGAGAGGGAGGGAGGGAGAAGTTGGGGCAGAAGGTGCAGCACGTCGAGCATAATTTGCAACAAGCACATTTTCAATTTCAAAGCTGCCAAAACATGCTGCAAATATTGACATTGACTCTAATGGAAAAAGCATCTCAGCAGCAGCAGCTAAAGGAGCAACGGCATCAGGCGGTGGCGCCACAAGCAGCAACAGCTGCTGCAGCCCAGCTCAGCTCGCGTTGGATTTAGATTAAATTAAAATTTCACAGCGCTTAAAGCCGCAACGCGGCAACAGCGCGTAAGCTACGTTAAGTGGCCGGGCTGGGGAGGGGAGCACAAGGGGAGGGGGTGAGGGAACTGGTGCTGCAACTGAGGCAGAAGCTGCTGCTGCGGCAGCAGACTAAACGACGACGCGCTGCGAGACAATGCGACGCGTGCCAAGGCTGGTGAGGGGCGCAGACACTCAGCTATGCAGCTTGGGGGAGCAGCAGGACTGGGGGAGAGAGAGTGAGAGAGTGAGAGAGAGAAAGAGAGAGACAGTGAGAGTATCCAACAATTTTTTATGGAGTGTTGTCTAGAGTGGCTGCTGCTGCTGCTTCTGCTTTGTTGACTATAAATAACAATGGAATCATGACTCGAAATTAAACGTCGAAAATGTTGCATGACAGGCACTTGCCTGAGAGAAAGAGAGGACGAGAGAGATAGGAGATGCAGCAGAGTCTGGGGGCGAGGGTGTGTGCGGGCTATTTGCGCAAGAAGTCAAAGAAACACAAGAAACGCAAATAAAACGAGGCACATGTGAGAGATGCCAAATATGATGCGCACGCTGGAGGGAGTGAGAGGGAGAGGGATTTGGAGTAAGAGAGAAGACTGCTAAAGAGAAGGCAGAGAGGGCGAGGGCGAGTTCGAGGGAGGACACTCGCATTTGTTTGCTCTCTGCGTATATTAACAAATTGCCAAGCGGCCCATCAATTTGTTCAAACACGCCCCCAGCCCTCGCTTTCCTCTCCTCCTCCTCCTCCTCCTGTGGCACCCTCCTCCCTGGGTTGGAGCTGCCAATCAGAGTCAATAAATTGCCAGCTGTTCCGAATGGGGAGCAGAGAGAAATCGCTTTTCAATGTTATCAATCGAAAGGTGCGCAAGCAGAGAAAGAAGGATAAAGTAGAGAGCGAGAGAGGGAGAAAGGTGTAAGGTAGGCAAGGAAGAAGCTATATATAAGATAGGTATACACAGATAAAAAGAGACAGATGTAAAGAGAATAATGTAAAGAAAGTCAGAAAGAAATCTAATACAGTAAATAGTTTAGGGTGACCATGTTTGAGATTATAATTAAGTAAAATCTATTGCGCTAGCAATTCACAGATCATTAAGGTAACCTATTAATATGTCACACAATATTTCCTATTTGGGTAACCATATTCAAGCAAATTAAACTAGGGCATGTCCCAATATGTTCAGTTTAAGGTGAACATTTTCAAATAAATTAATCTAGAGCTTAACTCAAAATATACAGTTTAAAGTAACCATATTACAGCAAATCAAACTAGAGCATGCCCCATTATATTCAGTTTAAGGTGACCATATTCAAACAAATTAAACTAGAACATCTTCAAACATATTTGGTTTAAGGTGACCATATCAAAGCAAATGAAACTAGAGAATAACCAAGGAGACGGCATAATTATTGCAATTACAACGAGGATATATCTTTATAAAGCTAACATTCAAGTTGCCGTAAGCAAAAGCGCCATCTAGCGGCCATTACAAAGTTATTAATCAACTGTGACAGAAGCTTTAATGTGCCTCCAACCGCTTTTCCCTCTCTCTCTCTCTCTCTCTCTCTCGCTCTGTCAGCTGCACTGAGTCACCACAAATGGACATTTCATTACTACACCCCCTTCTTACATTGCGACTGTGCTGGCTAACCCCCCTTCCTGCCCCCTGCTCCGCCGCTGGATTTGTCAGCTTACAACATTTTCAATAACAAGTCACTTGGTGGGCGCCTGCTCTGCCTCCAAGCCATATTATGGCTCATTGTCGTTAGTCATCTGCCTGCCCTGCCCCCCCCCTCCTACTCACACGCCCCTCTTGCTGCGCCCCTGTGTCTAGGCAACCCTTCAGAGCCGGCAACAAGCTACGCCACTTAATTGCGTCTGCTCATTTAGTAATAAAAACAGGATTCATGCTTGGCCAGCGCAGAGAGAGATTCAAGAGGAAGAGCAGTAAGTGAAAGAGAGAGAAAGAGAGAGGGGAGAGAGAGAGGGAGAGCAAGAGGGAGTTGAGAAGGAGGATGCCAGGGCAGTCTGAGTGCCAAGTGAATCGTTTTTTTTTCCATTCTTTGCTCAGCTGCAGCCGCCAACTTTGTCTGTCGTCGCACTCGGAATTCAAATCAAAATTTTATTCAAATGCGCCATAAAATACATTATACATAAGTATCTCTGCGTATCTAGACATATATATTGCACTATATATAAGTATAACTATGAGAGTATATAATAATATGCAGCATAATTCATTCATCTTTCATCGGCTCCGTCTTGTCTTGGTCCTAATCCGATTGCGCGTCGGGGCAAATTATTGTGTGGGATTTCACGAGGTTTACAGTTAATGCAACTTGTAGATAGAGTAGCGGCGGAGTGGGGGGAGGGGTAGTGTGGGGTTTTACGGCTGGCTGCATGTGGCATGTGGCACTCTGCTAGATTTATGTTAAGTGGCAGACATTGAAACTAGTCGCATGATATTTTCACTCCATTGCCGGGTGCGTTCCTCCTCGCCATTCCTTTGCCCACTCACACTGCCTCCCTCCCTCCTTCTCTCAGCCTTTCTCTTTCTCTCTCTCTCTTTTACTGTGCATTTTCCATTTTTCGCTGCCTTTGGCTCAGTCAGCAATAAAAATGTCGTTCCGCAATAAAAATCGAATTGTTTCCTTTTGCCGTCCGCCAGTTGCAGCTGCGCTCAGCCGTAAACTGAGTCTGTTCGACTCCTGGCCGAAGGAAACCTAACCTGATCTTGAGTAGGGCGCTCCCACTCCCCCTTCTCCCTTCCTCCACACCCACTTCCACGTTGAGCCGGGCTGAATCCAATCAAATGCTGAAAATTGCCGGATTTAGCTGCCTGACAGCACGCAGATTTATTCTCGAATATCTCTCATATCTAATCTGTATTTGTTTAGCGAAAACAAACTCAACACTACTCACACCCCTCCATCTCCTTCTCCGCCTCCTTCTTCGTCTCTTCCCCATTTACCCATTCCCATTCGCATTTGTTCTTTGTCGCTGGCAAAGCAAATTTCATCACGCCTAAATGCATCCTCGACTCCGATTCTAAAAAGTTGCCAACTTGTTCAGCCGCAGACTTCGCTTGTCCTAAGCATAAACTAGCCCGACTTCAACTAAAAGTGCCTCAAGCAACCAAAGAGAGAGAGAGAGAGGGAGAGGGAGCACAACTTTTATAAGTGAACCGAATGCTGTCGCTTAACTGTTGCCCCGCCCACACTGCGCCTCTATTTTTTTCTTGGCTAGCACCATCAAGTTTGATGGGCCAAGTTTTTGGCCAGAAACTTGAAACCGAAACTACTTGGGTGCATTTAATGCCACCTCCTCCCCTCCCCTCCCCCTCTTGCCAGCTCTTATCCACGTCGCTTCCACTCTATCCCGCCCCTACTTGAGTTTAGCTGCTGCCACATGCCGCACACAATCCTACAAAGTTTCCATACTTTAAACTTTTGTTAAGGCGAAAGGTTTTTCCCTGATTTCTCGACAACGACTCGACGCGTTTCATTCGAGATTAGAACTGAAAAAATGGCATAGGATTCTTAAAAAGTTATTCCACATCGAAGTTTACTTAAGTGGGGCTGCAGTTCTGGAGGTGCTTCGTATGTAAGTTTTAAGAGGAGGGTGATAATACATTTTATAATATCTATATATGTATAAATATTATATTGATGTGGATTTTCCTCCTACATAAACTTTGGGCAAATTTATTTTAATATCTATGTTTATGGACTAAATCTCAACGTTATGGCAAGAGATCGTTCTTAAAAGAAATTTCACTTGAATTGCATTCATGTTTATGTTTCTATAACATTTATTTTATTTATATTCCATTCGATTCGTATAAAACTGGTTGCATCAGCTGTTACTGCTCGTAAATAAAGCGGAGCTCTTGTTGCTAACATTTCTGACGAGATTTGAACAATCTGAAAAACTGCAATGTGCTTACTCCCAGTTGCAGTTGGGGCACATCTGCCGTATCTATAAACTGCAGATATCTTATGGCATCCTTTGTTCGATTCACAACGCATTTTATGCTGGGTGTCATCAACCGACAGCGGAGCCATCAACTCGTTGCTTTTGCATTCGCCATAACTCTGTTTATGGCATGTGTGTGTGCGAGTGGGCGTGCTGTGGGTGGGATGGGGGCGTGGCTGTTCGTGACTGGCAGAACGTGGCATAAACTCTGACATTTTATATGCGTCGCGTCCAATAACCTGACGTTCTGCATGTTATTTTTGGCAGTCTATTTATTTTTAAGATCGACCCTTTTTCAGGCGTGGTGGCGTAGGGGCAGGGACAGGTGCAGGGGCGGAAGTCGGGCGGGAGCCGGGCAGGAGAGTTCCTCGACCCGCAGAGCAAACACTGACACGGCGAGCATTGGGCAATTGACCTATTTGCGTTGTCAGACAATCCGAAGTGCCAAACTAATAATGCAATAGCTGAAGACAGCTCGACAGACTGAGGCAAGAGAGAGAGAGAGAGAGAGATAGAGCAGGCAGAGTGGGAGAGCAACAGCCTCGAGTGGTTCTTCACGCTCCTCGCTTCCGGGTTGAGTTCGGTTCTCCGTGCGGTTTCCTGTGTAACCGCATGACCTGCACCGAGGGCAGCTCGACAAGTTGGCGTGCCAAGTCGAGTTATTTCACTTCACTTCCTGCACCTCTTGCTGTGCTTTATCATTGTCGCACTGCCGCTTTGTCTTGGTCCGTTCCTCTCTGTCCGTCTGTCTGTCCACTGCATTCCTTGCAGCAAATTGTTGTGTGCCCCTAGAAATATGCAGTGCACATACCTTTCACATGCCGCATGCCGCATGCCTCGCACCTTGCCACTCCTCTTTCAGACTCTACTCGAATCCTCCTGGAAGTGTTAAATGATGCTCCAAATGGTTGTACGTTTAATTACACTAGTTTCTGCACCAATGCGCCTCATAACTTAGCCCCGCCCATCTACCTGCTGTAGGTGGCAACCACAGGGTGTTCAGTTATGCAACCACAAGCAAATAACAGCAATTAGCACCGAGTCTCAATTACATTAGTGTCACTAATTGTAACACATCACTCAATAAGTCCGTAGGATGACACATATATCGGGTTGCTATGTAATAATCCATAATTTTCTTACGCAGTACTAACCTTTAAAAGATATCTGTCAAAATTTCAGGACAATCGGACGATTACTTTTTAAGTTACACAGGTTCAAGTGACGGTACTTTTGTGTTTTTCAGAAAAATGAATTCAAAGCAATTTCGTGTTTTGATTCTGCATTGTTTTTTGATGGGGAAAAATACCATCACAGCCAAAGCATGGCTTGATAAATGTTACCCGGACTCTGCCCCATCGAGGCAAACGGTGGAGAAGTGGTTTGCGGAATTTAAACGTGGCCGTACAGACACTGACGATGCTGAACGCTCTGGAAGGCCGATTGAGGTGGTTACTCCGGAAAATATCGAAAAAGTCCACCGAATCGTTTTGGAAAACCGAAAAGTTAAATTGCGCGAGATAGCTGACACCTTGAAGATATCAGAAGGCAGTGTGCACACTATTTTGCATGAACGTTTGTCCATGAGAAAGCTCTTCTCGAAGTGGGTGCCGCGTTTGCTCACAGTGGACCAAAAACAACAACGCGTCGATGATTCTGAGAGGTGTTTGGAGCTATTCATGCGGAAGAAGAAGGACTTTTTGCATCGGTATGTGACAATGGATGAAACATGGATCCACCACCACACTCCAGAGTCAAATCGGCAGTCAGCTGAGTGGACTGCAGCAGGAGAACCACGTCCAAAGCGGCCAAAATCGCAAAAGTCGGCTGGTAAGGTTATGGCGTCTGTATTTTGGGATGCGCAGGGCATTTTGTTCATCGACTATCTTGAGAAAGGAAGTAGAATCAACAGTGAATACTACATAGCATTATTAGTGCGTTTGAAGGAGGAAATCGCCAAAAAACGGCCACACATGAAGAAGAAAAAAATGATCTTTCACCAAGACAATGCACCGTGTCACAAGTCCAGCGCAACGATGGCCAAATTGCACGAATTGGCCTTTGAATTGCTTCCGCACCCACCGTATTCTCCAGATTTGGCCCCCAGCGACTACTACCTGTTCGCAGACCTGAAGAAAATGCTCGCTGGAAAGAGATTTGGCTCGAATGAAGAGGTGATCTCCGCAACTGAGGCGTATTTTGAGGCCAAAGACAAATCTTTCTATAAAAAAAGGTGTCGAAATGCTAGAGCGGCGTTGGACTGATTGTATCACTCTTGAAGGGATGTACGTTGATGAATAAAATCGAATTTTGCCAAAAAAATGTGTTTTTCTTAGTTATCCTACGGACTTATTGAGTGATGTGTTATATTAACATGAATATATAACATGTGTTAGTCTATATCGCCTATCACTAATGTATATCATATTATATCAAACTAACAACAGGGAATTATAATGGTTCTCGTGGTTCTTAACTGATTTCATGATCACTTTTATTTCAAATTTAGTTTAATTTGCTCTGTGAATACTAAAAAAGAACAATGCCGCAACACTTGATACCCTTTAAGCTGGATGGAGTTTCCATGCCAATTCTACTTGTATTAAAATCTTAACTTTCGACTTATTGTTTCAAGTGAAACTTACTGATGCAACAATATTGTACTGTACTCATTCTTTGCTTTACTCACAAATGAATGTATAAAATTATATGAAAGGAAAACATTTTCACTTATTAATGCACTTATTATTATACTAAAATACTCAACTCTACAATACTGTGCTCAAAAATAATATTTAAAAAAAAAATATATTTTTTTTACGAATATCTTAAACACTACAAGTATTGCTAATATATAACTACTATATATTACTATTAAACAAAAAATATAATTTTAATATATACACAAAATAAAGATGGGATATTTATTTGTAAGCATTGCTACATATAAATAAAAACACTTGTATATTCACATTGAATAAAACTGCTAGTTTCGGGTATTTGTTAGTCTTTGCTTTCCTAACATGCCTAGCTCAAATAAAGTATACACTCGTACATATTCCCCTCATGCTCATCTAAGGTGCAGTCAGTGCTCAACCTAGAAAACAGGAGTGGGCGTAAGGAAGAATGAGTTAGCGAGATGAGATGGTGTCTTAAAGGCAACGTTACTTTTAACACTGGCAGTTAGTGCAAATTTAATTGAATTTACAAAGTTTTTGGAAAGTACAAACTTGAGCTGTCTGGGGAGAGGCTTCAAGGAAGTGGGAAGAGGGTATGCATTAACTGCGGGAAATAAGCATAAAATTCGGATTTATTACCTCATGCAAGGAGCTAGTTTCTCATATCTCTTTCTCTTTTTCTCTGTCTCGCTTGCAGGTGCGTGCTATGGAGCAGCGGCTGAGTGAATGGCCAAAGCCCCAAGCACAGCAACAACAACAACAGCAGCAACACTCGCAGCAGAGCACGGCGACTAGTTCGCCAATCCATCAGCAGCATCAGGCCGTCGCTGCCGCCGCATTAGTGGCCGCCTGTCAACAGCAACAGCAGCAGCAACAACAGCAACAGAGCCTGGTCGGGAGCACCAGCAGCACCGGCAGCACCGGCGAGGCGGCAGAGAAGACAATTAGCTCATTGGAGATTCAGGTGGAGGAACAGCGTCAGTTGCGGCTCCACGACGCACGACAAATCGAGGCAAAGGCGGCCAAGATCAAGGAGTGGGTGAACAACAAGCTACGCGATCTCGAGGAACAGAATCAGCTGCTGCGCGAACAGAACATCAAGTGCAACCAGCAGCTGGAGCTGCTCAAGAATCACATTGCCAATCAGTCACAGCGTCACAGCATTGTCGGCCCGGTGCGCAACAGTCTGAGCCTGGATGTGCAGGACTTTGCCAGCACGCCGGAGACGCGACGCCGCAGCGAGAGTCTAGATCCGCAAGAGATTATCAGTCGTCCGTTGACCAGCTCGTATCCACATCATCAGCATCGTCGCAACCTATCGATGGAGCCGCAGGAGCTTGAACGGAATCTCGTCGCGGCTGTGGATGGCCTCACTCTGGCGCCGCTGTCGAGCATCTCCAGCAAGGTGTCGCAGTCCACAACGGCGCCTGCAGCAGCCACAGTTGCTGGCACCGCTAGTGTTGGTGTCGGTGTCGGCACTGGGATTGGGATGGGAGCAGGTGCAAGGCCAGATAGCTCGGACACGGACACAGCGCACGATTATGCTGAGATCTATACGCCGTCGTGCGAGAAGCTGCCCGCCTGGATGAAGAACAATCCGGCACTGATGGCCAGCGGGGGCAACTCAAGCACCACCACAACGACCACCAGTGAGGTGGGCGTGCCACGTCCGCCCACTCCGCCGCTGCACCGCTTCCCCAGCTGGGAGGCCAAGATCTATCAGGTGGCCAACGATGGCCTGGCCGGCAGTGGAGCCAGCAATGCGACCGGCACCAGCACCGGGGACAGCAATGAGCCGACACCGGATGTGCAGGAGCACAGTCTGACAGCGACGACGCTCTCGAACGGACGCACACGGCACACCACAACAGGGACGACGCATGGCCGGGACGAGGGCAATGCCAACGACGGCACACTGGGCAGCAGCGGCACGCCAGGCACACCTCAGCCGCCGACGCGGCAGCAACAAACCGCTAGCGGCGGCTTCTGTGATATCTCCGTGCCGGTCTATGCCACGGTCAAGGGGCGTGCCTCGCAGATACGCTCGATGCCCTTCACGGGCGACTCCAGTGATGATTCGAGCGATGGAGAGGATCATGCCGTCATGTTGACCCACAACTCGCACAACTCATCTAGCACAGACAACACGGAGACCTCGACTTCGGGCAGCGCGTCAAGTCCTTCGAAGAGTCTGAAGACCTCGTCGAGCCTCAGTCCGGCCAAGCGCAGTGGCTCCGAGAGCCCCAAAAATGCTAAGGCTCGTGGTACGTAACCTAACTTCAAGTTTACTCCCCCCTTCCGTCTCCTCGTCCTACTCTTTGACGACCAGTAAAGCGTAACGGTAGTGGTAGCTCTAGCTCTAGCTCCAACTGCAACCAGTACCGCAGAACCATCACAGCAACAGTAACTAACCACAGCGAAACCCACCACGTACCACTAACCCATGGTGAAAACCATCCCAGTTGATGTTGTGCTCCTTCTAGTTCCACATTGCTTGTTCCTAACTGCAACCAGTACCAAAGAATCATCACTGTAACAGTAAACAACCAATGCCAAACCCACCACATACCACTAACCCAAGGTGAAAACCATCCCAGTTGATATTTTCCCCTCATTTGGTTGTTCCTAACTGCAATCAGTACCAAAGAATCATTACTGTACCAGCAACTAACCAATGCCGAACCCACCACGTACCACTAACCCAAGGTGAAAACCATCCCAGTTGATGTTGTGCTCCTTCTAGTTCCACATTTGCTTGTTCCCATGTACTAGCCAAGGCATTTATATTGAGTTCCTTAGGTTTTCCACTTATTTTCATCGCTTTGTTAAGTTCTGATAATGGAGTACCCCCTTAATCTACTTCCTAATTGTACTTCTATAGAAGTTTTAGTATTTTTTTTTTTTCTTTGTTTTCTTTGTATCATATCAAGACAAATGAAAATAATTTTAAAGTTAATTTAAAAGTCAATTTTTATGTTTTGTTACTTGCTAATCGAATTTCTGTTATTTATCATTTCTTGCATGTTATGATAATTCCCACTCAAATTTCAGTTATTTAAGCACTAGTTTCAACTTTTTTGTTTGTATACTCAAGTTACGAATTGTCTGTGATATTGCCTTATATTATTTCAACTATAGAAGCCTTTGCAGCTTGTATAAATATTAAAAAAAAAAAAAAAAAAAAAAAAAATTGTAAATCTCGTTTGTCTCGCCTTATGTGTACTTTATACCCACAATTCCTTCCTTCCTTATTATCCCAAGTACTGTTTTTAGTCCTCGTCTAATCAACTAACTTTTTCAAAGCGTATTCTAACAATGAATCTAATAAACGGGTTGCATTTCCTTCGCCTTCGCCTTTGCCTTCGACATCGTCGCGTCTCATCCTTCCCACCCTCAACGATTGTTGTGTAACCCTCTCTCATTTGCAATCCGCCACTGATCATAACATTAACCAACCAACCTAACCACCATCCTCATAACAGTCCAATCACGCACAACCCCCCATCAACTACAACAACAACAACAACAACAACCACACCACAAACAGCACCTACTCCAACAACACCATCAGCATCATCACACATTGCCACACACATTGACGCCCCAGGCGCCGCTGGTGGCTGTGCAGCACATACAGAGCACGCTGCCACGCCTACATACGCCCACTGGCGCGCAGCTGACGCAACTGCGCGTGAGCCCCCACATGCGTGGCACAGTAATTTCAGATCTTTCCTTTGAATCAGGCCTCTCCGACGACTACGCCCTGCCGCCGGACGCGGTCTCCGAATCGACATGCATGGACGCCTCGATGCCTTCACTGTTGATGCGTCAATCCTACGTGGATTCGCCCAGCAAGAAGCTCGAGTCTCTGGAGAAGGTAGGTTCAATCAATATATCTTCGTACCTTAACTGATCTGATCATGATCATCTCCCTCAGATGGGCCACTTGGCCAAGCTGGGTGGCAAGCTGAAGACCTGGCGCAAGCGTTGGTTCGTCCTCAAGAATGGCTCGTTGAACTACTGGAAGAGTCAGCACGATGTACAACGAAAGCCGCAGGGTCAGATCCAGCTGGACGAGGCCTGTCGCATCAGTCGCGCCGAAGGTGCCTCCACCTTCGAGATCGATACTGGAAAGAAGGTCTACTACTTGACGGCCGACTCGCATGCCACCATGGACGACTGGATTCGCGTGCTCCAGAATGTGCAGCGTCGCAATGCGACCAAGTTGCTGCTCAGTCGCGACGATCAGAAGCCCACCGTGCAGGGTTGGGTGACCAAGGTGAAGAACGGACATGCCAAGAAGTGTTGGTGTGTCTTGCTCGGCAAGATGTTTCTCTACTTCAAGGCGCCGGCCGAGACGGTAAGTGACTAAAGGCAGGAGGGAAGTCCAGAGTAAAGCGACCTAACATTGGTTAACTTGCACAGAACCCGCTGGGACAGATTAACATGCGCGATGCGCGCGTCGAGGAAGTAGAGCATGTGTCGGACTCGGATTCGGAGGAGCGCGAAGATGCCGCACAGGATCAGGCGCGTTTGACCGTCGCCATCTATCCGGCACATCAGGGACCCACCTACCTGATACTCTCCGGCAAGCCGGAGCGCGACAATTGGTTATATCATCTGACTGTCGTCTCCGGCGGCGGACCCAGCGCGGGCACACAGTACGAGCAGTTGGTGCAGAAGCTCATGGAGACCGACGGGGATCCCAGTAAGTGTGCCCCATCGCCCAGTGCCCTGTTGGCACGTCAGTCTTATACCATCTTCCCCTCCCACAGACTGTGTACTCTGGCGCCACCCGATTTTGCTGCACACTAAAGACACCATCACTGCGCCGCTGTCTTCCATGCATACGGAGACAATGCAGCCGGAAGCCATTAAACTATTCAAGGTAGGTGACCCTGCGTGATCAGAGAATCATCTGCAAGTACTGTAATCCAATCTACGTGCTGCTCTTCTGTTTGTTTGATCGTCACAGAGCATTCAGCTGTTCATGTCGGTGGCCGTCAATCAACCGGGAATCGATTACCATGTGGTGCTCGCCCAGAACGCACTGCAGCATTGCCTGGACATGCCGGAGCTGCAGACCGAAATGATCTGTATACTGATCAAGCAAACCTCCCGACATATGGGACAAAAACTAAGTGTCGGTGTCCAGGTAAACAAGAAACTGGGCAAGCAGACGCGCGTAAGTTTTTCAGTTGCAAAGCTTCTTATCGTTATCGTTATTGTTATCGAAATAAAAGAGATACGAAATGCTCTTTTAGTTTTAGTTGTACCCCTTAGTTCTTAACTCTTTCTTGTTTCAATATGATTTCCGATATTCTGTGTATAAATATGTTAATCCCACACAACTAACCCAGTTTAACCTGAGCAACACACCAAGTTGTATTCGTGTCTAGCAACTGTTTCTCGCAACTCCCGATCTCAAAGCTTTCGAAAAGCTCTATAAAATACTCCAAAGAACTATCCCAAATTCGCATACTATATAAAACAGATCGAGCTGTATTTTTAATGCAGCTTTCAACCGATATCTTGAGTAGGTATCGCACTATTATTTTTGTATATTTATTACTTTATCAATTCTATGACAATTTGCCGGCTTTTTTTAAAGCTTTGCTTCAATTAAAAAGCTTACGAACGCTTCCTAAACAAACATTTCTAATACTCTTTAGTCTTTAAGATACGCTACGCTTAAAAGTAGCGGATTTATATGATATACTCGTATATGTTATACAAATGGACGCCTGAACTTGATACTTGCTTCGATATTTCGTGTTCTCATTTAGTAATGCATGATCCTTTATCTTATCTACTAATCCGCTATACCAGTTGAAATTTCCTTCAATTATCTTTTATCTACTTCGTCTTCTACTTATTCTTGTTCTTTTTTGTGTTGTAGTGGACACAAACAATGAATTTCCCCCCATAACTGTCATACACATTCTTAAGTACTATCTGAATAGATGTATTCCCTTATGCTGCCTAACTATCGATAACTGCTTTCTATTTTACTATCTAACTATCGATTGTCAGTCAATTACCATAATCAATTGCCTAAATGATAACTTTATTTAATATATAAATGATCTACCTAAATACAAATATCTATACGAACGATAGTAGCAGCGATAGTTTTGCAGCCCAGCTAGTCATACTCGTACACATATATAGCTTTCAAGATGAATGTAAACACCAGATCAAAACTTACTCTATGTGTATATATACTCTTGAATACATATGTACGTATTTATTTTGAATCTGATTGTTGATCGTTGTCATTGTATAAAGTATTTGCTGTAAATTTCACGCACACACACATATAAAAACATGAGGTACAAAAAACATACAGGAACTTTACGCTCTCTCTCTCTCACACACACACGTACATACAAACATACTGAATCGGGAAACATTAATAACCATTCTTGGGGCCCCGTAATTGAGTATATGAACCCTGTGTTTTATTGGCAAAATACCTTTCCCAATATATCGTCGAATACAAGTTATATATACCATTCATAGTGGTATATATATACTTATGTATTCATGTTTATAAAAAATACCAAAAGAAAAGATTTATTTTACTTTCGATTAATTGAATTCTTGCAACACTTGAATTCTATCTCAGACGTTCTAATAGTTCAATGCAATTGAGGGGCCTCGGGTTCGCACACTTCAGACTCCATACTCACCACGCACACAACAACAAAAACAAGAACACAACAGCAGTTAAAATTGTGTCTACTTTTACGCTCAGTGTACAACTCTCTCTCACTCTCTCTCTCTCTCTCTCTCTCCCATACTCTCTCTTGTGCTACGTTTGCACTGATTGTGATTGCAAATTAATCGAAATTAGTTCAACTAACGTGGCATTTGAAGATGATGATGATGAGTCTTCTCTGTTCATCTCTAGAGTTTTTAAACTTGTTTTTTATGGTTTTGCCCAGTTCTGTTTCATCTTTTCTTTCTTGGCTTTTGAATGTTTCGCATTATTCATAAACATAAAGTTAACTCGTTTCGCTTTGTAAAAACCAAAGAGAGAACAACTCTTCCATTTAGCGTGTTAGAGTACACTGTAAAAAATAAACAAAACAATGAATAAATAGTTATAGCAACAATAGCAAGAAACCAACAAGAACAAAAAGTCAGTTTAATAGCAAAAATTGATCAGAAAATGTTTTTTGGCTTCTCTTCTCCTTCTTCTCTTCTGTTTTTCTTCTTTTTGTGTGTGTTGAACGAAACAAAAATATTTTGCGTTACGTTTTGAACCGAAAACCAATACCGATATCCGCTAATCGATAACCGATATCCGCTAACTGTACCGAACCGTATCCGACGTGAACCGTTGACGACGAAATTTACAGCAACTACTTCTGTGCGCCACCCAAAGCCTGTTCACCTGTGACACCCAACAGGCTGGACAAGCTCAGGCCAACGGCAGCTCGCCCACATCGATACAGGTATGAGGGGGAAATTTGATTGTTGTCAATCGTATATCGTTAATCGTATATCTTAAAAGAGTCGTACGATCGTTGCTTTCAGTTCTTTTAGTCTATTTGTAGAGTTGCCTAATCCAATCAATAAACTTTTTCAATTCGAGTCTGCAGTGTTCTCTCTCGCTTAATGAACGGTCCCATTCTCTCTCTCTTTCTCTTTCTCTTAGGCACCCGTTTCGACCCCCATCATCGACTGCAAGTCGAATCCGCCCGCCTACAGCTTCGTACAGGGCTGGCAGCTGCTCGCACTGGCAGTGTCGCTGTTCGTGCCCAAGTCGAGTCGCCTCCTCTGGTACCTGAAGCTGCATCTGTCGCGGAATGCGGATACCAAGACGGAGACAGGCAAATATGCCGCCTACTGCGAGCGTGCCCTGGAGCGGACACTGAAGAATGGCGGACGCGAGACGAAACCTTCGCGCATGGAGGTGCTCTCGATCCTGCTGAAGAATCCATATCATCACTCCCTGCCTCATGCCATTCCTGTGCACATGATGAACACCACCTACCAGGTATGTATCGGGAGCACATGCAGTTGTGGAACCCTTTCCAACACTACCATTCCCACTCGTTGCAGGTGGTCTCCTTTGACGGCTCCACCACAATCGAAGAATTCCAGACCACACTGGCCCAGGAGCTGGGCACCCGCGACGCTGCGAATGGCTTTTGTCTGTTCAGCGATGATCCCATTGAAAAGGATTTGGAGCATTATCTAGAGCCACTGGCCAAGCTCTGCGACGTGATTAGCAAGTGGGAGACGGCACTGCGCGAGAAGGGATCGGGCAAGTTCGAGAACTCACGCGTCATCCAGCTGAGCTACAAGAATCGCCTCTACTGGAAGCATACCATCAAGTGCGAGACGGACAAGGAGCGCCTTCTGCTGTGCTACCAGACAAATGCGCAGATCGTCCAAGGACGTTTCCCGCTGTCACGTGAATTGGCGCTGGAGCTCGCATCGCTTATGTCGCAGATCGACATGGGCGACTATTCGCACGAGAAGTCGCGCGATGTGGGCCTCAAGGCGCTGGACAAGTTTTATCCGTATCGCTACCGCGATGCTCTGGGTAGTGAGCAGCTGAAGGATGTGCAGGAGCTGCTCATCTCGAAGTGGACACTGCTCAAGGGCCGATCGACGCTCGACTGTGTGCGCATCTATCTGACCTGCTGCCGTAAGTGGCCCTACTTCGGTGCATGCCTCTTCCAGGCTAAGCCGCGGCAATGCGAGCCGCACGTGGCCGCTGTGACACCCGTCGCCTGGTTGGCCGTCGCTGAGGATGCTCTCAATGTGCTTGAGCTGTCCACAATGGCACCCGTCGCACGCTATCCCTACAGTAGCGTGATGACCTTTGGCGGCTGTCAGGATGACTTCATGCTGGTCGTCTCGCACGACGATGGCACCCTGGCTGGGGGCTGTGAGCAGAAGCTGCTCTTTGCCATGAGCAAGCCAAAGATTCTGGAGATAACGCTGCTCATTGCGGACTACATGAATGCGCTGGGCCACACGGTGCCCGGCACGCCACAGATGAACTCGCTGACGCGCAATGGTTCGCATCGTTCGCTGCGCACCTCGCAGCGCCCCATCGGAGGCAGTGGCGGAGGCGGAGTTGGTGGACTAACTACCGTCGGGGCAGGAGCCAGCAGCATAACGGGCTTCTCGACGAATGCAACCACAACGGCCCACAATACCCTCAATTCGCATGCAACGCACACGCTCAACTCGACCCATTCGCACACGTTGAGCAGTTCACACCATGCGGGAGGTGGAGGAGGAGGTGGTCGCGGCAGAGACGGGGGAGGTGGCAGTCATCAGGGCACACTCAGCTCACATACGACAACGGGCCACCATGATGGTCATCATCATCACCATCATCATCAGGTGGCGCATCAGCCGGACATACTCAAGAGCACGCCCGATCATCAGCGCATCAAGTGAGCCCACGTTGGGCGCCCAGGAGCCAGAACTACCACTATCGAACACGAAACACACGATAGGCATCGCTTACCGCGCTACTCAACACTAAAAAGTTCTTTCCTAAGCTAAGCTAATAACGGTACACGTACTCTAACTCACACATACTTATAATGTAAGCACCTTTTTTTTTACTAGCTGTAAGTCGTACCCGGCGACAGGTACTCACACAGGCATACATATATATGGGTGTACTTTTCCTATATTTACAGACATATATATATACATATATATACACAAAGATATAGGTGTATATTTTATATCATCTTTGTTTGTAACCGACTCTTGTACAGCAATTTGTACGCAATAGTTTCTTGCACCCTCTTCTCTCTCTCTGCCTCTATGTCTCTCAGTCTGTCTTCTGTCCTGCCTCTTCTCCGTACAATCTTGCTGGACTAGACTCTTGCTACGTACAATTTGTACATATATATTTAACTGCTTTGTCACGAATCTCACATTGTCCCTCCATGCTCAAAAACTGCCTTTGAATGTAGAAGACAAAGCAATTGAAAAGGAAAGCAAAACCAATAAGCCAAAAAAAAGAAACAAAAATAACAAGAGACCATATTGCATAAATAACATTAGGGTTACTCATGAGCAACAGGGTGGAAAAATGACCGATATTTTGTAAAACGATGTATTTTTTTTTTTTTATTTTTACTAAACATTTGATAAACTAGGAATGAAAGTAAAATTTAAAGAACATATGTGTAAATGTAACTGTTAGCAACATTTAGACATACAGTTGGATATGGAACCTATTCATTGCGGATTCCGCACTTGTCGTCCGAACTAGTTTCCTTCACTTAGTTTTCTGAATAGATCACAAAATGCTGTCTAGAGAAACGAATGAAGAAAGCAAGAGGGAGGTGTGTCAAGTGTATTCAGATATCTTTTATATATGTATTGTAGATGTATGTTATTCAGATCTGTTTCGTTTCGTAGTCTCAAAAAAAGAAAAACAAAAATAACCTCATATTGTCATCTCATTTAACAGCAGATATTTGTTTATGTTATAGTACTATATATGAATGTAATTTTTTACACACATGTTAAACCCAAACAAGAAATAATAAATATATATACTATATACACAAATATATGTAGTATATGTACAAGTAAAAGTAATTGATAGCCAACCGAACACAGCCAGAGCTTCTAGTGGAGAGCAGAATTTAAGAAATTAATGCGAATATATAGAAACTGCAATTGATATATACAACATAAACGTAATGTTTAATTTTTTTTTAATTGTGATTTATACAAGTCAAATTCAAAGTAAAAAACTAAAGGAAAGCAACGTATACAGTTCAATTTACAACATAGGAGAATATGGAGAGGAAATCATGTATCCAAGTACGTCAATGCTGCGAAACAGAAACCAAATGCAACAAAAATACTCGATATACAGCTTAGTTCTTCCTCATTCCCAACCATTTAGTATGACAATTCAGAATCCTCCCACTCCTAACCCCATTTTGTTTGACTTCCTTACGAAACGTTTGCGAATTCTTCCAATTCTCACTTCAGTTGAAGCTTAAGCTAAACTCACAAGCTATATACACTGAGCTACATATGTATGTAATTCATACACACACATATACACATGCATATATATATACATATTTATCGAAAAAGAAATTATACACGAATGAATCATATATATAAAGATCTACATATGTAACGATGATTGTAAATGATGACGGCGCATTTTTTTCCTAATTGTAAAAATTTGATATTAAAAATTTATATATGCAAAATTGGAAACCGGCAACGGCGGCATTCAACTATATATATATATTGTATGTAAAACCGATATGGCAAGGAATTGGCGAATATATCATCAAACTCAAGTGAAAGGAAATATATAATGGAAAAATTAATTATTCAAAATGGGATGTTTTATTTGTGGGAATGCAAAAATAAATCATTTAAATGGGACGTTTTTCTGGGGAATGTATAGATATGAAGTAGATAAGTATGAACATAATAAAGATTTTGTTTTTGCTTTTTATTTTCGTTCAGCTTCTGGATAGACAATCTAAGGACAATCTACAGTGTACCACAATTAGTTTAGTTTCTTAATAATTTATGTATAAATTGCCTAAAATCGTATTTTATTGATGTGTTATAGACCATTGCATCATTAGTCATCTCTCCTCGACTGCCTCGCATATCATATAGTACAATCTACAAGCTATACACACATGTCTACATGGATTACAAAAATTTACACAATCTTTGCCTCGCTTCGGTTGGCTACATCAGGCCAACTAAGGGGGATTAGGATGGGCAAGGAGGGGAACAACCCGAGGCAAGGCATGTTGCGGAAGATTGAAACAGAAAACACAACAAAAATAAATGCATTAACAAATATGAACTAGTGTAAGAAAGTGTGCATGCGTGTGTGTGAAGTTTCTTTGCTGTTGAGTGTGTGTGTGTGTGTGTGTGTGTGTGTGTAAAAATGAACTGAAGACCCAAAACGCCAAGTAAATCAAAGTAATCGCAGAGCATGCCCCCATTTTAGTAGCAGTTATTAACTAGTTGTCGCTGTCATTGTCTCTGTCACTGCTAAACAATTATATTAAATATTCAAATGTCTTTTGGCCTTTGTGATGAGCGGCAATTGCCAACTGTTTGCGTCGCGCTCTTCTTACTCTCCCTCTCATTCTCTCAAACACTATTTCTTCGCTCGCAACGTCTAAGACGAACGACGACTAACAACTGCGCCAATTACAATTACGACTAACGAACTAATGCGACTATCGTACATATATACATATGCTATATATGCACACATACACACACACATACATACATATATATAGATATAGTATATGTATAGAGACATATGTATATATATTACAAAACCCAAAAGTATAATATAAACACTAGAAATATGGTGCCGACGGCCGCCGCCTTCATGTACATCGATTTGCGGTTCAGTAATTTGGCGTCCTTTTTATACTTTTGCGACATCATCGAAAGGTTCTGTGTCTTCGAATCCAGTTCTGGAAAATATATACATAATGAAGAAAATATTTATAGTTGCTCAGCTTGCACAGCTAGTTGTTGTTGTACTCACCCGCCAAGACTGTGCCACGTTGCAGCACATCGTCGATGTTCTGCACCATGATGCGCTGCACATCCTGCAGCTGTGTGTTGATGTTGCTGATGTTGCGCCTGCGGTCGGTCAGCTGCTTTTTCGCCTTCTGTATGTACACATCGAACTCTATGAAGGCGTAGGGGCGTGTCACCGAATTGACACGCCGCCCATAGCTCGTGTGAAACTCTTGCGCCAGATCCTCCAGGTAATTGAAAGCCAACCGCTTCGAATACATTTTATCAACCATCACCAGGTAGCAGACATCGTTCTCGATTAGATAGCTGTGTGTGTGTGATTGTAGGTGTGTGCGTACGGGTCAATTCAATTCCAATTCGATGGTGTGATGGATGACGATGCAATGAATGAAAAGAAACATAGCAGGTTGGTTAACTTATTCGATCTCAGATTGCATCATCTCATTTGCAGTCTATATAGAAATACTCACTGGAACAGATATGGTCCTGTCTCGATACTGCTGCGCGCCGGCGAGTGTGTTCCCAGCTTGCGAAAGAGCATCTTAGCCTGATTTTGATAGTCCAGTATGCTGCGTCCAGTCTGCCAAGGGGAAATGTAAGTGAAAGTGAAAGCGGGTACACATGCAGTGTCGTTGCTCTCTGTGTGCTTGCGTGTGTGCGTGTCTTTATATAGACATGCTCGACTCACCTGTTCGTCGTCCTGCATGGTACCCACCAAGGGCAGCCCATCGATGACGCGGGCAATCATTGTCAGCAGCGCCATTTCTACGGCTGTGTCTGTGCCCTGTGTAGCTTCGTTTGCTTGCCTCTCTGCCTCTGCTTCTGCCTCTGCCTGCACTGAGCAGCTTCAAACGCACTTAAGGTATGTGCCAATGTATGTGTGTTGCTATTATTATTATTGTTGTTGCTCTTTGTGTCGTGTTGTTGTTGCTGTGCTCGAACTGTGGCCACGGCTACAGTTTAATGCGAGGCAGCGGCTGCTTAGCTTTCCACTTGGTTTGTTGATGCCGTGGCCGCTTCGCTCCCCACCGGCCGTTGAATGTTGTTGTTGCTGCTGCTCGGATTGCCCACTTTCATTCAAGAACTGAAATGTATTAACAATTATCAAAAGTGACAAAAGTCGTTTACCTCATACACCCCTCACTCTCCACACACACACACTTTAGGTTACCCGCCCCCTATCTCACATAATTTCTCACCTTTTGAGCATTTCTTTACTGCTTCTCGTCTCGGTAGATTCGTGTTTTTGCACCGCCAGCTGCATAAACATGCAAAACTATTTTGAGTCTGGGTAAAACTAGCTCTGGATGCGTGTGTTTTTGTGTTTTGTGCCAGCAAACACGTCAGCGGCTGCTAGGGTTGTTGACGGGCCTCTCGCACACACTATCGTCTGTCTATATCGATAACATCGACATGGTTCAGCACCACAGCAGCAATCGGTATTTTATTTGGCGCGCACAAATCAAAGCATGGCAACGCTACCAGGATTCGCATTCGATCTTGATCTATTGCTGTTTTAAAATCTATCTATATCGATAACATCAATATAGTTCACCACAGCAGCAATCGGTATTAAATTTGACGCGCACTAAGGAGCTCAAGCAAGTAAATCAAAGTGTGGCAACGCTGTCAGGTTGCAAATTCGTTTCTTGTTCCATTGCTGATTTGTTTGAAATTTATAAAATTGAAATAAATAAATTACCTTTGCCTAAAATGTCATTGAAAACAAAGCCATGTACATGCATGTGTGTAAATACATGGATATGCATATAATTGACGGGCAGACTTACGAATGTACGCGCAGCAAAAGAAACCAATTGATTTAGCAAACCACTTGCAGAAATCCATATTTCCAGTAATGACAAATACAATTTTTCACTGTTTTTATTACTATTATTTCATTTGAAATTGAAATATATGAAATTTAGCATGATCTGTGAAAGTAATCGAAACTGAAGTTACAACTAGTTGGATGCTCCGCACCACTTAAGTACTAGTTATCGATTATAGTCAGCTGTGTGTTATCGACTTCGTTAATCGTGGCGGCCACTTTTGATTTGATCTTAGCTCTTATAGATAAATTAAAACTTTGTAATTGTTCAACAAAATAAGCGCATTCTCTTTTTCATTCTCCCTTATCAACAACTGCAGCATAAAGCGCATATCGCTCTTGTTACTTGACTTAAATGTAAGTTCCAAAGATAATACTAAAACATAACTCATATAGTAATTGACAATTGTCTTGGCGTTCAACGCCAAGGGAACTATCATCGCTAATTGGGAAGTATTTAGATTCTGATCTGCTTTAATGCTATGTGAATAACATAAGATAAATTGTGAATCCAAAGAAGTACACATTCATACGGGGAAATGGGTGTGTACAAGGCACGATTGGTAAATGGTTTGTACAGCGAACATATTCGATTTGGAAGGTGTCGGAGGGAAAAGGGGCACATTCATAGCATACATTGGCGCCATAGCCTCGGCACAGCGCATCCTTGTGACACGCGCTGGCCGTGCATGAAGACGCGTCTGTAAACGAAACATTTGTGATGAGAAAAAACAATGAAAACAATTACTATAATAAATGTCAAAATGTTAGAATTTGTTCATTCGAAACGCGAAGAATAATAATCGGAAATCAATGCATTTTCATTTATTTAATTGATTATGAACTTGAAACTGTTCATTTTGGATTCTTAAGTCATGTTTATGAAGTCGTTAGTTATATAATTATTTGAACAATCAGTTATCCTTAAAGCAAACAAACTGGCGATCTTAGAGTCTGATCCCCTCGCGATTTAATCTGCAGGCACTACACACGCCCCTCCCACTCGCACACACACGCACTCTCAACACCAAGCCCTATATAATATATGACGTAAACCATATAAAAAAAATAAATAAAAAAAAACAGACGAACGGCGTCTTAACAATCTTTTTGCTGATACAGAGTTATTCCTTTTTTATATAAAGATATGTTATGTATGCATTTTACGTACCTAGGGGGCTCCTTATACAATTGAACAAGAAAATAAAAAAAAAATCAAAGAAATATGGGAAAATGGGGAAACCAACTTTTTGCTTGCCTATAACAGATTTAACAGTTACTTATCAATAATCTAACGCTAAAAAGAACTTAAGATCAAAGGCAAAACTAACGTAATGCTAATTGTATAATTAATAATAATAAAATATAATATTTAGATAAAGATTAAGATAAAAGACAACCGAGTGCCCAACAACAAATCGATGTGGGGTTAAGTGTTTTGTTAGGTCTATTCAAAATAAAATAAGTTTATGTATATATGTATGTATTGTATGTGTAGCATTAAATTCAGATCGTTATACAATGGAAAAAAAACTGTTTAATTAAAATCATATTTTATGCTTAAATATAATACATCCATCCCACACAATTATATGCATACATACGAACTGTATATATGCATATGTGTTGCATGTACGTTGCCATGTCTTCAACTAAATTATATATATATATATATGGTAGTATATAGAGAGTGAGGGAGGGAGGTAGGGGGACATTATCTCTGCGTGTGTTTTGAGCTTACTTCGCTAATACAGTTTTTTCTTGGGCTAACCACTAACAAGATCGACTAAAGACTGTGAAAGTTATTGGATCTTACTTACACTAGATGTATATGTATCGGTATATGAATATGTATGTATATATAAATGTAAACTTTACACGTAATGTAACTAAGTTTTGTTAACTGCTAATGTTGTTGTTTCTGCTTGCTCTAAACTCATCTGGTTGTAAACATAATCGTTATGTATGCATTAATAAATATATATATATATTTATGTATATATATTTATAGATTCACCCTATAGACTACATAAATACATGCCCGATTTGCACCCCCAAGACACTTGACACTTGACCCTATCTATCTATCTATCTCTCTCTCTCTGTCTCCCTTTTTTTCTTATGTTGCACACACGATTCTTTCATATGTACAAGTGTTGTTGTGTGGCTGTGTAGGTGTGTGTAGAGTTGTTTAGAGTGGAGCGTGGCGATAGGTTTATCAAACCTTGATTCGTCACGAATCCTAACTCTGATTCGCTTTACTCAAGCTGTAACTGTTGTTGTAATTGTAACTGCAAATGTAACGTTAGTTGTGGTTACTGGTTGGTGTTGTTGTTGTTCTTGTTGTTGACATCACAGACATGTTGCGTGGTGTTGCTGCTGCCGCTGCCGCTGTTGCTGCTGCTACTGCTACGGCGGCAGCATACTGCACGCTCAATTCCAGAGGAGCCAACGTTAACTCTTCGTGATCTCCAGCTGCTGCTGCTTGCTCTCCCACCACTCCTGTATGCTGGAGATCATCTGATGCCGCCGGAATCGCATCGATTCACTGATGCACATATCCACAAAATCTGATCGCATCTCCTGATCACCCTTGATCAGATTCAAGTGCTCCAGCAGCTGACTGTAATCGCGTCCAGGCTTTCGGATATCCCGAAAGATTTGCAAACGCAGATCGATATTGTGTTTGCGTGCCGCTTCTCGTTGCTCCTCCGTCATGCCACGTTCCGGTGATCCCGCTAACAAGTCAACGCCGTTGCAACTGTTGCCGTTGTTGACAGTTGTGCTGTTGTTGTTGTTGTTGACAGCGGTTTGGCTATTGCTACTGTTGCTATTGCTGCTACTATTGCTGTGCGTTGGTGATGCCTTTGCCTCCAGCTTGGGGCTGCTGTTGTTGAAGGCTCTGTGATTGTTGGTGTTGGTGTTGGTGTTGCTGTTGTTTGTGTTAGTGTTGTTGCCACTGCTGCTGTTGCTACCAGAGTTGTTGGTGTTGGTGTTGCTGCTGCTGCTGCTACTGGTACTGTTACTGTTGCTATTGCTCAGATGATTAAGTCCGCTGCCCCAGTAGACATGCGGATTACCGGCTGCTGCCAATAAGCTGCTGCCACCGCCTGTTGTGCGCTTCAGTACGTCGAAACTGTTCCCCACGAGATCGGTGTCAACGCCGTTGCCGTTGTCCTCGCTGGCATCGCCATTTAGCGTACTGCTGCTGCTGCCGTTGTTGGTGATGCTGCTGCCGCCATTGTGACAAGTCTGCAAGATGCGTGAGATCTCTGAAGCGTCGTTAATGTCATTGTGACTGAAGTAGGCAGTTGATGAGCTGCTGCTGCTGCTGCTACTGCTACCAATGCTGCTACTGGCTGCACTTGATGATGTTGCTGCTGCTGTCGCTGTGGTAGCTGTTGCAGCAGCACCCGCAATGCCTGAAAGTCCTGTTGATGCTGCCGTTGCTGCTGTTGTGGCAGTGGCGGCTGGCGGAGAGAGCATAGCCCCACTGCCCATACCCACGTGATGACTTGTGTATCCATTGGGCATCAAGAGCAGCGGCGGGGTTGCTGCAAATGTGGATACCTTTGATAGACCACCAATGCCACCCATGCCACCCATACCGCCCATGCCGCCAATGCCACCCATGCCGCCCATGCCAGCAAGGCTACCAAGGCCGAGACCGCCGCCAGTTGCTGTTGCTGGCATCATCAGCATCGAACTGTCCATAAGTGTTGGTGTCGTGCTGGCATTGCTGCTGTAAGCAGCATGTTGCATGGTCAGTCCGTTAAGGGGCACATACAGAACGCCGCTGCTGTTGTTGCTGTGGCTAGGATTATTGCTGCAGCTATTGCTGCCGCTAATGCTGCTGCTGTTTCCAAAGATGCTGCTGCTACTGCTGCTGCTACTGTTGCTCCCGCCGATGCCGCTTCCAAAGTTGTTACTAATGCTGCCAGGCTCTGTGGCACCGTTGCTTGATGCCACGGCTGGTGCTGTCGCCGCTGCATGTGTTGTGCTGCTTGTAGGTGTTGATGCGGCTGCTGCTGCTGCTGCTAGGCCTGCTAAGCCTGCAACACCCTCGGGCAGCAATCGTGCTGATGCAGTGGGCGTTGCTGTGGATGCCGCTGCTGCTCCCGCTGTTGCTGTTGCCGTTGTGCTGGTGCTATTGCTGCTGTTGCCATTGGTGCTGCCATTGCTGCTGCTGCTGCTGCTGCTACTGCTGCTACTGCTGCTGCTGCTGCTGCTGCCACTGCTGCTGCTGCTGCCACTGCAGCTACTGTTGCTGCAGCTGGCACTGCTGCTACTGCTGCTGCTGCAACTGTTGCTATTACTGCCGCTGCTGCTGCTACTGCTGGCGCTGTCCGGGTCGTGGGCGCTGCTCTCGTCCGCCCCAATGCCGTTGATGAAGTTATGAACGTAACCATTGAGCGGCGTCTCATGCTCGCTGCTCTCCTCCTCGCTGAAGTCAAAGGACAATCGCTCTGGGGTCGCCAGACCCGAATCCGAGGATGTGTCTGAGCCTAGCGACGAGGCGTAGCTACTGTTGCTGTCCTCGTCCATTAGCATGTCGCCAATACCACCACCGCCGGCCCCGCTGCCTCCGCCTCCTGCCGTCGAACCCGAAGCGGAGCTGGAGGAGCTTCCACTGCGTGAGGAATCCGTGGAGAGTCGTCGAAATTCAAAAGCTCGTGGCAAAGGTCCCGCCTTGCGTTTGCGACCACGCGATTGTCCATCCAATTTCTTGGAAATTGGACCACCCATTAGTCCGCCAGGGCCGCCCATCATGAGGCCGGACATGCCGCTGCCACCTAGACCGCTGCCACCAAGTCCGCTGGAATTGCCGCCACCATTGCCGCTCGATGATGAACCACTGCCGCCGCCACCACCGCCGCCTCCGCCACCACTGCCGCCATTAGGAGAATTGGGTGACTTCATGGGCGCAACATCACTGAGATCTGCTTCGTCCACCATGACCATGTGCTTGTCCTTCTTGTAAGGATTACCGAACATATGTTGCCTCACATTGGTGGGCTCAATCTCTCGCAACGGATTATCCTTGTTTTTGAGGTATTCCTGATAGTTACCCATCTCGGCAATAGGCAGACAATGGCCAGAATCTTTGGCTACCAGGCTGGCGGGTCGAAGGAACGCCTCTCGCATACGCGCTATCTCATCGATGAGATCTCGACGTGGTATATCGAAGGGATTGCGATACGTTTTCGCCGACGCCTGATGGGTCAGCTGCGGCACAACAATGGTATAGTTCTCCACAGGTTCAATTTCCGCATGCAGCTTGGCAAACGTGTCCCGCAACAGCGGATGCCGCACCAAATCCCGACGCAGCTGGGCACCCGTACAGAGTTTGGCCGTCTCCACCTGTCGATATGGAGGTTTCGGTTGTTTGAGCTGCTTGTAAACCTTCAGGCAGAGATTCTCCTGATCCTGTTTGGCCGTGTTCTTAATATGCTTCAGCTGATTGGCAATCGTTGGCGACAAATAGTTGTCCACATTCTCCGGCAGCAGGAACTGCAGCAGCTGGTACGGCACATTGATATTGACCAGTGCCTTGCGCAGGAACGGGCAGTAATACGGCGGTATGGAGCGCACGTAGGCATTGAACTTGTACATGAGATCATTTGGCGGACTCATGTTGTACTTGTGGATGAGGTCGTGAAGAAGTGGCAACAGTGCAGGATAATTGTAGGCCAGCACATAGAGATGCACCTGGGTGAAGTTCGGTGCGGCCTTCAGGTACCCAAAGGGCAACTCAAACCCATGCATCCCATTGGTGACGATCACCTGCCAGCACTTGTTCATCTCTCGCTTGTTGAGTATCTGCAGAGTGAGGGGACAACCCTCAATCTCGTATTTATCCACTGGAAAGCTTCGCACCAACTGCGGCTCATCCACGGCTGGGGTAAGGATCTTCAGCTTGGGATGTGCATCGCGTGGCGGCAATGTTATCGCCTTCGAGTCGGGCCAATATGGCTCCGGCAGTGGCCAATACCCAATGGGAAAGGTCTTTTGTGTTATATGCTTCTGTACGTAGATCATTTTCTTTATCGATTGGAAGACAATGTCGGGTGTGGGTTCATTTGATGACGATGACGTCGATCCTCCACTACCGCCGCCGCTGCTGCTGCTGCTGCCTCCTCCGCTTCCACTGCCACTGGAGCTGCTCCCTTTGCTGTCGCTGGCACTGCTGCTGCTGTTGCTACTGCTGCTACTGTCCTTGGGCACCATCGGTTCGAATTGCAACACCACACCGGGTTGCACTTTTTGCACGAGACTCTCAATGCATTGGTTGAGCACGTAGTGACTACGCACCCGATACGATCGTCCGCCAGTTACCTCGCACATACGCTCAATGGGGGAATCATCGTGAGGCACCTTGCCGTCCACACGTTCATCGATCTTATTGCCAGGCATACGGAGAACCAGCGAAAAGAGACGCTGATCCCATCGGAAGGGTTCTTTGGTAAACTTTGTGCCAGGTATTTGATTGCTCAGCGGCAGAATGATCTCCTGGTGTACCCCGTTGCGATACGAATAGCGTCCTCCGTCTGTGATCACAATGATAACCGATGGCTCCAGATAGAACGGGCAACGTCCCTGGCCGTATGTATCGATGCCCGATTGCATGCGATTCAAGTTGAGCAAATCAAAGGCATTACGCAGTGATTCGCCCATCGAGGTGAGACCGTGACTCTGAAGATTCTTTAGTTCGTTCATGAATGTCGCATGATTCTCCTTCCATCCGGCCTTGACATTCGCTGGCGGCTCCTCGAACGTTAGCAGCATGTAACGATCACCCAAACAGTCTTGGGTGCGCTGCCGATACTTTAAGAATGTCTCCACAGCTCCTTTGGCAATGTCCAGATATGTTTTTTGCACACCATTCACATACGCCTTCTGGCACATGGACGACGATGTGTCCACCAGGAAGAGTATGATTGTCATGGTTGCTCCTCCTCCACCTTCTCCTGTTCCTCCTCCTCTTCCAACTATTGCTTCTCTGCGTAAACGTAGTCTACTCCTCCTCGATTCCGCTTCTCTCCAACTCTGAAAGAGACAGAAAGAAACAACATATTAGTAACATTTCGCTAACACACACATATATATATTTATTTATTTATATAAAGTCGCCTGAAGAGCATCAAGTGCAAACATTATTTACCGTTCTCCGTCTGCGTTCCTCTCTCTTCGCTAGTAAAGTTGAGCGCAGCGAACGCGGCAGTGGGAGAGAGACAGAGAGAGAGGGAAAGATAGATGACGCGGGTCTTTCGTGTTGTGGGGGTGTATCTTCTTCAGCCACTCTTCAGCTGTTCTTGTACTTATTATGCTAATTCTACTTCCTCTTATTCCTCTACTTCTTATTATTATTCTTCTTTTTCTTCTTATTTTAGTTGCTGTTTGTGCTTTAAACTTTGCTCAAACTTCGTTTCCGTTACTTTTCTACTTATTGTTCTGTCTTCTGTTTTTCTTTTCCTTTTTTTTTTCTTTTTGTTGATTAAAGCTAAAGTGGTGTTTTTGTTGCTCTTCTTGCTGTTTTTGTTATTATTATTGTTGTTTTTTGTTTCTTATTTTTTTTTTTTGCTTTTGTTTTTGTTGTTGCTGTTTTTGTTTTCCTCTCTTCAGCAAGCTATCGCTCTTTATTGATTTTGATGCTGTTGCTCTGTTCTTCTGCTTCTTCTTGTCTGCTTTGCTAGCAGCTTTCTTCCTTTTCCGTTTGTCCTGGACTGAAGCGGTTTGCTCTTTTTCTTCGTTTCACTGTGCTGCTTTTATAGTACATGTTGCGTGAAACAGCTGACATTTGGGTATTGAAATTATTTGCAAATTCTGCAAAAACAAAAATAAAGAAAAGAGAAGAACGAAGAAAAGGGAGTCAGTAAACGTTTTGCTTATTTGTTATTATGCGTGTTGCGCATACGCACTGTGTCCCAACACACACAAACACACACACATGACTTTCTGCTGATTTTGTAATACAATCACACAGAGAGGGAAAAAGAGAAAGAGAGAGAGGAGACGTACACATATATGCACATGCATATGCTGGCTCATTTATCACCTTCGTAATCACTGATAATGCGCAAACAAACACACACACACACACGCACATACACATGCATGCATACTTGTGTGCGGCAGCGAAAAACGCACAATTTGGACAATAAATGTGCGACTTTACGATCTCACTCTTTCTCTCCCTCTTTTTTTGTCTCTCTATCGCTCTCTTTCAACTTTGCCTTCGTCTTCTCATCTGTGGGAAAAGGTTTGACACAATTTCGCGATTGCGCCAGGCCAAGCCAAAGAACCAACCAGGCAGACAATGACTCCAATGCGCGCCCAGAGACCCCGCGTTAAACACGACGCTGAGACACGGAGCTAGATAGATATAGACAAACCAAATCGGTTCTGCTACACAAAGTCATTCATTCAGTCTACACTTGGCTAGAGATATTGTGCTTTGCATGGTACTAGTAGAGCTGCTGGCATTAGAGATGAGAGCATGTGCGATACACTTCGATCGCACACACTAACACGATCGTGCAATATTTCTTAGTGTTGATTTCTTTTTTGCCTTTGTTTTTATTTCGATTTCATATACGTATAGTGCGCACATATCGGAGAACGTATTATCAACGCCGTCTATGCACACACAGAAAAACACAAACACTGTTCACATGTTAATACGCAGCAATTACACGCAATGCACACACACGCACACACGTTGCTCAATCCGCGTCCGTAGCACGTGTGCAAAATCATCGTTTTCCACCAGCAATTTGTCGCGATCGTTTCACGAACACATCTCTAATTTGCAGCAGTAAATGCCCAAAGCAAATAAAAAAATATAAAAAAATATGAATTTGAAGCACAAAATTAATCAGAAAATATATGAGTAAAACTTCCTTGGAACTATTGCCTTGGTTCAGAGTGTAAGCCAGGTTTACGCACATTTAAGTTAAAAAAAATTCTTATCGACGCGGCTGCATCTCTCTCGTTGTCATCGGTGCCGCCGCCTTCTGGCGACTAATTGACTAAGTTTTGAGTACAAAGCACTCAATTTCTATTTGAATAGGGGAACGCACACACACACACACACATATGTATACGAAAACGTACACAACTCTCGTACACACACACACAGACCACATGCGTGTGCCGTGTGTACTACATTCACGTTCAACAGCGCAATGTAGCGTTGCCAGATGACAAATAAAATGCACAATATGACAAAAATAAACGATGCTTGCAGTGAAACAAAATCCACACGTGGCTGCAATTAGAAAATCACATGTGCTCAATAATTTTATGTCCTGTTAATTGTGAATTCAAACAATAATACACTTGTAAGCACACAATAATATTTGCATTTCACACTGGTGGCAACGCCACCAATGCTGTCGCCGTCGCTGCAAACGCCAGCAAGGTAACAAAACAAAGTGGAATGTGGGGGGTGGGAGTTGACCGTCGTCCTCTGAATGTTTTTCAAGACTGAATTACCACACTTCACGGAATCAAAATAGAAAACCACAGCCTTAACAGCTCAGGCAGCTCACCACCGATTGATAAACCACAAACGTTTGCTAGACCAACAGTGCTGGCCAACCAACAAGGAACGACCTTGCCACACAGGATCGCCTCAAGTTGCTGCATGCGTGTGTGTGCGTGCATGCGTGGGAGGGTAGGGGGCGGGAAAGTTCTCGTCATTTGGCAAACGACATGATTAGAGTGACCTTAATTTTGAATGCGACATAGGCACGAATGAGAACTAATTTGCAAGTGAGCTTATCGGCTACACAAAATCGTCTATCGAACGACGATACACAAATTTGCAACGTCGCTTTCGACTCACGATGGTGGCGCGCCAAACTTTCAAGTGATATTCTCGTGTATCCACGATTAGCACAGCTGATTGTCGATAGTTGCATTGTTGTTATAGCTCTTAAGGTTATAACAGCTTTGCAGCAACAATTATTTGTAGCCGAGTTCTCTCCCTCTCACTCATTCACCCACACACGCACTCGTATACCGTTCAGCATCTCTCTCACTCGCGCACAGCCAGCATCATCATCATCAATATCATCATCCGTGAGAGTTGTGTATTAAAAAAATCATTGAACATAAGCTGCGATATTTACAACTAATGTTGCAGCACTGTAACAGCAGGCGAAGAGTGGAAGAGATAAACGATGGTGAGAGGAGAGAAGAAGAGAGTAAAATGTGTGACGATGTTTTGATGGCAATATTTATATTAATATTTATCAGAAATATGCAGTTACTGATGTTGATATTTTGTGGTTAGCCGAACGAACGGGATTGTGTTGTTGTTGTTATGAGCGATTTTTTATTCTGTTATATTTTTACTTTGTGCCAACAAAAAATTTATCACCACCTCCGCCGCGCGCGTACACTCCAACGACCACAGCCGCGCACTCACACACACCAGAGAAACATATATGAGCACACGACACATCCATATACGCACACACACACACAGAGAGAGAAAGACGCACATGTGTGCATGTGGTTGTGTTAAGGTGCATAGCCCGTAAGCACACAAACAACAATCTTTATACGCGAGCAAGCTCTTACTGCTCTTCTCTTCTCTTGGCTCGCTCATCCAAGCAGCCGCCCCAGCCCCCGCCATCCGACCCGACCCACCCAGCCAACCAACCAATCCACTCGCCAACTGACTGACTGACTGTCGACTGCGATGACGACGACGACGACGATGGCGACCGACCGACCGACAAACCGATAGACCGACAGACAGCAGGCCGAAGCGACACGACCAGTGGTGGCATGCATGTATGTATGTATTTGGTTATTTGTATGTTTACTTGTAGTATCTCAGCAGGCGGGTAAGTTTGTTTCACACACACACTGTGCCTGCCCCCGTCACTCTCGTTGCGCCTCGAATTGTCGCCGCTGCCTTTTCTATTGCTTCTTCTAGACTGCCGCCGCTGGCCAACCAACCTCTCTGTTCAAAAGTAAAAAACTAACTGAGGTGCTGCGATTGTTGTTATTTTTGCTGAATATCGATAAATAGTTACGAGGCTGTTGCGTGTATCGTATATCGGAATGGCGCAGAGTTAGTTGGGTTTTTTTTTCAATTTTACTGTATGCAAAGTTTACAAAATCCAACTAGAGTAAACACTTAAGCTATACAATTAAAATGTAAATATCATATTATAATTTTAACTTAATAAATATGCATTTTAATGTTATATGTGCCTTGGGATTTATCAAATTTATTAAACGTTTGCCGCTCAACGTGCCTGTCTATAGTTATCGAGAACTGTGCAGGGTCGTTTGTTGAGCAAAACACATGTTACTTTTGTTTTGGCGCGCGAACACAGTCGACACGAAACTGCAGCAACCGATATACAACAAATGAGTAAAATGAGCGGATCGATTAATAAGTAAATACAGAAACTAATTATAAATACAGTACAATGCCGGAAAGCATTATCGCCGGCATTCCGGTGCATTTCCCCTTTGAACCGTATGAGGTTCAACGTGCCTACATGGAGAAGGTGATTGTTTGCCTGCGAGACGGCACCAATGGCGTGCTGGAATCACCCACTGGTACTGGTAAAACATTAAGCCTACTCTGTTCCTCGCTCGCTTGGATACGCACCCGTCAGTCTGAGATGCAGCTAAACATGCAGAAGATGCAAGCGGAGCAACAGAAGCAGCTCAGTGCCGGAACTGGTGCCGGTGTCGCTGCCGCAATGAGCGGTGAACTTAGCAATATAATGGGAAATGCCAATAACTGGGGTGTGCCGAAGGTAATATATGCCTCACGTACCCATTCGCAATTGAATCAGGCGATGCGGGAATTGAAACGCACAGCGTACGCCAACATGCGAGCAGTTGTCCTGGGGTCGCGAGATCAGATGTGCATACATCCAGATGTGATGCGCGAGGAGGGTAATTCTAACAAGGTGAACATGTGCAAGTTGAAAGTTCATGCGAGAACATGTTCGTTCCAACTGCGTGTTGAATCGAAGAAGGATCATCCCGATTTTCGCGGTCCCAGCATTATGGACATCGAGGACTTGGTGAAAGTGGGCCAGAAACTGAAAATGTGCCCTTACTACGCATCAAAGGAGCTGGTAAACAGTGCCGACATTACATTCATGCCGTACAACTATCTGCTGGACCCAAAGGCTCGCAAGGCAAACAAAATTGAGTTGAACAACACGATCGTCATCCTCGATGAGGCGCACAACATCGAGAAGATTTGTGAGGAGTCCGCTTCGGTGCAGATACGTTCCTCTGACGTGGCCATGGCCATTGAGGATGTAACGCACATCATGAAGATCTTTGCCAGCGGCGAATCTTTCGACAATGGCGGCGGCGGCGATGAGACCAAGGACTTCATACTTGATGATCTTACGCTACTCAAGGAAATGCTCTTGGAACTGGAAAAGGCCATCGATGGCGTTGTTGTAGAGAACAAAGCCGAGGGACAAACCTACCCGCCGAACTACATATACGAATTGCTGGGCAAGGCAAATGTAAGTCGAAAGTACATCAAAATTAATTGAGATGCAACTGTAAATCCCCTGCTTGTTTACAGTTCACCCATGGCAATTGCGCCACTATAGTTTCACTGCTGGACAAGCTGGTGCAGTACCTAATGGTGGCCTCGCAGCACACCACGCTTCGCAAGGGCGGCAGCTTTATGGTGCTCGCCGACCTGCTGAACATTGTGTTCGCCAACAAGGAGGACACAATGGCCAAGGTGCATCGCAGCTTTAAGGTGCATGCTGAGATCGAGGAGAGCAAACAGATAAGGCAAACAACGAGCAACAATGCCAACACATCTGGTTGGCTAGGCAAGGGTAACACAACAACAACAACAAAGGCAGCGAAGGTCATCAATTTCTGGTGCTTCAATCCTGGATTTGGTATGGAGCAACTACTCAATACCCATGTCCGTAGCGTAATACTCACAAGCGGCACACTTGCACCCCTCAAGCCACTGATTGCCGAGCTGGCCATTCCGGTGGCACAGCATTTGGAGAATCCTCACATTGTCAACCAGTCGCAAGTCTATGTTAAGATCATTGGCATGGGACCCGATCGCGAGCAACTCGTTTCCAATTACAAGAACCGGTGCGTAATTCCCTACAATAGTGTTAATCCACATCATTTATTTATTTTAGTTATCCACAAAAATCTTTATCAATTATTACGTTCCATTTCACAACTCATCGAAATGGAATCGAATTCAGGCATTAAATTTGACACTTCAAGTGCTGTTTCGATTTACTTATATTGCAATCGATAGTTCCAATCGAATCTAAAGTTATTACTTGTTGCTCGGCGAGAATTTTAAACTCATTTCAGTTTAGTTAATCCGAGAAGAAGGTGAGTTTAACTATTTCGAACTGGGAATGTTTCCCTGTCCGATTTTAGTTCATTCACCTTTTTGTCGGCATATCTTTTGTTGAATTTCAACTTAATCATTATGATATCTAAGTGCTATATATTATTATGTATAGATATATATCATTTGTAGAATCACATATACCCTCCAATATTTTATATGACTTGCTAAGATTATAAACACTTCTTTTATTTAATATTTACTAATGACAACTGTATTAATTCATCTCTATCTTTTCCTGGACATTAGTGATAACCCCAAATATATCAGGTCGCTGGGCCAGACAATTCTCAATGTGTCGCGGATAGTGCCGGATGGCCTGTTAGTCTTCTTTCCGTCGTACCCAATGCTGAATAAGTGCGTTGACGCATGGCAGGCGAGTGGACTGTGGGCGGACATATCGTGTCGTAAGCCGATCTTCTTGGAGCCACGCGGCAAAGATCAGTTCACGACAACCATGGAGGAGTTCTATCAGGCCATACGAGACTCGAAGGGTGCCTGCTTTATGGCCGTCTGCAGGGGTAAAGTGTCCGAGGGTTTGGACTTTGCCGACCGCAATGGACGCGCTGTGATCATAACGGGACTGCCCTTTCCGCCGCTTAAGGATCCCAAAGTGATACTGAAGCGGCGCTATCTAGAAAGCAATCGCACCAAGGAGAATCAATTGCTCAGCGGCCAGGAATGGTATAATCTGGATGCGACACGTGCTGTCAATCAGGCCATCGGTCGTGTTATCCGACATCGCAACGACTATGGCGCCATCTTGTTGTGCGATTCGCGCTTTCAGGATGCATCACAAGTTCAGCAGCTATCCAAGTGGGTGCGTGGCCATTTAGGCGACAGACCTGCCAGCTCCCCATTCGGTGTCATTGTGCGTGAGCTGACTAAATTCTTCAGGAATGCCGAGGAAACGGTGAGTAAGATCGCACGATTGACGATCTAAACACTAATGCACCTTATCCATTCGCAGATGTGTAAACCGGAGGAACGTGTCGTTGATACTCTGCTACAGACAATCGGAAAGGACGAGCAGCCCACGCTGGCACCCATCAGCCAGATAAAGCGTGAACCCAACACGATGGGCGGAAGTGGCAAATTTCAACTGGCCTCGGAGCTTGCGACGTAGGTGACCATGACAGTTCTCAACCAGCTCCGCGTACTTAATTCTCACTCATTATAGCAAGGCTGAGATGGCTAACTCCATAAAGACATGGACACCCGCTGACTATGTCAATGCTGCGGGTCTGGGCTCACAAGGACAACCGGCGCCCAATGCCATGGACTTTATGAGCCGCCTTAACTCGAATGTGAAGGTACGTGTGCAGTGGAGTACTGTTCATCTATGAAACTTATTGTTACTTCCATTGCAGAGCATTGATTTCAACTGCTCGGATAACAGCTCCAGTCTGGTGAAGATCCACAAGCGCGAACGTAGTTCCCCCACATCAGCGAGCAGCTCGTCATCGAATCAGACAAGCAACAAGCGCTATAAGCTTGTCAGCAATGATGCGATTAAACTCGAGCCAGTCAGTCAGCAAAGCAATCCGAAGAGTCAATCTCAATGTCAGTCTCATGAGTCAACAATTTTGAAAGCACAGCAAAAGGAAGCGCCCCAGTCACGGGCTGACTTTTTGCGTGAGGTCTGTATTCGCAATGAGATCAGTAGACATCTTTCTGCACATTCTTAATATTCTTTCTTCTTCATTTGCAACAGGTGCGAAGCCTGGTAGACAGCGATCAGTTCCGAGAGTTTGGTAAAATGCTGATGGCCTATAAGACCGGCGGCAGCGATGCCTTCGAGAAGCTAATGACACTGCTGTTGAATGTGCTGGGCACACCTCAGCTGCGTTATATGCTGAATGGAATGCGTCGCTTCATGAAGGCCGAAGACAAGCCCAAGTTTGATATGCGTTTGGCTAGTCTGGATTAACCCTTAACTTGTACTTCCCTCGACATACACCAAGCAGCTCCTTAACTCCATCTACCTGCTGTTTGCCAAGAAAGTATTTGGCTGAATCGAACGTCAATTGGAGAAGTAAGTGCATAATGTATTTACTGTACAATCACCAAATCACGATCTGCTTTACTTCACCCAAACTTAAGATAAGAACAGGTCCTGTAGGTACTAAATAAATGTAACTAGGCAGTTATTTTTGAAAAAGATTTGCAAATGTACATTTGTTTCCAGTGATTTATACAATATATATTTAGCTGTAAGACTCATGTAGATATACATACATATAATATATATCATATGTTTAATGATACTTTTTAGTATGGGATACCATTCTAGCCTACACACACATCCAGAATTCAACTCACTACATATGAGCTGTGTTAAATCGATAATATTCAAATGGATATTGTTGGAAGTTCCTACATCTCTGATTGATTAGAGGCATATAAATATATGCTACTCCTCCTTAGTTTCGGTTGACATTTACCGAAGCCTTTATAGTCCCGCAGATTTTCTATCTTTATGTCTTTCGATTAGCTCGTTCTTTTTTCCATTCTTTTCTATTATCTTCATATTTTCTTTGTTGAATAACCGTTCAACTTTTTAGTAGTGCTAACATTTGAGCACACTCAGTGAACATCTGAAGCTTATATGATCATTCCATAATAATCATATTATTTTCTTCACCTTTTTAGAATTCGTTCCGTTTATTCAAAAGGTTTTAATTTCTATTTCTTTTATTTTACCTTTCAGTTTTCTCTAATTATTAATTTATTCAGATTCAGTACAGACACTTTCAAATGCAAATATACCAGTTATTTCTTTAATTGTCCAATCAGCAAGTGTTTGTTTTATCCGCATTGTACTGTCGTTTTCATTACCTTCTCTGCAATTCTATTGCTATACTTACGTTCTTTTCTATTAATTCGTTTCTTATTGATATAATTTAACGATCTATAGCGAATCGATTGATTGATAGATTTGTCAAAGAAACATTTAATGTCTTTTGAAAATCCTTTGTCCTTTATAATACTTTTACATGCTCCATTAAGCTATTTATGTACTTTAGTAGTGGTTTTACAGTCGATATATGTATATATGAAAGAACTGAAGATTCTAAATTATATGATACTTACTTCTTGAAGGCCATGGCACGTAACTTACCATTATCAATCTCTAGATGATTTCTTTTTTTTCCTAATCTTTTCATACTCTGTCACTTTTTGTTTCATAATTAAAAGAAAACAGATGTGTAAAAAGTCTATATAGAGAGTGTAATTTACCTTGATTTACACTCTTATTATTATTCCATTATTATTGAAGTCACATATGCAAATTTCTTGGGTTGAACTGTAATTGTATTCAGTTTAGAAAATGTAGCAGTTTTCTTTTGCATACACAACGAAATATTAATTTCTTTTGCATACACAACGAAATATTAAAAAAACAATTGCCCGGAGTGTGTGGATGTGTGTATGTACAATACTTAGGTTCTCTGCAGAACATCATAGAATAAGTTTCGCTAGACTATTGAAGCTTTTACTAGTTTACAATTAATAAATCTAAAAATAAATAATTATACCAGAAACCAAACGGAGTTTTATTTGAATATCAGAACAATTCTTTTGAGCGAACATTTTCGGTGTACTTCCAAAAGTATTCAATCTGAGCTCTGAAATGTCGATGGCTTTTTAGGGAATAACAAGTAAAGGCCCGCATTCAATTTGTATACTTTCTTTAAGTTTATTAAAAAAAAAAAATAAAAACACTTAAACTAATTGCTTAAAATAGATACCAAATAAAATGGATTTATATATAATATGTATATATATATATATAGTATATATAATTACTTGTATTGTAAGTATTTATTTTTATCTGCTTTTGCTGTTGCTTTCGCTTTGCTGTAATTCGTTTTCTTTTGTTTTTTAACTTTACACTTAATCATTACACTTTAATTCGATTTAAGTTACATTTGTTGTTGTTGTTTTTGTTGTTGTTGCTTGTTGTCTACATTACGTTTCTGTTCGCCTGGTGCTGGCATCTGTAATTGCTGCCGATTTTATGTGAAAGCTGTGCATGATTTTTCTGTTTTTTGCATTGTTTTTTTTTGGCTTTTCTATTAATTTGGTTGAGTGACAGGCGGGGGCGGGCAGGTGCAGTCACCAAAAAGGTAGGCAGCAAGTTGCAAGGTGCAACTGATCCAGCAGCCTAAGCCAGTGCGACAAGTTGCCCCCAATTGGCGTCTATAAGGGCTGCCCAAAGACCTCCTCAGATATCATCAATTAGAGTTATCTTTCATTCTATTGTTTATCGGTTATCAGCTACTTGCTTATTGTAGTTGCATGTTTAAGTGTGTGTGTGTGTGTCTCTATGTCTCTATGCGCGTATGCATGTATGCATGTTTGTATGTGCTCTCAAAAGATATGTGACTGTAAAAGTTTGTTCAAAACTGTAACTATTGCTAAAGGTTGATCGGGATTTGAAATACTTAACGCCAGCCCGATGAAAACATTACCATCGTGCAGCAATAGCCATAATCGTTCTCTCACTCTCACTCTGGCTCTTACTCACTCACTCACTCACTACCGCGTTCAATCACTAGCTCTCTTACTCTTCAACTCTCACTTCTCACTCGCTCTCTCCCTTTCTATTTTGTGGGTATAAAACGCGCCTTGATCGTCTGCATGGGCAAATGCAGATGCTGTTGTTGTTGTTGTTGTTGCTGCTGCTGCTGTTGTTGTTGCTGTTGTTGCATGTGCTGATTGATCTGGTGCTGTATGGAGAGACCACTGGCACTGCTGATAATATGTTGACTATGCAGTGGCTCATTGATTTCGATCTTGATCGCTGTGGCCGCCAATGAGGTCTTCTTGTTTTTGGGCGGTCTGCCACCTGTAAAAGAAAAGAAACACATTAAGGACAGGGAAATATAAAAGTAAATGAAAACACGATCGAATCTTCAATAGATCACAGATATAAACCCAATCTAATCTCTTGAAAGTCTCTTAAAATCTACCACTCAGCAGTAGATCCAAACCGTCCATGATATCTACGTAGATCAAATCACAATAAAGATTCTAATTCGAAATTAAGTGTAAGACGATCGAATCTCTATAAAGCTATTTAAATACTTATCCAAGCTGATCTCTGAATTTCTGTCTGTGTAGATCAGATCACTCAACAGATTCATATTCGAAATTCAACGCAATACGATCGAACATCGCTTTCATAACTGCTGAAGATCACAGATGAAACAGGCAAGTTTACCTTTTAATCTAGCCTGATCTTATGATAGTTATGTTTTCAACTGTGATCTGTGTCTAGATCAGTATCTTAAAGATTCTAATTCAAAATATATCGATCAACACGATCGAATCTTCCAATTTTTTCAAGATCCTGCAACATATGTTAGCTGTGTGTAACTGATTACTTTATATATATATCTGTGATCTACGATATCCCGTATGTCTGTGTCTAGATCAGCATATTGAAGATTCAAATCCGCATTTGATGAACACTTACGCTGCCCCGTCGTGTGCTGCAGCGATAGGGGCTGTCCGATCATGGCCAGCGGCTGTTGTGGCGACTGCAGAGTAGTCTTTTTGGAGCGCTTCGGGGGCGGCAGCTCGTGATGGGAGTGATTCGTGAGCAAATGCTTGGATAGATGCTGTCGCACGGCAAACGATTCGGCACAATTGGCCACTGGACAGTTTAGATAGCGACCCTCAACATGGCGCTGCACATGCTTCTTGAGCAACGACTCCTGATTAAAGCTGCTGGGACATATATCGCATTTGAACTTGAACTCATCGTGCATCTTCAGATGCTGATCGAGATGCGATTGCTGCAGAAACTTCTCATCACATTTGCTGCACTCGTAGGGGAACGCCTGACCGTGGGTCTTCATGTGCGTGTGCAGCTGGGACTGTAGCTTGAAGTTCTTCTCCGGACAGCGTGGGCAATAGTATCCAGTGACACCGGCATGCGCCTGCAGATGTTGATTCAACGAGGTGACCTGTGTGAACTTCTTGCTGCACACGTTGCAGCAATACTGCTGCACCTTGTGGTGTGACTTCATGTGATTGTTTAGATTGGTCACCTAAAACGGGCATAGAAACAGATGAACATGATGAGATGATGCACTGGTAACGTTGGGTGTGGCACCATCACTACTCACCTGAGCAAAGCTGCGTCCGCATTCGGGTTCATTGCACACAAAGGGACGCTCGCCCGTATGCAGGCGCCGATGATTGTTAAGATTTGTGATTTGAGTGAAGGTCTTGCCACAGTCGACGCACAGATACGGCCGATCGTTTGTGTGGATGCGCTCATGGTTCCGCAAATTGGCCGCCTGCGTGAAGCCTATAAAGAAGAGGAATTTTATATTCCACCATGACATGACGATCCCTGATGCGAATGGTACTTTGTTGCCCCTTCTGCCCCCCAGTTAGAATGATACTTAACCCACCTTTGTGGCAATAGCTGCACACAAACTTGCGCTCCGCTGAGTGATTTCGTATGTGCGTCATGAGAGAGGATTTGCGCGAGAAGGTCTTGTTGCACAGCGGGCAGGAGCCCTCCTCGTTGAATATCAGATCCACCTGAGAGAGAGCAAGTGATAGAGTGTGTAGCAATTAGACAGGGCAGGAGGCGAGAAGTAACGGCATTTCGTGTCAGCTCACTTCAAATATCACAACACACTTAACGCACACAATTCACACACATTCCGCACACACACCGCACACACACATTGCACACACACACACCGCACTTACGCTCAACAAGCTATCGGTGGAGATTTTAGCGAATTTGTATTTATTCTTTGGCATAAAGTTGTTTTGTTTTCTGCTCCGATTGCTTATTGGAAATTAATTTAGTTTTTTTTATGGAATTTTGTGTACCGCGGTTTTTTGTTTTTCTTGTTTTCTTTATGTTTTTTATATATGTATATATATTTTTTTTTGCGTGCCACGCACACCCACACAAAAGCGTCAACTGAAAATGAATTTTTTCGCTTTACACAGCGCATAAAACGTCGTGAAATCGACGTCGGCGTCGCGGTCGCCTCTGACGTTGCTCTGCCGCTGTCACTGCCGTTGCTGCTGCTACTGCGGCTGGCGTCGTGAAAAGCACAGCAAGAAAAGGCAAGCAAACAGCGCAGATATTAATGAAAATAAAATGAAAAAAAAAAAAAAATACAAGAAAAAAAAACAAAATAAAAATAAAGAAAGAAAGAAAATGGGCAACAAGCAAAGGGAAGGCAAAGCGTAAGTACGCTACATTTGCCGGCATGAGCATATACGTTCTACGGAACATTTTATGAAATGCCAATTGTACGATATGGGACAAGTAACATACAAGACTCCTGCATGAATGCATTCAAAGCGATAGGTTTTCTTTTTCTTTCTTTTCCCTTCATGAATAAATTCATTTCGGGGTTATGTTTAATTACATCATTTAGGAATCATTTAAATGGTGTCCAAAAATGGGTATACTTTTCGTTTAAATTACATATATTGTAATTATTGTATAACAGTACTGAGTATCGTAAAAACTTAGTTCTGTATAGTATTGTTGCCCTGCAAATAATTCTTTTACAAACAACATTCACTCACATTAATTTGCATTTGCAAAAATAAATGTTATCCAATTCAACAATTCGCCCTTTTGAATGCATACATGCAGTATTGAAACACACACACATTTATAAACTTGCAAAATAATAAGTATACCTACTGTACTCACATTTCACAGTACAACATTCAAATAAATGAGTACAAAACTGCCAAAACTGGAAGCAAAACATTCACTCACATTAATTTAAAACTGTACTAACAAATTGTACCCATTTTAACAGTGAAAGGGCGATTGATTTGCCCCTTTGAATGCATTCATGCAGTACTCAGTACATACACAAATGCATATATACACAAGTATTTTATTGCATAGTCACATTTGTTTATTTTAAGAATTATCGGATACTTTATGTGCGTATGTATATGCGGATCACAAAATTCGTAGGGGATTCATGTTGCTCGTTGTTGCTGCTGTTGCCAATATTCTCAGTGCAGCGCGGTGTGAAAAAGAAAGGCACAAGCAAAGCGCAAAGAAGCCAGAGCCAAAGAAGAAGGAAACGACGAACTATGAGTGTAGGTACGTACGTACATGTGTCTGTATATATGTACATTGATACAAATACACACATACATACACGTATGCACGTATGTATATAAAACAGACATACCCACATGCATGTAGTGTGTACGGTACATAGAACAACAACTACAACAACAATAGTAAACAAGCAAGTGCAGCGCCAGGAGGTGCAGTAAATCCGAATGCATTTGCGCGCGGGTCTGTCTGTGTGGGTGGTTGGGTGTGTGGATGAGTGTGAGTGAACGAGCACTAGTTTCTTTATTGTATCGTTCCCCAACACTGTACACTGAAAGAGCGTGGTGCAGAGGGAGAGAGGAGAGCACTTACATCTTCAGAATCGTCCTGCGATTGTAGATTCTCGGAAGAACTTGATGATTGCAATTGCTGTTGTTGTTGCTGCTGCTGCTGTTGTTGTTGCTGCTGCTGCTGCTGCTGAAGTTGCTGCTGCTGTTGCTGTAACTGCAGCACAGCGGCGACAGCGCTGCCGTTGGTCAGTTGTGCCGCCACTGCGTCACTATCATTCGCTGCCGACGAGGCGGCAGCGGCAGCGACCACTGCAACGGCCGCCACAGAAGCTGCTGCTGCGGTTCCCTCCTGCCCCCGCACCGTCTGATGGAAGTTCGTGTTGCTTGTCAACTGTTCCGAGCAGCGCACGCACGTGGGTATGCTATAGCCGGGCACTTGGAATAACTGTGAACAGTGTAAAGATAACAAAGGTTAGAACACATTATAGAGTGCGAGACAGAGAGAGAGAGAGAGATAGAAGCAAGACAGAAAGAGGGAGAGCATAAGTATCATTGGTAATAAGAAGACGCCAACCTCCTCCAATTGGCGAGCAAAGCAAAAAAGAAAAACCCAAATAGAAAGTCTGTTCAAAAATCTAAAAAAAAAGTGATGCCTAATAACTCTTGTGTCCCCGCCTCTCTCCCCTACCCATGCTACCTACAATAATAACAGCCAAGGAACTGTTACACACACAAACACACACACATGCGTCGAAATGCCAGCACCAAACAATAACAACGATAGCAACAACAACACACACTGACAATTTGTTGTTTTCATTTCATGTTTTTTTTTCTTCTCCGTTGTTATTCTTTCGTTTTTGTTTTGTTTTCGGCGGCCAGTGGCGTCGCTGCGCGGGGCCTATGTGTATGCGAGAGCTTTGCTTGAAGGAGGGGTCTTTTAAAGTTTTGAAATTATTTAGTTTTTCTTTTTTACGTCCCGAACTAAATGTAATGAAGGTAGTAGTAAAGTACAATAATGTGAGATCGGTGATCGTTCATTATGAAGTTTAATTAACTTTCCATAATGATCATTTTGAAATTAGATTTTTAAAATTGGTTCACTAAAAGAGACTAATGTCTTTAATATCTGGACCAGAGCTGCCAGCTACAAAACAAGGATAGACCAAGACAACGGATAGACTAGGGCAAATAAAAGCAAAAACAGAACAGGTTTCCTATTAAAATATGGCTAAAATTCATTAAAAACCTTTTACTTGCACTATTTAAGTGGAACAGATTACCGGACAGTAAGTTTTAGAGATCTTTTAAGCTAGTCGAAAAAATAAAAGGATAGATCTGTCCGGAAAAATGCTGACCTGACAGCCCTAGTGAGCCCGCTGTGTATATGGGGAAGTGCAGTCTGTTGAAGGTTGGCTTTGATTTAGAGTATGAACCCCCTCTTGCGTACACCTCTGCTAAGCAAAATTTTTCTCATATTTTGTTAGTATTTTATTTCGTTTTTAGTATGCGTGTATGTGTTGTAATTGTGTGTGTATGTTTGTACGTGTGTTGAAAAGGAGTCAAAAAGAAAAGCAGGACACAAGCCAAATGTACAAATATTATTATTATTTGATTTTTTTTTTATTTCTGTGTGTGTTTTCAAGTTGACGGCTTGAGCAACTTTGGCTGAGTTGGCTAAAAATAAACGCCAGCAATAGTTGGGGGCCTACAAAGCAAACACACACAAACGCACACGCACACATGAATTTCTGTGTGATACATATGTATTTATATATTGTTTCTGCGTGTGTGTTACTTTGGGGTCGCTGTGTATGTGTGTTGTGCGCGCGCTTTTCAACCCCCACCCCAGCAGCGATGCAGCAGCAGCAGCAGAGGCAGCGGCAGCGAAAACAGGAGCAGCAGTGCAAAATCTGCGCACAAATTCAATTGTTGTGCTTTCCCCCCGTGACAAGAGACAAAAATCAATAAAAAAAAAGAAACGCAACAACAACATCTAAATACACAACATCAAGAATTGCTGTGCGCTCCACCGCTTGTTGCGCGCCCGCAAACTAAAACGCGCATCTACACACAGGCACGCACACACAGGCACACACAGGCACACACACACAGGCAATAAGAGTGGGACTAACTAGCATAGTAGTTCTAACTAACTCACCGTTGCTGTTTGAAAACACAGCCTACAAATGGTGTCCATGACTCTGCTCCAGTTTGGCGGCAGGGGCAGGACAACGTGCTCGCGCCTTGCGGTATTTTTGTTTTTGCTGTTGTTGTTGTTGTTCGTAGTTGCACATGTAGCAAGGAGAAGGCGCAAGGTCGACTAACTTTACCGGTTCAAATTTACACGCATCTAAAAGCTTTAATTGCCTTGTTTTTTTTTGTTTCTTTTTGTATAATCAAAGCAATAACAACACTATACACACACACACGCATACAGACGCACTGATCTGCGTTTGTTTAGTTGTTGTTGCTGCAAGCGTTGCCGTTGTTTATGTTTGCCACTTGCGCTTGCCTTGTTGTTTTTGTTGCTTAATTTCTTTGTATTTTTTTTTTGTTTTCTGTTGTAGGGTTAAAACTGCACTTTACTTTTTTTTCTCATTTACCATTCACGACGAAGTTTTTTGGGTCCGTCGTCGTTTTTGGGGCCCCCGATGTTATTGTTTAGGTGTGTGTGTGTATGCGTATATGCTGAATTTTTTTTGTAAGTGCCAGTATAGCCGTGCTGCTCTTACACCCACATAACAGCAACCATTCAAACAGCAAAGTGCCGTCTCTACTTACAGAACGAACAAAACAAGTGCCAGTGTTGTGCAATACTCTGACTTGCAGTGCGCAACAAGCGCGCGGGGTTTTGAATTTCAAAGTGCCGCGCATTATTTTAATAAAACAAAAAAATAAAAATTACAAACATAAACATAAATACTCTAACCACTGACTGAAAACGAATAAAATATGTAGTACATTAAATACAATAGACAAAAGTCCAAAAAACCATGTTGAAAACCAAAAAAGTGATAGGGAACATAAAACGAGCTCGTCTATCAATCCAAATAGCAATCTCCTGGGGAGTTAGCGTTGTCCATCCAGCGGGTGTAATGTCTTCCTCGTAACCCAACTCATCGGGAATGTTATTATTGCTGTTGTTGATATTGTTATTATTAGCAGCCGAATCAGGAATATCCAAATAAATAGAGGGCACAGAGGTTGCCGAGGTTGCTGGATTTGCAGTGGCCCCCAAGTTGTTATCAAGAAAAGTCACGTCAAGCTTTCGATTCGATGAAGTCAGCATATGCAGGCTTCCTCTGCGACCTGGAGCCGATGTCGGGCCCAGAACTTGACCCTCTTTAATGGTTGTAATTGGCAAATTGACCGTTAAATAATTATTATATGGCAAAGTGCCACCCAGCGAATTGTTGTCCGCCTGCCGAGCCGATCCCGAGAAAGATCGGGAGCGAGCATGGCTCGAACGACGACGCATATGTGGGGATAGGGTCGACTTGAGGATATGCTTGCTGTTCAGCTTCTTGACGGGCACATTGTGCTTGCGACGCCAAATGCTATTCACAAAGGCGAACTCAACCATGCTGCCGAAGATGAATATGGTGCAGCCTAGAAACCAAACCTCAGAGACCTTGATATAGCTGACCTTTGGCAGAGTTTTCCCTGTGGACAAACAGTCATTATTGATGAGGGGTCATTACGTAGGGGTCATTTAAGTTGCCTACCCTGTGCAGAGGCGAGCGTTATGAAGGTCAACATTGTGCTGCATCCCAGAGTGATGCGTGGTGGTGCTTGGTCCGCCTGCAGCCAGAAGGATACCCATGATATAGCCACAATAAGCATCGATGGCAGAAAGTAATCCATCAGATAGAAGCCCACGACACGCGTTAGATGGACCGTGAAGCTTAGGGAACTGTAGTTGCCAGCGAAGGCACCATGCCTCAGGTCACTGAGATCTGCATTGATCACGGTCTCATTGCACCAGGATCGCTTCAGCTGAAATTCGGTCAGGTGCAGTGCTGGATCATAGGTAATAGGGCGCTTTTGCTCCCAATGCAGCACCAGTTCGGATGTGTTATACATCCAGCTCTCCAGCACTGTGGAACAGTGCTGCTCATCAAATGGAAATTTCTTCAGGTTTAGCCAACAGTAAAGCGTTGCCTTAATTCTTGTCGACACAATGACCGTGCCGTCTGGTGAAATGGATGTGAGAATGTCCTTCTCCGAGGTGCCTAAGGTGAACGAAAAAAATATTGCTGAGGTTGAGGTTATGGTTGGTTTTTGCACGTCGTACCCAAAATACTCGAGTCACGCTCGTTGGCTAGAAATATATGTGGCATCCAGAGGGAGTCGCGCAGTTGTTCCTCCCCCAAAATGGGCTGTAGCCGCTTGGGCGAAACACTGCGGAAGTTCAGACGAGGATCCAAGTAGCGCATCTGCAGCAGTGCGTATAGTTTAAATTGGAGATCGTGCGCCTCCAGATTCTGCATGAAGTATATGTAGGCACGCATATACACATCTACCGGTTGACGAGATCCCGATTCCGTGTAGGTAAACGGACGCTCCAGACGATCGTACCGGCAGCCGTGGGTTAGACGATCGATCAGTTGCGTCTGTGACAGACTGTCACCATTGGCCAGAGTGGGACACCCGCTTGTCATGTCGCCCCCGCTGTGGCGTAAGCAGTTTAGCAGAATCAAAATGGTTAGATTTAATAAAAACATTGCACGGCTGCTTAATAAATAAAATAATCTCATCTGGCAATGAGTTCGCAAAACGCACACATTGGCGGCGACTTCCTAACGGTTAAAGCTAGAGTCGAGTATCATTGATTGTGAATGTGTGCGTGTGATATCTTGTCATTTTTTGAAACTATGGGCAGCACTGACATCCTCTTGCCATTCACGGTGCGCTTCTAGTACAGCTTATTAACGCCAGATGGCGCTTTTGAATATAATCAGGCGGTAGGTGGCGTACGCACATACCTTATGGACACAAATGAAACTTAAGCAAAACGTATGGCAACACTCATCTTCCAATAAGATTTTTATACCCTCCGACTTTTGAAATGGTCCAAAAAGCGTATAGTAACTTTCTGCAAATGTACAATACGCACAATAGTCCGAAATAGTCCGCGAATATGAGAACAATTATAATTACATCCTTAATGTTGGACACAAATGTTCTATGCACCTTACCTTACCTGGAAGCATATATCAATAACCTTATCGATTTTTATACCGTGAATATGTTTGGCGAGATTTACATACATCGTAATTGGAAAGAATTATCTACACTAAAGATGGTCACAAAATAATATTGAAAAACAAATTGATATACAGATATATATATTTATTTAGTTATAACTACTTAGATAACATCGTTAACTCAAATAGTTATTGGCAGTTTTTTGCATATTAAATTAATTTAAAAATTTGCATTTGCTGCTTGCGGTTTTGATTTCTTTGATCTTGAATTTGTTTCGTAATTATAATGAATTTACATTTTTTGTGACATTTTTATGATTCACTGCACGCACAAACCGATATAAATAATCATAAACACCCGATGATACGCAATTTGCGTGTGTATTTTATATAATTTCTTTCTCAACGTCCACTTTTAAATTTGAATTCTTCGTTCTCTTCATGTTCTTATCTGCCATCTAATAGTATAACTTTTATCGCGACAGTGTTGAAAATAAAAACTAGAAAGCAAACCTATCTTCGGCAAGCCGAAGGTTTTATACCCTTGCAGGTTTTAGGTTTTACCATCTCCGACTGTTCCTATGGTAGTCATATATAATAATAGAGAATTTTTTTTTTCGTGTATTCGTTAAGAGTTTAAAACTTCTAATCGCTGGACATAACATAAGCAATTTTTTATGAGAATCTTCATTTCTGGTTGACTGATACTATATAAGCTATAGGATATAGTTGTCCGATTTAGATGAAATTGAAAAATTACACATAGATTGCTGTACAACTTTGATTGGTAATGCTTAGTTGAATTGTTTCGAATAAGAATACTGGTCTTCGCACTAAATTCCTCAATTCGGCAAATTGTTCCTATGGCAGCTATATGTTATAGTGGTCAAATTTTGATGAAATTCTACAAGCATATCATTAAAATAGAAAACTAACGATGTAAAATATATTGAAAAATACCAAAATTCGGGCGATTGTTTGGCTGCTAAACATTATATCTGTTCGATCCGGGTCTTTCCAAATTATTTACAGCGTGCAGCAATAAACAGCATGTGAAAATGAGGAACCAGAATACGTTGCAACAAACGCATACACGGACAGACGAACAGACCTAAAGTGTTTCCTGTGTTAATTCTGATTCAGAATATATACACTTTGTGGGTTCAGAGATTTTTCCTAAGCTGCGTTGCAACCTTCTGGTTAAAATTAATATACCCACTGCAAGGGTATAAGAACCTGTCTGAAAAACAGTACACAAATTTGTAGTCTTAAAATATATTAAATTATCTGGATCCCTTCTAATCGCGCTAAGTCACTTCGGATACTTGTGGTCATATTTTCGGGTATACGTAATAAGAGAAAACGATATATTTGTCCGAAAAAAGATTGACTCGTCACCACTGCCTCGGGACATTTGAAATTTACAGTGGATTATTTTAAAACTACTTCAAACAAAATAAGACATTACATGGAATTGATGAGACACCGACAAAATTGGTTTGCAATCAGTTTTCTTTGATTCTTCTGCTTGATATAATTGCTATAAATTTCGTTTTTTTGGTTTTTTTTTTTTTAAATTTTGCAATCATTCGAAGTTATCTTTTTATATTTCAGGTTATTAATCAATGAACTAAAAATACGTTCGCTTGCGTTTTGTTGACTTTTTTTTGTCAAATAGTTTGCTTGCATATTCGTAAGGTAAATTTCCATCAAATAGTGTTTTTAAATATTTTAATAAATAACTACTACATTGAAAGGGTGTTACTGTGTGTTTTGTCTTGTCCGATTGTTTTGGTTGCGCATTAGAAAGATGAATCCTACTGTTTGTTGTTCATGTGTTACAATTTTTCTCATTTATTGGCAGTGCAAGTTATTTTCTTCTGTTCTGGTTGTAACATAAACTATACAAAACTATACAAAAATAAAAAAAAAGAAAACCAAACTACAACTGCAGGTATAAAATGCAAAATAAAACTCACATAGTAATGTACGTAAATTAAAAGGTCAAATATTAGCTACTGCTTATTATCAACTGGATGCTTTCTAAGGTTGTCGGACCGTCAAATGAGTGACAGACTCACTTGCAACAATTGAAAGCAAATGAAAAGCAAGAACAAATGATGGAACTCTATATAAAGCTGATGAAAGTGAGGGAGGTGGTTTAAATTAACAAGTCTGATTTTCTGATTTACTGTTACTAATGCGACCAGCACAGAGATCTCTCCAAGCACATTGAACAACGGCTATATCGGAGCTTTCGGTTTATGATGCCTGTTCAGTAGGTGGTTGTGTGTTTTGCGATGTTGTATATGCATGTGTGTGTGTGTGTGGGTAAGTGTGTGAGTTTCTGTGGATCTGTTCGTTCTATAAGATACAACGAGTTATGTACTATATAATAGCATATACACATATGTATGTTGTGGTACTCTTAAACTTTTGAACTTTGGACTTGACTTAACTCAAGCGATCCCTGACGTCCGCCTGGCTGCCTTCCGAACCCTCACTTGCATTCGCATTCGCTCTAGCTTACATTAACATTAGTCCAATGTCATTTTGTTTGTACTGGCACTGCCATCAACATTCATCATTCCGTTGCCGTTACGCTGTTGCTGTTGCAGCAATAAACGTATCCCATGCCTCTCGACCTGCCACTTGTCTGCCTGCCAGTCTCCACCGTGCACCGTGCGTACGACCAATGCTCAATCCCATCCGTTTTCCTTGATCATGTGTGCCAGCTCAATGATGAACTTTCCCTCCTTATACTTTTGGCTAGACTCATAGGCATGCTCGTACTTCCAGCCCAGCGGAGTTTTGCAACACTCGCAATAGATGTCTGCAACCGCATGCAGTCCGGTTAGCAGAACGCGCTCCTCGGTCTGTCCACAGGCCACATTCACAACGGAATTGAAGAGGTACGCCGGGCCTTGGCTACCCTGAAACGACTTCGAAATTAGCTCGTCGTGTGACGCGAGGTGAGCGCGGCAATGAACACATGAGTAGGTCCGATTTGTGGACGGTAAGTATGCTTGAAATGTTTTCACCATAGTTGCTGAATAATCTTTCAGTTGATAGATATAGTTCTCCAAGGAGTGCTTACAACTCCTGTGGTTCTTAATGTGTGAAGTGACTGCGCCTGTTGATAATCCTGGTGCCTTCAGCAGGTCTTGAGCATATGATTTTGACTTAGCTTTAAGCAAAGAAATGCACTTCCTGGCTGTTTATTGGACCACTGTAAAGAAATTAAATAACTTCAGTTTAGAAATTCTGTAGACAATATCATTTTTATGGGAACCTGATAATGATTATTAAAAGACATACACGAGTACTAGTCTCGTGTCTTAATCCATACAAATGAAAATTAATCATTATTGAATAATGAAATTTCGAATCAGAAAGACAAAACAAAAATATAAATAGACACAAATATTTTCACGACTGTCAGTTTAAGCCCTTACTAAGATATATGTGGTAGGCTTTACCAATTCCAATTTCCAAGAAACTTTATTGATGCCCTCTTCCGTCATCACATTCCGACATACAGGAAATATGCATATTTTTTTTGAATTCATGAAATCTACCCTACTATTCGTCCACCAAATTGTTTTTCAATGTTAAGCGTATTTTGCATACTTACAGGTCGCACTTGAAACTTTTAAAGAACCTTTTATGTTAACTGTTCGTTCACAGAAAAATTTTCATTCTGACAGTTAAAATTATTGTGTTCATGAAAAATCTAAATTTTATCTCTAAAAAAATTACGTTTGAAATTAAATTTTAATCGATTACTTGCGACGACAACTGAGAATATTTTGTCACAAAATATAGTAGTCCTATCCTTTTTAGTTATTTTTTATATATACAATATATAGACGGACAGACCGGCAATTGATGGACCTTAAGGTTATATTAAACACTTTGAACACATTTTCTTTTGCTTTTCTATTATATCTTTGCTTGCTCCTGCATACTTCGTTACGTGCAAAGAGCCTTCGACCAAGTAGTGCTTCAGTCCGAATTTAAAAAATTTTTTTTTGAAAACAAATCTTGCGTTCTAAGGAAAATATGTATTTATGAAGAAAATTTTCTTTCAAACAATTTAATACTGATCATTCGGAAACGCCATAATCTACATCTATTTCACTGACCATGAGTGTAATAAGTGATGTATGTATTTAATACCAATAAAAAAAAACTGACGGTTAACATTAAATTTTCATTATATTTATTAAAATAAGTCATTGTTTCCATTTGCACCCATGTTCTTTGTACGGCCTGTTGTCTGTTTAAATATTTTTAATATTCTATTTTTCAATTGTTGAATAGTAAAAGAGATAAAGGGAAAAGCGTGAACAAAAATACAGCGAAGAAACAGCTGACTTTGGTGACAAGGCATTAAACAAACACAAACATATGTTATGTTCATATGCGCATCAGCTGTTTTGAGTGTTTGTAAAAGTACACAATGTTCACATATGTATAAGGAAAGCTTTGATGAATCAAATAATAATTCGCAAATTTATCGATTGTTGATAACAAACATTATCTGTGCACGGTAAACATTGACCTTTATGAAATTTGCGTCTGTAGATCTTTAAGTTGCTCAGATCGGCGCGTTCATCCGGACAAGCAGTTGAACATTGCTATATCGACTGTTTTGATAAGGAATATTGATACATATATGTGTGTATGTATATAATTTGTGGAGTCTGGCACGCCTCCTTTTACTTGTTACATACTTGGTGTACTTTATCTGACCAGTTTTTATGTCTGGCCATTGTCTATGGGTGTAATGCAACTAAAAAAAAATGAAATTAAAGTTTACCAAGTGTAATAACAAAGAATAGCCAGTGAATAAAACAAAAACCACCGTCAGACGAAAGGGAAACTGCCAATGGGTTAACGCGGTTTGGAGTTATTAAAAACGCAATTAGATTGAAGACATCTCATACAAATAAACGCTATTTTTACATATATACACACCTATTCAAATGTATTCGGCATATACAGGTACACAAAGATACAACAAAGGTTGATAGCAAAAAGTTCTTGGTATGGTTTGTGTTTTTCCTTTTCTTTTTTTTTTTTTTTTTTTTGCAAGCAGCAAATTGCGTTTCAGTGACACGATTGTTGTTCTTCTTTGTTGTTGGTGCGGTGTGTATGTTCTGACAAAACAAATGTACACATGTTGTATACAATAAGCAATACGTATTTCGCTTTTTTACCGTCAAATCTAGCTTTTATTGAAGACCAACGGCGGGAAATATGTTGAAAGATCAGAATTCTTGCAATGGCTACAACGAAGTTAGCGTTATTTCACATTTTTTGGTATTGGTTCTGAACTGACAGCACTGACAATAACCATTTGCATTTGCATGTATGTATATATGTGTCTTACCGTTTGTACAATTTTTAATTCTAAATTGTATTTGTATATACATATATATGTAAATATACATTTATATAAACAAACATTTACAAAAACATTGAATGGTCTTCAGTATTACTAGAAAATTGACAATCAAGGCACGCAAAAACTTTCGACAACTTACGATGCTGTTGAAATTGCAGCTGCAATTTTCTTTTGTTGTGTGAGATGCACAAACACACACAGCCCCATATGCCAAAGCACAAAACCAAAACAACAACGACACTCTGAAAATGACGCTAGACTGTGGATCTTCACACCGTTTGTATAAATTGAACTCAACTCGATTGCATTCTTAAAATTTTTCTTCAATTTATTCAACCGTACACAATGTTTGTTTGCGTTTGCTCATTTTGCGTGCTGTTTTGCTGCGGGCGCTGTAATTTTTGCATTTGGGAAGGGGGCCAGGGTGGCCGCGTCGATAACGATAAAATATACAATCGGGACAGTAAAAATATACTCAAATATACCGCACAGTTAATGAATATACCAACAAGAATCGAGTTTTCGATCAACTTATTTTTCTTTTCGCTGTTGATTTTAATAGAAACGAACCACTTTCACCTTTATTTATTTATCTTGTTCATTTAAAAATGTATACATTTATATAGGTTAAGATCTTCACCAAATCTAAGCGAACATGTTCGATACTAAGTGGTTGAAGTAATTGTTCTAAATCGTGTTTAAACTACAAACGTCTTTCGATATATAAATTTTTTTAACCATTTCAACCCAATAACTATTATTACAACTGGAGGTCATATGAAATAAATTCATGGAACCCTTCCCCGTCATCGTCTTTCTTGAAATAATTAACAGAATCGGAACAAGTGAGATTTTTAAATTGTCAAGACATTTTAGTTTTATATAAATTCATTTTCGGAACCCCTTTTTTAAAATGCATGTGGACCTTTTCTGACTTTTTCCACAAAATAAAATATGGTATCTAAATATTATTACAATCAGTCAACTATGCCGATCAAAAATGCGTTTTTGTATGAAAACCTATATATATTTTTTTAATGTCCAGCGATTAGATTTATTATAACTCCAAGCAAATGCATGAACAATGTTATAAAGGGAGGATGAGAAGTGTAAAAAACTATAAGAAATGAAATCTAGCCCAAAATAAACTCTGAAGCAAGGAAATATTGGAGTAAAAATATGAATGTTATAAATATATAAATGGAAAGATCGATGCATCGATTTGTTCATTAATGTAGGTATCAGTATGAAACAGAAAATAAACATCGATAATTTGAAAATTTTTAAAAAAGGTCGATACATCGATATATTCATAGGTGTTCCTGCACCTTTATTCCAGCACTATCTATTACTGCTCAAGAAAGATACAGTCCAGAACACATACTACTCGCATTACAGAGTTTCTAGATAGGCTTAAAACTTGTTGTTTATATTAAAAAGTTATTCATTTAGCTTTTAAAACAACAATAAAGGTAACCTCATTAAACAAAAAAAGAAATAATCGACAGGTGGAGGTGGCCCTGCAATAGTCCTCGTGTGAGGTAAGCGTAATAAGTGGCCAATGCCATTTAACTAGATTATAAATATTTAAATGCATTGTATGTACATATATAGGTAGGTGTGTTCACAAGAGTATAGTATCAAAATAGTGCATTTATGGATTGAACCGCATTTATACGGCTGCTCGATTTATACGAGTTTCTCAAAGTATCCAACTGGCTATGTATGTATGCGTGTATGTGTGTATGTATTGTACGTATATGCAAACAGGCCCAACTTCGTTATTATTTATGTACGTCGGAACAGCTGTTTTGTTCCCCTGTACAAAATGTATATATGTACATAATGAAACATTCTCTTATAGTAAACTTGTTGTTGAAATTGTTGTAGGAAATGTATTTGCTTATCCCAAATTAAACATAAGGTTCGAAACTTTCTTTTGACCAAATGCTAGTTTATGAATTGTTTAATGGAATACATTAGTTCTGTGTTTTTGATATCCTTTCAGAGGTTATTATTTTTCAAAAAATTGTTTTTCACATTATTAAGTAAACAGGATCATACATATAACTCTTGTTGTCCGTCGGACTTTTTGCTCAATAGGATACATATTATTTTGTGGAAATGCCGTGACGTAGCGGATTCATACATATGTATGTACACCGGAGCAAGTACTGACAGTATGTGCGGCATTGGTTCTTCTTAAAATAAGTCTGTCGCTAAGGGACTTCCCTACAGTAGTACATCCTCCCTAACCAAATAATAGCATGAATTTACCAATGTTATTCAATATACAATATGTATTTATGTAGCAAATGTATACACAGTCTGTGAGGAGTCATGCAATCTGCAATTTTAAAAACAGCAATAGATGTCGGTGTAGAAAATATATGAGATGTTAAAAGTGTCAGGATATTTATTGTATCGTTGTGAGTTAAGTGTTAAGAATTTAATAGAGCTTAGTGTGGGGACTAATTCTTTTCTATCGTGTCAAGATTTGTTTTAACTTAAATAGTATTTTCCATTTGAGCTTATCAAACTAAGAAATAATTTGCTTGCAGCAGCAAGGAGAAGGAGGCAATATGCTGTGGACAGTGCATCTGGATGGAGGCCCACAGCGCGTCAATCATGCGGCTGTGGGCGTGGCCGACTTCATCTATAGCTTTGGCGGCTATTGCACTGGTGATGACTACCGTTTTAACGAGCCGATCGACGTTCACGTTCTCAATGTCCATTCAATGCGATGGACCTTGGTACCACAGCAGTGCGATAGCGATGACATTCCTCTCAAGTATCCCTTGGTGCCCTTCCAACGCTACGGTCACACCGTTGTCGCTTACAAGGAGCGAATTTACATTTGGGGTGGACGCAATGACGAGCATTTGTGCAATGTACTCTACTGCTTCGATCCAAAGACGGCACGCTGGACACGTCCGACAGTGAGTGGTTGCTTGCCTGGTGCTCGGGATGGGCACTCAGCGTGCGTGATTGGGAACTGCATGTACATATTTGGCGGTTTTGTTGACGAGATCAATGAGTTCAGCAGCGACGTACATGCCCTCAACTTGGATACCATGGAGTGGCGTTATGTGCAAACGTTCGGTGTGCCTCCCACTTACCGGGACTTTCATGCGGCAGTTGCCTACGAGGAGGAGCGAATGTATATCTTCGGCGGGCGTGGGGATAAGCATAGCCCGTATCACAGTCAAGAGGAGACATATTGCCACGAGATTGTCTACCTGGATATGAAAACCAAAGTATGGCATCGCCCATTCACCTCTGGCAAGGTTCCCGTGGGTCGACGCAGCCACAGCATGTTCGTGCACAACAAACTGATCTTTGTGTTTGGCGGCTACAACGGCCTGTTGGATCAGCACTTTAATGATCTGTACACATTCGATCCACGTACAAAGGTCTGGAATCTGGTACGTGCTAACGGCCAGGCGCCAACAGCCCGTCGACGCCAATGCGCGATTGTGATGGGAACACGCATGTTTCTTTTTGGAGGCACCAGTCCACGTTGTTCCCCATCTCATAATCCGGCTTCATCAACTACGTGTGCCATTCAGCCGACACCAGGAACAGCGGCAACAGCAGCGGGGACAACCCTGATTGATTATAGCGATCTACATGTACTCGACTTCGAGCCCACTCTTAAGATCTTGGCCACAATGGTCGTTTTAAAACACCAACTGGACATCTCCGGACTGCCGCGCAGCTTTCGTTCCGATCTGAATATGCTCACACAACCAAACAGTATTACACGTCCCATTAATCAGGCTGGCTAGCGTTTGTTCCTGTTGTTCCTGTTGCAGTTACGATTCCTAAAATTATGTTATGTAATCAATCAAATGGTCACAGTGCTTGTCATTGTCTACCGTGTGCGGGTCATTCCGTGTCTGGTATGATACTCGGACACTGGACCCAAAAGACAACTTACAAAGCTCAAGATACGTGCTTTTAAAAATAAATAACGCCTGCTGGTAGCGGATTACTCTAGTCCAGTACCCAAGCAAAGCATCCGATCTCTTCCGCAAGTGCTTGAAATACACACACGCTCACATCTCATTCGCATGAACGCACAACGACACACGACAAGAAACCAGTAATTAACAAATGCCGTTTCAGAAACTGGCTTAAACATAATGCATAATAAGCTATTGTTTGTAAAATTTTATTATATATGTATATGTATGTATGTAATTATCATAAATAAAACTATTATAAAACGAAGATCGATCCCAGTGGCTCAGTGGAGTGTGGCGTGTTTGATTCCCGTGACCGATATGAGAAATTACATTTGTTTTGTACATTTTATTCTAAAGGTAGGGTAGTGCGTATAGCACAGTCAGGCACCCTCGACTGTAGCTTTCTTACGGGTTCGTCTTCAGCCTTGTGCTAGCCTACAGCACTCGTGTAACCACGCACAGTCAGGTAGCCGTTGATGATGTCCGAGGGCATGTGCTGCATTGAAGCGTACTCCTCGGCGTTAGCATAGCGGAGTTTCGTATGCGGATCGCAGTAGGGTGCCGGCAATCCACTGATATCCGAGTATTTTCTGGGCGGCAGCAAAGAGGGCGGTGCATTAAGCATAAAGTCTGAAGATGCAAAAATGTAAGCTATAAATTAACTTGATCCTGGATATATCTAGATTTACACATACAACTGGGCTGTTCAGACGGTGTCTTCTGGCTGCGCTCCAAGTTGTGAATTTGGCGTAAGGGTCGATAGACACTGTTTTTGGGAAAAGAAAATGGGCGTTTAAAAGAACGCTTTGCCTTAGATGCCGATGGTGTCTCCATTCTTTGCGTTTTAAATGATAATCAAAAACTATTTTGTAAATTGTAAACAGCTGTTTTGGATTTCGGTTTCGATGTCCGATAAAATTCTTATCGATAAGTTGAACTCTGTGAGTGATTCACAATATTCACGATGTCAATAAAAATGTACCTGATACACTTAATACTAGTTATTTTCATACTTATTTTTTAATTTTTAGTGTCGATCTTTAATGTGAGAAATATTGAGAAACAAATAGCCAATATTGTATCACATTTTTGTTACGTACCAGGGCTTGGCAAAGTTACATATTTTTTAATTTCATAACATATGGCAACGTCAGTTAATAATTCAGTATTTTTGTTCCTTATCTCAGTACTGCATTGAAAAAACATTCCGAGGGAAAATGTTTCGCCGATATGTCCCTCTCGTTCTAACTCGTAGCTCACAAATATTTTTCGTTAATCTGAGTAGTAGGCTTAAATAGTTCGATGAAATCTTTGTTTATCTGATTGTCGCAAGAACAAGAACATTAGATAAGGGGTGAATTGAACGCACAACACTGCTGAGCTGGCCGCTCTATAAGAAATTTGTGCGTGTGTGTGTTTTGTGTGTGTGTCGTTTGCTCAAACTTAATTCGAATTGCATACGGACACGTCCGTGTTTGCAAGAATGGCAAGAAATTCAGGCAACTCTTCCAATAACAATATACCAAAATCAAACACGGCCGGTAACCAAACAGCATCGGCAGCATCTGCGGCTGCTGCTGCTGCGGCAGCTGCTGCTGTGGCTAACGCCAAACACAAGCGCAGCAGCAACAACTTGAGCTTCAATCTTTCCTCGAAGTTTATGCTGGACAAGTGGAAAACATTAATTGGCTGTCTTTGCCTAGCCATCGCCAGCTACTTTGGCTATCTGGGGTATCTGGAGACACGCGTCAATACACCGTATGATAATCAAAAAATGGTGCTGCGCACGGGACTGGATGATCCGGAACGCTATTGGGGCTCGTACCGACCGCAAACTTACTTTGGCATGAAGACACGGGATCCGAATTCGTTGGTCATGGGACTCATGTGGTATACTCCCAGCAACCTGGGTCCTGGCGGCCAGGGCATTCGCCACTGGTGTGATTTGGGAGACAAACTGGATGGTTACGGTTGGACCTATCATGATGGCCGCAGCTTTGGCGTTCAGGAAATTAACGACATGCCGTTCGAGATAAAGACGTCGTTCATCAAATTTAACAGTGGCAAGCAGTTTGGCGGTGATTGGACTGCACGAATTTCAGTCCGAAACACAACACAGGCCTGGGACCGTAGCATATCTCTTATCTGGTACGTGGCCCTAGATGAGCGCACCAAAGGCCATATTAAGTATGTCTCCGATGAGAAGAGCCCGGAGCCAGGTGTTTATGGCGAAACTCAAGGCCTGGGCGAGTTTCAAGTTCGCTTCCATCCAGCCAAGGGGCATATTCTACACAAATCGTATCTGAGTACGGTGGCTCCTGGTTTGAATAAGCTTAAAGACACAATTTTTGCGCATTTTAGAGCTTTCCCTGGTAAGCGTGGTCATCGGTTTATTGGTTTGCCTGGAGAGATTATCTCCCAGAATGGTTTGCCATCGACAAATCCAGAACCTAATTTAATAGCCATACAGATTACGGCAGAGGTGGACTTTACGCTGGACATTACGTACCAATCAACATCGGGGTTCGCACTAGGCGACTCCATACCCAAACCGCCAACAGGACGCGCATACACGGATTCACTTCAGTCGAAGATTCGGGAATTTTCAAAGCGGTTCGACGATACATTTCAGCTGGCTGCCAAGGGCTATTCCGCTGAAGAGGTGAAATTCGCAAGAAACGCACTAAGTAACATGATTGGGGGCATTGGATATTTCTATGGAGCTAGCCGTGTGCAATCGGTGCACACACAGAATCCGGTGCCATATTGGAAGGGTCCACTTTACACAGCGGTTCCGTCACGCAGTTTCTTTCCACGCGGTTTCCTCTGGGACGAGGGCTTCCACGGATTGTTAATTAGTACTTGGGATATTGACATTGAATTGGACATCATTTGCCATTGGTTTGACTTGCTCAATGTGGAGGGTTGGATACCCAGGGAGCAAATACTCGGTGTGGAGGCGCTCGCCAAGGTGCCTGAAGAATTCGTGACGCAACACAACAGCAACGCCAATCCACCCACCTTCTTTCTGACTCTTCGGAAGCTCCTCACACAGCACAAAGAACAGCTTTCACAGCAGGGACGATTCGCCACGCTGGAGCGCATCTACCCTCGTCTTCAGGCCTGGTTCGCTTGGTATAACACTACACAACGTGGTGAGTAGCAACGCTTCTGTTCTTCGATATCTTTTGGTTTTTCTTTCTATATCTATATCTTGATTTCTTTTGTTTTTGTAGGCGAACTCATGGGCACGTATTTATGGCGAGGAAGAAATGCCACCACACTTCGTGAATTGAATCCAAAGAGTCTGTCCTCAGGGCTGGATGATTACCCACGTGCCTCGCATCCTACGGATCGGGAGCGACATGTGGACTTGCGGTGTTGGATCGCCCTTGCTGCCAGTGTTATGGCCGAATTGTCGACGATGCTGGGCAAAGACGACGTGAAGTACTATGAGACTGCATCCTATCTATCCGACAATGGCTTGTTGAATAAGCTACACTTGGACCCCAATAGTGAGCATTATGCGGACTGGGGCCTGCATTCGGATTCAGTGGTTCTAAAGTCGCCGTTGGCCAATAAGCGCATTACTGTGCAACGTGGCAGCGCTCCGCAGCAGCAACATCAAGAGAAACAGCGCTTCACCTTGAAGCCACCGGATTACAAGTTTGTCGACAGTATGTTCGGTTATGTTAGTCTATTTCCACTGCTACTCGAGCAGCTGGACCATGACTCGCCGTATCTTGGAAAAATGTTGCGGGATATGCGTGACCCTGATATGTTGTGGACTAACTATGGATTACGCTCATTGTCCAAGAACTCGCCACTCTACATGAAGCGAAACACCGAACATGATCCACCATACTGGCGTGGTCCGATTTGGATCAACATCAATTACTTAGCTTGTAAGGCTTTGCGGCACTATGGTAAAATCAAAGGACCTCATGCCGCAACTGCTCGCAAAATCTATGACGAGCTACGTGTGAACTTGGTAAATAACATATTTAGACAGTATCAACGTAGTGGCTATATCTGGGAGCAGTATGACGATACAACTGGCGAAGGCAAGGGCTGCAATCCATTCACCGGCTGGACTGGTCTCGTCGTCCTCCTAATGGCCGAACAATTCTAAAGACAAGACCTGCTGTGAGTTCCTTCTGTGATAGCCTCACGCATAAAACTTGAGAAACTATTCCGAAACTATTCTTGTCCACTATGCATGTATTGGCTATAAACAATTAACTTGCGTAAGTGATCATAGACTTTCATACTTGCTAGGTTTAAACTATCATATAAATGTCCGTTTACTTAGCTTGGCTTCTTCTGTACAAACTTCAATTCTGAAAACTTAATAGCGTTAATAGTCGGATTTAAAGTTAATAAACTAATAAAAACTTAATACAGTTCGAAGTATTTTTATTATTATTATTAGTATTATGAAGTAGAGCAGATCCTTAGTTGAATTAACGATCTGTGCTGGAGCTGCAGATGCTTTCTTCTCATCCATACCAAGGCTGGACAATCGCAGAATATGTACTTGGAAGTTTCGTCGTCTTCTTTGCAGCGAGGAAGACAACAGGAAAACCCTCCTGGAGTGCCAATTATTCCTTCGTATAGTCAAGGGATCGGTAAGCTCATTGACCTGCCGCATTCTTGGTCTGAATAACCAGTAGTGTTTGGTCATCCTATTAGCCGAAGTTCTCACCAGGAATACACCACAAAAAGGTTATAATTCCGCCAGTTCGTTGCCTTGGATATCAGAGTGACCATATTCCCATTGTAGAATGACCATTTCGTGAGGCATGATCCGATCAAAGAGGCACATGCTTGCATACAAGTTATAGATGCTTGTAATTTAATTGAACTGTTTATTTATAAAAAGTTACTGCATCTAACCAATGGCCGGGACTTATTGCACTTAAGATTGAGGCCTTTAACGAGCACATTACAAAAATAATTAGTTTTATATTAAAATGAAGTACACGGAACGAAGTCATATGGCGGCTCTTTGAATTGGACACAACTCAGATAACTTCATTGACCTCAGATTTGTTTAGATATACGATAGAAGTATAAGTCATTAACACAGTTGGTAACAATTGGAGAGATATTAAGTCTAGTCCGTTTTATCCTTTCTGTTCTCACTTTCAGTTGGCGTTAAGTTAGAACTTTTACGAAGTCTCCTAAACGCTGGTAGCCGATCTAGCAATGCCAGAAGTATGCTACCTGGTAGACGTTGATGTTGATTTATCAGATCTTCAATGGCGGTTGCCACCTGAAATAAAAACCATAAAGGGAATTAGAGAGTGTGAAAAATGAAATATTTATCCCGCTTACCTTTATTTGTAGTTCCTGTGGAGTCAAGCTTTCATCATATGCAATGGGTTTCCCCAAAAATGTGCGAAACTTGACGGGAAATCCTCCATAGATGGGATACACAGGTATACGCACTTTGTTATAGAGTCGCATGAAGAACGTGCGAAATATGCCCACTTGGCGAAAACCTTCACGCAGATTTTGCGTAAAGCACGGTATAATAGGAACCTTGGCTTCCTGGGCAACCTTCGCGAAACCGACGCGATTGCGCCAAAGCAGCTCATAGTAATGGTCACCAAATTGCGCCTCGTAAACACCACCCGGTGAAATAGCCAAAAGGTTTCCATCGCGCAGTATGCTAACGCAAGATTGAACCGTTCCGGGACTGACATGAAATGCCTCCGATATGGTTCCCCAGCCAGGCAGTTTAAATAGAAACCGATCGCCGATTGTGTAAATCAAGCGTTCACGCTGCAGTAACATTCTCGAGTTCAAATAATACATGTCAATGGGAATTGCGCCATGATAATACACAATTAACGCGGGTCCCTCTTGAGGTATGTTATCCAGGCCGATGACCTCATAGCCATGGTAGATGCGCGCATGTGCATCCCAAATAGCAGCAACAATTTTGCGACCGACTTGCCAGAAATTCCGATCCGTTTGTACTGCTCGCAATATAACTTGCCTATAAGACAAATAAGAACACAGTGCATACAAATTAATGAGTAACATTGAATATGGCGATAAATAGTCAAAAAAGGGAATACTAACTGTGCACACATTAGGAAGACTTCTCCGAACCTATTTAGTGCATATACTTTTGATCACCGTCAATAGACAAGTCGAAATAGCCATGTCCGTCTGTTCGTCCGTCTGTTGAAACGCAAACTAGTCTCTCAGAGACTAAAGCAATCTTTATGAAACTTGACACAAATTCTGCATGCTGTAAATAAGTCAGACCGATATATCTTTTAGCTGTCATCGCAACAATTGGCCGAAAAAGGGGTTTTGTATTTGTATTGCAGAAAACGGTAGTTTTTCTAATCAGAACAAATAAATGTTTTATTATAGCCCAGTATATCTTTAACGAATCCTCAAAATCGGACTGATATAGAATATAGACAACAATATGCCGATATTGTAGATTGAAAATAGTTCATGTGTGCAGCAATAAGTCTTTTGAAAACCTTTAATGAACACATGAGCAATGTCAAGAAACATTGTACTATAATATATGATTGGCATAGAATAAGTCGGGAGTACTGAGGTTCAATCCACAAAATCCGAACAGTGACACAAAATAAACAAACTCTAGACACAAATCTAATTGTAAGCAACTTTTTAAGAAGAGGAGAAAGATGTTCATTACAAATGGAAAGATAATTAATAAACTTTTTAAGTGAGTGCCGAGTAAAAGTTATACGACGAATAGTTGCTAGGCAAGCGAATTCTCGGGATTAAGAAGAAAAGAAAAGGTCGACCTGTGCAGCAAAATTGAGGACTCTCTTAGGATAAGTGCATGAGATAAAGAGCTCCAGGCTGTATATCTTATTCAATAAAGTATCTATGTATAGCAACAATAATAATGTAAATACATATTTCGTCGAAACTGTCGCAACGGTTCGTGCAGTACCTTATCAATAGTTGCCAAGCGCCGTTATGCAGTTAGTTAAAATCAATGGAATTATATTTTTCGCTTTGAGGCGATAATTAATTGCTAAATTGATAATTATGTTTAAATTTAGTTTCTTGCTAAGCTGCAAAGAAGCATCATTGTCATTAGGGGCACGGTCAGGTGTTATCAGCATAGACCAACGCGTTAGCGTTCGCATATCAAAATCATAATAAATTATTGCATAGAAATTGTATGAAGAGGTTACCAAGGCAACAGCATGCGTATAGCATTGTTTTGATCTTCAGAAGCCAGAAAATGTGTGCATTATTATCTGCCCTGAAGCACAGCGAACTCCAACATGAATAATCTATAATATTTAGTTGATTGTTGTTGTACATATAAATCAAACATAAACTTATTTCTAATTTAACTTGCAATAATAACACATATTTTTAGTAAATATATTGGCCACAGCAGTCTGAGAGATATGGGGTTTCAAACAGACAGACAGACATTGCGATATCGACATGCCTGATGATGATGGAGAATATACATACATATATGTATCTTATCTGCAAACTTAGTGTCGCGCGCACTCGACTGTGGGGGTCATTCGGTTTATATGTGCACATGAGCTGTTTTATAACTATTTTACTTAGCAATAGGCAAAAAAAAACCAACATAAGCAACAACTACAGTGCTGATCAAGACCTAAACCTTTCGCCTTTTGTTTAAACATCCGTCCCGGAAATACCCATAGATACCCATAATAAGGGGCAGCCCACCTTCTTACTTCGCATTATGGAATTAAACTATAATCTAGTAGTAATGACGCCCATTACATTACATTTTTTTACAAAAAATTTCATATTGGACCAAGTAATACTATAAACGCATATACGACAGCAATTAACTGGCATATGTAGCTAGTTCGACTCTTCTAATTATACCTACTTTATAATAAATATTATAAGCTATACTACGCTAGAAAAATTAACTACTTTAGAGCAGGTCTAGGTAAACTTTTACATTATAACCGGTTTCGTTGTTATGCGTATAAAGTGCCTTTTTATACCCTTGCAAAGAGTACATTAATTTTAGCCAGAAGTTTGTAACGCACATTGGGAGACTTTTCTGATCCTATAAAGAAAGTATATATTTTGAATTAGCACTGACAGCGGAGTCGACCTATCCCTGTCCGCATAAGACTGATATATTGTATAACCTAATTTAAGATATTGAAATCATAGTAATATAAAAATATTAAAGGTGCTTCTAAAATTAAATCATAATCTGAGTACTATAACATTTAGCTTCATATAGGAATAATCTGTCGAAATAAGTCTTGTTGTATAAAAACCCGTACTCTTCGTTTCGAAATAAGTCAACTTAGCATTATCAATCAAAGTTGTGCAATTATACTTTCTGAATTTTCAGTCGATATCAGTTGTGAAAGCTCTTAAAGAATACAAGAAAAATATAAAATTCTATACATTATATAAAGAAGGTTCCTTAAGTAAGACTATGGGCACAAAATACACCGGGGAATTCGCCAAAAATTGGTTTTGCTGATAACGAAATTAAGGTGTTTAAAGGGTCCGGGTCCGCCTAGTCTCTCAATCATCGGCGATTTCGATAGCAAACTGCAATGTCAGCTGGATTATATGGCTAAGTACACGCTATATGGACATGTATCTTATAAATATATGTACATACATACATATGTACATAAGTATACATATATGTGTGACAAAAGAAATGTATTTACTTGCGAGCTTGTGCACTCTGCCTACTTATTGACGTAAGCACTTTTCTCTAACTCACCTGTGCAACTTATAAATGAAGAGCACCAAGAACGATATATAGATGAGTGCTACAAAGACTAGAGGCAGCAGGAATGTCAAAATCAGCGGCGTTAGAAAACGGTAAAGCCATATCGAATAGTCCAGGTCGATATAGGTTGCTGTGCACAGAGACGCAATTGAAATAATGTTTAACACAATTATTTATGTTTAAATCTGTATGTATTTGTAAATGTACATACATATAAATTAATTATATACATATAAATCAAATATATATGTACATTGTGTAAGTGCTAGAATACCTGTTAACTTACACAACATGCTTTGTGGGTTCTTGATGAAATTAGTCATAAATTCCATTTTGAAATGTTTCTTATTCTTATGGCAGACGTTTCATGGATAGAGCGGTTTATTCTTTTTGTTTTCTGTTTGATTTGTCCGTTTTGTGCTTCTTTTTCTGATAGTTTATTAAGCAAATGTTGGCCTAATTTATACTCGAAGCTCACTTTCTTTCTTTGTGATTTGCCAACTTGATATTTAATTCGTTTTTGGTTCTCACCGGCTTTTCTAAACGGAGGTTAAGTCTTCGGTGTTGATTTTATTTTTGTTTGTGTGTTGGTGCTTCCCTTGTTTCCCTAGTTTTACTGTTTTTGTGCCTATTTATACGATGGCAACTCATTACTACTCAGTAGCAAAGATATATATGTAGTAGGTGGGAAGGTGAGCGCCAGGGTACGTTAAATATTTACATGTGAACATTTAGTGCATTTTGTAATTTCATTTCATTCTGATTGTTATTATCACGCTCTTCTTGATGGACTTATCGTTTCTTGAGTTGCTCGTCCGTCCGCTTGCATTAGAGACAACTGAGGCCGAGTAGCGTCTGTCACATTTTATTTTGACTACGCTGTTTCTTTCGTTATCTTCTCTTTATGTTAATAATACTAGATTGAGAGTGCAAAAGTATTGCACGAAAGTTATTTGTTTTCATGGTAGAGAAGGGATAATATCGATAACACTATCGATGTTTATAATTGGATAATCGGTCGAACAGTTGGGATTGTATGAATAGTGTTGCCCCACGGCTTTGACTTCTCTTAAGAACTAAGTTCAGTAGATCAATTTTAAATGAACTATTAGTTCGTCTTCAATATATTTGCAAATATTATATCTTATTATATCTTCGTTTGCTCGTCTGATCGTACGATTGCGCAAAATACAATTAATTTTTGGCTATCTGTTACCACGCTCATATATATGTAGCATATCATGTATTTTGAATGCGTGAAATAAAAATGGCCCCTGTGTTAACTAGTCATCATACTGCAATAAAAAAATAAATATGCATTAAACATTAGTCTATATCGGAGTACTATGATATATAGATACTAAAGATACAAAATAAGGAACTATTTTGCTACGAAATAGACAGACAGACAAATATGGCTAATTTGTCTCCTTGGTAGATATTGGCTAAGAATATATACTTTATAAGGTCGGAGATGTTTCCTAAGGTGCGTTGCAATAAGCTGACACAGCGCCAATTAAAATGAACAGAAATCGACGTATTTTTCTATTTCATACAACTATATCCCTTAGCTGTTATAGAAAAGTTAAAAATAAAGATTTTCATAAACAATTTGTGTGTATCTAGCGATTGGCTTTATAATAGCTGTCAATGAATACATAAAAATGTTATTCAATTCTGTATAGAATAGGAACGATCGATGAAGATGGAAAGGTGCCGAAGGTTGTTTTTAATTATAATTTTCCGTTTCAGTTGGAAAAATAATTTCACTTCACATTTTTGTGCCCATCAGAGTACTGCTTTAAAAACACGACATTCTTATGTGCTTTGAGATTATTTACCCCTCGCTCTAACTCATGGCCTACGAACATTTTTCATCAATCTGGGTACTTCGCTTCAATATAAAAATCGATAACATCCGATAACAAAACACACAGTTCAGCCTCTGTGTGCTGCACGTGTTTGATTCTACATTAAACATTTTTTGCGCTTGTCGTTTCCATTGATAACTGTTGACAATGGGGAAATTCAGGTCGAAATTGAAGCGTCATGTTAAAGGAAAAAGCTGGAGCAAGGGACAGTCAGCAATTTCAAACCCTGAGCAAATGAAACACCGCCTAAAAGCAAAGTCTCGCTTCTTTCAATCCAACTTAAATTTGCGTAAGTTCTAAAAGAAATACTGTGTTTTCGAACTGTTTATTTATTGGCGTCAATCCCATTGTAGCTGCGGCATCAAGCTCGAAAAATGGACTGACAATGGAAGCGGTCCACCAACACGAACAGCGTGAGGCCTACGCCGCAGAGACGACAATAATTAACGATGTTGCCGGCAGCCTCAAGTCGTTTACACTAGATGACGACGATATGTCAGCCAGTGGGACTGGAACTCAACCAGGAACATTTAAAACCTTCCACACTTTTGCTTCGAACTACAGCAGTTGCAGTAACGTCAGCTTTAAAAAGTTACTCACTGGATTTCGAGTGTCCTCCGATCTGCACAAAAATATGTTGGCTATTTTAAGCGCGTTAACGGAAATCATACGAGAACGTGGTGGTAATGAATCATCCACGGAATACTTTCTTCTACTTATAAGCCAAATAGAGGCAGCTACCGATGAGCGTGATATTTTTGCCGGCGTTGCACTGCTTTCGATGGGTATTAAATCGGTGCCAGCACCAGTGTTGCGCAAACGTTTTGATCAAACAGCAGCTACGTTGCAACAACTGTTGCACCGGTTCATTGAATCCAGCACACAATCGGTCATACGCCATGTAAGTATCAATGTTTCTATTAAAAGTGGAGATCTGTACTGCGACGATAAGATCTATTATTGAGGTTAAAGTTCCGTCCCCTTATTTGCAAAATCTACACGTCGCATTGGTGACTATTTTTTCTTTGCAATGACCAGTTAGAATTTTCTGAGAGCTCTCACTCAGCTCTATGAAGTCTTCGGTTTGTATCAGCATAAGAGAACCTTTGTTAGATCCTTGTCCGTCTCTCTTATATTTGTTTTTTAGATAAGGTGCGCTTAATCAGCAACAAACTTCATACTATACTTAACCTCGATTAATAAGGAATTCTTTCTGATTTTAGCTAATCGGATGTTTGTCGGTGCTACTGCGTGCCCAGGAATACTCAACATGGACTTACAGCTCAACATATCAGTACTTTGATACACTGCTAGGATTCTCTATTCATTCTAGACCGAAAATTCGTAAAGCAGCTCAGCATGCTGTTGTTTCAATAATTCATGGCAGTTATTTCATGTTGCCACCACCATCACAAGTCGAGGGTGACAATGCCGATGATAACGCGGATCAGCCACAAAAGCAACAACAACAACAAGTATCCAATGTTAAGAATCATCCGGCCAGCAAACGTGTCACAAAATTCTGCCTGGCACAATTTAAGCCCGAAGTGCTGGCCAATGCTCCCACAACGGTACTGCATACTCTTGCTCTTCTTAAGGACACACTCTCTGGCTTCCGCACCGATGACATACGTCTTGTTTGTGAGCACCTGTTGTCCATAATGACTGCTGCTAATGTGTTGGTGCGCACTAACTGCTTCCAGGCATTGCATGCGCTATTTCTCAGTCGCAGTGTTAATTTGAATGCAACGCTGTGTGCCAAACTGATTGCTGCCATACACGAGTATCGGCCGGATCGCACTGATGTGCGTCAAACAGTGGCCTGGATTACCGTCCTTAAGGAGGGTCATTTACATTTGGCCACGCTGCAATTCGATTTGTGCATGCAAGCGCTGCCAAGGTTCTTTGAAGTCTGCACCACTGACCTTTGGCTATCAGATCGTATTGAACTCGTCACTTGTGTATCCAATTGCATCAAAGAAGTGTTGCAGGATTGCGTAGCACGTGTCTCGACCACACAGGAACTGGCTGATCAGCATCGGCAGTCAGTAGTTAAAATCATATCCATCCTTCACAAGGTTCTGAACACGCCATTTGGCGAGGTTTCCAAACATGTTATACTTATTTTCTCAATAGTCTTCGAGGCGTGTGGAAAATCCTTTGGGTAAGTAAACACCTTTGATGTTCTTAAAACATAATTTACATATATTTCGTTAATGCAATATTACAGTAATGAACTCTTGCCTTCGCTGACAACCATTGGAAAACGTTACGAAAGCCAGGGCGCCCTGCGATTGCAGATCGAGCACACATTGATAAGCGCCATTAAGGCTCTTGGCCCGGAATTAGTTTTGAAGGCAATACCTTTAAAAGATTCCACTGGAGGTGTGTGTCTGGAGCGCTCATGGTTGTTGCCATTAATGCGTGAGGGTGCCAATGGAGCCAGCTTGCAGTTCTTTAAAGAAAACGTAGTACCGTTGGCATTGAGCAGTCAGCAAAGTTGGCATAAGTTTGCCGCGGAAAAGGACACTGCTAAGGCCCACATATACGAGCTATTATGTTGCCAGCTATGGGGTTTGTTTCCTGGATTTTGTCGACGACCCCGCGATCCCGAATACTTCCGAAAACTGGCATCTACGCTTGGCAATGCTTTAGAGCATAATCCAGAATTCCGTGCACCCATCTATGACGGTCTAATCGAGCTACTTGACGAATCCCAGAGTCCTGAGTGCCATGCAGCAATTGGTAGTTACGCGCGAAACTTTTTGCCATGTCTGTTCAACATTTACACACAAAAGCCAACTGGTACTTATGAGGCGGATTTGCGGAAACGCGCTTTAGACGTTATACGGCGATATATTGCACGTGCGCCGACAGATATTCAAGGGCAACTGTTTGAAAAGGCCCAGGAGCTATTAGCGGAAAGTGCACTGGCATCCTTCGAGTACGATTCGTACTTTGACATTAATGCTGCCATTGTAAGTGTGCAAAATTGTCGCGGCATAGAAAGCTTCTTCGAGAAGTTTATGGCGCCGATTCTTCGTAACGATAAGTCGAAGTTGGTCGCTAAGGATGAGCAAAAACTTAAGAAGCAGCAACGCAAAACCTACGAGTAAGTAAAATGGCACTATCATTTATTTACTTAACATTGGCTTATGTCCTTAATCTCTTATTTATTTAGATTGTTGCGTGAACTAATGACCTCCGAACAGGCATCTTGTCAGAAATTTACACGAAAGAATTGTATTATGCTACAGCAGATACTCCTTGAGGCCTTCAGCACCAGCTGTAACGTTTCTCAGGCTGCGCGGCTACAGTAAGTCTATTTCATTTGTTATAAGAGCAGAATTTCCTTTCTTTTGTACAAAGCCAAAGCTAAATATTTGAAGAGTATGTGTGCATATGCACACCAGTGCAAATTTACATAGATTTCATAATGGAACACGCTACTGAAAGGCTTCTTTTACAATGCGCTGTAGTTTTTCTTATAATGTTATGTTTATATTTTTGCATTTATTTGGATTTTATTAATATTTTGCAGCTGTCTCAAATCACTGCTGGATTGCAGGACAAATCTGACTTACAACGACCAGTTGGTGATGAAGGCGATTCCTGAGGCCGTGCTCAATTATAAAGAGTTTTCTACTCGCAAAGAGCCGGTTGCTGAACAACTAATTAGTCTGATTGCCAATTTATATCAGGAGGCATCAAAGATCAATGAGTTTGTTGATATATTGACTGCCGGCTTTACTGGTGACGAATCACTGATCACCAACACGATTCTTACCTTCCGTGCAGTACTGCAGCATCAGGGCCAACATCTCACTATTGCTACACTAGAATTTGTACTTCAGCAAGTTTCTGTATTTCTTGTACAGAAGTCGCGTAACCAGGCAGAAGCTGCAGTCGCATTTCTTATTACATTTATCAAAGTCATGCCAATACCGCTGGTGTCCAACTATTTGGAAACAATTGTAAGTATATTTCAAACACACTATCATGTTTTCTCCTGTGGGCGTCTCCGTCTTACTATGTCTTGCGACTTATTTACATTATATATATCATCCTTTAGATGCGCTCATTGTCGGCTATGACAAAGGACACAAAACGGTATTGCCGCATACAAATTGGTTACTTCTTAAAAAAGCTCTGCAAACGCTTTACAACAGAGGAACTTGCACGTTTTGTGCCCGGTGACGATGAAGTTACCCATCGCCGACTCAAGAAAATACGCAAACAAATGCGACGTGATACGCGCAAGAAGCTAAATGAAGAGGCACAAGCTGAAAGTTCAGATGAAGAACTGGGTGAAGATCTAGAGCCGAAGACCTACACGTGCGTGTTTTTGTTGTAGTGTAGTGCATAGTTTCCTTTATTACAGTACTTCTTCATTTTCATTTCATATAGCATTGATGACATCTTAAGGGATTCGGATTCAGATCTTCCCGAGGATATGGATACAGAGCAGGATGGTGGTGTTAAAGAAAAACGTGGAGTGTCCAAATCCAAGTCCAAGTCGAAACAATTGCGTAGCACCTACATACGCGAGGAAGCGGATGAGATTGTTGACTTAGTAGATCTTAAGTCTATCAGCAATGTGTTGAGTGAGTGTAAAATGCCTTATTTTCAATTTTTGAAAACTAAACTTACAAAACTATTCTGTTCTTAGCAAGTGGCTCTGCTGCTGCGAAACCAAACCAGGCCAAGCCCCAGCCACAGATTGCAAATGGAGGCTTCAAGACTGCTGATGATGGTCGTCTTATCATTAGTGATAAGGCATTCCGTGGCAAAGGCCAAAATAACGATGACATCGCTGACGAAACGGACAGTGATGACTCTACCGGGGACAGTGGACATGAACTTGGTGGTGGCGGTAACAAACCCAAACGTGGTATGGAGGATGACTCTAGTGATGAAGAGGAACTGCGAAAAATACCCAGCGCGAAACGTAATCGTAAGGCTAGCGATTCTGTTAGTATGCGCTCAGGCAAAACAGCGACTACCATGCGCAAGGGTATCCATCGTTCTCTGGGAGGTACAGCAGATGATGCAATGTCTGTTAAATCCGCCCGCAGTAACAAGACCGCCGGTGGCGAATATAGCAGCAAAAAGGCAAAAGGAGACATGAAACTCCGCGGAAAGCTCGATCCCTATGCTTATATCCCGCTTACGCGAAATACACTTAACAAGCGGTAAGTCTCTTTGATTTATGTAACAATCTCTCGTTCGACTAACCAAATCCAAATATCATTCTAGTAAACGTGCAATGAACAAGAGGAAATTCAAAAGCGTTGTCCGTAGTGCCGGTGCAAGTGAAAAAGGACCCGAGGGTGCATCACGGCGAAGTGGAAAGGGTGGCCGAGTAGAAAAGAATTATAAGTAGTTGACCAGCTATCGAAGAATGAAAACATAAAAACATAAAATTCATAATCAAATACGATAATACGATATTCGATTCAATTGATAACTTTTGTTCGCTTAAGGAATATCATTTTAATATTTGTTGTGATAAAATTCTTCAGCGGGTTCAATCGTGTCTTTGAAATAACTGGTTTGTATATAATTCTGCAAAAGCTTAATTTTAAATAAAAACCAAAAAAAATTGAAGTGTAAGATGTTTTTCTGTGACACCGCTGGGCCAGCCTAACTTCTGCATATTCTCAATGTCTCGGATAATCCATTGACGGCCTATCAAACCCTTCATGTTAATACCGTCTGCCTCTTCTGTTTTCAAATGTACCGCGAAATTGGCAGAACGCTTACATTAAGCTGTACTGCCAACTTTCTTGCATCGGCATTAATAACTATCGTTATGAACAGTATTTATCTGCAGAGTGTCATCGGACCAAAGCTGTATCGATAATTATCGATATGCACAGTATTCATCCGCGAAGTGCTATCGGGCTGTCTGACCAGAGCTGTGTTAGTGGCAAAATACCCGTTTTTTGGCTATATCATTAGAAGAACTCCACATCAGCTAGAATAACAGAAAAACAAGCAAAAGAGCTGAGTGTGGGGCAAAAAGAACGATTATTTTGCCAAGTTAATTACAATAGTTATGTCCGCGGCTGGAGTTGATGACGCGCTGAGCGCTGCGGGGCCACAGCAACAGCAGCAATTGCCGTCAACAACGGAAACAACGACAATGGCAACAATAGCAGCAGCAGCAGCAGTCGGAGCAACAACAACACAAGCAGCCGGAGCAGCAGCAACAACAACAACAGTAGCAGCGGCAAGCGCAACGTCAACGACGGCAACGGGAGCAATAGCAACAACAACAACAGCAACATCGGTGCCGCCGTCGACACCAGCCGTGGCTGAAATAGCCGCATCCAGCGTAAGTAGTTGGCACAGTTGGTGCTGCTGTTGATGACGACGACGGCGACGGCGACACGTCACATTTTGCTTATTCTTGTACCAATTGTTTTTCTTCTGTTTGTTTACCTCCACCCCCCTTCCCCTCCTTGTGTAGATACGCTCGGGTCTGGCTGAATTAGAACTGCGCTCTTCGCAGGTGCTGCAACGTCTGGAGAATGTGAAAACGGTGCCGGGTTCTCCCAGCAAAGTGATCACCGATGATAATCAATCGTCGCTGTCGGAACACCAGGATCGTGACGGCGCTGCTGAGGTAGAGGGAGTGGGAGAGGGAGCTGGCGCTGCTGACGTTGTGCTGTCAACGCAACTGCGACCGGAACACCGTGTGCCCTCGGACATACTGAAATCACTGGAACAACTGGTGGCCTACTCAGACAGCGAGGAAGATCCTGAATTTCCACTGCCAGCGCTTGATGATGTCTCGCATTTGGCGCTCATCTCGCACAGCATTGTCGCCTACCTCTCCCATTTGGATCGGCAGCATTTGCTGCGTGTGACCAACAGCATCTCCGGGGATGCGACACGTTGGTTGGGTGCTCTCTTTCACTTTGGCAATGCCGCCAGCAGTTTCCATGCGGACAATGCCGATGCCGTCCTACGCACAGTCCGTCTGGCCATCGTGGCACGCTGTCCGGGTTACCTGGAGGGCGGCATTCCGGCGCTGGCCCACCCGTGCTTCTACATTTCGGAGAACACAACGCCGGTGCGACTGCAATACGCCTGCCGACAGCTGGGCATCTCTTTGGAGGCTATCAAGGTGATTCCGGAAGACATTAAGTACGGCACCATGGACCTGGTGCAGCTGCAGAAACAGGTGCAGCTAGATTTGGCCGCCAGCCGCACGCCGCTACTCGTTGTCGCGGACATTGGTGCCTCGCTTTGCGGCTACGTGGACAATTTGCAGCGTCTGCGTGACGTCTGCAAGGCGCACAACATGTGGCTACACGCCAGTGGACATGGCTTGGCCGCCCTGGTCTGTGCCCAGAGTGCAGGAAATGTTCACGATGTGCTTCACTCGATGGCACTCAATTTGGGCAGCTGGCTGGGTGTGCCCAGTCTACCGATTGTGCTGCTCCATCGCCCTTTGCAGAACAGTGCGCTCAGTGCCTTCGAATCGGATCCGATCCTCTCCAGGCGCCTTAATGCGCTCTCGCTGTGGACAAGTCTGCAAGCGTTGGGCAGAAAAGCAATTGCCGAGCGGCTTCACGTTGCATTCCAGACATGCAGTATTCTCTTCGAGATTGCCTCCAAGTGCGAGGGCATTCGTGTCCTGGTAACGTATATAACAATTTGTACATCTACCCGCATCTACACCTTCATGTGTATTCTTCTATCCATCTATGTAGCAATAATATATCTTACTATCTATCTGTCTAACTATTGTATAGATTTATGCGTCTTTAACTATCCATCTCTATTAATTGAAGTTCCTCTAATGCTGCGTTATAGACAGATAATCAGATAACCCCTCATTAATTTTCACAAACTAGCAGTAGTAAGCAATGCTAAAAAATGATATGATGTTAGTACATACTTACAATATATTATGTGACCAGATAAGGTATAAAAGTTCAGATATTATATTTATATATATGTAATTATGCATACAATTTATTTTACTATCTTTATGCACCTAAAACTTCCCACCCGAATTCCTTATCTTCTATTTACCTTTACTCAGTTTCTTTTATAGGTTTTCCCTTATGAGTTGCATACGAAAAATCAACTTGAGACCTCAGGTTTTTATCGCTATTAAAATGAGTCATCATATGGAATGTTTTCTTATAGTGCCCATTTAGGTTCTCTGTTCTCAAGACGTTGCGATTTATTTATAAGACTTCGAATTCCATTGAAACAAAATGATTTATGTATATTTTGAAACTATAATGCTTTATCAAATATCATAAAATGCTATAGTTCGGAATAATATTTATTTCTACAAAGCAAAATATGCAGCAGTTTCATCGCATCAATCACAAAGATAACGTTTTCCACTTGCTATTTCAAGCAGTTTTTAGATCAGCATTATCTCATTTAGAAAGAAAGCGAAAACTCATCATAAAAAACAGTTTTATCAGTGAGTGAGGGCGAGATAAAAAGGGCAAGTTGTAGTGTTGATATCAGCTAAGGTTCTACCTGAGACTATCTGGAGGAAGAACATAGTTTATTAATGAAATCTGTTGAAGAACTCTGGGGGGAAGGCAGCCAAGGTCAGAAGTTGACAGGAAGAACACAGTCTTAGGGCTTGAAAATTAATATATACATCTATTTCTATATATATAATATATCTAAACATTACATATATATCAATTATTGTATAAAACAGTTTATAATAGATTATCTCCGCCTTCTGCTTCTTTTCTCTGCAGAGCCACACCCCGGGAGCTCAGACCGGTGCCGCGTTGTCGGACATTATTAACAGCCCGTTCGATGTTAACGCGCTCTTTGATGCTGCTGCTCCGGTGGTGGTGTATCAGTTTGATGGCAGCACAACCATTCCAATCGCATCGGGCGTGGAGCTGACTACAGCTGCCGAGGCGGGTCTGAAACCGTTGGAGAAGATTAATAATGCCTCGTACTTTGATCGCCTAAATTCGTGGCTGGGGCAGATACTTCAACGCGACTGTCCCAATGTAAGAAGCAGCCTATCTACATCCCTCCCTCCCTTCTTTTACCTTGTCTTAATCTGATCACTCTTGTTGTTCTTGCCTTCCAGCTGGACTTCGAAGTAATAGAGCATCCGACGCACGGCAGTTGCATTCGCTATTGCCCACTGGAGCTGGGGTTGGGTGAGCAACCGCCCAGCTCGGAGAATCTGGAGAACTTTGCCCAAAGCTTGGAGGCGCATGTGGATATATTGCGTGCCACGATCAAGCATAAGGCACGTTTTATACATCTGGTCGATCGCAGCGAGGTGCTGCGACTGGTTCCGCTACCCGAATGGGCCGGCATGGGGGGTGTCCGCTTTGTGCCCGAGGGCTGGGAATCGCTGCTCACAGATCAGGCCAAAACGGAGCTGAACAAGTTGAATATCGATCTTGTGGAGGCCCTGAAATCAACAGACAACGCCTTCTCGCTGGGCGAGGGAACCGATGGCTTGATCTGTGTGCGCTTCGGCATGGTAACACACGAGACAGAGGTGGAAGAGCTGCTGGATCTGGTCGTTACTGTGGGCAAGAGTGTGCAGGAGAATTCACGCGTGCTGGACACCATGTCGGAAATTGTGAAGAAGGTAAGCAGTTGGGAGAAGAATCCCATTTAATTACTCAGAGATTATGACACATTTTGCACTCTCTCAGGGCATTGAGGCAGCCACAGCGGATCTGCAGCGCGAGTCCGAGGAGAAGCTCTGGCAGGAGGGTATATTGAGGCATGTACCAGTGGTGGGACGTGTCTTTAACTGGTGGTCACCGCCGGCCAAAGAGACGGGCATCAAGGGGCGCAGTCTTAATCTGACACAGGGCGTGGTCGAGAGTACCGAGAACATTTACAAGTAAGTACGCAGCAGGTTCCCCGCGCGCTCTCTCTCTCTCCGCCGCTCACCCTGTTCTCTTCATTCCGTTTTAGATATCACATGCAAATGTCGGGAGAAACTGCTCATCAGCTGCCGGCGAATCGTTCGCCGCCCACGCCTATGATCCAGACGCCAGTGGTCTCGTCATCGTCGTCAACATCTTCGGGTGTGCCGCCTGTCTTTCCCACAGTGGAACCGGTGCCGTGCGAGGCAACCGAGTTGCCGGCCTCACCCGAGGCAGCCACCTTGCTGGCTACAGGCGCAGCATCATCGCAAGCAACAACAAGCAGCACGCCGGGCAGCGCAGTGGCTGCTGGAGCAGCTACTGGAGCAGTGGCCAATCATGTGGATCATGCGCGCACTGTCAGCCAGAGCAGCGCCAGCTCATCGACGGTGCCGGAACTGGTGGCTGTCAATAGTGCAATAATCAATAACTAAATACACCCCAATCCCCCTTTCCCCTCATCTACGCCCTGGCGATCCCTTTGCAAACTAACTTGATAACATACGATTAAGCCTAAATATTCAGAAAAACTATATAGAAAAAGAAAAAAAAAAACAACAAATAAGAAACAAAACTCCAAACGCAATTCTGTAATTCCAAAGAAATCTTAGATCTGAAAGAAAGAGAGAGTGAGAGAAAGAAAGTGCAGGGACAACGGTGAATTCCCCCAAAAAAAAAAAAATACAAGGCACCATTTGCTTTTTTATGTATTTACTTCCCAAGAAGTAAATTTTGTATTTCTATAATTCAACACTATATTGTATTATTATTTACCGACTACTCTACACACTTTACTACTATATACTACACTATGCTACATTATACATTGTATTCCCAAATTGATTTTGATTTTTCTTCCTTTTTTTTTGCTTCTTGTGCTGCGTTGTTGTTGCTGTTGGGAAGCGCATTCGGCGATTCCCCTTTCTCCATTTATCACCCCCTCCCCGCCCTCATGGCAAGTACCTATATAATCTATCTATATATCTATCTATCTATCTATCTGCAAACGGAATAGTTGAGCAAGGCGTGTAGCAATAATTTGCAACATTTTAAACTAATTCTGTTTAGACGCTAAGTGAAAATCAAAAATCGTGAAACAAAAGCAAAAAAAAAAAAAAAAAAAACCAAAATATTATATACACAAAAGGATAAATATATATTTATTATACGACAAGTTAAAATAAAATATGCTGCTGAAAAATGTGCACAATTATAATGATCTAATGATTGTTTTCTTTCCTTGGTTTAAAAAAAAGAGACAGACTGATCACCAGACTGTTGCCGTGCTGTTCATTTTCATTGGTTGTGGAGCTGAGGTTGAATATTTCATAAATTATATTATTTAATTTGGCTCATTATTCTTTATATTTGAAGACGATTTCAGGCTGAAAGACTCATGAAATTTCTAGAGAATGCAAACAACATTTGTAAATGAATTTTATAATATTTTATTTTTATTAATGTTTGTCGTTTTGTTTTTGTGTTTTTTTTTTTTAATTTTTACGTTTGCCGCTTTTTGCTTGAATGAAATTTTTGTCGGTTTCTTGTGCCGTTTTGAGTTTGTTGTTTCTTGTAGTTTCTACTTTTTGTTGCGCATAAAATACCATATATCATATACCGTTTCCACGCTCGTCTACGCGAAACTAACAGATTAACCGAGTTATCTTTTCATTCAAATAGATTGTTTTCCATCTTAAGAGCATAAGAGACTTTTCTTACAAGAATTTCGAACTTTTCTTACGATTTGTTTTTGGTTTTTTGTTATTTTTGTATTATTTTTTTGTTGTTATCTTTTCTGCTATCTTCCTCTATTTTCAAGCTTGTTCTCTGTCACTCTTTACATTGTCATTAACTATGAGTTTGTGTTGTACAACTTGATCTTGCCACGCCCGCAGCTACGAATATAATCTACTCGACATTTTCAGTTTTCTTCTCACTTTTTTTTTTCGTTACCGTTTTGTGGTTTTGTTGGTTTACCATTTATGGATTTCTGGATTTGTTTGTTTGTTTTTGGTTTTGTCAAATTTTCCCTTTATTAACTACAACGCGTACGATGACAACATTTAACACAGAAATATATTTACGAGCTAATGTGTTATATATATGTATGTATTTTATGTATCTATATATAGCTTCGATCCTTGTCTTGTTGTGATACCATTTCATTGCGTTCCCTCTCCCAAATTCCAATTTCTTCCATTTGATTTCAACAAACCGCAAATTTCCAAGTTCTTCCTTACTGTATTATATGTACTATATATATATTAATATATGTATCATATATATGTATACATACATATGTTATATATATATATATATATATTCATTGAGAGATCGCTTTGAGTCCGAAAAAATGTTGATGAATTAATTTGTTTTTGTTTGTTCGATAATTTATATAACATTATGTATCGTAATTGTATATAAGCGAATAAAAAAACTTGATTAGGTCGTTTCGTTTTTGAAGTTACTTTACAGATCTATACATATGTATGCATTAATTTTACTTAAGTGTGTAAACTTCTTTGTCTCTTCTTTCTTCTTTTTTTTCCTCTTGTTTTCATTCGTTTCTGATTTCGAAAAAGGTTTGGGGCTTTGGGGTTTTTCGCATTTCGTTAGCTATATATGTTGTTTATTTTTTTGTATACTATATATCATACATTTCCGATGTGCTCTATATAGTGTACAGTAGATAGTCTAGTACTAAATCCTTAGCATTACCGTTATCATATTGAAGTATGTATAAATATTGTGTGTCTGTGTGTATGACTTGTCGGGCAGTGCTCGAGCGATTCGCTATATAGTTGACTGACCTTTTTGCATCTGGTCACACTGTTCATTAAAATTCCACTAACAACTCCGCTAACTAACTACATAATTGTATTAGCTTCCGCTTCCGCTTCGTCTTTATCTTCATCTTCCTCGTCTTCGGCTCTTTTGTTTTTAGTTTATCATTAACTTTAGGCCATATCTATTCAGTATATATACGAGTATATGTATATATATTATTATATATGCGCGTGTGTGTGTTTGTATATATAGAGTGTATATAGTGTATATATCTATATAACTTTGTAGTTTTGTGTCTTGTCGTTTCGTGTCTCTGTTGCGGTTTGCTTCGGCTCAGCCGAAAGTGGGGGCAGTACTTATATTTCTTTCATATTGCTATTCGGTTTACAAACCAGGCAAATCTCATTGGGTAGTCGGGAATATGATGATTCCCGAGTATCCCATGATTCGGTATCAGTATCTTTCTTCGTGTGAGTTACTTTGGAAAACTGCCAAGTAGAAAGGAAGTTAGAATTCGGAACTCAAGATAGTTTCAAAATTTGATATTGATAGGGCGATATACAAAATTGAACAACTATATACTATATAGCGTAGCTGTAATAGGAACAATCTAACTGAAATGAAGTTCATTATAAATAAAAACGGGTGGCATTCTAGCTGTTTTATTATTACAATATCAATTGTGAAAGATCGCTAGATTGGAATCGTTTCTCTCTCAGCAATTTCCAATTTGTTCTCACAATATAGTGTTACTTTCTTAACTTTTCAGTTATACCTTCTGTTCTCATTCTCGTTTTCCATTTTCATTTGCTTTAGTTTTCAGTTTTCAGTTATTGGTTTCGGTTTAACGCTATGCTTGGCTTTGGTTTAGCTACTGCTATAATAATATACAGTTACTTGTATAGCTAGTACAATAGGTGTACCTATTTGCGTGTCTATATGTCTATTTGTATATTGTATGTCTTGTTCTGTGTGAGTGTCGGAGTGTGCTAAGTAGTTGTTGTTATATTTAATAAATGCATTTGTTGTTAAGCTTACGTTACGTTACTTTTTACGGTTAAGTACAATAAAATCAGGCCAGGCCAGAGCTGATCTGATCCGACGCCTGGACCTAACGTTTCCAGGCAAGCACGAGTATATATAAGTAACTCTATATATACTATATATATATGTGTGTGTTGTATAACGGTATACCAGTCTAATATACCAGTATTCCACGCCTGGCGCACAACCCAAACACCCGCAAATCGAGCGCCGAGAATCGCTCTTTCTTTTGTCCTCTCTCTCTCTCGATCTCCTGGCGCTCATTCGCGTCCCTCTCTATAGAAATGACGTGCGTTTTTATATATATCGAAAAAAAATTGAGTTATAAATTTGAAAAATATTTCAAAAATGAGACAAAAAAATTGACTTCGACTAAAGAACAACAACAACTGCAGCAACCATTATCCGTGCTGCAGCTGTTCACACTTCAACTGTTCCCACTAAGCTTAAATATACAATATATATATATATTGAGTTAAGAGTATTTCTAAATGCGTTGTTTCCATTCTTCTTCTTCATCTGCTTCGTCTGGTGGTTTCCTTGGGGGGTGACGTGGAGTTTACAGGGAGGGGGAGCTAATTTCAAGTCAAGTGGCGCTATGTATTTACTACATAGCACAATATAATACAAGAGGTTCTCTGCGAGTGGGTTCTCTCGATAGAACTGTGCCCCAAAAAGTATGCTATACTTATTAAAAATCAATTGAATCTCGCAAATCTTATAAAATAGGAACAGATCTATTTAAGACATACGATATGAAATCATTCCGAATATCTAGACAATTCTGTATTTATCTATTGAGAAATGATTTCACATATATGCATGATGATCCTACTTCAATACAGCTATATGTATGTATATGGTCTTACATCTATCTATCTAGATCTGCGAGTCAAGAAGAACACGTTGAATGGGCATCGCTCCCTATCGAGTATTATTTTACGAACGTATCTTTCATATTTTGTATATACCTTATATCATTTTGTTTTGTTTGTCGGTTCAGCTAAAAGTTTTGCATTAAAAATTCCGCGATCATAAAAATGGCTATTATCAAAAAGGAATATTCATACTAAATTTGATGTGTATGTGTGTGTGTCTCTGTCTCTATGTGGCTGTGTGTGTGTATGTGTGTGCTTATATATAGATAGTATATGTATGTATGTGTGTATGTTGTTGTTGTATTTGTGTCTGCTATTTTGGGCTATATACAAAAGTCGAAATTGCAGGTTGTCTTTTCGTTTGCTTTATCTTTGGCTAGACCTAATCGTAGGATGCATAAGGAAGTATTCGCATGCGACAGGCACGCTTGCTCTCTCTCTCTCTCTCTCTCTTTCTCTCTCTCTTTCTGTCTCGCACTCGCTTTTCCTTGATGTGTCTTCCTTTCTCTCCCGTTCTGTGTGCCCTTGTTGGGATCTCCTTTTTCCTTCTTACAGCTCGGTGACCGCATAGTTGCTCTCATCGGTTATCGCCGGCGGTGGCGGCGGCAGATCGTCATCGTCGTCCATCACAACGCCAGCAGCGGCAGCTCCTCCGCCTGCGCCAACAGCTGTCCCTCCGGCTACAGTGCCACCAGTGCCGACGCCGCCGCCGCCGCCATTGTGCAGCGCCAGCCCGTTGCCCGCTTTTCCATTGGCCGCCGGGGCACGTGACTTGGGGGGCGTGGCATCAACAGAGTTGCCCAAATGTGTTTGCTGCGCCTCTAGTGGCGGCGGTGGCAATGTGGCATCATCCATAATGGTGGCTCCGTTGCCACCCACTCCGCCTACTCCACCTCCTCCATTCTGCAAGGCTGCATCCGCTGCGGGCTGCGCAGCTGGCGGCGGTGGCGAGGTGGGCGTGCCAATGCGTGGCGGTGGAATCGCTTTCATCTGTGGCGGCAACTTCATTGGAGGCCGTTGCAAGGTTCTGCAATGGAAAAAGGCAGGGGGCGGAACATGTCATGGCACATGGGGTAGGGGAAGTGATAAGAAGGGGAAGAGAAGAAAAATGTTTGAGTCGCCGCACAGCTTGGTGTATCAACTTACTTGGAGTAGTTCTGTGTCTGATGATGCTGCTGCTGCTGCTGCTGTTGCTGCTGCTGGTAGATTGACTCCACCTTGGGCTGCTCCGCATCCTTGGGTATCTCAGGCAGCGGGCAGTTCAGTATTGATGGCTTGTACTTGGGATCGAACTTGCCGCCCTGTCGCAGTGTGGAGCACTTGTAGATCTGCTTGTCTCGATCGTAGATTGAGCTATCAATGCTGGTGCTAATCGGCACCACCTCCGTCTCTGGCGGCAGCTGCTGCTGATGTTGCTGCTGCTGCTGCTGCTGGTGCTGTTGCGGCGACTTCAGCTGATGCGGATTGTGATGGAGCTGCTGCTGTTGCTGCGACGGCGGTGGCGGCTGCTGTTGCTGTTGTGGATGCGATTGATGCTGTTGCTGTTGCTGGTGGGGATGAGGATTGGAATTCGTATTAAGCGGTTGCTGGTGCGGGTTCGGAGGCGGCTGCTGCTGTTGCTGCTGCTGCTGCACCGACGCCGCATGATGATGCGCTGGAATCTGCGGTCCGCCCTGACCTTGGCTATTCTGGCGTCGCATCGTGGCCAGATTTGATACATAAATGGATCCCTGACTGACTGCCACCAGGGGCTGATAGATCGAATGCGGATTACCATTGGGTGCCAGCTGGCCGGCCAGATGCGCCGGTATCTGTTGATAGATCTGACTCTGACCCGGCGGCGGCATATGATGCTGCTGGGCATGATGTGCTGCCGCTGCTGTCGTGTACGTGCCGTAGGTTCCATGCTGCGCCTGCTGCTGTTGCTGCTGGGCCTGCTGCTGATGGTAGATGGCGTGTTGGTGTTGTACCGCCGCAGCGACAGCGGCGGAATGCGAATGCGGATGAGCGTGTGGATGTGCGTGCGGATGCTGATGCGGATGATGGCAATAGATGGGCTGCGGCCCCATGGGTTGTTGCTGTTGCTGTCCCAGTTGCTGCTGCTGCTGTTGCTGTCCCAGCTGCTGCTGGGCGTGGGCATGGGCCTGGGCCACCTGGGCCTGTGTGGTGGGCGGCAATGACGAAGCGGCTGCGGCGGCGGCGACGGCGGCGGCTGGCGACGATTTTCAGTAAAAGTCATTGGCTTCCAAAGTTTTGCATTGTTTGCTTAGGGTTGCATATTTACCGTTATTGGGACCTAAAATGTACACACAATTAGCAAGGCGGATGAGGATACGGATACGGATGCGGATGCGGTTGCGGATGAGGCGGATACGTGGATACGCAGTTGACGACGATGGACGATGGACGATGGAGACGCATGGAATGAGAATCGGGTCAATAAATACATGAAGAAGCAAAGCTAACTGAACTGTATCGGGGAAGAATATGAAGCTTCAAGGCGTTGCCGGTAACTTATTAAATCTACCAGGAGTCGATTAAGTTTTCTTTTTAATAAAAGTGGAACAGCTAAAAACATTATATTTTATTTGTTATTAATTAATTCAGGGGGATTACTTTTGAGTTTCTCATAAACTTGTTTGATTCCTCTCAAAGTCCTCACACGATCTTAAGTGTTTTAAGTAACTGAAATTACAAAAATTCAAAACAGAAAACGACTTTCAGAAAACAAAATAAAGACATAAAAAGTAAATAATATGCAACAATAAATAATATATTTTAAATAATGGTAATTATAATAAATAATATAACGTAAAAATAAATCTGAACCTATATTAATCCTATACATGAATTTAGTTTCCAGAGAACACTAGAAATATGAAATATGATACCATGAAATTCCCTGAAACTACACAGTAATGCTCAAGAAACCAAGATACGCCTAGAAAGCTGAGAGATCCCGAGACTCCAAGCGTTCCTCAGAGAACTACTAGTCAGAAAACTAAAAGATCTCAAGGGATACCAAGAAACCTACAGAGATTCACAAGAGATCTCCTTAGAGATTAACCTTAGAGATGCCAAGAGATGCTAAGAGATGCACAGACCTCTGAATCCTCTGAGATTCTTTGAAATTTCAAAAAATCTTCAGAGGAGCCTTAGAGATCCCGACAGATGCTCAGAGAACATTAGTTGCATTAAGAAAGTCACCCAGAAAAAGCTCATTCTGTTTCCACGCTAGATCGATTCGGAAAGGAAGTTGAAGAGGGAAGAATGTTTGTTATAGGAGAGTGGGAGTAGGAGATATATGGAGCAGACAACGCAATGCTAATGGTGAGTGCCGATGCTAGTGTTCTTGGGGGGAAACTGTGGTTTTCTTTTGCTGGTCAGGTATGGAGGTGGTGTCGGTGGTTGGTGGTTGTGATTTTGGTGGTGTTGGTGGCAATGGTGATGGTGTTGTTCGACTTACCAGTCATGTGGGTGGGGCTGTGGTTATGCGACGGCAATCGACCGAGCGTGTGGGTGCCCATGGCCCGCATGTTCTGCTGGATGTGAGCGTGTGCCATCATCTCGTGCTGCTGACGCTTGTTGGGATGCTGCAACGTGTGCGATCCACTGATCACGGGCGGACTGAAGTGCCTGCAAGAGGGAGAGAGTGGGGTATCCGAGCTGCAATGGGAACAGTCTGAGGATCAATTAACACCTACCCGTTGTGGTTGCGGGGCAGGGTGCGTGCCGCATTCATCATCTGCTGATGATTCTGTGGTGCCGGATGCGAAATGTACGAGGGCTCATCCACCTGCGCGTAATCGTTGCGTTTGCGTATATAAATCCAGGTATGCGAATCCACCCACACCATAATTGTAAGCAATATGGCCGCAATGAAGCTGGCAATCAACATCAGCACCAGACCCAGTAATCCTCCCTCGCAAAGGCCGCGTGCGGCGGCAAGGAAATTATGATGCACCGCCTTACAATCGACCAGGGCCGTCAGCTGGGTGAGCAGACGTTCGCTGCTATTGAGATCCGCATTCACAGCGCCCAGCTTTGGTTGCAACCCTGAGCTTTTGAACAGCACCAGGGAGATCTTCATTACGGTGGCCATGGCGCTCCGGGCATTGTTAAGCGAGTTCTGTGATTCCCTCAGACGTTGCGTAAATGGATTCGTGTGTCCTGGCTCACATTGAGTGTAGTGCAGCAGCACATTGGTGGGCAAGTCTCGCGGGGCGGTAGAGACAAGGAAATCCGCTGGACTAATACACAAATCACCCACAGCGACAGACGAGGAGAGATACAGTCCGGACATTAGCCAGGAGCCGGTAACGGCCAGCAGGCCGCAAACGCTGAACAGAATGAGGGCGCAGCGTGAATGCCGTGCCACGCCCACCAGTAATACGGCACATAACACAAGCAGTAGGGCCAGCGTGGCCACTGTGCCGGGCCAGCGTATTAGTTCCCATTGATCGCCGCGCTGTGCAAGAGAAAGATAGCAAGAGAAAGGAACAGAGAAAGAGGGTAAGAGGTACCGTAATGTTCGTTTTTCATCTTTCCACTCACCGTGAGGAAGTGCGTCATTGAGATGCCCATCAGTGGGCGCCGTATATCGCTAGCAGCATTGGTGGCCAACGTCACATTACCCTGGACAATGTTTAGCGACACAAAGAGTTTCGAGAGCGCCGTCTGATTGGACACAGGCTGATCGAAGATGTCCGCCAGTTCCACCAGTTGTGGCCGTATACGATTGGTCAACGTGTTCTCCAGTATGTGCGTCTGATTGCGAATCGTTGTTACCAAATTGTCCACCTTGCGTCCCGCTGTCAGCACTTCCAGCAGCCCATTGTGCAGATCATCGTTACCGTACAAACCCAATCCAATGGCGGCACAACACATGACGGTCACCACAGAGAGAGCCACCTTCAGGCTGGTTATCGAGTGGGCCGGACGGGGCTTGCGATCGCAGCAGCGCGTCATTAAGTAGAACAGCAGTCCGAGCAGCGAGACAATCAGCAGGGCAGCCGGCACAGATCCCAGAATTCCAAGGCTCTGATGTGTAGAAAAAAGAAAAGAAAAAGGGGATAGGGAAACAAGTAGGGAAGATACAGTAAAATGAGTTTGACTGCGACATATGGTAACCGATTGGCGATGATTAGTATTTATATTGAAACATAATACTTAAAATCAGTTTTGTATTTGTCATAGTGGTCCGATTCAGATAAAATTATATTATAAAATTGGCTGATAAGTTGTATGACAGCTATAGGATAAATCGGTCCGTTTTATAATTTCATTTCTCTATAAAGATCTACTGACTTTAAGCTATTATGAATACTTTGAAGAAGCCTTGGAGTAGCAAATACTCGAAATACTCATAACGTTTTATATGGCACTATAAATCTGATCCCTAATGGAATACTAAAAATAGTGTAAAGTGACCTTCTTCGGTTTTTAATCTCAAGAATAAAACTGTAGCATATTTTTTGGAGACACATCCGGCTAACTAAACATGGAACTTAATATTAACATTTGTATAAAATAGCAAATTACCCAACTGAATTTGTAGTTGAATAAAAATTACAATATTTATATGGAATGCATGGTTCTTGACTTACCTCCAGATAGATCTCATCGTTGGGCCGAAACGTGCTGTTAATCTTGTGGAACGTGATGTTGTAGTGGGGCAGTGCGTGCAGCAGCTTGGCTATTACCGGCACCTTGTACTGATCCGTGAACTCATGATAGTCGCCCATCCTGGACGCGCAACGGGCCTTCTAATTCGCGAATGCGAAGTTTCTTCGATTAAGATGAGCGATGACCGATGAAGTATGAAGATGATGGCGATGCGATGACGGTGACGCTTTCGATGCAAATCGCGAGACGTTGATGATGACGGATGTGTGCTCGGTGCGATGCGATGCGATGCGGCGATGCGATGCGAAGTGATTCAGTGCGTTGCGATGCCCCTGCGGGTGCGACTCCCTCGTCCTCGTCCTCAACTGCGTCGCTGCGTCGTCCTCGTCGTCGTCGTCGCGGTCGGCGTCGTGCGTCGTGCTCTCGGGGCAGAGTTCTAAACTCTTGACATCAAATTGTCGCACACTGTCGCAGCATGGGGAAACAACAACAACAAAAACGAGAAGAAAAACACAATTAGTTCACGCGCTGCTGAAGGATGCGGACAGGACTTGTTCAGTAAGACGACAACACAGAAATTTAGGCGTGGTTTTGGCACGTTCCACACGCCATTCACTCACACACACACATGCACACACAAACACGCACACACACACGCAGACAATCCAGCTTATGAATATGGGACGAACTCAAACGTGAGATAAGTACGCAGTAGGTATCTAATTACTTATGTATGGGTAATAATGAAAAGAAAAGTTATACATTATCTGTATGTGTGTGTGAGCTAAGTGGATGCCAAGTTTCACTGACAGCATATTTTGTAAGTACTATACAAAAGTATTTCAGTATCTTATTTGTATTACAGTGTTCTTATTATTCCAGTGTTCTTCTTGAACTTCAAGTTTTATATACATATATTAATATAGTTTTTAGTTACTTTAAACAATTAGATTTTTACACATTACTTCACAGGGTTTTCAATCTATTTTCGCACCTAGAGATCTGGTACACATTTTCTTCACTCTAAACAAAACACACGAATCTCCCGAACTTGCCATGCGAAACTGCGAATGTACAACTGTGTTTGTGTGCGGGTGGGTATGTGTGTGTGTGGGGGGAGACATGAACTTTATTATTAAATAATCGTGTGGGCGTACGCTCAAAGACCGCTCGCATATTGAGACATGTTCTTGCACTTTAATTAAAAATTGTCTGTGCTGCTCTCATTTTCCTCATGTTCCTCCTTTTTTTTCAATATATCTTTCACTACGCACGCACACAGACATAAAGACACACACACACACATAGACAGACACGCGCGCATACAAACACCCTTAAATCTCAGAGACGAGACGAGAGAACGCCCGCGCTCTGTTATTGATGCTGCGGCTGCCCAGCGCAATAGCAATTTTGTTCACTTGTCTTCCTCTTCCTTTTACTCTTCCTCTTCTTTTTACTCGTGCTCCTAGTGCGGCTCCTACTCTTGCTCTTCTGCACGCACGCAATGATGCCGAAGCACGAGTAACGGTAAAAAGGTAACGGCCCGCTCACTCGTTCCCACTTGCTCTCTCTCTCTCGCGCTCTCTCTCTTTCTGCCATCTTCCTCTCTCTTTCTCTCTCTCTCTCTCTTGACTCTCAGCACAAGTTGCGCGCTCACGATGTTATACTTTTCATTGTTGTTGTTACTGCTCACGTTATTGTTGTTTTTGTCCTGGCCCTGCATGACTCTGTATGTGTGCCTCTGTGTGTGTGTGTTTGTATATGTATTGATTAAAAGTTCGCTGTTTCCTTATTCCTTATGGTTCGGTCTCGCGCTCGTTGTGTTCGTGCCACCCACTCGTAATTGCAGCACTCAAACCATACTTCCCCCCTCCACCCTTCGTTCCCTCCTCGGCCACCTACACGACAGCCCAGTCAGAGCAGCATCTTGCATTTAGTTTGTAGTTGTAGTTGTCGTTGTATGCTGCGTGCACACTGTGCACAGTGGGTTGTGTGCTGTGTGGACTGTTTGAACAGTGGCCAATTGGGCATTGCAACATTTTGACAGTTTGCAATTGAAATAGCAACCACACAACGCCCACTACGCGCATGTGTATGTGTGCGTGTGTGTATGTACACACATGCATACACATATTTATATTGCTAGTTTTTTTGAACAGGAACACGCACGCACGGATACGCACACGCACGTCCTATGCGAATAATGAAAACGAACCTTTTTAATAACAACAAATTGCATACACACATATGCACATCTCACGCACACATTCACACGCACATACAAATTTACATATGCAAATTTAAATTCATGCAATGTAACTGTAGTTTATAGTTGTTATTTCTCGGTTAACGGTAATTTCACACACACACACACACACACACACCATCAATAAAAAAAACACTCCCTTTTGGCAAAATGGGTACACAATTTTTCACAACAAACAAAGCTCGCACACGTTCAACGTAAGCCGCATCCTTTTTGCATCCTTCTTACTTTTTATTCGTTTAATTTTTGCCAGGCACGGCCACTGAACGCAACTTGATCTCACAGTTCTTTCGCATTTTCATTGGAAGTGATTTTCATTTGATTTGTTTTTAATTCACAGTTTTCTTTAGATTTTTTTTACTTTTACAGCGTGGCGTGTCGACATAAATGTCCTGCAGGAACTTTACATTCCAAAGACTGAGCAAAGTATGAAAATTTTTTGTCGTTCAACTTGGTCACACCCTCTAGATTATGCACACGATGTTTATATGCCATAGAGGGCACGTTTAGCAGTTACAGGATAACAGGAGACTGAAGTCCTTTCGAATAAGCTCCGGCGCTCCATTCGCAATTTCCCACCCCTCGACTAAACACACACTGCCAGTGTGCACCCACCACAATTCGTGTGTATCGGCTGCCAGTGCATTGGGGGTGTACACACTTTTGATCATTTGATTTAAGAAACAATCTAATATGACAACAAATATAACAACACTAAATAATAATATTTGGGGTTAAACTGCCTTAAAAAAGTAGCAGATTACTTTTATAATGACATTAAAGTGAGTCAAACAGATTAATTCGTGTTTGTTTTAGTTTAGAAAATCGTTTACAAATGTTTAAAAATTATGGTGGCTTCTCATATATGTACATATGTTAATACGCGTATATATGTGAATATATGTAAATTCATACAGCCATATACATACATATTTAAATTCGAACGGACAATTTGATTAGAATACAAATGTATGATAGATTGCAACTGACCTGTTGACACTGTGTTCTATTAAAGGCTACTAAAAATAAACATCACAAGTTAGTTATACATAAACGTATGAATACTTACACATATGATTATTCTATGTAATGACAGTATTAATTAATTATATTTTATTATATTTACTTAAATTATTGGTCATGCATATAAATGTATTCAAATTAAGCAAACACAAAATGCCGCTGTGCTATTTATAAAACATGCAAATTCTCATTTATTTTATTTTGCGCGGCATCTGCTTTTGTATTTGTTTATTTTTGCCTACAAGTGACGATAGAAGAGCGAACGTACGCCGTGTTTAACTAACTAATAACATAAAATTCACAATAGGCGCCAGCCGCAACAACAATCGATATATCGATACGTCTTAAATCCGGTTCACCGAAACTCATGCGATATGCGAGCTCAAGCAATCGATACGTGTTTGCCACCCCTAGGGCAGGCAAAGGCACATATTCATTGAAATAGCAATAGCAATAACAATAACCAGGGCTCGCAGCCGTTTTCGCCGTCTGTCTCCGTGTCCGTGACGCAAATTTGTTACTTTTATGCTACTCCCCGCACCCACACAAGAAGCAGAAGCAGCAGCAGCACCCGTGCCGTGCTTAGCAGCATATTCAGGATGAGTGTATTACCATTTGTACGCGGCGTTGACTTTACAAAAAATGATTTCAGCGTAAGTATTCTGTGTGTGCTGTGTTGTTGTCGTCGTTGTTGCTCTTGCTATTGCAGTTGTTCTTGTTTTTGTTTTTGTTGTGTGTCTAAATGCGGACTGTAAATGAAAGTGCTAAATTAAGTATTGTGTCGCTGGCTGCAGCTGCAACAAGCGGGTCAACCACAGCCTCAGATCAAATAAGAAATTGTGAAAGAAGAAAAAAAAATAGTCTTACCATTCACGGCGAATTTGTCATCAGCAGCGCGTACAGCTGCTGACGTTAACGCTGACTGCGACGGCGACAGCGACGTCAGCGCCGTTTTGACGCTTTGTTTGTTTACATTGTTGTTTGTCATGATTGCCTCATTGCCTCGTTGCAGAAAACATTCCCCAGCTCCATGCGGCAAATGTCGCGCGTCCAGTGGCTCACATTAGACCACACTAAACTGCATGAAATACCCGAGGAGCTGGGCCAGCTGCAGAAGCTAGAGCACCTCTCACTGAATCACAATCAGCTGGAGAAGCTTTTTGGTGAATTGACGGAGCTGACATGTCTGCGTTCCCTGGATCTGCGACACAATCAGCTGAAGAACAGCGGCATTCCACCGGAGCTGTTTCATCTGGAAGAGCTAACCACGTTGGATTTATCGCACAATAGACTAAAGGAGGTACCTGAGGGACTGGAGCGTGCCAAGAATCTGATTGTGTTGAATCTGAGCTATAATCAAATTGAATCGATACCCACGGCACTATTCATTCACCTCACGGATTTGCTCTTCCTGGATTTATCGCACAATCGCCTGGAGACGCTGCCGCCGCAAACGCGACGTTTGACCAACCTGAAAACGTTGGATTTATCGCACAATCCGCTGGAACTCTTTCAGCTGCGCCAACTGCCGTCGCTGCAGAGCCTGGAGGTGCTTAACATGAGCGGCACACAGCGCACGTTGCTCAACTTCCCCACGAGCATCGATAGCCTGGCCAATCTGTCCGAGCTGGATCTCTCTCACAATGCACTGCCCAAGCTGCCCGACTGTGTGTACAATGTGACCACGCTGGTGCGGCTCAATCTCAGTGACAATGAGATCAATGAGCTTAGCTCCAGCATGGAGCAGTGGCAGCGACTTGAGTCCCTCAATCTGTCCCGCAATCAGCTGACCAACCTGCCCGCCGCACTCTGCAAGCTCTCGCGGCTGCGTCGCCTATTTGTGAATGACAACAAACTGAACTTCGAGGGCATTCCCTCGGGGATTGGCAAGCTGGGAGCCCTCGAATGCTTCTCGGCTGCAAACAATCTACTCGAGATGGTCCCCGAGGGATTGTGTCGTTGCGGAGAGCTGAAGCAGCTGAATCTGAGCAGTAATCGGCTGATTACGCTGCCAGATGCAATACATCTGCTGGAGGGACTCGATCAATTGGATCTGCGCGATAATCCGGAACTTGTGATGCCCCCTAAGCCCAGTGAAGCGAGCAAAACGACCAGCCTGGAGTTCTATAACATTGACTTCTCGCTGCAGACCCAACTGCGTCTGGCCGGAGCAGCTGTGCCGCCTGCCGCTGTCTTGCCAGCTGCATCGACGCCCAAGGATGCGACGGCCAGAAAGATTCGCTTGCGACGTGGTCCACGAACAGAGGGACAAGATGCAGGCGGTCAGGATGCCGCCAAGGTGCTAAAGGGTATGAAGGATGTGGCAAAGGATAAAGAGGAAATGGAGGAACATGATGCTCTGCCCGCGGAATCGTTGAAACCCAAACGCTGGGACGAATCATTGGAGAAGCCACAGTTAGACTATTCGAAATTCTTTGAGAAGGAAGACGGCCAACAGCCCGGGCTAACCATCTGGGAGATTGAGAACTTTTTGCCTAACAAAATAGATGAAGTTGTCCATGGCAAGTTCTACGAGGGCGATTGCTACATTGTGCTGAAGACGAAGACCGACGAGCTGCACACCCTCTGCTGGGAGATCTTCTTCTGGATTGGCAATGAGGCGACGCTGGATAAGCGCGCCTGTGCTGCGATCCATGCAGTGAACTTAAGGAACTATCTGGGTGCACGTTGTCGTACAATACGCGAGGAGCAAGGCGATGAATCCGATGAGTTTTTGGCACTTTTCGATACGGAAGTGATCTACATTGAGGGTGGACGCACTGCAACAGGTTTCTATACGATCGAAGAGATGATTCACATAACCCGTTTGTATCTAGTGCACGCCTACGGGGCGAGCATTCATTTGGAGCCCATGATTGTGGCACTAGAGTCGTTGGATCCGCGCTTCGCATTCGTCTTGGATGTTGGAACTCGGATTCACATCTGGCTGGGCAAGAAGTCGAAGAACACACTGAACTCCAAGGCACGACTCATGGCCGAGAAGATCAACAAGACCGAGCGGAAGAATAAATGCGATATACTTGTCGATATGCAAGGCGAGGAGAGTCCAGAGTTCTGGGAGGCACTCGATATACTGCCCGAGGAGGTGGCTGATCTGCCGCCACCGCAGGAGCATCTGGACGAGAACTATGCGCCTGTGCAGCCGCGTCTCTATCAGGTGCAACTGGGCATGGGTTATCTGGAGTTGCCGCAAGTGGAGTTGCCCGAACAGAAGCTTAGCCACACCCTGCTGAACAGCAAGCACGTGTACATCCTCGACTGCTACACGGACCTTTTCGTCTGGTTTGGCAAAAAGTCAACGCGTTTGGTACGCGCCGCTGCTGTTAAACTGAGCCGCGAATTGTTCAACATGATGGAGCGACCGGAGTGTGCTCTGGTCATGCGTGTCCCAGAGGGTAATGAGATGCAGATCTTCCGCACCAAATTCCCCGGCTGGGATGAAGTGATGGCTGTGGATTTCACACGCACTGCTAAATCGGTTGCCAAAACGGGAGCCAATCTTACCCAGTGGGCGCGTCAGCAGGAGACACGCACCGATCTGGCTGCATTGTTTATGCCCCGACAGAGCGCAATGCCATTAGCCGAGGCCGAGCAGTTGGAAGAGGATTGGAACTACGATCTCGACATGATGGAGCCATTTGTGCTCGAGAATAAGAAGTTCGTACGCCTCCCCGAGGAGGAACTAGGACATTTCTATACCGGCGAATGTTACGTCTTTCTCTGTCGCTATTGTATACCAGTTGATGAGGTTGACCCCGCTGAGGGTGGTGCTACGGCAAATGGTGGTTCCACAACAGCACCCCCTGGTGCTAATTCTGGTGATGCGAATGGGGATGATAGCAAACTGGCGCCGCCAGAGGATGAAATCGAATGTGTTGTCTATTTCTGGCAGGGACGCAATGCCGGCAATATGGGTTGGCTGACGTTCACGTTTACACTGCAAAAGAAATTCAAGGCGATGTTCGGTGAGGAGTTGGAGGTGATGCGCATCTTTCAGCAGCAGGAGAACCTCAAGTTCATGTCGCATTTCAAGCGCAAGTTCATCATTCACACGGGCAAGCGCAAGGATAAGGGACTCTCCCCGGAGGGTAAGCCCCTTGTTGAATTCTTCCATCTGCGTTCCAATGGTGGCGCACTAACCACGCGTCTCATACAAATCCAGCCGGATGCAGTGCACCTCAACTCGGCGTTCTGGTCAGTAGGGAGTGCTGGGTGGTATAATCATATCTCTTATCTAACTTTTAATCTCCCAACCACAGCTACATTCTACATGTGCCAATCGAAACAGAGGACGAGTCCCAGTCGGGCATCGTCTACGTCTGGCTGGGCAGCAAGGCGTGCAACGAGGAGGCCAAGCTGGTGCAAGAGATTGCCGAGCAGATGTTCAACAGTCCATGGGTGAGCCTGCAGGTAGGAGGATAACTATAAACCATAAATACTCGATTCACATAGATGACTTACTCCCGTCCTTCTCGTCTAAAGATACTCAACGAGGGCGACGAGCCGGAGAACTTCTTTTGGGTGGCACTGGGCGGTCGCAAGCCATACGACCATGATGCGGAGTACATGAACTACACGCGACTGTTTCGCTGCTCCAACGAGCGTGGCTACTACACGGTGGCAGAGAAGTGTGCCGACTTCTGTCAGGATGACCTGGCCGATGATGATATTATGATACTCGACAATGGCGAGCATGTCTTCCTCTGGATGGGACCACGTTGCAGTGAGGTTGAGGTCAAGTTGGCCTACAAATCGGCTCAGGTCTATATACAGCATATGCGTATCAAGCAGCCGGAAAGGCCGCGCAAACTTTATCTGACCATGAAGAACAAGGAGTCGAGTCGGTTCACCAAGTGCTTCCATGGCTGGAGTGCGTTCAAGGTGTACATTTAAGCTGGAGACTTCCCTCCTGCCGACGGGGGGCGATCTATGCCGTGACAGAGCACTCCGCCCCCGGGACATGACAATTTTCGACTGCAATATACACACACACGACACAGAATCGCCAGCAAATGTTTGTACTTTTATAATGTATTTAATTGTTTTATTATTTTTATTTAGAGCCGTTGTTTTTTATATATTTTTTATATATTTCGCCCAATTAATTAATTAACTCGCCACCTGCCCCACCCCGCGCCCCTCTCTACACAAAGTATTCTTTTTATCTATATGCATACTTTATATATATTTATATAAATATATATATATATATCTATGTATGTATCGCTATTGTATGTACAACTTTATTATATATGCATACATATCGTATTTATATGCTGAGCCGGCGAACTTTTTGTGCTAGTCCTGAAGAGAAGGTGTTCATCCTCAGTTATCGAAACGAAACGTTAACGAAATATAAACAAAAATAAAAAATCCAATTGCTAATTGCACAATGTCTTGCTGCTTGCAAAAATTCGCCAACTAATTGTACAAAAATTCAAATCATATTTATTGCAATTAACCAATTATACAATGAAAGTGAATAAAAATGCCAATTCAAAAAATAAAAACAAACCCGCAATTTTCTTGTTCTTAATTCCCGTGGCTCTCTCTCTCTCGTGCCGTAGACCAATTGGAAGAGAGCTGCTCTCCAATTATGCAGATTGAGGTCGATAAGCAGCAACAGGCTTGGTATGCTGCAGTATGCACCGATGCGATATATCGATTCTTGTGGAATACCTCAGCACGATTGCTGTAGGGGAGATTGCAGTTTCCGAGGCGCCTAGAACTGATGACTGATCCTTAAAGACCTTGACAACATAAGACGGAAATGTTTAGGAAAAAGTTTTATTTTTAGCTTAGTTTAAAGAACATAGCCTCCGATAAGTACCGATTTTCCGATTTGCATGGCCATTTCTTACTGTGTTTCATTCCAGCTTGCGGTTTAAATTTAGTAATGCCTATTTTGTTAGTTTATTTTGATGTTGGAGAGATAGTTTTTTGATAATTTTATTATAAAACAAAAAGTCCTGAGTATAATATATAGTATACATTCTTATATTAAGTAGATTTTATTTAAATTGATAATACACTTTTGAATATTTACAATTACCGCTTAATAAATACTGTTGTTTTTATCGAACTGATATGTCCGATAAATTATAATCAGAGCTCACATTGACATATCGATGATTGATTTTACATCACTACTCAGCGGCGTCGATGTCTCTTGCAGTCCGCGTTTTTTTTCGCAATTGGATTTTGTGTTGAAAAGATTGTAAAGCTTTAGTGATTTCAACTAGAATCAAATAAAAATTCAAGCTTAGTATATATGGAATATTAGTCAATCATTTTTTTGTGCAATTTCGTTTGAGTTTTTTACATTTTCGGCGTCTGATTGACTGACTCTGTGTTTTTTCGCGCTTTACTCGTTGGGCGCAAAAAAGCTGGGGCTGACCGAGTGCAAGTTAGGGTCGGTCGTGTTATTTGTTGGATTGTGTATGTAAATTGTATACATAAAAACCAGCAATCACAACACATACAAATGGATCTATTTGATGTTGTGCGTGCGGCGCCGCCACCGAAAAATGTCAGAGAACCTAATAACCCTGCAGTTCCAGCAGAATCCGATGAAGGGAAACGGGATGCAGGGGCAGTAACTGAAACAGCGGAGCAAGTTGAGGATAAGTCGAGGACTAAATCCCCTTCGCGTTCTCCGCCGCCGGCGGAAGTATCAGAAGTCTTTAGTATAGGTAGATAAAGGATTTACCCCCGACAATTGATATCAGTGATAACGATTTTTCTACACTTGCAGAGAGTGAATCTGATGAAGATGTCATGGCAGGATCCTTCGAATTAAGTATGTTGAAGCAAAAATATTTATGTAAAACTTATTAAAGTGCGATTAACATACTTCAGGGGTGTCTCCGGACGAGGTCAAGTCACAGGATGCGCCAATTTCATTGGGTAGCGACGACGACGAGGATGATAAGAACAGCGCGGATTCTGAAAGCCAGACGCCTAAGACAAATGCCGAACAGAAAATATTTTCAGAACAACCGCGTCGTTCGAAGCATCAGAAGGACAGCATCAGCAACCAGAAGGAGTGCATAGTTCGGATTAAGCGCCTAACGCAAACTGAGATTGATCGTCTAACAAAATCGCCAAATCCACATAAAACCGGCAAACGGGGACGACCCCGACTGTCAGAGTCGCCTTCTTCGTCGACCAAGCAAAAGCCTAGTAGTAATAGCAAGGCATATATTAAGTTCGCCAATCTGCAGAACGGGGGCAAACGACGTATCCAGTCGCCACCGCCGGCAAAACTAAAGAAATTTCCCAAAGCAACTGCATCCACATCCATGAAGTTTCTGAGCACCAAATCGTTAATAAAACAGTTTGGGAAACGGTTCTTTGAATGTGTGGTGAGGATGAAACGTCTTAAGGTGCCGGAAAAGGTGGCGCGCACTAGCCAGAAGTCCAAGTCCGTGTCGTTTAGCGAAGCCGTCGAAATTCTGGGCAGCAAACCGCGAAAATCATCGTCCCTTTTATGCAGCACGCCGAGGATTAAGTCAAAATCAAAGCTAAACAGTTCGGTGCCGACGCGGCTACAGCGAGTCGATGCCACCGGTAATGTACTTGAAGATATTGAGCTCAATGCCAGCTTGGTGCTGGACTCTTCAACGCCGACCAATTCGTCACGAAAAAGCAAATCGGGGCGCTCCTCGTCCTCGTGCAATGGTGGACGACGAGCTGGCAAACTAAAGCGCCCAGCACTGCGTGTGCCCACAACAGATCTGGCCAGCTTACGGATCGATGACAGTCACGAGGAAGAAACAGAAGCTAATGAAGAGTACATTGGTAAGTGGTGCACGGATGAAAATGCTTACGACCGTTTTTAAATCAATTCTTCTTGCTCGTTTAGTGCCGAACGAAATGCCGGATTATCAACCCATGGAAGTGCGACGAGCTGGCACACCCAACCCTATGAAGAGGGTATCGGTGACCACCACAGTAACCGATGACGAGGGTGGCGGCGATGCTCCCGACACTAAGAAGGCTAAAAGGGAAGAGGAGCCAGCAAAGTCACCAACTAAGGAAACGAAGAGTGCTGTGCAAGCAAAGCCAGTGGATGCAGTAGATCAGCAGAAGGTAGAGACAGCGCTAGAGCGGAAGAAGGAGGAGGAGGCGGATTTAGACAAGAAAATTACAGAACCGGAGCAAACCGAAGCAGAAGCTGACTCAAAGGAATCAGAGTCGACGATGACGAAGAAAACCGAATTTGAACAAGCAAAGGAGCGGGAAAACCCAGAGGAACAGAAGAAGGCTGTGCTGGAAGAGAAGGATTTCAAGCCGGAAGCTGGGCTATTTCAGTTAGGAGATGAACCACCAGAAGTAAAGCCCAGATCGTACTATATATACGATTCGGACGCAACACCAGATGAAGTTGATTCCACCGCTACAACTCCATCTCCAACTCCAGCAACCAAGAATGTATCTGTGACTGGAGAGGATGCAATGGAAGATGACGTACTGGAGATACAAACTTCGCTTGATGATGTACGTGAGCTGCATACCCCAACCTCTCCCTTGCCACGCCTACAAATCGATGAGCAGCGAGATGACAGTCGCAGCGAACGTTGCGGTTCTCAAGATTCCGACTCTAGCTTCAAATCAGCTAATCAGCTGGTCATCAATACGGCGGTCGAACCATTACCGGAAGAGTCGTCGACAGAAGCAGAGCTAGAGCATGAGACTCCAACACACACACAGACATTGCCAACAGCGTCCACATTGACATCGATACTGCCCCGCCGATCAACAGCATCAGTAGTGACGACGGAGGCGTCAAATACGACAACGCAGAACACTTTCAATAGCAGCGAAGCAGCCAGCGCCTCGGGAATTGGACAGACAATGTATTCACCAATTGCCGCAATGCCCACTCTGGATGACGAGGATCTGGATGATCTAGTTGGTGCGTAAACAAGGTGTCTGTATTAAGTTTGGGCTCTAATCCCCCCAAAAGGAAGTTTTATATTGTCTTGTTTCTAATCCCATTTTCATCCTATTACAGATTTCTTTAATTGAACTAATACCGGAAAGTGAACAGAAAACAATGATGACACTGGAGGATAAAGCAGTCTAACTCAGCTCGAGATTTTACAATATGTCTGTCTTGCTTAAAACGTGTGGGTCTATATGTGTCTCCCTCTCTCTCTCTCTATCTCCCGCAGACTTATAAAACCAATCCCTTATCATATGTGTCATACAGTATTTACATGTATATGTTAAATTGATGTTGTTCTTAAATTATAAACTAGTTTCATGTTCTATTCCCGCTCCCCTTCCTTAACCTGCCCCAGCAGCCCCTTCATGTTTTCTTCTTTTCTATAGATATATACTCAGTGATCGCAATAGGCGAAACTAATTGTATTAATTTAGTTCTATTGGAAAGTATATGACGCATATATACATATATAGGATAAATATGAGTTACTTTTTTTTGTAGTTTATTTTTAACTTTGAGTACTATACTCACAATTCAGCTTATAAGTCTTATTGATAAGTATATGGATGTATAGGTTTATGTATGTATGTACATATAAAGGTTGCGTTTGCCAAGGGTATTACGAAGTCGGCGACATCTGCTCACCAGCATCATAATCTCAAGTTTCCTCACATACATAAATATTGTAGTTGATGTAAATCTTAATATCGTGTTTCGAGTCGCAGATCGGTCGAGATCTTCGAGGACAGTTACCAATGTATAACATAATCATAATGATTACATAAATGTTTAAGACGCATAAGCGCTGTATTGTTGTTTAAGCTAATTAAATATATACTCTCCCACACATACACATACCAAGCATACATACATACATACATAGAAAACAAACAAACAAAATAATAATCACCACTCAAACTGCTACGATTTGGGTTCCTTAAGGTAGCTGTAAATCTAATTGATGTATTATTTAATAAACTCCAACAAGAATGTGTGACTTTGTGTGTTTTTTTTTTTAGCTGAGGATCATCAAGCATGCAAAAAACAGTTTTGTTCGTATTTATTCTAAAATTGTATTCATAATGAATTTTTTTGACCTAAAAACGAAAAGAAGATATAAATTAATTGTATGCAAAAGAACTTTAGAATGAGATCATCGCGCACTTGAAAACTCGTTGCAAAGTCTATTAAAGCATTTAATTTGGTACTTTTAACCTCTGTTTCAAATTTCTCCTCGCTTTATGGTGTATCAATGAGCCTGTTGATCAATTTTGAATGCGGGTGCAGGAGAAAAACCTTCTCTCCCTGTGTTTATAGCAGCCTACAAAGCTAACACCCTCCATTGAAGGTATTCTTAACCAGTGTTGTCAGGTCACTTTTTTCCCGTAAAATCTAGCCTTTTTCAAAGTGCAATAAACTGAAATCAACTTATTGCAGCTCAATATAATTCAGCTTATTTATACCTGATTCTTCGTTCAAAATGTTGGCTGTTGATAACTAGTAGTGGTTAGAGCCTACACAAATGATGTCATCATATTATTGAATACCCAGAACTCTGAAGAAATTTGTATGAAGGCGAGAGATAAAAGGTAGTGAACTTTTCTCAAGCTCATTTCGAATCGTGAAGCTATTACTATGGAGCGTTGTATTAAAAAAAAAATATAGAAGATAGATCCTAGAATTGATTTGACCTATTTCTGAGGATGAGTTCGAAAGAAATGTCGTCGGATAATGGAAATGATGGTGAAATCGATCAATACCCCAATTGCAAGCAATGCCTCACAGGGAGTGCCAGTGTCCTTTATGTGCAACAACCCAATGGTAATGTCTGCCTGGCAGGCATAGCCACACCCACCAGCAACAAGTGTCTGATAAGCAGTAAGCCCATTTATTTCACTCTTATTAAGAGTTCTCTGGAGTTGGAATAAATCAAGCTTAGCAAAACATAAACTGAACTTATATACATATATACACAAATAAATATGTATTTATATGTATTTTAATATCCGTGTTGCCAGATCAGCCTTGTTCATTTGTTGTCCTTGTTGTCGTAAACAAACTGTTTTATATAAATATGACTTCCATTAAATTTTAAAAATCGACCATCTGCCGCATCATTGTCTTTGCAAATCTTGATCCTCTTTTATCGAACAAGGAAATTACATTTCGCTTTTACCACTAGGCATATAAAAATCGGCGTACATATTTTGTAAAAAATCGTTATCCTGGTTTATCGAACTACAGTCAGTTTCCAATTGACACATTTTCCATACAAATATCGATATAGCACTACAAAATTCGTGTTCATATCGAAAACTTCATTTATCGAGCCGCCTATCTTTGATTCAGATTCAAGAAAAAGATTTCGAAACTTTTCTTAGTTGTGTTTTTATACAATTAATCAATTCAGCATATAAAGAAAAAGGGAAACATATTCGCAACGGGGAAGGAGGGGATAATATAGCATAGTTTGTACACGTATTTAGTATCTGTAATGATCGGGTTTGAAGGGACCTTCCTTGGGCACTCCCAGGTAGCTGGCCTGTTTTTCTGTCAACTTGGTGAGCTTGACGCCCAACTTATCCAGATGCAGACTGGCGACCTCCTCATCGAGCAGCTTGGGCAGGACATGCACACCGACTGTGTATTCTGATGCCTTAGTCCACAGCTCAATCTGGGCCAACACCTGATTGGTGAAGGAATTGGACATGACGAAACTGGGATGTCCATGGGCACAGCCCAAGTTGACCAGACGACCCTCGGCGAGGATAATAATGTGACGTCCATTGGCCATGGTATAACGATCCACCTGAGGCTTCACATTAATCTTCTCCTTGGCATTTTGGTTCAGCCAATCGACATCGATCTCACAGTCAAAATGTCCAATGTTGCAGACAATCGAGTCGTCGGGCATGTTCAACAAATGCTCGGGAGTGATGATGTCCCGACAACCAGTGGTGGTCACAAAGATCGATGCCTCCTTGCTGGCCTCCTCCATGGTGGTAACCTCGTAGCCCTCCATGGCTGCTTGCAACGCGTTAATGGGATCGATTTCAGTGATAATCACACGACCACCGAATCCCTTCAAAGCCTGTGCGCAACCCTTGCCCACATCTCCGTAGCCAGCAACGCAGCACACTTTTCCAGCGATCATCACATCTGTGGCACGCTTGATGCCATCGATGAGGGACTCACGGCAGCCGTAAAGATTATCGAATTTGCTCTGCAAAAAGAGGAGAAGGAGTTGAGTAAAGAGATGCAATGAGTGGGTCTGGATCACCTCACCTTTGTCACCGAATCGTTCACATTGATGGCGGGCACACCCAGGCGACCCTCCTTAAACATCTTGTAGAGATTGTGCACACCCGTTGTGGTCTCCTCGCTCAAGCCCTTGATGCCTTTGAGGTATTCGGGGAAACGTTCGTGCACCAGATTGGTCAGATCGCCACCATCGTCGAGGATCATGTTAAGTGGCTGCCCGTCAGGGAAGACCAGCGTCTGTTCAATGCACCAGAGGTATTCCTCATCGGTCTCCCCCTTCCAGGCATAGACAGGCACCCCTGTGGCAGCAATGGCAGCTGCAGCATTATCCTGTGTGCTGAAGATGTTGCAACTGGACCACTGGACCTGTAGAGCATAAGCATAAGGATAAAGCACTTAGTAGGCAGGAATGGATAGGTAGGGTCAGGAATAACAAAGAGGAAGTAAATAACTTAGCATAACAATTGCTCAGCTAATTCTTCTCATTCCTCACACTGTTGACCCCCCGCGTGTGACCCGCAACCGCTTATTTTCGTCATTGTTGATCGTTACCGATAACGGCACCTTGAACTTATGCGCGACCCCAAAAAATACAAATTCGAATTCAGATTTTGGGTAAACAAGGCAATGGATCGGGGATGGAGAGATAAGAAACCCCAGGAAAGGTCTTAAAACCAAAAATTAGCGCAGCTGGTAACAACTCAGCTGTTTGCTACAACACTCGCCTGATAACTGATAAGAGCATCGCATGATTTGCATATTTTTTAGAAACTATTTGAAAATATTTTTAAATTTTCGATGAGTGATAAGAATGATCTATATGTATCTATATAATACTTTGAAATCGTTGTATAAAGATAAGAAACTATTAATTTCAATTAATTTATTGTAAGTACTAACCGGATCTTACAAAATTAGATTTTAGTTTAAGATATTAACAATTTATTTTCTTTTTGTTATGGTCCCGTTTTAAAGAAGCGCCTACCCCCTCAATAAAATAAAACCGCTCCTGTTTGGCAGCAAAATTATATGTATTGAATATGCTTTGTATGCTTACCTGGGCGCCCAGTTCCACCAGGGTTTCTATGAGCACCGCCGTCTGCACAGTCATGTGCAGGCAGCCGGTAATGCGGGCACCCTTCAGGATCTTTGAGGGGCCATACTTCTTACGGCACGCCATCAGGCCGGGCATCTCATTTTCCGCAATGATAATCGCCTTGCGTCCCCATTCGGCGAGACTAATATCAGCTACAGGGGATAGATAAGATATAGAGTATTTGATGACAGGGAATATAAACAACGATTATGGAAGCTTTTCCATTTCACGGCAACAACGTGTTTTAACCTCCGGATCGCAACATGTGCGCATATTGCATGTGTGTGTGAGTGGGGAATTGTGTGTGCAACTGCCGGCACAATTGAAGGAATACGGAACATGGATTTATTTTTAACTTACCAACTTTGTATGCGGGCTTGGACATCTTGATAGGATTATCAAAAATATGCGGATCAAGAGAGACACACGACCGAATTGACGACGCGCGCAACGTTAAGTGACAAAAATAAAATATTTAAGATTGTAGGAAGTCAATCGACCTATCGAAAAGAATAAAGTTGCTTATCGATGTTGGGATTTTAACGAAACATTGGCCGATTTGACTTGTCTAGTCGTGAAATTGCGTTAGCTTGCAATCGATATATATGGCGAAAACTGTGTGTAATCGCGTTCATTTTTCAAATATGACTCATAAACATACAAATTATATTTTCGTACAAGCAGTCGAATATTTAGTTTTCATTCAAATTTCCTTGTTTTTAACATCGAGATTATTTTGTATTTCAAATATTATATAAACACTTGCCAAATATATTTTCAAAAATCTGCCCGCCCGCCTTTTAACGATAGTTGACAGCGAAACCAACACTGAAAACAGTACACGAAACCACAATTGCCGCACACTGAGATATCGGCGCCATTTTTTTTCTCGCCACTCGACACTCGTTGCAAGGCTATCCGCTACTCGTCACACCTGGCACACACGCGTTTTCCAAATCGTGCTTTTTTCGCCCTCAGTCTATTTTTTAGTGTGCAAATTAAATCAGCTAATTTATAAAATAATAAACTTACAATATGCATATGTTAAATAATTGCAAACAAAACTTATAGTAGTGTTCGAGGCACTAACCAATTGGGATTCGAATGTGTGCGTGTGCGTTTTTTTTAGTGCTGCCGAATGCAAAGTACGACGGGGACGCATAGTTCGACCGCAACGCGACGTTGATGTCAGTTTGTGTGTGTGAGTGTGTGTAAAATAAAAAAAGAAGCAAGCAAGCGAATTGCGAAAGAGCAAAAAGGCAAGAGACAAAAAAACGTACGGTCAGCAGCAGCAATCAAACAGGCAGGCACTTGGGCACACCGGGTAGAGTGTGGGGAAAGGCTAAGTGTGTGTGTGTAAAACAGACAAAAGACGCGCGCGCGGCGTGCAATGTGCTAAAAAAGCAATAACAGCCCAATAGTATAGGGGGCGGCGGGGTAAGTGTACATATGTGTGTGAAATTACGTGTGTATGTGGGCAAAGCAAGCGGCGGCTGTGACAGTAGCCGAAGGTGGCGGCGTGGCCACTGCTGTGTGTGTGTGTGTGTGTGTGTTACATATGTCATTGCATATAAACACTACACATGTGTGCGTGTATACATCTTTTAATTACAATCATTTCGATTTTTAACTAAACTAAATATGAATAAATTATATGAATAACAATGATATTCTTGTTTATTTGCAGTGCTGCACAAGGCCATAAGTCACTCCGTTTCCAGTGTTAAATATAACAAAAACTCAACGATCGTGGCGCCAAAGTGCAAATTGGTGTTGGTCCCGCAGCAGCAGAGCAGCAGCAAAAGAAGTATTAAGAGCGCCGCGTGTGTTGGAATCTCGTCGTCGTCGTGACACACAGAGAAGCTCGCACTCACACACAGCGAGAATAAGCATACATATACAATTCTTATACATACGTACACGGATAGGGGATAAACGAACGCACTTACTCACGCACGCACGCAAACACACAAAATTGCAACAGTGTGGCCGTTTCAGTTTTATTTTTTATATCGTTACTCTTATTTTCATTTCGCGCGTGTGCATGTGTGTGCGTGCGCGTGTGCATTGTTGCATTTTGTGCGTTGACACACACGGACAGGGGCCGGCTAAAATCCAATAATGTCCACATTTGAAGATGGCCAATTACAAGAACAACAACAGCAACAACAATCATCTGCACAGCAGCAGCCTCGGACGCCAGCTAAATTAACGAATGAGGCATCCAGCATCAGCAGCAACAACAGCAGCAACGATAAGGTGAGTACAGCTGCTGCAAAAGAGAGAGAGTGAAAGAGAACTCTCTCACACATACACTGACAAATTCCAATACGTCTCTGCCTTCTTCCCCTTCCTCCTTTGTAGTCCATCATGAACAAGGTGAGATCGCGGGTAACAAGCATAATCCCGGATTCGCTGAGCAAATGGTTCTCACCCACAACGGAGCAGCGAAATGTTGGCGACGGTGGAGCGGAATCTGGACCTCCAGCTGAAGGAGGAGCTGATGAGGAGCAACAAACGTCATCGCAACAACATAATGGTAAACGCAAGCGAAGCCGTCGTCGTATAAGACTCGTGCCGGACGATGGCATAATGGACGATGTTATCGATGCTCAGGATCTCGATGAGGAGGAAGTGCAGCTGGCCGATAACATTGCCGAGCATGATCTTGCTGCCGAGGATGAGCAGACACGACGCAGTGAATATAACGTGATGTTGTTACGCAAGCGTCAATTGGCCAATGATGATGACGATGATGATGATGAGGATGTTGAGGAGGAGGAGGATGAGGAGCCTGAAGATCTGCATAACTATCAACAGCAGCGACAGTTGTCATCGCAACGTGGCCAATACAATGCGAACAGTAGCGGCAACAACATAAACAGTGGCTTCTCCTCTTCGGCGCCGTCAGTGTCACAGCCACTGCAGAAGCGGAAGCGTCTTGAGGTGAGCAAAACAACACTTAAAGAGCAGGCAGGAGATAGAAGATATAGAAGAGGATTAAGAACGAACAGAGGTTTGTCTTATCTAATTAATTCAGGAACAGGGGCAAAATATCCAACCCAGCGCATTTTTAGAGATATTTAAATTGACAAGATCAGTGTATTTATATGCATATAACTGTCTGCACAAGCTGCAAGGGTTTCTTGGGTTTTACTAGAGTTCTTATAGATTTTAGAAAAACAGAAATTAATATGTGAAGAGAAACTGTATTGGGGCTTAGCTGTCTCATACTAGTGCTTATGCGAGTTCAATCAGAGTATGAAGGTTATGAAACACCATCTAGTTATGTAACCTCCTCTCATTGTAGAGCAAAGATTGATTAAATTTCTCTCTTACAGTTGGCCGAGACCATGTTCAGTCCACACTTCAGTTCGCAGCATCGTCGTCGTCCACAGCTGCATGCCTCAACTCCCGCAGCTATCAACAGCAGCCACGGGGATGGTTCTTCCACACGCCACCAATCAGTGCCACCGAATCGATTAACATATATGAACCTCTATGGGAATCAGCGAATCCGTGAGCCAGCGTATAATTTTATGGCTTCCGGTTCAAGCAGTGAGGCAGCTGTTGCCACAAGCGGGGATCTGCCCATAAGGTGAGTCTCCTGCTAATATCTAAACCCAACAAGGCTTCTTTAACTAATCCCCTACATCTCTCACACTCCCTTTGTCTCTTCCAGCACACGACGCTCGCTGAATATAGCGCCAATGACTGAACGCCGCGAGACATCGCTGCCAAGCTACAAGCGGCAATCGTTGCTGGGACAAATACAGCAGCAACATCAACAACAACAACGCAGCAACAAATGGCGCAAATGTTCGCCCATCAATGAGCTAACAGCAACAACAACTAGTAGCAACAACAACGATACAACAATCATGTCGCGAGGTCAGGAGACCAATAACAACAATAGCAATGCCAACGACAACAACAATAAACAGCAAACAACAGTTGCAACTGTTGCTGGTGGCACAGACTCAGAATGCGAAAGCAATGAAGGAGGCGGAAGATTACTGCGTTCTTCCACGCACCACAACAGCACTAACACGAGCAACAGCAACTTATTCTTTGCAAATCTGCAGAGCCGCAAATCCTTGTTCAATTTTGCAGATGCATGTGCTGTTGGCGCCAAGGCAACAGCAACAGGAGCAGCAGTGTCATCTCTGCCTCATCATAACTCCACATTATCATTGAATTCCTTGGGCAATCGTCGTCGTTTCAATGCCTCCATCTATGGCAGCATGTCAGCCCTGAGCGATAGTCGCCTGCTCAGCAGCAACAGCACTACCGGCGGCAACAGCAACAGCTTGATGGCCTCTACTCGTTCGCCATTCTATCAGGGACCCACTGCCTTTGGTGGCAGTGCTGGCAACAATCGTTACTTTAGTCAGGGTAACTTATCCGTCATTAACTCAGGTGGAAGTTCCCCAGCACCATCGAATAGCGATAGCCATAGTCTGAGCAATGTTGCAGCAGCAACACGTAGTAACAATTGCTCACAATATGCGGGCATGAAACCAGTGGAGATGCGTCCACAAGGTGCCTCATTAGCCGGTGATGGTCTCTCACAGACAGCACAACGTATACTCGATTTGCTGGAGCATCATACAACGCCACTGATGGAGGCCAAGAAAATGGGCAGCACTCTTCGTGAGCATCAGCAGCAGCGTAGCCATAGACACGCTTCCAAGCCGTATGCCTTCAATAGCACCACGAAGAAGAATGATGTGGAACCACATGAGTTGTCCACGTTGTCCTCCTCTGCGTCACCTCTCCTCGTGCCCACCATGCTGCAGTTACTCGAGCGGCGCCGCCTGCAGCGTGTTACATCGAATACACGGCAACAGATTGAAGCAGCAGCAACACAAGCAACGACTTCTGCTCCAGTTACAGCTGCAACATCTGCCACCTCTTGTGCCGCGGCTTCCTCGCTGAGTCACACGAACAAGATGCGCTCACGTCTGTCGCATCAGAAGCGCAAAGATCAGCAGCGTGCACAGGATGAAGAGTTGCCACCACCGCCAGTAGAATTGCCACAAATACGCTTCCCACTCATGGCAAATGAGCCCAAATTTGATTTAGTGATTGCGCCACCAGCAAAGCCAACACCAGCAGCAGTTCGCGCCCCTCTAGCAAAGCCGGCAACAACTCCTGCTGCTTCCTTAATGAACAATGGAGCAACAGCAGCACCTAAATTTAAATTTGATCCACCAACGCAATTGCAAACTGCAAACAATAGCAACAATTCAATAGCAGCACCAACAATCACTCGTCGGTCCAAGGATTGCTACGATTTTGAGGCGCCTTTACCCATCAGCAACACAACAGTTGCTGCTGTCAATGGCAAGGATAATAGACTGAAGAGCAGTGGCTCCGTGCTGGATGTACTGCTGCCTGCTAAACCAGAAACAACTTCCTCAACAACTAACAGTACTGCAGCTAACACACCCTCAATCTTCCGTGCTCAGGGCACCGCACAAGGTTTTGGAGATCAGTTTAAGAGAAGTGCCAGTGAATGGGAGTGTGACGCGTGCATGGTGCGCAACAAGGAGGAGGCAATTAGATGCATTGCCTGCGACTCAACCAAGCCCAGCGCGAAGGCGAAGCCCAGCAGCAACAGTATACAAAACAGTAGCAACTATGCACAACCAGCAACTGTTTCTGGATGGGGAGATCACTTTAAGCCTCCCAGCAACAATTGGGAGTGCGATGCTTGCATGTTGTCCAACAAAATGGAGGCTAGTAAGTGCATTGCCTGCGAGACGCCACGCAAGAGCAGCAGCAACATTGCCAGCAACAACAACAGCAGTGGGAGCACCAGTAGCAGTGCCGGCAGCAACAACAGTGCTAGCAGCAACAGTAGCAGTAGTTCCAGTAGCAGCAGCAGCAGCAGCATAATCTCCATCAACAGCAGCAACAGCAATGCCGCCAGCAACAGTTTTGGTGATGCCTTCAAACCCAAAGGCAACACGTGGACATGTGACACATGTCTGGTCAGCAATCAAAACAGCAGCAACAAATGTGTTGCCTGCGAGACACCAAATCCCAAGAGCAACGGCAGCACTAGCAACGGCAACAACAACAACAACATCATCCCCACCAGCAACAGTTTTGGCGATGCCTTCAAACCCAAAGGCAACACGTGGACATGCGATACGTGCCTAGTAAGCAATCAAAGTAGCAGCAACAAATGTGTGGCATGTGAGACTCCCAATCCAAAGGCAAGCAGCAACACCGGCAGCAGCAGCAGCAACATTACCACCACCAAAAGCAACTTCAAGTTTGGCTTTGCCTCAGTCGCTGAGGTGCCAAAGGCAGATACGGGTTTCCAGCAGCTGGCGGCGGCACAGAAGTCAAGCAGTTGGAACTGTGAGGCATGTATGGCACAAAACGATGCGGCACGCAGCAAGTGCATCTGCTGTGAGCAACTTAAGCCAGGATCGCTGACAGGGACACAGGGCAGCAACTCGGGAGCGCCTAAATTTATGTTTGGCTTTAGCAACAGTGCAACGGCAGCAGCAACATCGGCACCAGCAACACAGTTCAAGTTTGGCTTTGCAGCAGCAGCAGCAACAACAAGCGCCACAACAACAGCAACTTCAGCAGTCGGCAAAGATGTTGCTGACAGTAATAAGGCAGCAGCAACACTTAAGTCCTCAACAACACCTGTTTCAGCAACACCAGCAACTATTGCTGCTCCTGCGCTGGCAACAGGTGGTTTCAAATTTGGCGGTGAAACAGCGACAACGACGCCCAGCAAAACAGTCAGTTTCAAGTTGAGCACAGATGCAGTATCAACAACTTCCAACAGCGGCAGCAGCAAGGCGACTACAACAACAACAAGCAGCGGATTTGGTCTCTTTGCAGCAACAACAACATCGGCAGCAGCAACAATACCTGCAACCAAAGCAGCAACAACATTTGTATTTAACAGCGGCAACACAAATTTGGCAACAGCAGCTGCAGCCGCAACATCTTCCACGGCAGCAACCACAACAACGACTGCAACAGCGGATGCGGGCAACAAGTTGTTTAGTTTTGGAAATTTTCCAAGCAATAACACAGCAGCAACCTCCAGCAGCACAAGCAACTCACAGACTGCACCCATATTCAGTTTCGGCAGCGGCAGCAAGTTGACAGCAGCAGCCACGCCGACAACAACTGCACCAGCAGCAACAACAACAACAACTAACTCAGTTCCTGCCCTTGTCTTTGGCCAACAACAACCAACAGTAGCAACAGTTTCTGCTTCAACAACACCAGTAGCATTTGGATTTGGCATCAGCACAGCAGCCAGCACTGCTACTGTTAGCAGCAACAGCAGCAGCAGCAACTTCTTCTTTGGCGGCCAAGCAACAACAGCAGCAACAACAACAACTGCAGCAGCAGCTGGCAGCAGCACAATTAGCACCAACAGTCCCAATTTCTTTGGAGCCGCTGTTGCCGCAGCAGCCAAGACCAGCAGCAGCAATGTGCCTAAGTCAGAGCCATCATTGTTCAGTTTCGGCAGCGGCAACAACATGCCCAAAATGAGCATGGCCAGCAGTGGCACCACGACATCGACTTTCAGCACGACGCCGTTTAGTTTTGGCGCTGGCAAACCATCAGTAGCTGTGCAGCCAGCAACAGCAATAACTGCAGCAACAACATCAGCACCAACATTAGGCGGCTTCGGAGGTTGGCCATCAGCAGCAACATCAACGGCTGGTGGAACAACCAGCAACCTCTTTGCAGCAGCAACATCAACAGCGTCGTCATCCTCAGCAGCAACACAAATCTTCGGCAGCGGTCTGGGCAATATGGCAACAACAACAACAACACGAGCAGTTGTTACACCCTTCAGTCGTGCGACAACACAGCAGCAACCAGTTGCCGGTGGTGGCGTCGGTGGTGCTGCCTCCGTGTTTGGCAGTGTCAGCAGTCCATTTGGCGGCGCTACTGCAGCGACGCCAGCAGCAGCTCCAGCAGGGCTGAGCAACATTTTTAATAGCAGCGGCGCCGCTGGCAGCGGTAGCAGCAGCAGTACGGCAACAACGCTACCTCCTGCTGCGGCAGCTACAAATACAGCGAAGCCGGCATTTAATTTTGGCGCCGTCGCCGCCTCAGCTGCAGTAAGTACAGGAATCTCTCTTTGATAGTCTCGTTCTCTTATAGTTACACTCTCGCCCATACTCACATCTCTCTCTCTCTCTCTCTCGTTCAGCCTGCATCGGGTGTCTTCAATTTTGGCGCATCGTCGTCGGGATCTGGCAGCACCGTTGGGATTTCTAAGCCAGCGTTTAATTTTACAGCATCGGCTGCAGCCGCGCCACAAACAGCGACGTTTAACTTTACGGGAAATGCAGCAACAGCCACAGCCAGCGGCAGCGAGGTAAGTTCAGAGATCAGCATTGAAGAAAATCAAACATTTTCATAAAACATTCTCATTTGCATCAAAACAAACGAAGAAAAATTAATGAAAGAATATGAAAGAGGAAAAGAACAAAAGCTGCAGTTATTGTTGTTGGCTGTTAGCGGCTGTTTCTGTTAATTCTTTTCATCTCTACACTTTGCATGCCTTAATTGATTGTCGTCATCACAGTGTGTCAGTGTGTGTGTTGTTAACGATGTTGATCGATAACACGCACGCACGCGCATTTACACTTGAAATTAATTTTTTACTTATTTGTCCTTCTATTTATGCAATCTTTTTATTTTATTTTCTCTCTTTTATATTTTCAAAATACTCTGTTGATTGTTGTTCGGCTGTCTCTCTATTATGTTGGATAAACGACACTACGTATACCTATCACATATGATATATTTATTTATATATATATAATTATTGTACTCCCTCCTCCTTATGCCTTAAATCTCTCTATGTGTACTCTGTAATCTTGTTGGGCACGGGCACGATATATCTACATACCACTTCTTCTATTAACACTAATACTATTACTACTGCTACTACTACTGATACAAAAACTACAACTACTACTACTATAACTACTACTACTATAACTACTACTACTATAACTGCTACTACTATAACTGCTACTACTATAACTACTACTACTATAACTACTACTACTATAACTACTACTACTATAACTACAACTACTATAACTACAACTACTATAAATACTTCTACTATAAATACTTCTACTATAAATACTTATACTAAAAATACTTCTACTATAACTATTAATACTACTATAACAACTACTACAACTCCTACTACTATAAATACTACTACTACTACTGATACAAAAACTATTACTATTACAATCTCCACTATTACTTCTATTACTGATACTACTATACTAATACTATACTACTATCTATCGATAATAATCGATACCACCACCATAATGAAGTCGAAACGAGTATTTCAATTTGGCTCCACATCGACGACGACTAATGTCGCTGCCGCTGTTGACGGCGTCGGCGCTGGGCCCACCGCAATGCCAGCTGCTGGTCAATTATTTAATTTTACCGCTACGCCACAGCAGCAAGAGCCAATGCAGGTAAAGAACTCAACTGTGGTGAATTACTTTTTGCGATTTCTCTTTGTAATTATTGTAATTTAAAATACTGTTCAGTAGTGTAGCTTAGTTATATTAGCTTAGAATTGGCACTTTTTTTTTTTTTTGGCTTTTTCACAGTCATTTCAAATACATTATCACCTGCATGTTGTAGTCTAGTGTAGTTGTAGTTGCAGTGCTTGTCAAGCTGCAATAAAAGGAATGCAAAACTTTAGTTGGTGTCGGTTAATACCTATACACGTATAAACATATGTATATTGTAAATTATCCAATTTGCATGCTGTCTTTTGGCCGCCATGTTTGACAAGCACTCACCTGCAGCAGTTGAGTAAATGAGTAAACACCTACTACACTAACACTAACAAAAACAACAACAGCAACAACAACAAACACACATGATCGCATACCCGCGCGCTTTCATAATCAACTGTCATTCATACACCCATATATGCATCCTTCTTGCACTCTATGCTAAGATGACAATTAATTGCCATTATTGCATTCCCATGTAAAACTCTCTCAGCTCTCATTCAATCACCACACATACATACATACATACATTACAAATCAACCACCACCCACCACACCGAAATGCCAATAGTATTGGAGCAGCAATAAAAATGTTGTGCAAATTAATCGATCGAAATTGTGAAAAGAACACTTTAAAAACAAAACCCCACCAATATTTTTTGCAGTCAACACCAAATGCCGCTCCGTTCCAATTTAACGCCGGTGCGCCTGCGTCTGCTAATATATTTGCGTAAGTAGTGTGGAAAAGAACAAGGCAGCAACAGCTGTAACACACACACATACACAGCACGACCTGCAAGCGAGAGAGAGAGAGAAAGAGAGTATTGAAACGGAAAGGAAGAGAGAGAATTTTTGTTAATCTGGCCTCCCAAATACAAATTTGACTTACAGCAGGCAAAACAAACATACAAGAAACATACACACATGCACACAGTGACACGCACATGCATAACAAAAAACAGTAACAAATGCATTTAATTACCGTTTAACTTTGTGTTTGCATACGTTTATTAATTGTAAGGCACTATTTTTATGTGTGTTGTTTTGTTTTACTTATCAAAAACCAAAAAAAAAGCTTTTGTTTTGTTTTACTTGCATTTGTATCACATACCTGTTCACACACGTTCACACAGAGATGCCCATACATACATATTCATACATACATGTACATGTGTTTATTGTGTTCTATTATATACAAACATGTTATATATATATATAAATGTGTGCGTGTATGTGTGTTTGGAAATGTTACTTTGCAGAGAATACAAGAAGAGAAGCTGGAAAACTCTCCAGCATTCCCGTGTGTGTTGTGTTTAGCTTGAAACTCTCTCTTTATCCACCACACCACCTCTTTCTCTTTCTCCTCAGGTTGACTGTTTTGTGTGAGAAGAGAGAAGAACAACAAATTAACTTGTATTTATTCCTTTCCCCTTCCAAATACAGCTTCAATCCACCAGCGCAGGGCAACAACACGCAAAATGTGCGACGCAAGATACGCGCACCGATGCGTCGCTTGCCGCCGCGGTAGAAATAGAAGTGGCGGCGCAAACGGCGGCCGCTACGCCTACTGCTGCTGCCGCAAACGCCAATGCCGCCACCGCCACCGACTACGTTGACGCCGACGCCAACGACGACGTTACGGGACACAACTGGACGATGCCGGAAACGGAAACGTTAACGGCAACAGGACGACAGCAACCAGAAGCAGAACCAGGACCAGAAACGGGAACAGGACCAAGGTCAAGTTCGCCCACAACGATAATGGGACTGAAACTGGAACCAGGACGACAGGAGGAACGGCAACTGCAGTCGCAGTCGCAGTCGCAGCGTGAAACTGCAATATTGCAGCGACGCAGCTGTCGATTGCTGCAGCGCAAACAGCAGCTGGAAAGTGAGCTGCGGCTTCTGCAGCAGCGACGACAGCAGCATAAGCAGATGCTCAACAAATATCGCTTTGTGCGCACCAGCCCTGGAAGTGGTGTCATCAGTGGCATCAGCAGCGGCAACAACAGTTCCACAGGAGGAGACGGAGCAGCAGCAGCAGCAGTGCCAACAGCAGCACCAGCACCAGCCACGGCTGCAGCATTCCAGGCCAGGGTTGCCCGATCGTTGAGATTCAGCATGCAGGCCGCCGCCGCCAAACGGCAGACGCGCAAACACAGAATAATCTATAAAACCAGCAACAACAAAAGCAACAACGAAGAAGTAGAAGGAGATGAAGAAAGCAGCGCATCAGCAGCAACGCCGCATGTACTACGCAGTCGCTATAAACTGGTGCGGCGACAAAGCGCCAATGACTGAGAAAGAGAACAAGAAGATACAAAGACGCTCATTTACCACCCCCTCCTGCCTCAGGAATGTGCGGCGCACAATGAGCTTTACGACTGGACAACAAAAACTACTACTACTACTACTACTACGGCAACAACAGCAACTACTACTTATACTGCTGCAGCACGGTTTGGAGAATATTGAGAGGGAGATAGAGAGAGAGAGGAATAACCATTTTAAAGAGACCATCTTTTACACAAGCTATTTAACATATACACAATACATATACATATAAAAGTTTTGTTGCGCTTTGCTCATCATCAGGAAGAGGAGACAGAGAGAGGGAACGTAGAAGAGAAGATGTATAAGTGAAAATGATGCGCAAGCCTCTTATAACAAGTTAAGTTATCTAATTTTTCAATATTAATATACATAAAAATATATTTTTTTTGCTTAAATTAATTTTTGTTGATTTGTCAATGTTTTAGAGCCGAAATTAAATATAAACAAAAGAAAACATATAAATAAAACTCTTATATAAATAGAGAGAAGTGGAAAAAGGAGAAACTCTAAATGAAGAAATATTACTACGATATTGTCATCTATGTGGAGATTGTAAAAGTTCTCGAGCAACAACACAACAATAACAAAATATAATAAACAGCAACAAAGAAGAAGATGAAAGTGGAGAAGCTGAATTTGTAAATTTGTTGTATGAATTTTAAACTTGTTTAATATGATTATTATTATAATTTTTGGCGCTTTTGTAAACCTAAATAAATATATTAATGCATAAAGTATATTTATAAAAATCTTTAAACGATAATTATGTAATAATTATGTTGTGAAATTGTAAGATGAAATAGCGCAAAGAAAACTATACTTAATATATATATACATATATTTATATTGCCTGGAATCATTTGTTTAGACAATTTTTGACGGTTTAAAATGGTTATTTAGGGAAGAAAGAGACAGAGAACGGATGAAGTGAAGACACATAGAGCATACACTAATATAGTTTTTGTTGTTCACACAACAACAACGGCAGCAACAAAATCAACAACAAAATATACACATATAGTTAAGTTAACAACAACTACCATTATGTGCGTGTTTTTTTATATACCTACATACACTGAAAGGAAAACAAACACTAAACAAATAACATAAGTTACACACACAACAACAAGGAAAACAAATTGAAACATAAACCCGAAGAAGTCTTAGGTTAAAGAGTGGAAAATCAAGCAGACAGAGTTTGAAATCATAAATGTAAATAAGTAAATATAATGGTATGATCAAATTAAAAAGAAAATGTGACAAAAATATAAAAAGTGTTTTCAAAAAACGATTAGCAGCAAGATTTGGCGGGCGAATTATCGAAGTGCAATGACGACAGTGCTGCCACGCTCCTGCGACTGTTGTAGTGCTGTAAAACGCAGGTTTCGGTTTTTACAAGAACTATATTTACATACATACAAATTAAGATCATGTACACATTGTCTCTTTATCTATGTTTATGTATATAACTCATTCTTCATCGTCATCGTTGTTCGCCACCTGCTGCACATTGCTTTCCACATCGAAAAAGGCGCGTCTGCTGCGCTTCGCATCTGTGGCCTGTTGATCTCCTTCAAATTTATCCGCTGTACGTTTACGTAGCTCGTCCACATCCATTGACTGATCTTCAATGGAGGCCCACTCCAGCACCAGGCGACGTCCGTACAAATGGGTTGATGCACTGAGCGCTTCAAAGGCGCGTTTCGCATCAGCCTTGGAGGTGAAGTCAACGAAACCAAAGCCACGATGCGCATCCTCACCCGGCGTCAGCTTCTTGGGCAGCCGCAAGGAACGCAGTTCACCAAAGGCCCTAAAAGTAATAATCACGTTAAATGTTGCTCTAATCCTTCAAGGATTTACTTGTACTTACTTAAAGATGTCGCGCACTTCACGGTAATTCGCCTGGAAAGGAATATTGCGCACCAGAATCTTGGTGCCAGTCTGTTTCTTCTGTGCCACCTGGCGACGACGTGCGCCATCATCTTGAGTTCTGTAAAGCAAGAGGAAAAGGATCAGTTCTGGGTCTGGGTCTTAAAAAGATTCTGCTCCTTACTTGAGCACACGATCGCTGCGCTTGAGCTCCACTAGATTGCCATCGATTTTGGTAAGTTGCATTTCCTTGAGCGCACGTGCAGCGACAGCAGCTTTCTTGAACTGTATGAACCCATAACCCAACGAGTTCTGCTGTCGAGGATTTTGTGGATCTTTGCGCTTGGCAATCTCCACCGTGTGCACACTGCCCAAATGCTGGAAATGGTCACGCACAGTCTCCATAACCGTCTTGAAGTTGAGATTGCGCAGGAATATTGTTGTATCAGGCTCGGGCTCATCATCCGCATCCTCCGCAACGGGCTCCTCCGGTTCTGGCTCGGGTTCCGCTGCGGGCTTTCCCTCCTCTTTAACTTCCACTTTGGGTTCAGTTTTGGGTATAATTGCCTCGCCATTAAGGGTCCTGGTAAATGTATCCTCAGGCGCCCATTCCAGAAAGAGAGGCACGTTCTTGAACTTGCTGTAGGCGAGCTTCTTGAACGCTTGCCTCGCCTCTGATGGTTCGCAGTACTCGATGAGAGCTGTCACCCCACTTGGGGGCAGCACAATGCGCCCGATGGGACCAAACTTGCTGAAGATTGGCGACAGATCTGCGACTTCTGTGGCCGCCGGCAAATTCTTTGCTAGTATCACAGTCTTAGAGCGCTTCTGTGTGGGTTCATCGAAGGCGCTAAGACGGACGCCCTCTTCCTCGAGGAACTTCTTCATTTCGATAACAATCTGCGTTTCTCCCAGTGCCAGACGAACTGCAGCACTGCTGCCTCCCTCACTGGTGTCGAGAATGGTCTCCTTGCTGGTCTTGAACTGCTTAGCCAGCAGATCAGCGACGGCATTGGCGCCTAGGAAAAGCGTGTTCCAGCCAATGGGCTTCTGTGCATTCTGCTTCAGTTTCAGCGCCTTCTTCTGCTTGAACGAGAGTCCTGCCGTGTTTTCCTCCTCCGCCTGTGCATCCTCCGCGTTATCCAGCTCCTTACCTGGCAGCAGGTGGAGAAGGCGACCATGAAAATCACTGCCGTCGAGTGCATTGAACGCCTTTACTGCATGCTCGGGCATCATATAGGTCACCGTACCGAATCCTTTGATCTGTCGCGTTACCTTATCCACGGGCAGATTAACCTCCACCACAGGACCAAACTTCTCGAAGAGCTTTTGCAGCTCCTCCTCGGTTGTAGTGTAGGCTAGATTGCGAAAGAAGATGCGTCCCGAATCGCCAATGTTTTCCTCGCTGCGCAAACTCTCGTGCTGCTGCTTCCACTTGGCATTGGTGGGCGTGGCAGCCTCCTGTGCTACTCCTTCACCACCATTACGATTTGCTTTGGTCACCTTGTTCTTTTCGGTAAAGTCGGAGAAGAACACCTGTTTGCCCTTGATGAAACTTTTGTTCTTCAGCATTCCCTTAGCCATGTCCTTCTCCGTCTTGAATCCCACATAACAGAAGCCATGCACCTTGCTGGGCAGTCGCACCGAATGTGGTTTCAGTGGCTTAAAGAACTTGACCACATCCTGTCGTTTGGTGTTGTACGGCACATTGTGTATTTTTATGGTGAACAGCTCCAGGTTGCTCTTATCGGGCTTCACTTTCGTCGCCTTCGTAGTCGTCGTTGCTTCCTTTGTCTCGTTGGTTTTGCTTGCCATCAATGACTTCATATACTCCAGATCACTGATGGGCTTCTCCGCTAGCTTCGCCTGCTCTTCAACCTCCTCAGGTGCTTCCTCCTCCTCTGCCCCCTCGTCGCCCTCATCCGCATCGACCCCGCTGTCATCACGTGTCGTCGCTATCGCTGGCGCTTCAGCCTCATCATCTGACGCATTGATCTCCTGGGCTGCATTCAGTCCGGCATCGTTGGCCCACAGCGAACGCGTCTTGTCGTGTGCTTCGAGAAACTCTTGGAAAGCGGGATCATCCTTGTGCTTGCCCAGAATCTCATTGACTTTGCTTTGCTTTTTCTGCTTCTCCTGATTTTTCTCTTTGGGCAGTGCCGCCTCCTTTAGCTTTTCCAGATTCTTCTTACTATCCTTGGCGTACTTACTCCAAGATTGTGGCTTCTCTTCGCTTCCAAGCGCCGCACAAGACTCCACACGCACGCGGCTTGTCTGTATGCAGGTGTTATCGAAGTGCTTGATGGCCGCCTGGGCCTCCGCCTCGCTGCTGTAGCCCACAAAACAAAATTGCCGGAATTTGCCATCAGGCGTGTACTTAAGCTGCAGATCTGTGATAGTTCCCTTGGTACCAAATATATTGCGTAGTTTTTCCTCACTTATCTGACGGAAGATTGGCAAGTTTACAAGGCAATATTTCAATTAAAGCAACATCAAGTCATTACTTACCTGCTTCGGCAGTTGTTTTACTATAATTCGCGACATTCTGTGAAATAATTAAGTCAAATTTCTGCTTATATCAATAGAAATGCATTTTGTTTACGCTCTTTGCACGTGTTGCAATGCCTGCCAACTTGTTTAAATTAGGTATGGCAGCACCATTGTGCGCTATCGATAACTTATTTTGAAAGAGCAACAGATGTTCTGCGCACCCTTACCTCCGCCAACACAGTACGCATTGTACGGCAACATTGCTGAATGAAAACAGTAGTGTGGCCGTATATGAATTTTAGTATTTATGCAGTAGAATTGTCAAGCATATTTTGGGATATTCTAAAATAACCGCAAGTTTTAAAAATAAAATAAGTTGAATTTTTAATTATTGCCGTAAATTAAAAAAAATTAAGTTAATAACTTCATTTGTAATCTTTTAAATTGTAGCTAACATTTGCAGCCCTGCACGACCAGCGTACCTGAAAGGAGTGGAAAAAGAGGAATGCAAAATAGCGGGAATAAGCTAACAAAAAACCGTCGTATAACTAATGTAAAATTTTGTTTAAACTGTGTTTTATTTAAAAAGTATTTCTGTTAATTGTATTAAAGAAATGTTTGTGCGCTCTAAGAGCTACGAACTGGACGCCAATACGAGTGGAACGCTCTCCATGCCCGACTCTGATGTGGAAAGCAACAGTGGCGGGCTCGATCTGACATCGAAGAAGAAGAAGGAAGATCGGCAGCCGTCGGCAATTGCGATAATCTGTAGATGCTTCAATAACAGCTACCACGACTATTGCCAGCACTCGTCGGTGCATGGTGTGCAGTATCTGGGTGAGCAGAAGCGTCCACTCAAAGAGCGCATCTTCTGGCTGTGCGTCTTTGTGGTCTCCATTACCTGCTGCACTAAGCTCATCTACAGCGCCTATACCAAATGGGACGAGACGCCGGTGATCGTTAGCTTTGCTGAGAGATCGACCCCCGTATGGAGTATACCATTTCCGGCGGTGACCATTTGCTCGGAGACAAAGCGTACGTTAAAGGCAGGGGGCAAGAATACCTATGCAGAACTATATAAACTATTTGCGGATTACATGAATTCGACGCGAATCTTTAAGCCGCAAAACGTGAGCAAGCGAGAAATGGAGGAGTTTCGCACCTTGTTACACGTCTGCAACACCCAGATCATTGAACCGGATATGCCTTTGTTACCTGGAGATCAGCTGGACTACTGGGAGGTGTTGAAGCGTATGTTGCCCCCATTCGAACGTTACTTCTTCTACTGCCGCTGGCTGAGCCGCTTCAATGAGTGCGACAAATACTTCCGGGAGACTTTGACGGAGGAAGGGGTCTGTTACACCTTCAACGGACTGCATCCTACGGATATTTATCGCCAGGACACCTATCAGTATCAGCAAAGTCTGATGGATAATAGTTCCCACTCTAGTTGGACACTAGAGACAGGCTACGATGCCGCCAGTGATGTAGATACGTATCCAGCGCGGGTACTCAGTGCAGGAGCACGTTCTGGTATTTTTATGGCATTGCAAAGCTTTAAGCAAGAGGTGGACTATGCCTGCCGTGGTCCGGTGCAGGGATTTAAGGTTCTGCTGCATGCACCCGATGATGTGCCGCAAGTTTCCAAGCAGTACACCCGCATCCCAATGGGCCGCGAAGTACTGATCGCCGTCAAACCGAATATGATCACCACTTCTGCTGGAATTGCCGAGTATCATCCACAGCGGCGCACCTGCTTCCTCAGCGATGAGCGTTTGTTGCGCTTCTTCAGAGTCTACTCAGAGTCCAATTGCCAACTGGAGTGCCTTGCGAACTTCACGCTCTCCAAATGCGGCTGCGTCAAGTTTTCCATGCCGCGTAGCCTTGATATGCCCGTGTGTGGCGAGGATAAGATCTATTGCTATGATCGGGCCGAGCGAGAATTGCTAGTGCGGGAGTTCCACCGTGTGCGCAGTCTCAATGTCGCCGGTGAGGCGCCGCAGGGCGGGGAATCTGCCTGCAATTGCATGCCCGCCTGCACGTCTCTCATTTACAACACGGAAATCTCACAGGCCAACTTCGATTTGGATGAAATGCTTGCCGCCGAGGGTGATACGGAGTTTATGCGTGAATATCCTGGATCTCAGATGTCTCGACTGTCCATTTATTTTAAGCAGAGCCAGTTCATCACATCGAAACGATCAGAGCTTTATGGCGTCACTGATTTCTTGGCCAACTGCGGCGGCATCTTTGGTCTCTTCATGGGTCTCTCCATACTCAGTCTGGTGGAGATCTTGTATCACTTTACCCTGCGTTTCGGTGTCAATCTGAAGCGTAATTTTAAAGGGGATCCAGTATAAGTTTTTTCTATGGCGATGCGAATATGCAAATTATTTAGTACAATGGTTAATTTATTTGCTAATATGTATATTATTTAAATGTAGTTGGTTTGTACTGTTATTTGTTAATGTTTTGATATTACATATATATTTATATTTAAAAATCGCCGGTTTTTTTGGGATCTGGCAACGCTGTGGGCGGCAAGTTTGAAACTATTGATTTGGTATTTTTATGATATACTTGCTATCGATAACTGCAAGGGTCCTTTTTAGGCGCGCAACTGGGCTTAGTTTCAATTCGAGACATTGGGGCATTCCAGCTTGCCAATGGTAAAAGCAGAACCATAAAATAAAACAAGAATTTGTAATTAATGTCATGTATTTAGAAACAAATGAACTCCTTTTGTCACAATGAGACAGTCAAAATAAATCGACTTTATTTATTTATGTATATCGTTTGTTTTGAATTGAATTAATTAGAATTTGATCGCTTGGGTTGGTAACAGTTCATTCGATAAGCAATTTAATGACTTGTTCGTTCCCACCCAAGTGAAATTTAATTGTTTATTACTATTTTAAAGGTTTATGGTTTATAGCACCGCATCAGGTTTATAGATTTGTAAGTATTTAGTTTATGGGTTGCCCGATTGTTACAATTAATTATTACGATTTCCGTTTTGCTTTTTTCTTGTTTCTGTTGTTATTTTTCTTAAGCGTTTTGTGTACATATTAAGTAGCTCAACATTTGTGTCTGTGTTATTTGTATATGTATAAATGGTTGCGTATGCGTGTGTGTCTATGTGCATATGTGTTATAAATATCTATATATTTACATTTTTGCATACTGTAATCGAAGATCAACTTAATTGCAGTTAGCGTCTTTAGTAACTAAACCGCTGCACCGAAACACAAATACATATACACAACAACGAAATAATATTTAGTTTACAATTAGAAAATAATAATGTACAAAAAACAGAAGAACGCACTGACAATAAAACAGAAACTGTAGGGTATATACTGGCCTGCCTGATCGATTTCGTAGGTAAGTTGACAACAAGTATCGATAGTTCAGTTTCTTACAGGTATTTATTTGTTGTAAATATCCATTTACTTATCGAGCCGATATACCCCATATAGACTTAACGAATATTACAAATCGATTCACAGTTCACAATTATCGATAAAATAAAAAGAAATTTTAACTGCCTACTCCTCATCCTTCATCCTCCTATGGCATGCAAAAATCTTTGCCCTTCTGTGTGTGTTTGTAGGTGTCTGTGTGTGTTTGTAGGTGTCTGTGTGTGTGTGTGTGTGTGTCTACGCGCGTATGCACAGTGTATTAAATGTATGTATATGTATAGATATAGTTAAGATAATAGTTGGTAATACGCTGGCGAACGACTCAGTTGCAGTTGCTCCTCTTCTTTTACTTGCAATCGTCCGCTTGGAGTATCTCAAAGTCGCTATCATCGGACGAATCTAGCGCAGTCACCTGGCGCCGTTGCTTAGCGGCGGCGCTATCTGTGCTGTCTATTGCCACTGCCTCAGGAATGGCAGCCCCCCACTGCACCAGGCCGGAGACGAGGCTGGGCAAGAGGGCCTTTGTCAACAGATTGCTAGCTCTGGTGGCATCAGCATTGCTGCTGCTGGAGGGAGGAGCTGTCAGCTGGCGCAGAGTGGAGGATGCACCAGCGTCGACAGTGGTGTGATCAGGAAACTGCAGCCCTTTGGAAAGACTCTCCTCCGACGAGGATGAGGTGGTCGATAGCGAGGAGTCGCGCTTAAAGTGTCCCTTGCAGAAGTCCATCTTAGTTGAAGTTGCGACATCAGAGGGGCCGGCGGCGACGGTGGCGGATGCTGTTTGTGATTTTTGCAGCGGCACCAGATCTTCCTCGTCTGTAGAGTTTTCATCGATTTCAGGTATGACATCGGGTATTAATAGTTCGGCGGGTATATCATCGCTACACTCTTCCTCCTCGTCGTCATCCTCATCCCGAACCCCACCAAGCGCTGCATCTGGGGGGGAACTGATCATGGCCACATCACTGGCACGTTGCAGCACAAACATGTTTGATTCGTTGCAGTCCGGTAGAAACTCATCGTCCGCATCGGCCTCTACATTGGTGTAGTTAATCTTCTCCGACCATTGAAAGTCTGCAAAGGATTCAGACAAGTGAAAAAGGACTGGAGAATGCAGACAGGGAGCCTTACCTTTGTGTTCGATCTGCAGAAGTTTGAAGTTGTACCTGGTCGAGACGAGGGCGGAAAGAACCAGCAGCGTAAGCACCAATGTGGAGCCCGAGATCAGGTGACCAAGTATGGCCAGTGAGGCCAGGCAGCCCCCACTCACCAGGCAAAACATTCTCGGAGAATCGCGACGCCAATCTTCGGCACTCCTTAGCCAAGATTCCAATTTAGCGCGCAGCTGAGGTGTGAGAACAACGCGAAAACTGCAGCGTGTCCAGTACAGCCAATAGCTGAGCAGGCCCAAAAAAAGTACACCCAGGGGACGAACACTGTAAAAGAGAGAGAGAGAGAGCAGCAAGTGCGAAATCAGAGGAGGTGGAGGATCAGCGACAACAAGATCAGTGGAGCTGAAGGATCAGCTTCGTTCACCAGCTTGTGAACCGCAGTTAAAGACGCACCGAGAACATCTGTTCATCGCGCTTCGCTAATTACACATCTTCTATTTATGTCTAGATAAATTTAAACCCCCCCAGGCTGGCCAAAAAACAAAAAAAACATGTTCTACCTGTACCAGGAAGCACTTGAACTTCTCCTCACTAATCTTTCAAGCAGGTCAAACCTGGTTTCGATTTTTGTTTTAGCCAAATATGCTTAGCTAAACTTAGTTTGCTTCTTATCATCAACATACCCTGTGATCAATCAACAAGGGGTAGGGACTGTGACTTTCTATAGAATTTAACATTAAATTGAAATCTTATTTTTATTTTATTAAAATTACTTAATAATTATAAATAACTTTAATTGATAAAATTCTTGAAATTCTCCATTCTCTTTTAATTGTAATTAAACAGAACGTTTGATATATTTCTTATTTATATTTAAATTGTACTAATATTATATTATATTTGCTAGGAGTGGGGTCATATCATATCGGAACAATTTAAATAACAAATTTCTTCTTTCTCATTTAAAACAATAATAAACAATACACGTTTTATCATTAATCAAGCAAATATCTATAATACGTAATAATTTAAATAATAGATTACATATTTCTCTTTCAATTACATATATTATCATCAATCTGTTTGTACGTAACACATTTAATTCAAATATTCAACAAAATATAATCCAATAAAAGTGTGACGTCATCAACGTCGCTCTATCTCGCTCTTTCTCACACTAGCACGCTCTCTACAAAATTTGCGCAACTTCCGTATTTTATCGTATACCCTGTAAAACCAAATCACAAACGGCGGAACAAGTTCTACGCAGAGAGAATAGCGTTATAAATTAGTCGATCCAATCACTCATGTATTATAGTCACACATACACACAAACACACTCTTTGTAAACAAGCAGATTAGATTGTTGAATATGGGACAAATAGCGAAAGTTGCCATTTCCTTACTGCGCAACTTATCAGGGAGATAACAATAACAACAACAACAAGTATAAACAAAAGAACTGATCTCCAGTACAGGGTATTTGCGAACACATATGCGCATGTACAATTTATTTATTGTTGTTCGCGTCACACTCTCGAGTAATACATACGAGGGTCGTTTGATAAGTCCGTGACTTTTTGAATAAAATATATTTTTTTCGTCAAAGAAGCGTTTTATTTCTCAACATAATCTCCTTTTAGCTCTATACATTTAGTCCAGCGTTTTTCCAATTTTTTTATTCCTTCCAAATAATAGGTTTTCTCAAGGCCCTCAAAATAGTCGTTTGTTTCTGTGTTTCTCTTCATTTGACCCGAATCTCTTACCGCCGAGCCATTTCTTCATGTTTGGAAACAAAAAATAGTCACAGGGGGCTAAATCTGGAGAATATGCTGGATGGGGTAGCAGTTCGTAGCCCAATTTATGAAATTTTGCCATGCTGACACGAAATTCACTTTTTTCCATTTTCGTTAAAATTCACGAGATCGTCTGCTTTCAATGCCTATAAAACGCAAACCAAAAAACGCAGCTTTCTCAAAATTTTACAGTCAGCTGTTAATCGATAACTGCTGACAGGAGCAGTGTTGTATTTAGAGCAGGTGCGCGGCAAATACAAAAAGTCACGGACTTATCAAACGACCCTCGTATAATACATATGTACATACATATATGTATATATATGTATAAAATGTGTTTTGTTTGCTTGACTTTTTACGCTGACGACTTGTTTTTGTGCTAAGAACCGTTTAATTATCATTATCTCTCGCCTATTTGCAATTCACAGCTAAATCGCACTTGGCATTTTGTCTCATTCTCTTTAGTTGCCTATGGACTACTTACAATGTTGTGAAACGAAACGGGGGAAATGTAATTGCCAAAAAATGGACTTATTTATTGTTGACGGAAAAGCACTTTGAACGATATATACATATATAGAGATGTTTAAATAATCTATTATTTAATGCAATTAATTACAAAACAAAATACTGCAAGATTCAAGAAAACGGCCAGAAATGCCGGCAATTTGTAGATGTTTTAATCGATATTACGAAGATCCTTAAAGACACTTCGTTTGAATTACAGCTGGACTTAACATTCTGGCATAGTTATCGATAGACACCTGACTGCTATTGGGATTTCAGTATATTTTCCCGTTACTTTTTATCGTAGTGTTTTGACCTGACAAACAATCATTGACTGCATAACACAACTGTGTAATTGTTGTTGTTTTTTGAGTTTGCCCCGCTTCTGCTGATAGTTGGGAATGGTAAACAAACTAATACACAAAGTGACAAGTGCATTCATGTGCTCATTCTACACTTCAGATAAACTCTGTGCATGCACTTACATACATATGCACGTGCATGTGAATGCGGTCTACATATAGACCATATATATGTACATACATATGTATATGCATATCATATATACTTTTGTACTTTTGGCGAGCTCTGTCTGAGGCTGCGTGCGATTCGTTTGTACTGCATTTTTCTTTGGTTAATTACGCCACAGCGAGAATTGTGATTGCACACGCATACATATACACACATACAACCATACATGCATAAATATCTACATAGTATTTTAGATGTATGTGTGGGGAACATCTGAGCTGTGGGGGGTATAGGACGCATGGAAATGACAATTTTATTTGTATCTGTGTGTATGTACATGTGACTATATAAAAAGCCAACAACAAAAATAACGCAACACAGACTGCCCACCACAGAGAATGAAGCATGGAAGGGATGGGGGAACGGAGAGGAGTGGGAACACGAGCAACCAGCTAAAACGAAGGTGTAAGCACGTTCACATGCTCATGCATGCATGTGTGTGTATGCATTAACACATACTTATTCCTAAAATAAAACATTGCAACTTTTAAAAATTGGCCACGCGACGGTTGCTCCGTCCCTTCCCCCAAAACCCCACCCCACCTGTGTCACAAACACACACACACACATTCTTTCTCGCACTGGCTCTCTTTTTTTATCACTCTTTTTTACACTCAATGCGGTTGTCGCCAGCTATAGAACTTATTTATATTTCGCTTCCTTATGGAATGGGGAATGCGACCCAAATCGAGAAGGCGTCACTTAAAAGTTTAAATATTCATGTAAATTACAGCCGTAGCTCTTAATGACATTTTAACGTAGCCTACTTACATATATAATTATATTGTGTATTGTGTTCATATGAACTTACCAGGACATTAAAATCACCGTTACAAGTGCAACGGCTGCGCCAAGTATCGTCAGCCGCGAGGGACGTGGTATTTGAAACATTATTATTTTTTCTTTTCCTTCTTGTTGACTTTAAGTGCCTTTTAACGAAGCCTGCTGCTTTTGCGTTGTGCTTTGTTTATGTTTCCTCTTTCTCTTCAGTTCAGTTTCTCATAGTTGTAACGAAAAATACTAAACGAATCAGAGCACACAGAATGACTGTTAAGTTGGGTTAGGTTAAGTAAGGTTTGAGTTGGGTTCAAACATAAATCGATGATAACAATCGAATTAAATCGAATCGGCAATTGAATCGATCAGATCAGCTGTTCGCGCATGGGCGCATACACTTGCACTTTCTTACTAAATGCCAGAGAGCAGAATGTCAGTCAATTTGCACAGCGGCGGCACGAAGCCAACTTGTTTTTCCGGCTGCCGAATGTTGTTGTTTTTGTTGCTGTTGCTGCGCTGCGGCTGCTGCTGCGTAGAAATGAAATATTGCTGCACGAAAACAAAAAAATGGCAATTTACCAAAAAATAATGCACAACGAAAAGTCCAAAAATGAAAAGCTATCTTGCTGTTGTTCTTGTTGTCATTATTATTATTGTACATTGGGATGAGACAAAAACAGAAGAGTTCACTTTCTAGGGCAAAATTCGTCATCGCCTCATGGACTCAAAATAACAACAATTTAAATTAACGAAAATAAAACAAGAACAAAGAGACTGAAACTGCGTTGCGGCTGGTGGCAAAGTTTCATGTGTAAATATGTATGTATGTATGTTGTATTTGGTAAGTGTGTGTTTTGGTAACTGGCTATTGCGACTTTATTAATGGACCTTTGCAAACTGTACACATACATATGCACATATGTACAAACATTCACACTGAACCTCATACTCACTAACACAGGCTTGCCGAAACTACTGTCGCTCAGCTGAGCCTGACTTTGAATTGGGCTGCGTTGCGTTGACATTGAAAGCGACGCCGGCAGCGTCGTGCGGCAAAGAGCCACAGAGAGAGAAAGAGAGACGGAAGGGAGCGCGCTCGTGAGCTGCCCATCAAATGCTTTGTCTGCTGTGTGAACTGAAGTTGTGATAACAACAACAACAACAACAACCAACTAACAGAAAAGCGAAAAAACAGAAGGCAAAAAACGAAAACGGCAAAGTTGTTTGGCCTTCGATGTCTTTTCAATTGCGTCGCAGAATATACACATATCTATTTACATATATACAATTTGTATGTATGTGTATGTGGTATATATGTATTGAAGTATGCGTAGAATGTGCGTACGAGTGTATGTGTTAACATATGCACATTCACATGTATTTACATACTACCTACATATGTATGTATGTACATGAATGTGTTTTTATTGTTGTTATTTTATTCCTGCACTTTGTATGTAAAAAGTAATTAAATACAAATGTACGTATGAAGTGAGCAAAGCAAATAACAAAGGGAACAAAAAGGAGAAACACGGCCAATGCGAGTCAAGTGACTTGTCATCTACCCCCTTCCAACCTCCTCCCACACAAGGCAAACATTGCGAAATATATATGTATGTGGGTATGTGTAGGGAAAGGAAAGGAAATGACACTGTGGAACCACCTCCCCTTTTTGAGTATAAACTAAAACGCAGTTACAGTTACAGCTAGCTACTGCCAACCACACACACACACACCACACACACACAAAGGGCAGTTGCTGCTTCTGGATAACAACACGAACAAGCGCACACACACAAATACAAGGCTATTTATTTTCCGCGCACATGTGATTTTCGTATTTAACAATTTTTGATTCTTGAGATTCGAATTTAAAAATTTTCGTACACATACACATGTGGGTGTGTTTGTGCCTTTTTGATTAATTTTGTTTTGTAATTTCGCACACACAAAGCAACAATTCGCATGAAACAAGGCAGCACGCAACAGCAACACAAACAAAAACAAAGAATATTGTTAGACGCGTCGCGGGCGTGTACGAAAGAGAGGAAGAGAACGAAGAAGATAGACGGTCAGGTTGGTTGATTTCACGTCCTATATATTCGCACACCACACTTGGAGACACATACAAAATATATGTATATAGAGAGAAAATATATACTTTTGATTTATTCTCGCCGCTTTGCGCGTTACTAATGAATGAATTCTAGGCTTGCTTTTGCTCCGTTTGAACGGCACACAATAAACAAAAACAACAAAAAATTGATAATAACAACCGAAGCAGCAACAACGAAACGCACAGCACGATATCAAATGCTATGTTACGTTCATGTTATCCCCAGCTGTGCTAGCTGTTTGCCTATCGAAATTTCGATATAACAATCGATTACTTGTTATGGTAGGCCGAAATTGCCAACCGCACGCGGAGCTGTCAACTTACAGCATTGCAAATTTTTTTCTTTTGCGATATTTCGATAACACAATCGATTGCCTGTAAATGTAAGTCGAAATTATTCGTGGCGCGCGCATTATGTTAGAACTCTCAACTTGTAGAAGTTCTGGAACAAATTTCTGTAGATAGCTATGTTTTTAACTTTAACGTAAATGCACAACGAGCCCATCCAATGTGTTGTTTCTTTTCGTAAACAAATCAAAGGAACAAAAAAAACGTTATCTTATTTAAAATGCAAACTGAAAGAAAACACAATGAGACCATAGCCAAAGCTCTTTGCGAGATCAAAATATGCGTGCTTTTACTTTTCGAAGTCTGGCCATACTGGCAATTTTAGCCGAGGAATTGCACGGAAAATTGTTGAATATCGGAATTTATATTTCCTTGACTATGCTAAAAATTATAAATTTGTACTCAACATTTTAGTCCTATCTCAGATCTTGGCGCCTCAGAAACTGCAATCTCGCCACAAAATTAAGTTCGTTATCGTTACATATCGAGTCACGATTGCGCTGCAAACGCAAATATTCACTCCATTGCTGTCATTATCCAACACTGATAATCATCCAAGTTATAATAATTATTGTATGTAGTAGATACGTCGTGCCTGCGTTTTCATTCCATCTAATGTAAAAGTGAATTAAAATTAAATTATCTAGATTTCAGTAGCATATATTAACTTTGGCTCAGACTGACGCCGCCAGCAGCAATATGACAGAAACAACAAAGCCATTCCTTGGCTCCTGCTTAGCCATTGTTGCGGTAAGTCGACGTGTTCTACCCGCACCCGCCACCGCCGCCGCACAATCAGAGTGGCCGCCTCGACAAACCGTCGGCGCGACTTCTACGATGACCGGCTGAGACGTGGACAGCAGGCGATGCTTAATTATGATAGGCAAACAAAAAGCCGGAAGAACTGTACACAGAATCCTTTTGGATATTATCTGGAACGTGTGATTGATGTCATTCATCTCTTATTGGTAATTGCAGGTGCTTCTACATGTCCTTTGCCAGCCAACAGATGCGTCGTCCCCCTCGACTGGTGCCGTGGCTATGACCAGTGAAAATATTGATATGACGTTAGGTGAGTGAACAATAACAATTCTAAATTTGTTTGTTAACTTGGTATAAAAGTCATAACAAAAACAACAAAAACTACAGGAAGAGCCCAAGAAAAGCCGCATAAAATTCATTTGCTCTGCAATAGCTCAGCTGGTGCACATACACACACACACACGCACCCACACTACACATACATTAATGCCTACGCACTCACACATGCACGTGTCCCCGCGCTGAGCTTGACGTGTCACAAAAATAAAAATAATAAAAATGTTGATCCGCTCGATGAGTTTCACAGAGATTTTGCCAACGTGGAACGCGGCTTCTCCCTCGCTACGAATTGTTCAAAACAAAACATATCGCAAAAATTTCAAATTAAAAAAAAAACAATGTCGCCGTTATCAGCGTATTAAATCGGTGTACGGTGTATGACTAATTTTTGATTTTTCCGCAATCATTTTCTGAAAATGTTGCAAATTGTTTGTATTTCTAATACTAAACAAATCACTTCCTATACCCATTTGGAAATTGCGAATAACTTTCTAAGTCGGGTTAGTGATTCTTTACTTATATATAAAATGTATGTTAAGTTTACACCCTTAATGAGAAAACTGGAAAACCAATTAGAGATTCACACACACTTACACATATGTATGTGTACTCACACACACACACACACACACACACACACACACACACACAAACATAGCTACAGATTAATAGCAAGTGTCGGGCCTTGGCATATCTTCCCACTTTTGAAGTCTGTGATATCTTATCATTATATTTGGTGATGTGTGGATAAACACATACATATATAGACGTCTTTATATAGTATGTATATTTACAGTTGTCAATCTGCAGAAAGATTAAAGAATGATTGCATTCGTTTCCATTTTCCAAAAGAAAACAAACATCGAACATCATCAAACTGAATTGTTTATAATAATTTTTGTTGTATTTTTGGCATTTCATTTATTGTTCATTATCTTTGCAGCATCTAACGAATTGGTATTCCTTAATTTTTATGCGGAATGGTGTCGGTTTAGTAATATTTTAGCGCCAATTTTCAATGAAGCGGCGGATAAGGTAAGCAAGAAAAGCCGGGAAAGATTCCTATAAATTATAAGACATGATTAATAATGGAAAGATTCGTATACATTATAAGACATGATTAATAATGTGATTATAGTAGTAATATTTGCAAAACAAAACCCTCACGAAACAAGGAAACATGACAATAAACCACAATCAGATCAGGGTAAAAATAGTGAATACACCTGTATCCGAAAGAAAAGAACAGGTGGTGGAAAAACACCGAAAAATTAGAGCACAGATGTTTCTTTGTTATCTTTGAGTGCGTCTTTTATTTTTGTGTGTCTCATTTCGCATTTTGAAGCATTGATCCCATTTCTTTCTTTGTTTTGTGCAACAGATTAAGGCAGAATTTCCAGAAGCTGGTAAAGTGGTACTAGGCAAAGTTGACTGTGACAAGGAGACGGCGATTGCCTCGCGATTCCACATCAGTAAATATCCCACATTGAAGATTGTCCGAAATGGGCAGTTGAGCAAGCGGGAATATCGTGGACAACGATCTGCGGATGCATTCTTGGAGTTTGTAAAGAAACAACTTGAGGATCCAATTAAAGAGTTCAAATCATTAAAGGAACTGGAGGATTTGGACTCTAAGAAACGTAGCATTATGGGCTATTTCGATCGGCGGGATCAGCCTGAATACGATATCTTCCGTAAAGTGGCAACCAACCTCAAAGAGGATTGTCAGTTCCATGTTGGCTTTGGTGAGGCCTCACAGGCCATGCATCCACCAGGTAAGTACAATATACACAAGCATTTTATGTATATAGAATGATATTTCCACATGTTTATGTGTATAATGCAGGCACACCCATTATTGTATTCCGACCGGATGTGGCCTTGTCCCACGAAAATGATGAGACCTACACCGGCAGCCTAACCAATTTCGATGAGCTCAAGGTGTGGATTCAGGAGAAGTGCGTTCCCCTGGTCAGAGAAATCACATTTGAAAGCGCCGAGGAGCTAACAGAGGAAGGACTGCCGTTCCTCATTCTCTTTTATCGTCCCGATGATCTCAACGCCATTAAGGATTATAAAGCAATAATTGAGCAGCAGCTTCTGGATGAGAAGCGTAAGTTATTTATTTTCTGTATCTATATATACTTTCTAAACATATATCTTAATCAATTATATCCTGTATTGATTATTAAATTGTTTTCCCTTTTCTGCACCCTGCAGAGAACGTGAACTTCTTGACCGCGGATGGAAAGCGGTTTGCGCATCCGCTGCATCACTTGGGCAAGTCCGAGGACGATCTTCCAGTTATTGCCATTGATTCGTTCAAGCACATGTATCTCTTCCCCCACTTCGAGGATATGTATAAGCCTGGCAAGCTAAAGGAGTTCTTGCAAGATCTTTACAGCGGGAAACTGCATAGGTACCTACCCTCTCCCATTCTCATACTTGTCTGCAATTGTAACTAATTTAATTTGATATACTTTTCTTTAGGGAGTTCCATTATGGACCCGATCCCACAAGTAACGAAATCAAGCATGATAGCGCCGCAAAGGGTACATCGCCGCCGGAGTCTAAATTTAAGGAGCTTGGACCGTCGAAGCACCGCTACACCTTGCTGGAAAAAGATGAACTGTAATATTACAAATTGTATATTCATTTAAAGATAATTATTAAAATTTAAAAACGAAATCAAAGTGAATCTTTGTCGTGTCTGTCTGGAAGTGGAAAAGCACTAGAAATTAAAAGAATCGTGTATTGTTGTTACCTTAACATCCCTCCCCCTCATCTATATTGTGCTTTATCTATCCTTATCTAATATCACTATTTGTCTCTTCCTATAACGAGAGAACTTCAGGATTGAGTAGAGAAATGCGTCACTTATGATTTGTTAACCAGTCTAATATATATAGATTTTTATTTTTATTTGTTGTATGCATCTATTACAATTATTTTTGTTTTTGTAAAATAAGAATACATATAATATACATACTAAGTCAAAACGAGTGATAAAATGTTACAATTTCTCTTTTCTTTTGGATTGTTTTCCTTCTTTTGTGGGGGAGTGTTTGCGTGTGTGTGCCGCGGTGTGGTGAGTGTGAATGACTTAAAAATGCAATACAATTTGCATTTTGTTGGGGAGTGTGTTGTGTTCCTCCGCATTGCCTTCTTTGTTTGTTCCTCTGACTGGTGGACAGTGTAATTATAAAACGTACAGTTAAAAGAGAGAGTACTCGCTATGGTTTTGTATAATTAATACGTCGTAAGAAAAAAATAGTTTTTATTTTATTTCAAGCAGTGTTTAATAGGGCCGAGAGCGCATGCCACCATCGTTGCGCATTGCGCCGCCTCCGTCACGACGGCCACCGCCGCCACCTCCACCACCGCGACCACGACCACCACCACCGCCGCCATTATCATTGCCGTATCTCGAATAGCCACCGCCGCCGCCTCCGTTGCCGCGATCACGATTCTGGAAACCACCGCCTGAACCGCGATCGTTGCGGTCATTCATACCACCATAGCCGCCGCCGCCGCCACCACCGCCGAAGCCTCCACCGCCGCCGCCACCTCCACCCGAGTGGCCGCCATCATCCTCGCCCTTTGGAGTCTTGCAGCTAAGGAGAGATACGAAAATAAGCATTACAAAGGATTCATTTCATTCCATACCCTTCCTGTATCTTACCGATTGCATTCGTTGCGCCATGAGAAGTTTGTGTTATTGCAGCTACTGCATTTCCAATCACCATCACGGGGCTGGACATTACCGCCGGCGCCTGCACCGCCACCGCCGCCGCCTCCACCGAATCGACCTCCGCCCCGACCGCCGCCGCTGCCACGATCACCGTAATCACCACCTCCACCGCCACCGCCGCGATCAAAGCGGCCACCACCACCACCGCCGCCGCCGCCTCCACGACTACGTCCACCGAAACCACCACGACCGCCTCCGCCGCCTTTGTTCCAGTTATTCTGACGCTGGGCCAGGGAGACCTTTATGGAGCAGCCATTGAATTCGTTGCCATCGAACCATTGAATCGCCGATTGTGCTGCATTCACATCGTCATATGTGACGGTAGCCTCGCCTTTCGAGAGACCCGTTTCCTTGTTCTTGTATAACCAAATCTTTGGTTTCATAGTGCGCTTGTCTTTCTGCAAAGGGAGAAGAAGACACAAGGTAAGTGACATAGAAGACAATTACAGCGCCAGTCTGTCAGTATGAACGGTTTGACCTCGGAGACTATAAGAGCTAAAGGGCAAATTAAGTGACTACACCAAACATTGACGAGCACTCTCGTCTGTTGCTTTTGTACTGTTCTTATAGTCCGCGGTCTTATACATTCGAAATCATTCTTAAATGTTCCCAAATTTACCTTGATAATGCCAATGGCACCGAAATGAGTTTCAATATCTTGCTCTGTGGTTGATGGATCCATGCCGGCAACAAAGATGGTATCCTCCTGTGTGATCATGTCGTTGCCTCCGCCACCTCCGCCTCCGCTGCTGCTGCTGCCACCGTATCCTCCTACAAAACAGAGCAATATATTAGAAAGGTCGGTCAAAAGATCGGCACTATCGATCATTATAGTATTTAAAACACTGTTTGGTATGGAAGGAGGGAAAAAAGCTCAACGACGACGAGTCTGTTGTTGTTATTGTTGTGTCCCATAGTTTTTAACACACATTTTATATTATTAAATTTTGGGGCAAGACCAGAAGCAGAACACGCTGTCACTCTCTTAAACTCTATAGACATAATCACACACATATATATATTGATATAAATATATATACATGCTTAAAATAATCATATTCGCTCGTTACCTTGACTTTTCTTTGTATTCTTATGTGATATATTGCTCGTTTTTTGAAACCAGAATTTCAAAAATATACCTCAACCACTCTTTACACCAATTGATGGAGTATACTCTCTTTCTCTCTCATTCTCTGTCTCGCTCTCTTTCGCGATCTCTCATTCTTTCGCCCTTTTTGCGTATTACAGAGACCTCTCTGGTAAACTTGAGCTTGCTTTGACGATAGAGATTATAAACACAACGTACAGACACACACACACAGTCAACAAGACGGAGATATTATTCTTTCGGTTCGAAGAATTCACGCAGAAAAAAACCAATAGCCCTACAAGCATTGTTTACCAGTAGGATTAACTCAATAATGTGGAATTGTTTATGTGATAGTGGGGGCGATAATCAGTTGTTTTGTCGTACACCACCAACTCGAAATGGACTGTTTAGATTAATCTCTAAATTTTACCAAAACTCTTGTTTTTTTTTTTTGTCGTTGTGTTTTTGTTGCTTATGCTTATCAGAATATTGTACTCTCGAAATTCTTTAACACAATAAAATACGCAAAGAGAAGAATTATATTTCTCCTTGTCTCGAAGACCCTCTTTCAATTTTCAATTCATTTTTGACTTTTTCGTTATTACTTTTTGCTTTTCTACATTTTGGTTTGTTTGTTCTTTTTGTTGTTGTATTTGAAGATTTGTAGTAAATTAATGTTATACATTACTCGATATGATTTGCAAATTGTATTGCATTATTTTACCTTTGTTGTAGTTGTCCTTGCTGGCGCCTCCATTTCTAAAAGAGGATATTGAATAACTTATTTAATGTATTGATTTTGATGTTTGGATTGTAATGCATTATGATGAACAAGTTTACGCCCTCGCCACGCCTCGCCGATCCGAAAATCAATCAATCATAGATAACTGTCCTAAATTCAAATTCTATTTCTATTGATGTTTTATTATAATTTTCGTTTTTTTCGTTGGCCATTATTGTTACAAATAACACAAAAACTCTTTGGATCTGCAAGAGAAAACAACTAATGTTGCTCAGCATGGTGCTGTAGCACTGTTATTTGGATTATAAACAAAAAAGTCTATTTGTTTTTTTTTTCCAATTTTGATGTTGCTTAAATAATTTTCGGTTTGGCCAAAGCTGTTTAGGAAGTATCCATGCAAAGGCTTTTTATTATTTACCCTAAAGCACAAACTACAAACCACACTCGACATAAATTGCTATATAAACACTTTAATCATTGACCGCCTACTAAAGCAATTATGTTGTAGACCTTCTACATGGATACTTTTTCAACTGGCATAAAAACATAAATTAGGAACACAAAACAAAAACAAAAATAAACTACACAATATCGTTTCTATATCAAAAGATTACTAGACGAGATGATTACTTACTGAGTATCCTAAGGCGACCTATTCAATTTGTATTAAGGTTAAGATTTATAGTATAATATATGTATATCGATATTGAATTATCACTACTTTAGTTAATTTGATATTATCTATTATCTATAAAATTTGTATCATACACGTGTATATTTAGATTAGATTATTCGCGATTATATATATAAACTTATGTAAAATCTGTATACTCTGTAGATTTATAATATTTGTATACTTTTTGCACACTCGTTAGTAATATAAATACAATTTGCGATCTTAATTCAAATAGTACATACATATGTACGGGGATTATAAGCCTTTTCAAACAGCCGATTTTAAACATACCGCAACTTATGTTTCTTATGGAATATATAGATGTATATATTGTACACACCTGACTCTATATGTATGTTATATACCTTGAGAAACTGTTTAAACCAAGCTTAATTAATAAAGTCTTACAATACTGGTAATTTTTGTACTCTTGTTCGATTAATTTTAATGTTCATGTTATATATGTTACTCATACAGCTCTCACTCTCGGCTGTTGCAGCGAAGACCCATTTCATTATTGCGTGTTCCTGCATTACGAGGACATATGACCATATTATAAACTAACTTCAGAATTAATATTTCTTTTGAATTTTCGTGTTTCTAAACCGGCTTAGGTACTTTTGCAGGTTTATCGTGCCTAAGCTTAATTTTTTGTTTGTTTTCGAATGATGTGGACATTGATTGGGGATACACCAAAGAAACTTTTATTATTATGACTACGAAATAACAACATACATACATATGTACATACATAATGATGGTTGCATGGGACAAGGGACACATTGGCCTTATCGCAAGAGTTCAATTTGCTCGTTCATTCGATTAAGTAATCGGGGTCATACAATATACGAATATTGTGCGATTAATAGGTTTAAAAATGAAAATGGAAATGAAATACGTAAGCTTAATCGAAAATAATGCAAACAATTTGTCTGTTAATTGAGAACAGGACCTTATTTTCATTTTTTCACTAAGAGATCTTACCAATCTAACTTTTTACGATTGCATTTAATGATTGTAAATACTTCCATATTGTCATTTTCATCTAGTAAAACGTATCATTTTTTGTTTTTGAGCATATATTGATTGTTTACACTTTTCAAATTCTACACGATTATTACGATAGCTGAGTTTCGTACGGTTTTGTGTTTTTTACTGCTTACTGCTCTTTATCAATTGAATACGTATGTATATATGTATGCGAATTCTTGATTCTTTTGTCGATATGTTACGTTTAGTTTTCATAGTATTCGAAATTCGCGACACACTCTGAATTGAAAAGCCGATGCCTCATTCAAGAAGATTGTTCCCATTGTATTAGCATAATAATAATATCGTACAAATAATTATAACATACCCATAAGAACTGCTTCCTCTATCGTTCCACGATCCGCCTCCGCCTCCTCCTCCGCCGCCGCCGCCACCACCACCACGATGGCCGGAATCATAACCTTAAAGAATATGTATGTTGTTAATAATCGCGAACACACTTTTATATTATTACAGTAGTGAATAATGCTTACCACCGCTTGGTTTGCTATAGTTTGGAGGGGGCTCATTATAATTACCAGATTTGTTTGGCATTTGTTGATAATTTGGCGGAGGTACAGCGAAATTATTGTACTGTCCGGCACCACCGCCGCCACCGCTTCCACCACCGCCGCCATAACCGCCACCTGGAATTTATACCGCATTAGTTTTCAATATACTGCAAGCATATTTAGCAATATTCACTCACGTTCCATAGCTAAATTAAGTTTTTATTTATTTCTTTACAACGAAAACAATATTTCTTTTGTCTCTTTTGAGTAGTTTCAGTTTCCGCGACTCCCTAACAGCGTCAGTTGAAAATTTCGACTTGACTTTTTTTTATTGTAAAAATGGCGTGTGAAACTAGGGATGAACAAAATCGATTAATCGAGCATCTGTCACCGTATCGAAATGAACTCTATGTAGGCTTGCACGTCAAGGTAGCGGCTTAGCCAAAATGAGTAATGTGATTGTCGTATGGCTTATCTACATGTGGCTTAAAACTAAACATTTGTGGCCTTACTTCAAAAGAATACAATAAACTTTTATTTTAAAATATACGCCTAACAGAATATGTGGAATATAAAGGTTTAAATTTAATGAATAACATATGAAATTAACATATGCCGCATGAGACTGTTGTATGTCATACATTTGCTGCATTTTACAACACTTATTTAAATTTGCAACCCTACCATGATTGTTTATATTCATAATAATGAAACATTTTGGTGTTTACGTGGAATACACTTATGCACTAGCTTATCCTTTTAAGTATAATTAACCAAAAAACAACAAAATGATCGAAATTACAGACCTCCAAAGTATGTGAGATAATTGCTTTAAAGTGTAAGCGTTAAGTTAAAACCATTACTAAACCATTGCACACTTATTTGCAGAAATCGGCATCGGTTTGGCTGGCTTTGGCATATCATTCTTATTTCTTGGCATGTTGCTGCTCTTCGATAAGGGCTTGCTTGCAATTGGAAATGTTCGTAGACTAATTAATGAATACTTCCCTATAATTACTACTACACGTCATCGTTTTACTTGCAGATTCTCTTCATAGCTGGTCTGGGATGTGTCATTGGCGTGGAGAGAACCTTACGATTTTTCTTTCAACGCCATAAAGTTAAAGGCACAACAGCCTTCTTTGGAGGAATTGTCATCGTGCTGCTGGGTTGGCCCATTGTTGGCATGATCATTGAATCCTATGGATTTTTCGCATTGTTCAGGTGTGTACACCTCAAAAACATTAATCGAGTCATTGACCGATAACCGTCTGTCCCGCACCACGTGCAGACACTATGTTGAATAGACTCCACCAACTTATTTAACTCTTTTACATTTCATTTCAGCGGCTTCTTCCCTGTGGCCATCAATTTCCTTGGCCGTGTGCCCGTATTAGGATCCCTCTTAAATCTGCCATTCATGCAAAAGGTAAGATAAACCGGAGAACATAAGCATCGAACTCATTAGAACACATTCCGGAGAGATAAAGTTAGTATAATATGCTAGTGCTAGCCTGCAATTCTCTTTTCTATACTCGCCCCACATCCAATAATGCAGATTAATAAATTCTGGTTACTTCCGATTATTATCTACATACTACATGCAAAACAGTTTTATCATAGCAAATTTAATTTCATCTAGGCTATGTATTTTCCAACATTTACATCGAGATAGTGAAAACCGAAAAAAAAGAAATCGCGAATTTTTAGTGATTCTTGTTCCAGTCCTCACGCTCCTCGCGCTCTTGCACAACTTCCCTCAGATAGGGTTCCAAGTACTTGACATCCTCTTCGTACTTTGTCCACTGCTCCTTGGGCAGAATGGTCTTGGTCATCGACAGGTGCAAGGCACGCATGATGCGATAGTTGCGCTCGTCGTACAACTTGCGAGGAAGGCGACGAACGGCCTCAATCACATCTGCGTTCTCATGGAGACAATCGTCACGGTGCAGACCTACCGAATTTTAATTTCAATCCACGTTTGCCAAGTATTTAATATAGTTTATTTACTACTCACCGTACTGATTGAATCCGGACAAGTTGTAGGCCCACTTGCCGAGGCTGGCTGGAATTGATGCAAAGAATGGCAAAGTTTATGTTACATATTTACGTAATCGTTTTAGCACGGAACATTAAAAGTTGCCGCATTGGCAATTGCCATTTACTATCCGAAAAGTATAGATCTTATACTTACAGAATACCAAAGGTCCCTTGCGAGCAATATAACCAGACATGATTAATAATAAATCGTAATTTTAGGAAACTCGTTTACTAGACGTCTCCGTTCGTCTTTATTTTAGGTATGACAGCTGACACAATCTAGAGATGGCAAGGTGCTTTGAAATTTTTATCGATAACGATTGCTTTTCTATCGCCTACTTTGCTAGCTGTCATATTTAAGTACACCCGCCAAAGTTGTCAAAAACGCGATAACTATTAAATAAAACAATTTTTTTTTTTTTATTTTTTCAGATTGTTCAAAAGCTTGGTGGGGACGGGAATCGCACAACCGTATAACCATAATGTTTATAGGAATTAAAATATACGAAAAATATTTTTGTATAAATTAAATAAATTTGTTGTTGTGTAAAATCTTTTGTAAAACTCAAAAATTGAAAAATCCTTATAGAATTTTTAAGGTTGCATTAATGTACATATATATTCATATATATATATACGCTATATTTTAAACTATCTATGTATTCAAATTATATTGGTACCTTGTAAGGTGTAAATATTTATTTGAAGCCTGCCCGCATTAAGTTTTGAGACTCCCCATAGAACAATCGCAAATCAATAAAGCCAAATTACATCCACAAGTACGTATTATCGTAGTAAATAATATACACGTGTATATGGATATACTATCTGGTATTGCGCAGTTTTTAAGTGAAACACATGAAAATAACTTATTAACTTGTTGCTGTGGAAAAAAACAATTAGTTATGGCGCATTAATTCAATGAGTTGGTAAAGTATCTCGCTATCTCTCTTGTTTTCCAGCAGTATGGTAGATAGAGCAGGCAACACTAGGTATTCCGTCGCACTCTATACATGAAACCCAAAGCAATCCGATTAGCAATGAAATTAACAATTGAGAGACGGGTCTAAAACGCACCTTGAATGAACCTTGGCTATACTTTTCTATTTTTATCAATGCTAATTGAGTTTATTCCCCCAACGAAAATAATTATACATGTTACTAATATACTAACTGGTTGGGGTATTCAAATATAACTACTGGGACGAACACACATGTTGGCCGTTAATGCGTCGATATGAAAACTAAATATTTATGTTTATTTATTAATGACTACCAAATATCAATATACAAATTAAAGAACATATACAAATTCATTATATATATATGCATAGACTACGGCTGATATCGATCCAACACACTGAATTGAGGAGAGTTTGTGAACACATATGTGATAAATTGATTGTATACACACGCACGATATGCATATATGCACCCATGTACACAGGTGCACATATATGCATATATACCATGTATATTGTTCTTGTACATACATATATACAATACAGTCACTTATCCATACCATGCCAGCCATAGTTTATACATATATTTATATACACATATATATAAGTACATCACTGGGGCACATCATTGTGTTGTTATTAGTTGCATCTTCGTTTCGCTGCTCCTGCTGCTCCTCCTCTTCCTCCTGCATTTCCTTCTGCACCTCTCTTTGAATTCTCAAATTTCCGGAATAAAATCATTTATTGTTCTTTGTAGCAGTCAACGCTAGAAACTCGTCCTTGCGAGCCAAGTACTCATTGTAACGTAGAAATGCATATCTAAACAAAAAGATAATTATAATTAATAGATAGATTGACAGTTGCACGAGTGGGAGGATTGTTTAATCAATATCTATAGGCATATGTATATACATACCCAACGTAATCAAAGTCAATTGTGGAATGCTCGGCCTGCAGCAGCGACCAGACGGTCCAAAAGATGTGGGCTGCCAATGCGAATTGATTCACCTGGACGTATAGATGCTCAACCTCCTCGTTCTGTATGTCCTTGCGCTGCAGATAGCTCTCTAGATAGCAACGCAACCATTCGAGCTGAAATTCACGTTTTGGATATCGCGTATAGTCGACCTCATCGACACCGCACATCTCCGCAAAGTGATTACCAATATCAAAGGCTTGGAAATTATAGTCGGCATATTCGTAGTCGATAAAATTGACCGCATTCATGCTTTTCGTGTAGATAACGTTTCCCAACAGCAGATCGTTGTGAGAGAACACAATTGGACTCTCCAAAGCCTCCAAGTATTTGTACAGATTATTAAATTCCTCACGTAGTCGTCCAATAGGTAGAAATGTTCCGTTCACTCTGCAAGCGGTCATAAAAAGGGAATGATTAAACGACATATATTGTAGATATATAATATGAATAGATTTCATGATTTGTACCTTTTGTGTTTCTCAGCATCACTAAATCGTTCAGGTACTAAATCAAGAAAGCTTTGCGTCTTCTTCCATATCATTGGCATTGGCTGAGCGTCATCTCCAGTGATCTTCTTTCTGACCACGCGATGCATTTCGGCCATGCGTCGTGCAACCAGTGGCCAAATATCGGGACATAGCACACTCTCAATATTTAAGGTGGTACCAGGTACGTATTCGTAAACGAGGCCATTCTTGAACGTTGCATAGAGCGATGGCGCCAAGCCGTACGTATGCAGTAATTGAAAATTTTGCGTTTCAGCTTTCCGATCGATCAATAGGTCCGTTTTATTGCCATAGATACGTACAAGGACTACGTTATCGGAGTATTGTACTGGTAAACGATTCGTTTCGGTTTCGATTCTCGCCACATCTGTTGTAAACTCTTCTTCTTCATCCTGTAGAATAACTGGATGATCTTCAGATTGTACTGGCAAAATTCTCTGAGCATTATTGATTGATAGATAGGATTCGTCATTATTATCATTGCCTAATTTGGAACTATTGTGAAAACAGCCGACAAGCTTATTTGTTATGCCATCAGTAAATTTCTGAAATGATCAAAAAGAGACATTGTTAAAAATCGTGTCAACTAGATGAAGACAGAGAGAGAGAGAGAGGGAAGAGTTAGTACATAGTTGTTGGAAAATTAGCTATTACACACACTTAGATCTGTTAGGTTGCGGTACATGTCCCATTATCAAATTAATATGTATGTAGCCACTGATTGCTGATAGTGCCTCCGCCCTATACACAGTAGCTGTAGAAATGTAATGTAGGGATGTTCACGCTGTCTGGAAAGTGCGATGGCCGGGTAACTTGATAACGAACACAGGTGGCAGCCGGTGGTACCCACAAATTATGGTATAGCTAGTAGGTGCAGTTAATTGGCTATCAAGTTGCCAATCTCTAATGATCTTGATCGTTCTCAATGGAGGTTTATGACTTTTTAATTGTCGCAATTTCATTGATACTTTCGCTCGCTCTCCCTCTCCCGCTTTCACTCTCTTTCTCTAGGGTTCAAATCTATACAAAATATATATACAATATATATTGCACAGATTGTGAACCTTACCACGTGTGTGCGTGTGTGTTTGTTAGTAATTAAGGGTGATAAACTTTTTGACATTTGGAAGGCGAACTCGCGAGCAACAATAAAGCCCCAAATGATACGAACGCACATGTGCTCATTAGACTATATGTATATAAATATATATATGTACCGGGTAAAGCATGTGCTTTGGGGGTCCAGTTTTGATAAGCCCTAAGCATACGGCATAATCAAACGGAATTCTTGTGATTTAAGTAGCCATGTTAAGGCTGAGAAACACACAGACAACCAAACGCACACATACACATACAGACAAATTAAGTGGTGTTATTATCGCGACATCGTGAACATCACATTTGGAAAACAAGTCATATTGTACATACTATATAAATCATGTGTGTAGAGCAGGAAGTTCATGTATATATAGGTTATTCTGTATAAATGAATATGCAAATAGGTTCAGCTGGTTTTACTTAGCACCCCTTAACGTAACGCCCGTTCGTAATTATTGGTATTATCTATATTGTTAGTATAAAACGGGCTTCAATATGTGATTAATAGTCGCTAAATGATCCTAGAGAGGTCTCACAGCAATTCCAGTTCGTAATTCGCTTTTCTCTTTGTCGTTTTTCAAGGTAAAAATCACAACTCGCACACACACTCACGCAGGCACACTCCACTTAGTCATTCAGAATCGTTTGTTGGTTGTGCAACGACCCGAGGCATACTTCGGTTAACATTGAACAAGCTTCATGACTTCTGCTCCCCCTCCCTTTCTCTCGGTGAACAATGCATTAGTAATACTAATACTATATTTGTATAATGGTGCTATGTTATTGAGTCGAGATTAGGCGAGTGCATTTCTGTTAATATATCTAGTTGGAGCGCCCCACGCGATGTGAATTACAAACATTAGATGCATGTGAAATCAAGTTAGACAAACCTTTTTCGTTAAATGTTTTGTTTACAAATCAGGGATGGATGGATGGTGTTGTTAGTCAGATGAGGTTGGGGATAAAGGTTGTTGTGGGTGCGGTGGCAGTTGATACAATCATCAATCACTCAAAGCACGAGTCTCAGTCAAGTCTCAATCGATATATACATATATAATATATATAGTACTATATATAGTAGTAGTTTTAGAGGGTACATACATACATATCATATATGGTGTGGTATTGATAAGTGTGAACAAGGCGCAAGAACTTTGAAAGCCCAGAGTAGTAGTAATTTACCAGAGTCGCCCATCTCTTGCTCTCTCAGTCTCTTTCGCATTTGTTTTCTTTTTATTGGTTTTTTCATTGTTTTTTTTTTTGGTTTTTGGTTTTTCATTAGATTTGTTTTTGGATAAGACGGAAGATGTACATACATTGTGATAACAACAACAACAATGGATCGGATATGGATAATCTTGCAAAAGTAGAAAATGACATTGATGTGTTTTTCTTCTCTCAATTCGTTGGATATGTATGATTTACTTTACCTTAAAATCAACGTGATTGAGGTCCCAGTTTGGTCGTATTACTTTCAATATATCCTTAGCACCTTGTATAACATCGGCCTCTTCGACAAATATGGGTACAAAAGGTACGATCGCCTCTTTAACTGCTGTTGTTGTTGTTGTTGGGGTTGTGGGACTTGCTGTTGTTGTAGTGATCGTTGTTTTATCCTCTTGCTTTGCGTTCTGTTGTTGTTGTTCGCTTGAAAACGTCTTCGTATTCGTATTCGAATTCGAATTGGAATTTGAATTGATTTGGTTCGTGGTTTGCTGCTGTTTGACCGTTTGACAAACTAAAGATAAAGAATCTTTCATCACTTTAGGGTTGCCGCCACTTGTTGAAATCTGTCCTGTGTAACTGTTGCTCTTGGTTTCTGTGCCCATTCTATTGTATTACAATGTGAAATACGAGAGTGTCAGGTCGGGTCAACACAACATACATACGTAAAAACATACATACATACATGCATACATATACATACGTATATGTACATATATCAAACAAAAAAAAAGGTAACTAATTACTAGAAAACTATATAGCAAACAATGTAATCGACAGGCCGATTCTGTTGCATTGGGTAATAAATTATGCATTCGTTTTTACACCGTTTTTTTCGAACAATTTATCACGTCGAATGGATTATTATGGGAGCCATATAATTTATGGCATCCCGCGCAAGGTGTAACTATAATTTATTACATGTGATTATAAGAATTATTCAGGCATTAATATATTACGTAAAAACAAAGGATAGTTACATAAACAATTTGTACATAAAACAATATATAAACTGTTATATACGATTTCAGACTGTAATACAACGTAATTTCTTTCGTGCTTTCCATCTATTTCATTATCGGGCATCATCGTTGTCGAGTGGGGCAAGATATTTTTGATCTGATATGGTATCTGAAAAGCTAAGGGACAGCGAGGGACAATTTTCAAGAGGATAAGTAAATAAATCATACGCTCTGTATACAATCTATAAATTCTACGGAATTCTTGACTCCATATATTCAAGATTCAACGATATCTCACGAGCGAATGGCCCCTAATTGGGCCATATAGTATATAAGATTTCAAGAACATTTATGCAAGATTGTGGTACTTAGTAAATGTGTTGAAAACGAGCAGATAAGGGGACAGGCCTTTCTCAGACGTGGCGTACTACTTACAATCGTCACCAAGATAAGATTAAAGCAAACATACTAGACTACTGGAAATATTCAATATTAATACACATATGCATACATACACATAATTTATAATAGGATTATTTCAAAAAGCAAATATAAAACTTTCCATTTTCAAGTTGAAACCAATTTAAATAAATATTAAACTATAAAACCAACAACAAAAGCAGTAAACTTTTAAATCAAAGGACAAATTCCTTAGCGAGCTGGTATATATACTATGTATATGTATCCTAGTTGAGTAGAATTATAAGTAATAAACGCATATTTATCTGCGCCAAATATGTGAGTTGTATTTATCTGCATAGATATCTAACTTATATATATGTACATACGTATGTCTATTCGCACCGATTTTGTTTTATTGCAGCACAAATACAAAAACTTTAAACTTGACTGTGTGTGTGCAGCAGATCCCTATGTACATACGGTAGTACGTACAGAAAGGAACATTCATACACACAGACAGACACACATGCCGTATGTACATACAGATGTACGGGTCGAGTGTGTGTACATTCCATATTAAAATATATACATATACGTATACTTGGAGACTAAAGTAGTACGTGGTTTTTCAAAAACCCTTTAACCTGATGGTATTGAGTGCCAGCTCTTATCTTGTTTGTAATATGTATGAGAGTGCTAATGTGCACATGATGATAATATCGGACATCGAAGAGAAGATACTAATTAACAAAGTAATGCAAAATTTGAAAAAAATAATAAACTAAAAAAAAAGGCAAACAAAATACAAAACAAATAAATAAATAAAATGTGTACCAATATGTCAAGCGTCAACGAATGCAAACGCACACTGAGGTGGAATTGTTATTTTACTACACACGTTACCTTCGGGTATATTGATTGTTTTTTAAAGAAAACACAAAAAGCCGCGAAAAACCACACAACTAAATTATTGATTTTAGTCTGACGGTGTTGCTTGGTACGGAATGACTGAGGCAAGGGAATGAATAGCGAAACGATCCAGAAGTTCTTTTTTGTCGTCAAACACAGATCAATGTGTTAATATTCTTGTACTCGTTCAGCGCTTTATGCAAATTTTATATTTTGATTTTTAGGTCTATCTCTCCCTCAACTTTTTTGGTATAGCACACAACTTCCGACTCCGAACAGTAGTAGTAGTAAACTAAGCTAAAAATTCGCATATGAATTTCCACTTGTACTTTCAAGCACTGTTTTCTGCCTGCCCTTTAATATTTTACAGCACTAGTTCCAGTTAGAGATGAACGTATGCGGCTTCTTGTGCTTTGTACTGAATGCAATGACTTGTTCAATCGGCCAAAGTACTGACCTAAAAGATTTGAGCGTTGTTAACACTGGTTACACTTTTTAAATTCATGCCAATTGCAGCTTTTTATGTTTATTTAAATAGATTTTAATATATATTTATGTAATTAATTTATGTTTTATGAAGACAGCAATATATAAGGTAACATATATTTTATTAATTATGTAGCAAAGCTGTTTGAATGATTAAACATTTTTTTTAACTTTTTATGCATACTTTTTTCATTTGTAGCCGTTTTGCCTGCCCGCCCACACTAAAATTGCCTTTTGAATTCAGGTGTTTAAATCGCCATGTATTTTATACATATCCTTATACATTTCATTCCGTTTAACATCATTTCAAATTTTATAAAAATATGAAATTAAAAAGATACCTCCGGTTTACCGAATAGACTTTACCTAGCACAGGACTTGGCAATTACTTTTTCTGTTTCTTCTTCTCCGCCTCTTCCTCCTTCTCCTTTTCAATTATGTTCACATACTCCAGTATGACATTGCGATCTAGCATTTTCAGTGGTTTACCATTTTCCATAATGGCTACCTCCAGGTTGTTCTGACCAGATTGAGCCACTTCAAGCAGGGCACGAATTGCCAACTTAACGGCGCCACGTTCGGTTGCAACATCCTCTTCGCGATAAGTCTTCTCAAAGAACTCGCGCACAGTTTTGGCAGAACGACCAGTGGCATTGGCTTTGTACTCATAGAATATGCCAGACGGTTCAGTCTGGAATAAATGGGGTGAACCATCCGAATCGAAGCCACCAATCAGACACGAAATGCCAAACGGACGACGTCCATTGCTCTGGGTGTACTTCTGTTTCAATTGTGCGATATATCTGTTGAACATTAGAAGGAATATCTTTGTTCAATTCGATTACCCGTGGACAATGACAATAGTTATTTACCTGGTAATGTATTCGAGGGTAACCTGATCCTCGACATTAAGACGATGGCTCTGGCATTCGACCTGGGCACGGCTTATAAGGATACGAGCATCGGCTGTTAAGCCCGCGAACGCCATTACAACGTGATGGTCGAGTACGCATATTTTGCGAACTGTGCGATCTTCCTGAAGTTTGGCTACCGATTTCTTCTCAACACCCAGAACAACACAGTTTCCACCACGGACACCGACCTGGAAGTTTAAAGAAAAACACATATAAAATAGTAATACAACTAAGTTAAAAAAACAACAATCGAGACACTTTCTTACCGCTGTGGAACCTTTGCGAACCGCTTCTTGAGCGTATTCAACTTGCAGTAAATGACCGTCGGGTGAGAAAATGGTAACAGCACGATCGTAACGTGAAGACATTTTTATTTAGTTTACTTTCTTGACGCTAAACGAAATAATAAAACAGAGCTCCACCAAAATAATGCAGTCGGCAAATTTTCGTCAGGGCAATGATGATGCTTTTTTGAGGGAATGCCTGATGGTAACACAGAGTTGTCATCTGATTTGAATGTCATCGATAATCGGTGTGCCGATAAATGGATGAAGGGTCACTTTTATAGTATTTAATGAATTTCTCATTTTTTCAACTAGGTGGCAACGTTAGGTGACACCGAACTCTGTTTCGCCAGCCCTGGTCAATAATATATATATATATAATGTGCATTTGTTTTGTCTACAAAAATCGTCAGATTTATCGTTATTGATGTTCTGTTTTGTTAAGATACTCGGCTTGGTGTTAATCATGTGAAAATGTGTTACAGTGTTTGCCAAAAAGCGTTTTTTTTGATTTTTTTTACGTGTATCTAAAGGTGGTATTTAGAAGACTAAATACGAAAAGAGAGCGGACAGCTGATTCGACTCGACTCGAACCGAAACTAAAAAATTATCACACCTGCGACAAATTAAAATAAAATATTAACGATAGTGTAACATAAAGTTCATTCAGAGGCCGTCAATAGGAACCTTAAGCAATAAGGTGTATTTGCATGGAGATGGCGCTTCCCAGAAATCTAACAGCTAAGATCTGTAAGTTAAATAGAATTTTAACTATGAAAGTGGTTCTCATACTTATAAGACAATTCGCGCCTGTATGTGTCTCTGTCTGTGTGTGGTTGAGTGTGTGACACGGTGTGCGTGTGGTATGTTTAGCATACATGTACATATACACATACGTATCTGTATGCTCCGATTTATACTTATATGTGCACAAGAATTGCATGTGGGATGCAGCCCTTGTAAGGAGCTAACGGAATCGAATGTTAATGAAACATAAGTGGACTTGTATTACAGTTATGCTTAGATGAGGTCACAACAGCGACTAGTCTAGATACAGAAAGATAGTTGTATAGATACCCCAGTTAACAAGCGTAAGCTATGAAGATAAAGACAATAAGAGTTGTCGCCGATTCGGTTGGCGGTTCGAACCAATGTCTTATGAGTTCAGTTCATAAACCCCTGAATTTGAGGTGCTTGAACCCAGATTTTTGGCAAAGAAAAAACTTCTTGAAAGTTTCTAAAATTGTATGAAAATATTTGGATTTCCGACATAGGCCAATTTAAAATGTAATTCCCTTTTCTTCTAATGTACTTCTAACTTCTTTCAGATGATATAAAGGCCCACGATGGCAAGGTTACAAGCCTCGATCTGGGGGAGACGGGACGAGTGCTGGTCACTGGAGGCGAAGATCGTAATGTTAATCTTTGGGCTATTGGACAGGACGAGTGTTTTATGGTTTGTTATTGAAAAATATGAAGAAATTTGTCCGTATATTCGAATAAATTCAATACTTTGCAGAGTCTGACGGGTCATAATCGTTCGATCGAATGCGTTCGCTTTGCGTATAAGGATAATTTTGTATACTCAGCCGATGATATTGGCATCATACGCAGATGGGACTTGAATGCCCAGACGATTTATTCAACCCTAAATGGACACATGAAAAGTGTACGAACATTGGATTTCAATCCATCCGGAGAGTACGTGGTATCCGGTAGCAATGATACCACTGTTAGGTGAGTCAAACAATGTTTATTTGTGAAATCGAGACTGTAATATGATTTAGTGGCCGTTCAGATTTTCATCTTTATTTACTGAATGCGCAAACCTTCCAGAAGTACTTGGAAATGGAACCTGAAACGTTTTATATTTATGACGCGATACAGTTTATATGGTTTCAAACATAATTTGAGCTGCATATTATAGTTTAGAGCGAGATGGCAATAGTATATTGGTCTCGTTCTTATTCGGTAAACAACGTGACCCAAAATGATAAGCGTCATCTTATAAGTGCATTCGAGTTAACTTATCATACTTTCAAATGGTCTCTCATGAGTCATCTCTATGTGTGCCCAATTCCAATGGGGGTTTTCATATTATATCATTTTATCATGTACACGTAGACCTGTTTTAAACGCTTTATACGTTTTTCTTTCTATTCTCGTTTTGAACGTTTTCTTTTCTCAAATAGAGACGGAATTAAAGTCAGCATTAAACCGCTTTAGTTGCTAAAGAAAGTTTTAATACCCTTCGGCCATTGAAAATGGTAAAAAGGGTATACTAACTCTGTGAAAATGTATGTAAAAGATATAACTTTCTTACTTGAACATAAACTTAGCTAGCAATAATACTCTCCTAATACCTCTCCTTAAATTTCAATCTGATCCGATAATAAAGAAGCTATTCAAATCACATTAGTGGGAAAGCAATAGTAGAGTGAATCTTTTAAATTGTAAGTTTATTTCTAGCAGTTTTTCAAAACTCGGCGTAGGGTATCCCACTATCAGGATTATCTGACTATAGCGCTTATCTTGGTTAGAGTTCTCTCATTTAGTAAAGCATCGTAACTTTCTCTTTTTTATAGTATTTCTTAAAGTACTTTCATTGACAATACTTTTTCTATTTCCTTCTTTTGAAAAATGCGTCATTTATTAAAATAATAATAAAGAACAAACAGTTTTAACATATTAGGGTAATAATATTGCATCGTATCTGCCACCATCTATTTGTGTGTGCTTAATATGTCAGCTTTCTCTTCCTCTTGGAGGAATTATTGGAATATAAAAGGGAATTACAACTTGGCCTTGGAGTCCTTTAAGTCAACATATGCGCCGGAGATAACCTCCTTGCCAGTCTCGGTGACAATGGTGCGGAAGTGGATGCGTGTGCCCTGCTTCCACATGTCCACCTTGAGTGTTTGTCCGGGCAGCACTGGACCCGAGAATCGCACCTTGATTGCCTTGAAGAGGGCACTGTTGTTGTCGGCATACTTGCTGAGTACAGCGCGGACCGAGAAGCCCAGCGAGCAGAGGCCATGGAGAATGGGTGTCTTGAAGCCCGCCATGCGTGCAAAGTCGGGATCAATGTGCAACGGGTTGCGATCACCCGACAGACGATACAGTGCTGCCTGATCCTCGTTGGTCTTGTACTGAATCGACGAATCCGGTGCTCGGCTCGGTGCAGCTGCCAGTGCCACAACATCGGCACCCGGTTGCTTCTTGCCGCCGAAATTGCCAGCGCCAACCACGAACACGGAGATTTGACTCTTAATCAATTGACGGCCATTTGTGTCGAAAGAATCACAGCCAAAGACAACCAGTGCGCCAGATCCCTTGTCCATGACATCGATTACTTTTCCCTTGGTGATCAACTTGCCACTCGTCGGCAAGTCATCGAGAACTTCCAGATATTGCTCTCCATGCAAAATGTTGGTCAAATCAGCAGTGCTGTTGGGCAAGGCGGTGCTGACCAGATTGTTTGACATGGTCAAACTGAGACCGGGTAGAACAAAGAACGATGGAATAGGTGAGAAATCAGCATCGTTCTCATACAAGAAGCGCATGTCCTGACTGTTCTTGGTGGAGGCACCAATGCCCAAGGCATAAAGGATCAGCTCACGGTTGCCAAACTCAAAGGTATCCTCGACAGCATCCTTATCCGCGGATTTCAAATTCTCTAGAACCTCAAGCAATGACCCAGACGCCTCGGCGATGGCATTCAAGTGTGTGGCCTGTGACATGTCTGTCACCTGGTTCCAAACATTGTCCACATACTCCAGTGTCACTGGGTCTTCCAGTGAGGGACGCAGTACAGCTCCCTTGCCACGTACTGTGTGCACTTTGGTTGCCCAGCCGGCAGCGCTTTCAATGTAGCTGCCTGAGGAAACGGAAATAGAAACGGAAATGGATACGATAGGAGTTTGAGACAAAAGATAACTGGATAAGTTGATAAACGAAAGTGACAGTTATACAACTTTAGAGAGTGATAACGACCCAGACATGTTACGTACCGTTCTCCGTGGTGTTCTCATGACACAAGTAGACCACAACGGGTGCAATGAGGCTCGGCTTCAGTTCGTTGAAAAGAATGTCGGGTAAGATGCCTTCGGTCATGCGACTAGCTGCTGTGGGAATGATCACGTTGCAGTAAATGTTGTTCTTTTGCCCCTCGATAGCAGTGGTATTGGCCAGTCCCACTAGACCCATCTTGGCTGCCGAGTAATTTGCCTGGCCAAAATTGCCATAGATGCCCGAATTGGATGAGGTCATAATGATGCGACCAAAATTCTGTTTCTTCATATACGGAAAGGCGGCCTGGGTGCACTTGAAGCTACCCTTGAGATGCACATCGTTCACTAGATTCCAATCTTGTTCGGTTGTCTTGACAATGCTGCGATCTCTCAATATTCCAGCATTGTTAATAAGTATATCGACACGTCCGAAGGCGTTGATCGCTGTATCAATAACCTTTGCCCCATCAATGACCGAATTGTAGTCGGCCACAGCTTCGCCGCCATTCTTGCGAATCTCCTCGACAACCACATCGGCAGCACGCTGAGAGGCGCCCTCGCCGACATGGCTGCCACCCAGATCGTTGACCACCACCTTGGCGCCACGAGAGGCCAAGAGCAATGCATACTCCCGGCCAAGACCAGCGCCGGCTCCGGTCACAACGGCCACACGTCCATCAAAACGCAATTTCGAAGACATGTTCTTCCTGTTTTGTTGTGTTTCTTGTTGTTTCTTTATGGAAACTTGTTATGGTGTGGATTGCAATCCGGTTGTGGGGAGCAACTGTGTAATGAAAGATAGAAAATTTGGATATGTTTTAGAAGAGTATCACTGCACTTTTGGCAAACGCGAATTTATAACGTAAATTTTAACTGGTGCAAACTCATTTGTTGTCAAAGAGTACAGAGAGCTCAAAGGTGACTTCAATGTACTTAATGCAATTTATTTTTCCTAAAGTAGTTTGCTCCAAGTCCAATGTATAATTGTGTGTTGTGGACCAATTAAACACACAATCTTAAATCTTAGGCAGATAAGTGCGTGTGTGGGCACAAACACAGATACTAATGCATACACATGCACTTGTGCATTTTTCTTTGTTTTTTATAATTATTTATGCACTGACTTCTTTTGCAATGAGAAAAGAGTTAAGCTGCTGCTGCAGAACTTACACCTGTTGTATTCGGCGAGTGAATAAATCAAGCAGGGGGCAATTAGTTCTTCTTTAACTTGGCGATTATCTTTGTATCGCCCGGTACAAAGTGCACTCCCGGTATGATAAGCAAATCGAAAGGCAATGAAAACAAAAATTGGATTACGGGCCAGAGGTTGACAACAAAAGTGTCAGTGTTGCCAGATCACCTCAAATTATCGAAACATTTAGGGCTGCACTACCGATTTGTTTTGTTTCTTCAGTATTTTTGTATTTTTGCGTACAACTGTCGTGCACAAGGGCTGTAATGCAATGGACTATCGATAAATATGTACAATCGACTTATTCGAATTTGTTTTTTATTTTTTTAGACTCTGGGATGTACAAAATGAAAACAAATGCATTAAAGTCTGCAAGGGCCACATATCGCATGTTAATTCTGTGAAATTTTCACCGGATGGACTTTGGATTGCATCCGCTGGCCTGGAAGGAACTATAATTATTTGGGATATACGGAAAAGCAAACAGATTATGGAATTTATCGCTGAGCCGCCCGTTACGGCCATAACATGCATACAGTTCCATCCTTTTGAGTTTTTACTGGCAGCCGGAAGAGTTGATGGTACAGTGTCTATCTATGATCTGGAGCACCAGCAGCTCGTTTCGCAGACAACTCATTTCTATGGCCAGGCAATAAAATGCATTACATTTAGGTAAGCTCTATATTTCTTCCCCCCTTTTATATATCATATCATCAGTTAATGGATTTTTTTTAGTGAAAACGGAGAGTGCCTATTCGTGGGAAGCGTCGCGGGAATATCTGTGATTGGCTGGGAGCCAGATCGTGAATTGGATCACATTAAAAGTACTTGGTCCACATTGGATGATATGAAAGTCGTTAAGAACAAGCTTGTAAGTTGAAAAGCTCAAACTCTTAAACGATTATTTTTTACTATCGATTTCCTCTTGCAGATTTGTGGCTGCCATGAAATTGATACTGTTTCAATAAATACAGTAAACCTTGATCTTGTGATACCGTTCTATCATCCGCCCAATACTCAGCCAAATTTTAAACATAACTCAACAAGCCGGAAAAGCTTTTCACGTGGCAATCAAACGTTTCGTCTCTCCTTGGGCGGCTCAAAGCCGGCCAAAGTTGAAGAAGAACTTGAGGACAATAAAAGTCAAACATATGATGAGTTCTCGTCGCCGAACCTGAGTCTAGAGGTTGTGAACGATGGGGGAACTTTGGAACCGATCGAAATGTCAGCAATGCCATCAATTCACCAACTTCCGCCTCAGTCCATAATGGAGGCCGGTACATACAATACTGGCAAATTTACCCGAGTTCCAGGGCCTGACAATTTACCATATAATCTAGATAGCAATTATAGCTTCGGAATGGATATGGGTTCGTCCAGCCGCCTGTTAAACATAAATGGTACAACATCTTTGCACTTATCGGGTGATTATAATATATACTCATTGGAGAAGAGTGATAGTCATCATAATGTTCACGATGTCGAGTACAATCTAAACGATAGCAATCCCCCGATTCTAACAAACTATGATAATTATGAAATGGCCGAAGATTTTCCAGTTAATCAGAACCTTAACTATTTAACCAAAAATAATAAGCCAGTTCCCCCCGCAATAGCAGCAGTAGCAATAAATGCCACATCGAAGACGATTAAAAAGACAACAACAAATCTGCACAAAAGAAGCACCACAATTAGTAGCACCAAACAGACATCGACGGGAATATTTGGGAACAATAAACTGGGACAAACATCATCGGTCAGTTCGATGGAATTGCATAAGCTCGACGACAATATGGTACTGAAGAAGTCTTCCTCCTCGAACGTGGTTAACAAGAACAAACGTTACATGGGATCACAGAGTCAATTTAGCAAGGAGAATACGCAGCAGAAGAACATTAATGTTGAGATCATAACTAAACCTCCGATGCGATCGCGTACAACTCTTGATATGCGTACAAATCAACAAGCAAAGACACAAGAGAAGCAGACACATGTAAGTTTTGGACATACACATGAACTTTATTTCACATTCTAAACATAACTGACTCGACTTTTACAGCAGACAATGAACTATCGCCCGGATTTGATACCTACCACAGGCAAAACAATGAACAGAAACTTCATGGATGATCATTATGAGTTTGATATACTCTCTAGGTCGCACGAGGAGGTTCTACAGGAGTTGAGCAATCGGCAGGCGAGTCTGGACCTGCTGCGCAACTCTACGCGGTAAGAAGGAGGGTCTTCTGTATAACAGGACACTAAGTGGTAGAATTTACTATAGTTGTACATACCTAGTAGTAAATAGTTGTATACAGGTAGTATATAGTTGTAAACATTATTGCATAGTTGTACAGAGTAGTCCATAGTAGTACATAGTTGTACATAGTAGTACATAGTAGTACATAGTGATACATAGTAGTACATAGTAGTACATATTAGTACATATTAGTACATATTAGTACATATTAGTACATATTAGTACATAGTAGTACATAGTAGTACATAGTAGTACATAGTAGTACATAGTAGTACATAGTAGTACATAGTAGTACATAGTAGTACATAGTAGTACATAGTAGTACATAGTAGTACATAGTAGTACATAGTAGCACATAGTAGTACATAGTAGTACATAGTAGTAGAGAGTAGTAGAGAGTAGTACAGAGTAGTACATAGTAGTACAGAGTAGTACAGAGTAGTACAGAGTAGTACATAGTAGTACAGAGTAGTACATTGTAGAACAGAGTAGTACATTGTAGTACATTGTAGTACATAGTACACTGTATTACAAAGTAGTACACTGTAGTACAAAGTAGTACACTGTAGAACACTGTAGTACACTGTAGTACACTATAGTACACCTTATTACACTGTAGTACACTATAGTACACCTAAATACAAAGCAGTACACCGTAGTATAAAGTTGTACAAAGTAGTATTTAGCTCACTTTACAATATCATCTCGTCTTATAGTTCACACGATGTGCTTGGTGCACTAAGGCTGGCCAAAACAAGTGGACGGTCAATTTTCATTGATCTGCTGGGGGCCATAATTGAAAAGCCGTAAGTAAAGCATATTCTAGAAGGGCGTATCGTGTTTACAATGAATATATACAATAATTATTTATGCCTTTAGCTCGTCGTGGAACTTGGACTTTTGTACATTTGTATTACCCGAAATTTATGAACTCCTTCAAAGCCAACACAAATTGTAAGTTTCATTAAAATTTACCATTATGTCTACCTAATCTAATTACATTCTCTCTCTTCATTTCAGTCATTTCACGCGAGCTTGCGACACACTGCGCATAATTCTATCGAACTTCTTGCCAACAATTCAGGAGAATCTCGACTCTTGGGCAGCAAATGGTTTGGGGGTCGATGTGACACGAGAGGATCGCCAGCGAAAGTGTTTAGAATGCCAAAGATGGCTGTTGCAAATCAAGAACCTGCCCGAGGGTGTCCACTTTGGGTCGACGCTGTCACAGTTACAAAACATAATTACCTTTTAAACACGCGGTATTTCTACAAGTGTAAATTGTCCAGCATTACAAATGATTGATTTATAACTTACTATTAATTTGTTATTGAAACTAATTTATATAACTATTAGTTGTAAGCATTTATAATTTGAATTAAAAAACATAAAACCGATTTATCATATACGAGTATGATATAATTTAATGTTAGTGGTGCTTTCCAATTGACTTTCACGTTCTGCTCGAACGCCCGCTCGATGCTCCAATATGCAAATGGAGGGAAAAGTGCATCATCAGTCAATAGCAGCGGCAGGTAGCACGTGCAACAGAGCGTGGCATGGAAGCAAGTTCGTCATTGTCATTGTGAAGCATCCACAGTTGTTGTGTGTGAAATGCATTTAGAGAATGTCAACCTAATGGGGGACGGGACACGCCTAATTAGGGGCGCGGAAACTTTGCGACTGCGCGTTGCTCTTAAATGCTGTAAACCCATTGGGAACTTACATAGTATTTATAGATGATATTGTGTCACATAGCATTCGTTATTTTAGAAAAACTAACCGACTTCTATGAGCATAATCTGAAAACTCGCCGAGTTCACATGGTTTGGGTGTCCAGTTGGGTTCTCCGTTTTGAGTATCCGATTAAAGTCTTCGTTTAGCATCTCCTTTGGGAGTCTTCATAAAGGGTCTCCGTTTATGGTTTCCGTTACGGGCACCGTTTAGAGTATTTGGTTAGGGTATTTACCATTTGCTACTCGTTTGCTGCTTCACTTGACTTTGTGCACTCTTGCGCTACGCAGATTCAATAGATTAGCAAAGAATGGCTCTGGAAAACAATTGTCTTTTGAAGTTTAACTTACCATGTCGCCGGGAAAAATTGTTGGCTTTTTTGGCTGGCGTCGCATGATGGAAACAGTTTGTGTTGGTCAAGCGGCGTATACGGTTCGGAATTGCGAAATGAAGCTGGGAATGGTGACGGTCATATGGATACTATTACTGTTGGCTTGTGCCCATGCAGATCCTGGTTACGATCATTTAAATCGGGATGTAGAACTCGACAATACTGAGGGTATTATCGATGTTGAGTCGACGGAACCGTTGGTCTCCAATGCCGCTGGTAAAAAACAGTGGCGACTGGGTAAGCCATTGGCTGGATATGCTGACTATGATTACTATATGAGTGGAAGGCGACCGCATGAGGGTTCCTCCGCGAGCGCAGGTGCTGACAATGAGCAGAGTGGATCGTCGGCTATACGCGTAGCCAGCGGAGAGCCTGGACTACGTCGATCCGTCGATGAGATGAATGTTAAATCGCTGCCGTGGTATGGTCCCTATACAGGTAAATCGATTGCCATGTATCCTTCCAGATCGTATGATCCCTACATAAGGCGCTACGACAGGTGAGGCTGCTACGATACGTGAAGCGGGCGATATAGTTTTAATCCAGGAAGTATCTCTCTCACAGGTTTGACGAACAATACCATCGCACTTATCCGCAGTACTTTGAGGACATGTATGTGCATCGGCAGCGTTTCGATCCCTACGACAGCTACAGTCCGCGTGTGCCGCAATATCCTGAACCGTATCTCATGTATCCCGATCGTCAGCTGGACACACCATCCCTGCAGGCCAGAGATTATATTAAATCGCGACGTGGTGGCTACCTAGATGAGTCGTCTGCAATGCCGCCTCTGCCGCCCATTGACTCCTACAGCAACAAGTATGCTCCGTCGAAGCTGCCACTGGTGGTGCCACGCAACGAGCGTGTTGTGTACTACGCCCATTTGCCAGAGATTGTGCGAACACCCTATGACATGAGCGTCACGAGAAACGATCGAAATGCTGCCTCAACCTCAGCAGCTGCTGCCCTCGTCCAATCCCCGTCGTCTTATAAACTGAGCAAGAAGAAGTTGAAGAGCGCTCCCCGCCAACCTGCCGCTAACTCCACCAACTACAAGCTAACTTTTTAATTACATAAAAGATTTAAGAGTTCCCCCCACCCGATCCTAACCTCAAATTGTTTGGTATATCGATATATATCGACTCTCTGCAAATCACCATTATTGCGAATGCATGCATATTTCCTATGTGTGTGTGCGTGTGAGAGAGACTCTCTCAAAAAGCCTGCGCTACAATTGCACCCTACCCAACATAACCTACAAATTAAAAATGCATTTACTTACACATTCTTGGCATGTAAATTAGTAATGTAACATTATAATGTTGGTAACATTAAGGCCTAACCATATTTGACAAATTTTTTTTTTGTATCTTTATATCAGTTTTTGAAACTTAATGTAGATTTTGTAATATCAATGAAAAGATCTTTCTATTTTTGCGGGACTTCAAGTTAATCAAGAGGGTATTCTGGAAATGAACAACTCCTGCTGGTTAAACGTTATGAGTTTTTTCTAATTACCAATAGGAATTTATTTTGATTTTAATGATTTCCTAGTTGGTATTCTAGAAATTCACAGTGAGAAATGGCTTGAGTTACGCTGGGAATGGCGACAACTTTGGCTCTTCCCTCAAAAGACATTTCACTTATACATAGTGCGTTAGAGTGTGTGTGTACATGTGCGTGTGCTTAACTCTTGGCTTGGGGGCCCGTAACTGAAGCATTTCATCAAGTCTTTACCCAGGAGCCTCGTTAATTACACAATTCCATTACTTCTGCCTGCGTGGATAGTAAAGTTTGCGATTTCTGCAATTTAACTTTGCTCGAAAAAGAAAACAACAACACAGGCGGAGCAAACGGTAGAGGGAGGCAGAAGAAGAAGAAGAAGAGGAGAGCCCCAGAATGAAGAAAGATTCGTAATTATGTGCTTATGTACGTGGTCCATGGACACATTCATCTGGCGGCATCACAAGGGTCATTATTCTACTCGCTCGCCTCGTTCGACTTGACAAACTCGGCAACAACAATAACAATGGGATATTGTGACTGGGGTCAAAAGGACAACAAATACTTGTGTAATGCATGGACACGTACGGCTAATTAATGGACTTTTGTTTGCCACCGCATTTGTCAGTTGCGAATAATGCGATGTAATCGCATATGTCATCCAGTTTGTGACACATGTCAGACACCAAAAACGTGTCGATGCTACATCATCACACCCCACACATCCCTCTTATCAATTCGTCTATCGCACGATATTTTTTTGAAATGTTTTTCCATATTCCACATTTTTTCAAAGCTCAAAGCTCATGGAAATAATACTTTTTCATATTTTCCATGTTAATTGTTAAATATTTAAGTTATTCCATTTTTATAGCTAACGTTATTAAACCATGTGTTATGAATAGTAATATTATATACAAGTTCCCGTTTATTTTTACATTTAATCTTAAATTATCAAAAACAAATTTTTATTTATTCAACTAAGAACAGTCGACTTAAAAAATATATCATATTTCAAACAATTATATAAAAGTACTGAATTTTAGGATTTAGACTTTATATGTATATTCGAAACATTACTGAAAGTAAAGTTTATAATGAAAACATATCCTGTAAGAACTTGATTTCTTACACTATATAAGAGTAAACAATATTAATTTTATATATAAATATATAATATATTTATTTGTGTTTGTATTTGTTTTTTTTAAGTAACATTTGCAAATATGAGTTGTATACATCTAAATCACAGTTTGTCCTTTAACAGACTCCAATTAAAATTTTGCAGATGCATTTACAATATATCATCTGCAACTATCGCCTTTCGTAGAGTATTCGCAATTCGTTGTGCACCAATCGCAGCTCGATTTACGAGCTTGTTTCGGGTTTGTGTGCGCTTTCTTTGGCGTTTCCGCATTATTACTCACAACTTGACACAGACGTTTTCGCAGGTCACCGTTAGACGCATTCACACTCTCTCACACACACACACACACACACACACACACACACACACACACACACACACACACACACACATCCCAGCACGCACACACACTCTGGTACAAGACTACAAATGAGCATATAAACACATAACATAAAGTCGAGCAGGAGCAGCGCGACAACTGCCTGCCCTGGTGGGACATTTCCAGCTGTACCCGGGACTGGACCAGGAGCAAACATGAAGCCGTAATGAGCGTACAACGCCCACGCAGTGAAACGGTCACACAAAACAAAGCAATTTGCTTGCTACTGTGCAGAGAAAGAGAGAGAGAGAGCGAAAGAGAGGGAGTACAGGGCAGAAACAATAACAATGATGCACGCGATACTTAAGAAACTTTTGCGCCGGGCGGCACCATAATTAGAATCATTGAAATCCACATGGAAGAGAGCAACGTGGAGCAACCCATCGGCATCGGCATTGGCAGAGCAGAGCAAGCTTCATTTGGTCGACAACAGGAATTGTCCCGTCCGCCTTCGATGGCCGCATGGCACGACATATTGTAATACATATAGACCATGCCCACGTCCTTTGCTCCCCGTACTCGGAGCTAATGTCGGGAGGTGTTGTGCCAAATGAGAAAACAATGCCCGAATAACGACTCTCCGATGTGCATTAAAAGATTTATTTCTTTTGTGAATAAATGAAGTTTTTTTTATGGCCTTGTGTGGGCGGCAGTGAACTGTTCCCCCGCACGACGACGACCCCTCGAAGTACTCTCCTCTCTTAGTTCACATCGTTCGCTCACTTCCGATTGCCGAATGTCGATGGCGATGCTAATGTCGCTGGGATCTGAAGTTGCGACGACATTTCCTATAGTTGGCTGCGTGACATGAGCTAAGCACGAGGAAACTGCGGGAAAACAAGGAAGTTTTCTTGAATAATCTTTTCAAAATTGTTAATAATTGTGTGTTATTAGCGTTTGAATGTTCTTACTACTGTTTTAATAAGAAAAGAAAATATTTTTTTGAGTTAGGTCTAACTCTAATAAAACTCGAGTTTCTTCCTTTAAATAGATAACATGTATATCTTTTATAGATATTTTAATTAATTAAAAATGTAATCTCTATAAAATTTCGGTTTTCTTGCTTTTTACACATACTATGAAGTATAATGTGCCATTACTTAGAAACTTATGTTCGGTTTAATTTATGTATTCCATCAATATACGATTTAATGCTGCATACTATCGAATAAGAAATCAATTTTTATGTAAAATTGATCAATTTTGTAGTTTAATTTGTATATTTCATAATATTTAAAGTCGACTGAATAAGAAATAAGTTATTAATACCAAAAATAAGTTATAAAAATCAATTAAGAGTAATTAAGTATAAAGTTGAAATTAAGTTGAGTTGAGTTGAGTTACTATCGACATGATGAGATATCGATAAGGGGAATACACAAACATGCATGCAGACATAACGTGCACACGTGCACTCATTACACTCGTGGTCAAGGTCGTGCTCACGCGCGCATCACTAGCGGCGAATTCACCTTCGGCACGAAATGAGCATGACGTAGATTGGCGGGGACACACATTAAATACTCGCACGCTGCCCGGCCAGACATGTCCTTTGTTTGAAGTGTGTCAGTGTGTGTGGGTGCCAGTGTGTGTGTACTGCTATTTCGTGTGTAATCGCTGAGTAGTTAAATGCTCTCGAGGTCTATATTTATGTGGGTTGCAGCAAGTTTAATGCGTTCGCCCTATCGCAACTCTACAAATCACCGCAAATTTATTTGCTTGCTAGAAACAGCACAACACACATTAGACACACACACACGCACGCACACCACAGGCAGACACACACATACTAGC